>CM024709.1:28695965-33495965 GCA_014182895.1 Angophora floribunda | reverse complement strand
AACTTTCCCATCACTCAATGAATACAATTCCAATTGATATATCAATTAAACAACACATGCTCTCACCCCTTCAGCTTTTACAGTCTTGATGGCACAATCTAGAGGACCACTGTATCTACTGGATTTTGGAACAACCGAATCAGTGCCTTGAACTTGCATCCTACACTGAAGATGCAATGTCAGAGGAGTGAAAAGCAAATTGTAGACAACTGAAATAACAGGGTGGGATCTATGCCTGCCTAGATAATCCAAGTCAAATTACCTTCACCAGCTCAGATGGACATAGTACAAAACTGATGATTGCTCCACCATAAGCTGCGGCAGGAATGATAACTTGGGGTTGAGGCAAATCAGTTTGCAAGCCCCTCTTTATCAAAAAAAGAAAGAGATGAAAAGTAAACACAAGCTATAAACACATCCAAAAAGCATTCAGTGTGAACAATTTCTCAGCAAATGAATGGCTATGCCATAGAAGCTGCTCACTTATTTTCTCACATGCCTGCAAAGACTGTTTTGTTTGTGAATAAATTCCAAAAAGAAGTGAACTCTCAAAGGCCACTCCAACAAAGGATGAAGTAGCTCCTCTATACAAACCTCTGACCTGCAAAAGATTTTTCCGAATATCTCTTAGAAATACACCTTATTTCATAGTTATCTTAGAAAAAAGACAGATTTGAAGTACAAAGAGAAGTACTGCAGTCATCATCAGTCCATATTAGTATAAGACAGAGATGACCCAAATTTCAGGTCTTACCTTATCTTTATTTAATGCATTATACATTCCACAAAATAGTTTCATTTTGTTTTGCCCTCTGCAATTATGAGTATACCCCTTGGAGATTGCAGACAACCAAAAGAGCAGGAGCAGCTTTCACCATTACGTATCATCAAATCAGGGAGCACAGATGAATTCAAAAAGAAAAAGCCGAGTGATTTTGTCCTCTTTCTCAATTTTGTGCTACATCTAAGGTAAGCCAAACCCATATAGCCTTTTGTATCTAGAACCACAATGCAATGGTGTGCATATACCATGATAAAATAACCCATGACAATCCAACAGCCACAATTTACAAGATAGAGCACTTAAATGAACTTTAAATAGACTTAAGGCCAAGCTTAAGAAACATACTCCTTCAGTTTTTAGGATACGTGCAGCACAGTGTAAACCATTCCTGTACTTGATTCCACCAACTTCAGTGTTGTGCTTTTGAAGCTTCACCTGAAATAAGAGATGAAGAAGAAGCTTGCATGTAAGCAAGAGATTAATAGAACAAGTTATCCAGATTATTTTCATTGGCATTGCATCTAAGCCACTAGTTGTTTGCTTGATACAGCTTTGTGTTCACAAACTGTTAAATGACAGTTCTGTATTTGAACATGCACCCTTTGACTTATAGTGAAGCATAATACAACTTGCCCACATTATGCAGCTGGAAACATGACTATATGATAAATCCTCCAAGACAGATACAGGAAAAGATAAATGAGAAATATAATAGAATATGACGGATCACACAGTGTAGATGTCTGGCTAATTCTTTCATGCCAAAAAGCAGATGGATTGACAAACTATACTAAAAAGATTGAGCATTCATGAGAAATTGCCAAATCAGTACACCTACTACTCCTATGTCCTGCAGTCATTGATGGTGAACATTGAGAACACATCAAACTTATTCTTACTTGAGCCAGTAAGGCAGATTGATAACTAGAACACTACCGATGAATAAGACAATAATGACAAAGCAATGAACGCTATGTCCTTAACTCAAGCTTCAAAATGCTGCACATCACTAGACGAGAAACATAACAACATCATCATATATGCACTTGAATAAATTTTCTATGTTAAGAACACAAAACAGGGTCAAAACCTGCAGGCAAACTGATTTGTGATTTTGATAACTATCACTTTGAAATAAGACTTCCTGTAGTAATAGGGGAAAAAAAGAAACTAATGATTCTAAGCTGTTTTTTGTTGTTTTTCTTTCTCCAACAATTGAAAATAATCAAATGCAATTAGACAATTGCCCTGATTCTTAATATAAACAACTAGATGAGGACAGTTTCCATAGTTTTTTCTTTTCTTTATGAAAAACTATTAAGGCATTAAAATCTCCCGAACATACTTCTGGTTCTCATTACAGCCAAACTTGTTCTTTTCCCCCTCTATACTTGAAAATGCCTCTCTTCTAAACAAATCACCTAAACATTCTGGAACAATCACTAGACCCTACAAAGCCATACACCAAGGGGGCACCAAGCAATTTTTCGCATGAGGGAATGAAGCCGTGCATATGAGCACAATGTAATCATTTAAAATATTTTCAAGTAATCAATTTGAGAAGCTTCAATCCATCCATCCCTAAAACAAAATACAAAGACACACAGCCTGACCCAAAATATGGAATTGTATGAAACTAAGGCTCACTAAAATTTCACTCCAACAACCCTTAACCACCAACAAATCCAAGCAACTAATGCCTGGAGAATTAAGGAATGCCCTACTTGCACACTCAAAAATACAGACATAATGCACTTCGCTTTTTCTTTCCGTTATTCTCACCAACATACGATGCCAACTCTGCCATCAAAAGAGCATCAAAACTCCAAACTGCACCTCAACTGGGACTATAAGTGACTCCAACAAGCACCCTTCAACTCTCAAGCAAGTCCAGATCAAGCTACTAAGCTCCAAGACCATTTTTGCAGCATTTTAATTAGCCAGTCAAGTATGTAGCTTGCCCCCATCATCCCAACAAGATGCCTACAATCGAAAGTTTTCCAATCACGAAAGCTTGAAACTTTGACAACAGAAGGGCCAAATTGGTTTCGCTTTCCCCTCCATTCCGAGTGAAATCAGCCAACAATGAGATTGACTACATCTAATTCTTCGGATTTTGATTCATGGGTAACACCCACACGGAAGCAAAAAAGTGTAAGTGGAGAGGGCGGAATTTACCTTGACGGTGTCGAAGGGGTGGCCGGTGACCACGGTGGCGACTCCGGCGGCCAAACCGGCGACATACTCCTTGTAGCCTGAGCTCGCCGCCATATCTCTCTCCCCCTTTCACAAGACTTAAGGCTTTCGAGCTACCCTCATATCCATCTCTCTCTCTCTCTCTCTCTCTCTCTCTCTCAACTTTTCGTGCGATCGTGCAGTGCGGGAAGAGAGAGAGAGAGTGGAGTAGGACGAGAGTTGCCGCGGAGGAGAGAGAATCTTGATTCTTGCACAGCGCCAGTATTATCGTCACTCTAATTTTTGGTCCGTCAACTTATTATTTTTTTTCAATTGAGTCCTCGAACTTGGGTTTTTGTTCGTTCATGTTGATCTTTCATATTTTTATTCCACTTCAAATATACTTCTGTATCAAGGATCAAGATGATACCCAAAAAAAAATTCACAGTCCAAGGACTCAATTTACCAAAAAAAATTTCAAGCAAAGCTTGAATATTGTTGCGAAAATTCAAAGAGTAGATAAACTAATCATATCTTTATGTCATACCAAATTAATACTTGCGCTATATGCTATGAATCGTTATAGATATCCTTGATTGAAAATTCAGTCGATGGACCTAGAAAAATTATGTGATTGTATCTTTAGTACTTCAATTTTTTGTTTCATTACGCAGCTTTAATCAAATAATTAGAAGTGTGGGTCATGTATATTTATATGGCTAATGCAAAAGAGTTTAAGCCGTTTATCTAAAGGAAAACTGTTTCCAAAAAATTGTTTTCTGATTTTTTTGTGTTTAAATGATAGAATACTGATGGATTCATAAAAAATAGTTTTCATAAACTAAAAACAATAAGCTTAATTTTAAGGAAAAAGACTCTTCCTGCTAGTAAGAAGAAAATCAATTTTCCCTAAATGATCAAATAAATAAAACCTCATCATTTTTCTTTAAAAAACTTGATGAAAAATATTTTCTTTTATCATAAAGTTTTCAATAAAACTAGCATGTCCTCATGCCAAAGTTACTCATCTTTGCATAGGTCCATCATGAACCATTTCATTCTTGTTCTGTAAATAGACAAAGTTACACATTTTTGGATAGGATGGTCATGAACCATTTCATGCTTGTTCTATAAGTAGACGATCCCAGGACTACATAGAAAGTTACTCAAGCAGGTGATCTTCAAAGTGTATGTATGCCTTCGGTTGGCAGTGCAAACTTTAATTTTTCTCCATGAAACAAGAAGTTCGAAGAGCAAAACGAAGAGACACATCAGTCCACAGCTTCTGAAATAAGTAAAGACCATGCCCCAATTGCAAGACCAACCAGCGTAAGCCGAAGGAATGGAGCGAAGACTTCACGAACCATTCAGATGAAGATGGGTCCTATGCCGTCGCCACGGAAAAAAGAATGCGATGATCTCTGATTATTGCGCTCGGAAAAATGCATGAACGAAACTCAAGAGTTACCCTACAAATCTCAGCTCAATCTGATAATGCCAAGCGTGAATACAGTGCAAGGAAGAAAAACAAGGAATTGGGTACAAATGTGAACGACTGATTTGCAGAAGCAGGCACTGAGGAAAACTTTTTTTTTTTGAGTACACTGGAACATCTACAATGCCAAGATCGAGATCGAGATTGAGAGCTAAGATATTCCAGGTCTCAATGAGAGGACCATCATCCTCGGACCATCGAATCCCTTCCTGAAGATGCTGCCACAACTTAGCCCAAGAAGTTCTTGGTAATGTCACGTCTATGGTGATTGGTGACCCCAAGATGTTGCTGGACATCATAACTTACTCCGTATATTCTGAAGAGGAAGTTTTCCTGGTTTGCCATCTCCAGTCGAGCTTTTGAAAATGTCAGTGTCTGATATAAATTTGGCAAACCGAGAGCCCTTCCCTTCTTTCATGTTATCTTGCGGTATTGAATGAGGCAAAGCAGGGTGCGGTTTGGGAGCTAGTGACGGCATCAAAGCCCAGATAGAAGAAATCTCTGCATTTGGCCCATCAAGATCTTGCAAGACCGTGGGATCCCGCATGTCTGTTAGGTTGAGAGAGTCACATTTGACAAGCATTTTCCTTCCGTCAGCATATGCATCGAATTCTTCAGAAAATAATAAAAACTCGACTCCCACCAAAAGGAGGCCGCCTTAGCACAGGTTCAAATAACAATTTTTTATGCTAGCCTACTTATTATACCAGCTTGAGCCTTTTCCTTTACAAATGATCATATTAATGTGAATTCTCCCTCCTGCTACTGTATTAATGCTATCCTGCAAAGAATGTCAGTAAAAGGCATGTTATAGCAACAATATCAAGCAAAGTTACCTTGTGAAAACTTGAAAATTGAAGCCAAGGCCGCACAAGGAATGCTGAAGTTCAAGTGTGGTATGACTGTGCCTCCACCATGCCTTGCGTTGCTACAATAACATTTGCCTTGTTAAGAATTATCACTCAAACTTTAAAGATCCAATAGCATAACTAGCAGAGCTAGCAGAGCTAGCCGAACTTATATCTGAAAATGACGTAAAAACACCAAAAAGAAAAAGAGTTGACCACACACAAGTTCTATAATGATTTTCATCTTGAATCCCAACATCCTTTCTCTGCCAGGGGTAACATCACCACTTAACATAAGTCAGAATTGAGGTCACGCAAAATCTGCCTATTGTGACCATCAAAACTAATGTCCCAAACCAAGTCTGGTGTTCAGAATGGCAATTTATTATAAGAGTAGCAACCTAATGCGCACACACTATCAGATATTGCCGGACCCAAACTTCTATGAAGGATTTTTAGGGGATATATCAATGAACTACATTGCTAACAACCAAAAGCAGCACGATGTACAACTATTGTCTCAAAGTTCAAATTAATCCATCAAATTATCATCCTTTCTTTGTTGCTGTACCTTGTAATAAGTCCAATCATGCAACCGTCGAAATTGACAACTAAACCGCCACTAGCACCTGGATGAACAGCAGCAGTGGTTTCGAGCATTGTCGGAATGTCTTCCGCTTCTTCCTTTATCACTGAGAGAGAAGAGAACAACCGCTTTGCTTTGACTACTTTTGCCACCACACCGACAGATACAGATGGGAACAAGCCTGATATAGACATTTGAAGCAACCACAACAATCCAATGTCAAAATCAACAGGTGGAAAACTATAAATTTCAAAAGGTGACAGCCACCATAAACGAACATATTTAAGGCAATCTCATTCTGTGTTTCTTTATCTACTGTCTTTAGGAGATAGGCACCATGGTACAGCATTATTCAAATGTGTAAATGTGCATGATGCAACAATTATCTAACCTAAGCACACTGCACCTGGAGCTCCAGCCTTACTTGATCAAGAAAATTTTGTAGGACAAGGAACTTTTAAACAGAAAGAAAACTTATTTCTACAAAGTTCTTTTGGATGATATACAGCCCCAAGAATCCTAGTTGCTAATAACTGGAAGTTGAAAATGGCAACTCTCGCCATTTTTCAGGAGGGCAGGTAGTGGAGCCAACTGTAGTTGCAAAGCTAGCAGAGAAACCATCCACAGATCCATATAATATTAATGACAGGCCAATAACAATTCTGAGGGGTCATTTAATGAGAGCATGGAGAACAACAAGACGTACCATACACAAGATGACTTCCAAGTTCCAATTACCCAAGAAAAATGACTAACAAACATTTAAAGCACAGAAACAGAAGAGATAACTGAGAAAATGCACGTACCACATCTTGGTCCAAATAAACCATGTCCGATGACATATGCCTTTGATCCTAAAGGGGGGGATGCAAAGTCCATAATAACAGGGGACAGCTGATCTGGAGCCTGGACAAGCTGCAATAGGGCAACATCTAGAGGCCCTTTACTAATATACACTACTTTTGCATCACACCAAATCCAAGGTCTAGTATGATCCAGGCGAACACGTATATTCTTATGACCACTGTAAAGTGAACTTGAGCTGTAATTTATGAATTTATCTTCTGTAAGACATTCTGCAAAACCTGATATACTAGGGCCCATATCCTCGCTCTCCTGCTTTCTATTGCCACCACTTGGCCTAGGAAAACCTAATTTTATTCCATTTTCTTTACTACTAACAGTTGCCTTCCCAAACCTCCACGGTTCCAACAAGTGAGCATTGGTCATTATGAGGCCTTCACTATTCAGCAAAACACCAGAAGCCCATGCAGCATCATTAACCGTCACAAGACAAACAGAAGCCATTGCTTTCTCAAGTGTTGCTGAGGAAGGGCAAGAAGGATTCTTGATAATGGAATTCAAGGGCCCATTCAGGTTGCTGTTATAGATAAATGCCTTCCCCTGATTGTTCGGATTCCCCAGGCGGTATGAGTTCCCCAATCCAGCCTTCTTAGGCTCCTTTGGAAGGACGTCAGCACAAGCAGTTGCAATGGCTTCCCATGGAACCAAAAGCTGTTAACAAGGCTAGTATTTTGCATGATGCATCAACCACAAGACTGTTTAGGAATGGAAAAGAGGAATGAATATATATTTTATTAATTTACCTGAACTTCTGCACCGCTAGCTTTTTGCCTTAATGGTCTTATGAGAATACCAATTAGATCTGTGTTCTTGTCAAAAACAGGACCACCTTCCATGCCTGATAAATTATAATCATAGTGGTGTCTGAATATAACAAGAATGAACAATAATGCTCAATAGAACTAGAGAAATGCTCGCACCAGGAAGACACCGAATGTCAGCCATCAGCAATGATCTGTTGGATGAACCTGGGGGATAGATGTTTGCAATGGTTCCCACTGAGATACTGCATAAAAAACTATGGATAAGATCTACAAATGATGCAACTTCAAAGAATTAAAGGAGTCAAATTAAGCAGAAGAGATTTCAAAAGTTCAAATAATGACTTTTGATATGCAGAGATCCATGCAGTCTGGATTGCCATGCATAGAATTGACTAAACGAAGGAAAGAATTTTAACATCTGTGTTTATTAAGCATATATAAATCTTAAAGATAGAATAAGTTCTCTTTGCCAAGGTAGAAAGATTAAACTATCAATTATATGTTTTGCTGAATCATCACGATATCATGCTGAATTACCTTTAAACTATCAATTATATGAATCGCTGAATTATCACAATATCATGCCGAATTACCTAATTTGATACAAGAAAGGATATATTAACCATGAACTTGTACAAACACATGTCAACATCTCATAATCTCCACATGCATGACCTTTTGATGTGTTAAACATAATATGAACAATAAAGAGTTCCCAAACATTTCCCCTACTGATGTCAAACGGCACAAAATAAAAGATAGCCACGTATCCTTATAAGTAGATTACGAAGATCAAAGTCGAAAAGTATGTGATGTTAGAAGAGAAACTGGCTTCTCAGAGATTCCAAGGTCTTGATTCACTACCAATTAAAAAACAATGACAGCAAATTGATATGGTAATCACGTGATGACTAATATATTCAGAAGTCATGGTAAAGATCCAAACAAACATTCTCCAGGGGGATGAACAACCATTATGCAAGATTTAAGGAAATCATTCTGGAAATATCACCTGTTGATGAAGTGAATGGGTGAAAGGATACCAAATGGAGAACCTGCTGCTAAAAGAAAATCCCCCTCTTAATTGAAGGCGAAACAGCTAAGTTTGGCAAATTCTAGTAACATGAAAACATATATCATTGTCACTTTTACAGAGCTGGTAATAGCAAGGTCAGAAGAACAAAGGGTCAGAGCTCATACCATCCCACAAAAGCTCCAGCAGTAGCATGTAAATAAAAACTCACCTCAGAGAATAGGGGAACTCCAAGTACAGCAAATTTAGTGAGCGACTTGCCCATAAGACTTGGATTGGCTGATTCCTCAAGTGCCATAGGCCTTTGGCCCTGTATTAAAGGTGTTTTAATCTCAATCAGATAGGTATAGCCAAATGTCAAATTTGCAGAATCTATATAGCTACGACATGAAACTTAGGTTATACTTGGGATGTGCAATTGATAGTCTATTGATACATGATCTCACTTAATTTCTATCTAATTCCCAAGATACAACCGTCACAAACTGCGTGTCTGCTCAAATACACAACCATCTCAAACAACAGAACCATCAGAAAAGAGAAGTCTTGCTCTCCTTATATTTCTGCCTAAGGGACAGGAAAAAGCAAAGTAACTGGCTTTCAAATTTTTTCCATAGTTTTTAAGCATCCAATTGTGCTACTTTTATACTGACTTGATACAAATCAGCACAAGTGCTATCACAGCCTGAGAACTCTTAGAGAATGCAACATTTTAGCATAGATTCCAATAGAAAACCTCACAAAAGTCTCTTGAAAGTAGACAGTCAGCAATAGTCACATCCCTTGGAGAAGAAGTTGACAAACACTCACATTTCATAGTTTCCAAATTTGTTGATGAATTCATCAAAGCACATCTTAGACAATGCCACACAAGTTCAAATTCAATTGACACATTTGCCAAAGAAAATTTTCAGCTTTAAGTGTACATTGATGGCATGAAGGGGAGTATCCTGCCTTGTGGCACATGTCAGCTGAACAAAGTCACAGATGAGGTGTCTATTACTTAACCCTGCAGGGCATGCCATATAGACACCTCATGTGCACAACAAGGTGAAAGCATTGACAGCTGTGCCAGCATCATGTCTTGTAGAAGTGGCCAGTTGGGCTAAGTCATGGTTAAACATCATGCTGTTGGCTATGGATGTCCTAATGCGTGAGAAATAAAATTGTGCCTCCACAAGCAGGCATCAGCTTAAGCTTTTTGATCATGATAAGTATTTAATTCTAGCATACGCTGTTTCTAATATAATAAATATCTAACCCTGTAATTCCAACTAGCAAGAAACGGACAACAAGATGCTTCAGGAAAAAAGTACCTGAATCCCTGTAAAGTTTTGTGCACTGCTGTCATTAGATGCCAGAGACCAACCAATTTCCCAACCATGACCCAGCAAGCCAGAGGAAGCTTCAACTAGCGACTGCAATGCAAGGGAGGAGCCAGGTACATCAACCTGCACATTAGCAGATTATGCCGTTATCATGCTTGTTGACATGTGATAACAAATAGTAAACCAATCAAGGCAGGCTATAACAGAAATGATACATGCGTCATGCAGATTACCCATTGAACATGACCAAACACATCAACGGGACCAAAAGAGTACCCTTGGTGAAGTGAAAGGCAAAGTTCTCCATTTATCTAGAATTTTCTTTAATAATTACAATTCGTTTCCCCAACAATCTATATAAATTCAAAGCGAGGAATTTCCAATTCAGCACAAGAAATAAATTGTCAAATAAAAGGTCAAAGCTCTCATTTCAAGCTTTCATTAGATTCTTGACAACACAGAAAATTACTTCGCAGCAAGTTTCTTCAGTTTCCAATTAAGTAATAAGTAGATTAGGTCCCTACCAATGTCAAAAGCTGGGCACTTAGCCAACCAGGGACTTCTCTATCCAGTCCTTCAGTGTCCTCTGCCCTTGTGCTTTTCTTCAATAAGTTAGACATCAACAAATTCAGGACTAAGCATCCATTTCAAAGAAACAAAATGAAGTCTACATAAGATACATGAAAAATATTCTAGCACTACCTCAACCAAAATGTCAATCTGAGTACCAGAAATCAACTCAGGCTGGCCCTGCAGCAGAGAACGAAAGTTTAGGTTGAAGAAGTCATCCAAACTGAAATTAAGCAACTGCTGGAACAGAAATGGGTGTGTTTGGTTGCAAAGAATATTTCTGTTTTCAGAAAACTGCTCAGAAAACATGTTCTTAGTATGCTTTATCAAATCCTCTGAACGCTCATAATAGAATTATCTTGAAACTGCAAACCTAAAAAGCAATTTTCAAAATATTTCAATTGAGATGAGAAAAAACAGTATAATCCCAGAGGATTCTAATGTAAAAAATACAAAGGCAATAACAACAGAAGTGACTTTATGCCAAATATACAGCCCATTGAATGTAAAAGGGAAAATGGAGAACTTAACACAGTAAGTCAATAACTAAAAACATTTCTCCAGAACCAAACGCACCCTACATGATATTCTCAACCTTCGAATCGTTCTCCCTGTGCCGCAATGATAAAAAAGGCTCGACCACCGACGCGACAGTAATGATCACCGCTCCACTCCAATTATCACCGCCGAGAACTCGACTTGCCAATCCAACGTCGTGAAGACCGTTGGGTACCAACATACCCGAAGCCGACAGTGTTGTTATCCCAGACCTATGCACGTGCAGACTCATATCAAACCCAATTATGCCATGATTACATGAACTGAACCACAAATTGAGAGACCCAAGAACAGAACAAGCCGTAGAAAGTCCAAAAATTCACTCACTGATATTGATGGAAAGCATGGTTTCGCATCTTCAGGCCCCTGGGGTCCTGAAAACGAACGAGCAGATTGCACGACGTAAGAAGCAGCTCCCAACTTTACATCAAATCAATCGCGGGTACTGAAAAAACGAAACGAAAGCGGCCCTGACAGAGAGATTTTGCAGGGCAAGAACAGAGGAAGGGAGAGAGACTCACGGGGCCCTGAACTCGGACGATGACGGAGATCTTCCGGGCAACCTGGACGATTTCGGGCAAACCCATTTCAAGAAAACGGTATCCGACGCTGTCTCCGGAAGAATTCGAGTCCGAGGTTTCTTGCTTTGCCGTCGTCAAGTTCTTCTTGCTCGGCTCATGTCTTCGACCGCAAGTCCTGGGTTGAACAATCTTGGATTGGTTGCGAGCAGCTCTCTTCTCGAGAAGGCTGATGAACGATTTCAATGGATATTTATCTTTTCTGAAAACGGAAAATATAGAAAAGGTATAAATTAAGGGCAAATTTATCTTTCTATATTTCATATAGTCTAAAATAGTTTTTAAGTGTTTTAAATCATATAAATTTCAAATTACTCTCATAAGAAAATCTATCGATCTAGAAAAAATATTTGGCAATTTGAAATAAATGAAGATATTAACGAAGGTATTTGTCTAGATGTGGAGAGAAATGAGTCAATACATTTTATAATGAAATAAGTTTATTAGAAATCCTAAAACTTATTAAGAAAGTGCGATTAAATCGTAAAATTTGTAAAAAATATAATCAAATCATAAAACTTATTATATTTGTTTGGTCGAGTGCTTCAATTAATTTTGCCTAATTAAGCTAGCAATTTGTCTTCATTTATTATTTTCTTAAGAGACTTGACAATGACATATTGCCCACCAAAGCACCACATTGGAAAAAAAAAATTAAAATACAAAAAAATTAAAACTAAAATAAAATAAGCTAAAAATTAAAAGGAAAAAGAAAAAACTCAAGCAATGGCCAAGCCTCGTTGATGGCCACCGTCAGGAAGGCCCAAAAGTAGGGGTAAGCATAGTTCTAAAATAGAATTTAGAACTTGAACACCACATTGGTGGAAACATATAGGTTCTAAATTCTAAGATATGTAGGATAAGTTTTAGATTATAAAATTAGGGGAACCTATTTAGACAAGTATATTCTAGGTTTCAGACTTGTAAATTAGAATATAGAATGAAGTTTTTGTATCTTTCTTAGTTTATATCTTCATGTGATATTGAGGTATTTCATGCCATTTTATCTTCGTAGATTATAGATCAATGGAAGCTCAAATTACTTTTTTGATGTAGTTATGTTCGCGTAATTATTTTTTTAAGATAATGATTTTATATAATATAAGAACAATTGGTACATTGAAAACCATAAAATTTCCTTAATATTATTTGATAAGTGCATATAAACATTCGTTCTTAAACAATTAATAATAAAATTCTTGTTCATTTTTATTATTGCGTTTATTTTTATTTTGTTTAATTAAAGATATATAAAAAAAATCTATTAGAATTTGGAACTTGTAGTAGGGTAGGTTCTAGGTTCTAGGTTCCCAGTTTCGACGAGTAAATTTCAGATTCCAAAAAATGATAAACCTATACCTGATGGTAGGTTGTTCCCAAGTCCCAAACTTATAAAGAAGCTTATGTTAACCCAGGGATGTCAAAGTTAACCTTAACCACCTGATCACTTAGAATCGGACCAGATTGAATTGAAATCGGCGGTTTCTATGAGGGCCAATCCAATTCCCAATTCCAATTTAGTGGAATTGGTGAATACCGGTTCGGTTCTCGATACTAGACATGGAACCGCCCACTTGCCCGCCCACCAGACCGAACCGGTATATATATATTTTTCAAAAAGAAATAATATCTCAATTACTTAACTATTTTGTAGTTTTTTTACCAAATATATATGTACGTATATGTATATTTGTAGTTATTTGATATTATTGACTAATTTTATCTCTTAAATGTATAATAGGATTAACACCCTACTCTCTTTTTCATTCTAATAATCAATTTACTTGCTTTCTCAATCAAAACAAAATAAACAAACAAAGAGGAAGAAGAGAACCGATTGAAGGTATCCATAAATGTTGCGATGTTTTGTCGTCAAACACAAAATTAAGAGTTAACGGCTCATTTAGAAGTATAATTAGCCGTCTCCTTAATCATTTCTATGATTAAATTAGATTAAAGTTGAAAAAAGATGGATCAATCAATTAATATTTTAATTTTTATGGAGGTTAGGACTTTTATCGTAGAGTTTAATTTTCCATATGTTCCAATGTTGGGAAAATTTGAAGGGACTACACCATGACCTTAGAAGAAATTAGGTTTTTAGTTAATGAGTATTGTCTACTTTGTTCCGCTCTATAATTTTCAAACTTTAATCAAAATCAATGGCTCGCAATTCAACCCAATATAAGGTCATACAATGCTCAAAATAAAAACTAGGTTCACCATGATATTAATTAATAAATGTAATTTTGTAGGGATTGGGAATCGGTTCTATGGAACCATCCGAGAGCCAAATCGGACCGATGGTCCGATTCCCAAGTAAATCCATGAAATCAACGTGTGAGTCTCGGCTCCAATTTTTCCAAACCGGGCTTTAGTGGGCTATTTCCAGTTCCAATGTGGGAACCGTCCACCCAGACCATGCTTACCTCTATTTCGAACCACTCACCTCTACCCAAGAGAGCTCCACTAGGCCTTCTTGGTGACGGTGGTAACAACCCCAACGATACTTAGCCAAGCCATGGGGTGAGCTTTTTTTTAATCTTTTTTTAAAAATTTTAGCTTTTTATTTTTTAATCTAATTTTTTTGTATTTTTTCTTATGTGGCTCTTGGTGGGCACCATAAGACATGTTAGCATTTTTCATTAGCTTAATTGGACAGAGTTAATAGAATGACTCAATTGAAACAATTTAATAAGTTTTGATATTTAATTGTACTTTTTATAAATTTTAAGATTTAATTGCACTTTCGTGACAATTTTTAAGACTTATAATGTACATATCCATTTTATAATAGATGAATTAAGGCCATTGTATTGTCAGTCAAAATTGGAACTTAGGCATGTCTTACTTGTGTTGTTTGTATAATGAAATAGGAATTTGTCATTACTTCTTAAATATATTATAAATTATTTGCTAAAAATTATTTAATGTTATTAACGAAGGAATAAGATGAGAATCGTAGGTCAAAAGGAGTGAAGACTAAAATGGAAAGAAAACTGTGTAAAAAATCTTAAACATATTATATTTTTACAAATTCAATTATAAATCTTTTAATTGTATCAATTGAATCCTAAATATTTTCATGTTTTACTAATTAAGTTTATTCGGCCAATTTTGGCCATAAATCTCTAACGTTGATGCCAATCATCTTACATAACTAGCACTTACATGAATAATTTTAATAACATTTTAATATTTTTAAACTTTTTAATTTTTATTTTTCTTTTATCCCTTCCTTTTTACTTTTTTTCTTTTTCTTATTGCAAAGAGCTAGTTGTTGGGCCTTGGCCAACAGCTTGGTGATCCCCATTAATCATTAGGCAAGAGTTTGTGAAACTTACTGTGTGAGGCAACAACCCTTGCCACAATTGTGAGGGCTCATTGGCCACGTGTGAGGGTAGCAAGCCTTTGCCAGCCACTAGGCAAAGGTGGCAACCCTCTCCTAGCTATACACCCTTGCCTAGCTGTGAGCAAGGGCCGTGAGCCCTTGTTGACCACAATGGGGGGCACATGACCATCGCCTAGTTATGAGTAAGGGTCGCAACCCTTGCCCTTAGGCTGATGTGGGGTGAGGGCACGGCCCTAGCCCAACAACTAGTGAGGGTCGTTGAACCTTTTTGGTGGCCGACAAATTTGCCAACCCTTAAAATAAAATAAAAATAAAAGAGGAAAAAAATAAAAAATATAATTAAAAATTATCCATGTTAATGCCGGTTAATGCTACGTAAGAAGGTCAATGCCTATGTCAACGGTTTCCAGTCAAAATCATTGATTTAATTGGTAAAATATAAAAAGGTCATAACTCAATTGATATATTGACAACATATAATATATATATATATATATATATATATATGTGTGTGTGTGTGTGTATTTATATATGTATGCATGTGCTCACATGCATCTACGCCTTTATTCTGATTTTATCAGTTTAATTCCTAGATGAGGTATCTTTTTGCCTTCATATGATGTTGATATTTTTTTTTCTAGTTAGTGTCTAGGACAATTAATGAAACAAATAAGAAATCATATTCTAATTTTCAAAAATTCACTCAAGTAACCTTGTAGAATAAACAAAATGTGACATAGGAGCATTTATTTTGTAGAAAATAAATGAATTAAAAAATATTTCATAAAAATAATCCTTCATATATTTTACAAAAATCAATGAATGCAAAAATCCTTGTCATTCACAAAATTATTTAAACATAGATTACTTGTTGTAATGGAAGACTTTTTTGTTAACTAACCATGTTAAGTAATATAGATGGTAATTTTAAAAATAATTTTTAAATTATTTATTTTTATGAAATAAACGTAGTCTATATCTTTAGCTTTTTAACTTAATCATCACACCCATTTGTCTTGTTACTCTGTACTTGCTTATGATGTCTACTTAATGACATTATCTGTCTCCTACTATGCATTTCTAATTTTGTTTAATTGCCAATCATTTTCTCACGCGGCACCACATGAATAGAAAAGTAAGAGAACAAAATTTGCCACGTAGACGTTTTTGTCTATGGAAAACTAACGTGGTAGGCTTTTTGTGATGTTTTTTTTTTTTTATCAATCCTATTCTACTTCCACTTTAACTCTTATTTTCGTACTTTTATCCTACTTTTTTGTAAGGTGTGGGAGTTGAAACCCACACTTAAAATTAAATCATTCTCATCCTAACACTTTTTAGAAAATAAAGATTCAAACCCTCCCTCACTTTCCATGTGAAAAAAGTGGCCATTAAAGCAAATTCCAGTAAATTAACATGGTGGTTCAAAGATCCAAGAATACTATCTTGATAATTTCCAGAATTTTGTATAATAATATCATCTTTTGACACGTGTCACATGAATATATCTCTCTATTCTTATTTTATGCAAGCCCCAGTATTGTTAAAAAATTTCAAATTAGTACCACACTAAAGGAGCACGCTTACTTTAAATTAGATTTTATCTTAAAAAAAATTTAAATTGGTACCGTGGATATTTACCCAATATTTATTTTCGTCCCATTCAAAGAACGTGAATTAGTACATTTAATCTAAATATACCTTCTATATCATTGCTTCTACTATCCCATTAAAATATATGTGCGTCTACATATGTGAAAAACAGTTGGAAAATGAATTTGACTTGAAAAATGCACGTGTCGAGGCAAGTATAACGTAAGAAAAATGATTATTGAGACAAATTCCAGGAATTCGGCTTGGTGTTTCGAAGATCCAAGAATACTACCTCAACGAATTCTAGAATTCTTGATGTAATAATACTTTTTGACACGTGTCACGTGAATGGCCGTCCCCCCTCTCTCATTATCATTGTTTTGTACGAGCCCTAGTACTGTTAAAAAGTTTCAAATGAGTACCATCCGATGGAAAACACTTACTTTAAATTAATTTTTATCTTATAAAGAAATTAAAATTGGTACCGCGGGATATTTACCCGCTACTTATTTCCATCCCATTCAAAGAACGCAAATAGGTACATTTAATCTATATATACCTTCCATAACATTGCTTCCACTATCCCATTAAAACATATGTGCGTCAACACATGTGATAGATAGTAGCAAAATGAATCTGATTTGGAAAATACACATGTCGAGATAAGTATAGTAAAAGTAAATTTGAGATAAGAGGTATTTGAAAAGAAATTTGGGATAACTATAAAGGATACTAACATAAATAGTTCATAAATTTTAACCTAATATGTGATGTAATTTTTGAATTTTAACTAAAAAGGCAATGTAATTTTTGAATTTATAATTTGTACAATGTAATTTTCGGGTTTAGGTATATGTTCAATATAGCACTTAAACTATATAAAAAAATGTTCAATGCCATCCTTTTATTAATTCAAGATTAGGGGCAATATTAAATATTTTCATATGATTTAGGGAGTAAATTGAATATATACCAAAATTTCATCAGTAATATTGAAAATTAAGATAAAGTTCATGAATTATATTGAATAAATTAAAAATTTTAAAATACATTAGCAAAAGTTCAGGAAGATGAATTTCGAATGGATGTGTTTTGGCATTCCAAGGCAAGTACAGTGAGGGCAAATTTGGGATAAGAATTATTCAAAGAGAAATTTGAGGTAAATGTAAGTGATAATAGTACAAATAATTCTTGAACTTCGGTCCAATATTCAATGTGGCTCTTGAATTTTAGCCAAATGCGTAACGTGGTTCTTAAATTTTTAATTTGTTAAAATGTGATTTTTAAATTAATAATTTGTTCAATGTAATTTTCAGGTTTTGGTACACGTTCAATAGAACACATAAATTATATGAAAATGTTCGATATTGTATTTTCATTAATTTGATATTATGAGTAATATTAAATATTTTTATATAGTTCATAAACTAAATTAAGCATATACTAAAAGTTTATCGATCACGTTAAGATTGAGAGATAAAATTTATATATGATACTGAATAAATTAAAAATTCATATAAAATACGTTGGTCAAAGTCGAGGGAAAATGAATTTCGAATGGATATGTTCGGGCACCGGTTTGGGATTTATTACGCTCTGCCCTTCGTGCGGTCATCACCGCGAGGATCGTGGCGATGGCCATGGCGGTGCTTCGTCTTCCGTGAGCTTTTCGGCTCTGAACTTCGTGGGGGAAGAGAGAGAAAGAGCGAGCGTCTCTCGTTCTCCGTCCAACTCCTCCGGCTGCGAACAATGCGAGCTCGAAAGCACTTCCGCAGAGCTTCCGGCGACGGCGCGAGCAGCCGCGGCGAACCGCCTCGAGACGATCACGGTAAAAAGGCGCCATTTTTCTCGCGCTACTGCAGTCGCTTCTTCTTGCCCAGTTTTTCATTTTCATGCTAATGGGGTTTGACGAATGTTTCCTTCTTGGTTGTTTCTTCTTCCCCCTCTGCTTTTCCCTCTGGGTCTCTAGGATTTCGTCGGAGCACTTCATCCAGGGACTTCGGCAAGGACGGGTGAGAGATACCCTCTCTTTGTCTCTCTTCTTGGGCCTTCTCTGTTTCGTCTAAATGCGCTGTCCGTGTTCGTGAGCTTCGTGGTTTAAGTTGTTTTGTGTTGGGTTTGTCGTATGTGGATATCTCAGGCAAAACTCTTGATTCTGGGTTGAGGTGTTCAGGCTACGTTCATGGAACTCTGCATAGTGATGTCGGGTTTCTGAAATTTGTGTCTGCGTGTGCTTTGGGGGTTCAGTTAGAACTGGATCACTGCATGATCCCAGTTAACTCCGCGGTGGGGACAGAATCATGTTAGAACATCCTGTTTGGTTGATGGGCCACGTCATTCAAGATTCATTCTGGAATGGTTGCTTAGCAATAAACCGAGTTATTTTTAAGAAGATGGATTTTCCATGAACCAGATTTTATGAATTGAGACAGCAACCCCCGATAGACGTGTAAAAGTTTTCTTCTTCAGTTGTTTCCTATTACATCAGTTTGGAGGACAGGGATCAGAGTAGTGTTGAGCTGGTGGTTAAACAATATGCTTTCCTTCATCATCTACAGCCACCCTTCTGTTTTGAACATCTGTTTGGATTATAAATCGAGTGTGTGAAACCGCTTCGTAGTTTTGTTTTTTCTCCTTTTGGTTGAAAAACTGCTTCTTTATTTACTTTCCAGTTAATCTCATGTGCAACTTTGGCAATGCCAGGGATGCAAAATCTTTAGCAAGAAAGATCAAAACATTTAGGCCATGTACTGGATTTCGTGCCCCAGGTCATGTCATTTTGCAATGCAGGGATAATAAACATGACATGGTTACATAAGCTTTCATCTACATTCCTTGCAAACACTTTGTATTCCAAGTTTACACAGTTCCTTGTAACTGTAGTGCAAGCGCTACTCGAAGCCAAAGTTAGGGGCTTAGTTATATGTTACTTTTAATGCATACTTTCCAATTGCAAGCTTGTTTGGTATAGCTTACCTTCATCAATTAGAACTGGGAAAAGCAGTGTTGTTGTTTTTCTAAGTGCTTGGCAAACTCCTCACAAATGCAGAACACTCAAGCCGCAACAACTTGTAGCAGCTTTTAGGAAATTGCCTCACCTAGTTTTGAAGTGCTGCAACCTTATATTGCCAAGCACACAAGTTACAACACTTCATAGCATGACCTTTAATGTGGCTACAACTGTAACAAATAGATTTTAAATGTTATAATATTGTTCTGTGCAAATAATCCTAAGAGGGGCATCTTCCCTCTACTGAGGATGTAATAGGAGCTGCAGCTGCAGCAATCATGACATCCACTGAGC
The DNA here is from genome assembly GCA_014182895.1 of Angophora floribunda. Classification (NCBI taxonomy): domain Eukaryota; kingdom Viridiplantae; phylum Streptophyta; class Magnoliopsida; order Myrtales; family Myrtaceae; genus Angophora; species Angophora floribunda. Next base: position 33,476,133 of record CM024709.1, on the reverse strand, counting down.
CTTTTTCCTCATGTTGTGTTAGTCATTAGTTTAATTCTAGAAACAAAAATTATGCAATATCATCTTGGAATATGGAAAAAAATTTGCTGCATTTGAACATATTTCTTAGAATATAAAAACAGACTGGATCCATTCACCAAGAAAATTATTCTCTATAAGCATCTTGTATAGGGAAATCTGTTTGGTGATGGATTTATCGGTATAATAGCCATGCTATATAATAGCACTGGGCAATATGGGTTTCAGATACTCTTAACTTTCAACTAAATAATTTGGCAACTGTGATTTCTGATTTCTGCTTATCTGATAATATATGATGCTGATTGATTGAGTTCTCTTCAGCTATGTCCAGGTGAAATTGGCTGAAATAAGGGGAAAAGTGCAATGCCCGATATGTCTAGGTGAGAATTTGGGGTGTAAATGCATTAGATACTTTAAAATCCATTCTTTAAAGCTAAATTAGCAAATCCATTTCGAAATTTAAATTACAAGTTGTCATTTAAATAAGCAGTGGGTTTAAGTTTAGTTTTTGGCTTCATGTGCAACCCCTGTGTTAGAGGGACAAGTGCTTGGATATTTAGTTAGATGAATAGTTGAACATGGTGCCATGGGAACTTTTATTTTCAACAAGGAAAGTAATAATTAATCAGATGGCTTTACCTGTGAGTTCTAGATACTGCAGTGGTAGTCCCCTGTCTTCATGAGTTAAGCTGTGAATGAAGGATAAAAACTTATAAACCTTTTAGATGCAACTTTTTTTGCCCTGTGAGTTTATGCATGAGCCTCAATTTATAGGAGAATGCCATGATTTCTTTGTCTGCTCTAGGAATCATACGGAAGACAAGTGCAGTAATGGAATGCTTGCACCGTTTCTGCCAAGAATGCATAGCCGAATATATGTTGCTCAGGTGTGCCATGCACACTCGGCTCCCTTTCGACTCCTTATAAATATCATAATGTTCTCTTCAGTTGGAGATCTTTGCGAACTCCTCCTTTGAATAATCTTTTAGTTTATTCAAATTGATTAGTGATGTTCCTCGTTTAGGAGCAATACATGCCCTGCTTGCCACGCACATTGTGGCCGTAATTCTCTCCGTGCTGATCCCGGATATGATGCTCTGATAGGAGCATTTTATCCTAATGTAGGCAATTCTAAGGTATATTTTGTTTAATATGTTGCACCAGTGTCCCTTGTTATACTGATGTCGACTGTTGAAGCTGATCGTGAAACATCTTGTTCAGGAATTGGCTTTTCATGAAGAGAAAATGACTTGGCAAAACCAGGTGAGATTTTTTTCATTTGTCCATATGGTGAGGGTTGAAGTTGTTTGATATCCTCTGTTTTTCTTTCGGGCATGCCGAAATAAGTAGTGAGTTCTATGCAGTTTCAAACCAAAGCTAAGGGCGGGGACAGAATAACAGCTAAAGCTTCAACTGCTGTATTTGTGAAGAGATCACCAGGTAATTCTATGTACACTCATTGTAGAGGAAGAAGTTTTTTGATGGCAAATCTGGTGGATCTGACTTTGCGTTTCACCGAAATGGGTGGTAGTCCTTTCAAAGTAACAAACTAGTCCGGTTGACGAAAGTTTGAAGGGTCCTTTGCTAGGGGTGATCGGTTTCCGATCCTGGTCCAATGGAACCTACCACTCAATAAAAAAATATAAAAAATACTAGAGTTATTACTATTTTAGGGTTTATTGTTATTTTTAAGAAATTAATTTTTTTTTTTTTTTTAAAAAGAGTCAGTTTGGTCCGGTTCGGTCCCGTTTTCCCTGAAACTGGACTGAAAATCACTAGTTCCAATTTTATGAACTGGGTATCAAACCAATGCCCTTGGGAACCAGATCAGACCGACCAGTTTGGTTCGATCAAGGCAGTTCCTAGTCTAGGCGATCTAATATGCTCACCCCTATCCTTTGCATTGGAAAATAAATGACAAAGGTATTTTAAAGGTACAGATATCATAAATGTAGAAATTGAGTGAAAATAAAGATAAACCATAAGTGTTCTTGAATTGAATCAGTGATTCCTTTACAAAAGTTGCACTTAAACGAGTGTCTCATGCGGCAGTTATCAAGAATCGAAACATATCTGCCGCAAATCCTATTTTTTAGCAACGCTTATCTCAACATCAGGGATTGTCGATTTCACTGTTTGATGATTACATCCTGCACTATAGTTAACCTAGTCGGTATGCTTCATACATCGACCATTCTACAATACTTAGCCACCTTGTGCTTCTCATATCAATCTCTAATCTTGTCGATGCGATTACCAGTCAAAAACACTTGGAAGTATTTTCTCATCTCTCAAATCAATGGCACCCATTCAAGCATTCTCAACTATCGTTCTGGGCCGCATGTTGCTTGCCATGACGAACTCAAAGAATTGGAAGAAAATGGCGAGCTTTCCGACTCCTCGATGTTCTTTAGGATTGTTCTACGTAGGATGTTCTCGGTCCTCATTGTAAATCTTTTCTAAGCTACTCCAGTTTTTAATCAATGCTTCCCTCGTTTATTCAAAGGGAACCATTTCTATTATCCTGGGTTCAGAATATGGTCGAGAAAGAACGTCGGTTCAGGGCTTTTCCCAGTTTTTCAACGTCAGAACTTTTTCAATGGTGCTTGAGGTTGAAACCTCAGATGATCCATCTCTAGCAACGGGCTAGGCCCAAATTGACCGTGCCCTCAAATGATCTATCTCTTGGGCCTCCATCGATCACTCCACACGACATTCATGCCGACATTGCTTTTCTGTTCAAGGCGCAGAATTTAATTGATGACAGAGACCTAAAAGTAATAACTGAGATGCATGCTGAAATTGAATCGACGGCAATATATCTAAAAACTGTGGTTTGAGTACAAGAATTGAAAATATAACATGTTTTGTTTGTTTGTTCAGGGCTCCTACGATGCACAAGTATTAGTATCTATAGTATTTAGGACACAACCACTCGTAAGAGTTTCAACTGTGCTTCTGTGATGTTAGGCTCCATGTCTCCATGATCCTCAACTCCATCCTTACATCTCGTCACATCTCCTTGTCTCTAGGCAATTGCCCCTTCAAAATCGCGCCTTAATTATCCAGGTTGGTTCATCGCCATGCTGGCCTACACCAAAGCTGTTATTCCTTTAGATTCGCACTTCAATCACAATCTGTTATGCTATGTTGTTTCATCCACTTTATCTATGTACTATTTCAGATTCGAAACATCACTTGCTAATCGATATCTTGGCCTCTTCCAATATTCAGTCAATATTATCATGATTATTGTCAACTAGTCACTCTGGTATATTGATAGCTGATCATAGTCATCGATAAGTATAGCCATACTTAAGAAATCTCGTGAATAATATGACTATCAATAAGGACTCTTAAGGTCAACGTCTCGTCAATAGCCACACCTTGACTGGTTTCGGGTCATGTATTTACTCAAATCATTGTAATGCCGATTACAATAACTCAGTTAATTTTTCTTGCGTAAACTTTACCCTCTCCTTTAAAAAGAATTAAAAGATCTTTGATTCTTTTATAAATTTGAAAAAGTACGAGGTGGAGAGAAGCAGCCGTTTGAGCTCTTTTCGAAGGGTATAAAGACTTGGCAAAGATTCAATTTTTATCCCCGCCGCACCTTCATCTTCAACCTTTCTGATTTCTGTCGATCTTGAAATCTCGATCGACCTCGGTTTGCTGCATCAACAACTTCTAAAGCTTCAAATTCTCATTTGCAGAGAGTATCTTTGCTCGTTTCGACAAACTAAAAGAAGGGTAACTGCAACAACCGTCTTCTCAACCGGGTAATCCTGGATCCTTGTTTCCGACAGTAATTTCATGGCCCGATTCCGTCGGACATCTTGGAGAGTCCCTGATGTCGAACATGTTGCCTTTTTTGCTGCATTGGGTTTGCAAATACAGTCTCTTTTTCCATCTCTCGCTCGGCGTTGAAAGGATCTTGATGTAGCTTCCAGTCTAGCTGAAGGTACATCGATTGCATTAGTCCCACTCATTCTTGCCCCTCGTACAGGGGAATCGCGCGTGCATCTTTATCAATGTATCGAGCCGAATCCCAGCACTTTCTTTGGTTCTTTATGGTTCCGAGCTCGGGTTGCTCTGAACTTCCCTTTCCTTTTTCTCGGACCGGGTTCGTTCTTTACCTCAATCCAGTAGATTAGAGCTCCAATCTTACTTTCTTGATTTCGTGGGTTGTCAATTATATGCCATCTTCTCATACCATTTCCCATACTTCAATTCTTTCGTCGATATCATGCTGACGAGCTCAGCTTATGTCCTGTTGACTCGGCTGGTTACTCCCATCTCTTTCATTTCAGTCCTCTTGGAAGATCTGGCCATTTTTGGCTTAGTGTGCTCACCCCCCATCAACCTTTCATTGAAACTATCAGTGAAGGGTAAATTCTACCTGGGTATGAGGTGCATTGTACACAGTATTGTGCCGGGCAGTTCGGATTGACCTAGGGCATACCAATGCCTATGTTATATTCGTCTGAGTACCCTTTATGAAAAAGATGAATCACATATGGACTGAAAATGCTCCTTTTGGATGTTGTTTCGAGCTGTATAAATGGCATTCCATCTTCGAGCTCAAATCGGTTCCTCAAGCTGCACATGAATTCGCCCAATGGCGGATGATTTATGCTCCCGGACACTTTGGTGAGGCAACCAAGTTGATTTTGAAGTGGATAAAAATAAGCATTCCTTTTGTCAAGAAGAAAATCACTAGTCAAGCAATTAAGAGGGAATTTCCTAGGCAGGTGGTCATGAGTACATCCGAGACATAAGGGATTGAAGAAGTGGAAGAGTTTCAAGAAAAGGATGACTGATACTCGATGTCTATTTTTTTTTCCTTGCCAAGATCTTGAAAGAAGGCAAAAAAGAAGAGGGAAAATTGGCCAAACATCCTGGACTTATTGTATGGTGGCTAATTCAGTTCTAAACTTTCTAATTATGTCAATTTAGTCTTAACCTTTTAACAATTTGCCAAACGAATCCTAGACCATTTAAAGAATTGTCAATTTAGTCATTCCTAATTTTTACCGGGCGTGCCCAATCAGCGTGCCAATTGTCTTACATGGCGTGGTCGGTGTTAATGTGGACAATTTTTTAATTTTAAAAAAAATTAGGAATTTTTTGTTTATTTTTCTTTCAATTTTCTCCCTCTTTTTACAAAGGGCCGTTGGGGCTGCAACTCCCCTGCTAGCTGCGGGCAAGGGTTGCGGCCCTTGCAAACCATGGCAAGAGTGTAGCAGCCCTCTCTCACCCTCCCTATGGCCGTGATGGCCTTAGCGAGGGCTCATGATGCCTTCGTTGTCTAGCGACCCTGCCAACCCTTGCCTAGTGGTTAGCAAAGGTCATTGGCTCTTGGCCGGTAGTTGGCGGCCCTGCTAGCCCTCCATAAAAAGAGGGAAAAAAAGAAAAGAAAATATTAAATATATAAAATCAATACAAAAATTAATAAAAAATTCGGAAATTTTTTAAAAATTATCTATGTCAGCACCGGTTGCGTCATGTAGGACGGTGTTGCCATGTCATTAAAGGACTAAATTGACAATTCGTTAAAAGGTTTATGATTTATTTGGTAAATTATTAAAAAGTTTAGGACTAAAATGGCACAATTTAAAAGTGTAGAATTAAATTGGCAAGTTGTCAAAAGGTTTAAGACTGAATTGACAAGTTGCCAAACGGTTTAGGTTTAAATTGGTAAAATTTAAAGGTTTAAGACTGAATTAGCAACCATACAATAAATTTAGGACTTTTTTGGACATTTTTCCCAAAAGAAGACAAAGAAAGGTGAATGCCTTATCTTGCGTGTATCAACCTGTTTACCTTCCATACATCTTATACCATCTTTTGAAATGACTTCACAATCAATTGAAGTCTCTCCTCCAAGGATCAAGAAGAAGAGATTGGCATATGTTTATATTTCTGAGGAAGAAGAAATGGATGAAGACTTTGCTCCTTTAATCAGGAAGAAAAGAAAAGTATTGTCTGTTTTGCCAGACTTTGATTCTAGTGTAAATATCGATACCAATGTCAACGTCGTTAGTGAAGATTCAACTCAGGTCGCTTCTGAGGAGATTGTCAAAGCCGCTGAATTTGTCGATTCTGCAGATCCTGAAGTCCTTGGAGCCCTTGCTGATATCAATGATGCTCGCCCTGCTTTCGTTGCTGAAGACTTGACTCATGATTCTTCTGAGAAGGCTACCAACCCTGACACCAATCATGTTGCTTCGCTCCACAAGACATTTGTTCCTGCCCCAACTCCTTCAGCAGAGCATGGTAATAATTCATTGTTACTGACATATATTTGTGCAGTTCGTCATTGAACTGACTGATATTTCTTTCGTGTTGACAGATCTAAATGCCAGTCTTCCATCAATTGGTGTCAACGTCGGCATGTCTGAACTCAGGCTTGAAGAGGAAGCTGCAGTTATCAGTACGACCATTGGACATGCAGTTGTTGAGACACAGGAGGAGTCTGAAATGGTGAAGTGGATGAAGGAAGTCCAGGCAAATCTGGAAGAATTCAAGGGGAAGGTTAAAGCCCTAAAGGAAGAATTGAAGGAGGAGGTTAAAGCTCTGAACAAAGAATTGAATGCGGAAGTGAAAGCTCTAAAGGATGGCATGACAACCCTCAAGGAAGGTTATGAGAATTATCTGATAAGACTTGAAGCCAACCTGAATCCCTCATTTTTTACCAACACCCCTTCCTCATCAAAGTGAAACTGAATTCTGTTTCTGTATGTTTGAAGTTTGTTGTTTTTGAATGTGTTTGGACTTGGGTTGAAATACTGTGTTGATGTTTGAACCTAGCTGACTATTTGAATCAGCTGATATTCTGTCATACATTGAGCTTCTTCTTCTTCTTTCTTTGATGACCAAAAAAGGGAGAAATGATGTACATATATGGTGAACATATGCAGATATTTGGATGCTGATATGGCTGGATACAGGATGGATTCTTATACAGTATGTTGATGTTGATACAGGATTCTAACATATAATCAGATGCTCATATTGCTTGCAGGATAATACTGGAATATATACAATAACAGGGCTGTACTAATGTTGTATTATATGCTCTGATATATACCAGTTTATATGTTTCTGAATAATTTATATAAGAAAATGCTTAGACTTATTGCAGATTTTTTACAGTTCTCTCATAAACAAAGTCCCTCTCTTACTAATGGTATCCATAGTTGAGAATACCTTAAACTTGCTTACAATCAAGTCTTTACGCTCTAATTGTTGCAGGCAAATTTTCTTTACTTCTGCCTAATATCTTTTTAAACCTATTATTTTAATATCTGCATGTATAGTTTTGTCATTGTAAAAACAATGAAAACTTCATATAACATTTTGAATTTAACAAAATAATCTGTGATTAACACTTGATAAATGCGACTGTTGTTTTATATTTAAGGTAATATCGCTTTAAGGAACCTAGATGTGCTTAGCAAAATGATTCGTGGAATCTAGATGAAACTACAAGCGTGAACAAGTTTAGGAGAATATGAAGATACTTGTGAGTACCATGATGAACAGGATCACAAGATCTAATCACTAACATAATCTAGTTGTTAGATTGAGATGCACTTCAATAACATCAAGAAACTAGATATAATCGAAAACTATATATATAAGCAGAATACCTATATTACTTGTGTAATGGTTTATCATGTGCTCCGAAAATTCGATGTAGATTTCCCATGACGATTTGGATATTTATGGTAGTTAGTAATCTTGATCGGGTTCCTAATAAAAAAAAAAATTTGATTATCAAGAAATATGCAAGCAACACGTCCAATTGCATGTGGTATCTTTGATTGATTCACAATTATCCATGAGACAGAATTCTTTCCATAGTTCAAGCTACTTTGTTTATATATATTGGAAGATTTGATTGTATAAGCAACTAAATCTCTGAAAACTCAGATTGATTGATTTCAACTCCTCACAACAATCTTCCAATAGATTGCTTGGATATTAATCCTCTTGAGAATTGTCTAACGAATAGATTTGATGCTGAGTAATATAAAATGAGATCAACAAAAGCTGAAAAAGTAGGAGGGATCAAGAATGATGAGTAATCCAATCAACAGAGAAAGCTTTATATGTTTGTCATGACCTTTCCCAAATGTGAACTATTCAAGGAACCCTCCCAATTACCAACCGTAACTTGTTACTAGATTTAATTTCCCACAATGCTAATTTTGTTCAATTTCTAATCATTTTCTGATGTGGCACCACATGTAAAGAAAAGTAAGAAAAAAATTGCCACTTAGACATTTTTTATTATGGAAAACTAACATGGTAGGAAAACATTAACTGCATCTTTTTTTGCTAACGCAATTAATTAGAACGGTATTGAGGTTGCAACGAGTGTCGAAAGTGGAGCTAAATGTTTGATAAATTATTTTGAACTACACAAGCACTTCTCTCTCCAGATGGATTGAACTCTCTCTTTCTCTCTCTCTTCGTCGAATGCTCTCTACTTTGCCTTCTCTCTTTCCTACCAAGCCCTCATTTGATTGACGAACCACTGCGCCTTCCCTCCAGACCTTTCGAGGGGGAGGGGGAGGCAACACGGTAATTTGTCGGATGAGGGCTAGGTGGTGAGTTGGAGGGGGAAGAGAGAGAGGGGCATAGATGAAAGGTAAAGCTGTCAAAATGAATCAAAGATTCGTATTTTTGCCCATGTTTATTAAAGTGGATTATATATATAACTCATCTTAAAATTAAGATACGGGTCAAATATGAATTTTAAAAAAAAACAAACAAAATGGGTCTTGTATGGATCAGATATGGGCCACCGATATCAACCCTCTCTGTCCTCCTCCTCCCATACTCGGACGAACTCTTTCTCGACGATACTGCTTACGGCATCAACCTCTTCACCATGACTGCCATCTCCGCTTGGCTCCACCGCCATCCACCCTGCTCCATGGTCTATATATCCTTTAGCGACATGTCCGACCTCAACCCCTCCCAGTTTTCCGAGCTCACCCTCAAACGTCTAGGTGCTCGAGTGCACGATGGTGGAGATGGCGACGGGGAGGCTGGTGACGGCCTTGGCTGAGCTCAGGCTCGCTGGGATCAAGCGAGAGGTGACCTCGCTGGCCTTGGCAGAGCCAGACCTTGCCGGCCTTCGTAGAGCCAGACCTTGCCGACCTTGGCTAAGCTCGGGCTTGCCTTGATTTGGTGAGCCATGAGCTCGACAGCCATTACAGAGCTTGGGCTGGTCACTGCCGGCGAAGGAACAAATAATATTATGCCTGGGATGAGTAGACCCAATTGTTTTAGGATGTTAGTGAGGGTGAGTTTATTTTCCGTTAATTGTGTTTGGGTCTATTGTGCATTTGTAGGACATTTCAATGGAAAGTAGCAATACTTACGTTTGAAAGTTAGTTCCGACTTTTCTTGAAGATAGATGGAATGTTCCTTGTGCAGCAATACCTTCACTCTTAAATCGATATCATTCTTGAACCAACTTCCACAATATTCTGACCAGAGATGAAAGCAACATATCTGCCGACCATCGTTCTCCCTGTAATTGCACATACCAACTTCGAAATTACACTTTGTTTGATCTGTTCATTCGGTCAGCGAAGGGCAGTTGGATAAAGTGAGCTTTCTAAGATGAGGCCAATTTGTCGGCCCATCAAGTGCTTGCATACTGCAATGGGTTATTTTCAGAAGTTGCAATGCCTTCAAATCTTCAAGACTAACACAATCTCTGCCAAGTGATCTCTCATCGTAAAGAATTGTGGAACTTGAATCTTGCAGTGCCACAGACACAATATTAATAAGCTAAAAGTAGCTCTTGGAGGTCAAGCGAGTTTGCCCAGTGCGAAATAAGTTTTCGAAGTTGAAGTGCACTAAAGTTTTCAGGTGGCATCGTGGGCACATTACAAGATTTCTAGATTTGCTAGACTTTATACCCATCCAATTTGTGGTGACTTATAAGAAGATTTCTGCATTGGATCAGTAACATCACCCAAGTTATCACCCATGTGCAGCTCTTTCAAGTATCTTTTGAAATAAAAGTTGACGATGTTATAATTTTTTTTTTTTGGATCCAAGCGAAGCTGCTTAAATTAGATGGAAGTCTTGGCAGAGCCAGCACTTGGTCATGTTCACTTGAGTCTAGTCGCTGGAGATGAGGGAGTAATGAAAGAGTTTGGCATCCAGGACACCTGTCATCACTCCAGGGCAGTCCTTTGATCAGAGGAAAATGGCCCTTCAGTTTCTTGCAATGCGAAAGATTTACATCTTCCAGCTTTTCTAGATTTTTTATATATATACTTGGGGAATTCTCATAAGTGAATATCCTCCATGCTCCTCACTTTCAAATTTTTTAAATCCTTGAGGGACCTATGCAATCTAGCAATCATGGTGCTTGACACACGCATGACTTCCAGCAACTCAAGATTCCCGATGGAATAAGGAAGTTCAGCTCACTTCAGACAATTTCTGAAAAGCAGGCTCTGAAGTTTAAACTTCCAGGGTTTCAATTGAATCGGGGAGTCTTTCAATAGTGGCACCATCCAGTCAACATACGAAAGAGATTTCAAGTGATCAATAGAGCTGATATATGAGCCAAAATTTCACATCGGCAAGCACCCAAAATCTACAGTCGCTCCATAGAGGCTTGTCGGAAATGAATTATACGAATAGAGGTTCCATCAATCAGAAGTTCTGCTTTCATGAAAAACAGTCCTTCCAAAAAGTCTTTTGACAAATTTGCTGAATTTCAGTTTAAGGAGACTAAGCTCTTTAGAGTTACCTATGGATTGACCAATTTGTGATGATAGGGGACATCATTGCAGGCCTAATCTCTCTAAATATGTTCAAGTCTGAAGATGCATGCGTATAACAACAATTGCTTAGGTTCAAAACTTTCAACCCTTCTTGAGCACAAAAAGCTCAGTTTGTGTTAGTAATTCTGACAATCTCAGGAAATAAAAGCGACAGCAGCCAAACAAATATATAGTTCAAGAATGACCAAGTTCTGCAAATGCAAAATAATTAGTTCAGAGATCTCGCTGCATCCTTGCCAATCAAGCCACCTTAATTTGAAAGAACATTCTGAGTACTCCTTCCAAAAGTAGCCTGGTGCATTCTCAAGAACCTCAACCTCCGTACATGGCCAAATCATTCGCATCTAAAACTTTGTCCCTCATCAAACGTGAGACCAAGGGCTTCCACATTAATAGCACTCTGCAAATCAACAGAACTGAATAAATAGAAAGGAAAACATGATATGGCCTTTCACACTTCTTTTCAAAAAGAAAAATTAAGCAAAGGAAGTATCTTCAAAGATTGACTATGTTTAACATATCCTGTGCTCGAAAACTATACCTCCTCTCCATTAAGAGTGGAAAGTGCATCTGTGATTCCACTTCTTGAGATCTTCCATCTTTCACAATTTCCTGTCCAAACTCTTTTAATTGATTATGCATCCATAGTTCTTTCTTTTCTCCTATTTTGCCCAAACACTTGTCACGGAGGAACTAGATTCCTCTTGAAGAGATATTGACCACAAGCACTCCATATGTACGGGGGAATTCATTTATCCATCCAATGAAAAACATGTTATATCGGGAAATATCTTGTCTTGTCTCTTCATCTAGAAAGTCATATCTTACCTTGAACATTTTTTCGACGTCATTTTCTAGTTTCTTTCATTATCTATCCAATACCTCTCGCCATATTTGTATTTTCACCTTATTCCCATATAGGTATGAAGCTATCACCTCAATAGCTAAAGGAAGCCCTCCGATAATATCAACATATCTTTTGGATAGAGAATCATACTCTCCTCTTCTAGAGATATCCACAAAAAGCATGCTTGCGGAAGAGTTGAAAACTTGATAAGGGCCTCCTTGGTTCAACCTTATACTTATCAACCACCTTATCCCCATAATTAATAAGAACATCTTTTCTTCCAACTTTCATGTGAATGCTACTTCCAAAGAGATTCCCAACTAAAGGCTTGATTTATTCAAAATCATGCACATCATCAAGAAGAATTAAGAACTTTCACATTGCTCACTGAATTTGCTATGACATTAGTACCTTGGCAGGATTAGACTTCTTCTACATTCTTCCTTTTGGAGGTTTGAGATTAATTGTTCTTGCAAGCCCATGAGTATTCAATTTAACAATTTCTCAAACATCCAAACAAAAATTACCACTGGATTTATTTTGTACAAGACCTTTCCAATGGTAGTCTTTGCCATTCCCTAGCATCCGCATATTCCAAATTCATGTGCATCTTTCTCATACTTCTGATGATTGCTCATTAACATAGATGACACCAAGCTTTTTCATATCCTCTTGTATGGGGTTCAATGCCCACTAAATTGCTAGTCACAACAAAATCATTCTTCTTCAACAACTGTGCAATATCCAAAACAACTCTTTTTTTTAGTTCACCCCGATGCCTGCCACAAGTGAACAATAAAAACGAGTAATCGTGATGAGATTACAAAACAGTTTACATCAGCCTAAGAAGATTACAAAGGAAATGATACAGTTAAACCGCACTAAATTAACCAACAAGGACGATGCAATGGACAATAACAAGGGCACAAGAAGTATATTTACATCATAATCAACTCCAGTCCCATCCAATAAATGATTTGAAAAGCATAGTGCTTGGCAAAATTCTCCTAAAGTTAAAGCTTATAACATTAAAAGGACAGCAAAAACTTTATTACCTATGGTTTGTATTCGGCATATCGTAGCCTTCATCTCGGCAATCTCTCAGAGAGCCTCCTTCCATTTAGCAATGTCTTTGCAATCAATTTCATTGTTCTTGTGCTCACAAAAGGACTCCCCAACACATCCATGTTGTTGTTTTTTATCGAGGGGTTAACATCATAGAAGCATGATGCTTTTGAACAGGTATCCTTCCAAGAGGAGTATGGGTACGATTCTCTATCCATAGACATTATTGACATTATTGGAGGGCTTCCTTTGGCTATTGAGGTAAGAGTTTCATACTTATATGAGAATAAAGGGAAAATACAAATATGGAGAGAGACATTGGATAGATTAAGAAGGAAGCTAGAAAATGACATTGAAGAAGTGTTCAAGGTCAGCTACGACTATCTAGATAAAGAGACGAGACAAATATTTCTCGATATAGCATGTTTTTCATTAGACTGGATAAGAAATTCTCTCATTCATGCAGAGTGCCTGTTGTCATCATTCAAAAGGAATCTAATTTCTCGATGACAGGTGTTTGGTCAAAATAGGAGAAAACAAAGAATTATGGATGCATAATCAACTAAAAGAGTTCAACCGGGAAATTGTCAAGATGGAAGATCCCAAAAACCCTGGAAAGTGCAATTAGTTTTGGAATCACACTAATGACCTTCCTGAGGTGCAAATGGCTATCTTTGATCTGATTGGTTATGAAATAATCCCATCCAACTATGGGAGGTGATCCACACCGAGTGACTAATCTCTTCCCTAGCATCTGTAATGAGCAAAAGAGGGAAATTTCACCTCACTGATGCTACTATTTTCATAATAAGATATAGACGGTGCAAATTTTTTAGGGGCAAAATGAGAGAGGAGAATGAACTTACCAAAGTTGAAGGAATTCTCACATCAAAGAGCCTCAAAGAGCCACAAGTGTCTATCATCGCTTTTTCCATCGTGCTCATATTGGAGACAGTACGAAAGAGAGTAGCGTCTATTAAAAAGTAGCCGCGCAACAAGTGCAAGACGAAGGGTGCCTCGTGGAAGACAGCTTCATATCTACCATGTTCCATATAAAGGACAGAGAGTTAAAACACGTGAGCATTGTTCTAACAGTTCGTATGTATTCAAAGATAGAAAAACATAGGCAGAAAAGAGGTATACAAGGGGTTTACTTGATAGATAGCAGAAGGAAAGGTCAATCAAAACCAAAAAATATGGAAATAAACTGAGAAAAGAGGGCATTTCTGAATAAAGGAACAATCATAGAACCTAAATAAATAGAGTAAAAATGCACAAAATAATAGAAGTAGGGTATAGGTTAATTTGCACAAATAATAGAAAAGAAACATGTATTTAAGTCTAGTAAAAACAATAAGCATGTGGCATATAAAACACAAAAATTTGAGTTCCGTCAATAAGTCGTAAGTATTTGGCAAATTAGTCATGGTTCAGTAAAGTGACATACACCAATGGATTATCATCAGGAATTTCAGCTAGCATGAGTGTGAATCCAGACAGGAACCAACAGGCCAAGCAAAACAAAAGCTGGTATTTGACATCTCCATGGAATCAAGTGGAACATATAAGAAAAGGCAGCAACCCACGCAAAAGGAAACACCAAGTACAGTTCTTCCTCTCGGTGAAGCAGTTAACCCAATTGAATAATCAAAGAGAAAGATGCAAACTTGCGGTTTAATCTCCAACAAGCAAAAGACCAAACAGGTGGTGGGTGGGACTCTTAAAGTAGATGTCGAATAGGCTCACCATGTACACGGCGTGAAGAGCCACGCCCCAGAACCACGACCCTTCTCTCTCGTCTCTTCAGCCGCCTCCTCCGTGGGCCGACGCCTTCCCTGGCTTGTGAATCGCCAATCCCCAAGATCCCATCTCCGACGCCTACTTTTCTTCTTCTTCCCCCTCTTCTTGGGTGTTCTGTAACTAGCTCTCGTAGCTTCAGATTGCTGCCATAGCTCGTGCCGGCGACTCAGCCAGAAGCAGATCCCTTCATCTCCGACACCTGCTTTTCTTCTTCTTCTCCATCTTCTTGGATGCTCTGTTACTAGCTCTCGTGGCTTCAGATTGCTAAAATAGCTCGTGCCGGCAACTCAGCTAGAAGCAGATCCCTTCATCTCCAACACCTACTTTTCTTCTTCTTCTCCATCTTCTTGGGTGCTCTGTTACTAGAGCTCGTGGCTTCAGATTGCTGCCATAGCTCGTGCCGGCGACTCAGCTAGAAGCAGCTCGTGCCGGCGACTCAGCTAGAAGCAGATCCCAAACGGTAGATCTTGGGCTCTGTTCGCCTCGACGATTCACACGGAAGGGATGCACGAGCCGCGAGGTCACCAGAAAAGACTGGCTGTTCATAAAGAAGAAAGTTGGGATCTTGAAACACACCTTGTCGAGCTGTTTGAGGAAACGCTATTTTCATCTGAGGATGTTGGAACCTTCGTCGTCAGATCCGAGCCCTAGATCCGACGCGGCCCGAGAAACTGAGGATTCGGGAGGAGGAGGAGGAGACCGGGCCGGAGTAACTCCGGTCGGGCTTCCCGTCGCCGGAAGCGACGGGAGCCGCCGCCGCGAGGAGGCCAAGCTCTCGCGAGCTCACTGGTCGTGAGGCGGATTATGGCGTAGAAGGTGGAGATGATATAGCGGAAAAAGGAGGCTTGTGGAAAATGCCGAAAGAAAAAAAAAAAAAAAAGATAAAAGAAAAGGATATAGTAAAAGAACGGGTAATTCCAAAAAAACCCAAACTTTAGATCAATGCTCAAATATACTCCGAACTTTTTTTTTTTATCTTAAAAAAATCTCAAACTTTAAGTTTAGTCCCCAAATCTACTTTCGAATTTTTCTTTTTGTCTCAAAAAAAAAAACCCTAAACTTTAATTTTAGTCCCAAATCTATCCCGAATTTTGTTTTTGTCTAAAAAAATCTCAAATTGTAGACACATATAACAAATTTACCCAAAATTATTTTTTTGACCACCAAAACAAATTACCATATATTATTTTCCGTTAAATTTTATTGTCAAATTTCTAAATTAAATAACACATCGCAATTAACTGATATACCAATTTGGGGTTTTACCCTCTCGTTTGTACTAAAAAATCACCAATTTTTTATTTGTTCTCAAATATACCCCATAGTTAAAGTCAACTTAATACTGGCGATTTCCACATAGATAATAAATACACATAAAGAATATGTCATATTTTTTCAAAATAAAATCAAGATTACTAAAAAATTGGCTTTTGGACTTTTGAGGCTAACGAGGCAAATTTAGGATTAAAGTAAAAATTGATGATTTTTTTTTGAAAAAAAAAATTGGGATAGATTTAAGAATATCAAGAGTTTGGGGTTTTTCTAAGACAAAAGAAAAGTTTGTGGCAGATTTGGACTAAATCTAAAATTTGGGATTTTTTCAAAGACGGCATGTTAAAAAAAGTTTGGGACGATTTGGATTGAACCTAAAGTTTGAAGTTTTTCGAGATAAAAAAAGTTCGGGGTATATTTGATTAAACTTAAATCCTAAAGTTTGAGATTTTTTTTGGAATTGACCATAAAAGATGAGGAATTCCACGAACTTCGAGAAAATATTAGGTACGTGGTTGTGACCAATCAGCAGAAAATCAGACCATTAACCGATCGACAGGTGTCTCCGTGGACCCCCACACTTTTGAATTTTCGAAAATTCTTTTCTTAATCAATTTCTTTCTTCCACAAAGGCCCTCCGTCTCTCTCTCCTTCATCCATCTCACCATCTCTTTCCGAAGGAAAGAGAGGCAGATCTCGGCGTCCGTCGACCGGCCGGCGCCGGAGTAGTCGGTCGACGGAGGCCGAGATCTTTGTGCGGGGGGAGAAAGGCGGCGATGTGGTGGAGGTCGAGGCATCTCGCCGCGGAGCTTGTCGGGCTTGGCGTCTATGAGGGCCAACTCGCCGGCGATGGTCTGAGCGATGGCTATGGCGATGTCGCCGACCCCGACGACGGCGATCTTGGTGTGGCGCTTGGAGGGGTGGTCTGGATCGGCTCGAAGAAAGCTTCGGTCTGGTCCAAGCCGCTAGGATTGAGGTACGAAGAAGGAAGAGGATTGAGGATGAGTGTTTGAATTTGAGGGCCGGACGGATCTTGGACGGCGATCTTTGTGCATCTGCCATTTAGGGTTTTGAGAGAGGATCGGATGAGTGAACATGGAGGAAGAAGAACAAAGAGAGGGGTGTTTATGGAAGTTAAAAGAAGGGTGAAAATGAGATTTCCTTTTTCTTTTCTAAAATACCCCCTTGGAATGGCCGTTGGCTGGCCAAATTTTCTTAAACTAAAGTGATTTCATCACTTCCAACTCTTTATTTGAAATTTTCTTTTTTTTCTAATATAAAATTAAAAAAATATAAAAACATATCATAAGAAAACATTTAAATAAACAAAAAGGACAAAATTACAAGTTTCAATGCAGTGATAATGACCGTTGCCGAAGAAATTGCATCCTTCGTTGCATTCAATCATGACGCATGGGTATTTCTACAGCTTGGTACAAGTTTCACCCAAGGTTAAATGCCACTTTTGGCCAAAAACCTGAAAAGAACAAGATTCCAACCTAGCATTTCTAGTGCTTCTCACAGTGTAACAACAGATGGGCATTCCAGCTAACTCCTTCAAAACAAACACACCAGAAGTGTCTTGGTTCTTCGAGTTGAGTTCTTTAATCATGTTCTAAAGAAGTTCCTCTAAAGAGATCAGAACAGATGTGAATGTATTGTTGCTAGTCATCGGAACATCACTTCTTCCTGTTTTTGTCTGAGAAATGCTTGGTTTGCTGCTTGAATGACAGAAAGACATAGTTTTACTTGGAACATTGTATGTTACTGTCTTTCCTACTCACTGCATCAACTAACCTCATCCACTCCCTCTCCAATTGGTCTGATGCTCTCTTCCAACTTTAGAGTAAGCAGATAATTTAAGCCAGTTGTAATGCACGTTCGTGTTTAGTGGCGACACACTTTTTGGCCTGACCCAGCAGAAATTGTCGTAGCGTGCTATGCAGAGTGCTTTGTGATTTGCAGTGCGCTCCTTCATGACTAGGTGGGGGACCTATATATGAATCTATATGGAGAAAGATAATTGAGTACTTTAATCTTCTGGACAGTTCCAATCTTCAATCACCAAGGCACTTTCAGCCGCAGCCCAGGGTAGGCGGAGGACCAGAGCTAGAGCCTCCACAGCTGTATATGTAGGAAGATCACGAAGAGACTCTATACACAGCCGTCCTCGAGGGAGAAGAATTCATTTGTCTGGTGGGCATCATAAATCTGACGGCTGTGGTATGGGCTTTGATGGTCATGATGGAGGTAGCAGCACACGAGAAGAACCGACTCTTTCCCGGGTTTGAAATTGGAAACCCAATTTGGGAGCCAAATTATTCCTCTTCCCGTTATAGGTGTGCGACATAGACCAAACGAATTAGGTGTTAGGATACATGCGTGAGTATTTTAATTGGCCTATAACTCATTAACTTAAGCTTTTAAGTTAAGTGGGTTCAACTGGATATATTAAACGAGCTCGGACTAGGGCTTCCCTCTTGGAGAACTGGTATAGAGTATATCCTAACAATCTCCCCCTTAAATCAGATATCTTTTTGGCACAACATCATCCTCATGTATCCTAACAATCTCCCCCTCCCTCATGGCCTCGCGTTATTACGTCAAAATGCTCACTAACTCGAAAACTGCATCTCTCTTAAATCAGATATCCTTCTGGTCCAACATCATTATCTTAAATCGGATATCTTTCTGCCCCAACATCATCCTCATAGGCCTGCGTTGTTATGCCACAGTGCTCACCTACTTGGAAACCGTACATGGAGAGGGCCAATTAGGGTAAAACAACCGGTTGAGGTACCGGCAGAGTTCGTGGGGGAGTAATTGGTTCTTCCAGCAATGGCACTAGGCTAGGTGGTGGTGAAAAAGTGTTCCTTCCAGGATATGGGATTCCTACCCATCCTATGAGAATGAAAGACAACGGGATTACCAAAAATCAAGTCTTTCATTCCAAAGAGTCCAAAGAAAGAAAGAGCTTTTTTTCAAAAATTTTCTCCTTTCTCACTTCTTTTAACACTTTAAAGGAAGAGTATGCCCTGCCTTTCCTTTCCCTTTTGGTACGCGAAGGCGTCTTTCTATTCCATTAAATGAAGGAATGTTTGTATACTAACAATCTCCCCCTGATTCAAAAATAAAATAAAATAACAATCTCCCCCCCTTAAATCAAGTATTTTTATAACCCGTGAATCTTAACAATCTCCCCCTCCCTCTTAAATCAAATATCATTCTAGCCCAACATCATCCTCATGGACCCGTGTTATTACACCACAACACTCACCTATCCGGGCCTATAGATATCTTTATAGGCCCTTGTATTCTAATAATCTCTCCCTCCCTTTTAAATCAAATATCCTTCTGGCCTAACATCATCTTCATGACCCCATGTTGTTACGTCACAATGCTCACCTACCCGGAAACCACCTCTCCTTTAAATTAGATTTCATTTTGGCCCAACATCATCATCATCTTAAATCAGATATTCTTCTAACCCAACATCATCATCATGGGCCTGTGTTGTTATGCCACAATGCTCACCTACCCGGAAACCGTAACCAACATCATCCTCATGGGCTTGCGTTCTTACATCACAACGGTCACCTACCCGGAAACCATAACCATTTATTCTGATACCAATTGTCTTAAGCTTTTGAGATTGTTAGAATATACGTGTGGAGACTTAACATTTTGGCTTAACATTTTGAGTTAAAAGTGGGTCCAACTGAATATATTAACAAGCTCGGACTTGAATTTCTCCCTTGGAGATCTCTCCAGGTGAAAGTATCAAATTTCTATTGCACGTTCTCAATATTAGGAATCGCTCGAACCAGACTTAAGACCAGCTAGCTCTAGACAATTCATAAGGACATTAGTCCAGTTCCTAATTCCATGAAATTAGAATTAGTTATATTCGATCTAGTCTTCGATTCTAATGGGAAATTGGATATAGCCCGGGCCACGTTTCCCACTCTCCTCTCTCCTCTCATCCTAGTCCCGTGTGACGTCAATTGATTTCTTTAGCAATTTCTTATCCCCAGCTTCCATGAGCAAAGCTCCTCCTAATTCATAAGCTTTCCTCTTCTTAGCGATGACATTGAAACTGGTACTTCAGTCTCAAAGAACAAAAATTTTACTTGTCATCTTAGAGAAGCTCAGTTATGATAATGCCTCACGCATGGCAAAGTGCTCGCTGGACGGGCTCTTACGAACTCATGCCTGGGTATTATTCGTAGATCAACCGGTTCCCTTGGATTCAAGTCTGAGTTTTCCAGTCCATTTGTTTTTCGAGTCAGTGTTCTCCAAAATGTCAAAGGGCGCTCTTGTTTTGGGATAATCCGCTTCGGGTTCTTAGCAAGGCGGGACTTGACGAGCATTTACAAATAGCCACGACAGATGACTACTATTATTCATCATTCGAACCCAGATTCACCATTAAGATCGACAGCCGAGTGCTGCAGACCATGGAAATTACAGCAACTCAGCGGCATGTTCCATTCAAAATGAGCTTCTTAAACAAGGAGAGTCTCTCAAGTAGGAGCGAGAGAGAGAACCATACAAAGCGTTGAAACGACGAGCAAGGAAAAGCAAAACGACGATATTTACAAAATCCCACGAGAGGGTTGGTCGCTGGGAGCGTCTTCAGCGATGCTTGCTCCTGGTGTCGTCGCTGTAGAGCCTGCGGTTCGACAAGGACGGGAGGAGGACTTGGTCAGCTTTCGATAATATAATCAGAAAAACCAAACAAAAGATCAAGACGTCTGATGAGAAAGATCAGCTCGAAGTCACCATCAAGCTCAAAACGTCACGGAGATCGAAATCATCTTAAATTATTCAATGGCGGATCCCACATGGCGAAAGGATCAAGACGAGAGCGCGATCCACAGTGGCCGGCATGCACAGTGCATGGGGGGAGTTGAGTACGTACCAGTCGTAGACGGTGGGGGAGTTGGGGATGGGCTTGTCGAAGAGCTGGCCCCCCATGGTCTTCGTCGCCAGGTTGCTCCCCGGGTGGAACACGCTCCTCCAGACGTTCTCCTTCCTCGCCGCAGCCGCCGCGGGGGTCGTCGGCGTCGTCGGGGTCGCCGGCGTCCCGGGGCTCGCCGGCATCGACATCGACCGCTGGTACTTGCTGCTCTCCCCTTCCCCTTCTGCACACACGCACACACACGCACACCCACATGAAAAATCCATTAACATCAACGTAGAAACTCGCGATCCAAACATGGAACCAAACAAGAACGCATCACAGCACACGGAGGTTCACTGCACTGCACTGCATCAAGAACGTGGCTCTGCCATTTTTACAGAGCGGAGATCGAATCGAACCGACCTTTGACGATGATGATGGGCTTGGTGGCGAGCTTCCTCAGCTTCCCGAGGCCGCGCTCCGGCTGAGGCCCGGCCACCACGTCGTCCCACAGCTTCTCCAGCAGCACCATCTCTCTGTCTCTCTCTCTATCTCTATCTCTCTGCAGAAGTACAAGTAGGTCCGGAGCTCAGTGCAAATATCTGCGTTCCTATCTTGACTATAAATAAAGGAAACGCCCACTGATCAAGACGATGACATGGATGGTTATCCTCTCTTTTCTATTTCCACACCGGGTTCGTTACTTCCAGAGGGCGCGAGTGTCGGGGACGTCAGAGTGGAGACAGCAAAATCGTGGGAGTGGAAGTGTCCGAAAGAGGAGGAAAAGATCTTGGGAGGATATATTGGATAAGGATGAAGGATGACAAGTCAACAGTAAGCGTGGGGCCCGCACGACGTGGTTTGTGTTTTGGCGTTTTGCTGGAGATTGGATGAGACAAAGTTAGGTGGACGGTCGCTTTATTATTAATTTCCATTTCTATGGAATTTTTCTTTTTCTGTCGTGAATGATATCCTTTTCATTAATTATACAAAATTATTGAGCGTTTATATAATAGCATTTATATAAAGGTTAATGAAAGGTGACGTTCGAGAATGATGCATTGCGTTACGACTAAGCTAGTTTCGAGAGGCCAATCGCAGCCATGTCTTCTTTTCCATGGACACAGGGCACTGAACAGGTGGAAATAGTGGTTGGGATTACAATAATTTAAGGACAAATTTAGGCGTGTCAACATCAAAATTACTATGGTTGAACTAAGGATGCTGAGCGCGATTAGGACGGGAAGTATACTAAATAAAAGATAATAACACAAATGATCTATAATTTTAGTCTTATATATAATGTAACCTATGAACTTTTACTTTATGCAATAAATCAATAAATTTTAACCTAATATACAATATTATCTTTACACTTTCAATATGTTTATAATGCTCGATATAATTCTTGATTATTTCTAAATGTTTAAATTTCAAGAACTACATTAAACATTGGATCAAAGTTTCAAAATCAAATTTACCAAATTAAAAGTTTGTGAATGATATTGCATATGAGAATAAAGTTTAAAACTATATCGAACAAATTAAAAATCCACGGATCAACGTTGCACATTAGACAAGAGTTTATGGACTATTTATGTCGGAAAGATTAAGAGCAAATTGAAGTAAGGATGGTTTCAAACTAAACCAAATAGATTGGATCAATTCGACTTATTTTTAAAAGGAACTACAAATTTCCGGTTCAATTTGTTAATTGGTGTTCGACACTGATTAATCAAAGGAAATTATGTAATCAGTTGTTACTCAAATTAAAAAGAACAAGGTAGAAGAGAAGACGAAAAACGATATCGGGTTTCTATCATTTGGCTTTGCCCAAATAAACCAACACCACAACAACCAAACCAGACATGGGTCATCCGGGTCACAAGTCCCAAATCAAGCAGAAGAACAAGCCCTACCTTCCATTTGCTTCAACTTCAATGCTCCTAGAATCGGGAGATTAAGAACAAAATACAAGACAATGACTGGGCCAATCTCGCTATGGGCCGGGCCCATCGAATTTTTGGCCGGCCCATTCGCTCAAATCTTTTAATCGGGCCGACGCGATTTTCGGCCTTTTCTATGATCTGGTTGAAGGACCAAATGAACAGACTGAAGAATTTTATTCACGAATGATCTCAAAGAGCTCTGAACACTGTTAAGCAATTGGAAGCTTTTCGATTTTTTCAGGTGATCTGATGTGATCGGCAATATCATAACCCCCTATTGGAGTTGCGGATAAGAGCTGGACGAGTTCCAAACGCGTCCTCACCCGACCGGCTGCTTCCAACAATGTCCTGTCCGGCCCTGCATCAGTTAAACGAATGAAAATCTAGGACTTTGATTAGATTCTCTCATATGAGATACAAACAAGATAAACAAATGTAATACGCAATGCGTTAAAAACATATTCTACGTACCCACTATGGTCCCGTTACTTTATCAACTGGTTGGCATGGACTCAAAACGATCCCAAAATCAACCACCTATCGAGCACCCGGCATTAGATTAGGAACATTTGTATTATAATCAGCTCACCCGAGAATTTCATAGAACCTTCATGATTATAAAAGCCAGATGTTTCGTAAAATGTATCGCAGGGAGGCCTTACTGAGAAGGCGCTAAAGAAAAAGGCTTAGCTTACTTCATCATTTGATTAAAAAGAGTATATGCACAGACGGCAGTTCTAGCATAAGGTCAAAGACATCAGCAAATAGCAACATAGGTAGCTCAACAACTTAAGCCTCATCAATAGATGCCCTTAAGTAAGATCCAATGAATATTTAATGGACACAAACATTTGCAGAAGAGCTGAATTTATCTCGCCTGCTTCAACAAAATGACAATGCAGACCAGGACCGACGGTATCTTCAGGGCGAGGGAACAGCTATAGCAGTCCTTTGAAAATGATTGACAAAACATGACACATTATAATACAGTATCGACCTTTGTAATAACCACCCATGCAAGCCTCAGGCAAATGTCACTTTGCCTGGAGGTTGCTAATAAATGAGAACGAGCCGACCCATTTCACTATGACGGCCAGCAATCCTCGTACATATCAGAAAATGTAAAATCATCCAAAACATGGAAAGGCAATGGTTGGAATTCTACAAGCTCCACAGGAGAAATATGACAAATATCAAGGCCTGCTAGGACATGGGAGGCGATAAGTGGATGTTTCAGTATTTTATATTTGCAGAAAAACTCTTTGAAATGTCCACCATGCGAACAGACAATTCTCTGCCACTTGCATATGATGAAAAGGAATTCAATCAAAAGATGTAGGTCTCCCCTTAAAGATGCCATCCTACCTGGACCGCAAGAAGATTTCTCCTGGCTCTGACTTCCTATCAGCCAATTCAGCAGGCTCGAGCCAATCTTGAAGCACGAACAGTGAGAGTAGTTTCAAGAACATCTCAAACTAATTCATATATTTTCTAAAACCTAACATTTTTCATGACTAAAATTAAACGCACCCTGCAGTTCACCCAAAGCAACTCCAAGAAATTTCTTTTCTTTTAGTACCATGATTTACAATGGATCATGGAGCTCATTACACTTACTTTGGATACACAGAAAAAATTAACCTTTTTTTCCTACGATCACACATGTTCCATCAAAATATATCAGAATAAGGCAGAATTTTTTTTATTTTTTCATATTAGATAATTGTTCAGGGCAAAAGGCAAGGAAGAAACAAACAGTACAAACAAGCATGTGCATCCAAATACTGTTAAAATTTCTCCATATATAAAGAGCAAACTTTAAACCCAACTTTCCCCAGGAACAATGGGCACTCGCCTGCACAAGATTTCCATGGATGTTGCAGCTGACAGCAGTTCACTTGATTCACTCTCCTTTGCAGGCCTCGTGTGCATTCAAGATCAGCAAACAAAGCTCCCCCCCAACAATGCCAAACACGATCGAGAATTCAAATTCAGTCCCCCAACACCAGACAAAGCCACACCTGATCAGTTAAGTCACTCCCCGGCAGACATCTTGATCTCCAATGGCCAGCTTCTTCCACACACACTTCTCTTTCAGGCACAGCAGTCTCAGATAGCCAGCCGCACCTACTCCAGAGGGTCACCACAAGAAACTCAGATGAACACAACAAGAACTTCGATAAGAAGAACAAGGGCTGCACAGAGGATATACATAAAGCAAATCAAGGAATAAAAGACCAAGCAACTAAGGAGTCAACTTCTCCAAGCTCGTGGATTGGCCGCAAAATACATTGTGTCATATTCCCCTGCAGAGAATGTCACGCCACCAACCCAATTGCTAAGGCCAAATCCAAGCAAAGAGAGAGAAAGTAGATGGTGTAGAGTTTTTTTCTGGTTCATATTGTTGTGTTTATCAACTATTCATATCTGCGAAATTGAGATTGAGAGTTAGTTACAGATGGTCATAAGGTACAATTAGTGGTAGTCATGGTCAATGCAATGACTTCAATAAGATATCAAAGGAATCTTCATCAGAAGAACCAGTGAGAAAAAAATGGTTCAATCAAGTTTAGTTTGATTCAAGAAGACTTTCTTCAGAAACGAATCACAA
Organism: Angophora floribunda; assembly: GCA_014182895.1. NCBI lineage: Eukaryota > Viridiplantae > Streptophyta > Magnoliopsida > Myrtales > Myrtaceae > Angophora > Angophora floribunda. Next base: position 33,450,845 of record CM024709.1, on the reverse strand, counting down.
GCTGACCAAATGATTTCGCTGTTAGTTTTAGACTCATCTATTTGAAACTAGATCAATCCACGAAATCGAACAATGTTACATGTTGTTCTAAACTTTTTATTATCTGTCATTCAGATTCCAGATGATTTTGTATGGAATTGAACAGGACCAAACCTCAAAAAACTGGTTGGTCCAGTTAGTTTGGTCCTAAACCTTCTCTTTTTATCAAACAGTAATAACATGGATTATTTAATTAATCAAAGCAAGTACCCCATGTAATTTGTACCAAAGTGAATTCCACCAAGCCACTGTAGAATGAAATTTTGAAGAAAGAAGTTTTGGTTCAAGTTAAAGAGTAGCACAGATAGAACATGAACAAGCAGACTCAGTATAACAAAGAGGTCATGTATCTTGATAAGATGGAGTGGGAAGGGGAACTGCATACTGTCTTCTTTGGTTAAAACATTGTTAGAAAAGCTGACTAATATATGAATATATGCAGTTCAACAGTCTAGTGAAAGATACACAAATCTTACTCTCACAAACAAAAAACTCTGGCATATCTCCAATCATCTTTTGTATGTATGAGAGCTTACTATATTATATATCATCTTAATCTCCATGACCACTGCTTGCAGAACCTTTCCTGCACTCTCTTCTAAGACTGAGTACAAATAATACATGCGTAGGAGACTCCTTTGGGCTCACTCAGTTCATAAAATTTTTTTGTGTATCCACCACACCTTTAATTTAGAATCATACTGCCAATTAGAAGGATGGATACCACCCAAACTTCTCTTGAGAAATGTCTATTTCTAAGATGTGAAAAACGTCATTGGGCATTGTAAGGAGGAGGAGGAATGGAAGATTCCTCATGGGGAAAAAAAACACAGACCAAAATATGCAGGTTTCAGGCACATGAGAAGACTCTTGCAGTTTGATCTCACAAATAGATTGACAGGGGTATTAAATTGTTATATGGGGAAAGCAAAAGACACCATTTTTGCACAACAAAGTGGTAGAAACTTTGCTCACTAAAAAAAAAAAAAAAAAAAAAAAGAGTCCTTGGACTTCGAGTTTCTGAGAGCTAAGGATACATTCTGTGAGTCTACATCTTCTAAAGAATATTGCAGTTTCCTTTCAGGCAGGATAGTATTTGTAAACAGAGACTTTTTCAATATGCATTTAATATCCTCAGGAATGCTGCAGCATACAGGACAAAATACTGCTGATGGCTGGATTTAATACTTGATAGGCTTAAGAAATTCTTTCTGCCACCACCATACAGACTGTCGGGGTTAAAAGCAGACAGTACCCTCTGTTAGGTATTCCAAGGCATAATTTGTCCTCTTTCTACAATTGAAGGGTCCATGTGTTTATAGTTTTCCTTATAATAAGCACAGCAAACTGTGTTTACAACATGCGATATCCAAGTGTATGACACATTTTATTCATCACTTACATTCATTTTTCCTTGCCATGTTTAAAGTCATTCCAACTAGGTCGGTCAGCTTCACATTTCATTCATGTTGACTGCCCAATATGGTGGCAAACAACAAATTAAGGAAATCACCCATTAGTTTGAGAGAACTTGCCATCATCTTCTGGCAATCAATGAAGGGAAACACCTAATTGAAGCAAAATACGAAATTGATGACACAATCAGAATGGATTACTGAAACCAGAGTGAAATATAGTCAATAGATGAATAACCAAAAGTTTATTTTGCCAGCTTTTCATTAGTAGGAACAACGGATCTCCCATTTATAATGAATACTAACCATATAAGGCAAGGCTCAACACAACCATTTGAGCATATCATCCAACAGATAAGAGATGGTTTTTTGCATTTATTATCCACATCACTATTCTTCCAGAATGAGCACATCAATCGCAGTTGTCAGCATGAAAATATGAATCTAATTATCTTGTAACTTTATGATCTAACATTGGAGAAGTGATTCAATCTAAAAAATAGATCTTAGGAAGATTTTTTTAAGTGTATGCATCATAACTGATGAAATCATAGGATCAATATGATCCCACCGAATTGATTATTCAATTTTCAAATGGATCTAATATATTTTGACTCGAAATATCTATAATCGGAGATTTTACACCTAAGTTTCTATATCTACAGATTTTAGATACGAGAGAAAGAGGCATCAGTTCTGATATCGGAGATGATGTAGGATTTTATGGTGATACTGGCTTAATACTTCTTTTGACGTTTCGGTCTTACCAAAACCATTTTTTTCATTGAGTATTGGCATGTTCTATATTCCTTTGTGCAAAGTCTAGGATTTCACAATCCTATCAATTAGATGCCATCATCGATCCAAATTAGGATCTCGATCTTAACAACATCGATATCTAATGAAAAATTAAATACAATTTTCTCCTGTCTCATACTATAAATACCCAGCTCAAGGAAAACATTAACATCTAAATTACCCCGAAATATGCATACTGTCACATTAACAATTCAGCCCAGAGAAAATCTCACTTTTACTCACACTAGAAGAATGTACAACCATCTACTATGGCTTCCAGCAGGTAAAACACAGCAAAATGTGAATAAGATGCTTTGGACTGGGCCTTTCAATCTTTCCCATGCTTGTCAACATATGCCTGCAAGTAACAGAAGTGAATGTTAAACTTCAACATTAAGCATGTCTGCCGTTTCATTCTTTTTTGCAGTAAATACATCTCCAAAATCAAGTTATTTACCTCAACCAGCCTTGTGAGTTTAAGCTCTGAAAATGAAAGAAAATGCTTTATTGCCTCCGGGTTAGGTGGAATTTGCTGAGGCTGTAAGGTGGTAAGAACCTTGTCGACTGCTTTTTTAACAATCAAATTATGTGCGTCCTTGCTGAGACGACCCCCTTGCCAAGCTGGTTTCAAAAGTTCCTTTACATACTCTATGAGAGCAACTCGAAAATGTCTTAATGGCTTCGACTCCTGGTTCACATCTACAGCCTTCTTTTGTGTGACATCCATTTCAATATCTTGTCTAACTTTGTCTGATAGCAAGTCCTTTTTGTGGCCTGCTACATCACTTCCTTGTGCAGAACCAAGATCCATACTACTTCCACTAATGTGGGAACTATCTTTGGCATGATCTGACTGCTGGTCATTCCCTCTGGACATATCATTTTCAGTTTGGCTGTCAACAACTGAATTCTCTGCTGTCTCAACCGCAGATCCATTTACATCTTTTCTATGTAAGTAGCTGCCCTTGTCTAGCCCATGCTCATTGAATCTATGATCCGAAGATACTGAATAACTGTTGTTTCCACGTTCTTCAACCAGGTTTCTTTTTGAATCACTATGGACCTGCTGCTCTGCTGTATTAAGAACAATTGCTCCCTGACTAGAAAACGACAATCTGAAAGATTCATCTCTTGTTTTATGTTGCTCGATGCTATCATGGAAAGGGTCACATTTACTCCCTGGAGATGATATAGTCGTCGGAGTAAAGAAGAAAGAAGGTCGAAAAGGTTCAGATGGCTCCCAATCATAAGAAGAAAACGCCCTCCTATTTCTGAACCACAGCCGTGAATCTGCAGATATGTTTCCTCTGGATAAATTTCCTGGATCAGAACCAGCTAGATTGGATGAACTTCCCATGAGAGAAGTAGATCGATGGCCACCATAGTCAACATCAAGAATTCTCTGAGCAGGAAGAGGATTTGAGACTTCAGAGAAAGAATCAAAGTTCCTTGAAGAACCTGACAGCCTTGAGGTGTGTTGGGAAGGCAATATTGCAGTAGTCAAAGGATATTTGACACTTGAATTAAGAGGGGGGCTTGTGATAGGTGAACAATCGCCAATAAATTTGCCCTGAGTAGTAACTTGGCCTTCCGTAATGGAAGCATGAGAAGAGGGTCGCTTATCTGGGCCTAGGTTAAAAAATTGTATTGAACTGCTTGAGGGAGGTAACCAATGATCCCTCATTGAACCAGAACCACCACTACTAAGGTTTGAAGCATGCATTCTGTAATCATCAGCACTCCAACTCCTGTCCTGGAAATCTCTACCTTTGTCCATATCTGCAGACATATTTCCATCATGATACTTAAATGGAGGCAATTGATGGGAAACAGTTGGAGTACTAAATAATAAATCTTCAACACCAAGGGGTTTGGAAACGGCTATTGAATGGATTTGGTGCATGCTTTCATTTTCTCTAGCCACCAGCGACTGAATCTGTTCCAAAGAAGAACCAGAACATAATGCAGAATTATTGGCAACTGAAGAAGCAAGCTGCTTTGGCAAGCCTGGTGATTTCAATTTCTCAAAATCATCTTTTCGTCCTGACACAAGATATGAAGCTCGTAAAGAACATGAGGTGCAGGGTAAGAAATTTACATCTACAAACTAAAAATATCATACCTTCATCATGCACAGCTTCTTCTATGCAACTTGGAGCAGTACCATGTCTGCGCACTAGCTCAGAAGCACTATTGACTTTATCTTTGATGTGTAGAAACCTACAAGAACTCCCTTTGATGCACCATCCCTTTGCATAAAAGTCACAGATAATTGCCTTTCGTTTATTTCGTTCTGGCAACTCCAGTCCTGGAGACAAACTTCTCAGCCTTGCACCGGAAGCAGTCAACCTAGGACACCTACAATCAGCAGAGATTCACAAGGTAATGGAGTTTGGGTGGAAAAAAAAGACAATTAGCTCGCAACTTCAAAAGTTTCTTTTTTTCTCTTTTTGTTAAATTTCAAGGTACTAATAGCCAACAACACCATACCTTGATGACAATTGCATGCCATTCCCAGGCTGCAAGTCCACTTGCTTATCCTTCTCAGAACAAGGAGCAGCATAAATATTAGGAAGAGTTAGGCTTTCATTTGGAAGTGAGATAGCTTGGTTTAGAGTAGTCCCAACATAGTCAAAACAAGCATGGCTTTTAGAAAATCCACTGCAACCAATAGGAACTTTCCTCTGTACTTGTAGTTGAACCCAATCACCTTCCCCATCCATGGCAGCCTCTGGATCTCCAACATCTTCAGGAGGACCTCGACATTTTCCAAGCTTTGGAGAAGTAGAATAATTGCCAACGGAATCAAACCTTTCCACTTGCTCTCCCACTCGTCCATCCGACACGACAGCAGTTCCAAAATCGCAATTCCCGTTCTCTGAATTTCTATTAGATGAAGAATTGCCTTCAGATTTTCGTGTTGCAGAAGAGCAATATCTCAAGCGCCCAAATGTCTCCTTAATTTTGTCATCCCGACTAGCTTCTAAATGGAAAAACGAAGGGATTTAGGAATAATACCAAGTGGTTGTCTAATAAAGGTGCTAGCAGCCAACAAATCACTATCCGATAAGGTCCCAATACACAAGTCCTTGTCTAGAAGACTAAATAGTGTATCTTAAGATGGAGGAATTTTAATTCAGAGTTAGTGACCACATAGTTGTGAACTATGCAATTTCTAATAAAAGAATAAGACCTTTTCACAGAATAATATGTACTATCCTAATTGTCATTAAATAAACTGACTCTCACAATTTGTCTTTCTGAAAAATGCAAGAACCTAGAGTGTATAAAAAATGATTGAACATCCTCTAGAACAAAGAGTAAGCACTTATCCTGGCTGATTGAAAAGTGAGGGAAAATCCTATTAGGCAGAGGAAATGAGTGGTAGATAGCTAACACTTCCAGCAAATCGTTCATTGAAACACGCAACTCTGACAACAATACAGATGAAATCGTGTTCGCACCTAAATTGAAGCTTCTAGATATTATGTTTCTTAAGAGAGAGACAACATAAAGTTCAACTGGCAAACCAAAACTATAAGTTGGCACAAAATCATGGAGAATGGAGAGGATCCAAATGTACGTAATTGGCTGAAGCCTCCATGTCCTCCATGAACAATCATGTTGTGCCCATGTTAAAAGCAGTAAATATTAACAGAGAAGAACTGAAGAACCATAAAACCATACATCATTACTTCTACCATATTTCAGGAGGAAAACATAAAAAGTCAGAAAGAGCAGCTTTTGTTTTGCCTCGGCAAGAACTATTTAGGAAGGACGATATTGATGGAATCAAAGACACACTGATTATGCTATGTGGGAAACTAACAATGCACAAACTTGCTTCATACGACTAATTTACTTGCTAGATAGCATCGGTCAAGTGATCGATTTACTTTAATTATGACCTAGTCATTTATGTCAAGCCGCTTTCCATTATAAAACGCCTCAAAATCACTTGTAGATTTACGAATGCTTAAAATGCTAAGAACATGATTCTGTCATTTCACTTCCATAACTAGGAACTTCTGTCCACTGTGGCTGACCAACGCAGTTTTCCCTGAGGTTAAGTACTGAGTTCTCATCGAGATATACTTAGAACTAGAAAAAAGGGCTTACAATTGGATCAAATGCAAATCAAAAGAGCATTACCCTCAATCAGATCATCTCATTTTAAGACACCACTGTGCTCAGAATGCTGTTCCATACACGAAAAAATATCCAACAAAGACCCAATTTATGAACAGCACCACAAAAATCCCGATAAATTCACTACTCTGAATCGACCCGAGCCACACAAAATTCAAGCCTAATGCCGTTCGATTGCTCACGACGCTGTGCTGAACAGGAAATGGTAAAGGACGTGAACTCTGAAGCTAGAATTCCCACGCACGACTCAAAGTCTCGAACTTTCACGTGCACGCGCCTTCAGGGGGAGAAAAGAACAGCACAGTTATTCAGATACTTGCGGCCAAAGCAAAGCACGCAGCACAGTGCGCGATCGAACAAATCATAGCAAGCAAAGCAAACGATGCGATAATGCAGAGACAAACCCCGCGACGATCATAAAACCCGGGTCGGCGATCGAGTTCCGGGGCACTCACCGTTTCGGTCCTCGCGAGCTCCCTCCCCTCCTCCGTCCACTCCTCGTCGCCTTCCGCCCTCCTCCTCCTCCTCCTCCTCCTCCTCATCGATCATCTCCGCCTCCTCGTCCGCGATCTCCGCCCCCTCGATCACCATCTCCTCACCGCGACCCGCGTCGCCGTCCTCCTCCTCCTCCTCCGAGACGTCCTCCCACTCGTCGTCGCTGCTGTCGTCCGCGGCGGAATGAAACGCCGGCGGCGGCGGCGGCGGTGGCGGCATTGTCGCGCGGGGCACGGCAGGTGACAACCTCGGACGCGGAGCAATTTCCGAGCTCTGTTCAGTGCTGCTTCTGGTTGGTGCTGCAGACAGGGAAGAGACTTGAAGAGCGACTCGTTCGGGCGTTGACGTGACGAGTCTTGGTCGTCGCCCCGTGTTTTTTCGTTGCACTCGCCTCGGGATTCTACTCCCAGGTTAAAAAGGGTCACTGTTTTTTTTCCCCCCTCATGTTTTTCACCCCAAGATTTCGTGCAAATTGGGGAAAAGGGAAAAACGGGGAAAAACCGTAACCTCTTGATTTTTCCTTTCTGGGGCCCTCTTTGTAATTTGCATGGTAATGTCATTAAAATTCCTAAACCCTAGGTTTTTGGAAAATTGGGGGAGGGTTATCTCGACCGTCCATTTTTTTAACCGGTTTTGATCGGCCCGTCCAGATCCATAACGGATCGAGATACGCAAATAGGAACCACTCAACGGTCGTAACGATTCCCCAATTGGGAAGTGGGTAAGATTTGGAGGTGTACTCAGGTGGCCTTTCTTTGCTGTAAAATTTATGTGGCGGCGATATGACTTTTTTAGTATGGTTACATGTTCCTTCTTTAGTAAGATAGATTTGATGATGTGTATTGAGATTAGTCGATCAAAATAAGGCGACTGTTATATAGAAAAGAGAAGAGGGATATCATCCTCGTGATGGCATCGACATTGCCACTACATGAATGGGATTGGCAACCTTCGCCCATGGCGAGCATAGCAAACAAGGACTGCTACCATCGTTGACAACAAGCAAAGGGTATAAAAAACGTTGGCTATCCACTAGATCTTGAGAAAATTATCAAAAAAATTATAAACATTTTAATTTGGTCAATTTAATCATAAACGTTTCGTCAAGCTATCGATATAGTCCTTCCAATCAATTTTTACAAGCAACCAGTGATGTGGACGTTGGCCATCGCTAAGGCTGACAATGAGTGGAGAAAGAAGGAAAAAAAAAAAAGAAGAAAAAGAAAAACATTTAAATTTTCCAAAAAAAATTGTAAATAGCATCCACGACAACGTCGATGAAACGTCCACATAAAACATGCCTAACGTCCCACATCGATTCTTAGCCGCCAACCAACATTGACTGGAAGGATTACATTGACAAATCATTAAAAGTTTAGAACTAAATTAGTCATATTGAAAAATTTAGAATTAAATTAGCACTAATATGTCATATTTAGGAATTTTCTTTTCTTTTTTTGGTAATTATTGCATAGCATACCGAGGCAGGAGATTCGATGCACAAATCCGTCCTAACTACCCCGAAGGGTAAAACAAATAAATCTGGCATGCCATTCCTTTTCTCGTGCACGCTCTAACCTACCTGGATTCGATCGATTAATTTATTAATAATGGACATCATGAGATCAGCCTCAATACTAGGCTAAATCTGTCTATGTCATACCCATTTTAATAAGGTCCCTAATCCTCGGACAAAGTCATGCCATCCTCCCCCGTGGGTGCTCCCTCCTGTTTTCTTTCTATCCCTCATTAATGTACTAGGAACTTGTTATTGATAGTTGGAATATTTAAAAAGCTTAAATTATCATAAGAACGTGCAATTTAATAATTACAATATTTTTATATTAATTAACGTAGCTATCAGAAATGCCTTGTCATTCTAGTAGTGACTCATAATTTATTACGTACGACTTTTTGCACATGGGGACCGTGCAATTATTGATCATCAAGATCTAGAGTCAACCCTTCTTTGCGTTTGCTCCGGAAAAAGAATTGAGGATATAGGTTTGAGCACTTCACCTTCGATGAACGATTTGGATGGGTACGGGTTCATATAGTTGAGTCCACCTTATCCTAAATTTATGGAGATTAGATATGTCGAAAACCAAACCCAAATGAAATTTCATGCATTCTCAATTCGAATAATGAAAAAATAACCAATTTTTTCTAGTTTGAATTGATTCAATTCAGATAAAACTAAAAATATCCAATGATTGGTCTAGTTATGCGATCCTAGTGCCTCATTTTTGTTGAGTGAGTTTGAGCAATGCAAAAAAACAAAGGAAAAAAAAAAAAAATGAACCGAACCAGGTGTTGTGGTTTAGTTCAAAGCTGACACGTCCAAATGGTTCAATTCAATTTTTTTGAAAATTGAAACCGAACCGAAACCTGTTGATATCCATCGAGATATTATCAATTCATATCTAACTCTATTAAAAGTAGGTTTACTCTTTCTTTTCTTTTTCCTTTTTTTGATAAATGAGTTATACCTAGTATCTAAAAGTTGATAAACTCTAAAGAAAATTGATTTAACATTGGTAAGCAAATCAAAGGGAAATTGGCAATTAAAAAATAATTGGTAAGTTAATATGGCAAAAATTGACAAGTCACTCTAATTTATGTCGGTAATCTCATATAAGAATGATAAAATCGAAATCTAAGTAAGTCATACATATAAAAGATGACAAGTTAGTGCAAAAATTGCTAATTCACAAATTATACAAAGAAATTCATAATATCATAATACTATTGGTGAATCCCCAAAATTTACATGAGAAAAGGGTGGAGGTCATTTTTCTACTAATAGTTTTTTGACATTTAAAAATATTTATTGAAATTTATATGCACATAAAAGAAAATTGTACTTTTAGCCATGAGATAATAGGACTCCACTAGAGATAGAATGTTACATTTCATCATAAAAAAATTATCTTCTAGTAAATAGGCCTCCTAGTAAAATTGACACAAACTTTCATGATAATCAAATGGTGGTAAAATTGAGAGAAATAATTTGCAAATCATGGAATTTTCATGTTTTGGTCATGCGCATGATTTGAAATGGGGGCGTGTAAAATTCGCCCTAGATTTGAGAAACCTAGGTTGCAACTTTTAGAATGGCAGAATCGTGATTGGATTTATCAACTCACAAGATTCTCACGTGCATTCCCAATGTGGGCTTTGAAATGATTTTGATAGTGACACTTTTATTTTAATTTTTACAGAATATTAAAAAAAATGATTGCTTGCTTTGTGGATATGAAATTAAGAAACAAATACATTTCCTCATGTACAGGAAAACTTTATTCAAAGGTTTGCTTACGAAATCATAACAACTAATTTTTTTCCATTTGGTATGGTCCTCCCCTAAAAATTGGGCGACGGCCTAATAATATATATATATATCGTCATCTCCACTCACTCCTATTTTGTTACGATCCCTCACATTTTGCCACCATTCATCTCGATGACAAAAACACCACTCGAGAACTAACTCTTGATCCATGTGATGCCACTATCGTGGCTCCAACCCTAGCGCCACCATTGCTCGCTATCACCACTAGCAAACTACATTGTGGCAAGACTCCACGGCAAGGGCAATGGGAACGGATAGAGAAATTAGAAAACAAAATAAGCAAAAGTTTGTCTTATTTAAAATTGAGCCGACACTTATTATTGAGTAAATAAAATTTGAGTATCGATGAATATCGAGCAAAAATTTGGATAATTCCGATGCTATTATCACTTTTCGTTGTTATAGAGGGAACTGCTCTTTCTCTTGGACTTAAGGGTTTCGTGGGTTTTTTGTCTAATCAAGTTACATTAAGCCTCATATATAATTGTGAATGATAGTAAACAATTGGAAAGAATTTTAATGAACTTTTTTTTTAGAGAAGTTTGAGGTTAGTTGAAATAACAAATGAGTTTGTGATAAGTGAATAATCAGCCCATTTTATGTTTATGAAGAAAATATTCTTTATATTGGGGAGAAATTAGTGATTGGGAGACGTGGACAATTTGAAGATCTTTTTCAGCAATCTCCTTTTTTGGTTTTGAAATTTTGGAGTTGGTAATTGTGGACATGACTACATGAGTGCTAATGTCTAAATAAATATATTATATAAATCTGGAAAATGTTAGATGAATAAGAAATTTAACTGAAAATTATATTTTGAATCGGGTATTGAAATAAGGAGACGCATGAATTGAATCATTGACTTTTTCGGACACTCCATAGGAGATTGCCACATGATTTAGTAAATAATTTGTAGAAAGATTCTTTTTGTAGATGACTTTAGTTATAAACTCCATAGCTATCCTAGGCCGGTTAGGACCCTAGTAAGGTAAGAACGGTCATCCTATTTCTATAAATCTAGAATTTTATCGATGATAAAGTCTGAGAATATAAGACATGATATCGGAATTTAATCGACGACCCGAGCTCCCTCCCCTCGTCTATCTACTCCTCCTCCTCATCCACGATCTCCTCCCTCTATCCATTCCCTCAATCATCTCCTCATCGCCACCAGCGTCGCTGTCCTCCTCCGAGATGTCCTCCCAATTGTAGTCGCCGCTGTCGGAGGCGGCAGAAGGAAACAGCGGTGGCGGTGGCGCGTGGGGCACGGGAGAAAGACACCCTGGGACGCGAAGCAATTCCCGAGCTTTTGCTTGTGCGCTTCCCTGCTGCTTCCTGGCGGCTGCAGAGAGGGGGAGACTTGGGGAGAGACAGGGTCGCGCGTTGACGTGACGGGTCTTGGTCGTCGCCCCGTGTTTTTGGGATTCTACTCCAAGGTAAAGGTCACAATTTTATACCCCCCTCATGTTTTCCTCCCCAAGATTTAGTGCAAATTAAGGAAAAGGGACAAATGGGGAAAACCATTAGCGTCTCGATTTTTCTTTGGGGGCCCCTTTGTAAGTTGCATGGTAATGTCATTAAAGTCCCTAACCCTAGGTTTTTGGAAATTGGGGGAACGTCCGGCGTCTTTTTTTTTTTGCCGATTATACCGTTGAAGACTGATCGGCCCGTCTAGATTTGAAGCAGCTCAACGGTCATAATGGTTCCCGGTTGCAAAATGGGTAGATTTGGAGGTGCACTCAGGTGGCCCTTCTTTGTTGTAAAATTTACATGGCGACGATATGACTCTTTATTGTATGGTAAGGTGTCTTGTTTTTAGTAAGACAAACGTTGCGACATGTATTGAGATTAGTCTATCAAAGTATAGCGAATTTCTATAAAGAAGAGAAGAGTGATGGCATTAACATTGTTGTCGCCTGCAATGGGCATGGCAAAAATGAGGATCATCACCACCATCGACAACAAGCAAAGGGTAGCAAAGACCTTGGTTATCCATCAAATCTTGAGAAAATTATGAAAAAATTCTTTAACCTATTGTATAGATATCAATTCAGTCAAAAACATTTCAATTTAATCATAAATCTTTAGACAATTTACCAATGTAGTCTTTTTGGTCAATTTTGACAAACAACCAGTAATGTGGAGCTGGCTGCTACTAAGGCTAGCAACTAGTGGAGAAAGAAGGAAAAAATAAGAAGAAAAAAAATTCAAATTTTCAAAATAAATTTGTAAATATTGTTCATGATAAACGCTGATAATGCCACGTAAGACGGTCAACGTTCACATCAGTGATTACCAGCCAACATTGACTAAAATGACTAAATTGACAAATCGTTAAAAGGTCTATAACTAAATTAGTCAAATTGAAAAGTTTGAAATTAAATTGGCACTCGTACATTATATTTAGGATTTCTTCCTCTTTTTTTGGTACTTACCACAAAGCATATCAAGACAAGAGGTTCGATATAGGGATTCGTCCTAGCTACCTAGAAGGGCAAAACGAATAAATCTGGCATGCTATTCCTTTTTCGCGCACGCTCTAACCTACCTAGATTCGATTCATTTATTGATGGTGGATATTTATGAGCTTCGGTCCCAATACTAGGATAAACTTGTCTGTGTCTTACCCATTTGAATAAGGTCTTCAGCCCAGGGACAAAATCATGCCATCCTCCCCCGTGGGGGCTCCCTCCTGTTCTCTTTCTAGCCCTTACCAATATCCTAGGAACTTATACTTAATAGTTAGAATATTTAAAAAGCTTAAATTAACGTATGAACGTGTAATTTAATATTTAAAATATTTTTATATTGATTAACATAGTTATCAAATATGCCTTCGTCATTCTAGTAACTCATATTTAATACGTAATACTTCATGCACAAGGGGGATCGATCATCAATATCTGACGTCAACCCTTCTTTGCGTTTGAGTACTTCACTCTCAACGAACGACGGGCTACCAATGGACCTAATAATTTGGCCGGTTTGGACGGGTACGGGTTCATAACATTGGGCTTGGCTCAATACAAGCCCACCTTATTTTAAATGAAATTGAAATGAATTTTTATGCATTATCAATTCAGATAGTGAAAAAATAAGCGATTGTTTCCAATTCGGTTAAACCAACTAATGCCCACTAGGTGGTTTGGTTATGCGACCCTTGTGTCTCATTTTTGTTGAGTGAGTTTGAGCAAGGCAAAAAAAAAAAAAAAAAAAATAGAAAAGTAGAAACTTGAACCGAACCAAGTCTCGCGGTTTGGTTCAAAGCTAACGCATCCCCGGAGATATTATCAATTCATATCCGGCTCTATCAAAAGCAAGTTTACTCCTCTTCTTTTTTTTAAAAATGAGTTATACCTAGTATCTAAAAGTTAATAAACTATAAAAAAAATCAATTTAACATTGATCAGCAAATCAAAGGAAAATTGATGATTAAAAAATAATTGATAATTTGATATGGCAAAAATTGATAAGTCTCTCGAATTTATGTCGGTAATCTCATATAAGAATGATAAAATCGAAATCTAAGTCATATAAATAAAAGATGAAAAGTTAGCGCAAAAACTGCTAATTCGCATATTATACAGAGAAATTCATAATTTCATAAAAGTGTTGGTGTTGGAAACTTACTTTAGATTTTGGGTCAAACAATGAAGCGAAACTTTGAGGTGCGATATCACTTTCTTTAAGGATTTATTTGCCGCATGAATTTGCTAATAGTCACGGGCAAATTTTCTATAAAATACAACAAAGTCTCAATGAGAACAATATATAACAATTCTAATATTTCTCTAGGATCTCTTAAGGAAAAAAATTCAAAAAGATGGTTGTAGTTTTATAAAGAAGACACGAAAAATACTAATCATTTGTTTTCTCAATACCGACATATTTATATCAGTCTTAATGAACAAAGACACCCGTTCGGGAAAAGTTGCAAAACAGACAAAGTTATATTTTCAAGAAAAGTTGCAAAGTGAACCAGTACGGTTGCAAAAGACCATTGTGAAAGGTTGCTTGTTGAACTTATATGTTTTCAAAATATACCTTGAAAAGACATAAAAATGAAATTCTCAATTTTATAATTTCTAAAAATATTGAATGAACAAATACAACCTTTTGACTAATAAAGCTTAACAAAATAACCGCACGAAATAAAATTTAAAAAAATGCATAACTAATAAATAAGGGATTGGTGCTAATTAAATTGCAGGTGCGCAAATATGCAAAGTGATAAGTGCGCCTAATAATCACGTATCCACACACGGGTATTATGAGGTCTAGCCTACGCTCTAACCTTTTTCTTTGAATAAATTAAAAAGGCTTACACTTATAAAATGGCCAATTCTCTCAACTTTCTTACGTGGAACTAGGAAGAAAAACACTTTTTTTTTTTTTGCAAACAAATACCCAACAGTTGGTGAGTCACCAAAGATTTACAAGATAAATACTTTTTTTTACATTTACCAACACTTATCGAAATTTATCCACACAAAAAAGAAAATTACATTTTTAGCCACAAGATAATAGGACTCAACTAGAGATTAAACGTTACGTTTCATCATAAGAAAAATTATCTTCTAGTAAATAGGGTCCTAGTAAAATTAACACAACCTTTTATGACAATCAATTGTTGATAAATTGAGGGAAATAATTTGCAAATCAGGGAATTTTCAAGTTTTGGTCATTCGCATGATCTGATTCTTGGACCGTGGGCGTGTGGAAATTGCCCCTAATCTTTGGAAACATAGGTAGCAACTTTTAGGATGGCAGAATCATGATTGGATTTATCAACTCACAAGATTCTCACGTGCATTCTCCGCATGTGCTTTTCAAGTGATTTTGATTGTGACACTTTTACTTTAATTTTTATACAATCTTTTAAAAATAAAATGATTGCCTCTTTGTGTATATGAAAATAGGAAACAAAGTAAATTTCAGCACGTACATAAAAAATTTAAGTCCAAGGTTTAATTATGAAATAGGATGATTAGATCATGAGAAGTCAAGTTTTGCTCAATAAATTTCAAATTTGCAGCTAAATTATTTTTTCCAGTAAATTTCAGCACGTACATAAAAAATTTAAGTCCCAACAATGTCGTTCAGTTGCCTTTAAATTGCATATGCTGTTGTCTTCGCCCATGCCTATTTCATTGTGGATCTCTCACCTTCTACCACAGGTTGACCTAGTGGCAGAAACACCACTCAACTAGCAACTCTAAACCCGCACATTCTCGCTACCGTGGCTCCAACCCTAGCGCTACCATTGCTCGCTATCAGCACTGGCAAACTACATCGCGACCAATGACGCTAGAATCCACGACTCGGGCGATAGAAAAGGGATAGAGAAAATAGAAAACAAAATTAAAGAAAAATTGTCATCTACTTAAAACTAAGCTGACACTTAAAATTAAGCAAATAAAATTCGAGTACCGAATTGAATATCTAGCAAAAATTTAAATAATCCCGACGTTATTATGTGTTTTAGTGATTGTAGATGGAATTGCTCTTTCTCTTGAATTTAATGGTTTTCTGGGTCTTTTGTCTAATCAAGTTACATTAAGCCTAATATATAATTGTGAACGATAGTAAACAATTGACAGGATTTTTAATGAGCTTTTTTTTCTTTAAGAAAAGTTTGAGGTTAGTTGAAATAACAAATAAGTTTATGATAAATCACCAGTCAGCTCATTATATATTTATCAAGAAAACGTTCTCTATATATTGATATGCCTGGGGGGAAATAGTAGCTGGGAGATGTGGATACTTTGAAGATTTTTTTCAGTAATCTTCTTTTGTCGTTTTGAAATTTTTGAGCTGGTAATTTAGTGGGGACCATGACCACATGATAGCTAATGTCTCAATAAATATTGAACGATTGACTTTTTTGGACTATCTAAAGGCAGAGCCTCGAGGAGATGACAGATTATTTGGTGAGCATGGATATCCTCTCATAAGGTGGTGCTTAAATTTTTTACAAACTCAATTTAGCATTGCAACTAGGTTTCTCATTTTCTTTTTATTAAGTGATTATTATGTTAGAGTAGTCACTAACGTATTCTAGGCCAATTAGGACCCCAGTAAAATGCAAGAGGTTGTCTTATTTCTACAAACCAAAGAATTTAATCAATGACAAAATATGAGAACTTAAAAATACACCACTGAAATTTAATTGATGACTCGAATTTAAAAATTACCCCTAAGAAATACACCAAAATTTAATTGAAACACAAATCTAGAAATTATGGTTGCGCATAACAACGTTTCTGTTCCCGGGAGCAGATTTTGCTTCGACGAGCTTGCCGGACCTCGCCCTGGCCTAGGGAGGCGCTGGCAAGCTCGTCGAACCTTGCCCGGCGGCGGCAATGGGGTGGGTAAGGGGTGGGAGGAGAAAGAGGAAGAAGAAAAAGAAAAGGAAAGAGAAAGAGAAAAGTAAAAAAAAAAAAAAAAAAGCGATTCTTAAAGTTATTCCCTAAACAAGAAGAACTTTTCTTTTCTTTTGTTTTTGAATTCTACTCCAAACCTGTTTCGAGGAACAAAAAATTTACCAAACGCATTTATGTTTTCGGGAACAAAAAATCTTCTCCCGAACAAAAGAATAAACAACTGCTTAAGAGGCGTTCTTTTACGCGCCTTATAACAACCATATAGGAATTGACAAATAATTAAAAGATAACTTTTTTTTTTATGCACGGAGGTCTTCAGTAGATGAATGCTGATATTTGTGGAGTTCACATCATAACCATTTGAGAGTAATTCTCCTACAATTATAGCCATGCCTCCACATCTTCAAGAATCTTGCGCCCATGTTCTCGTGATGTCATGATTTCGTCAACAAGTGATTGTTCCTTTAAAATCGCTTTTTGATCCTTTGTGCTCATGTGTATTCCTTCATCCATTCTCACTCCATGATTTCCTGGACTTTGCTGCTAATCCACTAGTGAATTCAATTTTGAAATTTCATAATTCCATCCCAATGCCATCTAGGCATCCAACCTTTCTCCTAGTGTTTCAATTGATAATCTATCAATCATTTTAACCGATATCATTGTCAATAATTGTCAATCATACGCCATCATATATTATAATTGATTAATGGTCATCTATGTACATCAATATGAATAACATGTCTTATGGCCACCGACAATTGCTCACGTGTTAACTAACAACTTGTATTATAGTCATGTGCCTATTTATGCTAACAACCTGGTTAATTTTTTATGCAAACACTCTCTCTCTCCCTCCATCCCCCATTCTCGATTGAGAAGCTCAAGCTCAAGGGCTCAACATATCTTATGAAACCTCCGACGACACCTTCATGTCTTCTCTTTGTGGCGACTATCACTTACGAAGGTCGTTGGCCTCAAATTTATTGTTAGGGTGCGACGCCATGAGGAAGAAATAGCTATTGGCCAATAATGGTTAGGGAATTCATGAATCCCATGGTCGATTTGTTTGAGATAAAGAGAGAAACTGGAAATCCATGATGTCTAAGAGATGGTACAGCAATTTCTGACCTGCGTGATCTGAAGGTGATATGCATTAGGGTTAATATTAATGATCTTTTACTAATTTGGACTAGTCATGTCAAACGATTTATGTTATAGTAATTCGATAATGGGAAATTCCCAACTTCACTTAAGTGAACATTTATTACATTAAAATGATCGATTGAAAAGTTACGATCCAGTATAATGTCATCTTCTTTAAATATAAGTATAATATCCGAATGAATGGATAAGAGAGAAAGAAAGGTCCGCAATTTTCTTGAAGGGACCAAAACGACCTTGAAATTGAAAATGACAACGGCAACAACAAAACGCCCACCAAAACACGACGGCGCTAATTAATGCTATTAACTGTGAAATGCATGAAAGCAATGTGCAATAAACAAATATTTTCAGTAGGGACCTAAATCCGAATTTTCAAAAAGCCCTTTGGTTAGTAATTTAAGTGTCAACAAAATCTATTATATGATTTTTCTATATGACGATTTTGAAAATTTCCTGATATTCCGATTATATATTTTGTTATTCTAAGTTCGTTCTGTTTTTCTTTTGGTGAGAAAGTGTTTTTGCTATTTTTTGGAGACTTGAATTAAACTTTTTTTCATATAAGTTCCTCTCTTTTGATTTTTAAAGTTTTGAGTTGATACTTTAAATCTCCTTCCGACCACGTTTACGAGAAATACGGCCAAACCTTTTAATGGTTTCCACTACCTTAATTTTTTTTCCTCTCGATGATGAAAACCTTTTCCTCATTGGATGTTACCGATGTTCAAAATTCTCGAGTATATTTTTTAACATCTTTCCCAAAAAAGGAAAATCCCATTTTTTTGTAGTCTAATTCAAGTTGCCCTCCATCTTTTTTTTTATAAATAAATTAATAATAAGTGTACTAGAAATCTTAAAATTTGTCACGAAAATGCAATTGAATTCTAAAACTATCAAAAAATATAATCAAGTCCTAAAAATTTTAAGAAAATGTAGTATAGTCAACGGAATGGCTTGTTTAGAATAATTTGATGAATTTGATGACTTAATTTATATTTTCTAAAAGTTTTAAAACTTGATAGCGATTTCATAGCAAGTTTGAGACTTAATTGTTACTTTTGAAAGTTATAGGACCCAATTACATTTCCCAATAAATTTAATTACTAGTCCCAATAAATTATACTTGATTAATAAATTATACGTGATTAGTATTTCCTTTTTCCATTTGTCATGACGTGGACATCTCTCCGTCTACGTAAAGCCAGTGCGCGAGCGAGCTGGTAACGAAACTACAAAACTGCTATTGTAAGAAAATCGACCGGTTCACGGTTCACGGGCGACCGCAAGTCCAAAGCATAAAAGACATTCTCTCTCTCACTCTCACTCTCACTCTCACTTCCACTCACTCTCTCTCTCTTACTCTCTCTCTCTCTCTCCAAGATCGAGAAGGAATGTGCGTGACGATGTCGCGGCATCAGCACTGCTACTGAGCTAGGCAGGCAGGCGCCAGCAGCAATGTCGTCGAGGGACCTTCTCCTCCTCTCGTCGCTCCTCACCCTCCTGCTGTGCCCCTCCACTTCGTCCGCTCGGCACGGTGAGTGAGCTTTCTCGCTCTGCAATTTGCAAATTTTTGCAAATTCTTTTCTATAGGGTCTCTCGAGTTTGAAGGGTGATTGGGGACGGTTTCGGAGCGAGGGGGAGAGGTGGGTTTCGGTCGAGAGCTGCCGAGCGTGCGGCGGAGGATGGGAATCTGTGCTTAGCTTGAGTGCTGCCTCGGGGTTGTCTTTTTGTTCCTTTTTTTTTTTTTGGCTGCTTTTGATGCTTGGGAAGGTTAGTCCGGGATGATTTGTTGGGTTTTGAGTTCCGGGTAGTCGTCGGTTTCGCTCGAAGAGTCGCGGGCGGTTCGGTTGGGATGATTCGGCTGGCCTTAGCTGAGCTGAAGAGTGAGTGGAGTTGCGGTTGGATCTGCGAGGTTGCACGGGGAATTCTGGGAACTTGGTCGTCTGCTTTGTTTTTTGACAGTGACATGAGTGGCTGCAAGACACAGAGATTCCTAAATCTGAGATTAAGAGCTCCGGTGAAGCATTGGCTTTGCTGCGAAATATTCTGTTAGGTGTTCATGTAAGGTGTGATTGCAAAAGAAGATCCTACGTCGGATAACTCAAAGATAAAGGAGCAGTCGATATATCCAATTAGCTCATAACTTAATGCCTTCATATTTTTTAGTGAATTGGATCTAACTATTGTGTTATAGGGATAACTAATAAGTGATTTTATGAGTAGACACATCCTAAAAATATTAGGAAATAAAACAAGCAGACAGAAGTAGAATGTCACAGGACTAGACGGTATCAAAGCAAGACGACCAAGACCAACTGTGTATGATGATGGGCTCGAACTGACATTTCCTCTCGTGTCCTTCCAACACGAGATATTTGATTTCCTCCTTTGTTCCCAAATTATCTTGATCTTGATTTCAGCACAAGCACCATGTTTTCCTTAGTTCACTCAAGGCAGTGAGAAACTTAATGGCATTATGGATAAATTATGTAGCGACACCATAACAAGTCACAGATGCATGTTGGTATTTAGATATTGGTTACAAAAAGAAGTAAACAAAGATACACATTCATTAGAATGATAGAGCAGAGACATGAGATGTTTACTTTTTTCTTTTTATAATTAAGCATTTGTGCCTTGTATAGGAAAGCCATTTCTCTTACTGGTTTTCTCTGACTCTTTCCCGTCCGATTGTTTGAATCAATATCTAAGTTGTGTTCTTCTGCCACAGCACCTTTTGCTCTGCGCATAAGCTGTGGAGCTCGTCAGAATGTCCATACTCCACCAACCAATACACTGTGGTTCAAAGATTTTGCTTATACTGGAGGAATACCATTTAATGCAACCCGTACAAGTATCATCAGCCCTCCGCTTCATACGATTCGTTATTTTCCTCTCTCTGAAGGTCCTGAAAACTGCTACATATTTAATAGAGTGCCAAAGGGACGCTACTCTGTGAGGATTTTCTTTGGATTGGTTGCACATCCCAACTTCGATGAAGAACCCCTATTTGACACTTCGATTGAAGGCACTTTGATTTCTTCTCTGAAACCAGGTTGGATCAGCCATGGAGAGCAAGCGTTTGCTGAAGGCATTGTGTTTCTTACAGATGGTTCTGCCTCTTTGTGCTTCCATAGCACTGGTCATGGAGATCCCGCTATTCTCTCTATTGAAATTCTTCAAGTAGATGAGAACGCGTATAAGTATGGATCTGACCAGGGCCATGGAATGATCCTTACAACTGCCACAAGACTAAGCTGCGGTACTGGGAAACCAAAATTTGATGAGGATTACAGTGGTGATCATTGGGGTGGTGACAGATTTTGGAAACCCATTTTGACTTTTAGTGCGGGCTCTGACAAAGGGATATCTACTGAAAGCAGCATCAAACAGGCCTCCATTGCACCAAACTTTTTCCCGGAAGCACTTTATCAGTCCGCACTTGTTGGAACTGATAAGCAACCTGAGTTGGAGTACATTATGGATGTGGATCCTAACAGGAACTATTCAGTCTGGTTACATTTTGCAGAGATCGATACTTCCATTACAGACATAGGGCAGCGAGTGTTCGATATCTTGATAAATGGCGACTCTGTATTTGAAGATGTGGACATCATTAAAATGAGCGGGGATCGACATGTTGCTCTGGTACTAAACAGAACTGTTGCTGTGAATGGTAGGACCTTGACAGTAACCATGCAACCTAAAAAGGGAAAAGCTATTATCAATGCTATCGAGGTCTTTGAAATTATCGCAGCTGAGTCTAAAACTTTAGCAGATGAAGGTGCGCAAAGACTTTGCCAAAGTAGATTTTAAGCTTGTTTATGTGGTTAATTTTTATGTTTCTCTGCAAGCCACAGCGCAGTTAGTCATAGCTTCAATTTTCATGCTTAAATATGCTTCTAGTAGTATTAGGCTTCGAAGGTTAAATGCACAGCAGATTACTGCTTGTTTGGCAGTATGGTGCATTAGACATCAAAGCCATCTGTACAAAAGTATGTCTCTACTTATAGCAGGATTCATATTATTTTACTGGCCATACTTATTATCAGAAAAAAGATAATGGAGGAAAGAATGTAAATCTTTCATGTTGATCTGTGGCCTAAGCGCAGGAGAGATAGCATGAAATTTATAATGAAGCAAGGAGTTACAAGAACCATTTCTCAAACAAGAATTTCTAATTATGGCCATCTCTCACTGTTTTATCATGTTATCACCAGGATAAACCTTAGCTTCTGATTGAATTGTGCATTAAAAAGGTCCAGTGAGCACTATGCCTTGAATCCCCCAGCTCCACTTTAATCTGTACTTGTGCCCCAAAGGGTACCTTTCTTTCTTTAATTCCTGCTACGTTCTGCTTTGACAATCTGTATTAGGTATCTGGCTACTATTTAAAGCAGTTGCTTTTTGTCCAATGGAAAAAAATTCAAGGGTTCTTCTGGCTCTTAGATAAAATTTGAAGGAAGATATCAAATGGGGTTGGGAGAAGGGGGGTTTTTTTCTTGAGGTGTGTGGGGGGGGCTAGATGGGACGACTTGGGAAGGCCAAATTGAATCAGAAAAAAAAAAGTACTTTCAGATGGAATAGGGTACTAATATAACATCGTTATAATATACCGTTAATAATATTGCATATCCTTTTTATTAAGATAAAGAAAGCTTGAGGTAGTTAGTGGAGAAATTCTGTGTGGAAGTGCAACCCTGCAAGCCCCTCAAATATTTTGAGAGATAGACTTACCTTTTATTCTGAACAAACTTAAGCCTCTGTTTAATCTAAAATATGCATTCTCATAGTAATTGTTTGAACCGCATTTAATATTCTTTGTGAATACTTTAAAAGAAAAGGAAATCCCATTGTCTATGTATAGTCAAGTTGGCTGAATCCATATATCTCGACTTTGACTCATTCAACATTATATACTATGATACTCCAATAAGGAGATGAAAATTGGCAAGAAGAGCTTCGGGATGATTTTCTTGGCACCTTGGGATGTAATAATTTCAGAAAGGCTTTTTGATGGGCCATGGCATCCATTGCATCCACTGCTGGTTTCTAGTAATGGAATAGGAAATTGGAGCGTGCCCTTTGTTAAGTTGTATGTCCTTCTCAGTTCAAAGGTTTTTCTTTTTAAGTTTATTTAGCATTTTTTATAGCTTTAAAGTGCCAATTAAAGAAAGCCACAGATATTGAAAAAATTCAAGCATTATCAGAGGAAAGATCAGATTCTCGTATTGTGCTTTGCTTGAGCTGTTTTATTGTGTGTCACTCAATGATTCAGCTAGCTTGTGGATGGATTCCAGCATAGAAACTTTAGAACTGATTTCTTGATGAATTCTGATGGAACATGAACTTTGTAGGTTTCCAAGTTTTAAATTCTGGTTTTTGTCGATTTTATATTATTTGCGACTTGGAATATGTTTTAGTTGATGCCAACTCAATCATCCTTCTGCATAATAGTTAGGGCTTTACAGACACTAAAGACTTCACTAGCACTCCCCCGTCGATTTGGGTGGAATGGTGACCCATGTATCCCTCAACAACATCCATGGAGCGGAGCTGACTGCCAATTTAATCAGACAAAAGGCAAATGGGTCATTGATGGACTGTAAGGCCCTAATCTTTTCTTTCCCCTTTGCATGCAAAATTTACTCCTGTTATAGCTGGACTTTAGTTTTTGCACAGTAGTAATTGCATTTCATGTTCGAACAGTCTGGCTTAGTTTCATAAAATATCTGTGAAAAGGCTTAATGTGTCGTGAATTTATCCAAATCTGTAAGTCAGAGAGGCTTTCGGTTCAAGTGGTTAATCTCATAAGCCCTATGAATAGTGACAATGACATTGTGTTAACAGCTATTACCTTTGAATAGTAATGCTACATTACAATTTATCTGAATCCCATTAATGCTTGCACATAAAGAATCAATTTGGAATTTCCACATTTTTAACTGATCAGCACTCAGATAGTGGCCTTTCTTTCATTTAAACATGACGATGTGGCCATTCTCATGCCAGGGCTAGAAAAGCTTCAACATTCAAATCTTATAACTTCTTGCTGATTGTTCAGTCAATATAGTCCACAAGTTTACTACAGGTTTCTTTGCTGCTGTCTATGGATATGTTGCCTTCTTGTGTCTTTCCTTTATCTTGGGATGAATCATGTCTCCATGCTGGCTATAAATGTTCTCCGCAGTCCATACCTTCCCTTGCCCACCCTTTGATCTTCTCCAGGCCCCTCATTGGCCTCAGTCACCAGTACTGTAGCAAGAGTTTTATGTCGATTTTGGAAGCAGTGAACAGCTTCACTGTCTTGCCATTTCTTATTCTGGCTGTTCACTAAAGTAACTCAAAACATTTATTAGTGTAATCACATTCTCTTTATGACTCACCTCTTATATAGTGGGGTACTTTATCCCCTTCCATCTAATTGTCTGCAAACTTCTGCATATCATGGTCATTCCCTAGTCCTTCAAAAACTGTCTTTGTAAATCCTGGACTAGGCTTTGCAGACAATAAAGTCATAAGCTCATCTGAAAATCATCAGATGCTTTATTAGGCAAAGTGCGCGGCATTTACACTTTTTACAGGTGATGGAGAATGTCGAATTGGCATTTTCCAAGTTAATGGTGAAAAGTAAGTATAAACTTCAACCTGTTGAAAATGCCATTGCCCATGCATTGGTTTGCAATCATACATGAAATCCATCTGTTCTGGGGTAATAGCAGACCAGAAGTCAGCCTACCTTCAGTTTTCTATTTGATGGCCAGTGACCCTCTGTGGGACACTAACCAAAAAGATAAGTGAACGAGGGAGGATTTGGAGTTTGATGAAGGATAATTTTAAGAGAAATGAGCCTTATCCAACACTTAATGCAAAAATGCTTACAGGATAAGTTCATCTACGCCAGAAGCCTTTTAATTGTTTTTTCAGATATTTCAGAGGGCTTTCATGCTTCAATATGGTCAACTAATTTAAGGTTGGAAAACCCTATGTGTCTAGTTTCGAATGAATCAAAGCATTTTGGAGTCTTTCTGGGGAAGTTATGCCCAAATACCAACAGCTGGTCGGGAAATCCAAGAATAAGTCTTTTAGTATTTCTCTGTGTTTATTCAGTATTACACATTGTATTTGTTTCTAGAGTCATTTGAGTCAAGAGTCATTGTTCTTATTTGTGTGTTATCTAGGGATCGGCGGTCTTTGTCTTGGTAAATTAAAGGCTAGTGTCTTGGGACTTGCCTATACTTGTAAGGTTGTTCCAAACTGTGTCTACGTAAACCCCTCCAAGGTCTTGAATTGTTGCAATTGAACTTTTGGCTTAGGGTTTGACCTCAACTCTGCATCTTTGTTCTTATTTGTGTGTTATCTAGGGATCGGCGGTCTTTGTCTTGGTAAATTAAAGGCTAGTGTCTTGGGACTTGCCTATACTTGGAAGGTTGTTCCAAACTGTGTCTACGTAAACCCCTCCAAGGTCTTGAATTGTTGCAATTGAACTTTTGGCTTAGGGTTTGACCTCAACTCTGCATCTTTTTGGTGAGCACCTAGTTTAGCTTATGGCCTGCACTGAGCATTTTTCTTGTTGCACTAATGTTACGTTCTAAATGTCCGACCCTTCTAGTATCAGAGTCACTTGGAAAGTTAGTGATTGTGGATATAAGCTCTAATTGTGTAACTATACACTTTCATGTAGTTATAAGATTTTGTTTCCTACTGAACAGCATTGACCATGAGGTTAGTTTAATCCTGACACTTTGTTGATTCACCTGCTGCAATTCTCAGTGGTCTTGACAACCAGGGTCTGAGGGGTTTCTTGCCAAAAGAGATATCTAGACTGACTCATCTGCAAAGCATGTAAGTTTTAACATATTGTCTTTACGAGTTCCTATTCAGCATATTCAGCAGCTAGATTTTGTTGTAAATAACTTATACTTTCTTTTTGCAGTCATTCAGTAGGTTTAATTTGCTGAGTAGAAATTCAGGCTGCAGAACCATGATATCTTTTTTGTTTTGTTTTCCTTTTCTCTTAATCAGAAACTTGAGCGGAAACAGCATTCGGGGGCATATACCATCCTCTCTAGGGACCATATCTGGCTTGCAAGTTCTGTAAGTAATAAGTGCTTTCATATTTGCCTTGTCCATACTTCTGAACTTTCTCCCTCTGAAGGACACGGACAATCCCAGAGTCCTTGTGTCCATTTCCTGTGCAACTAATTTTTCCCAAGACATATGCTCTTATATTTGCTTTGGACCATTTTATTAAATCCAAAATGAGAAAAAAAGGAACCTCTTAACTGTTCAATTGCTTTGCCTCTTACAGATGTTAACTTTCAGTTTTACTCCGATTTCTGTGTCTTTAGATCTTAGATGTATGCTCTTCTTTGGTGCTGCGATAAGCTTGTTTCGGTCCATATACAGTCATTTTGCTTTTTAACCATGTGGGAAGATATTACACTTCTTTCTGCTAGTGAAGCTCATTAGCCATGAGCCCGACCCTGTCCAGATGAATTGTAAGAGACCGTAGATGCAATTTTTAAGTCTTTGAAAAAACTGAGAGCCCTAATTTCCTTCTTCTCTTTTATTGTCTTTTCCTTGGGTATGTATGGGGGGGACTGGGGGTCTTATCACACTGTAATACAAGTTACATGTTGAGTCAAATATTTCTCGGACGAGGAAATTTGTTCTTCTGAAATTGAGCTCATTTGGTCCTTAACCACTTGATCGAAGTCAGGAGGGACCAAGTGCTTCTAAGCGTTGTCAACCAAAGGAGCCACTAATATAATGTTTAGGACACCGCAATACATAGATTAAGAAGGCGATGCTGCCTCATCATTCTCCTCTGTCCTTGGTGTTCTTGAGCCTCATGTAGCACTAGTTTTTGGTTTTTCTTATAGATTTCTTATTGATTCAGTGAATCTGTTAATTAATCGAATTGATAGAAAAAGAAATTCATGATCTGTCATCTTTTGATTGAAATTTCTCGCGGTCAATGCCAAAATTACGGGTAACAAGTTTATTTCTTTAATTCTTGATGGAGAAACACCATCTTTACTCCTGATGTATTGATTTGTAATTCGTGTGTGGTAATATATTATCCTAGTGTGCCATATAGTGTTTTATTGCAGTGATTATCTTCATATGCAAAACAGTAGTAATCACAGTGTGATGACTCTTAAGAAGCCAAAGTTCCTGGAAAACTCTATATTTTATACTCAGCAAAAATAGCAAGCCAGGCACAATGTACAAACAAATTTAACTAAGAAAATTTCAAAGTAATTCTTAAAAATAGAGACATTGTAATAGATATTATCTATTTATGAATAACTAAACACTCTAGATGTGTGATTGTGAATTCTCGAATAAAATGTTTTTGACCTTCTGTTGTTGAATAACAGCTAAAATGCAGGTCCTCTCAATTGATGTCACTTCAATAGTCCGAGATTATTTAATTGGCTATTTTGCAAAATGCATTACCGGACATCCAACTGGTATTTCTTGATAGTGAAGTATATCGAGATTTAGTATCTTTCTTAAGGCCCAAAAGAGGAGAGTTTACATGATTGCCATGGGAGGACTGGCTCTCCCAAAACAATAAATTAGCTCGACCACTCTCTGCTAATCTCCCTGCTATTGTGTTTTCCATTATGACAATATTATTCAGAGGATAGTGTGACCCTGCCAGAATAGTTGGGGAAATCAACATCCGACATTATACTAAAAGTTCAAAATTTCACAGGTCTTATGCTCATAGGCATCTTTCCTTTCTTTTATGTTTTTCAGTTTTGTGGGTAAAAATGAAAGAGGCAACATTTATAGTTTGTATAATCTTGAGAGTGGCAAACAATGAGATTGTTGTTTTTGTACATTCATATGCTCTCAACAACTGGAGACTACGATTTTCTGAAGAATGAAAGTATGTACTTGCGTTCTTCTCTTTTGTCCCATCCTCCACGTAATTTATGTTTCCATCTGGTGGCAGCTCATCTTCCATGTTGTCTTGACCTCTATTTTCTTTCCGCCTCTCATCCTTACGAGGTTTTGACTTCAGGAGTACTATTGTGTTTCTATGTTGGTGGTACCCCTCCAAGTGTCTGCCTATAATCTTCTCATCTTCTCTGTCCAAGAAAATAGTTAAAATATTCAAACTGTTGCATCTGTTACCATGTCTAAATTCTGGGTTTGTTAGTACGGCCTCTTCAATATATCCATTTGAGTTGGAAAAGCACAAGAAACTCATTTAGGCACACATGGCATTACCAAGGAAGCTGAAAGTCACCATCAAATTTACATTGAGATAGTCATTTGCTAAGTTATGAACTGGAGTTTGCCTTATGTAGTGGACTGTACAACATCCATGCGATTCTTATCTAGAAAGTTTCCCTGAGAAAGGGATGTAAAGAACCAAGGATCCTATGACCTGATTAGTCCTTACAATGATGAGTTTGATGATGAGATACTTTAAAGTTCACAAATTACAAAAAACATGCCTCTGGAATTTTGTCCTATCTGGTAAATTGAAGGAACTAGCCAACAAAACATTCAATCTGGTCATAAAACCATGGTCTTGGACTATGAAAGCAGTAACACAATATGCAAAAGAATGGATAACTGTTTTTACGCCCCTGAAATTGCAGGTGAATATTTTGAAATTATTTCTCCTTGTTCTACAAGGTGTGGCTGTTTCATATGAGTGATTTTCTATGACAAATTGCTTCAATATTTGCAAGTTTGACTTTTGGACTGTATTTCTAGTCTATGGGCATAAAAGTCTCAAAGTTCCTGCTTCCCATGTCTTTTATGATAAGTGGTTTTTAGGTTTTTGCTTTTAGGATCATTGTTATGTTTTGGATGCAATGCTAAGAGATTTGGCTTTATTACAGGGACCTCTCTTACAATTTTCTCAATGGATCAATTCCCGAGAGCCTTGGGCAGTTGACATCATTAAGAAGACTGTAAGATCATTTTAACGTTTGAACACTGTGAATTTGAGTATACAACGAGATGAAGGGTTTTAATCGACATCTCCATCGCACAGGAATCTCAATGGAAACTCATTAACTGGCATAGTCCCACCAGCTTTAGGGGGAAGGCTTCTGCATAGAGCCAGTTTCAAGTATGTAATGCATGCCATTTTTCAGAGTTTTCAGGAGGTTTCAAATTTCTCTTGCTTTTGTTAATCGGGATGTTCTAACTTGTTTCATGATGGATGCATGCAGCTTTACAGATAATGCTGGCCTTTGCGGTATACCTGGACTTCCTACATGTGGGCCTCATCTTTCGGCTGGTGGCAAGGTTGGAATTGCGGTGGGCGCTGTGCTGGCATTGTTTCTTCTTGCGATGTTGTTGATAATCTGTTATAAAAGGCGGCAAAATATCATTCGTGCACAGCAGATTGCAGGTAACAGATTGCAAAGCCATTCTAATCTAACGACAGAACCCACGTCTAGACATATGGGTAGTTTCTGTTCTTACTCAGCATGTCATGTGGCATAGTCTTTTCACATAGAAAAAGGAATTTTGCGATGAAGAAGAAACTTTTTTAGTAGCTCCCTCTTTCATGATATTGAGTTGAGTGGAAGGCAGCAAAACATCACATTGACATACCAATTTAGAGAGTTTGGATTGCTTATACGAGTCATCGACTCATAAACGCTAAATTTCTGTAATTTACACAGCAAGAGAAGCTCCCTATGCGAAAGCAAGAACCCAGTTTGCTCGCGACATCCAATTGTCCAGGCACAACAGCCTAGGCCAAGCCCAGCTTGCTGCTGAGAACGGGCCTAGCTTGCTCTCGTGACACTACCGACATCTCTCATCAGGTTTTCCCCTTTCCCCCCTTTCCTTAAAAAAAGTCTCAGAATTGTCATAGAAAAGATTGAATGTCTTTGTCGCTGTTGATATCGTGTTGTAACGGATTGACTGTACATTATTACCGCCGTCTCTGTAACTTAACATACTTTCGAAAGCAGGGTTCCAAAGGTTTTACAGTAATTCAAGGGTTAAGTCATAAGGATTTGTCACAGTCCATTTAGGATTTCTTTTTTAGTTATTGTATGTAACATTTATGCATGTAATGCTGGAAATGAAGATATAATTGAACTGCTTGCCAGACCTTGAAAGCTGGCAGTACTTTGCTGAAGGATTCTAGACCTGCATAGTGCATGTTCATGCTACCTTAGTTATATTTCGTGAGTAGGACACAGACCCTACGCCTAGACACAATAAAAGAAAAGTTATCCTATCCGACATTTAGGTCCCCCCACGGGATCATCCTTGTCCGAAGGAGCCAAGGGAAGAGAGCGGCATCGATAGTGACCATCGCACGGTGGTCGGCACCGGGATTGGAGGACCATTATTGGCGAGCTGGTCATCTAGATGGGCCATCACTCGGGTCCTAAGGGTTTGCGATCACCGGGATGGGGTCGCGGTCTCTTAGGGTTCTTATAATGTGGAGCTATCGGGTGTTACTTTCGATCCTATTCCAATCGAGGCAGACCAAACACTTTACAGGACAGCAACTCTTCCTTTCCAAGCAATTTTCCATACAAAAGATAACACCAAAATAAATCTCGAGAATTTTTCCTATCTTATCTTATCTTATCATCTCCTATCCGCTTTGCAAACATGGACGACCAGCTAATTGCAAATTGACACTACCATGAAGTTAAGAAGGATTGCTAAGACCTCAGGACAATCTTGACACCAGTTTTTATCTTTGGTGAACAATCCACCAAAGATTGTATTAATGACGTCATAAATTTTCCTTTTGCGTCGTGCTCTGGGCACGCACGAGCAATTTCTGAGGGGAAGCCCCACCACCCCCATGTTTTGGGGATTTTGATTCTGTCGGTTTTTTTTTTTTATTCTATTTTCGAATTATTTTTTATGATTTTTTTTTGCCTGGCCATAACAGTAGCTTTAATTTCATTGCTTTCCGTGCTTCTTCGCCCATTTCTCAGTATTTACAATGCGTGATCGTGATGGCAACCGCACGAAATAATGCGTATGGCCAGCATTATTTGATGGCCCCCCTTCCCATTTATGTTTTCCAAAGTACACCTTTTTTTTCCCGTCCTATCTAATTGTGAATGTAGTAATTTAATTCGATTGAAGACGCCGCTCTCCGGGCACAGATCGTATAGTATAAATTAATGAGTGGATGGAGAGCGAGTATGTGTATATAAAGAGCATATAAACTTTATAAATAGATAATGTGATATATTTTAGCATCTCTCCTATCACGTGTAATGATACAATGTATACCAAAGAAAAGTCGAGAATATAGCTTCACTGCAATAGCTGGTCTTTAACCTGTCGCTTTTTTATTGGTGTAATTGGATCTTCTGAGGTTAGAGATGCTGTTGAATCGGTCAGATTAGGAAGTTTCGTGCGGGCTGAAACCCTAAAACTTATTTATCGAGCTTTAGGCATCCCAAGTCCAAGAAGCAGATATCATGAGTAGAGACTCAACCGAGCCCAAGCGAGTTGCTGGATCCTGAGATCTCCTCTCGGGGTGGCGACGTACCGGTCGTCCGGCATCCGTTCGACACTCGGGATATTCAGAAAATATTTTCCAAAACCCGACACAGAAATTGCTCCGACAAAAAATTGGAAGAGTGGGGGGACCAATTAAGCTCATAAAAAATCAGACATTGCCCTAAAAGAAAAGGGGGGGCTCCTCTCATTTTTCCAAATATGGGTCTCAAAGAAAAAGCCAAAAGGAAGGATATTTTTAAAAAGAATATTAATTAAATTATCCCTTCACGTGAACATCAAACATGGAAAGGAGAAAAAGAAAAAAAAAAAAGGGGGGGGCGTGCTCCCTCCCTGTTCCTGCCGTCCTCCCCCAGCCCAGCTCACCCACCACCACACTCCACCACAGGAGAAGTCAGACTCCTCCTCCTCTTACTTTCTCTCTCTTTCTCTCTCTAAAAAGCAATCTGTACCATCTTTTGCCCTTCCTTCCTTCATTCATTCATTCCTTCCTACCATTCCTATCAGGAGGAGTCCTGAAATTTAATAAAAATTAATGGTAGGTAAATTCGTATTATATCGGTTAGGGATTTTTGCATGAGGCTGACCGCTGAATCTTTTGCCTTTCTTTCTTTCTTTCTTTCTTTCTTTCTGTTTTTCACCCCCCACTCGTGGACCACTCTCTCTCTCTCTCTCTTTTCCATCTTCTCTGTGTCTGTCTGTCGCCTTTTTCCCGAGTTCTGATCAAACTCGGTCAAACACGCCAGCCCTTTAATTTTGCCCTTTCACCCCACCTCCCCTTCCCTCCTTTGCTCCTCCTCTTTCCCCTCTGCAATGCGGCCAAGGGGAGAAGCATAAATCAATGCGCCTGTCTTTGCCTTTGTTTGCACACCTCAGTTCAGTTTCAGTTCCAGTTTTGCAGATTGTTCTTTAATGTGGCACGCTGCCGCATGGTGTGGCTACTGCTACTGCCCAATGCGTGCGTGTGAATGCCAAAGCCATGCCTAGGATCTCCATTTGCGTTTCCTTTTTCTTTTCTTTTTCTTTTCTTTTTCCGGTTCTGTATGAGAAAAGGACGGCTTGATTAGGAAAGATCGATTCAAATAATTATTTGATTGGACTCGCTTTCACTTCAGAATTTAATTCATTGAGACATGGGTCGACCATGAACTTGTGTGATGTTGCATCCTATCCTTGAGGAGCTGACCTTGGCGAGTAGAGTTAGAGGTATTCGTTTATGAGAAAAATCTGAATGGTACATATAGGCTAAGGTCTTGGATGAATCCTCACCTAATAACACCGCAAATGGATCCTCGATCATAAAAGTGGTCTCTCTTAATATCATACCTCGCGTGACCAAGATTTGCAATTTGAATTCAAATTGATCTTGGCAACTAGCAGCCAAATGAGGTCAGCTAGAAATCAAATGAGGTATAAGAGGATACCTCATTTTTTTTATGTAACTAGAGATTTAAGGATCAACAAGTTAATTACACTAATCATCTAACTAATCCCCTGAACCTTAAGATCCTCTTTTGCCCTATTGATAACGTTTATGTTTCTCAATTTTTATGTTAATGTCAACTAATTTTTCTTTTCCCTAAAACAGATTAGCGGCTAGGGAATATAAATTTAAAACCAAAATAAGAAGTAGAAAAAACTTATTTCTTTATTCTCGAGAACAATTTCCAAAATAGGTTGTTTTCTTGTTCTTCCTCTTCTAGTTGGTCCCTGGCTATAGGAGGAAGAAGAATGGAATAGAAAAATCTCAGAAAATTATTTAAAAAAATTCTATGTCACCAAAAAAATTGAGGGTCTTATTAAACACATTTCTTTTCTTTTACTATTTTGAGAATAAAAATTTTGTGCAATTACTAAATACATTGAAGTGCTTAGAAACTTGTTTATGAAATATAAATAAAAAAAATTATTCCCAAAAAAAGAAATGTTACTAAACACGTGCTTTTTCACCAATATCATCTCGATTCGAGATTTTCTTTCTTAGAAATATTTACCAACCACAAATCTATGTTTAGAGTGGGCCATCGATCAAATTCAACTATGATAATTACATGTTGGGTTAATCTAACATAAACTCGATACCTTCAATAGGGATTCACTAAAAAGAAATTCAAATCTAAGCCCATTAAGCATCCAATCAAACCAATATTCACTAAAAGATTTGAATTAATGAATTATAAATTAATTGAAATATATTAACCGTAATACGTCAGAACATCATCCTAACATGCCACTACATCAGATATAAATCTTTCATACACTTTTATAAATCAAATTTATATGTCTAAGATTATCCTTCCTAAACAAAAGAATTATCCCTAACCCACAAAACTACTTCAATGCATGATCAAATATCGAATCGACCTCGCGACTCCCGAGTGCTTTCCATCCCTGACCTGTTTTCAAAACCCAGGCCGGACATCAAACCGTTTGACTAATCGGTTCTCGAGCCAGCAAATTGAATCGAGCAGGGGATTGATTGATGTGGTCATGTCATAAATCCAAAAGAAATTCATTTAAAGAAAAATCATGGAAAATGAGAAAGAAAAGAAAGAAGAAAAGTTTAACACGAATCCCAAATTTTTTTAGAAAAACGATATTCAATTGGTGCTCCTTTCCCAATAGAGAGACGTCGTCATAGGTTTAGTATATGTTAAATCGAACGTAACGTTGTACGGGCAAGTCTTGTTGGAAAATTTCACTAACGCGATGATAATTTTTTGGCAGGATTAAGAATTGGATGCCAGTTGACTTGCGAAAGCGAGAGAAAAGACAGAATAAAATTAAATTACAGGGAAGAAATTTAGGGAATAAGGTTTGGATTCTAGAGGAATCGAGTTCCATCTTGTCCTTTTCAATTTTGCTTTACTTGCATGTAAAGGATGTTGTTACTCCATGATTTGAAGTGAATTATTATTCAATCGTTTGGTGAAGTGGATAGTGGCCAAAAGAATAATTACTTTGGGTCATGAATTTCTCAATTTGAGATTATCTTTTTAGATAAATAATCTAAAGGGTTAATAACAAAATGGCCAAATTATAAGAGATTGCTTAGGTGATAAGCATCTCTATGGTTGCTCACTCGCTCGAGGTTTGGTCCGAATAACTACACTTGTGCATTCTCTTAGGTCATCTCTAAAGCACAATTCCATATGTTTTCGAAATTTACCATATGTGTGTAGAATGAAGAAACCGTCGTGCCCAATAAAAATTAGTTAGGTGTTCTATATCCTATTGATGTAAAAGAGAGAAATTATCGGAACAATCAAATTTTAATAAGATCTATAAGGTTTGACTAGATTTTCACCAAAGTAAGTTTGGTGTTCAAATTGGACCCGATAAAAGCCCCAGCTCTCAATCAAACCGGTCCAATCGATTAATTCAAATATAGTTTGAAAATATTCGTGAGCTTTCATAAGAATTGAAGGAGATATTTACCATCCAAACTAAACCGAATTGCCAACACCTTTACTAAGTGGTTTTGAAATTAAAAAAAAAGGAAAAAAATCAAAAAATTAAAGAAAACTAGTAACGTGTGATTAATATGGAAAAGAGAGGGAAAAATAAACCCAATTCAAGATGAAAAGGAAAGAAAATGCAAAAACCAAAATTAGTGGGGATGGGGGGGATGGAGAAAATAAAAATAAAAGTAAAATGAAAAAAAGAAAAGAAAAAGGGAGGCAGGA
Organism: Angophora floribunda; assembly: GCA_014182895.1. Classification (NCBI taxonomy): domain Eukaryota; kingdom Viridiplantae; phylum Streptophyta; class Magnoliopsida; order Myrtales; family Myrtaceae; genus Angophora; species Angophora floribunda. Next base: position 33,415,876 of record CM024709.1, on the reverse strand, counting down.
GTTGAAGCTGTCTCCTACGGCCGAGACACCACTCGTGGGTCCCGCCCCACCTGCGGGTGGGAAGGTAAAACCTCTGCAGCAGTCAATTATCTCCCTCCATTTTCCCACGGAATTTATTATTTTTCCAATTAAAAAATCACCAAAAAAGGGGAAAAAGAAAGGCCAGCCAATCAGGGCTCGACACGCCCTCCCCTCCCACCGCCTGCAATTTCAGTCCTCTTCCCCTGTCAGCAATCACCCCCCGCCCACTCCCAGATTCTCCCCCTCCCCCACTTTACCGATTCACTTTATTATTAAAATAAAAAAAAAAACTTTTTTTGTTTGAAAAAATATTTAAATTTGTGCTCTCCTATTGCGCTTTGGTCATTTGAAAATTTTAAGATTAATACAATGGAAAATTCGAAATTGATATAATCATAATAAATTTATCCAAAATTAATTTTTTGATCATCAAAAACCCAACAAATTTATCTCTGTTAATTTATGTTAAATTGTATTAATAAATATCACAAATTATAATACACCTATGACAAGTCAAGATAAAACTCCAAGCTCGTATAATGGCTAACTGCAACATGCCATTCAACTCAGTAATTTAATAAAAATTAATAAAAAGTGAATTTATCGTATGTATATTAGTTAAGGGGTTTTATAGAATTTGCCATGGTATCAACCTAAAAACTTATTAGGTATCTTGTATTACTTTATTGAGACAAGTTAGCATTTTGGCTAGGAGGAAAAGATCATTTCAAATTTATCATCCTTAATTTTTAATTGACCTAGAAAAGACAATTGCGCATGATTGATAATGACGGAGATCTTTCGGTGTGAGAGCAAGTTACACCATCCAATTCTGTACAGATCGAATCGACAATCAACAGCAAAATAGGAGTCGATTAGAGTGTCTGAAAACTGTAGATGGCATCTGTGTGTAACGAATGAATTTCAAAACGCGTGTAATTCGACGTAATAAATATATCCATATAAAACCCAAAAAAAAAATTCATACTCAGCTCCGGGTATTAATTATTGCAAAATCACCCGTCACGAAATTCTTATTTAATTTATTACTTGGTTTTTTTTTTTTTTTTTTTTTGGTTTTTGATGAAGAAAAAATATAAAAGGAAAATAAAAAGGGTCCTGGGAAAAGAGCAAGGGCGCCGCTCACCAGCGCCGTACGAACGCTGTAAAGAGGGGAGCGGGGTAGGGCTGACGTCATCCTTTCGGTTCGCGCGGGGCGTTTCCTCCTCTTCTTCCTCCTCCGCCCTCACGTCTAATCAGGCGGCGGCTTCCACGTGCGCGGCCTCTGCTCGGATCGCGGCCGTTCGTTTCCTGCGCCCCGAGCTGCTGCCGCGTCAATCGGACGGCGGATCGTCGCGTTCGCGACTTCGAAAATTGCAGTCCGACAGCAGGAAATTTAAAAGGACAAAAAAAAAAAAAAAAAAAAAAAAAGACACAAAATGGGGGGCAAAACAGAATTCGCTTCTGGTTTTTGGTACTATTGTTTTGAAACGTTCCACCAATTATCATTATTATTATTATTTTATCTATGGCTAAATTTCATTTTGATTTCCCGATTCTTGCTTAATGGTGGATTTATATTATGCGACGGACATCCTATGTGACATGATAATGATTGAGAAAAATCCGGAAAGTATCTTCTGCACTTCCCAGGGGATCCCGCGCATCGAAATTTCCGATATTCTCAGATCACTATGATCTAAGCGTGACCTCGAGAAGAATCTTGGTGGTGGTAACAATGCTAGCCCCTTTGATCACCTTTAAGGAGAGGCGTGTGTGTGGGATAAAGATACCGCGCCACAAGTTTCTACTCGGTTTATGAATTTAGTTTCATAGGACTATTCATGGTATCAGAGCCAAGGATTTCTTTAAATCATTTTGGTTTGTTCTTAACTATGTTCTGTTTCTAGAAGAGAAATTCTTACCCTATGGAAACCACAGACTCGCCCTCCGTCTCCTTTCCTATTTCTCATTCTTCTACTCTTTCTCTTCAGCCTCCACCCGAGCTTCGAAAATCTTCATGTTCCAAGATAGACTATCTTTATGAGGTATCATATCTCACTGAGGATAGTAAGATCTCAGAGACTCAACTTCCCATGATGAACCCATATACTGCGTTTGTTAAACCACCATCATTTTCACCTCTCGAGATCCATTAGACACCTCATCGGCATACCCCTCGAACGTTAAAGAGTACGTCCAGATCCTCTCTAGCTTTGATCGCATCCCATTCGAGCAACCGAACAAGAACAGCTTTGTCACCCTCCGGATACCACTGAATTTCTCTTTCAATGGATCCAACAAGGCTATACTCATCTCCATTTTGGAGCCATCCGCCTTGCCTTAACCTTCCATGGTCGGAAAGGCCTTCCTATTCTTGCTCGAATAGCCTTGCTAGACACCGCATTCTCGGAATATCGCAAGCTTGTGTTGGTTGGCACCATCCGAGACTACCATGAATGCGGGAACCGTTTTTGTCACGCTTTTCCCAAATTTCAACATTGCTCTTGCAGATCCCAACCCGCTATCGCTCTTAAGGTTCGCCTTTACAAATCACCGGAGCTCCTCAAACTCCCGGATCTATCGTGCTACCTTACATTACCGGATGATCTACCGTGTCTAAAACCATGCCATTGATCTCAATATTCCAAACTCGACGATGCTCTTGTTATATCTCGTTGATCATGACCAGACATCTTGTATCCATGTTCTCGACAGATCCCACGAAGCGAGCTAGTAAAGCTCCTCCCGATAGTTGGGTAACCAACTATGAAAACTCCATCAAAGTCCGGTCAAGTGAACCACAGTTCACCGGAAAAAAGATGGTGCTTGTTGCCATCAAGTTTAACAAAACCAAAGAGGAACCTTCCTCCATTTTTCCCACCATCCTTCACTTTACGCCCTGCCCTGCTGACCTTGTTTTAAGCGAACCGGATGACAAACGATTCGTCCACTCTTTTGACTTTCAGGGACAACCGATTCATCTGTTCAAAGACCCTGCTGGGCATTGCTTTTGGGATCCAGAGTGTGCTTGTCCATCCTGTACACAATTTGAAGACGAAGATGACAGACCCTCTTCCTCAAAAAAGAAAAAGAAAAAAGATACTCTTTATCAAAGGTATCTTGATGGAGATCCAACTGTTGGACCTCTAGGAGAAGACGGGGGTAAATACCAGTTCATTGTCTCCTATGGACCGCCTAAAACTCCTAAGATAACCTCACCTCCACCTCCCTGTAAACCAATCACTCCTCCTCCACAACCTCCAACTACACCTATGATCACTTCCCCTTTCTACAAACCCATTCAAAAATGGGTAAAAAAGAATCCTTCATGTCCTCTAAACTTACCAAGACCAAGCACCTATATATCCCACTCAGTTCCACCTCCTGTTTTACCCATCATATGTATGTTCCATCCTGACGACTTCCCTCCACTCGAAGCCACCGAATCATCTCGGAAGCATCCGGCCCGAAAATTTCCTCCACTAGAAAAGTTCTCCGACCCTCACCAAAGATTTCAGCACTCCCCCAAAATCCCAAACCCCACGGGCCTTGATGCCCAAGGACAACGGAAACACCCTCCATTTCCGCCGAAACCGTTTTTGAATTGGCAAACCGAAAATGCTTTGGCCCAAAATGAGCTTACGGCGGTGTTGCTACACGTCTTGAACGTGTAGACAAGACTACCGACTTATCTTGCCGTATGTTGAAAGACTTCCAGAAAAGGCTTCATTTGCTAGAAACCAAGCAAGCACCTCCTAGCCATTATTTGGAAGATCAAAAGCCAGAAATTGACAAGCTCAAAAGGCAAATTCAAATTCTCAATCATAGTGTTTATTCAGAACCATCGTTCTGGACTAGAAGAGAATGTGAGTGTTTAGAAGATCATGTTGGAAGTAGAGTATACAACACACTTCTTATTTCACTCGATGGATCTTACAATGGGGACTCCTTGCTCTTATATAGGCAAAGGAGGATACAAACGACAAGGAATGGCCGACTAGCCAAAAACACAATTATGAAAGCACACTAGCCATTAATAGGCTACAAACATAGGAGGAAAACCCGTGACCAACTATGAACAAGTGGATTTTCGGTAGATGCTACAAGAAACTTTGGATGATGAACAAAGTGAACGGTGTTTTCAGGACGTTTTTTATTTGTCTCTTCCGTCTCTAGCATTGTAGTCATAGTCTGAATCATCAGAGCTATGATGAGCTATCTGTTCTCTGAGCAGCGCGTCCTCATCCATATCAAATGGACTGGAGCTTCCATCTTTTTCTCTTTTAAAGGTGCGAATGAGATTCTCGATTTCCTCTGCCGATAGGTCTGGCGGACGAGAGGAGCTAGCACCGAAAGTGCCAGAAAAAGGGGCGTAATTTGGGGTGTCTCCCCATGGATCTTGGGAAAGTGGTCCCAGGAAACAGGGACCTGGGCAGATGGCCATGCTTCTGGTGGGATGGTGCGATTCTGCTGGCATAGGATTCTCTGGAGTGCTCTTGATGAGGATCTGCTAGTGGTAATGGAGTAGGGTAGTGTTTGATGAACTTGTGCAGATTCTTAAAAAACTTGATGCTTGTAACTTGACGTTCCTGCAATAGAAGGTGTGTCAGAGATCCATCCAGTGGGATGGCAATATGTCCATGGGCGGTGGAATAGGACAATGGTATGACGTTCTGGTTCAGGCCTTCCTTGACGATTCTCCTGATTTTGAAGAGTTCTTTCCAATACTTGGAGCGGCTTGAACCATGCAAAAACATCTAAAAGATATTTCTCGTTATGGTCATGTCCAAATGTTTCTTTGATAAATACCTGCAAAATTTGTTCGAGGAAATTCAATGGCTATTGTGTACAGATTGAACATGTACCAAAGTAACCATTTCATGTCTTCGGAAATGCATCATTCGGAGACCATCGAAGGGGATGGATGAATGGATATTGTGGATGGAGTCCATCCGGGTCCGAGCATTAGGCCGCCATATTCACGAAAAATTCGGAACCGATATTCCCACATTAATTCCGGAAGTCTTTCTTTCAAGACATTATGTCGAATGGCCAAAGGAATCTCAGGAGGGTATTTAAGTTTCGGCCATCCACACTGCATGTCAGTGGTGCGATATGTTTCTGAGAAGGGTTCTTTCTTGACATACATGTGTACCGCTTGAACTGGTTCTTTTGGTCTGGATAAGAAGTCAGCTAGGACATTCTTTGTCCCTGGAATGTGTTTGACTTCGAAGGAGTATTTTGAAAACCATTCAGCCCATCGGAGTAATTGTGGGTGCGGGACTTGCTTTTGTTTAAACTTGAGCATCGGGAAAGGAGGACATATCCATTTCAACAAGAAAATGGTGTCCTATAAGATGAAACTCAAATTTCTTGATGCCATATTTGACTGCAAGTATTTCCTTGAAAGTGGAATGGTAATGGATTTCGGCTTGAGAGAATCGACCACTTTTGTAGGCACAAATATGCCTATTCCCATCAATTTCTTCCAAAAGAATAGCTGCCCAATATTTGTCGCTGGCATCAGTTTGGAGGATTCTTTTGCCAGTAGATGGGATTTTTAAGGGAGGAAGATGCTGTAAAAGTTGTTTAAGCCGAGAAACAAATGAGTTTGCTTGGGTCCCCATGAGGGAGGATTCTTTTTGAGCATCTTTTGGAGAGGTCGAGATATGTGGAAATATGAGGAATAAAATCTCGCAAGTAATTTACAATGCCAAGGAATTCTTTGACTTGTCAGTATTGAGATCCTTTTCAGAAATTTTTGGAGTTCCTCACGATATGGGGTTCGAAGTTCCTTCTTTCAAGTGCATGCCAAACGTCATCATTTTTTCGAAAGCATAATGCCATGCTTTTTGAAATATCTATGAATTTGGCTTTTGATCATCGTCGATGTCATCAATTGTATGCTGTTATCATATGATATATTAGTCAAAGTCAACTAATGGGATTAGCGCAATGAGAACATTAGCAGCAACTTAAGCATGGGAAGGAAATGGCTTGATTTGTTTGAGTTCTACTCAACGTCACGAATATCTATGAATTTGGCTTTTGATCAGTCGATCATATTGTATGCTGTTATCATATGATATATTCGTCAAAGTCAACTAATGGGATTAGCGCAATGAGAACATTAGCAGCAACTTAAGCATGGGAAGGAAACGGCTCGATTTGTTTACACCTCAAGCAGGCGCGACCTAGCAAAGCAATGGCCTGCTAGGCATGATGTTGTGCTCAACATAGTGACGGGTTATAAGTAATGATAGCAAGATTGACTAATTGGATTTGGAATTGCTCAAACCGGATAGAACAAACCGGTTGGGTTCGATTCCTAAGATTCCTGGTTTGATTCGAGGTTCCTAAAAGTAGTAGAATTGGTGTCCAGATAGTTCATTTCCTAATTCCAAAGGTGACTCAAACCGATTATTTTTTATTTAATTTTTTAAACGTCTCACACACGCACTTCCTTTCCTCTTTCGATTTCTTCCTTTTTTTCATTGCAACTTGATCGGTTCCACTGAACCGGTCCGGCCCTGGAGCCCGACTGCTGATTTCTGATTTTAGAGTGAGATCGGATCGGATCGGGAATCGATGATCCGCAGCTAAAAAAGGCTGCAATTACCAGTTAGCAAAACGGAGTCGAGGGTGGGGGGGAAATGGCGAGCGAAACGGATTCTTTGGGGGCCGCTTTTGACGATGTTTCGGGTGATGAAACTAGGCCTGATTTGCCGTCCCAGCCGACGATTACGGGTGCGGACTGCACGTGTGGGCCCCCCTCCCTTTCTCTTACCCTTTTTATACGCCCCCACACTCTCTCTCTCTCCTCTCATTTCCCTCTCTTCCCTTCCTCTCTCTCTCTCTCTCTCTCTCTACCCATCAATCGCCACTGCAGTTCTCCCCTCCATCGCCACCGCCACCACGTCCTCCGCCTTCATGTCGCCGACGTCGCCGCCGCCGTCGTCGACGCCCCGGGAGGGCCACTACAGGGGCGTCCGGAAGAGGCCGTGGGGGCGCTACGCCGCGGAGATACGCGACCCCTGGAAGAAGACCAGGGTCTGGCTCGGCACCTTCGACACCCCGGAGGAGGCCGCCCTCGCCTACGACGGCGCCGCCCGCAGCCTCCGCGGCTCCAAGGCCAAGACCAACTTCCCCCTCCTCCCACCCCTCCTCCCCCTCCGCCCTCCTCCGCCGCCGTCCTCTCCCTCGACCTCAACCTCCCCTCCGACCACCACCACCCCCGGTGGCCACCCGCCTCTCCCCACCACCACCACCACCACCACCACCACCACCCCCAACCTCACCGGCGGTACGTCCTCAACGAGTTCCTCCCCGCCGCGGTCCTGAGCTGCGGCGACGGTGTCGGCGTCAGCGTCAAGCGCGAGGTCACGGTCGTCGGCGGCGGAGGCGTAGGAGTCCCGGTGCTCGCGGCTGAAGGCCCCGTCGGCGCGTCGTTCCTGGGGATGGCCCCGCGCGGACTGCCCATCGACCTGAACGAGCCACCTCCCCTATGGCTGTGACGTCATCATCATGTTCCCCCCCTCCCCCTCCTCCATTTTTCCTTTACTGTCATCATCCCTTCTGTTCTCATCAGAGCTAGAGAGAGAGAGAGAGAGAGAGAGAGAGAGAGAGACAGGAACAGAGAGAGGGGGCCAAAAATGAAAATTCTGAGGAAATGAAAGCCCTTTTCTGTAAATACATTTCTCCCCTTTCGGGGTCTCTCTCTTCCACGTGGGAAAAAAAAAAAACAAAACAATCGGCGATTATTCTTCCTTTTCATTTACTCGTTTCGCTTTTGCTTAGTCAGCTGGAAATCTCGCCCCCCCGTCCTGCCGGGGGGCCGCCGGCCACGCCACGCGCCGCGACGACCCGCCGCCGACGGACGACGGAAAAAGCGTACGTACGAGGGGGGAGCAAGGGCAAGCGTGTGTTGTGCGCTCTTCTGTATAAAAATATTAATAATTATAGAAGATTTTAGGCAGATTTACGGATCCAGCTTCCATGTTATTAAAATTAGTATTTATTTATTTTTCGCAATTTTTCTTTCCAGTTCGTCGATGTGGGGGGAGAGCGCGTGGGGGCGACGCGCGTGGGGGCGACGCGCGGGCGAGTGCATTGTCGCACGACCGGGCGAATTAATCTAATTTTTAATTAATTCTCGACGCGACGTCATCGCACGCCTCCGGCGGCTTTGATTGGCGAGCTGCTGGGGGGAGTGACGCGATGGGAGATAAAAGCGGCTTTTAATTTAAATTAATTAATTATTCGTTTAATTTATCCTGACATATTAAATGAATTAATTATTAAAAAAAGGGGGGGGAAATTGGGAAAAAGATTGGGGGAGTGTTTTTGTCAAGGAAATGGGGCGCCGCTGCTGAAGCTGCCGGCTCCGGGTCGCTGTCTGGCGTCCCTCTCGGTGCTTTGGAATCCGGGGCACCGGTTTTCACGTTTCCTCCCCCTCTCGGACCCCTCGAATTTATTGCCACCCACCAAATTTTCCTTTTTAAAAAAAAATATGATATATATATTACAAATTGGATTATTATAAAAAAAAACTTTTATCAGGACGATCGGAATTCAAATTTCATATTTTTAATTCGAGGGTTCTTGTCATGCTGCTCTATCAAATTAAAGGTGAATAAGATAAATTAAGGGTGAACAAGACCGTTTGTGAGTGACTTTCTTCTTTTCTTTTCTTTCTATGACATATGTTGAATGTTTAATTAGGTCAGCGAGTTTTGTTCTCGGGTCGACTTGAGTAGGTCCTTACACTTATCGATCTCCCTCTTCCAGTCATATTAGCTTTCGAGCGTAAAACATATATAAAACGGTTGATGTGGCGGTCCGCATCATTGCTAACTCTAACACTGCTTTACCATAGTTCAAAGATGGAGATCTCATTGAATATTTGATGAAGATTTGACGGATCATTAATCGAAAGATCGGGACCCATATGAACTCCCCGCTTGTATAAATAAATAAAAAAATACCCATGAGAAATCAAGCCGAGCGTAAAATCGAACCAAACTGGACCGAGTCAAGCTGCCCCAATTTGGGCCCGGCAAGTCTGATAAGATGGGGCCTTGGGAATCCCTAAATTTAGGGGATATCTACCCTCTGGTCAAATCTTCTTGACTTTCTATAGTTCCTCTCTCCAGTCCCTAATCACTAATTAAAAACAATAATTCCCCTCCTCCTCTTTAATCACTCGAGAGACGTGTTCAAACATCTCCCGCAAAGCAACAAAGGAGAATCTCGTCCTTTTACGTGACCCAATCCCAGTCCATCGCCCAATCAAAAAATCGAAAATAAAAAATCGAAAAGATAATCTCGGAATATCCTTGCTTAATTATTAATTAACGTGAGCCGGTCATGGCATGTTGGACGGCAGTGGGGATGGAGAAAGGCTGGGTCATTTTTTATTCCGTCAATTCCTTCTTAACCTCTCGGAAGACATTTATTTATTAAAAAATTAGGGAGAAGAAAAATACCCTTCTTCTTTTTCAAATTTTTAATTTTTGGGCAAGCAAGTTTATTAGTTTAAAGAAAGGGACGTTGATGGAGATTGTTAGCACAAATCCTATCGAGGCGTAGACGAGTTGTCACCTTTTGGGTCAACACGCCTCCCTTTTGGGCCTTCAATAATGGTGGGGGGTGGCCCTTTCTTTTTTCCGTGGACGGCTCGCTTTTTCCACATTTTTTTTTGTTTTTTTATAAAAGTTACCCAAAAGAATTATCAAATCTAGTACCTCAATTTTCTTGAATTCGGTGTTTGATCCCCTGAAATATTCGATCGACGAGTAAAGGCGGGGGTAAAATTGCAATACACATAACATGCTTTATGAAGGGAACAAATTTTTTTTTTTTGGGATCACCGTATGCACCGCTATCATTGGAGATGGAGAGAAAATAACGAGAGACTGACGAGGCGACACCTGTCAAACGTGGAAGAGGAAGTTATAGTTGGAAGCTTGCAATCAAATGACCACTAACATAAAAAACTAAGTTTTTTAGGATTTTCTTTCGAAAGTTAAATATGGCGTTGAAATGAGCATTTTTTTTTTGGTTATGACTATTATATAAAGCGAAGAGTTGTCTTACAAACCCTTTTCTTTTCTAGACCAAATATTTTTTATGGGTTATTTTCCGAACCGATAATTTCATCTTTATTCTCGCTAATTGTTTGATTTCGAAATTTAAATCTATTCTATCTTACAGGCGAAGTTACCAAAAATAAAAATAAATCGTTTTTGGCGAAATCAGCCACTACTTTCCCCCAAGTGGGGGGGTGATTTCTAGAACGGAATGGAATGGGAACGCCGGACGATTTCGGGACCCACAGGATTATGGTGCCGTGGTCCCATTTCATTTTTACTAAAATTAAATATATTTTTTATTAAAATGATTTATTTAATGCCCTTGAAATTTGTCGGAGCGTTGTACCGAGCCATGATAATAATAATAAAAATGGTAATATAAAGAAAAGACGCGGCTGCTGCGTACGGCGAATAATAAAATGGAAAGAAAATAAATAAATAAATAAATTCAAGAGAGAGAAGGGGGGGTGCACACGTCACCGTCCACTTCCTGCGAGGCCGCGGATGGCGTACTATATTATTCGCCCCCGTCAGCGGGAAGACCGACAGACGATCAGAGTCGTCCATCGGGAGACGAAGCGGCTGAGAATCAGACGGCCGTCGATTCCCGCGGGGTCGTCCAGCCCACCGTTGATTTTGACCCCTTTCGTTTCGCTTTCGATCGGTCCCCCCGCGCCCGCCCGCTCCCCCTTCCTTTGACCCGTCCACCATGCTTTGCTTGCCACCTAAGATTTGGAAAGAGCCCTTTTTCTTTTCTTTTTTTTACTCCAAAAAAATTCCAATATCATGAAAAATCCTTCTAATCCAAAAAAAAAAAAACCAAATAATCATAAACTAATACATTAACGAGTGACTATCAAAATCTTTATATACTTGTAACAAATTTACTCTATATTAATTTTAATTAAATTTTATTATCGAATTGCTGAATTTGATAATATCTAGCAACTGACGAATGTCCTTGTTTAGAGTTTTTACTTTTTTATTATCATAAGCGTATCAACTTATGATCTTTTGTGTTATTAATCCAAATTAACGAAGATTAACAATAGGTAAATTTATCATGACATATCAATTTTAGGTAGTTGGTGGTTAAAAATAGTTTGAGTTAAATTTGTTAAATATATTAATTTAGAGTTTTTGATAATTAAAAGATTAATTTTGAATAAATTTATCAAAATTGTGCTATTACATAGGTCGATCTAATAGGAACTCTTACGAGTTCTACTATTTTAGTCCAAGTATAGAAGGCTATCTATATTTGTCTATCCAATAGTAGCTGATGGCTCAATTTTTCTTCCCCATCTAGAAGGGAATATTTTGAATTTTTATGTGTGAGACCAAATAATTAATGACATATGCAGGTTGAGTATAATCGAAATTCTGAGTAATTAAAAAAAAAAAGTGCGATCAAATATATTCGATGGGGCCGATTTCATCGACGCGCCGATTTTTTCCCGAGTGGTTTTTGATGACGTGGCAAAGGCATCCATGAGAGAGAGAGAGAGAGAGAAGGACTTCCTAAAGAAATCCGGAATCCCGCCAAGAAAAGTCGCGAAGAGCCGCGACACGGTCTCGTGGGGCCCCACCCGTCGTCCACGTGGCGGGACCAGAGCGGGGGTCCGGTCCCCCACTGCAAGCCCCGCCCCCTGCGCGCGCCAGGGGGAGGCGGGCCCCGCCCACCCCCGCACGACCGAATCTGTCGGCAGCAGAGGCGTCACGGCGGTCTAACGTCCCACGAAACACGGACACGTATTTTTCCCCGAACCCGAATAAACGTAAATTCCCCCACCCCCCGCCCGCCAAAAAAAAAAAAAAAAAACAGTGGGGCCCACCCTTTTGTCTGCTCCTCTTGTCGTTTTCGGAACGTGCGAAGTCCCGGGGGCACGAAACTCTCCGTCCTACCGGGGGTGACGCTGTCGTCGCCTCCCTCCCACTCGGCGCGCGCGTGGAGCTTGCGGGGCGTCCTTGTCCCCCACGTGTCGTCCTGCACCATGCCATCATCGTCGTGGCCCCATCATCATCATTGCGGCGATCCATCCACTCATGCATGGGCGGGGGGCATGGCATCATGGGATGATGCCTGTCGTCATCAATCGCCATCATCATCATCAGCACCGTCGTCGTCCTCCTCGTCGTCCCGGCGGCGATCGCAACTCATCGTGGCCGTCCGTTTCTCGCGCGCCGCTCCCGATTTTTTTGACGGCGACGGCTCGATGACGGGAGCGATCCGGAAGTTTGACCGGTCCTTGACCTGGTTTTCTTTTTTCTTTTTTCGGGAAAGGGACTCTAAAAATGAGACTCCGTTTCTGTTTCGTTAGGGCTTTAATAATCCTAATTAGAGAACCAAAACAGAAATTGTTTCGAGATTATTTAGTTTTCCGAAATTATAAAAGACTTTGATATAAAATTTTGAGTGAAATTTAAACCGCTGCATTTGGAAAATTACAATAATTCTAATTATTTTAGCTCCTTAAAGAAGCGATCCCGAAGCTAAATAGACGAGCTTTCAACCCAATTATCAATTTTATTAGGGGTCAAAAGAAATATCTCTTCATTATCAAGATAGGATCTATAAAAAATCTGAAAAGTCATCATAACAAAGCAAGTTAGTAAAGTTTCAAAGTAAATCGAAAATCAATGTATATTTATCAAAGCATGATTGACAAAGATGATTATATACTCATCCTTCGTAAACAGACTTGTGAATGCATTCAAGCGAAATGATTATGGCGGCTGATCCTTAAAAATTTAAAACACATGGAAATAATTATATTGACTAAAGAAAGTTCCTTGCATTGCACCCAGAATAACATATTCTGAAATTCGTACGAATTCAATTATCAAAATTCGCGCAGACATGGTGTCTTATCATGGGAATTCGACACCCATTTTATTAATATTTTTATATCATGTTTGGAAAAAATCATTTTAATAGATCAAATCGATATCTGTTGTTCTGTCAAATCGTAAGTATTTAATTTAATTGTAAAAAAATAGGGGGCACTAAATGAAAAATAAAATAGTTTGTCGGATCTCATCGATTTACACGAAGCGACCGCCACTAGGAGAGCAGCCGTGTTGCTTCTGACGTTTCCCAATTATTTTTTTTTGGCAAAAAAAAGAAGAAGAAAAAAGCATTATCTTTTTACACAAAAAGGGCTTTTTTTTTTATTGTCCATTTAACGACAAATTAAAAACAATAAAAAGAGGAAAAAGAGCGGCTGCTCGATGATTAAGGGGGCACGTTCACATTCCCAGTCTCCTTCCATGGTCACATCCTCTAGAAAAGGGGCAAAACGTACTCGATTCATTTGTCAATCAATTAGGCATAAAAGAAAAAAAAAGAATGGGACATGGGGTAAATTCGAAAAGTCATATCTAGAAGATTTGGCATGGGACCGAATATTTTGGACTAGGACCGCACCGTCGTATTCTTGTCAAAATGGAGTTTTAACCGACTGATTACCCATCTAGATGAATTGTTTGGCGAGCATAAATTATTGAGAGCTTGGAATCCGGCCGGTTCGATTGGGAAATCAAAGAGAACTGCACTTTCTTGATTAGCTCCAGACTCGCTCACCCCGAGGCGCATTTGATTCCGGAGTAAAAGGATTTGGGAATTGACTTTATTCGGTTCGGTTCATAATCCTGTCGGATCTACTTGAATAGAACCAATTTTGAATGAGTTTAAAACAAAACCCTAAATCTCTTACATTTAAAACACATTTCACTTTTTAAGGAAAATTCTTACATTGTAGGTACAAATGAATATGCTTAATTCATGGAAAAAATCAAAACTAAAAAATAAGTTAGTCGGTCCATGGGTCAATCCTAAAATTGGTTGGTTTGGTGTGAGGTCAGCTCTAGAGTCAATCGATTCATTTCTCAGTTTAAAAACCAAAGAATCAATTCATTGATTCTAATATATACATTTCGAATCCCTAGTTTAGAATCGATTACGTCTGATTCTAAAGATCACTTCACTCAACAAATAAACTTTGAAATCGATGTAGCTTGCATGAATGAGAAATTGTGACGAGAAATATGAGAAGAATCAAATTATCAATTGAAAAAAAAGAAAAGAAAAGGAAACATTTTGTTAATCCCTTTTTAAATATCTTTTTTTTTTGTAATTGTTTTGATAAGCTTGATAGAGGTTTTGTAAATGCCTTTCTTAAATATCTTTTTATTGTAATTTTTATTGATAAGCTTGGTAGAGTATTATAATTTTTTTAAATATTTTTTTTTTTGTATATATATATATTTTTGATAAGGTTGATAGAGTAGTATAGAAAGACTTGGAGTAAAAGAGTGGTGGTCTGCAAACCGCGGGCGCGACCAAGTCCCACCAAACCACCTCAAAACATGTTTCTCCAAAAAGTCTATCCGGCAATTATTTGCGCCGTACCTAACAACACCCCCCCCAAAAAAAGAGAGATAAAAAATAATAAAATTAAACAAATTCAGCATGCAGACGAAAAAGGGAATTTCCATTTTAAAAATTTAATAATAATAATAATAATTGTTATTATTAAAATTGGAAAGCGAAATCTGCTCCACGGATTCGCCGACCAAGGAACCCCGGGCCCCACCGAAAGCGGCCGCCGCGCTTCCCCCAATTCCACTTCCTCTTCCTCCGCCGTGGGCCCCACCCTTGTCGCCCTCCTTTTTGGCCTCCCCCACGCCTTAAAATATTAATAAATTAAATTATTTATTTTTCATTTTCCTTTTTATGGGAGGAAAATGTCTTTTTCTTGACGGCCGAGTCTGAACGATTGCCGAGGGACAACGTTTCCCCTTTGATTTTGCACAAAAGAAATTAATTCTAATAAAATCAAATTTCGAAATCGGTATCCACACCTCGAGTTCCTTTTATTTCCCAAATGAACAAATAATTTTTAAAAAATAACCATTCATATCACTTAAAACATAAATGAAATCAAAAAATATTTAAGTATAAATTATTATCGATAATAAATGATATTTTTATTAATCACCAATGACATTTTAATAAGTCAATCCTTCGGTATGATACCGTAAATTTCATCATGAAAAGTACAAGTCGTACTACGCAACCGAATGAAATTAAGGCGAAGAAAATCCCGCTCCTCTTCGTTACGTCTACATTCCCCAAGTATAGAATTCAAACACGAGACGTGGAGTTCTCCCATGCATTCAAATAAAAGTTTACGTCTACATCTGAGCTTCTTAAGAAAATGATATTTTTTAATACAAATTGAACGTAAAAAAAAATAATTGCGCGTGCATAGAGGCTGAGTCAATATATTAACCCAAAAACCACTCGTTTTCTTCTTTTGGATAACCTCCAACTTCATAAGCATTAGAGGGTGATTGGCTTCCAGATTAGTCGAAGGGGTTTGGTTTAGAGCTTTGACAATTACTTTCCTTTAATTTTTAAAAGAAAAAGGAAAAAACAATCATATCGGTCGGGTCAGTGTAGGTGATTCAGTTCTACATCTAAAATCGAGAAGCCGATCATTGGAATTATAAATTACCCAAAACCGGTCAATTCGGTTCCCGTGTACATCCCTAATGTGTGTGCTCTGACACTAGCTTAACATATTGCGAATTATGAGGTTTGGTCGCTAATAAATCGGCAAATCTTTTCTCGTCAATGTATCGTATCAATAGTTTAAAAAAAAAAATCATAAAGCCTGCATCACTTGATTTGCTATTCAAGATCTGGTCTTCGAATCTCATGTTGCCTATGCATCGAGTGCATTTGTGTTGATTAGATAATATGAGAATTTACAATAAACCAAATCAACGATGAGCTAGATCTTTCCCTCCCCTTCATTTTTCTTATTTCTTTGGCTGATTTGGTTTTCTTCTTCTTCTTTTTCTTGCTTTCCTTTCATTTTGTGGAGCTTTTCTCTTCTAATCTAATATAGATCTTGAAGCTCCTCTCTCCTATTTTGGGAGATTTCTATCTCGATCTAGTCTAGATTTGGCGATTTTGTGCATATGATTTCGAGTTTCATTGACATATAGTCCAATTTCAAAGGAAATCGGAAGAGTTTTGTGAAGGTTTCGTTTACACAAGTGCCAAATTTGTGATCGTTCAGCCACACAAGTTCGCAAGAAATGAATCCACTTAACCATGCACAATGATCAAACGAATTAGGTAGTGAACATCTTTACAAAGTGAAAAAGGATATTAGCAAATTAGGTAGTGAAGAACCCTAATACAAGACCACACGACAGCCGCCTTAATCTTCTCGAAGGAAGAAAGGTGACTCCTTATTGCGTATACACACACGCTTTGTACACATACATTACGTAAAGCAACTCACGTAGCTTTCTTCATGCCGTGGCCGTATAGATGGCAGGGGCGGCCGGGCTCATGACGCGGTAGAGAGGCTAACAGCCATGCGCGGGCCAAAGGAAGAAGCGGGGACAGACGGGGTAACTCCCCGGCGCCGGTGGCGGTCGGCACACCACTGGCGGAGCAATGCCCGGTGGGCGACAGGTCGGTGGGGGACAATGGCCTTGTTCACGTCCCTGGCAAGATGGCGGAGGACCATGGCCGCCTTCATGTCCATGGCAAGTGGGCGGAGGACCATGGCCATATCCGAGGCCATGACAACCGTGGTGGCGGCAGCAGCGGCGGTGGCCATCCTGGCAGTGATGGCCCTCGTAATCTCCACCTCCGCCTCCTCCCATGCTTGCGTGGCGAAGGAAGGGTCTCCATAGGTGAGGTATTTATACGGAGCAGCGGCCGCTCGTTGAGGGCGGCGTATGGCGGTGGTCGAAAGGAAGTAGCCCAAAAGGAATTTTTCCTCTGCGAAAATCGGTGGGCAAATCGGCGGCCAAAAGAAGAGTCGAAAGAAGAAAGTGTAAGTTCAGCTTTGTCGAAGGACATTTTGATTGGTTAAGGTTACGGCAGCGCCCCTATCGCACTGAAGTTGGCGATCTTCGCGAGGCGGGCGGCAAAATCTATAACGTTAAGGAATAGAAAGAAGCATCGAAGATAGCCCATAGGAAGTCTATAGCGGCAGTAGACCTCGTCGAAATGGATGGTAGATCATTTCTTAACCCGTATTTGATGGACTATATTGTTGTGTAAGGTGAAATTCAAAATAATTTGAATATCAAATGGATTTGTAGATTATTTAGACTCGATTCACTTTTATGATTCTTTCTTTATTCTTACTCGCCTTTACTTGATCCTGTACTCTCATCTCAATTTGAGTGTGAATTTTCTAAATTGGTTTGATATGGAAGTATTTGAGCAATATGTGATTAGGTTGGGTATCGGTCATTAAAATTGTGTTGAATGAGAATGGATCAAAACATGTTAAATGGATCAATTTAGGTCGAATCATTTTCGACCCGACATAATCTACCAGTTTGACGAGTCTAGCAATGAGAGCCTCATAATAAGAGAGTAAGAGAGTTGGTCTTGCCAGAGAGAGCCAAGGTGAGAGCTTTTATTTGCTAGTTTGCTTCTTTAAGTGTATTGAGTGTGGTGAGAGAAACTTATACTACAGTTTGGCATACAAGCGTGTTTTGGAACTCCAAAGTTAAGCAAGCCCAAATTAGAGCATACTGCTGTATCGTAAAGAATAAAACCGTGAGACTCGGTATGTGACAGGTTAAAGCAGACAATACCTCGGGTGAGTTAATCTAGGGATGTCACAATTGGCACCAATGCAACTTGCTTAATTAATAAGTAGACGTGTCAAAATGTATCACGGACCCTATTCTCAACCCATATTGATAGGTTGTGTTATTATATTGGTTAGATATATTTAGTAAAATGAATTTAGAATGATAAAACCCAAAATAATATGAGTGTTAGATGGGTCCATAACTTATTTAAACCCAACCCATTTTTATGATTCTTTCTTTACTCTCCCCCTCTCACCTGCACTCGATCTCATACTCACTCACTCTATGTTATCACCTCTGTTTGGATTTGAATTTTTCTAGATTTGATTAAATATGTAAGTATTTTAGTAATACTATCGGATCGAATATGGATTGGGACAAGTGTGAGTCACTGAATTTATATTATTTGGAAATGGATCAAAATTGATTATATAGGTTTATATAAATCGAACCATTTTTGATTCGATTCATTCGTTTGATAGGTCTATCAATAAGAAAAGGCTTTGCCGCCTTTGTCCTTTTATAAAAAGGGGGCAAGTGCTCCAGGAGAAAAGTCGACATCGGTGTCGACATTAGTGTGCAACTCTTGTCAATTTTCAAATGATGTCGGCAAAATGATCTTAAGTTGGTTCATGAATCTATACATACAGCTCATAACCGTTTGTCTTGTGCGCCTTGGAGAGCCAATAGAGGGGGAAAGCCAGAAAGAAGAGAAAGATACAACAATGTCAAGTTTTTGTAGCGTACTCTTACGTGAGAAAATGTTGTGATCGTGAAAGTGATTTTTGTATTATATTTGTACCACGATTTCAAAAGCTCAACAATTGGTATTGGAACAGGTGACGATTGAATAATTTGGAAGATGTTTTCCTAAAAATAATCTCCTGCACACTTACTAAAATGAACGGATGAAATATATCTTTATCGTCTACAAAAATAATTGTACAAAAATTGTCGTTGACATTGAAAATAGTTTTTTATTGACTGATTATTTCAAGTAATATAATAGATCATTTTTAAGAAAATGTGTTTCAAATCAGTCGCCTTATGCAAAACAAATGAAGCCTGAGAAGTCTAAAAAAAAAAAAATGAAGCCTTGGAAGTAGTAATTTCTCATAAAAGAAGCTAAATTTATAAATAACAATTTCCAAAATTGATATTCACCCCTAAATAACCGTAATAACCCTTCAGTAAATTAACAAGATAGCGATAGAAAGCTTTCATAAAATCTGAATTTCTGTCGAGTAGACTTTTTGTGATATGTTAGGAGGGACTTACATCACAAGAGACAGAGACTAAAGCAAGTGTTGGATTTGAAGCCGGTTTTAAAAGACTATAAACCAACTTATTATACTCGTGACTATGAAACCAAAGATGTCAATATCTTGGTAGCACTCCGAGAGGAAGCACGGGCTACGGTATTAAAAAGGGTTAAATACTAGGAAAAACCTCAAACTGGTAAACTTGTAATAAATTTATTGCAAACTAATATTTAAATCACCAAAAACCCTAAACTAGTACATTTGTGACAAATTTATCCTTAGTTAGTTTCCATTAAATTGGATTAATACTATGAAAAATCACAAACTGGTAAACTTATGACAAACGAAGGATAAACCTCAAATCAGTATACTTGTCAATTATTTTGTGTCATATAACTTAGCAATTTAATGGAAACTAAGGAAGAGTAAATTTGTCTCATCAATACTAGTTTGGGATCTCTGGTGGTCAAAAAATCAATCTAGAGTAAATTCGTCACAAATCTATCAATTTGGGGTTTTTTGTGGTACGCCCCTTAAAAGTACACAATGATCGATTCCTCGACAAAATTAAGCGTTTTTATCCAAATGAGATAATTAGAGAATTTAGAATCGAACGAAATCATTTTGTTCCCCATTCTAAATTCGATATTAGATAAAGACACTAACAGAATAAAAAACCTAGATAAAGGATCCCACCACCTAACGAGGAAAAAAAAATCTGGATGGCGATGCAACATGTGGTGCCCTTCTAAAACCCTGCGTGAAGACTCATTTTGACGTAACGGTAAGTTTTTGCCCTAGAATTCCAAAGTTAAGCAAGTACATGTTCGAATGCTATCAAGATGGGTGGCCTCTTAGAAAAGTACTTGCCTGTATATTAAAGGACAAAATTGTAAAACTTAGTACGAGATGGGTCAAAGTAAACAATATCTCGAGTGAGTTAATCTACAAATGTTACTATATAATATGAAAGCGGGTACCCCTTCAATAGGTTTGTGGTTTGAGAACAAACCAAGTGGAAGCTCATGGGCTTGTAAGGACCTAGTTTGATGAGGGCAAGGAATGGTTGCTAGAGCTGGAATACATAAACAAAGAGTGGATGGCGAAGGAAGTAGGAATAAACTGAATCATACATTGAATAGGAGGAGAGCGATTGTGAGATATATATAAAAAATGAAATTAATTCATGGATGTGCCTCTTGACATAACGGTAATTTTTTCTTGGGAACTCCAAAATAAAGCAAGTCTATATTAGAGTACTATTGGGATGGTCGATCTCTTGGGAAAATGTTTGTCTATATGCCAAAGGACAAAACTTTGAGGCTCCGCATAGGACAGGTCAAAATAAGCACTACCTCAAGTGAATTAATCTAAGAATGTCGCAATTGGCACCAACGCAACTTGCTTAATTAATGAATAGATCAGTCGAAATGGATCATATACCACTTTCTTAACTCATATTTTGATGGGTTGTGTTATAATATGGATTAGCTATATTTAGTAAATGGACTTAGAATGGTGAAATCCAAAATAATATTGGTAATTAATAGGTCAATAGTTTACATAGATTCAACCCATTTCTATGATTCTCTCTTCACTTGATTTAGTACTCACTTACTTCATGGGATCACCTCAATTTGGGTTCAGGTTTTCCTAAATTGGTCGAGTACGAGTCGAATCGAATATTAGTCACTAGATTTGTATTCGGAAATGGATCAAACGGGTTAAATAAATTGATTTGAATCTAACCATTTTCGACCGAACTCATTCGTTTGACGGATCTATCAAAAGAAAAAGGCTTTGCCATTTTTGTCCTTCTATGAAAAGGAAGCAAGTGCTCCATGAGAAAAGTCGACATTGGTGTCGACATTAGTGTGCAACTCATCAATTTTCAAATGAAGTCCGCAAAAATTATCTTTGAGTTGGTTCATGCATCTATTCATACATAGCTCGTAACTGTTTTTGTCTTGTGGTCCTGGAGAGCCAATAGAATGGGAAAGCCGGAAAGAAGAGAAAGTAGTTTAGAGTCCGTGAGGGAAAGAACAATACTCCAAAGTCAAAAGTCTCTTTGTAGTACTCACGCCAGAGGAGAGGAAATGTTGTAATCGCGAAAGTGAGTTTTGTATTATATTTATGCCATGCTTTCGCAAACTCAGCTGTTGGTATTGGAATAGATGGAGATTGAATGATTTGAAAGAATTTTTCTTAAAAATGATCTCTTGCATACTTACTAAAATGAATGGACGAAATATATTATTAATTGTCGTCGATAATCATTTCAAGCAATATAAATAATCATCTTTAGGAAAATATCTTTTAAATGATTTATTTTCTGCGAAATTAACGGCGTCTAAGAAGTCTGAACCAACCCAGAAAGAAAAAAAAATGAAGCCTTAGAGGTAGTAATTTTTGCAAAAAGGAAGCTAAGTTTATAAATACCAATTTTTAAAATTGATATTCACCCTTAAATAACCATAATAACCCTTCAATAAATTAACAAGATAATGATAGAAAGTTTTCACAAAATCCGAATTTCTGTTGAGTAGACCTTACTGTGAGTTGTAAGGAGGGACTTACATCACCAGAAATAGAGACTAAAGCAAGTGTTGCACTCAAATCCGATGATTAAAGATTATAATAGACTTATTATACTTTTGACTGTGAAACCGAAGATGCCAATATCTTGGCAGAATTCCAAGGATCTCATCGACAGTATTAAAAAGAGTTAATATCATGAAGAATCTCAAACTGGTACATTTGTGATATATTTAGTATAAATTATTTTTTTATCACAAAAAACTCAAAATTAGCACATATGCGATTTATCTTCCGTTAGTTTTTGTTAAATTGAATTATCTCCACGAAAATCACAAATTATTACACATGTGACAAATAGAGGATAAAATTCAAATTGGTATACGTGTCGTCAAACTTAGCAACTTAATGGAAATTAACTAGGGCAAGTTTGTCATAGCCGTACCGATTTGTGATTTTTTATGACAAAAAAATTAATTTTGAATGAATTTATCATAGGTGAATTAATTTATAATTTTTTTTTTGGAGTTGATTCCTTCGCGGATTAAGCATTTTTATCTAGACGAGATAATAAGAGAACTTGCCACGCACGAAATCATTTTGTTCCCGTCGTAAAATTCGAGATCAGATAAAGATACCAACCGAATATAAAAACCTACTTAAAGCATGGCCCCACCCAACAGGAAAGGCGACAAAAAAAAAATCTGGACGGCGACGAGACACGTGGCGCCCTTCTAGGACCCCACGCGACTTCTCTCGGTCAACGCGGGGGAATTGACCGGTCCCCCCACCACCACCTCCACCCCGACCCCACCACCTCGTCCTTGAAATTGAAAAGGCCGGTCGGCGTCCATGTCGTCCCCTCCCCCACGCGCTCTCGAGGGGCGTCCGCATCTCACGCGCCCGGCGCGTCTTCTTCTTATCCCCACGTGATGAATTGACGTCGAGGTTTTTTTTTTTTGGGGTCTGGACTTCGCGGTTCAATGATTGTTATTTTAAGTGGAGGGAAATTTTGGAGTGATTGGAGAGGATTAGCGATGTGGGTTTTTAAATTAGTGGATGATTTGAGCTTTTCAAGGTAAATTTTTATATGACGTTCGAAAAATTAGTGAGGTGTTTTTTTGGGTCGAAGGGAAAATTTTCGCGAAACGAGGTGTGCCGACTTGTGTAGAGAAAAAAAACGACAGGAGGAAAGATGAAATGGGTTGTTGTAGAAAATTGAGATGATAGGGTTTCGATGTGATTTATTTAGAGAAAGTCAGGGGAGCTGAATGGTGAAAACTGAGATAGAGAGAAAATTGATTTTAAGGTTTATTATCTGGCCCTCTCTGGAGGGCTTTGTGTTGGCTCGTGTTGTCTCGACGTGTGGCGAGCCATCACTGGCCGTCCTCCCATGACACGTAACGGTTATCCATCATCGATTCCCTGCATTAATATCATCACATGGCATGATTTTGTCTGCCAATCATCTCATTCTCTCTTGCTATGATAACCTCTCATTTCATTCGTTTTGGATGGACTTTCGGACTTCATACAGTCTCAATTTTAGTGGCGAATGAAAAAGAGAAATCCGGACTTTAGTGCATTTGTCAATTTGTTTCTCTAGCGTAGTGCTATTTCTTCCACAAGGTGAAGCGACTTTGGGATCGAACCTTCTCGACACTTATTCAATATTAATTACAAGATATCGCTCCGAGATATAGCTAGTGTGAGTAAAGACGCTTATGGGGTAGGAAAGGATGGTTGAGATCCCTTATCAAGGCAAGCTAGATAAGAGCCACGCACGCGTATGCTCAACCCTTCACACACTCTCCAGACAAATACTTAAATTAAGGTTCCGAACTCAACAAAGGATGATATCGATCACTTGCTGCGCATCTCATACTACCTCCAAACTGAAAATTCGCTCATTGGCCTAGCTAACAAAATGGCACAATTTATTAAGAGATAAGATATTGAAAATCTTAAAATTTGTCAACATAATGTAATTAAATGCTAATTTTAAAAAATATATAATTAAGTTTTAAAGTTTGTCACGAAAGTAAAATCAAATTCTAAAACTTTCAAAAATGCATTGCACTTTTTAAAAGTTTTAGAACTTAAAAACTCTTTTAAAAGTTTTATAATTCAATTATCTTTTTGTGATAAATTTAAGGATTTTTAATACATTTATTAAAGAGAAAGATTAGTATCAAGAAATTCGTGAGAAATTCACCATCAAGAGTTCTATTGACACGCAACATTCGAAAAGACTTCAATTCCAGCACGAATCATCGATAACCCCTTTTCCTCTAAATGTTGGACCATCGAATGTCCGGAGCTATCGATTAAAATCCCTTACACGATTGTGACGTCACCCGCTCGTGCTTTTATGACGTCACGAATCACATGTAATCCACTAACGAATGTCCCTTCCTCCCGCAATCACTAACTCGCCAGGTTGCTTGAGTAGCCCCCAAGGCTAGCCAGTCGATTTGGACCACATGCCACTTACATTCAATTTTTTTACCATTTTGGTCCTTTGGTTAGGTCGAATTCTGACTGAGGAATTAAAGGGCAAAGTTAGGGTTTTTTTTTTTTTTTTTTTTTGGTCACAAAGAGCCAACATAAAATTTTCAATTCCCAAAATTAACATTGATAGGGAAAAAAGGGTACATATGGACGAGTTCTTTTTTTTTTGCAAAAATTGGTCAGTTGAAGTAATGGGATCCGGTGTTTATCTCTATAGACCCTTTTGAAAGAACGACCAGATTGATTCATTAAAATGACCTTAAAATAACGTTTTTTTTCCCTATTGTGAGAGAGAACTCTTGTCCACTGAAATTAAGGAGTGCATGATAATTATTGTATTTATAGTCATAAATATTTTTATATTCTTGGCAATAAGTTTGGAACAAAAATAAAAAGTAAAAATCTCTAATTCTCTATTTCTAGAATAGAAATGAGAAATAAAAATCTTTTTATCTCTCACTCTCACTTCTAGTCAACTGCCTGCCATCTGCTAATCGTTGTATGGGATGGAGAAATTTTGTGTTATTATCAAATAAATTTTTATTCCGGAAACAGAAAATTTGTATGGTTATCAAAATGGAAACAAAAACATTTGTGTCTTGCTAGAAATTGATTTCTGGAACATTCGTGTCCTAAATATTTCCTTTTGAAACGAATGTTGTTTCTGATGCATCGCCTCTCACGTCGATATGTAGTCCAGTGTGTTGATATCGTGAGCATCATAGAGTGCCCTCTTAATGAAGATCCTCATGTAAACTTAGTCATGGACAACCTGGAGTTAGAAAATCGAAGTGGCAATAACATTAATGCGGCCATGGCGTTGGCCTCCTCATCCTTAAATGGGAAATCACGCGATTACGGAAGGACAGATACAATTGGATTAATTTCCATTAATTAGGAAAGTTACACGATTGATCTTATCCCAATCCTCGTCATAAAAACCACCCTCGGATTAATCCCTTTTGGAGTTGCACAAATTTGTGGTGACAAACTTTGGATTAATTTAGACATCATTTTTACTTAAATCTTGAATTCTAGATCTCCAACCGACTGAAAAAAACAAAAAATTCTAGAGTCCTCAAAAGAGGAAGGGCATTCTCGTCAAAACATATTTCCCATGTTTGGAAAAAGGATAACGATTGTCGACTCCTCCTTTCCATTTTTTTTATGGTAATAAGATTGTCGGCCGTCGACTGCCGATTCGGGAAGAGAACATGGCCGGCGACCGCTCTCCGGCGAGATGCGGACCCATCGGAAGTATCGAAAGAGGTGAAATCTAGAATCGAACAAGTGAGGAGAAAGTTGAGATGAAAATTGTTATTGTAAAATTAGAGAGCTACAAACAAAGAGGGGAGGCGAGAACCCGGATCGGGTTCTGTTTTTGCTCTTCTCCGCCGTCGCAAAAAAAAGGCATGTCGATACGATCTTTCCCTCTATTCACATCGAGATCGATCCGAGATCAACGACAACCCATCAACAGATCAATCGAACATTTTTTCCGATCTAATTTTTTTCCCTAATATTCTGCTTTTTTTTTGTGCCTTTTTGTCTAATTTCTTCTAAAATTAAAATCGACAAAAAGCGGAACGATCGAGACCAGGACCCGCCGCCGCCCCCATCATGGTCGTCGTCGTCGTCATCAACAGGCGGATTCCGGCGGCGGCGGCTCGTTGAGATCGAGATCCAGCAGGCGGGCGGCGGGCTTCCGGCCGCGGTCGTTCGCGTCCACGACGACGGAGCACGAGTCGGAGTCGCTCCGGGATCCGTCGGCCGCCCGCCGGTCGAAGATCATCCGCTGGTAGAGCTGGTTGTTCATCGCCTCGGCCCCCGCCATCGGGTCGAAGTAGTAGAGCCGGTACGGCGCGGCCGCCGCGGCCGGGTGCTGGTACGGGAAGCCCGCTCCCCCGCCGCCACCGCCGGCGACGGTGTGGTGGTGGTAGGCGAGGTTGAGATCCAGCGGCGCGGAGTCCGCCATCGGTGGGTTTGCCGCAGCGGCGTCGTGGCCCGAGGACTCGACCGTGCTGCTCTGGCTGGGGCTGCGGCTGGCGGCCTTGCCGCCTGCGGCGGCAGCGACGGCGGAGGAAGGGGGAGGAGGACGGGGCGCTCGGAGGGGAGGGGAGAAGTTGGTCTTGGCCTTGGAGCCGCGGAACTCCCGGGCGGCGGCGTCGTAGGCGCGGGCGGCCTCCTCGGCGGTGTCGAAGGTGCCGAGCCAGACGCGGCTCTTCTTGCCCGGGTCCCTGATCTCCGCCGCGTACCGCCCCCACGGCCTCTTCCTCACGCCCCTGTAGTGCGCTTCCCTCGCCAACCCGCCCCTGCCGTTGGCGGCGGCGGCGCCGGAACTCGTCTTCTCCTTCATCGCCATGGGTTTCTAGAGAGAGAGAGAGAGAGAGAGAAGCGTAGAAATATAGAGAGAGGGGGTGGTGTTCTGACAAGGAGGGGACGGAAGGATGGCTTTTTATAGCGGAGGAAGGGGGCGGGGGGGAGGAATCGGCGAGGAATTGAGGAGAGAGAGTGGGTCAACGAGGAATTTGACCGGGGGCGGCTGGTGCAAGCTGCTGCCGCTTGATGCTGGGTGGTTACGTGGCACGACGGCCGTGTGTCGCCAATCGTGAGGGTATCGTTATCTCCATCCGACGGCTAGTGCAATATGACGATCCCCCTTTATTTTTATTTTTATTTTTATTTTTATTTTTTTTTTCCGTTACGTTTGTTTGGTTTCTAGAGAGGGGCAGCGGCTCTTCGGATTGCGTGCGAGGTTCCGTGGGGCGCCGCGAACGGTCCCCCCCCACCACCCCACCCGGTCGGCGCGCGTGTCCCGCACCGCCCGCCCCCCGGGGGATTTTCCTCGATCGCGGCTCGTTTGTGGCCCTCGGTTTTTGTCGGATCCGACGGTGTGGAATTATCTGGGAAAATTCCCACGCGTCCGATCTCGAATCGAGGAGAAAATCTTCCGAAAATTGCTTTTTTTTTTTTTTTTTTTAAGGTTTTCTTTTGATCGGCAACTACCGCGAAAGACCCCAAAATATGTTCCCATCGTGACATAAATACCCTCAAGGTGTATCCTCTATTTCAGTCCAGCAAGGGTATATTTGTGATATGACATGAAAAGTTTTGGGGTATTTGTGTCATAGCGAGCGAGTTTAGGGTTTCGTATTACGGTGAGTATAAGTTTGGTATTTGCATTACTGTGGGTATAAATTTGGGCTTTTTGAGGTGTTGATACTTTCTTAAATTTCATTACTGAAGTTGGAACTCTCGCGTGCTCCACTGTCTCCTTCATATGATCTTATCTGTAACATGTCACCTAATGAACCTTCTATTTCAATTTCATTTATGGTGTATTTGTGATATCGGTGAAAGGTTGTAGTTTCTTATCACATGAAAAAAATTTGATGGTATTTGTGTTATAACGAACAAGTTTAGGGTTTTTTATAACAAAAAAATTTAAAATATTTGTGTCATAGTAAGCATATATTCAAGCTTGTTGTGGTATCGACATTTTCTTAAATTTCATTACCCAATTTGAAACCCTTGTATACTCCACTTTCTTCTTCATCCAATCTTATCCGTGACACGTCACCTGTTGAATTACTTTCCTGTTGTAGACCTTATCATAGGAAGCTTTTTGGGGTATAGCTATCCTCGGCATTTCATCCACGTCCAATGTCCATATATGGTGTCCAGACCTCGCAGGTTGCCTATAATTGATCTCGTAGGTTGAGCGTGTGCTTATATCTAGATTCGTTTAATTGATCCCTTTTACGGAAGTACATTCTCAATGGCCAAGAAATAAGCAATCGACATAACAATAACCTGAATAGTCTCACTACTCTCGTGATGTGACATGCATCTCAATCAATTTTTCCGTTTCATTCAAGATATATTTATAATATGACATGAAAAAAGTTTGGGATATTTGTACTACAACGAGCAAGTTTAAGATTTTCTGTAATACAAAAGAAGTTCGGGATCTTGTGTCATAGTGAGCATAGATTCAAGCTTTTGTTAGTATTAACCCTTTCTTAAATTTCATTACTGAATTTGAAAACCTTGCATACCCCACTTTTTCTTTTTTTCTTCGATTTTATTTGCGACATGTCATCTAATGAATTACTTTATGTAGTAAACCCTATCACAAGAACCTTTTTGGAATGGCGCTGTCTTCGATATTTCATCCAAATCCCATGTCCATATATGGTGTCCAGACCTCGCGAGCTTGGCCATACCTAATCCCGCGGGTCGAGCGTGTCCACGTCTGTCTAGATTCATTTAATCAAACGTTTTTTTTTTCCCGGAAAGTGAGGTCTCCAATGGCTAAGAAAGAAGCAATCGACACGATAATTACTCAAATGTTTACATCGCTCTCGCGGTGTGACATGCATCTCAATCAATTTTTCCAAGCTCGAATTTCCATGCGCATTTGTAATCTTTTTTGTCGCGACATCGGTAGGATTTCCTTCACGTGTACCACGTTGTGCGATCTCCGCACAAGAACGTAATCTCCCTCTTTTTCCAGATCAATTACTCAGGTGGGCCCCGGCGCGTGGGGAAACGGGGCGCGTGGTCCTGCCGTTGGCGAGGCGGAACCGGCAACTGGATATAGCCGGTGGAATCGAGCTGGGGGCGCGGCGTCCAAGTCACCGGGCGCATCGCGGGGAGCCGGCTCTGCTTTTCGGCTCTCCTTTTTTTTATTTATTATTATCATGGATTGAATTTATTTTTATTTTTTATTTTTTTCCTTTTAATTTTTTTATAATTCGATGAGCCGAGCTCTCATTTTCACGCGCTTTGTAGGCGGATGCCGTGGGGGCACGAGCCTGCCTGCCCGTCTCTCGCCGCGTGCTTTTACGGCACGTGCTCGTTTGGGGGTTGGGGAGGGGGGAGAGAGAATTTGGGGATATTAAATGACCGTATTGTCCTCCCCGCCGTGCCGGGGAGGGAGAGGGGGGACCGCCTTGCTCCACCACGGTCGGAACGACCCCCGGAAGAGACGGAGAATAGGCCTGATCATGAGCTCGGGATGCCCCCCAAAGAGGCTCGAGGGCACTTTTCGATGGTGGGCTTATAATTATGAGGTGCCGGTCAAGTCGTTGTCCGGTTCTTATTCACACATTTTTGAATGGGTGGTGCGAGGAGTGTTGTGGGTCCGGCTCATTCATTGATCACCTCTGATTGTCATTCCCCTCGAGGCATGAAATGAATTCGAACTTGATTGGTATGTGAAATGGATTGGGAATTGGGCGGTGTTGAGAGGGATGGGAGGGTTGGGGGGGGACCGCTTCGTCTAACCACGGTCGAAGCAACTCCGAGGGAGACGGAGAATAGGCCTAACCATAAAGCTCGGAGTGCAGACCTAAAAGCTCGAAGGCACTTTTCAACAAGCCTAATTCAGGGCTTATAATTATGAGGGCCAATCAAGTCGTTGTCCGGTTGGACTTGAGTGGGCATGTCTGGTTCGCCCTATTCTCGTTTACATATTTTTTTGATTGGACGGTGCTGGAGAGTGTGGTGGGTCTAGCTCATTCATTGATCACCTCTAATTGTTATCTTGTGTGACGTGTGAAATGAGTTCAGACTTGATTGATATGTGAAACAAGAAATTGAATTAAATATCGAGAATAAATACCTTTATCTAGATAAATGAAAATACCTATTTGATGAGATTTGCTACAACACCACCCCGCATTACCCCATTCGAATTTTTTTGTTTGTTTCTATAGTCATTATTTTTTCTTCACATAGTTAAATTTTCAAAGTTTGTGATGTGTAGTATTTGGTTTTGTATATACCAAATATTTGAAATTCATTGGGAGATTATCTGGAATTAATTTTATTTTTCATATAGGTATAATTCTTGCTGCGGAATGAGGTGGAAGTTCGAGGTAGGGGGCAAGGCCAATGGTACGGACTAGGCTATGAGTCTCGCCTCCTTGCCATCCCTAATTTTGATATCCCTTGAAAGACCTTGATAACTCGTTATATGCGTGCATATTTATTTCATCGGGTATATACTCTAAATAATTTTATCTAAAATTATTATGTTTACCATAAAAAATGTAATCCACCTGATAAATTTTAGTTAGTAGCATGACATGATACTCCAAAAGTACCTCAAGAAAAATGTACAAGGAATGGAAAAGGCATTTTTTTTATATAAAATATACATATAATGCACGTACATATTTTCAATGAAACTCCCATTTTCAGATATATTTGATGAACTCGTGACAAAAATTAATACTAATACTTTCGGAGTAAATGAATTTAACACATATCAAATGCACGCGTGTATTGTACTTGGGTAAAATTATCTAAATTCTTGACCTATTTTTAACTCTTTCCATCAGTCAGCTAATAATGGAACATGGAAATTGTCATATATAAGTAAAAGATGTAATTACATAACATCTTTTATCTATCTGCATGTGTATATCACTATGTGCTGGTTCTCACACAAGGGCGACTCGCACCATCAACGATCACTCGCGATCAAACTTCAATGAGCTTCTGCAACACCGACACGGCGAGCATTCTCAATCACTCGAGATCGAGCTTGACCGGCTCTTGCTGCGCCGGACTTATCTGAAAAGAGGGAATCTCTGATCTGGCCGGTCGCTTGTGTGAACGGTGATGCCATGAGCGGCTGCTCTGCTACGCGGTCTGATAAAAGTCAAGGGACGCGAAACAGCACGAGAGTCACGGACACTCACTAACTCCTCTCTCTCTCTCTCTCTCTCTCTCTCTCTTTCTGTGTCTGCGTGTGTTGACCTTGACCTTCAACATCGCCATATTCAATGCTTCCCACCTCTTTCTTTTTTTTCCCTTTTTTTCTTTTTGGTTGGACTCGGTTTGGAAACATCAGGCTAAGGAAACTTCAGAAGGGGACAAGGGTTTGGAGAGCATGGTATGATTGGAGCTGTCTTTCGTGGAAACCCTAGAAGGATTCTTGCGTATCCTTTGACTGTGGAGGCAGGAGCTTCTTGCAGGTAGTGGGCTTTGTCTGTACGGTCTTAGCTTTTGTCTTGTTTGGTCTTTAGGGATGTGGTGCAGAGCCCAAGTAGAAGCGGGTCTGGAGTTGGTTTTGTACTTAGTCTGGTTGATCTTTTAGGAATGCTCAAAAAGTCGTCAACACTACTGTAAGCCCAAAAAAAAGAACTCTCTCTCTCTCTAAGATTAAAGTTAGGATATCCATGGAAGTACCTGAGAGATAGAGAGTCCATATATCTCCTTTCATTGGGTGTAGAGATACTCTTATATAAATTCTCGTGATATCTTGATATGGTTGGAATAACATAATTATGATGTCTCAAATCTTTAAATGTGTTGGAAATTAAAAAAAAAAAAATAGTCTGATGGAATTGTGGAAGCTCAAACAGGCAATGGTCTTTGAGGAATAGTTGAAGTTGACTGTCAAAAGAGACATGACATTGTCAGTTCTCTTGAGTAACTCTAATCTTTCTTAAGAAAGTTAAGCGATTGTTAGGTATTGCTGGAACACAATGTCTTATGGATACAAATTAGTCATCAATTGTCAAGTATCACGAAGTTTCTTGTTTTACTTCAAAATGATAGTAATATGTGCAATTTAATTGATTTAGATGTATCGGAAGGTCTCGTTCTAAAATAATTTTAAAAATTTCTCTACAAGGGCAATAAAAAAATGACCGTTAGATTTGGATAGGTCCCAAACAAAACATATGATGAATTTTGAACCATCTCTTACCTACTAAAAGGACTAAAGTAGATATATCTATATGCTTTTATGGGCTTTAATCATTTAGCTACTTGAAAGTTATAAAATATCTTGCAATTCTTATAATCTGGTTAAGTTGAGTCTTTTGATCTGTACAAGTGACGTAGACACAGAGTAGTTTATACACAACTTGCTAGATTTTAAGGGATGACCTCCACTATATCAGTTGACTACATCAATCACGAGGATGTTGAAATATATATTGTACTTTCTACTCGTTTCTCTATTTTATACCTAAGATATCATTCTCCACATTTTTCTGATATATATAATCTGTAGAGAAAGTGTCAAGATTTAAAATTCCTAAGGAAAAGAGCATCAAAAATGTTTTGTCTATATAACCACGACAAAAAAATTATCCTTTCTCTTTTTCTTCTCTACAAAATCAAATTTTATGTCTTAAATAACTCTTAAAGTTAATAATCAATTAAATTAGGGTGTGTTTGATAAATATGCTAAGAGCCTATTTGATAACCATTCTATTTTGGGAAAATTTTTTTAATTCATAAATGATTCTTTTTGATTATGTTCTTGGGAACAATTTCCAAATATTTTAAGGCATTCAGTAATTGTCTAAAATTTCTATTTTTAGGATGGAAAAAGAATATAAATGCATTTGATAATTGTAAAAATTTTCTATTTCAAAATTTTTTCAAGTGTTTTTTTAAATTTGATATTGAATTCTCATCAAGCACTCACCAATTTAATTTTTTTTTCTTGTAAGTAAAGAAAACATATTGAACATGGTAATATGTATAAACATGGTCTATACTCGGTATATACCTACGGATAGAAGCATTTTGCAATAGGAAAAATATGCAAAGAAAGGTGCAATGTGCATTTCCATCTCCATGGTTAGTAGTGTCCTTGTGTATGTATGATGATGGCGTGGAGCATTTGACCTACTGACATAAGAAATTAAGGCAACTAATAACTTATCAACAATTTGAATTAGCAGAGAGAGAAATGAAGGCTTCACGGATTCATCTTAGTATCGATGCTGCCATATTGGATAAGATTGCTTTGGTTCTTGATGTTTTATGCTAATGGAAGATGATTGGCATAATGGCATAGGTACGAATGAGCACGATTGCTCATGAGCTATCTGGCCTTTTTCCTTATTGGCTACTTGAGTTTAACCTGAGCGATATCAAGTTTGAGTGACGCTAGTATTCATGCAAGTCGACATTTAGCAATCATTGCTGCCAAATACTCCCTCACGTATGTGCATATGCGCTCACAATCTTGTTTGACTTTGAGTCAAGATCTTACGAGCTAGAAATACTTGGTACTCGAGAATCTTAGCATTTTTCATAAGAACTACATAGAATTGGAGTCTATACAATAGGTAACTCTAGAAACTTAGCCCCGTCACCTAACCCCCCTCGCCCCAAACCCACGAATTTTGCACCAACCCACTCTCGAGACCCATCGAATCCCACTTATCTCAAACCAAGTCTCCACATACGAATTTCAAAATCTGAGTAAAAGGGATTAATTTTGTGGACAGGGGAAGCTCAAAATAGTCTGGAGATGGGGGCAGGCGAAAGTGAAAACAAGAAAGCCAAAGAGGGGATGGCGAGGGAGGGAGGGAGGGAGAGAGAGGGTCGTCATTGTCGACCTAGACGAGCACTTGCTTGAGCAATCCCTTGTCTAGATCGGTGAAATCCGTGCTCGCTTGAGCAAGCCTCCACACAAGTTCGCCAAAAATTAATCCATTTAACCATGCACGATGATCAAACGAGGCTAGAGTTATAAGTCCAATTCAAACGACATGAACATCTTTACAAAGTAAAAAAGATATTCGCAAATTAGGTAGTGAAGAACCCTAATACATGACCACACGACAGCCGCCTTAATCTTCTCGAAGGAAGAAAGGTGACTCCTTATTGCGTATACACACACGCTTTGTACACATACATTACGTAAAGCAACTCACGTAGCTTTCTTCATGCCGTGGCCGTATAGATGGCAGGGGTGGCTGGGCTCATGACGCGGTAGAGAGGCTAACAGCCATGCGCGGGCCAAAGGAAGAAGCGGGGACAGACGGGGTAACTCCCCGGGGCTGGTGGCGGTCGGCACACCACTGGCGGAGCAATGCCCGGTGGGCGACAGACTGGCGGGGGACAATGGCCTTGTTCACGTCCCTGGCAAGATGGCGGAGGACCATGGCCAACTTCATGTCCATAGCAAGTGGGCGGAGGACCATGGCCACCTTCATGTCCATGGCAAGTGGGTGGAGGACCATGGCCATATCCGAGGCCATGACAACCGTGGTGGCGGCGGCAGCAGCAGCGGTGGCCATCCTGGCAGTGATGGCCCTCGTAATCTCCACCTCCACCTCCTTCCATGCTTGCGTGGCGAAGGAAGGGTCTCCATAGGCGAGATATTTATAGGGAGCAGCGGCCGCTCGTCAAGGGCGGCGCATGGCGGTGGTCGAAGGGAAGTAGCCAAAAAGGAATTTTTCCTCTGCGAAAATCGGTGGGCAAATCGGCGGCCAAAAGAAGAGTCGAAAGAAGAAAGTGTAAGTTCAGCTTTGTCGAAGGACATTTTGATTGGTTAAGGTTACGGCAGCGCCCCTATCGCAGTGAAGTCGGTGATAGCCCATAGGAAGTCTATAGCAGCGAGTAGAACTTGTCAAAATGGATGGCAGATCATTTCTTAACCCGTATTTGATGGACTAAATTGTTGTATAAGGTGAAATTCGAAATAATTTGAATATTAAATGGATTCGTAGATTACTTAGACTCGATTCACTTTTATGACTCTCTCTTTATTCTCACTCGCTCTTACTTGATCTAGCGCTCTCATCTCAATTTGAGTGTGAATTTTCCTAAATTGGTTTAATATGGAAGTAGTTGAGCAATATGGGATTAGATGGGGCAGGCGAAAGTGAAAACAAGAAAGCCAAAGAGGGGATAGCGAGGGAGGGAGGGAGGGAGCGAGAGAGGGTCATCATTGTTGACCTAGATGAGCGCTTGCTTGAGCAATCCCTTGTCTAGATCGGTGAAATCCGTGCTCGCTTGAGCAAGCCCTTGCTCAATGCCTCGAGGGCATCCTTCCCACAGTTGCAAGTCAAGCAAGATGGGTACTTACCTCTAATGAGCAGCTTGAGTCAATGAAAAAGCAGTAGTTTTCGCCGAGAAGATCGCTAGCTTAAGAGAGAATAGGTTTCACCCTAGAGACAGAATTACGAAGGTGAAGATTAGTGGAAAGGAGAGAACAATTTCACTTGAGGTAGCTTTCGATTTTGTTTCTCTCCTTACCCTTCTTTTTTTTGGTTCTTTTTTTTTTTTTTTTTTTTTTTTTTTTTTTTTTTTTTTTTTGGTCGAAAAACACGTAGACTTCATTAATTAGAAGAAAGATGTGCTACATCCGCGCATAAGACATCTAATAAACTCAAAGGGGGTGTTGGACCCGGTTGTCCGAGAGTTTGGTTTCGTTGGGCTTTTTGCGACCCAATCGGCTACTCGATTTGCCTCTCTCTTACAAATGTAATATACGGATGGGCCCAATTTGGTGCAAGATACGATGGGCTTCGCAGATGATTCCACGCGCGGCCCAGCTCATTTGGCTTGCAGGTGAGTCCGGCCTAGTAATCTGATCTGCGGAGAAGTCTTCCCAGTTTGGCTGATCTGCAGGGGCGCTTATCACTTGAACCAGTTCAAGTTGGTCTGATTCAATCTCCCATCCTCGCTTTCGTCTCTCTACTCTGTCTTCTTGCGCCATCAGCTTTAGGGTTTCAAGCAACGCCAAAGCTTCGGCTTGAATCGGCGTTTCCACCCGAACGATCCGAGCGAATCCGGCGAGCGGGGGTACCGGCGTGGTCTCGGCATACTCCGGCGATAGCCGCTTCGCCCGTGTCTCGAGGTAAGCTCCATCAACATTCCACTTGAATACTCCGTGAGCTGGGGGTTTCCGGTTTTCCGTTACGTCGTGCACCGATATGTGCTTTTGCTTTCTTGCGGGATATGTATTTTTCGATGCTGGCATTTGTGGCCAACGCCGAGTGGACTGTGTAAGCTGGGTTTGGCTGCTGTCCATGAAAGATGTAGCCGTTTCTGGCCTTCCAGATCTGCCATAGAAGCTGGGTAAAAAGCTCAATAGAAACCGTCACATGTCTAAATGTGTCAATCCACTCTTCAATTCTGGTAATGAGTTGCTGATTTATGTGTATTCTTATGGCAGGGTGTTCCCAAACCGATTTTGTCCAGGGGCAAAGGAATCAACTTTTTTCTATTTCTTGATTCTATTCCAAATCTAGTCCTAAAAACAAAAAATTTACTAAATGAATTTTTATTCAAAATCTATTGTCAAGAATAAAAGAATAGAATTAATTACTATTAACAGGCTCTAAGAATTAAACTTTTCAACTACATGTGATAACATCTAACAACATCTACTTAAACATTTAAATTCATTGTTTCAAGGGGAAAATCACTAACCACAGTATGAATGTGACTCTCCCAAACGTCATGTGACACTTGATTCTTGATTAAAACTGTTATTAATAGGCATACGGAAGCACAAGGATTTACATTGCTTGAGAAACGCAATTTGGCAAGTTTGAATAATTTACACATGCATTTTTCCATCATTTTCCCTCTTCCTAGTAATTATACAAATACAAAAAGAAATAGAACACAATGCAATAACTTTGGGAAGAAAGTCATGTCTCGTCGATACTACCCTATACTCTTACACCAAATAACTTGCCTACACAAAGTCACCCGTTAAACTACAAATAAACAAGCTTGTTCATCATGTGATCATTGCTTTAGAAACTAGGGGTCAAAGCTTGTAAGTTGTCCAACCAACACCCCATCAATGTTGAATTACCTAACAACAAATTGATGAGGAATCACCCAGCTATCCCTACATTGATCCATACAATGCAACTACACTTGCTATAAACTACTGTTGATTTGGGTATTAACACATCTTGATATTCGTAGTCAAAATGTATAAAAATTCCAAAATATGGTGATGGAGAATGATCTATTATACAAATTTGAAAAAATAAAGGGGTAAGCCAATATTCAATAAATGAAATTTCTAAATTTAAGGTAGAAGTAATCTCATCATTCAACCAGACAATTACAAAACAATGTTAAATTAAGATAGGTTCAAATTAGCTATAGGAGGTGATTGAAAGAATAAATGCACTATTCTTCCTATCACAACATGCCAATGGAAATTGATGCACCATGCTACATAAGATTATTCATTTCATTACACGTAGATGGCATAACATATTATATGTGCAACTATCACCGATTAGCTTGTTAATAGGCACGCATTAAGATATGCATTTAATGCACATATACGTATATCATATTCATTTTAGCATATCATCTCATCTTGAACACTTCGAGGTCCTGACACAAGGGGCCTCAACTCTAATGCATCTTGACACACAGGCATCTAAACTCTCGAGTCATCCCGAACACTCTCGGGACATCCCAATTCACGAGACATCTCAACTCTAAGGCATCATCCCCACTAATATACGCGAGACCAAAACATAACATAATACTTTACAATTATAATCACATAACCATAGTGCACATAAAAACACTCAAATCTTGTGATCTTTCTTATAATGAATTCAACACCTGTTTATTATTTCTTGCATAGCCATTCTCAAAATCAACATTTGTACACGATACCATCTTATGGAAATCATTATTGAAATACAATTGCCTTATCTTTTCCGTGCATCATTTACATAATGGTAATGACATACTTGCCGCTTTGCATTTTCCACGTGAACTATGATGACATAGTTAGAGATTGGTAGATTCGTCGAAAAGTCGACAAGTTATAAATCGATGTCTCAAAGAATCCACAACAAGTCAATTGACAACTTTTACATCCACAACTTGGTTGCAATCGCCAAGTCAACTCGAAGATTAACAATGTAATGAGTCAGCAAACACTTAGTTGGAATTACAAAATAAAGAAAGTTTAATTTCATTATTTCCAGTTTTTATCCTACCGAATCTTATAGAAGTTGATTAATCACAACCTTGACATGTAGAGACTTATCGATTCAAGCCAAATGAACACAACCGTTCAACATGCAATCATTATAACTTTCTTACCCTTGACATCAAAGTTTAGATTAAAATTAACAACCATCAACTAATAAAGTGAAAGTTCAACTTAATTTAACTCCTAGAGTTTCACTTACTTTGAATAAAAGGCTTGAGCAAAATTAAAGTTTTAATTACCTTCCAAAGCAAAACAATCAAGAACATGGATTAACAAATTTTTTTTTTTATCTTTTCAAGCAACTAAAGTAGTTTGAAAAGACCTTGTAAACACTTGAAATATTAAACTAAGAACAAATACTAACATATGACCCTTGCTTTTACTCGAAAGATTGGAAAGTGAAAATTGAGAGAGAGATTGACGACTTAAAGCATTTTGGAGTGGAATTACAAAACCAATGGGGACGTGTTTAGAAACTTACATAAGTTATAAAAGGATAAGAACAAATAACGAAAAGTTAAAAAGTGATCATGAGTTGGGTTAAAAATACTTGAAGGTGGATAAGAGAGAGATAAACAAATTATGTAACATTTGGCTCAATTATATGGTTTGAAAGTAGATATTTTGATACATTACCTAGATATCTAGTAAATTAGTACGTAAACAAAGAAAATAGAGTTTATTTTAAACATTGAAAAAAAATACTTTAAACCCATGAAAGCATTTAGCAAAAATTACTAAATGCTAGTAGGGACTCAACCTAGTAAGTTTCTAACCTATTACTTACCCGATATATAATCTTAGAGCGTGTTTGTCTCTGTTAACGACTAATATGGCGATGCATATTTCCCCACCACCCTAAAATAATCAACCCTAATGGAATACTTTCCTGAAACTATGGACGCGAAAAATAAATTCGGACCTTTCTTTACCACAACGTTAATAATTTAATTGAAATTTCCACTTGTGACTTCATCATCATCACCATTTCCTAAATATTAATTGGTGTAGGAATTTTTGGATGTCACCATGAAAGTGCTTACTTAATTGGTTAATGATAAAATATTCTTGCTAATTATATTGTTGAAACTTTCGATGATGTCACCATTTCATGTTCGGGAGAAATCAATGAAAATTTATTTTTTCGTTTTCATCTATTATCACAAACTTTTTATTTTCCTGGTCACTACTTAAGGCCTTTAGTACGTAATGTTTACTAATTAAATTTTCTCAACACTTATTTTTCAGTTCAACCAAAGAAGCCTTTAATCTTTTGACATTTATGAATTAGGTTATGGGTATGCTCAATTTTGCATTTGGAAAATTTTATGATGATATATTAACATTTATCAACTAATATGTTTGATTAGTAGGCTGAATTCGAGCTTAGGCTAAGTCATTAGGATTTAATAATAAACATGGGATAATTATCCAAAAAGTCTTAAACCTATTATATGGTGGTCAATTTAGTCATAAACCTTTCATCTGTGTTAATTCAATCATAAATCTTTTGATGATTTGCTAATTTAATCCTAAACCCTTCATCGTGTTAATTTATTACTAAACCTTTTGAAAATTCGCCAATTCAGTCCTAAACCTATAATTTGCCAGAAGGACGGCGTTGGCAATTTGTAAAAAGGTTTAAACTAAATTGGTACAATGAAACATTTAGA
Source organism: Angophora floribunda (assembly GCA_014182895.1). Lineage (NCBI taxonomy): Eukaryota > Viridiplantae > Streptophyta > Magnoliopsida > Myrtales > Myrtaceae > Angophora > Angophora floribunda. Next base: position 33,376,398 of record CM024709.1, on the reverse strand, counting down.
ACTAAATCGGCAAATCATGAAAAAGTTTAGGACTAAATTGATACAATTAAAAAGTTTATGATTAAATTGATCGTCGTACAATAGGTTCAGAACTTTTTGAACAATAATCCTTCGCATCATCTATCTCCCTTAAGCCTGTGAGTCTTGTCCCATTGATAAATCCGGGCCTTTGTGCCTAGTTCATCACTTATAAAAGAGAGAGAAGAAGACATTAACAAAGAGAAAAGGTAGAGGTCTTTGGAATAAATACGAAGTAGTCATTTTGCCTTTTCTTTTCCTTTCCTGATGATCCAATCATATGAGGAAAATGTTTTGAAACATGTCGGTAACTTGGACTTGAGCAAGTTTTTAAAATGTTTAAGGGAGAAAAAAATAGATGGGAGATCCATTCTAAGATGAGTGATCCCGCAATGGCATATTCTATATTTCTTAGTTGGTGAGGAAGAAAAATTTTCTCCTAACAACAAATTGTGCGATTAAAATAATGAATGCAACTTGATAGAGCACCTCATCAGAGAAGTACTTCAGGCAGCCCTCGCAGGTGGGCAACCACGTAGGTTTAGGGGGAGGCTTAAGAGGGATACATGAACTTGTCCCTTCTAAACTAATAATCCCTAGACATGCCTCAAGTAGTCATTTTGCCTTTTCTTTTCCTTTCCTAATGACCCAACAGTAAAAGGAAAATGCTTTGAGAACACGTCGGTAACCAGAAAAGCAAGAGTAGGAGAAAAAGTGGTGAAAAATGGTTAACGGGAAGAATAATAGGACGATTAAGCCATGATGACCGATTAATCGAACTTATGAATGGTCGCTGCTTGTCGGGGCAGCAACCAATCGGACATTGCTTAGACAGCGGCTAATATCTATCCCATCCATCGTATCAAATCCCCAATTCAATCGAGATTATATAGGCCTCTATTCTTACGACCTATCTTTTAGCTAAAGTTCACTCGAGAAAGACAACCTCTACATTGCAAACAATCTATCTTGCTCGGTGCCAATAACGCGAAGCTGAAGTAAATCGGGCTACCGAACGGTGTCGTCTTACCAAAACGACTTGGCAGCTCTTCTTTGTCGTATGCCTTCGGCCCTTACAACGACTTTGACATCGCGGGAAACAGCTTGCTTGCGGGACGCTTGCCGCCGACAAGCATGCTGCGGACAATAAGGCAACTTCTCACCGTGCGAGCCGCCACGTGTCATCCGAAAGACGACGGCCGCAACCTTTCTTCTTTACTCTCGAAGGGAGAGAGGGAGGAGAGAGGAGGTCTGCTGCTGATGGGGGCCTGGATCTGATAAAGAGAGAGGAGGGAGACAGCGTGGACCCGAATAGACGCGCGTTCATAACTGTAAGTGGTGTGCTGCACTATCCCACATGAAGTATTGAAGTCACCCGATATTTTGTCCTCATTTTCGCGTTCGTCAAATAATCAGTGGAAATGTGATGTCAAGTCCCAAAATTATAGATTGGAGTTGACCACTCTGCTCAGCTCTCGCATTAGCATAGCTCCCACCAAGCTCTGAACTTACAAAACTGAAGATCTTTTTCTTCTTTTCTTGAAGAGTTTTTCTGGGAAACTTTGGAAGTTGAATTGAAGGGAAGGACTTTCTTGAGTTGACATTAGAAACACTTCACTGAAGAGAAGGAAAGCTCTCTTTCTTTTCTTGTTTTGATGGCTCGGATGATGGACCCGCAGTCGGCGGCCGAGAAGGCAGTCTCAGTGATCGGCTTCGGGTACGACCTCGCGAACGACGTCCGGTTGAATTCCTGCAAGTCGGGTCTTTCGGGGTCGAGATTGATCGAGCTCGGGGAGATCGCAGCGAGGGAGGTCAGAGACCTCGTGGTCCCTGGTGGGGTGGTCGTCAAGGACGTGCCCCCCTGCATCAAGTGCGATAAGGGCGAGCGCACTAGGTTTTGCTCCGACGTGCTCTCGTTTAATCAGGTGAAAAAAGATGGAGTCTCTGTTTTCCTTTTTCTTTTTATATTCTTCATGACTTTGCTGGTGAAGTGATGAATTTTGAGTTTCGGTGAAAATTTAAACTTGTTGAGTTCTTGACTTTTCATGAGAAGTGCATTCACTTGCTTCTGCTCATACTTCGTAGTATTGAAATATCATGATTGGGATGGCCAGACTTTGACCGCACCACAAACTTGATTCAGAAAGGTTCACCTGGTATAGCACCCATCGAACTGATGACTGATATTTGGGGTGATGCCATTGATTGTTATCAGTTTGAATTGAATAGAATTAGCTTCTAGTTGTGGCTAGTCAGCAGATTGATCATCTGATCATTTCCGATACTTGCAGCTTTCGAATTAATAATGGTGCAGTAGCATTCTCACGAAAGAAATGTGGTTAAGTAGTCAGGTCCTGCCATGGAGTTTGATGGGCCTGGAGAAAAGAGATTCTGCTTTTGTTCATGTCATCTTTGGGCCTGTGACTACCATGAAGTTTGGTTTTTACCAGAGAGTGCCTTTTGATCTCAAGGGGTTGCAATAGATTGTGAATAAGTGTTGCTTGGAGAAAGAGGGACGACCAAAAAACTGAATTTCTGGGACAAATGCTAAGCAACTGTTATAGGCTAGCTGGTTAACTCACTCTGCGAATCACCGAATTTATGTCCTGCCTGAGGTCATTGCTTGACATATCAGCAGTGCAATTCTCTTTATATTACTTACTAATACTGTTAACCTTGCTGTCACAAATCTCCTAGTGAGAACCAGTAAGAATGACTACCTCGTTGTTGACTTATCATTTGGCATTTTGGTTACTCTCGTGGTGTTAAACTATAGAAAGAGTAACGCAGTGGTGGAGGACACAGATTTTAGCATCACTACCATTGAAGCATGAGCATTATTTCACTTCCATGTTGATTTCTGACCTTGCTATGCTGGGATTAAGGCAGTGCCCTTAGGTTGGCTGTTGCATTCTGTTTCCTAAGCACTTTGCCTTCTTTATAATTGCAGATGTCGGAGCTTTTCAATCAGGAAATTTCTTTATCTGGTAAAATACCTTCAGGCATATTCAATACCATGTTTGACTTTACGGGCTGCTGGCAGAAGGATGCGTTGGCTGTAGAAAGCCTCGCTTTTGATGGTTGGTTCATGACCCTCTACAGCATCGAGTTGGAAAGGTCTCAGATAATGCTTTCTGAGCAAGTCAAACAAGAAGTACCCAATTTGTGGGACCCCCTCGCCCTTGCCAAGTAAGTTTCTACACTGCATAGGTTGCTTTGTCACCCCTCTTATTCAAAAGTATTATAGACCTATGATATTTCCCATCTCATAGATATTGCGGGTGTTTGACGACATTGCTTTCCAGGTTTATTGAGAAATACGGTACTCATATTGTGGTCGGGGTAAAGATGGGAGGTAAAGATGTAGTTCATGTGAAGCAGTTGCGGAATTCAAATCTTCAGCCCATTGACGTGCAGAACTACCTGAAGCAATTAGCTGATCAGAGATTTTCTGAAGATACTAGCGGAGCTTTGTTACCAGATCTTTCTCAATTTTCAGCCAAAATGATGGTACACAAACTTTTATATCAACACGTCTGCCTTTAAGTATTTCCATTGTAAAGTGATGATTAGATACATGTCCTGGAAAGCACCAGAAGGATGCAACTGCTTTCCTATAGGATGTTGGCCCCCTGTAAGAAATTGGCCAAATATCTTATAATTAAACTTATTCATTATGGGAATACGATGAAGTTTTTCACTAGCTTTAGAGCACTACTGAATGTATGCGAAGGACTTTTGTGAGCAAGTTGTTGCTTAGAAATCGAGTTGCTTTATATCAGACTTCCTTGTTTTCTTTAATTTCCTCTGAATTTGATTGCACTGAGGTAGTGCACTGCAAGGCATAGTCTACGCCTGACTTTTCTGGACTAATAGTGCTCTCCTAAAGCATATTTGATGGACAAGGGTTACTTCTATGTAATATGCATCATTGACCTAATTTTGTTGCCAGAAGGTTCAATATTGGAATGCTTTGTGCAGTATCACGGTTTCCTACTCTGAGTTCTTTGCACATATCTCCAGAAAAAAGGGCTTGTCTATTCAGAGAGAAAATTCTAGGTCGTAATCCTACCATATCCTACCTTAATGTTCATGCGTGTTTTTGCAAAGTGAAAATCTCATTCCTGGGAATTTCTGTGGAGTATGTCTTAGGTTGCCTATTGTTATTCCCTTGAATAACAATGTAACCATTTCTTTACTTTTGTTGAAGATCATGTCTTGAGCTGCACTTGCTCAACAGTTTGCCTTGAGAAGCATAAGGCGTCTTTTGTTCTCATGTTCATTAACATCTATCATTCTCATGGAGGACATCGTAAGTATATGCATCAGGAAGGGCGGAATTGACATGGGTCAAAGTCATAACCAGTGGCTCTCAACAATATCTGAGTCTCCCAATATGTTATATCAATGTCTTTTGTGCCTATAACTTCGCTGCTGAGTGGCGTACGAGGGCTTGGATTTCTAAACCATGCAGTCAATATGTACCTCCGATGTCTGTATACTTCTCTGTATTCTTACCCTATCACTATATTCTTTTTAAGAGGAATGGACCCTTGTTTAGCCATGTCCTTGACATGGTGGCAAGTGGTAACTGAACTATTCAACTGATTTTGAGCTGAATTACAGTATTAATTATCTGCTGCCATTTATTGTTTTTGGTTTTGTGGTATTTTCTTCCATCACAGTATCGTCAATCTTATTATGGGTATTTAAGAATGTCTCATTTGCTTGATTTTTCTAATTGCGTGATTGAGAAAGTCTTTCACATGCTACATCATCTACCATTGATGTTGCTCGACAGTGCTTCTGGTCAGTTTCAACTGAATGGTTGTTTTACTTTTGCTAAATGTTCAGACAAGCCGTCCATCGAGGAGCTTCATCAATTTCTAGATTTCCAGTTGACTCGCCAATGGGCGCCGGTGTATGCTGATCTCCCTGTTGGACCAACACAGACATTTTATGCATATCCGTCACTTCAGTTCACTTTTATGGGTCCTAAGCTCTATGTTAATACCTGTCAGGTAATTTCATTCTGCGAAAAGTATACACATATGGCACATGCCTAAAATTCCAACAATTGGAGTTTCCTGCATGCAGGATGCCTCTTCATAATGGAAGCATATATTTCGAGAGTGGAGAGTCTAGAGACTAGTTAAGTCTGTACATGATGACATAGCATTGCACAATTTCATGTGTTGCTCTATGCCTCCTTTTGTGGTATTCATGAATTTGTCATTTTGGTCCATTTCATATAAGTCTTGATGAGAAGCCTCATCAAGATGTCGTTTTTAATTCCATCTCCAACTTGAGCTTCTTAAAACAATGAATCACTTTACAGAATGTCCTTACGTTTGTCCGCCTATCTTGCTTTTAGCTTATGTTGATTCGAGTTCTTCAGTTAATGCTTTGGATTATGTTTATACTTCATGAAGGCAGTAATGCCGATCTGATTTGGTTTTAACCTACTTGAATCGTCATTTTTGCATCACTTTACACCAGTGCAAAAGAAGGATCCTAGTATAGAAATACCTTCTCTTCTTGGTTTTGAACCGCTTACTCTCAGACAGTAAATTTAGGCAATCCTTCTATTCTTTAAACTTTTACAATTAAACGATATGGGCACCAATCCAGTGGTGTAGACATATCTTCTAATGAAATAATGGTGCAGTCCATATCCTAATTTATTCTTTTGTATCATCGACAATAGCTTGGATTCATCTTGCTATAAGTTTATATGATCACATGTAGTGAATATTGTATTGTGATGGGTGGCACTATTTTCACCTCATACATTGCTAAAACCACTCCATTTGTAACTACTGGATCAAAATACCTTTTAATTAAAATTTCAACTTTTTAATTGTTCTCCCTCTATCTTCTCATGGCAGGATCTCACTCTTCCACCTAGTTATGTCGACTTGTAGTGTATTGTTTTTCTCGATGAATCTAGCAAAGAGGGGCATAAGAGAAAATGTCTAAAAATAATTATTGGACTCTCTTGATCCCTCAAAGTTTCAAATGGACTTGTCCTTGCCCCAACCCTCATATCAAGCCCACCATCGCATGCCACCTCTATCCTCGACTTTCACATGCCATCTCCATCGCATTTGTCACGCTTCGGTCACTCGCCTCTTGCATCATAGCATAGCCATTGCTCTTCTTCTTGCCTCTACCGCCACAACATGACCATTGCTCTTCTCCCTTAGATCCGAAGCGTGATGCATGCAATTGTGATGGCGTGTGAAAGTTGGGGATGGTGGTGGCATGTGGTGGTGGGTTTGGCATGGCGGTACAGGTGAGGATGAGTTTGTTTGAATCTTTGAGGCATCGAAAGAATCTGAATCTGATAATTGTTTTAGGAGATAGTTTCCCTTATGCACCTCTTTGCCTCTTGGTCGAGAAAAAAAAGAGAAGGCACTTAAAGTTGCAAAATAAGCATCAACTTAATGAAGGTGGGAGGGTGAGATTCAGCCAAGAGGAGATAAAGGGAGAAGAATTTGAAAGTTGAAAGTTTACTTGAAGGGTATTTTGGTCCACTACTCGTAAAAGGGTGCTCTTAGTAACAAATGGGGTGAAAAGAGCGTCTCTGGAAATAGCGTCTCCTTTGATGATTTCAAATAAATAAAACCATGGTAAATTACTACATTTGCTCAATGGTTGCTCTGACTTGCAACTCGCAGGTGGACACTGGGAACCGACCGGTGACAGGCATTCGCCTGTACCTGGAAGGGCAGAAACGTGACCATCTGGCCATCCATCTCCAACACCTGACGAGTATCCCCAACGCCCTTTAGATCTCGGACAACCGCATTTATGAGCCTAGCCACGGTCCGTACAAACGAGCCTTCTTCGAACCTGTCAAGTGGAGCCTCTTCTCGCACGTGTGCACAGCTGCCCTGCATACGATGGCCCGCGGATCGATGATTCGGCCTATTTCGTGACGAAGGCCTGGTTCGAAGTTAAGGTCGTAGGCATGAAGAAGGTTCTGTTCCTACGGTTAGGATTCTCTATGGTGGCATCTGCAAAGATCCGGAGATCCGAATGGGATGGACCGTTGAGTCTATCTTGTAAATCGGGGGGACTTCTGTCGTTCATCAGTACGAGGTTCGGCGCACCACCAGTGAGGCCAGTAAAGTTGGTTGTGGACTCCTCAAAATATCCTGACGAGCCGCCGTCACTGTTGAAGACGTCGAGAATCGCGAATTTCGTTGACACGAAAGAATCCGTGAGGAGCACGGGAGACCCTCCTGGGTACTGGGTGGTGACTGGAGCCAAGCTGTGTGTAGAAGGTGGAAGGATTTCGGTTATAGCCAAGTATTCTTTGTGGACGATATGTCAGAAGAGTCGATGATTCTAATGTGATTAAACTGAGGGAACAGAATCCAGTTCTTTCCATACCCATTGTAAATTTGTTGTCTGTACACTACATATCAGGTGTGCAGCCCAGCGTAAAGTTGTCCTTTAATGCACTCAGAATTTTCTTGTTTCGAGAAGATTTGTTGTTCCTCTTCTGATGATTTACATAATCTCATGATTAGCAATAATTACTTTGCTTTGAAGTCTTCTGGGTGGAGCAGGCAGAGACTAGAGAAGTTTCAACCATCACTTTGCTTTTAACCAAAGAAGCAGCAGAGACAAAGCTGAAATGAATCTGACATGAGCTTTTGGCTTCAACTTATGATCCACTGAGGACATGAGAGTGCAAGGATGTTGCTTGCCCGGGACAAAACCGAGAAGCATGTCTCGAGATTTTACTTCCAACCATAATCTCCACATGAACAGGAAGCCTTCCTAAGATGGTGGAATCTGTTGGTGTCTCTTATGATAATCTGTCTCTGACAATTTTTCTTATGAACTAGATGGCGTTAGGGCAGTCGACGCAAATGCGGCGGTCCTTCTTTGCCCTAAGTCGAGCTCTAGGAGGAGAAGCAATCAAAAGCAGAAGGGCGAGTTTCTCACTGCGGTGGTAGAGAAGCTTCTAGCTTCTGATGCATGGTGAGTTCATGAGAGTGCATATGGAACTATTGTTGGGATTTGTTTCGGAAAACAACAATACATGCATAGGTAAGATAGAATCAAAATTTGATTTGCAGTGGAAGTAAGAACAGCTATGCACGAATTTCCTTGACATTGATCATACATTTTAACAAAAACACATAGAATTGAAGGGTACATAGAATTGATAGAGGGTCTAATCACATTACCCTTGCATGTGTTCATAAATCGTCTGATGTCTGTAGTGTCGGTTATGATGTTCTTCAGATTCTAACTACGTGTGTTCAATCTCCTGGTTATACTAGTTCTAACATTTTTGGGATTTTGGTCACAAACGTTTGATTTTTTCTGGTAACAACGGTTTTGAGGTTCTTTAGATACACGAACATCTGATCTCTTTGTAACACAAGTTTTGATGTTTTTTGATTGAGCCCCACAAATGTCGAGCCTCTAGTTCAGACACACCACCAATCTCATGTTGAACAGAAAAGAGAAATTGAGAGCCTCACCACTATATTTGTGCTAGCAATCTCTTGTGTGTGAATGACTCGGTTGATCATTGTCAACACTCTCAATTGTCAATTGTCAATTATCTTACAATTGCTTTCTCAATTGCCCTTTTGTAACCAGTCTAGACCACATTTAATTTGCTCATTAATTCCAAAATCATTTTGGAGAATTAATTTGGCTATAATGTCTGAGCTCGCTTTAGACGTTGGATGTGGACTTAAATTTTGGAAATGTTTTAGACACTAACTCAGGCATTTATTCTGTAATTGTTATGGAGCATCATTTCAGGCATTAATTTGTAACTGTCACAAACATTTAATTTGACCGTTATGTCTGAAATCATTTTAGAATATTAATTAGTCATTTGAATCTGGAACCATTTTAGATTATTAAGCTGCCAATTTATTCTAAAAACGTTTCAGATCATTAATGTGGCCGTTAAGTTTGAAACCCTTTCAGAACTTTAATATAGCCGTTAAGTATGAAACTATTTCAGATCTTTAATTTGGTTATTAATTCCTGAACTTACTTTAGATCATTAATACGGCCAATGACTCTAAACTTTGTTTAGATCATAAATGCAACCATTGATTCTAAACTCACTTCAAATCATTAATGCAACTATTAATTCCGAACTCACTTTAGATCATTAATGCAGTCATTAATTTTGAACTCATTTCAGATATTTAATTTCGGCTATTGAATCTAAACCCGTTTTAGATATTTGATTCGGTCGTAAAGTTTGAAACCTCTTTTTTCAAAACTTATATTTTTAGCCTGACTTAATTCGATTGCCTCAAATACAAACACACTTGCAACAGTGTCTCCCTTGTTCAAAACTCATTTTGAATTAGTTGTGGTGCGCGGCATCAAGAGAACTGAATGTCTTAATCAATCTCTCGTTTTTACAAACCATAAGTGACATCTAGCAATATATCATGGCTATCCAAATAGTGTGAATATGTCAAAACATAATGAACCTGCCAGCTTTGATGATCATGTAATTTGATCTTTTTGTCTCACAATGTCCTGATCGAACAAAGGTCATGGAATTGTTGGTCTAGCCACCAATTCGATCATATGCCCAATCAAATTGACATGTATTTTTTGAGACAGGAACCATTCATTCTCGGTTACAATCTTGGCCAAGAATTTCAATACATTGTTACAATTAGATTACATAGGACTTCAATATTCTATCTTGTATATTTACATATTTAATAAGAAGACAGATTCCATGTTACGCACGCATGTGCCTTCATATTTGAACAAATTATGGCCATCAAGTACAAAGATGGTTTGTTAAAGCATCAATATGTGCACTTGTGAACCACAATCATCCAACATACAAGTCAGCATCGTGCCTTAGGTCTTAGAATCTTACACTAAACCAAGGCATGGACAATTAGTCATTGACCCCGCTTAAAAGCTTCCATGTTGCTCATTGTTATATACATTGTTCAATGAACTTGTCTGAGACAAGCATCTGTGTTCTAACTTGAGTGTCACAATACCCAATGACTTGTGACTAATCATCCCCTAAAATATCCAATCCTCAATAGTGAAGCTTGAGAACACATTGGTCTCAATAGAATCATCAATATCCTCTCAATGATTCATCGATCGGGAACTATTTAAAGATTCAACATAACTGTAAACCTATCACACATATTCTTAACACCTCAAGAATAAGTTCAGTCATAACTGATCTTATGGACTCATTTATATATAGGATGATGAATGAAATTTTCTTTGCCATTAAATAATCCTTAACATGTAACTATTACATGGTTGCTTTAGGACATATAGTTACCAATCATAGTGTTTGGTGTGTTTACTGCCAACGAGTTGAGGATAATGAATATTTATAAACTTTACATAACGACTTTCTAAATTAATCAATTAATGAGAATCAATTAAGGGAAATATACAAAATCACATAATATCCTAAATATATCTCTAACACAAGGGATAAAGGATTGTTCTACAAATGAAGTGGATAGAGAATTTATCATCGCGAACTGGATAAAGGATCGAAGCAATACCTCACTTGAGAGGAATTCTCATATATCATCACTTCAAAGGTTCCTCCTTAAGCTCCAAAATGATTTTTTGATAAATTACTGAAATAGTTGGTATTTTCTCTCTCTCTCAATGGAGAGTTTCCCCCTTATCCCAGCTGGTGATAGATGAAACCCTAAGGTCCTTGCCCTGAAAATTTCCATGGCCGCTTCTCCTCAGCAGTTGGAGTGACAGCCGCTCTTCCACCCGAGCCTCTCCCTAGCACCTGGAGTACCAGGTACTGACCTTTCCGTTCTTCCCATCTTCTTCATCAGCTGCCCACTTTCACTCCCATGGCTCTCTTCCCACAATACCCACCGGATTAACCACACCGTCCCAGCATCCCCATCATCATCCAGTGTCGCCCACCTAGAATTTTCAATCATAGTTAGGCTCAATCCCGCTGACCTCCCTTCAATCCCAACACATAATAAGTTATATACCCATACTCCAATCCATCGATTTTATGAAAACCCAGCATACCTTGTCCCATCTGAGAACCAATTTTTGGAAAAGGTGAGCGAAATGGAGAATCACCTGCGTATGGCCACCCTGTATAAACGAATGGGGGATTTATGGGCTGAAGAAGACATTACGGAATTGAATGCAACCCTCCCTGAAACAATACAACAGAAGAGTAAGCTTCTTCTTTATGGTAAATTATTTTCTAAACCTAATGTTAACTTTCCAGCTTTCTTGAGCACCATGCGGCGAGCTTGGAAGACTGAGTCGGTTAAATGTGAATTGATAGAACAAGGGTTCTTCTTGTTTACCTTTCCCTCTGTTGAAGAAAAAGAGAGAGTGCTAGACACGGGTCCATGGTCCTTTGCGAGTAACTTGCTGGTTCTGAAAGAAGGCGACCTGAATATACCAGAGCACCGTTATGATTTCTCCCAATATGCCTTCTGGATACATTTAGTCGGTCTCCCTAGAGCTGCTATCACAGAAGAAGCAATCAGGAAAATCGCTGGAAAAATTGGCATAGTCGAGAAAGTAAAAATCGAAGCCAAATATAACAGCTCTAGTAGGGTGGGCAAAGCTAAAGTGATTTTAGACCTCCATAAACCCCTGAAAACCGGCACAGTTATAGACTTGGGCGGGATGAAATGATGGATTGACTTTAAGTACGAAAGGTTACCTCATTACTGTTATTCATGTGGGTGTATGGGCCACTATGCAACTTCGTGCCCAACAATTCCTTATGAAGACTTGGGATCACCTCCTAAATATGGATCATGGCTTAAAGCTGAGGTAAAAGAGTCAAGTCCCTGCTGGAAAATCTTTTTCGGGGAACTAGAGGCTGCTGAAATTGAAGAAGAAATGGTGCCTGAAACCCCCATCTACATGGCAGCTGAAAATACAAATATAGTTATAAGTCCATAGCCTGATACAACCCTTGTAGTTTACAATCCAGTGGTGTAAGCAGACACTTATACAGGGAATACCCTGATCCCAGCATCGCCCCCAAGAGGAAAAAGACCCCAACAAACCCAGCCATTGTCGTTATCTAAACCTGACCAGAATCACAGCCCAGGGTCCAGCAAAAAAGGCAAAGTTACACTAAAATCACAAGTAGCCAAAAAGCAAAAGCGATTCAATCCTTATGCCATAAAAGGGAACCAAGAGTTTCTTATTGATGAAGGGCACCTTTTAGAAACACCTATCCAGATGTGGGAAGGGGAGTATACTTGGGCTTTGGTGGCTAGCCCTAATAAGCCACCAAGGAAGACATGAAAATCATTAGCTGGAACTGTCAAGGGCTGGGCAACCCCTTGACAGTCCAGCACCTCCGAGCCCTTGTGGCTCAAGAAAGGCCCGAGTTGGTTTTCCTGATGGAAACCAAGAATAAAGAGGTGGTGCTGCAGCGCTTAGCAAAACGTCTTCAGCTCAAAACTTAAAGACTATAGAGCCAGTTGGCATCGCGGGAGGATTGGCTCTATTATGGAGTGATGAGGTAACAGTGGAAGTGGGGGCTAGCTCAGTGGAGTGGATGGGAGTGCTTTGTAGAGATAAGAACAGTAACACTACGATGAGAGTATCCTTCGTACATGCTCCTACAGCCTTTCAAGACAGACTTGTCCTTTGGCAGACTATAAGAAACTACAACCGTCCTATTTCTTTCCCGTGGCTATGCATTGGAGATTTTAATGAAATATTATATCATTGGGAGAAAATTGGCATGAGAGAGGCTGATAGATATCCGATGGTTGCTTTCAGGGAGTTTGTGGATTCTTGTGCTCTAATTGACATGGAAAGTAAAGGCTGTTCATACACATGGACAAACAAAAGGGCAGGCAATCAGCTAGTAAAAAAGAGACTAGATAGAGCTCTTTGTAATCTTGAATGGCGAACAACCTTCCCAAGTGCTGAGGTATATGCTCTTCCTGCGATTGGGTCTGATCACAGCCCGATCCTCCTCTCTCTTCAACCTGCTGGTTCCAGTACACAGAAGGCTTTTAAATTTGAAGCTTTTTGGCTAGACAAGCCAGAATGGTCAGAAGTGGTCCGACAAGCTTGGGAAGAAGGTGTTGGAGACACAGGGGATATTATGGGGAAAATAAAACACGTAGTTCAGGATCTAAGGCGCTGGAGCAGAAACACCTTTAAGAATGCCTTCCGCCAAATAGAGGCCCTTCAAAAGAAACTAACTACTCTTACTAATGCTGAAGATGAGACATCAATGGGTGAGGAGTACAAGAAGCTCGTTGGCCAAATTGATAATTTATGGAGACAAGAGGAGATGTACTGGAGTATGAGGTCCAGAGTCAATTGGTTGAAATGGGGGGATAGGAATACCAAATTCTTTCACGCCACTACTATTCAACGGAGGATACGAAATAGAATTTCTATCCTAAAAATTGATGACCAGAATTGGAGTCAGGACCCTCTTGTTCTTAAAAACCACATTTCTGAGTTTTATAAGTCCTTATACTCGTCAGTAGGAGCTAGAAATTATGCTCCAATTCTGGAACAGTGCCCCCAGATTGTCACGGAAGACATGAATACAGCCTTGATGAGGCCTATAACAAAGGAAGAAGTGCAACTTGCTGTGTTTCAAATGGGACCAACTAAGGTGCTTGGGCCGGATGGGCTAAATGGTCTATTCTATCATAGCAATTGGCTGGTTATTCAGGAAGATATTTTTCAAATGGTGGTTTCATTTTTTAACCTAGGCACTTTCAATATTGATATGAACCAAACACAACTCACCCTTATCCCGAAAGTCCCCAACCCTGAACATATTTCACAATATAGACCTATTAGCCTTCGTGTAATTTCAACTACAAAATCATTGCCAAAGTGCTGGTAAACAAAGCTAAAACCATTACTCCCTCAGCTTATTCTCCCAGAACAAAGTGCTTTCATAGGTGGCAGGCAAATCCAAGATAACATTTTCATCGTGCAAGAGGTCCTCCACCAGCTACGGACTCGAAAACGGAAAAACAAATTCCAAGCGGTGCTGAAGCTAGACATGCAAAAAGCTTATGATAGGGTGGAATGGGATTTCCTATGTGATTATATGCTAAGGATGGGTTTTTGCGATAAATAGGTCTCCCTAATCAAATGGTGCATCTCCTCAAAGATCCTTTAGTGTGAAGGTCAATGGTGAAGCTACAGAACAATTCCAGCCATCTCGAGGTATTAGACAAGGTGATCCTTTATCCCCTTATCTATTTATCATCATGGCGAACGCACTTTCTACCCTTATTTCTAAAGCTGTTTTGGAAGGATCTATTAAAGGTATCAAGCTTAATCCTCGTTGTCCTACTCTATCTCATCTTCTATTTGCAGATGATGCAATTTTCTTCCTAGAAGGCACCATCAAAGAAGCACAAAACCTGTCCAATGTCCTTAATCGCATCACGCTATGCGTCAGGGCAGGCCATAAACCTTAATAAATCAGGAGTTCTCTTTGGGAAAGGTTGCCCACCGGGTCTACAAGCTAATCTGGCAGCTGAGTTAAGAGTGCTCGTGTTGGAGAAAACGGGGAAATACTTAGGAATTCCTTCGGACTAGGGGAACACGAAAAAAGAGATGTTCTCATGGGTGCTCGCCAAGGTGGATAGGAAACTAGAGGGCTGGAAAGAAAACCTAATCTCAAAGGCGGGGAAGGAGGTTTTACTGAAAACGGTAATTCAGGCTCTTCCACAATATGCTATGTCGATGTTTAAAATACTGGTTTCCATATGCAGAGCTATTGAGAAGAAAATCTCAACTTTTTGGTGGAAACAAAATATGCATCGAAGAGGGGTTCATTGGAGGAATTGGGACTTACTAAAGGAGAGAAAGGACCAAGGAGGACTTGGCTTCAGAGATTTGATAGATTTTAATAGGGCTCTTTTGGGGAAACAAGCATGGCGACTGAGTACAACAACAGATGCCCTATGGTGCAAACTTTTGAAAAGGCTCTATTTTCCTGAAGGCAACCTATGGAATGCAAAAAGAGGCCCTCGCCCGTCCTAGGGTTGGCAGAGTATTTTAGTAGGGAGAGATGCCATAGAACCGGAGATGAAATGGGAAGTGGGGAACGGGGAAAGTATACGTATTAGAGAAGACCGATGGCTGGTTTCGGGGAAGATTGGTGGCCCGGCTAACTTAAACGAACCACAGCTTGTAACCGACTTTATAAACCAAGACTCAGGGGAGTGGAAAACCGACTTACTGAAGGAGACATTTGGAGAACACTTTGTTCGGGAAATCCTAGCTACACCCCTTAGTATAAATCCAAGGCCTGATAAACTATTATGGATAGCTAACAAGTCAGGATTATACCAAGTGAAGAGCGGCTACAACAAATTGCGAGCACGGAATAAATCACACCATGTCCCCCAAGCATCAACATCATATCAGAACCCTAGAGGATTATGGGTGGAAATTTGGAAACTACGCACATCCCCTAAAATCAGGTTTTTTATATGGAGCACCTGTCAAGAAGCTCTTCCGACAAAAATAAATCTTTACCGAAGACTACTAGTACCTGAGCCACTTTGCCCTGTGTGCGGATTAGAGCCAGAGTCCTCTGAACATTTATTTCTTCTATGCACCTGGACCAAAAGAATCTGGACAGATTCGGGATTAGCATTTGACACCTCCCCCACGAGTATCACACGGATTGACAAGCAAATCAGTGACTTTCTTACCTCGATGAACTGCACGAGAACAAAGCCCCGCCGCAACTCGCCGTGGTCTATTTGGAAGGCTAGAAACAGAGCAATCTTTGCTGGTCAGCCACCGAATTCACAAAAAATCGTAGCAGAAGCGCTACTGCAGCACAGATTAACTAACAAATGGAGTCTGCAAGGCAACCGGAAACCCATACCTCAACCGGAGACCTGGGAACCACCGGGCGCGGGTTCGGTGAAATTAAACATTGACGCCGCATGGAGAAGCACAAATACGGAGGGATCCATTGCCGGCATCTGTAGAGATGAAGAAGGCACCATGATAGCCGGCTTCGCAAGCTCGATTTGCGCCCCTTCACCAACTGTGGCAGAAGCCCTAGCTCTCCGCTTTGCTCTACGGTGGCTACGAGACACCAACACAGATCGAGGCTTTAGTTCAGTTCCTCACGTGTTAGTTTCAGTTGATAACTCAACTGTTGTTTAGACGGTACTGGGCCAGGAGGAGCCGGAGTGGGCCTTGCGGTCAGTTGTCCTGGATTGCAGAATTCTAATGAGCCAAATGCAAGGTATACAACTCAAGCATGAGCCCAGAAGCAAAAACAAAGCGGTTGATTGGGTGGCTAAGGCTCATCTTGATGGTAATCTTCCGCCGAATTGGGTCTATCGACCCCCTCAAGCCCTTTTATCTATTCTATGTTTTGAGTTCGGTTCTAGATGTAATCAATTGTATCAGTAGCAATGAAAAATCAATTTCCGACCAAAAAAAAAAAAAAAAAAAGTTCCTCCTTACAATTGAGAATGGACCTCCTATTAGAGGTGAGCACAGGTCCCGCTTCAACCAAGCAACTAGGCCGAGCAGTTCCTAATTCCTAGTGCTGAACCAAGGCGGACCAGACCAAGATATCATTCTGCACTTGCAACGAGTCTGAAACTCTGTATCTAGTAGCTCTTGAAAGGACCAAGAAAAGAGTCCAAATAGGTCGAACTCATGCGCGGACCCAACAAAAATGTCAAGTGAATATGAGCGCACCCCCACCAAACAATTCAGTTATCGCCATAAAAGATACCATTGGAACCATAATCAACTTACAAGTTGCAAGGACATGGGCGTCGAGGCAACTATGTGACGGACCGGACGGAATCGAAGCAAGCGTACAAAAACGTGCTTAAAGCCGAGAGAGAAATGCAGCAAGCTCGAAAATGGAGAAATGGCAATCGAAAGATAGTTTTGATTATTGATGGACATGATGGGGCTTGATGGAGCTAGGAGAGCCGACAAAATCGCTGCCGCAGGAGATATTGAAAGAGCTCGGTCTCCACTCCACAGTATCGAGACTTGCCCTCGTTGCCGGGGCTCTCTTTTCGAGCGGCATGTTTCGAGCTTCCGGTGATGGTAGAAGTAGAAGCTAGAGCTTTGCGATGAGTGAAGATGAATATGAAGATGGAGAAAATGCATCGTAGAGGGAGAGTGAGAGAGAGAGAGAGAGAGAGACAATGTAATAACTAGACAAGTTCTAGAATCAACAAGGTTGGTTACTAGTTGTTTCCGATTCTGCAAACTGAGAATTGACCTTGATTGGGTGCATTCTAGGTTTCAATGGAACCAACCCATTTCGGAACAGTTCCCCTAGAATTGTTCATCCCTACCTCCTATTCATAGAGGGACAAAGACTAGAAAATAATAAACTAGAAAGTATTAAATTAGGAAAAAAAAAGTAATTCAAAAAATCTTAAACTTATAGCAATTTAGTTAATTGAGTCATAAATTTTTTAATTGTGCCAATGAAATCCTAAACATTTTCACATTTTATTAATTGCGACCATTCATCAAATCTTAACTGGAAATCGTTAACGTAGATGTTGGCTGTTTTATCTAACAAGATTAGCAATGACATAGACAATTTTTATAATATTTTTTTGATTTTTTTGAATCTTTTCTTATTTTATATTTTCTTTTCTTTCTTTCTTTTGTTTTTTTTTCCAAAATTTGGCCAGTGAGGGCTAATGAACCTCGCCTGGTTTGGGCGAGGGCCGACACCCTCTCTTGTTGGCCATTAAGGGCCTCCCCACCCTTTCCAAGATCCAACTCTCCTGTGGTTGGTGTGGGCTTCATTTGGAAAAAAAACCAAAGGAAAGAAAGAAAAGAAAAGAAAAAAGAAAAATAAAAAAATAATTTAAAATTATTCACATCATCATCGATTATGCCATATAGGATAATTGGCATTCACGCTATTGATTTTCGGTTAAAATTGGCCAGAAAATGTTTAGGAGGTATAACTAAAAATTTATGACTGAATTGATAAAATTTTCTCAAACATTAACTTAGAAAACATTAGATTAGAAAAATACTTAAATGAAGAAACTGACTTGAACAAGGAAACTTATTCAATTTAGGAAACAATCCTCCGGTCATTGATTAACTGAATGAGCCTTGGTTTTTGTGCTTATAGAATCTTCATCCTGGACGACTTCTCCTCATTGGACCCGTTGGATCATGTTGTGACCAGAATATTAAATGGGCTTAATTGATCGATGAAAATCTTGAGTTGGACTTGTGAGTCGCTTGTCTTTGTGAATTTCCCAAGCTCACATGCTTTCGCATCATACACGCCAAGTTGATGGAGAGTTGACCTCAAATTTGATTGAGCTTTGTAGTCGACATGCCAAAATCACCTCCAACATTGTCATTATGTTATTGTTCTCATACAAACTTAGAATGCCAATTATATATATGAATGATATATCTTTATTTTTTTTTCAAGGGTCCTAACGATCCGAAACATATTCCCTGGCATCTATTGACAAAAATGTTCCTCGCCCGTCAACGAAGGAACGAGAAATGTTATTAAATTCTTCCAAAATCCGTTTGAGCCTCCCTAAGACATTATTCTGAGTTTTTTTATATTTTTTGAAGGAGCTCGCGCTGTTTGGTCAATAACAGGGGGACTCTCCCCTTCAATGACTGAAATACTTCGGAGTTTCCAAGAAAATGGTCTTACACGGTTGCGGGTGAGACTGAGTCAAGCTACTTGCATGAAACTCGGGCTCGGCTCGGATCAGCGATTACTCGTGATCGAACTTTGACTGGCTTCTGTAACACTCATACTGTCAATAAGCTCGATTGCTTGAGATCGAGCTTGATCGAGTCTTCGTGCGCAGGACAATCCGAAAAGAAGGAAGCTTTGGATATTTGGAAGGACCGAAATTCAATTTGCCGAACGACAATCCAAATTCAAACCTCAGCCTAGCGAATCCACACGCTCTTTCTAGCTCGCTCACTCTACTACGCTCCTCTTGAAATCGCAAATGGGCCTCGAGTCCGTTCGATTCGATTCTGGCGTGTTGCAGGTGTGAACGGAACGCCGGGAATGGCTGCTATGGTACGCGGCCTGATGAAGTCAAGGGACGCGAAGCGGCACGAGAGTCCCGGACTCTATCTAACTCCTCTATCTGCGTGTTTTGACCTTTGAACATCGACATCATCGTATTCGACGATTCCCTCTCTTTTTTCTTTTTCCCCTTTTATTTATTTTTTGCTTGGAGTGGGTTTGGAACCATCAGACGGACGAAACTTCAAAAGGGGACAAAGGGTTTCCAGAATATAGTATGGGTAGCGCCTTCTTTCGTGGAAAACCCTAGAATGATTCTTGCGTGTCCTTTGACTGGTGTTAGATCTTGCATCATGGTGGGTAGTCGTGGCCTCTCTCACCCCATAAATTAGTTTAAAGGGTGAGGATAACCCTAACAATTTTCCCCTCACATATCAAGTTAAAGTTGGAGGTTGCAACAGCCCTCCCCGAGTGAAAGTTGGGTCTAGACTTGTTGGTATTCTGGACTTTGATAATCGTGTTTGATAGTCTTGAATCTCTCTTACCCCAAAAACTAGTTCAAATTGTGAGACTTTCTTTTACACTTATAAGCCGACCAACTGCCCATTCCATAATTGATACAAGATAATCCCAATACAATGAATGAATTTTGTCTACACAATCTTAGCTTTGTCTTGTTTGGTCTTTAGGGACAGCACCCCAAGTAGAAGTGGGTCTTGAGTTGGTTTTGTGTTAGTCTGGTTGGTCTTGAAGCATAGCAAGAGTGACTCTTTTTTTTTTCTTCCGGGTTATTGATTAGAAAAATCGACATGTGTTTTTGATAATTACGGCATGCGTGAGACGTTAGAATTGCCACGCACAATAGCAATCAATGGTATGCTAAAAAATTATGAACGCTCTACCGTAAGTCGAAAAGGAGAAAGATAAAACAAAAAGGTAAATGTATATATACATACAATAGGGTCCATTTAATTCACTAACGAACCAAGTTCACCTATACGAGAGAATAAAAAAAACCAACAATCAACTTCCCACTTTAGATGTCCCACGATTTTGCTAAAAAAACCGACATGTGTTTTTGATAATTACGGCATGTGTGAGACGTTAGAGTTGCCACGCAGAATAGCGATCAGTGGTATGCTAAAAAATTATGAACGCTCTACCATAAGTCGAAAAAGAGAGGTAATACAAAAAGGTAAATGTACATATACATACAATATGGTCCATTTAATTCACTAAAAACTTCTTGTGGCTGGAGAATATTTTCATAAAATTCAATTTTAGAGAAACCAAACCTTTTTGTGTGTGTGTGTGGTGACGATTGACAAAGTAGAATCATTAACTTCGAGATAAGTATACCTAAGTGCTAAAATTTGGTATGGGTGAACACATAAGTATCAAAACTTTAGAAATGTATACTTATGTACCACTTTTCTTTTTTGAAAATTGAATACTTAAATGCTAATTCCGGTGAGTTTGCCGAAAATTCGACGTGTCATTATTTTATTAACAAGACTGGTTTATGTGGTTCGCCAAAATATCCACTTAGCAATCCTTGTCTAAAACGACGTCATCCTCCATGTTCACTTAAGTAATCGTGGTTACAAAATGATTACTTAAGTGTCAAGTTATGGTATAAGTGATCACTTAAGTACCACTCATAATTAAAAGTAAACACTTAAGTGAAAATGATCACTTAAATGCAGAAAATGACGTCGTTTAGTGTGCTCTTGGTGTCTACATAGATAATTTTTTTTAAAAAGAATTTTCACATTAATTAACAATCTTATCGGAAAAAGCCATGTTAACAATTTGGATAGAAATTCTCGCTATTGGCACTTAAGTTTTTATTTCTTCCCGATTTTGATACTTAAGTGTACTTTTTGGAAATTTTGAAATTTATGTGTATACCTGTGTCAAATTTTGACACTTGAGGTGTACTTCTCTCTCAATATCTTTTTTCTTAATTCTGTAATTCATTAAACTAACAAGAATTAGAAATACATTGGGAAAGAATTAGGAAATTATATTTGTGAGTACTATATATGAAAGTCCCCTTTGGGAATGTAGAAGAAGATGAGGAGCATCAATGAAGTATATTTAGGAGATGGTAGGAAAGATTTATTAAAAAAATCGTAAAAAAGAAACAAATTGATGAGAGATGGGACAAAGACATAGACAGCTCCATCAATCTCCCTTGGATGTGATGGGAGAACGGTAACAATTCGAACAATATCGAATTAACGCAGCGGAATAAAATAATCTCCCCTTTTGTGTAAACCTAATAGGAACCGATATAGTAGAGCAAAATAAATACCAAGCACGCAAACACAAGACGAATTTTTTTACGTGGAAAACCTCTCAATGTGAGGAGATCAAAAACCACGGGACCGGAGTCCACCCGAAAATCTTCACTATCAACAAAATTGGGTGAACAATGTTCTTCTCTAGCAAATACTAGAGGTACATAGCAGCAAAGAACTCAAGAACATAATTCTTGGCAATACATATAAACTTCACAAGAGATCAAGGATAAATCGACCAAAACGCAGGTTTTGATCAATCCACGAAAAACCTGATGTGGGGAGCTTCAAACGAAAATCAAACCGTTCAAATTCGAGGAGATTGCACCATGAACACGCTGACAAAATTTCAGCTCAATCGGACCTCGAATCAACCTCCGATGCCAGCTTGATGTAAATCAGACTTTGCCCTAAACCCCAGATTTTCTGCTTTATCTTTTTCTCTTGTTACTACGTCTTTTGCGGCTGCAACTTCTATGATAGTGAGAAACCCTATTTCTCCATATAACTTATTATATGGGCTCAAGCCCTTTTGCCAGAACTCATGACTTCCTTCACATAGAGTGAACCCAGCCTAACAAATCTCCCCACGACAATGTGGAGGGATTCTCCATCCATGCTATCAATCGGCAATGTTCAAGCTTCTCTCTTGGTAGAGTCTTCGTCATCATATCAGAGCCATTATGGTCTGTATGGATTTTCTCAAGTTCCAACAACTTTTCATCTAGAACATCCCTTATCCAATGATATCTAACATCAATATGTTTTGATCTAGAATGAAAAGATGAATACTTACCAAGATGAATTGCGCTTTGATTATCACAAAAAAGCACACACCTTTTTTGCTTGAACCCAAGTTCTTCCAAGAACTTCTTCATCCATAGCAATCTCTTTACTAGCTTCAGTCGCTGCAATAAATTCAGCTTCGGTTGTAGAAAGTGCAACACACTTCTGCAATCTTGACTTCTATGACACAGCTCCATCCGCAAAAGAAATCAAATAACCAGAAGTAGATCTTCAAGTATCAATATCTCCTGCCAAGTCGGAATCTGTGTATCCAACTAACTCAAGTTTCCCGGTCCCGAAACTGAGTTTCAATTTTGAAGTTCCCCGAAGATATCTCATAATCCACTTCACCGCATTCCAAAGGTGCTCTCGCCGGATTTGACAAATAGCGACTAACAACGCCAACTGCATGTGCCAAGTCTGGGCGTGTACATACCATCGCATACATTAAGCTTCCTACAGCCGAGGCATATGGAACATTTTCCATATCTTTCTTCTCTTTATCAGTCGTAGGACTTTGCTTCATATTTAACTTAAAGTGGGCAGCAAGAGGAGTACTAACCACTTTAGCCTTGTCCATATAAAATTTCTGAAGGATCTTCTCGATATATTTCTCTTGCGACAAAAACAACTTCTTAGCATCTCTCGTCTCGGGTAATTCTAATGCCAAGAATCTGCTTCGCCGAGCCCAAGTCTTTCATGGCAAAAGACTTGCTCAATTGTTTCTTCAATAACTCAATTCGTGAAGCATTCCTGCCAACAATCAGCATATCATCAACATAAAGCAAGAGAATAATAAAGTCATCATCAGAAAATTTTTGGACAAACACACAGTTATCCGAGGAAGTCTTCTTATAGCCCTGTTCTGTCATAACTGATGCAAACTTTTTGTACCACTGTCTCGGTGCTTGCTTTAGGCCATAGAGACTTTTCTTTAGTTTGCACACATAATCCTCTTTCCCTTTCACTTTACCTTCAGGTTGTTCCATATATATCTCTTCCTCCAAGTCACCATGTAGGAAGGCGGTTTTGACATCCATTTGCTCAATCTCCAAATTTAGGGTAGCTGCCAGCCCCAGTACCACACGAATAGAAGACATTTTCACTACCGGAGAAAATATATCATCAAAATCAACACCCTTTCTCTGACCGAATCCCTTAACAACCAATCTAGCTTTGTACCGTGGTTGTGAAATATGTTCATTTTGCTTCAACCTGTATACCCACCTGTTCTTCAAAGCTCTTTTACCTTTAGGTAACTTCACCAGCTCAAAAGTATGATTATCATAAAGTGACTGCATCTCATCTCGCATAGCATCAAACTAATTACTTTTGTACTCATCTTCTATTGCTTCGCAAAGCACTCGGTTCACCCGCATCGATCAATAATACATACTCATCTTCAGAATACCTGGTGGAATGTCGTCGGTCTCTAACGGATCTCCAGACTGGAACATCCAGTGGAACATTTAATTGAGCATCTGGTTCATGAATAATATTTTCTGTTTCAACATGTTCAGGAACATGTACGTTATCTGGAACATTGACTTCCTGCTGCTCTTCATCAACCTGTGTAGGAATATTTGAAAGAGGAAATAGATCCAAATCATCACTAACCTGTGGTGCAGAAATTGTCTCTACTTTTTCAATATCCTCTATTGTTTGATTTTCCATAAACACAACATCTCTGCTTCTTACAATTTTCTTTTCAACCGGATCATAAAATTTGTAGCCAAGCATATCTTGTCCATAACCAATGAATATGCACTGTCGTGTTTTCACATCAAGTTTAGACCTCTCACCTTTGGGAATATGCACAAATGCTTTGCACCCAAAGACACGCAAATAATCATAAGAAACATCTTTACCTGTCCAAACTCTATTAGGAACATCAAACTCTAAAGGAACGCATGGAGTAAGATTCAATACATATGCAACTGTACTTAAAGCCTCACCCCAAAAGGGTCCAGGTAGCGTTGATTGTGAAAGTAAGCATCTTACCCTTTCAACCAGTGTTCTATTCATTTTCTCAGCTAAGCCATTTAACTGAGGCGTCTTGGGAGGTGTCTTTTGATGTCGAATACCCTGCTGTCTGCAATATTCATCAAAAGGTCCAATATACTCTCCCCGTTATCGGTTCGATGCATTTTAATTTCTTTCCAAATCTGTCTCTCAACCGAAGCTTGAAACTGCTTAAAAGCATCTAATACTTGATTTTTAGCTTTCAAGGTATAAATCCAAATTTTCCTTGAAAATCATCTATGAAGGTAACAAAATAAAGAGAGCTACCAAGTGATTTTGTTTTCATAGGACCGCAAACATCAGAATGCACTAAATCCAATATACCCGACTTTCTTGAAAGATGGGAGCTTTTAAATGCCACTCTATTCTGTTTTCCTGCTAAACAGTGAGCACCTGAAAGGAGCTTCTTCTTGGCCAATATTGACAAACCCTTCTTACTGATGTGACTGAGCCTCTTATGCCATAACTCAGCTGCATCTTCGCTGTCTACTGCATTAATTTTTTCTGTGGACAACTTTGCCTGCATAAGGTACAACGAAGAATATTTTTCACCTTTAGCCATAACAAGAGAACCTTTGATGAGCTTCTATTGACCATTACTGAAGGTGCTGCAATACCCCTCATCATCCAACTTGTATGTGGAAATCAAATTCAAGTGGATATCAGGTATATGTTTAACATTATTCAATACTAACCTCGTGCCATTGCTGGTTTCTAGGCACACATCACCAATGCCTACAACTTGAGCCAGCCCATTGTTTCCCATCTTCACGGATCCGAAGTCACCCGACTCCGTATGATATAAAGAAATCCCTACGAGATGTAGCATGAATAGATACACCACTATCAATTACCCAACTGGTCTCATGAGATACAAAATTCACCGCATCACTATCAAATATAATAAGAAAGTCTTCTTTAAGTGCAGTAACACGATTGTCATCACTGTCACTATCACTTTTCTTCTCTTTACCTTTCTCCTTTTGTTTCTCCCTTTTCAACTGACGACAAAACCTCTGAATATGTCCCTTTTGATGATAATAATGGCACTCAACATTAGCAACTTTATTATACTTACCTCTGCTTTTATCTCTACTCTTGTCTCTGTTTCTCGGATCTCGAGACTCACTTCTTCCCCTTTTCTCAACAACCAAGGCATCAGAATGTGAAGAGGACGATCCTTGTGTCTTCCTTCTCATCTCTTCATTCAAAATACTACTCTTGGCCAAATCCATGGTAATCGTACCATCCGGGCGCAGAATTAGACAAAGATGTTCGAAACGTCTCCCATGAGTCTGGCAAAGTACCAAGCAACCATAGTGCTTGTATCTCATCATCAAACTTGATTCTCATCGCAGCCAACTAATTTATAATTCCTTGAAAATAATTTAAATGATCAGTCAAACGAGTACCATCTTGATATCTCGAGCCATCATCTGTTTTATCGAAATAACTTATTATTCCCGATCTTTCGAGCATATAACTGTTCGAGCTTATTCCATAAACCGCGTGCATGTGTTTCCTCAATAATATGGTTCAAAACATTATCATCTACTCACTGCCTAATATAACCACACACTTGACGATGAAATATAGACCATTCAGCATCAGTTTTATTCTCTGGTTTCTCCTCGGCAAATACGGGCAAATAAAAATCCTTCACATATAAAAGATCTTCCATCTTCCCTTTCCAAATATGATAATTCGAACCATTCAGTGTAACCATTCTACTTGTATTCGTTTCCATTGTTTAACACAAGACAGAAAAATCAAGCAACAACCAGAAGCTCTGATACCACTCTGATGGGAGAATGGTAACAATTCGAACAATATTGAATTAACGCAGCGGAATAAAATAATCTCTCCTCGTGTAAACCTAATAGGAACCGATATAGTAGAGCAAAATAAATACCAAGCACGCAAACACAAGACGAATTTTTTTACGTGGAAAACCCCCTAAATGTGAGGAGATCAAAAACCACGGGACCGGAGTCCACCCAAAAATCTTCACTATCAACAAAATTGGGTGAACAATGTTCTTCTCTAGCAAATACTAGAGGTACATAGTAGCAAAGAACTCAAGAACATAATTCTTGGCAATACATATAAACTTCACAAGAGATCAATGATAAATCTGACAAAAAACGCAGGTTTTGATCAATCCACGAAAAAACCTGATGTAGGGAGCTTCAAACGAAAATCAAACCGTTCAGATTCGAGGAGATTGCACCACGAACACGCTGACAAAATTTCAGCTCAATCGGACCTCGAATCGACCTCCAATACCAGCTTGATGTAAATCAAACTTTGCCTTAAACCCCAGATTTTCTGCTTTCTCTTTTTCTCTTGTTACTACGTCTTTTGCGGCTGCAACTTCTACGATAGTGAGAAACCCTATTTCTCCATAAACTTATTATATTTTCAAGCTTTTTTGGCCAGAACTCATCGCTTCCTTCACATAGAGTGAACCCAGCTAACATGATGTGCAATAAAAACACATGGAAAATGATTTCGGGGAATTCGTTTTTCTCAATACCAACTCGTTGTTTTAAGTCCATGGAAAATGCTTTTCATTTCCATTTATCTACTAGTTTTCCATGACCAAACCATGAGAAGCCCAAAAATAAAATTTCAAAAATAATTTTTTATCAAACAAATTGACCCATCATACAACTTTGTAATAATTCCATACATTCCTCTCTCCTCTACGAGGTTGAAATAAGTTAAAACCTTCATTTTTTTAGTAATTTTCTCATAATTTATTTTTCAGGGAAAATTATCACAAAATTCCTAAACTTTTGCACTTTTGTCAATTTAATCATAAATTATTTTACGTTTGGGCTTTGTTAGTCTAATAATCTTTGGGTTATTGTGAAAATAATAACTTATTGTGAGCCATGAATTTTTAAAGGAGTGGGCTCAACAATAATTTATAATTATTTTTATTGATTTTTTATGATCTAAAAGAGATTGCTATTCTCATAATAGATTAAAAATTGTCATATAATAATTTCTGTTTACGTTTTGTCAATTGAGTTAATGCAGTCAATTTTGATTGAATATTGTTGATGTGGATATCGTTCGTTCTATGTGTCACGACCTACTATGACTTGAACATTTTTTAATAATATTTTGAGAATTTTTATGTTTTTTCATTTTCTTTTATTATTTTGTACTTTTTGGATTGAGGGTCATCAACCATCACTTGTATTAGGTGAGGGCATCTAGCCCTTGCTAGTTCTAAGGTTGGGCTTGTCCCTTGCTGACCAAAGTGAGGGTGTTGTAGCTCTCACTGAGTTGGCGAGGATCACTGGCCCTCACTTAAAAAAAAAAATAAAAAAGTAGAGAAATGGGAAGAAAAAGAAAAAAAACCCAAAAAACAATGTCTTATTAATCATCAATTATCAAGTATTATGAAATTTATTAGTTTACTTTAACATGTTATGGGCAACGTAATTGATTGGGGGTGTATATCAAAATAATTTGTTCTAAGATAACTTAAAAAATTTCTTTAAAAAGGCAATTCTAAAAATCACTATTAGATTTCGTAGGTTCCAAGCAACTTTTTTTTTATAAAATTTTTGAACCATTTCTTAGATACTGAAAGAACTAAATACAAACTAGACTAAATACAAATATGTATATTTCTTTTCTGGGGATAAAGAGGCCTAACTACATGAAGGTGTGTAGAACACATTACAAGTCCCACCATAAATTTGTTAAGGTCAGGCTTTTGATTTGTAAAATGGGTTGGAAAGAGAATAATTTGCATGCAATTGATTGGATTGTGAGGAATAACCTTCACAGTTTCAGCTAAAAACCCTTCGACACTCTAACAACTACATCAACCATGACGATGTTGATAAAAATACATATTATTCACACTCCCATACGTATATGTTTTACCAAGTCATTTATCCTTTTTAAACATTTATCCCTTTTATATATACATCTTTCGCATCCTCCTTTAGACATATAAAATCCACAAAGAAAGTGTCAAATTAAAATATTCAAGAAAAAATTCAAAACCTATTCGTCTACATAGCTACGGCAAAGAACTTCTCTTCCATATCTTACTATTTTTTGTTATCTAAACAATAAAATTTTGTATTTCTTTAACAATTCTTAAAGCTAATAATCAAATAAAAATCATGACGAGCTTGATAACCGTGCTAAAAGTTAACCTTTTAATACTTAATGTTTTTTATTTGCATTTAATAATTTCTACAACATCTACTTAACTGATTGTTTTAAGTGAAAAGTCACTAGATGCGATTTCTAAGGAAGTGATTACTTAATTGGATAAGTAATAAAATATTCAATTGAAATTAAAATCTTGCCAATTATATGGTCGAAACTTCCAATAATGCTCTCCATTTCATGTTTGGAAGAAACCAATAAATTTATTATTTAAGTTTTATCTATCATCACAAAACATATTATTTTCTTAGTCACTTCTCAAGTCCTGCAGCAAGTAATGCTCGGTACTTATATTTACCACACTTTTTTTTTTCAGTTCTATCGAACAAGTCCTTAGTCTTTTAGCATTTACGAATTAGGTTCAGAGTGTGCTCAATCTTGCGTTTTCATGATTTATGATGATCTATTGATAGTTATCAACTCATATATGTGATTAAAAGGCCGAATTCAAGCTTAAGCCTAAGTCAATCGGATTTAATATTAAGCAAATTGCGATCCAACTCCATTTTTGACCGTGAAGGAGTAGGATTAGTGATCTTGTTTGGTTTGCTCAAACTTGAAACCTTTTTCTAAGTTGCACAAACAGAAAAAAAAAAAAAAAAAGTCTCAAACCTAACATGATCTAGAAGCTCATCTTCCTTATCCATTATGATGAACTCTAGCTCTTGTCTTGGCAGCAGCCAATTTGCTTGCTCTTTTTTATATGCGTATCATTGCCGTACCGTAAACGGGTGAGTTTCGTTTTACCGAGAACTCTTAGTCTTCATGCCTAATTTTCCGCTTGTGGAAAAAGAGAAAAAGGGAGAGGGAAAAGGTGTAACATGTGGACAAAGCAAGAAAAAACATGGAAAGAGAGATGAAAGGTAAAGGTATATGAAACCATTGATAGAGGTGGAAAAGGTAGAGCTCTTCGCATAAAAGAACATGTTCCTATCCGAATTGTCTAATCGGAAAACGCGTGATTATCTGAAAAGCACAAGAAAGAAGCGGCGAAAAAAATGGTTTATGGGGAATATTAATAAGGTGATAAAGTTATGACGATAGATTAACTAGATTAATAAACGGCCGCCATGTGTCGGGGTAGCGGCGATCGTGCGTCGCTCGGACAACTGCTAAACTCTATCCTACCCACTGTATTGGTCGCCAATTTTATTGGGAGTAAATTTTTCTATTGCTGCCTTAGCCTAAATTCACTTAATTAAAAGCAAACTTGATCCTCATAGAAAAAAACAAGAGAAAAAGCCACTAATGACTCCAAACTATGCTCAATGTGATAAATTTACCTTAAACTTATGCTCCGTTTGTTTTGTGGAAAATAATTTCCAAGAAAACATTTTCTGGATTTTTGGTGTTATGAACCACTTGTGGAAAACATTTTTCATGAGAGGAAAAAAAATTTAAAATAGGGAAATATGTTTTTTACTTTTCAAGATAAGGAAAACATTGGAAAACATATTCCCGACTTACCTTCTCTTATCTTACACCCATGTTAACCTTTCTATCTTTCTTTTCTCTCTTTTTTTTCCTTCTATCTTGACCAATCGCTGGTTGCAAGTGAGCTTCAGACTCACTCGATTGGTAGTGAGTGTGAGCTTTTGGCTCATCGGCATCGGGCGAGCTTGAGCTTGTCTTTAGGTAGTTGTTGGCCATCACCGTGGCCGACAATCAGCTGAAGAAGAAGATAAAAAGAAAGAGAAGAAAAAGAAAAATTACAATAAAATATATTTAAAAATCGATTTTAAAATAATGAAAAAATCATTGAAAAAGGTATATAAAGGAAAAGACTTTCCTTGCCGAATCATTTTCATATTTTAGCTGAACATCGAAAAATAATTATATTTTCATTGAAAATGATTTTTTGAAAAATATTTTCTAGAAATGCTCCATTTTACGGGAAACGAATAAAGCTTTATGTCTGATAGATTATGTTATGTCAATGAGTATCATTAAAAATTTGCCTATATATGGTGGAAAAAAATTGTGTTGATGTGGCACCTATGTGAATTAAATGAAATAAAAACAATGTTATTTTGACGGAAAAATTATTTGATAAAATTTCGATGAAAAATAAATACGTCACGTAAATATAAATTAAAGATTTTTTATATCATTATAAAAGTTTAAAATAAACGTATCTTAGTGAATATAATATAAGATTTTTAGCTGCCTTTGCCAAAAAAATAATTCAGAATAATCAATCTTTCCAGTTCCGGGCCATTCACTAGAAGCCTAACCAAAATCGAAACGTTCCGCCGTACACGGGCGGGGCTGCTGTTCCTTGTCATTGGCCTTTAACGAACTCTGCCGACCAAGCGTGCCGCGGGAACTAAAGCAGCCAGCTTTTCACCGCGGCCGCCACGTGGCGGCCGAAAGACGACAGCCGCCAGCCGCCGACGTGGTCTTGTCCCGACTTTTTAATTGTTATTTGTTTGTTTATTATTCTCGCATCGTCGTTAAAAAACCATCCAAAGAGAAGAGAACACGTTAGAAGTCTTTCGTCCTCGTTGAACAAAAAAGTGGAAACCGTCAAAGCCCCTCCCCGACCGCCCGCGGCGAGTTTCTCGGTCGTCGGAATCGCCGTAAACATGAAGGAAGATGGGGAGAAATCTCCTCTGGGAAATTCGTGAACTTTGGAGTACTACGGACGGCTCTTCTCCCTCTGCTGCTGCCTCCGCTACACGGAGAGAGAGAGAGAGAGAGAGAGAGAGGTCTCGCAGTCCCCACGGCTGCCACCGGATCTTTGAACTTTGAAAAATTCGAGGATCTTGTCGGGTTTCTTAATCATGGGTTCTTCTGGGAAAGTCTGAAAAGAGCGTGGGTCGGATCCCCTCTCACGGGCGTAGCATAAAGAACACGCTACGTAGACCCTCTACTGCTCAAATCCTGTGTGTCTCTGTCCGTCCGTCAGTCTCAGTCTCTGTCTGGAATTTTCAGTCAAAACCCAGGAACACTTCATTGGGGAGGCGTTTCAAAAGCCGAGGAGTGCCGGATGATACGGGGCTGAAGAGAAGGGAAAGGAGGAGGAGGCTTTTCTCTTTTTCGGGTTTCGATGATGGCTCCGGTGATGGACCCGCAATCGGCTGCCGAGAAGGCGGTGTCGGTGATCGGGTTCGGATACGACCTCTCGTGCGACGTCCGGTTGAAATCCTGCAAGCCGAGTCGTTCGGGGTCGAGATTGATCGAGCTCGAGGCGAGGGAGACGAGGGACCTCGTGGTCCCTGGCGGTGTGGTCGTCAAGGAAGTGCCCAGTTGCATCAAGTGCGATAAGGGCGAGCGCACCAGGTTTCGCACCGACGTGCTCTCGTTCATTCAGGTGAAAAAAATGGAGTCTCTGTTTTTATCTTTCTTTTTTTCTGAAATTCTTCATGACTTTGCTGGTGAAGTGATGAGTTTTGAGTTTCGGTGAAGATTTAAACCTGCTGGGTTCTTGATTTTTCGAGAGAAGTGCATACGCTTCCTTCTGCTCATATTTTGTCATGTTGAAGAATCATGACTGGTATGGCCAGCCTTTGACCGGAGCGCAAACTCGATTCACGAGCGTTGACCTGGGATGGTGCCTCTTTAAGTGAGGACTGATATTTGGTGTGCATATGAATCGGATCGTCGTTTGTTCGAATCGAGTAGAATTAGCTTTTTTTGTTGGGGCTAATCAACATGTTGATCATCTGACCATTTCTAACACTCCTAACTTTTGAAATAAACGATAAGGCAAGAGCATTCTCTCGAAAGAAATGTGGTTAAGCAGTCAGGTCCTGCCATGGAGTTTTAGTTGGCCTGGAAAGAAGAAGAATTGATTGTGAATAAGTATTGCTTGGAGAACGAGAAATAACCAAGAAATGAATTTCCGGGACAAATATTAACAACTGTCATAGGCCAGCTGATTAACTCACTCTGCAACGGTGCAATTCCCTTTATCTTTCTCACTAATACGGTTAAGCTTGCTGTCAGGTATCTCCTAGCGAGCTCATTAAGAATGATGACCTTGTTATTGCTTCGCATTTTGGTTACTCTCATGTGTGAAAATATAGCAAGGGAAACACAGTTGTAGAGGAAACCGATTTTAGCATCACTTCCGTTGAAGCATGAGCAGTATTTCACTTTCATGTTGATTTCTGACCTTGCCATGCTGTTGCATGAAGGCAGTGCCCCTGGGTTGGCTGTTGCATTCTGTTTCCTAAGCACTTTGCCTTCTCTATAATTGCAGATGTCAGAGCATTTCAATCAGGAACTTTCTTTATCTGGTAAAATACCGTCAGGCATATTCAATGCCATGTTCAACTTTACGGGCTGCTGGCAGAAGGATGCATTGGCTGTAAAAGGCCTCGCTTTTGACGGTTTGTTCATGACCATCTACAGCATGGAGTTGGAAAGATCTCAGTTAATGCTTTCTGAGCAAGTCAAACAAGAAGTGCCCAATTCGTGGGACCCCCTTGCCCTTGCCGAGTAAGTTCTAAACGGCATGAGATTTCTTTGTCGCCCTTTAAGTCGAAAGTATCAAAAGACAATGATATTTTTCATCTCATAGATATTGCTGGTGTTTGACGACATTATTTTCCAGGTTTATTGACAGATACGGTACTCATATTGTTGTCGGGGTAAAGATGGGAGGTAAAGACGTAGTTCATGTGAAGCAGTTGCAGAACTCACATCTTCAGCCCACTGACGTTCAGAACTACCTGAAGCAATTAGCTGATGAGAAATTTTCTGAAGATACTACTGTGTCACCAGATCCTGCTCGATTATCAGCCAAATTGAAGGTACGCAGAAACTTTTGAATCAATGTGTCTGTCTTTAAGTATTTCCACTATGGAGTGATGTTAAATGCATCTCCTGGAAAGCACCAGAAGGATGAAACTGTTTTCATATGGAATGTTGGCCCTCTGTGAGAAATCAACCAATATCGTATAATTGAACTTCTTCGTTTTGGGACTATGATGATGTTTTTCATTAGCTGAAGTGCACGCATGTGAAGAAGGATGTTTGTGAGCAAGTTGTTGCTTAGACATCGAGCTGCTTTGATATCAGACTTCCTTGTTTTCTTTAATTTCCTCTGAATTTGATTGCACTGAGGCAGTGCAGTGCATGACATAATCTCTGCTTTACTTTCTTGGACCTATAGTGCTCTCTTAAATCATATTGATTGACCTGGCAAGTTGTGGTTACTTATATGTAATATGTGTCATTGAGCTCATTTTGTTGCTAAAAGGTTCACCAGAATGCTTTGTGCCATATCATGGTTCGCTATTCTGAGTTCTTCGCATATATCTTCAGGAAGGAGGCTTTTTAGCCAGAGAGAAATTCTAGGTGGTAATCCAACTATTTCGTGGTTTAATGCTCATGTTTGTTTTTGCAGGGTGAAAACCACATGCCTGGGAATTTCCATGGAGTATATGTTAGGTCGCCTGTTGTTACTTCCTCAAAAAACAATGTAAGTATTTCTGTACTTCTGTTGAAGATCATGTCTTGAGCTGCACTCACTCAACAGTTTTCCTCGAAAAGCATGAGGTTTCTGTTGTTCTCGTGTTCATTAACATCTCTAATTCTCTTGTAGGATCTTGTGAGTGTATCTGTCAGGAGGGGTGGAACTGATTTTGGTCAAAGTCATAACCAGTGGCTCTCAACAATATCTCAGTCTCCCGATGTTATATCAATGTCCTTCGTGCCTATAACTTCGCTGCTGACTGGTGTACGAGGAAATGGATTTCTAGGCCATGCGATCAATCTGTACCTCCGATGTGCGTATACTTCTCTGTATTCTTACCCTATCACTATGTCATTTAAAGAGTAATGGACCCATGTTTAGTCATGTTATTGACCTGGTGGCAATTGGCTACTGAACTTTTCAAATGATTTTGAACTGAATTACAGTATCGTCCATCTGCTGCCATTCATTGTGTTTGGTTTCATCCTACTCACTTCTATTGTGGCGTCGTCAATCTTATTATGGTCTTTCAGAAGGACGTATTGGCTTGAAATTTTTTTAATTGTGTGCTCGTTCTTGTCTTTTACATCATCTACCACTGATGTTGCTCGGCAGTGCTTCTGGTCAGTTTCAACTGAATCCTTGTTTTACTTTTGCTAAATCGTTCAGACAAGCCGCCCATAGAGGAGCTCCATCAATTTCTAGAGTTTCAGTTGCCTCGGCAATGGGCCCCTGTTTATGCTGATCTTCCCCTTGGACCAAGAAGGAGAAAGCACCCATCTCCAACACTTCAGTTCACTTTAATGGGTCCAAAGCTCTATGTTAATACCTTTCAGGTAATTCATTCTGTGAAAAAAGCATACATATGGGGTGCATGCCTAAATTCCAAGAATCGGAGTTTCATGCTTGCAGGATGCCTCTTTCATAATAGAAGCATACATTGTGAGAGTAGAGACTAAGTAAAGTCTGTATGATGACATAGCATTGCGCAATATCATGTGTTGCTCTGTGCCTCCTTTTATGGATATTTAAAGTAGTTTCCTTGAATTTTTCATTTTGGTCCATTGCATATAAGTCTCGATGAGAAGCCTGACGAAGATGTCGCTTTTTGTTCCTTCTCCAACTCGAGCTTATTGAAACAGTGAATGACTTTACATAGTGTCCTTATGTTCGTCCACCTACCTTGCTGTCAGTTCATGTTGAGGCGGGTTCTTTAGTTATTGCTTTTGATTATCTTTATACTCATGAAGGTCGTAATGCTGAGCCAATTTGGATTTCACATACTTGAATCATCATTGGCATCACTTTACACAGTTGCGAAAGAAGAATCCTAGTATTGCAGCACCAGTTCAGCATCTTGATTTTGAATCCGCTTACTTTGAGACTGCAAATTTTGGCAATCCCATCTATATTTTTTACTTTTAGGATTGGACAATATGGGCACTGATCCAGTGGTGCAGACATATTGTCAATCATGGACAATGACTTGTATTAGTCCTGCTATTAATTTATATGATTACACATAGTGAATATTGTATTTGTGATTTCAAATAGAAGCAAGCAACAGTGAACTCCTACATTTGCTCAATGGTGTTTCTAACTTGCAACTTGCAGGTGGACACAGGAAACCGACCAGTCACAGGTATTCGCCTGTACCTGGAAGGGAAGAAAAGCGACCATCTAGCCATCCATCTCCAGCACCTGACAAATCTCCCCAACACCCTTGAGATCTCAGAGGACCACACTTATGAGCCTAGCCATGCTCCAGACGAAAAAGCCTACTTTGAACCTGTCAAGTGGAGCATCTTCTCGCACGTGTGCACAGCTGCTGTGCAATATGATGGCTCGCGGATTGATGATTCAGCCTCCATCGTGACGAAGGCCTGGTTCGAAGTTAAGGTCTTAGGCATGAAGAAGGTTCTGTTCCTCAGGTTAGGATTCTCTATGGTGGCGTCTGCAAAGATCCGGAGATCTGAATGGGATGGACCATTGATAACTCGTAAATCGGGGGTATTTTCTACATTCATCAGCACGAGGTTCAGTACGGGACTGAATCCGATCCCACCAGAGAGGCCAGCAAAGGTGGATTTGAACTCGGCGGTTTATCCTGGGGGCCCGCCATTGCCGTTGAAGATGCCGAGAATGACGAATTTTGTCAACACGAAAGAAATGGTGAGGGGCCCGGAGGACACTCCCGGGTATTGGGTGGTGACCGGAGCCAAGCTGTGTATAGAAGGTGGAAGGATTTCGGTCAAGGCCAAGTTTTCTTTGTTGACGATAATGTCAGAAGAGTCGATGATGCTAATGTGATTAAACAGAGTGAACAAAATACCATTCTTTTCATACCTATTGTAAATTTATTGAATGTACATCATGTATAAGATGTACTGCAAGAGGAAGCGGTCCGGCATGAAGTCGTCC
Source organism: Angophora floribunda (assembly GCA_014182895.1). Taxonomy (NCBI): domain Eukaryota; kingdom Viridiplantae; phylum Streptophyta; class Magnoliopsida; order Myrtales; family Myrtaceae; genus Angophora; species Angophora floribunda. The sequence goes on along the minus strand of CM024709.1, from coordinate 33,340,208 downwards.
ATTAGTTAAATCATATTTTTCTTTTTTTGAGAAGATTTATTGTTCTGATTTTGATGATTTACAGAATCTCTTGATTAGCAACAGTTACTTTGCTTCTTGATTAGCAGCAGTTACTTTGCTTTAAAATCTTCCAGATAGAGCAGGCAGAGACCAGAGAAATTTCAACCTTCACTTTGCTTTTAGCCATAGAAGTAGCAGAGACAAGGATAAAAAGAATCTGCCATGAGCTTTCGGATTCAACTCATGATCCACTGAGGACATAAGAATACAATGGCATTGCTTGCCCGGAACAAAATCAAGAAGCATGTCTCGAGATTTTAGTTTCACCAATAATCTCCGCATGAACAAGAACCGTTCCTAAAATGGTGGAATCTATTGGTGTCCCTTATGATGATCTCCCTCGAGACTATTTCACATATGAACTTAAAAGCGTTATGGCAGTCGATGCAGATGCGGAGGTTCTTCTTCACCCTGATAGGAGCTCCAGGAGGAGAAGCAATCAAAGCAAAAGTCACGGCTAGCTTCTCGCTATGGTGGTTAAGAAGCTTCTCCTTCTCACTCCTTTCTACATCATGGAGATCTATCTCCACCATAGGCACGTACCCGGCTCTACTCATAAGCTCACTCAGCTCGTCGAGCTTTGCATATATCTCCTCAGTCCTAGGATGGCTTCTATCTCCTACTATAAAGGTGTAGACCTTATCCTTCAACTCGACCCAGCTCGTTCCCGGTTCCTTCTTCACCTTGCTGTGCTTCATGAGTCGCCTCACTTCGGCAACTTTTTCCCACATGCCAGCGGATGCGTATATATTCGAGAGAAGAACAAGAGTCCCTGAGTTCTCTGGCTCAAGGACAAATAACATCTCCGCCGCCCGTTTCCCAAGCTCGACATTCTTATGAATTCTTGCAGCACCAAGAATTGCCCCCCAAACATGGCCATTAGTTTGAAATGGCATTGTTTCAATGAGATCCACCGCTTCCTCTAATTTACCTGCCCGGCCCAGGATATCAACCATGCAAGCATAATGTTCTTGAGTAGGTCTGATAGAAAACAACTCTTCCATGGATTTGAAATAGCGTTCTGCTTTATCTACCAGGCCTGTGTGATTGCATGCACAGAGGACGCTAAGCAAAGTTATATGATTGGGTGTGACGCCATCTTCCAGCATTTGATCAAACAATCGCAAGGCCTCTTTTCCATGTCCATGCTGAGCGAATCCTCCAATCATAGCCGACCAAGAAACTATTCCTCTGTCGGGTATCTCATCAAAAGCACAAATGGCATCATCTATGCTGCCGCATTTTGCATACATGTTAACCAGAGAGTTCCCTGCAAAAACATCCGACATGAACCCGAACTTCAGGATATGAACATGTGCCTGTTTCCCCGGCTCATATGCTGATAAATTTGCACATGCATTTAAAAGAGAACTGCAAACGAATGGATCTGGCTTGAGGCCTCTGCGTTGAACTTCTAGGTACAGCTTTACAGCTTCTTCGCCTTGTCCACATTGGGCATAAGCAGCAATCATAGACGTGAGAGCCACTAAATCTCCAGCCACACATATCTCAAAAGCTCTTGCTGCTTCTCCTATGTTCCCGCACTTACTGTATGCATCGATGAGGCTTGTTGCTACCTGACTGTCATGATCAAAACCCAATTTTAAAGAAAGAGCATGAACCTGCATTGAAACATCAATAGCCTGCAAGCTGGTGGCTGATTTAAGAATGACTGATAGAGTCGTTTGGTTAAAACCTATCCCACTTTTATATGTCTCAGCAAAGAGGGAGACAGCTTGCATATCCTCTCCATTCTGTGAATATCCAGAAATTAGAGCATTCAAAGCAATAAGGTCCTTCTGTGCCATCAAATCGAAAGCCATTCTTGCTTCTTCCATTAAACTACATTTAGAATACATATCGACAAGTCCAGCCCTGACAAAGCTATCTGTTTTTGTGTCAAGCTTCATCACAATGGAGTGCAACTGTCTGGCCAAATAATTTAGCTCCATACCAGCACAGGCTTTAAGAGTACTTGACAAGGTGAACAAGTTTGGAAATATTCCTGATCTATTCATCTGCATATATAATTTCAAAGCCCGGTGATTTTTTTCATGGAGGACGCATCCAGCAATTATTGCATTCCAAGAGACAATGTCAGGTTGCGATATCTCCTCAAAGGCAGCTATTGCATCTTCAAGATCCCCTGCTTTGGCATACATATCAACAAGAGCATTTTCTGAGAACCGGTCTGATTCATATCCAAGCTTTATCAAATATCCATGCGCTTTCCTTCCCTTGAATACCATCCCCCAAACCTGCACAAGCATTTAATATGGTAGACAGACTAAACTCGCTTGGTCTTATCCCACTTAAGATCATCTCGTCAAACATTTCCTTTGCCTCTCTCAAAGAGTCACTCTTCACGTAAGAGGAGATCAAGCCATTCCAAGAAACAACATTCTTCACTTGGATCGAGCTGAAAACTTTTCTTGAATCCCCAAACTCACCACATTTTGCATACATGACAACTAAGCCATTTGCAACAAACTCATCCGAGTCATAACCAGTCACCACCACAACCCCATGTACCTGCTTCCCCATCACCAAATCCTCTCTGATGGAGCATGATTTCAAAACAGTAGGGAAAGTAAACTCATTACCCTTAATACCCAATCCATACATTTCTCGATAGGCCAAAATAGCCTCCAGTCCGTGCTCATTCTGAGCATACCCAGATATAAGAGCAGACCAAGAAACCAAATCTGGCTTCCGGACTTTCGTCGACCAGTTTCCGGGCATACCCGAAATCGCGGCATTTCGAGTACAAGGTGACCAGATGGATACGGAGCTTCGGGTCCTCGGACAAACCGAGTTTGGTCAGCTGGGTATGAGCCAACTTGCCCTGAACCAGAGATTTGGACGCGCAACATTGCGATAGCAGCTTGGAGTAGTACGAGGAGGCGGGTAGGAGGACTCTGCCCTCGCTTTGCAGACTCTGGATGGATCCGGTGTATGCGCGGAGGGGTTTGGAGAAGTTCAGGAAATGGTTTGAGAGAGCGGAGGATTCAAATGGCAGGTAAAGTCGTTGAGACACGATCCATCTGGTCATCCGTGCGGGCATGCACACGGGTGTACGTCCAATGGTCGGTCTCGGATGATTCGAAGCTCAAGAAGGCTTTTTCTGAATGAGCTCCGAAGATCAAGCCCAGAAGCGGCCGCTGAGAAGTCGGCCTCGTGATCAGGTTTCGAACTCAAAAAGGTCCCGTGGGGATCTCTCTGAGGACGAACGCTCCTCTACGTCGTAATTCAAGCTGATTTTCATGGTAATTTTCCATTCAGAACATGTGTCACGACAGGTTTTAGGTCCTCCCTAAATCCGCCGTTGGTTTAGGAGATTTAAGGTTATCCGCCGAAATGCAATAGAAGAATCTCTTTGCGAACAAAGATTGGAGGGTTAATGTCATGATGAACTTCAAATTGGTATACTTGCGATAAATTTCTTGAAATTATTTTTTTGATTACCAAAAACTTCAAACTGGTACATTTATAATAAATTTATCCAATGTTAGTTTTCATTATATTTTACTATCGAATTGCTGAGTTGAATGACATGTTATAGTTGATTAGTGTATTAGTTTGGGATTTTACCTCCGTTTATATATAAATTTATGATTTTTTGTGATATTAATTCAATTTAATAGAAATTAATGGATGATAAATTTGTCACAAATGTATTAGTTTAAGTTTTTGTTGGTTATAAAATTAGTTTAGTGTAAATTTATTGTATGGGTATTAGTTCAAGATTTTTTGTGGTATTAACCAAAGATTGTATGTATGGAGCCATTACAATTTCTAAATGAAAATTGATATAATTGGTTTTTGAACTTTGGCATAATGTCTAATGTCGACCATAGATTTTTAATGGGTTGCACTATTTTCACATTCTTATTAGCTCTTGACACCCTTATCACAATGAATTGATTACATTTCCCTTTGCATGTCCCACTATTGATTAAAAATAATTTCTTAGCTTTTAATTTCTTATCTTGTCAATTTTACTAAAAGAAAAAATTATCTGAACAATTTTTTTTCACCCTAACCATTTTTTCAACACTCATTACATTTTTATGTATTATGAACTTATTCTCCATTATTATAATCTAAACAAGCACTAATCATTTATCGGTGTAAAGAAATGTTAGTTTTATTTGCAAATTATTTACTTTATTTCCATAAATTATCCTCATGATCATGAATTTATTTTTGGTACAAATTTATGAGAATTTACTTAAAAACTAAATATTGTGGTTGATGTATGCATTATATACACAATTTACTCAAAGACTATCTCTTACTTGTGCTTAAGTTATTTTTTGAATAATAGTTTCCTAGTAAAAAAAAAAAAAAAAAAAGAAATATACAATTCATTAACAATATAATTAGTTGTTTTTGTTAGAAACACAATAATTAGTTAGCTATCCACCAAATATTATTTTTTTGGAAAAAGGTACACCAATTTTGTTCCAAATAGAGAAAGAAATGGAAAAAAAAAACAAAAAAAAAAAAAAAAGAAGGCAAACATTAGTCTTAAATCAAGAGTGGCCCAACATTTAATCTCAGCAAATGTTCTTTGAGAGGAGCATGGGTAGATTAGTCTCTAACAAAATTGAAACAAAAGAAAGGAAGGAAAAAAAAGGTAAATAATAATTTTAAATCAAGAGTGGGATCTATAAGGTATAATGTAGTTAATTCATTATATAGAGGATGTTAGGAGTTGATAAGAGATTAGAAATAATGTAGGCCATTATTTATTGCTAGAATATGTGTAATTCTCAAATTTGTTACCAAAATATATATAATCAAAGAAGATTAGAGAGGTTCCCTAAAGTACCCATAACAAATAAATTATTGGGTAAAACTCGCATGCATGTGATCATGAAATGTGGCTCAATAAGGAACACTAGCCCCATGCGATGTCACCACACAACTAGCTTGGAAGGAGCATGATAAAGAACACTAGCCCTCGTTAATCAAGGTGGTTGCTTCATCTTGAGTAAACCTCAGATCTTCAAAACGTTAATGAGAATGAATTAACGCCTTAACATGGAGTGCCCTCCATTCTTCAAATCAAGCAAAAAAGGAAAATCTTCAAATCAGGATGAGAGCATTTCCTTTTTTGTCCTTGTGGACATATAAGGGTGTGTTTGGAACGATTTTACTTATTGGAACAATTTTTGATCATAAGTAATTTTTTTTTATTCTCGCTCCCGAAAATAATTTCTAAGTATTTAAAGTGTTTGATAAATTGTTTAAAATTTTTATTCTGGGAATAGAAATGCATTTGGTAAAATTTTTTTGATTCTTTTAATTTTTAATATTTTTTATTATAATTTTCTTTTTTTTCTTTTTCTCCTTTCTCCCCTTCTTCCTCTTGGCCGCCGTCACGGTGATGGCCGGCGAGCGGCCGGCGAGGTCCGGCGAGCTCGGCGAAGCCTCGCCCGGCCATTGGCAAGACTTGGCCTTCCGGATCCGGTGAGGCTCGAGCTTGCCGGGCGGCATGAGGCTTGGCCTCGCCTACCCAGATCTAGGTGAGGTGAGGCTCGGCCTCGCTAGGCTAGGGCAAGCTCAAGCCTCGCCGGTGGCTGGGCGAGGCTTCGGTGAGCTTGCTGGACCTTGCCTTGGCCTGGTGAGGCTTTGGTGAGCTCACCGGACCTCGCTTGGCTGCTCGTAGGCGGTGGCCCAAGAGCAGCGATGGGGCAATGATGGGGTGGGAAGAGGAAGAGGAAGAAGAAGAAGAAAGGGAAGGAAAAAAAAGAAAAGGGAGAAAAGAGAGAAAAAAAACTAATTCTCAAGATTGTTCTTGAGAGCGAGAATCAACTTTTTTTGATTCTCGATTTTATTCCAAATCTATTACTTGAAAAAAATTTGTTCCCGGGAATAAAATAATTACCAAATGAATTTTTGTTCCAAATCTACTCATGAAAATAAAAGAACATAATAAGTTATTTCCGAGAGCGTTAACAAACAGGCTCTAAGACTCCAGTAGAATTACCGGACGGTGTAATTTGTCGTTATGCAGCTGCTTTAGATTCTGGGAATGCATGCTAGGGACGATTTTGACTTTGACTTGATTGAGGAGATTCTGCTCAAGTCATGTCAGAGGGACTTGGAGTATAGTTGTACAATTTATAGCTCAAGAGGCCCCGAAATTGAGGAGATGGTGGAGGAGCATTTACTGAATTTATGGTGCATCAATTCAAGAACATGAAGGTGAATGACTCAAAATTCCATAAAATAAAGGTTAATGTAATGAAAAATCTTAAATTGGTATACTTATAATAAATTTATCTAAAATTAACTTTTTGACTATCAAGAACTTTAAATTAATATATTGACGACAAATTTATCCTCTCGTTAGTTTTTGTTAAATTTAATTGTCAAATTGCTAAGTTGGATTGATGAGTGTACTAATTTAATGTTTAAATTTTCGTTTATCATAGATGTACTGATTTGGAATTTTTTGTAGTATTAATTCAATTTAACTAAAATTAACGAAGGGTAAATTCATCATAACTATACTAATTTGAGGTTTTTGGTGGTTTAAAAATTAATTTGAAATATATTTATCACAGATGTACATGAAATTAGTTGATGGTAAATTTTTCATAAGTGTTACATTTTGATATATTTTTCGTGATATTAACCCTAAAAATAACTATCTTTGTTCCAGAATTGACAAGAAAAAACCTCTTAGCTCAAAATGGAAGACAAAGCTGGATCAAATGATATCATTTCATGATAGAAACAATGATGTCCTCTTCTATAATATCATTTTACCCATCAATTCATTAAATGCAAGTCCATCCAAACATAAAATAGAGGACTAAGTTGTGGGCATGAACTCTTAAGTTTTGTTTATTTCACGGAAAATAAATAATTAGAAAAATATTTTTCTAAAAATGATCGCTTGTATCGGATAGAAAAAAAAAAAAAATAAAATCATTGTCCACGAAAATATTTAGTTACAAATTGTTGTTGATAACGAAAATATTTTTAGTTGAACAATTCTATCGAGTAATATAAATAATTATTTTTAGGAAAATCTTTTTCAAATTAATCATTTTTTGTAAAATAAATGGAGTTTTAAAAGTACAAACTTTGAGGAATACTCAAAAGAATGATGCTTTGTCTAATGAGAACACTACGTAGATGCCAATTGTGAGATTTTGGCAACAGGACTTTAACACTTTCAAAATGTAATTGTCAAAAATGACATTTACGCTGTAAAATCAGAGAAACTAGATCCATTAAAGGAAATATAAACATAATCTAGATTTAGCTCATCACTAAATACCTTTAAGAACTAAAGCTTGCTTAAGATTTGTTAGACTAGGATTCCCAAGATTTGTGTCTCATTTTGTAATATTACTAAAACATTTTATTCTATAAAACTTAAAGTCATCATGTCTGCACTTGACCTTATCAGTAGCATGAAATTATATACTCTGTCATAATCATTGATGTCTACATAGATTTAAAAAAGGGCTACTATTTTGAGGTTTTGTCGTGACTAGGGCTACTAAAGCTATAATTCAAACACGAGGAACATGAAACTAGAGAGATGATGGGAAACCAAAACATATATTGCTCATGACAATATACAATTTCACTTGCATAAATATAATCTTCTGCTAAATTTCATTGAATTTTCTCATATTTTGCTCTAGAAATTAAGATTTGCGAAATGTTTTTTCTCACATTTTAGGTTGCAATTCTTCATTTGCCATCGTAAAGTGTAGCATCCTTATATTTTTTTTTTCAGTTGCTACTTGGCTAGCATTAGATCCACATAATTTTCTTCTTTCTAAACTCAATCAAAATTTTCATTTTACAAATTAACCTCGGCACAAGGCAGAAATCTAAAATTGACACGAAAGCTTGGTTTTGCATTGACTTTTGTTTCTTACCGTGCTTAATTATTAGATTCCGTATATTATATTTCTTTTAACGCCCTTAATTTTTGTAGTTTTACAGTATAAGGGGGCTTTCTTGATAATTTATTTTGGAAGTTTTATACTCTGGTTGCCAAAATTTCACACTCCAAATGTGTGACAAGCGTTATCCTCACTTGCCGCCCAATAGTAAACCCGCCCATGTCTGATTGTGACTAAACATCTACTCTTCAGGACTCTCTCTCCCCCACTCTCTCTGGTCTATCGTGCATCGACGTCCATTTTGGAGATCCTTCTCTGTCCATTATCTCTGTCATCAATGCCGGCAGCTGAATTATTGAAAGTCATCGGCACATGGGGAGGGCCCTCCAGGGGGTTGTCCGAAGGAACGATGGGTACCGGCACCCCTTTCCGTTCGTTGTCGTGAATGGAGGAACGAGGCAAGAACGAGATTGCAGGGTCCCAGGAGGCGTTAGGACATCTATCTGCGCATCGAAGCAATCTTCATCTGTCCCAACATGGACGACGCGTCGTTCATTTGGCTTAGAGGGAGCCCTGCGGAGTCTTTCAGTTCATGTACGCACAGGTTAAGAAGCATCGACGTTTCGGTCGTTCTAGCCCTGATTATCCATGCTTTGTGTGATCATCTTGGGACGAGGATCGAGAGCCGAATCGAGTTTAGGAATATTATACACCCTTTTTTTCAACAGGATTTCGAAATTTCCACGTCCGCTGTGTCTTCTTTGCAGTTTTCTGCTTCGTCTAAATTCTTCTTCTGTTATCTACACGTAAGGAAATGAAACGTCATTTCATTTATTGAATTTGAACCAAGATTTAACAAGATGCATCCTTTTTCAAAGTAGGTGATTCCCCATTGTTTCCGTTCTGCTGTAGTTCTATACGTAAGGTTGAGATCGATTTTACCGGTCTATCCTTTTTTAGGAGTGTTTTTACTTATAAGAGCCACTAGCGATAGTTTTTCCAGTGAGGATGCCCAGTCTAATTATATTCCTTATTTTAATGTGACGATATCCATACACGTTGCATTTCTTGTTCCAAGTTATATATTTTTCTTTTCTAACAAGATCGGAATACTCCCATGTTTTTATGTCCCAGAGTTTAAATGAAAAAGTTTAAGGACATACTTAGATCGATCTTCCTCTGTCATCTACACGTAAGGAAATGAAATGTTATTTTGTTTATTGAATTGTGCCGAGATTAATGAGATGCATCCTTTTTCAAGGTAGGTGATTCCCCACTATTTCCATTCTACTGTAGTCCTATACGTAAGGTTGAGTTTGACTTCATTAGCCTATCCTTCTTTAGGGGTGTTTCCACATACGAGGGCTATCAACGGTAGTCTCTCCAATTAGGGCGTTTAGCTTGGCTGCATTTTTTTTTTTTAACGTGCTAGTGCCTACACGCTTCGCATTCCTTATTTTAAGTTATATAATTTTTTTCCTCGATAAGGTCAAATATCCTCCGTGTTATTAGGTTGCTGAATTCAGAGAAGACAATTTAAGAACGTACTCACTTCCATCTTCCTTTGTTATTTACATGTAAGGATTTCATTTCTTGAATTTGGAACAAGATGAACGAGATGCATCCTTTTTCAAAGTAGGTGATTCCCCAGTTTCCGTTCCACTGTAGCCCTACCCTACTTCATTACCTGCTTGATAGGAGTATCCAATGTTAGACACGAAAGCGAGAAGTGTCAAGGTTTGGAATGAACGCTCCCTTTTGATTAACAAATAGCATGGTCCAAAATCAGCCACATTTGCATCTTCACTTTTCTTACGCTTCGCTTTCGTATTTCAAGGAAAGTAAACACCAAACTAGATCTTCCATTTTCACCTATTTACGAAAATGGAAACAAATTCCGGTCTTACCATCCTGAAGCATCATTGTTCCCAGGTTACTCTGTAAGAGCGAACAAGTGGGAAGACCAAACAAGATAGTGCACGTTTCTTTGAAATTCATTTTCAAAACATTATGGAGGCTGCACGTGAAAGCCTATCCTTTGAAAATATGTCATCACAGGGCCAGTTTGGACTACCTTCACGTGCCCTAGAAAACAAAATATACCCTTCTTGTGGGAGTTGGATGATCCAATAATTGAAAAATGGTTTCCTCTGGAGTTGAGGAAGAAGATTTATTGTGTATGACTATTTTGTTACAATACCCTAAGCATACTTAGGAAAGTTTGATTAGAATTTTTTTTTATTACAGTACAAAAAAAGGTCCACATATTGAAATTGCAATCTATGCTTATTATATGCTTCGTAAATATTTTTGGAACATACTTTAACAAAGTACCCATGCTTACAAAGAAATTTTACTTATTTATATAGACTAAGCTCTCTCAACTAATAAAATTTCAACTTGCATTTCCTTTACTCCCACCTATATAATGGAAAGATATTAATTAGACTCATTTCATAGGTCATATAGCATATAGAGTCGGTCATATTCTGAATCTACATGAGAACTTGTGTTTTTGTTTTAGGGTTAAGTATAGCAAAAGTTTTAAAAATTGGAGCAAAATGCAATCAAGCACTTCCGTTAATGTTGCCCAAATTAAGTAGCAGAAAATGCCGATATTTTAATTTCTAATATATTTCAAGAACCCATGATGTTGATGTGGAATTAAGTCGGCTCGACATGAAAAAACACGCCAAAAATTAAAAGAAAAATCGAAAGGCCAAACATTAGAAAGAAGGATTGGAAAAGACGAGACAAAAGAAATAGGTCCGCAAGCATGAATATCTTCCTCAACCTAGAACACACACAACCACTCTAACCATCACACGATCTAATCACATTGGCTTCGTTTAAAAAAAGAACTTTTGCCAAAGAACATTCAAAATCACACGCTAATCTTCGTGTTTGTCGAGCACTCCTCCGATGGTAATTGATGAGTATTGCTCTCCTCCACTGTTTTTGCTTTGATTCGTCCATTTTTTGCTGGTGAGTACTGTCTGAATGTACGTCCATTCTTAGTTTTGAAAGATTTCTGCAGTTCCCAGATCCAGGATTCCAATTTCTCCTCTTCTTTTCGCTTTCGTTTTTGTATTCTAGCTTTTGGCTAACCCAGTTGATCGACCTGCGTCCGAGCTTCGTGCTCTTACTACCAGCATCATCAAGCTCATCGCCCATCTCTGTTAGCAGGCCGAGGACTCCTCGTCCTACAGAGGAAGGGACAGATGCAGCCAAATACCTCAGCGGCGGTCTTCTTAAAAGATTTATGACTTACATTGTACTTTCGTGACCGAACTTATTGTACATTTATTTTTAGAGTAAGATCTAGATGCGAACCACACGGCCATTGATTGGCTTCAAAGCATGGGGCGTGGCTTTAAGATAATCTGCGGCCGCGGCTGCGATTGAAAGGAGACTTTTCGGGCATTTCTCGATCGCCTGTCGCCTGTCGGTCCTTAGGGAGGTTGAAGAATCCAGACTCAATCAATTTGACATTCAATGCATTTTGTCACGGACTTCATGTCATTTTCCTTCTGCTAAACTGGGATTCACGGTCACCATTGACCCGTCAGGTCCCACGTGCACGAGGTACACAGAGATAAACTTTTACGGCCCATTTAAAGACAAAGGTAGTAGCTATTATTGAGGTTTCATTTGTTTCCATAATTGTGTCATTTAAAAAAATAAATAAATGAAAAATAGATATATCATTCATGAATATATGTAAACATAAATTATTATCAATAATAAAAATATTTTTATTGACTTCATATTTCAATCGACTCAAGATATCGTTTTTTAAGAAAATGTTTTTCAAATTATTTATTTTCCATGAAAAATTGAATGGTTTGGAAAATATTTTTCTATTTTTGATAATCTTATCTCTTAGGAAAAGAGATAACGAAAAATAATCTCATTATTAACAAAAATTTTAGGTGCGAGTTGTTGCTAATCCATTCGTTTTGCATAAAACAAATGATTTGTGAGAGATTTTTTGAATTTTGATAATCCATATCTCTTAGGAAAAGAGGTAATGGGAGATATTCTTATTATCGACATAAATGTTAAGGCATGAGGAAATATTTTTTTCATCGACTTATCTTTTTTAAGTAATAACAACAATCAAAATTAGGAAAATATCTTTAAAAGCTGCTGATTTTTCGCAAAACAAACAAAGTTTTAGAAATAGTACCCTTCGCTTATCGTCATGAATTTCCTTCATTGAGATTGGTTTTTCATTATTTCTCCTCATAAAGAATTGGGGCAGGTTGAATGCTCAAATGAATAGAAAAGTAAAAAAGATGAAGGGGTTAAGTGCACTAAGAGTACTATAATTTTCGTATAATGCTAACTTAATGCCATCGACAATTTGTTTTGTTGGAAGAGCTGATATGACATTAATTTTTAATGTCGGAAAGTTGAAGTTAACACTTGAGAAGGCAAACGACATTGTTTGAGTAAGATTGAAGGACAACGGAAGTTTCATTAACTTCGTGAATGATCATTTCAGTGCTATAAATTTTTTGAAGTGAACACTTAGGTTCATCAATTTTTAAAGTGACTCCTTAAGTGACGAGAAGAGAGAGTGAGTTTGAAATGGTGTCATTTGAGAAAGAGAGGGTCTAAAAACAATGTCATCTAATTGTGCAAGATTTTAAAGAAACAACAAGCAATGACGACGTCTATCACACTCTTGCCATGCTAGACAAAAAATTCCATGTCGGATTTATTATTAAAAATTTTCAATTCAGAATGGAAAATTAAGAAAAAAAATCCATATAGGAAAGTTATTGAAAATGACACTCAAGTGAGCGAAAAAAAATAATTATCACATTCAATTAAGCGTTATCTTAGAACTTATCCCAAAAGGTCTATAAGAAGCAAGGGCCACTGGCCTGCACGAAGCCAAACCTCAGCTATTGACTGGTTGATGGACGACTCTCCTCTGATCTTAAAGCTGACTTTTTTTCTTGCCATGCGAAAAATGCTTTCCATACGAGTTATTTAAAGAATAGCAACGGCCTACTCATATGATATAGGCATTTGAGTGAGTTTGAAACAGCGTCTTTTAAAGAAGAGAAAGGTCGAAAGCGGCATCGTTTTATTGTGGAAGATTTTAATGAAACAACAAGAACTCTTACCATATCGGACAAAAATTTCCACGTTGGATTTATTTTTAAAAATTTAGGTCAGAATGGAAAACTAAGAAAAAAAAGTCAAAGGAGGATGATTTGCAAGAAATAGCACTCAAGTGATTAATTTTATAGCGACGTGACACTCAAATGAGCAGAAAAAATAATTATGACATTCATGTAAGTGCCGTCCTAGAACTAATCCCGAAAGAAGGACCAGCTCGGTAGGTCGTTCGTTCATTTGAGCCTAAAAGAAGCAAGAGACAGCGGCCTGCACGAGGCCAAACCCCAGCCATTGACTGGTTGATGGACCACTCTCCTCTGATCTTAAAGCTGGGTTGCTTTCTTGCCATGTGAAAAATGCTCCTCATACGAGTTATTTAAAGAGTAGCAACGGCCTACTCATATGACCCAGGCAATGCTTCGATCCTTCTTTGGCCTGGCTAGTTACAAATCACCATCACTCCATATCTCTGGCCTGTGTCCCAAGTCCTCTACCTGCTCTCTTTCAGCTTAAAATGCTCTCCTTACCCTTTGTCCAGCCATTCATATAATACGTTTGCATGTTATTCATAAAGAAAGCTTCCTCCTCTTTTTCCTGAATGGCGTGGAGAGTTGTTCTATCCGTTCTCTTCTTGATCTCATCGAATCTGCAGACCGGGGCTGTCGGAGATGCTCAAGTCCCTTGTTATTTCATATTCGGAGACTCCCTATCTGATAGCGGGAACAACAATGATCTCTTGACTGATGCCAAGGCGAACTATCCTCCCTATGGGGTTGACTTCCCCCAGGGCGCGACCGGAAGGTTCACCAATGGCCGCACCTTCGTGGACATTATCGGTCCGTCTTCTCACACCATTCATTTTTCCACTGACACTCACGAGTGCTCACGTCGCATCTTGGATAAGTACAATGTAAAGTGGCTTGAACACAGTATCATGCTTTTGCGTGGAAATGAATGCTTTTTAAAAAGACTCTGAAGAGGACAAGAAGCGGAATTTTCTCGCATATTCGTACTCCCCACTGATGTGACCATGTGATATGTATGCAAATTAATAGGTTCAACATCGATAAGCTCCGTGGTAAAAAACACAGTGGCTTCAAATCTTAGGGCTAATTATCAGAAACACGTACGCTCATGGGTTTGCTGTTCATGTTCATTTAATCATTACTTCTGTTTAATTGTGAGTTACAGCTGAATACCTGGGGTTTGATGAATTCATTCCACCCTTTGCTACTGCAAATGGCAGCGACATACTCCGCGGCGTGAATTATGCATCTGGTGGGTCGGGCATCCTTAATGAAACTGGACAGCAACTGGTACGCAAATTTGTAGACACGCATACTCAGCACCCTTTCAGTATGTACAGAATGGATTGCAGTTTCTCTGGATTGATCCAACGTTTCTGCCTATGAATTGCAATTTGTTAAATTATCATTCCATTTTTTTCTATATTGTTCTCTTAACTTCAATCATCTTGAAGATCCTAGGTGAACTCTTGTGGTAGGCTGGTAGTTGAGATCAGCGGCTAATAAATAATCCATGGTTGAAGCGTGCAAACAATCGATACAATCGAAGCCAATATATCGATACAAGTAGACATAATTTGCTGACTATATCGGCCCAAAAGGCCTGAAAATCGGCTTCTAGAGCTGACTTCTTACAAACAAAACCAACTTGAAAAACTAAACCCATCACCCTGTGATCCTTTCTCATCCAATGAAAGTTCCGTTGTTCACTTTCCACCCTTTGCCTTATTTTCCCAGAAACACTTTGAGAATCTATACCAAATACTAACACCAGTCTCACAGAATCTAATGCAATTCAATTGATATCAGCTGAAAGCTCTTTTAAAAAGACAATGGATCTCATATATTTACTGTGACGGATGCATAGTTTTATTTCAAGAGAGGCAAGGTAAAATGAGAAATTGTAAGACCTTGGCACAGGAGGAAGATGGAGAATCTTCACAATAATTTTCATAAAAAGACAGTACACCTACACCAATTATGAAGATTGTGTTAAGTTTTGAAGGCGAGGATGGACCACAACCGCCCCCCTTTAGGTCTGTCTCTATTCTTATACATATACTCAAACTGATATGTTTTACATGCTCTTCGAATAGGGCGAACGCATTAGCTTGAGCCATCAGTTGCAAAATCATTTGGTCACCATCACGCGCATCAAAGAAATGTTGGGAACGGATCCTGCAACATACTTAAACGAGTGCGCATACACGATATGGACGGGAAGCAACGATTACATCAACAACTACTTGATGCCAGATGAATACTCGAGCAGTGAGCTTTACACACCTGATGAATACGCCGATGTACTGATCAAGCAATACGAACAACAGTTGAAGGTAAATATTTGATCCAATGGATAGCTCCAATTCTGGGTAAATTAACATCTATTTTCATTGTTATCAGTCCCACTTGGTTATTACTTGGAACGTCCACAGTTTCAATGGATCTGATTTTTTTCTATTACCCTTTTCAAACCTTAGACATTGTATTCATATGGAGCAAGGACGTTGGCAATTTTTGGACTAAGTGAGATAGGTTGTGCCCCAGCAGAAATAGCAAAATATGAGACCAACGGATCTCTCTGCGTCGACAAGATTGACGATTTGGTTCTGCCATTCAACAACAGGCTCAAACCCCTCATAAGTGAATTGAATAGCAATCTTACCGGGGCTAAGTTCGTCTACGTAAGCACCTACGGAGTCTCCACAAATGCAATTCCAGGTTTCTACGCTCTCTCTCTCTCTCTCTCTCTGTGTAACAATCTTGTGTTGAGACAGTCCTTTTCGAGCAATTACAAAATGGCAATAAGTGGTAGGCATATAAAGAGATGTATATCAATATTTTGTGGCATAATGTCGATAGTTTACATCCCAGGAAGAATGTGGCCGCGATCCGATCTACTCAAAAAGTCATCTTGTCTCCCCTTTACTTTTTACTATCATTACTTAAAGATGGAATTGATTGTGTTTGTCTAATATTCAGGCGCCACAAATACGAGTTCAACCTGTTGCAAAACCAAGGAGGGTGATGGCCAATGCATTCCCTTCTCAACTCCATGCCAAAACAGGACTTTGATATCTTACTACGACGGATTCCACCCTACAGAGATAGTGAATGTGGAAGTTGCTGAAATTGGTTACGCAGCTTTGCTTTCTGCGGATGCTTCCCCTTTCGATATTCATCGTGTCTCCGGAGGCTCTGAAGGAGGATATAGTGAGAGTAAGCGCTGATATGTGCATTTCAGTTCGACACGGTTTTAGTCGATATGGATCAGTTATTCAATAGTATCTCCTATCGATCCGTGTCGACATCATGTTTGTCCAAATAAAAGTTTGACATCACGAGGGTGTTTCAATGGAATAATAGCACTTTTGTACATTCTTATTTATTTCGTCGATAATGATGTAATATCCTTCGAGATATGGATGGATTGATATAATTTGACAAAGGTTGTGAAGGCTTTTTTTGTTTATTTTGAGCACAAAAGTAAATGATAAGGAATTTAAAAATGCCACACCGATAATATTCGATGCTAGTGATGTAAAATGCAGGATAATAAAGACAAAAGATGAATTTGCAGAAGAACTTTAATTTCTTTGATTAATTGGGGTCCTTTTCGATGAATACACTTGGGTATTTATAATCCTCCATAGACAAAACATATAAAGGCGGTTACTAAATTTGAATAAAGATATAATTTTCTAATCATAACAGCAATTACAATAAGTTAAATCATATCCTATAGTCTAATAACACTTATCCACAAGAAGTTATAAAAAATCCTAAATTAGCTGCAATAGACGTAACCACCTAGCAATTATGTTTTTGTCTTGATTATTCGCTGTCAATGACTTTATTGATCAACTTCTAAGTTTTTTACAAAGGCTCTTGTTGATAATTTTCAGGTTGTATTTTGTTGATAACTTTACTGATGGGTTATTGATTCCTATCAAATTATCAATAATTCCATTCATTGATGACTTTGATTTTCACCACTCTATTCTCATTGACTAAGTCTGTTACTTGTCAATAATATTAAAAATTGGTCATTTTTGTGTGTCCACATATGCTGTCTTTTCAAATAAATAATCGAGCCATCACTCATTTGGCAAATTTAATTTTTCTCCATCAAATTGCCTCATGAATTATTTTCTTGAAAACAACATAGATAATTGTGTTATGGCTCCATGAATGGTGCCACTTGTAAATTTTTTGTTTACTAAACCTTCTTTACTTGGAATTATTTGACCTTTGGTCATTTTAATCAGGTCATCTTTTAAAAGTAAATTGAAGATTTCGTCCGATTTGTAAATATCGACCGAGTAAACTTGAGTGTCGTTAGCCTCAGCTATTTTTGTTTCTTTTATCTTGGTAGGCTTTAAAGGTCGACAATCATAAGGCTTGCCGAGCACCATTTTGCAATAGTTATTCAATGTTTTCATCCTGGTCTGATTTATATTTTGACTCATAATTTTCCATTAAAGCCACATTTTATTTAATGTATTTTTGAGGCCTTACATCTCTTTCTTTTAGTAGTTGCTCATATTTTGATATTCTCATTGCCAATCGAAACAAATTGTCAAAGTCTCGACCTTCAAAATTTTCTCTAAGATTGGATTTTAATCCATCGGAAGCTAGATTCATAAATTCTTTTTTTTTTTTTTTTTGATAGTGAATTCAGGCATCCATTTCAAGCCTTCTTAAAATTGAGAATGGAATTACCTTTCCATTTTAGCCCAATCAGCAACATTTTTGGATGATAATTTAGTGTAACAAGTGAAATCCTTTAAGGTGTGACGTAGCATGATCTTGCGGCTTCTTGCGGCTTCAGTAATCAATAGAAACACAAATCGTCATCCCATATCATCATTTAATTAAAATTTAGTGATATTTACTTCCTTGTTTTACTTTCATAATACAAAACTTGTCCTATGTGAGTTGCATATTTATGGACATCTACTAGACCATACTAATCACATATCAAACACTCGTGCTGCCCCAGCACAATTATATAAAAGTTTTCATTACAGTTTTTATAATATAATTTGTTCTTTTCATCACGCCACTAACAAACCAATTCTAAACGATAATTTCTCTTCGAAGGGGAAAATTGAATTGAATTAATTGGAAATTGGAAATCTCAAATCAACGTCGTACTATCCAGAGAGTAGTGGAAGCACATTTAGAAGTGGTGCACGACGATCATCGTGTCAAAAAATCAAAGGCTTTGCCTATCAAAATTGGGAAAGTCGTTCCGTGCAATAATTTGGTGACTTACTAGTCAACCCGCACAGGTGTCTCGCCCACCACACCAAAATGTGGACCAAATGACTAATGCCAAGAATGAATGCATTATCGCACAAGTTTCCAAGCAAACGAAAAATCTTGGTGACAAGCTTACCAATTATTCTCCCAACATAATTGAATCGAGTTGAATCAAGCCAATAAAGTATCAAACTCAAGCTCAGACTTGGTGCACACATCCGACGCAAGTAACTTGACTCGAGCATTAAAATTTGTGCTGAAGCTCGACTTGACTAGAAAATAAAGATATTGGAACTCGACGTCAACTAATTTATGAAAGGGAATCAAACTCAATCTTGAAAAAGTTTGAATAATGCTGTGGGTGTATTATGTAATTATGAAGGCATTTATGTGTATCTTTAACTTATATTTTCTTTTTTTAATAAACAAAAAACCTTGATGAGGCACATGAGCATGTTGAGAGATTGTTGATCTTGATACAAAGATATATTCGAGTAACTCGAGGTTGGCTCCAGATCACATGAATCGACCTCAAGAAGGTGTTGAATCGAGCTTGAGCTACTTACAAGTAGTTTGACTCATTTTTAGCCTTGATCTTGGTGTCTTTTCCTAAGGTGAAAAATAAATGACTCTTCAATGGAAAATTATACTTGTATCTCCATTTTGTTTTTGAATCTAATAATGTTGATGTTAAATATGGGGAAAATTACCAAAAACATTATAAACTTATTGTATTTGTGCTTAATCAATCCTAAACCTTTTAATTAAGTAATTTAGTTCTAAACTTTTCGACAATTTGCCAAATCATTCTATTCAGCTAAATTTAGCCAAAATTTGATAACGTGGAAGCTGACTATTTTATATGACACAACGGACATTGATGTGAATTGTATTTGTGCTAATCAGTCCTAAACCTTTTAATTAAGTAAAAAACTTTGAAAATTTGCCAAATCATTCTATTCAGCTAAATTTAGCCAAAATTTGATAACGTGGAAGCTGACTATTTTATATGACACAACGGACATTGATGTGAATTTTTTTAGATTTTTTGTTTATATTTTTGTTGGGTTAAGGACTGGGAAGGGTTGCACCACTAGCCGAGGCTTAGCAACACCCGCTTGTTATTAGACAAGGTCTTGCAAGCCATTGCAGGCTGTTGGCAAGGGTTGTGGGGTGAGGATTTGAATTTTTTTAGATTTTTTGTTTATATTTTTGAATTTTTTATTAATCTCTCTCTCTCACTCATTATATTTGTTAAGGACTGGGAAGGGTTGCTGGCCACTAGCCGAGGCTTGGCAACACCCGCCTGCTATTAGACAAGGTCTTGTAAGCCCTTGCAGGTCGTTGGCAAGGGCTGTGGGGTGAGGATTTGCAACCTCCACTAGCGGCTTGTGAGGGCTCATAAGGCCTTGCCTAGTGGTTGGTAGGGGTGGTCGAGCCTTAGCTAGTGGCCGGTAGTGCCCTTACTGACCCTTAACGATAAAAAAGAAAAGAAAAGAAAAGAACAAATTAATAAAACATTTAGAAAAATTCAAAAACAAAATAAAACTTCCATATCAGTGCTAGTTGGCTTCCACATCATCAATTTATATGCAAAATTGGCTGGATGGACTAACTTAGTAAATTATTAAAAGGTATAGGATTAAATCAGTCAAATTGAAATGTTTATGATTGAATTGGCATGAGTGTGATAAGTTTATAAGGTTTTTGGTAATTTTCACGTTAAACATGTGACGTGAAGTTGAAATATATGCTCTATATTTTGAAATTTATTGTGATAGTTTCTAGTCGTATGAGTTCCAAAAAAAGTAATTGTTTGTTCACGGGGAGTAGGAATTGAAAATGAAGATTTCAAATCAAAATAATTTGTAGCATGATTGATTTAATTGGAAATAGATGGAATATAATCTAAAAGTTTCTTATAATTTTGTCCTGCTCTATGGTAGGACTCATATCCAAACATTTCTCAAAGATTAGTATTGTGACATGTGAAAGCTAATGGATTTCACAATTCAAATGTTACGTAAGAGAACGAAACTACCAATAAACAACCCCCAAGATTTATGTGGTTTGTTCATTGATACCTATCCTATGAGAGTGCTAGTCGTAAAGAATCCATTATGAGTCTGAGAGCTATAAAGTTTCAATTACTCAATTGCTCAAGTGTTTCTTGAAATTAAATTATTTTCAATTTCACAATATTTAAGCTAATTAGTTGTTCGAAAAATTATAGTACTGAGAACTACCTCACAACTTTCAAACATTCACGCCTTCAACATGACAAGCAATCTCAACCAGATGTCTAATTTGGACTTGGAAAGATGCCCGTAATTGTGAGGATCTAGAAATGCCGTGCTTTCCTCTTTTACAAGTACAGATGTCTAAATGCGACTGTTCAAAATTAAGCTTAAACTTGAGACATACATTAACGGTAGAATATACAATTTTAGCATAGCAAGACGAAATCTTTAGCTAGCTCTCATAAAACATCCGACGGATAGTTACTTCATTTCATGTACTTGTATTTTTATTCATTTCGAATGGAAATGTTAATTTACAATACATCTGTCGCTTTCCCATGTTACTATATTATAAAACAAGCTATTTGTTTGAAATTTTATTGAGAATAAAATGTTTTCTTTTCTCTCTTCCGTTTGCTCCTCTCCACTTATAGAGAGCCAGATGTGAATTTTTCAAAATTATCTTCTTAATTCCACAAATTTTAGTTTCATTTTTTACGGAACTGTCCCTCAGATGCCTAAGCTTATCTTTTATTTTGGCAAGAATTGATGGTTCCTCGTCATCCATGACAATGTATGACAAAAAGAACCGTTGGATATCTTCAGAAAATACACAATCTCCAAGAGTGCATTTGTATCTAGAGCCCCTCTTATCTATCTTCAAAATAAGAATTCACACGTTCTTTTTTTTTTTTTAAATCTTTTCTTTGTGAAAATTTCGTTGCCAACAATTAGTTGATATATTTTGCTGGTCTCGATGCTTCAAGTTAACCAGTTTTCCAATTTTTCTTTTAATTTTAATTTGGTTGTATTATGATTATTGGTTAATATATTTTTATTCGTGTCACAGTATTTCATATTTTATGTAGACATTCATACCACCATGGGGAAATATTGGCGACTCCATGCTTTATCGTCTTTGTGAGAATTATATTAAACTAAAAGGAGTACACGACAATATGTAGAACTTACAATAACATTTCAATAATATATATCTCAAATTGTGATATAGTGAACTTTTGTTGTTAAAATATGTTACGGAATAGTTAGGTGTTGGGGAGAATTGAGCAACAATTCACCCAAAAACTAAACTAATTTCTCCTCCGAAACTAAATTGATCAAAATCAACTTAATCTCAGTAACAAGTTACCAGCAATATATAATGCCCAAATGATAAAGAAACAAAGTCAACAACAATAACAAGGATTTAATGTGAAAATCCAATGTGGGAAAAATCACAGACCACCCACAAATATCCATTAATCACTAAGAATAGTACCATTCTTTTCAAACTAAATTGATCAAAATCAACAATCTCGGTAATTACACTATATAATGCCCAAATGATAAAGAAACAAAGTCAACGACAATATCAAGGATTTAATGTGAAAATCCAATGTGGGAAAAATCACAGACCACCCACAAATATCCATTAATCACTAAGAATAGTACGATAGTTTTCACACACACTAGAGACTTAACATCAATAATACAATTATATTTCCTTATCACAAAGATGGATTAACAAAAGTAAGGCAAGAAAGCCCTAATCGCAATTGGAGAATTTAAATGAATTTATCAAATGAAACAGACCATTCTCAAATTTAAGCTAATCCCGTCAATATTTTGCCTTTGAATCGATATCACAAAGATTCAACTCTCCTTTTCCTCTTTCTCCACACCCTCTCGGGCGCCATCAGTTTTCTTCTTCTTTTTTTCACTATTTTCTCTCTCCTCCCTCTCGGCCACTCCCAAGCACGAGCACCTCTCCTTCTTTCTTTTGACTTTTTGGCCGTTTCCTCTCTCTCTCTCTCTCTCTCTCTCTTAAATGTTAGCTGCGCCCCACGTGAAGGTGGACCCAGAGAACATAACGTTAATTAAACAAAAAACAGTTGAAAAAAATTAAAATAATATATCAGCAGTTGCCATCAGATTATCGGAAGAAAATTTTAGAGTGTTGATCGGCATTATGTTGATCGCTTTACAATGTTGATCAAAATTTAGGAGGACTTCAGTAAGTCCTTATAATATTTTATTTTAACTCTAAGACATAAAATACAATGGATATTTTTATCAAAAATGGGAAGAAAAAGATATAACTTGAAACGAGGGGTGTATGACGTACATATATCGATACGATAGCCAATCTGAGCACTTTTACTGGAGGGACTACCATTAATGATCCTTGTAGTTGGAAACACCCTTGAAAGAGGAGGCTAATGAAAACGACATCAACTTTGTTTCATTGAAAGCCTTAGCTTTCCTTCAAAAGAATCCGAACACATACCCATTTTCACTTTTAGTTGGTGAAATGATGTGTTTTTTTTCTTTCCTTGATCTGTATATTTGTAGAATTGAAAGTTATAGTTTTAATAATCTTCCAATATAATTTATACATCAAATGTGGATTATCACGTCATGTATACTCTTTTAATGATCGTCATCATTTATTTGTGAAAGTATTTTGTGATATTACGTATCTTTACATTATGCAACTCCTTCACAATTAGAAGGTATCGTGTTTTATAACTTTTTCAATTATTCCCCACCAACTTGTATTTATTAAGAATACACTATCATGTAATGGAGCTCTTTTAAGAAATAATTTCCTTCGATAAACTCTTTTGTTGACCGAATCAATTTATTATTGATTTGCTAAGTTTTATTTGCACGTAATATATGTGTCATCATCTTTTTTAGATAATCTTAAAACATTTGATTACTATATATGGACTATGATATCATGAAATATATTATCAATATTTTAGTATCTTTTGTTTGTTAGTAGAGCAAAGTGCGTTGTCAAATGAGAATCTTCTTATCCACTACAGAGTGATAAGAATTATACCAAATGTAAGACTTCGTTTTTACCGGATGTAAGGTTTGAACCGTGAGGATCATTTATTGTTATGCATGTAATTATATTTATTTATGATATATGCGGAACTATGTAATATAACCTTGGACTTTACCTTATAATTATTAGGGATGATTGGTTCCAAATTTGTTAGGTTTCAATTTGGAATCCGGAACCTACCCTCTTAAAATTGGTTATGATTTTAGAGTCTAGAATCTACCTCGTTTGTCTATAACCAACTTTATTTTTCTGGTTTAGTTTCAAGGTCTACTTAAGAATCTATTTTTCTTTTATTCCTTTTTTTGTTTTATTTTTTACAACAAAATAATATCAGCAACAAATCGATTTCAAGTTAGAGATAAATGAGGGTGAACAAGCAACAGCAAGTCGAGAGAGACCAAGGATTGTGACGCTCGAACGAGAGAGAGAGAGAGAGAGAGAGAGAGAGAGAGAGGTTTGAGTGAGGTGAAAGAGAACAGAGAAAAATTAGGATTTTTAGGGATTATGAAATTGGTTCAAAATTTAATTCCAGTTCACAAGTGTTTTTTCACTCGAAACCAGGAATTGAACCGGTTCCAATGAGAACTTGGAACCAGACCGATTTTCAAAGTTGTCTGGTTCGATTCCCCATTAGAATCAGTCTAGTTGCATAATCCTATAATTGCTCTTGAGAAAGCTGAACAACTAGCTTGAAAGGATCGTAAGAAAGAACACTAGCCCTATTAATCACGGTGGTTCTTCATCTTGAGTAAACCCCAGATCTTCAAAACATCAATGAGGATGAATTAACTCCTTAACATTGAGTGCATTCCAATCTTCAAATCAAGCAACAAACAAAAAAGAAAATCTTCAAATCAGGACAAGATCATCTCATACTCTGTCCTTGGACATATAAAACTCGGGATAATGGTATAATTGCTACCGTGCAGCTGCTTTAGGTTCTGGCAATGCATGCCGGGGACAATGATGACTTGGATTTGACTGAGGAAATCCTTGTCAAGTCATGATTAAAGGGGCTTTGCAGCAGTGTTCTGCAATTTTCTGGCCAAAACGCCCCGAACTTGCGTAGGAGTTAAGGGTCAAAAGAAGAAAAAGCAGCAGCAGCATTCACAGAATTTACTGTGCATCAATTCAAGAACATGAAGATCAACAACCCTTTTGAAAAATTCCCAGAATTATCGACAGCCCTTCATTCTTGAGTGGCCATAGGCTCGATCTATCATCCGCCCTAACTCATGCATATTCCTAACGATAATTCTAGCTCACCATAAAGCGATAACAAGGTTTATGGCTCAAATTGCCGAACCTTCCCTTAAACCCTAAAAACAGAATACAGTCAATCATTCCAAATTAGCATGTACTCTCTCCGATCACCTATCTGTCGCTGTCCAAAGACGAGTACAGAAAGTCGCACCAAAACGAACACCGGACGACTACAATTACGCGCGATCGTCGCGCTACATCCGTGTCATACAAAATGGCTTCAATCCCCCTTCATTGGAGACTTATTTATGATCTATATAATCCCCCCAAGATCAACCCAAATGAGGTTATCTACAAATTGGTTACATCAGCAGAGGCCTTCCATCTTCCGCTTGCTGTCGAAAGAGCTCTGCTTCAATGTCCGATCTCTCCATCTTCCTTCTGGTCAGATTCTACCAGCCAACAAAACCCAGGAAGCTGCAGAAAAGAAAGAAATTTATCAAGAAAGGAAGAAACTTTGCAGGAAATTACTGAAACCGAAGCGAACCCATTTCTCCAATTCCCCTAATTCAAGCTGTAAAATCAAAAGAATCGGAAGACGAGCGGAGCAGGATCGGAAGCGAACCTGAGCGATCGGATGGCCAGCTGATGGGAGAGGAAGTGGAAGAGGAAGTTGGCCCCGTGGAGGAACACCACGAACCCCGTGCAACCCAGCACGAATAGCTCCACCATCATCTCTTCTCCTCCTCCTCCTCCTCCTCCTCCTCCTCCTTCTTCTTCTTGTCGGAGCAAGAGAAAGCAGAGGAAACGAGAAGAATCTCCAAATGTTTCAGACCAAATTCTGAAGTCCCGTGCTCTTTAGTAACGATGGTGCCCCATTTTGGCCTCCGGTGGGGAGGGTGCGAAATTACTAGTATGGGCTCGAGCGGCGAGGTTCGCGATCGGTGACGTCGGCGGCTCGGCATGGGTAAGATGGTAAATTCGACGCCACCCGCAAGTCCCACCGCCCCATGGGCAGTTTTTCGGTGGCTCGCAAGGGAGATGACTCGTGGAAAACGAGGATGTTTATTGGCCGAGAGGCTTGGGTGGTGAGAGTGGAGATGAATGAGCTTTTGCATCATGAAAAAGAAAATTAAATTTTGATTATCGATTCGGTCACTAGGGAAAATTTATGTATTTATAGAACAATTACAGCACATGAGTTTTTTTAAATTAATACCACGAAAAATTAAAATTTGATCAATTGGTAACAAATTTACCTACAAAAACTATAAATTGATATATTTATGATAAATTTATTATTTATTAATTTTTATTAAATTAGATTAATATCACGAAAACCACAAACTATTAGGTAAAATTTTAAATTAGTACATCCGCAACTTTCATGTGTTATTCAACTTAGTAATTTGTTAGTAAAATTTAACGAAAATTAATGGATAGTAAATTTGTCATAAATCTATTAATTTGAAGTTTTTCGTGGTCAAAATATTAATTTGGGATAAATCTTTACATGTGTACTAATTTGTGATTTTTCGTGTTGTTAACCATTATTTTTTGTTGGAGCATACTTTTATTAAGAGCAAACTGTTAGGGATACATGTGTGAGTTATAATAGAGAAATCCACATTAGAGAATAAGTGTGGTGTTAAAAATTAATATATCCTAGTTAGTTTATATCTCATTAGCTTAAGTTTTTGAATGAAATATGTGTTAAATTAGATATATTGATGAGCTTAGACTTGAGTCCTCATTGGCAATCTTCTTAGATGAAAGTATCGAGCATCTGCTTTATGCTCCCAACACAAACCTAGTCCAAAACATTAGTGTGCTCATAGGAGGGGCATCTAAGCAAAGCAAATCTCATAGGGATTGCCAGAGGTGAGTTTGAATACGATGTTACAGGGGATATCGATTTATTCCTATTAATCTTGGTAATCGTTCCATCTTGCATTCAATGATGGTGAATTCCCATGCCATGAAAAGAAAGACACTTCTTTGAAATGACGATGACAACATCATTTGATATTAACTTACACAGTATATACCCTTGTTATTAGATCATATATGACTGAAATACTCCTATGAAATTAGCTTGGGTATTGTCATATCCATTTCTCAAGTATCAACTGTTACAACGAGAAAAATCGAGAAATACCCATCATTGTGCACCAATTGTTATATGGGGACACTAGATATCGCATCACGAAAACACACAAAACTCTAAAATATTAATCAGTGAGAAAACAATCGAGGATCGAGAACGATGGATTATAACTTTAATAGGGACAAAGTGAGAAAACAATCGAGGATTGAGAACGATGGATAATAAATTTAATAGGGGCAAATTGAATTTTTTTTTTTTTTTTTTTTTTTTGCACCCAAAACTTTTTCTGTGTCTACTATCCTCTTCGGTCATTCCCAGAAGGATTCCACATAAGTTACGGATTGCTAGATTTGAGTCACGAACACTCTGTTCTGCCAACAACCGGAAGATCCAAGTCTAGCGACGCAGTCGCAGTAACTGTACCAGAAAACCACCAATCAAAAAAAAAAAGAAAACATCTTCTCCGCAGGAGTAGCGGAGGGAGGTTGAAGTTGAAAGGTGGGTTGTGGTCGGATGAAGAAATGACGTTAAGACGCGCACGTCCTACCCACCTTCCATTCCTTTTTCTATATTAACAGCGCCGACCGACCGACCGACCGACCGTGCCACTGGCTCTCGGCCTTGGCCCTCCTCCTCTTTTGTTCTTTAGTGCGCGTCAAAGGTCGGATTCGGCCGATCGCTTGCGTTTGATATTTCTTCGAATCGTTTATTGCAGGTTTCGTTAGTCTTTCTCCTTCCCCCCTTTTTGGATATTTGTCACTTGTGATTGGTTGCTTCTCGTGAGTTTTATTATCTACAAGGAATCAGCATCGTGCGGACTCGCCTAGTTCTTTTCTTCGTGCAACTTGCAATGTCCAAGCTTATGGCGACGCATTTGTCCATGCACGAAACTATCTGATATTTTTTTGTTGAGTTTTGTTGATTTTTGCTTTAACTTTCATTTTTAAACCTTTACCCTACAAAGATAGAAGTCGAAACTTACACCCGAAACTAAATCGTCCCATCTTAACTCCATTGAAAAGGTGAAAATTCTAATTTTTCATCTCACCCTTTTCATATAAGAAGGGTGGCGTAAACCCTAGTGGTTAAGCCATCTAGGGTTCCCTTCCATAGTTTGCATTCTGGGAATATATCCCACGTAGCTTGACTATTAAGTTGTCGCGTGCCAGACATTTGTGTAGTTTATGTGCTCTCGATGGCTTAATCCGGTTCTATGAACCTAGATCCAGCCTAGGACTGATTTAGTTCCCGATTTAAAGGTTAGAACTGCTAGTTTTATCTAGCAATTGGTTTAACCTATTTGGTTCCTAAGTTAAACCAGTACTAAATTGGTTTTGAAGCCTCTTTTAGGGGAAAAATACTTTAGCACAACCCATTAGGAATTGAACTAGAGTTTTGAACATGAACAAAGAACAATATAACTACTTGACCAACAAATGTTTATATATGAAATGGTGCAACATTTATGTTCTATATTATAATAAATTGATTTTCTTTTAACCCAAAGCATAAAACAGGCGATTTATAAACCAGGCTCAGAACCAACCGGTTTGATTTGGAACAGAGGGTTTAATGGTTAGCTTCCAATTCTAGATTAGTAGTTGGTTCACTTTGAAATCGATCACTACTCTTCATTGCTAATTTCTAAAGACTAATTTTTATCACACTTACTGTTGAATCCATCAATCAAAATCGTTTGATGAATTCATCTCAATTCTCACTCAAACAAATTCCGGAAAAAAAAAAAGGGGAAAATTGTCCAAAAAGTCATAAATCTATTGTATGATGGCTAATTTAGTCCTAAATTTTAGATTGACTAAATTTAATCATAAACTTTTTGACAATCAATGTAGTCATTCTAACTAAAATAGATAAAAAATCGCTAACATTGCCGTTAACCATCTTATGTGGCATGAACATGGAGGATGGCCTGCGTTGAAGTACACAATTTTTATAATATTTTAAATTTTTTATCAATTTCTTTTCTTTTCATTTCTTTTTATTCACAGTTTGCTTTTCGAAAGGGCTAGCAGGCAAGGGTCATGGCCCTCCTTGTGGTGAGACCCGGCCAGTGAGAATTGTTGGCCTTAGGAAAAGAAAAAAGAAGAAGGAAAGAAACAGAAAAATTCAACAAAAATCCATAAAATTAAAAAAGTTGCAAAAATCATTAGTATTATTGATTGTGCTATATAGGATAGTTGGCAACTATGTCAGTAATTTCCGATCAATTTTGGTCTAAAAGTTTATTTTGATAAACTGTCAAAATATTTATGACTAAATTAGGTAAATTTAAAAGATTATGATTGAATTAACCACTGTATAATAGGCTTACAACTTTTTAGACAATTATTTTGAAAACCTGTACATCGTCCAAGTGACAAGCATAAATTCTCGTACTAGGCCTGGGCCAGCACAAGAACAGCAACGGAAAAGGTATATTTCTGTTGTGGGTATCGTCTGCGACAGATCCAATCGTGTTCAATGCAGTCTGACAACATCACCTCCACGAGAAACAGTCATTTTGGTTTGCTCTTACTTGGGCTCATTCTTACAAGGATGCTAAGTAGCAACGGGACGCAGATTCCTCCAGTTGCATCGGCTTGGCGCCCTTCGGTTTTGTCTGAGAGTGAGCCCCTTACCAGTCCGGTCTCCGGTTCTTCATCATGCCGAAACGAACTCGAGTTGGGGAAATACAAGCGCCCGCTGTTACCGGGTCTGATCCCGATCAGGCGGCCGAGCGACACGCTGCTGTCTTGGAAGAAGGATGCCGATGACTGAACAGTCTCGCAAGAGAAAAGGGCAACGTTCCACTCATTGCACAGAGCAGGCAGAATGCTAAATTTTGAGAAGCATATGCTAGGTTGGAGCTGAATGTACCGAGCGACAAAAATTTCGAAATCTTTGACGATTTTGTTTAGTGATTGAACGAATGGTTAGAAAAATATCAGACCACAACCGAAGAGAGGAAATCTTTTGTTTAATGCACCAGTTACACTAGGCATGTTCTTCTTACATAACAAGAGAAGGGCGTATAGATATTTTCGAAGGTAGAATTTTACCTCTGTGTCAAGGGCAGAGGATGAAATTGAGGAGAAGCGGGTCGAGGGCGCGCAAAAGGATCGGGGATCGACGGTGGCAGATTGTAAGCTCTCAAACAGTCTGAGTCTCAAGTGCATGATCTCGAGCCCGAGCGGCCATCCAATTCGCTCCTCCGGGTCCTTTCACAATAGAGATAAACCTCAGTCTCTTTCAAATATTCATATAGAGTACACAATATCTCATAACAACACACGAATTCCTATTCCATAAGATTTGCAGAGGAACAGAAGGCAAGGAAGATCGGTTAAATTCACACGAAACATTGCTAAGAAGAATGACATTCCGAACATCGAGTGTACTGGTCTGAGGAACTGATTTGGCAACAACAAATTGAGGTCGGAAAATGGTTCCTTTTCAATACCATTGTCATCACATGAAGAGGTATCTAGTCTCTGCATATCTTGAAATTGCAGTTCAAGGACTGACGAACCGTTCCAAACTTCTTGAACTGTTGAACTAAGCAGAGGACTGTCTGATATAATTCAATCAGAAGAAGAATTGCCGAACCAAGAAGCATCATCACACCAACTCTCTCTCTCTCTCTCTCTCTCTCTCTCTCGTTAACTGAACCGTTGAAGGGTCAAACAACACCCCGAAAAGATCTCTCTCTAGACCTATGGCAGCTCCAGAAAGATTGATGAAACAAGAACATACCAATGGTCGAAAGAAGATACCATGGAGATACATCACGAACAGTACCACTGATTGTCCTAATGAACCAGCAGAATCTG
Organism: Angophora floribunda; assembly: GCA_014182895.1. Classification (NCBI taxonomy): domain Eukaryota; kingdom Viridiplantae; phylum Streptophyta; class Magnoliopsida; order Myrtales; family Myrtaceae; genus Angophora; species Angophora floribunda. The sequence goes on along the minus strand of CM024709.1, from coordinate 33,309,610 downwards.
ACTAGAATGAAGAACAAAGCGAAGCGGAAATCACACAAACTGCTGAGCTTGTTACCTCTGTATCCATCTGGTGTCGAGGGCCTCGTGCACAGAGAGAGAGAGAGAGAGAGAGAGAGAGAGAGAGAGAGAGAGGGTCAGCGATAACGAAGATCACAAATCACTCAAACGCATTAAAAGCTTGGATTTTTCGGATGGCCCGTCCAAAGACTTAGAGCAAGTCTTCCTCCCCTGAAAATTCTTTCTTAAGCATTGGTATTTAGTGCATCATGGCCCCACTGATCTTGGGTTTTAGCCTTTCAAGTCACAGTTGGTGCAGCTTCCTCCCTCCACTTCTCTAATTGGCAGCTTTGAAAATAACAGTAATCCTGCCCTAAAACAACAGATTAACCGCCCAACCTTTACGGCCCAATTGCCAATTATTTAGTGTTAGGCAAACCTTGCTAATCTCATGATTAGAGTCGATGGGCTGTCTCCGAACATTCGTTTGATCGATGGAGACATAGATCCTACAAGAGACGCTCAATTCATGTTTCGATGGATGAAAGCAATATGGATCTTCAATGGCCTTGTGATCATGATACTAACGCATTTTTGGATGAAGTTACCATTTAAATGTACAGGTATCGTGTTCTTGTGGGAATCCAATTTCACCTAACCTTTGAGCCATTGATCAAGATTGTACCCCAACAAAAATGATGTGTCTAAGCCACTCCTAATCTCTTGGTTGAGAGAAAAAGAAGGGAAAAGAGAGAATGAGGAGCGCTCTGAATGTCACTTGTCAGTTCTTGATGGGTGAGACTGAAGGTTCAACCTTTAGGTGCATTTGATGCCCTCTACTTATCAATCCCCGTTGATTGAAGACAAAATTGAATGCGAGCAGTGATGGATCATCACCACCGTGCATTAAACGTAACGTTACTTCTCATGAAAACTTCACAGCCGACACCTTGATTTCAGCAAAAACAGAAGCAAATGAATGAATGAATAAATAAATCAAAGGGTATAGTGAGAGAGTCTTCAGGCTTTGAAATTTTTACAAGTAATGTCAGCAAGGAAATTACTACAACTAGTGCCAATTGGCTGATTCCTAAATCACTCGATTAAGAAATGGACACAGGACAACTTCATGGTATCTCTAGCACTCATCTAAATTGACCCCTTGAAAATTATTTAGATCATTGTCTTAGTGGTTGGCCTCTCCAACCACAGCTCTCAAGCTAAGACCATCATATCAAAGAGAGAACCATAGCTTCATAAGTTTTGCCATGGAGGCATCTTGTACGATTCCACAGTAATTTTCAAGTACTTGGAAACTCCATTAATTCCTATATGTCCAAGCTGCAAAGTCTGACGCTGCTTAACGGAGTTTCCCGAGCTCACCCTACGTCTACCTGTTCAGACCGATCAAAGGCCATCCGTGCACTTTTTTTGTTTTTTGTCAGAAAAAAGTCTCCTTTCATTACTTCAAGTGAAATGGGAAGTACAAGATACTTGCGCCACCAAGCAAAGTAGGTCCCAAAGAACTGAAGGAGGATTAGTAGTCAAATTAGAATGGAGATTTTTCTTTTTGTGGGTCTTGACAATCCAATATGCCACTTGATTTGTTTTTCTTTCACGGTAGGCTATTTAAAATTGCTTAAAATGTCCCATCAATCGCTTGCATTTGGTGATGAGAGAGGCCACCTCACATGAGCACAAGTTGTGATCTCTAAGTGCGCTTATTAACCTTAAACAGTTTAACTCCAGAATGAAAGAGAGTTAAGATCTAGCTTAAAAAAAAGGAAGGGCTTCTAGATAAGCAAGGATTTCAAAATATTGCTTGAAGTTCCTTCATGAAAACACCCACCACTCTCTCAACTTCATCTCTGCAAACTTGGCGACGTTTCTTGCGGTTTGTCCATCTATTAGAGACTTGTCAACATTGATCTTCAACCAACCCCTTCTCCAAGGGTCCCATATCTTGGGTAAGAGTTCCTATAGCCGCTTAAAATTAGGAGTGTGTAACAGGAATCACCCAAATCGAGACCGGACCAATTAATTCTAGGTAGTCTCGGGGGTGTCGGTCCGGTCCTTTGTTCCTATTTTTGGAACCGGTGGCTAGTCGGTCTGGTTCTTGATTCTAAGGGGGGAAGCGGACCGTTTAGACCAATAAAACCGGACGAACCATATTTTTTTAATTTTTTAAAAAATTTTGAAAACCATTTAGCCATTAGGTTCATTCCTTTCTGATCTCTTTCCCATTCTGTTGTTACTTTTCCCATTTCTTTCCTTTCCACTTTTCTCTCACTAGCCCTAACTGTGCAAAATCAACCCTTTCCAAGTTTCCGTCTCATAGGCACAGCCTTGCCTCATTCCTTGCTCTGAGCAAGTCACTTGACTCTCGTGGCCTTGCCTCCTGCCTTGCTCAACGTCCTCTCGTGGCCTCACCACACGCCAACAAGTGATTTGGTCCATTAGAATCGGAAATTGGACTGGTTGGTCCGGTGTGATTCGTGGTTCCAAGACCAATCCGTTTAGTCCATGGTCCCAAAAAATTGGGAATGGGTCCTCTTGCTCCAATTCTCGATTCTTAGGTGGGATTAGATTGGACTAGGGCTCGATCACCCCTACTTACAATGGGCAATACTTTTCCAATAATGAAAAGGGGACATGAGCTAGGAATGGAGTACTCCTGAAGTTTTCGTAAAATATATTCTAGATTCACATCGGGTCCAACTTTTTTGTGCATTGACAATCAATAGAAAGCAAAAGCAACTCGCAAATCTGTGAAGAGAGATCAGTGTCAAATTGATTTGTGTTGAGAGGCACGTTATTGGGGTGGCATTAGAAAAGTCCCACGTCAGGGATTTCATGTGGAGTAGAGTAGTTGATAAGTCATACTCGACCTTTAATTCATCGGCTTAGGATTTTCGAGTGAGGTGAGTCAGACTGGTGAGCTCGCTCTCGAGTTCTCTCTTGCTGATCCATGGGAAGAAATTTTCAGCAGTTTGAATGGTTCTCGTGTGGTGCTGAGATGAGAGCTATCCAATGGGCTCTGGTTTTACTTCTTGCTCCATTGGGCTTCAAATAAACGAACTCACCCTTGGATGGGCCTTGGGGGTTTCTAGGCCCAAAGAGGAAGACACTTACCGAGGTTTAACAAACTTGGAGCAGCCCAATAAGCTGAACCCCTTGTTCTGAGCCCATCCAGAAAATGGATGGATGCAAGACTCGACACACTTATGCTCATGTGATTCTAGGATATTTTATTCCGTTGCTTCTTAGAAGCACTGGATTTGGAGTTTTAAATTAGGGTTGTTGGTTTCAAAGTGGGTAAGTTCTAGATTCAAAACCTAAAAGCTACCATGTTAGAGTCGGCTCTCTAATTTTGGATCCGAGAATTGAATCGTTTTCATTAGGAATTGGGTTGAAAGCTAACTGAGCCTAATTTTAAGTAATATAATTTTTTAAGAAAAGCATATTATGTGAACGGTTTGTGGTAAAGTGATTAAGGTATTGAGTGGATTTCCTAACCTTCCTAGGCTTGAAACCTATCTCCAAGATATTTATCCTTTTTCTTTTCAAACAAAGTTAAAAGAAGAAGAAGCTCGAATCAAGTTCAAAACCCAAGTCAGGTTGAGAACCGCCCTTGAAAATCGTTTCAAAACCAATTTATGGTATAAAAACAGGAACCAGATCAATCAAGTCCGATTCTACTTGGTCTCTGTGTGAATTGGTCTAGAACTAGTCGAGTAAGGCCGGTTCACCATGGTTCGCGAATAGAAATGGTCCAAAATTCATTTATTTTTTGGCCAGAGTACCAGCCCAATTGCTCATCTCCAGTTTGGACATGCTCATTAAACATGTACGTGGAAATTACATTTCTTCTTTTTCCATGATGATGGATATATTAAGTATTCTTTATTGTTCGAGTTCTATCATTTCCCTTTGGGCCAATTATCCAAAAGGGAAAGGAAAAGAAAACCTTATCCATTCATGTATGAGCCCGCTGGTGCTGCAATCATGGTTGGATCGGTGACCACATTTCTCCTTTTCCGGTGAAGAATATGCACCCATTTGCACTAGTGTAAACTGTAAATTAGGCTTGTACGTACAAGTGACTAGTGACTCAATCAACACACAAATTAATGTATACAAGACGAGATTGTACATTTTTTATGAGTGCTTCACGCATACAAATAACTTCTCACTGCGTTTAAGTATAAACAAAAAAAGAAGAAGGTGTTATCTTAACCCCGCTCTCATCAATCGTTTATCGGTCTTGCCTATGCACAGTCCGAATCTTCAAGATTCATCTCCAAGTGCGGTTTTACTTTGCGTGAGCCAATCGTGATTCGGCATGAGCCCGAGCATAAAATCTTCTATAGGTTAGGATAAATTCATTGAATTGGGCACATGCACCTCCCACCCACCATCATCCACAAACACAAGAACACAAATCGAACCCTGGATCTTGGGCAACCCGAATGCTGAGGACCAGTCGAGCAGACAACCGAGGAGGGTCCGACAAATTTATCCCGGTCGATCAACATGTGATGCCCCTTTGCATTATGAAATTGGCCACACTGACGTTATCAGAAAAACGTGGTTGGTGGGTGGGTGTGATTATGTCTTCCGGAAGGATTTCACCTTTCTTTTTCAATTCATAGCAGCCTTTCTTCTTCCCAACATCATGATTGCCGATTCAATCATAACTTTCCCTGCTTTATAAAGTAGAATCGGTGCCTTTTGTGGATTTAGGTTCCATGAGTCCACGAAGGCGCGGGCAAAATTAAAGCTGCGATCGAAATTTTTACAGCTGCTTTGCTATCATGGTGCTTCTCGTGTTACCTTGGTTTTGGTGGCGACATTGATTAGTTACCTTAGTTTTCTTTTGACTTAGAAGAACGAAGCGTTGGGATCGCGACAGGTTGGGTTCCTATTCGGTCGAATGTCTTTAAGATCAAGTTCGAGGGGAAATAGCTGTCGCCAATCCTCTAGTCTTGGAATGAATGGCGTGCTATCTATTGCGCAAAAGCCGACTCGACCGGGGTATGATTTACGATTTCGATTCTTCCCCGAACGGCAGGCAACAAAGGAGAACCGCGAACAAGCCACTGGTTGCGAGTATTTTAGACCCAGGCTCGACCATGACACTGGACAAAACCCTAGAAAACGCCTTCGCTTTCGGAGTCAAAAAGGACCCGCAGACCCTAAAGAGCCTCTAGATCGACAAGCCACATCCGACTCCCGAACGAGTCATGCGTCCGCCAATCAAGGAGATCAGTACGCGGTGGGCAGGACGCTTTCCTTTGTCGTTTTTTTATTTCCATTCAAAGTCTTTCGACGCCGTATGGTCAGGACCTTTGCTGTTCGCACATTTGGCTTCCACTAATGCAATAAAAGATGCAAGGGACCTCATTACTTTACGACCTCGAAACCCAGATGCTAGTCGGGTTCGATCTTCTCGATTGGCATCTTAGACGGCGTACGATCCTCGATAGACCCGATTGACCACCGAGGCAAGCTAGATCTACCAAAGTAGATATTGGAGATATCTCTACCCATTTGCCAATTGCTTAGGTAACCAAGGACGGAGGGAGTGGTTGAGGTGAGGACCTTGGAATTGGAATCTTTGCCTCTAGCGGCCGTATTTATAATTTTTGCCACCTATGATAACAACTAGCTTTGAATAATGGGGACTAGTGAACTGATCAGATCGGGCCTATTGGAAAGGTGAGGACGTTAAACTTGAATCTGCCAAAGTCTAGCTCTCTACGTCAATTAGGATGGGCAGGTCACGTATCATTGTACTTGGAGTAGAAAGGATGTTAAATAAGTGCCTGAAATCCGAGGGATGTGAAGAAGTTACCGTAAGCACAAATGGTAGGAGAGTTAGTTTGGCTATCTTCATCAGAATAAGAGTAATGTTATGTGAGACTTTGAGAGCATTGAAAAATATTTTTTTATTAAAAAGTCAATCTAAAAGTTTAAGTTTATAGAGAGCATATAAACTCTGACAGCATATGAAATTTGACGAGAGGTGTTTGCACATGTGATAAACTTTGACAGTTCTCATTAAAAAGTCCAATCTGTGGACAAGTGTTGTGGGAAACTTTGATAGTTCTAGTAGGGGGAGAAAAATGGCAGAGAGATGTGGTGATGGGGTAGTGAGAGATGGCATTGGGTGCTAAATTGATGGGGACATTACTGGTGAAGAGGCAATGGTGGAGCAAAATGTCAAAGAGGAGAGTTTTGCAGCACTTATATTATATGGGGAGAATTAGAAAAGTCACTAAACTTTATTGCGGTTGTCTTTTAGTCTAAACCTTTTTTTTTTGCCGATTGATCCTAAACCTTTGCGAGTCTTGTGTTAGTCAGTCCGTAAATCCGGCCAAAATTAGGGACGTGGACGCGACCGGCCCGGCGATAATATTTTAATAATATTTTATTATTTTTATTATTTTCCGATTTTTTTATTATTTTTTTAATTTTTCTGTTTTTTTTTTCTTTTATTTTTCTCCCCTCCCCTCCCCTGCCGGCGGCAGTGGCCGGCCAGCGCCGACGAGGCTGCCGGCCACTGCGCGAGGGCCGCGAAGCCCTCGCCGGCGACCTGGGGGCCGCCGGCGAGGGTCGCGGCCCCGGCTTCGCCCAGATCTGGGCGAGGCCGGCCGCGGAGAGGCGGCTTCGCCCCGATCTGGGCGAAGCCGGCCGCGGCCAGGCGGCTTCGCCCAGATCTGGGCGAGGCCGGCCGCGGCCAGGCGGCTTCGCCCAGATCTGGGCGAGCCGGCCGCGGCCAGGCGGCTTCGCCCAGATCTGGGCGAGGCCGGCCGCGGCGAGGCGGCTTCGCCCAGATCTGGGCGAAGCCGGCCGCGGCGCCTTCGCCCCGATCTGGGCGCCGGCCGCGGCGAGGCCGGCCTCGCCATGGCCTGGCCGCGGGCGAAGGCGGCCTCGCCCGCGGCTGGCGAGGCCATGGCGGGCCTGGGCGAAGGTCACCATGGCCTCGCCAGCCGCGGGCGAGGCCGCCTTCGCCCGCGGCCAGGCCATGGCGGGGCCGGCCTCGCCCAGATCGGGGCGAAGCCGCCTCGCCGCGGCTGGCCTCGCCCAGATCTGGGCGAAGCTGGGGCCGCGACCCTCGCCGGCGGCCCCCAGGTCGCCGGCGAGGGCTTCGCGGCCCTCGCGCAGTGGCCGGCAGCCTCGTCGGCGCTGGCCGGCCACTGCCGCCGGCGGGGGGAGGGGAGGGGAGAAAAAAAAGAAAAAAGAAAAAACAGAAAAATTAAAAAAATAATAAAAAAATTCGGAAAATAATAAAAAAATCAAAAAATAATAAAAAATTATTAAAATATTGTCGCCGGGACATTACTGGTGAAGAGGCAATGGTGGGGCAAAATGTCAAAGAGGAGAGTTTTGCAGCACTTATATTATATGGTGTACCGGCAATTTGGCATGGCCTGGCAGGTTGGGAGTGGATATGAAAGGGGATGGGTATTAGCTGGAGTTGACGAAGACCGACCCTTTTGTCCTGTTGAGGTGGGCAAAATGCACTGGTAAATACTAATCAATGAGCGTCATCGAGAGGTTGTAGATCTCACGGTGCAATGTGGCATTTCAAGTTGTAGAAAATTGCGAAACTGAGGCGTGTTTGATCACTTCATTACCATGGTAATGATGCCGACTGTCTTATGATGCCATTCAAAGACTTGGTGGTTAAGCAATGCGTGAGACCTAAAGCATCATTTCAGTTTTTGGTTTGATGGGGGGGGTGTGGAGCAATTAGATTGATTCGTAATTATTAGGGAAGTGGTCACTATTACATTTGGGAAACCCCGAGAATTATATTGAAAGTAAGATGATGTTTGGATAACTTGTTCTCATATCTGTATTAAAATGGTTACGCCTCATGACAAAGCCCGGGAAATTTCCGGGTTGGTCCCCTAGAAACCGATTCACAAATAGGACATATGCCCCCTTCGATTCACATTGTTTGAATGCTTCACGAGGATGCTCTTGTCCTGTCTCTGAACATTTTGGATTGGAATGAGGCAAGCTTCGAGTGGACCACGTAGAATGGTCCAAGTGAACCCAAAAGCAAAATAAAAAATCGAGAGAGAGAGAGAGAGATAAGAAGATTTGTCATGATTAAGCATAATATCTTTCATACTATATAACATTAATACATAGATTTGTCATGATTGTGCATAATATCTTTCATAGTACATAACATAAATACTATGGATCTTGCAAACCCTGTTTCATCCTGCCATCTAATTGGCCAACCACTACAGCTTTGATTTGAACACAAGCAACGAATTATAACATATGCATTTGTATTTATAGAACATATAAATAGCCTTTTAGAGAATATTTCCATAAATGCAAGACAATTTGAATAATAGGCCGAAACAAAAATCCATGCAAGCAAATTGAAAGAAAAATGGTTTCAATAAATTTTTTTTTTTTTTTTTGCATAAGACATCACATAAATATATTGGGCGTCATATGAAAGAAAAACTTTAACATAAGAAATTCTCGAACCTAGCTTTGTCTCGGATCGTCGCTTTTTCTTTGAGGGGATGCGGATTCTCAGTCGAACTCTTAAAGAGGGTCCAGTAAGGTCCTTCTAGAAACAATTTATGGAAGTTTGGTAAGTTGTTAGATCAGTAATAAATAGGATTTTAGCTTTTTATAGAATTTTCTTTTTTTTAGCATTGCAACATTTTACACAGAAACTAGCAGGTTTTCCAACTTTAGTTGTCCGATGCTGACTAGTGATTTGCAGGCGTTAGTGGGTGCTCTTTCGGTAGTTCGTGGGGGGCATTGTCATCTCCAGCTTCTCTTACCCCACCTTCCTTGATGATGGGTTCGTACAAAAGTAGTGAGATCGAGCAACATGCACAACTTTCCATGTTCATATAAGGAATAAATACATTAAAAATCTTAAAATTTATCATGAAAATATAATTAAATTTTAAATATTTCAAAAAGTACAATTAAATCATAAAATTTGTATGAAAATATAATCAATTTTGACAATTTTTAGGATTTGATTATATTTTCGTAATAATTTTTATGACTTAATTTTATTTTTGAAAGTTTTAGAACTAAATTGTACTTTGTCGACAAGTTTTAGAACTTTCAATATAATTATCTCTTTGAGTAATGAAGTAATGAGTGCTTTTAATGTGTATAAGATAATGGATTTTGCATTAGACAATGGATGAGGCTTGCCAAAATGCATGATGATCTAATCTGGGTGCATTGGTAGGACTCGATATTTGGGTAGGGAGCTAGGTGATAGTTGGTGTGTAATGTTACCTCCTAAGTCAAATCAAATGGATCTCTCATTTCATCAATAATCGTGTAGGATCCATGTTTCGGTAATATTATTGCTATAAATGCATATCTGTGAGTACTTGTCGGTGGGCGATCAATCACTTGATGGGTCAATTCTAAGGTGGAATTCCAGAACCGGCCTCGTTGGAACTCGTTCATGACTACTTAAAAGTAGGTTGCATTGAGTTTGTTTAACCAGCTCGGATCCGGTTCGACCGAGGACCCAATTGCATGCATAATCTTTGCTTTACGATTTTGTTGGTCCCTACCAAAAAGAAAAAGACAATGCATAATCCCTCTTCCATATACACTTTTTTATTATTATCAAACCCTCAACTTTCATCCAAATACATTTCCACACCCCCTAACTTTTCCAATCTTTTCAAACACGCAGTCCCAGGGAATACTGCAAAATAAGGCCACATATTAAAAGTAAAAGCTAAAGGGTATAGTTTAATAACATCTTTGCGTCTCTCTTTCCACCACAAAACACATAATTCAAACATAATCATGAATAATTAAACTTCTTCAATTTCATCCTTTCAGAATGCATCAAAGTAGTAAGTCTCTCTCTCTCTCTCTCTCTCTCTCTCTCTCTCTCTCAGGGCACGAACTCATTGTCCTGGCTCTCCTGGAACTCCTCCTGGTCCTGGTATCCTCGCATGGAGGTGTCGCGGACGTTGTTGAACTGCTGGTCGTAGAGGTTGACGTTGCCGTTGGAATTGCCGCGGACGTTGTTGAACTGCTGCTCGTAGAGGTTGACGTTGTCGTTGGGGTTGCCGTTGCCGTCGCCGTTAACGTAGTAACCCTGAGTCGAGTACTCGGGCTTCGACCTCGCGTACCTGTTCTGGAAGTACTTCTCCTCATTGTCCATGTCGTAGTAGTACTTCCCGTTCGCCATGTACCTCGTGTCGCTCATCCCTTCTCGCTGCGCGGCGCTGTACCTGACGATGAGCGCAAGATGAATCCATTACGTATTTTCTTCGAGTAGTTTGAAAACTAAAACTATATGCTCAATGCGCTTCTCATGTCGCTCACTTCGAGCATATACTACTAGCTCGACCATAATGCGTACCTATTGCCGCCGGTATAGTAGTTGTTGTGGTCGTTCGTGGCACGGGAGCCGCCGCCGCCGGTGGTGGTGGTGGTGTAGCTGCTATCCTGAAGCCGAGTGTTGCCGCCGAAGTTCTGCTCCTCCGACACGTAAGTGTTGCGGGCTTGCTCCCTCTGGTCCGCGACGTAAGCGTCCTTATTGTAGTAGCTGTCGCTCCTCCTATTGTAGTTCTGGTCGTTGTAATAGCTGTTGCCGTTCTCGACGTTGCCATTGGGGTAGCTGTAGAACGAGTCGTCCGGCATCGCCGTCCGGGACGGGCGGTTCCCGGTGGCGGTGGCGGCGGAGGGAGTGTGCTGGACCGTCTTCTCCTCCTCGTGGCCGTAGAGGCCGTATCCGTTCTGGGTCTGGGGGAGGAAGGTGGGCTGTTGCTCCTGGTTCTCTTGCTTCTTGAGGGCCTCTACGGGGGTGAGGGATTCTTCCTTTTTGGGGACGACTTGGGTCTTCTCGGTGTCGTCGTTGTCGTTGGCGTTGGTGACTTTGCTGAAGGATTCGCGCTCCTTGACGTCTCTGGCTTCGACGGTGATGGAGGCGAAGAGGGAGGCGAGGATGAAGAGGGTTGCCAGGAAGAGCAGTCTTGTAGTGGCCATTTGGGAGAGGAGAGGGAGAGAGAGATTGGGGTTTGAGGACTATGGCAGTGAGCAACATTTGTGCTCTTGCTTTATTTATATTTGGGTCTCTCTCTTTCTCTCTCTCTCTCTATCAATTTTTCTACTATTTGGCAAGGAGCCCTTTTCTTTTTGGTCCCTTCTCAATTGCAATTTTATTTGGAGTTCAATATTTAATATTACTTTTTTTTGGGAGATTTTGGCGGCACTTGAGGTGATTTCGTTTGTCCTTGAGAGAGAAAAAGAGGGAGGGAGTCATGTGACTTGAAGCTCACACTTTCCATTTGTTTCTTTAAAATCCCTCTTGTCCCTCTCTGTCTTTTGCTTCCGTCTAGTATTAACTTTATCAAAGAGCTAAAGGGAAGATAACGTCTGGGCATGAGCACAAGGACTTGGGATGGGAAAACACAAAGTATAACGGAAATTTCACGCAAGCAATCTTGAAATTGAAAAAAATTCGACATCGAATTTATGCAATTAATATAAGAAAAGGGCGCCGACGCATCATCTTTCTGCAATTTTATTATTATTTAAAATACCCTTTTCTTCGATGTTCGTGTACAAAATAAATGTCTGAGTGAGGATGTGCCCACTTAGGTTTTTCTCATATTATATGGGCAGTGAGGTTGGAATTGGATTAAAGTAAGAAGATCGTCTTGAAGATAAGTCTCGAAAAGGAGAAGTGCCAATTGGAAAATTAATAATTTAAATTCCACACAAATATATATAAAGCAAAACAATTATAATAATAATAAAAAGCCAAAAGGTGAAGGGGAGGATGGGCGGGTAATTATGCGTGAATTGAGGAGTGGGTGGGGCATGCAACATAATGGCCATTTAGTGCACGCAGCATGTGCCCCTCCTCTACTCTTTGTCTAACGCGTACTCTCCGGGTGGTCACTGTGCTCTTTCTTTCCAAGATCATCCCCCATCCACCTAACCTTTTTCCGATAATTACTCGGTGCGTATGGAACGAGAGCAGCCTCCATCACTCGTGGAAGCTTGATCGGGCACTTAAATTTGCATGCAGCCGGGCAGGTAGATCTCATATCTGGATCACGACATCTGCCATTCGTAGCGACCTCGAATGCCACGCCCGTCACCTTGCTGGCGAAATTTCATATCTAATGCATGGGGACGTTCGGTCGGGTCGAAATCTTGACATATACCCATATTTTCTCGAGGAAGTAATATGTCCCGTGACACCCTTTTGGAGGAGGAAACAAATGACATGGGGATAAGATATAATGTAGCCTGCAAAGGTAGTGCTATATCTCGCGTACGCATGACAGCTAAAATAATGCACTATTCTTTTGGTTTGGGGTTGGGGGGGCTCATGCTATTGCATCCTACTATTGGGTTAATTTACTTTTAGCTGTGGAGCACTCTTCAGGGTTTGATGACCTAGGGTGAGGAAGGGGAGCCAAACCTCACTTTTTAACTTTTTTTCGAGGTTCCTCTATAAAATTTGGATTAGAAGAATCATGTATTATGGGGATGAGTCCATATTTAGCTCCATGAGATCATCCCTAAATCTCTTGTCAATTCATTTTTTAGAAAGTTGAAGGTCATTTTGTCTTTTCGTCCAAAGTTGAGGATACCATGGTTTCTAATTATAGTTGTGTTCCCATTACACATTCTCTCTTGGATTGTAACTTCTTGAAGACAATTCCGTTCTAGTTAGGGAACTTCGATCCATTTTATGATAAAGTCATTGGATTTTGATTTTAACAAATCCCAATTCACTAAATTTCTATTTGGATTTTGTCAATGAGTGGTCCAGGATCACTTTTAAACACCCAATTAGGGAAGCTATTAAATTTTCAATGCACTGATTGTTCTCGTGTTATGCAAAATTCCAAATAAAGTAGACTTCACTAGCATCCTGAGACACTTGTTAGAAATAGAAATTTTTTTGTGACCAGATTGTATAGTTTACTAAAGTTCAATGGTCGATAATGAAATTTACCTTGATCCTTATGGATTAACCTAAAACTAAAGCCGATTGGCACCATTAACCTCCAGAGGGAAGATTTCATTAATTAATATTGGGTACATTGACTGTGTATATCATTTTTCAACACTAGTACTCTCTGTGATAGTCGATAGGGTTGTGTTTAAAGAGAACTAAATTATCCAAATAGATGACGATTAGTGCGACTTTTGTATAAAAATGATTGCACACCGTGCGAATCATGTACAAATACATACTTCATAACTTTCATTAGTAAGTCATTTAACAATAATGTGCTTAAAATTAATCCTCATGAGGACAGGTAGTTGCCAACTGGAGCTCGCAGGACTGTGTAAATTCCAATTTTGAGGGCGTTAATTAAGTGCTTTGAATCGGGCCCTCAGAAATTCAAAGAGGTTAGGTAAAAGGTTACATTTTGAGTTGTCCTATAAGTCCCAAATTCATCGGCGACTTTTGCTTTTATAATTGAATTCACTTTGCTCGAGGAAGGGGATCAAGGGCCAAAAAGGGTGTTCAATATAAAATAGATTTCGTTTTAGAATTTCACCGATTCATTGAATGTAGTGATAAGAGATTATCAAATACACCATATCATTTGCCTAGGAATTTATACGCTTTTTATATATCTACATGCTCACTGTTTACTCATAAACTTAGCTTTTCGGGTAGCACATAGTGACTTCCCGTAAGAACCAAGTTTTGCCCAAGTTCCTCTTGCACTTCCAGCCTTGATTTGTCAATGCATTGTTGTTCATCTGGTTTGTACACGAGAGGGGTATTACAATGTCTCGCATTGCCAGTCTACAAATTCAATTATATACATGTGATCTTCTTTCATCTATCGGCTTAAATTTATTTTGTTTTACATTAATATCAATCCACGGACATGGTGGCCAAAAAGATAAATAAATTTGTACATCCAATGAATAAAGCTCAAAAAGAAGAGTTGAGAATGGATCGATTGGGGGGGGCGAACAACCCCACACCCACAAAAAGTTTGTTGTCCATAAAGTGGAGCAATGGCATTTGCTCCTTATCGTTGGCATTCAATTTGGAAGATGAAATGGGAGCCGCATATCAGGTCCACATCGTGACTAGCTTTAATAGTTAGGAATCTTGATTGAAATTGTGCTCAATCACTTTACATATATGGTCCATGCACATAGGGCACCATATAGTATACCCTAGGGAGCACAAGCTCGCCAAAAAAAAAAGTGGTATTTTATAAAATTAAAACAATAATAACAATAACAATAGTAATAATAACAACAACAACGACAACGACAAGAGAGAAGAGGAAGGAGCAGTTGGATTTCAGATGGCGCAAAGTCCTTTTGTCAACTCTTGCGTTGGACGGTTGAACCAAAAGACTTTGTCTCTCGTTTCTTTGACCCTATTCCTCCTCCTCTCTTGTTTTTCTCCTTTGTTCTTTTCCAGCTCTCTTTCTCGGATTCGGTGGGTAGTCCATTGCGTGATTAGCGGAAGATACTTCTACCTTTTTACAAAATTGTAGGATTGGAAAATTTTCAAAAAAGCCCACCCCACATGGCATAATTTCAAAATGCCCCCTCGGCCCGTGGCGGGGAAGAAATCATGTGAGACGCATGCGCTCGTCGGCCGGTAAAGATTTGAACTGCCGGTGAATTCAAAGGAGTTGCCCAGTTTAGGGTTTCCGATGAGCGCCAGTTTTTTTGGCGAAAACGGCGCCATTTCCGGGGGCTTTTTGGAAAATTTTGCCTTATACCTTGGGCTTTGCTTTATATGTGGGACATGAATTTTAACTAGTAAAGTGAAAGTTAAAAAAGGGGTGAAAGGGGTCAAACTGAGAAAATAGAAAAAAGAAAAAGCATCCAAAGTCTCTATGCTTGTTCTCCTCTTTTCCTCGTAGTTGCTTTCTCGAGCAGAATCTCTTTCTTCCAGCCGCGTCTGTTCGTCATATAATGGAGGGACTCGTGTGCTCGAGATTATCCCATGAACATCTTGCGAAATTGGAGGGGACGATAGTCTCCTAGTGACCCTACTAAAAATGTTTTCGTCCACCTTACGCTTATTGACGCGTTAGTTTATTCGACCTTTCCGTAATAGACTCAGGTAACAAAAAGCGCCGACATGCTTCGAGCAATGTCCAATTAGGGAATGCTGGGGTTTGCTACCGATTGATTTGAGCGTCGTTTCAACTTTCCCAGGAGTAACTAGACAACCAATACGCGGCTTTGATATAAGAAGTCACCATCTCTCTAACATAATCTAGCTCCAAGATTACAAAAAAAGAATGAAGAAAAGAAAAATCCATAAAATGTTTTCTTGGAAAAGGAGCGCCTTACCCTCAACGCCATGGCTTGAAATTCCAACGTCGTTGACCATCGTGGGACGATGAAATCGATTTCCTAAGCACTTAACTTATCCATGATGTCATAAGTTCTCCATAAGTTCTCCCCGACAAAGGTGTCTTGTCGATTTGGAAGTGCTTGGAAACCAACTAAACTAGTTTGTGAAATGAAAGTGGATCGACATAACTCAAGTTCTATTTCAGTTTAATCCAAATGAAATCTGAGCATTGTCGCCTAGCCCTTACCAGACGTGTTGCGTACGAAGTGTGAACTCGATGATTCAGTCCAGGAAGCAAAGGATTCGATGTTTGAAGACGTTAAACTAGGAGATTAAGAACAGGAAGTTCCATCATCTGCTGCTGGGTTTTGCATGATTCAAAAGGATATGGAAGCCACTCTAAATCGATCTCTTTAGTACCAAGATTGATCTACAAAGGTTTCCCTAGTAAAGGATAACATACAACCTCGCACAATGTTAGAAGTAGATATCCCATACTAGAGGTTGCCATAGAGACTAGACGTGGATGAACTCGGCCGGAGCCTATAAAAGCACGGGTCCAGCAGCCGGTCTCGACATCGAACCTAAAGAGCCTCGTCTAAGTCTGGCCATGATCGAAAAGTCAAGGAGCTTCTTCACCTGATTGATTTTGACAAAAGACTCAAGGAACTTGTTCACGCAATCGATTGGGCCACTTGGATGGACCCTGATCAACTCATAAAAGTGTCTACGGGCGCCCAGCGCAGCCCGACAGGGTCGAGAACATTATCCGAGGGCCCGCAAAAATGTTGATCCGGCCCATGAGAAGGCACATGGACACATCAATCAAGAGGAAGAACCATATTAACCGATATAACACTGGACCTGTTTTACACATCAATCCTGAACTTGTTTTTATCGTTGTTACTTCTGAATGAAAGGGATTGGAAAGTGAAAAACAACGAAATAATTGATTTGTTAGATCACTAACAATCCGAATCATTACAAATCAGGTCAAAGGTAAAAGTTACAAAGGAAAAAAAAGAAGTCCAAAAGCAAAGCAGAAAACGCTATGATGGGTTTTCCATACCAGTCGACAAGATATTTGACCAAGACAAAAGTGCCTTTCTCAATCAAAAAAACATTCAAAAAGCACGTGTACCTTTTTTTGCTTGCGTTAAGGCAGCCCGGAATGTATCTATTGAAGCAGATTGAAAAGGAGTATCATTGCTATGTACAGATCCGAAACAGCTGTGCTGATGTTTTGCTGCCAACATTGACATGGAAGAGCAAGGCAGGAACCATCCTCTTCGTACGGAACAGACAAATAGAGGAAGCTTCTTCTATAAGAGCAGTGATGAGAACCATGTCCAAATGCCCATTATAGGGAATATAACGATAGCAGATGCCTGGAATGTAGCAAATGTTGTGAAGGCTAGTGAGCTACTGATTTTGCAGAGTTATCAAAACAGAAAGAAATAAGATATAGGTAGAATCGTACCACGAAAAACACTACTTCATTATTTGCAAGTGGTGCCATGATCTCATTTCTTTCCATCTCTCTCTTGATGAAACCTTGCAGCTGCAAATGAAATCAAATTGATAAATTTTCTTTCTTAATTAAAGAAGATGTCAAGAAAAAATGTGTGTATATCATGGCTTGCTGGTAAAAATTGATGAGCTTCCGTGCTCTGAATATACATAGAATGCTAAATAACGCACTTAATATGAGACTTTACCAATTTTTATACAAGACCACAAATTTAAGTTGATAATGGTTTACAGTTATAGTTGCAGTTAGGCAAATTTTCAGCATATATCTCCATTCACATAAAAAAAAAAAATGTTCTCACACAAAAAAATGGTCTCCACTACAGAGTTATACTAACACTCTGCTAGGGTATATTACACATGTCCTTATTGTTACTAAAACATATTTACACGAGGTGTTAATTCACAGAAGTTTGTGCACAAACCTCATGATGATACTTTTTCACAGCCGAGAAGGCTCTCTTGCACAGATGGAGAGCCCTAGAGAGATGGGAATTAGATGTAGGTTCTTTGACAAATGAATATTGATGTAACATCCCACGCACCGTCTGAAGATGATTGCTATAGATGTTGTCAATAAACTATAAGCCACACAAATGAAATACATCTCATCAGAAAACACATACTTCATGAATTACAAGCTTAAAAGATGGGACTAGATCATATTCAGAGCATAAATGGCATGTGAACTAGTACTTTAAATACCTGCAATTACCTTTAAGAATGTGCATCTTGTCGGATATGCTCTCCTTTGAGCATTTAGAGTCCTGACCTGATCAGCAAAGTAAAGTGCATATTAAGCCAGGAGGAAAAAATGGTGTAGCTGAAGCAATTCAAGTTAATCACAAAAGAGGCGGCATATCACGATATACTTCTGTAATCTGGAGAGCCTGCTCTAGGTGCTGAATTTGAATCCACTGCTCTGAAACGATGGCAGCCAGCTGCAAGCAAAGTGAATGAAAGATCACTAAAGTCAGCTCGTGAAAACACAAAACAATCCTACCATGAAAATAGGTTTTTAATGAACTTCTAGGGCTCTAGGCAAGCTAGAACATCATATCCACCACTGAATTTTCTGTATATACAACTCTACGAGTGATTTTTGAGGGAAAATTAACAATGGAATCTGGAAGATTAGCAAGACAACCTGGACTCTTGAACATTTTAGAGTATATGTGGTGCACAAGACTTCTGGTTTTGGAGAACTTTAGGTTCTTATGTTATGAAAGGTACACCACTAATTAAATTCCACAGAATTGGGAACTAATATTGCGAGATAAAGAGCAAATATAAATAGGCCAAGGAAATAGAACAACAATGCACACAAGTATCCACGGTAGAGAAGTTAAAAGCATTGGTAAGGCCCTGCACAGTTCTTTTCTTTTTCTTTTTTTTTTTCTTTTGTAGAAAGGCTTGCAATTGATGGCACATGTTGTAACATTCACGTTGGATAATTATTGACAAGAACGACAGCTCGTACTTGACATGGCAAACCAACATTACAGTAACACCATAGAAAGAATCCATGCCTTGGGATGGCTCAGTTATTCCTCTGTGATGTAAGATATATAGGAAAAGATTATCAAACCAGTGGATTTGGTGAAACTGTACGACTCTGCTAAGCAAGTGAAAGACAACTGGAGGCTTTGCAATTCGTACAGCCGATGGCATAATCATCCCTCTTTATTTCTTTATATATATATATAGTTTCTTTTAAAACAGTTACAAGAGCTTACTGAACCATCTGGACAGAAATCGCCTTAGACATGAGGACATCCCGTAAAACAGACAAAGTTCAAACAAAGAAATGAAAATGTGAAACCAACATTGCATGAAAATTTGAATAGTTCGTTGGTAAAGAGTCTGACTTCAAAACCAACATAGCTTGCTGCTCACTTAAACAAAGATCTTTGTTGTTTTGACACAACCTGTAATTGGTTCAATCAAATCCTACCACTTCCTTTCATGGCCAGAAACAATAAAGCTGTCCCTCTCTTTATCTGATATAAAATATAGGACAACCATTTCCCAATCTGAAAATATTCACTGTTGATGAAAACCCTTTCCAAAAATCTTGTTAACAAAAGCCATTGTGAAACCTTGAAAATAACCTCAAATGCACCAAAATGTAGTCTCTGGTATAAACTAACTGACTGCTCTTATGCTTTGGATATAATACTCAAAATCCAGTCTCAGGCATGATGTAGTAGTTGCTCTTGCAAACTCCTTGTTACATGCACAAAAGAGAAGTATATACTCTCAGGCATGATATAGCTGCTCTAGGCTAGAGTCAGTGTTTTGCATGTAAGAAGCACAGATTCACGTGTTCTATGGGAGTTAACTCTGGTGTCTAGTTAGCTCACTTTTGGGGTTCCTCTGATCATGTGAAACTGGAATATAACGAAACATGTATATAATGAAGTTTAGAGCATTGTAACCCATGATACCTGAAAATAAAGGAATTCATCAATAGACAAAGGGTGCAAAATCAAAAATCTTGTAAGCCAATTTAATGAAAACAAGGTCAGTCATTTGCACATCTAACACAAACTACTTAGAGATGATTGAAGAAAGGTCGTGACACACAAGCATTTTAATATATAGCTACAACTGTTCCCCTTCTTCAGCATCCTTAACCTTTATAGGTAACATATAATCCTACATATAAAGATTTTCACCTTTTCAACTTTTGAAGCAGTAACTTCCAGTCTAGCCTCAGCTTCCTTTGCTTTAGATTCCAAGACATAAAGATCAAAGTTGTTCTTTCTTGAGGCAGCCCATAGATCTCGTACCTAAGCACCCAAAAGCTATTTTTGAATAACAGTTGAACTTTCAGAATCACTCTGCAAAAATTATTATTTTGGAATACCCAAAATAAGGAAAACCCAAAAAAAGTGATATCAAATGGGATAACTTTAAGCAAACCAAACAAAGATGGAACCTCTTCTTCTAGAGCTCTAAGCCTTTTATCCGCATTTGACAAGTCATCCTGTAAAATTTGGGAAAAAAAAACAGGATAGTCATTGAAAAGCTTCTCTTCTAGAAAGCATCCCACATGGGTCTGATGCTAATCAAATTCAACTGACAGAATTTTATTCACTGTCACAATGTCCTGTACCAAGTCATGCTGTTAGTAGCAATGTTTACTTACACCTGCAGGTGGATGTTGCATTAATAAGCAGACGCGCCACAGAAGCATGTAAAACCCCATGAGGGTGCGTGTGCCCCTATGCATGCATTTACAAGCACATGTGCAAACATTTGTGGCAAATATCCATGCACATGAGCATGCATGCATAATTGTCTAACCTGCACATTCCACGCACATGCACATGCACATGCAAGCAGACGCATATGCACACAGATTTGTGGGACACACACACACCACATGCATGCACACTGATGCACATATGCACACACAAACATGAGCATGCACATACATGAGATGTGGAACTTCATTTAGTAAAGATTAATTTACAGCGTGCTTGCAGAATTGAAGGGCAAGATGGGAACACACATACAGCAGGGGAGAGAGAGAGAGAGAGAGAGAGAGAGAGAGAGAGAGAGAGAGAGAGGTCTCAAGCAACAATTCACTGTAAATGATACAGAATTCCAGGAAAAAAAGTGTTGCTCCTACATTGCTATATGGGTTGAGATAAAGCATTTATATAAGGAAACAAGGAAATGAATAAAATTAACTTTATGGATAAAGAAATTGTGCAGTTATGACTCATGTAGACCCTTAACTTCTGTTACTTACATTAGCATTGTATAGAGTTGACTGCAAGGAAATGATCTTATGTGACACTTCCTCAACTAGCTTCTCATGTTGTTCGAGATGAAGGCCTTTAGCATCCAGGTGTTGGGTCCTCTCTTCAAGAATGGATTCTGCAATTTTCCATCAATGACTCTCATCCAAGGTCAGTACCCTCTCCAACAAACAGATGTAGTGGCAGAGAAAATTCTAGGAACAATAACCATGAGTTTCACATTTTTTTTTTAATTGCAATGCAGGTAAAAATCCAGGAGGTCGACAGAGTAATACATTAGATTTCATTCATGACAGAAGCAATGGAATTCACATCAGTGAGACCATCCACCAAGAAAAAAAAAGTTTCAATATCTTGAATAAGCCAAAAAGAACAACTATGATGGAAACCAAAATTGGTTTGATACTGTGAAGTCCCCAAAGGAACAGTAAAGACATCTGATGGTGTATAAAATGAACACACACCAACTTAGTTTATTGACATCAAAGATGAGACGGCCAAACAAATATAGCACTTCGAAGGATATTTCTCACACAATTTTGCCAATGATATAGTATAAGCAAGTGAGTTTTGGTTGAATATCACATGAAAAGATACAAATCAGTCAAGAATAAAAAACCCAATGAAATTATAGACAAGACTTTCCCACCCTACCTCCACGAGCTTTTCGCCAATCAGTAACTACCCTTCTACCAATACCCGGTAACGTAACCAATCTGAATTCCACATCAATTTGAGCAGATTTACAATATCGCCAGTTAACCGTGTTCTTCCCTAATCACTCTTATAATTCCTGGTCCTACAAAGATGGTAAATTGAAGCACATCAAGCTATCGTCAGAATGAGAACCTAAACTAACCATTACCATTCACGAACGTTCAGCTTGGCTCCACAACCACCCAGACGTAATCAGTAGCCCCCGACCCACACAAAATTCACAAGCTCATTTACGGTCCGGACCTCCCCACGATCTATCTCGGGCGAATCGTTCGCTCGCTCAAACATGGGTCCGACTGAAACTCGAGGCGTTCCGATGACGGGACGAGGAAACTCACCGAGGCGGGCGACCTTGAGCTTCAAATCGCGCAATTCGCACGCCAAGCCGTGATGGGCTTGTCCAGCCGGGCACGTCGTCGGCTGAGGGAGCTCGGCGGAGGCGCGCAAAGGACAGAGGATGAGTGGGAAGACGGCCTGGAGAAGCAGCAGGAGGAGGAGGAGGAGGACGTTCGCCGCCATCTCCTCCGGCGGTTCCTCGCCTCGAGGTCTCGAAAACGGCGGCGAGATGGGAGTGAAGACTCTGCTTCTCAACTCCAGGAGGGAAATGGAAAAATTCCGGGAAGGAAGGAATTCGAGAAAATGAAAAGAAATGGGGATTTAATATTAGCCAAATTAACCCAACGTCGATTTTGAATTTATTTAATATAATGTACGAACTATAACCTAATATATATCATATTCCTAAATTTTCAATTTATTCTGTTTAATTTAGTCTATAAATTATATGAAAATGTTCATATTGTTCCGATAAATGAAGTAATGAAAGGACAATAGTATTAGGGCTAAATCGAACATATATAAAAAAAATTACTGTATTAAATTAATTAAATTTTTAAATCATATTACATATTAAATTAAAGTTCATGAAAATTAATAAATTTCATAATGGGCAACTAGGCCTTGCAAAGATGGATGGGTGAAGAGACCCTCACATGGTGACGGCACCATCTCTTGCCACCATCAAAGTCTCTATGAGGGCGGTCGGCGCTCGCTCAATAGTGGCACTAGATGACGGCAATGAATGAGGGTTAGCTAGTGACTTTGGCTCTATGATTGCAAGTGGTAGCACCATCGTCGCTCGACGGTGCTGGTCCTCTTTGGCGACCTTAGCCCTTGTTGAGACTCCCAAGAGGGTTGTTGGCATGTACCTCCCAATGGATGGAGGGGACGACGACGACCCCATGTCCCCCTTATCTTGCTATCCTTGCATGCTACTTCTCTCTCTGTCTCTCATTAGGTGCTACTTACATGTCACATTTTCTCAAAAGAAAGCTCCGACGCCATAGTCATGCCCATATAAGATTGGATCACTAATAAAAAAAATGTAGTGTAGAATTTGTCGTCCATGGAAAGTTGATGAAGGACTAACAACACTACTTATTCAAATTTGTTTTGTACAAGTTTTACGACTCAAATGCAAGGAAGGTACGAGTTTTTAGGATCATATGTGAATTTGTCCCCGATTTCTCTTTCTACCTTTTTATCCCCTCGGTGAGAGGAATATGTTTCTATGCGTTGGTGCCTCATGACTAGGGTTTATATCATCATGTTATTGGTTTTGAACCTTTTGGTGGGAAAATTTCAAAAAATTACCCAAAGTGCCATCAATTTCTCAAATGGGAGTTTGAAAGTTGATATTGTTTTAAATAAGGACTTAAAGTGCTATCACGTTTTTAAATAAAAGCTTGAAATGGATATTGTTTTATATAAATGCATAAAGTGATTATGTTTGTTTCAAATAAGGACCTCATTTTTCCAAGATCAAAGGCATTTTCATCATTTATTATTTTTTTTTTCTGATTCATCTTCTTCTTCATCACCAGTGCCCGGTTGGCCATCGATGAAACCCATAGAGAGCTAGGCAAGGGTTGCCCTCTCTAAATCCGGCGAGGGCCACCCTCACTAGTGGTCGGGGAGGGATGGCCACAAGGGCCACAAGGGGCGGCCTCCCTCAGGGGGAGAGATGGCCTCACTCGTCCCTCGCCAAATTTGGCAAGGTTGGCCTCACTTGTGGCCGGTAAGGGCTAACCTTGTGATTGGCCACGAGGGCTAGCCTCCCTTAGGGCGAGAGATGGCCTCGCTTGTCCCTCATCTATGGCTGGCGAGGGCAATCAACCCTTGCCAGAACTGGTGAGGTTGGCCTCGCCTGCGACTAGCGAGGGTTGACCTCACAAATGGTTGCAAGGGTTGACCTCCTCAAGGTGAGAGACGACCTTGGCTGTGGCCAGCCACCCTTGCCCAGCCCTTTGTGGTCGGACCACCGGCGATGATGAAAAGATGAATAGAAGAAAAAAGGAAAGGAAAAAAAAAAAAAGGGAGGGGGGAAGTGGCAAATGACAAAAATGTCTTTGATCGGTTGGAAAATTTAGCCATTTGGTGGTAGCCGATGATTAACGACGTAAAATGCCACGCCTTATTTGAAACAATTATGACCACCTTAGGCTCTTATTTGAAACAATATCAATTTCAAACCTTTATTTGAGAAATTAAGGGCACTTAGGCCCTTTTTTGAAATTTTCCCCTTTTTTGTTTTTTCGACGTACGATCCAATCTTCAATCATTAATTCAATTTAATTGAATTACAAATTTTAATTTAATGTGAAATGCAATATTTAAAATTTTAATTGATTCAATTAAGATCTCGCCATTTTTTTTTATCTAAATTCAACTTCTTCTTTTTTTTGCAAATTAGATTATGATTATACCAAAGCATTGTACACAATGGAAGAAGCCCAAAGTGGGCTCGATAACTAATACCATCTTGTTCTCGATAAATAATACCATGTGTACAATTTTCTCTACTAAATGTAAACTTTACCACATTATGTCCATTTCAGCAAATTCTAATAACACTCACTAAGGTGAGGTTTGATAGGGCGAATATATGGCAAATAGCTTAGGGACTCGATTGAAACAATTCGAAAGTCGGAATATTTACGACCATTGCTGTCGTTTTTTACGACCCCGTTTTGATATTCAAACTGCAAACAGCCACATTGTCTTCAACCGACTATCCTCTCTCGCAAGCATCATCTTACCATCTCTTTCAATCTCAATATCTCTATTTGCCAGGTCATGCATCCCTACCTGAGGCGACGAGGCAAGGTCGGGGTCGAGAATTAGGGGCGCTGTGGCGTGGAGCGGCACCGCCGGGAGTGCTAATCTGCACCCGACCCCGCCCATTGCCATCCGTGCGACTGCATCAAACCTAGCGCCATTCAGTTTGAAGTCCCCAGTTCTTCATTGTACCGCAGTTTTGTATGTTCATCTTCCATAATATGGACTGCAGTTTCTCACTCGCATAATCTCAACCAAGAGAGAGCAGATGATACATTATTCTTGGTAACAAGGGATGATTGTACAACGGCACTAGTCCAATGCTTGCGAATTAAAGAAAATTATCAGGAAAAAAATAACTTAATATTAGGATTTTTTTTTCATCTTTGAGGGAAAGTACACAAGCCTACAAGGTTCGTCGGTCCGCTTCCTCGTCTCGCTTCTTCTCAAGTCGATTTCAGTTGCTGCAACAAAATTCCAAGTACATACAGAAGTTAGTAAGGCTTGGCTTGAGCCTCAATTCATGCTGAAGAAGATTTAATCATACGCAACCTGAGCTTTCTCTAGACTCGAAAACATTTACATGCTAACCAATCAAGAAGTTAGAGATGATGAAATTGGTCTAGGATTGGTGCATATAATCTCAAATGTTGAGCTGGCAATCGAGACTCACCCGTTTCTCTTCTTCCATCTTTGCCTTAATGAAGGAGTACATTGCAACTCCAGCAATTGCAATTGCAGTGCCGATACCAGTTTGAGTTGAGATCTTATTACCTGTAAGGAAAGCACTTAATCAGCATCCCCATTTTTGCTAGGGTTTCTTATCGAATGATAGTAAAGGGGGAAAAGGAAGCAAAAACTAAGTAAATAGAAATTAGATGCATGCTCACCGAAAGCCAAGATTGAGAAACCGATCACAAAGACACGCTTGAGGACATTTCCAACTGCATGTGTTAGAGGTGCAACTCTTTCCAAGGTATTGGTGGCCAACTAAGAAACATAGAAAGAACATGTTTGTCATTTATCAGGACCATTCGACTTGATACAAAGTAGCCGGAAAATTCACTTCTCTGTCCAGAATAGTCGGTTAACAAAATATATTTTCTAGTCATATGAATCGGATAGACATTAGTGGAATGGTACCTGATTATAGAGGTGGTAAAACATTCCCACCCAAAAGAGATCAGAAACAAACTTGGTCACACCCACTTTTGCAATTGCATCATTGAGGCCATACTTCATCAGTTGAGGTCCTTCAATCTTCACATAACAAGACACAAGCATGAATTTTGGGGCTTCAACTCTAAGTTATCACTCATAATTGCACCAATCAAGAAAAAATAACACAAGCATTGCTCACCAGAATGGCCGGTGGAATGCAGACAAAGAGGGCGATGATGGAAATGTAGGCATAGATATTTGTACTATCCATATCGGTCTGCAGAGAAGACGAGCAAATATTCACCAAAGATACTTTTGAGTTAAGACATAACAATCATTGATTCATCATGCCAAAAAAAACAATTGACAACTTGAAATATTAAAGAAGAATGATAACGGTATAACTGAACATCACCATGGCTTTCTTGGAGTATATGCTTCTGTAAGTGAATGAAATGTTGGAAATCATAGCACTAATAAATCCAGTCCAATTGAAAGAGAGTTCAGTCAATGATGCCATGGATACACCTGGATGATAAATCAAGAGCCAGCATTAACAAGTTTCAATTCCAAATACTCACAAAATCCACCATGCAGCTAACTCCAACACATCTAAATATATAAACCAACCTAACTAACTATGTGAGTACATGCATGCCTCTCTGTGTAAACTAATCTGCATGAATAGCAATTATCAAGGAGCTAAATCCATGTAAGTGGTGAACTCAGTCAGCTATTTGAAGTCGAATGATGTGACTCAAACATGGTTGTGTGCTATTGATTCCAAAACGACAGTAAAAGAAGGTGGAACTAACCAAGGACAACAGGAGCCAGAGATAGCCACAAGGTCAAAGGGATCTGTTGTCCGAGTATGAATTGAGAAGCAGCAGCATTGAAGAACGGCTCAAGAGCTGAAATCAATATAGCAGGAATTCAGGAAGTAGAATATCACAAAACTAACAGGAAGAAAATGTAGAAGGGTCGGCATTATCTTTATATTTTGCTCCCTATCAGATAAATAAATGCTATCTTACCTTTAATGGTATGTGTGAAGGAAACAGCAACAGCAGCAAAGGAAACATTGCTGGTAACGTGACCAAGTGCATGACAAACAGCAACAGGAATAAGCAGCTTCAGGAGGTTTGCATCAATCGGCTGCGCATGGAACCAAAGCTTTTATAGTTTGGAAAACAGATAATGTTGCAGAAATTAAAGACAGCAGGGATTAAACAAATATATAGAGTCAATACAAACTCGAACCCAGTTGACTGTAGCAGATAACAGCAGGGGCTTATATGCCGTTGTGCACAGAATGGAAGTGCACATATAAGATTCAACTATCATGTAACCACTATGCTAAAATGACACATGGCGAAAAAAATAGAAAGAAACATCTCTATCGTGCAACTTTGGCTCAATCAAAACAGTGAAAAAGAAAATACCCATTCATGAACACCAATCACCGCCTAATGCTGATGACAGACAAGAAAGAAGGAAAAGGCCAAATTAGCCAGAGACTGCTGAGAATGGAAACTCAGGGCCTCCATCAACTTCGGTTTCCAGAAGGTAAAAGGAGGTCATTTTCGTACATCCCTTCAAGTAAAATCTTGGTGCACACACATCAACTTACAGGCCACCAACACTAATCTCACATACACACACACTTTTGTAACACTACCCCATTTAGCACTAGATTAATGCAGGACTATTTGCCACAAAAGGAAAGATTGCCATTCCATTTATTTTTTAAGAATGAACCGGGACTCGGCAAATCATCACTGTTCCATTATGAATTAAAAATGCCAACTTTGTGTCCTTAAGCCACACGGGGAAAAGAAGACAGGAAGTCGTTTGCCTGTCACCCCACATCCGACACGGAATAATACAAGATAAGCAAGAACCGAGAACGCAGAATCTGTGAATCTTTACGCTCCAGTTTCAAAATACAACTGTTCCTGAGGTTCCTCGCTGCAGTCAAGCCCTGAAAGCTTTCGACTTTATGCTTTAATTCATCGTTAACAGCGAAGAAAGACCGGATACAGAGCCGAAAGGAAAAGGGCAGATGAAAGGATGAACGAACGAATGAATATAATACTGGGTCTGGACTTACAGCTCGCTTCGGGAGGCCCACGGCCCAGCTCACCAGACAGTACACCACCCCCACGAAAAGATGCACAACCGACACAAAGCTGCACAAAGTCCAACATACGCACAAACAAACCGTCGTCGTCACCATCCTCAATCCACACACGAATCACAGCTACATCTCATCATTGAAAAGTTCGAACTTACTAGGGATAAGGGAAGTAGTTGTAAATCTTCTTGTTGAGGATGTTGAAGATGACGTTCAAAAAGTACCTGCAACCACAAACCAACGGTGAGGGGCATTTCCGTAAATTCACAACGGCCCAACTCCCCCCACCTCGAACCTGGGGAGGTCGGTTGGAATGGCCATCCGACCGTTTCGACAGTTGGCCACGCAGAGTCCCGATGCCCTCGGCGCGCGGCGCGCGGCGCGCTATCGTGCGCCGTTCGCACCGGGCTGAGTTTACCGACGGCCGGTGGGGATTTTAACTTTTCGTGCGCGAATGAACAGCGGGTTTTCAGAGGAGATTTGAGCATTTTACCACATGAAGAAGAAGAATCCGGTGACGAGCGCCGGGTACTTCTCGAAGAAACCGACCGGCGCGATCTTCGCCTCGCTGCAAATGAGCCAGGGAAAGGGAAAGAATGTCAGTAGGGAACTCGGCCCGCCCGAGTTTCGCCGGGTCGGAGAAGGAAAAAAAACGGAGGGACGGACCTCACCCGGCGGAATCGCCGCCCTCGGCCGGCGACGACGAGGCGGCGGCGGGGCACGGCCGGAGGATCTCCCTCCTCCCCGCCCCGTGCGAGCCCTCGAGCAGCAGCAGCGCCGGCCGGAGCTGCCTCCCCCAGATCAGGTTCCCGCCCTCCCCGCCGACGGTCCCGACGATCGGCTTCGGGGCAACGGCGAAGCAGGGCCCCCCGGCGGCGGAGACCCGGCAGCTCTCCCGCGGGAGCTTCCGGAGCTGGGGGACGGCGCCGGCGGGGAAGGCGGCGGCGCGGGACAGCACTCGCGACTCCATTATTCCACCGGAGGTGTCGGAGAAGGAAGAGAGAGAGAGAGAGAGAGAGATGAGAGAGAGTGCAGTGTCAGTGGCTCGCGCGAGACCTCATATCGCTGGTTAGATAAAAATTTAACCTGTACCGATGACGCTACCATGCGCCGCGAGACACGGGCGCGCCGAGATGCGCCTGTGGTTCCCGTGATCCTCTGCTTCGCGCCCCAGGATAACGCGATAGGATCCGCGAATCGTGCCAGCTCGCGGCGTCGGATGGCACAGGCTGTGGAGATCGGCCGAGATGGACGGTGGAGATCGAAGGGCTCACGGTAGTGCCGTGGGGGGGAGCGGCGGGGTGGGGCTGGGGGACTTTGTGGTGGAGGAATGGGGGGAGCAGTGGCGGTGGGCCCGGGCTTATCTTTAAGCGAATGGATTGAGAGGGAGGGCTTGTCTTGTCCAATCGTTGTTGCCCTCGTGAAATCCCCTTATCGGCTATTTCTCTTCTTCTTTTTATCTCTCTCTCTTCCCTTTCCTAAGAATTTCTGGGGATTTTTTCATTTTAAGGCTGGCAATACCGTTCCCATTCTTCTCATGGGAAATAAAGTTTTTTTTTTTTTGGTAAATGGAACATGATATTTCCGAAATGACGATGGTATATGAGTTGTAATATGGTTAGAGATTCGATGTGGTGCGTGTGATTAACGCATTTAAGTGAATCCATAATTTTATCATCTTAAATTGTTCTAGTGGAGATTAATTCTTACTAAATATGTTTGATATGCTTGGACTTGATTTTTCTTGATGATCTCGCTAGATGAAAAATATTGGATTTCTATTGCCGCTATTATTAAGTGGTATTAGATCTGACGATTGATTAGTTAACCTATCTTAATGTGTATTTGGGTTGGTTTTTTGAGAAAATCCCAATGAAAAAATCTCAATGAAAAAATCTCATGAGAATTTGAGTTTTCAGGTAGCCTTTGTGGTTTGATTAAGTGAAAGAGACTAGGATGAAGGCGAGTGTCATGGTTTGGTCTAGTGAAATAGATCGAGGACAAAGGCGGGTGTCATGGTTGGCAATAAGATGGAGATTCAAGTTGAAGTTTCTTGCTTTGGAAAGAGACCTTGATTAAGGGAGAGTATTTGATTAAGGGAGAGTATGCTTGATGTTGAAGCTCACATGTAGGGAAAGATTATTGAGATATGTGGAAATTTTGCTAGAGATAATCGGGTGAAAATACAACACAAAGAAATAACAATAAAGCAATCCAGGGAGAAGATGAACTCCATCATTCCTGTCCATAATATAAAGCAAATCCATCACAACTTTCAATTCCATACTTTTACCTGAAACTTCCATTCAACCCCATGCAAGGTAAACAAAATAAGCGAGTAAATAATTAACACATCTTTACAGCTGAATTAGAGTTAATTCATCCTAACGGTAATTTAACAAAATTTTAGGGATAAAATTCGTTGTAAATATTCGTCGCAAAATCTTTTAAATAGATAGGAAATATAAATGTCGATATATGTCACAATAAGTTCTTCGATTGCACTTGATGGGCGTTTCATAAAGCGACAACTTCGGTCCATACCCCCATTGCCCTCATGGATACATTCTCACTTGTGGACAATATCAATTGCATATCATTTTCAAATTGATTAAATCATTTCACTTTAGACGGTCGCGCATAAAAAGTGGTCGAAAGAAATTTAAAAGTTGTGGTGCTGGAATGCAAGAACAAATGGCGCTCTTCCCTTTGACATGATAATTCGCTCCTCAATGATTGATGTATGCATATCATATAAAAGAATATGAATGTGAACATTGGCCAAATACTTAATCTTTGCGTCTCATTTTTTTAGGGAAAATTACACACCCCTCCTGGACTTTTGAGGTAGTATATGTCTGCTCCCGAGTTTTTCAAGTTTTACATAATACATATCGGTTAAATCTATGTTATTTATTCTATTAGTATGTGCAATGCACAAAGACTTCGAAAGAGTGAAAAATTATTTTCATCTCAATTTTTGAAGGAAATATAGAACAATACTAATGTCAATATAGAACGTGTGAGGAAACTAAATTAAGTAAAGCACTTACAATGAAAATAGCCGATAGTAATAGTAAACGATACTAGTTTGTTAAAATTTGATAAGCATAGCCACTTTAATAGAACCAAGCAAGATATTTTAAGAAAAGTAATAAACACAAATTAAATAATAAGTAAATATGCCTCAATAACAAAAGGGTAGTGCTTTTTCTGCTCCTTTTTTTTGGTTTAAACACTCATTTTTTGGGTGTTTTGACTATATTATCCTCTGTAAGGCCACCACTTCTAGTATAACTTTACAAAAGTGATTTTTTTTTTAATTATTTGGTTAACGCTTCATCTTTTGTTTTTCCTTTTTTTTTTCTGTGCGGATCCCACTTTCTTTCTTCTTTCTTCTTTCCACACCTTCAACATCTCAATTTCTCATTCTTGCAAATCATCTCTTTGTTTTCTCTTTTGCATTTGCAATCTACAAAAGAACTACTTACTTTAACAATCAGACATGCCACTGAAAACTGCAATAAAATTAAAAATCACTAATTCAAATCTCACTCCATATTACCTAAAAGAACACGACTTGTCTATTACCCTCGACTTTTATGGAGACACCTTTCTTTCTTTAGATACTCACATGTGCAAGAAAATGAGAGAAATATATATATATAAATATATATATATATATATATATATATATATATATATATATAAAGTAAAGGGAAGAGAGAGAAGCACCTTCCATGGTGCGAGAAGAGCTCTCGTTTGTGGGGGAGAAAAAGGGCTTGTTGTGAAGGTTATAGATGAGGCCAATGCTTGTGCCAGCGAAAGTGTGGAGAACACGAGATTGGCATCATAAATAGAAATTAAAGGAGAACAGGGTTTGTGGAAGAAGGAGGAGTGAGAGGCGTTAAAAAAAACGAGAAAGACTTACAAGAGACAAAATGGAGGAGACAATTTGTAAAAGTCAGGCATGGAAAAAGAAGGTGGAAAAAGAAGAAAAAGAAGGAAAGTGGACTCGTAAGAGGAAAAAAAGAAGAAGCAAAATAAAAGTGTTGATTAAATATTTTAAAAAAAGATCACCGTTATTGTTAGGTGAATTGCAAGTGTACAATATTGACAAGTAATAAAGTGATAAGTGAGTGTCGTTCCCTCAATGATTTTTTTTTTTTTTTTTTTAATTATTCAATTACTTACCAAAAGTGATCAATCCAAAAATCTAGCTAACTAAATCGAAAAGAAGAGTAAAAAGTGAACTAAACCAATTAAAACACTAAAATATAAAAGAGTCAAAACTTAAAGAATTCAAAAACTAATTAAAATTGTAAAGTAAAAATAATCTAAAGCAAACGAAAGTTAATAATTAACAAGATCACAAAGCGTTAGAGCATCCAACTTCACTTAACCATTCATAATTAATTTTCTTAACTTGTCATGCAACAAATTAATTTCCAATTGTGTTGGCGAAATTTCCCTAAGATGAATTACAAGCCAATCTCGGTCTAATAATCCCTAATTAGGTATATTAACCCACGCTAACTTTAAGTGAATTTAAACTACCTAAAAGCATTAAGTTTTTGTGAAAATTTCCGGATTCAATCTAAGTAGCCCCAACCTAGATCCTAACCTAGATCTACTACTGCAATCACATAAATAACCTAGTGTACCTTGACCTAGATTTAATTTATGGTTCAATATCACTAATGCATATGCACACAATCTCCATCCAGTATCATGCATACATAAAAAAATCATTCAAAAGTTGGCCAAACTTTTAAAAGCATTAAGATCATGATAGAGAACGACACAATCAAAACAATTCTATTACATGAGAAAGTCTTTGAAAATCAATCGATCATGATTAAGATCCACTGTAGTTTTAACAAAAGAAATTTAGAACATAGTAAAAACTAAACTAACAAAAATTAAAGAAAACATAATACTAAATAAAAACAAATTCACCAATTTGAGATATAATGAGCTTTAGCTTTGTCTCCTTCTTCTCTCATTGACATGCGCCAACTCCACTAAAATAGAAGAACAAAATCTAAGTAAGAAAACCCAAAATCTTCTGCAAAGATGGTGTCTCCAAAGATTCTCTCTCCTTTCTTTATGTGGCACAAGAGTGGTTTATATAGCATTCAAAAATCTGCCTTAGGTCGACTTCCACTAGGATTTGGAAAAGATCCCTCTTTATCTCCTTGATTTTCTTTGAACCTTATTCTCAATTATGGTCAAATTCTCCAAATTTCTGATCTGGGCTAGCTTTTTTTTTTTTTTTAAATGAAATATTCTGAAAAATATTGCAATATTTTGGAAGATTTGAAAATATTTCCTACAAAATAAAATTATGTGAGTAGCAATTAAATTCACTCAAAATTTATCAAAATTTAGCAAATATCAAGTCTAAATTAGTAAGAATACTCTATTAAAAATAGAGTTATCAGTTATAAAGTTGAGGATAATGACATAAACAATATTTAAATTTTGGCTCAATGTGTAATTTGATCCATAAACTTTCAATTTGTTCAATAAGCTCATATGCAATGTGGTCATTGAACTTTTAATTTATTCAATATAGTTTTTGAACTTTTGATACATGTTCAATATAGTCCCTGAAATGTATGAAAATGTTTAATGTAGTACCCGATCTTGAATTAACGGAAATAGACTTTATTGAACATTTTCATATACTTTAGGGATTATATTGAACATGTACCAAAATTTCAGGGATTATATTGAACAAATTAAAAGTTTAGGGACTACATTGCATATTGAGCTAAAGTTTCGGGACAAAATTGAATAAATTAAAAATTTAGGGGCCAAATTGCACATTTAGCCAAGATTTAAGAACTGTTTGTGTTATTTTTCTATAGAGTTATAGTAAAAGTAATGAGCCCCACAAGAGATAATATGATTTAAGAAAAAAGAGAGTATATAAGTCAAAAAAAGCATGATCCCAATAAAAAGTTAAAATGACGGAAATGATTGCATATTATGCATACATATATGGTTAATTAAAGTAAAAAGAAACGATTGATCAACAAAAATGTTTAATGAACGGGAAGAGTCATCTGGAGAGGGAAGGACATGCCTAAACACTTGCAGAACAAGATTCACTTTTGTCAAGAGCACTTTATTCCATGGCAATTTATTTCTCGGTCATTTTCAAAAGTAGATTTTCCAGTCATTTCCTAGCAATGTATTTTTCCTTTATCAATTGAACTCTTTATCATATTCTTGTCATCATTAGTAGATTTCATCTCATCAGTTTTCGAACTTGATCATAAAATTATTATTCCTTGGAGCAAAATCGCATCTCAATTTGAAGAACAAAAACTGCGATGTTCAGCTAGAATCATTGATCAGTTGAAGCACAATAATTTCTACGACTGGGGATTCCAAAGACGTGATTTTGTTTATATATTTATATATACAGACTCAATAATTACTGGACCTTGAAGTTTGCACAAATATTGTTGCAAAATATAATAGGAGGCGAGAATAGTTCTTTTCATACCTCCTTTCCATTAATTTGAACTTCTCTTGTGGAAGCCCACACAAATCACATTGGGAACGATGCTTCCAAAAAGGAAGTCAACGTAGTAAGTTATGCTGCATTAGTTCCGTTTAGATATTTCGTTTATTAACAGTCTTTGCAACCATTATGGCAAAGATGATGCTTAGAAGAAGTCAATTAGCTTTTGAGGAATACCCAACACTGACATGTGGTCGACAGTCAATCATTTCTGTTTACTGTAATGTAGACAGTTAGGCATAGAGCCCTAATGCCAATGATTAGGAAGATTGACATTTAGATGCCATGTTAGGTGAGCTTTTTCCTTGAAAGAAGGTTGTATGCATTTAGCATCTGATGCAATGTTGTATTACGCTTAGATATAAGTAATTCAAATAGATTTTTTCTTCCCATTTTGCAATGTAAGATCGTTTGATTCACCACGGATTAAATGATACCATCTAAATTGTAGCTATTAGCATTTTAAAACATGCTTCTTTTTAATAGTTTTTAACAAAATTCTCCTTTTCATACTTTCGTGCCAACACAAGTGATAAAGTGTCTTGAGAGGTACATGAGCTTGTAAAGGCAACAAAATTCTCTCTTCGTTTGAAGAGCTTTCTCTCTATCCAATGGTGATAGCTAGCCCCAAAAACCCCAATACCCAATACCCAAAACCCTAAATCCACATAGCCATAACCATGTCCACGCCAAACACCACCAGCTACAATAACATTCCCCTGGACTCACATCTTTCCTCAGCATCCGAGCTCCGAATCTCAAAACCCTAACCCTTCAAACACTATTCCAGAAACCCACTTTAATGGTGACCATCGCGTGGCTCTACTTCACTAGAACTGATCCCAGCAAGCTGAAAAACCCAAACACCTAAACCCCACACGAAGAGTTCCACCATCACCATGATGATTATCATCACCAAGCCCTAACCCAAACAAACTCTCCCACCTTACTCCCCACCATTTTTTCAAATAGAGCCCCACCAAGTGAATTAGACTATGATCCGACACCACTAGATGAAATACCTTTCAAACCCTCACAATATTAGCTTTTAGTGTGTTAGCAACTCCAACATTTGGACAAGCCACTATCGCAATCTTGATTCTTGCTTTGAAGGACTCACAAGCCTAGGCGATCCAAGTTGATCCTTTGTCTAGTAGAGATAAGCGAGCAACACAGAATCACAGGCAACACACAATGGCATCTCGTGGGAGTTTTCATGGTTCTTGAGGAGTAAGTAGATTAAACCAAGCTTTGGAGGGGATCTAGTTTGTCATTAGTTTGTTGCCGGGACATTCTGCTATAAAAAAATAGGGGAAGAAATGAAGGGATTGGCTGAGAACGAGCTGAGAGTGGCAGCTCTCATAAGAAAATTGGGAGACCTTTAAGCGGAAAATGATGAAGTAGAAGTGGAGGAAGAAATCCCAAGTGATAATTAAAGGAATGCAAACTCAACTTATTTGGAAAGCTCTATTCAAAGCCCAATGTCAACTTCCAAGCTCTCCTGAGTACAATGAAAAAGGCGGAGAAGACATAACATATTACATGTGCTCAAATTGAGTTAGGTTTTTTCTCGTTCATTTTCAGTTCAGAAATAGAGAAACAAAAGGTAATAGAGGCGGGCTCATGGTGCTTTTCCAACAATGTGCTAGTTTTCGGACAATGGGAACCAAACACTTTAGTGCATTGCTATGACTTCTCCAGATGTGCCTTTTGGGTCCACTTTCTCGGCCTCCCTACAGATAGAGTCACAGAAGAAATTGTTAGCAATATGGCTTCAAAGTTGGGAACGGTGAAGGAAATAAGGCTAGATGTGAAAAATAACAGTTTTCTCAAATCAGGGAAAGCTAGGATGGAAATAGAACTAGCTGCCCCTTTGAAGTCAGGTATGTTCATCAACAGTGGTGGGATAAAAATCTGGGTGGACTTTAAATATGAACGTTTACCATACTTTTGCTACTCTTGTGGAAGAATTAGACATTATACATCTGATTGCAAAATTGTGCCCTACAAGAAATTGTGTTTGGAGGAAAACATTAAAGGAAAATTTGGATAATGGCTGAAAGCAGAAGTCCGGGAATATAGTTCGTATTGGGAGCTATTCTATGGGAAACACTTACCAATTGTGGAGGAGGACAAAATGGTTCCCGAAACCACTATCCAAGTTCCTACCCCTCTAAGCATCATTACCAAAGGGAGAGGCATTGAAATTAGGGAAATGCAAGCAAGAAAACTCACTGAACTTGCCTCTACTCTAGAAGTTCAGCAACAACCTAGAAAATACACTCAGCTACTACTTCGGGACATTTCGGAATCTGATACTAGCATGGAAGTAGAAGAGGGGCTGTGCAAGAAAGGAAAATCCGGGAAAAAAAAATCCCCCCTACAAAGAAACAAAAAAGGTACAATCCTTATGATCTTGCTAGAACAAGTTCCAACCTTCTCGATGAATTTGTGTTGACGGAAACCCCCATTCACATGGCTGAAAACGGACTCAAAAGGGCTGTGGTGGCTAGCCCAAATAAGCCACTAGGGATTAACTGAAGCTTTTGAGCTAGAATTGTCAAAGGTTGGGCACACCCTTGACATTCTAGTGTTTGAGAGCCATAGTGGCTCAAGAAAGGCCAGTTATGGTGTTTTTGATCGAAACTAAAAATAAAGAGGTTATGGTGGATTGTATTTGTGGAAGACTTCAATTTTAGCACTTAAAAGTTGTGGATCCAGTGGGTACAACTGGGGGTTTAGCACTTTTATGGAACAATGAGGTATCTCCATGCTTCGTAACCAATACAATAGAGATGATTGATGTAACTTGCAAAGAGCCAAGGAGTGGGGGACTCACTAGAATTACCTTTCTTCATGCCTTGACGAACTTTCGAGAGAGGCTGAAACTTTGGCAGAAACTCAGGGACACTCAATCCTCCAATCATCCCCCCTGGATTTGTATGGGCAATTTCAATGAGAAGTTATACCATTGGGAGAAAGTAGGGAGGAGAGAGGCGGACCATTATAGATTAGTAGCCTTTCAAGATTTTCTCAGGGATTGTTCGTTAATGGATATTTAAAGCAAGTGGTGCGCATTCACATGGTCAAACAATAGGGAAGGAGAAAATTTGGTTACAAAAAGACTTGACCGAGTTCTTAGCGACTTTGAATGGAGAGTGTTATTCCCAAATGCGGAAGTCTATGCATTGCCGGCTATAGGGTCAGATCACAGTCCAATTCTCTTATCACTTTACCCTAAGCAAAATGCATGGAGGAAAGAGTTTAAGTGGAAGCGCTCTGGGTAGAAGATGCTGAATATGATGAGATTGTCACCAAAGCCTGGAGGGACTTGAATCTTTAGCAGGGGGTAGTGATGAACAAGCAAGAAAAAGTCATTAAGGCACTCTCGATGTGGAGCCACTATAAATTCTCTAATGCACTTGCCAAATAGAAGCTCTCAAGATACAGTTAGTAGAACTCACAAACAGGAAAGTAGAGGTGGCCAATAAGGAGGTATTTGAGACTACTTGGGGGAAAATTGAAATAGTTTGGAGGTAAGAAGAGATGTACTAGGGGCTAAGATCGTGTGTCAATTAGCTCAAATGGGGAGATAGAAACACTAAGTTTTTTCACGCAATTATGGTGCAGCATAGGCAACGCAACAAAATATCGATGCTGAAAGTTGATGAAACTAATTGGTGCAATGAGGAAGAAGAGCTAAAGAAACACATGATCAACTTCTGTCGTTTACTCTATACCATTGCAGGAGAAAGAAACTTCAAACTAGTGTTGGATTAATGCCCCATAGTAGTTGAGGAGATAATGAATGAATCACTATTGTTGCTAGTAACGATGGAGGAGGTAAAAAGTGCTGCTTTTCAAAGAGCCCCTACGAAAGCTTCAGGACCTAATGGCCTCAATGGCCAATTTTACCAACACCATCGGGAGGTAATCTAGCACGATATCTTCCAATTGGTCAGGGATTTCTTTGAGTCAGGCACATTCGACCCAAAACTCAACAGAACCCATATTACTCTCATTCCCAAAATCCCTCACCCAGAAAATATAAGCCAATATAGACCTATAAGCCTCTGTAATGTCAACTATAAAATCATCTCTAAAGTTTTAGCCAATCGCCTAAAACCTTGGGTACCTAGACTCATTTCCATTGAACAAAGTGCATTTGTTAGTGGACGTCAAATCCAAGATAATATATTAATAGTCCAGGAAGTCCTGCACCAGTTGAGAATCAGAAAGAGGAAAAAGAAGTTCTAGGCAGTGTTAAAGCTTGACATGTAGAAGGTGTATGATAGAGTGGAATGTGATTTTTTTGGAAGTGTGGATGTTAAAAATGGGTTTCAATGAGAAATGGGTGGCAATGATTATGAAATGCATCTCCTCCATCACATTTAGTGTCAAGTTTAATGAAGAACCCATCAATACTTCCAGCCTACTCGAGGCATTAGACAAGGTGATCATCTCTCTCCTTACCTTTTCATTATCATGGCCAATGCTCTATCCCATCTAATGAACAAAGCCATAGAAGACAATAGCTTGAAAGGAATCAAATTGAACATCTTTCGTCCGACTCTCTCACACTTATTGTTTGCTGACAATGCCATTTTCTTCCTAGAGGGAAAAATTAGCGAATGCCGGAACTCAGCTGGTATATTGAATCAATATTGCTATGCAATGGGACAAACCATAAATTTGAACAAATCAGGGATTCATTTCAATAGTGGCTGCCCGCCAAACCTATGGAAGAACATGGCAGAAGAATTGAGAGTACCGGTGATAGAGAAGATAGGAAAGTATCTAGGCATTTCGTCGAATTAGGGTAACTCTAAAAAGAAAATGTTTGCTTGGATACTAGCTAGGGTCAACATGAAACTAGCAGGCTGGAAGGAGAAGCTTATTTCTTAAGCAGGGAGGGAGACTTTGATAAAAGTCGTAGTACAAGCGACACCTTAGTATGCGATGTCAATTTTTAAGATTCCTATGTCAACGGTTGCACACTATCTCTCCCCATTAACAGACTTTGCCATCCCCATGAGGGTCGGGGGCCTTTGCTAGCATTCCAAAAGCTTACTCTAGGGAAATATAGTCCTTTAATGATTTGACTCCACAAGGCTGAGGGGGCCTAAATTAATCTCCATGCCTGCTTTTCTAGCATAGCTTTGTTGAAAGTAATGAAATCTTGAAATTTGAGATGGGCAGTGGGTAATGGGAAATCAATCCTTATTCGAGAAGACAAATGGCTACATCAAGGAATCATTGGAGGGCTAGCAAACTTAGGGGATCCTCAAAGAGTGGAAGAGCTTTTCACCGAAGATGCACAACGATGGGATGAATAGAAAATTAATTCTTTGTTCAGTGAACTAATAGTTGAAGAAATCATGGCAATCCCATTAAGAACTACCCCAAAAGAAGATGAAATGGTATGGAATGGGAATAATGAAGGAAAGTACATAGTGAAAGAAGCCTACAATAGCATGCAACAACATAAATAGTCATAGAACCCCAATCAGGCCTCTTCCTCATATCAGATTCCAAAATCCCTATGGTAGAACATTTGGAAGCTCAATACCCTGCCAAAAATTAAGTTCTTCATCTGGAGTGTATGTCGGAATTGCTTACCAACGCGTGATAACCTTTGCAGAAGATCAATTATGCCCGACCCTCTCTACCCAGTATGTCGTCAATTTCCAGAAACCATAGAACACGTATTGTTATTGTGTGAATGGACAAAAGCAATGTGGTCAGATTATCGATTGTAAATTCAAAAGTCTAGACTTGGAACCTCAAGAATAGATAAGTGGGTCGTGGAGACTATGGTTCAAAGAAATTGCTTACCTTTAGCCGAGCTAATTTCTGCACTGTTGTGGAAAATCTGGCTAGCTTGCAATGGCATTGTCTTCCATCAGCAGACTCCAGATTCGAGCTCAATAATCGATGGAGCATATGCCTTAGATAAGAACTTTAAGTGGTAGAACCCCAAATCAAACAAACGAGGGGTTCAAAAAGAAAACCCACCTGATCCGTGGATTCCTCCAAAAATTGGAGCTTTGAAATTTAATATAGATGGATCAATAGTGGAAGGGGAGAAGGAAGGAGCTATGGCCGGAATATGTTGTGACTCAATTGGGAGAATGGTCACTAGTTTTGCTAAGAGAGTGGCTGTAACGACGGTACTTCGATTGGAAGCCCTTGCCCTGCGTTCTGCGTTAAAGCACTTGGAAGCAAAAGCAAAAAATTAGCTGTGGTGGAGACAAAATCTGCACTTGGAGATTGTTACAAATAGTTTATCACTTGCGAAGATGATAGTGAGCCAAAAACCAAGCCCATGGGAACTAAGACCAATTATTGAAGACTGTGAAGAGATGCTCGCCCAGTCTAGTTTGAAGGAATTAGCTTATGGCCCCAGGGAATCAAACTAAGTTGTAGATTGGCTTGCTAAAACCCATTGCAGGAAGGCTCTTCCTCACAACTGGCTTTTAGTGCCACCATCACCTCTAAGGGATCTTTTTGTGTTTAGAAACCTATAACTTATGTTATCTCTCGAACTTTAATGAATGAAGCGATTTACTTTTCTGACCAAAATTTGTGTGTGTGTAGAAGTAGCATTTTGTACGAGATGTAAAATCTCAAATATTACATAATAGATTCCTGCCTTATAAAGGCTACTAGAGTCAGGATAGTGAAGTAGGTTAAGCTGAAGGTCAAGCCATCATAAATATGATCTGAATATTTTCTATCTTCTTATCTCCTTTAGTATTTACTTTATTGTGTCTCTTGAGTTCCACGCTCTCCCACTTCCTCTCTCTCTTCTCTTGATCTAAATTCGGAAGCTCTCTTCTCTCAATCTAGTTCTAGATCTAAGAATTTGTAATATCCCAATCTAGTTCTAAATCTGGGAGCTATCATCTCTCGATCTAATTTGGAAGTTTAATAATATACCTTTCAAGATTTGATACCCATTTGTGTGCACGTGTTGCATGTGTTGTGCCTCCAGCTTCAATGGTGATTGCAGAGTATTAGCATCTCATTGAATCACGAAGATTTACTCTTTCAAATATTAGATTTGTGTTTGTTCTACTTATTTTGGTTGTTCCCATATGGTGATAATGTAGAGAAAGCTATATCTTGACGAGGGCCGCCAACTGGCAACGCAATAGTTACTAGAGAGAGAATCTTCGACATGTGTTCATTACTGACAAAGATACGAGATCCATAGACTAGCCACTAATTATTTTGCTTGACAGATTTATTTTTGCAAAGTGAGCGTGTGTTTAATCCTACTAGTGCTTTGTTAATCTTTCTTATTTTTGGAATTCAGTTTTGTTTGTTAGTACTCTTGACTTTACTTGGATTTACTATGAAGTCTATGTAGCTCTCATATATTATTTTGAGTAATGAATATAAATTTTTTTAACAAAAAAATTTCTTAGTATCTGTTTTCAATATATGATTGATAGAAGATTATGCTTCTACACAGGTGATTTACATTTGAGTCTGGCTAGCTTTAACGGTCATTAATCCACCGTGACAGTAACGGCCAATTCAGGGCCCCAAATTCTTCAAGAAACCAGCAAACTTTGTTGTTTGGTTTTTACTCCAAATTCTATAGGTCTTGCTCAATAGCATAATATAATATCCAACTCCACCTGCACCTTCCATTTATTTTATTTTTTTGATTTTTTTGTGGAATAGACCTTTTCTTTTAGAAGTAATCTCTATTAAAAATTCTTTTTATTCATTTTTCCCTTAGAACCAATGTACAAACTTTTTGTGCATGGTAATATGATAGAATAAAGAAAAGTATAATTGCCGAATCAGTCTTAAACTTATTGCATGGATACAAATTTAGTTATACACTTTTTAATTTTGCCAATTTTGTTCCAAAGATTTGAGCGAAATTCCAATATAGTCATTCTAAATAATTTTTACCAGAAATTACGAGTATTTCTAGGTTTGCCTGAAGAATTTGTAGCCTTGAACAAGTTGTTGCTCTCAATGTAGATTAAGAATTGCCATTTCATCATTTCTCTTCTCATTTCAACACGATCTATACACTTGTCTTCACATTTTTCACGAAAAAGGTTTTGATTTTTATAAACATTCAATTTATCCCCTTTTACAATTTTTTAATTTTTGCAGTCAAAAAATCTCTTTCTCTTCCTCTCTCTTCTATTTCCATGGTCTTCTTCAACCTTCAATAATGGAGGAAAGGGTTTGAGCTAGTCTTATTCTCCTCTCCCCTCTTGTTGATTTATTTTGTGTTTT
Organism: Angophora floribunda; assembly: GCA_014182895.1. Lineage (NCBI taxonomy): Eukaryota > Viridiplantae > Streptophyta > Magnoliopsida > Myrtales > Myrtaceae > Angophora > Angophora floribunda. The sequence continues at coordinate 33,267,047 of CM024709.1, read as the reverse complement.
CTTATTTTTGCTTTTCTCCCAATCTAGATGTGGGAGCTCTCTTCTCTTGATCTAATTTTAAATTTGAGAGTTTTGACTCTCTTGATCTAGTTCTAGATTTAGGAACTATTCTCTTTCAATCTATATATATGTTTTCAGGGATTCAATATCCATTTCATTGGTCCGTGTACAAGTCCTTTGCCTCTAACTTCAATGGTGATCATAAGAGTTTTGGCATCTCGTTGAACCATGAAAATTTGCTTTTCCAAATGTTAGATTTGTCTTTATTTTGATTGTTCCCGTATGGCAATGATGTAGAAGAAGCCACATCTACATGCACAACACCACCTGACAATGATGTAGATAGTAAATAGGGAATTTTTGGCACATGCTCCTTATTAACGATGATATGAGATCCAGTGATCATCAATCGACTATTTTGCTTAACAGATCCCTTCTTATGGATTAAGTGTATGCTTAACCCTACTGGTGCTCTATTAATCCTTGTGTTTTCTAGATTTGACCTTATTTCATAGTATTTTGGATTTTGTTCTACTTCGATTTACTTTACTATGAAGCCTATATGCTTTTCATACAGATACAATCTTCTTTCAACAAAAAAATTTATGTCTCTTGATTGTGGTGCTTAGTCATTCCGAGGTACATATTAGCATGTGGTTCGATTTGTCTTAAAAAGTTTTGACTCCACAAGCAATCTTTCAACCATGACATCGAATAGAGAAGTGCGTGAACTCTTCCGTTTCTGAAATGATTTGTTGAATCAACCACGGCACAAATTAGTCTATTGTACAAAAAAACGATTCGCTTACACTGGGAAGGCACAAGAAGATAAACTAATAACATCCACGGCACAATTAGTCTATTGTTCAAGCACAACTTCAGCCTTCAAACCCAAACAATTCATAATTACTTCGTTTGTGCTTTACTAGAAGAGCGTTCCTTACTTAAATTCTTCCCTCTCTTAGTACAACTACAAGGACGGGCCTTGACGACAGCAAAGCCGATTCCACGGCGGTGACTTGGGATGAAGTCCGAAGTCTGGACGCCATGGCCGCGTTGGGGCGGGCGGCACGTGTCTCGACGTTGGTTATTATTTTTATTATTGCAAGAGTTACAAGAACAACTCTGGCCCCTTGAGCTATTATCGCATGAGAGGAACGTGAAGTGGGTTCGGCCGCAGACGCGGAAACTGTCGGTGAAGCACGAGAAGAAGCACGCGGCACCGAAAGTGGACAGGAGCATGATGGTCACCGCCCTGTTCTCGCAGCTGGAGAGACCGGAGAGAAGCTCGAAGGAGAAGAAGGAGCCGGTCGGCAGGTGGTTTGCCAGAAGGCCGATCAGACAACATGCCATCTGGGCGTAGCCATCCTCTGGTGAGCCACACCGGCACGACGGGGGCTGAGGCGGTGGCGGCGGTGGCTGCAGCTGCGGGTTGCACTCTACGTCATGGAGGCAACCGTCCAATGACCCGTCATTGACGGAGGAACATTCCTTGCCCATGGATTTCGCCGAGGGAGGGGGGATCGGTTGGATTTGCGTGGAAGTCTTCTAAGGGAAGTCCATTGAGGAAACGGCTAGGGTTTTTAACGAGCGGTCCATTGTGCGAGAGTTGAACGAGTTGGGAAGGAGGAGGGCGCAAGAAACCGCATAAGAAAATGGTGGAGCAAGGCTTCATTCACTAATTGCACCCATTGATAAATTGGAGGGGCCTTCAAACATGTAATAGTTAAAGCATCGTTTTCATTTGACAATGCAAAGTTTCATAATAGTCGACGATAATTCCACAAAATCTCATACAATATCAGAATTGGAGGTTTTGAGTTCAAATCTTTGCAAGTTCCATTTACCTCCCCAATTGAATATGTTGATGCTTAGTACTAGGTAAAAAGAGCAGATTAAGCATGAGAAAGAGTGTTAGAATAATTAAATATTAAACTACACATTTATTTAACAGTTTAAATATTTAGAATAGTCGGCAATTATTGCATAAAATGTTACAAAATGGTTTAATACAAATGGGATTATAGGAGGGCTCTGAGGGGACAAAAAAAAATGCTAATATTGGCATAATTGATTTACAAAAGTGTTTAACGAAATTTAGTAAGCGGGCATTTGAGTCAATAGATTACATTTTAAGCACTCGAGAATTTGAAAATTGATACATCAATTTGTATATGGATTTTAGTATCTTCAACTACAAAGCGAAAAATTGTTGAAGGGAGTCCTCATCGGCAAAGTAAACTGCCGATGATGGTCGGAAGATGGTGATGATTTTTTTTTTTTTCTGATAAGGACGCAGGAGACCAAGTCATCATTCCAAGAGATCTAATTCTCGTTCTTTTAGAAGTCAACCTTTATTCTTAAGGAGTTCATTCTCAGATAAAATATTAAGTCAGGTAAATTATTGGAAAAGTCTTAAATTTATTGAAATTACGTCAATTTAATCGTAATTTTATTTTGCTAATGGAGTTTTAAACCTTTTACATTTGTATTAATTTAGTCCATCCGGGCAAAATTATTGATATGGACAATTTTTTGTATTAATATTTTTTCATATTTTTTACTTTTTCTTTTCTCTCTCTTTGTAATTTTTTGTCCTTCCCTTCTTCTTCTAACTAGTTGTTGGACCTCAATGACCGGCTACTGGTGAGGGTTGACAAGGCTGGCTTCGCTAGCCTCTTGTGAAGCTTGTTAGGGCTAGAATGATCACTTCGAGGAGGTGAATAGGTGAATATATAAAAATAAAAATAATCAAATTCAGTATCACAAAAGGACAATTATCTAGTGACAAATTTGTAGAATGATCAAATCTTACTAGTATGCAATAATCTATTACAAGAAATAAATGAGAGTTTAAGGGATGGAAAAAATGCACACAATAATTATAGTGGTTTGGTTCATGATAAGTCTATGTCAATTCCCTCACATTGACAGCATATCGGTTGGATTTCACTAATGAATCAATAAGAGGTTACAATGTTTGAGTATGCTCTACTTGAGTATGTATGATTGTTTTTTCACACTTATCAACAACCTCCAAGGGATGACGGTTTACACTCAAAAGATGAGTGTATAAAGACGAAGCTCTCTTTGAACTTTGGAATTTTTAGACGTCAAATCTTGTGTCATCACTTCAACATCACGACCTCCTTTTATGCTCCTCTTTGTCCAAGCTGACCACTGGATAGAACCTCTAAGGATTATTCATCTAAGCAACCCCATTGGATAGAAAGATCTGATTGCTTCAAGAATGCAAAGAATAAAGTCTCCCTTTAATTTTGCTACCCATACACTAGACATTAGGTTTCCATAAGTTGAGTACTCCATTTAGGAAGTACGTCTCGTCTCTATTGACTGTTGCACATATATCTAATTCCCAATTATGGGAAGATTATATGGTGTTCATTCTTTTTGGACAATCAATAAATATAGGAAAAAAAATCCATGCCAATTTTCTAGCTGTCGTGCTTCGAAAGTCTCATCCTTAACATGTAGGTTTGAGATACTCTCAATTCGATTTAAGGTGGGTGTCATCATTGTCCTCAACAATCATATACAAGGTGAACAATTTGGGTAATCCAATGAATCTGATGAACAAAATCTGAATATATTTGCTCCACGAGTGACATTTGGAAAGCTTATTATTATAATCATTTATATGAGAAAGGTTTTGTCAATCTTTAAAATTATTTAGGGAAGTTTCCTTAATGAAGCTCACTTCAATTGGCCACTAGCAAGGGCCAACCTCGCTCTCCCTTGGCAAGACCTCGCCTAGCCTCATTTTCACTAGAGGTGAGCATGGTTCTTGGTTCCAAGGTAGAACCTAGAACTTGAGAACCAAATTGATGGGACCTATTAGGTTATAAGTTTCAAGTTATGCACGGTAGGTTTCAGGTTTCAAAAATTAAAGAACATGTTTCAATGGGTAAGTTCCATGTTCTAAGTTGGTGGAACCTGAAACTTAGAATATGAAATAAGTTTTTGTATATGGCATTCAATGATGAGTGTATAATCTAGGATTACTGGTATGAGCTTTCATTTTATGATTAAGACTTTTACTTTGTTAATATTTTATGTTTTTTGTGTGTCTAAATATAAGTTATGATTAATGACTTATAACAACAAGTGGTCATCAAATTAATAGGTGGAACTTGGGTAGACCTTGAAATCAACATTGGAAATTGTGATAAGGTAGGTTATAGGTTCTAAAAAATGAGAAACCTATTTCAACGAGTAGGTTTCAAGTTCTAAATGGAACCTGTAGAAAATTTGAAACTGTTCATCCCTACTTGTAATGCTTTAAGCAATACAAAAAAAGAAAAGAAAAAAAAAAGGAACCTGTTAGACCCTGGAACCTGTAACAAAGTAGGTTCCAAGTTCTAATGGATATGTTTCAGGTCCCAAAAAAATGAGGAACCTATACTCGAATGTAGGTTTTAAGTTCTAGACGGAACTTGTAAAGAACTTGAAACTGTTCACCACTAATTATCACCGGTGGTTGGGCAAGGCTCGACCTTGCCATGCCAAGGTGGTGAGCTTGCTCTCATTACGAGGGGGAGCTTCACTAGATGCTAGCATCGACTTTTGCCTCAGGTTGGTCACTGAGATCTTGCAATTGGTTAAAGGAAGAAGGAAGGGAAAAAAATAGAAAAAAAATAAGGAAAAAAAATTCAAAAAATATTAAAATGTTATTAAGAATTATCCATGTTAATGCTACTCACACCACATAGGATGGTCGACTTTTATATAAGTGATTTTAGATCAAAATTGATCAAATAAACTGAATTGGTACAACTGTAAAATGTTTATGACTTATTTGGAAAAAAAAAAAAGGTTTATGTTTGAATTAGTACAATTACAGGTGGCAAAGCAATTTGGGATGGCCATGGTTGGAGTGGGCTCAAGCGGGGGCATTGACACTAACTGTCTCCTCTATACTACACTATTTACCGTTGATCAATATACTAGATCAAAAGCGTCAAATTTTCCTTTACTCCTAATTAGAGTCACGTGAATAGAACCTTTTTTAAGAGATTGACCTACCTTTTAAAGCAAGAATAATTTGCATCTACAATATTTAAAATCTACGATTTGTTAAAGTGTAAATGTGAGTTATATTAAAAAAGTTGAATATTAGAGAATTTGTGTAGTGTAGAGTAGTTAATATATTATGGTTGGTTCATAACTCATTAACTTAAGCTTTTGAATAAATGTGGTGGACTTGGACTTGAACTTAGACTCCTTTTTTCTGATCTCTCTCGACAAAAGGTGTTCAACTTCTACTACACTTTTAACAAATGATGTTGCAGTTAGATTAGCGTGTACCCAATCTAGTCCGGTGTTTGGTGAATATTTCAAGAAAGCAATATGGTGACCAACACGATTTTTCTGCCTCTAGGAGGTTGAGCCAGAGATTTGAAGGAGCTGCTAGTCTGTGTGTAAGTCCGTGGGCGAGAGAGAGGTCGCTCCCAAGCATGGCCTGAGCTGGCTATGGGCAACATGAAAGATATAAGGAGGATATGGTAGGCGGCTGAGGCTTGGGTTTCCGCTGTGGTGCGTTTACAATAGAGAGAGGAGTAATCTCCAGAGCAAAATGGCAATCCGTAAAACAAGAGCAAAATAACATGCTACATGCAATTTAAAGTGCGTTCACAAACTGAGGATGCATACTGTAGGTTTCTAGAGTAGGAAGGAAAAAGTGGGGATGTTTTTTTAAAGTTTCCCTGTAAAATAATTCAAGAGGGTTTAACGAAATTCTGTAAGAGGGTATTTGAGTTAACGGATTACAATTACACACTCGAGAGTTTGATATATCGATTGGTATACTTTCGACCAAAAAAAAATTTGGTATATCGATTTTGATATCTTCAATTAATCAAATAAAATATTGTTAAATGGAGTCCTCAGCGGGAAGCTGAAGTTACCTCATCATTGAAACGTCATATGACTTTTAGCCCTGCAAAAGTGACCACGATGTTGGATGGTTGATCCACGGAAAAGAGATCATGATTGAAATCTTTAAAAGATAATAGGGTGGTAATGATTCTCATTCTCCGTTGAGGACATATAAGACCAAGTAATCATTCCAAGAGATCTAATTCTAACTCTTCTAGAAAGTCAACTTCTATTCTTAATGAGTTCACCTCATTTTCAAATACTATGAGGTTGTACTTGGTGGGCCGAGACAACTCCTCCATTCCTCTGTTTGGAGTGATGCGAAGTCCAAATAACATCAAATATTGTCCTGACGTAGACCGGATTGAAAAATTCCACCTTAAAGTGGATCCGGATAAATTATGTGAAACTTAGAAAAACAAAATTAAAAAGAAGTTTCAGAATCTGGGCAGAACCTTCTGCCACCCCTCAACTTTGCTCTGACTTGCGATCAAGGTTTTGATGCGGGTCTGGATTTCACGCCTTCGAGTACAGGCTTGATTGTATAAATACGTGATCCTCGTGCTGTATTGCATCGACATGTACCTGGACGTGGAGCTCGCGCTAGGGCTTGACCTTGAGCGGTAGTTTGACGAGCCCGCCACCTCACGACCTCGCTATAGGACTTTTGGGGCCGGGGGTGGAACCCCATGGTTAGCAGCATTCTCCGCTCCACCATGTACGACCCCATGCGCCACCGCCACATGCCCTCGCCGGAGGTGGTCGTGATGGGCTTGGACGGTGAGTCGTGAATAGTTTTACGACTTCCATGCTCAATTTTTTTTTCTTTAATGTTTAATCCTATACACCACATAATATTTATCCGAACGTTTGTTATATTTGGACGTTGTCAAACATTGGATGTTTTGCAAAGAAACTACAAATGGATAAAGGTGCTGCGACTTAGACGAACAACAAAAAAGCGTAGTTTAGTGCGATTACTAGAGAAACCACGAAAATTGCCAAGTGGTTTCACTTGGACATGCGTAAGCTGTCATAATTTTCTTCGAGGATGAGTGTCGGGTTTATGCTAGTGGATGACTACTTGTGGAAATACCTAGGTGTTTATTATGAGGCAAAAGTTTGATGCTGTTATTAGAATTAGGCAACTAAGAGCTTTGATCAAGATGGAGACTGGTGAGACAATCAAGTATGTAGGGACTGACAGTAGTATGGAGTTTTACTTAGAGTTGTCAAATGATTCTACATGAAGGAAGATGTAGTGAGACACAACACTAGTGCTAGTGAAGTGAACCATAGTAAGTTGCAAGTTGATGAGGAAAACATTATTAGAAACAATTCATAATCAAATATACTTAATATGACAAGTTATATGTAAATAGATTCCCATCGTTTACCATCGAATATCAAACTCCCAAAAAAGTTTGGTTTGATAATATTGTTGATTATTTTATTCTTAGAATATTTTGTTGCATGTGTTATGTTTGAGTGATTGATATTAAGCTCAATGGGAGAACAAAAAAGTACACATTCCTAGACTATGCGTTAGGTGAGTGGGGTTATCATTTATGGAGTCTAGAATTAAATTTACCTATTGTTAGAAGAGAAGTTACACATCATGAGTCTAATACTTGATGGCAGTGATTGTGGCAACTTTATACAGATCAATATGGTGTTAAACACAAGTGGAGTTGCTACTAGAAACTCTTATAATAGCAAGTAATTGTGTAGTAATTGACTCAGTGGTGCTTGTAGCAAGATAGAACCTATCGAGCCAATGGTTGTTGTAGCAGTCAAGTTTGATAGAGTATGGGTTTGATCTCCTGGCACAATGATGGTTTTGTACTATATGTAATAAGGGAGCTTGTGCCTACAAATCATTCCTTGTGGAGTAGCTAAAGATGCATATGGAGTTGGTGTTCCAATGAGGTTCATAGTTTTGACGAAGTTCAAGTGCTTCTTAGACTTGGAAGATTTTTGTGGCTGTTGAGCTCAGGAGGAGCTGTGGGAAAATAGAGATGAAGTTCATATTCCAACTAAGTGGTTATGGCTTGGTTCAAATGGAGAGCTAAGGTGGAAATTATTAAAATTATATCTCGAGTTTGAGTTCGTAAAGAAAACTCGTAGGTTTAGTTAAAGTTAGTTATTAGTTTGAGTAGGTTTCTCTTTTGGATCAAAATCTTATATTTATATAAGAAGTGAATCTTCTTCTGGAGTTACATCCAAGAGGCACTTTTTTCGTGAATTATACCTGAAGCAATCCAAGAGGATGGCCATGACAATCATTTACTCTTCATGCTTGTGAATTACATCTGAAGTGTTTGAAGTCATGAAAATCTTGTATTAAGATTTTGAGTGATTCCTTAATTAGATTGAGTAATTGTTTCGTAAGGAATTGTGAAGACTAAATGCTATATTAAGCTATTGGGTGTAATTAGAGTTGAGAAATACTTTGAGTGTTGGAATTATTCAATTGTGGTTGTAATATCCATTATATCGCTTAATCTATAATAGAACTTTGTGTTGCTCTCTTTGTAGAGTAGGTATTACTGACCGAACCATGTACATGCAATAGCAGATTTATTTCCTTATTCTGTGTAATTAATTGCTCGAATGCTTTTTTTTCATAATATGTTTGACCACGATCTCCAAAACTCCTATATAAGAGGGATGACATTCAATCCAAAAATAACCATTTTTGCATTTTTCTCGTACTGTAACCGATTTGGGATCATGCCATTGCAACTTCGTGTATGCCAACCGCTTCTGTCACCCGTTTGGTCATGATCCAACACCTAGGGATGTACGGTCATGGCTTAATTGCCTCTACTTCTCTTTCTTCGTGTTGGTATCGACTAATACCTATATCACATATGTCAAACCTCCTATTGAACAAACATATGCCAATCACTATATAATTGGCATAATTTTCATAGCATTTGATAACCACAAATTCGATATCTTGCTTATTAGGGCCGATACCTCATGAAGGCAATGTTTTCTCAAAATGGCCAATACTTATTTCGGCCAATTATAAGTGCCAACAAGAGTCAAATGTTCTTTTTTTCCTAGAAATTCTCATATTTATATTTTTGTTTTCTTATATCTTCCCTTCAAATTTCAAATTTAAGAACAATTTATTTTGGTCCTAAGTATGACCTAAAATTGCTTCTTTTGAAATCTCATGCGGACCTAAAGCACCAAGAAGGTAGTCCCTCCTCTTGTGAAAGGAAAACATTCAGGAGGAAATTGGGGAGATAGGTCATGTGGGTATTGGCGCATAAAAATAAGCAACGTAGTCTAGTTAGCCTATAAATAGTATATTCGTTGGACAAGCGGGCGGCCCCAGTGAATCTCACATTTATATTCCTTTCTTTTTTCTTTTTTTACAAATTTCAAATTTCAGAACAATTTATGTTCCTCATATTTCAAATGTCAGAATACGAATGGTTATGATCGACCCAATATGGATGTATGGCGGCGTGTGTATGTATTAGTACGACAATGCAATATGACAGACTCATAGAATATTGGACGTATACATGGTACACAAGTTATATAACTTGACTTTTACCACTCTGTAATAATTTGGATAGTTAATTAATTTTTAAAAATGAAAGTATTCATATGAATTATGTCAAATCCGAAAAGGATAAATTATGGGCCAAAAATTACCCATTATACCTAGAATTATTTTCTCTTAATTTAAGCTCTATTATTTCATGAAAAATGAACCATTTAAAAAATATTTTTCTAAAAATGATCCATTGAATCGATTGAAATAATTAATCAATGAAAAATATTTTCATTATAAATAACAATTTATTTTAAAATATTTTTATAAATGATGAAAATATTTTTATTTATTTATTTTCATAAGTCATATAAATTATCATTTTTAAATTTTCTTTTCTAAATTGTTCATTCTTCGTAAAATAAATACAGCCATAAAACACTACACTAGACAAATTCCGAAAAACCTACGGAAGTCGAACAGCTTTGACCAATCAGCCAAAGTCGTTTATGCGACATCCCGACTTTTGTGCTTTAAACTTCCAATGGGCGATTGGCTACAGGCACTTGAGGAATGGCTGGACTACGTGCTGTACAATTACGCAGTGGAATTTGCGGATCATCCGCCGTACCTGGACCAAGTTCGGTCCGCGCCGCCTTCGGCGTTGGAGATTCTCTAATCTCTTGCACTGTTAGAATATATAAATAAATCATGCTGTCATCTAACAGTTTAAGCTTTTAGAACAGTCGACAGTGGTTCCATAAAATCTTACATGATATCAGAACAGGAGGTCTTGAGTTCAAATCTTACCAGGCCCCATTTGCCTCCCTAATTAAATTTCCACGCTTAGTACTAGGCAAAAGACCAGATTAAGCCGTCATCTAATAGTTTAAGCTTTTAGAACAGTCGGCAGTTGTCTCACAAAATCTTACAAGAGTGTGACTGCCACCTTGGTGTCGCCTGCTCGTTTCTTGCTTCATCAATAGCTCCAACGTCCATGGTAGAGTCTATTTCAAGCATGCCCGTGTCTACTTAAACTCATATGCAATTCGTGGCATTGTGTATTAATTTTCAATGAAACAAACAAATTTATAATGATTTACGATCCCGGGATCTATATTTACAGCATCAATCATAAAACAATTCTAATTACCAAGATTTTCATTATTCAGGCTCCTCCATAATCTGTTTACGAAGTTATAGATGGTTTGTTTTTTTTTTTTTTTGGCCAAAGCCAAGATCTGTTTATATAGTTGTAGATGGTTTTGGCCAAAGCCAAAATGATTATGGACAAATTTCTACTTTGATAAATTATCCTTTCCTTATACATTGTTTTGGGGGAAAAGAAAGACTTTACAACCGTTGTACTCTAGTTAGCGTACAATTGATTGGTACGAGGAGCCATCACACGTGAGACTTGGGCCAAATGGAGCTTAGACATTTGCTTTGTCCCGTGAATACAGCTCTATTCAGCTGTCTAACCTAATAGAAAAGTCGAAAGTGAGAAGCCGGTCCTGTTTCTCGGACATCAGGCAAATGGCTTTTTGCGTGTTCAGGCCACCCCAATATGCCATCAATCAAATTGTCAAATTTTTTTTGGCTGTTGCAAAACTCAATAATTGGACGCATTCCTTCTGAAAAGGGATGGTACTTCTTTTCGTTCCGATAAAAAGACCGAGCATTAAAATCTGTGATAGACAAGAGGGATGAGCAAAATATATCTTTGAAAGAAAAGGCATCCATTAATGTCAGAAATCAATTTTCCAGCACAGTAAGAGAAATGGAAAGCGTCTGTCTTTCTTCATTGCCTATCATTTTGGAATTTGGGGAAAGATGATTGCTCTAGGCTTCCCGTGCTGAAATTCACTGTGGAATACTCAATTTGGGAATTGCCATGCGTATACGTATACATGCGTGCATCCTTGAAACTTTAGAGGGCGAATGGGGAAACATGGACATCACTTTTCCATACAGCTTTGATTTGTAGCACAGACCATAATCATTTTCAGCTCATCTCCACCCATACTTCCTCTCGTTTGGCAATATACTAAACTGAGCATTTTCTCTTTGCTTGGACGTTTCCCTAGGCGACACCTTCTAATTTTGTTCCTTTTGCTTGTACGACGCAGCATCATTCCATCATGCGTTGGGGAAACAAATCTTGCGTACATCGAAGACCATGTGAGCTTAGCTTACATGAATTATTAGATTAGGTAGGTCCTACGTGAGTCCTCATCATCCCATGGCCCATTGGAATTGGACTCACATGATTCGAGTGTGGATGATATGTGCGTTGCATTTCATATATTATTAGTCAAAGTGGTTCAGCTTTCTCAAGGAGTTTTTAGTCTCTAAAACATCTTGGAGAAATGCTAGGATGTTTGGCAAATCTTTCTAAGAGGCTTTCAGCTAAATGTTAGCCTTGGGAAAACTGAAACCCAACGTTGATGGGAACTAATTTTGGGTTTTCAGTATTGAGCTAAATGCTAATTTTTTTTTTCAAAACTACCATCATCAATTTTTTAGTTTTTGGTTTCGTCCCTCATTGTTCCAAAACTACCCTCATCTTTGCCAGAGTTGGCAAAGAGTTTGATATCTTTTTAATAAAAAAAGAAAAATTAAACCCAAAAGCCCTTTAGAATTTTTTTTTTGCCAAACACTATTTATGCCAAAGTAATTTTGTAAAGAAATTTTTACCAAAAGCAATTTTCATTTTTCTAAAGTCATTTACGCTAAAGGTATTTGCATTTTCTTAAAGTCTATTTCCAAAGTCGAACTAAATACAACCTTCATCTCTTGCTTCACCAATAGCTCCAACGTCCATGGCAGAGCCTATTTTAGGCACATCTATGTTTGCTTAAACTCATTTGCAATTCATGACATCGTGTATTGATTTTCGATGAAACAAACAAATTTAGAATGACTTACGATCCCGGGATCTATATTTACCACATCGATCATAAAACAATTCTAGTTACTAAGATTTTCATTATTTTAGGCTCCTCCATAAGTTGTTTATAGATTTTTTCTTTCTTTTTTGGGCCAAAGCCAAGATCTGTTTATATAGTTGTGGATGGTTTTGGAAGCCAAAGGACAAATTTATACTTTTTTATCCTTTCCTTATACATTGTTTTTTTTTTGGGGGGGGGGGGGACTTTTCAACCATTGTACTCTAACACACGTACCATTGGTTGGCGCAAGGAGCCATCACACGTGAGACCCGGGCCGATTGGAGCTCAGACATCTGCCTCACCCGGTGAATCACAGCTCTATTCAGCTATCTGCTGCCTTAGTAGAAAAGTCGAAAGTGAGAAGACAGTCCTATTTCTTGGATAACAGGCAAATGCCTTTTTGTGGGTTCAGGCTACCCCAATACCCCGTCGATTGATTGTTAAAAACATTTTTGGTTGTTGCAAAACTCGATAGTTTGGCGCATTCCTTCTAAAAAGGGATAGTACTTCTTTTCACTATGATAAAAAAAGACCGGATTTTGAAATTTATGATAGATAAGAGGAATGAGCAAAATGTAAATTTGAAAGAAAAAGCATCCACTAACTCAAGGATCAGTTTATCAGTACAAGAAGAAAAATGGAAAGCCTCCGTTTTTCTTCATTGCCTATCATTCTGTAATTTGTGGAAAGATGATGGCTCCAGGCTTCCCGTGCTGAAATTCACCGTTTAATACTCAATTCAACAATTGCCATACGTGTATACGCATCATGTGTATATCCTTGAAACTTTAGAGGACAAATGGAGAAATCTTGGACATCACTTTGCCTTATAGCTTTCATTTCTAGCACAAGCTATACTTGTTTGGACGTTTCACAAGGCGACACGTTCCGTATCGTTTCCTTTTGCTTGTACGACACAGCATCATTTCATCATATGTTGGAGAAACAAATCTTGCCTGCATCAAGAGTATGTGAGCTCAGGTAACATCAATTATTAAATTAGGCAGTTCATATAGAAATTGGACTCACATGATTCGAACGGACAATATGTGTGCTTGATATGTTAATAGTGCAAAAGTGATGATACACCAGACTCATGATAAGCAAACTAATTAAGTGAACTAGTAATGTTGTAATCTTGGGTTGATTTTTCAATATGAATTTCCATTTTTTTTTTGCAAATATAGAACAAATTGTTATTTTTTGTGAAGGTATAGTATCCATGTGGTCATATGCATGGTTTCAATAGTATCGCTAGGTCAAATACAAATGTTTTGCTGATTTTTCTCCGAATTCCTAGAAGTTTAAGGGAATGATATTAGTGAAATTTTTATTTTGAGATTATGTCGTAGTTTATCTTGATATCTGCTCTTTATCATACATTTAGGCATCTATTAAGGCAATCATCTATTTCAATATCAATTTGAAAACAATTAGAAAAATTCAGAAAAATGAGCATAAAATGACGAATCCAACCGATAGGATCGGACTGGGTTGACCCGATTGACTTGACCCAGTTCGGCCCAATGGGCCAAACAAACAAAGAGGTATCGCTCATGAGGTGATTTGAAGAGAAATATGATAATTAGGAAGCCTCGGATCAACCTAGTCAACTCAATTTGATCCTGTCATGTGATTTGACCAAGGTGTATCCAAGTCAACAATTCTTGAGAGCACCAATTTTAGGTACTCATTACCCCTCTAATCTAAACCATAGGATGTGTCATGCCATACATCCATGTGACGGAACAAGGCCAATCACCTCTTTCCTTACTCATTGAGTGAAGAACTTTAATCATATCATCATAAAGTAAGTTTAAGAATTAAATAGAAGTCAAATATTCTTTTTTCTCCAAAATAATCATTTATATAGATTCTTGCTTTTCAATATCTTCGCTTCAATTCCAAATTTCAGAGCAATTTATATACCTTCATCATTGAAAAGTTACACATGTTATAAAACTTTACTTGTACCATTCGCTAACTATTTGGATAATTAATTTATTTTAAAAATGAAATTACAACAAATGACGAAATTACGTACCAAAAGGTATTCATTAACTCCTAGAACGTTTTCTTATTCTTCTGATTTGCACGCCATCCTCTTTCCTCCTGTACTCAATTGCTTCCACAATTCCTCTACCAAAAGGTATTCATTAATTCCTGGAACGTTTCTCGAATTTCTAATGGGCGATTGGCCATCGGCGATCGAGGAGTGGCTGGACTACGTGCTGCACGGCGGGGATTACGCGGTGGAATTCGCAGATCATCCACCGTATCCTGACCAAGATCTGTCCGCGCCATCACCAGCTGAGACTCCCCGATCTCCTGTGCTGAGTTCTCCATCCCAACCATCGGCACCGTCGTTGTTGCCCTGCTTCCCTGAGAAGGCCGAGCATCCGACATCAACCACATCACTGGCGACGACAGATCCATCGTCGTCGGGGGAGTCGCAGCATAAGGCAGCGAGTCATCTGCTGGAACAGCAGGAGGAGCCGCTTTCAGAGAATCCACGGCATTCATGGACACGTCCTCTGTGCCGGCGTCTGAAGGAAAAGCCCGTTCAGATGGCATGCCATCTGGTTCAGTACTTAGCGAATTGGTTGCCGATCAGGTTGTTCTTCGCCTTCCAGGTGCTCTCGGGGATCTCCAGCATCTTGAACAAGAGCGTGACTGCCGTGCTCGTGTCGGTCTTCGGTATCGTCTGCTTCGCTTCCTGCTTCACCGACAGCTCCAACGTCCGTGGCGGAGTCTATTTCAGGCGCGTTTATGTCCGCTTACACTCGTTCGCAATTCATGACACTTCGTATTGCCAAAACAAACCAATGTAATGGAATTTTCATGTTCAGGTTCGTCACTTGCCTACGAAGCCAGACCGCATATCGTCTTCCTCGCTATCACATCCGGCCGTCGGATTTCGTCCATGCTGCCGCGTGCACGGCAGTTTACACGGCCCTAGTGCTTTTGGATCGGAATGCGATGGATGCCCTCTGCCCGCGTGCATCGGGTCGAGTCCGGTTGTTGCTCCAGTGGGTGCGGCTGGTGGTTGTCGTCTTCTCCGCTTTGCTCTTATTGATTTTTCCAACTTATCGTCGAGGGGTTGGCTTCGCCGTCGCCGATGCAGCCACTCCATGCAATTGTGACGAGAACTTGAAGGGAGCGTGGGAATAGGGAGAAAAATTTCAGAAAAAGTCTTAAATTTATTGTATTAGTGTCACTTTAGTCATAAATCTTTTAGTAGTGCTGATTTAGTTGTAAATCTTTTGACCTAGTGTTAATTCAGGTATTTTGACTAATTTTATTTGGGCATTGTTGATATGGATGCCGGTCAGCCTATATGTTTTGGACGACATTAATATGGACAAATTTTAATATTTTTTTGAACTTTTTTATTATTGATTTTTCTCTTTTTTTTTTTTTTCATTTGCTTTCTCTATTCTCTTTTTCCTTTTGTTTTCCCTTCCCTTCCTTCTTCATCCAGCTGGTCATTGATCGGTGTAAACCGGTTTGTTTGGTCTTTGGTTGATATGGAAAAACAACTGTGCATATTGATGACTATACCTTGGAAATTTTAATGCCATAATGCCTTTCAATTGGTATATGCAAATCAAATCAATCGGAAATCTCACACAGGCTTAAACAACATATGCTCACAAAATGATTTCCTTTGTCCTTCAAACGAAGTCTAGATAGACTAAAAAATGAAATTTTACTTGCTTGATAGACACATCAATGATGAGTTAATTGTTCAAATGGTGAGTACTCATGGATTTCAATTGACATTTGATATTCTTCTATTTTTATGAGACCATAAATCTTGTTGGATATGTTAGAGAAGGCCTCTTTATTTTCAATTGGCATAAATTCTTGTTGAATCTTCTAGGAAGTTATAGTTGAGGTGGAATATTGTTGGAGTTATCTCACATCGATTATGGAATGGGCAGATGATTACTAACACAATAAATTTAAGACTTTTCTGATTTTTTTTATCATTTAAAATGTCAAAAGTATGAAAGAAAGTCTCATTTCTTGAGTTAACTTTTGGGTGATAGAGATTTAACACCACTCAACACTAGTATCAAAGCCTAGGTTACTCAAAAGTCACTTGAGAGGGTTATTGTGGCTCCGACCTAAGCCGATATGTGATGAAGAGATTGTTGAGGGTTATCCTTACATTAGTTGTGGAAGGGGTATGTAGTCACTTTATAAGTGTGAAGGAAAATATCATCTCTTAAGATAATTTTTGGGGCGAGAGAGGTTTAAAATCACCTAATATCTATACAGGTGGCGGGTGGATGATTTCACGTCTAGAATCGGAAATCAGATCGATACTTAGTGATTCTAGTAAATTAGAGCCAAGAATCGGATTGCTCCCCATGAGAAGTGCTAATTCGGTTTGATTCCAACTGGTTTGGGCGGTGTTTGATTTCTTTGCACAACACTAATTTTTAGGTCATCTCGACTCATTCTTGATTTCTTTGCACAACACTAATTTTCAGGTCATCTCGACTCATTCTTTCTCAAGTTTGGTATTACGCTAAACTAAGCATTCTCTCATTGCTTGGACGTTTCCTAGGCGACACCTTGGGATTTTGTTCCTTTTGCTTGTACGACACAGCATCATTCCATCATATGCTAGAGAGACAAATCTTGCCTACATCAAAGACTATGTGAGCTTAGCTTACTTGAATTATTAACTTAGGTAGGTCCTATATGAGTCCTCATCATCCGAAGATCCATTGGAATTGGACTCACATGATTTGAGTCCGGACGATATGTGCGTTGCGCTCCATGTATTATGAGTGCAAAAGCGATGATACGCAAGACCCATAGTAAGCAACTATTTACTCGAATTACATATGTTCTATTTTACAAGGGATGGTGTGCTAAGATAAATTGTCATTTTTCCTTTTTAGTTAATATGAATCATATTGTCATTTTTGGTATTTGTATATTATCCATGTGATCATATGCTTGGTTTCAATGGAGTCGATCGGTCAAATATAAATGTATTTCTAATATTTTTCTCCGAATTTCTTGTGATGAAATCTTGAGTTCAAGGGAATGATATCCGCTAAATATTTACTTTGAAATTACATTGTAGTTTATCTTGATATATGCCCTTTATCATAGATTTAGCCAGCCTTTGATATAATTATCTAGATTCTTGTTTGTGAATCAAAATTACCTTGTGAAATTTATTTCGAGAATGCGTGTGTAAAGAAATGATTATCTTTTTTTTTATCATTCTCCATGACATGATCCATCCGAAAGGAATTAAGAAAAAATGAACAAATTCAAATTTGCAACTGTGCAGTTGTCGTGCGGTTCAATTACTGGAAAGCGGAAAACCGATCCCGTGCCGCTTGGTCGGGAACACGACGAACAACATAGTACAAATGACTCCGATCCCCACTGGCAACGCCGTCAGCGCCTCCCTCGTCTCGTCCGACGGCGATGGGTAGAAGCAGTTCACCACGTTCTCGTCGAAAAGCGCGATGGCCCCAAACACCAGCACCGACATGATCGCGTGCGCAAAGTCTATGAACCTCAACCTGTATTGATTCTTGAGCTCAGGCGGGAGCGTGTCCGACCCGTCGATCACCCACAGGCCATGAGGCGTGGCGAACCCGTAGCACACATTTCCGTTCTTATCCCTGAAACTGTCGGTGAAGCTGAGGAGGAAGCTGGACAGGCCGCAGAGGAGCACCAGCCCCGCCGTCATGGCCCGACTGACCGGGTCGCAGTGGCCTTGGTTCGAGAATATCGGGGATAGGAGTTGGAAGGCGAGGACCGTCCCGGTGGGCAAGAGGTTCGCCAAGTGGGCGGTGCTCTCGAACGTTTGTCTAATGGCCTTTTGTATCAAGTTCCTCCTATCGGCGTCATCCGGAAGAAGTCCGTCCTTCAAGAGCGGGAGGTTTTGCTCCGTCGAGCTCTCGTCTGGCACTTTGATCTCCATTTTCTCCGTCGCCAACGCTGAACCCAACTCTTGAAACTGCAAGAATGGCTCAAATTCTATGTCTATGGACGATATTAAGCTCTTTGTAGATTGGATTGGTAAGAGAGAATGTGGTTGTTCTTATAGGTTGTGCGGGATGTGTTGTGGGCAAATAGGAGTGGAGCATAAGGGAGGAAACGGGTGGGTTTTGTGATGTCTTGCAAGAAACCGTGACCGACACAAAACTGGGTTTTACACGTCTGTGGTTCCAACTGTGTCCGGTGATGAACAATGCTCGATGGCGATGTTTTGCGCACAAAGCATTCAATTCCGTTAATATAGGAAGCATTTGGCACCGGCAAATATGTTGCTTTCTCTCGGAGAGAAAAAGAGAATTTTCTGGATAAGGGAGAGATAGAATTGTTTATTACCGAAAAGAGGATGCTCAGATCCTAGGTCAATTATGTTGCTTGTTGTGAAGGGCTATCTTCCAAGATACCCTTTTGGAAAATGAGGGGAAAAAACAATACATTTAGCCGCTAAGCTTGCGCAATTCTTCCAATGTGGTCATAGAATTCGTGTCCTTAAATTTGTTGCATTTTACCAAATAGGATTATGGTCATTCTGCCTTTGACTTCATCATATTGAAATTATTGATTAGTATCAATCAAAAGTCTAATTTTTAAATAGTTAGTTTCACTATGCAATGAAAAGCTATTAAATATTTGCTTGGTCATATCATGAGATATCATTCTCGCAATTTGTTCAATGCAAATTGATTTTGTTTGGTTGGATCGACCTCTTATTTTTTTTTTTTTTTTATTTTGGTTGAAGAAGGATTTATTTCATTACTTGACAGAGTTAAAAGAAAAGAAAAAAAACTTATAAGGGGAGCCTCCATACATAGCAAACAAAGCCCAAAGGGCTTGAGTTGGGCTAACCGAACCTGCGGGTGGGCTGATAGAAACTTTAGACAGTCCATGATCAGTAATCTCCTTCCCAGTAATATTTGCATGGATATGATCATGTAAGAATTTTGCTTTTTTGTCCCTGGATTTGTTACTCTTCTAATTCTACATCTATACTTTCAATTTCTCTAAACAAGTCCCACTACTTAAACAAAAAGTCTAATCTAGTCCTTTGAACACAAAATCCAGTTAAATCCAGCTAACGAGACTGTCAGAGGATTGCCTAGGTGGACATTCTTTATGGGTATTAAATTGTGGGAGCATAAAAACAAACAAAAAAAGAGAACTCTGATCCATTCACTATTGTTCCATTAGGACATAATTGCATGGATATGTTAATTGCAAACGAGTTTCTACATTTGGGAGAGTGACAAAGCAAAATATTAAAAAATTATAAGATGTCACCTTTGTCAACACTTGTCGCAGGTAATTTATCGAGCATTCTTTAAAATTTTTTGGAACTTACATGATATGTCAAAAGTTGAAGGACTGAACGGTAATTAATACTATAGCTTTACAACCTCTAATGTGCTTTCCTTTTAATTAAACCGACATAGAAGTTATACCTTCCGATCATAAATCACAAGAGACTCTTTATCTTATATCGTGGGATTTCATATAATAACATAAACTTCGAGCTTATGAAATATTTCACTAATATAAATCAGTAACCCATAGAAAACTGTAACACTTACGGGTTACCGGGATTAGGTCACGGTCCAATTCCAATTTCGCCAATTTGACGAAGACTGTTTATTGGGTGTCCGTATATAAATTTGAGATGACAGGAAGATGTTGCTTAGAGTGAGGTCAAGCAAACCCAGAATTGTTGCTTAGTGGCGTTAGCGTAACGACTCTTCCCTTTGCACGCCACGACCACCTCATCAACCAAAATGGCACGCCGTCTTCGCTCTCGTTTCCAAGGTAAGGTCAATAGAGAAGACGAGTAACTCATCTTTATTTCGTTTTGTGTGCTGGGGTATGATTTATACTCTTCGTCGACGGGATGGCATAGAAATCCTGCTCTTATAATTGAGAGATGTAATAGAGATGTTTGGATTGCTAATTATAATGAAATCCTTAGCTGAATGTAGTCCTAGCTTAAGGTTGAATCAGAATAAAACTTTGCATTTCAAATTTTCGTTCTCACCTTTACTTTTTCTTCTTTTTGTGATTGTACGGCGAATCCGAACATTATAAGGCCCAAAACAGATTATGCAAAGCTGCAGTACCTAAAACTCAATAATGCAAGCTGCACAAGACAGATCTAAGATGAGCTACTCGCCGTTCTCAGGCCGTCTTGTGCAGTCTAAAACCGATTATGCAAGCTGCAGACCCTAAAACTCAACGATGCAAGCCGCGCCAGACGATCTAAGATGAGCCATTCGCCGTCCCTATTGATGCCACGTTACCTTGAAAATAAGAGCGAAGACAAAGTGCCCTTTTTGGTTTTTTGGTGAGGAGGCATGTATTTTTGGTAGTAGTAGTCCAGTATAGGGGTTGCTTACCTTAAAATTACAAAACCATAAGGTTTTCTTTTACTAGTTTTGCAATGAAGACTGAGTAGTTGAGAAGACTTTGAGAAAATTAACCATAGGTTTGATTTTGGGCGCTCTGTTGAGGGCAAATAGCTTCTACAGCTATATCCATTTTTCAACCATGCAAATAAAAAAAATTGACAAAAAAAAATACAAATGAAATTCTTAATTTCTATTGGTTTAACCCGATATTTTTGTGGGGTTGACCCTGCTAAGATATTCTACACGAAAGATTTAGCATCATTTGAACCTGAAAAGCTTGATCGGAATAGATTTTTCAGATTCGAGACTAATTGAGCAAGCTCAATTCAAGTAAAGTTTGAGATGATTTTGAGTGATACTAGATATTGGGGATAAATACACCATAATTGTCATAACTTTTGTACTTGGCGTCTATTTTAGTACCATAACTTTTTTTCCAATAAGTTGAGTGTCATAATTTTTAAAAAATGTCTATTCGAGTGTCATAACTTTGAATTAATTTCTTGAGTATCATTACTTTTTAAAAACATTAATTCAAGTGTCAGGAATATGATGTGGCATGGCACTTATGGTGAATATTTTTTAAGAGCTATGATATTCTAGTAATTGATTAAAAAATTATATGGCCCTCAAATAATCGGAAAAAAAAAAAGTTATGACATTCAAATGAGCATCGCACATAAGTTATGATACTCAAGTGATCGAAAAAAAATTATGGTACTCAAACAAGTGCCATATGAAAGTTATAGTATTTGTGAAGTTTTTTCCTTTACTTTTATGTTTTGATTGACACATAAATTTTGACGGTATGATCAATCATTGATTGCATAAAAAATTAGGGATAAATTTTTAAACTATAAACAAAAATATTAAATTAAAATTGCATATAGATATTAGGAGCATCTGTATTAATAGTTACGCATGCATTGAGCCAATGGAGAGTGGACTCAATTGAAAGGTTTTAAGCTTAATTGTGGACTAGACTCATGAACTAAAAAAAATTCAGCCAAGCCCATTCATTATTAGGGCTGAAATTTTTGCATGTTGGCGCCACACTCATAAAGATTGCATTATCTGGTTGAATGTGGGAAGATTTTAGGAATATATACATGGAGGTTCACTATTGAGGATTTGATTGAGCTAGTGGACATAAATGTTGAGAAAACTCATAGTTTTGATGCTAACAAAACTTTCCAAAGTCTTAAACGAGTGATACTTTTGATGTGTACTAAGGAAGAAGACTCATGTGCTTAAACAATCAGCAAAGTCTATTGATTATAGAAGTCTCAACCAGACACAACATCTAATTCTATTAAGAATTCAAAACAAACTTCAAGAACTAGAACGAGGACAAGGACCATAATGGCTATGAATTCTACTTACCTTACTTATATTGGTTTTGCTGATCAATTGATTAACAAAATCAATTATCGAGACAACTTCCAAATAATGATGAAACACATATGGAAAACTTGATTCTGCTTGTATGGATGACCAGAATCTGAAGGAATTCAATCCATCTTCAACGGCTAGGAAATCTTTCATTATAAAGTCTATCTAAGAAAGGAAATGGAAGATAATCCTTCATGGTGATGGCCAACAGCTAGTTTTGGTTTGAAGGGTATATGAGGAGGATATACGATTAGTAGAAGATAGATGAGAATACGCAATTCCAAAGTCTAATTCTATCTTTCATTGAATTGTCCCAAAAAGTGCAAAAACGGAGTGATCTAGAGTGAATTGCAAAGAAGAGTGACTTAGTGAAAGATCCTACCACTAAGTGTTTGCACTCAAGAACGTATAATTATTTGTTGATCACATAGTGGATTTCACATATTGGTTGATAGCGTGGGAGAATGAACGTAAGTTTGACTAAAGTCGAACCACTATAAAACTGTTTGCAATATTCTTCTCCCTTACTCTTTTTATTTTTGATTGCTATAACAGAAGTCTATCTCATCCAGACTACACTTATCAAAATGGGTCATAAATGGGTCATGCTTTCTTTTTCAATCACCTATAATGGGTTTAAAACTTAAAAAACTAAAATACATGGGTCGTTATTGGGTCAACCAATTACTCCTCACTCCTCTGAAATGACTCCTCTCCTCTCATCTCTCAAATCAAAACAACAAAACTTTCCTCATCACATGACAACGCATCGTCTCGCTCTCACAATAGCTCCTCCTCTTGCTCGCATGACGACATTGTCGCACGTAGTTGCCACTATCATCGGACCTCTCTCAATCTTTGACTTCCGTTCGCACTTGCACAACCCCAACCATTATGCCTTGCTAGCTTGATTGATCGTCAAAACCTAGGTGAGTCTCGTTCCCCCAAATGCGTGCATGATTTTTAAAATATAAAAATAATTTAAAATTTTAAAAATAAAAATTATTAAGAATTCGATTATATTAAAGGAATATAATCTTTAAAAAAGATTATAAGAATAAATTTTCTTAAGTTTAGTTAGATAGGGAAGTGTTTTAACACTCGGGTCGGGTATGGGTCGGGTTGGGTATGTGTCAAAATTTTTATACTATGCTTATGGGTCAGAAATAGGTTAATTGGTCAATTAGGGTCGGACCATTTATGACTTGACCCAAATCCGACTCGACCCATCCATTTAACAGGTCTAATCCAAACTAAGCTTAATTCTCAAATTATGCATTTATTACATCCAGACTTTGTGTTTATTGATTTAGCGTAAAAATTTTATTTACACCTATTATCCCCTCTAGGTGTTGGTACTAGCAATATCAATAAATGTGCGGACCAAGAAAATCAAAGAAAGAAGATCGGGCCCAAAGTTTGTATTGCTACCAAACGCGCCCCGAGTTCGTATTTCCGAAATCAACCAAATTTCCGAAACATTTGTACTGAAATTTTTCCTACCTTCTCTCATTTTGGCAAATATTTTCCTAAATTTTGATTCCCTCTACCTACCCACCTCCCATTCCACCACCAACCCCGCCTTGCACTCATCGTTCTTGTTCTTGACAATTGCTTATATAGCAGACACAAACAAACGGAAAGGAAGTGCGATCTCCGGTGTCTGCAACACAGCAGTCTCTACATTAACCATCTACACTCTTCCTCATCCAAGAAGGCCAATTCAGCAATGAGCACAACAAAACTTCCTCATATAGCTCTTTTCCCCAGTGCCGGAATGGGCCACTTGATCCCGTACTTCCGGCTCGCCCTGATGCTGACCAAGCGAAACTGCGTGGTCACGCTCATCACCGCTCAGCCCACCGTCTCTGCTGCCGAATCGGACTGCATATCCTTGTTCCTTCGCCACAATCCTGAAATTAATCATATCGAACTCCAGCTCACTCCTAGCTCCCGGCAAGCCGATTCCACCCCTATCGACCCTTTCTTTCTCCAGTTCGATCTCATCAGTCAGTCGATCCATCTCCTTGGTCCTCTATTATCTTCGTCGTCCCCGCCTTTTTCGGCTCTGTTTGTGGACTTCTCTCTACTTGCTAAGACTGCTCCAATTGCCAAGGACCTCCACCTCCCCATATATGTTGTTGCCACCACCTCGGTGCAGTTCCTCTCTCTCATGGCGTACACTCCAGTTCTCACATCGAACCCGACCGAGTTCAACAGTGCTTCCACTGAAGTGAAGATTCCAGGATCGCCACCGATGGCCATGTCGAGCGTCCCACCAGCACTCCTCGATCCCAACCATATTCTTACTTCGTGCATCATTGTGAACGCTCAAGCTCTACCCGGGGCAGAAGGAATCTTGATGAACACCTTCGAGTGGTTCCACGCATCAATACTGAGTGCTCTCAACAAAGACAGGGTGATTGCAAGCTTACCGCCAATTCTTCCCATAGGGCCACTAGAATCATATCACATTCCGCAAGACAGGGACCGCTTCTACCAGTCATGGCTAGAGAACCAACCATCTGAATCCGTAGTGTACATAAGCTTCGGAAACAGAACGGGAATGTCCCGGGATCAGGTGCGAGAGCTGGAAAAGGGGTTGGAGAATGCCCAGTGGAGATTTTGCTGGAACCTGAAAACCACCAAAGTAGACAAGGACGACTGCGAGGACGTGACAGACATCCTTAGCGATATATTCTTAAGGAGAACCAAGAACAAGGGGGTGATCATTAGAGGGTGGGCGGACCAACAGGAGATTTTGGCGCATCCCGCCATCGGAGGGTTCGTGAGCCACTGCGGGTGGAACTCGGTAATGGAAGCAGCTTGGCAGGGTGTGCCGATTCTTGCATGGCCGCAACATGGCGACCAGAAGCTGAATGCGAAGGCCGTGGAGGAGGCCGGACTGGGGCTGTGGGAGAGGGACTGGGATTGGGGTGTTGATAGGATTGTGAAAGGTGAAGAGATTGAGAGGAAGATTGTGGAGTTGATGACAGATGAGAAGGTGAGAGAGAGAGCCAGGAAGGTGAGAGAAGAGGCCAGGAAGGCTGTCGAAAGTGGTGGAAGCTCGGATAGGGTGATTAATAATGTAATTAACTCGGTAATTGTCCCATTTTAATAAAAATTATCCCCTGTAATTCTGAGAAAATATTGCATCGATCTACAAAATGGAAGTGATGGTCCGGCAATTGAAGATAAATTTGTGCTTTTTTCTTTTTTCTTTCTGTTTTCCCTTTTTCAATTGAGTTGGTCATCTCTGGTTTTGTTTTCTTTTAGGAATTGAGCCAACATTTTTGTTGTTGTTGTTGTTGTTTCTTCGGTTGTCGAATGTCAACTCACCTTCAAATTCATCAACAGAAGTCCAGGGTGCCACAAACCCAGGTTGGTCAAACTGAGGGAGTTGTTTCTGGAAAAAAAATCCAGCGAAATACCAGTTGATTAGTTGAAAATAACTATGGCTGTGCGTGATTTGGTATCATGAATGATAATTCGTAACATTAGTAGCTCCTTTCCGTTTTCCGTCAATAGGTCTTTAAATTTCCAAGATCATGTCATTGCAGGCTATTCGATTTGCTCTTCCGGCTAACTTGGCTTGAAATGACACTTTGATGATGGAAAGATTGTTGCTTAATGTGAGAGATGGGCTTGTGAAATGCATAAAGCATTGAGAAAAGAATATTATAAGTGCCAAAAGTTCCTTGCGGTATCAATTTAGACTTTAGTGTCAAAAGTTTTCATCAAATCTATTAAATTATGATGCCTCAAGTTTGAATTTTTCACGAACTTGATCCATAGAAAGATTTTGATTTGTTCAAAATATTTCCTATCCTATTTAAAATTTGTTTTCTTGTTATTCCAAATTTGACTAGGATTACTTTTGCACAAAAGGATAAAGACAATGGTTTCCTCCTTTATCTATAGAAGAAATCTAGTAGTGCTAGGTTTACACACACACACACACACATATATATATATATATAAAAGGTTTCTTCAATGGATAGAAAATAGAGCGCCGCGCAAGAATAGAAGCCAAGCCAACACACACACACACACACACACACACACACACACACACACATAAAAAAGGTTTCTTCAATGGATAGAAAATAGAGCACCGCCGTGCAAGAATACACGCAACACACACACACATAAAAAAGGTTTCTTCAATGGATAGAAAATAGAGCGCCGCGCAAGAATAGAAGCCAAGCCAAGAAGCTGCTGTTGCTGTACAAAGCATACAAGAAAGAACAAAGTTCTTGTTTTTGTATGTACGTGAGCGAATTGCAGGGGCTTGAACACTCGGTGATTTTGTGCTGTGAGTTTACATTATTTATTTGTAAACACTTTGGGTTTGTGTTTAGATTTAGGTGTGGGAAACACTCGAGCGTGTTAGTGATTGTAACTTTGATTCTCCGATTATAGTGGATTATTTGCTGCTGGCTCTCCCCGTGGATGTAGATACCGATACTTGGACCGAACCACGTAAATTTCTGGCGCCCTTATTATTTTTCTAGTGTTTTCGTGTTGACATAAATTGCAAGATATTGTCGTTTCCGTGTATTATTTTTAACAATTGGTATCAGAGCTTGGGTTCGGATTTCTTGATTGTGATTTGGGGCTTTTGCTTGTCTGATTATTATCTGAAAATTCTATTATTGCAATTATGTCTGAGGCGAAACATGAAATTGAGAAGTTTAACGGGAGGAATAACTTTGTGTTATGGAGCATCAAGATACGTGCGCTATTGACAACCCAAGGTTTGGCCAAAGCTTTAGATGACAAAGATGAGTTGTCGATTATAATGAAAGCTTCTGAAAGGGCAAAGTTAATGGAGAAAGCAGAAAGCACAATCCTGTTGAATTTATCGGATGATGTGTTAATAGAGGTAGCTGAGGAGAAGGATGCTGTAGATTTATGGGCAAGACTTCATGCACTCTATGTAACGAAGGGTTTGAATAATTGCTTATACATGTTGAAGAGGATGTTTCAGTTTAGATATATTGAAGGTAGATCTATTAGAACCCACCTAGATGAATTTAATAAACTCATGATGGATTTGAAAAATGTCGGCAAGATACTTGATGATGAAGAGTGGGGCATGATGTTGTTAGCTTCTTTACCAAAGTCGGGGGAGCACTTTACTGATTCACTGTTACAGGGGTGTACTACGATTACCTTGGAAGAGGTAAAGTCTGCTCTGTTCTCTAAGGAGAGGTAGAGAAAGTTGTGTGATGATAGTCTTGTGCAGGGAGTAGCGTAGGCATTAACGATTCGGGGTAGAGATCAACATCGAGGGCCTAGCAGCAGCAGAGGCAAAAGCATATCAAAATCCCACAATCAAAAGTCTAAAGGATGTGTAAAGTGCTTTGAGTGTCATGAGAATGGCACATTAGAAGAGATTATCCGAAGCGGAGAAATCGAAGTAATAGGCAGAATGCCACAAGCAATGAAGCAAACGTAGCCAAAGGGAGCACTAGTGATGGATAAGCTGTTTTATGTGTGATTGCGACTTCGTCAGGAGACGAATGGGTGCTAGATTCGGGGTGTTCTTATCATATGACACCTCACAAAAATTGGTTTACTACTTACCATACTGCAGATGGTGGTAGCGTTCTTTTGGGGAATAATGTAGCTTGCAAGGCTGTGGGGATAGGAACAATTCGAATTCGGATGTACAATGGGGTGGTGCGCACATTTACAGACGTGAGGCATATACTGGAGCTCCAGAAGAACCTTATTTCTCTAGGGACACTCGATGATATCAGGTGTAGGTACACCGCTGGAGGTGGAGTACTGAAGATCTCTTGTGGTGCCATGATAGTGATAAATGGGAAGAAAGTGAATTCTCTCTATCATCTACTGGGAGAGACTGTGACCGGAACCGTTGTAGTTTCATTAGATGACTCTGACTCTGACTTGACTCAATTATGGCATATGCATTTAGGGCCATAATGAGTCATCGCAATGGCTCGTAATGAGTCATAATGACTCTGACTTATTTTGAAGCGATGGCTCGTAATGAGTCATCGCAATGGCTTGAGGTTATGAGTGAAGAGATGGAATCACTCCATCGAAATTAGACATGGGAGCTGGTCAAAGTATCTAAGAGCCAAAAAATTGTCGAAAGTAAATAGGTCTTTAAATGGAAAGAAGGCATTCCTGGTGTTGAGACATCGAGGTATAAAGAAAGACTTGTGGCGAAGGGATATACACAGCGGGAGGGCATTAACTATAACGAGGTGTTCTCTCATGTGGTAAGAAATATTTATATTTATGTTTTACTTGCCTTAATTGCTTCGCAGGATCTCGAGCTAGAGCAGTTAAATGTGAAAACGACGTTTCTTCATGGTGAGTTGGAGGAACATATTTACATGAGGCAGCCAGGGGGATTTGCTATTCCGGGTACGGAAGATCATGTTTGTTTGTTAAAGAAATCTTTGTATTGGCTAAAATAGTCTCCTAGGCAGTGGTATAAGCGTTTTGATGCTTTTATGGCTAGTCATGACTACTCAAAAAGTCAGATGCATAGCTGTGTTTATTTTAGGAGATTAGAGAATGGTTCTTTGATTTATCTACTCTTATACGTTGACGACATGTTGATAGCAATTAAGAATATGTTTGATATTGATGTGTTGAAAAGGCAATTGAGTGCTGAATCTAAGATAAAAGATTTAGATGCTGCAAAGAAAATATTGGGTATGGATATTTTGCGTGACAGAGCTGTAGGAGTTTTATGTCTAGTTAAAAAGAAATATATTGAGAAGATTGTGGCACGTTTTAACATGCAATCGGCAAAATCTGTAAGTACACCTTTAGCAAACTACTTTAAACTTTCAGATAAATTATCACCGCGGACTGAGGAGGAGGAGGAGGAGCATATGTCCTGTGTTCCTTATTCTAGTGTCGTGGGTAGTATTATGTATGCTATGGTGTGCACTAAGCCTGATATTTCACAAGCTATGAGCGTAGTTAGTCGCTACATGAAGCATCCTTGTAAAGTTCATTAGGAAGCTATGAAATGGATCCTCAGATATTTGAAAGGAATGGCAGACGTGGGTATAGTATACCGAAGAAACAGTAATGGTAGTGAAACCACTAGTTATGTGGATTCGGATCACGCTGGTAACTTGGATGATCATAGGTCTTTAACAGGGTATGTGTTTACTCTAGCAGGTGGTGCAGTGAGTTGAAAATCATCCTTACAAGATCATGTTACCTTGTCTTCGACTGAGGCATAGCACATGGTGTTAACCTTTATAGCGAAAGAGGTGATATGGTTACGAAGTTTGCTCTTGAATTTTGGGCTTAATCAAAAAGGTGTTGAATTACATTGTGATAACCAATGTGTGATATATTTGGCATATAATCCAATTTATCACGAGCGAACGAAATATATCGATATCAAGTACCACTTCATCCGAGATGTCTTAGCAAATGGTAATGTTATTGTGAAAAAGATTACTACAGCAGAGAATTCGGCAGACATGATGACTAAGCCTATTCCTTTGGCAAAGCTCAAGCTATGCTTGAGCATAATTGGCATTTGTGGAGAGTGAGCGCCCGTTGGGGCGTTGGGAGAGCAGCATGGATGATGAGCACTATAACTTGGCTTCAAACATCGAGCCAATGTGGAGAATTGTTAAATTATGATGCCTCGAGTTTGAATTTTTCACGAACTTGATCCATAGAAGGATTTTGATTTATTCAAAATATTTTCTATCCTATTCAAAATTGGTTTTTATGTTATTCCAAGTTTGACTATGATTACTTTTGCACAAAAGGATAAAGACAAGGGTTTCCTCCTTTATCTATAGAAGAAACCTAGAAGTGCTAGGTTTACACATATATATAACAGGTTTCTTCAGCAGATAGAAAATAGAGTGCCGCGTAAGAATAGAAGCCTAGCCAAGAAGTTGCAGTTGCCGTATGAAACATACAAGAAAGAACGGAGTTCTTGTTTTTCGTATGTACGTGAGCGAATTGCAAGGGCTTGAACATTCGGTGATTTTGTGCTGTGAGTTTACATTATTTATTTGTAAACACTTTGTGTTTGAGTTTAGATCTAGGTGTGAGAAACACTCGAGCGTGTGAGTAATTGTAACTCTTATTCTTCGATTATAGTGGATTATTTGCTGCTGGCTCTCCCGTGGATGTAGGTACCGATACTTGGATTGAATCACGTAAATTTCTAGTGTCCTTATTATTTCTCTAGTATTTTCGTGTTGACATAAATTACAAGATCCTATCGTTTCCGCGTATTATTTTCAACAAAATCAATTAAGTGCTAAATCAAAAAAAAAGCGATCACTTAAGTATCTCCGATTATAAATTCCGATAAAAAATATTATGTGACTTTTATTTTTAATCTGAATGGCTTTTTTTATATTAAAATGAGTTCAACGTAGACTTCAGAGGTGGCTAGCTTGCTTAAACGACATCTCAAAATAGATAGTTCAATGTGATACTTCATTCAATTCTAGCATTTCTTTGTCACTCCCACTATGGTTGATGGTTCGAAGTCACTAGTCGCCGTCACTCGGTCCCTTGCTTCCGTCTATTTCGCTCTCGGTCTCGGTCTCGCTCTAACACTCTCATCCTCTCTCATTTGCTCAATTGGAGCGGAAAAAAACTAGGGTATGGTGGTTGGGGGAAAAATTAAGGCTCGATTATTGGAGAAAAGAAATTGGGGCTTGGTGCTAAAGGAGGAATTTTGCAACAAATCAAAAGTGAGTGATTTATTGTGTTTGGTGAAATGTGGTGTTGTTTTTTGTCCGCTGAATGACAATCACTAAGTCATTGTTTATTTAAATTGATCGATTATGGGGATCTCATGTAAAAATTGTTGTCCTTTCTATGTTGTAGTCTCAAAAGCTAATTATTATTATTATTATTTAATCTTGGGTGCAGCTTCAACATGGGACATTACTTCACCCATCATTATTTGCTATAGTAGGGAGTTTGTCATTGTTAGTGATGAGTGGGAATATGCTGGTGAAAATGTTGTAAGCTGTGATTTATTGTTTTCGTGAGGGATATAGTGCAATAGTTAGGGTGCAAAATAGAAAAATTGCATTAAAGGAATCCTGATAAGAGCTTGAAGGGGGTTTGAGATACTTCCACGATGATAATGGTATTAGGGATATTAGTTACCATTCATTGTGAGGAAGTTCAAGTGTATGTTGAGTATTTCGGTGATCATAAAGATGATAAGATCACTCAACTAGGAAATGTATGAGATGGTATTGAACCAAGCACTCAGTCTTAGGAATTATACGCTAATTCCAGAAAAATAAATCAAGCAAACAATTCACCTATCTAGAATATAATAATTAAAGAAAAGAATAAAAAAAAGCACACTAACAATTTTGTTATCAAAGTTCACCCAAACCTAGGCTACATCTTTATATAAAGGTACTTTGTGAATCCACTAAACTTCGAAGAAAACAATAATACAATAATGTTCTTCTCTTGAGATCAGGGTACAAAAGAGATTCGAAATCCTCATAAAGAAAAACTCATTTTTTCTTCTCTCTCTTTCTTTCCTCTTTATTTTCTTTCATAGCACCTTGACAGTTAGTGCTAGAATAAAGGTATAGGTTTTAACCCGAAAGCAAAATAAATAGAAAAGACAAAAAAGCCCTTAAAGATATTTGGCTTCAATCGCCAACAATCCCACTTAAAGACAAATACACCTGATGCGACAAGCAACTTTGCATCCTCAACTTTAAAAGCCAGTAATTGGAATTTGTGCCTTTGAGATACTCCTCATCAATTAATGGAGTATCATTACCAATGGTAGTAATACAGACAATACGTTTCTCTCTGTCTACTACCTTAGTCAACATGTTAGCTAGATTCTTCGAGCCATTAATATTTTGTAGCTTTAACTCATTATCTTTCAATGCTAACTTGATAAAATGGTAACCCTTCTTGAAATGTCTAATCCTTTAGTGATATGTTACATTCTTTGTTAAGTTCATTGTATTGTGACTATCACTCTATAGTGTACTCACCGGCTGCTTTTGATGTAGCTCCTCCATGTAATCTTATAACCACATGATTTATTTGTTGCTTGTGTATTTGATAGAGCCAATACTTTATAAGCTGATATACCTAACTCACTACTATACCTGCGACTATAAAGACATACTCAATAGTACTTTTACCACTGTCTCAATCACCTTAGCAATCCACAACCACATAACCCTACAATTCTAAAGATGTACCACCATAACAAAAAAAGTAATTTGATTTACTTGTTAGATATCTTAAAATTCATTTTACTTCATTTTAATGCTCTTTGCCCTAGTTATGCAAATATGAACTCACACTACCTATGTAATGTCTAGTCCCGTGCTTAATATGGCATAAATCAAACTTACCACTGTTTATGCACATGGGACTACCATCGTCTCATCTTTCAAAGCATGAGTACTTGAACATATATCCTTGGAAAGTTTAAAGTGATTGGCTAAAGGAGTTGCAGCTGGTTTTACTTTATCCATACTAAATCTCTCGTTCAAATAGTCTTCCTACGATAGTCATAATTTCTTATTTTTCCTGTCCCTGATGATTTTCAATGTATAAGATCTTCTTGGGCTCTCCTCAGTCTTTCATAGTAGACTATGATGCCAACAACTTCTTCACTTCTTCAATTCTCTTCATGTTGGAGCTAGCAACCAGCATTTCATCCACATATAAAAAGAGATACATGATGTCAACATTGCCATACTTGCGAAAGTAAACACAATGATTAGCCTCATAGTGTGCAAATAATTTTTCTACGAAAGCAACAAGCTTTTTTTCAAGTGACATATCATGTGCTTTTTACCTTTCACCTCAAAACCTTTGACATTGCCGGGCATTATCGATTAGTATCAATCAAAAGTCTAATTTTGAAATAGTTAGTTACACTATACAATGAAAAGCTATTAAAAATTTGCTTGGTCATATCATGAGATATCGTTCTCCCAATTTGTTCAATGCAAATTTATTTTATTTGTTTGGATCAACCAATTACTTTTTATTTTATTTTTTTGGTTGAAGAAAGATTTATTTCATTACTTGACAAAGTTAAAAAAAAAAAAAAAAAAAAAACTCATAAGCGGAGCCTCCATACATAGCAAACAAAGGCCAAAGGGCTTGAGTTGGGCTAACCGAACCCGCGGGCGGGCTGATAGAAGCTTTAGACAGTCCATGATCTGTAGTCTCTCTTCCCAGTAATATTTGCATGGATATATTCATGTAAGAATTTTGCTTTTCCGTCCCTGTATTTTTGTTACTTTTCTAATTCTACCTCTATACTTTCAATTTCTCTAATCAAATTTGACTACTTAAATGAAAAGTCCAATCTAGCCCTTTCAACACAAAATCCAGTTAAATTCGGCTAACGAGGCTTTCAGAGGATTGCCTAGACACTCTTTATGGGTATTAAATTGTGGGAGCATAAAAACAAACAATGAAAGAACTTTGATCCATTCACTATTGTTCCATTAGGACCTAATTGCATGGATATGTTAATTGCAAACACAAGTTTCTACATTTGGGAGAGTGACAAAGCAATATATTAAAAAATTGTAAGATGTCACTTCCGTTGACACTCGTCGCAGGTAATTTATCGAGCAATCTTTAAAAAAATTTGGAACTTACATGTCATGTCAAAAGTTCAAGGACCGAACGGTAATTAATACAATAGCTTTACGACCTCAAATGTGCTTTCCCTTTAATTAAACCAACATAGAAGTTATACCTTCCGATCATAAATCACAAGAGACTCTTTATCTTATATCGCTGGATTTCATATAATAACATAAACTCCGAGCTTATGGAATATTTTACTAATATAAATCAGTAACCAATAGAAAACTGTAACACTTACGGGTTACAATTTTGGAAAACGTGCTGGGATTAGGTCACGGTCCAATTCCAATTTCGCCAATTTGACGAAGACTGTTTGTTGGGTGTCCGTATATAATATTGAGATGACTGGAAGATGTTGCTTAGATTGAGGTCAAGCAAACCCATAATTGTTGCTTAGTGGCGTTAGCGTAACGACTCTTCCCTTTGCACACAACGACCACCTCATCAACCAAAATGGCACCCCGTCTTCGCTCTCGTTTCTAAGGTAAGGTCAATAGAGAAGACGAGTAACTCATCTTTATTTTGTTTTGTGTGCTGAGGTGTGATTTATACTTTTCATCGGCAGGATGGCACAAAGTCCCACTTTTATAATCGAGAGATGTAATAGAGATGTGTGGGTTGCTAATTATAATGAAATCTTTAGCTGAATGTAGTCCTAACTTAAGGTTGAATCAGAATAAAAACTTTAATGTCTCAAATTTGTGTTCTCACTTTTACGTTGTATTTTTTTTTTTTTTTTTTATTGTGCAGCAAATCCTAACATTATGCGGCCCAAAATAGATTATGCAAAGCTGCAATACCTAAAACTGCACAAGACAGATCTAAGATGAGCTACTCACCGTTCTTAGTAGGGGTGAGCATGGTTCCATGGTACAACTTGGAACCTGAGAACCACACCAATGGAAACCTGTAAGTTCCAAGTTCTAAGGTATGCAGGGTAAGTTTTATGTTCCAAA
Source organism: Angophora floribunda (assembly GCA_014182895.1). Classification (NCBI taxonomy): domain Eukaryota; kingdom Viridiplantae; phylum Streptophyta; class Magnoliopsida; order Myrtales; family Myrtaceae; genus Angophora; species Angophora floribunda. The sequence continues at coordinate 33,232,273 of CM024709.1, read as the reverse complement.
ATTTGAAGAACCTGTACCTGATGGTAGGTTCTAGGTTCTCAATTAGTGGAACCTGGAACCTAGACTTGTAATCCAGAACCTAAACCCTAGTACAAGTTTTTATGTTTTTCTAAACTTCCATTTTATGATTGAGAATTTTATTTTCGTAGACTATCAGACTAGTGGAAACTCCAATTTCTTCTTTTAAAATAATGATTCTATATAATACAAGAGTAACCAGTGCATTAAAATCACAAAATTTCCTTAATACTATTTGATAGGTGCATATAGATACTCGTTCTCAGGCAATCAATAATAAAATCCTTATTCATTTTTATTGTTGTGTTTATTTTCATGTTGCTTAACTAAAGATGAAAAAAAGAACCTGTTGGAACCCGGAACTGACCTTGGAACTTGTAACAGGGTAGGTTCCAAGTTCCATGTTCCAATGGGTAGATTTTAGATTTTAGGTGGAACCTGTAAAGAACCTGGAACCACTCACCCCTAGTTCTTAGGCCGTCTTGTGCAGCCTAAATCTGATTATGCAAGCTCAAACCCTAAAACTCAACAATGCAAGCTGCACCAAGACGATCTAAGATGAGCTATTCACCGTCCCTATTGATGCTATGTTACCTTGAAAATGAGAGCGAAGACAAAGTGCCTTTTTTTTGTTTGTGATGATGTATGTATTTTTGGTAATAGTAGGCTTGTATACAAGGGCGTAAATGGTTCTGTTTGGTTTTTCGGTTTTTTATTTTTACCTTACTTATTAGACCAAAGTAAAGAAAATTTGAGAAAAAAGAGAGATTTTAAGTTAATTGTTTAATTTTTATTGAAAATTTTGGCTCAGTTCAGTTAACCGAACTGAACCAAATTAGAAATGTTAACGGTTATTTTTTGTCTAACTGAATCGAAAATACATGAAATTTTGGTTTAGTTCGATTCTTAATACCCCTACATATAGGGGTTGCTTACCTGAAAATTACAAAACCATAAGGTTTATATTTTACTAGTTTTGCAATGAAGACTGAGTAGTGGAGAAGACTTCAAGGAAATTAACCATACGTTTGATTTTGGGCGCTCTGCTTAGGGCAAATAACTTCTACAACTATATCCATTTTTCAACCATAAAAAAAAAAATTGACAAACAAAAATACAAGTGAAATTCTTAATTTCTATTGGTTTGACCCCATTATTTTGTGGGGGTTGGCCCTGCTAAGATACTCTACACGAAAGATTTAGTATCATTTGAACTTGAAAAGCTTGATCGGAATAGATTTTTCAGATTCGAGACTAACTGAGCAAGGTCAATTCAAGTAAAGTTTGAGATGATTTTGAGTGATACTAGCTATTGGGGATAAATACATCATAATTGCCATACCATAACTTTTTTTCCAATAAGTTGAGTGTCACAATTTTTAAAAAATATCTATTTGAGTGTCATAATTTTGAATTAATTTATTGAGTATCATTACTTTTTAAAAACATTAAATGTCAGGAATCTGATGTGACATGGCACTTATGGTGAATATTTTTTAAAAGCTATGATATTCTAGTAATTGATTAAAAAATTATATAGCCCTTAAATAATAATAAAAAAAAAGTTACGATATTCAAATGAGCATTGTACATATTTAAGTGATCGCAAAAAAAGTTATGGTATTTAAGTGAGTGTCGTATAAAAGTTATGATATTTGTGGAGTTTTTTTCCCTTACTTTATGTTTCTATTGACATCTAAATTTTGGCGGCATGATCAATAATTTATTGCACAAAAAATTAAAGAATTTTTACTTGTAAACAAAAATATTAAATTAAAATTGCATATAGATATTAGGAATATCTGCATTAATAGTTACACACGCATTGAGCCGACGGAGAGTGGACTCAATTGAAAGGTTTTAAGCTTAATTATGGACTAGACTCATGAACTAAAAGAATTCAGCCAAGCTCGTTCATTATTGGGGATGAAATTTTTGCATGTTGGCGCCACACTCAGAAAGATTGCATTACCTGATCATATTTGGGAAGATTTTAGGAATATATACATGAAGGTTCACTGTTGAGGATTCGATTGAGCTAGTGGATATAAATGTGCGGACCAAGAAAATCAAAGAAAGAAGATCGGGCCCAGAGTTTGTATTGACAAAATTTTTTGTCCTATCTGGCCACCGAACGCGCCCCGAGTTCGTAGTTCCGAAATCAACCAAATTTCCCAAACATTTGTACTGAAATTTTTCCCACCTTCTCTCATTTTGGCAAATATTTTCCTAAATTTTGATTCCCTCTACCTACCCACCTCCCATTCCACTACCCAACTCCCATTCCACCACCAACCCCCCCTGCACTCATCCTTCGTGTTCTTGACAATTGCTTAAATAACAGACACAAACAAACGGAAAGGAAGTGCGGTCTCCGGTGTCTGCAACACAGCAGTCTCTAATTTAACCATCTACACTCTGCTCCTCATCCAAGGAGGTCAATTCAGCAATGAGCACAACAAAACCTCCTCATATAGCTCTTTTCCCCAGTGCCGGAATGGGCCACTTGATCCCGTACTTCCGGCTCGCCCTGATGCTGGCCAAGCGAAACTGCATGGTCACGCTCATCACCGCTCAGCCCACCGTCTCCGCCGCTGAATCGGACCACATATCCTTGTTCCTTCACCACAATCCTGAAATTAATCATATCGAACTCCAGCTCACTCCTAGCTCCCGGCAAGCTGATTCCACCCCTATCGACCCTTTCTTTCTCCAGTTCGATCTCATCAGTCGGTCGATCCATCTCCTCGGTCCTCTGTTATCTTCATCATCCCTGCCTTTTTCGGCTCTGTTTGTGGACTTCTCTCTACTTGCCAAGACTGCTCCAATTGCGAAGGACCTCCACCTCCCCATATATGTTGTTTCCACCACCTCGGTGGAGTTCCTCTCTCTCATGGCGTACACTCCGGTTCTCACATCGAACCTGGCCGAGTTCAACAATGCTTCCACCGAAGTCAAGATTCCAGGATCGCCACCAATGGCCATGTCAAGCCTCCCGCCAGCACTCCTCGATCCCAACCATATTTTTACTTCGTCCATCATTGTGAACGCTCAAGCTCTACCCGGGGCAGAAGGAATCTTGATGAACACCTTCGAGTGGTTCCACGCATCAATACTGAGTGCTCTCAACAAAGACAGGGTGATTGCAAGCTTACCGTCAATTCTTCCCATAGGGCCACTAGAATCATATCACATTCCGCAAGAAAGGGACCACTTCTACCAGTCATGGCTAGAGAACCAACCATCTGAATCCGTAGTGTACATAAGCTTCGGAAACAGAACGGGAATGTCCCGGGATCAGGTGCGAGAGCTGGAAAAGGGGTTGGAGAATGCCCAGTGGAGATTCTGCTGGAACCTGAAAACCACCAAAGTAGACAAGGACGACCACGAGGACGTCACATACATCCTTAGCGATATATTCTTAAAGAGAACCAAGAACAAGGGGGTGATCATTAGAGGGTGGGCGGATCAACAGGAGATTTTGGCGCATCCCGCCATTGGAGGGTTCGTGAGCCACTGCGGGTGGAACTCGGTGATGGAAGCAGCTTGGCAGGGTGTGCCGATTCTTGCATGGCCGCAACATGGCGACCAGAAGCTGAATGCGAAGGCCGTGGAGGAGGCCGGACTGGGGCTGTGGGAGAGGGACTGGGATTGGGGTGTGGATAGGATTGTGAAAGGTGAAGAGATTGAGAGGAAGATTGTGGAGTTGATGACAGATGAGAAGGTGAGAGAGAGAGCCAGGAAGGTGAGAGAAGAGGCCAGGAAGGCTGTCGAAAGTGGTGGAAGCTCGGATAGGGTGATTAATAATGTAATTAACTCGGTATTTGTCCCATTTTAATAAAAATTATCCCCTGTAATTCTGAGAAAATATTGCATCGATCTACAAAATGGAAGTGATGGTCCGGCAATTGAAGATAAATTTGTGCTTTTTTCTTTTTTCTTTCTGTTTTCCCTTTTTCAATTGAGTTGGTCATCTCTGGTTTTGTTTTCTTTTAGGATTTGAGCTAACATTTTTGTGGTTGTTGTTGTTTCTTCGGTTGTCGAATGTCAACTCACCTTCAAATTCATCAACAGAAGTCCAGGGTGCCACAAACCCAAGTTGGTCAAACTGAGGGAGTTGTTTCTGGAAAAAAAATCCAGCGAAATACCAGTTGATTAGTTGAAAATAACTATGGCTGTGCGTGATTTGGTATCATGAATGATAATTCGTAACATTAGTAGCTCCTTTCCGTTTTCCGTCAATAGGTCTTTGAATTTCCGGGATCATGTCATTGCAGGCTATTCGATTTGCTCTTCCGGCTAATTTGGCTTGAAATGACTCTTTGATGATGGAAAGATTATTGCTTAATGTGAGAGATGGGCTTGTGAAATGCATAAAGCATTGAGAAAAGGATACTATAGGTGACAAAAGTTCTGTACAGTATTCAATTTAGACTTTAGTGTCAAAAGTTTTCATCAAATCTGTTAAATTATGATGCCTCGAGTTTGAATTTTTCACGAACTCAATCCATAGAAGGATTTTGATTTGTTCAAAATATTTCCTATCCTATTCAAAATTTGTTTTCTTGTTATTCCAAGTTTGACTAGGATTACTTTTGCCCAAAATGATAAAGACAGGGGTTTCCTCCTTTATCTATAAAAGAAATCTAGTAGTGCTAGGTTCACACACACACGCGCACGAGCACGCGCACACACACACACATATATATATAAAAGGTTCTTCAGCGGATAGAAAATAGAGCGTTGCGCAAGAATATAAGCCAAGCCAAGAAGCTTCTATTCTTGCTCCAGGATCTCAGCACCTGAACAACTTTTCCTATTTTATCCGTAATGTCTCCTGTGTTTCCAGCAGTTGCAGCCCAAGCTTGCCGAACAATTTTTGAGAATTCTGGTTTGTCTAGCCAAAATGCTTCGAATTTAAAAGGTTTCTTCGTTCTGGGGATAGATGGGTATAATGAGAGGAGGATTGGGCTATGATCTAACCCAATCATAAGAAGGGCATATGCCTCAGCATTTGGAAATGCAGTTCTCCGTTCCAAGTTACATAGGGCCCTGTCTAATCGTTTTTTAACAAGTTGATCCCCTGTCATTTTGTTTGTCCATGTATACATGCAGCCCTTGCTCTCCATGTCAATGAGGGCACAAGAGTCCACAAATTCTCTGAAGGCTACCATTCGATATCGGTCTATCTCTCGTGAGCCACATTTCTTCCAATGATACAGAATTTCATTGAAATCACCAATGCATAACCATAGGAAGGAGAGAGGCCGGTTATAGTGGTGTAAGGTCTGCCATAATGCAATTCTGTCCTGAAAACCAGTTGGTGCATGAAGGAAAGATATCCTCATACTTATGCCGCTGATGTGATCTTTGCAAAGTACCCCCATCCACTCCTTTGAGCTGGCCTCCACTTCAACCTTTACTTCATCACTCCATAAGAGAGCCAGCCCACCCGCAATGCCAACAAGGTCTATAGACTTTGTATGTTTAAATTGGAGATGTTTCGCTAAGTGTTTAATTACCTCCTCTTTATTCTTGGTTTCCATGAGGAACACCAACTTGGGCCTTTCTCGATCTATGAATAGTCTTCAATTCATATATGCCTTCTTGGCTCAAGTATTCTGCAAACTCCTTGCCCATTTATTCACTACCATTATCAAACTTCAAAACTTTAATTTGATAATCATATGGTTTTCTACATTTTGAACATCTCATACACTTCTAATTTTTCTCTAAGAGTATAGACCCGAGTATAGACCCAAGTCTTCCTTGTCACATCATCAATGAAAGTGACAAAATATCTCTTACCACCACAAGAAAGTTCCTGAGTCGGTCCCCATGCATCAGTATAAACCAACTTTATCTTTCGGCCTTTATTTTGTCGCCCATTCAATTGAAAATTTACTCCCTTTTATTTTCCATAAATGTAACTCTCACATAAATCCAACGCAACTTTCTGCAAACTTGAAAGTAATTTCCTCGAGTGTAACTGCTTTACACACTTTCCACCAAGATGTCCCAAATGATAATGCCAAAGAGTCTACAAACTTTAGCTTCATATTCAATTTTATTCCTGTAGATTCTAACTGACCCGTGACCCATGTAAAACTACTACTATGCTGTGCCAGAGAATCTCTATTGGATTGCTTCATATCAATCAATTTTTTTCAACAACTATTCCTGATTTGATGTGGATGGCTTCTTACAAATATTCATTAAAATATCTATGTCTTATTTTGTAGTTTTGCTTACGCGATGTGGTACCCTATCTTTTTGTCAACCTAGACAAATCACACCAAATGCCATTAGATCAAGAATATTCCATCTTGATTTTGTTATCGGATCCATTTCCGTGATCTCAGGTTTCCAACTCTTAAGTGGTTCATAGAGATTTTTTGATAAAGATAGTCCTCAATTTAGAGGTTCCACCGTCAGAAATTCTGCACATTGAACTTATCGATTCTAATTTTTAATTCTATTTTCAGCTCTTATGATTCAGTACTTAAATTTTTCATATTTAATTTTCAATTTTATCGAATAGGCCTCAACTCTTTGTCTTTCTTGCTGACACGAAATCCACCAAAATACGTTGAATTTCCTAGGTTCTATAAGGAAACCATTGGGTTCAATCTACGAAAGGCATCCCTTATAATGGGGCACCGTCCTACTTCCTAAGTTTTTTTTGTAGGTATAGTACTTTGATACCATTTTTAGTGGTTAGCTACTCTCCACGTGTACCAACCTCGACCAACAATACTCAGAATATGACCTTTCAAAAATACCAGTTCACCCTCTTCCTCACTTTACATGAATTTTTAAGGTGATACACATAAGGGATGAGTGTAAAAGCCTTCCTCAATTTTACTATCTAGAGCAAATATCCTCCTCGTATTTTAAAAACTGCATTTGGAATCTTTCCAATCTAGAACAAGAATACTCATTTGCTCTTATGCACACCCAAAATCCTTATTTTTAGAGATGAGCATGTTGAATCGATCAAATCGAGAATAGCTCAAATTGGATCAAACCGGATGGTTTAATTTGGTTCTCGATTCCATACAAATAGAACTAGTGATTTTCTGTTTGATTCTGAGGGAACCAAACCAACCGAATGTGCCAACTTTTTTAAAATATTTTTTTATTTTTTTAAAAAGCAATAAATCCAAATATAGTAAAACTCTAGTATATATATATTTTTTTGGCTAAGTGAGCGGGTTTCCTTGAGCCAGACTAGACTAGTCAACTAGTCCGATTCCCAATCCCAAGACCATCCATTCCATTCTTCGATCCCAAAAATTGAAAACCGATCATCTCGATCCGTTCCCAATTCCTAGGTGGGATTGGATTAAGACCGGATTGGGAACTGGTCACCCTTACCTCTTTCGTTCTCTTCCTCACCATTTCTCTATCCTCACACATGGCAACGATCGAGAGCCACCCTGATAGCGTCAATTCGCCGCTCAATGCCACGACCTGAGCCGAATGCTGACTACGATGCCATCCTCCACACCAACTGCTCACATCCCTCTCCTTTTATCCGTTTCTGTATGTGCCGAGATCACTCGCGGCCCACCACAGCGAAACCGCGTGAGCTTGGCTTGAGCCCACCGAGTGAAGTCATCGAGTAACCACGGGAACTGCATAGCAGAGCTCGAGCATGGCCGCCTAACCTCGATTTGGCCTTAAGCTGGCACGATGACCGTCACTGGCAACTTGATATACATCATAAAAAGCGAGGATGATAATTTGATATCTATTGTAAAAAGAGAAGATGGCAATTGTAAGTTTTGAAATTTGAGGAAAATCACAAAAATTGTTCTTAAACTTCAGCCCAATTACAATTTCGTCTTTGGGCTTCTATTTATTTAATGTAATACATGAACTATTAGTAAATGATCAGCAGTCCTTCATTTTGCTCAAATGACGAATTAAACATTATTTGTTGACATGGATTGTAATATACTAAGTTGGATGTTTAAAAATGACAAGTCAACGTATCCACTGTTTTATCCATTTAATTTAGAAAATGAAAAATAAAATTAGGGTGTTAACATATCCATCATAATTTGATGATGTGAATTATTATATCTTTATTTGAGATGAAAATTTTATGTGGAAAATTCACCTATAACTTTTTTTTATCCACAGTTCAAAGTGAACATGTCAAAATCCATATCGATAGATTTTGTTAACTTGAATTTTCGAAAGAACAATATTGAACATTTTCATATTGTTTAAGAACTAGATTGAATATTTGCTAATTGCTCATAGATCACGTTAAACAAATTAAAAATTTATGGACGATATTGTACATTGGAGCAAAGTTCAAAGACTATTTATATCATTTTTCCTTAGTTTTGGTAATTATCACCACATATAAACTAAGATCACGATACACGTAGCCAGTGATAAGGAAATTGGGTGGGGCTGAAGACATTTAGTTTTAGGTGTGAGGTTCGATTCTCATGTTCAGTGAAGAAACGGAGCAAAACTTTGAGAGAGATGTGAGTTAGAATAGAATGGCCCCCTAAAAAAAAAAGATTAAAGATCACGTGTTGCATTGAAGCTAAAAGCAAATAGATACTAGAAGAAGAACTTAAATGGCCTAACTTGCTTTTACTAACTATCATGAATCGAAGTGCATTATGTACACAAAGAGGTCCATCAACTAGTGCTCAAGTACACTAATGTGAAATCCTAGTGGAGCAAACAAATTTTTTATTTTTATTTTTTATTGATGTATAGAGGCCAAGAGAATCTAATCAAGTTTTTAAAAGGCTCAAGGGAAAAAAAAAAAAAAAAAAAACAAGAGATTTGTCCTCAGGTGAGAGACCTTGTAATATTACTTCTCATATTCCCTAATTGGTAGGAAACAAAGATATTCATCTACCAACAAATGGTATGAGGTATGCGGGCACCGACATGTTAAATTAACGAACACGGTTTGATTGGATGTTCCATTTTGGAGACTACTATTGGCGACCCTCACAGGTGGGCAACCACCCGAAATCCTAGTGGAGCAATAAAACTTTTTTTAGCTTATGTATAGAGGGTAAGAGTTTTTGTGGTTTTGCAGTGACAAGGCTTTAACCTAAATACTTCATTAAACTCCCGTCTTTTATTTGCACTTTAGAAAGACAATAGATATTTGATCCCTTAATATATAGAAACCAAAAATTATTTTTACCTCAATTTTTATTAACGGATTCCATGAAACCAAATATATTAAAGGAGGGATATAATATATATTTGAAAGTAATTAAATCTCAAACACCTTAAATCCTTTAATTTCTGGCATTTTCTGATTTAAAATTCAGATCTTTTTTACCTTTTGCAAGTTATATCCTCCTTCCCTTCACAAAAAAAAATAAAAATAAAAATTCAAGTTCAAGTTCAAGTTCAATTTTCTAAATGGAACAAATTTTCAATATTTAATTTATTTTATTCATATATTTAATATTTTATAATAAGTTAAATGTTTCTTAAATCACAAAAAATTAAAATAAGACAATAAAAATTAAAATAGACAACTTTAATATATATATATATATAAAGCTGTTATGCATCCAGAGCGACCTTGCTCGTGGTTGCCTTTTTTATGGTGACCTCCACACGAGGGTCATTGGACAATGGCAACCACCACGTTGGTGGCCGCCCCGCGAGCAATGTCAATCTCATGGTGGTCATTGTCAACTTCAACCACCGCTTAGTGGTCGTCGCCCCACGGTTCCACCACCGCTTAGTGGTGGTTGAAGTCAGAACCACAGCAGAGGTACCTAGATCTTAGTGATGGAGATTGAAAACTCTCAGGCGATCACCATCTGATGGTCACCTGAGATTGTGACCACCAGGAAACAGTCTCTTAAGGTTGGCCATGGAGCGGTAGTTGGTAGTGACGCAATGTTGGTGCCGCTAGGGAGCAAGGTAGATGCTAACGAATACTTACATATGCTTTATTCCTTTTTTAATATTTAATTAATTTAATGTGAGATAATTTTACCTCAATTAAAGGCCATTATAAGCTATCCAAGTGTATCTAGTTCGAAGTGAATGGCCAAACGCTAGACATAATAATTTTTAAGGAAAATTTTAAATAAATGCTTGAAGTGCTCTTATAAGAATTTAAAGTGCTCTTATAGTCTCATATAAGGACTTGAACTCACTAGTTTTGAAGGGTAATTTCGTCTTTTTAATTTTTTTCCTTTTTCTTTATTTTTTCATAAAAAACAAACTAGATAAAACTACAAATTTTAAAAAGAATAGGGGAAACACAGATGGGAGGGCTCCCTCTTGCCTTTGGTCGTCGGCTATTGCCCCATCGCTAATGGAGCAATGACAATAGTTGGCACTTAGGCAAGGGCTGGCAATCCCTGCCGATCAAAGGTGAGGGCCTGTTGGCCCTCGCCAAGGATGGGGGAGGGTGGTGACCCTCTCCCGAGATTTGGATGAGGATTGCCTGCCCTTGGCCTCATCTAGGCAAGGTTGCCGCCCCTCGCACAAGCCTAGGGGTCGTGGGGGAGAGCTGACAAGCTTGCGCGAAGGTCGACGACCTTACCTAGATGGGGACGAGGGCGGGCAACCCTTGCCCAAATCCGGAAGAGGGTCACCACCTTCTCTCGTCCTTAGCTTGGCATGGTCGATGGGGGTCAATGGCCTCCTACTTGTGGGTTCCTCTTTTTTTTGAAATTTTTTTATGTTTTAATATAATTAAGTTTAAATTTAAATTGTGTTTAGATAAAAATATTCTTGATTGGTTGGAATTTTTTGCCGAACAGCAAGTCGGCAAGGTTAGGCCCTTATATAAAATAGTCATAACCACTTCATGCCCTTTTTTAGAGATTAATATAGTTACTTCAAGCTCTTATTTAAGAAAATGATAATACTTTATGTTCTTATTTGGAATTTTTTCAAATTTTTATACTATTCAGCCACCAAACCCTGGAAGTTCATATTTCCAAAATCAACAAAATTTTAAAACATTTATATTGAAAGCTTTTCCTGCCCTTTTGAATATTTGTCAAAATTATTCTAAATAGGCCAAATTTAACTTCTTTTCACGTGCACAGCGGGTGACTTCTTGCGACTCTAAAAAAAGAAGAAGGTACAGAGTAGGTCGGCCGAAACAGAACTCCGATGAGACCATTCACTCCACCAAACCATTCACTCCATCAGCCCTCGTGCACTTACCCTCCGTGTTCTTTTTTGGACAAAACCCTCGGCGGTCTTGGCAGTTGCTTTTGTAAGGGACACAAACGGAAGAGAACGGCAGTCTCCATCGTCTGCAACACAGCAGTCTCCACCCTCTTGATCATCCGAGAAGGCCAATTTAGCAATGAGCACAACGCAAACTCCTCATATAGCTCTTTTCCCCAGTGCTGGAATGGGCCACTTGATGCCGCTCCTCCGGCTTTCGGCGATGCTGGCCAAGCGAAACTGCATCATCACGGTCATCACTGCTCACCCCACCGTGTCCGCCGCCGAATCGGACCATATATCCTCGTTCCTTCACCGCAATCCTGAAATTAATCATCTCAAACTCCGCCTCACTCGTGGCTCTCTGATCGCTGATTCTGCAGCCGCAGACCCTTTCTTCAGTTCCATCTCATCAATCAGTCGATCCATCTCCTCCATCCTCTGTTATCTTCGTCGTCTCCGCCCTTCTCGGATTTGTTTGTGGACATGTTTCTAGTTGCCAAGACTGCTCCAATTGCCAAAGACCTCCACCTCCCTTGTTTATGTTGTTTCCACCACCTCGATCGAATTCATCTCTCTAATGGCGTACTTTCCAAATCTCCAACTGAAACTGACCGAGTTCAACAATGCTTCCGCCGAAATCAAGATTCCGGGATTGCTGCCGATGGCCATGTCAAGCTTCCCACCAGCATTCCTCGATCCCAACCATCTTTTTACTTCGATCCTCATTATGAACTCTCAAGCTCTATCCGAGGCTGAAGGAATCTTGATGAATACCTTCGAGTGGTTCCAGGCATCGACACTCGACACTCTCAACAAAGAGAGGGTGATGACAAGCTTACCGCCAATTCTGCCCTTCGGGCCACTAGAACCATATCACATTCCGCCAGACGGGGACCACCATTACCGGTCATGGCTAGAGAGCCAGCCCCCCGAATCCGTAGTGTACATTAGCTTCAGGAGCAGAACGGCAATGTCCCGGGATCAGGTGCGAGAGCTGGAAAAGGGGTTGGAGAAGGCCGGGTGGAGATTCTGCTGGAACCTGAAGACCAGCAAAGTAGACAAGGACGACTGCGAGGACGTGAAAGACATCCTGAGCGATTTCTTTGTGGAGAGAACCATGAGCAAGGGAGTGACCATAAGAGGATGGGCCGACCAGCAGGAGATTCTAGCGCATCCAGCCACTGGAGGGTTCGTGAGCCACTGTGGGTGGAACTCGGTGATGGAAGCAACTTGGTAAGGTGTGCCGGTGCTTGCATGGCCGCAACACAGAGACCAGAGGCTGAATGCGAAGGTCGTGGAGGATGCCGGATTTGGGCTGTGGGAGAGGGAGTGGATTGGGGTGTTGATGGGATTGTGAAAGGGGAAGAGATTCAGAGGAAGATTGTGGAGTTGATGACACATGAGAAGCTGAGAGAGGGAGCCAAGAAGGTGAGAGAAGAGGCCAGGAAGGCTGTTGAGAGTGGTGGGAGCTCTGATAGGGTGATTAGGGATGTAATTAACTCGTTAACTCTTCCATTTTGATACAAATTATCCCCAATTATCTTGAGAAGCTATTGCAGCGAGTGTTGGCTCTCAATCTGCAATATGGAAGAGATTGTCAAGCAATTGAAGAATAAGAAAAGAAAGGTGTCGGTGAATTGTAAATGATCGTCGCAAGATTCAAGGAATCAAAGATCAATTAGCGCATAATCAGCAAATCAAATGCAGGTAGTACTCAACACGAGATAGAATCAATGGCCAATCGAGCATGGTCTCATTGTCAGTGCCTAGAATCATGGCATGTCCTCCTCGAACTTTAGAATCGTATTATACTTGCCAACTTGTGGATGTCATGTAAAGAATGGTCTGGAATTCAATCAAATTACTCTCCCTTCAGAATTTTATCATACTTACCAGCCACTTCATCGGTACATTTTGCAGAAGAAATATTCAAAAGGAAGGTCACTGTATGTTTGGATGAATATAGTAAAAGCCTTTTTATTTCCATCTATCGAACGATTTAATCTTTCAAGTTATATGAATATAACAAAAGACACATATTTGTAAAAAGATATAGCACACACAGTCAATATAAAGAAAATGCTGCCTCATACATCATTGATTTGATTGCTTGGGTCAACGACCGCTTGTATACTTAGTTTAACATTTTAGGCAAAAAGGAGCTGAAGAGGTCACACCCAAGAAAAGACATGTCCCTTTATTTTATTTTTTGGTTGGAAATATATATTTTGCATTAGTGATCCGAAAATAAAAGATTACATGATAAACTAAGTTCTAAACATAAAATAAGCTTCATTGATTACGGTGGTTGTGCAATCCAGTTGGACAGGAGGATGTTAGCATTATGGGCTCTTGCGACCTAGTGGGCGACTCGGTTATGAGTGAGAGATAGTCTTCCACGATCGGTTGCACAGCCCATGATGCCTCACCGCCATCACCGTTCCCCTGCTGATCTGCTGCACTGAGAGTCCCCTCATGGCTGAGCTTCAAGTTCGATGTTATCCCATGAACCACCACGAGGCTTGCCGCTGTCTCTCTGACAAGGCCACTAGCCAAGAGCCTCCGAACTCGCTGAGTTCCTGAGTCCAGGTCCCTGCTGTCCCGCTCTCTCCTTCTCGGCTTGACCTCAAAGGAGACCAATGTCAGGCGTGAACGAGACAATCGTCAAGCAACAGCAAGCGAGTCGTTAGTTCTTCATAAAAGATTTTCTCACTCTGGAGTCACGTACAAGGGACATCGAGACTAGTGGGATTGGGTATCTTGGGAGAGTGTTGATGTCTCTGATGAGGGTCAGAGAATCTTTCCAATAAGGGAAACTCCCATGCACTTGGTTTAGGTTCTTTAGTTTCAAGTGGAGGAAAATCATCAAGTGGTGACATATATATGCTATGCAAAATTGGTGGTGGTTCAGGTTTGGATATGCACGTAGCTGGTCTAGGTAGATCAATTGGGTAAGAGAGGTTTTTATTTACCCATTTCTGGATTGGCTTATAAAAATGTGAGGTAATAGGGGGCTTTGATGGTGGTAAAGCAAGAGGATTTTCTGGCTTACAAGGTGAAGAAGGTGATGCAATCCTAGGTGATTTTGATGATCCATAAGAAACAATAAACTGGTATTTTCCACCATCTTCACCATGGGGTCCTACAGTCAGGTCCTCATCAAGATACCTTTGGTATAATGAATCTTTCTTCTTCTTTTTCGTTTTGGAAGAAGGCTTGTCATCTTCCTCTTCTTCTTCGAGTTTTGCGTAGGATAGACAAGTAGAATCAAGATCTCGAAAACAATGTCCGGTTGGATCTTTGAAGAAGTGAATCGGCTACCCATGTGAGCCAAATGACTTGATAAATTGCTTGGTATCTAGTTCGCTTGAGATAGGATCAGTTGGATAAGGTGTAAAGTGAAGAATAGTTGAGAAAATAGAGGATGCTTCCTCCTTCTCCTTACTAAATTTGATGGTGACCATACAATTTTTTTTTTTTTATAAACTGTAGTTCAGTTAATTGGACTAGTTTACAGTTTTGAAGAAGTTTTTCATAGTTGGTGACCCAACTATCAGGAAGGAGTTTGACAAGCTATCTTAGGGGATTTGCCAAGGTATATAGATATAAGAGTTTGGTCATGGTCAACTGAGATAACCAAAGCATCTTTTGAGTTTAGGATATTAAGATCAATGGCATAGTTTGGACTCGGTAAATCATTTGGTAATATAAAGTAGTAGCAATAGATGCGAGAGTCTAAGGGGCTTCAATAATCTATAATTGGACTTTAAGAGCAGTGAGAAGATTGGGATCTACAAGAGCAGTGTTGAAATTCGGGAAAAGTGTCACAAAGACAATTCTCACATTCATAGTTATTTGGATTATACCAACATAAGCCTGCTGGTATTCGAGAAATCGTGTGTCGAGCAAAGCAATTCTTGCAGCAACCGGCAAACCTTTGCGACCATGGAAGGTTAAAACAAGATGAATGGCTCCAAAGTGAAGATGCGTATACCCTTGTTGAGCCCATTGGATAGGGAACTTAAGAGAGATTTGAAGAGTGACAAATTGTTCTTGCTGGGTAGCTTGTATAAGGTGTTAGTCAAATCTGGAAGAATGAACATACTCCTTAACGGTTCGAGGGGTATGCTTAATCAAGTATTTGATGGATTGGAGAGGAGAAAATGAAGGTGGCTTAGCAAAAGCAGCATAGGCGTTCATCATGGGAAGTTGGGTTTTTGAAATCTTATTATCTTCAATAAGATAAGTAACCTCATAGAGGTAATCTATCTTTGAAGATGTAGATTTTCGGAGTTTAGGAGGTAATCTATCTCCCTTTTTGGATTTTTTGGCGTTCATTTTATGAAATATGAACCAGCTATGGAAAACATTTTCCATACGTGGAAAAATGTCTTCCAAAATAGGAGAAACTATTTTCCACTTTTCAAGATGAGGAAAACATTTTCCTCACTCACATTTTCTTATCTCATGCCCATGCTAACCTTTCTATTTTTCTTTTCTTTTTCTTTTTCCATTTCTAAAAAAATTCGAATTTCTAATTATTTTTGTTTTTGTTTTTTTCTCTTTTTCTCTCTGTTTTTATTTATTTATTTCTGTTTTGGCTAATCGTCGGCCAAAGGCAAGCCTTGAGCTTGCAGCCACAAGTGAGCTCCAAGCTCGTCGACCTCTATTGATCTTGCTGGCGAGCTTGAGGCTCACTCGATCGGCAACGAGCTAGGGCCCGACCAAATTGCTTGCCAGGCTCACTACTTGTCACTTGCCAGGCTTGCTGCTTGTCACTCAATAGGCTTATCAATCTGGCAAGCGGCGAACTTGAGCTCGCTGAAATCTAGCCAACCTCAAGTTTGCTGGCATTGGGCAAGCTTGAGCTCCCCTATGGCTGGTCGTTGGCCATTGCCGATGTCGATGATCGGCCAAAAATGAAGATAAAAAGAAAGAAAATAAAAATAAAAATAATTTTAAAATCAATTTTAAAAATAAAATAAAAATAAATTATTGAAAAAGGTGTATAAAGGAAAATATTTTCCTTGCCTACTTCATTTTTAAATTTCAGCTGAACATCGAAACATAATTGTATTTTCCCATAAAATAGCTTCTCGGAAAATATTTTCTAAAAACTCTTCATTTTTCGTGAAACGAACAAAGATTTACCTTAAATATTTGTCAACGAATTCCATCAAAAGAAATATATTAAAGGAGGGACATAATCAAAATTGGTAATTAAATTAAATTTCAAATACCCTAGTCGCCACTATAGTGGTGGTCCACTTTTGACCAGCCAAGGGTGAGTATGATTTTAACATAGAATTGGAAACTTGAAAACCGGACTAGTTCTAGTGGACAGATTTTAGGATATACATGATAGATTCTAAGTTGAAAAATTAGAAAACCTGTTTCAACATATTTGTTCTAAGTTCTAGGTGGAATTGAGAACCTGGAGTATATCTTTGTGTTTTCTTGTTCTATGTCTTCTCGAGATCTTGCCACATTCCATGATATCCAATATTGAGTGTGTAAGCTAAAACAATTAGTCTGAGTTTTCATTTCCGACAATAGACATGACTAAGAATCTACTTTGTTAATATTTAATAATCTTCATGTGCCTAAATATGAATAATGATCAGTGAATTATAACAAATAGCAATCATTAAAAGTGATGATTTACTGTAATTATTCAATCAAGAGTACATGTGAAATATGGGTACCTTGAAACCTATGATAGTATAAGTTCTAGATTTTTGGATATGCAAAATTTAGGGAATTTGTTCAAAATAAGTAGAATTTGAGTTTTAGGTAGAGTCTAGAACCACTCACCCATGACAAACGATACCATGTGGTGTCCCTGTGGTGCAACTACCACTGAGTGGCCTCCGAAGACCACCTAGTAAAGGCATGCGGTTTTTACTAGATCTTGCTGGATCTGGCCATGGCACTTGCGACGGAGAGGGCAACCACCGTCCTAAAATCAGCTAAGAGATGCCGCCGCCACACGTCCCCAGAGGTTAGCGACCGCCGAGCGTTGTTGCCGCAAGGTAGCTAGGCAAATACAAACTACTATCCATATTTGCTGTGTTCCTTTCTTACTTTTTTTTTTTTAATCTTTATTCGGGTGGGATAATTTTGTCCCAGCTCAGAGCCCATGATAGATTATTTGACATTTTATCCGAATTTATCTGATCACAGTGTATGGCCAAATGCTAGACGGTAGAACTTTTGTCCTATTACGCGACCAAACACGCTACGTTCATAGTTGCTAAATCAACCAAATTTTTGGAGATTTATGTGGACATCTTTCCTTTCTTTTGTCATATTTGCGAATACTTTCCTAGATACGCCAAATTTAAATTACTTTCTGCATGCAAAGCGCCATTACTTTTTCTTATGACAGTCCCTTTTTAATGATAAGACAAAAATCTGTTGGGAAAAGAGAGGAGAAGTTCAGTCTCCGATCTTTTCTTTTCCTCAATTTGCTAAGTGACGTTATCAAACATCCACGTGAGTTGGTCTTAAAACTATTTTGTCTGAATTCTAAGACGTTAAAATTCGGGAGTACTCTTACCTTAATAGAAAAGAAAAAGATTTATCTTGAAATGAGGAATGCGATGCATACACGCATTGACACGTTAAAGTGAAGAACATAACCTGGCTAGGCGCCTCATTAGCGGACTCCCATAGGCAATCTTCGTAGGTGGGCAACCACCCAGGTTTGGATTGAGCAATTGTGGGGAAAACATGAACTCTTTCTCACAGTGTTGATGATATCTAAGCACACCTCGAGTTTTCATGCTTATGTTTCATCTCCAGAGTTGATAACTGTTGTTCTATTAGGCCGCCAAGCATGCCAAGTTCATAGGTGCTAATCAACCAAATTTTTAAAGATTCATGTCGAAATCGTTCCTTTCTTTTGTCATATTCCCGAATACTTTCCTAAATACGCCAAATTTTACCTACTTCTGCATGCAAAGGCCTATTTCCCAAGAGAGTCCCTTTTGAGGGGTTGGGATACTAGGATTGCAAAAACTTGTGTTACACCAAAAATTTATTTTGGATCAGTTGAGTGCCACAAGTTTGAAAATCAATCACTTAAATGTCACTTCTAATGTGGATACCGAAAAAGCTGACATGGCCGCCGATGATCGATGGCAACGTCGGACGACTGGTAGCCACATCAACTTTTCCGAAGGCCACATCAAAAATGGCTCTCAAGTAATCGGTTTTTCGAATTTGTGACACTCAAATGATCGATTTTTCAAATTTGTGGCACTCAAATGATCAGCTTTTCGAATTTGTGGCACTCAAATAATCAATTTTTCAAACTTGTGGTATTCAACTGATTCAAAATAAATTTTAGGTATCAAAGTGAGTGTTGTACACGAGTTTTGACACTTCTAGTGTACTTACTCTTTTGATTGACAAGGCAGAAAATCTGTTGGGGAAAGAGAGGAGAAGTTCAGTCACCAATCTGTTCTTTTCCTCACTTTGCTAGTCTAGGTTATGAAGCCATTCACTCCACCTGCCATTCGCTCCACCGCCCCCACCAGTACTCATCCGTTGTCGTCTCACTTGCTTTTTGTTAACACCTGATGTTGTCGATTTGATTATGTAAAGAGTGGCATCACAGGAGTCTCAAAATTTATCATTGTTTTGGTTTTTGTTACTCCATAATAGCTTGATCAGCGAACTTGTAACCCTGATAGGTTAATTGAAAAGCATAAAAATTATTTCAGGAAAATTGTTCTATTAGTTCTTAATTTATTGTACGGATGTCAATTCAACCCTAAACTTTTTCAATTTTGCTAATTTAGTTTTAAACCTTTACGCAAAATTTCAATATTAATCATTCCAACTAATTTTGCCAAAGATCTTCGGCTTCACAACTAAGGCCCGAGAAGCCCAGTTATCTATACGTTTCATTAGAACAAAAAAATGTTCACCCTTCAAAAACGTGATTAAAATGTAAAAAGGAAATAGCCATATCATTGACTGGTAGATGGCATCTAAGTTCTTACCTAATCCAGCGCGACTACACGAGCCCCCTCCATTCATTCATGGTTTCTATAAAACCTCTTTTCAGGATCTGATTGGCAATCATCTATTGTTTGCTCATCATCCAAGAACACCCTGTAGCAATGAGTATGCCTCAACCTCCTCACATAGCTCTGTTTCCTAGTGCTGGAATGGGCCATTTGATGCCGTTTCTCCGGCTCGCGGCAATGCTGGCGAAGCAAGGCAGCATCGTTACGGTCATTACAGCTCAACCCACCGTGTCCATCGCGGAGTCAGACCACATATCCTCATTCCTTCGCCTCAATCCCAAAATCAATCATCTTGAACTCCAGCTTACTCCTAGCTTCCAGCAAGCTGATTCCCCTCCTGTTGACCCTTTCTTTCTCCAAATGCATCTCATTAATCAGTCACTCTATCTTCTCCCTCCATTGTTATCTTCGTCATCTCCCCCTTTTTCCGCTATATTTGTGGACTTCCTTCTAGTTGCCAAGGTTGCTCCAATTGCTAAAACCCTTAACCTCCCTATTTATATCCTTTCCACCACCTCAGTCCCTTTCCTCTCGCTCATGGCATACCTTCCGATGCTGGCTTCGAACTCAGTTGAGTTCAACAAAACTTCCACAGAAGTCAAGATACCGGGATTGCCACCCATGGCGATGTCGAGCCTTCCACCGGTATTCCATGATTCCAGTCACCTTCTTACGTCGATTATTATTACAAACTCTCCAGCTCTATCAGAGGCCAAAGGAATCTTGATGAACACTTTTGAGTGGTTCGAAGCATCTACCCTTGCTGCTCTCAATAAAGATAGGGTTATTAAAAACTTGCCGCCCGTTCTGCCCATAGGGCCACTGGAACCATATCATGTTCCACATGATGACGGCGGGGATCAATACAGGTCATGGCTGGAAAATCAGCCAGCTGAATCTGTGGTGTACATAAGCTTTGGGAGCAGGACGGCGATGTCTAGAGATCAGACACGAGAATTGGAGAAAGGGCTAGAAAAGACGGGGTGGAGATTCTTCTGGGTCCTAAAAACCAGTAAAGTAGATAAGGACGACCAAAAGGATGCGGAACACTTTTTGAAAGAATCCTTCTTGGATAAAACAAAGGATAAGGGGTTGGTCATAAAAGGGTGGGTGGAGCAGCAGGAGATTCTGGGCCATCCCGCCATCGGAGGGTTCTTAAGTCACTGCGGGTGGAACTCGGTGATGGAAGGTGCTCTCCAGGGAGTCCCAATGCTTGCCTGGCCACAGCACGGTGATCAAAGGCTGAATGCACAGGTCATGGAGGATGCGGGATTGGGACTGTGGGAGAGGAACTGGGATTGGGGTCCCAATAGTATTGTGAAAGGAGAAGATATTGAGAAGAAGATTGTAGAGTTGATGACAGATGAGAAGCTGAGAAGGAGAGCCAAGAAAGTGAGAGAAGAGGCTAGGAAGGCTGTTGGGAGAGGTGGGAGCTCTGATATGGCGATCAGAGAAGTAGTCGAATCGTTAACTATTCCATTCTAAAAAGGTAAGTTTGTTATCTAGGAAAATTGTCCCATCGAATAAGTTTATGAACTAAATTAGAGTGTTGGCTCACAATCTACCATATGGAAAAGATAGTCAAGTGAATAAAAGATGCCATTAGTGAATCTAAGATTGACGAGGAAAGCAAAATCATGCAAATCCATCACTCAATTTCATTACTTAGAATCATGACGTTATTACCATTTTTAGTTCTGTATTATAAAACTATATGTTGAATTCGAGCATGTTGAATAAACATAATTCCAATTAACGGAAGCAAGTCTTGCCAGACAATCTTCTTTTGATTTTGTTTATTCTTCCGTCATTTTCTATGCACGCACCACTCGAAGATGAAGAAATCAGCATGCGGACGGGTTTGCTTTCTTCCTATCGGCCACTGCATATATAAATATAATGATTGGCGCACATAAATGGACACTTCACCTTACTTGTTCTTACACATTTTAAATGAAGGTGTTGTAATATAATATGCGGAAATGACAAGATTTTATAATTTATGTCAATGTGAAAATATCAAAGAAATAAACAAGGGATAAACATTTGATATCAAAGATTTATGTAGTTCGGTCTAAGTATCGATACATATATTTATAGAGAGAGCAATTATAATTAAATAATTTAATTATAATCGCTCACACATTCGAGTGTTTTTCACACCTACTAAAATCACTCATGGTCAAGCCCTCAATGTACACCTAAAATAGAACTCCAGCATTGCTCGTCTTTTTCTTCGTACGGTGGCTTCTTCGTCACCGTGCAGCTTCTTGGCTTGTGCGGCTCTAGCCAAGAAGAAACCCTCAAAGAATCCTTTTTCCACTTATACGGCTTTTGCAGGATACGGCGAGAGGGTCTCTTCTTTGCTTTCGTGGGTCCCACACGCGGTCAAAACTTTATTGACCGAACACTACTCAAGAAAGGTAACGTAGAATTCTTTCTTTCCTCCTAGAGAATAGACTTGTTTACCCCTTAATAAATTGTAGAATATATAAGCCCATCTTTTGTCTTGTAGTACCCCTTGCTTGTTTTTGTACGTCCTCAAGCAAGTCCAAGAAAGAAGAGCGTCTCCTTCCCAATTCTAAACCGCTTGGGAAATCCTTCTCAATAAATTCAATTTAATAAATCAATGTCCGAATTCAAACTTGAGTCATTAATTTAACAATTTTTCATCTTAACTCAATGTTTAAAGCTAAGTTATAATACTCATCATCTATGTTGCTCTCCTAATGCCCCGACTGACGTTTATTCTCCATCGATGCTAATTGTACTCAAGCAAAGTTTGAGCTTCACCAAAGAAACAGGCTTAGTCAATATGTAGGGTTTTTTGCTGTGGCAAATTTTTTCACAATAACCTTATCATTTGCAAAGACATCTTTGAGGATTCACTTCATAGCTTCCCAATGAGACACTTCATGTAACAACCAATTACGCTCATAGCTTATGAAATATCAAGCCTAGTGCATATCATGGCATACGTAATACTACCTATAACACTAGAATAAAGAACACAAGACATATGCCCCTCCTCCTCCTCAGTCTGCAATGATAATTTATTTTCACTAAATGTGTACTTACAAATTTTGCCAACTACATATTAAAATGTGCCACAATCTTCTCAATATATTTCTTTTGAGATGGATGTAAAACTTCCACAGCCCTGTCACGCAAGATCTCTACATCCAATATATTCTTTGCAATACCTAAATCTTTCATCTCAAACTTAATACTCAACTGCCTCTTCATCACATCAATATTAGACATATTCTTAATTGCTATAAATATGTCATCAACATATAAAGTAGATAAATCAAAGAACCATTCTTCAATTTCCCAAAATAAGCATAACTATCTTTATGACTTTTTGAGTAATCCTGACTAGTCATGAAAGCATCAAAACACTTATATCAATGGTTGGGAGACTGTTTTAGCACATACAAAGATTTCTATACCACTGCCTAACATCAATGTCAACGATTTTTTACTAAAATTGGTTAAATGGACTACATTCTCAGTTGATATAATTAATAGGTTCATAACTAAATTAACACAAATATAATAAGTATAGGAATTTGTTTTGTTCTTTTTTTTCTCTCTATCCCCGATATAGAATTACTATAGAAAAATTTAAAAATTAAATAAAAAGGCATGGTACTCTATTATCTTATCGAGAGGTTAAAATGACTAATGGATAATGAAGGTAGATTTCACAGCTTAGTTATTTCAATATCATTGAAAATGACTATAATAAATTCCTCGGTGTTTGGGAAAGATAAGCTATGTGTCCTCAGGAGACTTTCTTTGTTGCGTGGTCCAACTTGCTTTTCGTAAACATTAGACATCAAGGGATGTATCCAATGAGTTCCATCAATTAGTATTGAACTTCACTAATGTCAAATACTGGTGGAGAGATGAACCCATTTTTAGCTGAAGTACAGTGCCTACGGAGCTTTTGTGGTTTTGTGGCGACGAGACTTAACTTACATGCTTCATTATTCTCCCTTTTTTAAGTGCATATTAGCTAGATCTTTTATATTTGATCCCTTATAACAAAGCAAACCGAAACTAATTTTAACCTCAAACATTTGTCAACGAATTCCCTGAGAAAGACATATATTAAAGGAGGGACATAATCAAAATTGAAAATCCAATTAAATTTCAACAACCCTGGCAACAATTTCGGTGGTGGTCCCCTCGTGACCAATGATAACATGTGGTGGCCATTCTCGCCGTATGGTGCAATTATTACTTAGTGGTCTCCAAAGCAAGACCACCTAGCGAAGCCGCATGATTAGTCATTGTCGCCCCACGGTGCTATTACTGCTGAGTGGTCTACTAGACCTTGCTGGATCTAATTATTGTACTTACGAATGGAGAGTGAAACTGTCGGCCAACCACCGTCCAATAATCACCAAAGAGATGCTACCACCACGCATGGCCAGGGGTTAGTGACCACCTGCGTTGTCCCCGCTGCGCAGTAGGCAAGTACGAACGACTACCCCTTTATGCTCTCTTCTCTTTTTACTTTATTTAAAAAAAATTCAGGTGGGATAATTATGTCCCAACCCAAAGCCCATAATATATTCAGACATTTTATCTGGATTTATCTAATCAAAGTGGGTGACCAAATGGTGGACATGATAATTTTTGTCCTATGGGGCCTCCAAATAGACGCTAAAGATACATTTGACAATTAATATAAAATTCATGATAAGATAAAATTTATCACATCCTGCATTCCGTACTTGTTTGAGACAGGATAAAGTTGGATATAATGTGAATATAGATTGTATAAAATTATCCTATGGAGATGTGTGATAAAAATAGATAAGATTTCTAATATCTATGATAGAAAAGTTATAATTCTCAAATAAGGAACTTCTAAAATTAATAAAATTAAAATTATATTTCAAAATAAATAATATATGAATTCTAATATAAGAAATTCAAAATAACAAAAAATACAATTTAGTTATTTTAATTTAATATTATATAATTTATATATTCGAATATAATTATATTTTATAATATAAATTAAATATGTAAATATAAACATATTTAAATTTTTACATATTTTTGGTATTTTAGTATTTTAGGTACATTAGTATAGTTTGCTATTTAATAAAATTATATTAGAAAATGATGGAAGGGGAAGAAAGAAATAAATAAATAAATAAATATTTTTTTAAAAAAAGAGGAAAATAAACTAAAAAGAAAATAAAATAAAGTAGGTAAAGTGTTGTGGATATTTTTACTATCTCCGTTTGTAAAATTAGGGAAAATTTCAAAAAAGGATCCAAAGTGAGCATATTTTCTCAGATAAGGATCTAAAGTGGCCGTTGTCTCAAATGAGAACCCAAAATGGCTAAACCAGTCTAAAATAAAGACCTCAAATCGTCGGGCAGCCAAATGTTCCCCGGCCGGTGAGCACGTGGCATTTTTGGTGGCTGGAATAAAGGCAATTTTGTCAAAAAAATTTATAGAAATTAACAAACCCTAAAAACAAAAGCCCCAAACTCTTCACGCTCTTTTTCTACACTTCATCTTTTGCACTTCATCTTTTAGGCTCTTTATCCCCTTTTACTTGGAGAACCCAAAATCTTTGTTAATGGAGCAAAATCCCTAACTTCTCGAGTTCTAAAGGTACATGCCAGCACCCCCCTTTCCGTGGAAGTGGATTCGCATTGTGCCCAAGATGTGGGTTCTTGAGATCGAGATGTTCTGTGCCTCTCGGTTGGATCCGTGGAAGTGGATTCGCATTCCACCTCACTCTCTCGACTCTCAAGGTTTCCTCTCTCGCGATCCTCCGCAAAACTCCCATGACGGAATTGAGCTGCTGAGCTCGCCCAAAGATCTCTATGCCCGGAGGCAATGGAGACGATTCACCGCGACGGTGGTGGCTCGCTGCTGGCGGCACCGCTCTGCTGCTTTTTCTCTCTGCGGCAATACTGAGCTGCACCGTGGTGTCATCAGCGGTGGCGAGCTCGGCCTCTGTGACGTGCAAGCTTAGCTTCACTAACCGTGACAGTCTCTACAATGTGAACAGAGAAGAAGAAAACGTGAGAATGTGAAAAGTTTGGGGGTTTTGTTTTTAGGGTTTGTTAAATTTTATCAATTTTTTTGACAAAATTGTCCTTATTCTAGCCACTAGAAATGTCACACACTCGCCAGCCGACGAACATTTGGCTATCCGGCGATTTAAGGTCCTTATTTGAGACTAGTTTAGCCACTTCAAGTCCTTATTTGGGACTAGTTTAGCCACTTCGAGTCCTTATTTGAGACAATAGCCACTTTGGGTCTTTATTTGAGAATATAAGCTCACTTCATGTCTTTTTTTGAAATTTTCCCGTAAAATTATTAGTTCATTTATACTAATATGTCATCTATATCAAATAATGGACATAATATGATGTGAATATATCCGATCTTATTACTGCAATCACCAAACAATAGATAGAATATATCAAAATCCCTGGATTTTATGTCACATCCTATCTAGTCTTATCTTAGTAAGAAATCTAGACAACCAAACATAGTCTACGTTCATAGTTGTTAAATCAACCAAATTTGCAAACATTTATGAGGGAAATTGTCCTTTTTGCTGTCATATTTGCCAAAACTTTCCTAAATAGGACAAATTTAACTTTTTCCACAAGCAAAGCGATAGTATTTTTCCTAGTATTGTGAGAAAGTCCCTTTTGAATGATAAGATAGAGAATATGTTGGCGGCAATGAAGCACGATGGAAGAGAAGAGAAGTGCAGTCTCCAATTAAAAAGCATTGACACACTCCGGGAGTTTTTGTGTCGTATCAAACACTCGGCTAATGCGTGTTGGAAAATCCGGCACTTGTTCAACTCTCCAAACACTCTCTGACACTCAAGTCTAGAATTTTGACACGCGTGTTTGGAATTTTGACACATGACTCCAACATGCACAGGTCAACTTTTAAAATTTTCAATAAATGATGAGGTAATGTAAATATGTAAAAAAATAAAAAATAATGAAAGGGGAAAGAAGAAAAAGCTATTTTTCTCTTCTCATAATTCTCACTTCCTGTGACACATAATTCACGCCCAAGTTTGTTTTTTCTTCTTCTTTTCTAACATGCTCTAGCATGCAAGTCCAGAATGTGAATTGCTTGTTTTTTCCTCCAAGTTTAATGAATTATTGGAATGGAGTTGAATTTGTCAAATTGAAATAATGAATGATATTAATAAATGGTGGATTAACATATTTGGTGTAAATTCATTCTAGGCATTCTTTTATTATTTATTTATTTGTGAATTTGAATCAAATTGATTTGATTGAAATAATCATAAAAATGATAATTTATCATATATATACATTTAATATATAACGTATTCCCAATTTATCGAAATTTTCTATTTTGAGAAATAATGTGTCAGTGTGTTGTGTCATATTATATGGCGTATCACATGTAGATATCAATGCTACTTAAGTCTCCAATATGTTTTTTTCCTCAATAGGCCAGATTTTTTGCTACTCTTGGTTATGAAGCCATTCATTCTACCCGCCATTCGCTTCACCATCCCACCTACACTCATTTGTTGTGTTCTTCTCACTTGCTTTGATAACAGACTTTGCCAAATTGCTCTCATCTGCGCCTCTTGATCATCTAAGAAGGCCAATTTAGTAATGAACACAACACAACCTCCTCATAGAGCTCTTTTCCCTAGTGCCAAAATGTTAGCATTATACGCACAAACACTACAAAAATAGAGAGTAAAAGCTAGAAAGAGAAATTGAGGCATCAAATTTATCATAGTTCACCCTTAAACTAGGGTTACATCCAGATTCCGCTATAATTATTATCTTCCACCTCTCTGTTACAACTATCAATTTACAAAAGAAAGAGATTATATATAATTGATAAGAAAACTCTAGGGGACAAAAAGAAACCCTAGGCTACTCAAGGCCTATTTAGCAATCATTTTGTTCTTGAGAACAATTTCTACTCAAAAATAGTTTTTTTCTTGTTATGTTTCTTAGATAACTTTCTAAGTATTTGAAGGTGTTTTGTAAACTGCACAAAGTTTCTATTCCTGGAATAAAAATGTGTTTGGTATGATTCTCAATTCTTTTTGTGACTTAGAATTCTTTTAATTTTTTAATAAATTTATGAGATTTTTCTTTTTTTTCTTTCTTTCCCTTCTCTTCTTCTTCCTTCTCTAGTCAATTGCCAAGCCAAATGAGAGCCGGTGACCTCAATGACCTTGGGAGAGCCTCATCCAACCATCGATAAGGCTTGGCCTCGCCCAGCCATCATGAACAAAGAAGTAACTCTTTTCTACTTTGATTTTTATTCCTAAATCTATTTTCAAGAAAAAATTTGTTCTCGAGAGTAGAAAAATTAGCTGACATTATCTAACATATTTCTATTCTTTTCTTTTTTTTGTTCCAAGAAACAAAAGAATAGAAATAGCCAAGAATTAGCCAATTACTAAACAGGCCTTCAGTAGTTATTCATAGATCCAAACCCAAACTATTAATAAAATACTAATAATTAAACCAAATTCATTGGAAGTTGTCAATCAAGCAAAGAAATTATATTTTCATTAATATGTCCGTTCGACTCTCAAGACAGGTGCACACATTGAAGAAGAGTACTATAGCATTTCTTTTAAGAAGTCTATTCGTGTTTCTATGTCTTTACTATTTGTACTTCTAACTCTAATCAATATCTTGTAAGTTTGTAGGAATTTATCTCCTCGGAGCACTAGTTACATTTCTGAGTCATTAAGTGTAAGAGTCATGTATCAAGCCTGTAAAAGGAAACTCTTATAATTGTTTCCGATAAAGTGAAATAAAGTGTAAGTAAGAAATGCTTCTTCATCTCCTTCTTTTGAGTGTTATCGATCAGAGTTATTCACCTTCAAACTCTATCAATAAAAGTTTAAACTTGCTGAATTAGAGGTTTTCTCCCATCAAATTGGTATTAGAGCGCATGATTTGTGAATATGGCCTCATCAAACACTTAGCCTCCTCTTCAATACTCTTGTCTTACCAAAGAAAATTATGGTAACTGGGCCATTAAAATGAAAGCACTATTCGGTGCCTATGTTGTATGGGAACTTATCAACACTGGCTATGATGAGGCGGAGAACTAAGCCACCATGAACCAGAATCAAAGGAATGCCTGGGAGAAGGTTTGAACAAAAGATCAATATGCCCTGTCAATCATCAATGAAGCTTAAGATGATTCCATGATCAAAAAAGTCTTGAACGTGTTTGATTGTTGAATTTTTCACAACACACACCAATGAGTATAAAAAGTTCAAAAGATCCGTCTTCAAACCTTGAGAGGTGAATTTGAAGTAATTCATATGAAGGAATCTGAATTGATAGCTGATTTTTCCACAAGAGGTTTTATAATTGTCAACTAGATGAAAAGAAATGGAGAAGATGTTTCAAACATTCATGTTGTCGAGAAGATTCTTTGATCTTTAGACAAAAAGTACAATCACATTGGCATTGCAATCAAAGAATCCAAAGACCTAGATGCCATGATGATCAATGAGCTTATGGGTTCATTACAAGCCCATGAAGAAAGATTTAGAAGGAAAGAGAATGAGCCAGTGGAAGTACTCCAAACTCAATTTACCATCCAAGATGACAAGGAGTAAAAGAGAGACCCCATGCAAACTCATAAGAAAAATCAAGCTCGTAATCGAGGTCGAGGCCGAGGTCACTTTCAAGGTAGAGGTCGTGAACATAGCAAAGGAGATACTACTTAAAATGACGGTAGATACCAAAATTAAAGAGGTGTTCACGGAAGAGGAAAGAACTCGACAAGCCAATGGTATCATAAATCTAAAATTCGATGTTATCATTACAATAAACTTGGCCATTACACTTCTAATTGCTGGAACAAAAAGAGTAGTGAGGTAGACGAAAAGAAAACTTATGGAATGATGCTAATCAAGTTCTTTTATTGGCATTCAAAGAAGATGGAGATCAAAATGATATGTGGTGCTTGGACACCGGTGCAAGTAATCGCATGTGCGGACAAAATAAGATGTTTGTCGAGTTAGATGAGACAATCAAAGGGAAAGTCTCATTCAATGATAACTTCATAATTCTTGTCAAGGTAAAGGTACAATTTTGTTTCGTTTGAAGAATAGTGCACATCAATTTAATACTAATGTTTACTATGTCCCAAAAAAGTCAAGCAATATTTTAAGTTTGGGATAGCTTTGGGAGAAAGGCTATACTGCTCACATGAAAGAACTTAGCCTTGTGCCAAGAGACCATAACAATAAACCAATTGTAATTGTGAACATGTCCAAGAATGGGATGTCACTCTGAATATAAAAAAATGAAATGTCTCGATGCTTAAAGGCATGCGTCGACGATGCTTCATGGTTGTGGCATTTGAGATTTAGCCATCTCAATTTTGGTAGACTCAACTTGCTTTCCCATAAAAGATGGCTTATGACTTACCACGTATTGATTGTCCCGATCAAATATGTGAATGGTGTATCATTCAAGCATTCTAGAACTAGCTTTCCAAAGGAAGCAACTTATTAAGTGAAGAAGCCACTTGAGTTGATTTATTTTGATGCGTGCAACCCAAGCACTCCTCATTCATATGCTAATCATCGATATTTTGTAACTTTGATTGATGATTTTGCTCAAAAAACTTAGGTGTGTTTTTTGAAAAAAAGAGAGAGAAATGTTGGATCCTTTAAAACAATTCAAGAACCCGATTGAAAAGGAGAGCAGCTATTTTATTAAAACTATGAGGATTGATCATGGCGGAGAATTCACTTCAGCTATATTCAACAAAATTTGTGAGGATCATGGTATTCATCGTTTCTTGATAGTTTCGTATTCTCTTCAACAAAATGATAGCTAAACGAAAAAATAGAACCATTTTTGACATGGTTCAAAGCATGTTGAAGAGTAAAAATTTTGGGGTAAAACTATTATATGTGCAGTCTATCTACAAAATAGATATCCTGCATATAGACTTAAAGACATAACTCCATAAAAAATATGGACTAGTAGAACACCAAGTTTTTCACACTTGAGATTTTTTGAGCATTGCCTATGCTCATAACTCATATCATAAAAGATCAAAGTTGGAGGCCAAGAGCAAAAAACTCATTTTATTGGGTATTCCTCATCCAAAGCCTATCGATTATTTGATCCTAATATTTTGAAAATGCATATAAATAGATAGCGATGCCATGGTGGTGCCGCTAGGGAGCAAGGTAGATACTAACCAATACTCATAAATGCTTTATTCCTTTTTTTTTTATTTAATCAATTTCCTATGAGATAATTTTACCTCAATTAAAAGCCATAATAAGCCACCAAGTATATCTAATTCGAAGTGAATGGCCAAATGCTAGACATGATAATTTTTAGAGAAAATTCCAAATAAGGACCTAAAATGCTTTCCTTTTCTTAAAGAAGAGCTTAAGTATCCTTATTGTCTCAAATAAGGGCCTGAAGTGCTTTCATTATTTCAAATAAGAGCCTAAAGTGGATATTATTTCAAATAAAAACTTGGAGTGGTCATATCATTCTCAAGTAAGGGCCTAAACTCACTAACTTTGAAGGGTAATTTTATCTTTCTAAAAAATTTCCCTTTTTCTTTATTTTCTCTATTCATAAAAAATAAACTATATCGACTATAACAACTAATGCCTAAGTGAGGGCTAACGACACTTGTGACTAGAGGCCCTTGCTATGGACAAGAGAGGGTGGTGATCCTCTCCCAAATCTAGGTAAGGGTCGTCCACCCTTGGCCTTGTTTGGAGGAGATCACCGGCCCTCGCCTAAAGTTCCCACCACCCCCATCGAGGTTCACGGGCCCTAGGCGAAGGCTGCCGAGCTTGCACAAGGGCCAATGACCTCGCCTAAATGGGGCCGAGGATAAGCAACCCTTGCCTAGATTTGAGAGAAGGTCATCGCCTTCTCCCTTCCCTAGCCTGGTCAGTGGGGGTCACTAGCTCTCGTCTAGGTGCCGACGACCTTGTCGGCCATTACCACCGCCCCACTAGTGATGGGGTGACAGTCCACCTATGTGTTACCCTTTTTCTAATTTTTTTTAAAGCTTTAATATAATTAAATTTAAATTTAAACTGTGTTTGGACAAAAATATCCTTGATCGGGCGAATTTTTTGTCGACTAGTAAGCCAGCAAGACCGGCCTTTATTTATGACATCAAAGTCATGCATTGCTATTGCAATCAAATCAATAACTTCCTCACGTGACCGCCCAAAACTAACTTATAGCTAAAACAACTTAACTCAAACAGTATCTTATCCTTGAATGGAGTAGAAATACTATAAACTACTCCAAATGGTTTCAACCTTAACCCCACTAGTTTGACAAACTAATTAGTAACAAAAGAATGCGTAGCACCATGATCAAGTAATGCTAAGTAGCATGATCATGCAAGGAGACCGTACCTATCATGATGGAGAGTGAATCCTCCGCCTCCTCTCTGGTTACAACGTAAACTCGTCCTTACGCCTAGAGTCTACTTTGGTTGTTCGGCGGCACGTTCCCAGCAAGTTGTCCTTCCTGTAGCGATGGCAAAACCATCCTCACAGGCCTACTCGGATAGTTCTTCACTTTGTAAGCTCCTATCCTTGAAGGACAAGGCAGATTTCTATGTCTTCTCCCACATAGCCAATAGATTTCCATGAAACTGGGTGCCGGTTTTCCCACATAATTCTTTCTATTGGGTGGGATGGCATTCTCCCTATCATCAGTCTCTTCCTAAGCCAACGATTATCTCTATTAAGCACAAACCACGAGCCAAATACGGATGCACTCTCAACCATGTTCTTCTCGATCATTTGGGCCATTTCGTACATCTCATCGCAAATTTTCAAATTCAAGGGCACCAGTTGGTCCTTCAGTTCCAGCTTCAAGCCATCATAAACCGTCCCGCCCTATCCAAAGGGTCCTTCACCAATCTCAGTGCATAGTTGGATAATTCAGTGAACTTCGCCTCGTACTAATCCACTAACATCTAATTCTAACGAAGTCGTTGGAATTCTACCATATCGAACTCCCGTGCACCATCTAAAAAATACTTCCTATTGAAAGCCTCACAAAAGGCACCCCACGTCCGAGTCATGTCTTCAGGGAACACTCTCCCTCAAGTGGCTTCACACCAAGTACTAGCATTACCTTGAAGCTGGTAAACCATCGGAATCACTCGATCTTCTTCCGAACACTTCAACATAGTAAAAGTCTTCTCCATATCCCTGACCCAAAGGGGTCGCAACCTCAGGATCGCCAATGCCACTGAACCTCGTTGGCTTGAGTCTTAGGAATTGTTCTACCAACTTATGCATCAGCCTCTCACAGATTTCACCCCTCACTACGGGAACTACAGTAGGGGCAACAAGAACAACGGCTGCAACGGCGGCAACAGTAGCAGCAGCTCGATCCTCAACTTACTATCCTATCAAGATCTCTAGCGCCTGTAGGATCTCGTCTAACCTAGGATCCCTTTGCGCTCTATCCCTATTATTGGTCTGACCAAACACTACCCTACGCCTAGGAGTTTTTTGCTCAGGATTGCTCATCTTGCAGAATACTCACTGATCTTACTTTCCAATTCCAATGAGGAATTAGAAACTATGAACAACCCACAACAATGCAAGATCATAAAAGCAATTATAAGCATGTAAGATAAATGACATCCCTATCTTACCATCCTATGACCCCTCATACCTTATCACTCCAGGTCTTAACCGAGCTCTGATACCAAAACCAATAGGGATGTCAAACCCCGAACCCCAAGCATGCAACAACCCCTTTACCTTAGCCAATAGAATGCGTGTCCCAAGACACGTTGCCGACCACTCATTTTATTCTTTCATTATGCACAAGCGGAAACGAACTATCCCCCAATCAACCAAACAATCAATTAAAAATGGATAGATGGATGAACAACAGAGCAACAACAAACTACTCATTTATTTAATTAATGGATTAACCGTTAAATGAACATTTCTAATTTACAAGCCCACTAGTGGGTCAATTCTTTTCTCTAAGCCAGACAAAAAGGAAACTAAGGCTAGGTCAATCCGTTCTTTCCAAAAAGAACCCTTAGGTTTAGTACATCCATCAGGGACTACCAAAGTGCAAGGACCCATCGGACTCAGGCTCCATCGGGTCAAAGTCGGAGGCATACGGGTCAAAGTCGGAGGCATACGGGTCAACCACAGGTGGAGCGGGAGTAGGATTTACCACAGTGCCATCAAGAGGGTCTAACTCCATAGGATTCCCATTGGCGTCTTCGAGGCCCCTACCAGGCGGCCCATCAAAACCGTGTAAAGGACTGATCGGGAGATCGTCCTCTCTAATATACCAAGCCAAGAACCAATGGGGAATCCATTACCCCAATCCCTCATCCACCCAGATGGTGGAGACCTACTTTTCATACAAATGCACTCAACCCGAGAAGCAGTGGTGTGTCACGATGGTCTCCCAATCCTTGTGGACCTCGAATCGCACCAGAAGGTGCGCCATTTTAAGGACCTAAAATGGTTAATATAACAATAAGATATAATCTCGCTCTAAACCCCAGTTAAGACATCAACTCAACTCAGGGTATCTCTCAAGAACCACCCCTCAAGTAGACCAACAACAACAATATCATTTACCACAGCCAAGACATAACTAATCCACACATCCAGGGATAACAAACAAACAAACAATCAACTCGCATATAACCTTACCCAGTTATGTCATACCTTACACAATATATACATATACAATACAACCAATACATACCATAATCAAGTAATGCATTCGATCAAATCACATACGAGTCGCATTGCATGCGATCTCACCTGGCCATTATCACACCTTACACTTTATCAATTCAAGCATGTCATAAGTAATGCAACCAACACATGCATAATTAGAATCAATGATGCCATGTTTCTCATACATTTTGTATCCACACGTATTCCTTTTATTAATGCCCCTTAGGGCCACAACCAAACTCTTGTTGGTGTCTACCGTAACCAAGCATCGCACTCTCCCATGAGGCACAGCTACATCAAGGTTTCCTTTCCAAGACGGCATTCCCAAAAGAGCATGGGCCCAGCCTCTATCGCGACTCCGCATCCGGACTCCCGTCGGGATTTTTGATGAGTTGGATTTTGCCCCTCGAACTCCTGTAGAGGTGACGGGTTCAATTTAATAACCACGCAAGCATATCACCACAGCTCATTTTTATCTTTGAACATTAGCCAATGCATACATGATATTTACTTGCAGAAACAGAAAATTAAACACATGCAGTCACATTTTCATCCCAAGAAATCATCCAATTCTCATATCTAACAACCAAAGCATGTCCCCTTTAAAATTCAAACAACGTAGGACAAAAATATACATACGACATCTTGGGTTTCGCCCTCTTTATAACCCCACGCAATCCATACAAAGGTCCATGCATTCAACAACTAGCAATGCACCTCATATGATCAAAACATGTTCATTTAGGCAAAATTTCACTTCTGCATGAATAGTACCACGTAAACAGTGCACATGAACAATACATTATGAACAGTTAAATTCAAGAATTTAATAATTAATATACTAAATCCATAATTAAATAAAACAATAATTTATTAAAAGAAATCAATTCATTTTAATAAACTAAGACTAAACAAGTTTAGAATCAAGCCATTAAACCTCAATTAGTGAGCACTAAGCAAGATTAATCTAAGCTAATCATAGTCATCTAACTAATCACATATCTTAACTCTAACACACCTTAATTAATCCCTCTAACTAAGATAACTCTAACTAAACCAACCCTAAGCAAGTTTATGCACTAATCAACGGATTAGGATGAAAACTCACCCGTTAAGCGGGTCGGAAAGATGGACATGGTAGCGGCGGCGAAAGGCTACTCACATGAACCTCAACTACAATGATCTAAGGCGGCCCTGGGACAAAAACAACAGCAACCAGGTATGTCTCTCTGTGCAAGTCTGGAAACCGAACTGCACTGGGAGAATGGCTACTGGCCGGACTGACCGGCACTCTGACGACTTACTGGCTAGCGTCTAACGACTTCAAGGGGTCTAAGGGAATAGGCTGGTGGCTAGTCTGGGCAGTGGTAAGGTCAAAACAAAGGCAGGCAAGCTTTTCCAATAAAGACAGAAGCTGGAACAATGGGCGGGTTGAAGAAACAGGGGTAACCGGCGGCCGGCGATGACGGGAGGTATGGATGAAAGCTTCCAATCACAACTACATGTGGTGCAAATAGTAACAAGGTTGGACAAACAATGACCAAGCAAAGGAAGAAAGGAAAGGAAGAAGAAGAGAAAAAGAAAAAGAAGAGGAAGAAGGGAGATGGGAGATGGGGGGCTGATTTGGAGAGGAGAGAGATGGAAAGGAAGGTTGTCTACTCTCATCAAAGCTCATCAATGCATGCCCCTTTCCCATGCAAATGACCCCATCTTCTCTTTCTTCTTTTATCTTCTACCTAATAAGATCTAGAGGGGCAAATTGGTCTTTTCCACCTTTGCACAATTTCCACTTTGTCCATGGGCTAAGATGATAAGCGGGCCTAAGAAACGAGCTAGGAAATTAATAGGAATGGGTTTGGGAATTGGTTGGGCTCAAAATGGCTCAAGATTTGGCAATGGCCTAGAAGGGTCAAGTGGGCTAATTAGGTCCAATGGACTCAATGGCTGACTTGGGCCCACTATGGTGGCCGCCCCTCCTTGGGCGTGAGGCCCACTTGGGTCTTGCCTAGCCCACTCCCTTGTGGGCTTGATTTCTCTGCCCGTTAGTTCATTTTCCAACAATTCGGGCTCACCGGCAATATCGAAGGTCAAAGAAACATTGTCCAAAAGTTTGTCCCAAACGTTACCAAAAATACTTCGTCCAATATTGAATTTTTATGCATCGTCAATTTCGATCGAACGTCATTTTGGTACGTCTTGAACTAATAAGCGACTCCAAGGATTTACATGTAACCCACTTGTGCTTGACTCAATATCAAACCACGTTCAAGTTTTCCCGACACATGGACGTCCTTGACTAACATGAAATTGCGAATGATTGATTCTTATTTCAAAGTACATGGTTACCGAGAATTGACATAAGGCTGATCGTGGTCTCGATAATAGTAAACGAATTCACTCGTCGTCCTATTATACCTTGTTTGCGGATTGGCTTCTAGTCATCCCTGAAACCGGTCTATATAACTACAGGATCGTCCTTACACAAGTCTCACAGTTGAGTCATTTTTTCCCCAGTCAAGTCTTTTAGTCACACAAGTTCTGTCCTCAATAGCCTTTCCCCTTAAGGTTAGTGTTTTAGGAGTAATCAATTCCTAGTGAGATGAACCAACAATGCATTGACGAAATTCACATTCATATATCCCTCAAATGGCTCGAATTTCAAGATGTCACACCATGTCAAGCCTCCCACCAGCACTCCTCGATCCCAACCATCTTTTTACTTCGATCATCATTACGAACTCTCAAGCTCTATCCGAGGCTGAAGGAATCTTGATGAATACCTTCGAGTGATTCCAGGCATCAACACTCAACTCTCTTTACAAAGAGAGGGTAAATGACAAGCTTCCCACCAATTCTGCCCTTCCGGCCACTAGAACCATATCACATTGCGCCAAATGGGGACCACCACTACCAGTCATGACTAGAAAACCAGCCCTCCAAAACCATAGTGTACAGTAGCTTTGGGAGAAAAATGGCAATGTTCCGAGATCAAGTGCGAGAGCTAGAAAAGGGGTTGGAGAAGGCCAGGTGGAGATTCTGCTAAAACCTGAAGACCAGCAAATTAGACAAGGACAACCGCGAGGACGTGAAAGACATCTGAACAATTTCTTTGTGGGGAGAACCAAGAACAAGGGATTGATCATAAGAGGATGGATAGACCAACAGGAGATTCTAGCGAATCCAACCATCGGAGGACTCATGAGCCACTACAGGTGGAACTCGATGATGGAGCAGCTTGGCAAGGTGTACCGGTGCTTGCATGGCCACAACACGGAGACCAGAGTCTGAATGCGAAGGTCGTGGAGGATGCCGAATTTGGCTATGGAAGAGGGAGTGGGATTGGGCCATTGATGGGATTGTGAAAGGGGAAGAGATTGAGAGGAAGATTGTGAGTTGATGACAAATGAGTTACGAAGCATTTACACTTTATGGGAGTTTTCATGTTGTGTTGAACACTCCAACACATGTCCGACACTCTCCAATACTTCCGGACACTTAGTCAACACGTATCGGATAATCTGACACCTGATCAACTTTCTCGATACTCAAGTCAAAATTCCGACATATGAGTTTATGACACATGATTCCAACATGCACGAGTTCAATTTTGAAATTTCCAATAAATAAGATGTCGAAATATAAATATGTAAAATATAATAATATAATAATAAAAATAATAAATGATGAAAGAAGAAAAATCTAGTCTTCTCTTTTATTTTGAGTCTCATTTCCCATAATACACAATTCACTCTCCGAGTTTTTTCTCCTATTTCAACACACTCGACATGCAAGTATAGAATGTAAATTGCTTGTTTTTTTCCTCAACTTTTATGGATTACTATAATGGAATTGAATTTGTCAAATTGAAATAATGAATGACATTAACAAATAGGGGATTAATAGTTTTAGTGTAAATTCATTCTATGCTCTTTTTTATTAGTTATTTATTTGTGAATTTAAATCAAATTAATTTGATTGAAAAAATTCATAAAAATGATAATTTATACATTTAATATATAACGTGTCCCAACAAATCGAAATTTTCTATTTTTTGATAAACGACGTGTCAGCGTGTTGTGTCATGTCGTGTGTCGTGTATTGATGCTACTTAGCAAATGAGAAGCCAAGAGAGGGAGCCAAGAAGGTGAGAGAAGAGGCCAGGAAGGCTATTGAGAGTGGTGGGAGCTCTGATAGGGTGATTAGGGGTGTAACTAACTCCTTTAACCCTTCCATTTTGATACAAATTATCCCCAGTAATCTTGAGAAGCTACTGCAGCGAGTGTTGGCTCACAATCTGCAGTAAAGAGATTGTCAAGCTATTGAAGACAAAGAAACCACAAGGTGTTAGAGAATCAAACGCAGGTAATGTTCAACACGAGATAGAATCAATGGCCAATCGAGCATCGTCTCATTGTCAGTGCCTAAAATCATGGCATGTCCTCCTCGTACTTTGAATCGTATTATACTTGCCAACTTGTTGATGTCATGTAATGCAAAGGATGGTCTGGAATTCAATCAAATTACTCTCCCTTCAGAATTTTGTCATTCTTGCCGGCCACTTCATCGGTACATTTTGCAGAAGAAATATTCAAAAGGAAGGTCACTATATGTTTGGATGAAAATAGTAAGAGCCTTTTTATTTCCATCTATCGAACGGTTTAATCTTTCAAGTTATATAAATATAACAAAAGACACATATTTATAAAAAGATATAACATACACAGTCAATATAAAGAAAATGCCGCCTCATACATCATTGATTTGATTGCTTGGGTCAAGGACCGCTTGTATACTTAGTTTAACATTTTAGGCAAAAAAGGAGCTGAAGAGGTCACACCCAAGAAAAGACATGTCCCTGAATTTAAATCGGCCAGAACATTTTTAGTTCTAGAGTTCTATAATGTAACCCCCTGGTCCGCTTTGTAATGAGGGATAATGAGGGATGGAAGAGAATCAAGGCTTGATTGGGTTTCCAACCCATTCTACCCATAACAGGACTTAAGTGAGCTTCGAATTTCGGGTTATGCCACGGTTAGGTATTCTCATCTATAAAAATTAGGGTTGTTTTTATAAATTTTCCTGATGGGTGACCCCAGATCCATTTTTTTTTTTTTGTCGGAAAGATATTTTTATTTATCTTATAAAGCTGGGCTTAGCCAGGAAAGCCCAAAACAGGGGCATCTTTTAAGAGGAGAGCCCAAAGAGCCTCGGGTGGGGAAAAAAGCCAAATATCTGGCAGTCCATTTCTTCTATGGGGACATGCAACCCAATCAGCCACCACATTAGCGCTTCTTGGACAAAAGACCAGCTTCTCGTGAGGTAACCAAGAGAAGCGAGTGGAGCATTCCGTGATCAGTGCTCTCGCTTCCCAGTTGAACTGACCTGCAATGTTGAGGGCATTTATCAGATCTGGCCTATCCGATTTAACGATCACCTCTTTGTACCTGTTTCACTCAACGAAAGAGAGAGCTTCCAAGAGGGCTAGGGTTTCGACCATCGCCAGAGATGATTCTCGGACGGACTTTGCAAGGCTGTCAACAAGACATCTTGTATGGTGTCGGTAGATACAAGCAGTAGCTCCATCGGTCGACCCTTCACCGAGAGACCCATTGACATTTATCTTCAAGATACCTTTTGCCGAAGCTACCTAGATCTAGGGAGAGGTGAGCTGCCTTTTCTTTTGTTCCTTCATGCCTGGAGAATTCCATTTTTGGGTGCTTAGTTACAAGATTCGAGCTAATTCCATCGTATTCTTGCATTTGGAACGGTGCCCCTAAAAATCTAGTCATTTTGGGTCTTCCAAATTTGTCACAGGACAGTTGCCACAACTTCCAGAGAAGGTATGGTAGGTGCATTACCTATGAAATTCATTAGCCACACCTCAAATCGAGTCATCTCTTGTGTTAAAAATTGGATTTTTAGAGATGGGTCTGAGCAAACGTGTTCTGTCCAGGGGCATAGCAGAAAAATATGTTCAGATGTTTCCACTTTGCTTTGACACAAGCTACAAACAGGATTAGATACTATATTTCTCTTCCACAAGTTTTCCTTGGATGGGATTGCATTTTGGCAAATGCTCCATAAGAAAATTTTCACTTTTGTGCTTGTCTGCATATTCCAAATGGCATTTCATGAAGTTCTTGGAGTCTGGAAAGAAGATGACAGCTGTTGTTGTTGTTGTGACTCATGTGCCATTTCTTGCTGGATTGTATTATAGCCATTTATTATCATGCAGCTGCCGCATTTTGTACCAATCAAATCAAGCTCGTCCAATATGTGATGATGCTTAATCGGCATAGCCAGAATTTCTTGAGTGAGCTTTTCATCAAATTAGTTGGTTAGGAGCTATAAATTCCATTGTTCCTCTTCAAAATTCATCAACTTTGATATCTTTTGTCGATCATTCTGTTAACTGGACCTCCAATTAGATCTCTCTTCAGTCACTTGTCAGTTCTTATGTTGACCTTTTCTCCATTTCCTATCAATGACATCACTGAGTTCAATATTGTATCTGTAACATCCTGAAAATTGACTCAATTTAGCCCGATTTTTAATCCGATTTTGGAACCGATTTCTCAATGATATCATGACTAAATACTTGGACGTCGCCTCATTTATTTTGGGATTTTCCGTTGGACACGGAAGCGTCGGAAAAAGGAAAATTGGACCGGGTTTCGGGCCTGCGGGTGGGCCGGCCCAAGACCGGCGGCCCAATGGGCCTTGCACCCATTCAGCTAGCCTAAGAGGGGCCCAAGTTGGCCCAAGTTCCTCCATTTCCAGCCCACGCTTCTCTCTGGCTTAGCCTTTTGCTTTTGTCGAAGTGGGCATTATTTTTGCTTGTTTATTGCTTGTTTTTTATCGGTCCTTCAAGCAAGTGGCAAGCCCACTTGCCTTTGGCTTCTCCTTCAAGTTTTCAGCCTCTTCTCTCTCCTCTTTCTCCCCCAAAATTCGTGCACCAAATTTCAGCCACTCTCTCTCCTTTTTTCTCTTCCTTTTCTCTTCCATTTCGGTGTCCCTTGTAGTCTTTCTGTTTTCCAGCCGGAAAACAGCCTTACCCCGCCATCACCGGAGCCGCCACCACCGACCAAAGTGTAGTCCCGGAAGTTAGGAAGCCGCCCGCACACCCCCGGTCACCTGGTCGCCCGAACCGCCTGTTTGGCCTTTCGCCAGCTTCTTCGAGTCGGTTCCACGTGAACGGTAACCAGCAGTGTTTTTGGCCCGTTTCGGCCATCATTTGTCATCCGTTGTCGTCCCCGAGCTTACCCCTCGTAGCCCTCGTCCCCCTCTACGCGCCGGTATCGCCGGATTTCCGATACAAGTAAGTTAACTTCCTAATCCTTGTTTAGGGGTTAATCTTGCTTAGGGGTTAATTAGTGTATTTGTGTGTTTGTGATTAATTAAGGTTGATTGGTTAATTAGTCTGGTTAATTAATTCTGACTAGGGTTAGTTAATTGACCATAGTTAGTATTAAAGTAACTAAGGTTAATTAATTAAAGTAACTAAGGTTAGTTTTAAAGTAACCAAGGTTAGAATTTAACTATGGTTAGGTTAATTTGTTAACCATGGTTAAGTTTATTTATTTTTATTTATTTATTTAATTTCGGACGAATTTACTGTTCACTAATCACTGTTCACGGATTACTGTTCACGGCATTGTTCATGCAGAAGCTAATTTTTGGCTTATTTTGATGTGTTCTTGGTTGTTATAATTTATTGAAGTGCCGATTGTCAATTATACTTGTGAATATTGATGAAACGTGTGGTCGAATGCTAATTGGAAATTGGATTTTGGAATTGTTGAGTGAAATTGCATGACATATTGCGTGGGTTATCAGAAATGGCATGTCGCATGATGTCGCGACCTATTTTTTCTGAAAATAATAAGTATTATATAGGTTTAGGGGTATTGTCAATTTCGGACCGACGGGCCACTAACTCCTTCGCCTCCCAAGCCCCATACCCCGCGCGACGTTGGGATATTCATAAAAAACTGCAAACAAGCCATCGCCACTAGTCTATTGAGGTCGACTAGAAACCGAGCGAGACATGAGAGCGTGTCTCACTTTTACGCAACTGCAGAGAATCTAGGGTCGGGGACTTGATTACGTTAGTCGCGACTAACGCCCTTTCTGATCACCTAACTTAATTGTGTGCTAACTAAAAGACATGGCAACACATTCAAAAAAACCTATTGTAGAGCCCTAAAGGCTTATTCAATTTTGATGTTTTCTTCTTTTTAAGGGGTTTCTGAATTTTTCTGATTTTCCTGATTTTTCTGATTTTTTTGAATCTTTTTATATTTTTAAAAATATTTTCGAATTTTCAAAATTAAATAAAAACAAGTTTTCAAGATTTTTTATATTTTCTGACTTTTCTGAAAATTTAAGAAAAAAAAACATTTATTACTCTTTTTTTTGGAAATTTTTTAATATTTTAATATTTTCGAAAATAAAATAAAATAAAAATATTTGTTTTCGAAATTTCCAGATTCCTGAATTTTTCCATGCATTTTCTGAATTTTCGAATTTTTTTAATATTTTTTGATTTTCTGAAATTTTTGATTTTTTTAATTTATTCGGACCGGGTCGGGAGACCCGGCCCTACTAAACCGACCCGGACCCTATTGGTCCGGGCTGGGCTAGCGACCGGGCTGCCGAATGGCCCGGTCAAAAATTCTTTTAAAATGGCCCATTAGCAAAATAAATTAAAATAGCCCATTTATTTTTTTAGAAAAATAAGCCCAATCACCTAGCCTAAGCCCACAAAAAATTGCTCAGCCCAGCCCTTGCCTCTTTCTATTTTCGGCCATTTCTTTCTTTTTTTTTTTCTTTTTTTTCTTTTTTTTTTCTATTTTTTTTTTTCTTTTTCCCATTTTCCCATTTTTTATGTTTTCTTTTTTTTTTTCTCTCCTTTTTAATCTTTTTTTTTTTTCTGCATGCATATTTCTTCTGCAGATTTCCCCGCCCCATGCAGGTCTTCCCTTCCCCATGCACGCCTGCCACTTCTTCTTGTTCTTATTTTATTATATTTTGATCCTTTTTTTTATTTCTTCTTTTTTTTTTTTTTTGGTCTTCTTCTTCACGTCTTCTTCTGCGTGTTTCCCCCGACGCTGCAGCTCGCTTGGAGCTCCGTCCCTGGACCGACGACACCGGCGACCGACGAGTCCTCGCCGGCCCTTGGGAAATCGCCATGTCATCGCATGACGTCGGCCGTCCCACTATCCGGCGCTGAGCGCCGCCGACTGCCGGTGATCGTGAACACTCACCATCGCCGGAATCGGGGACACCCCGTCCGACTCGATGTGGCCCACTCATGCAAAATCGTCGTAACACTAAGAAAAGACGCGAAGGCAAGGGCGGATTCGCAATATAATAACAAACATCTGAGAAACTAGGCTACCGAGCACGGGTCCGGCGACGAAAAATTCTGGACTTCATTCAGGCATTTTAACAAACAGGGGTATGCATTGTCGAAATGAATGATTTTTGGCTTGAACAAGAATCGACTCGGGCCCGAACTTCTAAATGAACGTGCTAGTATGCACAAGGACGTAAATGGAGGCACGGCAGGGGCCGGGGCTCACTCGAACTAGTCGGTGCGAGCTCCGGCCCGACGCCTTGCAGAAACAACACCAAAAATGCCTCTAGGAGAAGACCTACCTGGTTCGGGCAAGGCGTCACGGCGAACGGCGGCTGACGAACGGACTTCGGCGGCGTTCAAACACTCTTCCGGCGTTTGCTCTCTCGTTCTCGGTCTCTCGGTCTCTCTCCGTCGCTCACTTCGGTCTCGGGTCTCCTCTCCTCTCTCGTTTTTTTTCAGTTTTTCTCGGAGCTTTCCCTGAAGAACCTCTCACGAGCTGCTCACCCTCACCCTCTGTTCTCACTCTCGTTTCTTTCTCTGAAAATCGTCACTGCCGTGAGAGGGGGGTCGCCGGACAAACCGTCTTCGGTTTCCTTCTCTCCCGCCGGTCTTCTCCTTTTTCCCTGATCCGTGTGCCTCCTCCTCCTTTTCTTTTTCTCCCTCCTTCTTTTCTCTTAGTTCCTCTCTTTTCTTCTTCTTTTTCACTGCCTTTTTGCCCTTTTTGCCCTTTTTGCAGCACGCCCGACACCTATGCCTTGTCTACTCGCTGCTGCTCTGACTTGCTTTGCTGCTCTTCGCTGAGTTGCTGCTGCTGCTTTTCTCTTCTGCTGACCTGCCCTGACTTGCTTCATCATCATCATTTTTCGTCCTCCCGCAGGTTGCCGCTTGCTGTGTGCGAAGGGAAGAA
Source organism: Angophora floribunda (assembly GCA_014182895.1). Classification (NCBI taxonomy): domain Eukaryota; kingdom Viridiplantae; phylum Streptophyta; class Magnoliopsida; order Myrtales; family Myrtaceae; genus Angophora; species Angophora floribunda. The sequence continues at coordinate 33,187,994 of CM024709.1, read as the reverse complement.
GAGAGATGGACGGGCCGGGCCGAGGAAAGAAAATAGAAGAAGAGGAAAGTGGGCCGAGCCAACGTGGGGGAAGAGAAAGGGCCGCATGGGGGGGCCGGCGGGCCCGCCTAGCCCGGCCTCCTTGTCTCTTTTTTTTTTTTTTTAAAATTAATATGTATTTATATAAGCAAAGTAAATGGGCATTTAAGACAAAATAAATAAAATTTCGGGTGTCAACATTTGCCCCTCTTTGAAAGGGAGCTCTAAGAGGTGCGTTTCAAAGACTAAGTGACACCCGAAATTTGCGATGAGCCATGGAATCGCGAATTTATTCCATTGATTTTTTTTTTTTTTTTTTTTTTTTTTTTTTTTTACTCACCCACTTTTTCTTTTCTCCTCTTTTTTTTTTTTTTTTTTTTTTTTTTTAAATTAATATATATTTATATATGCAAAAGTAAATGAACATTTAAAACAAAGATAAACCAAAATTTCGGGTGTCAACAATCGAAAGAGCTTCGTTTCAAAGACTAGGTGACACCCGGCTTTTACCAAACGAGTTATGGAGGAGCGAATTTATTCTATTCATTTTTCCTTTTCTACTTTTTTTTTTTTTTTTTTTTTGGACTTCGTGCGGTCTGTCAACCAAGTTAGTGAAGTCTCACCGTGTAACAACGGGTTTCGACTAAGTTATTGGAGGAAGGTCTTACCGTGTAACAACGGGTTTCGACCGAGTTAGTAAGTCTTAGTGTAACAACGGGCTTCGACTTGGAGGGAGGTCTTACCGTGTAACAACGGGCTTCGACCGAGTTAGTAAAGTCTTACCGTGTAACAACGGGCTTCGACTTGGAGGGAGGTCTTACCGTGTAACAACGGGCTTCGACCGAGTTAAAAAGTCTTACCGTGTAACAACGGGCTTCGACTTGGAGGAAGGTCTTACCGTGTAACAACGGGCTTCGACCGAGTTAGTAAAGTCTTACCGTGTAACAACGGGCTTCGACTTGAGGAGGTCTTACCGTGTAACAACGGGCTTCGACCGAGTTAGTAAAATCTTACCGTGTAACAACGGGCTTCGACTTGGAGGAAGGTCTTACCGTGTAACAACGGGCTTCGACTGAGTTAGTAAAGTCTTACCGTGTAACAACGGGCTTTGACTTGGAGGAAGGTCTTACCGTGTAACAACGGGCTTCGACCGAGAATGCATGGTTTAAGGAGGACCCATGAACCTTTTGGAAATTGCATGGTTTTAGGTTGACCACGAACCAGATGGTTTAAGGAGGACCCACGAACCATGTGGTTTTAAGGAAGACCCACGAACCCTGTGAGAATTGCATGGTTTTCCGGTTGACCATGAACCATGTGGTTTAAGGAGGACCCACGAACCATGTGGTTTTAAGGAAGACCCACGAACCCTGTGAGAATTGCATGGTTTTCCGGTTGACCATGAACCATGTGGTTTAAGGAGGACCCACGAACCATGTAGTTTTAAGGAGACCCACAAACCCTGGTGGTTTAAGGATAGACCCATCAACCGTGGAGTTTAAGGATAGACCCACGAACCGTGTGGTTTAAGGATGGACCCACAAACCCTGTGAAAATTGTATGGTTTCACTGAGTGAACCTGTCAAATTCAACTTGAGCAAATGTCATTAGAGACAATATCAGAAAGATGCATTGGCAATGTTGTAGCATTAATTGCATAAGCAAATCAAGCTAAGCCTGATCAAATTGAAAACATTTGATCTTTTATTTATTTATTTTTTTTTTTTGATTTTTTATTTTTTTTTATTTTTTTTTTTTTTTTTTTTTTATCATGTACTACAAAATTGTCATCAAGCTTGGAAGGTATCATTAATCATCAAATCCCTTTAAGAGAAAAATTACTTCAGAATGATCCTACTCATGAAAGAGGTTCATTAAGCATGCCAAGCAAGAGCTCCTTAGTTAGAAAGGGCTTATCGCACGCTCTCAAGAAAGGCTATTTGATCCCATCCATTCATGTGGGAAATAATTTGATCACTCAATCCACCTCACATTTCTAGTGTCAAAGGATCCGAGAATCATTCGCAATAAGTACATCTTGACCAATCTAAAAGGTCTTTTAAAGGGACCGTAATGCGGGTTTGGTCATGGTTTTAGCAATGGACAGTCATCATTGGCTATGAAATGAAACAATTTTTGCCAACATCTTCGCCAGGTTTACAAGTCAAGAAACCTTAAGATGAGATATGACAACCTTGCCCTCACCTCTTCGAGCGGTAGCTTCTATGGAGAGTTCTCATTCTCGCTTGAATCATCCCAATCTGAAGAGACTTCGGGAAGGGTTGTAGTGTTGGTTTGGTTATGGCTCAAAAGGCTCAGAATTTTTCACAAAAGGGATTTGAAAGTTGGTGATTGCCATGGCACCATGGTCATATCACTCAATCTTTTTTAAAAGCACCTGACTTTTGAAATCCGAATTGTCTCAAAAGTCCTTTGACTGATCAAATAAGAGCTTTGTCCTTCTCAAATTTTTTTTTTGCATTTGCAATGATTTTCTTTTCAATGCAAGCATTTTGAATTTGACAACTATTTTTTCACATAGGAGTTTTTTTGCCCCTTGATGCAATTTTCTCTTTCTTTTTTTTTCTTTTTTTTCTTTTTTTTTTTCACGGGCATTGGCCTTGCTTTTACCAGGCACACTGCTTTTTCATGCCCCTTAATTTTCATTGGACTTTTGCTCTTTTGGACCTTTTTGAGCTTTCAGGACTTTCGAGATGCTTTTTTTTTCACATTTTCACATAAAATGCCAACCGCATTGGTCAATCATGTGCATTGCCCTAGTATGGGGAGATAATCACCACTTGGGGTTTTAGAAATGAACGATCGAGGCTCAACTTGGCTTAAGCAATGGGCAATGGTGTTTGGGTAAAGAAATGAATGCTCTTCTTCACCTTGGGATGTTTCAAGCTTTCATAAGAATTCACCTGAAGTTACCACAAAAAGATTAATGCAAGTGAAAGCAAAGATGTCTTTCTCAATTTTCACCACGTGATATCAACAAAAACCTCCAAATTTGCCCCATTGCGGGGTGGTTCTTGACAGGGGTATTTTATGATTTCTCCACTTTAAAAGGCTCAAATGGGCTGACTATGGTCACCTGCAGTGTGTAAGATAGATAAAAGGAATGCCTCTTTTCATTTTGGTCCGTGTACAATTGCGAATGACTCCTTTGTCCTTAAACGACATAGGTTTTCTTTTTCGCTCAATTCTCACAGTGTTTGAAGGACGTGTTTGGAAATGGATTGCCTTTCATCGTCCTAAGCATTTCCTACTTGGCATGATTAAACATCTCAATTTCATTTAGTTGAGATCATCTGAGTAGATTAATCTCCATGGGAGATTTTGATTCAAAATGAGTGATCCATCAAGCGGACATACAATTTTGAGATAAAAAAAATGCTCAAAAACTTTTGTGAAAAATTCGTTTTTTCAATTTTCATCTTTTTTCCTTCTTTTTCTTTTTACTTGCTCCAATAAAATGCTGAAAAAATAAATTTGGATGAAAATTCTCAATTTTATCTTTCTTTGATTTTGAGAAGAATGGTACTTACCTGTAATGGGGCGACTTAGTAACCCTGTAAAGAATAGAAAAGAAAGTGTTAGTGCAAAATTTTCAAGGGATTGAAAAATTGGAAACGATATATTATTACCCTTCACTTGCATTTATCGCTCAAGTGCCAACATCATCCTCTTGGATATTTGGCAACCCCAAATTGCCCTTCACTTGCATTTTTTGGCATCTTTTTTGTGCATTTGATGTTTCCCTATCAAAGGAAAATGGGATCATGTTAGAGACAATATCAACATGAGCAATTGGAATCGATACAATTTACCCTTCACGTGTTTTTGTTCTTCGGGCATGAGCATTTATATCTCAACATTTGAGGACATTGTTTCTTGGATACTTTGCCCATTCATTGCCTGTGAAAAAGGATTGAGCATGTTATTTCCACACTCAATTGGAAATCATTTAGGAACGAAATACATCCTTTACGCCAAAATGGATGGTTGTGCTTTAACATGCTTCTTTGGTGAAAGCACTGCTCCCACAATCAATGCATTTTTTCCTACAAAAGATGGGACATGTTATTTGCACTCCAAACTTGAATTGGACTAATTTAGAAATGATACATCCTTTTGGCATTGAATTGATTGACTCCATTTCATCATGCTTCATGGGTGCAATTTACTATGCTTTGCGTGACTTGTGTCGATGATCGCCCTATAATAAAAGGAGATGAATTGTGTTATTTCCATATTTAATTGGGCTCAATTTGGGAACGATACATCCTTTTGTGATGAATTTTTTTTTTTGCTCCAGCACGCGTCATTGGTGAGGAAGAGGAGATATTGCCCCAAAGTCAAATGTTGCTCCAATGTCTTTTACATTAAGACATGTAATTAAGCTTCACCATATCTTGCTCTGGCACATGTTGAAATCTTGTGCCCTGTCATGCTCATTTGATGGGCTCTTGTTTCATTCAAATTTCCCCTACATCAAAGAAAATGACATGTCATTTCTTTAAACTAAAGAGAATTAAATTCAGGAACGAAATACACCCTTTTTCAAAGTCGACGGCTCAAAGGCATTTCTTACAGAGGAAGGGGAAATATTGCCCCTATGATCAAAGTTTAAATTCATGGGTACTAGCTTTTGAAGGGTCTAGTGTCAAAGTTGGACTCTCATTTCTTTGAATTCCAAGATCAAGACTTGTGAGAGTATTTGGTTTGTGATCTAATTCAAATGCCAATGTCAAAATTGTTTAGTTCTCTCCTACAGGAAAATGTATGAACAAATTAGTTTCAGAATAAATTGATTCCATTAGAACGATCACGATTTTACCATCCCAAATTATCTTTCCCAAGATTCCCTGCAATGGACAAATACATGAGAGAGACAAAATGTATTGATTTTCCAAAACTCATGGGAATTCAATAGAATATACTAACTTTCAAATTACCCTCGAAGCCAAAGGGTGTTTTTAAATTTCTTTTCCCAAAAAAAAACGAGTCACTTGGGTTTATGATCAACTTGGAATTGAAAACACATGCTTAAAAAGAATAAAGAGAAAAATGAAATACAACACACTCCTATGAGCAACAATTATTCTCATCCTAAATTTAAGGTCCACTTCTTGGCATGGTCAAGTAAGAACAATTCGAAGAATGGCCTTCCACATTCTACAAGAAGAAGAAACACGATGTCAGTATGTGAATGAGAAGATGATCCTCCAATGAGGTCGCCTTTACAATGAAATCGAGGCGATGACACATGCCCCAGAACTCCTATTACAGGATTTCGGAATTTTGCCAAGATTTGATTGTAAGAGGAGACATTCAGTAGCTCGGTTTGGTTGGGGGATGGTGGACGGCGGCACAGGCATGGCCCTCGACGGCCGGCGGCTAGAGTAGCAACAATGGCGGCTAGTTCGGTCAAAACCATAACCGAGCGAGGGGGCAGGAGAGAAAAGCGGTTGATGGAGAGGGGGAAAGGGCACAAAAAAAATAAAATAAAATAAAAGTTGCAAAAAGTTGGTTTTCGCCTTTTTCTTTTTCTTTTTTTCTTTTTTTTTTTTAATTTATGCGGCCACTGCCGCTTTCGGGATTCGAACTCCCGATCGGACCAGGCGGATTCCTCCCCGAATACCACTCGGCTAAAGGTGCCGACGGTGTTCTAAGTTGCTTTCTTTTTCCATTTAAGGCCAAAATCCTTATCTAATTCCAAAACCCAAAAGAAGTGAACATTCCTGGACTTTGCAACTTTCATGACAACAAAAACAAGGATGTCCTCCTTATGTAAATTCTCTGTCCATGCAATTTGCAACAAATGGTCCTGACGGTCTCTCATCTTGTGCTCTGGCGGATTAGTGGGTGGGATTTCTCGCCTCTTGTGTCTTCCTTGATGCATTTCCGTTAATGATCACGCATGTTGTGTTCATCTCGAATTCCAAGGGTTTATGCTTTTGTCCTTTAGAGGAGGTAATTAACAACCTCAAATGACCTCTTCATTTTACCTGATTAATCAAGAAAAAATGGATGAACAAGTCAATTGTTGTACAAGAGATTCCCACTGGAACGATTACAACCTTACCATCTCAAAGTATCATCTCGCGAGTCAACCTACTAAAGTGGTTAAGAGAAGAGATAAAATGATACGCAAGTTCTTCCAGAAACTCATTTTTTGACACGTTTTGAAGCTAAAAGCATAAAAGCTTCACCTTGAAAGTTCATCCAAAACGCTTCAATTTCTCTTTTTTTTTTTTTTTTTTTTTATTTATTTTTTTGAAATTGGATTTCATTACTACAAATGTGTGTTTCATGATTTTGAAAAGTGTCAGTTGGGCCTACAATCGAAACCTAAAATGGAAAACATGATTTTTAATAAGAATGAAAACAATGATAAAATACAAGAAAACCATGTATCGATGAGTGTAAAAATCAATTCTCATCCGAGTTCAAAGTCCACTTATTTGCATGGTCAAGCAAATGTCAAAGAGTACATGTTACTCGCACCCTGCAAGAATGAAATAATGTCAACATATGAATAAGAAAATGATTTTTCAATGATGTCGCCTTTTACAATGAAATCAAGACGATGGCACAGGCCCCATAACTCCTATTACAGGATTTCGATATTTCGCCAAGATTTGATCATAAGAGGAGACATCATTAAAAGATCAATCCGCGATTATCAATTGAAAGCCTACTCTATTCTCAAAAGTTTCATATGCAAAAATGTGGCATTAATTTTGAAAGAATGATTTGTGCTTTCACTATTGCCAAAATGAGGTGATTTTTATTTTGAGAAATCTATACACAAAGTGTGATTTGAATTTTCAATTTCAAAATGTGAAAGGGAAAAAAAAAAAAAAATTTGATTAAAAGTGACTTTCAAATTTTTTTTTTTTTTGCCAAAATATAATCATGAATTTGAAGAATTTTTTTGACAAGATGTGATTTTAAGCCCATGATTAGAAAAATCTTTGACAAAATCATGTGCATGACTAAATTAATGATTTTTGAAATTGACATTGAATGTTTGCTTATGAAGAGTAATTACCAATTTTCCCAATTAGAGCCTACACCGAGGGCATTCGATTGATCTCCACAAATTTCAAAAATGAAAATTTCAATAAAAAATGAATAAGTAAAGGGAGAAATCATTCTTACCATTGGCGATGATTTTTCCTTTTTCCATTTTTTTTCAATTACATAGACATACGCATGAGACGTGGGTCGATTTCTATTCTAGACGGCTCAAATGAAGCCACGGGATTACCGGACTGAACCGGCATGGTCGCGGTTGGGTCGGGGTTCCCATGACTCCGGCTTTGTCAAAGAGTCGACCCGTGCTGCATGGTTGCAAGCCGAGGTGGAAGCTCTCGACGTCAGAAAAATTTCGGAATTGAGATGGGCGACTCGTACTACATGGTGGTAGTCGGAGTGGTATCCATCTCAACACCATCCTAAGTGATCCTAATGCGGCCCAGTCCGGCGGCGGTTGTGTGTGCTAAAGTGTAGTGCCATGTAAGGGAGACATGCACAACAATTTATATAGCAACCAACACTTCAAAAATTTAACCATATAATCATTTATTCCCATTTCACCAACCTACAAAACAAAGTGTTAGCAAACACTCCACCCCTTATTACTCCAATCCTGCACCAACATTTAACACGTGGTTAGCAGACTTACCTCACCTTCTCGAATGCGCTGCCAAAGCAAACACGTTAGATAACACACAATCAAGCAAATTAGGCCTAAGTCCTCTAAGGTTCAGAACCAGTCCCCAGTGGAGTTGCCAAGCTGTCGCGACCTAATTTTTCTGAAAATAATAAGTATTATATAGGTTTAGGGGTATTGTCAATTTCGGACCGACGGGCCTCAATTAACTCGGGCTCTCCCAAGCCCATACCCCGCGCGACGTTGGGATATTCATAAAAACTGCAAACAAGGAGTCGCCACTAGTCTATTGAGATCGACTAGAAACCGAGCGAGACATGAGAGCGTGTCTCACTTTTACGCAACCAGAGAATCTAGGGTCGGGGACTTGATTACGTTAGTCATGCGACTAACGCCCTTTCGGTACCTAACTTAATTGTGTGCTAACTAAAGACATGGCAACACATTCAAAAAACCTATTGTAGAGCCCTAAAGGCTTATTCAATTTTTGATGTTTTCTTCTTTTTAAGGGGTTTCTGAATTTTTCTGATTTTCCTGATTTTTCTGATTTTTTTGAATCTTTTTATATTTTTAAAAATATTTTCGAATTTTCCAAAATTAAATAAAAACAAGTTTTCAAGATTTTTTATATTTTCTGACTTTTCTGAAAATTTAAGAAAAAAACATTTATTACTCTTTTTTTTGGAAATTTTTTAATATTTTAATATTTTCGAAAATAAAATAAAATAAAAATATTTGTTTTCGAAATTTCCAGATTCCTGAATTTTTCCATGCATTTTCTGAATTTTCGAATTTTTTAATATTTTTTGATTTTCTGAAATTTTTGATTTTTTTTTAATTTAAAAGATTATTCGGACCGGGTCGGGAGACCCGGCCCTACTAAACCGACCCGGACCCTATTGGTCCGGCTGGGCTAGCGACCGGGCTGCCGAATGGCCCGGTCAAAAATTCTTTTAAAATGGCCCATTAGCAAAATAAATTAAAATAGCCCATTTATTTTTTTAGAAAAATAAGCCCAATCACCTAGCCTAAGCCCACAAAAAATTGCTCAGCCCAGCCCTTGCCTCTTTCTATTTTCGGCCACTTCTTTCTTTTTTTTTTTTTTTTTTTTTTCTATTTTTTTTTTATTTCTTTTTCCCATTTTCCCATTTTTTATGTTTTCTTTTTTTTTTCTCTCCTTTTTAATCTTTTTTTTTTTTTTTCTGCATGCATATTTCTTCTGCAGATTTCCCCGCCCCATGCAGGTCTTCCCTTCCCCATGCACGCCTGCCACTTCTTCTTGTTCTTATTTTATTATATTTTGATCCTTTTTTTGTTTCTTCTTTTTTTCTTTTTTTGGTCTTCTTCTTCACGTCTTCTTCTGCGTGTTTCCCCCGACGCTGCAGCTCGCTTGGAGCTCCGTCCCCGGACCGACGACACCGACGACCGACGAGTCCTCGCCGGCCCTTGGGAAATCGCCATGTCATCGCATGACGTCGGCCGTCCCACTATCCGGCGCTGAGCGCCGCCGACACGGCCGGTGATCGTGAACACTCACCATCGCCGAATCGGGGACACCCCGTCCGACTCGACGTGGCCCACTCATGCAAAATCGTCGTAACACTAAGAAAAGACGCGAAGGCAAGGGCGGATTCGCAATATAATAACAAACATCCGAGAAACTAGGCTACCGAGCACGGGTCCGGCGACGAAAAATTCTGGACTTCATTCAGGCATTTTAACAAACAGGGGGTATGCATTGTCGAAATGAATGATTTTTGGCTTGAACAAGAATCGACTCGGGCCCGAACTTCTAAATGAACGTGCTAGTATGCACAAGGACGTAAATGGAGGCACGGCAGGGGCCGGGGCTCACTCGAACTAGTCGGCGCGAGCTCCGGCCCGACGCCTTGCGAAACAACACCAAAAATGCCTCTAGGAGAAGACCTACCTGGTTCGGGCGAGGCGTCACGGCGAACGGCGGCTGACGAACGGACTACGGCGGCGTTCAAACACTCTTCCGGCGTTTGCTCTCTCGTTCTCGGTCTCTCGGTCTCTCTCCGTCGCTCACTTCGGTCTCGGGTCTCCTCTCCTCCCTCGTTTTTTTTTCAGTTTTTCTCGGAGCTTTCCCTGAAGAACCTCTCACGAGCTGCTCACCCTCACCCTCTGTTCTCACTCTCGTTTCTTTCTCTGAAAATCGTCACTGCCGTGAGAGGGGGTCGCCGGACAAACCGTCTTCGGTTTCCTTCTCTCCCGCCGGTCTTCTCCTTTTTCCCCGATCCGTGTGCCTCCTCCTCCTTTTCTTTTTCTCCCTCCTTCTTTTCTCTTAGTTCCTCTCTTTTCTTCTTCTTTTTCACTGCCTTTTTGCCCTTTTTTGCCCTTTTTTGCAGCACGCCCGACACCTATGCCTTGTCTACTCGCTGCCGCCTCTCGCTTCCGAGTTCTTCTGTTTTCGCTCTTGACTCCGCCGACTTGCTTCATCATCATCATTTTTCGTCCTCCCCGCAGGTTGCCGCTGCGTGTGCGGGGAAGAAGAGAGATGGACGGGCCGGGCCGAGGAAAGAAAATAGAAGAAGAGGAAAGTGGGCCGAGCCAACGTGGGGGAAGAGAAAGGGCCGCATGGGGGCCGGCGGGCCCGCCTAGCCCGGCCTCCTTGTCTCTGTTTTTTTTTTAAAATTAATATGTATTTATATAAGCAAAGTAAATGGGCATTTAAGACAAAATAAATAAAATTTCGGGTGTCAACACATGAGCATGAGCGATGTGCATTCACGACAGAGCAAAGAAAAGAACGAATTGATTGATGATGTGTTGCATGGTCACATTAAGAGGAGAACCCGGCGTTGCCGGAAAACCGCCAATCCTTATGGGGTTGTGCCGTGGCCAGTGGGTCGCCTGACTTCGGTCGGATGCCTGACAGGGAGGGATTCTATGTGGGATCGCGGTATGGGGGCGGGTCCCGGGCCTTTGTCAGTAGCGGGGCTGCGATAGTGGGCGGGTCATGTACTCCTTCGGGAATGCCATCTTGGGGGTGAGCCCTTGACGTCGCCGTGCCTCGAGGTAAAGAGGACGAAACTGGTTTAGCCAAAACCGCCAACCATAAGGTTGTGACGTGGCCTAGGAGGAGGGATCGTAATAATCGGAGCATGTGTGAGTGTGAGACATGAGAAAGCTGTGTGAGATGTTCTGATTATTCGCATGCTCTTATTGTCATGATGAATTAAATGACAGTTTTTGCAGGTCGCGTGTGCCAAGGTCAAGTAAGATCACCTGTGGTTGTGTCTGCTTATTGAACTGTCATATGCTTTTGTTTCTCTTTGCATTGTGCTGACTATTGGATTAGGTTGTATGTTAAACTCCCGAGGCGAGCGAAGTTCCTAACCGGGGCTTAGGACTTTAACTTGCTGAGTTTATCTCAACCTGTCGTGGTTAACATTTTCAGGCCCTAGATGATGCAGTACCAAGGATCGAAGAGAGCAATCCCTCTGAGGCCCGTGAGTAGGCAGCTGTAGCCTATTTCCTTTTTGACGAGCCTTCCCCCACTTGTATAGAGTTAGGTTAGCTAGGCCGATCCCTTTTTGAGTAGGCCTTAGCATGTCGCCTATAGAAAGGCGTGTATGTATTTGTTGGTATGCTGGCTAACCTTCAGATATATAAAATACTAGTTGTCTTTCCTCTGCTTTTGTTGTTGATATCCCTGTTGTTTGGTTTGGGAGTTGTTCGTTTCCGCATGTGCTTGATTACAAGATAAAACGAATTGGTCGACGACAGTACCTGGGATGTCGTACAAATAGACCTCAAGTGAAATGGGGTTGCCGCGAGCTCGAGAGTCGGGGCGTGACAGTATCTCTTCCCATGAGTAGACTTTGCTAACCCCATGAGGGCTTGGAAGCCTTCTCAACATGTCAAAAGTATCTCCTATTAGAACAAACTCCTTTTATGAGCTTACCCTATAATGCATTCAAATCTTTTACCAATCTCCACGCATGTTTGCTTAAGAGGGCTTTGTTGATGGTAACTAAATCCATTAAGGCACTTACAAAATTGTGAAAAAAGAACATTATAAATATCATAACTTTTATACAGTGTTCACTTTAATACTAAAACTCTTTAAACAATTCTCACATTCCCCTCCATATATTGTAGCTTTTATTTGACTTTTCTTGTTCTCTTCTTCTTGTTTCTTCTCTCCCAAATTAAATTTGGGAGCTTTCTTATCCCGGTCTTATTCTAGATCTAAGAGTTTGAACTCTCCTAATCTAGTTCTAGATATAGGAGATCTTCTCTCCCGATTTAGATCTAGGCTTTTAAAAATACTGTCGAGAATTCAATACTCCCATGCTCAGTCTGTGTGCAAGTTTTCCATCTCCAATTTTTATAATAATTGCAAGAGTTCTAGCGCTACACTGAATTACAAAGCTTTACTTTTCCAAAAGTTATACGTATGTTTATTCAATCCATTTTTGTTGTCTCCGTACAGCGATGATATAGAGAAAGCTGAACCTAAGGGCACACCGCCAACAATCAATGATGTTGTTATTAGAGAGGGAATTTCTAGAGTGTGCCCATCATTGACAATAATACGAGATCCAATGGTTAATTGCCAATTATTTTCCTTGGCAGATCCATTCTTGTGGAATGAGTATGTGCTTAACTCTGCTGGTGCTCTGTTGATCTCTCTTGTTTTCTAGATTTGCCATTGTTTCGTAGTATTCTTGCATTTGCTTTACTTAGATTTATTTTACCATGAAACTCTATATGTACTTATTATGTGTCCTTTTAAACAATGAATATAATTTTCTTTCAAAAAAAGAAAAAAATGCTTCCAGTAACATATTTTGACAAAGAGTGTCCCCTACATGGCTTTTTTAATGAAATTTTTAAAATTCCAACGTGGCTCTTAAAAAAAAATTGAAATCCAACATGGATAAAAGACAAGATCACATTGCATTGTAATACTTCTTATGTATCCTTTTGAGCAATGAATACAATTTTCTTTTGAAAAAAACAAAAAAAAAAGTCTCTAGTAACATATTTTGACAAAGAGTGTCCTCACATGACTTTTTTAATGAAATTTTTAAAAATCGGATGTGGCTCTTGAAAAAAATTGAAATCCTACATGGATAAAAGACAAGACCACATAGCATTTGTAATACCTCTTATGTATCCTTTTGAGCAATGAATACAATTTTCTTTTGAAAAAAAAAATTCCTCTAGTAACATATTTTGACAAGTAGTGTCCTCATATGGCTTTTTTAATGAAATTTTAAAAATCCGACGTGGCTCTTAAAAAAATTGAAATCCAATGTGGATAAAAGACAATACCGCTTAGCATTTGCAATTAAATCGACTTCATCTGATGAAAAGCGGTAGAGTCAACCAACCCAGGGGACAAGAATCGATTAGATTCGCCACCCCGCGCCATTACCATAGCAACTCGACCGCCTCATCGCCACTCCCTTGTCGTTGCCAGCTCGACATGAGCCACCACGTGCATGAACATCAATCCCAAAGCCATGGAGCTTTACCCTCCGTTCTTGTGCAACGCACATTGGATCTAAATGTTGTCGAGCCCAGACCCGACTTTGCCGGCCTTGGGCAACCTTAGATCCAATGTCGCTCATGACCAACGGTGCCGTCTTCAGCAGTCGGAAGTAGTCGCGAACCTTGAGGAGAGAGACAAAGACACAAATCACGGTTAACCGATGGGCGACGCCTTGGGGCAACTGCACGAGGACGCAAGTTGATGACAATGGCAGCACTATAGGGCTTGGGATTGAGGCCGACGATGATTGAAGATGGAGGAGAGAGAGAGAGAGAATGAGGGAATGAGGTTTGAAAAACAAAACGAAATTAAAGAATTTATTCCCAAGTCGTTAATTTAGTCAAAACAATTGTACGACTTCATGATTTAGCCCTTACAAATTCTCCTTCGTTTTCTTTTTCTCCCGTTAACCTCTAGGTTAGGTCTTCATTACCTTCCTTATCTTTCTTTAAAACCCCAACCTAAATCTCTATCAGCCTTGGCTATTGGAGGTGGGTTTCTTGCCCTTTCCACCATTGTTTAGTTATAATAAAACTTAGCGTGGGGGTGAATAGGGTATTGGAGAACTATGAAAAACTTTTGCAAAACATAACAAGCTCAACTTCAAACATTAGGGGTGCATATTGCTATTTTTAACTCATGATAATGATAATGAACAATCGATGCTTATAGTGAAGAGATAGAAGATATTGTAAGGGGATATTTAGTGGTTCGACTTTATCCCCCAGCCTGCATCCACTCTCAACATTAATGGCTACAACAAGGTTGAAATCCACTAGTAATCTCGAGACAAGCTACAGTCAACCAATACCGCATTTCCAATAGGTCACAATATTAGAACTCACGTGCTGCTATTACTCTTGCACACTTACTCTTGTCACTAATTACAAACATTAGCACAACCTAGACATTGACATGAGGAATGCATAGCTAATATCAACAAAAATAGAGCAAAGAAGACATCTCAAAACTCATGACTTGTTTTGTTCATTTCCACCTAATCCAATTACTTCTCTTGAAGTCAATATATAGCCATCCATCCTTAGATGATTGTTTTCATTGAAATCCTCAAGTAGTCGTTGGTTCTGTTGTTGTCAACAACAAAATGTCATTGGAAATCATTAGAATAACTCTCTAACATTAGCAATGTCTCTCTAACTATGGCAGTTTCCCAAAACAATGTTGGTGTATTTTTGTCAAACTTGCTCATTAATGCCATAACTGCTCTTGATCAACTCCAATGCTCATTTTCGGATTCCAAACCTTCGACATAATTGTTATACACCAAATTAGGGTTGGAAGGAGGACTTCACACATCTTCCATCTTTATGATATCAATAGCAGTTCCTATGCCTGTAGTATGCTACTCCCGATAAGGATCCCGCTATTCTTTCTTTTCATCTTTCCAAGCATATTAACAATTTCGACTCTACCAAGTTATTCATCTTCATGATCATTTTAAGCTTTATCGAACATTTTCGTTCTAGGTTTGCTTACTATCACTAAGTCCATCTAACTATTCACTCGATATTTGTACCTCCAAATTATCATGAACATCCCCGTTCTTCTCGAGTTGTCCACCCTAGATCGAGGTCTTTCCAAATATTTACCTTATTTGAAGATTTCTCCAGCATGTAGACATCTTGACGCCCAATACCTTGTTCACCTCAAATATTGGCAACGATCCCTCAATATTAGTAGAGCACTCTTGGCAATAGCATAGCATACTTCATATCAGAATCTCCCGGTGTTGTTTATGACAACATCTGCATTTCGGCTTGCACATATACCACCAAGAACTACTCAACTATTGGCAGCAATCCCTCAATATTAGTAGAGCACTCTTGACAATAGCATAGCATACTTCATATCAGAATCTCCTGGTGTTGTTTATGACAACATCTGCATTTCGACTTGCACATATACCACCAAGAACTGCTCAACTAATATACACATTAATAACCTTTGATTGTCTCTATCATCGTCATAACAATAGAGAGAATTTTCCCAACTATCACAACATAAGTGATTTTCCCAACATTATTTCCAATATCTCCTCCATGCTTGGAAGAGCATAACTCTTGTTGTCAAAGATAATATGTGGTTTGGGCTGTTTCCGTTGGGAAAAAAGGATATCTTAAGTCTCATAACTTCCATGTAGGCACTCATTTGAGTCATATAGCCTTTTTTTCCAATTACTTGAGTGCCATAACTTTTTCCGATTACTTGAGTACTATATAATTTTTCAATCAATCACTTTAGTGACAAAACTTTCTAAAAGCATTTATCACAAGTGTCATGCCACTCTTGATTGAATGTTTTTAAAAGTTATGGTATTCACATGATCAATTGAAAGTTACAACACATAAGTGAACATTTTTTAGAAGTCACAAAACTAAAGTATGAAGTGATAAAAAATAAGTTATTGCACTCAAGGAAGTAACATACGAATGTTATGATACATGTAATATTCTTATCCCATTTCCGTTAGTTCTCTTGGCAAGTTCTTTAAGAACCATGGATGACTATTGATATCCTTTATTGTAAAAAGAAAAAAAAATTCATGTCCAATGTGGAAAAGAATTTAAGCCAAACGTGACTCTTTTCCGGTTAGCCACATTGAAATTTTTGGTCTCTCAAATTAGCGATGATACTCAAGTGATTGACTTTTTATCACTAACACTCAAGTAATTGCTCAAAAAGTTCTGACACCAAAATAAGTATCATACCAAAGTTATAACACTTGCACTGCCGTTTTCCTCAAAACTATCATTAGTCTTTTGAAAGCCTCGTGTTCTTTATAAACTAAAAAAGATAGGGTCATTTATGTCATTTTACATAAATCATAAATTCACTCATACATATAATCATTTCTTTTTTCAATTTGGAATACACGTTGAAATATATTGATTTTTCATAAATATTACGAAAAGTTTCAAGTAGTTGCAAGTGCACAACAATTTTAGTAAGCCGGATTTGGGGATTCACAGCAAAACCCCTAAGGGGTTCTGCATATAGTGGAGAATGGAGAATTATCCTGGTGGACCATATCTCCGAAACGAGTACCTTGAGGATGATACGAATTTTTACTTTCTGAGTTTTTCCCTTTATGTGGCACCCCATTGGAGGCTTCTCCTTGGTAAAAGGATTTGTCTTCAGCTACATATTCCACCGATGTAGTGCTCCGAGACGATTGTAAGTACTTGGTCAATCCATGATGCCGGCCAATCTCGAAGATGATTTCTCTGATGGCGACTCTGAAAAATATCAATTAACAAACTCTTTTCCTACTTCCCATTGAACGTTAGATGTTAAAGAAAGGTCGCGTAAACATTGTTCACGTGATTCACCTCGATCCACATTAATTTAAATAGTTCACAAATAACTGGAAGCTGACTTCGGTACATCTATAAATCATCGACTGGTAGATGGCATTCAAGTTCTTACCTAACCCAGCACGTGACTGAACGAACCCCCCCTACATTCATTCATTGTTTCTATAAAACCTCCTTTCAGGATCTATTTGTTAATCATCTATTGTCTCTTCATCATCCAAGAACGCCCTGTAGCAATGAGTGCACCACAACCTCCTCACATAGCTCTGTTCCCCAGTGCTGGAATGGGCCATTTGATGCCCTTCCTCCGGCTCGCGGCAATGCTGGCGAAGCAAGACAGCATCGTTACGATCATTACGGCTCAACCCACCGTGTCCATCGCGGAGTCAGACCACATATCCTCTTTCCTTCGCCTCAATCCCAAAATCAATCATCTTGAACTCCAGCTTACTCCTAGCTTCCAGCAAGCTGATTCCCCTCCTGTTGACCCTTTCTTTCTTCAGATGCATCTCATCAATCAGTCACTCTATCTTCTCCCTCCATTGTTATCTTCGTCATCTCCACCTTTTTCCACCATATTTGTGGACTTCCTTCTAGTTGCCAAGGTTGCTCCAATTGCTAAAACCCTTAACCTCCCTATTTATATTCTTGCCACCTCCTCAGTCCCTTTCCTCTCGCTCATGGCATACCTTCCGATGCTGGCATCGAATTCAGTTGAGTTCAACAAAACTTCCACTGAAGTCAAGATACCGGGATTGCCACCCATGGCGATGTCGAGCCTTCCACCAGTATTCCATGATTCCAGTCACCTTCTTACGTCGATTATTACTACAAACTCTCCAGCTCTATCAGAGGCCAAAGGAATCTTGATGAACACTTTTGAGTGGTTCGAAGCATCTACCCTTGCTGCTCTCAATAAAGATAGGGTTATTAAAAACTTGCCACCCGTTCTGCCCATAGGGCCATTGGAACCATATCAGGTTCCACATGATGACGACCGGCATCAATACAGGTCATGGCTGGAAAATCAGCCAGCTGAATCTGTCGTGTTCATAAGCTTTGGGAGTAGGACGGCGATGTCCAGAGATCAGACACGAGAGTTGGAAAAAGGACTGGAAAAGACGGGGTGGAGATTCTTCTGGGTCCTAAAAACCAGTAAAGTAGATAAGGATGACCAAGAGGATGCGGAACACTTTTTGAATGAATCCTTCTTGGAGAAAACAAAGGATAAGGGGTTGGTCATAAAAGGGTGGGTGGAGCAGCAGGAGATTCTGGGGCATCCCGCCATCGGAGGGTTCTTAAGTCACTGCGGGTGGAACTCGGTGATGGAAGGGGCTCTCCGGGGAGTCCCAATGCTTGCCTGGCCACAACATGGTGATCAAAGGCTGAATGCACAGGTCATGGAGGATGCGGGATTGGGACTGTGGGAGAGGAACTGGGATTGGGGTCCCAATAGTATTGTGAAAGGAGAAGATATTGAGAAGAAGATTGTGGAGTTGATGACAGATGAGAAGCTGAGAGGGAGAGCCAAGAAGGTGAGAGATGAGGCTAGGAAGGCTGTTGGGAGAGGTGGGAGCTCTGATACGGTGATCAGAGAACTAGTCGATTCGTTAATTATTTCATTCTAAAAAGGTACGTTTGTTATCTGGAAAAATTGTCATATCGAACGAGTTTATGAACTAAATTAGAGAGTGTTGGCTCACAATCTACCGTATGGAATAGATGGTCAAGTGATTGAAAAGAAGCCATTAGTGAATCCAAGATTGATGAGGAAAGCAAAATCATGCAAATTCATCACTTGATTTGTATCTTGACGTAAAAGAGATCTGTAGTCAATGAAGCATAATTTCATTACTTAGAATCATGACGTTATTACCATTTTTAATTCTGTATTATAAAAATATATCTTGAATTTGAGCATATTGAATAAACATAATTCCAATTAACACAAGCAAGCCTAGTCGATCAATCTGCCTTTGATTTTGTTTGTTCTTCCGTCATTTTCAATGCAGGCCCCACTCGAAGATGAAGAAATCAGCAAGTGGACGTGTTTGTTTTCTTCCTAGTGGCCACTGAATGAATAAATATAATGATTGGCGCACACAGATGAACACTTCACCTTGCTTGTTCTTACACTCTTTAAATGAAGGTGTTCTAATATAATATACGAAAATAACAGGATTTTATAATTTATGTCAACACAAAAATGCCAGATAAAAAAAAATGATATCAAAAATTTATATGATTCGATCTGAATATTAATACATATATCCACGAAGAGAGTCAACAACAAATAATCAATTATAATCGGAAAATTAAAGTTATAATCATTTATACGCCTAAACTCAAAATATTTACAAATAATGATGTAAATTCACAATGCAAAAATCATCCGTGTTTAAGCCCTTTACGGATGCCAAAAATAATAATCTAACGTTGCCCGTCTTCTTTCCCGTACGGCGGCGTGGTCGTCACTGTGCGACTTGTTGGCTTGTGCAGCTCTTGTTAAGCGGAGAAACCCTCGAAGAGTCCTTTTTCTTTTTGTACGGCTTCTGCAGGAGACGGTGAGAGGGTAGTTTCTTTGCTTTTCATGTTCCCACAAGCGATCAAGTCTTTATTGACCGAACAACCATTCAAAAGAGATTGTTCATATTCTTTCTTTCCTCTTAGAGAGAGACTTGTTTACCCCATAAATAAATAAATAAATATAAATTATAGAATATAAGCCCATCTTTTGTCCTGTGTCACGACCTACTAAAAATAAATAAATTCAAAGTCTCGGAGGGGGGACGGAAAATGTTTAAATATAAGTTTAAGGGTATTGTTAATTTCGGATCGACGACCCTTAATTAACCGGACTCTTTCAAGTCCATACCCCGCACAACATGGGATATTTGTAAAAATTTCAAATAAGGAGTCGCATTGCTTTATTGGGGGTCGTAAAATCAATGCGAGCGTATGGAAACGTCTTTCACTTTCCACGCAACTGCAGGAGCTCTAGGGTTGAGAACTTGATTACGCTAATCATGCGATTAACGCCCTTGTAATACCTAACTTAATTGTGTGCTAATAAGGCCATGGCAACTTATTCGAGAAATTTAAGGTTTATCCTAACCATTCTAAAATAAGGAAATAACATCTAAAATATTATTGCAAAATAAGACAAAGGAATAATCCTAACAACATAAACTAGAAAAACTTATTGTAGAGCCCTAAAGGCTTATTCAATTTTGAATGTTTTCTAGTTTAGGAATTTTTGCAATTTTCCGATTTTTTTGAATTTTTCTGAAATTTGTATTTTTTAAGTATTTTTAATATTTAAACATTTTTAATATTTTCAAATTTTCCGAAATTAAACAAAACAAAATTTCAAGATTTTTGGTATTTTTTGGCTTTTCTGGATTTTTTTTTGAATTTTTTTGAATTTTTGAATTTTTTGGATGTTTTTGGATTTTTTATCCAAAAAATGATTCAGACCGGGTCCGGAAACCCGGCCCTGTTGACCCGGTTCACACCCTGTCGGCCCCAGTCTGATCAAAAAAGGCAATTTTTACCTTTTATCTCTTTTTTATGCGATTTTCTTTACTTTTTAAATTTTTTAATTCTCCTTTTTTTCTCCCGTTATGTCGTTTCCTTATTTCGTCTTCTTCTACTGCAGATTCTCCCATGCTGCATCATGTTCAACCTTCCTCCACCTATGTTTCTTCTTCTCTACCGAAGCAAACTCCAGAAATTTGCAGCTCACTAAACCCAAAAAAAATTCATTGCTACCTCTAGCCGACAATCGCCATCCACCGGTCATCTACTTCCTTCGACGTCGACCATCGTCGGCCATGACCTCCGGCGATGCTCAATCCTTCCCATTTTCGGAACCAAGAACACCCCTTTCCAACCCGGCCCGGATCGCTCATGTAAATCATCATAATACTAATAAAGGCATGAAATAAAATGCTGATTATGAACATATACCCATTAAACTAAGCTACCGACCACAGATTCGGCGATGAAATTTTCTGGGCTTCATTCAAGCATTTCTACAAACAGGTTGTGGGCGTGAACCAAACAGGGATCTCCGGTTCCTCCACGGCTCAAACTTGGGTCGAGAGCCTTAACAGACACACTAGTGCATAAAAAAAAAAACTAGAGGGTGCGACATCCTTTACAAGGAACCGGTAGGGCCGGAGTTCATGTAAGTCGAACGGCCACGAACTCCGGCCTTAAATGCCCGAAACAGAACATACACAGATAAAGGCGAACCTACCTTGTTCGAGTGCGACGCTGGGATGGTGGACGATCGACGGACTGGCCTCCGGCGAACGAAAGCTCGTCTTTCCTTTCTCGTGCGGGCGGACGGGTTTGCTTTCTTTCCCTCAAAACCGGAAAACAGGCTCCTCTTCTACTCCCATTTTTTTTTCCACGCCGCGCCCCCCCTGCCTTCTCACGAGCCTTCTTCTGCCTTCATTTGCTGATGTTTTTCTTTTTTCTTTTCCTCTGAGTTTTGTCTCTCCCTCTGTTGGGGAAAATTGTCTTCATACTTGGGTAGAACAATGAAGTCAATGTGTATTCGAATCAATAGAGCAATCACAACAGATTTTGAGGAGAAAGTGATTTATTTGCCCCACAAAGTTGTTAATGGTCATTGGCAAATTTCCTCCAGGATACAACAAAATCTCAAATGAGAATACTAGATAACAATCCTAGTATATCTACAAGGTTTCTCTAGGAAACAATTGAAAATCTTGGCTGCAGTTTTGGGAAGAGGACTTGAAAATTGTTTTGGGAAAAGGACTTGAAAATTGTAATCCGTAGTTTTTTCAAAACTGACATATATATAGGAACATAGGCAAATCTTCGTGAAGGGTTGCAAAAAATTAACAAAGATATCCTTTCAAAAAGTTATATCTGAACAGACACAACCTTTCAAGGATTAAGAAGTTATATTTGAAAAGGTACAAACACAACCTTTCAAGGATTAAGTAGTTAAATTTGAATAGGTACCAATTCTAAGATAACCGTTGGAAAAAAAAATTCGAAATAAATAAATAAAAAATAACCATAACTTCTTCATAAATAGATCCCACGCTTTCTTTCATTTCAATATGACATTATAGTTAATTTTTATAAAAATAAATCCGAATTTTCAATAAATAAAAATTAATGATCATTTGTCACTGCGGAGGCAAAGTTCTTCTATGGCAATATGAACGGCTGTTGGATTTCACCAAGAGTGGCTTCTGTGAGGCTTTTTTATCGTTGTTGAAGGGTTTTTTCTGCAGCTTGACTCAGTTCTTTTGGGATAGATGCCAAGAAAATAGGCTTGAGCTTCCAATCTGTACCAAGTAAATAAAATAACTTGATCATAGCTTGGAAGTGTCGATCAAGATCTTTGCGCCTTAATGAGCAACATTTTCAGTCGAAGAACTCCTTTCTTTTGAGCTCTTTGGAGTCTTTAGGTTTGCTAATGAAATACATGTGGATAATCTAGATGGCATTATCCAGAGGCTAAGTTAAGAAGTACATCTGGTCCTGTTCGGAGGCAATGTGCCACCAATCTTTAAATGCTCTTGTAAAACGGCTGGTAAATTCCAAGAGAATATCATAGGTGCTGGGTTCAGATATATGTCTGGTGGTGAGCCAGGCATGGAATTCTTGGAGTCTATCAGGCCACTTATGATACACAATGTCATCTAAGGTGAAGTAAACCTTGGAGGACGAGGCCGCATGAAAGTGCAGGTTGCATCGGGTTGATCTAGTGGTGTATTTCAGGTTCAGAAAATATTTCTTCGTCTTTGACACTATCTGCTATAAACAAGGTTTCTTCCGAAGATGATGATTTGATAAGAATATCATAATCGGATTCAGATGAAGTTTCAACTTGTCCGGCTGCGGATGGTTTAATGACATCAATTGAAAGAATTTGTTGTCGAAGAAAGTTCTCAAGTGGATTAGAAATGGTCAGAGTGACAGGTGGATTCCTGGGAGGATGATCACCAGGAAGGTGTTCTGGTGTACCGGGAGGGGATGGTGATCCTGTAAGAGTGAGAGATTCCTTTTGCTTTTGTTTAAGTTTGCGAAGTTTTTCACGAAGAATCAAGAAATTGTTCTGAGGTGGAGGGGCAGCTGAGTTGAGAACAGCAGCAAATGAGGATGATGATCCCAGAGATGATTTTGGTTTAGGTGGTAGAGAATGTCAAATCTCGTCCACGTATGCACTCACATCTTTTCAACGTGGGATAAGGCACCTCTCAATTTGTTTTATAAACAAACTACCAACACCCTCAACTCCCGGCTCTCTGCGTTTTCTGCTCCTCCGGCCAGATTCTCCTTTATGTTTTCTCTCAGCTTCTTTTCTTCAAAAACTGCCCACCGTTCCTCAACTCAGACCATCGTTTCTCTTCTCCCCCCTCTGTCCGAAAACAGCCGCCTGTTTTGCCAGCCTCAGGCCATTTTTTTTGTCTGAAAACCGTCCACCGATTCTCTTCTCAGTTTTTCGTTCGAGTCTTCCGAGCTCTCTCTTTCTCTAGCTAGCAAATCGTCACCCTTTCTTCTCGCCTGCGTTCCTCCCCATCTCCTGCTCGTCGCTCTCTTCTCCTTCTCATATATACGGCTCCCGCCTTGATGACCTGCTCGCCGAAACGCCCGCTTCGCGCGGTCTCACCTTCTTCGTCGCGACTCGGTCAGCAAGAGAAGACCCGCGTAATGACATCCGTTCGCGCCGAGGACCCAGAATGGCTCCCGTGTTGGGTCGCCCCCAGGCGGGGGACCCCGGACGATGGTGGAATGCACGAGGCCAGGCCGTCTCGCCGCCTCTCTCGCACCGGCGGGCAATGGGTTTTCGTCTTTTCTGCACAAGGAGGTGGAAAAGATCAAGGTCCCTTTCGCTCGTCGCCTGGCTCGAAGGATCGAGAGGGTCCCGGTCTCGCTACAGGTGCCTTCGTCCTGCTTCTCCCTCTGCCTTCTCTAAAGACCAGAAAATCAGCTTCTCTGAAAATCCTCCTCTCCTTCACGCCCCGCTCCTGCTCCTTCCGTCAGCCCCCTCTTGCCATCTCTCCCTTCTGCCTCCCCAAAAACCAGAACACAGCAGCCCCCGTCCGATTCTCTTCTGCCCGTTTCCTGTACAGCGTCCCCCTGGTCAATCAATGTCAACAAGAGCTCGCCTCTCGTGCTTGAAGCTTCTCTACATAGCCAACCTCTGAAGCAGATGACGCGAGGCCGTCAATCTCCATGAACGTCCCTTCCTCAGTCACTCCCATCGCTGGCGGGGCTCTTCAACCCAAACAATGCTCTCGCTCAAACATGGGACCATGACCGGGGCTCTTCTCCTTACCCAGTCCCTCGTCCTCGACCAGCAAATCGTCCACCTCCGCCCGCCTCTCCGTGTCGATCCCTTCTCTCTCTATCTGTATCTGCTCACGTTTTCTTTTTAACTCCAGAAACCAGCTTCCGCTTTTTCTCCATTTTCCTCCCCCGCCTATCTCTCATTCTGTCCAACTTTCTCGTCTCTCAGATCCGAGTACCGCTCTAGAACTTCATCAATGTCTCCGGCTCTTAAAACACCCAACACTGTATTGAATTCCAGAGAGCGATGTTTCATTGATGATCTCTCCTAATACCCATCTCGAATCACCCAACAACAACAACAAAAAAGCCAAAACTCATAGCAATTTACAAGCTTAGTGCCCAAGAAGTGAGCCTTTCCAGGCCTGTACTCTAGCTACCACAACCTCAGGACGAAGTAGTCCTCGGGCAATCCCATCAATCATGTTTGTATTGCATTGCCTAATTCGTTTTGCGATTGAACTGGAATCTGGAAAGAATTGCTTCGCTGCCCACCGAAGTAGTGAACCATAAAGTACTTTCACGGTTTTCCCAGCAAAACATCCATTGCCCTGATGATGGGCGTTGCAACTCGGTGAGGCCCAAGCCCGACACAAATTTTTATATCGGGCTTCATCGAAGTGCTGTCGCTGCTTCCATTTTCTCTCTTTCTGCATATCCTCCATGGTTTCGTGAACATCAAGAAACATGGCGGTTCATGGGTATCTCATTTTATCTCTTTTTTCCATAGCTGCTGGGGTGGGCACTTTTATGGTCTCTCGAGGAACAATCTTCCATCACAAACTATCGTACTCGGATTATCATATGTTAATTCGTACACAAAGTGTTTTAACGCATAAAGTGATATTCATTGAAGATTTCTGGCAACTTATGGATAACAAGGTTGTTTCATTGGAATTTGTTCCTGCAACGAAATATCTTTTAACGAAAGTAATCATTCGGATTTTATTTAAGGAGACTAGGATTCTACGCTAACTTTGAATAAAAACTATCTTATGCAAAAGTGAATGGACTTCTCCAATTCAAACGGCACTATACAATCCTAAACCGAGCCAGAATTTAATCAATGCCAAATCCCAAAAATTATAGACTTGATAACATAATGAGATGTGGAGAAACTACATTGGAATCTAATCAACAACGCACCTTGAGAACATAGAAATATAACGTCTAAATTTAATTGATGACACAACACCAAGATAATGATACATTGAAATTCAATCGACAACACTTACCTAAGAAATACAACTAAGAAAATTTAAAGTATAGTATAGGAAAGATAAAGATAATTAAAAGATAATATTTTGTTTGATTTGGGGGGCTTTTTGGTGAGTGATTGGCATTATTTATAGTGGCTTATGGTAATTGCCTTTCGACTACTCCTAGTGGTTAAAATTTCCCGAGTAACTTCAGCCAATTACCTCCGTGTTTCTAAATCTTACGTGTACAAACTACTCCATGACGAGGTTTCTTATAATTAATACATATTCCACGATCTTGCTTCTAGGCAATAACTAATTCCTTAAAAAATGTACGTCTCTAATCTCAACGGATGCTTCAAATGACTTGGTCTTCAAGCGGCAACTATTCCATCCAAAAATGTGTGCCTCTGGTCTCAACCGATTCAACGAACGACTTGGTCTTAGGTAGTAACCATTCCTTCCAAAAATTGTGTTGTTGGTCTCATCGATCTCAACTTTCAAAGCAACTTATTAATATTCTTCTAATAAGTATTGCTAATATTCATATTAGCAACTACCTATGATCCGTTGCCATATTTCAACAACCAAACACGTGGCATCAATAGACACCACTGTCAATTGACATATATTGATCCCCACACTCATCGATAAGTCACCACACTTATATCAAAACTCACGTACTATGCACATGACTATCCATGTCCAGCGCAATGTGCTGCTCACGTGTTTAAGCCAGACAACCCCGATTTTGGATGTCAACAGCGATTTATGTAAGAAACACAACGAAAGGAACTTCGATAGCACAGTGACGAAGCCTGAATTTCAGACGGGGGTCGAAATTTTCGAGGCACTAGACAGAAACTTGATTTCTATTTTATTGTTCTTTGGGGAAAATGAATAAAACCTTACTGACCTTTAGAGGTTATATACTCTTATCCCTGAACATTTAACTAAAACGCAATACTGATGAATTTTCATTTTTGTTGCAAACGTACTTAGTTGCTTTTTCGGTTAATATGTGCAGTCATGACTTCAAAAAGTAAAAGTAATCTCCTTCTTTACCCTTAATTGCTGCGAAAAGGAGAACGTATAGAATATGGGAGAAACCAATTTAACAAAAATATTAATATTTGAAAAATAAATAACTTAAACAACAAGTTTGGCTAAATGTGATAAGTTTATCCTTTAATAAAAATTAATAAATTGTATTAAGAAAAAGATTATATACAAAAACTAAAATGGAAAAATGCGTCCAAAAAGGTCAACTAACAAAAATTGAAATTCCATTGTGTATCTTTGAATGGTTAATTAATGAAAAAAATGATTGATAAATAAAGTATTTAGAAGAATCACCTTAGATTTTGGATGATCATTTTTCATAATATTTTGTATATTCTTTTTTATCAATCACTTTTTACATTTATTAACCCTTTTAATATGCATAAAGCGTACCAATTTTTTGCAATTTGACCTTTTTTGTTATCGATGCATTTTTCCTTTCTAATTAATTATTTTTTTCTTAAACTATCTTATCAACTCAATTTTTTTCTTAAACTATACATTTTTTATATTAATTGTTTTAGTTAATCCATTTTCCTCTTTTTCAAATTTTCATCGAAATCAAGGGTACAAGGGATATTTGGATAAAAAAATATGAAAATATACATTTATACCTCAAAAGTCATCTGCATTTGATATGCTAATGGAAAATATAACAAAAGGTTAGCAACTGTATACAAAACTAAACTGTGTAAAATGTAATAATGAAAAATATAGGAGCACTCCCAAAATTCCGGAGGGCTTTCTGTCATTTTCCCTCATTTGAATACATGCAGGAAAGAACATTACTACAAATCAACGTAAATATGTGAAATAACGACTAAAATAGAATACCAAAAAGTATCATTGAAATTATTTTAGTAAAGGGAGTGATTTAGATTACATTTTGTGAATTTTAATAATTTAAAGACACCAAATAATAGTTATCACAATAACCTTTCAGTCCAAAATAAATAAGTTAATTTCATCAAAAGTCTAGAGTTCTCACCAATGTAAATTATACATAATCTTATTTAGAGATAAATGTTCCCTATCTAATAATTATCACGAAAATGTGATTTTTAAAGTTTTATTTAAAGAGAAAAGACAAACTTAATAAAAAGAGTTAACAAATTAAAATAATCAATGAAATGCAAAGTTCAAAATAGAAAGTTCGAAATTTTCTCCTCCCCACTTAATACGTAAAATGAAGTATTTTTAAAGACGTACAAGTCGCAATAATTTCATTTTTGTTTTCTTTTCAAGAAAAGTTGGGTAATTTATATGACTTTTACAACTTTTGGTTATCTTTGGCAAAGGCCGGGAACTATTAGAAGGGACGCTACGTGACAATTTTGAGTGTAAATTTCAACTAACAATGGGGTTCAAGGGGGAAATGACTTTTAATACATTGTTCTTTGTATTGAGAAGAAATTATGAGTGGAGTGTTTCTGGGTGCCCGCCCCATTCAAAATGAAATGAGTGGTCTGCACGAAAGTGACGGCGCGGTGATGCTCGCATCCCTCCATTTGAAACTTTCGATCTCTTCTTACCCCTTCCCTCTTCCAATATGTTTTTTTTTATAATCGAAGAGCACAAGCTCAAAGCCCTTAAAAGCCCATAGAATCCGTGGCAAATCGCAGGCCTTTAGCTTGTGTAGCTAACCCTAACTTAAAGCAGTTTATATGAACTTGATGGGATTCGAACAAGTAATATCCCACCTGTAAGAAGGAAATCCGTTTAGCCCTCTTTCTCGTGCGAGAAACTCCAGTTTATGTACATGTACATTATTAGTCATAGTTGGTTGGAGTGTCAAGGAATTTCTGGTCAAGAAATTGGAGGTCACTTGTCTGCATAGGCATATAACGTAGACTCAACTAACGCGAGACTTGCAGAGTGTTTCATGAGTCTCCAGATACCCAGGGCTTTCACATTTATATCCTTCCCTCGTTGAAAAAGAAAAAGCTAAATGGTCAAAAAAAAAAAAGCATAAGACAATTATTTTGTTAGTTAACTAGAGTGTTCAATTCGACAAACAAAAAACTAGAGTAATCAAAACAGCTACGCAATAGACAATATATATACGGCTAAAAATGGGTACGTTCCAAAACCTCAATAATTGACTAGAGGAGCATTTTCAAAGTGCTGCTAGTGCTTCTTTCGTTTCCTCCTCCTACGTTGGGTTGTTACCACTGGCGCCCAAATTATCTCATTCCCCTTCAATAAAACAAAATACACACGCAACGATAAGCAACAATTTACTCATTGCCTAGCTGGTTCTTGTTATTTTCCATGGGAAAAGAATCGTTTTAGTGGGCTCATCCCTGGACTGACCCTCTCTCCCTCAAGGGCTCTTGGACGATCTACTGAGACAATTCAAGGCCCTACAATTGGGGACTTTTTGCGAAACATCTGAAATGAAATCCAGTTTTTAAAATTATTTAAGGTACAAACAAGCGAAACATTCGCATTCTTCCCTGGCCCAAGATTTACATAATTAAAAAATATAAATGATCAGAGGCTTAATTATACTTCACGACATTATGTATGAATGTAATATCTTAATTCCTCATTTTGGTTTTTTAACCTATTTGCATTGGTACTGCAACCATAGAGCTATATGATAGATGAAAATGTGATATATTAACTGTCCCAACACTTGATCTTATAAGTTTTCATAGCAAATCTGAACCATTCAAGCATGGGGCTAATTAAAAAGGCTAAAAAACCCATACACGAACCTCAAAATATGAGAATAACAATTATTTTTATAATTCAAAACCTAGTAAAACCATAAATTATTGATTTCTTGGTCCAATTTAAAACAGACCAAAGGGGAAGATAGTCTCTGCTTGTCCCTCCATGGCTCTGTGGCTGCGCACAAGTTATGACAGGAGATTGGTCCTTCGAAACAAATGAAAAGCAATTTTTCAATTAAAATTTGAAAGAGTTAAAATTACGAAAAATTTCAAATTGATATATATATATATATATATATATATATATATGAAAATTTTACTTTAAATTAATTTTTTGATTACCAAAAATCTCAAACCGGTGCACCTATAACGAATTTATTTTAAATTTATTTTTTTATCATAAAAAACTCAAACCGATGCATATGTGACAAATATACCCTTTGTTAAAATAGATCAATACCACAAAAAATACAAAGCCAGTATACATGTGACAAAAGGATGGTAAAACCCCAAATTGGTACACCTATCAATTGCCATGTATCATCCAACTCAGCAATTTGACAGTAAAATTTAATGAAAACTAATAAAGGGTAAATTTGTCATAGGTGCACCAATTTAGGGTTTTTAGTGGTCAAAAAATTAATTTATGATAAATTTATCACACATGTACCAGTTTAATTTTTTTGTAGTCAAAAAATTAGTTTTGGGTAAATTTATTGCAGGTATACTAGTTTGCTATTTTTTATGGCCAAAAAATTTAATTCAAGGTAAATTTGTCCCGGTTTGGAGTTTTTTGGTATTAAGCAAATTTGAAATAGGAAGTTTATAATGTTCTCTCTCTCCTCTTAAAACGCAAGTGAATTGAGAATATTGAATGCGTGAGATAAAACCACCACAGCAGCCATAATTTTGCTTGTTGCTCACCCCATAACTTTTTATTAGCTAACTTGAGTGTCACATTAATGAAATCTTGTTTTTTTTTTTTTTGGTCGAAAGTTCGAATATTTCATTACAAAGGAAGTAGGTGAATTACATCGAAACCTAAAATTTCCAAAAGGCTCGCTAGGGGGTGCTGGACCCAATTGCCCAGTAACATATTGTTGCGTTGGGCTTTTGCAGCCCAATCCGCTGCTCTGTTCGCCTCTCTTTTGCAATGGATGATCTTGATGGGCCGCATTGTTTCCAACAGGCCTTAAGCTTCCTGGAGATGGGTTTGTACTTCCCATCCAAACTTAATTGCACAATCATGCACTTGATACACAGGGGAAGTGCGTTTCTGATCTACTACTGCACGTATCACTTCCACCAGCTCAAGCTGGTTGGATTCCAACTCCCAGCTGAAGGCTTCAGTCTCTTCTTTTCCCTTTGTCGACAGCCATCTTAGGGTTTCGAGGATGGTCTCCGCTTCAGCTTGGATTAGCGATTCCACCGAGACGGGGCGTGCGAAGCCGACGATCAATTTGCCCTTGTTGTCTCTGCATATCCCAGCTACTGCGACTTGACCAGTTTCTCTGCAAAAGGACCCGTTGGTGTTCCACTTGAGGGAGCCACAAGCTGGGGGTTTCCATCTAATGGGTGAGTCAATTTTTTGAGTTGCTGGTTGGTTTTTTCGAGACATACAGTTGTTGATGCTGCTGTGTTGAACTATTGCCGAGTCTATTATGTGCCCCGGTTGGGGTTGTTGTCTGCAGAAGACGAAGGCGTTTCCTCCTTTCCAGATCTGCCACAATATTTAGGTAAGGAGCTCGAATGGGACTTTGTTATGCTGGAACTTGTCAATCCATTCCTCAATGCGAGTGATTCGCCTCTGATTTATGTCAATCCTGATTTCATGGTGTGTCCAAACATTTCTTGTCCAGGGGCATAGGATGAACAAATGTTCGATTGTCTCGGGTTGGCTTCGGCAAATAGCACACTCATCTTCAAGTATAATGTTTCTTTTTCGAAGGTTTGCTCTTGTTGGTAGTGCGTTATGACATAATTGCCATAGGAAATGTTTAACTTTTGGCTATGTTTGGGCTTGCCAAATGCGGCGCCATACTGATGTTGGTGCTGAAAGGAGGAAGATGCTTATGTCCGTCTAGAGCTATTTTGCTTGGGTTGTTGGCACTAATAGGCACTATTTACTGCGTATAAGCATGTCTTAGTAGGAGTCCATACTATTTGATCTTCCTATATGGTTCTGCTGAGAGGAATAGAGAGGATTTCTTCAGTCGTTTCCTAGTCAAATAGGCTTCGTATTCTATCTTCCTGCCATGTCATATTCTCCACATTTATCAGTTCCGACACCATCTTAGGATCGTTTTTATTTGCTGCGCTGCTGAGTGTTCCTCTAGGTAGCCATTTGTCCTCACGAATTTTGACATTCTCCCCATTTCCTATGGTCCATTGGAGTGAATGCAGAATAGAATTCTTTCTCATTATAATGCTTAGCCATCCCCATGAGGGGTTGCTACCTTTTCCAGCCTGTAATAGATTCCCAATGCAGGTAGTAAAGGCCTTTGAATATCTTGCTCCACAGGGTTTCTGGTTGCTTAATCAACCTCCAAGCTTGCTTCCCCAACATAGCTTCGTTAAAGGTTATTAGGTCTTTGAAACCTAGTCCCCCTATTGCTTTCCTTTCCTTCAATAGTTCTCATCTTCTCCAGTGAACTCATTTGTGTTGATCATTTGTTTTCCACTAGAAATCAGCAATCTTCCTCTCAATAGCCCGACAAATAGACAGCGGGATTTTAAATACTGACATGACATGCTGCGGTATCGCTTGGACTACTACTTTTATCAATACTTCTTTCCCTGCCCTCGACATTAGATTTTCCTTCCAGCCCTCTAGTTTCTTATTAACTCTAGCAATGATCTAGGGAAGCATCTCCTTCTTAGATTTACCCCAATCCGAGGGAATGCCCAATGAAAACTTGTTTACTCGAGTGTCTATCTGGCAATTTATTTTACGTGGCTTTTAAAGTAAACTTGTGTCCAATGTAACTTTAAGAAAAGAAATATGTTAAGTATGTCTTGAATTATGTTTTAGGTATTCAACCCAAATTGAGTTTTGATACACAAATTGTAATTTGTGGCAACCCGACTTGAGAAAAATAAATGAAGGTTTAGCATTGGTAGCAAAGGGCTTGAGTGGCCCAAGCCCATACCCCGATGCTAAAGCAGTATAAGTATTATTTTTCTCAAGTTATTAAGTTTAAAGTAGAGACAAAAAGAGTCTTAAGGTTTTTTTTAGCCACCTTTTGTGATAGAATTTCCATGGTGGATTTTACTTCTCCTCTCCACTTAATTTTTTCCAAAATGGTTTTCCACATAATTTGTATGTTCTTTTATTATTTTCAGTTTAATTTCATTGTAATTTCTACATTAGTCATAAAAATCCGGTATCAGAGAGATAGGATTCTTCGATCTTTTGGTCATGGCTTCAAGTTCAATAAAGAAATCTAATATTGAGAAGTTTAATTGGAGTGATAGTTTCAACTAAATTTTGATACGGAGCTTATTAGGTAAATTTTTATAATATAATCAAAACATTCAAGTTACCTTTTAAACTCGTCATAGGTCATGAGGAGATTCAGCATGTAAGATAAAGACTTGATGGACAAACCAAAGATATGTGTACAACTTTCTGGAGAAAGTTTCTATATTCTTTGTACCATCTCATTTTACAATGCTTTTGAGTATGTATATATATATATATATATATATATATATACACACACACACAATGAAGAGAGTCAACCCTAAAAATCCTCCTAATCAAGAGATAAAATAGTAAGTAAATCAACTTGAATTCCTATATTAGCTCTAATTGACAGCACATGCCAACACTCCCCCTCAAATGGGTAAAAAGATGGCTTTGATGCCCAACTTGATAAGTGAGTTATAAAAGGCCCTACTTGACATAGCCTTATAAGTATGTCCACCAACTGAACTTTAGACCTAACGAAAGGAAACCGAACCACCTTAACCTTTAAATTTTGCTTGACAAAATGTCTGTCAACCTCAATATGCTTGGTCCGATCATGCTAAATTGGATTGTGGGAAATCTCAATTGTTGACTTTATTATCACAAAACAATCTCATCTTAGACTTCAATTGGAAACCAAATTCTGTCATCAACCTCTTAAGCCACAATAGCTCACACGACCCTTTAGCCACCCCTCGAAACTCCAGCTCAGCACTAGACAATGTTACTACCTTTTGCTTCTTGCTCCTCCATATAACTCCCACATCTGTCAAATGCCCCGGACATAGACCTCCTATCCAAGATGCTATCTGCTCAGTCCACATCTGTAAATCCCTCCACCTCAAGATGATTGTTCTTCTCAAAGAATAGACCTTTTCCTAGAGCCTACTTCAAGTAGCGCAAAATTTGACTCACCACATTCATATGATCTTCACCTGAGGCATGCATAAATTTACTCACAATGCTTATGGCATTTACGATATTAGGACGAGTATGTGACAAATAGATTAGTCTCCCTACTAACTTTTGATATCTATCCTTATTGGTCGGCATTTGATTTGGATACTCCCAAGTTTATGATTCTGAACTATAGGGGTGTCAGAAAACTTACACTCCAACATTCCAACTTTAGCTAACAAGTCCAGCACATATTTTCTTTGAGACAAAATAATACCTCCTTTAGATCTAGCCCCTTCAATGCCCAAGAAATACTTCAACCCTCCTAGATTCTTCATCTTAAACTCTTCTATTAGCTTCTCTTGAAGTTTCAAAATCTCTTCACGGTCATCTCCTATGATGATCATATCATCCACATATATGATTAACGCTATTACCTTTCCTTGACATCGCCTTAGGAGCAACATATGATCTGAGTTGCTTTGAGAATACCTATATCTTCTCATTGTTGAACGAAAGCAATCAAACCAAGCACGAGGTGATTGCTTTAACCCATACAATGAACATTCTAGCTTGCACACTACATTGGGTTGAATGGCACAACGATACCCATGTGGAACTTCCATATAAATTTCTTTCTCCAAATCCCCATGAAGAAATGCATTCTTCACATCAAATTGATGCAACCCCAAGCCAAATTCGCTATAAGAAATAGCAAAACTCTCACAGTATAAAGCTTCACCGCGAGGAAAACCGTTTATTGGTACTCTACACCATAAGTCTATGTATAACTCTTTGCTACCAACCGCGCCTTATATCTTAACGAAGCTATCTACTTTCTATTTGATAGTAAAAATACACTTACACCCTACTGCTCTCTTCCCATTTGGTAACTTTACAAGTCTCTAAGTCTTTTTTTTGTAATGCTTCCATTTCCTCTTTCATTGTCTAATCCCACTTGGGATCTCTCAAAGCCTCTTACACCCCCACCAAGAACTTGGGTTGCAGAAGCATTTGATCCGAATGCCTTCAATGGTTCTGACAATCTCCTGTCAAAACATAATTTACAATAGGGTACTTTGATTTCTATTCCTCCATGTTTAGTGAGTATCGACTAGGGAGCTTGTCATGATTGTACCTGTCAAGTAGTTTATATCCAACAATCATATTAGAATTATCACAAGAGTCGGGTGTGGGAAGAGATCTTACCTTAGGAGTACCTTTAAAAGAATCATCAAGTACTAAGGAGGGGACAATTTAATGAGAGGATTGTTCTTGAGGCAGTTAGTGTGCACCCTATATTAGTACAAACTGTTGAACACCTTTTGTCAAGACTTGACTATCCTCTTGCACAACTCCTGTCGTCAGCCCTATCACGGCCTAATCCGCTGCATTGTCTATCGACAGTACCACTACTAGGGCATGCCATGAGTCAGACCCAATCCTAGCCCTTGCCAAAACACCACCCTCTCACCAATTTTCTCTTTCTCAATGTATCTCCCCCTGAAAGGGATAATTGGTATCATGGTAGAAGAATTCGAACTCAACAAATGTCACATCCATAGTGACATGTGTCTTCTTAGTGATTGGGTCATAACAACAATAGCCCTTCTAATGGGTTCCACAACCAATAAAATGCACCACATAGCACAAAGATCAAGCTTGGTTCATTGGTTCTTGTGAAGATGAACATAAGCTACACATCCAATCACTTTAGGAGGGAGTGTCATGACCAAGGAAAGAGAAACATGTTCTGCAAGAACTTGCAACAAGGTCTAAAACTTTGGCACATGGGAGGGCATCTGGTTCATCAAGTGGACTGCAGTAACAACGGCAGCATCCCAAAAATGATTAGGAATAGGACCACCCACCAAGAGAGCCCACACTGTCTCAAGGATATGGCGATTCTTCCTTTATGCGATGCCATTCTACTAGAGGTTCTGGGTGCACAACATCTCATGGATATAGCCATGTTCTTGAAAGTAAAATGTAAGATCCTGATTAACATTTTCACCGCCATTATTAGTACGAAGGTACAAAGTTGTGCCCCAAATTGTGTTGCAACCATGCAGTGGAATACACAAAATATTTTAGAGACCTCATCATTGTGCTTCATCGAAACAACCATGTCATCTGTGTACAATCATCTACAAAAGTCATAAACTAGCGAATTCCCGAAAGGGTGTCTATGGGTGAAGCACCCCGCACATCATAGTGGAATAATGAAAAAGGTGTTGCACTTCTATTGAAACCCAATGGAAAAGAAACACCATGACTCTTTGCTAAGATACATGTTTCATACTAGAATACCGAATCTGATAAACTACTAAACAAATGTTGACACCTAAATTTTTGTGATTTGTTTAAGTGTTTATTAATTGCATTGGAAAATTAGGGATTAATTTCTAACCCCTTAACAAAAAAAAATTCATTAAAATTGCATCGCCTATAAACATTAGGGGCATTTGCATCACTAGTTTTAAAATTTATCGGCAAAAAAATTAATTTAGAAAAAAATTAAAATTAAAAAAAATAGTGGATCCAGGCCAGGGCTAGGCCCACCTGGCCCCTTTCTTTCTTCCTTCCCTTCTCCGCATGGGCCTGGCCCATTTTTCCTTTTTTTCCGTTCTCGACTCGACCCATCCATCTTTTCCTTCTTCCCTCCTTCTCCCTCGTGCGAAAACAGGACTTGCAAGAAGAAGACTAAAAAGTTGAGAGCAAGAAGAGTAGAGGTAGGTCAGACAACAGCAGAGAGAGCAAAGCAGAAAGAGCAGCAATAGAGAGAAGAGCAGGGTAGAGGGAGGAGCAGAATGAGAGAGCGGAGCGAGGAGCGAAAAGAGAGAGCCGGGAGAGTCTGAGCAAGGCAGTGACTGAGGAAGAGTAATAAAGTTTCAGCCGACACCTTAGCTGCACACGAGCTCCGTCTGATGGCTCCTCAGCTGGCATCCTCAAGCCAAACCCAATAAGCCATTCTTTTGTTATGTTGACTGTGCGCCGGGTCAGAGCTCGCAGCGGTTTGGCTCATGTGAACTCCAACCCCAGCGGCTCCTCATCGAGCTTTTCTATGTTCTAGTTTTCTCTCATCAAGAGTATGGCCTTGAGTTTAAGTCCAAATGAACCGAAAATCACTCTTTTCTATAGTGTGTGCTAGGTGTTCGATGTAATGCCACAATGAGATCTAGTTTCGTTTTTCCATGTTGGCCAAACCCGAGTGTCCCGGTTTCATCCCATTAAGCCAAGTTTTTCTCATGATGGTTAGCTTTGTGTGCGTTGCCCATTCAATTCATTTCGTTGCCCCGTTGTCATTTTTCTTTTGTTCCCAATAGGAAAGAGAGCAACCTCGGCCGACGAGCGATGGTCGGGGTGGTCGATCGACGGATGCAGTGGTTCAGCGGTAGCGTGGATGCTGGTATCAAGACGACCAGAAGGTGGGGAGGACTCGTAGTGGCGCTCAACGTCAGTTCGACAAATGGAGCTGCAGAGTCTTCGACGGGCATGCTACCAGGCTAAGTTCATCACGGGCTGAGATGGCTCGGCCGAGAACAAATAGGAATGGGCTATTTTAGAATTTTTGTGAGCCAATTAGAGTTAATCCCATGTGGGCCTTTTTTTTTTTTCTTAGTGGGCTTGGGGCCGGCCTAGTCTTTTGTGGCCCAACCCGGACCGACAAGGTCCGAATCAGGTTAGTAGGGCCAGGTTTCCCGACCCGGTCCAAATTATCTTTTTTTTATAAAGAAAAACACCGAAAATTCATGGAAAATTCATAAACCTGAAATTTTATAAAAAAAATTTCGAAAAAAAATCGAAAATATTAAAATATTAGAATTTTCAAAAATCCCAAAAATTTCAAGTTTGTTTTAGAGTTCCCTAAAAAGCTTTAAGATAATTCTTGGACAATTTTCTCTTAAAAGGTGTGGGGAAAATCATTGGCCTAAGATTGTGCTTAAAATTGAACCAACCCTCACGGCTTCACCTTGGACTTTTAATTATCCTTGGATACAATTGTCCTCATAAATGTTTGAGAGTTGTGGCCTGGCAACCAAGGCTCTATTTGGTAACGTTTTTGTTTCTCTATTTTTCTATTCTTTTGTTCCCCGGAATAGAAAAAGAAAATAAATCCGTTTGGTAACGCTAACTAATTTTTCTATTCCCGAGAATAAAAAGTTGTTTCCAAGAATAGATTTGGAGTAGAAATGAGAAGTAGAAAAAAGTAACTTCTTATTCCTAGGAACATTTTCTAGAAACTATTTCTTGGGAACTACTCGCCACCCATAGCACACTGTTGTCCGCTCACCACCGACCACCACCTACCCCCAGCCGCCGACCGCCGCCGCCGGTCACTAGCTACCCCCGCCCACTCGCTGCCGCCCTTCACCCGACAAGTGGCAACCCGGCACAATCGGAGGCAACCAGCGGCGACCAGCAGGCGACCGGCAGGCTACGGGCAACGACCGGTGACAATGGCGACCGGCTGCCACTACTGCCGCCAATCACTGCCCGTAGCCCGCCAATTGTCGCCGCCGCCCACCGATAGCCCCCGCGATCAGAGTAAAAAGAAATAAAAATTTTATGTCGGTACTAAACGCATTTCTATTCCTATTCTATTCCGAGAATAAGAAATTTTTGTAGTTACCAAACACCTTATTTTACTCATAAATTGTTCCAAGAAGTAGAAATAGAAAAGAACTATTTCTCAAAATAAATTGTTTCTAGGAGTAGAAATATTACCAAACGCACCCCAAGTGACAATTCTCGGAGGTCAACAACCATTGAGCAATGGGTCGACAATGGCGCCACTTGGTAAGACTCGCTATATATACATGCTCTATTCATTTTATTGTTTTTTTTTTTTTGAGCAATAGGATATCTGGCTTTTTATCTGGTTGTGTCTGAGCAAAGCCAATTTTTATCAACCAAATTTTCAAACATTTACATTGGAAGTACTCCTGCCTGTTCTCCGTATTTGCGGAAAGTTTCCTAAATAAGCCAAATTTGACTTCTTTCCATATGCACAGCTCGTGTTTTTTTGTTAGTATCATGTACCCCACCCTTTATGTCATCGGAAACAAAGTATGATGGATAGCATCTGAGTTGCTCACTTATGTAGCTATTCGCTCCACCAAACCACCTGCCATTCACTCCAACCCACCTGCAGTCATCCTTTGTGTTCTTGACAATTGCCTGTATAACAGACAAACAAATGGAAGAGAAGTGCAGTCTCCACTTTCTGCGACACAGCAGTCTCTATATCGTTCTCAGCAGCTATTCGCATTCATCCACATTCTTGATCATCGGAGAGAGCCAATTCAGCAATGAGCGCAACAGAACCTCCTCCTCATATAGCTCTTTTTCCTGGGGCCGAAATGGGCCACTTGATGCCTGTTCTCCGGCTTGCCACAATGCTGGCAAAGCGAAGCTGCATTGTCACGCTCATCACTGCTTACCCCACCGTGTCTGCCGCCGAATCAGACCAAATATCCTCATTCTTTCACCACAATCATAAAATAAATCATCTTGAACTCCAGCTCACTCCTCGCTCCCAGCAAGAAGACTCGGCCTCTGCTGACCCTTTCTTTCTCCAATTCGATCTCATCAATCAGTCAATCCATCTCCTCCGTCCTCTGTTATCTTCGTCATCTCCACCCTTTTCGGC
The DNA here is from genome assembly GCA_014182895.1 of Angophora floribunda. NCBI lineage: Eukaryota > Viridiplantae > Streptophyta > Magnoliopsida > Myrtales > Myrtaceae > Angophora > Angophora floribunda. The sequence goes on along the minus strand of CM024709.1, from coordinate 33,149,137 downwards.
TATGTTTGTTGACTTTTTTCTAGTTGCCAAGACTGCTCCAATTGCCAAGGAACTCCACCTCCCTATTTATGTTGTTTCCACCAGCTCTGTCGAATGCATCTCTCTCATGGCATACTTTCCAGTTCTCACATCGAACCCGACTGAGTTCAACAATGCTTCCACAGAAATCAAGATTCCGGGATTGCCACCAATTGCCATGTCAAGCCTACCGCTAGCACTCTTCGATCCTGGCAATCTTTTTACTTCAATGACTATTATGAACTCTCAAGCTCTATCCAAGGCTGATGGAATCTTGACAAACACCTTTGAGTATTTCCAAGCATCAACACTCGGCACTCTTGACAAAGCCAGGGTGACAGCAAGCTCGCCACCAATTCTGCCCGTTGGGCCACTAGAACCGCATAATATTCCACTAGATGGGGACCACCGATACCGGTCATGGCTAGAGAAACAGCCGTCCCAATCCGTAGTGTACATAAGCTTCGGGAGCAGAACGGCAATATCCCAGGACCAGGTGCAAGAACTGGAAAATGGGTTGGAGAAGGCCGGGTGGAGATTCTGTTGGAACCTGAAAACCAGCATAGTAGACAAGGATGACCAGGCGGATCTGGAAGACATCCTGAGTAATTTATTTTTGGAGAGAACCAAGAACACAGGAATGATCATAAGAGGATGGACGGACCAGCAGGAGATTCTGGCGCATCCTGCCATCGGAGGGTTTGTGAGCCACTGCGGGTGGAACTCAGTGATGGAAGCGGCCTGGCAGGGCGTGCCGATCCTTGCATGGCCACAAAACGGTGATCAGAGGCTGAATGCAAAGGTCGTGGAGGAGGCGGGATTGGGGCTGTGGGAGAGGAACTGGGATTGGGTGGTGGGATAGTGAAAGGGGATGAGATTGAGAGGAAGATTGTGGAGTTGATGACAGATGAGAAGCTGAGAGAGAGAGCCACGAAGGTGAGAGAAGAGGCCAGGAAGGCTGTTGAGAGTGGTGGGAGCTCTGATAGGGTGATTATGGATGTAATTAACTCCTTGATTCTTCCATTTCCATAAAAATTATCCCGTTATCTTGAGAAACTATTGCACCTAGTGTTGGTTCACAATCTCCATTATGGAAGGGATGACCAAGCAATTGATGCAAAAGAGAAGAAAATTTGTTGGTGGAAAAAAATAACTTATCGTGGCAAGATCGAAGGAGTCAAAGATCAGTTAGCACAAACTCAGCAAATCAAACGCCGGTACTGTCCAATCGAGCATGATCTCAATGTTTGTGCCCAGATCATGGTATATGTTTTTCTTTTTCTTTTTCTTTTTTTTTTTTTGCGCGGGGGGTTGTTTCTGAATGGTATATGTTATTCTCGTACTTTAGAATTGTATGATGCTTGCCAGGGACTTTAATACATTGAGCATGAGGGTGGGGAATATCAATCAGATGACTCTCCCATTAGAATTGCATGACACTTGCCAGGGACTTCATAAGCACATTCTTAAGAAGTGTTCCAAAGGAAGGAGATTGTATGTTTGGATAAACATAGTAAGAGCCTCTCTTTTTTCTTTCCATCCACTTGAATGGTCCATCTCCCAATATATAGCATGCACCACCCATGTAAAAAACATTTATACAAGCAGCCTTATACATCGCTGATGTGGTAGGGTGGATAATTATAATTCTCAAATCAGAATGAATAAAACCACTTGTATGCATATATGTAAGTAGTCACATGTGTACATACCCAACATTGCTTGGGTCAACGACTACTTGGATACTTAGGCTTCATTTGTTTCTATAGAAAATCAATTATTCGGGAAAGATTTTCATAATTTTGATCATTAATATCTCCCAGAAAAAGAGGTAATGGAAAACATGCTAAGTATCAACAAAAATGTTTAGGCATTGACTATTGTTAATAATGAAGTATTTTTCATTGACTCATTTGTGTAAGCAATAACAATTATTAAAGTTAGGAAAATATTTTTAAATTGTTAATTTTTTTGAAACAAACGGAACCTTAATTTAGCATATTAGGCAAAAGACGCGTCCCTTAATTAAAAACCACCAGAATACGTTTAATTCTAGAGTTTTTATAGTGTAACTCCACGGTCCGCTTTCTACTGAGGGATGGAAGGGAATCAGGCTTGATCAGGCCATTCTACCCATAATAGTACCTAAATGAGTTTCGGATTTTAAAAAGTTTAGGCTTCTTTAATAAACTAAAAACAAATATGGTTATTTATCTTATCTTACATACACCAACAGTACACGATTAACTATTATCCTCTTTAGTTTTTTTTGTTTTGCAATAACCATTGAGTCATGAATATTAACTCCATATTTCAGGTAAGTTGCAAAACCTATCTATTTTGCAAGTCAAGTTCAGGAATTCATGTCGAACTCTGTAATGGATGTTGAAGTATTATCCCACATCGCTTATCAATAGGTCTTAAAGACTCTTTATATTCATGTAGTATCCTTTCATTTATGAGCTTAAGTTTTTGAGTTAGACTTTTTAATGGAGATCATGAGTTCAAATTTTTCCAAATCTCATTTGCCTCCCCAATTAAATGTGTCTACACTTAGTGCAAGACAAAAAGACTAAACTAAACATGAGAAGAAGTAATAGAATATTTAAATATTAAACAGTGCATTCATTCACAAAGCAAGTGATATCACATGAGAGAAGGTGTTGAAGTATTGTCCAGCATCCCTTGATAAAAGGTTCCTAAATATTTTTTATATTCATGTGGTCTCTCTACAGCTATCAGTTTATGCTTTTCGATTGGACTTTTCTAACAATTACTCCTATGGCAAACTTTTGGAAACGTCAATCCATAAACTCTTCTCCCCATTCACATGGAACATGAGATGTCAAACAAAGGTTGTATAAAACTATTATTTACACAATTCACTTCCCAAGACACAAATTCAAATTGTTCACAAATAACTAGGAGTTGACTTGAGTAAATCATACTCTACACAATCTTTATCAAGAAAAAAAAAACATAATTTCATAGAAGTTTAATTCCAAAATCCTTGAGTGGTAGATGGCATCTGAGTTTCTCATTTATCCTGCACGTGACGAACCTATCTAACACTTTCTGGCCTAGAAAAACCCATCCACACAAGTTCATTGTTTCTTTTATCGCTTATACAATAAAAACACGAACAAATGGTCGAGAAATTCATTCTCTGATATCTGCTAACAGCAACAAGTAACTGTTTCATTTACTATAAAACCTCTGTTCAGCATCTGTTTAATCTCTTGATCATCCAAGAATGCCATTAACAATGAGTACATCACAGCCTCCTCACAAAGTTCTGTTCCTTAGTGCTAGCCATTTCATGCCATTCCTCTGGGTCGTTGCAATGCTGGTGTTTACACCAAAAAATATCAAGTCGTCAACATGAATGAGCACCTAACTAATGCATGAACATGGGCAATCACGTGACAAGCACATGACTAATGTATGGACATTGTCATGCACATGACCCATTGTCGACGAGCGCATCGATATTAACGATTGGTATTGACACTCATCAGCAACACATGTTGATGAATACTACCAATTAGTTGTCCATAGACGATGACAAATAATTAATAACTATCAACAATTGTGCCGATAAGCAAAGGACAATGTACAATTCGTTGAATACATGAGAAGTGTTGAGATAAAATTTAAAGTTGGAGGCCACCAAAGGACGAAGCAACTAAAATAATGGAGCAACTGGCGTTGCCCGAGGAGTATTGAAGAAAGGCTACAAGGTGAAGACCACCTAAGTGTTTGAGATCGTGAATGTTATCTAAGTGGGATGCCAACGCAACTCTATGTACGAACCAATTATTAGTTTAGAACAGCCTCTCAAGGTTGTGTAGTACAGATTGTTCATAGTGCTAAACAGGCGGTTCTCGAAATTTGAGAAAAAAATAGAAAGAATGGAATTAGCAAGAGCCATTTACTGGAGAGATTGAGAAGCTTCCGTCTATTTAGAGCTCCACTAAAATATTGAACTGCTACGAGTCAGATTTGAGCATCAAGAGTGAGAAGACAACAAAAAAGTAAAGAAATAGAGAAGCATCGAATTTTTTTTTTTTGACATAAACGGCTTTTCATTCATAACTAAGCAGTTGATTGGTTACATTTCGATTGGAATTCATGGCATAAAATAGAAGTAAGAGGGGGCAAGGAACGGGTAACCCAGTCGGGTGGAAGGGACCCTGTTTGGTGGGCCTTGGCGACCCAATCCGTGGCACGGTTTGTGGATCACGGCTCATAGATTAGGTGGACATTGCCTAGTTGGGCCAGCAGTAGCTTGCAATCAGCAATAACATATTGTGAGGCCCATGAAATGGCCTCCAAGCCCAACACATGGGTGACAGCAACTTTGCAATCATAAGCCACGATAACTTTTGAAGCTGCAACAAGTACTTCGGGAGTTAAACTAAATTGGAGTTTCCTTTTGTCGCGTATCCACCGAAGAGAGCGATGGAGAGTTAGGGTTTCAGCCATATATGCAGAAGAAGCGCTGATTTGTCCGACGAAACCATCGGTGAGGCAGCCCTGGGCATTTCTACAGACTACAGCCGTGGATCCTTCCATCTTCAAGCTGGACCAAGCGGCATCCAGGTTGATCTTGAGGGAACCCTGTTCTGGAGGCGTCCAGCTCTCCGACAATGGGTCCGGGCTTCGAGGTTTACTGCCGGCGTTTGTGCTCCACCTGGAAAAATTCAGGTACGTGTTTTTTGCTTCGCTGATGACATCCTTCAGTTGGGGCCGCTTTCCTTTAAAAATCATAGAGTTTCTTTGTTTCCAAATCGCCCACAGAGTTCCTGCAAACAAAGCTTTATACTGTGGAGAGACATTAGAGGTAAGAATCTCGCAAACCAATCTATCCATTCTTGAAACCGTTTCTGGATGTGTATCAATTTTTAATTTCTGGTCTGTCCAAATCAATTTTGTCCAACCACAAAGGAGGAAGAGATGTTTGATTGTTTCTAATGCGGCCTCACAAAAAGGGCACTTCGAGTCAGGTAAGAGACTTCAGCAATGCAAATTTTCCTTAGTCAGGAGGGCATTGATGCAAATTCCCCACATAAAAAATTTAATCTTGGGGAATATTTGTAGATGCCAGATTTCGATCCACAAACGTTTTGGATTTTGGTAGGAAGTTGTTGGTGGTTGCTCTGATGTGCTTGCTTGTTTGGCTCGTAATATATTATATCCGCTTTTGACTTAGTATGAACCTGAGCAATTTACGATCCACTGTAGTTTGTCCGGCTCTTGATGTAGGCTTAGGGGCGTAGCAAGAATCTCTTGCACTAAATGTTTTGGGAAAATTCCAGCTAGTAGGTGGGAGTCCCATTCCCCTATTTCTTTATGAATAAGTTCGGCCACTAGCTCAAGTTCACCTCTGTTTGCCGGGCCCCCTATTTTCCCAGAACTGAGCCATCTATCCTCCATGATTCTAATGTCATTTCCGTATCCCACAGCCCATTTAGTTTCAAGTTCAACTAGATCCCATCCCGTGAGGATACTTTGCCATCCCCATGATGGTCTAGGGCCTCTTTTTGTTGTCCACAGACCCTCACTATGAAAGTAAAGACCTTTGAACAGCTTACTCCATAGTGCATCAGGTTGTTGATTTAGTCTCCAAGTTAGTTTACCAAGTAGGGTTCTATTAAAATCCACCAGGTCCCTGAAACTTAGACCGCCTTGGTCTTTCCTCGTCTTCATGAGGTTCTAGTTCTTCCAGTGAATCCCTTTTCTGGAAACGTTTTGTTTCCACCAAAAATTCAAAATTTTCTTCTCAATTGCCCTACAAATGGAGATGGGGATTCGAAAAAGTGACATGGCATATTGTGGAAGTGCTTGTATGACGATTTTGAGGAGTACTTCCTTTCCTGCTTTAGAAATCAGCTACTCTTTCCACCCTTCCAATTTCTTATCCACTTTTGCAAGCACCCATGAAAACATCTGTTTTTTTGTTTGGCCCCAGTCGGATGGCATCCCCAGGTATTTCCTTGTTTTCTTTATGATAGGGACTCTTAATTCTGCTACAATATTTTCCCGTAGAGTAGATGGATAGCTTTTGTCGAAGAAAATGCTTGATATGTTCAAGTTTATGGCATGCCCAGTTACAAAGCAATACTGGTTCATAGTGTTTGCAAGATTCTGAGCTTCTCTTTTAGTGGCCTCTAGGAAGAAAATAGCGTCGTCCGCAAACATAAGATGTGAGTGTGGGACAGTGGGGATTTAATCTTATTCCTTTGATCACGCCATCATTTACTACATTGGACATAAGAGTGGATAGAGCATTGGCCATAATAATGAAACGATAGGGGGATAGGGGGTCGCCCTGTCTTATACCTCTTGTCGGCTTAATGACTTCCATAGATTCTCCATTAACATTTATAGTGAAAGTGACCGACTCAATGCAGTAGCTGACTAGGGAGACCCATTTAGCACTAAAGCCCATTTGCAACATGTAGTTATGGAGGAAATCTCATTCCACTAAGTCATATGCCTTTTGCATATCCAGTTTCAGAATAGCCTGGAACTTCCTCTTTTTTTCCTGATTCGAAGCTGATGTAATACCTCCTAAACAATTAGTATATTATCTTGAATTTGGCGGCCCTCCACAAAGGCATTTTGTTCTGGGGAGATGATGCTGGAAAGGCATGGTTTTAACCTGTTTGCCATAACTTTGGCTATGATCTTGCAGCTGAAATTACACAGGCTTATTGGCCTATATTGTGCTAGACTCTCAGGATTAGCCACTTTGGGGATTAGGACAATTTGGGTGGAGTTTATGTCTGTGGGGAAGGTACCTTGATTAAAAAAGGAGACCGCTATGTTAAAAATGTCTTCATGTATAATCTGCCAGCTATTTTGTTAAAAAGGAAGGTACCACTTAGACCGTCCGGGCCTAGTGCTTTTGTGGATCCCATTTGGAACACCGCTGTCCGCACTTCTTCCATAGTAATTGGCTTGACTAGTTCTTCATTCATAGCACTTGTAACAACTTGGGGACATGTCTCCAGTACTGGTTGGAAGTGTCTAGGACCCACCGAGGAGAATAAATCCCTATAAAACTCTGTTATGTGCTGTTTTAAGGCATTTAGTTCTCTGCACCAATGCTGGTTTGTAATTTTCAGCATGGATATCTTATTTCTCTGTCTCCGTTGGATAGTAGTCGCATGGAAGTATTTTGTATTCCTGTCTGCCCATTTTATCTAGTTAATCCTCAATCACATGTGCCAATACATTTCTTCCTGTCGCCACAACTCTTCAATTTTGTTTATAATCCGCTGATATTCCTCCCCATGTGTCACCCGTGCCTCCTGGTTAGTTAATTATGTGAGCCTAGCGATGAGCTGATCTATATGTTTGGGTGCTTGCTTGAAATTCTTCCTACTCCAACTCCCTAAGTCTCGGGTCACCCTCTTGATTTTTCCAGCAATATCATTTTGATTCATAGAACTTCCCTTCCAAGCCTTCTGCGTCACATCTAACCATTGAGGGCTATCTAGACAAAAGGCTTCAAATTTGAACATTCTTCTTCATGGTCTATTGCCATCAGGGTATATAGCTAAGAGTATGGGACTATGATCCGATCCGATAGCTAGTAGGGCGAATGCCCCAGTGCCTGGAAAGGCAACTCTCCAATCTAGGTTGCACAAGGCTCGGTCAAGATGCTTGTTTACTTCTTGTTCCCCTGCTCTCTTATTTGACCATGTATAGGCACATCCTTTACTTTTGATGTCCATTAAGGCACATGAGTCCACAAAGTCTCTAAATGCTGCCATGCGATGTTGATCGGCCTCACGTGCTCCTGTTTTCTCCCAATGGTATAGTATATCATTAAAGTCCCCAATGCATAACCACGGGAGATGATTGTGATGGTTGCCATTTCTCAAGAGTTGCCACAGCTCCATTTTTTCACGAAGGGTTGTAGGTGCATGAAGGAAAGAGATTTTCATCAAAGTGTCACTTCTCGGTTCCTTGCATTGTACTTCTATTAATGTATCAAAGCTGAACATTACATCAACTTGCACTTCTTCATCCCATAACAAGGCTAGGCCACCCGCAATGCCCACTAGGTCAATTATTTCTAACAACCGGAGCCTTAGTTGCTTTTGAAGCCATTGAACCACCTCTCTTCTGTTTTTGGTTTCCATGAGGAATACCAAGTTGGGCCTATCACGAGCCATTAAGGCTCGGAGTTGCTGGACTGTCAAGAGATTGCCCAGCCCTTAATAGTTCCAACTCATGATTTTCACATCTGCAGGGGTGGCTTATTAGGGCTAGCCACCAAAGCCCATGTATATTCACCCTCCCACAGTTGGATAGGTGTATCCAAGAGTTGTTCTTCAGAAATGGGTCCTACAGACCCTTTAACATCATATGGGGCGAATCGTTTTTTTTTTTTTTTTTTTTTTTGGAGTAAAGGATTTCATAACTGTCTTACCCTTTTTTGAGGAGTCAGTGTATTTCTATTTCATTGCTGGAATCTGAGTATTTTGTTGGGACTGCTGTCCTCTTTTTCCTTTATTAGGATGGCTATGCTCAGGAGAACTTACCTTGATGTTTGTCTTGTTTGCAGCAGGATTATAGATGACAAGGGCCTTCTCATTCAATTGTACACTCTCTGGATGCATGGGTGCTGTTGCTGGAGGGGTCTCAGCCACCATTTCAACTTCAGCAGCCCTCGGATCAATCTCCTCAAAGAAGGTTTTCCGGTAGGGGCTTAATTCTTTAACTTCGGCTTTCAACCATGAACCATATCGTCCCAGTAGGTCCTGAGGTAGACTTGACTCTTCATAAGGGATTTTTGAGCAGTCATTTGCATAATGGCTAATATAACCACACAAGTAACAGTAATGTGATAGCCTTTCATACTTGAAAGTGACCCACCTATTCCTTCCACCTAGAGTTATAACGGTCTTTGTTTTGAGGGGTTTCGGTAAATTCAGTATTACTCTGGCTTTGTTGACTTTGCACATGCTGTTTGTTTTGGCTTTAGTTTTCACCTCCTCGACAGACCCCAATTTTCCAGCAATTTGTCTAATAGCAGTTTCTGAAATTGCAACACGTGGTAACCCTATGAGGTGGACCCAAAAAGCAGATTCATTAAAATCATAGCGGTGCTCCGGGATTGTTAGGTCGCCCTCCTTTAGTACTAAGAGATTGCTTACAAATGACAAAGGCCCTGAGTCTAATACGCGTCGTTTGTCTTCTGCCGAGTTAAAGCTGCTAGATAACTTCGCATTGGGCATTTTCTAACTTCCACGCTCTCTTCATTGTACTCCAGAAAGCTTGGAAATTGACATTTGGTCGGGAGAACAGCTTACCGTATAGTGTAGGTTGGCTTGCCTGTAAATGTTGTTCGGGGATGGCTTCATTTAGCTCGGTGTTATCCGTCTCTGACCACATATCTCCCATTTTCTTACATAGGATCAGCAATCGGAGGTGGGTCTCTTGGTGGTCATGCATTACTAGTTACTGAGGGATAGACTGATTTATGGAGTGAATGGGGCTCTAGGGTTTTGTTGGGTAGGTTGAGAAAACGGGAGGGAATCTGTTCAAGCTGGGCATCTGGTCGGTTATTGAGGTAGGGAAAGGGTTTGGGTTTGGATGACTAGTCGAGGGGTTGAGGATTGGTTGTGGCCATGTGTCAATTTGCCACAAAATCGGGAATGGGTCTAGATTTCGGCTACTTCTCCTTTGGCTTAGGGAGGAAACGACAGGGATGGCAGGGCTATGGTATCTGAGGAAGAACACTCTGGGTGGAGGAAGGAGCGGAAGGGGGTTTGGCAACCATGGGACCGCTTCGCCCAGAAGAAGAAAGGGATGTTTAGGGTTGCAGAGGTAGAAACTATCCACTCAAGGGATAGAGAGAAAACTCACCCAGGTGGTGAAAGGATTGTTAATGCTATTTGGGTGGTGGTTGGTTGGTAGAATGGATGACGGAAAAGCCTTAGATGCTGGAAATATCTTAATTTGGATGAACCCTTAGAGAGTTCACAAGACGCGGCATCAACAATTAAGAGATTTGCAACCTCATGGTGGCAACAGAAATTTCATTGCCACCCATCAAATCAAATGTCCACTGTTATCATGATCATTAAGATGCATTAAAAGTAATGAAACTTGATCATATGCCTGAAACTACACCTATCAAAATATGTGCATAATCCATTTATGACCCATTTAAATATTAAATGGGTTAGGCTTTCTTTTTCAATCACCTATAATAGGTTTAAAATTAAAAAAATTAAAATACATGGGTCATTAGTGGGTCAAAGTTTAAACCTATTTAGAACCCAACTACTCCTCAATAGGGGTGTCAAATGGGTGGGTTAGGTCAGGTTTGGGTCGGGTCGAAAATGGTCCGACTCACATCAACCCATTTAACTCGTTTTGACCCATTTTCATGTAATGTAAATTTGATAACCCATACCCGACCCAACCCATATTACCAACACATATTAATATTTAACTTAATTTAAGAAAATCTACTCCTACTTATTTAGTCCACTTTAAACTTTTCACATATAAATTTTTTGAATAAAAATTTCACATCAAATTTATAAAATAAATTAAATAATAAAAAAAATTAGTAAATAAAAAAATATGGATACCTCTAAATTGAAATAGTTTTCGGAAAATAATTTTTAAAAAAATCGATTTTTTAATTATTTTTAAAAATTGAATTTTTATTATTATTTATTTTATTTTTTCTTTCTTTCTTTCTTTTCTTTTTCTTTTCCCTTTATTTTCTCTTTTCTTTCTTCTTCCTTCTTCTTCCCCATTTTCCTTTGTTGGTGCCACCTGACGGCGATTGGCCAAGACACAAGCCAACGAGCCCGAACTCAACCAAGGCCAACGAACTCGAGGCTCGGCCGATCTAAGCTTCGCCTAGGTCTCTGGCAATGGTCAAGCTCAAGCTCACCCGGATTTGGTGAGCTGCAAGCTCTATTGCGGCCAGCAAGTTCGGGGCTCGCCTACCCAGATTCGAGCTAGCCGTAGCTTGGCCAAGCCAATGACCTCGTGGCTCGCCTATCCAAATCTAGGCCGAGCTCTAGCCAGCGAGCTTAGGACTCGCCAGCCCAAGCTCTATTGCAACTCGCTTGCCCAGATCCAAGCTAAGCTCCAACCGACGACGGCAAGCTCGAGATCGACAATGGTGACGGCGGCGTGATGGCGAGATCAGTAACGGAGGTCGAAAACGCATAGAGGAGAGGGATGGAAGAAGAGATGATAGGTCTACCTAACAAATCACTCAACCCATATTTCACCCATATTTAATTTTCACTTGACCCATTTAACTAAAAGTGAGTCATAATATGGGTTTATGATCCATTTTGACACATATACTCCTCAATCCTCTAAGAGGACTCCTCTCCTCTCCTCTCTCAAATCAAAATGACGAAATCTTCCTCATCGCACGATAGTGTGTCATCTCGCTCCCACCGCTCGCACAATAGCTCCTCCTCTCGCTCGCACATCAACTCCTCCTCTCATTTGCACAGCGGCTATATTGCACACGGCCACCACTATCATTGGACCTCTCCTCAATCTCCAACTTCTGCTCGCGCTCGCACAACCCCAATCACCGCGCCTTGCTAGCTTGATTGGCTGTCAAAACCCCGATGAGTCTTGTTCCCCCATATGTGTGCGTGATTTTTAAAAAATAAAAATTAATTTTAAAATTTTAATATAAAAAATTATTAAGAATTCGATTTTAAAAAAATAATATTAAAGGAATATGGGTTAGACTAGGTATGGGTCGGATATGGATTGGGTTGGATATAGGTCAAAAATTTTAAACTATGCTTAAATGAGTCATAAACGGATTAATGGGTCAATTTGGGTCGGACCATTTATGACCCGACCCAACCACCCGTTTAACAGGTCTACCTAAAACCATGTCACCATACCACACAACATGGTGTATTTAGGAGCCACTATTTTCTCTACCAAAATCAAGCTACAACCTGGAGTCCTCTTGAGACCATCCTCCACAGCTAGCGATCTGATTCTGACTTGATCATCCCAATATTCACCATCCACAAATAAGACATCATCAAGTAAGTTCTAGAAGTATTGGATCATAAACCAAGGAGGTGCCTTCCTAATAACCTCTCCCCTCTTTCGATCTCCATACAATCTATTAGCCTACAAGTGATCCCAATGCTAAAGGGTTGTCTCAATTGAGGGAACTTAATGAGATCATATGCTTCTTCAAGATGTCCTGCTCAGACTTAATAAATCGATCACAACAATAACGGTCTGTGGCAGGCACATCTGAATATTCCTCAAACATGGACCTGAAAATGCGTAAACACTCTTTCACCAAGCCCGGGTGGCTGCATACTGCAAGCAGTAAGCAATGATCTGAAAGTTACCCCTAGTATGCATTTCTGCCAAAAGGGAGGCCGCCAATCTGTGCACCTCACATTTGAAATACATGTTCATCAGGCATGTCTCAGCACTTCATCGAAACAACAGCCTTGTAAATGCAAGATCATGAACGGGGGGACCAATCCCGAGTTCTCCCAACTCTGCTGTTGCTTGCAATAAACTGAGTGACTCGATTTGGTTTTGTCTCATTCTTCCTATAAGATTTTGTGAGACCTCCTGTGAGAAAATATAATACTAAGCCTGGAAATACAAAATAAGTGAGGCAAATAAGAGATTTTGAAAATTTTAAGTTCAAAAGCTCATGATCTCATACCATGTAAGATTTTATAAAGTCACCACCAACCATTCTAAAGATTTTTTAAGATATTAATAAACACGTGGTTTGGTATTATGTATTCTAACAATTCGTGCATATGACGGACAAACTGAAAAGCCTCGCAAGGCAATTTCCCCGCGTCTCAATTCATAGTACCTCTCTAGAACTTCATCAATGTCTCCGGCTCCAAGACACCCAACCAACACAGGATTGAATTCCAGACAGCGAGCGATGTTCCCTTGGATGATCTCACCCCGATAACCATCTCGAATCAGCCGACAAGAAAACCCAAAAACTCATTAGCAATTCAAAAGGATAATGCCCAGCAAGAAGAATGCGCCTTTCCTTGGGCAATCCCCATCGAATTCATGTTCGTACCCGCGTTTCCTAATTGGCGTCTCGGTGAGGCCCAAGCCCAATGGCAGAATTATATTGGGCAACACTTTTTACTTTTGTTTTCTGGGTCAAAAGAGGAGAGTAATTTATGTTACTTTTACTACTTTTTGGCTGTGTTGGGCAACGGCCGGAGAACCATCCCAACGGATACTATGTGACACTTCGTATGTAAATTTCAAACTTTCAATCTCTTCTTCCCCCTCCTCGAGTGCCCGACATTTTTTTTGTAACCTAGCTTTCGTGACATTTCTTTACTGCACTGATCCTCGTATCCAGCACTTATTCTCCTCATCCCACCACTTAATATAATAACCAAACGATTTTCTCTTAATTAAAAAGGAAAAGAAAAACAAATAAAAATCAGATATAAAAATGTAAAAAGGCTAGTCAAGCCCGCTTTCTTCGATGAAAGCCCATAGAAGGGCCAAGGCACAACAAGCCCATAGATAGCAGGGCTAAGCCCACGCAAGATAGCACATCGATTTCACCACAACCATAGTCATAGGGGCACTTTTTCTATCGTCTTCCTTAAGTCCATAGTACAAGCTCAAAGCCTTTGAAAGCCCATAGATTCCCTCGCAAATCTCAAAGATTTGGTCCGTCTATGTTGCCCAAACTCAGAGCAGATTATATATACTTAATGATTTCCGTATGAGCCATTCCTCCAAAATTTTGGCCTGTTTATGTGGCCCTAACTCAGAATAATTTATATGTACTTAATGATTTCTGTATGAGCAATTTCCAGCTCCTAACCAAGAAATCCCTTTACACCCCAACGTACTACGTCAATTCTTCTTTTTCACTTGCGAGAAGTCCATCTTATGTAATAAGTCGAATCCATGTGCATTATTAATCACGAGAATCAAAATAAGGCGAGTGGTCAATCCTAGGTATTATTTAAATATGAAATTGTTTACCCTTTGATCTCCTATTCAAAATGAGTGAAATGTTTCTAAACAAGGAAAAATGACACAATTCATAAACTCCTTATGTGTAATGCCATTTTTAAACTTTAAATTCATTCAATGTGATTATTGAACTATTCATAAATATCCAATCTAGTTTCGAAATTTTTAATTTATACAATTCAGTCAGTTAACTTTCCATAACAAAGTTAAATCAATCTTTTGGTACTATCCACAATTTTCGTGATTGCATTATTGCCCGAATTTTATAATATCTTTTCATTACCATACATTTTCTAAATCTACAAAAAAAAATGCGATATGTTTATTACATTTTTAGCTTTTTAGTCTTTATAAATATAACCGTTGTTCCATTTAAGTTCATGTTGACTTATTGTCTCTATAATAAACAAATTTCACCTCTTTTAGAGTTATATCATATACATATTCTTTTTTATTTTAAAAATAATTGCTTTTGTAAGAATATTTAATTTGTCTATAGATCTCTCGTACTTATAATCTAAATCATGTTCCCACTTTCTTAGATAAATAAAATTTGGGAGAAAAACAGCACAATTATGATAACTTTTGTATAATATTCACTTAAATACTATAAACTTTTTTTCGATCACTTAAGTACAACATCGAAGTAAAATCGATTATTTAAATACCATTTTTGGCAAATCATCCTACATTAATTTTTTTTTATTAATTTCCCATCAGCCATGGATTTTTTTAAATAATTTTTTATCATCAGCCCAAAGAAAAAGGGAAAAAATGGAAAGAATAATTCAAAAAAATTAAAAAAAAAATGATTTAAAATTCAAATAATTAAAAAAATTAAAAAATTGTCCACATTAGTGCCAACAAAAATTTTAGGACAACCAACCTCACTATTTAGGACAATCAGCATCCACATCAATTTTTTTAGGGAGGCAAATTGCTAATGGCACTCAAGTAATCAATTTTTCAAATTTATGGTACTCAAATTACCCCAATAAAATTTTCATGTTTTTTTTTTATGTTTTCCTAGTTAATTAATTCTAAGTTGTTAATAAGAAATTAAAATGGTAAGAATACCAATCCGGTACAACTCTCTAATGAGGTTCTATTTTTACTATTATAAAAATAATAGGCTAAAATAGTTTTCAAAAAAGAACTACATTAATATTTACAAATATCGAGTTAAAGAAGTAATAAAAAATAACCATTATTTTTGTTGATTTAGAATATGAATTGAATTGAAATGATATTCTAAAATCCAGGTAATAGTATAATTACGAAAACTTTTGATTTTTTTATGAAAAGTTGAAGGCTAAGTTAAACAAATTGAAAATTTAGGGATTAAATTGAATATTTACCAATAATTCATGGACTATATTAAACAATTGGGATAATACCACCAAAAACCCCAAACTTTACCCGTTATGACACATTTACCTTAAACTTTTTTTGTGACACCAAAAACTCCAAACTTTACCTCGTATGACACATTTATCCTAAATCATTTTTTTGACACAAAAAATCCCAAACTTTGCTCTATGTGATATATTTACCTTTAAATTTTATTTTAAATGACATTTTCGTCTTTTCCTTTTTATTTTTTCTTCCCTTTTTCATGTTTCTTTTTTTTTCTCCTCCATCATCGCTAGAGGAGCCACTAGCGTCGGCCCTTGCCGGACTCAGGCGAGCGAGGGTTGCCCTCCCTAGATCTGGCAAGAGCCGCCCTCGCTAGATTTGGGGAGGGTTGCCTTCACCATTACCCTAGCCCTCGCCCTAGCCTCACTCACGCAAGCGAGGGTGGCCCTCGACCAATGCTGACGAGGGCGGCCCCCTCGGGTTTAGGGAGGGCAGATGTCGGCGGCTCCTCCGGCAACGATGGAGGAGGAAAAAAAGGGAAGAAAGAAAAGGGGGAAAACAAGGAAAAATAGAAAAGACGAAAATACCATTTAAAATAAAAGTTTAAGATAAATGTGTCACACAAGGGGTAAAATTTTGGATTTTTTATGTCACAAAAAAGTTTATGGTAAATGTGTCACACGGGGTAAAGTTTGAGGTAAATGTGTCACACAGGACAAAGTTTGGAGTTTTTCGTAATATTCTCCCTAAACAAATTAAAATTTTAATGATAATATTATCCTTAAAGTTAAAAATTTTAAAAATAAGAGCTTGTTGATAAGTTATTCGTACGATATGAAAGCATCATCGCCACTCATCGACGGGACATCTATCTAAAAAAAGGAAAAAGGCGCTCGTGCACACACGGGGTAGGGCAGTCTCTTTTAACTCGGCACGGAAAAACAAATTGGCAATTAACTTTGAAATGAAATGCGAATGCAAATGCAAATGAAAGGTGATGTTCAGGCTGACCTAGACAGATCGGATGAGAGTAGGCACAACGCCCACCATGTGGAGTGAAATTGATCGTCTGCGCTATCACATCAATGCTACACGCACGCACGTAGACCTTGAGCTTGATTTTATGACTACTCTTTTTCATGTGTTCGGCTGAGGGAATCGATAGCAGATCGGAATATTCTGAACCGGTCCTATGTGTTTAGTTCGATTGTTCAACGGCATGGTTAAGTTTTATTACTAATTTTATCATTAATCAGTATGTATTATAATCGGTCGACAGTGTGTGAACTTGCTTCTCTAGTCAGAGTGTCCAAAATTTTGTATTTGTTTAGGGGTTAAGTCCGACAGAAGATTATTTTAGCTATTATACTCAACACAATGGGGAGATTATCAAAGCCGGTGAAGATAGCGACATGTGGATCGTCTATGCTTATAAACATTAGATAAAAAAAAATCGAGTTGGTCAAAATGTATAACCAGTTTCGTGTTAGTGTAATCAATGTTGTTACAAGAATTTAGGATTTCATAAAGATATTTATCTTGATTTTTCATATCTCACATGATGTGGTGAATATTCTTTATTGATCTGTCACTTCAAGATCATATGCTTTTTATCTAAATAGATCGAAATACATGTAAGATTTAGATTTTTCTCTTCCATATTATTTATTATATTGGTATTAAAGCTAGTTTATCTTGAAATACACAAGGTGCACTCACACTTGATGCACACCTGAGTGCACATCCAAAGCTAAATCTCACATCTTGACATTTTTTCATTCAGTCCTAATATCCTCTAGTCAACGTCAATTTCAACTTGTTTGTCCCGTCTGCTAGATGACGTTAGCTTGCTCTATTATCGTATAATCTGTAGAGTCATTTTATTTCAGAAAGCGCAATCAATTTTGTAACAATGCCAAGTCAACAATTTTGATGTTGTTTGAGACTCTTCCACTACTCATTTTAGAAAACAGACACCACCATTAGACTCACCAACTTCGAACGACCCATATCCTAAAATTTCGTCAAGGACAATGTTAGGCGGAACGGCAGCCTCTTGTCACATAGCTTGCCCAACAAATGTCAATCGGTTCTTTTTTCACCACACCGAACCACTTCGGGGGTTCACCTAGGCATTTTTAGGAATTTTTACTGAAACTCAAGCTGACTTATGATTATTATGGATTTTATACATTGATTAAGGTGAGTGGCTGAAACGATTTATATTAGGCATCGATAGAGTAACCCATCAAATTGGTGTAAGAGGAGAAACATAGAGAATCAAATGCAGGATGCTTACTTGGCTATATGTTAACCAGGTTAAATTTATATTAGACATTACATAAGAAAAGTCAAAATGGTCAAAACATAAGACGTCTATTTTCCTATTTAACCGTCTAATAGGCAATATAATATATACCCATATATAATATATATATATATATGGGTAAAAATGGGTACATTCCAAAGCCTCAATAATGGACTAGGGGAGCATTTTTGAAGTGACGCTAGTGCCTGTCTCGTTTAATTTGAGTTGTTACCACTAGCACCCAAAATATCACATTCCACGATCCTATACACGAAAATGTCTCCTTCAACCTTCAATAAAACCAAATACACACGCAAAGACAAATAACCATTGACTCTTCAAAGACCAATTATTTTTCAATGCTATATACATAAAGATACATACATGCATGCATTTATATATATGCATTCGTCGACTAGCTATTTCATTTTATTTTCAATGGAAAAAGAATCATTTTAGTGGGCTCATTCCCCGACTGACTCTTTCCCTCAAGGCCTCTTGATGATCTATTGAGACAATTTAAGGCCATACAATTATGTTCTTGAGGCGAAACATCTGAAATAAAATTTAGTTGTCTTAATTATTTACGGTACAAGTAAGGGAAACATTCACACTTCTTGAGTGACCCAAGATCCACATAATTTTTAAACAAAAACCAAAACTATTGGTGGTTTAATTATATTGCCTAACATTATTTATGAATGTCATCTGTAATTTGAGTGCGGGGCTAATTGAAAAGGCTGAGAAACCCATATGAGAACCTCAAAATATAAAAATAATGCATAATTTCATAATTTGAAACCTAGTAATGCCAATTTTTTTTATTTATATTTTTTTATCAGTCCTACTTTACTCCTACTATAATTCTCACTTCAAATTTTTACCATACCTCTATGTAGAGTGTTTGAATTAAAATCCACACTTGTAGCTAAATCATCCCTGATCTCTCTTGAAAATGCAAGAATTCAAACTCCCACCTCCTTTCCATATGAGAAAGGTAATTACTGTGACAAATTTTGGTGGTTAACCTAGTAATACCGTAAACAATTGGTTTTGTAAGTCCTACAATAGAAAGTTAAAACGGGCCAATCTAGCAAAGGAAAAAAAAAAGGTTAAAAGGGGCCAAGGGGGAAGATTGTCGTTGCTTGCCTTCTGTGTCTCCAGGTCCGGATACGACAAGTTGTGATGGGAGACTGGTCTTTTTTAAGGAAACGAAAAGCGCCTTTTTCAACTAAAATATGAAATAGAAGTTTGAAAATGTTCTTCCTTTCCACTAAAATCGAAAGTGAATTATTTTCAAGGACATAGGATTCGCATTACTTTTTCTTCTCGGAGAAATTAGGTAATTGATGTGACTTTTACTTCTTTAGGCTATCTTTGGCCATGGCCCAACAACCATCGCAAGGGACCCTTTTCTTTCTACACGACACTACAATGTATGTTTCAACACCGATTCTAACCCTTCCCCCTTATCCAATATTTTCTTATAACACAAACTCAAAGGCCTGACTACCTCGAGGGCCCATAAAAACCCTCCATAGGAATTACAATTCGGTTAAGTTTAGGCCCTTGACGTGTGCATTGATTCTTAATCCAAAGCAGTATGCATGCACTTGATGGAATTCAAATAAATAAATTACAGTTCCTAAATTGAAAATCCCTTATTCTCCCAAACTATTGTGCCCATCTTCTTTTTTCTTATGACAAAAAAGTTCATCACATGAATTCTATGATCCGTTTACATCCGTTTCGCATGAATCAAGTAATATGCATGGTCAGACCCAACTATGATTGGAATTTGAACTTATCTATACTTTAATCTCTCATAAGTGAAATATCTTCAAACTAATGGCTTCTTGACTAAGTTATTGTTTGCATGATGAAAAATAAACATCAACAGATATCAACAAAAAACGCACACGAGCACTCGCACATGGACGACCAGTTTCTTTAAATTGGAGTAGGAAAACAATCGTGCAATGAACTTTGAGATGAAATACGGAATACAAAATGAAAGGGGATACTAAAATTTCTGTCATCTTAGGCTGACCTAGATATGGTGGATGAGAGTAGGCACAACCCTACCATATTGAACGAGATGGATCGCTTTGCGTTGTCGCATCAATGCCTACACGCACGGACGTAGACCTTGAGCTTGATTATGGTTAAGTCTCTCTGCTTGTTTAGCAAGGGACCGGTTCTATGTGTTTAGTTATGACTGTTTAATAATCAAGTTTTATTATATCATGCGATCATTGATTAGTTAGTTGTATGATGAAGTCAATGGCGTGTGAACTTGCTTCTCTAGTCTAAAGTCCAAAGTTTTAATTTGCTCTGTTTATATTTGACACTTTTATGATTCATATGCACAATGCATTGCAGAGACTATCTAAGGGAGAATTAACAAAAAAGTCCTAAACCTATTGCAGTTGTGCCAATTCAGTCATAAACCTTTTTTTTTTTATTCGATTCGTAAACATTTTGCGATGTGCCGGTTGAGTCCATCGGCCAAATTTGGCCGACCGGGGCGCGTGGATGCCGGCCGGCGCCGGCGACAATATTTTAATAATTTTTTATTATTTTTGATTTTTTTATTATTTTTCGAATTTTTATTGTTTTCTTAAATTTTTTTGTTTTTTTTTTTTTTCCCCCCCCCCCCTCCCCGCCGAGCGGCGGTGGCTGGCCGGTGTCAACAAGGCTACCGGCCACTGCGTGAGGGCCACGAAGCCCTCGCCGGCGACCTCGCCCGGACACTGGGGCCGCCGGCGAGGGTCGCGGCCCGGCCTTCACCCGGATCTGGCGAGGCCGGCCGCGGCGAGGTGAGGCGGCTTCACCCGATCTGGCGAAGCCGGCCGCGGCGAGGCACCTTCACCCGATCGGGCGAAGCCGCCTCGCCGCAGCGGCCTCGCCTCCCGGATCTAGGCAAAGCCAGGCCGCGACCCTCGCCGGTGGCCCCCGGGTTTGGGCGAGGGCTTTGCGCCCCGCGCGCGTGGCCGGCAGCCTCGTTGGCGCTGGCCGCCACTGCCGCCGGCAAGGGAGAGGGGTGGGGAAAAAAAAATGAAAAGAAAAAAAAAATGAAAAATTTTAAAAACAATAAAAAAATTCGAAAAATAATTGAAAAAATCAAAAAAAAAAAAATTTATTAAAATATTGTCGTCGGCGCCGGCCGGCATCCACGTCAGCTCCGGCCGGTCAAATTTGGCCGGATAGACTTAACTGGCACAATTGCAAAAGGTTTAGGACTGAATCGGTCAAAAAAAAAGGTTTATGATTGAATTGGCACAACTGCAATAGGTTTAGGACTTTTTTGGCAATTCTCCCATCTAAGTTTGTGTAAATAGCGACATGCAAATCTTCAATAGCTAGTAAACATTTATGGGATGCAATATGATAACTTTGGATTTTCCATCTTGTTTAAGGCAAGTGCCCTAAGTAATTATTTTGATGATCAATAGAATAAATTGTCCAAAAAGTGTAAAAAGGAGAATATAGATAATCAAATGCGGGATGCCTTCGTGATTCTAGGTTAACCATGTTAACCAACTATGCATTGCTTCAAAAGCTAAAATCGTCCTCCACCGAGTTTGCATGGTTGGTTGGAGCATTGGGTAATTTCCAATTAAGTAGTTGAAAATCACTTATTCAAATCTCACTAATTAAATACAAATTGTTTTAGATCAAAGTCTGTCTACATAGGTGAAAAATTTGAACAAAGCCACTTGCATTGGCAAAAAAGTGGACTAAATCGGTTCGTGAGGCTTGCGGGGTATTTCACTAAAATGGTTGAAGAATACTATTCCTGTTTAACCGTGGTATTCAAGATGCATATATATATATATATATGTGTGTGTAGCTAAAAAAATGGGTACATTTCAAAAACTCAATAATTGACTGGAGGACCATTTAAAGTGCTGCTAGTGCTTGTCTCCTTTCCCTCCTACATTGAGTTGTCTTGTTACCACTAGCGCCCAAATCTTCACATTCCACGATCCTATCCACGAACATGTTTGCTTCAACCTTCAATAAAAGAAAATACTCTTCAAACATCAAGTATTTTCCATATATATTGTTCAATAATTTATCGACTAGCTGAATCATTTTAATTTTAGTGAGAAAAAAATCGTTCTAGTAGGCTCATTCCTCGCAACGACCCTCCTCTCAAGGCCTCTTGACGATCTACTAAGATGATTTAAGGCCAACAATTGTGAACTTTTGGTGAAACAAATAAAATTGATCTAATATTTAAAAAGTAAATTAAGGTTTAATAGTATTGCGCAATATTATTTATGAATGCCGAGAGGAAGGGCTTGTGTATTAGGATAGCATACCTACTTGGAAATCCATTAGTGTTCTTCTTAATCAATTCAAAACCTAGTAAAACCGTAGACAATATATTGAAGACTAGCTAGTAAGTAAATAACTCTAAGGTCGAAAAAACCAAAATTGAGAGAGAGAGGTTGAATTTGAAAAGCAATCTGAAATATGTTGAAGTGGTTAACTTTTTAGTCTCGGTCCCCTTAAACATGTTTAGAGCCTCGTAACTCTAGCATCCATTTGAATTGAAAGCTATGACCGATCAAAATATAGTTATTGAACTCTATGAGTTCTTTTGAGAATAATCATGGCAATAATTTCATTTGGTAATTTTAGGCATAACAATCAGGATCACATGTTCGATTGTCAAAACTTGAAAATTCAACTACTAGAATTTCAAGAATTAAAAAAAAAAAATGGAATTGGGCCAAGTCCAAATGAAACCGAATCAATTCATTGGATCAATTCTATTTTAATCGGGTCAGGCAACGTCATCGAGCCTAGAACAGCAATGACCCGATAAAGAATTGCTGCTTCCCTTCAATCCATGCCATAGCTTCTAGAAATTACGTGATTAAAAATCCTCAATTTGAGATTAAGTTTATCATTTATCATAAAAAGGGCAAAAATGAGGAATCTTCTACCGATTAAAGATAACGCATTCAATTAATAGACATAGGCATGTCAACATCATTAGCTTCACGCCCTATACTCTTTTCAGTAAACTCGGGAACTTTAAAGCTAAAAATAGTTAAAAATTACATTACCAAATTAATTAATTAACGAAGTTTGTCGACCTACTTACAACCGTTCTGGATTGCCACAGCTCTGACAATGACAATCTAGATTGGCAATAATACTTCATCAGAAAAATTTAAAGATAATCGACGCAAAGATCTTTTGTTCTTTTTTAATTAGATATGCACGAGTACAAGATAATGCGCTAAGTAATATAATCGAGAGAGAAAGAAAATAAAAATCGTAAATTAATAAATATGCATGATGTTGTTGAGATTGTTCCAGTTCGCCACTGCCCATATAAATTTGCCACGAAAAAATTAAATAATTACATGAGAAAGAGACAGAAAAATTTAGAAATGCTAATTAGTTGAACAGAAGCGGAGAGAATCAAAATTGGCATTACTCGAGTAATTAATCTTTAATTGGATGCGTCCACACTCAACATGAGCAAACATAATTATACAAAGAAAAAGATTGATATTCAACCGGTTTCACGACATCTGAGTACATGTAATGTAAGTTCGCATGGATTAACATCAGAAATTGATAGATGACACAGCATTTCTTCCTAGGGTTAATACCTTTAAAAACTTTAAATAAGTATACATGTAACAAATTTACTCCCAAAAAAACTTCAAACTAGATCATTAATTTATGTTAAATTCAACTATTAAATTGTTGAATTGGATGACATGATATATCAATTTGAAGTTTGCCCTCCATTTGTCATAGGTGTACCGATTTGTGTTTTTTTCATGGTAATAATACAATTTAAAGTAAATTAATTGAGAATAAATTTATCACAGATTTTGGGTTTTTATGGTTCGTTATTAGTGTATCAGTTTGAAACTTGTTATTATTAAAAAAATAATTTAGAAGAAATTTATCACAGATATATCAATTTAAATTTTTTTATGATATCAATTTTTTTCACAATGCCCTTAAAATTATTTATAGCATGAACTACAAGGTGGGTATTCTTACTTGATTTACAATTAATTACTCATATTTTAATTTTATCATATCACTTTGTAAATAATTTTAAGAATATTTC
Source organism: Angophora floribunda (assembly GCA_014182895.1). Lineage (NCBI taxonomy): Eukaryota > Viridiplantae > Streptophyta > Magnoliopsida > Myrtales > Myrtaceae > Angophora > Angophora floribunda. Next base: position 33,125,327 of record CM024709.1, on the reverse strand, counting down.
CGAGATTGGCATTTATTGATGCTTGGGAGATATTTCCAGAATCAGCAGACTTTCAGGCCCAATTGGTGCGGTCTCGTTCCGGACGTTACCATTAAATCTTACTTGCAGTTTTTGCAGGCACATTTATGGCAACGACGGGAATCGCGTGAACTCCCTTCTACTCAGTCCAGACGAAATCTGGAACTAAATTTAAAGAGCCTGGGAAATAGAAATCTTGTCTTTTTAAGGATGTTCTAGAAAAACCCTTTTTATGAACATCCTAGGAGAGAGAGCATCAGCTACCACCGTCGATTCTGCTTCTCCATCCGTTTAAACCTAACTTTTGCACCAGGAATCCTTCCTAGGAAGGAGGAAAATTTGCGATTCGCATGATGCCGAGGGGCATTTTTTCCTTGCGAAATTTGAGTTAAAAGTGGCTGGAGAGAATCAAACGTGTTTTTAATGGTGCGTACGGTGTCTTTCTAGAGGGTTTGAAAGTAAAATTGGAAGAACGCGTGGCTTGATTTGCGTGGTTCAATCGCGGTTGTGAACTCTATCCATGAGTCACGAGATGAGTCAAATTTCTCTATACTCGAGTCTTTAGAACCCTATAAAGTGATGATGGATATAAAACAATAGACCATTGCTAATAACGCATGATATTACGAAAATTGCATGGGAACTCTTAAATTTTGTATACAAAGTGCAATCAAATCATAAACCTTTAAATTATTCAATTAAGTCTTAAACATTCTTCAAAATGTGCGATCAAGCTTTTTTGATAAACAGTATCTAAAACTCCATATATGTCACTCAAAAAGTACTCAACACAATTTTAGGATTAATTATACTTTTCGATAAAGGCTAAGGACTTAACTAAATCAATTGAAAGTCTTAAAATTCAATTGCACTTTTTAGTAAAGATTAATGGCTCAATTTAAATGTCTATCACTCAACTATATCTCGTACAATAAGGATTTGGATCTGCGGTGCACAATTTTTCCCACAGTTAGATGCTGATTAGCTTCAAAGCTTGGGATTAAGCATCAACCGATCCTCTCATTATCTTTTAACCATTTGCTAATTTCCTCATTTTCAATTAATGGGGTTGATGCATTAATATACATCAGCACCTCACACATGCACATGCACAGTGTAGAATATGTTGATAGGAATATTGAGTTAGCAGCTATATAAAATAAGGGACTGAGATTTTGTAGTGAACAACTAAGGTAAACCGTGGTAATTTAATTTATTCTTGAGTTAGATGAGAGTAGGCACAACGCCTACCTTGTTTATGAATGTTCATCTTGAGGGCACCGAATCTATAATTTTTCTTATATTTTTGGGGCAAAAATGTAACCAAAAGTCATAGCTTGGAACATTGGAACCCAGTCCAACGAGTTTGGTAATTGTTCAACACACCCCATTTTTTTTAAGAAAATTGAAAAACTAGAAAAGGTCCACTTAAATTAGGGAAATTTGTTTATTTTCAGAGCACTAAATCTATAATTTTCTTATACTTTGGGGCAAAAATTTAAATTTAAGTCATAGCTTGGAATATTGAATCTAGTCCAACGAGTTTGGTGATTGTTCAACACACCCCTTTTTCTTTTAGAAATTGAGAAATTGAGAAAAGGTCCACGTGAATTAAGGAAATTTGTTTATCCGAGGTCTCTACCAGAAACGTATAAAGTTAATGGGTCAAAATCTTATCGTGAACATGCATGATATATTTAATTAATTTCTGTGATTTAGAAACATTACTAGGCTAGACTATAGATTATTTGAAATCAGACAAATGGTGGCGTTGTATAATGATGCGGGGACAAGTTTTCAAAAGCACGATTAAAATATCATGTGACGTCACCTGTAGGAAGTGAACTAAATTGCTGACATCAGCAAAGGAAGGAAACCAGGGGATTAGGGTTTGGATTTCAAATCCGATTCCACTTATGATTTCTCGGGTGTGTTCTCTCTAAATTTAGGAGCATTCTCGTCTTCTCGAGACTACTCGCTCCTAGTATTTGAAGATCTCCATCCACATTTTAGTGTTGTCAATATACCTTATGACGTTGCAAGAAGAAATAAGGAAAAAAGTATATTGTAAAATGCTCCTACGGCACGGAAATGAAAACCTGACTTGGTATTTCAAGATCCGTATGAATGTATGAAGACAATGTGTGCTCTAACCGTTGCCTCTAATTGTGCTACACGATATTAAGATCATTAGAATTGGACTCTCCTTATTGTGAGAAAAGGGTTTGGTACTTTCTCTTACCCCTTGCTTTTCATTATTTACGATTTGATTGTAATGCATTGGTATTCAAGAAATACTTTTCAGTGCATCCATCTTTGATCCTAAAATTGTTCCCGATGAATTTTGGGAACCACATATTAGGCACTTCCATTGTTCATGTGCATTTCAAAGATAGTATGATATTTATAAAAAAAAAACTTATATAACTATCATTAACCTAGTGTGAGAATGATAATTTATTTTTGTGCTACCAAATAACAAATAATTAAAAATTATTATTGAGTCCATTCTTTCAAGAATTTGTGGCTCACTACATGTTTTATTACTTTGATAGTAGTTTAAAAACTTTTATGCTAATAAACCATTGTGATAAGTAACGTTTTATGTTATGCTTGTAAATTTTTATTTTTCGTACTAATTAGTGGTTTTGCATATACCTTTCACAACTAATAATACATCCAAATAATGTCTTTGTCACGCTAAAATGGTCCATGCTCCATTTTGATAATTCTTTCGCATGACAATCCGTGTATGAACGTCGAGTTAGGAGTAAGTGCATGCACGAGCGACCAACCTAGAGAGAGATGTTACATGAATGAACCATGATGAATTGTCTCTATGGCATTGAAGACCAACCAGTATTTATGCACAGCTCATCGATGGGCCAAAACATTATTTGATAGAGAGCGATTCCTCTCAAGCTGATGAGTAGTTTTGTTTTTATATCCTTTTTCCTTCATGATTGAATTTGGAAGGCCCCATGACACCATCGAGTCCCCATAGATTCTCTCTTTCCTTTTCTTTTATATTTTTAATCTTGAAAATAACAATTTATTACGAACTATGAATTTTCGAAGGAATGTACTCTAATAATTTATAATTATTTGTTATTTGATTTTTTATTGTTAAAATAAACTAGTGTTCTAATAATATATTAAAGACCGTCACCCAATCATTTCTCATTTTCTTTATTATATGATTCTCTGGTTATTTCACCTGAAATTGCTCCCTTGATTTAAGGATTGGAGGATTCGTAAGGGAGAGCGCGGCGAAATAGTGTGAAAAGTTGGCCATGATCGCTTTCTCTCCACCAGCTTGCACTATAAATGCTGGTGATGGCTGCTCATTCCCTTATGTCGAATCCTAATCATGAAGCCGCTCCTCATCATTATCTAAATTGATAAGGAACACAAGGACACGCCATTACATGCTCCTTTTCTTTTTTTGGACATGACCGATGCCGCTACTCTTTATGAGGCTCCGTCGCGGAAGTTTCACGATCGCTACGGAATGGTCGAGCTTGGAATTGTGAAGAGATCATTACTACACAATACATGCCGCCCACCGGGATTCATGAGGCATTAGAGATCTAGCCATTTGCCAGTGCAAGGAATAGGGTCTACAATTCTCCATAGGACCATCGTAACTAAGTAGGCTCGGTTTTGACAAAAAGGGGTCCGTCCCATGTGACAAAAATCTTGTATGATTTATGTGTTTAACCCGTTTAGATATGACTTGTATAACATGATCTGAATTGTTGACTTTAGCAAGAAACATGCTATTACCCTAATCAAGCTCGAAAGAATGACTTTGCTTAATATTGACCCATGCCACTAGGCCGCCACCTTCCAGGATTCAATAAAAAAAAAACTAAGTTTAGTAAACAAGAACATGATTTGATATTCATAGATCTTTTCTATTCCAAAAACTCACAAGTTGAATAATTGTAATTTGTCAAGATAAAATTTTGTAGGATAATTGTCAATTGATAAAAAAAATTAAAATTCATGAAACCGTGATTTAGTATTTAAATGTTGTGATACTCTCCCTCAATTATAAACAATGATTTGTCCACAGCTGAACCTTGAATGGACAATTAGAGAGGCAAACATATAAGGATTTGAATACAAATCGTCTCATTACAGTTATGTATAAATTTAGTGAGAACACTACAATTTATCTAAATAATTCAATTGGATAAAAACATAATTTCTTGTTTGAATTCTGTAATGCTCTCCCTAAACAGCCTCCAAGACTAAAACATAGAAAGAAAATGATAGGGGAAATGGTATTAACAGTTCCAAAATTTTCCTCAACATACAATTAAGCCCTAAACATTTAAAAAATGTGAAAACAAGAGTTAAATGTTTTAATAAAATGCAGTCATGTCTTTGAGCAACCATTTAGGAATTTTCTAATATGGTACGCTAAAATATTTTGATGAATGATGTCATATTAGAAAATTTTGATTATTAGCATAGGTTTTGCCGAAAACATTTGATTTTGTGGCAAAAATGAAAACAAAATGAAAATCAAAAAAATTTTTTTGGGAAAAAAAAAGCCCAAAAATAAAAACAAAACGAAATAAGCCAAATTTCTTTAAAAAAAAAAAAAAACCTCTCTAAGGAGGGGTGTTTGAGGGTCTGGACACAGTGGGCCCTTAGGCTATGGTGGCTCCACGACCACCACAAGAGGGTCGGCCAACCCTTGACAGATGAGAGCTAACAATGGAGTGGCCACATTAGTGCCATTTATGATACAAAAATTTTCAAAAAATGCCAAATTAGGTCCTCCACTTGACATCTCAATAAAATTGTTAGAATCATAGATGAAATAACTTAATTACATCAAATTCAAAATTTTATAACTCAATTGTACTTTTCCAAACATCTAATTCTTGATCGTATGTTAGGCAAGCATTTTAAATTATTTGAGCAAATTTTTAAAATAGAATTAAATTCCATCCACATATCTCCAGATTTTATTTCGGATCAAACAGATTCGGTCGCTTTTCCCGGGAAATTCTGGATGTCGCGAGGGGAGGCATGATGGGACTAATCGATCTCTTTTAACCAAAAGGGAATGAATTGCTGTCTACGCTACACTCATTCTCGGTAATGAATTGGCCATTTCACAGATGAAATCGCATTTAAACGTAATTGCAGCCGAGTGCTTTTGTACAGTCTGCGATGATGTCAGGACATTGTCACTTCACAGTCATTTTTTTCCCTAATTTTCCCTTTTTCTTTTTTTCTACTATGAACAAAATTTAGTTTTTATTATACTTTTATGAGCAAAAGCTATAAAAAAAAATTTCTAAAATATACCAACCACCATGACATATCCATCCTAAATTTAAATTATAAATTTATATAATCATTCGTGAAAATTCTTTCAATGAGAACCGTTAAAAGTCTGCTTATATAAACACTAGAAAATAAACGATGTTGACATGATTTTAAATTGAGATTGTTTTTGTTTAAAAAATCATCTAACAAAACTTTCACGAAGAGATGAAGTTTTGAATTTTTAAATTAAAAGAGAAATTTTAGGATAAACAAGTCACGGTGAATATAATTTAGTGTTCTTATTGTCACAAGAAAAATTCATATTTATGATGAAATTTTTTGTGACTTTTTTTCCTTGGGTTTTTTATTATTATTTGTGAATATTCAGTTTAATTGTACCTATGCCTTTATCAATTACTTTTGACTTTCACCTACAGCTTCTACCCTAAATTTTGAAAATACAAAACATTATTTTAGTTTCTGAAAAAATCATGAAAAAAATTAAAACGTGATTCTACATGGCAATGCTGAAATATTTTAAAAGATTTCATCCATTTCATATTAAATTTTATATTAAAGGAAGTTTTGCGCAACTTACAAATAGACGAGAGAAAACGGTGCTTTATTTTTCCAAGCAAGACTTTTAAATGAAAATTTGGAGAATTTGTGCATGTTATTAATGGTAATCCTATATAAGCTTATAATGGCAAACTAGTCATTCAAAAATGTTGATGTGACTATTTCTTGTCTTCATTAGTTTCAACTTTCTTGTTTGGTATGCATTTTTTTTAAATCATTGAAATATATTTTTCATGATACACATAATCTCATGCCAATTTGTGTTTTGACAAATGTGTATGCATTTTCCCTAGTATCAAGAAAATATATTCTACATTACTAGAGATTGCAATTAACCTTTTGGGAAATTATTTTCGGGATCGAACAGTACAAGGCTGGTCAACTGGAAAATAAAAAATTACTAACGCTTGGTTTGTTTTTGGACAAAATTTGATGTTTTCTTCTTAACTCTTCAAGAAGTCATGTTTAAAAAAAAATGGTATTTGGATGAGACCTAAAATTGAATTAAAAAATATTTTCTATTATTTGATAAGAAAAATCTCATTTGATTTTACTAGATGGGTATACGTTATTCAAGCACTAGTAACTTCCACACGGATAACTTGAGAACCCAGCATAGGTACTAGGTCTCAAGTTTGAATCCTTGGCGTCGAGCAACGAGTGTCGGGCATCATCATGAGCACTCGATGCTCAAGCCCTATCAATTGAGGTCGACTCGAGTGCTATTGCCCTCACCCAAACCCCCGCATATGAGACTAGGTCATCGACACCTAGGTTTGGGTTCATTAAGGCCAAGCCTTAGACTCCAATGTTAATGCTTGTGCCTAGGTCCATTGAGGTTGGACCCTACTCCTCGAACCCACGCATAAGTTCATCAAGGTCGGGTCCGAGACCGTGGCATTAGGGAATAGTGCCCAAACCTAGGTTTATTTAGGTCAAACCCAGGACCTCGATGTTAGTGTCTAGATTTTCAGCACTCACACCTAGGTTCATGGAGACTAAGCCTAAGTACATTTAAAGTCAGCCTCAACGCACACATTTAAGTCCGTCAAGTTCAAGTCTAGGACCTCAGTGCCCATATTCCGGAACATGGAGGTTGGTCCAGGGTCCATCAAAGCCAAGCCACAGTCCCAAGCTCCCGAGCTTGGGTCCTCAGTAACTAGGTCTGAGCATGAGCACAAAATCCTGAACGTGGCCTCCATGAATCCAGTTCCAGGCACCGGGACCCGGATCTAGGCTTGATGGATTCGGGGCCAGGAATCCCAGACACGGGCACGGGCATCAGGTTCCCGCCCCGGCCTCAATGGATCCGGACACGGTCCCCGGGGTGCTTCGCTAGGTCTTTTCGCTCTTTTTGGCTTTGCTTCTTTGTGTTGTTGCATCACTAGGTCCATTGCCAGCCCCCAGAGCCTCCACGTTCCATTTTATTCTTGCTTGGAAAACGCTTTTAGTGGAGGAAAATGAAGACAAAAGAGAGCCCGTCCATCAATCACACCAGCAACAGCAGGCGAGCCATCCAGTGTCATTTTCATCGGGTACTTACACTTAAAAATAAGGCAATTTTCAAAAGTTTAAAAAAGGCGTTTAGACACGTGTCTAGAAGATTTGACAACACAATGACTAATATGTCATTGTGAACATATGTCGAGAGAATCTAACTCGACAATGCAGCTACTGATTGATAAATCAGGTTCATTGTCGTAGTAAAAGAAATCATTCACGAACAATTATTGTGAATTATTACTGACCTAATTTTTTTTTTAACTTAACAATTGCACATTTGTGGGTTGTGTTATCGACAATGAGTTTGATTGAAAGAGAAATCTTGCTTAGGCTTCAAGGGAAACTATGTGCCTGGGGCCCGCTTTTCAACGCCAAAATCACTCTCGTTGTATCATTTTTAGAACTAGATCTTTCAATCAAAGAGGGAGCCCTAAATTGCCTCCTCTAATTTGTGAAGAAAATTAAGCAGTCTTCAAAGGGGGAATCCAATCAATCAATCAGTCATGGAGAATAGTCTTGACATGAAATGTTATTTTGGATCTAAGTGGGGAGTTTTCTTGATCATGGTGCATTTTTGGATGTTACTGTATTTTAATCTTTTCCTGTTTTTCTTCTTTGGCCCTGTTGCTTGAAAACCAGAATCATAGACTTGTTGGCACTATAAAACAGGGATAATGCAAGCTGGCCCCAAATTAGACAGAGCCCGCTATCGCCTTAATGTTGGAATTAGGTGAAAATTGGGGTCCCTTTTCCACATTCATCGCCCTCTTCAAGCCATGTGATCACCATGAAAGCATCAATTTTGAACTAAGCATGCATTTATCAGCCAACAAATAAAGTAGATCATTCTCTCTCTCTCTCTCTCCAAGATGTAACAATGGTCACTTGCTGTAGAGCACCCTCGTACTATAATGAGTGAACCCAATTTGGAGAAATCTCTAAAGATCTTCTAAATAACTAACAAGAATCATGACTGATCTCATGCAGACTCGATCTCTCTATGATTAGCTAGGAACAACAGGCAAAATCATGTGAGGTGTGATGGGATTATTTCCTAAAGTGTCTAAGATTAGAGATCTAAGCCAATGACCTTGGGATAATGGTTAATCAATCAAGATGGTCACATGTCAAGAAGCCAAGATTTTATTTAAAAGTACCATATTTAGACTTAGTAAACATATAATAAAACTTATATACATATATGTTAATATCAGCTTATAGTACTGTAAAATTTGGTTTATATTTATAATTCTTGTGGATTCGTATCAATACGAAAGGAGAGATGTCTATATCTTGTGGGTTTTCTTGCAAGATCATTTTCCAATGATTGAATTGTTTTGAAAAGATAGTTCTCTCTTCACTATGAAATTTCAAGGTGATCCCATAGAGAGTATAGCAAAACTATTGTGACTCAATTATTGTTTCATCTAGCAAAGTTCCAAGAGCGTACTTCTTGATCATCTCTTTTGAATCAATATGATCAAAAAGCAATAGCATGCAATTCTTAATTCATACTTGTGGAAAGAATATATTGCACCCGATATGCCCCATTCCTAATATCAAATTAAATAACACAAATGAGAAAGGCTTACGAAATTTAATAGGATATTCCCAAAGTCTACACGACTAATCATTCAAGAGAGTAGGAATGTGGGGGTGTGATACCAAAAGAAAACAAAAGAAAACAAAAGATACTCTCCAGCTCTGAGAAAAATCTCGCCTTTTCAACAGTCGCAAAGCCTCTTTTTCCCCACCAAAAGGGGGGAGAAAAAGGTAGGAAAGGAGGGGGAGATGGTGGCTTGGAAAATAGCTGCGATTTTGAAGCGTAAGAGGACAATCATGATTGAGAATGGGAACAGACTCAAATGGGTTGGAGCCCCCTTACCCTTTTCCTACTTTTTCCACTGCTCACTCATTAAACATTCATATATACAAAGAGATAAATATGAAGTGGGTTTGCCTCAAAGTTCGTAAAGAAATGAAAAGCTTACGTTCTGGTCCCGAAGATCTTACTCCGTGGGGTCCTTGAAAATGCTCTCATTGTTTTATTGCACCTCCCCCTAACATGGCCGATATAGTAGGCTATTCTAGTACAAAACCACCCAGCATAAAGTGTTGGATCATATGAGTAATGAGAGATAGTCCACTAAAGCATGTGTCTCTTTTCCCCTTTTTGCTGCTCTCCAATATGTTTAATCCCTAGATCAAACCTTACAAAATATACATAGCACCTCGGAAAATTATTTGTCGATCAACCTTACATCAAGTTGTCAATTTTTGAGGCGATCCTAAAGGCTGGACCATCATTAGGACGGAATGTGCTAAGTTGGGTATTTGTTGGGGAAGACCATAGGAGATTCCTTTTAGACAAGGTATTGGAAAAACAAAATAATTGACGTTGATTTAAATTAAGGTGGGGGCTTGCCCAACCGACCTGGTCAATCTAATTGGACCACACTAGCTGCACTTGCACTATGCTGACCACAGATTGGAGATTTTGACGGTATAGAGAAGGTGTTCCGTGAGTCTTCGAGATAGAAATTGGCTTATGGTCGTTTGAAGTTGATGGGCATGAAGAATGCTTTTTTGACAAATCGGTTGGATGCATTCTAGCCTTGAATTATTTAGTTATTATATGAAAAGATGGGACAGTCACAATAGCTAAAGTTATGAATAGGTCCTAACGTGTTTAGCCTGATCCGTAATCTCCAAAAAAATCAACTTCGAATAATGTGATTGGTTACTATTTATGAAGCACGGGCTACTTCACAAGATTAGTCTAGCCCAACCACAACGCTATGGTAATTTTTTCACAAATGATCGAAAGCATTTTAACCTTGAATAATTTAGTTATATGAAAAGACTGGAGGGTCTTTGTAGCGGAACTTATGAATAGGTTTAACGTGTTTAGCCCAATTCATGATCTCCAAAAAATCAATTTTGAATTGTGCGATTGTTTACTATTTATGAAGTATGGGTTATTTCGTGAGATTAGTCTAGTCAAATCACAATGCTATTGTAATTTTTCCTTAAACTCAAAGTTTTATAGTCATGAAATGTCCGATTCGATGTGATTATAATGGAATCTAATGAAGTAAAATGAGAAAACTTGGGCTCAAGTGTCAAATTAAACTTTGCCAAGTAAATCAATAGAAGGGATTGGTGAACAAAATGGAAGGAATATTGCTATAAGAATAATTATCATCCTATCTGGGGAAAAAAACATGCGCTGAAAACAATATGCGATAAAACTTATATATATATAAAGAGAAAGGGAATCTTATACAATCCCATGAATATAGAATTTATATAATTGCATACAAAATCCTATGGGGCCCATTATCATTGATTGTGGGCAATTGCCTTCGATTGGGGTCATCCGTTTTAAATGCTGCAATAATCGATATTCGGTAGTCCTGGTTCTGATTTGATTAGACCTGTTTGGCAAGAGTAAAGATTGGATTTATAATATCCTTTGAATTGCGTAAAACATGGTCAAACTGCTAACAGTTCTAAAAATATAAACTATGTGAGGCGGGCTGTAATATTTGTATACTTTGAAAACCTTATTCACATAAAGACTGAACTTTGGCATAAGTCTAAAATATAAAATATGTAATTAGAGAGGCAACTAAGAAAAATATATTTTGACCTCGAAACTTGTATTTTGTTATTATATTAAAAAATTGTCGGGCCAGTGTCAATTGCTATGATAATATAAGTTATTAAAAAAGCATAGTTTAAATTTCAAATACTATTTCACTTAACGGATAAAACACTAGATGAAGACATATGCTAGCCCGTTTAATATGCAGAGTTGTGAATTGGAAAAGATGAAAATATTAATGTTCATCGTTTTTTTCACTTGCCAAACCTGGATCCCTAGGCAATCGATTGAAACATAGTGTAGTATTATCTCCCCTTAAGTAGCATGACCCTGATCTACATTAGTAGCCTTTTTAATCTCAAACTTGATTCTAGTTGCTCCTGTCGAGCTTGGGACCTTTTTGAAAAGGCCTTGTCATAGATTTGTTGGGGGTTAACCAACTGTATCTAAGACTCTATGGTAAATAGCTACATAATTAAAGTGCAAATCGTTATTTCGTGAGTTAGTTATATAGTAGTGGATGGTCCTTTCTATGCCGCCGTAGGTGGGTGTCATCCTGCAATAACGTAGATGTGATGTGCCATGTTATCTAAAGTCGTCATGCATAATGTTAGAATATTCAGTTCAAAATCTTATATTTAAAAGTATAAGAAGACCACATGTATATAAAAAATATATGAGATCCTTTAACACCTTCTCTCACATCCAAGAGAGTTAAGAACAACACAATGAATCTGACAAATAGAGGGATGCACATGCAAAATAAACTTGGGCAAAACCTATGCCTTGTGAGAATTTTTGACCTAAAACCTTAAATTTTTAAGTAAAAGGAGATAGCATACATACAACGAGCATATAAACCTAGAAAATAAGTATGGAATACTTTATCACATAAAAAGGAAAAATTACCAAAAATGTCCTAAAATTCTTGAAATTGTGTCATTTTAGTTCTAAACTTATTTTTTTGCCCATTTTGCAATTGTGTCAATTTAATACATCCAGCCATGGCGGACAATTTTTTAATAATATTTTATTTTTTTCAATTTTTTTTCCTTTTTCTCTCTTTAATTTTTTTTTTTGTCTCCTCCCTCCTTCTTCCTCTTGCTTCCACAAGCAGCCAAAGAGGAGGGTTGATTGCCAGAATAATGTCACCAGTCAATGGCGAGCTTATCTCGGAGTCGCTGGGCAAGGGCAAGCTCGCCTAGCCACTAGCAAGCCCTCACGTGAGCCCCTATCAAATCTAGTAAGAGCGCACCTTGCCTAGTGACGATGAGGCGAGCCCTCACTAGATCTGGGTGAGTCGTCCTCATGCAGTAATGGTGAGGCGAGCTTGCCATTGGTTGGCCGTGTAATTTTGGCGACTAGCCCTTCCCTTTGGCCAGTCGTAGAAGCAAGAGGAAGAAGGAGGGAGGAGGAAAAAAGAGAGAGGGAAAATAAAATAAAAAAGAAAAAATTCGAAAAAATAAAATATTATTCAAAATTGTCTACTAGCACCAACCTATGTCCACGTCAGCGGCAACCAACCAAATTTGGCCAAATAGACTAAGTTGGCATTATTGCAAAATATTTAAAACTCAATTGAACAAAAAAAATAGGTTTATGATTGATTTGTCACAATTGTAATAGGATTAAGGCTTTTTTGGTGATTTTCCCCCATAAAAATTGCCTCTATTAAATCAATTTTCTTCTTCAATTTTCATCACAATGAAAATTGACATGAGGTGAAGATAAATTGCACTTCATGTGTAATTACTTAATGGGTCTAGTTTGTTTGAGATCAACTTATGGATATAGACATCGAATGTCGCTAAAAGCGAGTTGCATGTCCAAAAGAGCCTGTGATTTTTTCTTCCAAATGACAATTATATTCTTACAGAAATAATTGCTGTGGTGCATCCCATTCGATTTAGATAGTTTTCAATGTTGTATATATATATATATATATATATGTTTTTATATTTGTTTTTATATATATATTCAAAAAAGGCTTTTTTCGCCTTTTCATTTGTCAAATGAATTAATTCAATTAAAAATACTTTGACTCGTCTATGTGCATGCTATCTATTCTACCATACCCTTAATTAAGTTAAAAATATATATTTATTTAATAACTTAAACTTTTTAAAAGGTTAATAATGATCCGGCAAAAATTTTCAATTTTTAATAAGACCTTTAAGAGGAGTTGGTGCTATGTAATCCTGATTTCTTCCTCGATCAATGCGCGACTACCGAAGAAGAACAGTGACTCCTATTTCTTTCATCAAAGGCGAATTACTAAACCCAACAAAACTTTCGACAATAAAGAAGAAAGTTGGTAAAAAGGTGAAATTACTCAATGTTTCATATTCATACCACCATTATAAGGGTTGGTAAAATTGTATTGATAAGGGTTGGCATTTATACTGACAAATATTTATTTTAGACTTTGCGTAAAGGAGTTATAAATTTTCTTGTCGGTGGTCCCAAAGAAAAAGGAAACAAAAAAAGGGAAGAGAGTACTAGTCTATGGGCAGTCATGAGTGCCAATGGTTTATACGCATGCATGAACAATAGATATATCTATTGTTGAAGTATATAGTCAATACGTGATCATAAATAAGAAAATTAGAATTTTATTGGTGCCCCTCACTATATAAATAGAGTTATCAATGTACTCTTTTATCAAAACAATTAAGTAAAGATGAAATTTTCTTCTTAGAAAAATGACGCAAATAATTTATGAACTTTGGTTTAATGTGCAACATGATTCCAACCTTTTAATTTGCTCAAGATGATATGAATTTTAGCTCAATATAAAATATAGCCCCTAAAATATTATAATATTTAACATGGTTCATGAACTTTTAGTATATATTCAATTTAGCCCGTAATCTATATAAAAATATTTATTATTGTCACTAAGATTAAATTAATCGAAAGACACTATTAAACATTTTTCATATATTTAAGGAGTTAAATTGAATATGTACCAAAAAATTCAGGGATCGCATTGAATAAATTAAAAGTTTAAAGACCAAATTGCATAATGGGGTAAAGTTCAGGACTGCATTGAGAAAATTAGAAATTTGAAAATCACATTGTACATTTGACTAAAATTCAAGGAATATGTGTATCATTATCTCATTTACTTATAAACGAGCTATCCAACCAATTTGATCCTACTTGTAGTCTCAATGATGGAAAGTTGAAATTTTATAACATTTGTAGAATAAATTATTTGTGGTTCTGTATATTTCAATCGCTGGCATGCATGTCTTGTCTTAAATGTGCTCCATTTGGGTCAGGATGAATTCTCTAATTAGCGTGCTCCTTTTTTTCTATTTATTTTAATTTTTCTTTTCCAGCGAGTGATTGCTTGCTGTCAAAAACTCAATTTTCAAGTTGAGAATAATAAAACGGAAGAAAGAATAGTGAAATTTCTGATATATTTTTCTGTTTGATAATGGAGGGTTCATAAAGTCTATTTATAGATTTTACAGGATGACTATTTAAGATAACATACATGCAATCTTGAAAGATAAGGAGAATCAACAGAATTATCAAATATCTCTAACATAAGAAATTATTTTAGAGAAATCTCTAGTTATTTTTAACATACCCCTCAAACTCAAAGTAACTCAATTTTCTTGAATTTGAAATCAAGTCAAACAGCTTGTTCTTCGATGAAATCAACATTTAACGGTGTTGGGCTTAGTGGATCCACAGTGCGTGATGGCATTCGGTGGTTGCTCAGGCGAAACTTTGGACTATCAAATATCTCTAGTATATGAGATTATCCTGAAGAGTTCCTTAATTATCTCTAACAATTTACATGGGCTAATCCAACGATGGTGCTTGACCTTGATGTACAGTTGCGTATTTGATGCATTTACAAATTGGTCATTTTCACCTCACCCTAAAGTTAATCTTCATGCATTCATGCTTAAATGGACAAAGCTTGTATGAATAAGTAGGGTGCTTATTTTCTTCATTTCCGCTTTCGACTCCAAAGATTGCGCCGCATCTTCCAAAGCATCATTCAAGGCTTTAACGATAGCCGATGTTATGGCCTGGGCTTTGCTTAAATGGCACTCCTTCTGCAAGAGGTAAAAATAGCAGTCATCTAAGATTAAAAGCTTTGGTGGAGCCACCACTTAGCGCTAATTTCTCCTCGAACATGAGAGTTAACAGCTCATCGAAAACCCATCAACTATCACATTCCAGCACATTATCTTCTCAGCAAGAAATAAGCGTATAACCCAGTAAGCAAGCGATGCGAAATACTTTAAATGAAAAATCACCCTCCATTTACTCGGTTTTCTTTTTCAACTTTCTTTGTGATGAACATTAGCATGAGGCATAAAAAAATCACATTTCAATATGTAATCTCTTAATGGGTCTAGTTTGTCCGAGATCAACATGTGAAGGCAAAACAAGCCTATAGTTATTTTTTTCCAAACAACAATCATATTACTATAGAAATAAATATAATGATGCTATTATAATAAATACATATTCGAAATGTGAAATTTTGTTGAGATCATTGTCAATTTTACTAAAAATTTAAGCTATTAGTTAAATATTTAACCCTCCACTCATGCTTAGTTTGGTCTTTTTGCCTAATACTAAGGCATGGAAATATTTAAATGAGGTGGTAAATGGAGCTTGAAAAGACTCAAATTCAGAATTTGCAACTCTAATACAATCTAAGATTTTTTATGGAACCATTATCAACTGTCATAAAATATCAAGCTGTTAAATAAATGTGTGATTTATTATTTAAATATTATAATACGAAAATTGTCCTTCTTTTTTTCTTTTTCATTGTCCAAATGGATTAATATAATTAAAAATACTCAAACTGGTCTATGCGCATATTGCTCTATTCAATCATACCCTTAACTAGAACAATGTAGGCAATTCTGTAACAAGACCTACCATATGAGTTGGTGTTGTGTGATCTCAAAGTCTTCCTCACTCAATTCGCAACTACCCAAGTAGAACATGTGTTTATTCCATTCATCAAAGGTGAAATCACTAAAGCCAACAAAACTTTCGACACTAAATAAGAAAGTTCGAAAAAAGGGTAATCAATGGTTAATGTCGGGCCCTTCAACAAGACATTGGCAATTCTCAATGTTTCATATTCATTCCACCATTAAATGAAAACGTGAAGAGTTGGTAAAATCGAATTTATAAGGGTCGGCGTCTATGCTGACAAGAAATTTATTTTAGAATTTACGTGAGGCTAGCAATAGACCAAAGACATAACTCATCATTGAACTCCTTTCTCTCTCTTTTTTCCTTCGGAACTGGTGACAAGCGTCTGCTCTTCCGGCGACGAACTTTAACTCAGCCAGAGATCGACATCTTTCCCAACAACTTTCCCAACAACAACATGACGTGAAAAAGAGAACATTTATAGACATGCAGAGACAATCGTGTTCGATTGGCCTTGTTGGGGGCCTCGTAAAAGATCATCTAAGGAAAGCAAAAAGATGAGAAAAAAGGAAGGCCTCGTCCAAGGGTAGTCATGAGTGCCGCCGGATTCCATGCATGCATGAGCAATCAATTAATTTTTAGAAAATTATTACCAAAAATTCAAAACCTTTGCTGTAGGACGTGGTTATAAAAAACCTTTTTCATTTCACCAAAACCCCCTAAATTTGTACAAATGACACAAATTATATCCCCCATTAGACTTCCACCCATAATGAAGTTTAAAAATCCAAAGTAAATTTATTTCGAGTTACAAATTCCCTCGGTGTCTATGCATCCAATCGTGTCAGATTTTTAACAGTCATTGTGGATGAAATTGTGACAAAGGGTTTCTGGTCATTACTTTGGTTTGGGGTATTGGTGAGACGGAAAAAAAATTGGGATATTTATGTCCCAAGAAAAAAAAATTAAGATTTTTAGTGAGTTTTTCGCTCATTTCTATTATTCTAATGGTCCAAAATCTTACAAGTAGTTCTCATACCTTATTGACCCAATTGATATATAAATATCAACAAGTTGTCCGTTCAATTTGATCCTACTCATAGCCTTGACAATGAATATTTGGAATTGCATAACTTTTATAAATTAAAAGTTAGTAGTGGCTCTCCATATTTCCATCGCGTGCTTGCTGTCAACTAATCTTAAAATGGTGTCTATTCCATATGATTTTTACTTTCTACCAATTACTTAAAATTCCATCAGATCTTACTGCTCTATCAAATGTATTATTGGCCTCTTTAATTCTTCCAAATCATACATTTATAAATTGGATATTGATGAAAAAATTAGGATTAAATTGACAAATCATTAAAAGATTTAGAATTAAATTGGTATAATGAAGAAGTTCATGACATTTTGAATAATTTTCCTATTTTGTAAAGTGAGATGCTAAAATTCCACGGTTGGAATCTTTTAAAGAATCCAATTTAAATTCCGAATCAATGTTAGGACTCGCCAATTATTCCTGATATAAATTTCGACGGACGAAAGTCCGATTTTGAAGTTATGTTAGCAGGCAACCCTACCATAACAAGCATAATTATTTTGCCCCCTGAATTCAATACACAGCCAAAAATTCTAAAATTCTACGGGCTGGCTGGGGCCTGTTTATTGATCCTGCAAAATGCCACAACCACCAGCCTGGCCAGAATGATGGATTGTCACAATTTGAATTTTTATTTCCGTTTAATCAGCATAAAAAAATTAAGTGTTAATACACATAATCCATATTTTTCACTAAAGAATGCTTATTAAATATGATTTGGCATGTATCTAAAGATGATCATTAACATTTACCTAGCATATATTACTAATAGAATAGAGGGCTAGTGACACAAATAATTTTTGAGCTTTGACTTAATGTGTAATGTAATTCTTGAATATTTAATTTGTTCAATCTTATCACTAGAGTTTAATATATATTTAATGCAGTCTTTGAACTACATGAAAATATTAAATATTGTCATTCCATTAATTCATGTTTAGGAAAAATATTGAGTATTTTCATATACTCTAAGAACTAAATTGAACATGTACAAAAAATGTATGGATTACATTGAACAAATCAAAAATTTATGAATGATATTACATATTGAGCTAAAATTTAAGGACCACATTGAACAAATAAAAAGTTCATAATATAAAGGCAAAGTTCAGATATCATTCGCGTAATTATCCCTTTTATCTATAAATGAGTTATCCATCTTTGATCATTTTGTGAAAAAGGATGAAAGGAAGGAAAATGGAGAGAGAGAGAGAGAGCCCAATTGGATTCAAAGTATGGACTCAATACGATCCTCTAAAAGGAACACTGAAAAAGGTAGGTATTAGTTTATAAAAATGGATTCAAGAGACTCAAAATGCTACACAATATGTCAAAATTGCACTTGGGAGTAGGGGTGCATTCAAACTATAAAAGGACTTGACCCGCTCCATGCAAATTAATCCTCTAAAAGGAACACTTTATATAACCTCATAAAATAGTACCGTTAAAAAGTAGGTATCACTTTATAAAGTAATATGCCTTTTCCCATTCAATGCGAGACTCGATATGTCAAACTCACACTTAGGAGCGGGGTGCATTCAAACTATAAAAGGACTCGATCCATTCCATACGGATTAATCCTCTAAAAGAAACACTTTGTATAATTATATAAAATAGTCCCATTAAAAAGTAAGTATTAGTTTATAAAGTAACATTACTTTTTTAATTTGACGCAAGACTCGAAATGTTACAAAACAAGTCAAAATCATACCCGGAAGCAGCGTGCAATATAAGAAATAGTCCAATCACCACCGGGCGGTGGAAGTGGGAAAAAATTGAGTGTGAAAGTAAACAAACAATCAACTAAAATGCAAATGCTTGTTGGCCACAAAGGGAAAAAAAAAAGAACTAAAAAATACATGCTTGTCGTTTTTCCACATGTGTGACATGGAGCTGGCGGTGAAGACAGGAGTCTTCTTCCTTGGACCTTCCCCGTAGCGTTTGTCGGGGACCAATGTCAAATGCAAACTTTGTCCTTTTTCGCCTATTTTTTCACCTTTTTTTTCGTTCTTTCTTTTACCCCAATCTTTTTTGGATACATTTCTAGAAGAACAGCGCCAACGCAGTGAGACTTTCGAGTTGGGATGGCCAGGGACATGCCGCTTGGAAAGTCAGCCATTCAATGAGAAGTTCATTTGAATTATGAAAAGTTGCCCTGTTTGTTGATTAACCATGTATTAATTCTTGGACATTGTAAAGAAAAGACAGACTTATCCAAATAAAAAGTTGCCCTAAATTCTTGGGGTCGTATGTTTATACTTTGGCTTCCCATTAAAGTTTAACATACAATCAAAATTTCAAAAACTACATTTGAATTCACATGTTAAAATTTGTACATTGTAAAAATTTCAAGTGACATTGCCTAAAAAGTCAAAATATATCTATTGCAAAATTTACATTAACCAATACCTATCCAAACACATTTTTAATAATTAGATTTCAGAATATTTTGTAATAAATTACAAAGGCTTAAGGGGGCTGAAGCTCCCGCTTGTCCCTCCCTGATTCCCTAATATTTTCGGGACCATTAATCCGAATATACATTATTAAATTTTAAAAATTAGACATTTAAATGTATAGCAGCATCATATGTTTAAAGCTTTTATTTGTTGTCTACAAATAAAAATAACCGAAAAAGTCCAAGACTCATTTCACTCACATCATTTTTCATTTTCATCAGTGATCACACATAATGAGGTTAAGCACGAAGACAAACATAGATCTTTAGTGTTTATATATACTACATATACATCTACATTTTAAAAATTACTTTCCTTTGAAATAGATATTTTTTTATAGATCAGTTACTCATTTTTCTAATAAAAATATTATTATTTTAATACGCTGATTAGGCATAACGTGAAAAAATGAATGAAATTTTGAAAAAAGAAATGATTTGACGTGAAATTTTGTAACGATCGAGAAAAGGGAATATGGGAACAGTGCGAGAAGGCGCTTGCCATCGCTGCTTTCTTTGACTTTCCTTTTGGGTTCTTCCCGATGCAGATATGACACATTTACAGATTCTCTCTCTCCTCCTCCTTCTTCTCCATTTCCTATTTTCTCATAACACCCAGACCCCCCCCTTTCTTTCTCTCTCTCTCTAAACTTCGTCTTCTTCCTCGGGCAAGCGTGTTTTAACCTGTGCCCTTTTCGTATTTCTGCTTCTGCAATGCTCGTGCACTGCATATAAATCCAGGGTGTCCTTGGCAAATCCGCCATTGTCAGCACTCATGCAGAGAGAGAGAGAGTAGAGAAAAAAGGACCGGTAGCTTTCATTGATTTCATAAAAAATATAGCATTTTTGAAAAGGTTATTTTTTTAAATGATGATATATTTTGGTATTTAATCGAAATCTGAAAAATGAATTGAAAAATATATTCTGCTGTTTGATAAGAAAATTTTTTCCTCTATACACTCCTTTTAATAATTTTTTTTACTATTTTATTTTTAAAATCGATTTTTAAAATTTTTCTCTTTTATTTTCTTTATTTTTAAATCAATTTTAAAATTATCTCTTTGGCCGACCATCGACAATGACGATAGCCTAGGAAGTACCAATACTCTTCGAAAGCCTTCATGTCATGTTGGACATTTAGACACATGTCCGACACTCTTCAATACTTGATCAACATGTGTTGGAAAATTTGACACTTGATCAACTTTCCTCGACACTCTTTGACACTCGAGTCGGAAATTTCGGTACGTGAGTTCGAATTCCAACATGTACGCGATTAATTTTAATTTTTTTGATAAATGATGGGTCAAAATGTAAATATGTAAAAAATTTAAAAATTAACATTAAAAATATGATAAAGGGGGAAAAAAGAAAAGCCTAATGGTCTCTTTTCTTCTTATTTACTTCCCATGACACATAATTCACCCCTAAGTTTTTTTTCTTATCTTCCAACATGCTTTTACATGTGAGTCCAAAATGTGGATTGCTTGATTTTTTCCTCCAAGTTTTATGGACTATTAGAATGTAGTTGAATTTGTCAAATTAAAATGATGAACAATATTAATAAATGGAGGATTAATGTTTTTTAATGTAAATTCATCATAAACTCTTTTATTATTATTTAAATTGAAATAATTAATAAAGATGATAATTTAAATGAAATATATAAAAATATATATTTAATATATAAAAAATATTTTTCGACGTGTCCAAATTCTTTATTTTGGAAGAAAAACATGTCGGTGTGTCGCGTCGCGTCGTGTCGTGTTACGTGTCGCATTTGTGTCGTGTCATGTTATGTGTCACATATCACTATCGGTGCTATTTAGGTGACAATCGGCAATTGGCACCAAGCGAGATCCAGCCTCACCAAATTTGGTGAGTTGGGAGAGGCTCAAGCCTCACCTTGCTTGCTGCTCTAGTGAGGCCCTAGCTCGCCCCAAAAAATATATAAAAAATGAAAAAAAGAAGAAGCAAAATGTGTTTTTGTGAAAAAGAGTGAAGTAAAGAAGATATGAAAAATATTTTCCTCTACTTAAAAATTGTAAAATATTTTCCCTATTTTAGAAGACCTTTTTAATTGATGGAAAATATTTTCCTTAACTGGTTCATTTTCTATAAAACAAATATCGAAAAATTTGGAAAATATTTTTCTAAAAATTATTTTTCATGAAATAAATAGAACCTTTAGCCTCACTTCTATTACATTCTTGCTATAAGGGGAATTATGCTTCATTTGCTTCTTCATTGACTGAAAAATAAATTGTTGTACTTTATATTCATTTTCTCTTTTGATTGCATTTCCATTTACTAGTTTTTTGTTTCCTCAAGAGACATAAAAGCCAAGGACATTCGCAATGGCTTTAACGTTACATTAATTCGAAAATATGATTGATCAAGATAGACCAAGGCAATTTTTCTAGCCAAAAAAAAAAATAAAAGAGACGGATCGAGGCAATGAAAATGATCGGATTGGTGTGTACAAAGCTCATAGTAGTATGAAGAAACACAAAGACAATCGACATGAGAAATTACATCGGGTAGCATGAATACACTTTTTAATTGAAGTTAAATATGTCTCGAAAGCTGTTGGTCGATCATAAAAATCCTGTTCAAATCACGAATACATAACTACAATTTCAATAATCACGAGAGGAAAAAAAATCGACAAATAAAACTCTAATTCATATTCCTTTTTATCGTAATTATTGGAGTGACGAGGAAGAAACTTTCCATAACGTTCACATAAGAAAAGTTTCGAAGCCGTCTTTTTTTTTATTCAGTAAAAAAGCACTTTTGCGCAAATTTGCATATCTCCGAGTGTTTACTCGTGTTCCCGAATGCAGAGGAGGATAATAGATCTATGTTGAAATTCTGTCTAATCTCAATAATAAAAATTAATAAGATAATTTCTCATTAATATCAATAGGTATTGGGCTTCACTTCTTTAGTGGAGTATATACTTTGAAAATATATATTTTTAAAAAGGAAGCTTGCATTATTTGAATGAATTAATTGATAAAAATATTTTTATTATCAATGGCAATTTACATCTAAATATTTTCATAAGCGATGAAAATATTTTTAATTCACTCATTTTTGCAAACAATAAAAATGATGATTTTAGGAAAATATTCTCCAAAACATTCTTTTTTCTCAAAACAAAGGGAGCACAAATTACCTCTCCTAAAGAAATTGTTATTGGGATATTAGATTTTTTCACCGAAATTAAAATTTCGAATAAAAGAAGCAAAAGAGCAATTAAAAATGAAATCCACGTCGGACGACCAGATCTCGGGACTCATGTACAGGGTCGGTCGGTCAAAGACCCGGAAAACAAAGGGATGAGCACGACTGTGACAGAAGGCGAAGAGCGCGAAGCGGCGGTTCAAAAGTTTTTGCCTCAAATGGCGTCGTTTTGGAGTTGACGTCTCCGGTTCACCTTCGCCTTATTACTGCAGCGCTCCGCCGTAGCCGCCGGTTGGGAGGATTGCAAATTTTTTTTTTTTACTGAGGTAGATCGGATTTGTGTTGGGAATGATATTTACTGTTTTCTCCCTTTTTCTTTGCTTGTCAATGAAAAATAATGTTATCTATGTCAATATAAAAAGGAAAAAGGATTAATATCACAAAAAACTTTAGATTAGTATATTTGTGACCAATATAACCCATATGACTACAAAAAACCTAAAATTAATATATTTGTGACAAATTTATCCCAAACTAATTTTTTGATTGAAAAAATGCAAATTGGTACAATTTTGACAAATATACTCCCCATTAAATTGGATTAATACCATAAAAAAAATACAAAACTGGTAAAAGTATGACAAATGAAGAGTAAAATCCCAAACTGGTATATTAATTAAGTATTACATGTCATTCAACTCGGTAAAATTTAATGGAAATTAATATATGATAAATTTATTACAATTATATTAGTTTGGGGTAAAATATTCAGTTGTTAAAAATTAGTTTGGAGGAAAATTTGTCACAAGCTTATTAATTTGGAATTTTTGTGTGGTATTAACTCAAAAAAGAAAGAGGTAAAAATGTAGGTGAAAAGTTCTTTATCCTTCGAATTGTTGGTCGGTTCATATCTAAATCATACTTGATGGGAAACCACTATACCGATTTCTTTGTAGATGTATTGGCAACACAACACGTGGAGTTACATTTTATTTGAGACTATGTTCTTCCTTTTCAATAAATTCATTTGATTCAATGATTCGTGAGTTTCTAGGCTTTCTCTATAGACAGAGTAGTGGTTCTTTTATGAATGATCCTCTAGAATCCTAGAAAGAAGATCGGATCTTTTGATCAATTACAATTCAAATTAGTGTTTTACAATGGGTTTCGATAGTTTAAAGATTATGATAGAGCATGGTAAACTGTTGTAGAAATAAGCCCACTATTTTGGGAAACCATCTCTATAGAGCGACAGAGTGAAGTTCTACAATTGTTGATGGTACAACTAATGGATACTCGTGGGATGTGAATTTCAAATGACCATCTAAGGTCTATTTGCTATAAATTCAACCAAAAGGTCGAAACCATGAAATGTAATTGTATTTCTGAGTAGAAGTATGGCCATACATAATAAAAAAAGCGAGTGTTAAGTGTGCGCTTGTATCTATAGAAGCAGAGATACATGTAGAAGGAAGCATCTTCAAATATTGTAACGTTTCAAGAATTATGTAGTGGATTTTAGCTTCAATATGAATTGTTAGAGCTAGAAGTGAAATAGGCCAAGTGGAAAATAAATAGGGAAAATGCCACCAAAAATCCTAAACTATGCCCGTTGAGACAATTTTATCATGAACTTTTTTTTGTACCATAAAAAACCCCAAACTATACCCATTGGGATAATTTTACCTTAAACTTTTTTTTGTACTATTAAAAACCATAAATTATGTTACTTGGGACAATTTTACCTTGAACTTTTTCTTGTGCCACAAAAAACCTTAAACTATGCCACTTGAGACACATTTACCCCAAACTTTTTAACTAAAGGGCATTTTCGTCTTTTCCTTTTTTTTTTTTTTTTTTTCTCTTCCCTCTGCTGGTCCAACAGAGGGGAGCCAGCGACGGCCACCCTCGCCGGCGGCGACGTCCGACTAGGGTGGCCCACACTAGGGAGGGTTGGGGGTGACCCTCGCCCAAGTCGGGGGCGACCCTTGCCCGGTCGGGGGTGGCCCTCCCTAGCGGGGGTCACCCTTGCCACAGGGCGAGGGTGGCGGTGGTGGCGGCGAGGGTGGCTGTTGCCGACGCCGGCTCCCCCTCTGCTGGTGGGGAAGAAGAAAAAAAAATTAAAAAGAAGAAGGAAAAGACAAAAATGCCCTTCAGTTAAAAAATCCGAGATAAATGTGTCCCAAATAGCATAGTTCAGGATTTTTCGTGGCACAAAAAAAATTCAAGATAAAATTGTCCCAAGTGGTATAGTTTGGGGTTTTTTATGTCACAACAAAAAGTTCAGGGTAAAATTGTCATAAGTGACATAATTTGGGGTTTTTATGGCACAAAAAAAGTCCAGGGTAAAATTGTCCCAAGGAGCATAGTTTGGGGTTTTTGGTGTCATTTTCCCAAATATATATACTCTCCATTTCTTCCATCCTTTTGAACTCCTAAATATTATGTCGTTAAAAGATAACTATTGTTTTGAGGTGGGAAACATTGGGGGTATTTGAGTTCTTTTAGTATGATTGTAATCTTTGTCAAATAGCTATGCTAATAACGGAATTTTATGGTACTCTCTCTATAAATGTAGGTTTAACTAGCTGAATTGCAATAATCAGAAGTTCGTGTTATTCCATATATTCTGATCGTTATGGCTCAATTGCTTGTTTTTAGCAACAATAGATGTGGCCATAATGCTATAATATATGAAATATCGAGAACAATGCACAGGAATGCAACTCATCTTTGGTTATTAATTGCTTGCCGCCATCATGATTCGTGAAAAGATAGTCCAACACTATTTTTGTGGCCATGGTAATGAATCATGGAATAATAGCACTTCATGTGCATTGTTCCACCATCAGTCATTACTTTAGCACTTCCACTACTTTAAAATAATTATCGTGTTCACAACGATTTGTCTATTCGGATTCAAGAGTACATAAGGAATGAGTACGCATGGAAGACGTGAACTTTGACCAAATGATAGTAGGTTAAGATCGGGACATGACCATTTGTTTCATTTTGCAAATGCATTCGTTGTGGAATGCCTTTGGATCGGTGTGAGGAAGCATAGGAACTATGCTGCAACAAGCGCTTGTCGAGTTTGATTCAAGTCCTGAGATATATAAAAAGGAATTTGTATGTTTAATTGAATCTACGCCAACTTAGTCAATAGATACTATCAAGATTTTTGGGACAAATCGTTCAATTAGTCATAAAGTTATTGTACAAATGTTAATTCAGTTCTAAATTTTCAATTTGCCCATATAGTTATACATTGCCAAATATTGCTGATGTGACAGTGTGCCACGTAGGACGGTTGATGACTAAATTAAATTGATAAAATTGAAAGGTTTAAGATTGAATTGACATCTATACAATAACTTTAGAATCGATTGGTTATTTTCCCCAAATTTTGAATCTACCATTACTATTTCTTTAAGATTTCATGTACTTCCATTGACAACACCAATTAAATTCATTTTTCTGAATTTTTTTAGCTATTGTTCTTGAGTAACTTGGACCCTTCGCCCTTCATATTTCAACCCATTTTCACTTAAGGTTTTTTTTCCTAAACAAATGTATGTCTTATTTCAAGCTATATTTTTAAGATACAATGTCATGCATTTAGTATGGTACCCAATAATAAGAAACAATTGAATAAAACACCTTTCCTAGGGATGTTCCCACTAAGAATCCTATACTTCTCTCAATGGCGCACGGATACCCTAAACTTTTTTACATCTCACCGGTAGCACAATACTTGTAACATATAGCCAAAAGTACCTTCCGTTACACCTCTATTCATATTGGCCGTAAAAAATACGACAAGCCAGTGTGTGCCTTTTGTTATGTTAGATTCATTTACCTAGCATTGTCTACAAATGCCGTTGCGTCGGATTTTTAATAGCTACAATGTATGGAAGTCTATTTTAAGTTACCGGTACAGGTTTGGGATATCGATGAGATGAAAAAATAGTGCGGGTATCAGTGTCCTAACAAGAAAAATTTATGATTATTTACAAGATTAT
This sequence comes from Angophora floribunda, assembly GCA_014182895.1. Taxonomy (NCBI): domain Eukaryota; kingdom Viridiplantae; phylum Streptophyta; class Magnoliopsida; order Myrtales; family Myrtaceae; genus Angophora; species Angophora floribunda. The sequence continues at coordinate 33,098,640 of CM024709.1, read as the reverse complement.
CACTTGAACTCTTGCTATACCCTTTTTATATCTCTTTATAACGAATTTTAATGAATTCATATAATCAAAATTATTATTCTTCCAATGTATGAGAGTAGGTAGACCTTGGTCCTTTTGCCTTGTGTATTCCCCCAACAAAATCAACGGAGGCTTCACACCACAATCGATTTTGGTAACTTTTTCGGTCATCCCATGTTCCAAAACACACTCAAGTCACCGCCAACATGGGAATACCATGATACGACCTTGCAATTTTTCCTTGTCGACACTCGAACGATCAAAACAGCATCATGGAGCTGAGAGAAGACAAAAAGCAGACTCTCCAACATGCCGCAACGACACACTCATTCGCTCAGGCACTCAAAAGAGGCACGAACTTTGTCATTGATTGTCCATTGATTCAGATGTGGAGCTAAAGATCTGCTCTGATTCATTCCTGAAATTGGGTCTTTTTCATATTGGGATAGACATGTCATCTCGAAACCAGATTTCAAAAACATGAAAATCTGAGTTATATAGGATAACTTTATCCGGGATGAAGCCAAATGTCGTGAATTGACTTACAATCACATGAGATTTAACATTCATTCACGAGACCTTACAAGAGTTTGGTGCAATGTGACTAATTCATTTAGGGATAATGACATGAATAATTTCTAAACTTTGACTCCATGTGCAATATTCATGCACTTTAACCTAATGTGCAATATGATATTTGAAATTTTAATTTATTCAAGTATTTGATCAATGTGGTTATAGAAATTACAACCTAATGTGAATGTAATCCCTAAATTATATGAAAATGTTTAATATAGTCCTTCAATTATTCAAAACATCATGGACAATATTGAATATTTTTATATGATTCAATGACTAAATTGAGCATATACCAAAAGTTTATGGACTATATTAAATAAATTAAAAGTTCATGGACCTTATTGTATATTGGACTAAAGTGTAAAGACAATATTGAACAAATTAAAAGTTTAGATTTCACATTGCATATTGCACCAATGTTCAAAGACCATTTGAGACATTTTCCCATTCGTTTATCATATGAATGTGCAAAAATAGGCTCCCTGGCCATTATTCCAATATTGACATTTTTGATAATGTACTTAAAAGTTGCAAATCTGAAAGAAACACTTTTTAAGAAAGTGGGGTTAGTCGAAAATTATAATTTACAGACTCCTAAGTTGAGAATTATAAACTAATCAAATGACATTAAAGATAATCCATAGGTGTTCCCCCTTCATCTTCTCTTTATTTGCATCACATTGAACAACGTGTGGTCCATGTTTTGGTTAATTTCGATGTTGCATTTGGTAAGATAAAAAAGACATAATTAGGTTGCATAGAATTGAGCGAGGGAGTGTCTAAAAGAAAGGGAAAAAAGGGTGAGATTCTAGAATCAATTGCTTTCACTACGAGAAAGCAATAGCACAAACATAAAAAGTAAACTAATATCAAAATTCGAAATATTCTATTGAAATTATATTTTTTTTTTACAAACACTTGAAAATATATGTAGGGGTTTGGTTTGACCATTGACATTTCTTGTTTTCAATTACTTTCAAATTTAGAGAAATGATACTAGATAAGTAAATTATCGGTTGGATAGAGTGGGTAGTTATAATAAGAATTCATTTAAGAAAAATAATATCCGTAAATTTTTCTTTGCACAAATAGACCTAATATCAAAACACGTGTTTGCTTATGTGGTATTGAAAAGTTCACACTAGTAACATACGGTATAAAAGTCTTGATTACAATCTTCAAATCAAGAGCATTGGAGATCACTTGTGTATAATTTTCTTTATATTAGTGACGTATATTCTAATTCTCCTTAAATATAAAAAGTAGATTCGTGAGGTTGTTTACGCAATATATGCTCAAAATCTTTCTTACAGAAAAATATTAGTGTTTAAACTTCATTAGGATTTTATCAATGTAATCATTTGAAAAACCTCAATTATAATTTAGTTGGTTTGGAAATGAAATAGAAATCCAATGTCCCAAGAAAAGATATGACAATTTCTAAGGCAAATGAAGATATGCTTGAAAAATAATTCCAATTGATAGCGTGCTTATTTTGAATAATGAAGTACATATTATGATTTCTTAGGCGCCTATTTATAGGGAGATTGCCATTTAGGAAATAATCAAATAACAAAATTAAGGAAAAATATTGATAAGAGGGAAAGTCTTTAAAAAACATATTGAAAATCTGCAAAATATGCCTAAAAATCTTCGATGGTCTGGAAATCAAGGAAATCACATAAATCCTAGATCAAACATTGCCAAATCAGCAAGCTTGCAATGTCAAAGATCGTGCAATTCTATTTAATCTATGAGACTTGCCCGCTCATATGACGCTTGAAGGTTTCCATATAAGCATTTTTTCAATTGTTCTATTCCCATGTCAATGCAATGCATTCCTAACTAAAATCATTTAAGTAAAAAATCCTCCAAACAAACACGGCTTGATTTGCTTTAAGGTTCTTCTTTTTTATTATATGTCTAACCACGACAAAAAGGGCATAATATTCAAAATTCGGCTTATAATTGCTTTTTTCAATATGATTGATATGTAAAATTAACATGTCGTTAAATTGATATATTGAGTGATGTATATAATTATTAATATATTTAATTAAAATTTGGGCTCAGATCAGTGCACTTACCTACTTTTATGTTATCATCTATAAGAGCATGAATTTGAGAGTAGTATTATACTTGATAATTAATAGGAAAACTTATTTCATGTAAAAAAAAAAAAAAGAGAACACGAAAATGGACTAATTCTCCAAGGCTATGTTTAGGAAAGATAGGAAAATGGGAGGAATAAAAATAACTGTGTGGGATATTGAGAAAATAATTAAAAATTTTGGTCAAAAGATTGTCGATGATGGGAAAAAAAAGAGAAATATGTAAAGCGAAAAATTATATAAATCGCCTTTTAACTCTCCTTTTCTCATATTAGATTATCTTCCTTGCATTTCAAATTTATAGCCATTGTCCTCATTTTTTTACAATGAATTTCAAGTTATGTCTTTGGGGTGCGCATAATTTAACAAATTACCATTTTCTTTGAAAATTGTTGCCAAATGCAGATTTGAGGATGAGCTCAAGAATCGACATCAAAACGACATAGACCTAATGGCCATGATCTATGCTACAGAGCTTGGGAGCTTCTTGTAGAGTCTCATGGCGGGCGTGGCCCTTGAAAGCTCGAGGCCGACCTCTTACGACCCTTGAGCGGTGGCTCGATGCTCTAATGGTGGCTTCCGATCACCGTCGAGCTGTGTCGCCATGCGTGAGAAGAGAGAAAGGAGGGAGGGGGCTTTGGATTTCTAGGTATTCATGAAGGCAAATGAACATTATTATTATTATTAGGTCAAGGAGATGGAAAAATGAAATTTTTAAAAATGTGTAGGAATATTTGATAAGATTAAATTACAAAAAATCTTTAATTTATATACTTCTGATGAAATTTACGACAGATTTATCCATTTATTAATTTCCGTTAAATTATTTTAACATTATGAAAAATTACAAACTGATATATTTGTTGATTGCCTTCACATCATCTAACTTGGCAAGATAATCGTGAAATTTAATGAAATTTAATAGGGGTTGATTTTATCACAAAAATATTGATTTGAAATTTTTTTTATAATATTATCTTTATTTGACATGGCGAGGGAGATTAAGAGTGAAGTTTTCATGATTATCCAGACAAAAAGAAAAAAATAGTTACTGACCCTCAACGACAAGCATCACTATCTCTCTCTCTCTCTTTCTCTCTCCTCAACGACCCCATATATTCACCCCTCTGTCCAACCATCACTCTTAAGAGCGGAACTTAAGAGAGACACAACTTCTTGCAGAGAAGGTGGAAAACCAAACACCAGGACACCATGCTCCTCCACCTCCTCCTCCTCCTCGCCGCCGCCGCCGCCGTGGCCCCGCCGGCCCTGTCCCTCAACCAGGAGGGCCTCTACCTCCACGGCGCCAAGCTCTCCCTCTCCGACCCGGACTCCTTCCTCGCCTCCTGGGACGACCGCGACGACACCCCCTGCGGCTGGCGGGGCGTCGGCTGCGACCACTCCTCCGGCTCCGTCGTCTCCGTCGACCTCCACAGCGCCAACCTCGCCGGACCCTTCCCGCTCCTCCTCTGCCGTCTCCCCAACCTCACCTTCCTCTCCCTCAACAACAACTCCATCGCCTCCCTCCCCGCCGGCGTCTCCGCCTGCCGCTCCCTCGTCCACCTCGACCTCTCCCAGAACCTCCTCACCGGCGACCTCCCTGCATCCCTCGCCGACCTCCCCAGCCTCGCCTACCTCGATCTGACCGGCAACAACTTCTCCGGCGAGATACCGGCGAGCTTCGGCCGGTTCCCGAGGCTCGAGGTGCTGTCCCTCGTGTACAACCTCCTCGACGGCGCCATACCGGGCTTCCTCGGCAATATTAGCACGCTGACGATGCTGAACCTCTCGTACAACCCGTTCGTGCCCGGTCCGATCCCGCCGGAGCTCGGGAACCTGACGAATCTCGAGGTGCTCTGGCTGACCGAGTGCGGCCTGACCGGCGAGATTCCGGCGTCGCTCGGGAGGCTCAAGAGGCTCAAGGATTTGGACCTCGCCATCAACTACTTGGAGGGCCCCATACCGAGTTCGCTCACCGAGTTGGAGAGCGTCGTCCAGATTGAGCTCTACAATAACTCCCTGACGGGGGAGCTGCCGCCGGGGCTGTCGAAGCTGACCGCATTGCGGTTGCTCGACGCGTCCATGAACCGGCTGACCGGCACGATTCCGGACGAGCTGACTCGGTTGCCCCTCGCGTCGCTCAATCTCTACGAGAACCAGTTCTCCGGGGAGCTGCCGGCGAGCATTGCCGACTCCCCGAACTTGTACGAGGTGAGGCTGTTCAAGAACCAGCTCACTGGCGAGCTGCCGAGAAATCTCGGCCAGAATGCCCCGCTGAAATACATAGACGTGTCCACCAATAATTTCTCCGGCGGCATCCCGGCGAGTCTGTGCGCTAAAGGCAAGCTGGAGGAGCTTCTGATGATAGAGAACTCGTTCTCGGGACCGATCCCGGAGCCGCTCGGCGGTTGCCGGAGCTTGACCCGGGTCCGGTTGGGCAACAACGCGTTATCCGGCGAAGTTCCCTCTTCTCTGTGGGGTTTGCCTCAGGTTTATCTGCTCGAACTTGCGGATAACCAGTTCTCCGGTCTCATCGGAGAAGAAATAGTCAGTGCTAGTGCTCTCTCTGTTTTGAGCTTGTCAAGAAATGAGTTCACTGGGTCTCTTCCAAAAGGGATTGGGACTCTAGTGAGCCTCTTAGACTTCTCAGCTAGCGACAATAAGCTTACTGGGTTGCTGCCGGAGAGTATTGTGAATCTTGGGCAGCTGGGGAGGCTTGATCTCCACCGCAATGAGCTGTCCGGCGAGTTGCCCGGGGGCATTCAGCACTGGAAGAAGCTGAATGACCTGAATTTGGCGGATAATCAGCTCTCGGGGAGTATTCCTGCTGAGATTGGGAGCTTGTCGGTGCTCAATTATCTCGATCTCTCGGGGAACCGGTTCTCTGGGAAGGTCCCCGGCGAGTTGCAGAATCTAAAGCTCAATCAGCTCAATTTGTCCTACAACAGACTATCTGGTGCTCTGCCTCCGATGTTTACTAAGCAAACGTACCGAAACAGCTTCTTGGGCAACCCTGGTTTGTGCGGGGGCGAAATGAAGGGTCTTTGCAATGGCGGAGGCGAAGAAAGAAACTCCGGTTACGTGTGGTTGCTTAGATCGATCTTTATACTCGCCGGGTTGGTTTTTATCGTAGGTGTCGGCTGGTTTTACATGAAGTACAAGAACTTCAAGAATGCCAAGAGAGCTATCGACAAGTCAAAGTGGACGCTGATGTCATTCCACAAGCTGGGCTTTAGTGAGGACGAGATCTTGGATAGTCTCGACGAGGATAACGTTATCGGAACCGGATCCTCCGGGAAAGTATACAAGGTTGTATTGAGCAATGGAGAGGCGGTCGCCGTGAAGAAGCTTTGGGCTGGACCCAGGAAGGAAAGTGAGAGCCACGATGTCGAGAAGGGTCATGTGCAGGACGATGGCTTTGATGCTGAGGTTAGAACCCTTGGAAAGATTCGGCACAAGAACATCGTGAAGCTCTGGTGCTCTTGCACCACAAGGGACTGTAAGCTTCTTGTTTATGAGTACATGCCTAACGGTAGCTTGGGCGATCTGCTGCATAGCAGTAAGGGAGGGCTGTTGGATTGGCCTACGAGGTACCGGATCGCGGTGGATGCTGCTGAGGGGCTCTCTTATCTGCATAACGATTGCGTGCCTCCGATTGTTCACAGGGATGTGAAGTCGAACAACATCTTGTTGGATGCGGATTTCGGAGCCCGGGTGGCTGATTTCGGGGTTGCTAAGGTGGTGGAACGGACCGGGAAGGGCCACGAGTCGATGTCCGTGATAGCTGGTTCTTGTGGCTTATATCGCCCCAGGTTCGTGATAAATCATTTGTTACTGATTACTCGTTCTTCAACTTGTCTGATCTATAACTTGCTTGTCCGACTTGTCTTTCGAAATTCATGCTTATTGAGGTGGTAACTTCGTCATCCACTGCACTAGTTAAGTAAAATCTTGGAAAAGCATGAACGTTGGAGTTTGTCCATCTAAATTTTAAGCCTAAAAGGTTTCTAGTTGACATCATAAGGTGCATCTGTCGTTGCAATTCAAGCAATCATTCAGATTCTTTGAGCAACTTAACTTTTCCGAGGGGAACATTGGGGATATAGTTTTTGAGTCATGAGTTAAAGCGGAGATGCTGGGGCACACGCGGCTTAGTTCTCGAAAAGTTGTTGGAATTGCAGCTTTCTGATCCAAAGTCTTAAGCTAAAATATTTGGCTCAGTAGCGTAAAGACAGTCTCTGTCATGCTATTTGTAAATTAATCTGTTTTTCCTAATCAATTTTATATATGGATTAGGAGAAAACTGAAGTGTGCTACAGTGAATTAGTCGATTCTTTTATCTTCATATTATATTTGGATTAGCAGAAAACTGAAGTGTTCCTGTCAAATTGATTTCCTGCAGAATATGCATACACGCTCAGAGTGAATGAGAAGAGCGACACCTACAGCTTTGGGGTTGTTCTTCTAGAGTTGGTCACGGGGAGACGTCCCGTGGATCCGGAGTTTGGGGAGAAGGACCTGGTCAAGTGGGTATGCATCACTTTGGATCAGAAAGGCGTGGACCAGGTGATCGACCAGAAACTCGATTCCTGCTTCAAAGAAGATATATGCAAGGTCCTCAACATCGGGTTGCAGTGCACCAGCCCTCTCCCGATCAACCGGCCATCCATGAGGAGGGTTGTGAAGCTGTTGCAAGAAATCAGCGCCGAAAATGCACCGAAGAAAGCCAACAAAGACGGCAAATTGACACCTTATTACTATGATGATGCCTCAGATCCAGGAAGCGTGGCTTGAGCAAGTTTTTACCCCTTTGTCATAGGAAGGAGAAATTATTCTCCTTTTGAATTTTGCAGAGTACCCTCAGTACTCCACTCATCCTGCCTAAAGCTTTGCTTCGACGATGAAGAGATCGAGAGCCATAGGAAGAGTTTTTTCTTTTTCAAGGTGGAAATATCCAACAAAGAAGAGGGGTTGGCCAGAAAAGAAAGGAGTTTGGTGCATCTTTACACCTGTAAATTTTAATATCATCATTTGAATTTTCTATCCTGCCGGGTTTGTGAGTAGGTTCTTGGTTTTACACCTCCCTGAGTGCCCTGCCCTTTGTCTTCAAGTTTCATTTGAAGGTGTGCATTCTCTGTTATATAGTCCAGGCGTTTCTGAAAATGAGCAGCTGTGGCTTTTAAGTACAATACCCGCAATAGTAAAATATAATCACTTTCGGCTTTCCATGCTTCAGAGGTGAAAATCTTGGATATCTTTTGTAAATCTCCTTGTTTTGCAGTCGAAATTCTAATTTTATGCTAATTTTCTTGCTCTTATGGCAACACTATCTGTGATTTTTGACAACTGATCCAAAAAAATTCGCATTTCCTGGAAAGAGCAGCTTGACCCAGGATCAGGAATCTCGCAACCCGAGTTCTTAAAATATGTTTTGTCTTTCCTGCTCGGTACTTAGTACCACCCGGTGCTCATATCGATGCAAAGACGACAATTGGAAGCAAGTTCTGGAGATGTAAGAGGACAATATAGAAACAGGCTCTGTTCTCTGGTTGGATGCTATTTCACTTTTAAGCGATTTTGGATTCGAGGTTTCTCTGCCACCGAGATTTGAGCAGATTCGAGCAGGTTCAGGTGCCTTATTTTGCACCTTTATTTAGAGAAGTCTCTTTGCTTGCAGCTTTTATGGCATTGAATTCTCTCCATCAAAACTTACGACACAGGGCCCAGAAATTGCCAATCTACAGGAAAAAAAAGGTTAAACTTAGAAAAATTAAACAGCAAAAATGCCTTTACCTTATTCTGCAACGGACTGACTTTTCTCGTGTAATGGGCATTAATTATTTTGGAACTCGAGTTATGCATACTTAATTAGTGTTTCGAGCGCTTATAAAGCGAACCCGTTGATGAAAAATGGTGGGAAAAATCAGAGATAAGGAACAGACATATCCCAAAGCACGACAGGATTCTGAGATTCTGAATTTCTGATTACAGCAATCTCATGAATTTTCTTGGGGTGTCTGGTTAGCAGTTACCTCAACAATGTAGGGGAGTGACCAAGAGCCATGAATGCGTTGTGAACGTTGTCTGGTCTGGTAGGTTGGCTGGTCCCCTCTCATTGGGTCATTTAATAGCCCAGGGACCCCCATATTTTATGTTATTCTGCTTTTGCTACTGCTGCTTCTCCAACATTTCCTAGCTGTATTAATACAGTCCTTCTGGAAAATGACTGAGGAGGAGGTGCTTGAAAATGGGCTTTGGTTGGCCGGTGTTGAATTTTCAAAATGAGTGTCAAAAAGGCCCATTGATGTGGAAAGATTGAGGGGGACTTTTGGTATGAACATCTACATCTACTGGTCACATCCCAATCTCTTCAAAGTTCAAACCCCTTTATCATTAATCTTGGCTGTCCAAGGAACAATTTTTTTGTTTCTTTCATGACCGTGAAGAGCCTGCTTTGTTTTGACTAGCATTATCTCCACGTCCACGTCCTTGAGTAAAGAAAAAAACAGAAAAGACAACTGAAGGTAGACATGATAATTATATTATTTATAGGAATAATTTCTGACAAAAACATATATATATATATTTTTATTTTTATTCTCTATAGAGTTTCTGAATAGAAATACGTATTTGATAATGATGTAAAATTTATGTTCCTAAAACAGAAATTCATTTAATAGACCTTAAATATCTTCCTCCAGGGCAACCGACGGTGGGTGAACAATATTTATTTTCAATATTAATATCTGTTTTAGAAATTAAAAAAAAAGTTGAAAATTTTTATAATTCTCATTTCTATTTCAAACTTATTTCTGGACTAATTTTTTTCCTTCCGAGTCGTACCCACTCATCAAGAAATTTCAAACAAGCAATAAAATCGCAATAAATATCCGACCTTTTGGGTAAAATAGGTCAGCAACTAAATGCAAAATCTTCACCCCTCATGGACATTTCAATGTAAATTGGATTAGGGTTTCACCCTTTGGTCGAACTCTTGCAAGTTTCCAACTAATTATCAAACCCTGGATTTGGAATTTTTTGTTCTGTCAACCCCATGTAACCATCCATCGGGGTCTTATCTGCATAGCATAATTACGACGGACACAAACCTATGGACTTTCCCTCCTCTTTTAGCTGGTACGCAATTCCTAAAACCAGGCGTGTCGCTCTCGATCATACTTCCGCTGTCCTCAGGGCTGTCGGCCCGGAATGGACGTTTTGTACTGGATTGTGAATTGTCCACAAGTCCACCAATGAATTTCATTGAAGGAGACAATGTTTTCGTTGCTCCACATCTGGCCCGCCAGCACTTGAGAAGTGGGTTGATAGCTGGCCTTTTTCTTGTGTCGGTAAAATTGAAATGGTATGACCCCGACACAAATTTGACACAATTTACCGAGGAAAATAATTACTCAATCAGTTTTAAATTTATATTACCTCCGAAAGAAAATTACCCAATTCATATATAAATCTTTTATCAAATTCCGGACGTCAAGTTTCTAAGTACGTAAGATCTTTTAATTAATTCAGAGATCATTTTGATTGCATTAGTAACGATGATTCGAAATATCACACATTGATCAATCAAAGAGAAATTCAATAGTTAAGAAAAAAGATCGATTCTTTGAGATCATTTCTTTGTTCAAACAGAATGAATAGAGTTAGAATCAGACTGATTGTATTTATTATTATATTCTAACCCAAATTCTATCTTCCTATGCACATCCACCTCCCCGATCCGATTGAAGAATTAGGCTGTTCTTATGGTGGACTAGAGGATTTCTAATAAGCCATTCTTTTCGTGAGGTGATCTTGCTAAATATGAATCGGACTAGAGATTTTACGACTCGTGTCGAGTTCATTTAACCGTCTAGCTACTGCCTTTGGGTGGGGTTCATTGCGCTTTCCATTTGTCATCAGGTTGCGTAACATCAAAGTAAGTGGCAAGTGCAAATTGCGAATCTCGCTTAGAATTGATTCGCTAGGCTAACCTGTTTATGATATTCAATTATTTTGGATCTCATTTTATATGTATTCGATCCATACAAGTATTTCCTGAGTGTGACCTATTGTTTACTAGAGCTATAGAATTGAAAAAGATCCATAGACTAGTCTTAGAAATAGTTAATGCACCGGCTCGGTGGATTGCATTTCTAATCCATCTCAACCATTGATCTTCATAAATCATGTGTCAAATATGATCATGTTAGTGATATTAAGAGATCAACTTGATTATGAATATCTTTTGGGATTATCTATCTCTCTCATTTGAGAGGACATATCCTTGATTTATATGTTACTTTCAATTGTCATATCATAAAGCCTATAAATAGGTTGATGTAATCTTCATTATTAATATATCGAATTATACAAAAATTCCTCAAATCTGACTTCTGCATTATTATTCTTAATTGATTGGATTGGATTCAATGTTCAACAGCCTAGATTTAATAAGCTCATGCAGTAACATCTTCTGACCTATTCTACTGGATTTTGCTACCTAAGAATCAATGTTTCTTTCTCTCTCAAAAAAATGAAAGCAATAAAGGTATAATTACGGATTTTTTTTGGCCATTATTTGAAACTAAGTGAGTTTTCCCTTGTTGTCCTCACATTTATATGGTTTTGTAGGGCATTGCTGATTCTCTAAAGTAATAATGTAAATCGACCCTACCATAACATATGCTTTCAAAATTTGAAAGTTTGGGATTGTCTGTTGGAAGCTTGAGGCGAACATTGCAGGGCAGTGCTCTACTTAATTGTGTAATAAAATTGGATTACATGTTACTTAAATAAAAAAAATCAATAAATAGTAAAAGGTCTGGTCAACGAATGCTCCATTGAAGCATTTGTTAACCATTCTTTATTAAAAATTATTTTCATTTTCAAAGCACTGATCACTCATTATATGAGAAAAACAGTTGAACGTAAATTGCAAACTTAACAAGTGCTTTGATGGCATATTTTACACAAATTTATAGTGAATTGCATGCCAACACATTTTGAGGACCGAGCAAGTATATATTTCGAGAGAGTAACATCGTTGAAAAAAACATATTTATATTTTCTCAAAAAATAATTTTTTATACTCTGAGGGCATTCTTTAACAAATTTTTAAAAAAATTATGAATTATAAGCACAAACAAGTAACCGAGCTCTCAATTTTTGCACCTAATCAATGAGCAAACTCTTCTAGAAAAAATAGACGAGGGTATATGGTTGTAGGAAATACCACATGGTTCTTTCATCTGTTGCACATCACAGAACTTGCTGACATTTTTTACTAGGTTTTGCTCCATCCTTTTCGACAACTGCCGTTCGCGACACGACAGATACGACCGCTGTTCATGAAGAATATCTTATGGTCCCCCAGTCGTAATGCCAAGGATCATGGGCGAGGGGACATTTCACCATGCATTCTCTGTTCTAAGAGAAGAAAGAGTTATTTGGATGCAGGTACCTTAGAGATGTCAATAAGTTCACGGGTCACTCCTGGCTGAGTTTTGATGCATGGTTCTTAGCGGGCCTCAAGTTTTGTACCTTGTAGGTCCATCTGCATCCCCAAAGCTAATTCATTACTTGACATATGATGATTAGCTTAGATGGACATAGATTTCGTAATATGAGAACACATAAAAAACTCTCGAAAAATAGCGAGAAAGTAAGGTCTATAGATAGAATTTAATTTCATATAATCCATTAATTTGTTCATTTTTTAGTTGCTCGATTGGTCGATTTGATCCTTGGGGGTGCTCTATAGTCTAGAGGAGAGATACTTTTTGTTGATTGTCATTGTTGTAAAATTTTCAGCCTCATATTCTCATTATTTAGTTCTATGATGTCCGTATATGCTATAAATTGAATAGTGATGGTACATTACTCAAAAACGAACCAAATGTTAATTTAAAATAGTCAAGGTAACTTTCATACCACAAGTTTCTCCCATATGTATATTCCATGTGTAGATTAAATCCATTTATCTTGCAACAATTTAAAATACATTCAAATTAAATTTTCCGTTAGTATAGCAAAAGAGTACATACAAAAAATTATTTCTTATTTATAAGAGAATCAAATGCTTAAATTCATTACGATAAAGATATTCAACAGAGAGAATTAATCCATCATGTTAGATACCACATGTTATCCCCAATGAATATCAATTTTCCACCACTGACTAACTCTAGAAAAATTGGTGTTTTTACAGAGAAATCACGATGGACTTTCTGACCTCTCAATTATGCTGATAAAATTACTGCTAAAAAGGAATTTTGCTTATTTGATAACCGATCATAAGTTGTACATCTAATTTTAGCTTAGCTGGATGGGCCTTCCCGAGCCTGTATGGCTGGGCCACAACAACTAGATAAGACTTTTTTGGGCCAGAAAAACATCACCGACTTTCGTTGATAACGGCCCAAATAGGTCTGTTATTTAGAATGACGCAAGTGATGGTTTTGGTTTCATTCAAGACCATTAGGAGTTTAGATGGACGTTTAAGAAGCCACAACGAAGTTTTTTCTTATACGAAATAACAAAAAAATTATTGCAATTCACATAGATCATGAAAATAATTTGCTGTTACTTTTATTTTTGGCCTAGGCTGAAGATTTAAAAATTTAAGTTGCAAATCCAATGTGTTGATAATCTTCTATTTATTTTTGGGTCAAAGTAACATTTTATTTGGTTTCATAGAAATACAAGAGGGAAACATCGCAGTCCAACTGCAAATCAAGACAAATCCTTGATAACTTTAAAACAAGACAAGCTCCAAATATTAAGAGGAATAATCAGAATAAGGTTAGGAGTCACTTGCTTAAAGAGCATATATGAGATTTCTTCCAATCAAAATCAGCGGCTAATCACCGAATTTGCCTTTAGTAATGAGTACACACTGCAATCTCCATAATTAAATGAGGTACATTCTATGATATGTATGATATGGGACTAATTAGCTTTAAATCTGCATGCAATCCACATAATTCTAATGACATTTTATGTTTGGTTTTTGTTTAATGAGAACCATGGATTATCCTAAATCTATATAAATCCTAAAATTAACAGGCATTTACCCTAAATAATAAATTATAAATACACCCTAAGCTCTAGATATGGATGCGACATGTGACGTGACATATGTACATAATGATCATTAAATTTCACATGGTACCAAATTATGTGTCTTACCCAATCCTACCATTAAGATTCAAAGGCATCTTATTTTGACACATGCAAAGCTTATTCAATTAACCAAGTATATAAAAACACATAATAATATCACGGATGATGCACGAGACAATATTAAGGAATCCACCTTTGGGCTTAAAGCTCCGTCGCCCTAGTACATCTAGGATGATGCAAGGAAATAGTCCAAACAACCTAAGGTTTAACCATTGAACAACATACATTTAGAAAGCTATATGATAAAGCTAAACTGATATACAAAATTAGACGTACCTTGCGTTGGACTATGAATGCAAGGCCAAAAGTAAAGTTTGATAGGGACTCTTCCTAGACCACTTGTTTAGAGAGAGTTGCTAGGGGAAAATCACCGAAAAAGTCATAAATTAATTGTACTTTTGTTATTTCAGTTCTAAATCTTTTAATTTTGCTACTTGAGTCTAAAACATTTTCATTTTTCGCTAATTAATTCATAAACCTTTTAACTTTTTTCCAATTGAGTTCATCATGCTAATTTTGGTTGGAAATCGCTGATGTGGACACTGGCGATATCACGTAGGACGACTGATGCTGACTTGGATAATTTTAATAAATATATATTTTTTTCTTCTTCCTTTTGTCGATGGTCGGCTAGCTTTGCTTGGGTGAGGGTTGCCTAGCTTGCTATGGGTGCAACCCTAGGCCAGATTTGGGGAGGCCGGCCCTCGCCTAGGCCAGGCCGACCTTGCTAGGCATTGGCCGGGAAAGGCAATGCTGCGTGAGGGCTGGCCTAGCCAGATCTAGCTTGGGCCAAGGAAGGTTTGCTGGATGTGCTGGAAAAATCACCGAAAATTGACTGGAATGGGTGGTGACGAACTGGGAAGACCCGCATGAGGCAAACGGAGTACAAATGCTACTGCAGGTTGCGGCAACGATTTAAGCGAATATTGGACTTGATTATGAACACCGTAGGAAACTTGGCAACCTATTTCTTTTGATCAATGCTATTTTATGTCTACTCTAATTCTAATTTTCAGATTTTTGTCCAGCTTTTTTACATGGCGTGAGAGTCAAAACCCACACTTGAAATTAAATCGTCATCCTCTCAACTCTCTTAAGAAGGTGGGGATTCGAACTTCCATCTCTTCTTTTTCATGTGCAAATGGTGGTCATTGGGACAAACCACAAGAACAGCCGTGATTTGTGGGGGTGTTGGTGGATCAGCAAAAGCAATCACCTGGCAACCCACCAAATAAAAGCAATTGTGTTTCATTAACAAAGCAATCAAAGCTTCAATTGAATACAGATACCACAGTTTCAATCGCGCTCTGTCTAGTTTTTTTTTCTTTTTTGGTCGATTGCGGTGAACTTCACTTATAGTATATAACCCCATTTCATTTCAAGCTGATTGTAGTAGAATTTTCCGTAAGTCATAACCTTTTTAGAGTCTCTAATGCCCTAATTACTTAAGGCTCTAGGTTCCTATGATCTATCAATGCCACATAACTCCGATAAAGAAGGATCCCTTTTTTAAGGCAAGAGAAAGCGAAGAAAAGATAATCTTAAAAAGTCAAAGAAGTAATGTATTTTACTTTTCCGTCTAATTTAAAGGATTATCCAAATTCAAATAATTATGAAAAATTTATGTGAATCTATGCTTGACATAAGACTGTCATTGATAAGAAATGTCTTCACAAAGAGTTAAAAAAATCGATAGAGAACGTCAGCTAGATAGGCTTCGTTACTTAAAAAATAATTATTTTCTTTGATTCGTAAAGGTCAGTGCACGCATTCTTTCTGTGAACTCCATTCAAAGTAAGTTATTGACCTTAGTCTCCATGTGACACTTTAGAATAAACCTCGAAAAAAAGACTTGGAATTTTGCTGAATTTTCATCGTTTTTCTTCATTTTCACATTCGTTCTATAATGTTTTTCTTCGATTGAGAACAGGAAAGAAAGAAGAAGCGGGGGCTGTACTTCATTGACAAGCTAGTAAGTCGAATTTCGTACATACGGCAATTGGGTCAAGACCAGATTCTTTGCCACGAGTGATAGAAAGGTCAATGTTTGACTAGGTAACGGAATAATTGACACGTGTAGCATTGACTTAGGTTATGCAGTCAACGTTCTTATCTCCATGCTTTTGAAAAGTTTAGCTTTTCTTGAATTTGAAGTATAGATTTGATTCGGGCATAAGTAATTATTTTGGTTCGACTCTTAACTGTTGCCACCACATGCGGTTGGACACCATATATCATCTTAAATTAGTGAGTAATCGGAGCTTCCTTACGCTCCTTCTAACTTGTACTAATCATCTTATGATTGTAGAAGTTAGAAATAATAACATGGAAGGGAGAATCGAGAAATTTTAGTATAAATATTTTATGATAAAGATTATATCAATCTATTTATAGGTTTTATGAAATGACTAAATAAGGTAATATATTAATCAGAATACACACAATTAAAAAGAGATATCGCACAATCTTAAAAGATATATAAAACCACCAAAATTATCCCAAATATCTCTCGAACTCAAGTTGTATTGAAGATGTCAAGCTTAGATGTGGCGGATGAGGCAGGTCTAGTAGCCTGTTCACCATGAATTTCTTAGATTTAGCTAGTCTAAGAGTGATAAGGCTGGTGGTAGTGTTGCTTATTGAAATGACATGCGAAATGTTGAGAATCAGAGGTTAAACAACAAGTGGCTGATGTGGCTAGCTTGCAAAATAGTAATTGAGCAATGTGGTCTATATGGCTGGTGTTGTAGCATTAAGTGGTCTATATGGCTGGCATTGTATTATTAAGTAGTGTATATGGCTGGCTTGGAAAATAGTTACTTGGATGTGGCCTATGCGGCAGGTATCGAAAAAAAGCCACCTCAATGAAAAATGCTCGATAGGACAACGTGATTAGCATCAAAACATAACAATTATGGAAAGGACTCAATTAAGTGCTTTCTCATATGAGATTTGTGCACGTGAGCTAAAGGTTGAGCGGCAATGATGTGGATGGATATATTTGGATGTGTAGTGTGAAGTGCATCGGTGCACTTAATTTCCATAGAAATGAAGGCTTTGATACTAAGTTAGAAATAACAATGTGGAAGAGAGAATCGAGGAATTTTAGTATATTTAGATATACTTTATAATGAAGATTACATGTGTCTATAATAGGCTTTATAAAATGGCTAAATAAGATAATATATCAATTAAGATATATACAATAAAAGAGAGATATTCATACAATCTTGGAGAAAAGTGTCAGAAAAGTTATAAACATTTTATATTGGTACCAATTTAATTCTAAACTTTTTGAATTGGTGTTAATTTAGTTCTAAACCTTTTAAATTTTTGCCAATTTAATCCTAAATTTTTAATTGACGCCAATTTAGTCCTAAGCTTTTTGACTTGGTGTCAATTTAGTTTTAAAAGTTTTAACTTTGTACCAATTAAGTCCTTTGGGCTAATTTTGGTTGGATTTTGTTGCCGTGGACTCTGGTTAGTTGACATGACATGATTGGTGTTGATGTGTACAATTTTTTATAATATTTTTCGAATTGTTTATTTGTTTTCTTTCTTTTTCCCTTTTATTTTTTTTTCTATGCTCCTCCTTCCTCTAGTAGTCGCCGATTGGGTGATTGGCCAGAGGCTAGGGCCGGTGAGGTTGAGGTTGACCTCGCCGGCCACTAGTGAGGCTTGAGCCTTCGCTCGTAGCCCTGAGGGTAGATGAGGTTGGCCCTTGCTAGATCTAGCAAGGGTTGAGCCTTTCAGGCCATGGGTGAGGCCCAACCTTGCCAAATATGGCAAGGTCGAGCCTTGTCCAACCCTTAGTGAGGGCTCGAGCTGGTGCCAGAGGTGGCGAGGTCACGCATGTGACGACTTGAGCCTCGCTAGGGGCTAGGCGAGGCTCAACCTTGTTGGATCTGGCGAGGTCGAGTCTCACCCATGGCCGATGAGGCTCGACCCCCACTAGATCTATTGAGGGTGAGCCTTCGCCTAGGTGTGCCGAGGGCCAGCGAGGTTGACCTCGCTGGCCCTATCTTTGGCTAGTCACCCAGCTGATGATCGGTTGGAGGAAGGAGGAGAACATGGTAAAAAAGAAAAAAGAAAAGAAAAGAAAATAAATAAATAAATAATTCGAAAAATATTAAAATATTATTAAAAATTGTTCATATCAGTGCTAA
This sequence comes from Angophora floribunda, assembly GCA_014182895.1. Lineage (NCBI taxonomy): Eukaryota > Viridiplantae > Streptophyta > Magnoliopsida > Myrtales > Myrtaceae > Angophora > Angophora floribunda. The sequence continues at coordinate 33,080,585 of CM024709.1, read as the reverse complement.
CCGCGCCATGTCAACCAATTAGTGTTCACATTAGCAAAATCCGGCCAAAATAGTCGGAATGACCTAATTGACTCTAGGTTTAAAGTTTTAGGACTAAATTGACTCTAAGTAAAAAAGTTTAAGATAAAATTGACACAAATTAAAGGTTCATGACTAAAATTGTATCAATTCAAAATGTTTATGAGTAAATTGACACGAATACAAAATGTTTATGACTTTTATGACACTTTTCTCTATAATTTTGAGGGATACAAAAAACCATCCTAAATATATCCAACAATGATCCGAAGAAGACTTTGACAATCAAAAAGCAACAAAGGAGCTCCCAGTTTAGTTAAAAAGCAACCAAGTTCGACATCCAAGTTCACCAAATTTCTAGCGAACTTTGATTTACTCTCGTACGTTAATCTTGGTTAAGTTGTCACAACTAATCTAAACTTTTCGTTTAGCTTCTCTGAGCTCCTGTTTATTCATCCTTTTAAATGCCTTTTGTTTTGAAAAGAAAAACCGATACTTGATAATACAATAATAATATTGGCGGATAGTTCCAAAAGAAAAGGTAAGACTTAGCAGTCACATATATATTAATTTAAAGACGAGGTACTTGATCTGCTCAAAACCCTGGGAAAGCAACATCTGCTGTCTCAGAATTTCAGGAGAGCCGAATCATGTGTGGTTTCCTCAACACTTAGCCCGAGCGAAAGAGACAAGATTCTTGTCAATCGAGACAAAATCTCATGATCAATCTAGCAAAACACATGTAACTGAAAAAACCCTTATTTTGGTAACGTATTGAAAGATTTAGATAAGTTTCTTTTGTTGGGTTTTATATGATCCGGTCTTCCCCTCTTTGTCGTGCCAAGGAGGTGGCCAAACCATGGACCGACGACGTAAACAACAAGAGAGGACCAACTTTCTAACCCATCTGCCCTAATTTTCAAAGCGTTCGTACTAGCTTGAGATAGGCTCATTTTCCTTTTGTTCGATCTTCATTTTCTTCTAGGTTCTTTCTCGGAAGTCTTCACCTACTTTCAATCCATATATATAGGCTCCACATAAACAGTCTTTCGATCTATTCACATGTATACCTCACATCTACTCTTGTTCTTCGGAATTCGCTTATAATTGCCCCTCTGTAGAGATCGAAATCTAGAGATAATCACGAAGATGACGGAAAGCAACGTCAGGGTGATCGGGTATAATCTGGTGATGGCTCTATTATCTTCTTCCGTGATTATTCTCGGGATCCTCCTGGCAATATCGTGCAAGAAGAAGCCGGCCGAGTCCGAAGAAGAAGCACTTCCGGTCAAGGTCTGTGCACGGGCGTACCCGTTAACGGATGTCGATTCTGCTACGGACGGTTTCAACCCACGAGAATGATCGGCCAGGGACGGGTCGGGACGGTTTATGTCGCCGTGCTAGCCGGAGGCGAAATCGTCGCCGTGAAGAGGATCCATCCGGGCCTCGTCCTGAGCCATGTCGGCTTCAGGTTCTCGTCCGTAATTAAGACAATCTCTCTGGCTCTACACCCGAACATAGTCCCGATCGTCGGGTTTTCGCAAGGGCCGGGAGAGAGGATCGTGGTGACCGAGTTCGTCAGCCTGGGGAGCTTGGAATTCTATCTACATCAGAACCCGGACGGGGCGTCTCTTCTGGATTGGACCCGGCGGGTGCGGATTGCGGCCGGGGCGGCCCGGGGGCTCGAGTACTTGCACGAGGGCATGGTGCCGAGCATAGTCCACGGGTGCGTCAAGGCCTCCAACGTCTTGATCGACGCCAATTTCTGCGCCCGGGTCTCCGATTACGGCTTGTCGTTCTTGGCGCCGCGGGAGAGGAAGGGCCTCGTCGGGTTCGTGGATGAAGAGTACTGGAGCGGGAGAGGAGGGTCGTTCTTGGCTTGCAAAGAGACCGACGTCTATGGATTCGGCGTGGTCTTGCTGGAGCTTTTGAGCGGGAGGAGGTGCGAGGAAGGCTTGCTCGTGCAGTGGGCGTTGCCCTTGATCAAGGACATGAGGTTCGGCGAGCTCCTGGATCCTAGGCTCGTGATTCCGACCGAGTTGAGGCCGCTCGTGAGGCTGGCGAGGGTCGCGTTGGCTTGCGTGGGCAATTCGAGAAAGAACCGGCCTTCCGCCGCGCAGGTCGCCGCGATCTTGAACAATCTGGAGATGGAGATTTGTTCGTGATTTGTCTTGACGATCACGCAAATCTCGAATCGTGAATCCCTCCCGAATGACTGATCTAGCAGTCTCGGCGTTCCCGATCGGGTTTCGGTCCAGCGTGTATGTTTGATCCTTGCGATGACGATTGATGGTATGCGTCGAACCTTCTCCGGTCAAGAAAATTGCTTCTTCCGGCGGACAGTGTGAACAGTGTGAACTTCCCCGCCGCCCAAGGAGGACGGGCTTGCAAGAAACTGGAAAACTAGGATGGTTTCACATCTTCGTCACGGAGTCTCCTTTGACTTTCAATAGTCCATAGCAAAACCCATCCATATCGAAATACGTTTTAATGTAGGAGAGCGAAAATTGCGAATTAGGTTTGGTTCATGTGAGGTCACGACATCTTATCGATCGTTAACTTGATCTAACTATCGAAATGCACTGAATTTTTACATTAATCGAGGTCATTCAAAAGACGTCGGAGTTACAGTATAGTCCCGTGAAGTGTTTTTCTTTTGCCTTGGAAATTACTTTTTTAATGGGTTTGGTATGAAGTGAAGTGGAAAAGGTCGAAAGGACGGTGGCGTCGGGTGGTGGGGTGAGCAGTTTGCTTTCGTGTGGAATGGAGGGGAGTGAAAGGGACGCATCCATTGAATTTTCTCGGTTGGTCGATTGCGATTCCACTTGTTTTTGCGGGATGCTCGGTGTTTTTGAACGTGTGTTGGTGGGATTTCTGTTTCGGCTAGCTATAGAGAGACCATGTCCAGTGGCCAGTTTTGGGGGGAAAAGGACCGCATCAGTTGATTTAGGAATTCTTGATTGCGACGTCGGAGGTATGGTAAATTTAAGTATAGACCCATTCAAGTGCCATAAACGAAAGTAAAATGTCATTTTATAATGAGTGCGGAACAGCTGGCAAATGCTTATATTGAAACTTTTGAGCGTCATAAGAGTTACTGGTTTCATGCACGCTATAAATGTCGGATCAACTTCAAACTATCATAACTTTTGATCCGAGAGTGTTGTGATGCATATGGAATCAAAGAAAATTGCGAGATCTTTGGAGTTGCAAAACGGGCTACGCTAGTTCAGGTAATGTTAGATCTCCAAATTCACCCCACTTTCCTTAATTTTTGGGTTTCTAAAGAATTTTGATGTGTTTTGTAGAGTTCAAGAGTCGTTTTGAAGGCTTTCCCCATTCATCAATTTTTTCCTTAATTATATTAGTCCATTTTAATTAGTTGATTGTTTCCTAGAAGGCGACCTCCCTATAAATAAGCACCTAACACATTATAAGCGGCACTTCATTATTCAAAATAAAGATTATTCTTTGAATTCCCTTTTGAATAAATCTTCCTCAGCGTCAACATTATATCCTTGCCAATAGATATTATTGGTTGGTTTAAGGCTTTTAGCAACGTATCCTTTTCAAGGTCAAACCTAGTTTTGATGATCAAACCTGTTTAATTTCATTAATTGCCGAGTTTAATTATTTTCGGCACCTACTGGAGTTATAAAAAAACTTAGGGACATATAAATATATTTTAACATGAATTTGCATATATCGAAATATATATACACACACAGATTATTGCATCCAAGACCAGACGCTAGGTAGCCCGTCCCAGCCTCCTCTTTCGGTGCGTGCTTTACTTGATTGAGACGTGATTCAATGCGAAGGAAAAGGGGTACTGCTTTGACGACGCTTTAGATCGATTAAAATTTCTGATTTTCTTCCAGAAAAGGAGTTGGCAAGAGAAGGTGCTGATCCTTATGACATATTTAAACTTTTAAAAAATATTTTTTTAAAAATGATTGTTTATATCACTTGAAATAATTGATTAATAAAAATTATTTTTGTTATCGACGGCAATTTATATTTAAACTTTTCATGGGCGATGACAATGTTTTGTGCTAATTACTATTGTAAGCGATGCAAGTGATTCTTTTTAAGAAAATATTTTTCAAATTATTTATTTTTATAAAATAGATAGAGCCTTAAACTTTGCAATACCAATTCAAAGTTGTAAATAATGGTTTACCAAGAATTACCGACTATAGCCATCGGTAGATGGAAGGTAAGAACCTAGTTGTGATCCAATCGGACGCACTGAATGTCGGTTATCTGATTATGTTAGGGCTTAATGCTGGTTGCACGCTCACCTGTTGATTTTGGTGAAGAATGAAGAAAGGTATAGAAACGTCATAGGTCCATAAAATTTTCATGTTTTTGTATTATTCAATATGGTCCTTAGAGTTTTTTGCGTGCGGTTTGACCTTTAAACTATAAATGTTTGCCTTTTCAAGGCGTCATTCTCCTCAAAAACCCAATTATGGACCTTGTTGCCTCTCTTCTCTCTCTCTCTCTCTATGTTTCACAATTTTTAGTTCTTCCTACGCCTTTGGAGCGGACCACTACGAGCGTAAGTATTTTCCAATCGCTCGAAACACTTTCACTCTCAACCGTTTTGGATGACGGCTCTCCAAACTCTCTTAAGTTATCACATGTTTCCAATCTCATACAGTCTCTGGGAAATAGGGTTTTTAACAAGTCTGCATCAGGGCCGTGCTGGGGATCGGGAGTTCACAAAAGTTAAGCTTTAGCTCATGGGAACTGTGCTGGAAACATGTCCAGCTTCTACACATTGGCCGGGTGCCCGGCCAACTTGGTCAGGGCGCCCAGACTTGGCTGATTTAGGTGTACTGGAACTCGGTTAATGGGATTGGCTTTGTTACATGTCTATCCAATTATTTGCTGTGCATCCTTTCTCAACGGTTGTGGTACCTTGTGACACAACATAACGAGTAAAATGTTACCTAACATAAATATGTTCATCTCCTTGGGATACATTTGATTTTTGGCCAAATATTTTGCATTTGGATCATCGCAAACAACAACAATGTTCTCCAACTACAATTCCTTATCATCGAATATACATCTAACCCAAATAGTTTATTTAAGCGGTCAACAACTTGCAAATTGAAGGATCTCAATTGGGTTAGCTGATCCGGCTAATTTTAAGTTTGAAATCTAATACTCGCTCTTTGGAGGGCCTTGCTTATTTTTATAACATGACATGAGTGGCCAGTAAGAGATGTGTAGAACACAACCCAGCATCTTGAGAAACGCAAACATTTATCTTTTGTAAGCATCATTAAAGCCCCGATCCTTACATGAGTGGCTAGGACCATTTTTTTTAATTTCTTACAAATCTATAAAATGCCCTAATGCTTCACAATCATATGTCGGTTGTCGCACACGACTCACACTTGCCTTGATCCTTCACATTACACTCGCTCATGCCTCAGTCACTCGCTCAACTCTCAGACGTTGGCAAGAGGGGAGTGAGGTTTCAATGGAGATAGCGTGTTCCAACCACCTCAATGGCAATAGTGTTGCTCAACCACCTCTTTACACACACATCTTCCATTTCCTTTAACTATGTATATACACATCTCTTTTGTGTTCTTCCATCACCGCTCTCTTCTCAATCTCCTATGGAGCCCAACACCACAGAGCACAGAGGGAATGGAGGGATAACGAATTCAAGGTCACCATTTTGTGAGTGCTACTATTCCTTTCCTAAAAATCACAAAACAGATAGGTTGGTGTCTCAGCTCATACAGCAAAACTACAAAATGCCCCAATTCACAACTACGCAGGTGCTTGCCCTAATCCTTCAAGTGAAAAAAAAAAAAAAAAAAAAAAAATCCTTCAGAGGCCCTTGTTCTTGTGATAGGCACTCTCTCCATCAACACCCGACACCTGACGCAGGTGAGGGAAGTGAGGCTTGAAGCATGCTCCAATGACCTCTTCTTGCTCAAAATGCTCTAATTCACAATGATAGGCACGCTTCACGCATGTTCGCCCTAATCCATCAGGACGCTCACTTACACCTCATTGCTCGACACTTAAAACTCCCTTGGAGCACTTCTAAAATCTTGTTGGTAACTCCCGACATCACCAAGCTCAGTAAAGTCTGCACCACATAGTTAGTGGAAGAAGAAAGAAAACAAAGTTTGAAAAACCTGAACATTCATGAAATGAAACAAACGATTGAAAAATCAGAACATTCATTAAATGCAATGAAAGACAAAAGCAAAACCCATATTCATCTTGTACTAATTGTAGGAAATATGATGTTAGCTCGACCAAGGGGAGCTCTCAACTTGCTCAATCAAAATAGCTGATGCAAGCTTGCAGCGTGCAACACCCGTTTTAATTAGTTGTGATGTGATAGCAATTGTTCACCAGCTCCACCAAAAGGGGCTGCAAATAAGATTTGGAGCAACAACATCATCGATGAATACAAACTAACCGATTAACATTTCTAATGGCTCCTATTCAGTTTATTTCAAGCAATTCCCCATGACTTGTGGCACAAGAAAAAGGCAAGATCAAGATTAGAATAACTACTTTTTTGATATTCATGTACTGTAGAGTCACGTAATTTGATCTTAAATAGTTTATATATGGCGCTTGATTCTTATGCTCAATTAAAAATACAATTTTGACAAATGGAAAAGATGTGAAGATTGCTAGTACATGTTGGAACAAATCAGATTTGAAAAACAATGAAAGTTTGATATGGAGTCGTGTGTCGAGCAAACAAAGTGATTTGTACCGTTTAATTATGGTACGCAGATGAGAGAGAAGTGAGGCTTGAAGCATGGTCCAATGACTCAACTCCACACACACATCTTCCCTCTTCTCCCTCTCCTTTCATTGTATATGTACACCTCTTTTCTATCATCCTCCATCACTCCACTCTTCTCCACTTATCTCTCTCAAAGCATCACCTCTTTTCTCCAGCTCATGAGTTAAGGCATCAAATCAAGCTTAGAAATAATAGCAGGAGAACAAATTTAATGTGACAATATCATGAGTTGTTCTATTTCTTGAATCAAATTGTCAATCAAATCAAACAGACTAGGTGCTGTTGCTTCGTAAGGTGAACGAAGAAAGGGCCTTTGATGTTGGGCACTCATTTTCAAGAGCAGCAACATCTGGAGCAAGTAGAGATAGCCGTGGAGGTGAAACCTTAATTTTTTTTTTCCCCTAGCCATGTACTTTTATTTTTTAAAAATAAAATAAAAGAAATGTTACTTCTTCATCCAACTCCAAACAAGCTAAACAATTATAAGTCAGATCCCACGCCAATTTAGGCAATTTGCATGGATAAAATAAAGAGGTAATTTTACCTCTTAAAGTTAATATCATTTTCACCATACTAGATGTCTCGATTTTCTTAGCTACTTTATCAATCTCACTAAACTCGAAACATGGACATTGGCCACCGTCCCTGCCGGAGTTCATTTTTATACCATCTCGAGCGAAACGCAACAATCATACGAATTCCGAGGACTTGACTCGATTCGAGTGCTAAGCGCGCTTTTTTCCCTTACTTGACATCCGCGTTCTAATCGCTACACTTGGTACACTTCTGGCCCCGATATATTGCAAATGGGCCGCACACCAGAAAGGCCTACTGAGAAGTGGACGTGAGAACTCATGCAGCCCAAGTCCAAATCGAGTGGTCATTACATAGTTTGGCCCTTCAAACGAATATCATATGTCTTCCCTTTGTTTACTAGATCGGAGTAACTTCCCTGAATCGGAACAGGCCATGTGTTGGGGCTGGGCCTTTGTTTCTCTGGGACATGAACCTGGGAACACCCCAAAGTTCTGTTAAACTCTGACGCTTTTCGTTCAAACTATAAGGCCTTGAAAATGAACCTGAGCTAGGCCCGTAATGCAGAGGACTTTTTTAGAAGTGGCGTACTGGAGAGCTCAATTTCTTGCGAATGGAGCTAATTAAGAAGCTCATGTGGGCCGAGGGGCAGCTAAACATCGGCCCGGGCCTTGCAAGATGAGGCCTCAGCTAAACCTATTTGTATAAGTTGGCCCATAATCAACCAAATCTCAATAGCAAATGCTTGGTATGTAAGGCCTATTTCATAGAGAATCACTGCGTAATCTTACACGGAACTTTTTTTTTCCTGGTTTAATGGTCAAGTGGTGCTCCAGCTAGCACTCGTGCACCTCAACTGGTCCAACTTATCGAGCAATCTTAAAAGCACATTCCCCTACATTGATCGGTGCATTCGGGATTTTACTTTTGAAGTGCTTTCAATAAGACTTGAATCAAACTATAAGTAGAAGAACAAACTTTTTACCATATGAACCAACATCATCATTGGTACTTTTAGGGTACTTGTGATTGGTGATTGAAAAATTTTTATATTTCAATTTTCAAAGTATGTTGATATGAGGCTCTTACTATTTCTAATGATAGGGCACTTATCAACAAGATTCATATGAAATTGGTCAAATAAGCAATGTAAACAGTGTAGATGAACATTTAAAGACTAAGGAAACAAAGTCAATAGCTATTGATAATGTCCTGTTACATCATTCTTATACCATTTTGTAAATCTATTTGAATATTTTGAGTGCTATTTTTTTTTCTAATATAATCAGAATTCCATACAATGCAAATCTATCATAATTTGCCCTCGCTTTTGATATTTTTACAAAAAGCACGTGACAAGAAAGGAGTTTTGCACTTTTTGATGGGGTTGCAGATTGGAGTGAATTGGGTTGAACTGAGTTGAAACAACAATAGGCTCAATTTTGGCAATTTTCCCTTGTTGAAGAAGTGTTTGAGATTAGTATTTTTCATCTTTGGCACAAGTACAAAAAAATTCCCATATTAACATGATGAGATATGTAGTGATATAGCCTGCATTGCTATTAAGAAATTGATGAATTCAAAAGAAAATGAGACATATTTTTATATAGCAAAATTGCATGAGCTGCATTTTCCAATAAATACTCAACTTTCAATATTTGCTATGACAACTCTATCCAAACAAAAAAGCTTAGTGTCATCCGTTCCAATGTGAGAATTTGGAACCTATCTTGTGAGTTAATATTATAATCGGTTGAATTTGGAATAACTTGCTTGGAATTGAACCGGTTGATTCTTGATTCTATCGGGAATTGAGTTTTCTAATAGAAAATCTGATCATAAATATTATAATTAATTATAATATCTTATGTCAAGTAAATTTGTGACAGCCCAATGGTGTCATATGCAATCCTCATATTAGAGATCACTATTCCACTAGAAATATTGAAATGGATTTACAAAGTGGTATGTAGTAGCCCAATGGTGTTGAATGCCGAACCGCACAAATGCCGATTCTAGTATTTCAAAGCTAAAATCCGACCGGTTCTTCCCAGCTTTGGCTAAAAAACCGGACCAACTAGGACGTTTCTTTGAAGCTTGGGTTGAGATGGACCCGGTGCACACCCTTAGAACTTTCGATTTTGCACGTCTGCATCTACTAAATGCCTATGCTACCTATGAAAATTTCAGAACACCTACTTAGGAGGTCCTTGAATTTAATGATAGTTCACACTTGACTTTGACTTGGCTAATGTTCTTTGAGGAGGTTTGGCTTGTAATCGCTTTGGTTACCGACATTGAGTCGTGAAATGAGGTTACTTGAGCTAGTACTGAGTTGAGCATGGAAAATGACACTGGATTGATTTATTGTCAAAGAAGAAACATGAATTTTATTCCATCATGGAAGCATAGCATGTGATCAATGTAATTGGTTAATGTTGAGATGCATATACGAGAGTAAACAATATTTTTACGTCAACATATTCATACAAAGAGAATCAGTTATTTTTTTAATTAGATACGTTAGTGGGTTTGGACCCGATTTGTCTTAATGCTGTCATGTCAGAATCTGCTGCATCCATCTAGAAAAGTAAAGTTCCCATGGATCAATTCCCTACCTCTTCATTGATTTAATCCATGATGGAAATTCGAAAAGAGCTTAATGGTGGTGTGTGACGTGGATTGCCGATTGGCGAAGCTTGTGGTAATCCAATAATTGGATGTGATGACTACGTAGCGAGACGGGACATTATTTTAGGTTAGGATTTCAACATGGGCTAAGGTCATTTAGTCTAAATACTTTTCGAAAACCCACTAATAAAATATCTGGAGGAAGAAAGTTTCTTCCAATTAGGGCTGGAGAAAGACATTATTCATTTTGACAGTCTTAGCACACCCCTGCTTAGCTCCAGGCTTGCCTTATAGAGCTTGTCGCTCACTTTTGGGACAAGTCTAATTAGGAACAACCTTACGCCGTTAACTTCCCACTGTGCACGATTGTCTCTTAAACTTGGTGTGCACGTCACAACACTTACTCCAATCAATAAAAAAAGAAGAAGAATCTTTTCCCCTTTTTAAGTTTCGCCATTAATACTTTTAGGCTATGTTTGATCGTCTAGAATTCTAACTTGGACACGACGGACAGGATGTGATATGAAATTTGGAATTTTATTATATCTGATTTATCATTTGGTGAATCACAATAATAAAGTTAGAAATATTTACATCATATCATATATATCAGTGTAAATGAACTTAAAATATCACAAATAGATATGGTAAAAATCTCTCACGACACTCTTAGCTATTTTTTTTTTTTTTTTGCTTTGCTTTTTTATTGTTTTATTTTTCCCCCTTCTATTATTCTTTAGTAAAATTTTATTAAACAGTAAACTCTATTAATATACCTAAAATGCTAAAATACCTAAAGTATGTATTAATATTTATATATAGAATTTAATTTGAATGTATAAAAAATAAAACTAAATTATAAAAAAACTAAATTGTTATTTTTTGTTATTTTGAATTTCTTATATTATAATTCAAATATTATTTATATTGAAATATAATTTTAGTTTTGTTAATTTAAGAAGTTTGTGATTCGAAAAAAATAACTTTTCCATTATGAATATTAGAAATCTTATTCACTTTTATCCCACCTCTCACATGATAATTTTATTCGGCTTATATCTTTTTTATATTTGACTTTATCTTGTCTTGAATAGGTATCAAATTCAAAATAGAATAAATTTTATTTAATCTTGAATTTTATCTTGATTGTCAAACATAACTTTAGAATTCTCCATTCCGTAAAAGCACAAGCCATCGTCCACATAAGGAAGAAAAAAACAATATGATAAGGTCTCCTCGTCAAGCAGAAACCTTAATCCACATGTCAAAGCTGATTACTAATATTTCCTATAGCTTCTTGACGAAGCTTCTGTTGACTAACTTCCTCAAGAAGCTAAAGATCGCATTTATTTGCTGATAAAAATGTCGTCTATTTATAAAATTCATTTATGCGAAACAAAGAAAGCTTTAGACTTTACAATACCAAATCAAGTTATAAATAGTGGTTTACCAAACATTATCGACTTAGTTAAATGAGTTTGCTCGTGGATGAATTAGTACACCGTCCAAGGAAGAAGAAAAGCTAATTGCAATCCATTCAGATGCATCGAATGTTAGTTGTCTATGTTCATAAATCCATTTTCATTTTCTCTAATATATATTCTAAAAGTTATCTAATTATGTTAGGACTTAATGCTGGTTGCACACTCACCTAGTGATTTTGGTGAAGAATTAAGGAAGGGATAAAAATATCGAAGTCCATAAAATTTTTTATTGTGATAGTCCTTGGAGGTTTTTGCGTGCGGTCTAGCCTTTAAGATATACGCGTTTGCCTTTTCAAGGCGTCATTCTCCTCAAAAACCAGACAGAAATGCTGATGTGGTTGTCAAATGCCGCACGAGGTCTTACAGGCCCATTTGTCCAGGATGGGCCTTTCAAACTATAAGGCCTTTCAAACGAACCTGAGCTAGGCCCGTAAAGCAGATAACCTTTAGAAGTGGCGTATTGTAGAGTTCAATTAAGAGAAGCTCATGTGGGCCGAGGCAGCAGAACATCGGCCCGGCACTTGCAAGAAGAGGCCTCAGCTACACCTATTTTATAAGCTGGCTCATAATCATCTGAGTCCCAGGAGCAACGTTTAGAATATACTGCAAAATGTTACAGAGTACTTTTTTTTGTTGTTCCGGTTTAAAGGTCTGGTGGTGCTTTGTTTAGCTCTCGTGCACCTTGACTAGTCCATCTTCTTGGGCCATCTTAAAAGCACATGATCTCATATCGAGCTGGTACATTCAGGATTTTACTCTTAGAGTGCTCCCAACAAGACTTGAATTGAACTACAAGTAAAATAGCAAATTCCTATACCATTTGAAACAACATTTCATTGGTACTTTTAGAGTACTTGTTGCTGGTGTACTGGCTGTTACTATTTCTAATTGTAGGGCATCTATAATAAGATTCATATGAAATTGGTCTCACAAAGTAATCTAAACATTGTAGATGAACGTTCAAAGAATAAGGACACTACTGATGATATCCCATAACATCATTTATATACCATTTTGTAAATCTATTTGAATATTCTGAGCACTATTTTCTTGCTAATATAATTAGAATTCCATACAAGAGGAATCTATCATAACTTGCCCTCGCTTTTGATGTCTTGTGAAAAGCACGTGACAAGAAAGGAGTTTTGCACTTTTCGAATGTTATATCGGAAGTGTTTGAGAACTAGTCCTTTTCCATCTTTAGCACAAAGTGGCAAAGAATCTCAAATTAATATGATGAGATATTATAGTGATATAGCCCGAGCTGCATCAGCATTAAGAAATTGACAAATTAAAAGAGAAGAATGACTTATTTTTATCTAGCAAAATTGCATTAGCCATGCTTTCAAATAAGTAATCAACTTTCAAATTTTGCAATGTCAACTTTATCTAAACATAAATAGTTATGATTATTTGCTCCAACAACTGGAATCTGGAATCTACTTTGTGAGTTCATTTTTTGATAAATTAGGACATATAATTTGTTATACATGGAATAACTTGCTTGGAATTGAACCAGTTGGTTCTCAATTCTATCAAACTGAGTTTTCTAATGGAAAATCTGATCATAGATATTGTAATTAATTTCAATATCTTACGTCAAGTTAATTTATGCTAGCCTAATGGTGTCGTATGCATTCCTCTTATCAGATGTCACCGTTCCACTAGAACTACTGAAATAGATTTGCAAAATTGTATGTGGCATCCTAATGGTGTCAAAAGCTGAGCCGTATGAATGCCGTTTCTAGTATTTCAAAACTAAAAATCCGACCGGGAACCAATTTCAGAATAGAACCAGACCAACTAGGTTAGTTCTCTGGTGCTGGGGTTGAAGTGGACCCGGTGCACAACCCTATTGAACTTTTGATTTAGCACGACTTTGCATCTACTAAAGGCTTATGCTACATATGAAAATTTAAAGAACACCTACTTAGGAGGTCGTTAAATTTAATGAGAGTTCATACTTGCCTTTGACTTGGCTCATGTTCTTTGAGGAGGTTTGGTTCGTCCTCACTTTGGTGACCGACGCTCACAAGTTGATCGTGAAATGGGGTTACTTGAGCTAGTCTTGATTTATTGTCGAAGAAGAAACATGAAGTTTATTACTCCATGGTAGCATAGCATGTGATCTATGTAATTCTTTCATGTTGAGTTGAATATATGAGAGTAAGCAATAGTTTCATGACAATGTATTGATATGGTGAGGAGTAATTATTTTCTTTTAATTGGATATGTTTGTGGGTTTGGACCTGAACTCTCGTTAATGATATCATATCAGAATTTGCTGCACTTATTTGGAAAAGCAAATTCCCATGGATTAAATCCTTGCCTCTTCATCAATTTCATCTATGATGGAAATTTGAAAAGGGCTTAGTTGTGGCATGTGATGACGATTGCCGATTGGTGAGGCCTGTGGTAGTCCAACAGTTGGATGTGAAGGCTACTTAGAGAGATGGGTCATTATTTCAGGTTAGGATTTCAATTAGTGTAAAAACTTTTCGTGTAAAAAATTTTCAAGAAACCCACTTCCCATTAGGGCCAGAGAAAGACATAGTTCATTCAACAATCTTAAGCACACCCTTGCTTAGCCCTAGGCCTGCCTTACTGAGCTTGTTGCTTACTTCCGGGACAAGTCTAATTAGGAACAACCTTGCGTTGTTAACTTTACACTGCACTTGATTGCCTCTCAAACATGGTATGCATGTCATCAACACCTCACTTTGATTGATTAAAAGTGAAAAAAAAAAAATACTTTTACATTCTCCTTCCCGTACAAGCACAAGCCATCCACATGAGGAAAAAAACCAAAACAAGAAGGTCCCCTCCCCCAAGCCAAATACCCTAATCCACACGTCAAAGCCGATTATTGAATATTTCCGATAGCTTCTCGACGAAGCTTTTGCTGCCTAGCTTCCCCGAGAAGCTAAAAGACCGCATATGTCGGCAGGTGCTGAATATCGTCTATATAAAATCCCTTGGTGGACAAGCATCTTCCTTTCACAAAGACATTAACACTGTTCCCACCAAGCTGTCAGCTAGCACCAAGAGATATCGAGCTCTTTCAGCTGTGGAACTTCCTCCCGTAGGAACTTTATGCTGGTTGCACACTCACCCAGTGATTGTGGTGAAGAATAAAGAAAGGCATAAAAACATCGCAGGTACATGAGTTATTCTCTTCTTTTTTTATTTTGAATTTATTTTAATATCGTCCTTAGAGTTTTCTGTGTGCTATCTAGCCTTTAAAACACACGTGTTTGCCTTTGCCATTCTCCTCAAAAACTGGATCGAAATGCTGATGTGGCCCGTTAAATGCAACATGAGCTCTTACGCGGTTGCGGCATGCGCTCTCGCACCGTTGCTTAGCCATCGGCTAGAGTAGTCGGATCTTTTCAAAGCTCAAGAGAAAACGGTCGACCTCCTATTCATCAGCTGACCAGGCTGAATTTGAGCTTGAACTCTAATGATTGCTCTTTGAAGGGTCCTGCTTTCTTTTATAACATGATGTGGGTGGCCAGTATGAGACGTGTAGAACATAACGCAACGTCTCGAGAAATGCAAACATTTATCTTCTGTAAGCATCATTAAAGCCTTGATCCTTACATGGGTGGCTAGGATCGATTATTTTTTTTTTAAATAATTTTTTCACAAATATAATGCCCTAATCCTTCGCAACGATACATCAGCCATCGAAAAGGAGTTGCGCTTGCCTTAGTCCTTCACATTGTACTCGCTCACGCCTCAGTCACTCTATCGCTCAACTCTCAGATGTAGGCGAGAGGAGAGCAAGGTTTCAATGGAGATAGCGTGGTCCAACCACCTCAATGGCGTTGTCCCACCATCTCTTTAAACACACCTCTTCCATTTTCTTTCATTGTATATATACACATCTCTTCTGTCTTCCTCCATAACCTCTCTCTTCTCAACCACCTATGGAGCTCAGCACCACAGAGTGCAGAGGGAATGGAGGGATAACGAATTCAAGGCCACCATTTCGTGAGTTCTACTATTCCTTTTCTAAAATTCACAAATAAGATAGGTTGATGCCTTGGCCCATGTAGCACAACTATAAAATGCCCTAGAACTGTAAATATACATTGAAGACATGATGGCCTTGGACCATAAAAACACAAACAGATAGATTGGTGATTGTGCCTCAGCCCATGTAGCACAACTATAAAATGCTTTAATTCGCAACAGCATGGGTGCTCGCCCTAATTCTTGAGGTGTAAAAAAAAAAAAAAAAATCTTCAACTGCCGTTGCTCACACCACAGTCACCTCAACAGCTAACGCAAGTGAGAGGGGACTGAGGCTTGAAGCATGGTCCAACAACCTCTTCCTACTTGAAATGTTCTAATTCACAACCATAGCCATGCTGCACTATCTCGCTCGACACTTTTTGCAGATGAGAGGGGAGTGAGGCTTGAAACACGGTCTAACAACCTCTTCCCACTCAACTCCACACAGTGTGTCATCCTCCATTACCCCTCCCTCTCCTTTCACTATATATATACACCTCTTTTCTGTCATCCTCCATTACCCCACTATTCTCCACTTCTCTCTCTCTCAAAGCATCACCTCTCTTGTCCAGCTCTCTCTTTGCCAATGAAGCGCGGCACTACCCTTCGCATTAGGTTCAAGGTGTTTAACTGTGCTAAGAAACAATGGCGAGAGAACAACTTTAAGGTGACAATCTCGTGAGTTCTACTATTTCCCTTTTTCTTTTGGGTCTTTTATATATGTTTATTTTTATTGTTTTACACGAGTGGAGCATCAGCTCTATCACCAACTATTTGAGGAAGCTCAATAGCTCTCGAATCAAATTGTCAACCAAATCAAGCAGCACCAGGCCTCGTTGCTTCGTGTGGTGGATGGAGCAAGGGCTTTCGTTTTTATGCTGAGCACCTACTTTCAAGAACGGCAGCATCCGGAGCAAGTAGAGATAGCAGCGGAGGTGGGCCCACAACGAAGATATATATTTTTTGTTGTTGCTAGCCGTGCACTTTTTAAAAAACTAAAATAAACCACACACACAGATATATATTGTTTTGGTGTCGGGAAAACTTCAAGTCATAATTAATGATTTTGTGTTTGAGAATCTTTTAGTAAAAAATTATATTGAATAAAATAATGACCATAATGGTTTCAATTACCAGTTAGGAACGGACACATGATAACTTAAGTGGGATGGATTTGGGATTCCATTTACAAGACCCTTTATAGAGTTTTAGGGTTTGAGACGGTTTGAGAAACATTCGAATGTTAGTGGGATGGGTCGTAGCGAGATTAGCCGTCCCAGACCTGTCCCGCTGCCTTGAATCGTTACAGGCCCATTTGTACGGGCTGGGCCTTTCAAACTATAAGGCCTTCCAAATGAACCTGAGCTAGGCCCGTAAAGCAGAGAACCTTTCAGAAGTGGCGTGTTGTAGAGTTCAATTTCTTGTAGATGGAGCTAATTAAGACAAGCTCACTTGGGCCGAGGGACAGGTAAACATCGGCCCGGACCTTGCAAGAAGAGGCCTCAGCTACACCTATTTTATAAGCTGGCCCATAATCATCTGAGTACCAGGAGCAATGTTTAGAATATAAGGCCTGTTTTATAGAGAATTACTACAAAATGTTACAAAGTGCTTTTTTTTTTGTTCCAGTTTAATGGTCAGGTGGTGCTATGTTTAGCTCTTGTGCATCTTGACTAGTCCATCTTATTGAGCTATCTTAAAAGCTCATTTCCTTATATTGGACTAATACATTCAGGATTTTACTTTTAGAGTGCTCTCAACAAGACTTGAATCGAACTACAAATAAAAGAGCAAATTCCCATACCATTCAAATCAACAATCTTGTTAGTACTTTTAGGGTACTTGTTACTAGTGTACGTTGATACGTGACTCTTACTATTTTTAATGATAGGGCACCTATAATAAGATTCGTATGAAATTTGTCTGACAAAATAATCTAAACATTGTAGATGAATGTTCAAAGGATAAGGACACTATTGATGATGTCTTGTCAGTCATTTATATACCATTTTTATAAATCTATTTAAATATTCCGAGTGTTATTTTGTTGCTAATGTAATAAGAAATCCATACTATAGGAATCTATCATAATCTGTCCTTGCTTTTGATGTTTTGTGAAAAGCACGTGAGATGAAAGGAGTTTTGCACTTTTCAAATGCTATATCAGAGTTACCAACCAAAGAAAGAAAAGAACGCTGTATTAGAAGTTTTTGAGAACTAGTCTTTTTCCATTTTTGGCACAAAGTGGCAAAGAATCTCAAATTAATATGATGAGATATTATAGTGATATACCACTAGCTTCATTGGCATTAAGAAATTGATGAATTCAAAAGAGAAGATGACTTATCTATATATAGCAAAATTGTATTAGCTGCGCTTTCAAGTAAGTAATCAACTTTCAAATTTTGCTACATCAACTCTATTTGAACATAAAGACTTAGGATCATCTATTACAACACTGGAATCTAGAACCTATCTTGTGAGATCATTTTTGGAAAAAGGACATATAATCAGTTACACTTTGAAGAACTTCCTTGGAATTGAACTAGTTGGTTCTCGGTTCTATCGGGAACTAAGTTTTCAAATGGAAAATCTGATCATAGATATTATAACTAATTTCAAAATCTTCTGTCAAGTAAATTTGTGCCAGCCCAATGGTGTCATAGGCACTCCTTATATTCAAATTTTTAATTTTTTTTTTTGTAAATAAGGTACAAGACAGATTGAACCCGGAGACAGGAGCTAAACCGGAAAATGCCAATTCTAGTATTTCAAAACTAAAAATCCAACCGGTTCTTCCTGCTTTCGTCTTAGAACTGGACAAGTAGGTAGGTTCTTTGGTCTTGGGTTGAAGTGGACCCGGTGCACACCTCTAAAGAACTTTCGATTTCGCAGGTCTCTGCATTACTATTGGCCTATGCTGTTGTACATATGAAAATTTAGAGAACACCTAATTAGAAGGTCCTTGAATTTAATGAGAATTCATACTTGCTTTTGACTTGGTCAATGTTCTCTGAGAAGGTTTGATTCATACTTGGTTTGCTTACCGACACTAACCAGCTGGTCGTGCAATGACATTTCTTGAGCTAGACTTGAGTCGAGCGTGGAAAAACGACGCTGGATCTAGTTATCATGGAAGAAGAAACATGAAATTTATTCCACCATTGTAGCATAGCATGTGATCTATGTAATTTGTTAGTGTTGAGTTGCTTATGTGAGAATAAGCAATAGTTTCACATCAATGTGTTAGATATGATGAGGAGGAATTATTATTTTCTAAATGGATATATTAATAGGCTTGGACCCAAATTCTCGTTAATGATGTCATATCAAAATTTTCTGCACCTATCTAAAGCAAAGTTCCCATGGATCATTTCCCTACCTCTTCATCGATTTCATCTATGACAGAAATTCGAAATGGGCTTAGTGGTGGTGTGTGACGATGATTGCCAATTGGCGAGGCTTGTGGCGGTCTAACAGTTGGGCGTGATGATTATGTAGAGAGACGAGACATCATTTCAGGTTAGGATTTTAATGTGGGCAAAAGTCATTTAGCGTAATTTTTTTCGAAAAACCTATTAACAAAATATTCGGAGGAGGAACATTTCTTCCAATTAGGGCTAGAGAAAGACCCGATTCATTCAACAATCTTAGCACATCGTTGCTTAGCCCCAGGCCCGCCTCACTAAGCTTGTTGCTCACTTCTGGGACAAGTCTAATTAGGAACAACCTTACACCGTTAACTTCACGTTGTACTTGCGTCTCAAACATGGTGCACACGTCACTAATGCCTCACTCCGCACTCCGACCAATTAAAAAAAAAGAAAAAACTTTTTCCTCCCTTCCAAATTTCCTATTAATACTTTTAGAATTCTCCTTCCCGTACAAGCACAAGCCACATCGTCCTCACGAGGAAAATGAACAAAACAAGAAGGTCCCCTCTCCAAGCCAAAAACCCTAATTCACACGTCAAGCCGACAATTAAATATTTCCAATAGCTTCTCGACGAAGCTCGTGTTGTCTAGCTTCGTCGAGAAGCTAAAGGCCGCATATGTCGGCTACTTCTGAATATCGTCTATATAAAATTCATTCGTGGACGAGCATCTTCCTTTCACAAAACCTCAACACTGTTCCCACCACGCTGTCGGGTTGCACCTAGGAGATATCGAGCTTTGTCAGCCGCGGAAATACCTCCGGTAAGGGTTTCATTTCGCACTATTTATCATCAAATTTTTTTTCTAACTTTCGTACGAGCCGATAGCGACATGCGCGAAATTGTGTTTTGGGAAGGAATTCGTGGAAGGTGAAAGCAACCTTGTATTGATAAGAAATGCATTTCGTGCGGGTTAAGCTAAACGCACATATTTTGCATTTCCCTTATGATGCATGTACTTCATTTCGGTTTTCCTTAAACTAGGAATGCTTATAACTGATTCTTTCTTCGAGCATCCTTATCGTTCTTGATGGATTAAAGAAATAGATTATTTTCTGGAATCAGGGTCGGCTCGAATCGACCTATTAATTCCGGAAAAAAGAAGAGTTTGGTGGTCCCTTATTTATTTATAATTCATACAGTTGGGCAGAATAATAGGAAAAATAGCCATGAGTCCTTCTTCTTCTCCATATGATCATTTCTGCTCAAACATCCTCAGAACTCCATGCATGAAAGGTGTTACGGGTGTAGCTAAAACCTGAAAATCGTGAGACCTCTGCAGCGTGTTTTAGGTGAAAGAAGATGCCCTTAAACTTGGAGTCGCGACCGGTTTTGTAAATATTTGACGCCATCTTGACCTGAAGAAGCTCCTTCCAGAGCTGTACTTCTCAAACCCTAACGCACACAGAGACGCAGAGTGAGAGGGAGAGATTCTTTGCTTGGCTTGAGAAGTCTATGTCAGAAATGGGAGGAGAGAGAGAGAGAGAGAGAGAGAGAGAGAGAGAGAGAGAATATTTCGACCAGATAATTGAGAGTGCGCGTGTTTGCTACTGTTTAGGATGAGTATTGCAATGACCAAATCAAGCTAATTGCAATTTTAAAATTCTATGGAACGATCCAATTTAAAAATCTCAATTTTTATTCTGTTTATGTGATATGATTAGTTCTATCCACCGCACGGCTTATAGATTAAGTCTATACAATATTTTCTCGAGTGCTTACGACGCGTGTTGAGAGTCCACACCAATCAAGAGGAGTCTGAAGTCAAAATCTGAAGACCGTGACCTGAAAAGCCTCTGGGTGAAATTTCTTGTGGCTGTAAATGTTTCTTTGAAACAAGATCAAACAACATTCCTAATTAGATATAATTTCCATTTAAATGAGAACCGTTAAATTATTATTGAGCTAGAGACATTAATACTCATGCATACACCTCGGAACCAATATAGATTATCCATCTAATAAGGTGTAATCGTTGTTAATAAACTCCAAAAAATTGATCAGAATTGCTTTAGCACACCACCCTTTGATACTTAAAATACGTTCTCAACTCTGAGTGATACTCTAACAAATTAATACTTCAAGGAAATATATTATTTCTATCTATGTTGGGTTGTATGTTACATTACCATACATGCCTTTAATCTTACTCTAGATTGACACTGCAGCTACAACCCCAATCAATCTCTCTCTCTCTCTCAAGAGATGAAATGTCCCAGGAAGAACCAGGCCATTGCCCCATCTGCACTCTACACCTCCTTTCGCAATAAAAATCAATTTGACTTCTTTTTCATGTTGTCGTCAAACCCTCCTCCTCTTCTTCTTCTTCACGAGTTAAACTTCTCTTCTCATGCATAATAACACCGAATCCATTCCATTTAACCCTAGTTAACGTGGCATCTATTCCATCGTATATACCTAATCAAAGGACTGACTTGACGTCCAAGCAACCTGTTCCATTTCTAGATTGTCACACATTCTCTCTCTCTCTCTCTCTCCCTCTCCTTTCTTCTTTTATAGCTCTCTTTCTGTTTCTGGGTCTTTGGGAATAAAGATGCCGAATTGAACAAGCTAGAAAATCAGATTACAACTCAATCGTGTAGACGGATACGATATAGCTGAAGAGAGCGCTCATAATTATCTGAGATATCTTTTCTCTCTCATGCTAAACTTGGCGCATGTTTCATCAGAGTTGGGGAAAGCAGGACCAGTTAAGTATCGTTGCTTTGGATGAGAGACTCGAAGCGAAGAGAAAGAGATCATGACATGGTGCAACAACTCCGACCAGGAGGGGAAAGAGATTCAGATCGTGGCCGGTGATGTTTCTAGAAGCAACTGTGTGATCGATCCCCAAGGCGGCACCGTGCGGACGGTAACGTGCCCTTCATGCGGCCACAATATTGAATTGCTAGATCAGGTACAAATTTGCACCCCCGTTTCCGTCTTGATTTCAATCTTTTGTTCTTTTGTTCTTTCTTCCTTTTTGTATTCGACATAGATTGTTTCGGGATTTGGTGCGTTCCATTTTATCATCAGGCGCACTGTTCGATCATCTAACTTTGTACTTGAATCAAGAAGAACCAGTAGTTTCTTATATTCCTGAATAGATCAATAAGATCATCATGGCTTATGGAATAGTATTTCGTTTAGGACGCATACATCAAGGAGATATATAAAAAAAAAAATGTTTTTTCCCTGCTAATGGATGTTACTGCTTGTAGTGAGATTCTTTTAAAAAATACCCAAAAAAAGAAAATTGCAATAACACAGGATAACGGTTTCAATAGAAGTGTAAGAGGACCTCGCTGAAATATCGTGCCTAGTCTCATTCGATATCGGATCAAAAGTCCGTTAAATTATCAAAATCCTTAAAATTAAAGCCCTTAATATGGGAAGATCCTCTCCATTGAAGAGTCTACTTAAATTCTTACCTTTTTTTTGGTTGTTGAATTTTGTTTAGGGTACGATGCCTGATCTGCCAGGCTTACCATCTGGGGTGAAATTTGATCCGAACGACCAAGAAATTCTTGAACACTTGGAGGCGAAAGCGGTGGCAGATACACGTAAAATTCATCCTCTAATTGATGAATTCATACCTACATTAGAGGGAGAGAATGGGATCTGCTATACTCACCCCGAGAAGCTACCAGGTACGTACGCTTCAATAAGGGGACATACATACTAAATCTCATCAGGTGAATGGACCGACGTAGGCCGATGCTATCATATAAACTTTATGTGAAAAGCATGAAGTGTGTGCAAATAAGCTTGCAGAAAGTGAGTAAACTTAGCAACAGGAAGGTATAGCTTTATGAGCGATAAGCACGAATTAATTCTCAACGTGATAGAAGTGTTTGACAAGTAATTTATCTCCTAATATTCGTGAACTTGGGGGTCGGAAAGATTTAATGAAAACTAGGGTTGTAGAGTAATGTGATGGGAGACGCAGATAAGTTATTGAGTAATTAAATATCACCAGCTACGATTTCGAAAAGCTTTTATAACTATCCGTCCATATTATTCTCCTTGAATCTTGTTATATATTACTAACCTAAAACATGAGTAGGAAGGTTTTACCACTTTCAAGGATTAGTCAAGGCAATGAGAAATTATTGCATGCCTCAAGTGCATGAACCTAGATATATCAAAATGTAACCCGTTCAATCTAGTGCAATATACCTACTTTATATATAGTAACCATCGGATTCGATGGTTCAGATGAATGTCACATGTATGCACCCTTTTCACCTAATAATCTTTCGAAAGTATATAATTTTTTAACCCCAAAAAACTGTTTTCTTTGACGTAAGACGTTATAGCTCCATTAGCGTGTGAAGATTGTGCTTTCATCTGTGCAAACTCAAGCCAAAACTTTCCACCACCTCCCGGTTAGCTGCTATAGGCCAACATCAATCGTTGGCTGCGCTACAACATGAGTATGGAACAATGTTATTGAGCTGATTTCAAAGTGCTTCGACAGATTTATCAATGGATTGGGGCTTTCCTGTCATTGCGAGTCCATCATTTTGTGCTTTGAACTTTCATAATTTAGCTGATTAGTGTAGTTTGTGCTTTGAACTTTCACTTTGGCGCAACAGTCAACACAATGCCTCTTTTATTCAACATCATATACTATGTCCATTTCTTCAGCCCTAAAAAAGCGAACAAATAACAAAGACAATTTGCAAGTCAGAAAGTTTCGGAATGTTGATTTTACATTATTCAGAAGTCCGCATATGTGTGGATTAAACTCCTAGTAATGCCACTCCGCTGATATTATCACCTTAAATCTTATGCAGGAGTGAGCAAAGACGGCCAATTCCGCCACTTCTTCCACCGACCTTCCAAGGCATACACGACCGGGACCAGGAAACGGAGGAAAGTGCATGGCGATGCGGATGGGGGTGAGACGAGATGGCACAAGACGGGGAAGACCCGCCCCGTCCTCGTTGGCGGGGCGGTGAGAGGGTTCAAGAAAATCTTGGTACTCTACACGAACTATGGGAGGCAAAGGAAGCCCGAGAAGACGAACTGGGTGATGCATCAGTACCACCTTGGCGATAACGAGGAGGAGAAGGATGGCGAGCTTGTCATGTCCAAGGTCTTCTACCAAACGCAGCCTAGGCAATGTGGGTCGAGCGTCCGAGATCCATCCCTAGACAAGAGATACACGAAGGGCCAACCCGCGTTGCATGGCACGAGCATGGTCGATTACTACAGCTACGGCAATCCTAACTTCATGTCGAATTATGACCAAGTGAGCCAAAACAGGGAAAGCCCACCACAGTTGATTCCGAATTTGGTGGTACAAGGTGGCGGGTCTTCGTTCATCCAGTTTACAGCGGATGCAAGCAAAGGGAAGCTTGTAAGAAACAGAGATGGAGGCGGTGGTTGATTTGTCAGCTCAAGAAAAATATCATTATTGTTGCGTAACACCAACAATATATATGCTTTTCTTGATTTATATAAATATTATATTTTTTTTGGGTGATCTTGACAAGGGAAGCGAAGTGGGAATAAGAGGAAATTGCCGCTTTTCGGGTCGCGGAAAATCTGGGGGGGAGTTCTTCTGCATCAAGATAGGAAGTTGGCTGCGAAAAGTTTTAACTTTTTTTTTATCTTTCGGGGGTCTTGTCTATATTATTATTTTGAAACTTTCACACGCATTTGATAGGAACACACAATTGATTCGAGACTTTGTAGAATGAAATCATACTGTTTTGAACTTGTGTTTTATGCAGTTTGTTTGTATTAGTGAATTAAATTTATATAACAAGCGATGTTACAGATTGTCCGATGATGATCATGTCGGCTGTAATTCCCATCCAAACCATGTGATCTTTGTGAATATAAAAGAGCTCTTAGATGCAGATGGTGATGCAATATTGGCACATGAAGGCGAAAAACTAGCGTGTTCAATAATCCATATGGAGATTTGGCTTGACCGGAAACCATTTTTGATGAGAATTGGCAAAGTTCAAAGTTTGAAAGCAACTCATCCTTTGAGAGATTGACATATCAAATGCGTGCGAACCCCACTCATTCATTTAGAAAGAGACGCAACAACTGTTGGCGGGCAAAGAAGCAAGAAGGAGGTGCCTGGGAAACCGGGGGGAGGCAAGGCAGGGTTAGTGGTGGGACTGGCGGAGGAAGAAGCTATTGCAAGCATTATCCAAAAAGTCTTAGATCTATTTTATGATGGTCAATTTAGTCATAAATATTTTAACTTTATTGATTTAGTTTTAGACATTTTTAACAATTTACCAATGTAGACTTTCCAATTAAATATCCGTGGAAATCACTGAAATAGAAGGTCTGTGCAAATTCTTTTTAAAATTTTCCTTTTCTCCCTTTTTAGTTTTTGATTATTTTTCTATTTCCTTATGCCGATTTAGGGCCTCAGAGATAGTTGGCAACGTAGGCCACAAAAACAAGGGCCTAGACACCCTTGGCTATTCTAGGTGAGGCTAGGGAGTCTTGGCCCTTGCCTATAGCTTGTGATCTTTGCTGAGGCCTCGGACTGGTAGAGGGAAATAGGAAAAAAAGAAAAAGAAGAAAAATTAGAAATTTTAAAAAATTCTAATTAGCGGTTGTATCATATAAGATGATTGGCATCCACGTCGTTGCCTACTCTAAGCGAGGCAAGGGAGTCTCGGCCCTTGCCTATAGCTTGTGATCTCCGCTGAGGCCTCAGACTAGTAGAGGGAAATAGGAAAAAATTGAAAAGGGAAAAAAGAAAAAAAAAAAAATTTCAAATTTTAAAAAATTCTAATTAGCGGTTGTATCATATAAGATGACTATCATCCATGCCCTTACCTACTCTAGGCGAGGCTAGGGAGTCTTGGCCCTTGCATGTAGCTTGTAATCTCCGCTGAGGCCTCGGATTGGTAGAGGGAAATAGGAAAAAAAGAAAATGAAAAAAAGGAAAAAAAGGAAAAAATAGAAATTTTAAAAAATTATAATTAGTGGCTATATCATATAAGATGACTGTCATCCACATTAATTATATTTGGCTAAATTTAGCCGGAAGGACTTCGTTTAAAATGTAAAAAAGTTAGGATTAAATTAGTCAAATTGAAAAATTTAGGATTAAATTAGTTAAATTGATCGCCAAACAATATGTTTAGAACTTTGTGAACAATTATTCTTAGAGTGTGGAGATAGGTTTGGGCCTAGATTATAAATTTATCTAAAATTAAGGATACTTTGATAATTTTAGGTAACCCTAAAGGCTGGGACTCTCTATACTTTGGATGAAAAAAAAAATTGTTAAAAAATAGGACCAAAACTTTAACGCAGATTCATAATCCAGCTAAACAATTCAGAGGCTCGAATTAAAAAAGGCTTGATCCCTTCCAGTCGCTGTCATCTGCCAGCCGCCGTTTTCCCAACATTTCCATCGTGCGCCGCCGCTGGCAACCATACCCATGCCGTAACCCTCGTCGTTGTCTCCCTCTCTCTCTCTCTCTCTCTCTCTCCTCCCGACTCACGCCCTCCCTCTCCGACGCTGTCTGTGTGTTTAACTCTTGCCGTCGATCCATGATGACCCTGGTCGAAATCGAAGGACCGATATCGATTACGGGTGTATCTGAACAGATCTGGGCATAGCGGCCTCCGCATCTGCTCAACTGTGACCATCGCGGTTCTGTTCATTCCACGCAAGGCGCCTCAAGTCGCTGTCACTGGAGCTCGAAGGTGGCGGCGGCTAGGAAGAAAATTGTGTCCTCTGTTTTTCTTTTTAGTTTGTCGGATGATGGAAGCGTCGCTTCTAGATTTGGTAATATCATTTCTTTTTTTTTTTTTTTTTGGGGCCGGGGGGGGAGATATGATTCATTGTAACTAAAGAATGTTGGAATTGAATTCTTTGGACTTTTAAAAGTTAAGAGGAGTGTTGCTCTGATCAGGTTGGGCGCTCGTTGATTTTCATATGTCAAAAATCACAATCCTTAATCATCACATCAAAGTTGAAGGCAGAAAGAATTTTCATTATATTTTTCTGGGTACATTTAGTTTAAGTTTCGAATGATGTCTACTCAAATACCAACATTTTTTTGGTAGATAACTTGATTGCCATATTGGAACAAAATTGATTATGGCATGTCTTCGATGATATATTTCAATAATTCATCATGAACGAATTTTTTATTGACCTTTACATATGACGTGGCATTTTTAATAGCATTTTAAGTCCAGCATGGATAAGTCGTTGGTCAAATCCTTGTGAAAAACTACCATAGTCATACTCCCTTGTGTTTATCTTTGGCCCTGTTTGGTTCTGTTGAAAGCATTTGGGAAAAATATAAGGTATTTGACAAGTGGTTTATGGGACCCTATTGGCCCAAAATGCAAGCATTAGCAAAGCTGAAAGCCCTGCCTCAAGGGCTTTCAGAATTTTTGGAATGCTATTTTGAAAGTTTAATGACTTTTTTTCTTTCCAATATTGCCTTCACAAATAATTATGTGTTCCACTTTTGCCCTTAAAAGTACTGTTCATCTTCTTCCTTGGGCTTGTTGGTTTGTCGTTGAGGAGTGGTCTTAGTCAAGGTCGTTTGTTGTCGAGGTCGAGACTAAGGGTTACATGTGTCATCGAGCTGCTCCCTGGAGCTGCTATGGGTCGAGGAGGATGAGGGTCGAGCAGACCCAGATTTGGCCCTTTGATCGCAGCTGTGTGACCTCTGGGTGCGCATCCTTGGCGATTGTCACCTAGGTTGCAGGCGGTCGAAGGGTGAAGCCTTTTCACCTTGCCAAGGTTGCAAATCACCAAGGGGCTTTAGAGGTGAAGTCACCAGATTTGTAATCACAAGGCCTCTTGACCTTGTCGAGGTTGCTAATCACTTTGGTTGCAAGTCCTTGGCATCGTGCATCCTTAGAAAACCCTCAACTGACATGCAAATTGTCGGTGGAGCCCATGGTCGACGCTGGCAATAGTCGATGGTCACCTTCGATCGCCACCAATGCTGGCCCGTGGTCAACGCCGTTAAAACTCGCCCATCCCCCTATCTTTACCATTGCTTGCCCAGATCTGTTTTTTTTCTTTCACTTCAAAGTTGCTTTGTAAAATAGACATCAAAATGAATTATCCAAAAACTATTACTTCCACCCAATAGCCTTTTGTTCAGAGATATATGAGGAAATGCATCTCCCTCAAAGTTGAACCAATCCACGTGTCATCTTCAGCTAACAATTTTTACTTGCACACACATTTTTCTTCCTTTTCTTTTCCAATCATTTTCTTGACCACTGTATACGTTTCTAACGCGACCAACAAAACCAAAGCAAATTGAAAATCGAAAAAAAAAGTTCAATTAAATTCTCTCTCTCTCTCTCTCTCGAGCTGCGATTCATGCTTTGTGAATCTGCAATCGGAAACAATGGACCTCTGGCCAGTCTACTGGATAATTTTTGTGGTTGCCTGATTTCGCTGATTTGTGGTGCTCATTCCGCGAGGGTCGTAAACAGTCCATGGCGACCCTTCGACCATGAAGAGGCCCAGTTGCGACAACATTGGAATTTGTTTCTTAGAAAGAATGAGCGAAAAATCGAAGAGGAAAAGAAGAAATCAAGAACAAAATGAATATTTTCCATTCTTCATCTGTATTCTGCCCCAAAAATTAAAAAGAAATTTGTCTCAGTTTGAGGAATTAAGCTTGGTTCATACTGAATTTTACCTCAATTGATTATTTTAGGGCATACATATAGCCAAAGGATGTCATTTCTACTAACTTTGCCAACTTCACTTGGTCAGCGAGCCATGTCGGATTTTTTGATCCCACATATTACCAATAAATTGATTGTTCTATTTTACCAAAGTAGTACTCAAGTAATTGCTCGAATTTTTTTGATAATGAAGTGTGCACGAGACAAAATTTATAACACTTATGGTGTCTTTTGCCTTTTAGTTTCATACTCAGAATTCAGTATAAATAGAATGAAATCATTTGATTATAATTACATTTTATTAGGGCTATTGTTAAACACAAGTGAAAACAAAGAAACACAAATAGAAAAAACATTGCAAACGATCATTAAAAAAAAAAAAAAATCTACTCCAATACTTTTACTTTTTTACTTTTTAGTTTTTTTTTCTCTAAACACTTGAAATTAACTTTAAATAATGTCCAAATGCTGACATGTAAATTAATATATATTTTCTCGTAATTTATTAAAATTTGAATAATATTTGAAGTATTAATAGAACACAAAAATCTTCTTCTGCCTATCGTTAATCTTAATAGTCTACATGAAGTGTACATTAGTTGATAGTCAAGAGTCGATCGACATGTGGATCCTACACCTCGCAAATTCTTTAATTATGTGGGCCCCAACAATAAAATCCACGTAATAAGATGATATTACTCAACATCCATCTAACCACGTTCAACTTTTCATTGGTTGTGCCATTTTAGACTGTCTACATCGAGGTGTGTCCGCTTCCATCCATATCTCCATGCCACGATGATAGAACTGGGAATTATGCCCGCTGGAGTCAACACCTAACATGAAAACAAGAAGATGTAAGTATCAAGAAGCAACGAGAAGCTATTGAAGAGAAAAGTGTTCGAACTAGAATTTGCCTCTTAAACCGTTATCATATGAAAGAAAACCAGAAAGAAGTTCTGGTCAAAAAGCAGGGACACACGTCGGTCAAAAAAGGAGGAAAAAGGAAGCAAAGTTCAACTTGTTAAGGATTTTGTCTTAAATAAAGTTACGGCTGGATTCTTTCAAATTGAAGTCGGTTGGACTTCAAGAGGCGGTGGAACACCTATAAATAAGGCAGTCGGTGAAGCATTTGAAGATGGGCCAAAAAGCCTCAGGCCAGAGAGGGCCTCAAGCCACCACAGGCAAAGGTGAGCTTTAGAGAGAAGGCCTCTAGCAGTGAGACCTTCAAAATAGAGGAAGTCGCCTAGTACAAAGACGAACTTCTAGGAGAGAGGCAACATAGCCCGGGTAGCTTCTACTCTATGTGAGTGAGTTGTCCCTCTGTGAGCGAGAAAGAAGATAGAATAGCTGAGTGTGTACTTGTATCAACTAGTTTGCTTTGGGTATAAATACAGCTCAAGTGCTAAAACTTAATACGAAGGGATACTTAAGTGCCAAAAGTTATAAGAGGTAAACTTAAATGTCATTTTAAAAAAAAATTAGATCTTTTAAGTGTCAACTCCGGCGAAAGCTGCCGGAAATCTGATATGGTTTATTTTAATAATATAAATTGCTTACGTGGCTCGCCGGAAATTGAGTTAGCGAAAATTCAGCCAAAATGACGTCGTTTTGTACTGACGTGGCATTTTAAAAATGTATTAATTAAATAATATTAAATAATTAAAAAATATTATTATAAAATTGATTAACTTAAAAAAAAACAAAGGAGGAGGAAAGGGAGGATTCGGCGAGGGTTGTGTAGCCCTTGCGGCCACCGCCGTCACCACCCCACCATTGCCGAGAAGGGTCGGTGACGCTGGGCGAGGGTTGGCTGGGGTCATTGGGCCCTAGCCTAGATCTAGGGCGAGAGTCGCGACCCTCCCCGAAATCCGATGAGGGTCGCTGGCCCTCGCCCAGCCAGGCCAAGGGCTACCGGCTGCCTACTAGGGTCGTCTAGTTGGGCAGCCGGCGACCCTCGCCGCAGGTCGACTGAGGTCGCCGATGTTGACACCTAAATTTTGACGATTTTTTTTAGTATTTATTAATTGCATTGGAAAATTAGAGATTAGTTTCTAATCCCTTAACAAAAATTTCTTTCATTATAATTGCATTGCATATAGACATTAGGAGCATTTGCATCATTGGTTTTAAAATTAAAAATTAAAAAAATTTAATTAATTTAAAAAAAAAAAAAAAAAAAAAAAACAAGGAGGCCGGGCCAGGGCTGGGCCTGCCCGGCCCCCATGCGGCCCTTTCCCTTTCCTCGCACGGGCTCGGCCCATTTCCCTTTTTTCTTCTCCCTTTTGTTTCGGCTCGGCCCACCCGTCTCCTCCTTCTTCTTTCCTTCCACGCGCGGAAAAGCAGCATGGAAGCAGAGCAGAAGCGGCAGCAGGTCAACAAGGCAGAAGCAGAAGCAGGTTGCAGCAGTCAAGAGCTGAAAAAGGCAGCAGAAAGAGAGAAAAGAAAAGGGGTCACGGGGGTGAGACCAGAAAGAAAAAGAAGGAAAAGGGGCAGCAAAAAAAAAGGACCCGGGGAGAAGCCAGAGGAGAAGACCGAGTGAGAAAACCGAAAAAAAAGGAAAAAAAAAAACGAGCTAGAGAAGAAGAAAAAACCGAGTGAGAGCAGAAAAACGGGGAAGAAACCCGAGAGAAGAAGGACCGAGGGGGAGACGAAAGGAGACGGAGAGAGAGAGAGCGAACCAAGGGGGGAGAAGGAAGACTCGAGGAGCAACCAGCCGTCGCCGGAGGCCCATCCGCCGCCGTTGTCCGCCGCAGGTCGTCCCCGAACGAGGTAGGCCTCCCTGAACCTCGGTTGTGCCATGTTCTGAGAATAGCGGGCCGGAGCTCGCGGCCGACCGGCTCGCAAGCTCCGGCCCTCGTCGCTCTTCCATGTTGTTCCCATATCACTTGTATGTTGTGTTTGAAACCCCCCAAAGCATGTTCAAGGCTCGGTTGAGTTAGAAACCTCTGAATTCGGTAGCGCGCCCCAAATGTTCGACGAAATGCTTCACTGAACGGCCGACTTTTCTCCTTAAACCGGAGCTCGCCTTTTAGTTTTTTTTGCCCCGCTAGGAACCATGTCGTCGTCATGCGCCGTCCGCGGCGTTGTGCCAGCTCTCGGACGGGTCATCCCGCGCTGTTCGGAGTCAAAACGGGCGCGTCTGGCCGGAGTCAGCTTGGTGACTCTCGGACGCCGGCCAGCCATCGGCAGCCGGCGCTCGGCGCCGGTCGGGCAGAACAACCGGCGCCTGGCGGTGGCATGACGACCTCCTCGGAATGGGCAGGCCTCGCGGCGGCGCTGGCGTTGGTCCGGCGAAGCAGCTGCAGGCACGCTCGGAGAGGGAGGACGTCGGGCATGCATGGAGAAGAAGACCAGACCATAAAAAAAAAGAAAAAAAAAAAAGAAAAGACAAAAAACAGAAGGGCCAGAAATTAAAATAAGGAAGGGGCTGGGCCGAGGCTTTGTCGAGCGGGCCTGGACCCGCGCCAGACATAGGGGGAATAGGCTGTCTTTATTAAAAATTTTGGGCTTTTAATTTTGTTTTTTTAGTGGGCTTTGAAGGGAGAGTGCGGCCCGGTTACTTTGGCCCCAACCCGACCGACAGGGCCTGGGTCAGTCTAGTAGGGCCGGGTCCTTTGACCGGATCCGAATTATTTATAAAAAATAATTAAAAAAATTCAGAAAATATAAAAACATTAAAAAATTAAAAAAATCATAAAAAATTTCGAAATTTCAGAAAATTCAAGGGAAATTCAGAACCTTGAAAATTTATGAAAATTTTCGAAAAAGTATATTATTTTTTAAAAAATAAAAAAATTAATTAAAATATTGAAAATTCCAAAAATTTTTTTCAAAAAATCCCGAAAATCTCAAGTTTGTTTTAGAGTTTCCTAAAAAGCTCTAAAATAATTATTGGACCATTTTCTCTTAAAAAAATGTCGGAAAATAATTGGTCTAAAATCGTGCTCAAAACTGAACAAGCCCTTGCGGTTTCACCTTAGGATTTTAATTATCCTCGGATACAATTGCCCTTGATTGCACGCTTATGATGCGATGATTATGGTTTCCCCCTTAGTTTAATTAGAATTGTCGTTTATTTATCTCTTAATGCTAGGTGTCTATTTTTCGCCTGCAATTTATTTAGTACTTTCTTTAATTGTTGATTGTTATTTTGATGGTTGCGCATCCGCTTGATCATCTCACATGTTAGTGGTTAAGTCTAAAATCAATCTAAACTGCTTGACAAAAGTTTTTTTTGAAGTGAACAAGATTAGGTACCGAAATGGCACTAATTGGTTAATTAATGTAATCAAGTCCCTGATTGTAGGATCTTTGGTTGCGTAGAAAGTGAGGCACACTCCCATGCATCGCTTGGTTTCTAGCCGACTCCAATAGACTAGTGGCGACTCCTCATTTGAAGATTTTCATGAACATCCAATGTCACACGGGGTATGGGATTGTGAGAGCCTATGTCTAATGACGGTCTTGGACCCACCATTACAATAATATAAACTTATTTATTTATAGATATTCATTTCCCATCGGGACGGAAAAAAATAGGTTGCGATAGCCGACTACTAGCTAGAGCTCGACGACCCCGGCCAACCCTCACCCCACCGTTGCCAGCCCTTCCCGACGATGGTAGGGCAATGACAGTAGTGTTGGCGAGGGTTGCCGAACCCTCTCCTCCCCTCCTCTTTTTTTATTTTTAAATAAAGTCGATTTTTAATTTTTTTTCTAGTCTAACTTGGACAATTTCTTTTCTTAAAATTGCTACGTGAATATTTTATTTTGAAAAAATGCTCAGTCAGCAAATAAAATCGCCGAAAAATGGACATGCGGCAATTTGGCTAGATTTTTTCGCCATTGTCATTTAACTGATCATTTTTGCTTCGATTTTGGCACTTAACTGCACTTTTCCGAACTTTTGGCACTTAGCTGTACTTTTTTGAACTTTTGTCACTTAAGTGTCTTCCCGTGCCAAGTTTTGGCATTCCAGAGGTTCGTATGTCTTTGCTTTGAGTGTGGTGAGAGAAAGTTATATTGTAATAGTTGTGTGAGACTATTTTGAGTGTTTTACTTGTACTATAGTTTATTATAACGAGTATTTTAAGTTGTCTATTGTAATTTTCTCATGTTACCACTACAATGATTTTGCATCCATAGCAAGGTTGCGCACTCTTAAAAAAAGAGCATGACATCGTAGAAATGAGCCCATTGTTAAGTTATATCATTTGGATTTGGGGACGTGGAATAATGGTTCCGGATTTATTTCCCCGAATAATGCCAAGTGTCTAAATATCTTGCAGCATCTGACTATTTCTATCAAATCACGACAATCTTCCCGTCATATAACAATCAGCCAGTTATTGGGCAGACTGTTCCTAGAATGATCACAAAAAAGATTTTGTTCAGAGTGGAAGGCATAACCATTTTTCTTGAGATGTAGTACAATATTGGGTTAACCAAAGTCAACATCATTGTATTAAACCTTGTGCCAAAGTCAACATTATTGTATTAAACCTCTATCGCCAAAAGGGGAGTCTCTCCCACAACAAAAAGAAAAATGAGAGTTTATTTATAAGAACCATTTTGCTTTGCTCTCTGTATATTGTGCAAACACTCCATTTTGGTCTTTGTCTATTGTGCAAACACTCCACATGTTCTTCGCCTCAAGCTTGGATGGTGATTGCAATAGCTTTGATGTCTCATTGATCTATGAAGATTTGCTCTTTGACATGTTAGATCTATATTTGTTTAACCTATCTTGGTTGTCTTTGCATATTGATGATGTCGAGGAAGCCAGACCTAAGCATGCATCTCCAGCCAATAATGCCGTAATTATGAGATAATGAATCTTCGGCGTGTGCTCATCACTAATGTCACTGACAAAAATATGGGATTTAGTGATTGATCATTGATTCTTTTTCTTGACATATCTATTTTTGTGGAATGAGTGTGTGCTTAACCCTATTGGTGCTTCGTTGATTCTCATTGTTTTATAGATTTGACTTTGTTTTACAATAGTTTGGACTTTGCTTTGTTTGGATTTTGTTTTGTCATGACACCCATGCACTTTTCAAGTATTTTTTTGAGCAATGAATATAATTTTCTTTTGACCAAAAATTAATTGGTCAAATTATTGAGTTGAATTCAGCACATCTTGTCTTCATATTCAACATAGAGAACCTTAGGGCTATACCCACTCTCTTATGGATAGAGGTGAGCATGATTCTAGGGTAGAATCAAGAACCGGACTAATGGTCCAGTTTAGTTCTCGATTCTATGAAGGGACTAGTAGGTTCATGGTTCCACTTTTTTAGGAACCACCGGTTCTTGGTTCTGGTTCCTAGTTCCTATAATCGGAATCAAGAATCAGAACTAGAACCAGAACCAAGAACCTGGACCCTAAAATAGCCAAATCCCTAATTTGGCTTCATTCTTCCCCTCCACCTTTGTCATTATCTCCATTCTTTTTGTTCCTCAATGTGCATGCATCATGTATGAAACAACGTTATTGTTTTCTATTTATAGTTGTCTCTTTTTCTTTCATTGCAAAACTTGGAGAGAAGTAGCATTAAAACTCACTAAGAAGACGAATATGTCTCAATTCATCATGGATATAAAATTGTTGACTCTAGGTGAGAGTTCATCGTGTGTAAATTATTCCCTTATACATTAAGAGGGGAACCTCTACTCATGCATTTGGTATTGAACTTCCGAAATTGCTGTCCAACAATTTTCTTTGACAATAATGGCTTTGACATTTAACTCGATGGGTCTTTTTGTTTCCCCTCTCTTATCTTTACCTTTGTGGTATACATGACTTAATAGATGAGAAAATCTGCTTTTGATTTTTAGGCATTACTATTAATAATCTTATTTATGTAGCTATTAAAAGATATAGAAGAAGGATGATAGATCTCACTTTTGAATGAAATTAAGATAGGGTTTATTCTGTAGTATGATATATCAATATCTTTGTGTCTAATGTGTTCTCGTAGGCCATAAAACTAGTGGAAACTCCAATTGCTTCTTTGACGCACTTATGTTTGGGCAATTGCTTCTTCAAGATAATAATTTTGTATAATATAAGAGCAATAGATGCATTGAAAACTGTTAAATTTTCTTAATACTATTTGACATGTGCATACCTTGTTTATTTTTATTATTGTGTTTATTTTCATTTTGTTTAACCAAAGATGAGTAAAAAAAAGAAATTGTTAGAACCTAGAACTTGGAACAAGAATCTAGCTTTTGATGGGTAGATTCCAAGTCCCAAGAAATGAGAAACCTATACTCGATAGTAGGTTCTAGATTTCATACGGAACCTTTAAGAAACCTGAAACTGCTCATCCTCACTTATGGGTAGACCCTCATCTAGTTCCTATAGACGAGGCGACTTATATGTATTTCTAGCAATTAATCAAGTCAAAGATGCTTATATCCTATGTTATAAGAAAGAAAATGTAAAGTCATTTGATGGTTGAAGCACAAAGTTGACCCAACTAGTTTGAGCATTAATAAATATTTAGCTCTAGAATTGTAGTATTTGTTCAAATCCCACTAAGTGCATGTGCAATTATCTAGTGCAAGACTGTTTGCATAAGCCAAATGTGTTGACTTAACTGGTTCATGAGACTTTGTCCTTATGCCTTTGGATTAAAAAAAAAAAATTGATGGTTCGTGAAATAAGAAGCACAAATGACAAACTTAATGAAATGAGAAGCACATATAATAAAGTTCAGTATCAATGCTCACAAGTCACAACCCTTCATTGCTTTCATTGAGTTTCCAATACTTATGTAGTGCACAAAACAATTACGCATAGATACAGAATGTTGATACCAAATTTTGGTGACCCAATCATTTATTTATTGCATAAAAAATTAGGGTTTCATTGTTAACTCCTAAACAAAAATATTAAATTTAATTTGCATAGCATATAGTTTTAGGAGCATTTATTATATAGTTTCATTTATTGTGTTTGCATTGGATTAGTGATGGGTGGTAAATGATTTCGAACCAACAAATAAATTGGACTGAGCTTGTTAGCGCATATAATTTTGGTCAAGCCCATTGAATATTTGTAGCAGAAATTTGTATTGTAGAGCAAGTTGGAATAATTGAACTATCGAATTATTAGATGAAATACTTCTTAGATAATTCATATTATTCTATGAATATTCAGCTAGAGGAAAGAATCGGAAAATTGCCGTGGTTGAATTTCACAATTTGGAAGGAAAATATTTTGCTCTTGAGAGAAAAACTCTAGGGTGGAGCCTATAAAAGCAAGCCTTGGGTTCACAACTGAAGGAGGGGAGGCCACACATCAAATACGCGGCCACATTAAGGGGACGCAGTAGAGAGTAAGGGGAGGCACGGCCGCAACACGGAGAACACACGTTCTCCGCAAGAGAGAAGCGACGACCACAATTCCAATTTTCTTACAATATTTCCCTCCTCCCATCACCGCATTCATGCCTATGCCACCTTTTTCTTCGAGCAAATCACAGTCTACGCTATATTATTTTTACTATTCCTCATGACCATGGATGGTCGCATGGATTATCCCATGATCTGACCATCACTACCTGGAGGCCGACACACAACCGGTAGAGAGAGACACAGAGAGAGACACGTCTCTTGGCGAACCTTCAGCGAAGTCCACTACGATCACAAACTCCAGCGAGCGCCTGAACCGCCCCACCTGGCTAAGATGTCAGTCCGTGAAGACGTTGCTGCTGCTGTGTCCAACTCGGCGATGCACGTTTGCTGCCCTAAATCAACGACGAACAGCTGCTGTCCCCGCTGCACCATCACGCCGTTGCTCACTGCCTCCAGTAGCTATTTGATCTTGTTGCGCCAAGGGCTCCTGTAGCTGCTCCGCGTTATGTCGTTGTGATTCACCTCACTGCAGTGATGTCCTTGCTATCCCCGAGCCATGACCAAGCTGGCGACGACGTTAAGATTCCTGTTGCAGGTCTTTTGAGGTTTGTTTGGCGATTGATCCAATCGAGAACTACCTGTAAGCCACCTTCCGTGCTGCAAACTGCCAAGCCTGCGGCTGTTCTCATTGCTCCACAAATTCGCCGGCCACCAGCCTTGCTGTTGCCGTGCTCCATCATCAAGTGCTGCAAGCCATCGCCAGATATCACCGTGAGCCATTTCTCATCATCTTTGCTCATCATTGTCCAAGCTCGTTGTTTGCCGGTTCCAATTGGGAAACTTATCCATGCAATAATTTGAATTAGGTAATTATCTCGTTTGGTATCAATCTGAATATTCTGTGATTCAATTTGATCAAGATTATTATCTAATTCCTGAATTTGAGTGATAGACAATATCCATTAGGATGTATTTCCTAATTTATTTGCAATCGCATATAATATT
The DNA here is from genome assembly GCA_014182895.1 of Angophora floribunda. Lineage (NCBI taxonomy): Eukaryota > Viridiplantae > Streptophyta > Magnoliopsida > Myrtales > Myrtaceae > Angophora > Angophora floribunda. The sequence goes on along the minus strand of CM024709.1, from coordinate 33,042,637 downwards.
TGATTCTATCTATGAGGCATTAGATGGAATTATTGATTACACAGGAATCTTTAAAATTGATATTTTGTTATCAATCTATTGATTTTATTTGTGAAATTTCAAGTTGATTAGTTATTGTTTCGTTGCTTGAATTGGTTGGATGATATTTGTAATGATCTTGAATGATTCGGTGATTATTTTGCTTTGATTGCTTTCTTTATCTAGAAAATACAAAAATTTCATTGCATGTCATGTGGTTTAGAATTGTTTTTAAGATAGAATTGCATGATAGAATAGTTTAGATACCTTTTCTAATTAAATTAGAATGCATGTTAGATAATATTTTTGAATTGAATTGCTTATTGAGATAAGTTTTTAAGTTAAGAAAGGATTTAGGTTAGTTTATTTCCTAACTTGAAATAGATAATATCTCACTTTAGGTAAATTTTTAGTAATTTTCAATTATGAATTATTATAAAAATATACAAAAATATCATCTGCATGTCATCTAGAAATAGGTTTGTAAAATGCATGTCATTTAGTAATTATTGCTAAATCCATTTAATTAGAAACTATATGTCATTAGAATTAGGACATTTAGTTAAATTGCATGACATATAGTTCAATTTTCATTTAAATAAAGGAAAACCCTAAAATAGATTTGAGTGGAATTTTATGACAATTAGAAATCATATTTAGGTTGATAAATGTAGTTTACTAACTAACCTTGCAGATTCCTTGCGTTTGCATCGAGGTAAGTGTTTCTTCATTATGCTTGCAACTTGTTTATTGCCTTAGCTTTATTGAGTGTTCATAATGGTTGTGCACGCATATGACCACTTTGCATGATAGAGATAGCTTGAAGTCAATTCAAGTTGCCCGCAAATTTTTTTTAAAATAAAAGATAAAAAGTTATCGAAAGGGCGTTAGCGTAATCTAGTATAATCAAGTTTTTGAGTTTATTTAATCTTTGGTTTGTAGGAGTGAAGTAATTCTCTTGTTATTTACTTGGGTTTCTAATCAACCCACTATAAACTGATTAGTGGCGACTCCTAGATAAAATAATTTGCATGCTAAATAACTTGAATCTAAGTCATGAATTGGTATGGCTTTGGGAGAGCCCGAGTTAAGTTTATACTTAATAATCCATTATTTTAAGGTAAGGTCACAATAGAAAACAATGATTATTACTTACTTTGGTGAGATGACTATAACCATCACTTTATTCCTCAATACTCAAACAAGAGTTTGTTTGTTAACATTCTCGAGAATAACTGATTCTGTTCATTTGTTCTCGGGTGTAGATTTGGAATAGAAATTCATTTGTTAAATTTTTTTCTCGGGAATAGATTTGGAATAGGAATCAAGAAGCAAAAAAAAAGTTGCTTCTTATTTCCGGGAACAATTTCAAGAATCATTTTTTTTTTTTTTTTTCTTTTTCTTTCTCTTTCATTTTCTTCTTCCTCCCTCAGTTTATTTCTGCCCCATCGCCGCCCACCGACCACCGTCGATGGCGTTGGCGGTGGCCGGCGAGTGGCTTGGTGAGGTCTGGCGAGCTTGGCTGGCCACCGACAAGCTCAACCTTGCAAATCTAGGCGAGGTCGAGCCTTATCGATGGCCAAGTGAGCCTCCGGTGAGCTCACCGGACCTCGCCCAGCCGGCCATCGTCAAAGGTGGCGACCTTCCACAATGGATGAAGGGAAAAATAAAAAAAGAAAAAAAAATGAATTTCAATCATTAAAAAATTAAAAGAAAATATTTTGGACTAGAAATTCTAAGGTTTTACTAAACGTATTTTTATCCTAGGAATAAAATTTTTGGACAGTTACTAAACGTCTTCAAATGCTCATAAATTGTGCTCGGGAATAGAATAAAAAAGAATTTGTCAGAGTTTGAAGAATAGGCCAAGAATGGAAGAAGAACCGTGCTTTTGTATATCTATTCGTACTTATTTACATTGTATAGACTCCTATTTATAATACATTGAATGTCTTAACTAAGGTAAAAAAATAAAGAGGATACAAAGAATAAAATCCAATTCAAATCCAATCATGGATTGATACAAAAGATCAATTATGATCTCCTGTAATTTGGATTGATTGATCATGATTCTCGGTCCGATCTTCGCATATCTTCAACACTCCCCTTCAAGCTGGTGGCTAATATATATCTAAGACACTTAACTTGCTTAGTAGATATGTGTGTTACCTTTGACACAATGGTTTGGTAAAAATATCAACAAGTTGCTTTGTGGTTCCAATTCCATTTGTCTTGATTACTCCTTCTTGGATCTTGTCTCGAGTGTAATGGCAATCTACCTCAATATGTTCCGTTCTTTCATGAAATATGGGATTTGCTGCAAGTTTGAGTGCTGCATCATTGTCGCAAAATAAATTTGTTGGCCTTTTGACTTGTATCCCAAGGTCTAAAAGTAAGCCCCGTATCCAAACTATTTCACAAATAGTTTTTGCCATGGCTCGATATTCAGCTTCAACTAATGACAAAGATACTGTCGACTACTTATTTGTTTTCCATGAAAGTAAGAAATTTCCTAGCTTAATACAAAAACCAGTGATAGATCTCCGACTCATGGGACATGTGGCATAGTCTATGTCACAACAAGCATTCATCTCCAAATTACAATCTTGAGAGAGGAGTATTCCAAGCCCTGGACATCTTTTAAATATTTCACAACCTTCAATGTTATATTCATGTGAGATTCCTTCGGGTTATGTATAAATTGACTGAGTGTCTATACTGTATAACATATGTCTGACCTAGTCATGATGAGATATATAAGTTTCCTTATGAACCTTTGATATCGAGATGGATCTTCAAGCAGTGGGTCATCAGTCTTAGAAGATGATTTGGCGTCATATTCAACAGTAATTAACTTAGTGTTTTGATTAATAGGAATAACAGTCGGCTTGCATCATGATAATCCTGCTTCAAATATGATTTCTAACACAAACTTCCGTCGACTAAGAGAGATTCCTAAATTTGAGCGGGCAATCTCAATAACAAGGAAATACTTGGAAGATCCCAAGTCTTTAATATGAAAAGTGGAGTGCATGTATTCTTTGAGACTCTTAATGGCTAATTCATCATTCCCCATAATAAGTATGTCATCAACATATATCATCAGGTATATTGATGATGTACTTTTTGTCCAAGTGAAAAGAGCATAGTTGTACTTGGATTGCTTGAAGCCAATGGTTGTAGTAAACTTTGCATACCACTATCGAGAAGCTTGCTTGAGTCCGTAAAGGGACTTGTAGAGACGACATGCCTTAGCGTCCCCCTGTCGTCGTAATCCAGGTGGAATTTCCATATATATATCTCCTCATCGAGATCTCCATGCAAGAAAGCATTGTGGACATCCATTTGATGTAGATTCCAATCTCGAAAAGCAACAATGGAGAGGAATGAATGAACAATTACATCTTTTGCCACCAGAGAGAATGTCTTGTGATAATCAAATCCTTCACGTTGTGTAAACCCTTTTGCCATTAAGTGTGCCTTGTAATGTTCGATAGATCCATCGACCTTGTACTTGATTTTATACACCCATTTGCAACCAATGGGTTTGCGATGAACAAGTAATGGGACTATATCTCATGTATGATTTTCTATTAGCACATGCCACTTTGCCTCCATGGCCTTCTGCCATTGTGGATCACGAACTGCTTCATCATAGGATGATGGTTCTATTTCTTCGGAAATACGACTAATGCAACACATATGTTCCGTAGATAGTCGATTGAATGAAACATAAAAAGAGATAGGATATGAGGTACCTGATGAGTTGAGGGAGGCACAAACATAATCCTTCGTCCATGTTGGGGGACGAGTAATCTGCCCCGAGCATCGTGGGGCAATATGAACAGGGGTTGAAGATGAAAATTTTGAAATAGACTGTGGAGACAACCTTTCTGAATAAGAATTTTCTTCAGTTTGCATTGTAGATTCTGCAAATGAATAATCCACGATAGATGGAGTAATTGGAGTGTTGTTTTTGGTCTCTGGAGAAGAATTTGGAACATCCCGAGATGGGACGTTAATATAAGGAGAACTGTGAGACAAATCTTCCTAAAAAAAACGTCCATTCCGATGATTTGAGCTAGAGGGCTCATTTGAAGATGCCACATCTTGAAAAGGAAAAACGTCTTCATGGAAAATATCATCTCTATTGATAAAGAAATTCCCTGTTGATGGCTTAAAGACCCAATAACCTTTTTGAAGAGTTGGATATTCCATGAAGATGCATCGTCGAACCCGAGGATTCATTTTGTCATGAGAGCCTAGGGTAGCCACATAGCATAAATAGCCAAAAACTTTCAAATGATTAATTTCAAGCTTCTTGCCAAATAGGACTTAAAAGGAGTACGTTTGTCTAGAACTCGAGTTGGCATGGGATTAATCAGGTAGGTTGCTGTGACCACACAATCTCCCCAAAAGTCTCAGGAATTGATGCTTGGAATTTAAGAGCATGTGCGACTTCTAAAAGATGATGGTGTTTACGCTCAATGATTCCATTTTGTTGGGGTGTGTAGGTGCATGTGCTTTCATGTAGAATTCCAAGAGAAGAGAAAAGTGATGGGCAATCATTACTAGAAAATTCTCTCCCATTATTTGTTCGGATAAGTTGAACAGATTTCTGAAATTGATTTTTGGTCATGGTCAAGAAATTTTTTAAGAGAAAAAAGACTTGGCTCTTTGATTACATAAGAAACACCCATGTAGCACGAGAATGATCATCTACAATGGTGAGGAAAAATTGAGACCCATCATGATATGGGGGTGTGGTAAGGTCCCCAAATGTCAGCATGAATTAAAGAGAAATTATCTATAGCTTGAGATTTACTCATGTGAAAGGGGTTACGTGATTGCTTAGCAAGTGGACAAATTTTGCATTGGGGATGTGGAAAAGAAGCACTATGACCCAAACGTTGATGAGAAAGGATAAGTTTATCATTGGTAGCAATGTCACACAATGATTCCTTATTTATGGAAATACATGACAAATCAAAATTATTGGGAAAACTGGTCCAAAAATATAATCCTTGTGAAAGACTACCAAAGCCCATCAATTTGCCAGTCAAAAGGCCTTGAAAGAAACATGTGTCAGAATTGAAGAAAATATGACAGGAATTGTCTTTACATGCCTTTGATATTCAGATAAGATTGAATTGGAATTGAGGAACATAAAAAACATTCCAAGGATAATCGAAGGACCATGATTGTCCCTATCTTTGTGACATATGTGGTGTTTCCATTTGGAAGTTTCACAGTTATAGGAATATGGTATTTATGGGTATGAAAAAAACTTTCATGACAGATAATATGGTCACTTGCACCTGAATCAATTATCCATGTGTCATGAGAAATAGAATTAAGGCAATATGAAGTACCTGGAAAACTTGCCTCTTGGTTAGAAATTTCCAACTGTTTCAATGCCCTCATGATCTCTTGATACTGATTCTGGGTGATCAATTGATTGATATTATTTCTAGTAACTTGATTAATTGAAGATTCCTTCTTTCCTTCCTCACCAGGCTTACCGTGCAATTTCCAATAGGTTTCCATGGTGTGGTGGGGGCATTTGCAATAATTGCAATATAATTTCCCCCTTCCTTTATAATTTCCCTTCAAGGATGATGTGGCATTACAAGAGCCGTAGGATCCTTTAAAATTAGTTGCCATAGTGAATAGTTGAGAGCCATTGGATTTGGTTGAAGTCATGGCTGATTGATGGCTGTTAGATCCTTGGGTTAGATCTTGGCCTTCCATTCGAAAAAAACTAGGGCTTGTTTCTCCTTCCTTGAACACAGCAACCGTTCGTCTTCCTTCTCCATGGAATCCAACTCTTTGGTTGGCCAAGGCAAAGCCTTGCGAGAAACTGCCGCTCGGTTGCTGTCTAGCAGCAAGTTCAGGTGAGAATTCGAAGGTGCTGGTCGGTGGTGGTCTAGATCTTGAAGGTAATGAGGGCGATTCCTTCTCCGGTTCATGTGTGCTACGCCGCGGATGCCCTTTGGCTTTGTTCTTGAACCACCAGCTGGTAGATTTGCCCGAGTGATGGTGTCGGCTCCATTGCAAGGATTTGGGACTTGAAGTGTGAGTAGTTTTTGTTTAAAATTAGTAAAAAAATGAGTTGCCTTCTCCTTTTCTCGTATTGCCCGATATTGCTGAAGTGTTTCGTTTGGCCCTTCGAGCTATTCTTTGGCCGCTTCAAGTTCGTTCCACAGGGCTGACAACCGGTTGAAGCATGTAGTCACGAATTGATTTCCTTGTTTCGTTTTGATATGGCTTGAGTGAGGGAGAAGATTTTGGCCCAGTCGAGTTTTCCGTACATCTTGCAGATATTCTCCCATATTGTCTTCGAGTCTTCAGTTGGAGGGAGTCCGGCGGTCACTTCGGGAGCCAAAGAATTCTCGATCCAAGTCCGCACAAGCCGGTTGCATCTACACCAATGCCATTGTGAGCATTTGTCGGACGGAAAATGCACGGTTTCATTGTCTTTTGTGACCAACACCCGCCGGAAATCTCGAGCCCAAGTACTATAATTCTTAGGTTTGATGAGTTGCAAAGAGATGAGCTGCAACTTAGGGCCGTTGCTCGGCGACGTGTAGAATGGGTCGTCGGGCTTTGGTTGGCTGCCGTCAACCGGAATGACATACGGCAGGTAGCCGTGCCCCATTGTCGGGTAGGGATTTGCTCCTTGACCCTGTGATGTGGGCTCGAGTCCTAGGCGTGGGCTTGCCTAGTCCAGCCCGGTGTTGAAAGGAGTTTGTTCTCCTTCAACGGGCTAGGCTCCGAGATTCGGGAGTCCTTCTCCAAATGTATTGTACAAAGTCCATGGCAAGTTTGGCCCGATTGCCCACAGGCCTTGAAATGGAAATTATTGGAATGGTGGCCACCGGACCGGCCGAGAAACATTTATTGGAGCAAGAATTGGTTCAATAGTAATTTGAGTGGCAGATTGTTCATCCTTAGTCGAATCTCTATTTTGAGGTGAATTTGAGTTCCCTTCTACCGAATTATTTTTTTCGGTATTCTTGGCCATGATATATGTAGAAATGAATTCCCACTGTGCTCTAGTTTGCTTTGCAGGTATAGATGTGCGACAAATGGGCATGTGACCACGATGAACGATCAATACTAAGAATAGGGAATTTTCTAACACAATTTCCGCAAATTAAAGTGATAAAATTAATTCTATAGTGAGGTTTACCATAATAAATCCATGGCGCAGTGTCAGATAATCTACTTTCGACACTGAATTATAAAACCGCCGAAGAAAACATGCCTGCCCGGAACCAAAAAAGAAGAAAAAAAATGAGAATTAGGATTATTATTATTTTTTGGTGACAAATTAATGTTAAGCAATAAGATGTGAATATTTTTAATTATTTATTTGATAACCAACCGGCCAACGGAGAATACCGTGATCGCTCCAACAAGTCAAGTGTTGCCTCGTGAATGATGTTTGATGGACGAGCTTGAACCTTCTTGGGTTTGTGCCAACATAGCAACAAGCCAATAAATGGACAGAATCGGCAATTAAAATCAACCCTTCAATTTTCTTTTTCGAAAATAAGATAAATAATATGTAATATCTTATTTTAACACAATGACGAAAGCCCCACAAATGGATTGTTTTTATTTTAATATGTTAATATTCATGTATTTTGTACCCTATATTGGCATAATATGTTTTTCTTGTCCCATGCCCCGTAATACCTTGTGAATTTTGGACAAAATCCAGGATGAAGCCTATTAACGTCATACTTAGGACGTTGTTCGTTTCTCCTTTGAGAAAAATATCAAATTTCATTGATTCCTATCGGCCACAAGAAAGAAGGATCTTTTGGGCCATGGTACAAATCAATCGATGTTGACTTCCCATGTCGGTGGTTTACGGCTAAGATGTCAAATTCTTGGTGATTCAATAGAAAGTGAACAAGAAATTAGTGGGTGCCGACACGGAATTAGGACGGCAGGGCACGAAACGACGTACCGTTTGAGGATTGGTACTCCAAAGTCCTCGTCTCTGCCTCCCATGATTCCCACCTCCTCATCTGAAAATTTAAAATAAAATAAAATAAATTATAAATAAATAAAGTTACCCAAAATAATAAAAATAAAAAGAAAGTTGCCTCCCTAGTCTACGCTTCCCGCTACCACGCATTATCTAGAAGAAGACAACTAAAAGGGTTGGCAAAAGCCACGCAAAGGTGAACACGAAAGACGATTAGAAATTATGTCCCCAAGGGAAAGTTCCCAGTCACTGGATTTTGTTTTGTTCACACGGGAACATAGTTAATTTTTTCCTAACTTTAGGACAAGTCAAAAAAAGAAAAGCAAAAGTCCTAAAAGCAACTTTGGTTTCGCTTTTGCTCTAAGTTCCACATCACAAGAATAGTGAACGCATTTCTTATCGGCCTAGCACATTCAATGTTTCAACCGAATCTCCCTCTAGAGATTCTATGAATTCACACAATTGATGACAAATGACATTTGAACTATATATAGGATTTCAATGGCTTGCTTGTTTAATATCCTAGTTAGTGATACAATTTCTTTGCACATTGTTTACTAGAAGACGGTATGTCGATGATGTTTATGTCGCTTTTGGCATTATTTAAAGCCGTGGAATCTTCAAATCACATAAGGATTGTGAACAAATACTATCGAATTTTGGAAATTTATAGGATGCAATAATAAATGACACATTGAAAAAGAGAATAAGTAATTTGAAATCAATCAATGATGATGATTTTTACCTTGGCCATCCCGAGTGCGAAAGTGAGCATGCAGGAGAGAGAATGGAAGACGGCGAGGGTAAAGATCAAGTACTGCAATTGCCGCACGCCTTCCCTCGACAGAAGAGACACCTTCCCCTGTTAAAGGCAATTTGACAACAAATTTACTAAAAAATCAACTTAAAAAAACCTAAGTCTATATCATCCGTGGATCGACGAGAAAACAACAATCGCAGGAACCCACATGACGGACAAAGGCGAAAAAAAATCAATATGAAGAAAATAAGGTGGAAAAATGTGAAGAACGAGCACCAAGATTGATTCCTCGCCATGCGCGTTTTCTGGGTTGTCTCGACCTTGCAATTAAACTTTATTCACAACATTAAAATGCGGAGGATTTACTGGTTGATAACATGATCTAATTTATGCTCTTCTTTCTTTAGATTCCTTGTTTTACTTTAATAGTAAATTCGGTCAATGTAAAGGGAAATGGGTGCATTTCTATACTATTAAGTAAAAGGGTTAAGACAGAGAGTACATAGATCGTGTAATTAAAATTTTTGCTTGGATAAATGATCGATATCCCTGAGATCGAGGAATGGAGCCTCCTGGTTTGATATTGATTAATCATACCTATGTCATTCGGAATTATAAATATCATGGTCGACTGCTGTGAAAATTTAAGTTACTCTGGAGCGGCGTGACACGTATTTTATATCTATATGAAGTATTTCTGTGCATGTGTATGTACCTGCTCGAGGCACTTAGTTTCTTCCTCTTCCTCACTGGATTCCCAGCTACTGCAAGGCAGGAATGTCTTGGCCACGCTCTTTTCGGAATGCAGATATTCACAATCGACCTATCCGTTATGGTCAGAAGCAACGATATGAACCCCAACAGCATCAGTTCTGGCAAACGTATCAGAAAAAGAATTAGCTCGAGTAAGAGAACTGAAGAGACGACAGAAGAAGATGAACACACACACACACACACACCTGATTTGATCTTGTCGAGGGCCTGAATCAGAGACCTCTTCCTCTTGTTCTGCAAGTACTGAAACGAAGCGAAAAACGGATGCGTGTGATCTCCCTATCAAGACCCATTTGAAAAGACTTGGCGCTTCACGCAGGCGAATGGATACCCGAGCTAGAAGATGGATCAGGTGCTCGAGGAAGACGGAGACCAGTATCAGGACGAAGCAGACTGTCACCACCGCCCATGTCGGGGTTGACTCGAGTGTTCTTTCCTTGATGCTCTTGGTGCTTGTTTCCGACATATCTCTCTCTTTCTCTCTCTCTAGCGCAGACGCGCAGGCACAGCAGATATGTTTGGAAGAGAAGGGAGAGCGGGTTTCCTGCTTGCTGCCTACGGAGCGGGACTACTTATAGGAGAAACAGAGAGGAGATGTTAATATAAAGACGCATGTGTTTCGGGTCGTGCTTTGTTTATTCGTTTGTTTACGGAAAGTCCGCGGAATTTGAGGGAGTCAAAGTGTGATCGGATCGGAGTGTGTTGCGTTTTCGCCCCCGATCTTACGGTGAGCTGCGAGAGAGCAGCGTCGGACTGTGGGCCCCACGCGGTTACGAGGTCGGTGACGTCAGCAAATGGGACTATGGAAAGAGATGGCTTGGGCGGAGTTTTGGATGTTTCCGAGTTGCAGCCGACCTTAGTTAAGTTTCTCGTTTTTTTTTTTTCATATGAATTTGAGTTTGCATCTTCGATTTATCATTTCCCGACTTCGGATTAAATCAACTGTCATATAAAGTCGTGCTCTAAACTGACAAGATTGTGATTTACCTGACTACGTTGGCCAAAAATTCAAATATAACTCAGACATGGTTTTGATGTCTCGTTGTCATTTCTTTTGTTTCACGCCCACTTTGGCTAGAGTACGACTGGATGGCCTAAGTTTAGTCTCAATTTGATTTTCTTGATTTGGGTATTTTTTTTTTCAAAATGCGTTTGAAATGGATGTGAAACCTAGAAATGCCCTTGAAGTAGGTTTTGTTGCAAATTAACCCCGATGCCAAAATCTCAATTCCGCAAAGTGGATTTTGTTTATAAATATTTTAAATGGACTTCAAATCTCAAACGCCACTTGAAGAGAAAATCAAGAATTCCTACTTCTTCCTAATCAAAGGAAATTTTTTTTTGTTGGATATTAAGCAATAACACGTTTTCAAGAAAAGAAAATTACTAAATACTGTAAGTCAATATTTAATTTTCAAAGTGTTATTAAGAAAATAAAATAAATAAGGTGCAACAACCTAGTGAAATAAAGAAAAAAATAACGGATATCACTAGGACACTTAATCAACTGTTTTCAAGATTTGGTAAGGTCCAATCTTAGAGACAAAATGCAATCGATGAACATTCATGATATATTTAAAGTCGAACATGAAATACAAGCTAGCTCTTAACATTTTCAAACTCAAATATCCCAAAGAAGAAATTCTCGACTATGGCTGAAGTATCATTTGCCATGAATTAAAACAGAGAAAAAATACACACAAAGATGCAAAATGAAATAGAAAAAGCATGCATTAATTTTCAAAGGAAAAAAAAATTAGTAATATTAAATAAAATTTAAGTGTGAGGTATTGACTTACAATTACGTTGAGGATACATAATTTAACAAATCAAACACGACATTTTCAAAGGAAAAAAAATCTGAAAGCACAAAACGATTTTCTTTTTAATTTTCTCTTAAAATGAAATCCGAAAGCATTTTCACGAATTAAATGGGCCTTAATTGCTATTTACATACCATTTGCACAGTCAAGTGGTGTCAAGTCGGAACATTTTGTGCGTGCTTTCTTTTATTCTAATGAAACGATTATAAAAGAAAAAGAAAAGAAAAAGAAAAGTGAAATCTTTTTTTTTCTTGATAAAATTGTAATTTGGACAGCAAAGCATAAGATTTTGCTTGTTACATCAATTTTGGAACATCTCTTTCTCGTTTTACCCATGCAAACATCATATCACATGATCGAGTTCTCTACTAAAAACACCAAGTTACATTTGACAAGACTTTAAAACCTACACTAATTTCAGCAAAACTAATTCTTTCATATATGGCATGACCTATGGAAAAGAACCAAACTCTAATAAGTAGGTAATTTTGATGAGTCATATTTATATTTCTTTTTTTACTCCACAAGTAGCAATTTCACCTTTTGCATTGAATATGCATCAACACTAGTTCAAAGCCTCGAGACATTTCCTCTTTGCTCCTAACTTTCAATCAACCATTCTAAACGTGGACATCGTCAATTGAAAACGTACACTATCTTGTTTCACCATCTAACCATGGAATTTAGATTATCGCTTGCATAATTAATCTTCTCACAAGGAGTCGTCGATCATAAGAGGTTTAGAATAACTTGTAGTGAATAGTCCTAATGAAGAATCTAGTACTTTTTGGTAAATGGCCCTAATGGAGAATCTAGTAGTTATCTTATATGACACATTAGGAATTGCTGATCACAAGAGGTTTGAAATAATTTGGGATGAATGGCCTTAATGAAGAATTTAGTTTTTATATCATCTGACACACAAGGAATCACACACAAGGAATCACACACAATAAATTGTCTATTGTGATTGGCTTAAAATAACTAGTGATCAATGGCTAATGGAGAATTTGGTACATATCTTATATGATACACAAGGAATTGCTAATCATGAGATATTTAGAATAGCTTGTGACAAATTACCCAAATGGAGAATCTAGTACTTGTATATATGACACACAAGAAATTGCCAATCACAAAAGGTTTGGAATAATTCATAGCGAATGGCTCCAATCGAGAATCTAGTGCTTATATCATATAACACAAGGAATTGCCCATCGCAAGAGGTTTAAAATCACTTATCTCATATGACATATAAGGAATTGCTGATCATGAAAGGTTTAGAAGAACTTGTGATGGATGGCATCAATTGAAAATCTATTACATATATCATATGACACAAAAGGAAATGCTGATCATGATAGGTTTAGAATAACATGTGATGAAATCTAATATGTATCTTATATGACAAATGAGGAATCGTTGATCATGAGAGATATTAGAATAATTGTGGTAATTGGGCTTGATGGAGAATTTAGTACTTGTATCATATGAGACACGAGCAATTGTTGAGTATGAGATGTTTATAATAACTTAAGGCGAATGTCCCTAATAAAGGATCTAGTACTTATCTTTTATGACACACAAGGAATTGTCAATCACAAAAGGTTTAAAACAACTTGCAGTGAATTTCCTCGATGGAGAATCTATTATTAATCTCATACAACATACAAGGAATTGCCCATCACAAGTGGTTTAGAATAACTTGTGGTAAATAACCCCAATGAAGAATCTAGTACTTATCTCATGTGGAACTCTTCCTCAACCCTTAGCTTTAGAATCTGAAACATTACTCTTTTTCTTTTCTAAAGAGACACTTTGAATTTGTATTGTGCCTCTTGGCAAAATATTCTTCTAACAAATTAGACAAGATCTAAATGGACAAGATATGTGTACTTGTCCGAAACGTACGTGTCTTGGATTCGTATTTCACACCAATCCTTCACGGACTACATAACGCCAATCCTTGAGGTCATTGGAGATGACATTGGCTAGCGGGGTTGCTCATCTCGCAGAGGCTAGAGAAATGAAAAAAGGCCTTCCCTTGTCTGCTTCGATTTGCCCAATTCACTTGATTGAGTTCAAATCTTCACGTTCAACTGACCCTCCTTCCATATATGTATTTTATGCTCCATTTAATTTGCCGAACATGAATGATTTGAAAATTATATTTCAAAAAATAATTGTTTGCATAACTTAAAATAAATAGCGAATGAAATTTTTTTTATTATGATCAATAATTTATGTCTATACATTTTTATTGATTATAAAATATTTTTCCTTCATTCACTTTTACTAGTGATATAGAGATCATATATAAGAAAATATCTTTTCATATCATTAATTTTCTTCTGAACAAATGGAACCTTAATACCTATGTAGGCTATGGATTGATAAATTTGTCATGAATGGATGAAAATATTATATATAAGCTCATGTCGAATGGTCTTTCGAGAGAAAGTTCCAATTCATACAATGTTGCATAGATTTATGTTATAGCGCCCTGTTTTCTTAAGGGAAAGAGTGAGCAATATTATAACGCTTCTTAAGAATATAGGACATTATTTTGTATATGCATTAATTTTCTGATCAATCATAATATATCTATATAGCAATGTTACCGATAAATTAAATAATTTCTTTAGGTCTAACCTCACCATCTTCCTTTGCTTAACCCCATTGAACAACGCATTGTCCCCGGGCTGACCCACATAGGAGTACGCAACTATCCATGTTCTCCGTGAAAAGGCGGTTAGTTAATGTTTCGAGGCACCGTGGTTCTTGTAATCTTCTTCATTCAAAGCACTTATTTGTCCCTGCAAGAAGGAAGACACAATCAGTACAACGGACATTATATATTATCACAATATATGTAAACTATCAGATCCGATGAAATTCACATGAAATTCATATGGGATCCGTTAGATCTCATGGTAAAGGTGTTTAATGTATATCTAAGTTAGCGGTCCTGTAAACGATTGCCCTGGACACAAGTGAAGAATACCAACTAAAGAATAATTCATTTTTCAATGCAGTGATTACCCATGGTACAAGACAACTAGTGCTTGGACAATGCAGATTTTCGAGAGTCAGCTGCTTAGAAAGTGCTTAACAAGGAGACTTTCTAACAGAGGCATCGCAGAAACACAGCGACCAAAATGGGAATTACTGTTCATCGTCTTCTCTCTGCTTTCGCTGCCCTCCTGTAGCTCTGGGTCGGAAGGCCTCTGTCCGCCGATTCAAGCTCTATTGCGCGATTTTGGTTCGGAATCCATCCACACCGCGTTGCTGGTGCGGGCCTCCATCTCCGCAGCTCTCTTGCTCGGCTCTGGTTCGGAAGGCCTCCGCCCGTTGATTCAAGCTCTCTTGCGAGAAGTTAGTTCGGAATCCCTCCGCACAGCTTTGCTGGTGCGGGCCTCCATCTCTGCAGCTTTCTAGCTCAGGTAAGCCCTCCTTCTTCGCGGCTTGATTGCGATGTTAGGGCTGGTAGGCTTCTGGTAATCTGGCTGCGGTTGATCACCAATGGATAGAGGATCTCTTAGGTTGAAATTACCGTCTGGGCGGGGTGTTGGGAGGAGCCGTAGCCGTAGTAGGGCCCCGGGCTCGAGGAATCCCTCCGGAGACCAGCTAGGCAAGGGCAAACTATCTGGCCCTCAGATTGCAGCTAGTCCCCGAAATTTAGAAGGAAGAACAGATCCTTCCTTCTCTGATTTGGAAAATGTAGGTCTGCCACAAAACCAGAAACTTACAGCAGCTGTCCAAGACCCGGCAGTGAGGTTGCACCGCGCTGGTAACCCGCCCCAAGTTACCCGCTCATGGGCTAATGTGGCAAAAGCTGCAATGCAGGGGTATTCACTTACCTATTTCCCTACTCGCCCGAATGAGGATAATATAGTGCATTGTTTCGATGAAGACTTAGAAGCAGCTGACCCCATTTGGCATCAATGCTTGGTCGGTTACTTTGTGGGGAAAAAACTTCCCTTTAGATTAGTGGAGACGGCTCTCAAACATCTTTGGGGCCATCGCTTATTAGAAGTGAAGGCAAATGACCAAGGCTTTTACTTCTTCCATATATCGGATGCTGAGTATAGAAGGGAGATCCTAGAGGGGGGTCCGTTGATGGTGGCACGTGTTCCACTCATCCTCCAACAATGGAAGCCCATGTTAGAGTTGAAAAAGGGAGAGCACTCGTCGATCCCGGTATGGATAAGACTGAAGAACCTTCCCTACGGATTATGGTCGGCTACCGGACTAAGCAAAGTAGCTAGTGCTATAGGCAAACCTCTCTATGTAGATCAACGCACTGAGCAACTGAAAATGATATCCTTTGCTCGTGTATGTGTTGAATTATCGGCGACAAAGCCCTACCAAGACTCCATAACTGTCTTCCTCAATGGAGAAACTCGCTTGGTAGATGTGGAATATGAATGGAAACCCTTATCTTGTTTAAGTTGTGGAATTTTTGGACATAGGTGCCAAGCGAATGGCCCTACTAGTGAGGCCAGCCAACCCAATTCAAAAGCCCTCCCGATCAGGACAGCAGAGCAGGTCTGCTCCCCTGCGGGAATGGTTGATCAAACACCTTCTCATTCAGTTGCTAATGCTGGCCTAACCCCTGACTTAGTTGCTGATCAAGGATTGGATGTAAGCAGAGGCTCTGAGCTTTGTTGTCCTTCGAACCAGCTTCGGATGATGGTTGGCAGCGAGTCAATAGAAGACAGCGAAGCCGCCTAGGCTGGGAAGCGCTCGGCGAAATCAGCAGCCATACTCGCTAACGACCCCGCATCTCGGACGAGAATTGCTGGCCACGCTCCTACAGCGTCCCCTCACTTGGCGGAGTCCTCAAGATAGCAACCAGCGAGGCCCGATGAAGACGAGTGTGCAGAAAATAGCAGCTACAAGCTGTACGAAAACTCTGCGCAGCAAAACAGGCTAGACCAAGGACGGAAGATCAGCAACATACAGCAGCGACGACTGTCCTAGCCGAAGCAGTCGGCAACCAGCCGCCCCAACCTTGCGGACAACGGCGGTGCGGCTCGACCCTCCCAAGCCTTCGGCGTCCACGAAGCTAGAAGCTTGCGGGACCAATCCTTCGGGTGGCCCGTGTGCGGATTACAACTCGAAGCCGTGGAACCTTCTTCCCCTATATCATTTGCCTCGGTAGATGATTTGGATGAGGAGCTTCTTTGCCCAGCCAAACCAGGCCATACAGAGGAACCAAGCGGACCCCCTGCGGGAGGATGTTTCCTTGAATTTGCAGCTCACGGAGGTGAGAGTCGAACAGATTAATAGCCCGAGCTTACCAGCTGCAACCCCCTATCAAGACCACACCCTCGAGCTACCTAGTGGGTCTCGGCCTTCCCCGGGTCCCGTCCCCCAAGGCCAAGCAAGTAGCTAGCAAGAGGCGCTCTAAAAGGAAGTAGGCCTCCTACCCCCCCCCCCTTTTGTTTTTTGACTAGTTCTCACATGATTTTTGGATGTTGGAATATTAGAAGCCTAATGAATCTTGTCAAACAAGCTGCAGTGAGACAGTTTGTTCGCCTTAATAAGATATGTTGTGTCGGCATTTTGGAAACCAAGGTTTCTGCTGCTAATTTCAATAACCTTGCCTCTGGATTAATCTCAGGTTGGAAGTGGAAGTCTAATTATGAGTATTCTTCTCGTGGCCGTATTTGGGTTGGATGGAACCCCTCTTTGATGGGTTTTAATGCTATGTTGTGTACTGACCAACTTATTCATGGTGAATTAAAGTTCTTGTATTCTGGAATTATTCTTTCACTTTCAGTAGCCTATGGAGAGCATACGTATGTTGCTAGAAGACCCCTCTGGAATCACCTTATCAATTTGAGCTTGGCTCTCAAGGATAAGCCATGGATGGTGGCTGGAGACTTCAACGCCATCCGGGACTCCTCGGATCGTATGGGCAGCCCAAACATTTGGATCCCAGCCTTTGACGAATTCAAGGAATGTCTGGACCAAGCAGAACTGATTGATCTCCGGTATGTGGGCTTCCGTTATACTTGGTTCACATCCTCGGGTGCCAATAGAAAGCAAAGGAAAATTGATCGAGTTTTGGTTAACAATCATTGGTGCACGGCCTTTTCGTTCTCAGAGGCTTCCTTTCTGCCCCCGGGCATATCAGACCATACTCCCATGGTGGTGAGGATTCTTGCTTCGGTTTCCGTCGAACCCCTTCAAATTTTTCAATTTTTGGCTGACTCATCCCGAGTTCCCTACTATAGTGGATCGGTATGGGAGGTCCAGTATCGAGTACCCCTATGTTTAAACTATATACGAGGCTTAAAATACTAAAAGCTCGTCTCAAATGCTTGAATAGAGATAACTTTTCAGACATCTCTTTACGGGTGAATGCGGCAAAGATGGCTCTTCCATCGCTACCCAAGAAGCTCTTCAACAAGACCCGTGGAGTAGCCCATTGGCGAAACGGAGAATTATCAACTCAAGGCCTACTCGATCTTCGTTCTCGGAGGAGTCCTTTTTCGAGACAAAAATCCAGAATTCGCTCAAGGAAGGCGATCGCAATACTAAGTTCTTTCATCACTCGGTTAATCACCGCCACCTCCGAAACCGCATTATCTCGCCATGGACAACTCGGGCCATTTGACTACGGAGCAGTCGATGTTCATCGGGTGTTTGTCTCGTATTTCCGGACTTACTAGCCCGGGAAAGTATGCCATTGAGGCCAACTACACAGGATATCAGTGAATTTATTTGTTCCCCTCTGCAGGTAGATCAGATTAATTCTCTTTCTCAGCCTTTTCTTCCATCCGAAGTCCGGCAGGCCATGTTCTCCATTGATGGAAATAAAGCTTCGGGCCCTGATGGTTATAATGCAGATTTTTTTAAAAAGAACTGGGACAAGGTTGGTCCTTCAGTTACTGAAGCTGTCTTGGACTTCTTAGATTCAGGGTGCATGCTCAAAGAGATTAACAATACCATCATTGCTTTGGTGCCTAAAGTCCCTAATGCGACGTCGGTATCAGAGTTCCGTCCAATTGCTTGTTGTAATACGATTTACAAGTGTATTACTAAGATACTTTCTGCAAGAATTGCGGCTACTCTTCCAAGATTGGTAAGCCCGACCCAAACTGCTTTTGTGAAGGGCCGGAGAATCAGTGACAACATTCTCCTGGCCCAAGAACTTTTTAGTGGATTTTTCAACAGGCCCTCTGTTCCAAAATGTGCAGTCAAGGTAGACTTTAGAAAAGCCTATGACACCCTTGATTGGGACTTCCTTGAACATACTCTCTTAGCGTTTGGCTTTCCCAATCACTTCACCAAGCTCATTATGGTTTGTGTTCGTACCCCTAAATATTCCATTGCTATAAATGGCGAACTACAGGGCTTCTTCTCTAGTGGCCGAGGCTTAAGACAAGGCGACCCCATGTCCTCATACCTCTTTACTTTGGCTATGGAGGTATTTTCTGGTATCATAGAATCTCACACTAGGCACAGGGACTACCGATACCACTGGCGGTGTAAGGCTACGCGTCTCTCTCATCTTTTCTTTGCTGATGATGTGTTCATCTTTAGTAAAGCTAGCCTTCCTTCTATCAAATGTATCAAAGATGGGCTCACCTTATTCTCCAAGTGGAGTGGCTTGATACCAAATATGAGCAAGAGCGAGATCTTTTTATCGGTGGCTCCGAGTCGAAGAAAGGATCGAGATATTACAAACTTTTGGCTTCTCTCTAGGTTCATTTCCAGTCCGATACTTGGGGGTTCCAATCATAACATCCCGTCTGAATAAGGAGGATTGCAATGCACTAATATCCCATCTCACTTCTCGAGTACAATCTTGGACCCATCGATTCCTCTCCTTTGTAGGACGTTTGCAACTGATTAAGTCGGTTTTGCATGCTATTCAAGCCTATTGGGCCTCCATATTCTGGCTCCCCTCTTCTGTGGTTGAAAAGATTGAGCAAATTTGCAGACAATTCCTTTGGAAGGGCCCCTCCATGGGGTCGGGGGGTGCTAAGGTGTCTTGGGTCGATATTTGCCTCCCCACCTCGGAAGGAGGCCTTAGAGTGAGAAGAATCAGGGACGGCAATAAAGCTGCCATGGCTAAACACATCTGGCTTCTTTTCATCGATAAAGAATCACTATGGTGCAAATGGATCCATGCCACTTATCTCAAAAGGAAGAACTTTTGGACCGCCCCGACTCCTTCCCTTTGCTCTTGGGCCTGGCGGAAAATTCTTTCCTTGAGGACGGAATTTCAACCCCATTTCAAGTGGCATATAGGAGATGGCGAATCGACCTCACTTTGGTTTGATCCGTGGCTAGACTCCGGGCCACTTAACTTACTATTTTCAGACGATTACATTTCTCAGTCTGACCTGCATAGACGAGCAAAAGTAAAGGACTTATATTCCCCAGATGGGCTCCAGCTCCTCCAGGATCTGACGCTATGGCAAATCTCGATTCCCTAGCTTGCCATTGGTCAAGACACTCTTACTTGGATTGATGACCCCACCGGTAAATTCTCCATGACTTCGGCTTGGAATGTCAGCCGGCGTAAGCACAACTCGGTACATGTGGTCGGTCTTTGTGCAGGGACAAGGCCTTTGCTCCTAGACATCAATTCCTCCTATGGCTCATTATAAGGAATCGTCTCCCAACCCAGGAAGTTCTCATGTCTCAAGGCGAATCCCGAGTTCGATGTGCCCTTACGTAATCTCGCACCCGCACTCGTAAATCACCTATTTTTTGATTGCTCGGTCTCCAAATCCCCGGCTATATTTTGGGCAGCCAAATGCAATCTTCCCGGCGCAACTCCACTTGGTCCGAAAATCTTCAATGGGCTATCAAGTTCTTATCCGGAAAAGGGTTCTATCGGAAATAGCACGATTCTCATTCGGCTCTTTGTGCCATCTCATCTGGAAGACTAGGAACGGGATCCTTTTCCAAGGCCAAAACCTTTTTGATCCGGCCTTGAAGCTATATCTTTTTATGGTAGTAAAAGACAAAGCCCTATCCTACTCTCGAGTTGTGGATAGCCCTAGGAATAGAAGAATGCGCGCGGTTGGGGGATAGACCTAGCATTTTTGAAGTGGAACCGCTGCTAGGCCTCGGGATAGGAGGATGTAATTCTTAGGCTCCCTTGGAGCTCTAATAGTCTGTAATGTTTTGTTGTGATTCGCGGTACTCATCCACTCCGCCTAGGCCGAGTGGCAATTGGTACCGAGTCCCGGTGTTGTACTAGTTCTTTGGTCGTTTATAAATATACTTACCTTACCAAAAAAAAAAAGGAGACTTTCTAACAAAATCATTAAATCAAAATATACCTTTTTTTTCTTGCTTTTTCATAAGCATCCATATTGTCCTTAACACTTCCTCACAACAATGATACATCGGGGACACTATTGTCATTAGATAAGTGTTTAACTTATATTTTATCGAATTTTTACTTTTTTCGTAACCACCCTTATCGACCTGCATTGGACGGTTCTCATTTTATCTCAAGAGTGAGAGTAATAAATACATTTAACAGATAATATTATAAGATTATCTCAAGAATCAGTATATTTATTTTGTCTCTAACGTGATTTCCGTCTATGAAATACTTTGCGTTTTGAAACAATTGGCGATAGTAGTGCACATTAGAAAGTGCTTTTCAAATTGTCACCGGTGTGTGGACCAAAGCCCGACTCATGGACATCTAGATTCTCTATTTTATGAATTGGTGAAAATGCGCAAGAGTAGTATTTGCTCATATTAGCTTTTATTGTATCTTAATTTATTCTAAGAATTCAATACGGGCTTGGACTTCAAATAAATCAATTGAATAGAAAATAAAACAGGAACAAATCACCCACTTTTGACTAAAATAGGCTGTCCCTGATTAAGCTGGAAATTGGTTAAATATAAGTCTTATGAGCCTGATTACCGTAATGGACAATTTTGTTGGCCGTGTTTATTTTATTGAGACACATAAAAAATCGTTTTTGCTAATGTCTACTTTAACCACCTTTTCAATCTCACCATAAGAAAGTCAGATTTATAATTTTTAACAGAAGTCATGTATGTATCTATATTTCAATCAGAAATGCTATGCATACTAGACCAACCAATAAAGTTAAAATACCAAATGATGTAAAAATCTTGTTGGGTGTTAAATATGTCCCATTTGTTTAAACGCTAGCCAATTGCAACTTTACCAAATCAGTTAGTATACCGACTTTGTAAACCACTACTGGGAAACCTAGTATTGCTGTTCTGACTATTATTCACGTAATGAATTGGCCTGGTCCACGTGAGCCAAGTCTCCAAAAAAGTTCTCTAGAAGTAACTTCACAGGCAGGTAATCATTTGACGGTAAGTGTTTAAATATGAATCACTCAAGAATGTCTCTCCCATTCGATATGGACTTACGGAGGGAAAAAGAACACCATACTATTTTCATATGGTGCTTATTTGAGTGGCACAATTTTTTTTAATCACTTGATTTTCACATTGGTGAAAAATCGTTCATTTAAATGCCTCCGGCAACATATTCTTTAGATTCATCCAACGTAGATTTTTTTAATAAAATTTTAACTCTGATGTGAATTTTTTAGAAATTCTAGAGTGGGCAAAAATGGTGATCAGGAGTCCGAAGTGGCCACGCTTGAAAGAACCAATTCTCTGTCTCTCTTTCTAGAATTGTCTTGCATTTCTCTTTTTTCGGTTCTTCTTCTACCTCTTGTTTTCTCCGCCAAAGCTATTGCTAAAACTACCGACACCCATGAGTCCCAACAGATGGATTCGGCCATCGAAGAACGAAGGGCTTCCTGAAAAATAGATGACCTGTACACTCGCCGCATCTGCTAGGAAGATGGTCACAACTGCCGACAGAGGCAATGAACTTTCCCCATCTTCATCAGTAATTGAATTATTGCTGGAGAGAGATAAAAAGGAAGCGCACTTTCCAGTATAAACAGTGAAGAAGACTAATTCGAGCCATTTGAAACACTGAAAATTTTAATTTTTCCAAATCCTAAATTTAGGGTTAGTGTTTGAAGAAAATTTGCGATTTAGCCCCAATTCAATATTTTGGAGCAAACAAATGGGTCAAACGAGGCGGTTGCGCTATTTTGTTGATTTCACTTTGCTAGCAAATCGTGCTGAATAGTTTAGATGAAGGTAATGCCATGACAGTTTTTTTGGCGACATAAATCGTCAATGACAATTAAGTAAACTATTTTCAACTAATGTGGCACTCAAGTAGTCAAATATAAGTTATGGCATTTAAGTAAGCACAGTATAAGAACTATGATGATTGTGGTGTCCTTATAACAACTTTGGGATGTTACAAACTCTCATACATGATAATATTAGGTTATGCCACCAAGCAATACTCCCATACTCAATATTTTCAGTCCATTCTTGCCTCCACACTGTCCTACAAACCCACAAGAAGTTGCGTCTTGTCCAAACTCTTTTCACCCAATGGTCACTCTCCGCCTTCATCGAATTGGTTATGGGTCTAGCCCATCCACGAACCTCATAACTACTGATGGGGTCTTGCTCTGATTTCATTTGTAACGACTTGATCTTGTCCCCATGGGCCAAGCATTCAAAAGGAATACTGTAGGTGCTTGCACGAGGTAGTGTCTACTTGGGGTAGGTGTTTACTTATAAATCACTTAGTAGAGGTATGCAAAGGAACTAGAAATTGCCTAAACTGCCCAGAACTGGATCGAACCGGTCCGAAACCAGCCGTTTCCATGGGGATTGGTCCAGTTTCCTATTCCAATTTAGTAGGATCATTGACCACTGGTTCGGTTCCCGGTTCTAGACGCGAAACCGCCCACCTACCCACCTGGACTAGACCTATATATATACTTAAAAAATGAAATGACATCTTAATTCATTTGATAATTTTGTACTTTGTAAACCAAATAAATATGCATATATGTATATTTGTAGATATTGGACAATATTGACTCATTTTATCTCTCAGGTGTGTAATAGGATTAAGCCCCTACTTTTTTTTCATTCTAATAATCCATTTACTTACTTTCTCAACCAAAATAAAATAAACAAATGAAAAACAAAGAGAGGATTGATTGGAGATATTGTGGCGCTTAATGAATGCAATTTTATAGGGATTGTGAATCAATTCTCTGAACCGACCTAAGAACTAGATTGGACCAGCGGTCTAGTTCCAAGTGGATCCATTGAACTAACAGGCAGCTCCTAGTTCCAATTTTTCGAAACCGGTCCTTAGCGGACGATTCCTAGTTCCAAGTTGGGAATCACTCACCAAGACCATTCTCATCCTTGACACTCACTAGGGTCTCTCACCATTCGATATGGGACTATAGGATTTTACAATGCATATGTCTGTCTTCCCATGGAAAAAAAAATCTAAGTGGGTAAGAAGGTCGGAAAAAGTTCCATGAAGATGGGTTATCAACCTTAGTCTTGCATTTAAATACATAAATTCATGTGACCCTCTAGTTTAATCTTCTACAGCATCAAGTAAGCATTCTCGCTTTCATCTATTTAAAAATGTGTGTCATTTTTTAATATTTTATTTGTACGTTTCATGGTCTCCAACAAAAGTAGAAGGAGAAAAGAGATGCAATGTGTCTTTGTTTTGCCCTTCATGCGTGATTCTTTATTCCCAAAAGGAAAATTAATAGTAAAAGTAAAAGAGAGATATGATATCTTGCTTCAATATATTAAAACACTTTAGAGTACTTTTGTGCATTTTTCCATGTGGAAGCAAAGGGCTAATGTGTAGCATATACTAAAGAGTGACCTCATGATCACTGGATGAAGTAAAGCATAACATTCAACCAAAAAAATGAGTAAAGCATAACATCGCCCCTTATCCTCCCCATGCTCACCGGATTAAAGTAGACTTATGCATGAAAATGAATATCGCATATTGATCAAATTAAGTCACTTGTGGACCAAGCAAATCTCTCTTATCAAGTCAAGCTTTTGCCATCTCTTTTACCTTTTTAAGCATCACTGTGTTAATTGTTATAATTGCTAGGTTGTGCAATTCTATTATACGGTAATTCCATAATTCAATGAATGAATTGTTATGATTGAAGAGTAGTAAAGCCCAATTATATATGGATTTTAATGGGTCTAAACTATATGCACTTTCAATTCACCAAATAATGCCTCCTTATGTTTAGGCTAGTTGATGCATTTTGGATTGTTGTCGGGCTAAGCTTACAAATTCACTCATATCTTGTAGATTTTAGACAATAGTGACCATGCACATCACTTAGTCGATGGGTCTCGTAGAAAAAATTAAACATCATAATAAGTTATATGACATATATTTGTAATCATTGTTAATAATTATAGATAGGCAAAATACTAAGAGTTGTAAGGCGACAAACCCACGCATCTTCAATAGGCAAGTATACTAAGAGTATATTAATGTAGTACTAAGTTCACAAATGAAAAAAGAGAAAATTGATTTGACCAACTAGAAGATCATAATCAACGATTTCAATTCAATTCAACTATTCAAAATCAAGTCAAATTTGGATGAGATTTTTGTTAGAATATATATTGAGATGAAGGATCATACTCATTATTTAAACGTTGTTATTTCAATTGGTGCTAAGACTAGATTTTGATTTTTTTGGGTCTTGCAAATTATTTGGTTAAAGCGGCAAAAGTATTAATCGGCACTAGCTTGATAAAGTCACTCATAATGTTGAACATGAAATCTTTATTTTGACACTAGTGATGTTGTGAAATACCACCTCTTCAATGTCCAGTTCAGTTTAACAATGTTATCAATGTGGCTTTCCATATGTTTTGTTACCCTTAAAGAAAATCGTGTAGCTAAAAACTAGATTTTTAAAAGAAAAATAATTGACTAAATAACACTTTAGATTCGAAATAGATATAAGTCAATGGAAATTATCGTGTATTGCCCTAATTGGACAATGTCTCTGACTCGTTTGATAACAAGAATGCATGTAAGAGCATATATAACTTCATTTTATGGGTTAAAGTCAAGTGCCATCAGTCATGAACAATTAGAGGGGATGAAATTAAAGTTTATATGATTCTTAAAGAAAAAAAAAGTCATCCAAGAGCATGGTAAGTCAATGAGGCTATACAGGAGGAGGAGGCCACTAATAATGGAGCAAAGGTAGAGGAGTGTGGCTTAGTTAGGAGCAAGATCGAACCAGGCAAGGTTGAAGAAAAGGTGGAGAGTGAGAGAAGGAGGACGGCAGTGACAAAGGATGCTTGTGATGGGGAGGAAATACTTTCACGGTAGCTTTGGTGGGGAAGAAAAGACGAAGATGAAGAGCAATGAGATGATGAAGCAGAAGAATATGGGTTGGGTGAGTATGGATTGAGTTAGGAGTAACCAAATTTGTATTACATAAAAAAGGGCTAATTTACATCAAACCCATTTTTTATCCATTTAAACTCGACCCAACTCATCCATTTCACATATCTAGATATCGATGATATGGAAGAAATAGATTTGTTAGGGGTTGTGGTAGTAATGAAGAGACAAAGATGAAGAGCTATGTGAGATGATAACGAAGAAGTAGAAGAGAATACGGGTTGGGTTGAGTTGGGTTGGGTATGATCGAGTCTAGGTCAAAACAAGTATGTGTTGCTAAAGTTGTATTACACAAAATGGGGTAGCATGGGTTAATTTTGGTTGGTCCTTTTTTTTTACCCACTTAATCTAGACTCGACATTCAAACCCTATTCAACTCGAACATTTGACAGGTCTTGACATTGATGGTGGGCAGGAGAGATTTCTACGAGAGGGCTTTCGTGGTCAAGAAGAGACAAAAATGAAGAAGTTAAAGGAGAACATCGATCAAGGTGGGTATGGGATTGAGTTCAAATCAAGTCGAATATAATTTGATAAATTATATTACATACAAATAAGTCAATTCAATTAAGTTGTTCTATTTAGATTGAACCTATTTTCAATATGCTAAACTTGACCAGACTTGCCGTTCGACAGGTTTAAATGCTAAACCCTGTGGAAGTACATAGTTATCAATTCATGATAGGGTTAATTAATGTTTCCAGGCACCATTTAAATCTATAATAAGCTTGAGGCCTCTATGCAAGCTTGCCCATTTATTGAATGAAAACTACATTTCATTAATTCAAAATGACATGAAGTGAGCTATATGCTTATCTACCTAATGAACCACTAACCCTAGCAAAAAATATCATCAAAATCCCCTAAAATCGTGCTCAGTACACAGCCCACAAAATCATCTGGCAAGTATAGTAATTATTCTACCTATATAAATGACATTCTAATATATTATGGTGACTAGAGATGAACCACACACTTACATGCAAGAAAAACAATTAAATCAATCAACAAATGGCAATAAAATCATTCAAATTCATGTCTAAAAGAATTTCACTACAGCATCCACCTCATCAAGTTCGTAAGATTTACAAATTACCCACTCCAATAATATCCAAACATGTCCCAATAACTACCAAATCAAGTATACCTTGTCACCTTATCATGGGTAATTGAAATCACACTCAAATGAGTATTAAACTAATAGATTTCATGACTAAAACAACAAAGTCAGCAAAATCCAGAACAAAATCAGAACATTAAAGGTTGAAATTCATATAGTAAGCAATGGAGTTTAAACATATTTTCCTGCAAATGTATATGAGCTCACATGCTCAAGATGAGAACAAATTGAAGCCAAATGAAGATCATCAATGTTGGCACAAGGGGCAAATGTTTAATTGCTGCAAATTCAAGCATGGCATGATTTTCTCTCTCAAAAGTTAACATGGATTCCTCACCTCAACTCACGGGACATATAGACAAGTCTTGGAAATTGTTGTTTGAACAATGAATGGATAAGGACTGCAAGAATAAACGTAAATATAGCCAATTTAAGTCATAGACAGCACTTATAATAATGATTATAGCATGCAATGCATATACACATCATTCATAGCAAAAAAATCAACATATTTTTGAACATATTCAGCAAGAACAATAGTGAATCTAGTAAATTTCAGTGCCCCTACAATGCGTATGGGTATACAAATTAAAAGAAGTAGCACATCTAGAAATGAATATTGTGCAAGCTAATGGTGACAACCGAGATAAATCACCATGTATTTGCACATACATTGCATGCATGACATAAATGATACTCTCCATCCCTTGTGAAGTGGAGTCTCAACCAAACCTAAAATAGAGTAGTAGTAAGTATGCGAAAAAAAAAAATACAGCTCCAACATATGAATAATTTACAGTTATAGAGGATCTCTTTACTTAACATATTACAATTATGATGCACACGTAAGGAAAAAAACAAATGAATTATTGAAAACCAACTTAAAAAGGATTAGCACCATAAAATTCCTAGTCATCGACGAAACAATTGAAAAATAAGTCACTCTTACAAGCACCATTATTAGTTTTTTGGCCTCTCTCTATTTTTCTCAATCTCTCAACATTGGAGCTCTTTAATTTTAACTTCCCTTACGGGTTTACTTCAATTCCCTCATGACTATGAGCTTAGGAAACACAAATCCGGAGGGAAGACCCATATTAACTGACTGCGATGCCCCCAAAATTCACCACCATAATTTGCTTGCACACATGAATCTCATCTTTCACGAAGTTTCATGGTCAAATTGAAATCTTGACTTTCAGAAAGATAGATTTAAATTTAGTATTGATAGTATCTTGAGAAGAGGGAAATTATCGTCCGAGTGCAATAAATATACTAAACTGAATATGGACTATTAAAATAACATGGCTTATGTGGATTCCACATAGATTCCATCAAATTTACTAGTCCAAATTTGTCTTATGGGTTGTTATTGGCTTTGTTTTCTTATCAATTTAGCATTATATCTGCTTATTACAAGGTTATATTGGTTAGTTGTTGCTGGTGTTAAGTCGATGCCTGTCAGTCTAATTTCTGAAGAGAAATTGATTTTGAATTGGGTTAATTCTCGATAAATTATTGCACCGTTTTCTCCAACACTTCAGTGGAGAGCAAAAAGAGAGAGAGAGAGAGTGGCCAGAGGGGGACGAGCGAGCTTTGACGATAGCTTTGATGGCCAGAGAAGAGGTGGTGTACGATTGGTGATATGGCAGCGAGGGTGGGTGGCTCGAAGTGATGTCGCGCATGCGAAGGTCTTTCTGGGGTTAATGTTGGACGTTGTTCTTCTGTGCATTCTCAGACAAAATTCAAAAGGAGAGGGAAGAGAAGTGAAATATCAACTATTTCACTACTAATATATTCATTATTTACAGCAAACTAAGGAAGAATACTGGCAACTCTAGAGAGAAAATGAGCATATCAAAATCAATGCCCGATCCATCCCCTCTTTTATGAAGTCGATCATCGGCGCGCGAATTTGTTGAAGTGCGCGAATGTGTTGAAGCTCTGGCATATGGCTGTGGATCGACTTCCCTTATCTAGTAACCTCATGAATAGAGCAAGGCAACCCTTGTAGTAATCTCTCGCTCGACCTCTAGAGCCGATTTCAAGCATAATAGCCCCTTCTTTCTCCAATCTAAAACTAAATCACGTTGTCGAGCTGATTACAAAACCATCAAAAGATCCCTTCTTCTTCGGGCGCTCTTCCACGGATTTAGAATCGGGATTGCTTTCTTTATCCATCGTTTTGAGGGCAACCGATGACTTGAGGTTGGGATGGCCGAGATCAATGGAGAAGGAGGCATCGTGACTGAAAGAAGGAGAATAAGTATCGAGCGACGTGATGGAAGCGTCGAGTGATGTGACTGAAGCATCCAGCGACGTGACAGAAGCATCGAGCGAGCGGCGGGTGGTGTAAGGATCACGGAGGGCGAGGTTTTTCCGAGCAGTGGCTCGCCATCTCTTGAGCCCCTTGCGTACGTTTTCCGTGAAAACGGCTCCTCCCATGGACGTGCCCATCTGTTTGCAGTAACACATGCAAAATCTTGTCACTTCTAAACTCAAGATAACGCATGGATTCATAAGTAGAACAATTGATGTTTATTATAAATTTAATACAATGCATGGTATTTGAACAATTTAAATGCATATTTTCTGATAAATGTACATTTTTTGAATTCGAGTGCATATTTTCACATCTTGTTTTGCTAATTTTGTACAATTATAAAAAGAATTCCATCGTAAATCAGCAAGAAAAACGTAATATGAAATGAGGGTTTGTCAATCACCTGGGTGACCAAAGCATAGAGAGGCAAAGTGACGTATCCGCACAGGAATTGCACTAACGCTCCCATCGTGAACTCGATGACGATATCCTCTGTTCTTTCGTGGAAGCAAGACCGGAAGCCGAACTTGTACTGTGTTTTTCCAAGCAAACATTAAATAAATCAGTAAGCGAAAAATATATATTTCCATATACTTACATATATATACATATATGGGCAAGTTGCTTATATGCTTACCCAAGTCCATGTGAAGAATGCCAGTTGGAAGGAGTTCTGAAATATAAAGAGAAGGAGAGTTTTAGTGTGAGCTAAAGGGGAATTCTATGATATCAAAACGAATTTAAATTTTAGAAGCGTTGCCAGTATATACAAGAAATCATTCCCTAAGTAATGTTTTTGTTTATTGTTTACTTATTTGGTAATTGCGAGAATTAGGTTGGTCGTATATACACCAAGCATGGTTCATTGTCTACATGGCCTATCCGTGTAAAATTTGGTGTACACATGATGTTTGGAATGTGCAACGTATTTTCATGATAAAAAATTCGATCGAGCCAGATTCAACTAAGGAAACATAAATACATCAAACTTTATACAAACCATATGATGTCCTGGATTGATTTTTTCAAAATTTAATGTCGTCACGAGTACTCATCTATATGTCAGATTCGATTTGGATTGATATTTATCATAAATCATCAAAAATTTGAAAACATGTAATGACTTACCTGAAAAAGTATGAAGTGCATGAGGTGAAGTAGCAATTTGGGTTTCCCAAACCAGAAGAAATGGTCGCTTGGCCTGACCAGCAAAGTCCCTCTCACAACATTGGACTTGTCATTGCTGTCAATGCACATCTTTGTTATTATTCCTTGTAGTTTTGTTCCCACCAGCAGCAGCATCTGCAAAATTAATTTTAAACCGAAATTATAGCCCGTATATATTTTATTATAGCCCAAATTTATTAAATTATAGAATTCACTTACCACTAGCGGAATAAAGGGAAGCCATAGATAATTATAGAACGCTGAAGAAAATTAGATTTATATTAGCATCATTACCAAACTCCCATAAGCGGATCTGTGGAAAAAATGAGCAATTTTTTTAAAAATTGAATTACCTTGTTATCCATCTTACCATGTGCATGGAAGAATATGAAAATTACTAGGAAGATCCAAATCCAGAAGCTGCACGGGTAAGGAAAGTGAAAAATTAGTACTTTCTATAAAAAAAAGAAGTAAAATTAATATTTTACTAATTTCTAATTATAAAAAAAGTGATTACCTTATCCCTACAACGACACCAAAATATTTTTCCAAAGCCCTTTTGATGTACTTCTGGAAGTCAAGCGTGCGTCCTTCATACAAATGGGCCTGTAACCGTGGAGCGATCAATATTAAGAATAGGGAATTTGCTAACACAATTTCCGCAAATTAAAATGATAAAATTAATTCTACATTAAGGTTTACCATAATAAATCCATGGTGCGCAAAGCGTCGAGATAATCTACTTTCGACACTGAATTATAAAACTGCCGAAGAAAAATGCCTGCCCGGAACCAAAAATGAAGAAAAAAAAATGAGAATTAGGATTATTATTATTTTTTGGTGACAAATTAATAATAAGCAAATAAGATGTGAATATTTTTAATTATTTATTTGGTAACTAACCGGCCAACGGAGAATACCGTGATCGCTCCAACAAGTCAAGTGTCGCCTCACGAATGATGTCTGATGGACGAGCTTGAACCTTCTTGGGTCTATGCCAACATAGCAACAAGCCAATAAATGGACAGAGTCGGCAATTTAAATCAACCCTTCAATTTTCTTTTTCAAAAATATGATAAATAATACGTAATATCTTATTTTAACACAATGACGATGGCCCCACAAATGTATTTTTTTTTATTTTAACATGTCAACATTTACATATTTTGTATCCTGTATTAGCATAATATGTTTTTCTTGTCCTGTGCCCCGTAATACCTTGTGAGTTTTGACAAAATCCTGGATGAAACCTATTAACATCATACTTAGGACGTTGTTCGTTTCTCCTTTAAGAAAAATATCAAATTCCACTGATTCCTGTCCGCCACAAGAAAGAAGGATCTTTTGGGCCATGGTACAAATCAATTGATGTTGACTTCTCGTGTGGATGGCGTGGGTAATACTCCAAATATTGAGGTGGGGAAGATCTCAACGGCTTTAATATAATGTGGTACAAATCGCATGATGGGGACATTAATCAACCACACGAGTAGTGTCCACGTAGTGTGATATGATTAATCAATGAGGTTTTTTTTTCTTCTAAATAAATGGCGATTTAATCACAAGGTGTCGAGGTAGCAACAGTTCAAAGTTCTAATTTTTCAAGGTGAAGTGGATGGAATGACTAAAATTCATTTAAACCTAGTAATCTCTATAAACTAAAGATCCATACATCTAGTCGGAAGACATGGGCTTATCAACGCCAATATTGAAGATCATCTCTACGAACGACTCTAAAAAAGCATATGAAATAATGAAATTTCGGTTTTCGAAAAATACTGAATAAAAAAAGACGGCTACGATCGAAGGTCGGTGGTTTACGGCTAAGATGTCAAATTCTCGGTGATTCAATAGAAAGTGAACAAAAAATTTGTGGGTGCCGACACGGATTTAGGACGGCAGGGCACGAAACGACGTACCGTTCGAGGATTGGTACTCCAAAGTCCTCGTCTCTGCCTCCCAAGATTCCCACCTCCTCATCTGAAAATTTAAAATAAAATAAAATAAATTTATAAATAAATAAAGTTACCAAAAATAATAAAAATAAAAAGAAAGTTGCAATTATTGGTCAAACCTAGTCTACGCTTCCCGCTACCATTCATTATCTAGAAGAAGCCAACTAAAAGGGTTGGCAAAAGCCACGCAAAGGTGAACACGAAAGACGATAAGAAATTATGTCCCCAAGGGAAAGTTCCTAGTCACTGGATTTTGTTTCGTTCACACGGGAACATAGTTTATTTTTTCCTAACTTTAGGACAAGTCAAGAAAAAAGAAAAGCAAAAGTCCTAAAAGCAACTTTCGTTTCACTTTTGCTCTAAGTTCCACGTCACAAGAATAGTGAACGCATTTCTTATTGGCCTAGCACATTCAATGTTTCAACCGAATCACCCTCTAGAGATTCTATGAATTCACACAATTGATGACAAATGACATTTGAGCTATATATAGGATTTCAATGGCTTGCTTGTTTAATAACCTAGTTAGTGATACAATTTCTTTGCACATTGTTTACTAGAAGACGATATGTTGACAATGTTTACGTCGCTTTTGGCATTATTTAAAGCCGACGGAATCTTCAAATCACATAAGGATTGTGAACAAATACTATCGAATTTTGAAAATTTATAGGATGCAATAATAAATGACACATTGAAAAAGGAAAAAGAGAATAAGTAATTTGAAATCAATCAATGATGATGATTTTTACCTTGGCCATCCCGAGTGCGTAAGTGAGCATGCAGGAGAGAGAATGGAAGAAGGCGAGGGTAAAGATCAAGTACTGCAATTGCCGCACGCCTTCCCTCGACAGAAGAGACAACTTCCCCTGTTAAAGGCAATTTGACAACAAATTTACTAAAAAATCAACTTAATAAAACCTAAGTCTATATCATCCGTGGATCGACGAGAAAACAATAATCGCAGGAACCCACATGAAGGACAAAAGCGAAAAAAAATCAATATGAAGAAAATAAGGTGGAAAAATGTGAAGTACGCAAAAAGATCGATCCCTCGCCATGCGCGTTTTCTGGGTTGTCTTGACCTTGCAATTAAACTTTATTCACAACATTAAAATGCGGAGGATTTATTGATCGATAACATGATCTAGTTTATGCTCTTCTTTCTTTAGATTCCTTGTTTTACTTCAATAGTAAATTCGGTCAATGTAAAGGGAAATGGGTGCATTTCTATACTATTAAGTAAAAGGGTTAAGACAGAGAGTACATAGATCGTGTAATTAAAATTTTTGCTTGGATAAATGATCGATATCCCTGAGATTGAGGAATGGAGCCTCCTGGTTTGATATTGATTAATCATACCTATGTCATTCGGAATTATAAATATCATGGTCGACTGATGTGAAAATTTAAGTTACTCTGGATCGGCGCGGCGTATTTTATATCTATATGAAGTATTTCTGTGCATGTGTATGTACCTGCTCGAGGCACTTAGTTTCTTCCTCTTCCTCACTGGATTCCCAGCTACTGCAAGGCAGGAATGTCTTGGCCACGCTCTTCGGAATGCAGATATTCGCAATCGACCTATCCGTTATGGTCAGAAGCAACGATATGAACCCCAACAGCATCAGTTCTGGCAAACGTATCAGAAAAAGAATTAGCTCGAGTAAGAGAACTGAAGAGACGACAGAAGAAGATGAACACACACACACACACACACACCTGATTTGATCTTGTCGAGGGCCTGAATCAGAGACCTCTTCCTCTTGTTCTGCAAGTACTGAAACGAAGCGAAAAACGGATGCGTGTGATCTCCCTATCAAGACCCATTTGAAAAGACTTAGCGCTTCACGCAGGCGAATGGATACCCGAGCTAAAAGATGGATCAGGTGCTCGAGGAAGACGGAGACCAGTATCAGGACGAAGCAGACCGTCGCCACCGCCCATGTCGGGGTCGACTCGAGCGTTCTTTCCTTGATGCTCTTGGTGCTTGTTTCCGACATCTCTCTCTCTCTCTCTCTCTCTCTCTCTAGCGCAGACGCGCAGGCACAGCAGAGATGGTTGGAAGAGAAGGGAGAGCAGGGTTCCTGCTTGCGTCTTCAATTTATCATTTCCCGACTTCGGATTAAATCAACTGTCATATAAAGTCGTGCTCTAAACTGACAAGACTGTCGTTTCTCTTGGGTGAATTACCTTATAAATTTCGCATTTTAAATTTCCTCAAATTAACAAACAATCCCCAAATAAGGTAAATTAGTTTGATGGTCATTCAGATTGTGATCACAACATGGCTAGGTCACCACCTCGCCAATCCATTAGGGTTGCCTAGTTGCAACTTTTTGCAACACATTTGTTGGATGTTACCCAGGAATGAGACCGCCGATGCCTAATGTGGACAATGGTGGCCAAGGATGACAAGAATGGTGTTTGGCGATGATAGTGCCGACGGATTTGGAGAGGATTAGGGTGTTTGTGTCTTTCTCATTAGGTTCCGTGGTTTAATTCATAATTAGGGTCAATTTTCTTTTTCACATATGTTTTTGATCTGATTCTAATTTACTCATTTTAGAAATGCAGGCTTGTTCTAAGATGCTGAGGTGAGAAATGAAGAGGCTAACTAGGATTATTTAATTATTTATAATTCTAACCTTTCCCTCATATCTGCAAAGGTCCATGTATGATGATCAAAGTCTTAAACGTATGAATTTGGTAGGTAAAGAAGAAAGAATTATTGAAATCCCCATTGCGTATCATCCCTAACTTTTTTGCTTCTTTTGTCTCTATATGTAATCATTACCTAACTACGTTGGCCAAAAATTCAAATATAACTCAAACATGATTTTGACATCTCGTTGCCATTTCTTTTGTTTTGCGCCCACTTTGGCTAGAAGTATGACTGGATGGCCTAAGTTTAGTCTCAATTTGATTTTCTTTGATTTGGTTTTTTTTTTTTCAAAATGCGTTTGAAATGGATGTGAAACCTAGAAATGCCCTTGAAGTAGGTTTTGTTGCAAATTAACCCCGATGCCAAAATCTCAATTCCGCAAAGTGGATTTTGTTTATAAATATTTTAAATGGACTTCAAATCTCAAACGCCACTTGAAGAGAAAATGAAGAATTCCTACTTCTTCCTAATAAAAGGAATTTTTTTTTGTTGGATATTAAGCAATAACACGTTTTCAAGAAAAGAAAATTACTAAATATTGTAAGTCAATATTTAATTTTCTAAGTGTTATTAAGAAAATAAAATAAATAAGGTGCAACAACCTAGTGAAATAAAGAAAAAAATAACGGATATCACTAGGACACTTAATCAACTGTTTTCAAGATTTGGTAAGGTCCAATCTCGAGACAAAATGCAATCGATGAACATTCATGATATATTTAAAGTCGAACATGAAATACAAGCTAGCTCTTAACATTTTCAAGCTCAAATATCCCAAAGAATAAATTCTCGACTTTGGCTGAAGTATCATTTGCCATGAATTACAACAGAGAAAAAATACACACAGAGATGCAAAATGAAATAGAAAAAGCATGCATTAATTTTCAAAGGAAAAAAAATATTTGGTAATATTAAATAAAATTTAAGTGTGAGGTATTGACTTAGAATTATGTCGAGGATACATAATTTAACAAATCAAACACGACATTTTCAAAGGAAAAAAAATCTAAAAGCACAAAACCATTTTGTTTTAATTTTCTCTTAAAATGAAATCCGAAAGCATTTTCACGAATTAAATGGGCCTTAATTGCTATTTCCATACCATTTGCACAGTTAAGTGGTGTCAAGTCGGAACGTTTTGTGCGTGCTTTCTTTTATTCTAATGAAACGATTATAAAAGATAAAAAAATAAAAAATAAAAAGTGAAATCTTTTTTTTTTCTTGATAAAATTGTAATTTGGACAGCAAAGCATAAGATTTTGCTTGTTACATCAATTTTGGAACATCTCTTTATCGTTTTACCCATGCAAACATCATATCACATGATCGAGTTCTCTACTAAAAACACCAAGTTACATTTGACAAGACTTTAAAACCTACACTAATTTCAGCAAAACTAATTCTTTCATATATGGCATGACCTATGGAAAAGAACCAAACTCTAATAAGTAGGTAATTTTGATGAGTCATATGTGTATTTTTTTTTTTTACTCCACAAGTAGCAATTTCACCTTTTGCATTGAATATGCATCAACACTAGTTCAAAGCCTCGAGACATTTGCTCTTTGCTCCTAACTTTCAATGAACCATTCTAAACGTGGACATCGACAATTGAAAACGTACACTATCTTGTTTCACCATCTAACCATGGAATTTGGATTATCGCTTGCATAATTAATCTTCTCACAAGGAGTCGTCGATCATAAGAGGTTTAGAATAACTTGTAGTGAATAGTCCCAATGAAGAATCTAGTACTTTATGGTAAATGGCCCTAATGGAGAATCTAGTAGTTATCTTATATGACACATTAGGAATTGCTTATCACAAGAGGTTCGAAATAATTTGGGATGAATGGCCTTAATGAAGAATTTAGTATTTATATCATCTGACACACAAGGAATCACACACAAGAAATTGTCGATTGCGATTGGCTTAAAATAACTAGTGATCAATGGCTAATGGAGAATTTGGTACCTATCTTAAATGACACACAAGGAATTGTTGATCATGAGAGATTTAGAATAGTTTGTGACAAATTACCCAAATGGAGAATCTAGTACTTGTATATATGACACACAAGAAATTGCCAATCACAAGAGGTTTGGAATAATTCATAGCGAATGGCCCCAATCGAGAATCTAGTGCTTATATCATATAACACATAAGCAATTGCCCATCGCAAGAGGTTTAAAATAACTTATCTCATATGACATACAAGGAATTGCTGATCATAAAAGGTTTAGAAGAACTTGTGATGAATAGGATCAATTGAAAATCTATTACATATATCATATGACACAAAAGGAAATGCTGATCATAATAAGTTAAGAATAACATGCGATGCTAATATGTATCTTATATGACACACGAGGAATTACTGATCATGAGAGATATTAGAATAATTGTGGTAATTGGGCCCAATGGAGAATTTAGTACTTGTATCATATGAGACACAAGCAATTGCTGAGTACGAGATGTTTATAATAACTTAAGGTAAATGTCCCCAATAAAGAATCCTAATACTTATCTTTTATGACACACAAGGAATTGTCAATCACAAAAGGTTTAAAACAACTTGCAGTGAATATCCTCGATGGAGAATCTATTATTAATCTCATACAACATACAAGGAATTGCCCATCACAAGTGGTTTAGAATAACTTGTGATAAATAACCCTAATGAAGAATCTAGTACTTATCTCATGTGGCACTCTTCCTCAACCCTTAGCTTTAGAATTTGAAACATTACTCTTTTTCTTTTCTAAAGAGACACTTTGAATTTGTATTGTGCCTCTTGGTAAAATATTCTTCTAACAAATTAGACAAGATCTAAATGGACAAGATATGTATACTTGTCGTAAACGTATGTGACTCGGATTCGTATTTCACACCAATCCTTCACGGACTACATA
This sequence comes from Angophora floribunda, assembly GCA_014182895.1. Taxonomy (NCBI): domain Eukaryota; kingdom Viridiplantae; phylum Streptophyta; class Magnoliopsida; order Myrtales; family Myrtaceae; genus Angophora; species Angophora floribunda. The sequence continues at coordinate 33,004,783 of CM024709.1, read as the reverse complement.
ACGCCAATCCTTGAGGTCATTGGAGATGACATTGGCTAGCGGGGTTGCTCATCTCGCAAAGGCTAGAGAAACGAGAAAAGGCCTTCCCTTGTCTACTTCGCTTAGCCCAATTCACTTGATTGAGTTCAAAAATCTTCACGTTCAACTGACCCTCCTTCCATATATGTATTTTATGCTCCATTTGATTTGCCGAACATGAATGATTTGAAAATTATATTTCGAAAAATAATCGTTTGCATAACTTAAAATAAATAGCGAATGAAAATTGTTTTTATTTATTATGATCAATAATTTATGTCTATACATTTTTATTGATTATAAAGTATTTTTCCTTCATTCACTTTTACTAGTGATATAGAGATCATATATAAGAAAATATTTTTTCATATCATTAATTTTCTAGCTGAACAAATGGAACCATAATACCTATGTAGGCTATGGATTGATAAATTCGTCATGAATGGATGAAAATATTACATGTAAGCTCATGTCGAATGGTCTTTCGAGAGAAAGTTCCAATTCATACAATGTTGCATAGATTTATGTTAACAATAGCGCCCTGTTTTCGTAAGGGAAAAAGTGAGCAATATTATAACGCTTCTTAAGAATATAGGACATTATTTTGTATATGCATTAATTTTCTGATCAATCATATATATATATAGCAATGTTACCGATAAATTAAATAATTTCTTTAGGTCTAGCCTCACCATCTTCTTTTGCTTAACCCCATTGAACAACGCATTGTCCCCGGGCTGACCCACATAGGAGTACGCAACTATCCATGTTCTCCGTGAAAAGGCGGTTAATTAATGTTTCGAGGCACCGTGGTCCTTGTAATCTTCTTCATTCAAAGCACTTATTTGTCCCTGCAAGAAGGAAGACACAATCAGTACAACGGACATTATATATTATCACGATATATGTAAACTATCAGATCCGATGAAATTCACATGAAATTCATATGGGATCCGTTAGATCTCATGGTAAAGGTGTTTAATGTATATCTAAGTTAGCGGTCCTGTAAACGATTGCCCTGGACACAAGTGAAGAATACCAACTAAAGAATAATTCATTTTTTCAATGCAGTGATTACCCATGGTACAAGACAACTAGTGCTTGGACAATGCAAATTTTCGAGAGTCAGCTGCTTAGAAAGTGCTTAACAAGGACACTTGCTAACAAAATCATTAAATCAAAATATACCTTTTTTTTCTTGCTTTTTCATAAGCATCCATTGTCCTCAACACTTCCTCACAACAATGATACATCGGGGACACTATTGTCATTAGATAAGTGTTTAACTTATATTTTATCAAATTTTTCCTTTTTTCGTAACCACCCTTATCGACCTGCATTGGACGGTTCTCATTTTATCTCAAGAGTGAGAGTAATAAACACATTTAACAGATGATATTATAAGATTATCTCAAGAATCAGAATATTTATTTTGTCTCTAACGTGCTTTCCGTCTATGAAATACTTTCCGTTTTGAAACAATTGGCGACAGTAGTGCACATTAGAAAGTGCTCTTCAAATTGTCACCGGTGTGTGGACCAAAGCCCGACTCATGGACATCTAGATTCTCTATTTTATGAATTGGTGAAAATGCGCAAGAGTAGTATTTGCTCATATTAGCTTTTATTGTATCTTAATTTATTCTAAGAATTCAATATGGGCTTGGACTTCAAATAAATCAATTGAATAGAAAATAAAACAGGAACAAATCACCTACTTTTGACTAAAATAGGCTGTGCCTGATTAAGCTGGAAATTGGTTAAATATAAGTCTTATGAGCCTGATTACCGTAATGGACAATTTTGTTGGCCATGTTTATTTTATTGAGACAGATAAATAATCGTTTTTGCTAATGTCTACTTTAACCACCTTTTCAATCTCACCATAAGAAAGTCAGATTTATAATTTTTAACAGAAGTCATGTATGTATCTATATTTCAATCAGAAATGCTATGCATACTAGACCAACCAATAAAGTTAAAATACCAAATGATGTAACAAACTCTTGTTGGGTGTTAAATATATCCCATTTGTTTAAACACCAGCCAATTACAACTTTACCAAATCAGTTAGTATACCGACTTTGTAAACCACTACTGGGAAACCTAGTATTGCTGTTTTGACTACTATTCACGTAATGAATCGGCCTGGTCCACATGGGCCAAGTCTCCAAAAAAGAGTTCTCTAAAAGTAACTTCATAATGAGATAATCATTTGAAGGTAATTATTTAAATATGAATCACTTGACAATGTCTCTCCCATTCGATATGGACTTACAGAGGGAAAAAGAACACCATAAATACCATACTATTTTCATATGGTGCTTATTTGAGTGGCACAATTTTTTTTTAATCACTTGATATTCACGTCGGTGAAAAATCGTTCATTTAAATGCCTCCGGCAACATACCCTTTAGATTCATCCAACGTAGATTTTTTGAATAAAATTTTAACTCTGATGTGAATTTTTTAGAAATTCTAGAGTGGACAAAAATGTTGATCAGGAGTCCGAAGTGGCCACGCTTGAAAGAACCGATTCTCTGTCTCTTTCTAGAATTTTCTTGCATTTCTCTTTTTTCGGTTCTTCTTCTACCTCTTGTTTTCTCCGCCAAAGCTATTGCTAAAACTACCGACACCCATGAGTCCCAACAGATGGATTCGGCCATCGAAGAACGAAGGGCTTCCTGAAAAATAGATGACCTGTACACTCGCCGCATCTGCTAGGAAGATGGTCACAAGTGCCGAAAGAGGCAATGAACTTTCCCCATTTATTTCATCAGTAATCGAATGATTGCTGGAGAGAGATAAAAAGGAAGCGCACTTTCCAGTATAAACAGTGAAGAAGACTAATTCGAGCCATTTGAAACACTGAAAATTTTAATTTTTCCAAATCCTAAATTTAGGGTTAGTGTTTGAAGAAAATTTGCGATTTAGCCCCAATTCAATATTTTGGAGCAAACAAATTGGTCAAACGAGGCCGTTGCGCTATTTTGTTGATTTCATTTTGCTAGCAAATCGTGCTAAATAGTTTATATGAAGGTAATGCCATGACAGTTTTTTTGGCTACATAAATCGCCAATGACAATTAAGTAAACTATTTTCAACTAATGTGGCACTCAAGTAGTCAAATATAAGTTATGGCATTCAAGTAAGCACAGTATAAGAACTATGATGATTGTGGTGTCCTTATAACAATTTTGGGATGTTACAAACTCTCATACATGATAATATTAGCTTATGCCACCAAGCAATACTCCCATACTCAATATTTTCAGTCCATTCTTGCCTCTACACTGTCCTACAAACCCACAAGAAGTTGCGTCTTGTCCAAATTCTTTTCGCCCAATGGTCACTCTCCACCTTTATCGAATTGGTTATGGGTCTAGCCCATCCACGAACCTCATAACTACTGATGGGGTCTTGCTCTGATTTCATTTGTAACGACTTGATCTTGTCCCCATGGCCAAGCATTCAAAAGGATACTGTAGGTGCTTGCACAAGGTAGTGTCTACTTGGGGGTAGGTGTTTACTTATAAATCACTTAGTAGAGGTATGCAAAGGAACTAGAAATCGCCTAAACTGTCCGGAACTGGACCAAACTGGTTTGGAACCAACCGTTTTCATGGGGATCGGTCCGGTTTCCTGTTCCAATTTAGTAGGATCATTGAGCACTGGTTTAGTTCTTGGTTCTAGACGCGAAACTAGGGGTGTCAAAATGGGTCATAAACCCATATTATGACTCACTTTTAGTTAAATGGGTCAAATATGGGTCAAGTGAAAGTTGAATATGGGTCAAATATGGGTCAAGTGAAAATTAAATATTTGTCAAATATGAGTTAAGTAAAAGTTAAATATATGTCAAATATGGATTGAGTGAGTCATTTAACATAGAACTTCAAGTGAGTTTGGGTTTCTCTACAATAATAATAGCTTTTAGTAATACGGGTCGGGTCGGGTGTGGGTCGGGTCGGGTATGGGTCATTAGATTTACATTACATGAATTTGGGTCAAAACGGGTTAAATTGGTCAATATGGGTCGGACCATTTTCGACTCGACCCAAACTCGACCTGACCCACCCATTTGACGGGTCTACGTGAAACCACCCACCTACCCACCTAGACTAGACCTATATATATATACTTAAAAAAATGAAATGACATCTTAATTCATTTGATAATTTTGTACTTTGTAAACCAAATATATATGTATATATGTACATTTGTAGTTATTGGACAATATTGTCTACTTTTATCTCTTAGGTGTGTAATAGGATTAAGCCCCTACTTTTTCATTCTAATAATCCATTTACTTACTTTCTCAACCAAAATAAAATAAAATAAAATGAAAAAGAAAGAGAGGATTATTGGAGATATTGTGGCGCTTAATGAATGCAATTTTATATGGATTGGGAACTGGTTCTATGAACCCACCTAAGAACTAGATCGAACCAGAGGTCTAGTTCCCAAGTGGATCCATTGAACTAATAGGCAGCTCCTAGGTTCAATTTTTTGAAACTGGTCCTTAGCGGACGATTCCTAGTTCCAAGTTGGGAATCGCTCACCAAGACCATGCTCTTCCTTGACACTCACTAGGGTCTCTCACCATTCGATATGGGACTATGGGATGTTACAATGCATATGTCTGTCTTCCCATGAAAAAAAAAATCTAAGTGGGTAAGAAGGTCGGAAAAAGTTCTATGAATATGGATTATCATCCTTAGTCTTGCATTTAAATACATAAATTCATGTGACCCTCTAGTTTAATCTTCTACAGCATCAAGTAAGCATTCTTGCTTTCAACTATTTTAAAATGTGTGTCATTTTTGAATATTTTATTTGTACATTTCATGGTCTCCAACAAAAGTAGAAGGAGAAAAGAAATGCAGTGTGTCTTTGTTTTTCCCTTCATGCGTGATTCTTTATTCCCAAAAGGAAAATTAATAGTAAAAGTAAAAGAGAGAAACGATATCTTGCTTCAATATATTAAAACACTTTAGCGTACTTTTGTGCATTTTTCCATGTGAAAGCAAAGGGCTAATGTGTATCATGTACTAAAGAGTGACCTCATGATCACTGGATGAAGTAAAGCATAACATTCAACCAAAAAAATGAGTAAAGCATAACATCGCCCCTTATCCTCCCCATGCTCACCGGATTAAAGTAGACTTATGCATGAAAATGAATATCACATATTGATCAAATTAAGTCACTTGTGGACCAAGCAAATCTCTCTTATCAAGTCAAGCTTTTGCCATCTCTTTTACCTTTTTAAGCATCACTGTGTTTTATAGTGACTTGTTAGGTTGTGCAATTCTATTACATGGTAATTCAATAATTCAATGAATGAATTGTCATGATTGAAGAGTAGTAAAGCCCAATTATATATGGATTTTAATGGGTCTAAACTATATGCACTTTCAATTCACCAAATAATGCCTCCTTATGTTTAGGCTAGTTGATGCATTTTGGATTGTTGTCGGGCTAAGCTTACAAATTCACTCATATCTTGTAGATTTTAGACAATAGTGACCATGCACATCACTTAGTAGATGGGTCTCGTAGAAAAAATTAAATATCATAATAAGTTATATGACATATATTTGTAATCATTGTTAATAATTATAGATAGGCAAAATACTAAGAGTTGTAAGGTGACAAACCCATGCATCCTAAATAGGTAAGTATACTAAGAGTATATTGATGTAGTACTAAGTTCACAAATGAAAAAAGAGAGAATTGATTTGACCAACTAGAAGATCATAATCAACAATTTCAATTCAATTCAACGATTCAAAATCATGTCAAATTTGGATGAGATTTTTGTTAGAATATATATTGAGATGAAGGATCATACTCATTATTTAAACGTTGTTATTTCAATTGGTGCTAAGACTAGATTTTGTGGATTTTTTTGGGTCTTGCAAATTATTTGGTTAAAGTGGCAAAAGTATTAATCGACACTAGCTTGATAAAGTCGCTCATAATGTTGAACATGAAATCTTTATTTTGACACTAGTGATGTTGTGAAATACCACCTCTTCAATCTCCAATTCAGTTTAACAATGTTATCAATGCGGCTTTCGATATGTTTTGTTACCCTTAAAGAAAATCGTGCAGCTAAAAACTAGATTTTTAAAAGAAAAATAATTGGCTAAATAACACTTTAGATTCGAAATAGATATAAGTCAGAGGAAATTCTCGTGTATTGCCCTAATTGGACAATGTCTCTAACTCGTTTGATAACAAGAATGCATGTAAGAGCATATATAACTTCATTTTATGGGTTAAAGTCAAGTGTCATCAGTCATGAACAATTAAAGGGGACAAAATTAAAGTTTATATGATTCTTAAAGAAAAAAAAAGTATCCAAGAGCATGGTAAGTCAATGAGGCTATACAAGAGGAGGAGGCCATTGATAATGGAGCAAAGGTAGAGGAGTGTGGCTTAGTTAGGAGCAAGATCGAACCAGGCAAGGTTGAAGAAAAGGTGGAGAGTGAGAGAAGGAGGACAGCAGTGACAAAGGATACTTGTGATGGGGAGGAAAGACTTTCATGGTAGCTTTGGTGGGGAAGAAAAGACAAAGATGAAGAGCAATGAGATGATGAAGTAGAAGAATATGGGTTGGGTGAGTATGGATTGAGTTAGGAGTAACCAAATTTGTATTACATAAAAAAGGGCAAATTTAGATCAGACCCATTTTTTATCCATTTAAACTCGACCCAACTCACCCATTTGACAAATCTAAATTTCGGTGATATGGAAGAAATAGTTTTGTTAGGGGTTGTGGTAGTAATGAAGAGACAAAGATGAAGAGCTATGTGAGATGATAACAAAAAAGTAGAAGAGAATACGGGTTGGGTTGAGTTGGGTTGGGTATGATCGGGTCTAGGTCAACACAAGTATGTGTTGCTAAAGTTGTATTACACAAAATGGGGTAGCATGGGTTAATTTTGGTTGGTCCTTTTTATTTTTCGATTAACCGAACCGAAAACATACGAAATTTCGGTTCGGTTTTTGACACCCCTAAAGTTCGCAAGATTTACAAATTACCCACTCCAATAATACCCAAACATGTCCCAATAACTACCAAATCAAGTATACCTTGTCACCTTATCATGGGTAATTGAAATCACACTCAAATGAGTATTAAACTAATAGATTTCATGACTAAAACAACAAAGTCAGCAAAATCCAGAAAAAAATTAGAACATTAAAGGTTGAAATTCATATAATAAGCAATGGAGTTGAAACATATTTTCCTGCAAATGTATATGGGCTCACATGCTCAAGATGAGAACAAATTGAAGCCAAATAAAGATCATCAATGTTGGCACAAGGGGCAGATGTTTAATTTCTGGAAATTCAAGCATGGCGTGATTTTCTCTCTCAAAAGTTAGCATGGATTCCTCACCTCAACTCACGGGGACCAAGAAAGCACATAGACAAGTCTTGAAAATTGTTGTTTGAACAATGAATGGATAAGGACGGTAGGAATAAATGTAAATATAGCCAATTTATGTCATAGACAGCACTTATAATCATGATTATAGCATGCTATGCATATACACATCATTCATAGCCAAAAAATCAACATATTTTTGAACATATACAGCAAGAACAATAGTGAATCTAGTAAATTTCAGTGCCCCTACAATGCGTATGGGTATACAAATTAAAAAAGTAGCACATCCAGAAATGAATATTGTGCAAGCTAATGGTGACAACCGAGATAAACCACCATGTATTTGCACATACATTGCATGCATGCCATAAATGATACTCCAACATGTCCGTCCCTTGTGAAGTGGAGTCTCAACCAAGCCTAAAATAGAGTAGTAGTAAGTATGCGAAAAAAAAAATTACAGCTCCAACATATGAATAATTTACAGTTATAGAGGATCTCTTTACTTAACATATTACAATTATGATGCACACGTAAGGAAAAAAACAAATGAATTATTGAAAACTAACTTAAAAAGGATTAGCACCATAAAATTCATAGTCATCGACGAAACAATTGAAAAATAAGTCACTCTTACAAGCACCATTATTAGTTTTTGGCCTCTCTCTATTTTTCTCAATCTCTCAACATTGGAGCTCTTTAATTTTAACTTCCCTTACGGGTTTACTTCAATTCCCTCATGACTATGAGCTTAGGAAACACAAATCCGGTGGGAAGACCCATATTAACCGATCTGCGATGCCCCCAAAATTCACCACCATAATTTGCTTGCACACATGAATCTCATCTTTCACGAAGTTTCATGGTCAAATTGAAATCTTGACTTTCAGAAATATAGATTTAAATTTAGTATTGATAGTATCTTGAGAAGAGGGAAATTATCGTCCGAGTGCAATAAATATACTAAACTAATATGGAATATTAAAATAACATGGCTTATGTGGATTCCACATAGATTCCATCAAATTTACTAGTCCAAATTCGTCTTATGGGTTGTTATTGGCTTGTTTTCTTATCAATTTAGCATTATATCTGCCTATTACAAGGTTATATTGGTTAGTTGTTGCTGGTGTTAAGTCAATGCCTGTGAGTCTAATTTCTGAAGAGAAATTGATTTCGAATTGGGTTAATTCTCGATAAATTATTGCCCCGTTCTCCCCAACACTTCCGTGGAGAGCGAAAAGAGAGAGAGAGAGAGAGAGAGTGGCCAAGGGGGACGAGTGAGCTTTGACGATAGCTTTGACGGCCGGAGATGAGGTGGTGTACGATCAGTGATGTGACAGCGAGGGTGGGTGGCTCGAAGTGACGTCGCGCATGCGAAGGTATTTCTGGGGTTAATATTGAATGTTGTTTTTTTTTTTTTTTTTTGGTAAGGTAAGATTGTATTAAAATCAACCAGAGAACTGTACAACAGGGGGGGAGAACACGGTACCAACAACTCACCAGGACAACATGTCACTGGAGTAAAGGGGGTACCTTGGTCCCCAAAAGAAAACCATAATCTAAGTACAAAGACAACTGGTTACAAAGAACCCAGTTCATCTTACATTAAGCCTAATGCGGCTCCACTTCAAAAATCCGAGGGTCTATCCCCCAGCCCCGTTGCATCCTTCTGTTTCTGGGGTTATCTTCCACCGACTTGTATATAAGGCATTTATCCTTAACCATCTTAATGAGATATAGCTTCATGGAAGGAGCGTAGAGGATTTGGCCACGGAAGAGAATATCATTCCTGGTCTTCCAAATGATGTAGCACAATGCGCCAAAAGAAAATCGAGCTATCTCTTTGCAAAATCCTTTCCCGATTATAGAATTTATGGCCCAATGAAGGTTGTTCGACCAAGAGGAGTTTGTCCATGGAAGATTACACTTAGCAGCCCAAAAATTTGACAGAGTATTAGAGATACAACAGTCAAAAAAGAAGTGATTAATAGAATCAGGCCTAGAGTTGCATAACGCACAGACAGGATTAGGAATCCTACTAAATGTCATAAGATAAACCTATGTGGGTAGGCGATTCTTGGTTATGAGCCAAAGGAGGAATTGATGTCTAGGGGCTAGTACCTTGTCCCGGACAAAAGAGGACCAGTGAACCGGGTTTGATTTGCGCCGAATTATGGTCCATGCCGAAGCCGTTGAAAAATTCCCGGTTGAATCATGTACCCATGTAAAGGTGTCCTATCCATCTGAGAGATGGGGAATCGGTATTTGCCACATCAACGGCTCTGGCGAATCGTGACCCATCAGAGGAGTATAAATCCTTCACCTTTGCTTGTCTAGTAAGGTCTGAATGGTCAATATCACTGTCTGAAAATATTGAGTTTAGGGGACCAACGTCAAGCCATGGATCAAACCAAAGTGATGTAGATTCCCCATCTCCTACCTTCCATCTGAAGTGGGGTTGAAAGTCAGCTCTTAACGCCAGGATCTTCCGCCACGCCCAAGAGCAAAGGGTAGGGGTTGAAGCAATCCAAAAGTTCTTCCTTTTGAGATATGTAGCATGGATCCATTTGCACCATAGTGATTATTTATCAGTGAAAAGCAACCATATATGTTTAGCCATGGCTGCTTTGTTGCTATCCCTGATTCTTCTTATTCCAAGGCCACCTTCCAATGTAGGAAGGCAAACATCATCCCATGATACCTTAGCACCTCCCGGTCCCATGGTTGGGCCCTTCCAGAGGAATTGTCTACATGTCTGCTCTATCTTATCCACTACCGAGGATGGGAGCCAAAATATGGAGGCCCAATAGGCTTGGATGGCATGTAGCACAGATTTAATAAGCTGTAGTCGGCCTGCAAAAGAGAGAAAAACGGTGAGTCCAAGATTGGACTCTAGCGGTAAGACGGCATACTAAAGCATTGCAATCCTCTTTGCTCAGGCGCGAAGTAATGATGGGTACTCCTAAGTAACGCACAGGAAGAGAGCCAAGATTGAAGCCAAGAGCTTGTAATATGTGGTGCTTCGTTGTTTCTGAGCCACCCGATATATAAACTTCACTTTTGCTAGCATTAGGGACTAGGCCACTCCAAGAGGAGAATAGCGTGAGCCCTCTATGGATGCAGGAGATAGATGCAAGACTTGCTTTACTAAAAATAAGAACATCATCCGCAAAAAATAAATGGGATAGCCTTGTGGCCTTGCATCTCCAGTGATACCGAAAGTCTGGATGATGGGTGTGAGAGTTAAGGATTCCTGAGAAAACCTCCATAATCAAGGTGAATAGGTAAGGAGACATAGGGTCACCTTGTCTTATACCCCGACCACTTGCAAAGAAACCATGAAGTTCGCCATTGATGGATAAAGAAAATTTTGGAGTTCGAATGCACACCATAATGAGCCTTGTGAGATGGCCGGGAAATCCAAAAGCTTGAAGAGTTGACTCTAAGAAACCCCGTCAAGGGTGTCATAGGCTTTCCCGAAGTCTACCTTAATGGCACACTTTGGTACATTAGGCTTGATGTGAAACCCACTAAAAAGTTCTTGAGCAAGCAGGATATTGTCACTGATTCTTCTTCCTTTGACAAATGCCGTTTGAGCCGGGTTTATCAAAAACGGGAGAACCGTAGCAATTCTAGAAGAGAAAATCTTAGTGATACACTTGTATACTGTATTACAACATGCAATAGGACGGTAATCGGACACTGATGTTGCATTGGGGATTTTTGGCACCAGGGCAATGATAGTATTGTTGACTTCCTTAAGCAACCGTCCAGATTCAAGGAAATCCAAAACCGCTTCAGTGACTGATGGGCCAACCTTATCCCAGTTCTTTTTAAAAAAATCTGCATTGTACCCATCAGGTCCAGGGGCTTTGTTTCCAGCCAATGAAAACATTGCTTCCCGAACCTCAGACGGAAGAAAAGGTTGGGATAGCAAGTTGATGTGTTCTTCTTGGAGAGGGGAGTGAATAACATCCCTGAGCTCCTGTACTGATGGCCTCATCGCCATATTTGCCGGAGCGAGGAGATCTTGAAAGTATGAAACAAAGACTTTTTGTACTTCCTCCAATTCCGTTACTAATTGGCCTGAGCTATCCAACACCGAGATGATACGGTTACGAAGGTGTCGGTGGTTGACAGAGTGATGAAAGAATTTAGTATTATGATCCCCTTCCTTAAGCCAACGAACTCTAGATTTTTGTCTAAAGAACGCCTCCTCAAGAGCACGGAGTTCATAGTAGTCTTTGAGTTGAGCATGCTCCTCCATCGCTAGCGAGCTACTCCCATGGTCTAGGTGTAGTGCCTCTTGGGTAGATAAAAGGACTTGTTTAGCTGCTGCCACCCTCATGGAGAGGTCTGAATAAGCATCTCTGTTTAGACATTTAAGTCGTCCTTTAAGCAATTTGAGCCTAGTATATAGCTTGTACATGGGAAAGCCTGAGACTTGGGTCTCCCAAGACTGGGTAACTAGTGTGGAGAAGTCAGGGTGACACATCCACATATTGAAAAATTTAAAGGGAATGCGCCTGGCACCAGGAGCAAGTATTCTCACAGCCATAGGAGTATGGTCTGATAGACCCGGGGCCAAGAAGGATGCTTCCGAGAAGGAGAAAGCAGTGCACCAGCAGTTGTTGACTAACACCCGATCAATTTTTCGTTGCTTCCTTTGAGGCCCGGAGGAGGTGGACCATGTAAAACGATAACCCACATACCGAAGGTCAAAAAGTTCAGCTTGGTCTAAGCATTCCTTAAATTCATCAAAGGAGGGAAGCCAAGTATCCGGGCTCCCCATGCGATCTGAAGAATCCCTGATGGCATTGAAGTCTCCCGCTACCATCCAAGGGCAATCCTTGAGCGAAGAGCTCAGACTAATAAGATCCCTCCAAAGGGGTCTGCGTGCAACATAATATTGAAAGTTGTTGTTCTGTGCATTCTCAGACAAAATTCAAAAGGAGAGGGAAGAGAAGTGAAATATCAACTATGTCACTACTAATGTATTCATCATTTACACCAAACTGAGGAAGAATACTGGCAACTCTAGAGAGAAAATGAGCATATCAAAATCAATGCCCGATCCGTCCCCTCTTTTATGAAGTCGATCATCAGTGCGTGAATTTGTTGAAGTGCGCGAATGTGTTGAAGCTCTGGCATATGGCTGTGGATCGACTTCCCTTATCTAGTAACCTCATGAATAGAGCAAGACAGCCCTTGTAGTAATCTCTCGCTCGATCTCTAGAGCCGATTTCAAGCATAATAGCCCCTTCTTTCTCCAATCTAAAACTAAATCACGTTGTCGAGCTGATTACAAAACCATCAAAAGATCCCTTCTTCTTCGGTCGCTCTTCCACGGATTTAGAATCGGGATTGCTTTCTTTATCCATCGTTTTGAGGGCAACCGATGACTTGAGCTTGGGATGGCCGAGATCAATGGAGAAGGAGGCATCGTGACCGAAAGAAGGAGAATAAGTATCGAGCGACGTGATGGAAGCGTCGAGTGATGTGACTGAAGCATCCAGCGACGTGACAGAAGCGTCGAGCGAGAGGCGGGTGGTGTAAGGATCACGGAGGGCGAGGTTTTTCCGAGCAGTGGCTCGCCATCTCTTGAGCCCCTTGCGTACGTTTTCCGTGAAAACGGCTCCTCCCATGGACGTGCCCATCTGTTTGCAGTAACACATGCAAAATCTTGTCACTTCTAAACTCAAGATAACGCATGGATTCATAAGTAGAACAGTTGATGTTTATTATAAATTTAATACAATGCATGGTATTTGAACAATTTAAATGCATATTTTCTGATAAATGTACATTTTTTGAATTCGAGTGCATATTTTCACATCTTGTTTTGCTAATTTTGTACAATTATAAAAAGAATTCCATCGTAAATCAGCAAGAAAAACGTAATATGAAATGAGGGTTCGTCAATCACCTGGGTGACCAAAGCATAGAGAGGCAAAGTGACGTATCCACACAGGAATTGCACTAACGCTCCCATCGTGAACTCGATGACGATATCCTCTGTTCTTTCGTGGAAGCAAGACCGGAAGCCGAACTTGTACTGTGTTTTTCCAAGCAAACATTAAATAAATCAGTAAGCGAAAAATATTTATTTCCATATACTTACATATATATATATATATATATATATATATATATATATGGGCAAGTTGCTTATATGCTTACCCAAGTCCATGTGAAGAATGCCACTTGGAAGGAGTTCTGAAATATAAAGAGAAGGAGAGTTTTAGTGTGAGCTAAAGGGGAATTCTGTGATATCAAAACGAATTTAATTTTTAGAAGCGTTGCCAGTATATAGAAGAAATCATTCCCTAAGTAATGTTTTTGTTTATTGTTTACTTATTTGGTAATTGCGAGAATTAGGTTGGTCGTATATACATCAAACATGGTACATTGTCTACATGGCCTATCCGTGTAAAATTTGGTGTACACATGATGTTTGGAATGTGCAACGTATTTTCATGATAGAAAATTCGATTGAGCCAAATTCAACTAAGGAAACATAAATACATCAAACTTTATACAAACCATATGATGTCTTGGATGGATTTTTTCAAAATTTAATGTCCTCACGAGTACTCATCTATATGTCAGATTCGATTTGGATTGATATTTATCATAAATCATCAAAAATTTGAAAACATGTAATGACTTACCTGAAAAAGTATGAAGTGGATGAGGTGAAGTAGCAATTTGGGTTTCCCAAACCAGAAGAAATGGTCGCTTGGCCTGACCAGCAAAGTCCCTCTCACAACATTGGACTTGTCATTGCTGTCAATGCACATCTTTGTTATTATTCCTTGTAGTTTTGTTCCCACCAGCAACAGCATCTGCAAAATTAATTTTAAACCGAAATTATAGCCCGTATATATTTTATTATAGCCCAAATTTATTAAATTATAGAATTCACTTACCACTAGCGGAATAAAGGGAAGCCATAGATAATTATAGAACGCTGAAGAAAATTAGATTTATATTAGCATCATTACCAAACTCCCATAAGCAAATTTGTGGAAAAAATGAGCAATTTTTTTAAAAATTGAATTATCTTGTTATCCATCTTACCATGTGCATGGAAGAATATGAAAATTACTAGGAAGATCCAAATCCAGAAGCTGCACGGGTAAGGAAAGTGAAAAATTAGTACTTTCTATAAAAAAAAGTAAAATTAATATTTTACTAATTTCTAATTATAAAAAAAGTGATTACCTTATCCCTACAACGACACCAAAATCTTTTTCCAAAGCCCTTTTGATGTACTTCTGGAAGTCAAACGTGCTTCCTTCAGACAAATGGGCCTGTAACCACGATGAGCGATCAATATTAAGAATAGGGAATTTTCTAACACAATTTCCGCAAATTAAAATGATAAAATTAATTCTACATTAAGGTTTACCATAATAAATCCATGGCGCAACGTCAGATAATCTACTTTCGACACTGAATTATAAAATTGCCGAAGAAAACATCCCTGCCCAGAACCAGAAAAGAAGAAAAAAAATGAGAATTAGGATTATTATTATTTTTCGGTGACAAATTAATAATAAGCAATAAGATGTGAATATTTTTAATTATTTATTTGGTAACTAACCGGCCAACGGAGAATACCGTGATCGCTCCAACAAGTCAAGTGTCGCCTCGCGAATGATGTCTGATGGACGAGCTTGAACCTTCTTGGGTCTGTGCCAACATAGCAAAAAGCCAATAAATGGATAGAGTCGGCAATTAAAATCAACCCTTCAATTTTATTTTTCGAAAATATGATAAATAATACATAATATCTTATTTTAACACAATAATGACGACCCCATAAATGTATTTTTTTTATTTTAACATGTCAATATTTACATATTTTGTACCCTGTATTAGCATAATATGTTTTTCTTGTCCTGTGCCCTGTGATACCTTGTGAGTTTTGACAAAATCCTGGATGAAACCTATTAACATCATACTTAGGACGTTTTTCGTTTCTCCTTTGAGAAAAATATCAAATTCCACCGATTCCTGTCCGCCAAAAGAAAGAAGGATCTTTTGGGCCATGGTACAAATCAATCGATGTTGACTTCCCGTGTGGATGGCGTAGGTGATACTCCAAATATTGAGGTGGGGAAGATCTCAACGGCTTTAATATAATGTGGTACAAATCGCATGATGGGGACATCTTAATCAACCACACGAGTAGTATCCACGTAGTGTGATATGATTAATCAATGAGGTTTTTTTTTTCCTAAGTAAATGGCGATTTAATCACAAGGTGTCGAGGTAGCAACAGTTCAAAATTCTAATTTTTCGAGGTGAAGTGGATGGAATGACTAAAATTCATTTAAAGCTAGTAATCTCTATAAACTAAAGATCCGTACATCTAGTCGGAAGACATGGGCTTATCAACGCCGATATCGAAGATCATCTCTACGAACGACTCTAAAAAAGCATATGAAATAATGAAATTTCGATTTTCGAAAATATTGAATAGAAAAAGATGGCTACGATTGAAGGTCGATGGTTTACGGCTAAGATGTCAAATTCTCGGTGATTCAATAGAAAGTGAACTAAAAATTTGTGGGTGCCGACACGGATTTAGGACGGCAGGGCACGAAACGACGTACCGTTCGAGAATTGGTACTCCAAAGTCCTCGTCTCTGCCTCCCAAGATTCCCACCTCCTCATCTGGAAATTTTAAAAAAAAATTATAAATAAATAAAGTTACCCAAAATAATAAAAATAAAAATAAAGTTGCAATTATTGGTCAAACCCTAGTCTACGCTTCCCACAACCACGCATTATCTAGAAGAAGACAAAACTAAAAGGGTTGGCGAAAGCCACGCAAAGGTGAACGCGAAAGACGATAAGAAATTATGTCCCCAAGGGAAAGTTCCTAGTCACCGGATTTTGTTTTGTTCACACGGGAACATAGTTAATTTTTTCCTAACTTTAGGACAAGTCAAAAAAGAAGAAAAGCAAAAGTCCTGAAAGCAAGCAACTTTCGTTTCGCTTTTGCTCTAAGTTCCACATCACAATAATAGTAGTGAACGCATTTCTCATTTGCCTAGCGCGTTCAATGTTTCAATTGAATCGCCCTCTAGAGATTCCACGAGTTCACATAATTGATGACGAATGATGTTTGAGCTATAAATAGGATTCCAATGGTCTGCTTGTTTAATAACCTAGTTAGTGATACAATTTCTTTGCACGTTGTTTACTAGAAGACGATATGTCGATGATGTTTACGTCACTTTTGACATTATTTAAAGCCGATGGAATCTTCAAATCACATAAGGGTTGTGAACAAATACTATCGAATTTTGGAAATTTATAGGATGCAATGATAAATGACACATAGAAAAAGAGAATAAATTATTTGAAATCGATCAATGGATTATGACTTTTACCTTGGCCATGCCGAGTGCGAAAGTGAGCATGCAGGAGAGAGAATGGAAGAAGGCGAGGATAAAGACCAAGTACTGCAATTGCCGCACGCCTTCCCTCGACAGAAGAGACACCTTCCCCTGTTCAAGGCAATTTAACAACAAATTTACTAAAAAATCAACTAAATAAAACCTAAGTCTATATCATCCGTGGATCGACGAGAAAACAATAATCGCATGAACTCACATGAAGGACAAAGGCAAAAAATAAAAAAATCAATATGAAGAAAATAAGGGGGAAAAATGCGAAGTATGCATGAAGATTGATCCCTTGCCATGTGCATTTTTGGCATTTTTGGGTTGTCCCGACCTTGCAATTGAACTTTATTCACAATATTAAAATGTGGAGGATTTACTGGTTGATAACATGGTCTAGTTTATGCTCTTCTTTCTTTAGATTCCTCATTTTACTTCGTTAGTAAATTCAGTCAATGTAAAGGGAAATGGGTGCATTTCTATACCCCATTTCCTATACTACTAAGTAAAAGAGTTAAGACAGAAAGAGAGTACATGGATCGTGCAATTAGAAATTTTGCTTGGATAAATGATCGATATCCCTGGAAATCGAGGAACAGAAAAGTGAAACACTACCCTCCTGGCTTGATATTGATTAATCATTCGAATGTCATGCGGAATCATAAATTTCATGGTCAATTGATATGAAATTTTACGTTACTCTAGAGTAGCGCATAACATTTGTATATCTATATGAAATGATTCTGCGCATGTGTATGTACCTGCTCGAGGCACTTAGTTTCTTCCTCTTCCTCACTGGCTTCCCAGCTACTGCAAGGCAGGAACGTATCGGCCACGCTCTTTGGAATGCAGATATTCGCGATCTGCCTCTCCGTTATGGTCAGAAGCAACGATATGAACCCCAACAGCATCAGTTCTGGCAAACGTATCAGAAAAAGAATTAGCTCGAGTAAGAGAAGAACTGAAGAGACGACAGAAGAAGATGAACACACACACACACACACCTGATTTGATCTTGTCGAGGGCCTGAATCAGAGACCTCTTCCTCTTGTTCTGCAAGTACTGAAACAAAGCGAAAAACGGACGCGTGTAATCTCCGTATCAAGACCCATTTGAAAAGACTTAGCGCTACACGCAGGCGAATGGATACCTGAGCTAGAAGATGGATCAGGTGCTCGAGGAAGACGGAGACCAGTATCAGGACGAAGCAGACCGTCGCCACCGCCCATGTCGGGGTCGACTCGAGCGTTCTTTCCTCGATGCTCTCGGTGCTTGTTTCCGACATCTCTCTCTCTCTCTCTCTCTCTCTCTCTCTCTCTCTCTCTCTCTCTCTCGTAGCGCAGACGCGCAGGCACAGCAGAGATGGTTGGAAGAGAAGGGAGAGCGGGGTTCCTGCTTGCTGCCTACAGAGCGGGACTATTTATGGGAGAAACCGAGAGGAGATGTTAATATAAAAAGGCATGTGTTTCGGGTCGTGCTTTGTTTATTCGTTCGTTTACGGAAAGTCCGCGGAATTGGAGGGAGTCAAAGTGTCATCGGATCGGAGTGTGTCGCGTTTTCGCCCCCGATCTTACGGTGAGCTGCGAGAGAGCAGCGTTGGACCGTGGGCCCCACGCGGGTACGAGGTCGGTGACGTCAGCAAATGGGACTATGGAAAGAGATGGCTTGAGCCGTTGGGCGGAGTTTTTGGAAGTTTCCGAGTTGCAGCCGACCTTAGTTAAGTTTCTCGTTTTTTTTTTCATATGAATTTGAGTTTGGGTCTTCGATTTATCATTTCCCGACTTCGGATTAAATCAACTATCATACAAGGTCATGCTCTGAACTGACGAGACTATCGTTTCTTTTGGATAAATTACTCATAAATTCCACATTTTGAAAATCCTCAAATTAACAAACAATCCCCAAAATCTGTAAATCAGTTCGATGGTCATTCAGATTGTGATCACAACATGACTAGGTCACCACCTCGCCAATCCATAAGGGGTTGCCTAGTTGCAACTTTTTGCAACACATTTGTTGGATGTTACCCAAGAATGAGACTGCCGATGCCTCATGTGGACAATGCTGGCCAAGGATGACAAGAATGGTGTTTGGCGATGATAGTGTCGATGGATCTAGAGAGGATTAGGGCGTTTGTGTCTTTCTCGTTAGGTTCCGTGGTTTAATTCATAATTAGGGTCAACTTTCTTTTTCACATATGTTTTTGAGCTGACTCTAATTTACTCATTTTAGAAATGCAGGCTTGTTCTAAGATGCTGAGGTGGGAATTGAAGAGGCTAACTAAGATTATTTAATTATTTATAATTCTAACCTTTCCCTCACATCTGCAAAAGTCTATGTATGATGATCAAAGTCTTAAATTTATGAATTTGGTGGGTAAAGAAGAAAGAATTATTGAAATCTCCATCGCGTATTATCCCTAACTTTTTTGCATCTTTTGTCTCTATATTTAATCTTTACCTAACTATGTTAGTCGAAAATTCAAATGTAACTCAGACATGGTTTTGACATCTTGTTGCCATTTCTTTTGTTTCGTGTCCACTTTGGCTAGAAGTACAACTGGATGGCCTAAGTTTAATCTCAATTTGATTTTCTTTGATTTTGGGTTTTTTTTTTTGGAAATGCATTTGAGATGGATGTGAAACCTAGAAATGCCCTCGAAGTAGGTTTTGCTGCAAATTAACCCCGATGCCAAAATCTCAATTCCGCAAAGTGGATTTTGTTCATAAATATTTTATATGGACTTCAAATCTCAATCGCCACTTGAAGAGAAAATCAAGAATTCCTACTTCTTCCTATACGACTCCTCAAATTCATATTTTCTTTCCAGTATTCTGTTCTTTAGACAATGGAGCCAATAAAAAAGGGGTGGGGGAGATGAAACACCCTTTCGACTCAAAACACACTTTTTAATGATAATTAAACCAAATTAGCCATCAACTTCAATTACAAGCAATTGCCGATTGATTCAGTTTTAATCTTTTTCAATTTTGCCAATATAACCTAAACCTTTTCACAATTTGTCAATATAGTAGCAAATACTGACATAAATGCTGGCTATTGTATATAGCATGATTACTTTATCAACAATTTTTAGCCAAAATTAGCCGAAATAATTGTATTGGCTAATCATTAAAAAGTTGAGAATTAAATTGGCAAATCGTTAAAATATTCAAGACTAAATTTATAAGATTGAATTGATTGCCATCTAATAAGTTTGGGGCATTTTAGATAATCATCCTTGATTTTGGCAATCCACGGACTTCAATCATTGTCATTTCGTGCGGGCCTTTACATCTCAAACAAAAAATTCTAATAAATAAGAAACAATTGCCTTCTTTCTTCTGCGGAGGATTTTCTACTATAATTGTTTACATCCCATTTTTGAGGAAATTTTCTCTTATTTAGATTTGGGGTTCCTCTTCCCTCGAGTTTCATTGATTTACAAGTCCAATTTCAAAGGAGATCAGAGGCATTTCGTGAATGTTTCACTCTCACAAGTGTCACAGATCTCTTACTTTGAATGGCGATAGTGTTGGGGATGCTGAGCTTAAGTGCGCATTGCCGGAAGGTAAAATTGTAATAACAGATGGGGATCTCGGTGTGTATTCATTATTGAAGACGGATTTAGTGTCGGCCGCCTATTTTTAGTTTGAAGAGGTCACAAATCTACTCTTTAAGCATGTAACCCCTAACCTTGTTATGATTTTTCATCTTTTCATCTATAGCTTACTTTGTTTTGAACGTCTTGGTCTACAGATGGACCTCTATTATATATCCATGGAAATGGATAAAAATGTTTTTTTTTTGACAGAAAAAGGGTTAATGTCAATAATCATAAGAATGACGTTTATTATTGGGCATTTGAATATCTGAAGCACCACACACGCGGTCATGGATCAACGGCAGGATGCTTCCTCCAGCTCCCATGGACTTCCTCACGCGGTGCGCAGCTATCCCACCCACGTCCCAACATCATTTTCAATTTGGTCGGACCACACGTTTTGATGGGCTTGTCTTTGCTTCTTTTCGTTCCTTTGCCAATACAAGAAAGGGAGGAAAAGCATCGAAAGTGATGGAACTACACACGGATCTTCTTGACTGTCTAGAAGTCGGGGCGGTTGAAATAGAACCCAGCGACTTCGGTGATCAGACAACCTTATGAGACCACGCGCTAATCCCATTGGCTTCTAAAAATATTGTTTGCTTTAAGAAAAGATTAGACTAGTTTGGGAAACTGTGCATGTGAGAATCTTGACTTTGCTTTCTCTCTCTCTCGGCCCAGCTTAAAGACAATGGCGTTCTTCCAACTTATTTAAAAATTCAGAAACTTATTATGTTCTCACGACTAGAAAGTTGGAGAAAGAAAAAACAAATATTGAATAGATAAGCTAGGCATTGTTTCCCACCAAAGTGTAAAATATTATTCAAGTTATGGAAAATTATGAAAAACAATTATATTTGAATTTAGGTGTCGATATTTGTGTCCTGGCGAAAGTTTTGGACTTGAAAAGGTCAAAGTGGGCGTACTGCAGGATTTTGAATAAGTTAAGGGTTGATATCATGAAAAAATTTAAATTATTACGCCTGTGACAAATTCACCCTAGACCAATTTTTTGACTACCAAAAATCTCAATCCGGTACACTTGTGACAAATTTATCCTTTGTTAGTTTCCGTTAAATTTTATTATCAAAATGCTGAGTTAAATGACACGTTATAGTTGACGATTGTACTAATTTGAGATTTTTCCCAAATTTTGTTATCAAAATGCTGAGTTAAATGACACGTTACAGTTGACGATTGTACTAATTTGAGGTTTTACCCTCCGTTTATTGTAGATTTATCGGTTTGTATTTTTTGTGGTATTAATTTAATTTAATAGAAACTAACAGAGGATAATTTTCAAAATGTACCAATTTGGAGTTTTTTCGTGATATTAACCTTTAACTTAATGGATTTACATGTCAATAATTTATAGATTATATGCATGATAGCATTTTAGAAATTTGTGCATCAACAAGCAAGAGTAAGGTTTCGTTTGTTTCGCTTTACAGAAAATGAATACTTTAAACATTTTTCAAAAAATGATGTCCAACGTCTCATAAAATAAGTCGTTAATGGAAAAAAGGTTTTATCATCGACAATAATTTATATTTGAACATTATCATTGATAGTGGAGATATTTTTCATCTATTCATTCATAACTGATATAAATAAACATTTTTAAATAAAAATATTTTTTAAATTATCCATATTTTCGTAAAATAAACAAGACTTCATGATGCTGCAAATTTTCTTCGGGTGCTGTCAATTCGGGCGTTGGCACTGCATGCGGGTGCCCTCCCATGGATGTTTCCTTGTTTCTTTTTCTTCTTTTCTGGTCCCATACAACGACAAACACGAGTTCTCACTAGCGGGGCCTTTAGAGAACAGTTGTTGATGTAGACTTCCTTGTTTAACAACTTGCAACTTCCAAGTGATTGGGCCTAGTGGACCTTCTTCTAGTGACATACATTTCAGGACTAAACAAATCCTTCGTGTTTTGATTAGAGGAAACTTCCTTCAATCATATCTCAAATATGTGCATATGTATAACTCTCTGATCAAAAGACCGATAAGATTTTTCTTGAATCATTGATGCAAGAAAATGTGATCCGCCATAATTTTGGACATGTAATTTTGGGAAGGCATGTCACAAGACGAAATGTGGTTATAGTCACATCACCATATCGCTTTCGAAGCATCATTGAAAATGTTTTATGTTATATATGTGCGTGTGTTAAGTGGCGCAATCTTAAACCATTTTACATATATATTTTTTTGGTATTGAACTGTTTTACATAATTAATTTCCTCATTTTACTCAACTTTCATGATTGAGATGGTTGAAAAGGAATTTCACTATTATCCTAAAATTGCCTATTTGACATGGCACCAGACCTGATGATTTCCATACTCCAACATCCATTGCGAAAAACTAAATAGTCGATTCCCCCATTAAGACAATTTGGAGTGCAAGCTTTTCATGTGAATAAAATTACGTCACCCATTTTCACAGCTGAAACTATAACGAAAAGATTGTATCAAATAGCCTCAAAAATAAAAGTAAAAAAAAATAAATAAAAAGGAAATAATACCCAAAGACTTAATCTATTTTAAATAAATGAAGTCAAAAATTGTGTGAATCTGAAAAGAAAATTTTCGATTCGATTCAAGAAAAGTTGGCATTGAAGAGTCACTTTTTTTGTCATAAAAATTTAAAAAGTTGACATTTAAGAATCACTTTGCGTAACCATGTTGTGTTACTTTTTAAAATTCCAGGGAACTTCATTTAACAACCACTGATTTCTCTTCAGCCATGTTCAGTCTCCCTCATTTTCAATCAATCGCCCTGGAGAAACTGAACTCAAACCAATTCCGGTCCAAATCAAGTGGGCGAGATAGTCTAGGTGTAAATAGGATGTGAAACCCTAAAAAAATTGATGGGAATTGACTGAGGATGACCGTGTTGGGCCCATCGATTTGGATGATTGCGTGAACGTGTGAGGTTCACACAAGGAAGTCCACCACCGACGCCGTGGATCCTGAATCTTTGCGAGCCAATTCTTGAAGCTTCCTTCGTCCCAGCATGCATATTTTACCCACGCATGATCGGTTTAAATATACCGATTCCCACTCTGAAGTCTGAAACCGGACAAGCACGGTCAGTTTTCAGTTTGCGAAACTAGAAAATGGCCCACCTATTCTTAAAATCGGCGGTGATTTATTTATTTTCTCTTTTTCCATTCCTCGCGAGACTGCAATTGTGTCTTCCCACACCGATGAATATATGCACTCTCAACCATATATCATTAGTCCCTTTGCATGGAAACATAGAAGGAGCACCGAATCATGCTCGGTCATTGTCGGAGCATCAATTGCCACAAATGAAAAATTCCCGATTCAACGGTTCAAAAGGCATTGAAACTGATAACCTAACCAAGAATTAATGAATTAGGACGAAGAATGTTACTTACAAGAGAGGGAGCGATGGACAGTAAGTCTACTGGGAGGCGAGGGCGAGAGAATGGCAACTGAGTGGTGAGAAGGGGAGTGGGAGAGGCGAATTAAGAGGTAAGAGTAAGAGAGGGAGGTGGAGTCGAGACTCGAAGTGCGAGAATGAGAAATTAGGATTTTGACTTGGAGTTAATGTGAAATTAAATGTAGCTCCCCCAATAATGTTTTTAAGAAATGTTTGTAACAACAAAATTTATATATAAAAAATGATCAGTCTGATCTGGGCAATCCACGTCTGGAACTGGAGCTGGATCGATTGCCATTAATTCCAAATTTTAGAAAATGGGAATTGCTCAAAATCGGCCAATCGGGTTCTGTTCCAGTGCTTGTCCCTTATTGCGTCAGCGGTGACAACAGCATGAATTTGGAAGAGACCTACATCATTGGGCAAATTTATAATTCTCAAAAACGTGGCTAGTGAGAATTGAAGGTTGGAGATGGGGATGGCTGACCGGATGACATGAAAAGATGGCCCGCCTAGCGCTTGGACAAATCAGACTACACAGCTACCCCACCAAGGAGTTCCTCCAAAACCAAAAGCGCTTTTCCGCCAAGTATAAAGACGATGGGCACTTCCAACTTATTAACAATTCAGAAACTTATTATGCTCTCACGACTAAGAAGTTAGAGAAAGAAAGAAGATATGAAATAGGCAAGCTTGGCGTCAAATTCCCGCCGAAGTGTGAAATATTACTTGATTTCCGAAAAATTATGAAAAAAATTAGGATTGATATTATGAAAAATTCCAAAATTAGTACATATAAGATAAATTTGCCAAAAACTAATTTTTTTATCACAAAAAATCTTAAATTGGTATACTTGTGACAAATTTACCTTATGTTAAATTTTTCCATCAAATTGCTGAGTTCATGACATGTGGCAATTTATGGGTGTATGAGTTTGAGATTTTACACTCTATTTATTATAGGTGTATTAATTTATGATTTTTCGTGGTATTAATCTAATTTAATGAAAATTAGTGGATGGTAAATTTGTTATAAACATACTAATTTGATTTTTTTTTTGTCAAAAATTAGTTTAGCGTAAATTTGTCGTAGATATACTGACTTTGGGTTTTTAGTGGTCAAAAGATTAGTTTGGGCTAAATTATTATGGGTATATCAATTTGAGATTTTTCATAATATTGATTCAAAAAATTATATATGAATTTAGGTGTCAACATTTTGAGTACGTTTCAAGACTTTTAGACTTATAGAAGTCAAAAGGGTTGTACAACAATATTTTAATTAAGCAAAAATCAAAAAATGAAAGTATAATTGTCTCTCCCGCAAGAAAGTGCTAGAAGAACCTTCCAAATGAAGTAGACTTTGTTATTTAGGTAGCTTATGAATGGGGGGAAAATAATGACCAAAAGCAAAGTATTGGAAAGTGAGCTCATCAATAAAGAGAATGAAAGAAGATTCTCCAAATAATGCGCGGCAAAAAATTGTAAGGAACGTCTGCCTTTTCAGATACCTCTTTTATACACCAAATAATACTCTACACGCTCTCACTCAAGATCAGCTCAACTGGTCAAGAATTAGTTGAAGGTCGAGTTTGAGTACTTAGGAAGTCGAACAACACTTGAGTGACCTTTACCCCCATTTGCAACACATGTTTGATAGCTATTTTATGCGTATAAAACTATTCATTGGAAGACAAGGTTATACAGTGATATGGTCATGAGTAATAAATTGAATTGGGTGTCGGTACAACAAATAGCAAATGAAATTTATATCGTCAATTAATTATAAATTAAAAGCATCATGGCAATTGAGACCATCGTCGACTGACCGGAGACAGCCTCAAAGAAAGGGATGCCAGCTGACGATGACGGTAGCGGCAAAGAGGGTAGGGGAAAGAGATGGAGGAGGATGACGAAGAAGAGGAGGAGGAGAGCAGCGTTGGGGGTTAGAAGGGAAAGAAAATACAGTTTGGTAAATAACTAGACAAGGATGATTGGGGGAGCCGGGTGGGGAGATGGAAGTTGAAATCTATTCCTTCACATGAAAAGTGCAGGTTTTCAAAAGTGAGGATGCAAATCGATGTATATGCACAAAAATAGTAATTATAATGTTTCCATTCAACTAACATAAATTAAACATTTTATAGTATGGAGATTCAAAAATTTGATGGAGCAATTCCATGTAGGCATTTTCTTGAAACCTTTTTAGGTACTTACAAGGCAAAGTTCATCTCTATCAGATCTAATCATAACTCCAAACTTAATATCTTCCTCTAAGTTGATATAGCCTCCAAATTTAGAGTAGAGTGTGCATCTAGATCTCTAGAGGCTTAAGCTCCAAAGCCAAGGAGGTCGATCCTCCATACCGGAGACGATAGTTCCTCCATCGCCATGAGACTTGGTGGTGACATCAAGATATTGAAGGTGATGAAGGAGCTGCCAAGATCAATGGCGGCATAATATACAAACATATATATTGGTGTGAAGTTTTTTTTGTTTTTTTGTTTTGTTATGATTTAGATTAAGTAACGTGAGGAGTGTAATTAGATGAAAATGTCTTGCGATCCTGTGAAGGACATATAAATATTCCAATATGAAGTAAAATGTAGGCATGTTTCTGTTCTCTCCGACAAATACTGAATATCTCATACATCCTCTCCGGTTTTTATTATAAATACCTACGGAGAACAGTGAATAAAACATACTAGAGGGTCCACAGAGGCAAAAAGCTCAGATAATTTTTTGTTTTCTATTTGTAAAATTACGGATGGAGGAGCCTAGCCACCTGCAATTCGGGGCCCATGCAGAAATTTGTGCATGCAACAAAACGAGACTTGAGTGTCTTTCCTTGTTTCTTTTTCTTCTTTTCTGATCCCCTACAAACACGTCTTCTCATTTCTCATTAGCGGTCACTTCAGTAGAGAACAGTTGTTATGTAGACTTCGTTTCATAACGTCTTGCTACTTCCACGGCCCCATATAATATGGATTTCGGGTCATGCATTTTCTGGACCATTTCTTTTTAATGCAAAAATTATGAATATTTCTACATTTGAGATGCAGATTTGTCAAGTGGACCTTCTTCTAGTGATTTGCATTTAACAACTAAACAAATCCGGCGTGTTCTAATCAGAGGAAGCTTCCTTGGAACATATCTCTGATTAATTCATTGTAAATACATGTATATTTATAACCGTTCAATCATTAATGCAGAAAAGACGATCCACAATAATTTTAGATGCGTAGTTTTGCAAAGGCATGTCATAAGATGGAAATCTAATTATAGCCACATCACCACATCAATTTTGAAACATCATTTAAAAAAATATTTACTATGTGTGTGTTAAGTGGCACAATCTTGAACCATTTTACATACTTAATTTCCCCATTGCTTGACTTTCATGATTGAGATGGTTGAAAGAGAATTTCACCATTAGGGTAAAATTGTCTAATTGACATACATATTATGATGATTTGCATAATCTAACATCGATTGGAAAGAACTACATAGTTGATCCTCTTATTAAGACATTTTTCTTATAGCAAGAGCACAAGATTTTATCATGTATAAAGCTGCATCACTTATTTTCACGGCTGAAATTACCGTGGAAAGACTCTGTCAAACAGTCTCTCAAAAAAGTAAAAGGCATTTGAATGCACAAAAAAGATATAATACGCGAAGAGATAATCTATTTTCAAACAAATGAAGTCAAAAATTGTTGTCGATCCGAGAAAATGTCAGATTCGATTTGTGAAATGTTGACAGTCAGGACTCACTTTGTATAACTATGTTCTGCTATTTTATAAAATTCCACGGAACTCCATCGAACAACCTCTGATTTCTCTTCAGCCATGTTCAGTCTCCCTCGTTTTCAATCGATCACGAAGGAGAAACTGGGGCTCAATCTATTCATATCCAAATCAAGTGTGGGAGATGGTCTCGAATAGGACGTGAAACCCTAGAAAATATCGATGGGAATTGACTGAGACTGACCATGTTGGGCTCATCGATTTGGATGATTCGCGAATCATTAATGCAAGAAAAGACCCGCAATACTTTTCAGATGCGAGGTTTTGTGAAGGCATGTTACAATACTAAACCTGGCTACAGCCACGTCACCACATCACTTTTGAAACATCACCGAAAAATGATTTATATTGTTTGTGGGCCATGTTTTTTTTTATCGAAATAAAAATAACATTCATTAATCTCGAGCCCCTTTATAAGAGTAAGGAGCATCAAAACACAGAATCTTCCAAAGAGAGAAAAGGGGGTTAGCAACCCAGTTTAGGGGAAGGGTCTTACATCTTAAGGTTTTTACAACCCAATCCGCCAATTTATTTGAAGTGCGAGGGAAAAAAACTATTTCTAGACTCTCAAAAAGGGCCAACAAGCTAATGCATTCAAAGATAAGTGGTTCAACATCCTAGGGAGAGAGGGAAGAATCTTTTAGACAACTCACCAATGATGCACAGTTGGACTCCAGTATTAATTTCAAATGAGGTTGATCAGCAAAGTGACGGAGAGCATAAAGACAAGCAAGGATTTCGGCTTGAAAGGTAGAAGATGCTTGAACTAGTCGGCGAGGCCTTCCGTCAATCTTCCTTTTGAATCACGGCACACGAATGCAATTGCCCTTGCCGTGGTCCCTAAGAGGTGAGATCCATTGATGTTTATCTTCAACGAATCCGGGTTTGGTGGTCTCCACCTTGGTTGTAAGTTTAGTGAGATGGCCCCACGTTCCAAGTTGCTTCTCTTCCACTTTGCATAATAGCGATGCATGTCCAGAGCAAAGTCTACTATGCCGCTCAAGTTCGGCTGCTTATGATGGAAGACAAAGGAATTGTGCGCTAACCAAATTTGCCAGAGGGTGATTGCAACAATCTCAAGTAGTATGATCTTCGGGGTCATATCGTTGTAATTTAGTAACCACTCCTCAAATCTAGTAACTTGTTGATGAAAAATCCGGATGTTAAATTCGGGATTTGACCAAACTTGCTTTGTCTTGTCACATAGGAGGAATAGATGCTCGACTGTCTTAGGTTCTTTTTGACACAAGGGACAAATTGGCTTGGGTACAACCCTTCTCTTGAACAAGTTTACCTTGGTTGGTAATGCGTCTTGGCATACGATCCATACAAAAAGTTTGACTTTTGGAAGTGTTTTCATCATCCAGATTTTGCTCCATAAAGCATTTGGTGTTTGGTAAGAAGAAGAGGCATGCCCAAAGCTACGTGTAGTTTCATTCTTTTGAAGCTCATTATATCTGCTTTTAATTGAATAGCCTCCAGTTCGATTTGGTGACCACACTAGCGAGTCTTCCATTGGGATAGTTGGCAATGGAGTTGCTAGGATTTCATTTACAACTTCTTCGTCAAGCCAGGTGTGTAAAAGTTGCTCATTCCAGAGAGGTCCCGTCGAGGCAATCAGTTCTGCAACCATTTTGGGTTCATGTTGGTTTGTTGTTCCTCCTATTACGCCTCTTCCTAACCATCTATCTTCCCTTATTCTAATATGTTGTCCATTACCCATTTTCCACCTCACCTCCTTTGAAATGGCACCTGTGTTTAACTAGTGCAATCTTAAACCATTTTACATATTTAATTTCCTCATTACTCAACTTTCATGATTCGGATGGTTGAAAGAGAATTTCACCATTAACGTAAAATTGTCTATTTGACGTGGCACATATCACGATGATTTCCATTATTTAATATCAATCATGAAGAACTAGATAGTTATTTCTCTTCTTGAGACATTTTTCTTTTAGCAAGAGCACAAGATTTTGACATGTATAAAGCAACATCACTATTTTCAAGAAAATTGTCCAAAAAGTCTCAAGCCTATTCATTTTTGCTAATTCAGTCCTAAACCTTTCAATTTTACTAGTTAAGTCTATTATATCAATTTTTGCTGAAAATTAATGACATAGCACTTTTTAAAATAATATTTTAATAATGTTTTGAAATTTTATATGTATTTCTTTTTTTGACTTTTCTTTGTTTTTGATTTTGGAGTTAGTGTTTACCATTGCCACCTCTAGGCAAGGGCATGCGAGCCCTCGCTAGATCTGGCCAGGTGAGGGCTTGGCAACCCTTGCTTGGGACTAGCAAGGGGTATGGTGCCTTCACCGAGAGCCAGCAAGGGTTAGTTGGCCCTCGCCTGTGGTTGGCAACCATTGCCGGCCTTAACTAAAAAAACTACAAAAAAAAAAAAAAAAAAGTAGGAAAAAGAAAAGAAAAAACCATAAAAAAATCAAAATATTATTAAAATATTATTAAAAAGTCCACATCAGCGTTGACCGTCTATTTTAGTAATTTTTGGCCAAAATTGATTGGATGGACTTAATTGATATAATATGAAAATGTTTAGAATTAAATTGATAAAATTAAAATGTTTAAAATTGAATTAGTAAAAATATAATAGATTTATGAGTTTTTAAAACAATTTGTTTCCTATGTTCATAGTACTGTATCAAGTAGTTTATAAAAATATAAGAAGAATTTGAATACATACAAAAAGAAATAATGTCCGAGACATAATCTATTTGCAGACAAATGAAGTAAAAAATGATTGTGAATGTGAAAAGAAAAATGTCAGATTCGATTTGTGAAAAGTTGACATTCAAGAGTCACTTTTTGTAACTATGTTCTTGTTACTTTCTAAAATTCCATGGAAATTTCATTGAGCAACCTCTGTTTTCTCTCCAGCCATGTTCTGTTTCCCACAATTTCAATCAATCCCACTGAGAAACTAGGCTCAACCTATTCCTGTCCACATCAAGCAGGGGGAGATGGTCTCGTATAGGATGTGAAACCCCAGAAAACATCGATGGGAATTGACTTAGGCTGACCCAACTGGGCCCATCGATTTGGATGGTTCCTTGAACGTGTGTGGTTCACATA
This sequence comes from Angophora floribunda, assembly GCA_014182895.1. Taxonomy (NCBI): domain Eukaryota; kingdom Viridiplantae; phylum Streptophyta; class Magnoliopsida; order Myrtales; family Myrtaceae; genus Angophora; species Angophora floribunda. The sequence goes on along the minus strand of CM024709.1, from coordinate 32,974,019 downwards.
AGGAAAGTCAAATCACCGTTGCCTGGAGATCCTGAACCTTCGCCGGCCGAGTCCTGAAGCTTCCTTCCTTCATCTCAGCATGCAGATTGCACTGCACCGGCCGTGAGAACAGACACGGATTTGGAAGGGACCTACCTACGTCATTGGTTATGTATCCAATTTTGACAAAGGTCTCGAGTGAGAACTGAAGGTCAGAGATGGTGACGGCCGGCCGACCAAAGGAGGTGAAGAGATGGCCCGCCTAGCACTTGACAAACTAGGCAGCTAGATGGTTACCCCACCATGGAATGGCCGGTTGCTGGCCGTACACCTGACAATCTTTCGAAACCAAAAGCGACCCATATACAGGCCTATTGGGCCTATTTTGGCTGAAAACAAGCCCCCGATGTGAGCTTGATCCGGATGGGCTTTTGACCTTATCTTGGAGAGATTATACAAGATAGCCTCTTGAGAGTATTCTTATGGTTATTCTTTGAAAGTTGTGTGAGGAAAAACAACTTAGAAACTGAGTGAAACACGGGGTAATGATTGGGTGATATGGGCTCGGGTTTGATAGAGCTTTTGAACTAAGCCTGTAATTTCTGTCGTTTATAGTGCTGTTTCTCTCCTACGAATTAAATAAAGATACTTGAATTAAATCACGTAAACCTATTTCTCATTTATCTTTTCAACAATCTGGTTCTTATGGTTGACTCCACAATCATCTTTTTGTAACAAACCGGTATTGGAATTATTCTCATCAATATGGGGCTATTGTCCTAGGGTGACTGATCGGAGAAATTGAAGCATGATCTATGATTTTTGAGTTTGAATTTGATTCAAGAGCAAAATTAGGGCCTTTTGCGATAGCTTTCCTAATTGTTTCTGGAAATTCTATGATGATGGCTCCCACGAGGGCTGAGATAGAATTCCCATTCCATCGCCCGCAAGTGAAATTTGTAAAACTCGTTTCTTAGATTTCCAACTAGTTGCACCACCTCTAAATACTAAAAACCATCCCTCATTTGGATTCCATCAGTTGCACTTGAATTGAGCAGAAGATGGAAATGTGAGAAGATGATAAAGCGAGATTGGTAATGCCTAAGTGCATTGGCGCATCCCTTGAGACCCTTGGGCATTTTGCCTCACTAAACAGCCTCCGCCACCGCCACCGGCTCTTTTAGGGCTCCCCCATGAATCCTGGACCTATGCAATCGTGACCCGATAATTACATGACCTGATCGAAAAGAGGGGACCGTCACACCCGAATGAAAATTGCCTAGCCTACTAACATCCAATGTCTCGATGACGATGGAATTGGAGTTTATAAGGGATCCGCCATCGGTAAAAACCCATGATGCCATGATTGGTTCAATCCATTTAGATCTCCTCCAAGTGTTCTAGATGCATTTTGCCCAATCTTGGAAACCGGTTTTCCATCTCAATTTGACATGTTCTGAAGTTTTCCAACATATGTTCTAATGAATACAATATATTTCACATACCTAATTAAAAATCTGAAAATTGATTTCGTGCACCGATTTTGACGTCACCCAAGTCGTTGCTCTTACACCCTATTCTCAATCTGAGTTTTCTTTCCAAGCGGACGTCTCTTTAAAGGAATCGAATACGAGTCGTGGTGATGCAGAATCATCACTAGGACGACCGACGTGATGAACATCGGGACCGGCCCGAAGAACCAGAGCAGCAAGCTCAGGGCGAAGTAGAGCGACCGGTGCCCGAGCGACCAGAACTCACCCCCTCGTATGACCACCACCTTGACGTCCTCGGCGTCGACGAGGGACCCCGGGGTGGTGATCAGGTAGCTCGCGTGGACGTGGTGCCTCGCCGACTGGAGGAAGCAGGCGAAGGACACGAGGAAGCAAAGGAGGAGGCAGAGGTGCTTGACCGCCGCCGTCGACGGCTTCTGGTCGCCGAAGAGGAGGACCGCGCTGAAGATGTTGGAGGAGGAGGGGGAGTTGGCGATCCAAGCCCCGAGCAGGGAGCAGAGGGTCAGGCACACCGAGGCGAAGAAGGTGGCGGCCGACACGTTCGACGTGACGACCATCACTCCGACCGATTGCACGTCCACATTTCCCTGTCGACGCAAATTAACAAGAATTACAATCAAAAAGTACCATAAAACTTTTAACTTCTTGAAAGTCAACGTGGATGTATTACCTGCAAAATCGCCTCGACCCAAGCCCGTTTGTCGTCGTTCTCGACGCCCATCACCGTCGTTTTGGGGAAGTGAAGGTATCTGTAGAGGAAGAAGAGATTGTAAGTGATCATGAGCAGCAACCCAGCTGGAACAAGCACCAGATCGAGGTCTTCCTGAGGAAAAGCCATTGATTACTCGCCGTCTCTCTGCTCGAAAAGCTGGCAGCAATGGAGGAATTCGTGGGTTTTAATGGCGGAGGAGGAGGAGGAGGAGGCGACTTCTTCTCCGATCCCCCATGTGAGTTTTCGCTTGAAGATCAAGCTACGGAATTCGTATAGAATGGAGTTTGTTTCTAAGAAAAGATATTGACTTAAACGAGTTTGCTCCCGAAACGGATGGAGTCAGATGTGGAGTTCAAGCAATTGGTCGAAAGCATGCGTGGGTGTTACATTATATTATGTGTTGGACACGTCTTGTAATGGAGTTCGATTCCCTCCTAGTAATTTTTTGTTTTTGTTTCCTTAGATGGATTAAGTAACTGTGATCTTGCTGGCATTGTTGCATTTTAAGTGTTGTTCCAGAGGTTTAGTATTGAGTTAGATGATGGTAAGTGTCACATGAATCAACAAACTTAATGGGTTTTAAGGACTTGAATCATGACTACGGGGTTAGTGGGAAGTAATGGAGGCAAACCAACTTTTCATTAGTGATGACACTGTCATGACTCATGTATATGAAAGGAGAGAGAACTTGAGACTCTCTATACAGAAAGTTTTATCTAGAAAAAAATATTGAAAACCATCCTCATCTTTTACTTAAATCTTCATTTTGCATCATCTACTTTCAAAATTCTTAGTCTTACGTCCTGGGATTTGTTGACACAAATCTTCATTTTGCATCCTCTCCAGCCCTATTGGTCGTCACCTTGAGTGACAATCTCATCTCTAGTCCCCTTTCACTTTTCCTTATGAAAAGTGGTGGTTCACTTCATATTGATCCTGATATTTGAAGGTCGACAATTGTTACCTACCCAAATTCTATATCTCTGACCGAAAATAAATAAATAAAATCCAAGATCGAAGACCATTGTCACCTCAAAATCCAATGTCGAAGAAGTCCAATCTACAAGGAATAGGGTACCCTAGCAAATCAAAGAGAGGTTTTATCTAACCTCTCAAGTTGTGTCTACTACACAATGTGGCACTCGAACATTTTGTTTCTCAATGTCGCCCTCCCTGTTCTGTCAGAAAGAGAGTTGTTTCATTTTGTTCAAGCAATACGTGAAGATGGCCCAATCTGTAGCGAGTTTACTTTGGGGCTGGGCTTGGGCCGATCAGTCCGTGAGCCCGACTCGTTTCTCCTGGACTGAATGTGGGGGTCCAAATGGAGAGTTCAGCCCAAAGCGACTGATGCTGAAGGACCATCTAGCTGACTTCCCATTTCCCGAGGTGGTTCAGCTCCATCGGTCTAAACTCAAAACTCATTTAGTTGTTCTCCTCAATGGCATCAATCATAGCATATCTAAGGCTAGGGTTTCCACCTCCAAAGTTCGTGTTTGATAGCTCCGCTCCATCCAACGAGATTAGTCTCAGCACCTCCATCAATGCCGAGTCCTCGGTCGTCTCCACAGATGACTGAAATGGCTCCGGCGAGTTCTCTTTTAATAGAGCCGTCATAATTAACTTTTGCAGCACCCTGAGGTGGGGGTTTTCCCATCTGGCTATTCCATGGTGATGTCTTCTCAGCAGCAAGCACAGAATTAGGTTCGTGTTGATGAAGGTTTGCCGGAAGGAAAGGCGTTGAGCCAACTGTCGTCTGTGGATCTGGGCTTACTGAGCGAAAGACAAAGCTGTTCCTCTGCTTCCATTTGTGCCAATGTATATGGCCATGTGTTGATGAAATTCTTTCAATACCTGTCCCTCAGCAATCTTCTAACGATGCAAAGAGAGAGTATCACTCGATCAAGTCAAAGCAAGATGGTTTTATTTTGTCATATATGTGTCGAGGGGATCGAAATTAGCCCATTTTACAAACTCGTAAGTGACGGGGTTTTATAAAATGAAAAGCTTGTGGACTAAATTCTGCATGACAAAAGTTGAGGATTCAATATATACTTTTGGGTACCTCAACAAATTCAGAGGATTATTTCTGGAGAAGTACTATCAATCTAAAATATATCATTAAAGTGATTGGTTTGGTGGTAAAATGGTCACCTGTCTTTCATGAGGTTACGAGTTTGTTTATGTTGTGCAAACCTCTAAATGACCCATGCAACCTAGCTACAGCATACTCGTCCGAAGACATTTTGTGGCTATTGGCATCTTGGTGAGTCGGCAATAATGGGTTTGCCAACCTCGAATCTTCAAATCGCATAGAGTGCAGAGTAGCCTTGGTTTCAATTGAATATTTTGTGGCAAGTGCCGGACCTTTACGGCAATGGCTGCTTAATTGATGAATTGAAGCTCTAAAATGTTTTCTTATCTGAAGGAAACATTTCTTGACTTATGAGAATTTATTTACTTGGATTTGAGAATTTATTGCATTAATTTAGTATATATAGTAAACTGAATATACACAGTTCTATCTAACGAGACTCTTATTGGACTCGCCATTTTTGGTGGTGCACAATTTAATTTAGAAGATATACTGTGTTCTTAAATTTAGTATCCTTTTCCTTGAAAATTCTGTATAATCTTCCCGTATAAATTTAATGGCATAATGCAATGTCCCTAAAAGTATAAATTCCTGCCATGAAAACAAGGTAATCAACGTGATGAAGCTTGAAAGTGAGTCCTTTTGATTTGTTTTCACTTTCTCTTATAGCCAAAATAATCAATTATACTAAGTTGCAAACTGAATTCAGTGGATTGTTACATATCTGTTTCTCCTTTCCATGAGATCACTACACTTATCTTTGAAAAATATATCAAGGATAATTACCAAATCAATCCTAGATTAATTGTGCAGATACCAATATAATCACAAACTTTTCAATTTTATCAATGTAATTTTAAATTTTTGCACAAAATTTTTATGCAGTTCTTTCGACCAATTATTATAGGAAATTGTAGGCATGATGATCCATGTAGGATGTCATTTTGAGTAAAATTATCCATTTTAGCATGTCATGTAGGATGGGCGGTGATGATTAGGAGCCATGTTAACAATTTTTAGTGGGATTTGGCTGGAAGGATTGTATTAGAGTTTCGTATAAATGTTTAAGATTATCTTGATAAAATTGAAAATTTTATGAATGAATTGACTTATAGGATTATATTTCAAGATGTGTGCATTGACTTGGGATCGCATGGGGGACCACTGGCTTCTCCTTTTTCCACCGTGAATAATACGATAAGAAACCTATAAATCCTCCAAATGGTGTGCGTGTCTAAGGTATCTAGAAATGGCAAGCGTGTCGTTGGGGAAAATTTTAGATTTTTATTTTATTAGTGAAAGGACTATTTTAATGTCATTATTTTTCTTTTTACAAATTCAATGTCTTTATTAATTTTTACATAATCAAAGTTAGAAAATTAATAACACGTTTCATCTTATATTAAGCAATCTTGTTATATTTCAATACCTTACACTTAAATTTATATTTAATATTACTAAATAAAAATTTAATTTTTGCGTCTCTCCTTGTTACAAGAAGTCAGAATTTTTTTTTTTTAAATTTAGTTCTTCCATCTCTCAAGTGTACTCTAATAGTTTTGATCCCTAAAGTCCAAAATATTGAAGATGTTTCTCAATATCATCCACTTGGCCTTTGCAATTTCCTTTATAAGATCATACTTTTAAAAATTTTGTCGATAGGATCGTACAATTTCTTCCACAATTAATTTCTGAAGGTGAGTTCATTGAAGATAGACTTATCCATGATAACATCATGGTGGCACATGAGGCGTTCCATCACATGAAACTAAGGGAATAGGCTAAAAAGGGTGGTGTGCGTTCAAATTGGGCATGAATATAATTTGTGAAAGAGTTAGTGGGATTTATTAGAATTAGAAATGACAAAGTTGGGATTTAATCAAACTTGGATTGACAGGATTATGCTCTGTGCAAGATCGGGGTACCATGAATTGCTTCTCAATGGAAAAAAGAACAAGAAAGGTCCATTCATCGAGAGGAATTAGGCAAGGAGATCCACTTTCTCTTTACCTATTCATCTTGATTGTTGATGGTCTATCCCATATTTTGACTAATGCAGCCGAAAGTGGGATGATACGAGGAAGGGCCACTCTATTTCTGCATGAACTTCGGCTGGAGAAATTTCATCAATTGCAGATTCATCTCCGAATCTGGACCAAAAGATCAAGCTAAACTTCACCAAAGCTAAACTTCCAAATGCAATGAACTCTCATGAACATCGTCCGTCAAAAGCAGCAACTGAATAGAAATAATCCGCAAGATGTGGCCTATTTGAGAAAGGGTTTGCGTTTATTCACTTGCTTTTGTTACTGCCAAATTGAAGAGTCTTTTACTGAGCCCGCAGAAAAGGAAAGCCAAAATTTTCTTTTTACCCCATCACCATTAGGAATTAAAAGAGGATCTGATTCCATGAATGAATTACCTGGAACGAAAATCCGTTTATGATTCATCAACGGACTTGCATCAGCTGAAAGACCCGAATAAGATGAGAATACTCTATGAATTGACTTGCGTCAACTAAAAACCCGAACAAGATGAGAAGACTCGCGAATTGACCTGAATAACTGTTGTCTTAAGAATACCGACACTAAAATCCACCATTTTCCACAATTTTTCTTGGCTTGTCAATTTCATTGAAAACTTGGAAAGGTAAGTCAAGCATGCTTGTCTAAAAAGCAAAATGATGAGCTATTGAATCTCGTCATTCTGTAGAATTTTTTATTCGATTATCCCCTACGGCACGCTAGACAGATTGAAAAAGGACAAGATTTGATCCTGCAATTTATTCGACCTGAATAACTGTTGTCTTAAGAATACCGACACTAAAATCCACCATTTTCCACAATTTTTCTTGGCTTGTCAATTTCATTGAAGACTTGGAAAGGCAAGTCAAGCATGCTTGTCTAAAAAGCAAAATGATGAGCTATTGAATCTCGTCATTCTGTAGAATTTTTTATTCGATTATCCCCTACACGGACAGATTGAAAAAGGACAAGATTTGATCCTGAATTTATTCAGAATAACTGAAAATACCAACACTAAAATCCACAATTTTCCACAATTTTTCTTGGCTTGTCAATTTCATTGAAGACAAGATTTGAAAAGGCAAAATCTATTGAATCAATTTTTTATTCTTATCCAAATGACAAAAGATTGAAAAAGGACAAGATTTGATCCTGCAATTTTTCTCCAATGACAAAAAAGTCGTTCACGGAAGGATCCCATTGTCGGAAAACGCTCTGCAGCTGTAAAAGGCATTGGCCTCGATTGAAGGCTTCAGGAACGATCTTCCATCTATAAGTATGTCATCAATCTCGTTAACAATGTGTAGATCTAAACCATCTCACCTCCCAAAGACCAACCATGCCCTCAATCATGGTTTCTTCCTCATTACTGTTGAACCAGTCTCCTTTAGGTATCTTCTTGTTCTTCTCGCTCTTCTTGGCAGACTCATCTCACGGTGCAGGCGTTTTTGCTTCCTCCACTTCCTTTTTTGCTATCAACGCAACTGAAAATAAGTATGAAGCAGAGGCTCTCCTGAGTTGGAAATCTACTCTAGACAACCATAGCCAATCTCTACTGTCTTCTTGGCATGGCAACAATCCTTGTGGCTTTATAGGTGTCACTTGCGACAACTATGGAGCCATCACTCATCTAAATCTGTCACACCTCGGTTTGAGAGGAATGCTAGATGGCCTTGACTTCTCACGCTTAACCAATGTGGTTAGCTTTGAACTTGACAGCAACTCAATCTATGGCTCCATTCCCTCGAGTATCGGTAACCTTTCAAAACTCAATTCTCTTCATCTTTATGGCAATGAATTGTTCGGGGAAATTCCTCCAAGTATAGGTATGCTAGAGAGTCTTCATTCTTTGAACCTATCTACAAACAACCTTAGTGGATACATTCCTCAAGAGATTGGATGGTTGGATTCTCTTTCGGAAATTGATTTATCCAAAAACAGTTTCACTGGTCCTATCCCTACTTCACTAGGGAACTTGAGTAGCTTGAGTAAACTTCATCCGTGGCAAAATCAACTTTCAGGGCCCATTCCTACCTCTCTTGGAAAGCTAGGCAATTTAATGGAATTAGTCATTTATCGAAATTACTTTTCTGGTTCCATCCCGAGAGAAATAAGTGACTTGAGGAATTTGAAGTATCTTTTGTTGGGGGAAAATAGACTTTCAAGACCCATACCCTTAGAAATTGGAAGGCTCACTTCTCTTGCTGTGCTTCAACTACAATGCAATAGCCTTAGTGGGTTAATTCCTCGGTCCATTGGAAACTTGACGAATTTATATGATCTTGAACTCTCCAATAATACGCTTTCTGGTTCCATTCCACAAGAATTATGCAACTTGAGGAGCTTGAAGGTTCTTTGCTTATGGAAAAACAAATTGTCAGGATCCATTCCTTCAGAAATAGGGAGGCTTACTTCTCTTATCGGAATTTACTTGGCAAGCAACAATCTCATTGGTCCGATCCCATTGTCTCTCCAAAACTTGAGTAGTCTAATTTTTTTAAACCTTTGCTCAAATCATCTTTCAGGCTCCCTTCCACAAGAGTTGAGGAAAATGATATGTCTTACATAATTAAGTGTATGCGATAATAATTTGACCGGTTTCATCCCTGCATCAATAGGAAGCCTGCCCAATCTAACTTTTTTAAACCTTGGTGAAAACAATTTCTTTGGTTCCTTGCCTTTTGAATTTAATAAGTTAACACATCTGAATGGTTTGCATCTATGCAATAATGATCTAGAAGGGGAATTGCCAGGAGATGTATGTCTTGGGAGATCATTGCAATCTTTCTCTGTCTACAATAATCATTTTAGGGGTCCCATCCCAAAAAGCTTAGAAAATTGTAGCACATTAGTCAGATTGAGGCTAGAAGGAAACCAACTTACTGGAAACATAACAGAAGCTTTTGGAATCTATTCGCATCTAAAGTTTATAGACTTGAGCCAAAATCATTTGAAGGGTGAGCTTTCATGGAAATGGAAGCACTATCGTAATTTGACAAGCTTGAGGATATCAAACAACAATATTTCTAGTGAGATACCTTCTATATTTGGAAGGATGGCTCAGTTACAAGAACTAAACCTTTCTTCAAATAAGTTAAGGGGAGAGATTCCAAGGGAATTAGGAAGCTTGTTGAGGTTGTCAATTCTCGATCTAGGTAGCAATGCAATCATGGGAACTATACCAGCTGAGATTGGACTTTTATCCCATCTGGAGTGTTTGAACTTGGCATCAAACAATTTGAGCGGATTGATACCGAGGCAGCTTGGCTCTTGCAGCAACTTGTTGCGTGTGAACTTGAGCGGAAATAAATTTCAAAAAAGCATTCCTCTTGAGATAGGCAATGCACAAGTCCTTGAGGTTCTTGATCTAAGTCATAATATATTGTTTGAAAATATACCAAGAGAGCTTGCAACGCTAAGAAACTTGCAATATTTTAATATCTCCCATAATAGCCTATCTGGTTCCATCCCACATTCTTTAGGTGATTGGTTGGCCTTGATTTCAATCGACATATCCTACAATAATCTGGAAGGTCCTCTCCCAGATTTCAAGGCTTTCAATGAAGCTCCATTTGAGGCAATTCAGCATAACAAAGGATTTTGCGGAAATGTTATTGGTTTACAGAAATGCAATTCTACTAGGAGCAAAAAACGCAATCAACGTGTTGGAGCTAGAATCACACTTATCCTCATCCTCTCGTTCTTGGGGTTTCTCATTCTCTCTTGCACCTTGGTCATTCTTGTAATTGTCAATCATCGAAGAAGAAAGATTATCAAGAGAGAAAAGAACGAACGGGAAAACGATTTGGATTTCATGAGTATTTTGACTCATGATGGCAAAGTTTTCTATGATCGAATTGTCAAGACCACTGAAGGATTTGACTCCAAGTACTATGTGGGTGAAGGAGCATATGGAATTGTTTATAGAGCTAAGATATCAGAGGATCGAACGATTGCTGTCAAGCAAGCCTTGTCATCCCAAGAAGATAGTGAGATCGTTGATTTGACACCATTTGGAAGGGAAATTCAAGCTTTAACAAATATTCGCCATCGGAACATCGTGAAATTTTATGGGTTCTGCTCTCATGCGCAACGCTACTTTTTGGTATATGAGTACATGGAAAGAGGAAGCTTGAGAACAACTTTGAATGATGATGAAAGAGCAATAGCATTTCAATGGGACAAGAGGGTAAATTTAGTCCGAGGAGTTGTGGATGCATTGTCCTACATGCATCATGAATGTTCACCTCCATTGATTCATCGAGACTTGACTAGTAACAACATTCTATTGGATCACGATTATGAGGCTCATGTTTCTATTTTGGCACTGCAAGACTTTTGAGGATAGATTCATCAAACTGGACTACTATTGTTGGTACCATTAGGTATATTGCTCCAGGTACTTTGTAATTTTTTTCAATTTTGATGGCAATCAATGCCAGACATCCTTTTTACAATTGAAAATTTTGTTATTTTGGCGTAGTTCTTAAGTTTTTGATCTTTTTATGAAAATTTGTTTACTCATTCATACCTTTGAAGTTCAAATTATTAAGCTTTCCAGTCACCCTAATCAAGAAGAATTGGCAAATGAGGGAAAACATAATGATCGATGTCAATCCATTTCAAGGATATTAAGTTCATCTTAACTAATTAATGCTCCTATTTAAGCATGGATTAAAATCTTTTGAACTTTGCATAAGCATAAACTCCCAGGCTCAAATCAGTGTTGTAAGTGTATATTAAGTAGAAAGTTATACTTGTAATCGTCATGTCATGCGATGCAATGTTGTCCACTTGGATACAGCTTATGATCGAGGTTATGAAAAAAAATTTGAATTCTCTACTTGCAGAGCTGGCTTATTCTACATCTCCTACTGAAAAATGCGATGTTTATAGCTTTGGAATCATTGCATTAGAGACAATCATGGGAAAGCATCCAAGAGATCATATCTCTCAAGAATGTTCATCATCCACTCAAACTGAGCCATTGATGCTGTTGAAGGATGTGCTAGATCAACGTCTCTCGCCTTCTAGACTTTGTCTTCAAGATGCACAGGATGTGGTTTCTATAGCCAAGATAACATTTGCGTGCTTGCAAGCCGATCCGCGGCTTCGACCAACCATGGGACAAGTCTCGCGTGAGCTTCGCGTTAAGGTACCCCTAGAAATGCCACTCTCTGAAGTCAGCTTGGAGCAACTTCGCATTTTTAATGTAATGAAATTTGAAGATTTCACAGGAGATGGTAAGTTTTGAAGTTACATTTTCATGTGTTAGTGTGTTTTGTTTTTAATCTTGATGATCGCCTTTTGAGTATCGTCTTAGTTCTCACTAATCCAAACCATGTCATTTATGATTTTTACTGCAGAGCCAGCTTGTCTATGAATGTTACAGGAATAGGGCAAATCTTTATAGCTGGAGTCGTGTTACCCTGAATAATACGGGAGGCTTGTGGCAAGATCTCATTTCAAAATTATCTCCAACTTTTTGCAAAGCGATTTGGAAGTGAATTTACAAAATGCATCGGATCCACATGTCTTGCATTATTTGAATTGAGATGTAAATATGTAGTTTCTATTACTGGAAGGGATAATGATATTATAATCTGTGAACTTTTATTAACGTGCAGTGCCATAATTGAACTTTCAGTTGATTGAAGTAAATCACTTTAACTTATGTGCAATATTGCTCTAGAGCTTTCATTTGATACAATTAGACTCCAAATATATTTAAATATATTCAATGTCATCATTTCATTAATTATCAAAATGAAATATGGCATAGACATCCGCTTAATAGAGCTGGTGTATGATGGAGAAAATTAAGTGGATTTCATGCATGTGATGTTGACTTAAATTTACAAAACTACAATACAAGTTCTTTAATATGTGTACCATTCAATTAGACAACTTTTCCTTTTCTCAACACACATATCATCCAATTGACTCTCTTTAACGAATATTTAAGGTTTCTTGTCCTGAGAATGATAAGAATAATGACTTTGGAATCTTTGCCATTAAGATGTATGGAAAACTTAATTAATTTTCTTTCTATGCATAGTAAAATGTTCTACCTCACTCTCCATGTGACACGATTTCGAGTGATGCAAAAGAACATGTCACGTGCAATGTTTCCCGCCAGAGATGATTTTGAAATCTTTTGCATCTATATCTATATTGAAGGCAACAGCCACAAGCTGAGACAAGTAACTCGTTTCGCAGGCCTTTATTTAGCATGATGATAATATGTCATTGGTGTAAGATACCAGAGTATAAAAGCATGCTATGATAATAAAATAATAATTAGCTCCGTACGTCCGAAAAATATCATATAAAACCTTTAACGGGCCCAGAGTTCCAGGGCCCTCCTATCCCACCGAAGTACCGAAAAAAAGGCTTAAACTTGAAGCCTAAACTTTTCTCTCCTGAAGCAAGTTTCAATGTTTTGCTACTCATTTTGCTAATGGATATTCTAATTTTTCTCAGGATTTGTTAGATGCGTGTACTTTTATTATTTTTACTCTTACAATATTTTCTTCCTTCTCTAACAAATATTTCGATTAGTAAGATACAAATATAGACATCTTGCACATTTATGTTTAGTTAACTTTACATGTGCCTTATGTCCAATTTTGTAACTTATCTTTTATAACATATGATTATAGAAGTTTTCTCGATCATGGGCCTAGCGACCTATTGGCCATGTCAAAGAGGACCTTAGCCACAAGAGCTTGAAGACTTTTTGGACTGGTCCTGACCAATGATGATTAGTGAGAAAATCCATCCTTACCCAAAGATTTATAAATAAAAATCGTACGATGAGGGGATTTCATGTGTATATGTTTAGACACGACTTTTAAGGCCCAATCCAATCACAACCTACCGACTGATCACTCTTTCGTCTTACTACAAATGGAGGACAATAAAACCTTTTGTCATTACAAATGACACTGAATCAAAATTCAATCAGAACAGATTCTCTAGCTAGCTGCCTATGTGATAAAGCTCGATAGAATTTATATCAAGCCTTTGTTCACCGGGGGCCCAGCCCAAACCTTCCTTTTAGTGTTGCATAATTATCTAATCTTACCCTCTTATTCAAGTAATAAATCTAATTTGAATTTCTCCATCAGTATATCATTGGCCTCCCATTTCCTCTTTTCAAGATACATTCCTGATCTAGTCCTACAGTTATTATATCACGTCTTCACTCTTAAACTCACGACAATCTCTATTATTCACTTTAATTAAATGAATGCGATGTTTCAAGACGTGTCACCGACCATTCTTTTTATGTTACGATTAAACACATGCAAAAGTAAATTAATGACACTCGATCAAGCAATCAGTAGGGATAATATAAAGGTCAATAACAACAACAACAATGCCATTTTTTATTTTTCAATTGAGAGGAGAAACAGTCGATGCGGGTGGTGGGTGGTTGGCTCGCTGGCGGTGAGGGACAGCTCCCGCTCGGTGAGCGACCGCTGAGGTGGGCAACAGAGCGGCCGAGCTGCTGTTCGCCGGAGGTACGGTGATCCGGCTCAGTGAAAGAAAAACAGGGGAGGAAAGGAAAACAGAGGACGGCTGGTTCGGGGGGCTCGGTTGCGGCCCGTCGCGGAGGACGGCGACCCGTCGGCGGTCTGGCGGCGAGCTGGCGACGCGGGCTAGCTGCTGGGGAGGCCGGTCACGGCGGTAGTGGTCTAAACCGAAGCAAAGAGGGAGGACGAAACAACGGGTTCCTGCAGGGGTGCGGTGGTACGGTCGTGGTTCTTGGCGGCGACGGTGGCCAGAGGTGGTGGTGGTCGCGACCGTAGCAAGCAGAAAGCAGCAGTGCAGCAGCCGTCCAATGCGAAGAAGACGCGGCTGCAGAAGAAGAGAAGAAGAAGAAGGCGCGGTGAAGAGAGAGAGAGAGAGAGAGAGAGAGAGAGGAGAAGAAAATCAAAAGGGTGGGGGATGGGCGGCAGGTGAAGGGACGTGCCCATCCCATCTTCTTTTTATTTTTTTATTTTTTAAATCAAGGACATTTTGGTCTTTTTAATTGTTGGGTACGCTTTCTTCCGAATTGCCCATGGTCGAAAATTAAGAAGTGCGAACGTCTCAATTTAAAATTTTCAGCCCGATAATCATTTTTTCGATAATTTTTGGGCTTATCAATAAATTTGAGAGTTAATGAAGCGGCATTCAATATTTTAGTCTCGACATCTTTGAAAGTTGAATACCCAAAATCGAATTGAAATTCGTGGTTAAAAATCGTTTATGGGTTTTTACATATTTGACTTATGATTAATAACTTTTCAATCCACAATCGTGTCTTTTCAAATCAAGACGATAATCAATTATTATGTAATCATGAAGGGGTTAATTTCTCATATCAATATAATGCCAAAAAGAAAATCGGTTTAATGTCATTTGCAATTAGTATTGAAGTTGTGCAGAATCACTCATAATCCGACCTTGTACCTTTCTTAAATCGATTTATTTTTGTTTGTTAATTGGCCTGCAATAATGGGACATTATTCCTCTCTAATCCTTATGGTCGAGCAACCTATTCCTAATTGAATTAACTGGTCGTAAGCATATCAATCCTTAATTACTTTGCTAGCTCAGAGTAAACGTAATTAACAATGTATGTAGTCGAAATTCAAGATATCAAGTGTCAAGTATTTTCTGCTAATAAAAATCTCTAGACTGAGTAGAGTCATGGCCATATCAATCTATTGTCTTCATGTCCTTGATGTCGCAAAACCTCGAGCAACAATTTTGCCATTTTTCATTCTTAGGAACTCTTTTTGATCTTCAACGAAAACGAATCGAGACACTCTAAATTAAGATATAAATTTCCCCTTCTTAAGAAATCAACGCTTCCCCACAAATAGGATTACACAGCCCAGATTTATTCTTCTTCCGTTCCCCTTCGCACCCGCACACGATAGGCAGCCCACCATTTCTCTTGCTCCTCCGTCCGTCGCCACATCACAATTCCTCTCATTCCTCTGGAAATCTCTCTCTCTCTCTCTCTCTACAATTACTTTCTTTGTTGAAGTGGTCTTTTTTTAAAAACCTATTTTTGAAACCTAATCTCATTATCTAAGCAATAGTTAGACAAATTTACATAGATATCACTTACTATTTAAATTAAATGGAAGAATACCGAAAAAAAAATATTTCTTCTATTTATGTCTAGACCTCTTTTGAATATCGATTTTCAAAAATATATTTTTCATACCTCTAAATGACACAACACTTTATCGTCAGAAAACCAAATTGAGTTGTGCAACCCCTCTCTCTCTCCCTCCCTCCCTCCCCCTTGGCATCAACAATTCTCCATCTCTATCGTGCTCAACCTCTCTTTCTAATGCTCTCATCGCGATGGAGGTTGATGTCTGATTCAAGGTCATGGCCTCAGATTAGAGGTTACTTGCCACAAAAAACCCAAGATTGAAGGTTGGCCGGGGCGAGGCGTCTTTCGATTTGCAAGCAATTGGCAGCATGGCGACCCACCGTGGGAATCCAACAGCTACCTGTGACAAGAGTAGAGGAGTGATGGTGGCAGAATCGCTGTGCTGAGAGACGATAATCATATTGGCTGACCAAGCTATGACAGCAACCTAGGATTCAATTAATATTCAGTGTCAAGTTGAGAATAAAATTATATCAAATTTATAGTAGTTATTAAAATTAGTTCAGCTGTTGAAATGGTCATACGTACAATTTGTCATTTTACTTTAAAAACCTTTTTTTGAAACCTCATCTCAGTATCCTAGCATTAGTTAGACAAATTTATAGAGATATCATTTGCTTTCTTAATTAATCGGAAAAGCACGGAAAAAACATTTCTTAATTTTACTTCAAGATTCGATTTTCAAATATACATTTTTCATACTTCTAAAAGACAACTCATCGTTAAAAGATCATATTACCCCCATTAATGAAAAAAAGAAACTAAGCCCAAAAAACAACTCTAACTCTAGCTCTAATCATGCTCCACTATTGTTGGCCGCCATCCCTTACTTTGCACCTCCGACCGATGTCATCACCCCCGTTCTGGCATTGCCTATGACCACCTTGACTGGAGCTCTGGCATTGCCCTTTGAATTAGTCCTGGCCATCGCCCCTTCATTCTTGGACTCGATCTCTTTCTGTCCTTCATGTCTTGGGACCTATGTCGCTCGATGACCATAAGATCAGTTACCTTAGATTCAGGGTCGCTACATAGCGGATACTTCAACACCATAGACGACATTGATTCTATTCTAGGTCTTGCTGGCTTCGTGATCTTCGATTGATGTCATGGATCCCGTGGTGAGGTGGTCCCTACTGTCTTTGACACTGAAAGCTTGAGAGAGAGAGAGAGAGAGAGAGAGAGAGAGAGAGAGAGACTCACAGACCGTGATGACAGCAACGCACACCAAGGAAGCTGCGGGAGACGGTGACAGGGCGGAGTTAATCATTAATCACTGATTAAAATTTTTCCTTTTTGTTCCAGGAAGGCATCAATATAGGGGGCAAAGGACAAAGCTTCTAATGTAAATGGACCTGACCAAACACCAAAAAAAAAAAAAGTAAAAGGAAAAGTACTCCAAATGCATCCTTAAATACTCAAATGTCAAATGTCAAACCTAAAAAGAAAAAGCGCTCCGAAAATATCCTTATGGTTTATTTGAACTTATTGGTCGCACTTATTAATCATTATGTGTTGATTTACATTCGAAATTATGCATTAAGGGAATTCATCTGATGTGTTCCTAATGAAGTAAGCAATCAACTAATTGAGAGTAAAATTGATACTTGTCAACATGAAGACATGGAATGTTAAAAGATGAATGCTATACAACTATTTTTCACTCTAATTTAATAAGAACAAAATTCGCTATTTCATTAACAGATTATTCTGCAACATCACTATATCGATTTTTTTCCTATAAAGATTGTACAAGAGTGTTGAAGGGGATAAATATACTGGAATTTAGGATGCATTTGTTTAATGAAAATGAATGATTTGAATAATATTTTCTTAAAAATGATCATTTATATCTCTTAAAGAAATGAATGAACGGAAACTATTTTCATCAATTTACAGAAATGTTTAGATATAAGTTATTTTAATAAATAAATATTTTTCATTAGCTAATTATTTTAAGCAATATAACAAATCATGTTTAGGAAAATATATTTCAAATCATTCATTTTCCACTAAACAAATGAACCTTAGAAGGAAATTTCTTTGTCCATTGGCCTGGTTGTTCTGACCCGAATTCAATCTTGCAAATTGCTCCATGAACCTGACCATCTAAAAGAGTAATCACAATGAATTATTGTTACATCCATTGTCGATCTAATGGAGTTCTTTCGCATATCCGATCTGGAAATGAAATCACTAGAAACAAGACATGCACATATATCTGTTAAATAATATATTATGCATGTATAGCTGGCATTTGTCTAGCAATTTAAACTTTTGTGAGAAAAGGGTTTGTCTAATGTCTGTTCAAACTATAGAAATAAACGTTTCATTAGCGGTGATGTGTCCTAGCTAAATCAAGATTTGCATTGAAAAAAAGAAAAGAAAAAGGTTTTATTAGCAAGCTCTGGACAAAGGAGTAAGTCGTCCCTCACTGAATTACGTGAGGTAAAGCGAAGACGAATTTGCATAGTGAAATAACACACTCTTGTATCACTTTCATCAACTCTATACCCAAGTACCTAACTTGCTCGAAAGCGTGAACAATAATAGAAAGAGATGCGGGTAATATATAAACTTTTGTCGTTGAATTTGGAATGTTAGATAGACAGGTTTTATACAAAGGACTGGCTATTGGGGAGATTCCAGCGAGACGTTAACAGATTAGGTCATATATTTTAATTTGCA
Organism: Angophora floribunda; assembly: GCA_014182895.1. Lineage (NCBI taxonomy): Eukaryota > Viridiplantae > Streptophyta > Magnoliopsida > Myrtales > Myrtaceae > Angophora > Angophora floribunda. Next base: position 32,955,832 of record CM024709.1, on the reverse strand, counting down.
TGAGATCACCGCATGAAGAGTATGTTCACCATATCATATATTCATATCAGAATGCTAGAAGCTTCTTAATTAGACGTCCCACCAAACTAATTAAACAGATTTAGGAAAGAAGAGCAGAAGATTAGTTCTCTCTTCTTTCGTCTCCCTCTTCCAAGATAGTGCCAATTTCTTAGTATTTTTAACTATTATTGAATGGACTACCATTATGCTTAATCCGAATGACAGAAATTATATGAAATTTGGTATTAAATCCCCTACACCACTCCGACCCCTAACCACGGTCAACGGTGGTAAAGATTAGATTTGTTAGGAAAATATAGAAATTCATGATCTATCCAATGATCACTTACATACATACATTTTCGGAATACCATTCACATGCCTTTAAGCAAAACCCGACATGAAAAATACCAAATTATCCCACCGCGTGAACTCACTTTTAGCATCTTGTCATGGGTTTGGATTGCTTTGGTTTTAATTGATTTTGAGTGTTTTGGATGGACATAAGAACTAAGGATTCAAGGATGGACGACCCACCTGGGTGGCGTTGCTGGATGGCTCTCTTTCTCTCATAATCGAATTAAGGATTCAAGGATGGGTTAAATTTAAAAAAGAATTTGACATTTTGGTAAATAGGGACAAGGGAATTCAAGGATGGGTTAAATTTAAAAAAGAATTTGTTTAGTAAATAGGGACAAGGGAATAATTAATACGAATGTACACAGCGGCCTCCAAAGGTAAAAACCAAGTATTTATGGAGTTTTCTTAAAAGTAATATTATGCATGTGTTCATTAGGTAAACGATTACCGACCAAAAAAATTAGGTAAATGATAATATTGGCTCAATATTATTCTGTTAGTTCATTTTTCTCTTATCTAGTCCGACAAGCCCAACTTCGATGCGACGGCGCGGTGTAATAAGCAATTTTGGCTGGGACAGAAGTGTGTGGGATTTTTTTTATGGATGCTTCTATGCTTCTTCGAGTTTGAATCGTATCCTGCTAATGTTAAGGTCATTTTATCACTGTCTTCATTTAAAGTCTCGTATTGTACAAAAATCTATTACACGTGGAAGTCTTGATTTGTGGCAATTGCTGACTAAACAATCAATGAATGGTTTCAATGGAGATTGTAGGAGAACCCTTGTTTACATCGAGGAAATTCTACCAATATTGAGATCATTCCACCATGGACTTCTCGAATAGTATAAACTATGAAGTACCTTTCCACACTTATATTCTCTATTAAAATTGCTCATGTACGTCAAGAAAAATCAAAACCTGTCGTTCTATTCCTAGATGTACAAGAACAAACCAGGCCTGGTCAATTCTGATGTGAAGACATGTGAATGGCCATTGCCACCTCAGACACTCTTTGCTCCACCTTCCTCACCACTTGGCTCGCATCAAACTCAAACTTGTGCTCAATCAAGGGCATCGTGTTCGAGTCGAGGTAGTGCAAGAACAAGACCATGAAAATGGAGCCAACAAACATGGGTATTGGTCCGAAGAACCAGAGAAGCAAGTTCAGAGCAAAGTACAGTGCCCTGAGCCCAACGGACCAGAAATCGCCACCTCGGATAACAGCCAACTCGACACTCTTCGGAGGAATGCTCGGGCTTGGTGTGCTGATCAGGTAATTGGCGTGGACGAAGTGTCGGGCTGACTGGATGAAGCATGCGAAGGCAAGGAGGAAGCAGGTAAGGAGGCTGATGTACTTGACGGAGAGGGTGGTGGACCGGGTGTCCCCGTAGACGAGGTTGCTCTCGAAGAAGTTGTTGTTGGTGTTGCTGATCCAGGCGCCGATCAGGGAGGAGAGGGTGAGTGAGACGGAGGCCAGGAACGTCGCCGCTGATATGTTGGAGGAGATCACCCCGAGGCATGTGCCGATGTCCCTCTTCTCCCCCTGCAAAATCACGTTCTGTTAATAATTTGAGCTTTGATTGATCGGATGTAGCACAGAAACAGCACAAGCACCCGAATTCATCAAAGTTTTGGCTCTTTTGGGAATGACCCTTTTCGTGAATTTCGCACAAAGTTGAGTGAGCGACCATTTACTCAATAAGGTCGACCATTCAGAGGAATGCACGAATGACAATTTACAGCTTTTGACGGTCTGATGTGTGGGAATCAGGGGAGTTCCAATTGGATTGCGCTCTCGAGCAATCACCAATTGATCAAGGAAAGTACAGTGGACTAAAATTAGACAGAAAAGAGAGAGATTTGACCTGCATCATGGCCTGAACCCAGAACCGCTTGTTGACATTCTCAAACCCCACTACAGTGGTGTGAGGCTGATTAAGGTATCTGTAGAGGAGTTGGAGATGGTACACGAACATGATGAGCAAGCCACCTGGAACCAGCACCACATCCAGATCTTTCTTCTCAAACCCCATTCTTTTCTCTGTGAAATTTTGTGAGGTGACTTGACTTCTCTGAGAGAGAGAGAGAGAGAGAGATTACGTATTTGCTTAGAAAATATAGTTGATTAGATAACTGAGTTCTTGGGGAATAAATGAGAGATTTGGGGGTTGTTTAAATACTTGTTTTGGCACCATTGACTTGTATTCCTAGGCGGCTTGCTTATGCAAATTGCAGGTTTTTCTTGTTTTATATGTAAAATTCATGTTGGAATTCCAATTCAACTAGGATAGGCACATGTTCCTTATGAACATCACGATTCAAGATTCTTTCAAATATGCACGTCCTAATTGGTCGGTTGCCTTGAAGGAATGTGGTCTTGCAAGTTGCTTTGCGAAACCGTGTCGTGGTTAAGGATAATATTGGTGGACGAGTTTGAAATTAAGTAATAATGGTCTCCGGATATATTCATGTTACTAGTAGTACGTTTGACCTGTAATATCATGGTTCATAATTCAATATATCTTAAGAAAAATGCAATTTGAAAGTCATATTCCTTTTTCCGGCACCTACATCACAACTCAATTGTACACCAAAATTAATTTTCTCAAGTTTCCAAACGTAAATGTCTTGTTCCTGTCCTATTAGAAGTAGAAGACGCTCCCCAAAACACTAAAGTACTAAAGTCCGCCTTATGTAAAGTTGCCATAAACATGGAAGTAATAGGTAATGCGACTGTTAATCTTGGATAACATATCTATCTACTATGCCTATGGGGAATTATCAATATATTGTCTAATATAGTTAATATGATTGTTTAATATAACTTATAAGTTATTATGCAAAGTAAATCAAATGTTAATCACACTTTGGTAGTGTTACGTAAGGCAGAGTTTGGGAGCAAGAATACTATACTTAACTATTTAAGTAAAAACTGCCATTTATTGGTTGTGCATCATGTATTGACATCGATACACAGCCAATCTAATTCCTAGCACATGATGTAAAATTTATATTCAAATTTTCCTTAAGATAGTCCGAGGATTAAAGTTGTCTTACCACACAATGAAAAGTAGGCTCAGAAGCATAAAAAACAGCCCATGTACAGTGGTCATATATTCATATGCGCAAAAGTCGGGTTAATTATCATATCAAATCAAGCAGAGCAAGACTTTTCTTCAATTTTTATTTTTTGTTATCATGAAAGTCATGAATGTGAACTCACATATTCAGCTGACAATGGGTTGGATGATGAGGTGGGATAAGATCAGACAGCAGCCAAAGACGAAGAATATTCTTATTTTAGCTTCCAATGATAGACTTTTCTCAAATGAGACACAACATCTCATCCCATTTTGACTCATCTTGTGGCCATTTTTATAAAGACATCTTGTACATCAAGAGAAAAGGGGAAAACCACGGTTCAGGACACTAGCAGGGTTCACCAAAAGAAAATACAGATGTGATAGGATCTCAAAGACCTAAGGGAATCTATGTCATCAAGATGATGAAAAAAATCTGAGGGTATCTTGTATCCTTTTGTTTCTGGGATTGTCTTCAGCCAATTTGAAGGCTAAAGCTTTGTTCAAGAAGAAGACTTCTTACATGTAGGCCTGATTTTTGGAGTATCTCCCATCATTTTCTTCTTCTTTTTTGGGCTAATTTTGACATAGCATGACATGATTTAATTGTGTTTAATTCATCTTAGTATGGATAGCATCCAAAATACGACCAAATTATTGATCTTGTCTCCATTACATATGTCCTGTTATGAAGAAGCCTTCTTATTGTTGCAAATTTTAGACAAGAGATGTGATGTCTTCCTTTTTCATTCGGTGCATCGGAGTGACTAATCTTCATTATAGGTTGGATATGAAATCATATGAGTAAGGCTAATAAAGTTATGCGAGAGCATAATAAACTCACGATGCCATTTTCTGTAAATGGGAGCGAACTTGACGAAAAAGGACAATGTGATTGTCAAACATAAGCAATTCAAGTAAATTCGAAATTTTGCTATCTTGCTTATATGATGAAGAAATATTGCAACACTTGACTAGCATGATGAAGGTGAAAGTTATGGGTAAGTTACACCATAGGACAGGCAATAAGGACGAGGTTTCTCGTTTTTTGTGAAGTCCTCCCGGATAGAGCGGGGATTGCCCTGTTTTTGACTTGTTTAAAGAGATGGAGTAGTTGAGATGGATGTGCGCTAGCCCGGACACTATTTAACCTAAAACAGCTTAAGAAAATGTAAATCAATTGGTTTGAGCAAAAAAGAAGACAATTGCAACGAAAGCTAATGCGTATATGGATTTTTACTGATTTTATACTTCGAGGATGATAACATGATTACTGCACCAAATCGACTACAACACAAGAGTAATCAAAAAGAGAAAATAATAGAAATTTTAAAACTCAATGCATTAGTCATCTTAGCTTTGATCGAAGATCACCTCTCTTGCAATCTTCCGCACACGTAATCCTAGTTATTAAAGCATAATCGGCAAGCATAATCCACTAAAATGGAAAACAAGAGATTCTAAAAATCATTTGATTTGTCATCGAGCTCCAACACTTATTAAAGTTTGCAATAGCTCACTGTTGATGACCATCGTCGATTGATGAAGGCTCTCATTGATAACTTTTGTAATGTCCGATTTCGATGACTTTATTGGCAAGTTATCTACTCCTTTCAAGTTGTCAACTGCTTTGTTCATGAACAACTTTTATTTTCATCAAATCTTGCTCATCGGTTGAACTCACCATTTGTCGATAATATTAAAAAATTAATCAGTTATTGGTGTCCATATTACTACCGAGACAACGAGTTGGAATATGAGAGAGAGAAAATCAGACAACAACCAAAGACAGAGGATCTCATATAGCTTTCCAATTCTTGACATTTGTCCAAATTCTTTTTTTTTTGTTTTGGCTGTAGACTTTATTAAATTAGGACAATAACATATCATGGCACTCCAACGTATAGGTTGTAGAGATTATGTCCCAAGTTCAAGCCCATTAAACAAATCCCACTTAAAATTGAATTATGCAATAAGCATGAGAGTTGAAAGTCGAATAGGTAAGATTTGGAAATTGGTATTTTGCGTTGAAGTCCACTTGAAATGCATCACGTTGGACATTTTCACTCAGTTGAAGATCTTATGGTGGTGGGACAAAATTACAAAGGATTTATTTTTATTATGATTTCTTGCTCATATTTCCTATTGGAGTCCAAATTGGCGGTGGACTTTTGAAGAGGAGTCAAACTAGGAAAGTTAGGTTTGACTTTGACCAAGATCTTTTGCACGTTTCACGTATAAATATTCCTATTTCGTCATATGATGAGTGTTACACAGTGGTCTCCGTGCCGTCCATGTTTAGTCAAAGTTCTTTTCTTCAAGAATTACACCAAGAATAATGTCTTGAAGTGGATTTATACCTTTGTAAGATGCAGATATTATTTTGTAAGAAATTATGGTGCTAAACACTTTGTAAATTTTTAGGTGTAATTAGGGCTTTGACAACACAATCTCCCTTGTATCGCTAGATTTATCGTAAAGTTCTTTGCTACTCTCCTTCTGAATGTAGATTACATCAACGGTGGACTTTTGAAAAGGACTCAAACTAGGAAAGTTAGGTTTGACTTTGACCAAGATCTTTTGCACGTTTCACGTATGATGAGTGTTACACAGTGGTCTCCGTGCCGTCCATGTCTAGTCAAAGTTCTTTTCTTCAAGGAATTACACCAAGAATAATGTCTTGAAGTGGATTTATACCTTTGTAAGGTTCAAATATTATTTTGTAAGAAATTATGGAGTTGAACACTTTGTGAATTTTTAGGTGTAATTAGGGGTTTGGGAACACAATCTCCCTTGTATCACTAGATTTATAGTAAAATTCTTTGCTACTCTCCTTCTAACATAGATTACATCAACAGATCACTTAAATTTGGTGTTTGATTTATTCTTTTGTTATGTATATTTTATTGTTTGATCTCTTGCTTCCACAACATAAAGTTCAAGACTTTTGCCGTCACCAATTAAGCTATTTTTTTCTTTGTCCTCTTTGTTTTTCCAAAGATGATAAGCTTTTATACTATCCACTTTAAGGTATAAAATTCTAAATGGTGTTATTGAGATTGGAGACATGTTTCATATTCAAAGCTTACTGGGTAAGGATGTGACTTTGAATTGTGTTCGAATTCAAAGATGACTTTGATTTCTGTTGTCCATTTCATTCTTATTCGAAGACATTAACTTTCCAAGTTATTAAGATTCTTTCCCACAAAAAAAAGGAAGAGTAAATGCCAAAAAATATGTAACATGCAATAAATCACACCAGAGATGATTGTGAAATCCTTTGCATCTACCTATAATCGCAAATAATAATTAGCATTTGAGAATATCATATAACATCATGGACCGGCCCAGAGTTCTGGGGCCCTCCTAGCCCATCTAAGTACTGGATCAAAGCCTAGATGGATTGGAGCCCAAACTTAACTTTTTCTAAGCAAGTTCCAATGTTTTACTTCTCATCTCGGTAATGGACATTCTAATTTTCCTAGGGATTTGAAAGATGCATGTACTTTTATCATTTTTACTCTTATTTTCTTCTTTCTCTAACCAGTATTCAGATGAGCAAGATGCCAACATAGACATCTTGCACATTTATGTTTATTTAACTTTGCATGTGATTGATGTCTAATTTTAGGCCTGACTTTAAGGGTCAATCTGATCCCAACCTACCAATGATCACTCTTTTGTCTAACTACAAAAGAAAGAAAGTGTAAACTTTTGTTATTACATACAGCATCACATCCCAATCCAATTATAGATGTCCCAGCTAGCAACCTGTGTGATAAAGTTGGATAGTACTTATATCTACTTTGCATTATCATCCCATGTTTTCTTAACCTTCGATTTTGTCTTGAAAATTATCCGATCTTTACTTTCTTTTAAGTAAATTCAAATAGAGAATACGTTCAATTTAAATTTCTCCATCAATTTATAGTTAGCCTCCCATTTCTTCTTTTCTACATACATTCCTAATCGTTGCTACCGTCTTCAACATTTGCAGCTTGAGAGAGAGAGAGAGAGAGAGAGAGAGAGAGAGAGAGAGAGAGAGAGATGTGCCTCAAAGATGAAGACTAGAGAAATAGAGAGGAAAGGGATACATAGACCGTGATGATGGAAGTGCACGAGGAGGGAAGTTGCGGTGGATGGTGACGGGCGGATACCGCAAGGCAATGGGCCACAACTCGCGGTGACAGAGATAGGTAGCGCTGAAGTGGAGTTTGTTTGGGCTATTGAGTGTGGTGGTGAATTTAGAATGAGTATGAAGGCATTTTTGGAAGGAAAATGATACTTCCGTAAATAGAGGCACAATAGTAAGTTATGGTAGGGTGCGAAGTGATATGTAGAATGACAAATCAAGTTGCAATTATTAAGTGATGTGATAGAATTTTTCCTGGCACTAAATACGGTCCACTTATTAAAAAACCAGTTTGGGATTTTTGGCTTCATTTATAAACCAATCTGGTAAACTACTTTTCGTATACTTAATATTTTTTACCATATTCTTTTTTCAGTCATGCGACAATCCGAGTTTACCGAACTGGGTTTGAAAGTAGAGTGTCCACCTAATTATGTAATATGGAAGGATGAAAAACTTCATGTATATGGCATTTTCTTTGTCAGTAATTTAAAAGGTAACGTCCAATGCAAATTTCCGTCTCCCGCTCAAGTCCTAGGAGCTATCTCCAAGAACAAGATGATAACTCAATGGCTCGGCCTGACAGGCTGTGGTGGTCGGGCTCGAATGCAGGGGCAGCGGCTTCCATTATGGCACCGACGGGGTAGGCGTGACGATCACGCATGAAGCGGCAGAGGTTAGAAAGAGGAGAGAGAAAAAGTGGCGTGTTGCACGCTGGGATTGTTGGATTTGAATCAGATGTAGTGAGAACTATAATTAGATAGACACTTATTGCGATTCCACGATGGAGACGGCATAGGGGCTCATGATAAGGGACAATAGATTTGCATCCCTTGAATCGAACTAACCCGCACAACCTAAGGAAAAATTTCAACGAGAGACTTCAAACCAACATAGGAATTATCTTGTGTTGTCTGAAATCGGCTTCAAAGAAAAGTTTTTCCAATCCTTCTCAGTACTCTCTTCCTGTGACAACGGTCAGCATACACAAATGGAAGAAGAGCTTTGTCGCAGTTACTTGAGCATCATCCTCGGTCTCACTTATCATAATGTCTAACAGGATTACCTTCCCTTGCTTGTTGTTTTCATCACCGATTGTTTCTTTGCATTTTCTCGGCAGCTTCACACGGTCCTCATTGCCCTAAGCGTGTAACATCAACCGTGGCCAACAAATAATGCATCAAATTAGTAGAACATTTGCAATAGAAGAAGACTTTTCAAATGTGGACCCACTTATGTTGGTGATTATAGAATCCAGCTAATATATATGAAGTGAGAAGATCGTCAATGTGACGAAATTTGTTGACTAACAATAGAAAACTTTCCTTGTGGAATGTCAAAAGTACATGCGTGTCACAATTGAAGGTAAAATGTTCAATCAAACATAAAGCTATTATAAGGATGCCAATATAATCTTAAATTTTCCAATTTTGCTAATTTTGTCCTAAATCTTTACACGAAATTTCAACATAATCCTTATGACCAATTTTTGCTAGAAACCACTGACATGGTGATGTGCTACGTAGGACAACTAACGATAAGTGGACTATCATGTCAATGATTCTTGGTCAAAATTGATTGAGATGACTACGATAGAATATTGCATAAAGGTTTAGGACAAAATTGACATAATCAAAAAGTTGAAAACCTAATTAGTATATGTACAATAAGTTTAGGACCAATTGTATAATTTCGCCTCAATTGAGAGTGTAGTTTTCCAATATTAATTTCTCAAATGAAAAGTATGCTATAAATACAATTACTAGCCTAGAACTTTTGAGACCTATGAGACCTTTAACTTTATATTTTGCTATTCAATTATATCAATATAATGTCCCTCTCCCACACTAATTGAATGACCTAAATATGAAGCTTAGGTGTTGGGGTTGTACATTAAGATAACTTTAAAGGAAATGGTGGTTAAATTCCTCAATACAAAAGTTGATACAAAAGGTATGCGCCTCCTTTGTATTAACAAGTTTCATTGACACTCGATTATGCCCCATCGTTGACTCAATCATTTAACCACTATTTTTTTTTTTAAGATCATGCAGGAAGGCTTCAATAAAGCTTCCATGTAAAAGGAAATGCACTGCAATATTCCTTAAAAAGAAAAAAAAAGTCAAATGTCAAACCTTAAAAAAAAAAAAAAAACTCCAAAAGTATCCTTATAAGGAACTTTCATGGTTTAACTTAACCTATATATCAGACTCATTTATCATTATGTGCTGGATTATATTCAGCGTTATGCATAAGGAACAGTAAATTGCAAATATAAAAACATGGGATGCTAAAAGATGAATGATATGGAACTATTTTATGCTGTGATTTATAAGAACAAAATTCATTATTTCATTAACAAATTATTCTTTAAAATCACTATATCAATGTTTTATTTCCCTATAAAGCTTGTATAAAAGTGTTGAGAGGGGGCCTAATTCCCTAAAAAATCTCAAACTTGAGATCCAATTAGGGTGTGCAACCGGACCGGGTTTACCCAGATTGGACCATCCGAAAAACAGGGTTGGGAACCGGTTCCCGATTAAACCGGTCCAGGAACCGATTCCAAGTAAATATCCACTCGAAACTAGACTAGTTTTGGAACCAGTTTTTACCCTATTAAAAAAAATAAAATCTTATCTTTGTATAGTACCTTTGAGTCTCTTTATCTTCAAAGAATTGTTAAATAAAGAAAGCCTCTCTCTGAATCAAGTTAAGGAAGAATTGTCTTTAAAGAATTGTTAAAAAGAACTATTCTCATGCATTATTTTTCTTTTTTAATGGTCCTACCTTCAACTATAGTAATAGTTACAAGACAAGTGCTACTAACTATTGTGACACTAAGTAAAGCATTCTTAGTCCAACTCAAGAAAGATATCCCCTTAATAATAGTTTTGTCGCATACACATGAGCAGGTGCATTAGATCATATCAATAGTATTTTTAGGAATGAGACTAATATTATATCCATATTTATTATTAATGTTTATGCATTGTTAGGATTTTTGCTTTGTCTTATAATGTTAGGAGGATTATGTTATTATTTTTTCGCGAATTTATGTAAATTTCGAAGTTGTATAGAATATCAAACGATTGTAAAACAGGTTCTAATAAAAACATGGTAAACCCTATTCTCGGATTGGAAAAATAAGGTCGGGTCCAAAATAGGGTCCAATAAAAACAAGGTAGGATACATGGTCCAAAAAATGAGAACTGGTTATAATAGGGTCGGGTACAAGGTCCAAGTCTGGACCCTACCCACCCTGGACCCGATTACCCCTAGATCCAACGGCAATGTGGTATGAACTTTTATTTGTCTTAAAAATACTCCAACTTTCACACTCAATTTAAATTTGTCCATGCATCTGATGATCGCAACAAGCATTTTTTTTTCATAAATTATTGACATCAGTGCCAGTTAGATGCTCATTATTAGAACCTACATTTTCATCAAGGTAGAATCGAGATTTGACCTAAAATTTGAGGGCTTTACGAGAATTAGCCCATTTTAAGGGCAAACTACGTTGGAGCCGATTGGTCTAGCCCGAATCTAACCTTGCAAATTGTTTCATGACCCTGACCATGAGATGGAATTATTATAATGAATTATTGTTACATCCACCGTCTATCTAATAGAGTTCTTACACATATCTAACCATGCAAAGAAAAAAATCCACATATCCGCTGAATGAATGAAATTACTATAAAAGAAAAATTGCACATGTACCTGTTATATAATACATTATGCGTACGTGGTTGGAATGCTTCTAGCAATTTAAACTTTTGAGAGAAAATATTCTAATAGCTATTCATACCCGCCCTGTTAAAATAATTGTCCCATCAGTAGTGAAGTGTCCCAACTAAATTAACATTTGCATTGAAAAAAAAGTTTTTATTAGCAGGCCTTGGACCAGGGAGTAGATATCCTTCACTGAATTACGTTTAAGTAGGAGAAAGCGAGGATGAATTTGCAAAATGAAACGACACTATGGCATCACTTTCTTCAACGTTATACTCAAGCACCTAACTTGCTCAAAAGTGTGTGCAGTTCACCATCACTTGCACATAGAAAAACAAGAGTCTAGGTATAATAGACAGAGACGTGTTTATAATATAATTGCTTTTGTTGAATTTGAAAGTTAGTTAGGCTTTATACAAAACAACTGTCTAGGGGAGTCAGACTTGACAGATTAGCTTATTGAAGATCATCATATAAAAAAAATGTTCACAACTTTAGGTTAGCATGCTAGAAGCTTCTTAATTAGAGGTTTCAACAACTTAGTTAAAAAAATTTAGAAAAAAATTTGCTTCTCTATATTTTATGGCCATTTAAAATTCCATAATATTCACGTTAGTCCTTCTTTCGCCTTTTTCGCCTCCCTCTTCCAGGATAATAGTAGAATGTGCTTTTCATAGTAGATTGTGCTTTCTTGATCTACTTTACAATTTGGGATTTGGTTTATTTTGAACCTCTCATATATTATCTTGAAAATAAATGAAATAGTTACTTTCAACCAAACGAAAAACCCACCGCTAACTGTGGTTAATGGTGGTGAAAGATTAGATTTGATTAAAAAAATAGAAAATATACTTTATTTTTATTCCAATGACCACTTACATACCTCTATTTCTCAAAGTACCATTTACATATCTCTGGGCAAAAACCCTATATTGTAAAGACCAAATCGTATCTTCTTGCAAACTAATTTTACCATCTTGTTGAGGATTTGTGTTTTTCTGGTTTTTAGTTGGCCTTGAGTGATTGGGAGTGACATGAGAATTAAGGATTTGGGGATGGATTTTGAAAAAAGAATGATATTTTCGTAGATAGGGACACAAGGACAATTAATGTGAAGGTGCAAACTGATCTCCAAAAATAAATCTTCCATACCTATTTGGTATTTAAAAAAAAGAAGAAGTATGTAAATGGGTTTTTTTTTTTTTTTTTTGTCAAAGAGGTATGTAGATGGTTTTTTTTTTGGTCGAAATTAAGGGCTTGCATTACTCATTAATAACTGAAGTTTGTAACATAGGGAAATCCATACATAAAATAGACCACAGCTGGTGTGGGGGTTGAGTTACCCAATTCACGGGGAGGATATTTTCTCGATGGGCTTTTGCGACCCAGTCCGCGGCTTGGTTGGTTTCTCGTGGGTTGTATTGGATGTGGACCCAATTCAGCTCATTCAACAACCTTCTGCAGTCCAAAATGAGAGATTGGGTGGCCCATGGAGGAGTTTCGCGGCCCATCACCCAATTGCGGACAGAGGAGTTGTCTGTCGATAAGCAGACTTGCAGATCAGGGGAGTCTTCCAGTAGCAGATCAGTTCCGTTCGTGCGTCTCTCCTTCAGCCACAACAACGCACTTCTCACAGCAAGGGTTTCTGCAATCTGAGCAGATGGGGCGTGGATCGAGCGCACAAAACCAGCAACGAGCAGCCCAGCGTCAGTCCTACAAACCCCAGCAACGGATCCGGTAAGCGAGTTGCAGTTCCACGAGCAATCCACGTTGAGCTTTTGTTGGTTGTGCTGCGGTGCTTTCCAGATCTGTTTTTCTGGTTTTCTTTGCTGAGGTCTGTGTTGTTGTTGCTGGTTCCATCGTTCATGTAGCTGATTCAGGGCTTGAGCGTGGGTGATGGCAGCTCGCGCGTTCAGTGTGCGGCCTTGAAACACAGCAGCATTGCGCTGCTTCCAGATCTGCCACAGGACTCCGGCGAACAGGGGCTTCGACGGTAAGTCCTCTGATGAAGACAGTTGCTCAAAAATCCACTTGTCTATACGCGTTACGTTAGAGGGGTTATTGTTGACTCGGAGGCTTTGATCTGACCAAATCTCTTTGGTCCATTCGCAGAGTATGAAAAGATGTTCCAACGTTTCAGTTGCGTGGTGACAAAGAGGGCACAGAGGATCAGGTAATACTTGCCGTTTGTGAAGATTTTCTTTCGTTGGTAGAGCATTGCAGCATATACTCCATAGAAAGAATCTGATTTTTGGGTTGGTGCGAAGCTGCCAAATTTTTGTCCAAAGGGCTTTAGGTGTTTGATAGGAGGTAGTGGGAGTGTTTGTTGTTGAGGATTCCCGTGTTTGGCGAATGCTATTGTATCCACTTTTGACAGTGTAGTCTCCAGAGTTGTTTGCTGTCCACGTTAATCTGTCTGGGCTGGGATTTGTACTTAGCGGAATAGCCATGATTTCCTTGACTATGCTTGCATCAAATAAATCAGTAAGTTTGTTGATGTCCCATGCCCTTGCTTGTTGGTTTATCAATTCAGCTACCACACTTGGTTCTAGGGTGTTGGCAGGGCCATAAATTTTCCCTGATGATAACCATTGATCCTCTCGATTCTGATTTTTCCCCGTTCCCACTACCCATCTTGTGTGTGGCTCTAGGACTTCTCTACCCAGCAATAAGCTTTGCCAACCCCACGATGATTGCTGCTTTTTTTGTGCATTCCAAAAATCTCCATGAGGGAAATAAATGCTTTTCAACACTCTACTCCATAGTGCGTCCGGCTTTTGGACTAATCTCCAGGCCTGCTTAGCTAGCATTGCTCTGTTAAATTCTGCTAGATCCCTAAATCCTAGGCCACCACGATCCTTTCTGCGTTTTAGAGTCTCCCAATTTTTCCAGTGAATACCCCTCCTTGATACATGTTGTTTCCACCAAAATGAGGCAATTTTTTTTCTCTATAGCTCGACATATAGACAATGGGATTTTGAAGATAGACATGGCGTACTGGGGTAATGCTTGAATGACTGTCTTTAGAAGGATTTCTTTCCCCGCCTTTGAAATTAGCTTCTCCTTCCAGCTTTCTAGCTTGCTCTCGACTCTAGTTAGGATCCAGTTGAACATGTGCTTCTTAGATTGTCCCCACTCCGATGGAATGCTTGGGTATTTCCCAGTTTTGTCGATTATAGGAACCCTCAATGCAGTGGTCATGTTCTGTTTGAGTAGTTGGGGACACTCCTTGCTAACTAGGAGACCTGATTTGTTTAAGTTAATGGCTTGTCCCGAGGCATAACAGTATTGGTTTAGGATGCTGGCTAGGTTTTGTGCTTCCATTACTGTGCCATTCAGGAAGAAAATAGCATCGTCAGCGAATAGGAGATGGGATAGGGTGGGACATGTGGGATTTAGCTTGATGCCTCTTATGGTCCCTTCCGCAACAACATTGGACATCATGGTTGAGAGGGCGTTAGCGACAATAATGAATAGATAGGGCGAGAGAGGATCCCCTTGCCTTATCCCTCTCTGAGGTTTGAACTCCACCGAAGGCTCACCATTTACTATAATGCTGAATGTTACTGTTGAGATGCATTGCTGAATCCAATGGATCCATTTTTCATCAAAACCCACTTTTCTCATGTAAGCACCCAGAAAATCCCATTCAATTCTGTCATAGGCCTTTTGCATGTCGAGTTTCAGGATTGCTTGGAACTTTCGCTTTCTTTTCTTCACTCTTAATTGGTGAAGCACCTCCTGAACAATGTAAATATTGTCTTTGATTTGTCTTTCGCTCACAAAGGCACTTTGTTCCGTTGCAATGACCCTTGGGAGCCATGGTTTCAGCCTATTAGCCAATACCTTTGCGATGACTTTGTATGTAAAGTTGCACAAGCTAATGGGCCTAAACTGGGTGATTTCTTCTGGATTTTTAACTTTGGGAATGAGGACTATATGTGTTCTGTTTAACTCTAAATCAAGTCTGCCATGGTTTAGGAATGAGTGCACCATATTGTAGAGATCCTCATGTAATGCTGACCAATTTTTTTGGTAAAACAGGCCATGAAATCCATCCGGTCCAGGTGCTTTGTGGGCTCCTAGCTGAAAAACAGCTGTTTTGACCTCCTCTTTCGACACTTGCATAATCAACGCCTCATTCATCTCATTGGGGATAGTGCGAGGGCATTGGTCAAGGATTGGCTGGTAATTTCTATCTCCCACTGATGTGAATAAGTTCTGGTAGAAACTTCGAATATGCTGTTTTAAAGCTTGGGGATCTCTGCACCAAGTCTGTTCATTAATTTTCAGCATGGTGATCTTGTTCCTCTGTCTTCTCTGAATTGTCGTAGCATGGAAATACTTAGTATTTTGGTCCCCCCATTTCAGCCAGTTAATGCGGGACCTCATTCCCCAGTACATTTCTTCCTGACGCCATAATTCTTCAATTCTTATAATGATGTTTCTGAATTCCTCCCCATTTTGATCCCTTGTTACTTTGTTAGTAAGCTGTGTGAGCCTTGTTTTGAGCTGAATAATTTGTTTTTGAGAATTCTGGAATTTGCCCTTGCTCTATATGCTAAGTGTTGTAGCTACCTCCCTGAGTTTCGCATTTAGATTGAGCTGTTGTGTACTGTCTTCAGCCCATTTCTTCTTTATTAACTCAGCACAATCTTGGTCTTCCAGCCAATATGCTTCAAATTTAAAGGGCTTTCTTCTTGATTTATCAGGCTCATCAACAGATAGTAAGATGGGGCTGTAGTCAGAACCTATGGCGGGCAAGGCGTAGGCTGCAGCATGTAGAAAGGTAACGCGCCAGTCTAAGGTACACACTGCCCTATCCAAACGCTTTTTGACCAAATCAGCCCCTTCCCTCTTGTTAGACCAGGTATACGCACATCCTTTGCTCTCTATGTCCATCAAAGAACAACTGTTTAGGAAATCTCGGAAGGCCTGAATCCTATAGCGATCCACTTCGCGGCTGCCTATCTTTTCCCAATGATAGAGGACTTCATTGAAATCTCCTAGGCATAGCCAAGGCAGGGTATTGCTTGGACTAGTGGCCCTTAGAATGCTCCATAACTCCTGTCTCTCCTGGAAATTTGTGGATGCATGTACGAAGGAGATGCGCATAATTTCTCCACTGCTTAAGACTTTACATTGGATATCAATGATAACCCTTGAACTGAAATTGACGTCCACCCTCACCTCCTCGTCCCACATGAGTGCTAATCCTCCCGCAATACCGATAGGTTCAATGAGAAAAGATTGGGTGTACTTGAGATTTTTCCTTATCCCATCCACCATAGGGTCTTTATTTTTGGTTTCCATTAGAAATACCAGATTGGGCCTTTCCTGAGCTACTAAAGCTCTAAGATGCCGAACTGTCAAGGGTGTGCCCAACCCTTGGCAGTTCCAACTCAGGATCCTCATGGCTGCTGCGGTGGCTTATTAGGGCTAGCCACCAAAGCCCGTGGGTGAACGTCTTCCCAAAGCTAAATTGGGGTTTCCAATAATAAATCTTCATTTACTGCAAGAGAGGGAGGGGTTTTTTTCTCATATGGGCTGATACGTTTCTGTTTTTTTGGAACCGGTGTTTTGTAGGGTGTTTTCTCTTTTTTGGACTTCCCCTCTATCAGCTCTTTGTCTGCATTTTTGTGATATATTAACTGATTTGGTAGTACTCTCTTCCCTTTGCTGGATGCAGTCTGATCTATTACCTCCATCTTAGAAGTGGTGTCAACTGCAGCAGGATTAACAAGCACTATAGCCATCTGATTTTGCTCTGCATCATCAGCACTTGGCACCTCCTCAGTGAGGTTTATCGGTTGGGTTGAAGCTACTGTATCTTCAATCGTTGTTGAGTCAATTTCCCCATAAAAAGCCTTCCAAAATTGACTTGTTTCTCGGGCTTCCGCTTTCAGCCACGAGCCATAGCGCCCTGGTTTGTCCTGTGGTAGGCCTGTTTCCTCATAAGGTGTATCTGGACACAAAGTTGCATAATGTCCTATTCTGCCACATGAATAGCAATAATGGGGAAGTCTTTCATATTTAAAATCGAGCCACCATTTCTTCCCCCCAAAGCTAATTATTGTTCCTGTTTGTAGCGGTTGCGACAAGTCCAACCGGACCTTCGCCTTTCCCACCTTGCGGGAGTTGTTGGACCTAGCTTCAAACTTGATGTCCTCTACCTCACCCAGTTTTGAGGCAATTAAACGCACATAACCTTCATTTGCTTTGGCTCGTGGGAGGCCCAATATGTGCACCTAGAAAGCATAATGGGTGAATTCATAGCAATGTTCAGGTATGGTCGGGTCTCCTTCTTTTAATACTAATAAATTGCTAGCAAAGGACCATGGTCCAGTATTCAGAACTCGATTTTTCTCTTCTACTGAGCTAAAGATGAAAGAAAAGTATCCAGGTTCTAGCACTTCACATTGTACAGATTCTGTTTTCCAAGCTTTCCTCATTGTGCTAATAAGAGCCTGAACATTAACATTTGGTTTGGAGTATAGTTTACCAAAGAGGGTACAATCATTTACCTGCTGTTCATCCTCAAGAATTTCCTCATCAAGTTCTGTGATCACCGCTGCTGACCATAGATCGCCCATACTTTTGCACAAAGCCGCCATTCTGAGGTGGGTCTCCTCCATTGCTGAAATTTCGAAATAATGACGTATTGTATGGGAGATGGGCTGATTTTGGGAAATGGAGTGAAGGGAGCTCAGATGATGAAGGGGATGCCGCCCACCAGACAAAAGTATGAGTTTACAAGGGAATCTGCTTCAATCAGGGGCAGACTGGAAGATGGGTAGCTAGGGATCCTCACTCGCCCAAAGCTGGAGAATGCGGCTTCATGGTGCTCGATTCTGACCAGATCTGGAGAGGCTTAGTCGGGTGGGAGATGGGCCATTGCAGCCATTGAAGGAATTTTTTGGGATTAGGGTTTATGGATGTAGGGATTTCTATCACCAGTGAGGGATAGGGAAAAGCTCACCCAAGGTGAGAGAGAAAACGAGAGAGCCTAATTCAAACTCGGTATGTAGATGGTTAATAGGTATAATATGATGCTGATTTGATTTTTTCCCATTTTTTCGTTTTACGTGTATTTAACGTAGTCTTATAAAGTTTCTTACTGTATATAAATCAATTAACGGCTGAGATCTTATATTTTGTGATCAATCGCTGACTAATCAATCTATTTATGGTTTTTGTAGAAATTGCAGGTGCAGCGGCGTTTATGTCAAGAGTTTTTTTTTGAGCGATTCTACTAGGTCATTCAATTATAGACATTTGGACAAATGGGCTGATGGAGAAAATAAAAGCTCATAGTATGAACCATAAAGTCCCTTTCTAGCAAAAGAAAACAAAAACTATAAAGTCCATTTCCACACTTATTTCCAATACTTCATGTCAATTAATACAATTTAAAATTGCCTATCTACCTCAAGAAAAATCGAACGAATCACCCCTGGTCCAATTCTGACGTGACGGCATGTTTAATGGCCACCGCCATCTCAGACACTCTGTGCTCCACCTTCTGCCCCACTTGCCTTCCATCAAGCTGGTGCTCAATCAGTGGAGCCGTGTTAGAGTCGAGGTAGTGCAAGAACAGGACCATGACAATGGAGCAAACAAACATGGGTATTGGTCCGAAGAACCAGAGAAGCAAGTTGAGAGCAAAGTACAGTGCCCTGAGCCCAACGGACCAGAAATCACCGCCTCGGATGACGGCCAACTCGACGCTCTTCGGAGGGATGCTCAGGCTCGGCGTGCTGATCAGGTAGTTGGCGTGGACGAAGTGCCGGGCCGACTGGACGAAGCACGAGAAGGCGAGGAGGAAGCAGATGAGGAGGCAGATGTACTTGATGGAGATGGTGGTGGGCCGAGTGTCGCCGTAGACAAGGTCGCTCTGGAAGAAGTTATTGGTGGTGTTGCTGATCCAAGCGCCGATCAGGGAGCTGAGGGTGAGCGAGACGGTGGACAGGAACGTCGCCGCCGATATGTTGGAAGAGATGACCGCGAGACACGTGCCAAAGTCCCTCCTCTCACCCTGCAAGATCACACCGTGTTTACAGTTTGAACTTTGATTGATCAGAAATGGGACGGAAACAGCGCAAGCACCCGAATCGATCAAGTTTCCACTCTTTTCGCAATGATCCTTTTCATGAATTTTGTACAAAGCTGGTTGCACGACCATTTAATCGATAAGGTCGACCAATCAGAGGACGGCACAAACCGCAGTTCGTAGTTTTTCACGGTCCGATGGGTGGGAATCGGGGGAGTGCGTTGAACTGAAAGGAGAAAGGAGAGAGATTTGACCTGCATGTTGGCCTGAACCCAGAAGCGCTTGTTGTGATTCTCAAAGCCCATGACGGTGGTGTGAGGCTGATGGAGGTATCTGTAGAGGAGGAAGATATGGTACCCGAACATGATGAGCAAGCCGCTCGGAACCAGCACCAGATCCAGATCTTTCTTCTCAAACCCCATCCTTTGGCTTCTCTGTGAGATGTTGCTCCGTGCTTGACTTATCTGAGAGAGAGAGAAAGTGAGTGGACGATTAGGTGGTCGCTTAAACAGTATCGTTGATTAAAGAACTGAATTCATGTGGAATAAATGAGAGATTTGGGGTTTGTTCAATTAGTTGTTTATGGCACCATTGACTTCTCTTGTTAGGCGGCTTGCTTATGCAAATTGCAATTATCTTATTGTTTTTATATGTGAAATCCTGTTGGAATTTGGTGTGGGATATCCAGTTGACGTTTTTGCTTCACTGTAACACCCACCGTTTAGAAACCATATTGGTCACCATTTCGATACCTTCTTCAAGAAAGATTATTAAGAGGGAGCTCGAATTCAAATTAATATTTTTGTTATCAAGAAAATTATAAATATGAATATATCCAGCTAATCATGATTTAATATGTGAGGTGGGAGATCATCAGACAAATGCCTAAGATGAAAAATATTCTTATCGTTGCATCCAATTTTAGACTTTATATCCCAGAAAATATAGTGCATGATTTAACTGTCTTTGATTCATGTTAGTATTGATCACATCCAAAACACGACCAAATAATCAATATCTTCTCCATTATATGTCCTGTTCTGAAAGAGTCTTCTTACTGTCGTAAATTTTAGACAAGGGATGGGATGTATCCCTTTTCCGTTCAACATAGAGGAGTGATGGATCCATGCCACGACTAACCTTTGTTGGATACACGTGTATGAGAGCACACTTGACGAAAAAAGGACTAGTCGTGTTTCAAATAGAGTTAAAACTTGTCAAGACGTTTTGAAATATAGGCAATTCGAGTAACTTTGTGCATTTTGTACACTGCTTGCATGTGACTGATGTCCAATTCTTGTAAAATACTTATCAAAACATATGATTAGAGAAAGTTTTCTGATCACGGGCTGAATGGCCCATTGTCCTGCCTAGGACGGCATGAGCCACAAGGGCTCGAAGATTTTTTAGATGGTTTGGCTAATGATATTTAGGCTTTATTTATTTCACAAAAAAATGAATGATTTGAAAATTATTTTGATAAAAATAATCACTTACACCACTTGAGATCAATAGTAAATAAAAACGTTTATAAATATGAAATTTTTTTGTAACTTCATTTTTGTAAGTAATATAAGTAATTATTTTTAGAAAAATATTTTAGGAGGAAGAACACTAAGAGTACTATAACTTTCGTACGACGCTCACTTTGATGCCAAAACTTTCTTTTCACTCATTTGAATGCCAAATTGGAGTGAAGTTGTTTAGTTAAGTGCCACTTCTGGCCAAAATGCATATGTGGACTTTTTAATGATTTTTCTTTTTTTTTTTTAATAATTTTCGACGCCAATGTGGTTTCCGACGGTGACCCTCGCTAGCCAATATGGATTCTTCATGCAAAACGACATCGTTTCTCCTCATCTCGTCTCTCTTCTTTTTGCCCTTTTTACTTTTTTTTTTCTTTAGGGCTGGTGAGGGTCATCGGTGACCCTCACTGGTCGTGGAACCCTCACCTTGGGCCACGAAGGCTTGAGGTGAGGCTGTCGGAGCTCGGTTGACTGCTGGTGAAGGTCGTCGCGGCCTCGCCCGCGGTTGGCAAGGGTCTCACCAGCCAGAACCCAAATCTAGTTGGCGAGACCCTTGTCACTGTGGGGGAGGTCGCGACGGCCTTCGCTAGTGGCCAACCGAGCTCTAACAACCTCACCTTGGGCCTTCATGGCCCAGGGCAAGGGTTTCGCGGCTGGCGAGGGTCATCGATGACCCTTGCCGGCCCTAAAGAAGAAAAAAAGCAACAAAAGCAACAAAAAAATTCCAAAAAATTCCAAAAAATTCCAAAAAATTAATAAATATATTAAAATATTGTTTATCAATAGCCACATCAGCTTTTCCAACAGCAACGTCAACTTTTCTAACGACTAAATCGGAAGTGGCACTCAAATAAACGTTTTTTTAAACTTGTGGCACTCAAGTGAATGAAAAAAGTTTTGGCACCAAAGTGAGAGCCGTACGAAAGTTATAGCACTCCTAGTGTTATTTTGCCAATATTTTACATATAATTTTTTTTACAAAACAAATGAAGTCTCAATGACAAAACCTGACCCTACGATGATGGACAGTCATGGGTATAAATATAGGCCACCTGATCCAAATCCGAACCTACGAAATGATCTCTCTTTCGTCCAACTACAAAATGGAGGAAATGAGAACCTTTCGTTATTAAATACAACATTGCATATCAATCCAAGTGCAACATGTGTCCCAGCTAGCTACCTATGAGATAAAGCTCGATAGTACTTATATCAAACCTTTGCCTAATCGTCACTAGGGCTCTAGCCTTACCTTCCGTTTAATCTTGAAAATCATCCAATCTATCCTATTTTTCAAGAAAAGTCAAATTAGTAAAAATAAGTATAATTTGACTTTCAGCTTATAGTCCGCATCCTCTTTTTTGGAGATATATTGTTGATCTAGTCCAACAGTTATTTAGTATTTTTTTTCCACTAACAGCCTCTAGGATGAGCAGAGTAGTGACCATATCAATAAGTTGTCTTTATGTCCTCAATTCGCAAAAACTTAGAGCGACATTATTGCCATTTTTCATTCTCAAGGACATATTCTAAAATCAAAGTATAACTTTCTACTTCTTGAGAAATCAACACTTCACCACATATATGATTGCATAGCCTAGATTTATGCTGCATTTGGTAACATCCATTCCCGATAACAATTTATGTTCAAAAATAATTTTTCTATTTTTATTCACTAGAATAATTTCTGAACAAAAGAACATGTGTGGCAACTATATAAAATTTCTATTTCTAAGAATAGAAAAAAATAGGAATACATTTAGTATGACTTTCAAATTTTTTTTGTAACATAGAATTTTTTTAGTTTTTAAATAATTTTTTGAGACTTTTCTGATTTTTTTATTTTTTTTATTTTTTCCCTCCCTTCTTCTTCCTCCTCTAGCCAGTGGCTGGGCCTAGACAATAGCTCAGAACCAACCAAGAACAAGAGCCAGTGACCTCATCGGCCTCAAGGGAGCCTCACCGATCCCCAATGAGATTGGCTTCGCCCAGCCATGGCAAGGCCAACCTTGCCTAACAACGGCAAGGTTACCTGACCTCATCTTTGGCTGGTCGTTGGCCATAGCTGAGGCCCAGCGACTGGCTGAAGGAGGAAGAAGAAAAAAAGAAAAACAAGAAAATAAATTGGCCTATTTCTTAAATTATTTTTAGAAACAAAGAAGTAAGTCTTTTTTACTTTTTATCTCTGTTATAAATCTATTTCTAATTAATTTTCTATTTTAGAGAATAGAAAAGTTAACCGATATTTTTAAATAGATTTCTATTTTTTCTATTATGGAAAATAAAAAAGTTAGAAAAACAGCTATGTTAGGTTGCGCATGGTAACCATTCTGTTTCTATTTCTGGAATAGATTTATATTCCAGACCTATTTCTAGAACAAAAATCCTTTTGGTAAAACAATTTCAGTTTTCTATTTCTAGAACAGATTTCTTTTCCAGAAATAGGTTTGGAACATAAATCATAAACAAAAATTTTTTTCCTTTTCTGTTTCTGGAACAGAAATAAGAAATTATTTTTCTCTCTCTTCTCAACTAAAGGCTATCCTTCACGTCTCTTTTGGTTCTACCAAACCCTAATTTCTGCCTCCTTCTCCTTTTCCTTCTTCAACGCCTCCTTCACTCACCTCGAGCCCCAACCCCATCTTCCTCGCAAAACTGATCTCGTTCGCGTAAATCTTATCGAACACATCCGTGTACACCTTGTAAAACCCCTTCCCCGAATCGGAGTACCTCGAGAACACAGTGTTCGAGAAATACGAGAACATATTTGGGACCGACAAGCTCGACATCGAGTTGCTGCGGTCGGAGAACCAGATCTGCGAGCGGTGAGAATCATACCAAGCGCGCTCCTTGGGGTCAGAGAGGACCTCGTAGGCGTGCGCGAGCTCCTAGAACTAGGTGGTGGCTTCCTTCGAGGACAGGCGGGATTGGACGAGCTTGTCCGGGTGGCGCTGGAGGGCGAGCTTCTTGTAGGTGGCGCGTATTTCCTCGGTAAAGGGGGAGATTTGCGGAGCAGCAGCAGCTTTTGTGGCCGCCGATTGTTGATCCAAGACGCGGCTCAATCAACTCCTTCGCTCCTTCTTCTTCATCGTCTTCGCCGATTGCTGTGGCTGATCTCGTTGCTCTGGTCAGTTCCTATGCTCTTTCTATCTCCGTTAACTCTCTCTCTATCTCTGTGTCCTCATCTGTGTTGAATACGCGTCAATATTTTCTTCTTCTTCTTCCAATCGCCTGACCCTATTTCATGTGAATTGATTTGTCCTTACAATTTCAGAAAAAAAATTGACTGCTTAGAAGGAAGAGTTACATTGCTATGACAGTAGATTTTTGAAAGAGTTTTCTTGATAACTTATGAGTAACGCAAATCTTTGGGGATTAGGTGGTCCTCCAGCTCATTGCTGTAAGATAAAATTTTATGATGTCAAGTTTCTGTGATGACTATTAGTGTTGCGTTGAGAGAGGCGTTGCATTGCTTTCTTTGGGATTATTTGCACACTGCTCCTAGTCATGATCATGATTTTGTGCCTACATCAACTTGAAATCACCCAAAACTCAGTCTGTTGATTTAGTCCAAATCTGGTCGCTTGGCCTTAGTCTAGACCATTGTCGATTGGAGACAAAGACGGTGGGGCTAGGCCAAGGGGCGATGGCTATTGATGGGAGTAGGAGATAGAACTCAGTTTCTATGGTGGACCATTCGTGTTGCTAGCATGTCGATCCCTTACCATCGATACAACAACGGTGGCAAAGGGATGTGGTTGGTCAAGCTAGACATCATGAGTTGGTCTAGTTGTGCTTGCCTTGGGCTTAGGAGGAGGAAAATTCTCTGCCCGTTCCCTTTGTGAACACATGAAAATGAGTACCATATGAAGGGTCTAAAAAGCCAGCCACTCACTAATGTTGAACGAAACTATAGGCATATACTAATTATAAGAAGAACATACGTCAAAACACATAGGAGTACATGAAAAACAAGTACTTGAATAGAGTTCAATTGATTACTCATTCCATTTTGTAATGATGCGCATCAAGTTTTAGATAAGAAATCACATAAGGATTGTTACATGATACATAATGTGTAGCTCATTTGTTTTCCCCAATCGATTTTGTTTTTTTAGTCCCACGTACTCGTTCCATGCTCAATCCAAAGCTTGTCCTGTTTTGGTTCTTCGGGTGTAGTTTGTGAGTCAATGATGGTGCACTCTTTCAAATGAACATCATGGGGCAATATATAGTTAGATGATGGCAGGTTTATGACTTGCTTTTAGTTGCATGAAATTAGTAGTGCTAAGAACATCTAGATACTCTGTCCAATAACTAGAATATAACTAATTTATACCACGCTTGATATGTCATATACAACAACTGCAGCTGTTGCTCCTCGATAGTACATAGGGGCCAAGTTGTGATATTGTTCCTGTCCGACTATGTCCCATATGTCGAACTTAACTATTGCTTCGGCTAATGACAATATTTGCGTGAAAAATGCAGCTCCAATTGTTGGTTCCTACAACAGGGTTTTGATGAGCTGTAACATTTGATAAGACAAGTGAGACCAAATTTTAGGTAAAGAAATGAAAGGAACCTAACCTAGTTATCAAAGAATTGGCCTTTATGAATCTTAGCACCAAACTTGTTTTCCCAGCTCCCATGTCCCTCGGGAGCACCTAAATAGATAAGCATGAAATAATTTAACTCAACCATAACCATGGGAGCAAATGGTATTCAGATCACAAATTTGCAGTTAGTTTGGCCCTAAATCTAAGCAACACTATCAGTTATGATGAACTCTTGACTTGTAAATATATTTCTGAAAAATCAAGATGACCAACAAAAAGTAAAAACTGTAGAACTAGATTGCAACTTGCCATTGCAAAAAACAAAAGCAGATGGAATTGAATGGAAACATGGCAGAAAAGATTTTGTCCAAGCATCAGTTTTTCATTTAATGCGCTTGGTATTGAAAATAGAAATGTTAAAAATAAGCCCAAACAAAAAATATGGCAAAAGAGAGTAACTTAATGTAGATGTGATTGTGGATTATTCTCCTCTTGTTTGTACTAGGTTAAAGGCCTAGAGTCAAGATTCTGTTGCCAACGGATTCCCAATGGCAGGCACAAGTAAATGCACAAAGCAGAGTACTAATAGCAATTTTGAGTAAAAACCAAAGTATTTCAGATTGCTGTTTTTACAATTCTAATTAGGAACTAGAACCAAAACCTACACTCAAATGGACAAGGAACCAAGAAAGAACTCTGGCCTTATAATGCTGCAAAGCTACCCATAAAGAATATACAATCAAAGTTGGAACCCTCCCAATTCAGTTCTAAGAATTGTACAATTACATGACGATGTTTCCTTTTAATTTTCTTCATGCATTCTTTTCTATTGATAATCACAGAATATTTCATTGATTTGATCTTGACATGAAAGCTTTTTTTCTTGAATGGGTACAACAATTGATATGGCTCATTTGATGCTTAACCAGTTAAAGTTAAATGGCATCCCAAAAAGAGGCTTTTATGGCAAAGTGGACTGAGCCTTTGACTAATGAACTTGTAAGTTTGTTAGTAGCAGAGGTAAAAAAGGGAAATCGCACTACATGTACCTACAACAAAATAGGATGGAATAACATACATATCGAATTCAATAAACGGACTGGACTTCACTTTAGTATAGTTCAGTTGAAGAACAAGGTCAATAAACTGAAGAGGCAGTATGGTAGTTTCAAGAAACTTTTGTCACAATTTGGATTTGGATGGGATAATGTAAACAGTACAGTTGCCGTAGTGGATCAAAGTGTATGGGAGACTCACATTAAGGTATCACTTTATTTGGGTCATTTCATTTTTATTGTGAATGCAAGTTTTGATTGTATTGCTGACATATGTTATTATTGTGAAATTATAGGATAATAGTGAATGGGCTAAATTTAAGAATGATGGGTTTCCTCAGTATCTTGATTTGTGTATTGTATTCGGTGATGCATATGCTACTGGAGAGTATGCATCAGGAAATGTAGAAAAAGTGGTGTTGTCCTCGGAGGGAGATGACAATGGTGTTGATGGTGGTGGTGATGGTGGCGGTGATGTTGGTGGTGATGTGATAGGTGATCCGGAGGAATTGGATGAACACCCTATTGATGATGGAGACTTCACGCCTAACGTGACTAGTACTTTAGACCGTCAGAAGCACAAGTTAGATAGGACTCCAAATTCCAAAAGGAGGAGGAAGAGTAGCACATATGATGTTTCCAGTGCCTGTAAAGCCATTCACAAAATGATGAAATTCAAGACTAGTCAATCAACAAGTGGCTCTGTGACCTCAGATGTCCCATCACCGGTAGACCCCTACTCCATAGGAGCTGTGGTTGCTATCCTAAATGGCATGCCTAACTTGGAACAGGATCTTTACAACAAAGCTGTGAACCAATCATGTCTTAATGCCACTTGGAGAGAAGCTTTCATCATTTCTCTACCTGAAAGGAGACATGGACTTTTGGAATCTCTTTAAAGAGATATTTAGAAATATTTTTAGCTTGATTTCGCTTTATGACTTATGTATTTAAGAATCTTTTTTTTTTTTTTCGGATGCAACTATGAAAACTTTGTGGCTATTGTTGATTGTTATTGGATTCCTTACTTATTTGTTGTGTTTATGTTCTTATTTCGTGTGATGTTATAGGTAATATGGAAGGTGGTGAAAGTAGTCTCCATAGTGATCAAGTATTAGCAGTTGAATCAGTTGAACTCGACTTTGATGATTCTGATATCAATATACTGATAGCATGGTTATTTGTAGTTGCGGTGGATATGTCCATATACACGAGAGAACCTATTAGGGATAGCATATTGTCATGACCTGAATGGATGAGAGAGGTTCTTCATGGGCATTCAGATAGAGTATATGAAGCTTTTAGAATGGAGAGACACGTCTTTCTTAACCTTTGTGATTTGATGAAGGCAAGCAGTTGGTTAGCAGATAGTCGATATATAAGAGTAGATGAACAAATTGGAATCTTTTTATCTATGATTTGTCACAAAAACTCAAATAGAAATTTATGTGAGAGATTTCAACATTCAAGACAAACGATCAGCAAGTATTTCACTATAATGTTGAAAGCAATTCTCGAACTAGCAAAAGAGATTATCAGACCACCTTCCTTTGATGTTGTCCTAAATGAAATTCTTATGGATCCCAACCATAATCTTTACTTCAAGGTAAGATTTTCATACATTTCTTTACACCATTAGTTTTATTTTATTAATAATATTGTATAATACTAGTCTTTGATAAAATGACAGGGTTGCATAGGCGCTATTGATGGTACCCATGTTCATGCTTCTGTACCTGTGTCGAAGCAAATCCCATTTAGAGGCAGAAAAGGAATTACCACTCAAAATGTTTTGTGTGCATGCTCATTTGATATGAAATTTACTTTTGTGTATGCTGGTTGGGAAGGATCTGCCAATGATTGTCGGGTTCTATCAGCAGACACTCGAGACTCCTCACTTGGAATTTCCTCGACCACCACCAGGTATTTACTTGTTCTATAAGGAGTACTTTCTTTATGATTGTATCCCTTTTGCAAATCATGAGCAATATATGAATACCTTGTTATAGGAAAATACTACGTGGCAGACTCTAGTTATGCATCAACTCTGGGATTCTTAATTCCTTTTAAAGGTGAACGGTATCATCTAAATGATTACAGGGGTAGAGCGAGACGGCCAAGAACAGCAAGAGAGTTATTTAATTATAGGCATTCTTCACTGAGGAATGTCATTGAGAGGTCATTTGGGACATTAAAGAATCGCTTCTTTATTTTGAGACACATGCCTTCATTTGCAATTCGAAAGCAAGCATATATTGTAATTGCATGTTGTGCTATTCATAATTACATCCATGATCAAGATAGGAGGGATAAGAACTTTTCCCTATATGGAGATCCAGAGTACCCATTTGGTCCTACACAAGATGAGGCTACAGGGGATACATCAACCGAGGAGGGAACTGAGATGAATATGCTTAGGAAAAGTATTGCCAATAAAATGGCAAGGGATCATAATATGCCGAAGATTCCATGAAATTGTGTTTTTAACTATTGTAATGTATTTTAATTATTTTGTATTTAAAGATTTCCTATGGTAGCTCTCGTAATGTGATGTTATATTGGAGGACATCCTATATTAACTCTAGTTATATGATATTGTATTTGAGGATTTCCTATCTTAACTCTTGTAATATGATATTCTATTTGAGGATTTCCCTTATTTGTAGTGGTCTTTTATGACAAGCTTCATCATACTTCATAAAAATTACCATTTTTGCAAAATTTGCTGCAAATTACCTAATACCCGTTGTCTGAAGTTACAAAGCAATTATTTACCTTTCTTTTCTCGAAGGTTTTGATATTTCTTGTTTCTTCACACTGCAAAAACAAGCAAGAAAAAAAAGAAAAAGCAAACAAAAAAAAACACAAGAAAAGAAACCTGACAAACATCACTGATTCGCAATCCATACCGGTCACCACCTTCTCTTATTGTCTAAGAGAGAGAGAGAGAGAGATGGGTAAAATTCTTTTTGCAGAATTCAAAGCCAAACTTTAGGCACTTGACACGGTTGTCCGCCTTTAAAGAGAGATGGGTAAAATTCTTTTTGAAGAATTCAAAGTCAAAATTTAGGCACTTGACACGGTTGTCCACCTTCATTCTACCAAATTTTTGGGGACCTTTGGCTATTGCGCTCCAAAGTAATGCATATCAATCTCTCTTTTCTATTGTATGGAGACCATTGATAAGTATTTTGTTTAGCTATAATTGTCTATCCAAGTGGATGTTGAAAATTTCTGGTTAAGAAAATATGATATAACAAATTTCACTTTGTTTTTGGGTTTATAAGCATTTGAAATTTGTAAAAATGAACAACTCACTTAATCCAAAAGAAAAAAATCTCTTTCAAGAAATAGAATTTTTTTTCAGTTATCAAACGCGTTTTTTTGTCCAGAAACTCATCTAGAAGTAGAAATAGAAAAATCTATTTCTGTTCCAGAAATGATTTCTGAAATAGAAATATTATCATTTGCGCCCTTACTTAACGAAACCTTGTTCTTCCGTTTTCTTATTCCCCTTTCTTCTTTTCATTTTGCACTTGTCCTCTCCCTCTCTTTCGGAGAAGCTCGCAACCCCACAACACAGGCAGCTCACCATCTCTCTCGCCACTCTGTTCGTCGCCACATCACTTGTTCCGTCGAGCTGGACGACTCACCACCACTCATGGGGCCAACACCACAATCCCTCCGTACACACAAACTCTCTCTCTCTCTCTCTCTCTAGCTTGGATAGGGCTGTTGAGTGTAATAATGAATCTAGACTATGGATTGAGACATTGTTGGAAGAAAAATGATATTTTTGTTAATAGAGGAACAATAGTAACTGATGGAAGGGGGTAAAGTGGTACCGACAGAAAAGCCTAAAAATGATTCATTTATTATAAAGCCTGTTTGGGATTTATGACATCGTTTATTAAACTAATCTTATAAACTAATGTCCGTATACTTCATATTCTTTCCCATGTTCCCTTTTCGGTCAAGCAAGAATACAAGTTTCCTCCACTAGGGTTTAAGAGTAGAGTCTCCACCCAGTCATGTATATACGGAAGGATGAAAATCTTCATGCATATTGTATTTTCTTGGTAGGTAACGCCCGCTGAAAAGCGGATAGATTCTTTTAATACGCCAATAATAATATGCCACATTAAAGGTCAAATGAACTTATTAGTACCTTCTTATTCTTCTCAATGAAATTATTATCGGTACATGATACCTTTTTGTGTAAGGATACAGATCCGTTGTCTCCCACTCTAATCCCATCTGGTATGTGCAAGAATCAGATGACAACTCGACGGCTTGGCTTAACTAATTATGGCGGTTGGGCTCGAATGCAGCGGCAGCTACTTCGACTTTGGTATTGATTGGGTTGGCGCCGCAATCTAGCATTAAGCGGCTAAGGAAAGGAGGAGGAGGAGAGAGAAAAGAAGTATGTTTGCGTGCTAGGGATTGTGGGATTTGTATCAAATATCGCGATTCCATGGAGAGAAGGCGTAGAGGCCTGTACCAGGGGATAGTAGATCTGCATCCCTTGTATCAAACAAACACGCACTCCCTAGGAAAAAAACTTCAATGAGAGACCTTGAAACAAACTTAGGAATTATATATTGTTGCCTGAAGCTGACGTCTGATAAAAGTTTCTCCCACTCTTTCTCGGTCCTCTCTTCTTCTTTTTTGTGACCACGGTCGTCATGCATACATCGAAGAAGAGCTTTGTCACAGTTTCTTAAGCATCATCCTCAGTCCCACTTATCACAATTTCTATGATTATTATCTTCCCTTGCTCATTGATTCTGTCCCCAATTGCTTCTTTGGATTTCTCAGCACCTTCACACAGTCTTTGTCGGTCCAAGCATGTTACATCAACTATGACCAACGAGCAATGCATTCTGGTGGAGATTATAGAATCAGCTAATATATATGAAGTGAGAAGTTCGGTAATTTATTGACTAATGTTGCGCCCAAAATTGGCTGATTGGGCCGAAGATGAAAAAGAAGGCCATCAGGCCCATTTCACCAGAAAACAGATCAGCCCAAAGGTTCGAACGAGGCCAATCATGGAAGATACCGAGGACTCGGCACCAGTAACTGCTCGGGAGCAAGACGATAAGAATAGAGGCAGTTTGAAGAATTGGTGCCAACAGTATCGTGGATAAGATTGTACAGTTATTAGGGTGAAGTTGACTTTTCCAGGGAAATTCAAAGTTGAAATGATAACCGCTAGGTAGTGATCACTTGCGAGAGTTAGCTATAAATAGCCCAGAGGACGCCATTGTAAATGATCTTTGGACAAATCAACAATCACAGAAACACTTACTTTTTAGCTATCTTTTCCTTATTATTGCACATCTACATTTTCTATCGCACGTTATTTATCTTATGTTATCCTTTACTTTATTGCCTGTAGTGTAGAATCAGTTCTTTCCTTTTTGGAATGACATAGGACTTGATTCAAATAATAAAACTGAAGATTTGCCCCTTCGATGAAAGATATTTTGTCTAATAACATTCTCAGTGGAACAACTAACAATAGAAAACGCTGGGGAATGTCAAAAGTATATGAATCTTACCATCGAGAATGAAGTTTTCCAATATTAGTTTCTCAAATGAAAAGTATGCTATAATTGCCTCAAACTTTTTATTTTCCGATATAATTATATCGATAAAATGCCCCTCTCCCCCACTAATTATATGACCTTAGGTGTTGGGGTTATATCCCGAGAAGACTTTTAGGAAATGGTGGCGAAGGCATCGTTTGTTAACATTTCTATTTCTCTACTTTTTTTATTTTTTTTCAAAATAGAAAAAGAATAGAAATCCATTTGGTAATATCTACTAGTATTTTTCTTCTCGGGAATAAAAAATTGTTCCAATGAATAGATTCGGTATAGAAACAAGAAACAAAAAAAAGTAACTTTTTGTTCCTGAGAATAATTTCTAGAACAAATATTTCTTTTCTTTTCTTCTTCCTCCGCCAGTCGTTGCCACTCATGAACGTTGCTGCCTACCGCCAGCCCCACCATCAGTCACTAGCCACTGGTTGTTGGTCGCTGCCGCCGGTCGTTGGTAGCCGCCGCCACCGTCGCCATTGCCCCCTCTGTTGCCTCTGTTGCCCCTGAAAGAAAAA
Source organism: Angophora floribunda (assembly GCA_014182895.1). NCBI lineage: Eukaryota > Viridiplantae > Streptophyta > Magnoliopsida > Myrtales > Myrtaceae > Angophora > Angophora floribunda. The sequence continues at coordinate 32,923,209 of CM024709.1, read as the reverse complement.
GAGAATGGAAAATTTATGGGTCGTACAAAATACATTTCTATTATTTTCCTATAAAAAAAATTGGTGCAATTACCAAACTCATTGTTTTATTAAGAAATTGTTTTAGGGAATAGAAATAGAAAAAGAGCTATTTCTAAAAAAAATTGTTTCCGAAAATAGAAATGTTATCATAAATTTCTCAACACAAAAGTTAACACAAAAATAATCTACCGCCTCATGATTTTCAAGTTCCATTTACACTCAATTAAGCACCATTGCTGATCGTAAGCCGCTAATTGAGATTTTTTCTTTTTTTGTTTATTTCATGCAGGAAGGGTTCAATTGAAGGGGGAAAGCAAAAAGGTTCAATGAAAAAGGAAAAGCACTTCAAATATACCTAAAAGGTCAAATGTCAAATATGAAACCTAAAAAGAAAAAAACTCTCGATATATCCTCAAAAGGAACTTTATGGTTCAATTTAACATATTGATCATATTTGCTAAAGTATATTCAAAATTAAGCATAAGGAAACTCATGCGATGAGTTTCCAATCGATTAAACAATCAACCAATTGAGTGTAAAATTGATGAAATAACAGTAAGTTTTCAATATAAAAAAATTGGTTTGTTAAAAGACGAATGGAGTAAGAACACGACAAGTGACATAATTTTTTATTTACTTACATGAGTGTCACAAATTTGAAATATCGATTACTTGAGTGCCATCAACAATTTGCCTTGTCAGAAAATCTGACATGAACGTTAGTCGTCTTACATAGCTTCATTGGCAAGGGACACTAGCAACCTTCATCGGCTATGAAAGGCTTGCCTAGATTGGGTAAGGGCCACATCGCCCTTGACCTCAAAGGCCCTCGCCTGCTCTAGGCAACCAATATCGCCATGAAGGGAATGATGAAGTGGAAAAAAATCAAAATTAAAAATCAAAATGTTCACATCAGATGGGATATTGATAAAAATATACACGTAAGATGGTTTACTAAAAATGATATTCAAATGATTAATTTTACCTTAATGTGACACTTCAGTGGGTAAAAAAAAAATTATGGCCCTTAAGTAAGCGCCGTGCAAAAGTTACTGTATTTGCACTATTCTTCTTTCATATGAATGCTACAGAGCTAATGTTTCCTGTCATGTGATTAAAATGAAATTCATTATCAAATTATTCTTTAACATCACTATAAAAGTGTGGAATGGGGACCTAATTCTCTAAAAAATTCTCAACTTTAGGTCAAATCCGAATTTTGCCCCAAACTTTTTTCCCAAAAAGAAATCACAAATTTGCACTTTTGTCGCAAATTTGTCCACACGTCTCAAAATCGCCACCACTTTCTTCCATATTATTAACACCATGATACTGATTTTATTATATACAAAAGCGAGGATGTTAACGTAAAAGTAGGTTCTATTAATGAATGTCTAACCTGCCCTGGCATTAGGGAATTAGCCGGTTGATTACGTGGAATTTAGAAAAAAATTCCTTGACCCATTGGTCTGGTAGGCCTGGCCCAAATCCAACCTTGCAAATTGCTCCACAAACCTACCATCAAATAGAGTTATCATAATGAATTATTGATACATCGAGTGTTCACTAATAGAGTTCTTACACATCTAATCTTGCAAAGAAAACAGTCCACCAATCCGTATAATGAATGAATCACTAGAAGCTAAAAACGCACAAATATCTGTCAAACTTTTGAGAGAAAGCTGTTTGTCCCATAGCTGTTCAGACCTGGCCCTATATAATAAAGGACCTATCAAAAGTGAAGTGGCCTAGCTAAAGCAATATTTGCATTGAAAAGAAGGTTCTACTAACAGGCCTAGACGAGGAATAGGTAGGGGTGAGCATGGTTCCAGGGTAGAACCTGGAACTTGAGAATCGCATCGGTGGGAACCTGTAGGTTCCAGGTTCTAAGATATGCATGGTAGGTTCTAGGTTCCAAAATTTGGAGAACCTGTATGAGAGGGTAGGTTCTAGGTTCTTGATTGGTGGAACTTGTAACTTAGAACCTGTAACTTGTAATTCGGAACCTAGAATCTAGTGCAAGTTTTTATGTTTTTCTTAATCTATGTATTCACGCGATTCTGAGGTATTCCATGGTGTTTGATGATAAGTGTATAATCCAAAACCACTAGTCTAAACTTCCATTTTATAATTGAGAATTTTATTTTCGTAGATTATTAGACTAGTGGAAACTCCAATTACTTCTTTAAAGATAGTGACTCTATATAATACAAGAGTAACCAGTGCATCAAAATCACAAAAATTCCTTAATACTATTAGACAGGTGCATAGAGACACTCGTTCTCAAGCAATCGATAATAAAATCTTCATTCATTTTTATTATTGTGTTTATTTTCATGTTGCTTAACTAAATATGAAAAAAAGAACCTGTTGGAACTTGGAACCTGTAATAAGGTAGGTTCTAAATTCTATGTTCCGATGGGTAGGTTCTAGGTTTCAAAAAATGAGAAACCTATACCCGAAGGTAGGTTCTAGGTTTTAGGTGGAACCTATAAGGAACTTGAAACCACTCACCTCTATTTGCAATATGATCAATATCCAAAAAAAAAATCATGGATGATGACATGATTGTTTTATGACTTAGGGGGATCTTCATAGAAATTATGTCTTTATCATTATAAAGACTATGTTGGAAAGGAAGATCACGGTTCCCGGTTCTAGGGGGGAGGTTCTAGTTCCCGATTCCTCTTTTTTCAGAATCGGAACCGGTTCCACTTAAATGAAAAAAGAAGAAGAACCTGTTGGACCCTGGAACCTGGGAGAGGGTAGGTTCTAGGTTCTAGATTTCGACGGGTAGGTTCTAGGTTCCAAAAAAATGAGGAACCTATACCCGAGGGTAGGTTCCAGGTTCCAAGCGGAACCTGTAAGGAACCTGGAACCGCTCACCCCTAGGAATAGGTCATCCTTTGATGAATTACGTTAAGTGGGAGAAAGTGAGGATGAGTTTGCAAAATAAAATAATACTATGGTTTCACTTTGTTCAACTTTATACCCAATCACTTGACTTGCTTAAAAGCGTGGAGTTCACCATCTCTTGCACATTGCAAAAGAAAATTCTAGATATAATAGATAGATATGGATTTTAGCAAGTCATTAAACTGTTACATTTGAAATATAGAGTATTCCCAAGGGTAAGGGAATAAAAACTATCCCCTAACTTGGTGGGTGGGTGGGTGTGCAAATGCCAGTATGTGAAAATAAATAACGCATCTACATAACCTGTCACATTAGTGGACAAGCGGCAAAACCCCCCATCAGTAATTTCGATTAACCCTGCTTTAGTGAGGCACCCCCGGTAACCATCACCAAGGATCGAAGGCAGATCCTGCTTCGGTGAGTTCACTATCTCTCGCACATTGCCAAATGTGTTGAATTTGGAAAGTTAGACAGGTTTTATACAAGGGGCCGGCTATTGGGGAGACTCTGCAAAGACTTCTTTGGCTCACCAAATTTGGAGAATAGTCAGTTTTGACATTTAATTCGCATGAGACCACCAAATAAATATTTTGTTCGCCATATTATAATAGTATGGTGGAAGCTTCTTATTTAGACATCCCACCAAACTCATTAAACTAGTTTGGAAAGAAAACCAAGATTAGTTCTCTTTCTGTACGGTTATTTAAATTGTAAATAGTATCCAAGTTCCTCATTCTTTCGTCTCCCTCTTCCAGGAATGTACCTATTTATTGCTATTTTTAACTAATACTGGATAAATTATTATTGTGCTTAATCTAAATGACTGAAATTATATTAGACGTCCGTGTGTGTATAAAATACCATTCACATGTCTTTAAGCAAAACCTCACATTAAAAAACCAAATTGTCCCTTCGGCTAAACTCACTTGTGTCATCTTCTTGAGGGTTTGGGTTGTTACTGTTTTAATTGGTTTTGAGTGTTTTGCGTGGACAAAAGAATTAAGGATTCATGGTTGGCTATTTTTGAGACAGAAATTGACATTTTCATAAATATGAACACGAGACTACTTAATATGAAGTACAAAGTCGCTTCTAAAGGTATAAATTAGGTATATATGTAGTATTCCCAAAAGTCGAATAATGTAAGTGGTCATTTGGTAAAAAGTGATATTGGTTCAATATTTTTCCCATTAATTCATGTTTCTCTTATCTAGTCCAACAAGCTCAACTTCGATACGACGGCATGGAGAATAAGAAATCTTGGCTGTGACAAACGTGCATGGGATTTGTTTTCAAGAGTGCTTCCATGCTTCTTCGAGTTTAAATCGTATCCCGCTAAAGTTACATGCATTTCACTGCAGTCTTCATTCAAGATCTCGTATCGTACAGAAATCTATTACACGTAGATCTCTAATTTTGTGATCACTCGCTGACCAAAACAATCTATGAATAGTTTCTTTAGAGATTGTAGGAGCACCCGTGTTTATATCGAGAGTTTTCAGTAATTCTACTAATATTGAGGTCATTCCACCATAACCTTCTTGAGAAAAGGGCCGATTGAGAAATTAACAACTAATGGTATAAACTATAAAGTACCTTTCCACCCTTATTTTCGCTATTTTATTCCTATTAATACAATTTATAATTGCCCATATACGTCAAGAAAAATCAAGCCTGTCCTTTTATTTCTAGATGGACACAAACAAATCACGCCTGGTCAATCTGACGTGAAGGCATGCGAACGGCCATTGCCATCTCTGAGACTCTTTGCTCCACCTTCTCGACCACTTGGCTTCCATCAAACTCGTGCTCGATCAATGGCATCGTGTTCGAGTCGAGGTAGTGCAAGAACAAGACCATGGAAATGGAGCCAATAAGCATGGGTATTGGTCCGAAGAACCAGAGAAGCAAGTTGAGAGCAAAGTACAGTGCCCTGAGCCCAACAGACCAGAAATCACCGCCTCGGATGACGGCCAACTCGACGCTCTTCGGTGGGATGCTTGAGCTCGGCGTGCTGATCAGGTAATTGGCATGGACGAAGTGCCGGGCCGACTGGATGAAGCATGAGAAGGCAAGGAGAAAGCAGATGAGGAGGCTGATGTACTTGATGGAGAGGGTGGTGGCCCGGGTGTCGCCATAGATGAGGTCGCTCACGAAGCCATTGTTGTTGGTGTTGCTGATCCAGGCGCCGATCAGGGAGCAGAGGGTGAGCGAGACGGTGGCCAGAAATGTCGCCGCCGATGTGTTGGAGGAAATCACCATGAGGCACGTGCCAACATCCCTCTTCTCACCCTGCAAGATCAAAAGGTTATGTTAATTATTTGAGCTTTAATTGATCAGAAGTAGCTCGGAAACAGAACGAAGCACCCGAGTTGATCAAGTTTCGGCTCTTTTGGCAACGAACCATTTCGTGAATTTCGTACAAAACTGAGTGCACGACCAACTCAATAAGGTCGACCAATCAGAGGACGGCACAGACCACGGTGTACAGTTTTGGACTGTCCGATGAGTGGGGATCAGGGGAGTTCGAATTCGATTGCGCTCTCGGGCAATCACTAATTGATCAAGGAAAGTACAGTGGACTAAAATTAGACTGAAAGGAGAGAGATTTGACCTGCAAGATGGCCCGAACCCAGAAACGCTTGTTGAAGTTCTCAAACCCCATGACAGTGGTGTGAGGCTTATGAAGGTATCTGTAGAGGAGTTGGAGATGGTACACGAACATGATGAGCAAGCCACTCGGAACCAACACCATATCCAGATCTTCCTTCTCAAAACCCATTTTTTGGCTTCTGAATGTTAAAGCGTTCGATTAGAAAATCTTGTTGATTAACTGAATTCTTGGGGAATAAATGAGAGGGCTGGGGGTTGCTTAAATAGCTGTTTATGGCACAGCTGACTTCTATTGCTAGGCGGCTTGCTTATGCAAATTGCAGTCTTTTTTTGTTGTTTATATGTAAAATTCATGTTGGACTCGCGATTCAACTATCAGAGGCACGTGTGAAACTTCAGACGAACATGAAGATTCAAGATTCATTCAAAGATGCACATCCTATTGGTCGATTGACTTCGAGGAATGGGAACTTTCTTCTTGTATTGTGAAACCTTATTAAGGTTAAGGATGAGTTTAAACATACATAACAATGGTCTCTGCATATACACATGTTACCAATAATGATGCAGTTAAGCATCAGAATTTGACCAAAATTAATGTTGTGTTTCCAAACGTAAATGTCTTGTTCATAGTCTATCAGAAGGAGAAGGCGCTCCCACAAAGCCAGACTCCTTTATGTGAAGTTGCTACATAAAAGGAAGCTATAGGTAATGTAGCTATTACTATTATAGAATTTTACTAGCATAACAATTTTTGAACTACTATGAGAATGACATATTGTGAGCTATAAATCCTTGAGGAAGATGACCCCATAATAATTTCTAATTATTTATCATTAATTTTTTTGTGGCTCAAAATAAGCTGTTATTCTTAAAGTGGGTTAAGGATAATCATATAAGCATTTCTCTCCTAGATATTATGATCCTATAGGGTATTATGAGTGAATTGCCTATTATACATAATAGATAAGGTATTATGCAAAATCAATGGTTAAAAATACTCTTGATAACTTTATATGAGGTAGAATTTGAAAGCAAGAATACTATTTCTATGTAAAAAAAATGTCATTTATTTGTGGTGGATCATGTGTCGACATTGACATAGCCAATCTAATTCTTGGCACATGATTAATTTGTATGATTATCAAATTTTACTTTCACTTTAGATAGTTCTAGTGTTGAAGTTGTTTTACTATATAATTTAATGCTTTAGTTAATTTTTAATTCGTATCATTACTGTACCTTCCAGAAGATGGGAAGATCAAGAAAAGTAGGTTCAGAAGCATACAAAGCAGGCCCATGTACGGTGGTCACCTCATATGCGCAAAACTCAGCTTAATTATCATATCAAATTGGGCAGAGCAAGACTTTTCTTCCATTAAATTTTTTTGTCATTAAGGTCATTATGAAAGTGAACTTATATATTTAGCTGACCACGACTTGGCATATGAGATAAAAAGGTCCAGACAGCAGCCAAAGACGAACCAAGACTTGTGGAGCAAGCTCAATACTTTTCTCCAATCACGGACTTTTCTCAGATGAAGACGCAATATCTCATGTCATTTTAACATCTTGGGGAGCAAGCTCATGACTTTTGGCCGTCCTTGATCAAGCTCAAGATGATGAAACTTATCTCCATTACGTGGTTTGTTCAGAAGAAGCCTTCTTACATGTAGGCCTGACTTTTGGCAAATCCCCAGCATTTTCTTTTTTTTCTATATGGTTAATTTTGATATGGAGTAACTTAATATAACTGTGTCAGATCCATCTTAGTGTGGATAGCATCCAAAATACGACCACATAATCAATTTTATCTCCATCATATATGTCCTATTCTGAAGAATCCTTCTTATTGTTACAAATTCTAGACAAGAGATGTTATGTATTCCCTTTTTTATTTTGCGTATCAGAGTGGCTAATCTTCATTACAACTAACCTTGGGTTGGATATCTTACAAGTAAGGCTAATAAGGTAAGACTCTGTTCAAGTTGGCTAATGAAAAATGCTACATAGCTTTTCTTATTATTTTCTCTCATACATAGGGAGACGTTACCAAAATATGATTTAGATGTTGTTTCGTCCAAATCTTTGTTTAACCTAAATTTTTAGTTAAATTAGATTAAAAATAGAAGGCTAAGTTTTTATAAATAAAAAGAACACAAAAAAAAAAAAAGGAAAAAAATAAAAAGGTAGGCTGCCGCCATCCCCACCATTGCTGATGATTATAGGGCAAATGGGCGGCAAGTTTAATTGGGGCCCGAGCAAGGGTCATAGGACCTGAGCAAGGGATGACAATATCTTGGGTGGTTAAATCTCTTCAAAATCTAGTGACCTCCCTTGTGGTTGGTAAGGGTCACCATGCATCGCCTGGGACCCTAGCAACCCTAGTTGGCCATTACCTTGCCCTCCCAGCTCCTTTCCGGTGATGCTGGGGCAGAGGCAATGGGCGCCTAAAGGCCCTCGCCTATTTTTTTCTTTTTCTTTTTTGGTGTTTTTAATTCAGCCTTTTTTAGTTTTTAATCTAATTTAATTAAAAATTGGGTTAAAGAATAATATTTGAACCAAAATAATATCGTTTTATACTTATGTTTCATGTTTTGGTGACATCAAAGCCACGTAGGAGAGAGAAAATCATTAAAGAAAAAAAAAAGCTAGCATTTTCCAATTTAATAAGTCTTAAGACTTAATTATATTTTTGAAAGTTTTAAGATTTAATTTTACTTTCATGAAAGTTTTAAATTGTCTAAGACATTTATCTTTATAACTCACGCAATCTTGAGGTATTCTATGGCTTTTGATGATTTGGAACCACTAGTTTGAACTTTCATTTTATGATTGAGAATTTTGTTTTTGTAAGCCATAAGACTAGTCCAAGCTCCAATTGCTTCTTTGATACAGTTATGTTTATGCACTTACTTCTTTCAAGATAATGATTATATATAACACAAGAACAATCGGAACATTGAAAACCGTAAAATTTCTTTAATACTATTTGATAGGTGTATATGGACACCCATTCTCAAGCAATCAATAGTAGAATTCTTGCTCATTTTTATTGTTGTGTTTGTTTTTGTTTTTCCTAATTAAAGATGAAAAAAAAAAGAATATGTTAGAGTAATCAACGCATTGAAAATCATAAAATTTCCTTAATACTATTCAACAGATGTATATAAATACTCATTATTAGGTAATCGATAACAAAATCCTTGTTCATTTTTGTTGTTGCGTTTATTTTCGTTTTACTTAATTAAAGATTAAAAAAAATGATCTTTTTAGAACCTAGAACTGATCTTGGAACCTATAACAGGGTAGGTTTCCAAGTTTCAAATTTTGATGGGTAAGTTTTAGATTCCAAAAAATGAGGAACTTGTACCAAATGGTAAATTTTATGCTTTAGGCACAATCTATAAGGAACTTAGAACCACTCATTCCTAGTTTACCTAAGCTTCACCATAACTGGGTGAGCCTTAACCTCACCGGGCCATCACGATGTTAGTCTCACCTTGGCTAGGCGACGCCGACTTGGTGGTGGGTTGGCAAAGCTCATTGGCCCAAGCCTCGTTGTGGGCTAGCAACGCTCCGACAACTAGACGAAGGAGAAGAAGAAAAGGAAAAAAGAAAATAAAAAATGGAAAAAGAGAAACGCAATAAAATTATTTAAAAATTAAAAGAAAATGATTTGAACTAAAAATTTTAAGGGTCCTACAAAACATATTTTTATTTCGAGAATAGAAATTTTAGATGATTACCAAACGTCTTTAAATGCTCAGAAAATTATCTAAGGAACATAATTAAAAAATCACTTATGAGTAGAAATTGTTCTCGAAAATAGAATGATAACCAAACGTACTCTAATTAAGATTTTTTTTTTATCTCATGCATGAAGCCTTCAATCTACAATGGAAAGGACAAGGTTTCAATGTAAAAAGGAAAAGCACTTCAAAAATATATCCTCAAAAAGAAAAACTTCAAATGTCAAACCTATAAAGGAAAAGTACTTTAAGGCTCCATTTATTTCATGAAAAATATAGTGTTTTTAGAAAATATTTTCCAGAAAGTAATTTTCTAGGAAGATGTAATTATTTTCTAGCGTCTAGCTAAAACCTAAAAAATGAAATGTCCGTTGTTCGGTAAAGAAAATATTTTCCTTCATACACTCTTTTTAAATAATTTTTATTATTTTATTTTTTAATCGATTTTTATTATTTTTATTTTAAAAAATCATTTTTTAATGTTTTTTTCTTCTTTTTTCACCTTCTTCTTCGTTTGGCTGGTTGCCGGCCATGGTAGCAGCTAATGACTGACCATAGGTGGCTAGAGCCTTGCCATATGCCGATGAGGTCAAGCCTCACCAAGGCTTTGCCTCACTTGATTAGGCGAGGCCAAGCTCTCTCGATGTTGGCAAGCTCGGGCCTCACCAAATCGGCGAATCTCCGGTGACCTTGGGCAAGGCTCAAGCCCCACTTAGTTTGCCAAATTTGGCAAGGCCCAAGCTCATTTGAGGCTAATCTAACGAGCCCAGGCCTTGCCAAATCTGATGAACTAGGCGGAGCTCAAGCCTTGCTTGAGATCATCGAAGTTGGCAAACCTTTGGTGACCTCGAGCGAGGCTTGAGCCCTACCTAGGTCATTGGATTTCGACAAGGCTCGAGCTCATTGGTATTGGGCGAGCTCGGCCTCATTAGGATCTGGCGAGCTGGAGCCTCACTGACCTATGGCAAGGCTCTAACTTGATAGTGGCTAGCAACTAGCCAAATGAAGAAAAAAAGGGAAAAGATTTAAAAAAAATTAAAATTAAAATATCAATTTTTGAAAAAGGGGAAAAAGAAAAAGAAAAGGTATTTGATAAAAGAAAGTGAGCTGAAAGAATGTATGGAAAATGTTTTCCTCTTTCTCAAAAGTGAAAAACATTTTCTCCATTTTAGAAGGCTTTTTTTCTTTTATGGAAAATGTTTTCCCCAACCAATTTTTTCCGTGAAATGAATGTCGGAAAATCCAGAATATATTTTTCGTGAAACAAATTGAGCCTAAAAATATCATTAAAAGGAATTGTTGTGGTTTAATTTAACCTATCTATCACACTCATTGATCATTATGTGCTAAAATATATTCAAAATTATGCATAAGGAAACATGTCAATCAATTAAATAATCAAACAGTTAAGAGTAAAATCTAAGATGTAACAGTGATTTATTTGTAATTTTATAAGAACGAAATTCTCCATTTCATTATCAAATTATTCTTGAACATTGCTATATCTTCTTTTTTTCCCATAAAGCTTGTATAGAAGTGTTGAAGGGGCAAATCACACAGAAATTTAGAAAATTCCTTGGTCCATTGCTCTGGTTGGTCTGGCCCGAAATCAACCTTTCAAATTGCTCCACAAACCTGAAAATCAAATAGAGTTATCCCACTAATTATCATTACATCCACGGTCGGTCTAATAGAGTTCTTACAAACATCCAATCTTGCAAAGAAAAATAATCCACATATTCGTTAAATGAATGAAATCACTTAAAACAAAAAATGCACATTCATCCGTTAAACAATATATTATGCGCACGTTTCTAGCAATTTAAACTTATGTGAAAAAATAGTTTGTCTAACAGTTGTTCAACCCTAGCTAGTCAAAATAATTTTCCCATTAGAAGTGAAGTGTCCTAGCTAAATCAACATTTGCATTTAAGAAAAAGTTTTGATAGCACTTCTTGGACAAAGGAGTAAGTCATCCTTTACTGAATGACGTTAGGCAGGAGAAGCGAGCATGAATTTGCAAAATGAAATAACACCATAGTATCACTTTCTTCAACTTAATACCCAATCACCTTTGTTTTTTTTTTTTCTTTTTTTGTCAAGAAAAAATTTCCATTCATTACCAAATGATACATGATAGGAAATCTTAAAAATCACAACAGGAAGGCAACTTAGAGCTCCAAAACAAATAAAAAACCAGCAATTAAGACATATCATTAGAGCATGATTGACAGAGATTATCATAAGCTTGTCCCTCAAGAATATATCTGAAATTGCATTCAAACGAAAGACCAATGGCCGATCATCGAATCACATAGTATCATTAATGAGAAGCACACATTGAGATCTCCATCTGTAGTTAAGGTTTGCCTTCCAGTGGTGTGCATCGAGGTTCGGCATTCCCAACACCATCACCATATGGAGACAATATAAACAAGTTAAAAAAATTAAGATCTATACTTGTGAGAGTGAGTTTTGTAACCAATGCAAAGTGCCAAAGTTTTGAACTAAAACACATTGAATGGGCACAAATTTGACACTGAAGCTAGGGGTGTGCATGGTCCAGGTGGGCGGTTCCCACCCTAGAACCGGGAACCGCCCACTAAGGACCGGTTTTGAAAAATTGGATCTGGGAACCGCCCTTTGGTTCCAAGGATCCACCCAGAAACTAGACCGCCGGTCCAGTCTAGTTCCCGAGTGGATCTATGGAACCGGTCTTACAAGCGGGCGAAGAAAAAAACTCCACTAGACACGTATCAAAAAGATGGTCTATTTAGAGATTTCGCAAATGTTCTCGCGCTTTTTTCTTTACCTCTTTTGGTAGGTTGCCTCAAATAGAACAATAAAAATTATAAACATGGGGCTTCAAAATTTTAATTTTTTTTCAACTAAAAAAATTATTTTTTATAATAAAAATTAATATATATTATTATTATAATACCGGTCCGGTCCGGATGGGTGGGCGGGCGGATCCGCCCATGGAACCGGGAACCGGACCGGTACCCACCGGTTCCGGGCCGGTCCGGTCCGGTTCCGGGCGGTTCGGGCGGTTCCCGGTTCTTTTGCACACCCCTAACTGAAGCTACTCTAAACACTATTGAAATCAAAGATGGAGTATTTATTTATTAAAACTATTACATCGGAGAGAAAAGCTCCTAAATATTAGATCGGGAGAGCAAAGCTCCTAAATCTAAAACTAGATCTAGGGATTAAGGAAAGGAACACAAAGGAATAAAAGAAAAGCAATTAGGAGGGGAGGGAGAGATCTAGGCCAAATCCCTCTTAAAATTGGAAGAAACGAAGAAATGTTCAAAGAGGGAGCTATAGGGAGGGAGATAAATTTTGAGGTGAATTATACCTAATCACCTAACTTGATCAAAAGGGTGGAGTTCACCATCTCTTGCACATAGCAAAAGAAGAATCGAGATGTAATAGGCAGAGATCTCCGAAATACATAATTACGCTTGTTGAATTTTAGAAAGTTAGATAGATGAGTTGTATACAGATGACAGAATATTGGGGAGACTACTGCAAAGACTTTTTTGCCTCACTTACTTCGGAGAAGAGTCAAGACTTTTACAGATTAGCTCGTGTACTATTCGCATGAGACCACCACATTAAGTTTATGTTCACCATATTATATTAGTACGCTAGAAGCTTCTTAATTAAGACGTCCCAATGGACTAATTAAACATAATTTAGAAAAGAAAAACAACGATGAGTTCCCTATCGTGTTTGACTATTTAAAAACATCCAAGGTCCTTAGGAGAGTAGCAATTTATTGCTATTTTTAATTATCATTGGATGGATTGTCATTATGCTTAGTCTCCTAATCCGCTTCCCTTCCCAACCGGGGTCAACGGTGATGAAAGATTAGATTTGTTAAGAGAAAGTTTAGGAAGACATACCTCTCACTGATTTCATAAATGCTTACGTAACTTTATTTTTAAAGTATCATTCACCTGCCTCTAAACAAATAGCCCATATTGAAAAGACTAAACTGTCCCTTCTTGTAAACTTATTTTAACATTTTATTGAGGGTTTCAGTTATTTAGTTTTTAATTTATTTTATGTTTTTTGTGGACGTAAGAAGAAAGAATTTGAGGATGGATAATCTTGGAAAGAAAATGACATTATTGTCGGGTTTCAAAGATAATTAATATGGAGGTGTGAAGTGACTCCAAAGATAAATTCAGGTATGTATTTGGTATTTTCAAAAATAGAGATACCTAAGTGGTTATTGGATAATAAATGACTTTGTTTTTTAAATTTTCCCATTCGTTCAATTTTCTATAATCTAGTCCAACAAGCTCAACTTCGCTAGGACGATGCGGAGTAATATCCAATTTCTGCGGGGTCAAAAGTGTAGAGGAGTGTTAAAATGGATAACGCTTTTATGACAGTCTTCATGCAAAGTCTCGTACCGTTCAAAAATCAATGAACGGTTCAGATCTATTCTTACGTGACTCAATCGCTGGCAAAACAATCTATGGACGGTTTCTATAGAGATTGTAGGAGCTCTCCTGCGTATATCGAGAGTTTCTAGTAATTCTACCAATATTGACTTCATTCCACCGTGAACTTCTGCAAGAAAGGACTGTTTGAGAAAATAATAGCCGACGGTATAAACTATAAAGTACCTTTCAATACTTATTCCCTGTATTTTATTACAATTAATAGAATTTATAATTGGTCAAGAAAAATCAAACCCTATATTTTTCTTCTTAGATGTATGCAAACAAAGCAGGCCTGGTCTAATTCTGATGTGAAGGCGTGTGAATGCCCATTGCCATTTGTGAGACTCTTTGCTCCACCTTCTCCACCACTTGCTTTCCATCAAACTCGTGGTCAACCAATGGCTTCATGTTCGAGTCGATGTAATGCAGGAACAAGACCATGAAAATGGAGTCAAGAAACATGGGTATCGGTCCTAAGAACCAGAGAAGCAAGTTCAGAGCGAAGTACAGTGCCCTGAGCCCTACAGACCAGAAATCACCGCCTCGGATAACAGTCACCTCTACGCTCTTCGTAGGGACGCTTGGGCTCGGCGTGCTGATCAGGTAATTGGCATGGACAAAGTGCCGGGCCGACTGGATAAAGCATGAGAAGGCAAGGAGGAAGCAGATGAGGAGGCTGATGTACTTGATGGAGAGTGGTGGCCCGGGTGTCGCCGTAGACGAGCTCGCTCACGAAGAAGTTGTTGTTGGTGTTGCTGATCCAGGCACCGATCAGGGAGCAGAGGGTGAGTGAGACGGAGACCAGGAACGTCGCCGCTGATATGTTGGAGGAGATCACCCTGAGGCACGTGCCAATGTCACTACTCTCACCCTGCAAGATCACATTGTGTTAATAATATGAGCTTTGATTGATCAGAAACAGCACAGAAACAGCACAAAGCACCCAAATTGATCAAGTTTCGGCTCTTTTGGCAGCGACCCTTTTCGTACAAAGCTGAGTGCACGATCATATGCTTAATAAGGTCGACCAATCAGAGGACGGCACAGACCACAGTTATAGTTTTTGACAGTCCAATGTGTGGGAATCGGGGGAGTTCGAATTTGATTGCGCTCTCGGGCATGCACTAATTGCTCAAGGAAAGTACAGTGGACTAAAATTAGACTGAGAGGAGAGAGATTTGACCTGCATGATGGCCCGAACCCAGAAGCGCTTGTTGAAGTTCTCAAAGCCCATGACAGTGGTGTGAGGCTCATGGAGGTATCTGTAGAGGAGTTGGAGATGGTACACGAACATGATGAGCAAGCCACTCGGAACCAGCACCACATCTAGATCTTTCTTCTCAAAACTCATTCTTTTGCTTCCCTGTGAATGTTGCACAATGCTTACAACTTTCATCGTATTGTGCTCTCCAAAGAGCAACTCTTCTCAAAATCTCAAAGGGTGCTGAGTTGGAATCCCATTCTAACTAAAGATTCTTGTGGTTCCTGAGGATCCAGTTACAGGAGAACTAGGAACGAAGAGCTTTCCCCACTTTTCCGCCCGACTCTTTGGTCTTAAGAATGCTGGTTTTAAGAATGAATGATTGCCCTTCTCCAACCCTTACTGCTCAACCTAAGAGTGGACAGCTAATGCGCTCCACTTATTGAATAAGATTCTATGGTCAGTCCACGACTTCTATTGCTTAGAAAATCTTGCTGATTAACTGAATTCTTAGGGAATAAATGAGATATTTGGGGGTTGTTTAAATAGTTGTTTATGGCACCGTTGACTTCTATTGCTAGGCGGCTCGCTTATGCAAATTGCAGTCTTTTTTGTTGTTTACATGTGAAATTCATGTTGGACTTGAGATTCAAATATGATAGACACATGTGAAACTCCAGACGAACATGAAGATTCAAGATTCATTCAAAGATGCACATCCTATTCGTGGATTGACATGGAGGAATGGGAACTTGCTTCATGTATTGTGAAACCTTATTAAGGTTAAGGATAATTCTGTAGGATGAATTTTAACTTAAGTAATAATGGTCTCTGCATATATACGCATGTTACCAGTTGTAGGTTTGGACTAGTAACTGTCGTAATTCATAATCCACTATATCTTGAGGGCTATGCAATTTGGTGAACTCCCATTTCTATTCTATCACCTTCATCACAGTTCGATCATGCACCAAAATTAATGTTTCTCGCATTTCCAAACATAGATGTCTTGTTCATGGTCCATCAGAAGTAGAAGGCGCTCTCCACAAAACCAAACTGTGCTCCCTGTAAAGTTGCCATGTATAAGGAAATTCATGTAACGTAACTAATAATCCTGGATACTATATATGATGACTATTGGGTATTATCAGGTAATTGTCTAATATAACTAATAGGTAGGATATTATGCAAAACAAATCAAAGCTTAATCTTACTATGACAATTTCATGTGAGGCATAGTTTTGAAGCAGAATACTATTTTTGCAGGAAAAAATGCCATTTATTGGTGGTGGATCATGCATCGACATTGGCACGGCCCATCTAATTTCTAGCACATGATTAATTTCTATGATTATCACATTTTGCTTTCATTTTAGATAGTTCTGGGATTGAAGTTGTTTCACTATACAATGAAATGCATTTGCTAGTTTTTAATTCGTATCATTACTAAACCTTCCGGAAGGTGATAAGATCAAGAAAAGTAGGCTCAGAAGCATTCAAAGCAGCCCATATACAGTGGTCATATACTCATATGCGCAAAACTCAGCTTAATTATCGTATAAAATTAAGCAGACCAAGTCTTTTCTTCAATTAATATTTTTGTCATCAAGTAAATTATGAATGTGAATTCATATATTCAGCTGACCATGACTTGGAATACGAGGTGGGAGAGAATCGGACAGAAGCCAAAGACAAAGAATATTCTTATTTCAGCTTCCAATCGCAAAGTTTATTCAAATAAGAGACTTTCGGGCGTCATTGATCAAACTCAAGATAATCAATCTTATCTCCATCACGTGTTTTCTTCACAAGAAGGTTTCCCATATGTAGGCCTGAGTGACCTGATTTTATTATATTTGATTCATCTTAGCTAGCATCCAAAATACGACCAAATAATCAATCTTATATCCATTATATGTCTTGTGCTGAAGAAGCCTTCTCATTATTGCATATTTTACACAAGACATATTATGTATGCCCTTTTTGTATGGCGTATGGAGTGATTAATCTTCATTAGAAGTAACCTTGGCCTGGATACAAAATCTTATGAGTAAGGCTAAAAGGGTAAAGTGAGAGCTTAATCAACTTATGGTGCCATTATTGGAGCGAACTCAACAAAGGACTAAATGTGTTTCAGAATGAGTTGAAACTCGTTGAGCCGTTTTGAAACATATGCAATTTGAGTAAGCATTGTGTATTTGCTACGCTGCTTATATGTTAAAGAAAATATGCAACAATTGATTAGCATGATATAGGTGAAAGTTCTGTATAAGTTACATCTAAGGACAGGCAACAACGACGGGCTTTCCAAGATCCTAGTCCTCGTCAGAGCTGGTTCAGCTCTCTCCCTCTCGACCCGCTAATCGCTACTTGTGATCAGTGCAATTCTCCCTCATGATCTGATGCTGCGAGGTTCTTTTTGCAGGCTACACTGCGAGCACCACCATCGTTGGCCACCGGTCCTTCCGCAGTCTGCCGTCGAGTTCATACGATTTTGGAAATAGGTAGTTGAATAAGGTAATAATCTGATCTTAATCAATGGTTATAGATATTTTATTGACTTGTTCAGATTGTTCTGATGTTGTTTGAGTCCTGAACCATTTATCCCATCTGAAATCTTAAGTAGCCTCTAAGTTAGGGATTTTTCTCTAATTTCACACATGCAATAATCGTCTATTTAATCTCATATGCAAAATACAATTCACAATTGCTTGGAAAATTGGTCAATCTGATCCTCGTGACCAAGATACGATTCATTAACCTATTGTTTCCAAATATTTAAATGGATATGTATAATATTTCTTGTGTGATTTGGTGTGTTGATTTGATTGCTATTTTTTTCCGTCTTTGTTTGAGTTGAATTGATTACATTCCCATTAAAAAAAAATCCAAAAAGATCGGACATAATTCAAGTAGATCATTGTTATTTTTTTTAGGATGAATTACATGTCAAAATTAAGAATTCAATTAATTTCGAATTTCATGAAAAAATATAAAAATAATATCATGTGCATGTCATATAGATCAAGTGCATAAATTCCATGTTATATGTCACGTCATAAATGCCACGTCATGTGCCACATCATCTTTCATGTCATCATTTATGCCACATCATTATGTGTGTCATTTGGATTGTGTGTAATTAGGAATTGCATATCGTCTTATAAATTCCATTTTATGCTAGTTTAATTAAAATCACAATGCATGCTAGGATAGTCGCATGTTAAAATTTTCCATCATTAGAATTAAGATACATATTTAAATATAATCATTTTTCTACATCATTGCATTATAATATATGCATTGCATGAAGCATGATGTTTATTGAACAAGAGAAAACCTAAAAAGGGTTTAAGAGAGAATAGGTATTAATTAGAAATCATATTTAGGATTATGTGATTTTCTAGCTGATATTGTAGGTGCTTTCATAGCTTTGAGGTAAGTAATTCTTCACTTTCCTCATAATTTATTAAGCAATTTGACTATTGAGTGTTCAATAATAGTTGCACACATGCCTGATCACCACTTATATTAGGGAGTAAACTAAAATTAATGCAAGTTGCTTGCAAAATATATATTTTTAAAATAAAAGAGAACATATTGAAAATACATTGGAGAAATCTAGCATAATCAAGTTTCCATTCCCACAATTTCTGGTTCACTTCCATTACTTTTTATGGATTTCTAATTGACCCACAAAAAAATAGATTAGTGGTAATTCCTATTTGAAAATCAAATACATGTTAAGAACTTATGCCCTAAGTCTCAAAGTAGTATGGATTTAGGAGAGTCTAAGTTAAGTTTAAAGTTAATAATCCATTAACCAAACCCCTAAGTAATTTTACCCACTTCGGGGATGTTGCAACAAATCCTATGGACAGAAATGCAAAATTCTAGAAAGCAATAAAAGTTCGTACACAAGGGAGGGTGCAACTGAACATTCCTCTTTTAAATAGAGAAATCAAGCTGCATAGGACCATGAATCCTGTGCGCTTGGGTTCTTCGCCTTTATTGGTCTTGTGAGGCATACCATCTAGATTAGATATTCTCCCTTCTAGATACACACCAATCTTTTCATGATAACATCAAATTCAGCTACTTCAGGAAAATGAGATTGTTCAAGAGTTTTTTTTTCTCTTTTCTTTGGGTTGAAATTTCCCACTAAAAATTATGCATCCATGTTATTATAGCACTTTCTCTTGATTAGACAAGCTAGAGTAGCATGCAACTCGTTAGCATGACTTTGGAGGCTTGCAACATGCCCGTTCATGTCATTATCATTATCAGCAACACAATCCGGCACTTCATTTTGATTGATTATTTTCACTCATAACCACTTATGGATGGCTAACGGTTGACATCCATAAACACCTAATTCAAAAATAAATGAGGCATAAACAGATGATCAAGATAATATATGCCCTTTCTTTTTTTGTTTATTCATGAAAATGTTTGTACATGAACGTGACTTTATAAAAAAAGTGATCTAGATAAAGAAATATAAATAGCACCCTAAACATGGACTTAGAAAACGAATGCATCAAATTTCCTAAATTTGAAACTAGGATAGCCGAAGTTTGAGACTCCCGATAAACTATTAACTGAAAACAAATTCCCTATAGCCGTTTTTGTTTTTTATTTTTGTTTTTTTTTTTATTATGAAAACCGTGGCAAACCTACTAGGGAAATAATGACCTACATACACCTAGGAAAATGAAGGCATAAATCAAAAATAAATTCCTTTTAAATTTTTCTTCTTTTCTTCTTTATTTTTCTTTTTCAAAGGGTTTGATGGTTATAATTTCCAAATCAAAATGACAATGGTATTAGATCTACAACCAACCTAGACCTTTCATGAATCGACCAAACGTACGGTAAGGTATATTGCAAAGCATGATGGCAATCATGTAAATGTGCGCATGATACATTGCTTGATTTCTACTCTAGAAGACTTAACAAAGTAGAGCCATAAGAATGATCAGATTAGAAGCAGGCATGTAGAGCAAGTTAGGTCCCCATGACTGCGGCCCAGTTGAAGATCTAACTCGAGTCATGGGCATGCAATCAGAAATGGGTACTCTCAACACTAAAAAAGAAATTTCAGAACTGAGATGAACGATTTGTACGTGAGCATGTGGTCGAAGTGGTACCCAAAACTTCCCCTTATACCTTCAATTCTGCAAGAACATTTAACTCCTTAAATGTTAAGGACATATTTGTAAATTGATGGGTCCTTCGCTGGGCTGAGAAATTGCTGCAAGTGACGCTGTAGCGAACTGAAGATGTCGGCAATGCTGTACTCGCGGAACTGAAGCAAGCTAGCTGGCTAAAAGGCAGAGACACGTCCGGAAGCTGTGGGCGTTGGAAAGGTATTGCAGAAAATCACCACAAGCTTGAGCGGCCGCCAGGGACTGATGAGAAGCGTTGAAGTGCCGCTGGGACTGCTGAACCTTGCTCGCCGGTCGTCGGCGTTACTGGGAATTCGCTGAGCAGGTTCTCTTGAATCAGCGTCGAGAAAACACACCATGGGCAGTGACGTCGCTGGTACGAGAATCTGCTCGCCGTTCGCCTTCTCCTGTATCGTGCAAAGGAAAGGCACCAAGAAAAACCCTGTTTTTTATTCGCTGTCTCTCCCTCTCTCTCCCTCTCTCTCCCTATTGTGCTCTCCTCCATTTTGTCCGTTGGTGGTCCTTTTTAGGATTTTGCTAATATAATAAGCCTTTGAGCTAAGAATAACAATTTATTATAAATCACCATAGTTTATAATTTTTTATTATATAATTTTTTATTATATAATTTTTTATGATTTAAAATAAATTATTATTTTCACAAGATTGTCACAAAATCATTTCTCTCATTTTTATAGGTGAGAGTGCCCAGTTGAGAAGCAAGCACACTTCCAAACATTTATTTTATTTCTTTCCTCGCTCTTCATAGCTCTCTTCCTGCACGCGTATCTCCTTCTTATATTGGTGCATCCTTCCTTCTTTTAGCTTCTCTGAACGAAGATTCTTCATGAATGTAAATATGGGAAAATCTTCTTAATTGATCGTGCCCAAACCGCGAATCCATCTTTGCGAAATCATGTGTCTGTTATCTTTCAGCCCACATATTTGCCGTGTCTAAAGAATATGCTTTCTTGATCTCAATTCTTTCCATGCGCCATGCGATTTTTGGTCATGTGGAGTACTCAATGGGCTTGACCAAAATTTAACGCTCTTGTGGGCTTAGTCCAATCAATTAAATTCAATACCTTCCACCAAAACTCATATGCAAACTGTATGGACCCAATGCAAATGCAATTTAATTAATAATTTTGCTTGGGGCCGAGGTTGATTTCTAATTTTCTATGCAATGAATTACTAAATGAGAGGCCAAAATTTAGGTATCATCAGGAAAGGCTAATCTTAAGAAAGAAAATAACAATTTCCCAACTTTATATGAATCACCTAATTTGCTCAAGTGGGGGGAGTTCACCATCTCTTGCACGTAGCAAAAGAAGAGCCAAGATGGAGTAGACAGAGGTGTGCAATGTATAGTTGCTCTTGGGAAAGTTTGATAGACAGGTTTTATACAAAGGATTGGCTAATGGGGAGACTCCTGCAAAGACTTCTTTGCCTCGCTAAGTTTGGAGAATGGTCAGACTGGACATAATAGCTAATTTATTTTAATTCGCATGAGACCACTAATAAAGATTATGTTCGCTAGCTTCTTACTTAGACGTCCCACCAAAATTGATTAGACAAATTTAGAAAAGAAAACCAGGGTTAGTTCTCTTTCTGTATGGTCATTTAGATTATAAATACTATCCAAGGTCCTCCTTCTTTCGTCTCCCTCTTTCAGGAGATTACCAATTTATTGATATTTTTTACTATCATTGGATGGGCTATCACTATGTTTAATCCAAATGACAGAAATTACATTAGATGTCATGTTTATCCCCTCCACCACTTCAATCCTTATTGGATGGTTTTGGGTCTTTCTCACCCTAAAAGTCAATCTAAAGAGTGAGATTTTCCCTCACACAACTATCTCCCCTCATACACTGGGCTTAGATCAAAGCCACAACAACTCTTTCCAAGTGACTTTCGGATCCAGACTTGCTACAACAACTCTCTCCAAGTGACTTTCAAGTCTAGACTGGTTGGTAACCTGACTTGGATATCGGTATTGGGTGGCCTTGGATACCTCTCACTCTAAAAACTAACTCAAATGGTGAGACTTTCTTTTATACGTATAAACTGAATACCTGCCAATTGCTACTTTTCTAACACAACTCATACATGTATCATAACAAAAAGTTAGTCTAAAGGGTGAGATTTTCAGCAACAATCTCCTCAATGTGACTTTCGGATCAAAACTTGCTACAACAATTCTCTCCAAGTGGATAAACCCCAACAACCCCCCCACCACGATCCCCTCTGGGAAGGATTAAATATGTTTAGGGAAATATAGAAAATACCTCATGTATGTATGTGTTTTTATCTATATACATACCCCTAAACAAAACCTCACATGAAAAAACCAAATTGTCCCTCCATGTAAACTTACTTTTACATCTTGTCGACGGTTTAGGTTGTTTTTGGTTTAAATGGTTTTGAGTGTTTTGGGCAGACATAAGGACCAAGGATTCGGGGATGGCTAATTTTGAGAAAGAATTTGACATTTTGGTAAATGGGGGCATGAAGATAATTAATATGAAGGTACAAAGTGGCTTCTAAAGATAAAAACCAAGTATGTACGTAGCATGTTCAAAAGTAGAATTAGGTAAGTGATCAATAGGTAAAAGATGATATTGATTCAATATTTTCCCATTAGTTCATGTTTCCCAAGCTCAACTTTGATATGACGAGGTGGAGTATTAACCAATTTGGCTTGGACAAAAGTATATGGGATTGTTTTCACTGATGCTTCAATGCTTCTTCGAGTTTCAATCGCATGCCGCTAAAGTTACATGGATTTTATCACGGTCTTCATTTTAAGTCTTGTATTGTACAAAAAATCTATTACATGTTGATCTCTTATTTTGTGATCAATTGGTAATTAAGCAATCTATGAATATTTTCTTTAGATTTTATGCTACCCTAAAATGATTTGATTCTATAAAATCAGTTGCTAGCAATCACCTATGAAGATGTGCTGTCAATCACCATTGAAAGTAGAAGCCTTGTCAATCACCATCGAAAGAAATGCTCTATCAAAATTGTAGAACACGAGCAACCTAGTGTAGCAAAACATGACAGATAAGACACTGTTAAATCATTATAAAACACTATATAATCATACGTAGCCTCATCCATTCACTTTATAAAATGATTTTATTCTATAAAATTAGTAATCTAGTAATCACCCACGAAGATGTTATGTCAATCACTATCAAATGCCTTGTTAATCACCATTGAAAGAAATGCTAAACATGAGCAACCTAATGTAGGGAACATGGCAAATAAGACACTATTAAATCACAATTCAAAAACACTATATAATCACGAGCCTCAACCATTCACTCTATAAAATGATTTTATTCTACAAAATCAATAATCTAGCAATCACCTACAAAGATGTTTTGTCAATCACCATCAAAAGCAAATGCCTTGTCAATTACCAGCAAAAGAAATGCTTTGTTAGAATTGTAACATCATGAGCAACCTAATGTAGCAAAACATGGTAGATAAGACACTATTAAATCACTATTCAAAAACATTATATAATCACAAGTAGCCTCGGCCATTCACTCTATAAAATTACTTTATTCTATAAAATCAGTAATCTAGTAATCACGTACAAAGATGTTTTGTCAATCACCATTGAAAGCAGATGCCTTGTCAATTACCATCAAAGAAATGCTTTGTCAAAACTATAGCAACGTGAGCGACCAAATCTAACAAAACATGGTAGACAAGGCACTATTAAATCACTATACAAAAACACTATATAATCACAAGTAGCCACGATCATTCACGCTATAAAATGGCTTTCACCCTCTTACTTTTGACTAATATATATAATCTATGTTGTCTCCAGCTATATGTGTGCCTTCCATTGTTCCATCATGGAAGGGGATAAACATTATCATAATGCTTGAATTATTGATGTAACAAAGACAAAGTTACTTGATCTGGTCGTAAATTGGTGGAGGTGACCGTCCCTCAAGATCGGTGGCGGTAAGCTAAAATTATAATAACCGACGGAGATCACAAACGGATAAGAATCATCGTGACCAAACGAAGTTGTCAGTCACTCTGTGTTCGATAGAAAACACTCGTTTATGGTGAAGCAAAGTGATGACGAGCTAATGGAGAGAGAAAACTATAAAGTCTTGTATTGTTCAAAAATAGCACCCGTGTTTTCATCGAGAGGTTTTAGTAATTCTATCAATGTTGAGGTCATCACAACATGAACTTCTGGAGAGCAGGGATGATTGAGAAATTGACAGCTAATAGGATCAACTATAATGTACCTTACCATACTTATTTCTCTATTTTATTACTATAATACAATTTATAATTGCCTATATCCGTCAAGAAAAATCAAGCCCTGTCCTTTTATTCCTAGATGAGCGCGAATAAATCAGGCCTGGTCAATTCTGATGCGAAGGCATGCGAATGGCCATTGCCATCTCAGACACTCTCTGCTCCACCTTCCTCACCACTTGCCTCCCATCAAACTCGTGCTCAATCAATGGCATCATGTTCGAGTCAAGGTAGTACAAGAAGAAGACCATGAAATGGAGCAAACAAACATTGGTATTGGTCCAAAGAACCAGAGAAGCAAGTTCAAAGCGAAGTACAGTGCCCTGAGCCCAAGAGACCAGAAATCACTGCCTCGGATAATGGTCACCTCAACGTTCTTTAGAGGGATGCTTGGGCTGGGCGTGCTGATAAGGTAATTGGCGAGGACAAAGTGCCAGGCCGACTGGATGAAGCATGAGAAGGCGAGGAGGAAGCAGATGAGGAGGCTGATGTACTTGATGGAGAGGGTGGTGGCCCGAGTATCACCATAGACGAGGCCACTCTCAAAGAAAAGTTGTTGTTGCTGATCCAAGCACCAATCAGGGAGCAGAGGGTGAGTGAGACGGAAGCCAGGAAAGTCGCTGCTGATATGTTGGAGGAGATCACCCCAAGGCACGTGCCTATATTACTCTGCTCACCCTGCAAGATCGTTTTGTGTTAATAATGTATGCTTTGATTGATCAGAAATAGCACAGAAACAGCACAAGCGCCCGAATTAATCAAGTTTCAGCTCTTTTGGCAATGACCCTTTCTGTGAATTTCAGCTAAGTGCACGACCATTTACTCAATAAGGTCGACCAATTAGAGGAAAGTGTGGATCACAATTTATAGTTTTTGACGGTCCAATGTGTGCAAATGGGGGAATTCAAATCTATTGCGCTCTCGGGCAATCATTAATTGATCAAGGAAAGTACGATGGACTAATGATAAGCTGAAAAGGAGAGAGATTTGACCTGCACGATGGCCTGAACCCAGAAGCGCTTGTTAAAGTTCTCAAACCCATGCAAGTGATCTGAGGCTGATGGAGGTATCTGTAGAGGAGTTGGAGATGGTACATGAACATGATGAGCAAGCCACCCGGAACCAGAAGCACATCCAGATCTTTTTTCTCAAATCCCATCTTTTTGCTTCTCTGCGAATGTTGCTCAGTTACTTGAATTGTCTCTGAGAGAGAGAAAAACCCGGGGGGGGAGATTTACTGAATTCTTGGTGAATAAATGAGAGATTTGGGGGTTGTTTAAATAGCTGTTTATGAATCACTGAGTTTATTTCAGTGGCCATCCTTCCCATATAAAAAGGGAAAAATGAGGAATTCAGTTATTGTAAGGGTGGATCATTTAGTTTTAAATATGAGTTTCGACTCCTACATTTTATAAAGAGGCATAATATAAATCTAAGAGTAGTTAAGAGTTAGAGTAAAACAAATAATAATAAAAAAAGTTGGTTATAGCACATTTGACTTCTATTGCTAGGCGACTTTGCTTTTGCAGATTGCAATCGTTTATTGTCGTTTATATGTGAAATTAATGTTGGACTTCCGATTTGACTAAGATAGGCACGTGTGAAACTCTATATGAACATCAAGATTCAAGATTCAAGATTCAAGACTCATTCAAAGATGTACATCCTGATTTGTCGCTTGCCTTGAGGAATGGAAACTCGCTTCTTGTACTGTTAAGTCTTATTATGGATAAGGATAATATCGACGGATGAGTTTGACTTTCATCATAATGGTCTTTGCATTTATGCATGTTACCATAGATGTAGTTTGGACATGAACTATCATGATTCATAAGTCACTACACCTTAAGGGTTATGCAATTAGGTAAACTCTTATTCCTTTACGTTACATACATCACAATTCGATCATAGGCCAAAATTAATGTTTCTCGTGTATCCAAAAGTAAATGTCTTGTTCACGGTCTATTAGAAATAGAAGGTGCTCCCCACAAAACCAAACTTTGCTCCATGTAAAGTTGCCATGTACAAGGAAGCTATAGCTAATGCAATTATGAATCCTGGATATTATATATGATTCCTATAGGGTATTATCAGTGAATTGCCTAATATAACTCATAGAGAAGTTAAAGCAAATCAAAGGTTGATCTACTATGACAACTTTATGCAAGGCAGAGTTTGGAAGCAAGAATACTATTTATACGAAAAAAATATCCAATTTATTAGTCGCGGATCATATATCAACATCGATACAGCCAATCTAATTTCTGGCACATGATTAATTATATAATTATCGCATTTTACTTTCACTTTATATGGTTCTTGGATTGAAGTGGTTTTACTATACAATGAAATGCTTTAGCTAGTTTTTAATTCGTATATTACTAAACCTTCCAGAAGGTGATAAAAGAAAATTGTTAGAAAAGCCTAAACCTCTTGCATTAGTATCAATTTAGTTCTAAACATTTTAATAGTGCCAATTAAGTCATAAACCTTTGAACTTGGTGTCAATTTAGTCCTAAACTTTTTAATGATGCCAATTCAATCCTAAACATTTTGAACTAGTGTCAATTTAGTCCCAAAACTTTTGACTTAGAGCCAATTTAGTCCTTCCAGCTTTTGGATAAGTATTGAATTGACACCAAGGTAAAAGATTTAAGTTTCAATTGGCATTAATTCAAAAGGTTTAGGACGAAATCGACACCATTAAAAGGTTTAGGACTACATTGATACCAAATCAAAATGTTTAGGATTAAATTGGCACCAAGTCAAAAGATTTAGGATGAAATCGACACCATTAAAAAGGTTTAGGACTAAATTGATATCGAATCAAAATGTTTAGGACTAAATTGGCACAAAATCAAAAGGTTTAAAACTAAATTAGCATTATTAAAAGGTTTAGGACTAAATTGGCACAAATGCAATAGGTTTAGGATTTTTCTAACACTTTTCCCTTGGTGATATGATTAAGAAAAGTAGGCTCAGAAGCATTCAAGGCAGCATGTACAGTGGTCATATCCTCATATGGGCAAAACTCAGCTTAATTATCATACAATATTAAGCAGAGCAAGACTTTTCTTCAATTAATATTTTTGTCATCAAGTAAATCTTGAATGTGAATTCATATATTCAGTTGACCAAGACTTGGAATATGAGGTGCGAGAGGATCAGACCGAAGCCAAAGACGAAGAGTATTATTACATCAGCTTCCAATCACAGACTATATTCAAAAAAAGAGACAAGATAATCAATCTTTATCTCCATTGCGTGTTTTTTCCACAAGAAGGCTTCTTATATGTAGGCCTGAGTGTGTTTGATTCATCCTAGATTCCTAGTATGGATGGCATTCAAAATACTACCGTATAATCATCATATCTTCATTACATGTCCTATTCTAAAGAAGCCTTCCCATTGTTGCATATTTTACACAAGAGATGTTATGTATTCCTTTTTACGTTCGGCATATCGGGGTGATTAATCTTCATTAGACTAACCTTGCATTGCATTCGAAATCTTACAAGTAAGGCTAATAAGGTAATGTGAGAGCTTAATCGACTTATGATGCAATTTTCTCTAAGTACGGGAGCAAACTCGACAAAAAATGGCTAAATGTGTTTCGAAGTGAGTTAAAACTCATTGGGCCGTTTTGAATGTCTTTGCTACGCTGCTTATATGGTAAACAAATAATGCAGCAATTGACTAGCATGATAAAGGTGAAAATTCTGGCTAAGCTACATCTTAGGACGGCAAGAAGGATTGGGTTTACTCGTTTTTGTAGAATACCCTAGATATAGTGGGAATTGCCCCGTTTTTGACTTGTTTAGAGAGACAAAGTAGTTGAGATGCGTGTGAACTAGCCCAGACGAAATCTGACTATAAGACTGGTCAAAAACAAGTAAATCAATTGTTTTTCGAGCAAAAAAGAAGAGGACTGCTCAGCTCAACGAGAACTACTGCATATAAGGACTTTTTACTGAGTTTATACTTTGAGGACGACAAGGAGATTACTTAGGGCCTGTTTGTTTTTCTGCCAAATAGTAATTGATTATATTCTTTTGTTCCCAATAATAAAAGAAAAATAGAAATTCGTTTGGTAAATTTTTTGTTCATGCAAATAGATTTGAAACAGGATTGAGAAGTAAAAAAAAAAGTTGATTCTTTGTTTCACAGAACAATTCCAAAATCAAATCCAATCTTTTTTTCTTTTTTTCTCATTTCTTTTCTTTTCTTTTTCCTTCTCTCTTCTTCTCTCTTTCTTCCTTCCAGCCGATCGCCACCACTGCCGTTGCTGCCGACCACCGTTGCCACCACCATGCTGGTGACTAGCCACAAAGAAGGAGGAATAGAAAAAGAAAAGGAAAAAGAAAAAGAAAAAAGTAAAAAATTAAGAAAATATAATAAAAGTATTAAAAAATTAAAAGAAACAAAAATTTAAGAGTCCTATCAAACGCATTTTTATTCCAGGAATAAAAATTTTTAATAGTTACCAAACACCTTTAAATACTCAGAAATTATTTCCGGGAGCATAATAAAAAAGAATCATTTCTGAGTAGAAATTATTCATGAGAATAGAATGGTTACTAAACATGCCATTAAGCAATTTCGTTGCAATGCAAAAAGAATCAAAAAGAGAAAAATAATAGAAGTACAGCAAGTCATTTTATTAGTCATCTTAGCATTGATCGAACTCACCTCTCTTGCAATCTTCAGCACATGTAATCCTAGTTATCAAAGCATAATCGGGCAGTAAACAAGAGATTCTAATGATCATTTGACGTCAGATTCACTTTTCTTTCCTTCTTGCTATCCCGGAATTCAAGCGACATCAAATTAAATAAGAAACCCTTCGTCCGTCTGCTAAAATAAAAGCGACTAAGCCTTCCGATAGGAGATAAGATTCCAGAAAGTAGGTTCGGTAGCATACAAGGCAGCCAATTTAGCTTAATATTCTGCACAAGAGAGTTGAGCAGAGCTAGTGTATATCCTTTTCAATTATTAATTTGTCATCAATTTGAACTATGAATATACATTGATATATAATTGTTTATGTGCTTGGCGAGTAGAGAACTTCTAATAATGGGGATGAGATTGATGGATTATCAGGCAAAACGTATTCTTTGTTGATCTTGGACAGAAAAGTAAATGGTTGTAATGTAAAGGAATTAAAAATGGGAGTACTATAAAGATTTTAAAGGTACTGGAATGGTAAATTTGCAGAAAACTTAATGGAATAAGCGAATTTGCAAGAACATGTGTTTCGTGATTGATTGAACAATCTTTACAAAGATTACAACGTGGGTATTTATGTCCCTCCATCTGCAGTTATTTACAAACAGTTAAGAATTTTGAATCTAAGAACGTATTCCTAGTACGAGTTACAGCTATTGATAAGCACCATCCTTTTAGACATCCTAAGTTAGACCCATATTAGACTGATAAAAAACCTTTACATCTTACCTTATTAGACCAAACCTATAAAAGGCTAAATTGCAATCCCAATTAATATAGTCGACATTAGAGAAACTCTTGCATATGTGTGTAACTCCTGTAGTTGTGAGATCAACATGGGTGACCATGTGAGCGACGATGTGAGTGCTTTGTGAGATCAACATGGGTGACAATGTGAGTGCTATGTCTATTGTATGAATTGTATCTGTGCGCGCTGTGAATGTGGCAAATGTGTAGGCTATGTCTGATAAGATGTCAATTGTGTGTGATGCTATGGGTGTACCAGCTGTGAAAATTGCTTTGTTTATTTGTGTGAATTGTGCAACTCCTGTAGCTACAAACTGCAACTCTGTAGCTCAACTAAGCTACATTAGCAGCTCTACGAACCACAAATTTGTAGCATCATGAGATGTAGATTTGTAGCTTCATGAGCAGTGGATCGGCAGCTCCAAGAGTTGCGAATATGCAGCTTTTAGAGGGATTTATTGGGTGAGTCTTGAATTAATCTTCTCTGTTTTTGTTTGGAGTTAAATAGGAGTAGTTAGCCTCATTAAGATGTTTCGTTGCTCCACCTCATCAAACTCCTTCTCGTTTCAAGGATGAGATTGTATCTGCAGAATTGTCTTTGATTTGCTTTAATTGGTGTCTTAGTTTTGATTAAGTCTTCTGGTTTTACTCGCAACAAGCATTAGGATTACAGGTCTTATGATGCTAGCAAGTATTTGTTCTGCAGACCTTCTAGTGGGTTTAGGCTTAGATTATTTTGTGGAAAATATTATCCTAGAAAACATTTTTCTCATTTCTTGGCATTTGATTCACTTAGGAAAATGACTCAACAAAAAATATTTTCCTAATCAATGGTAAAGATTTTCCTACCAAACTTTAAATTCAAGAAAATATGACTAAAATATGACTGGAGTGTCAAAACTTGGCACAAATGGACATTTTGATGTCAAAATTTCCGAAAAGTACACTTAAATGTCGAAATTGGAGAAGAATGGGACACTTAGGTGCTAACGGTGAAAAAATCCAACAAATTGCTGACGTAGCATTTTTTCGACAAGAAAAGTGCAAAACGATGTTGTTTTGCAAGCTTACGTGACTAGGTAAGCCCAAAAACAACATCATTTTGAGTGCTAACATGACTAGACTCGGCCCAAAATGATGTCATTTTTTACATTGAATTTAATTTTTAATATAAAAATTAATTTAATTAAGTTTAAAAAATTAAAAAGAAAGAAGGAGAACAGCCCAAGCGAGAGTGGCTCCCCCGCCTATGTGGCCACCCCATCACTATCACCCTACTGATGATGAGGTGGTGGCCACAGGCAAGGGACCCCCTTCTCGCCTGTGCCATTCTCTCTCCTTTTTTTTTTTTGATTGAATTTAATTAACTTTTATATGAAAAGTCGAATTCGGGCCAAAAATGTTGTTTTGATTGAATCTAAGATGACTCAACATTTCGGCGAACCACGTTAGCGATTTATATTATTAAAAAATGTCACGTTAGATTTTTGGCATCGTTCGCTGGACTTAACACTGAAATGTCCCACTTTTAAAAAAAATGACACTTAAATGTACCTTTCGGAAGTTTTAGCATTAAAGTATCCAATTATGTTAAGTTTTGACACTCCAACCACACTTTAACCGGAAAATAATTTCCTTTTTGAAAAATCAAAAACATTGTCTAAAATATAACCAAATATTAGTGCTTGAACCCAAAAACTCTATGCTTGGACATGGAAATCCCAATATTGATTCCTAGATCTTAGCATTTTGGATGACATTTCCTGCGGCCGACCACGGGCCTAAGGCCTCCATCACCCATGCTCGGGTCCATCAAGGCCAAATTCAAACCCCTGGTGCTTGTGCCTAATGCCTCGGTACCTAAGCTCAGGTCCATATAGGCCATGCTCAGGTCTCCGATGCTCGAGCTCTAGTCTCCAGCACATAGGCTGAGGTCCATAAAGGCCATATGCGTGGCCTCGGCACTCGGCTTAAGTCATTGGTTAATGAAATATTTGTTTTTATAAAAATATTTCAAAATTTTAATTTTTTTAAATTTTTTCTTTCCTTTTTCTTTTTTTTTTTACTTCTCCGGCTGGTTGTCGACCATGGCAACGATTGGCTACTAGTCATAAGCAAGGGACAAGCTCAATCAAAGCTGGCAAGGCTTAACCTTGTCAAAATTTGGCGAGCTTATCCTTTTGCCCATGGCATCTTACCACCCACCACCATGGTTGAGCTCAATCTCATTGATCTAGCAAGGTGGAGCCTCACTCAAGGCTAGCAAGGCTCGAGCTTGCTGGAATTTGTGTAAGGTCAAACCTCACTAACCTTGGGAGAGCTTGTCCTTTGCTTGTGGTTGGTCACCAAATGTTGCCATGGCTAGTGACTTGCCAAGGAAGAAGGAAAAAAAAAAAAAAAAAATAATTAAAATTTTGAATTTTTTTTAATAATCTTTCCTAGAAAAATCAAATCATGATTTTTCATACCCAATGGAGAAAAACATTTTATAGTTAATATAGTCATTTCCTTGAAAATTACTTTTGAAAAATATTTTTCAGAAATGTTATATTTTTCGTGAAATAAATGCAACCTTTAGTCTTTCATATTTTCCTTTGTGAAGTAAAAGTTTAACTTACCCATAAAAGAATTTCAATGCTTACAGTATCCATTTAATTGGAAGTATAAAAACAGATAAATAAAAATGATAAAAAAAAAGGTATCGCATTTTTAGGTTGTAATTGCACCTTAAATGGTTTAAATTAATCTCGTTCAGGACCATGTCTATTTAGCATTGGTTAGGGAGTTGCATTGCATAGTTTTTATAATACCCTTAACTCTAATTTAGATCATTTCCGGTTATTAAAAAATATATAAATAAAAAGTAAAACACAATATGTTTCTTCAGGCAATAATTGCATTTGAGGAACAGTTTTGATTTAATCTCTTTGCATTCAGTTTAATATTGGTGTTTAGCAAAGGGAGTTACATTTTATAGTCTTAAATTAATTGCACGTTTGATTTATGTACAGCTCATAGGGATTATGTCCTGGATTTTTATAACAAGGTCATATATGTTATTTGTCCAATTCAAATCAAGTTTTATATTGTTAACATCTAAACTTTAATTAACTATTTAGCATTAAAATTGCATAGAAAATGAGGGACTAACTTGGTACTAGCAAAAATGATTTTCGCATCACCTATGTGTTAATATTATTTGCATCCACTAAGTTTTATATTTTTTTTATTTTACCCTATTTTCAGGTAAATATAAAAATCATTATTATTTTAAAAAAAACAAAACAAAACAAAACAAAGAAAAGCAAAGGCTTGGGGAGGGGCTGGGACCCAGCCCCTTTCTCTTTGCTCTGCGCGGGCCCATGGCCCATCTCGCCCCCAGCTGACCAACCCCGCTGCCCGGCCCTCTCCTCCTCCTCGTCCTCCTCCTCGCCTCACCCTGCGTTGCACGCGCTGAGACCGACGACGCGCGCGAAGGACGCCACGGCAGAGCTGCAGCGGGGGCAGGGCAGCGACGCGATGGAGAGGCGGCCGTCCGGACGTTTCGGCCAGCGGAAAACCCGCCTGCCCTCCCCACGTGCGATGTGATTGGTCTATAAAAGAGAGAGATCTGAGGGCATCGGCAGGAAGAATCCAGACCTGGGGGGTGAGCGGAGAGCTGTGGGTGAGAATAGAGCGTGACGGAGAGTCCCCAGCCGCCGTCATGCCTGAACCACAGCCCACGAGCCCCGGTTGCTCCTTGTTCGCGTGGAAGCCGCGGTAGGTCCCCGTTCAGGCGGTCCTGTTTTTTTCTTCGTGCCCATGCTCTGTTTTGGGCTCGCCGGACCAGGCTGGCGTTGTCCGGTTGGTGCGAGTTCCAGGCTTATTTTGTGTGCGCGCTGTGGTTGCGAGGTCTTGGGCGTCGATTTCTTTGAATCCCGGCTCGAGCTCGGGCTCGGTCGTCCCCGTTTCTCACCCTTCAATTTGCATGTATTAACTGTTCGATAAGATGCCTAAACTAGACGCACATTCGTGGTCTTCATTCACACCCGCGACTTGCTGTTTTTGTGTCTGTGATGAGCATAAATGGGTCGCCTTTGTGCTGAAGCTGAATCTCGCTCCCTGACTTTGGTCTAGGTTTGAGTCTTGGGCGGGCCTAAAATCTCTTCTTAGTGGATGCCTCGCACGTGTTCGACGAAATGCCTGATTGAAGTGTGTGCGCTCATTCTTAGTCCTTTGTCCACTTTTGACATTCATGGTTTGTAAAATGCGTTTTGATAGATCCCTTTGCCATCCTCCACTTTATATTAGGATGTCAAAATAGATTATAAACTCATATTATAACTTACTTTTAGTTAAACAATTATATATAAGTCAAGTGAAAGTTAAATATGGATTATAAATTATTTTAAAAATTAAAGCGAAAAAAGAAATGAGTCTTAATGAGTTATTTCCACTTTGAACCTATGAACCCATATTCTCTCTTCTTCTATCCCCATCCCCCATCCATTGATGATGGGAGAAGAAGCAGAAGGAGGGAGCCGCTAGAGTGGTGCCTCCCCCCACTGTCGCCATCCATCAGTGGCCTACACAAGCTGTCGACATGCCCCTCTTGGTGATTGCGAAGGTGTTTGAGGAGATGGCAGGCCTCCTCCTTTGGCCTAAGGAGGACGGGAGCGTGGAGCTCCGCTTGGACAATTTCTACAATGCCTGCTCCCTAGTCTCCGTTCTCTTTAGTTGCCTTGGCCTTACTTTCCAATTCGGCAAGCTCGCATGGATTTGGGGAGCCTCAAGCTCACTTGCCTTGGTTGAGCTTGGGATTGTCTAGATCTAACGATCCATGAGCTTGTCAATTGTGACAAAACTCAGCCTTGTCTAGATCGGCCGAGTCATGAGCTCATCAGCCTACATCTTGGCCAGTCGCCTCCGACCGAGGAAAAAGGGGAAGAGGAAGGAAGAAAAAGAAGAAAAATAATAATAATAAATTCAAAATTTTTAAAATTTTTAATTTGTTTAAAAAAATTATTTTTGGTAGACGAAAATCCATATACATAATGGAGAAGTACTTTCAAAAGAAGCTCGACTCTTTCTAGATTGAAATTTAATAAATATCAAAATAGAAATTCTAAATATTATAGTGTAATTTTTAAGTTGGTGAATCAAAATTAAGAAGTTACGCATTCTCACATTCGAGAAGATTTGTTATAAGTAAATATTATTTTCATATCAATCATTAGTTGATGAAAATTTTTCTTATCAAGAGATCTTCAAAAGTATTTCAATTTAAAGGTTTTTCACTTTTTTTATTTTGTTTACTAATTTTTTATTGTTTAATTTATTTTTCAAACTTGATGTGAAGTTTCTATTCAAGTAAATTATATTTGAAGAGCTTAAAGTGGATTAAATAGGTGGGAATGAATTTTTGTAAATTGAGTTAAATATTAATGTGTTTCAGTAATATGTGTCGGATCGGGTATGTGTCATTAAATTTATATTACATGAAAATGGGTCAATATGAGTTGGATCATTTTCAACCTGACCAAAACCCGACCCGACTCATCCATTTGATGGCCCTACTATATAAGTTCTAGTTTGGTCGTTTTCTTGTGCATTGTGTTTCCACGAGTGACCAATCCTAGGCCGGCAGGGAAGAAAGGCGGCGGTAGCCATGGTCACGCATAGTAGCCATGTGATGGCTAGACACAACTTGTATCGACGCGCTTAAGGTTGTTAAACAAAACGAAAAAAAAAAAAAAAAAGACTTGGGTTTCCTATAGGGCATGAATCGGCAAGCATTTTCGGTTCATGGGAAGAAGGGAGCCTGCATTTGTGCTGGAAATGCTTCTGTGAGTGGGCGTAAGTAGAGAGGATGGGAAGAAGAGGGGGATAGCAAAATGCGGGCTGGGCGTTTTTGAGACTTGAAAGTGGGCTTGTTTTTCTAATGGGTGCAGAGTGGGCCGTAGGCTACAAATCAGGTTCGTGGTGGGCCTCAGGCTGGAGATGACAACCGGGCTGGGGTAGGCTTTACTTCGGGCCGTCTTTTCTTTTCTTTTATTATTGGTTGGGCCGGAGTTTGGGGACCGGACTGGGCTTGCGTATCAGGCCCAGTCCGGCCGCTATTTTAACGACCCGGGTCGGTTCCCACCCGGATATCCGACCCGGGTCCTTGTTATAATATAGTATATTATTACTTTAATATTAAAAATATTTTTATAATAAAAATAAAAATAGAAAAATCCATACATAGTTTATATTTTCCAAAAAATCTGAAAAAGTCTAAAAAAATAGTTTTTGATTTATTTTCTCAACAAATGAATGGAAAATCCTTGAAAATTCAGAAAAAATTAAACATCAGGGTTTAAATAATGTTAGGCATTAGAAGAGTATTAGTTGATTAATTAGTGTAATCAAGTCCTCGATCTTAGTTTGTTTGGTTGGGCAGGATTAAAATATTTCTCATAATATTTTACTTAAGTTTCTAATCGACCAACTCTAAATTGATTATCGACAATTCTTATTTGAAATTGACTTGCGAGTTGAAAAGAACTCGAATCATAGTTGTGAATTGGTGGACTTGAGAGAACTCATACTAAGCCCCAAACTTAGCGAGCCCTTAGCCTATGCATGCCCACATGCCTACCAAGGCTCGGGGAGGTCGTGACATACATACCGCACTTTGATTACTTTATTATCTTCAGACTTTGACTTCCACATTTACTTTCTAGAGTTTACACCTTATTTATTTGGTTGTTTACATATACATGTTTAGCCCATTATGTTGAGTTGAATTGTGCATGGACGTATGCATGAACATGTTTACTGCTTTTAAAATAGGAAATGTTGCGTGATAAATATTTTCGAAAGAGGAAAGGTACCAATTTTTGTGGTTACGCTAGATCTTTAGGGAAATCAAATCATCAAACCTGAATCTCTAGCTCATAGAAGTGAAACAGTTTTTAACTCTTTATTTGGCCACTCATATATTATTGGTGACTCCAAAAATAAAAACCAACTTTCATAATCAATCTAGGTAACCAAATCGCTATCAAAAGGGTTTGGATGAAACCAAGGTAAGTGCAGGCACCTCTTCATGGGAGGAAATGTCCCTATTTGTTTGGCAATCTATCAAATCTCCCCGAGGAAACTTTCATTTCAAGAGGGTCGCGATATGTATTAGAAGGATTCTTGAGACGCTAAAACTTGCCTTGTCTAATGCCGGTAGTAGCCATCAGATATTTCACATTTTGAGTAATATTTAAAAAACTTTTTTAATGCAGGATTTATTTTAGTTGTGAACTAAACTATCTCTATCAATTCTCAATCATATCAAATCTCCTAATATTCAAATTAGTTGGACAAGGAATACAATGCGAATACTGTAGGATCAAACATTCAAAGGGCATAATCAAGACTCAAATGCTTACAATCCTATTAAAAAAAGTTCTCCACTATTTCATCCTATTCTTCCAACACAAAATTCTTAGAATCTAGGAAAGGATGGGATAAGCTTACAAACAAGCTCGAATAGCACATACCAATAATGGGAGTTTATGTAGAGAAAAAGAACCACCCCAAAGAATGCCACAACATATGATCCCACAAAGCTCCACAAGAAGGCTCTTGTCCAAGAGTCATCCTCCCTTGTATGATTAAAAGATGGCAGTGTTCCCAGCTTTGGATTTGATCCATCACAGCTTTTCAATGGTGGTCCACAAAGAAGAGGGTTACCTTCATAACTTGCTTCATTGAAAGTTCCAAATTGGTATTTTAGGTCTGGTGTCCTGCCTGACAAGTTGTTGTTAGCCACACTAAAAACTGACAACGTGTAGAGCTCTATTAGTTGTGGAGGGATGGGACCAGTTAAGTTGTTGTAGGACAAGTCCAAGCTTTCTATGTTCTTTAAATAAGAAAACGTTTCCGGGAGAGGTCCCATCAAATGGTTATGTGACAAGTTCAATGCCAGAAGTTCACTCAAGTAACCAAGCTGTGGAGGAATAAAGCCGGTCAAATTATTATGAGAGAGATCCATTCCCGACATGAGTTTTAGAATGTTGCCCTTGTATGATTCCAATCTCCTCTTTGTCCTGAAGTTTACTTCTTCTAGAATACTTATAATAACATCTACATCATCATCATTATAACAATACGTGAAATTGAATTCGACCTTATAGGTGTGCAGTTCCCAATACTCTACCAAGCATGTGCTTTTAATTAAACTCCACACAAGTTCTTTCCCAAATTCTCCAAATGTCAAATCTTTCAAACAAGATGGAATTTTTCCAAAAAGATGATTATTGGAGAGATCCAACATGCTCAAATATTTCAACTGACATATATCTGGAGGAATTGAACCTTCAAAATTGTTTCCTTGCAATAGAAGAACCTTCAAGTCCAGAAGTGAACCAATCCATCTAGGGATCTCACCTGACAATGCATTGTACCTAAGATCCAATGTGACAATTGATGAAGCTCCAGAAAGAAACTCAGGAAAATGCCCAGCAAGACTGTCATTTGCTAAATGCAAGTACTTCATATACATAACATCGGCACATGAAGGTATATTCGGCCCTAGGTTGTTACTTGAAAGGTCTAAACGATGTAGACTTGATATGTCGCATAAGCTCAACGGTAAAGGACCTTGCAAGGAATTACTTGAGAGCATAAGCCCATACAAAAAGCGAAGATCTCCAATCCAATTGGGAAGTGTTCCAGATAGGAAATTATCACTTAAATCCAAAACCATTAACATGGAGCTATTCAATAAACTGGATGATATGTCCCCTGTGAAACGATTGCTATCCAAATACAAAACTTCCAAACGTCTCAAGTTAGTATACCTCGGAAGCATTTGGCCTTCCAAATTGTTGCTTGATAGTTTCAATGTAGAAAGTGACGTGCAATTTTTAGTGAGTGTCTTTGGTATCTCTCCTAAGAAGTCATTATTTGACAAGTCCAAGCTTTCCAGCAGTTTTATATAGCCCATTGAGGGAGGGATTTTACCTTCTAATAAGTTGTTTGATAGGTCCAAATATGTCAAATTCGGGAGGATAGAACCAATCCATGGTGGAAGCTCTCCTTCAATAACATTTGTAGACACATCGAACCACTTCATGCTGACAAGATTCAACTTGGAAGGCAAATTAAAAGCACCTGACAAATTGTTGCCTGCGAGATCAAAATGTGCTAGATTCACATTGTTGACCAATAGCCAATTTGGAAATTTTCCTCTCATTACATTGTGGCTGAATTGAACAGTGGTCAAGTCATGCTGTTCTTTTAGAAAGCTGGGAATCACGCCATTTGCATCTTTGTTGAGCACACAGTTTGATAAACCAAATATTTTCAGCTGAAATGAAGGAGACCAAGGGGGCTCTTCTGAATTTACTTCCAGGCAATTATGGTTGTCAACAAGGTGGAATACCGCAAGGTTAGAATTATTAGCTAGGGAAGCAAGTGAAAATGAACCTTCAAAAGCATTTCCAGAAAACACAATATATTCAAGTGACTTGAGATTATAGAGGAGAGATGAAGGAATGGCCCCGCTAAAATTGTTATTTCGAACATCAAGCGCATGGAGTGAGGTCATGTTGCTTAAGCATGAAGGAAGAGGACCCCCAAATCCGTTATCACTAATATCCAACACTTCAAGATTCCTCAATCCGCACAACCCTGGTGAATTGGACATTGCAACTATTAGTATCACAACTAAATCGTACTTGTATGATTAAAACGCTCAACATCATGGTTCACGTCGATGCAATGTGAACCTTCTGTCATGTGTAGTGCCAGATCATGTGTTCAATTTGCTGTATGCCCGCCAAGTAAGCAGTGGAGGCCACCCCCCCCCCCAATCATCATGTGGACTTGCTCTTCCATGTCCACTGCGCCACCAACTTCCCACCGCAACCCAACATCGTCCACCACCATCCGCACCATCGTCCCAGGCCACAAACCATCACCGCCACCTCGATGCCTATACATCCTCACCCTGACCTCAGTTTGAAGGCAGTCGCAGTGCAAACCAGGGGCCGCGTCATTTCAGATTTGAGATCGTCGTGGCTCAAACCAAAGGCCGTACAAGGGTGGCGGTGGTGATGTCGACTCTGGTGGTGGTAATGGCCACGAGCTTCGTGGTGTGATGATAGGTCAGAACGCTGCAATGGGTGGAGGGGGAAATGGCTGTGGCGTTAAAGATGTGGAGTTTTGTAAGGTCGCATGAGTTTATCTTATCATATATATATATATATTTTTCCCTTAATGATAAAAGCCATTTTTCAAATAAGTTAATGAATTCATTATATATGCGTTTTTCTTTATTTTTATTTCTCTCATTTTAGTTTACTGATATTTATGTTAAATTTCTTATATAATTAATTTCATTATGATATTTTAAATCTCGATGAAATGTATTTATTTTATGACAAGGTAATATTGACATGATAATAAAGGAAATGTATTATTATCTTTTCTTTTGCACAAAAAAATCATTTTTTAATGGTTACATTAAAAAATTAAGCTACCCTTTTCCCTACTCAGCAATTTTCACCAGTCACTAGGCCTTGTCAATGGCTGGCGACCAATCACAAGTGAGGGCCTCCCTTGGTAACTGAGGGCTTGGCAGCCCTTGCCAAATTGGTTGAACTTGCGAAATCCAACAAGGTCAACCTTACCATGCAAGACAGTTAACATCAACTCAGTGATTGTTAATCAAAATTGGCCAGAGGAATTATATTGGCAAATCATCAAAAAGTTTATGACTAAGTTAGCTAATTGAAAAGTTTCGAATTTAATTGATATCCATATAATAGGTTTAAAACTTATTTGTTAATTATCCCCAAATCCTAGTGTATTCAAAACTTTGTTTTATGATAAAATTGGTTGACTGTGTCGTGCTTGCATGGGCCCAAATCTTATTCCTATTTTCTAATTTTATAACAGCTCTCATGATCGTTATTTATGAGCCTCATACATTAAATACATCAATTTACATCATCGTTGTTGCAACTTACCGCAACTATATTCTAATTACTACACTTTAAATTGTCCTTAAGAGTCAAAAACTCATTTATATAACTCTTAACCACATTATAACAAATCACTTTGAGGTGTGACTTTGTCCTTTATTTGGATATTTGGTTGGAAGGATTAGATTGACATATCATTAAAATTTTAAAACTAAATTGACACAATTAAAAAGTTTACGACTTAATTGGCCTTCATATAATAAGTTTTAAGTCTTTCTAAACAATTTTTTTTTATTCAAAGCTACATGGAAAAAAGGTTTTCATTAATAATTTTCAATATATGTTGTCCATGTAAGTAGCTTTATAAAGTTTTTAATGGTTCTCATTAATGAAATCTTGGCGGGGGAATAAATGTGTCACATGAGTACAAATCTGGATTTTTTGTTGTAGAAACAAAAAGGTCAGTGTGTTATAATGATACAAGTTTGGGGTTAATGTGCCACAATAGATATAGTTTCAGATTTTTTTTTGAATTTTTTTCCATAATGGTTTTATATTTTAGTATCCATGTAGCAATTATTATAATTTACTTTTCAGTTTCGAGAAAGGCCATTCCATTTTAGCCTAACCCTATTGCCCTCACTCCTGTAGCCATTAGCGAAATAATGTCTTGTTATCATATTTTGCACTCATCAACAAAAAATGGTAAGATGCACCATATGATGGCCTCAAGGATCACCATACGTCAAAACAAGCAGTGCAAAGAGTCAGTGAAACACACAATTAAATAGCATAATCTATTCCACTAGCTAAAATATAGTAAATATATCAAGGCAATTATTGTACGTCTATTGATGAATTATATGCACAGTAATGGTAATGATAATTGAAGAATCTGGATATGCATTTATTTGATATGTGAAAGAGATGCATGAAAAATCCATTGTAAAACTTAGGAATATTACCAAATTAGTTCTGAACCTATTGTATAGATATCAATTTAATCTTAAACTGTCCAATTTTATCAATATAATCCTAAACATTTGCACAAAATTTTAATGTAGTACTCAATTGCTACTTGAAATTGTTGACATTGAATATAATAAAGAAAATGTGCAACCAAAATATGATCTTCGGAGGATGTTGAATATAATGCAGTCATGCCTTTTATGCTCATTATCTTATTTTAAAAAGGTGATGAGTTACCAATAATGATAAACAAATGCAATTTCACAAAAGTACCTTCCAAGAACTTGGAAGCATTCAATCCACAATGTCCGATGACCAAGGCCTTAAGAGATGTTATCCTCGCAATGTCTATGAGGACATCATTGACCAAATTGTTACTCGAAAGATCCAGCACCTCCAAATTCTTTGAGGGTAGCGTTCCATTTAAATCTGATTACAGAAAGATCCATACATGCATTATGTTTAGTTAATTATCAACATATATAAGATGTCTAACTATCTTCTTATGATGAGAATTGATTTATAAGCAAAAACCAGTTAATCCAATGTATTTAAGCATAAAAAAAGTTTATGTCACATGACTTTGTAAACCGATTTCATAAACAAATAACTTACACCTTTAATGATTTCTATGATACGTAGTAACCTACTAGAGTTAACAGAATGTTCCCTCATATGCTCCCCATGTGACATTTGGCTTTACCTCTATCATTGTCACAAGAGATGCATGACATAGTTTTACCCTGTGATCTGTGTTCGACCTATAAAGCATTAGTTCATTTGATTTGCTATTACTGAACTTCCATTTTGATTGAGTTTAAGTAACAAAACATAAATAATGAGAAAGCAATTTTATATATATTCTTGAAGATATAGTTTATTTTGCCTGAAGAATTCAGTTTAACCTCCGTATGGCTAAATTCATTGCATAGTTTAGTCCTGTGGCCCCCATCTGACTAATAAGCATTAGTTTAATGATTTTTGGTCTCCAAACTTCTATCTTTTCTTAGTTTAATCTCAAAACATTAGTAAAGAAAAAAATTTCACATAAATTCTTGAATATGTAGTTTCTTCTGCTAATCCCAAACTTCAAAATCTTATTACTTTAGGTGTCAACAAAAATGCATAACAAGAAATTATCACGTTCTCAGATATGGAAATAAATTTCCAACAAAGAAATCGCATGCATTTAAAACTCAGCGAAATGGAGCAAACTATTGATATATTTTATACGTCATGAATTATTGATAATTTAAATTTTAATTTTTTAGTCAATAATTGTTTAGTTTAATACTTAAAATTATAAGGCAATTAAGTAGAATACAAAATCCTATTACTTCAAGATTACAATAAAAAAAATTAAATTGCAATTTTTTTAAAATTATAAATAGCTAACGATCACGACTTTATTTGAAACGTAAGATATTCACATTTTATTTAGAAGGAAAGACAGTAATTTCAAAATCTTAATAAATAAATTCACTTAGTTTGACTTCAAAATTTAACAAAGAAATTAAGTCCATAGATTTTAATTTTTTTCTGCTACAGCATTTTCTTCCAATTTCACAATACAAGTAGATTTTAAATAATCGAGTGATAAAAGATACTGTGATGTGACTTAATTTAAAAGTAAACAAAATGGAACATACTTTTGTACATTTTTTACTAAATAAACTAGTGCGATTTATGTTGTTCCAATAGTTCAGTTCATTTAATAAAAAAAAACACAATTTTAGTACATCATTAATTAATCTAAATACATTCACTCTATTTTCTGTTGACTATGAGCATATGAAAAAAAAAATGTAAATGCATGTACAAGAAAATTAGTAGTTATTTAAACTTGCATATATATATATATATATATATTATAATTTAAAATTTTAGGATATTGTTTTACATTGTATTTATATTCAATTAAAATAATTTAATTTATGAATTCACTTGATTTGACACAAAAAAATTTCGAATATATCCATAATTACAAAGTTCATGAGCATTAGTTTGTTGTGCTCCACCTTTTCTTTTAATGACAATTCAAATAAGCTAAGTAATATGGAAGCTAAAGGTGGAAGCTTTTAGTATAGGGTACAGATGTTTCCACGGCCTAAATGGGTGGGATCTGCATAAACTAACCAAAATGTCCTTGTATTGTCAAAT
The DNA here is from genome assembly GCA_014182895.1 of Angophora floribunda. Lineage (NCBI taxonomy): Eukaryota > Viridiplantae > Streptophyta > Magnoliopsida > Myrtales > Myrtaceae > Angophora > Angophora floribunda. Next base: position 32,879,232 of record CM024709.1, on the reverse strand, counting down.
GAAGGGGATGCATCCTGGAATCAGACATCCGCATTGTCGTGCATATTTTCAACATAAATCTTGTCCATTTGAAGGAAAAGGGGATCGTATTTTACAATGAACTTCGATGGTGTAAGGAGATACGGTGAATTGAGTTCCATCTCTTATGAAGTGATGCGAATCAGGCAATAAACTTTGGACTATGCTCTATTTAAGAGAAAGAGGTGAAGAAAATTAAGAAAGAAAGTTACCGAAAGTTTTAAATTTGTCTCTTCTTCCATCTCAACAAACATTTTAACATTTTCCACGAAAATTTTCATTCTCCCCATTTTCCCTCACTTTCTAAATGACGCCTAAAGGAATAAGGGGATTTTGGTCCATCAAAGGAAAAGGCTTTGTTCCTAGCTTTTTAGGCTATATAAATAAGCATTCCCTTAGCTTTTTTGGTGTATAGAAGCAAGTGTTTTTATCTAGATCCTCCTTTCTTTGACACGATTTTCCATAGGTCACTAGGTTTGCTATTGTTTTCTAATTGTTTACTGATCATGGGCATCCAATTGATTGGAAGAAAAACTTGAGCCAAAAAGATTCGAAGCGAAATTCACAAATATAGAAATAAGCTATATGATTTAATTTTCCGCATTTATTACATCATTAGTTTCCCTTCTTAGCTTACTATTATCTATGGATTAATCATTTGGAATTTATTTGTGGCTATTTTTGCGCAACTTATTAAACATGACATTATGACATTTTTTTCTTCCTCTTATCATCTTCCAATCCTACTTTATGATGTTTTACTAAGTTATAAATACTATAACTTAATGTGTTAGGATGCATTTATGTTCGAAAAGTCCTATATTGGAGAATTATTACAGTGAAAGTAGTTAATAAATTCAAGTTGGCTCAATTCATTGGCTTAAAATTTTGAATGACGGTGCGTCAAACTAAATATATTGACAACCTTAACCTCAAATAGACCCATATCTCAGATTACAACATCCTTCTTGGCCTGACTTGTTCACTAGTGGATAGGTGTGATTGGTTTCCAGTTTGGTTCCCAAAGTTGAGAAATGTAGACTAGACCATTTGATCTTAAGACCGAGAATCGGGTCAAACCACTAGTTCGGTACAATAGAACCGGTAACTTTTTTCCCTCTAAAGAATGTCTGCGCACAACACTAGAGGGTGACAAATCTTAATATATTGACAGAAGTAATGATGAGTAAAGAGTCATTATGCTGTAACTTATGATACCACTGGACAAAATAGTGTTTAGCTCACATTTTACTAATTCTTTTTGAAGAAATAATAAGAAAAGGTACACGTAGTCTGTCGAGTCCCGTTTGATTTTCCCTTGAAACTGAGAATTGGATCACCTAGACACTAAGTCCGCTTTTAGGAATTCGAAACTAGATCAACACTCCTGAAAACCGGATCAAATTAGCCAATTCGATCCGTTCTAGATGATTATCAATTTGGACACTACGTGTTGAACACGCATACCCGTGGAGAGAGAGAGAGATTGGAAAAGAGGAAATAAATAAAGAGCAAAAAGAAAAGAAAATTGGTAATCAGTTTAGATTGTCCAATGGTCCTTGTGCTGAGATATTGAACTTTGGAGATGGTTTTACTACTCTTAAATTTAGTGGATCTCAACTCTTAAAATTACCGAGTGTGTTTGATCGGTGTGCCCTCTATTTTCTTCTTCGATTAGCGTCTATTTATGTTTGATCGCCTTGTCTGCATAAGACTAAATGTGAATTTCCCCGTCTAAGCAAACTAATGTTGACCTGGGAAGGACTAAGGGGTGTTATGGTTTTCTGGCATGTCTTGAGGCATGGGTGGAGTGGCTTGGGGTTTTGGATCCATTTGCCTTCACCAACTAGGCAAGAGTCCAAGCATCCAGCTAAATATAGATACATGGTAGAGCTAAGGAAAAAATCAATAAATAAGAAATTCAAATACAGTACCTTTGAAGGCAATGGTTGAAATCCTTTCTCTTCTCTCTAAATTAATCCCCTCAACCAATCTATTTTTGGTGTTTTCTAATTTAAATATTTTATTAATGATAGATCTTATGGCTCTCGCAATTTGACTTTTATTTATCATGAAACACTCAAAACCTTTCCAAAAATGCACATTATGTATAATTCTTTCATAGCTGATGAAACTTTTTTTTTCCTTTTCTTATTTTCGAATCTTCAGAAAAAGTCACAAATAAAGGTATTAAGTAGATCTGGTCCTTTTCCAAACAAGTATTATGGCAAAAGAATCGGCATTAATAAATTATTGCTTACTAAGCTAATTCTATTTTTGCTTTTCGGATTTTTTATCCTCGTGGAGATGAGTCTCTTAATTATTTATGACGTGTGCAGTCAACTACTTTAAGAATTGCATCATTTTGTGCAATCATGTGTTTGTTATTAATTCATTTAATCCACTTTATAGTTTATACAGCGCTGGTATGACATTTCTTATTTTTCAAAAATGATAAATAAACTATTACTTAGAAACATATTTCAAAAAAGAAAAATGAATCAAATAGCTGTGATAGAGAGAGAGAGAGATTCACCTGAGAGAAAACATTCACTTAAATCCAGCACTTGAAGTTCCTCCAGAGGAAGGAAGAAAGAGGCGTCAATAACCCGAGGCGGTGACTCCACCACTGCCCAAATCGGCGGAGCCCATAGTTCAGTCACCCGCGAAGTGGTGTTATCACAATTGACGCCTTCCCACCTACAACAGTCACTATCGCCGTCGTGCCATGATGTTAAAGGAATGAAGGCGGCCTCAATCTTGAGCAGTGCATTCCTCTCTTCTTCCAAGCACCCCAAGCTTCCACATCCCTTCGATACCAACAACATCCAAGTCCACATACAAAACAAAAGAAGCTTCATGTTTGTGCGGTGTTTTGTGTGCTAGATGTTTCTCTGCGTCACCATGTGCAAACTTACGAGGCTTATGTACTTAATTTATACATGCAGAATCTTTCTCTTTTGAATGATTATCGCCGTTGGGCAACCTTCATGGAACAACCATGGACAAAGTCAAGTATGCTGGGGCCATTCCCACGGAACCGTGATTATTGCCGTTGACTTGACTAAGAACTTCTCCAAACGAGGAATATAAAGATTACAAAAGGAGTATTATGAAATGACAAAGGTTGATTATTAGCAAATCAACAAAAGAAAAAGTTATTGATGATTTCACCAAAGCTATAAAAGAAAAATACGTGCTCGGATATTGCTTCACAGAAAAAGAAAAGAAAGATGAGATAGATAACTACAACTTGACGTTGTTAATTTTCAGTATTGATGGTGTTTGCAAAGAAATATCATTAAATGAATATATGTTTGGACTCATTGAACGAAAGATAAGGCAATTTCGATCAATTTGATAAGGCCGTCAAGATATTGCATATCAACATTAAGTATTTGTTATAATTAACTTAATGTCTCAATGAAAGTAGAGTTGATTAACTATCAATATTTAGAGAAATACAAATAAATATAGTCCTGAATTAGTGCAACTCGGAGATACATTGCTAGTATTAATTTATTTTTTTTTTTTTTTTTAATTGTAGTTTCACGAGAGAAGTTTAAGGCAGATTTAATCTTGGGCAGCCCAATCCTCTCCAGTCTGTCCTTCCGAGCACCCTTTAAGCTTCGACTTCCCTCCACTATCGACACCACCCAAGTCCACATGCACGTGTACAGTACAAATGAAGCACACTTCATTTTTATGATGTTTTTGGGGGTCGTGAGAAATTATTGTGCGAGTGTAATGTATATATCGAATTATATTTGGACCACTGAAAATAGTAGATTCCATAAGATCTGATGGTCCACATTCAGTTTAATATATAAATTAGTTTTACGGAATACTCGGTCATGGCCTGTGGATCATGCATCTTTGACTCAAAGATGGTACATATCATCCTCCTGCGTCGTCATCAAAGATTGCCATGACCTGCAAATTTTCCAAGAAAAGGCATGCAAACCTTTTCTAGTTTGGTGAGAGTGCTGTAGTTGAGCTACATCATGGCAAAACTTCATTCTCTTCACTTCATCTATTAAAAATTTTGCACATGAATTCTCTTATTTATTTGGAAAAAGTTTGCAATATCCGACACCTGTAATCTTATGTAATTATCATTGTTATTATTGTTGTTGTTGTTAGTGAAAAACATCATTTTTTTGAAATTAATGTAAGTTATTAAGTCTGATCATTTGTCAACTTCTGAATTGCACCTGTCATGCTAATCGTAATTCCTAGATCTAGGCCATGTATCATGACGTTTAGTAGTCAAATACGTAAGAGATTATTTAATATTTAATAAATATTAGGTTAACGAATGGTTATCAGATTATTAAAAGACATGAAATTCCGGGCCGCCATGCTATGTTTGCCTATGACCATTAAGTTCCTTATTAGCTGCAAGATATGATGACTCACTCTAATGACTTCGACATTTTGTGTGGGCATTTCTCTAGATGTTCAGATTGGATCTCCAGTTAATCTCACCTCTTTGCCTTGAGGAGACAAGCGGCGGAGTATGCAAAAACACAAGCGGTTTCTCTTTGATGATTTCCCTTTAATAGTGATTCATGAGTGAAACCAACCTTTCAAATGATTACACGTTGAAAAATTATTTTGGGAGTTTACCAACATGTCTCGGGCCATGTCATTATACTGTAATCCATCACTTGTTAATATTACCACTGTATTAATTAAAATTGTCTATTAAAGATGGTGCATAATTTTCTCAATATTTCTCAACCAAATATATCAAAATAGAACAGGCAAATTAATAATAGAAAAAAAATCCATATTTGTAAATTGATAAATTGAACTAATTAACTGAATTCAATAAATATCGTCATTTTTTCAACAAACCTTTATTGTGCTGAATGTTTAAATGCCTACTTCATCACGTAGGGACTCGTGCATAATGAAAGCGAGTCGTCTTGATCACTTTGCGAAAAATCTGTGAAATGCTCTACTTTTTCGATAGGGACAGTGATCCGTAAGACCTAAGCAATGTGAAAATAAAATTTTGCCTTATTTTCAGGGCCAAAAAGATTAGCAAGTGCTTTTATTGACGGATTGAACACGAAAGCCATGGGACTAATTACATGATGTACCTCATTCAAGAAAAATAAAAATCACTTTCAAGCTCCGTTCGTTTCACGAAAAATAATTTTTGGGAAAATATTTTCTAAAATTTTTGGTGTTCGATTCATAGAAAATAAACTAGTCAAGGAAAATATTTCCACTAATGAAAATAACACCTTCAAAAGTTAGGAAAATGTTTTCCACCATCCTATTTCTTTCACTTCTAAATTTTTCACCAAACAATTTTTCCTTTTATTTTTATTATTTTTAATTTATTTCGTTTTTTCAAAAAAAAGTTTTTAATTATTTAAAAATTTCTTTTCTTTTTTTTTTTCCTTTTCTTTCTTCCTTCCTTCCTTTCTTCTTCTTCTTCTTTTTGGCTGGTCGCCGACATTATCATTTTCCTGAAAATGACATCCTAAAAGCATTTTCTATAAATATTATATTTTTCATGAAATGAATGGAACTTTATTGATGAGAAAGACTAGACACTCAGTCATGAAACTATGATAAAAAAAAGTTAAAAAGAAACCCCTTTTGCTTTAATAAAAGTTACTTTTGCTTGTACCTTTGTACATTGAAAAGATGCTAGGCCCATTTCATTAACCATGAAAAAAAAAATCTTGGTTGTCGTAGTACAAATCTGTTGGATGATTCTTTTATTTAGAGAGAGATTTTTGTGGAAAATGGTTTTCCTTTTTGAAAAGGAGAAAAAAAAGTTAGGAATATGAGAGCGGTCATCAAAAGTTAGTCTTTCATCACTTGTGATAATCTTTTTATTTTTGTGTACATCACTAACCTATTCTAGTTGGATTAGAAGCAGATGAAGATGGGCATAAGAGACTGTCGTACTTCTACGAACTAGAAATTCAAGATTGGGACTTTGTTAAGTTAGTTTTGTCTAACAGCAGTTACGGATTCCTTTTCTTGTTCATAAAAAAAGGTTATTTTGTACAATATTTTTTATTATTTTCATTCATGAACAAGCAAATAATCTATATGGACATGCATAAGTTCTCGAGTAATAAAGCACTCAATAATTAAACATATGAGTTAAAGCAAATTTACAAACAACCCACGTCGTATTGGGTAAAATTAATATAATGCTTCATCATAACATCTCGGTAGGGATAGTGAACCGTAAGACCTTGACTATTTTTTAATCCGAAAGCAATGTGAAAATAAGATTTTGCCTTCTTTTCGAGGCCAAAAAGATTAGTAAGTGCTTTTATTGACGGATTGAGCATGAAAAGCATGGGACTAATTACATGATGTACCTCATTAAAAAATAAAAATCACTTTCAAGTTCCGTTCGTTTCACGAAAAACAATTTTTGAAGAAATATTTTCCAAAATTTTTTGTGTTCGGCTCATAGAAAATAAACTAGTCAAGGAAAATATTTTCCACTAATGGAAATAACACCTTCAATAGTTAGGAAAATGTTTTCTGCCATCCTATTTCTTTCACTTCTAAATTTTTCACCAAACAACTTTTCCTTTTATTTTTATTATTTTTAATTTATTTCATTTTTAAAAAATTTGGTTTTTAATTATTTAAAAATTTTCTTTTCCTTTTTTTTTTCCTTTTCTTTCTTCCTTCCTTCCTTTCTTCTTCTTCTTCTTCTTTGCCCGGTCGCTGGCATTATCGTTTTCCTAGAAAATGACTTCCTAAAAAGCATTTTCTATAAATATTATATTTTTATGAAATGAACGTAACTTTATTGATGAGAGAGACTACGATACTCAGTCATGAAACTATGATCAAAAAGTTCAAAAGAAACCCCTTTTGCTTTAATAAAAGTTACTTTTGCTTGTACCTTTGTAGATTGAAAAGATGCCAAGTCCATTTCATTAACCATGAAAACAAATCTTGGCTCTCGTAGTACAAATCTGTTGGATGATTTTTTTTATTTAGAGAGAGATTTTTGTGGAAAATGGTTTTCCTTTTTGAAAAGGAGAAAAAAAAGTAGGAATATGAGAGCGGTCATCAAAAGTTAGTCTTTCATCACTTGTGATAATCTTTTTATTTTTGTGTACATCACTAACCTATTCTAGCCGGATTAGAAGCAGAGGAAGATGGGCATAAGAGACTGTCGTACTTCTACAAACTAGAAATTCAAGATTGGGACTTCGTTAAGTTAGTTTTGTCTAACATCAGTTACGGATTCCTTTTCTTGTTCATAAAAAAAAGGTTATTTTGTACAATATTTTTTTATTATTTTCATTCATGAACAAGCAAATAATCTATATAACCCAACCACGGGCAGGACAATTGGTGTGCATTCTCTCCCTCATCGCCGAGGTCAAGAGTTCGAACTCTCTCATTGCTAAAAGGTTATAAGAGGGGGTCCTAATATTGGGGTCTTGGGCTAGCCTCTCCCGAGGTTTACGTCTAAATAGCAGCTTGTGGTGAGGCCCGACGATGCCATTGGATATTGGAGGGTCGTGTGCTCCCCGAAAGATTATCTCCGGCGGTTCCTCGGTATCACAAAAAAAAATCTATATGGACATGCATAAGTTCTCGAGTAATAAAGCACTCGATAATTAAACATATGAGTTAAAGCAAATTTACAAACAACCCACCTCGTACCGGGTAAAATTAATATAATGCTTCATCTTAACATCTTGATAGGAACAGTGAACCGTAAGACCTTGACTATTTTTTTAATACAAAAGCAATGTGAAAATAAGATTTTGCCTTCTTTACGGGGCCAAAAATATTAGCAAGTGCTTTTATTGACGGATTGAGCACGAAAAGCATGGGACTAATTACATGATGTACCTCATTCGAAAATAAAAATCACTTTGAAGTTCCGTTCGTTTCACGAAAAACAATTTTTGAAAAAATATTTTCCAAAATTTTTGGTGTTCGGTCCATAGAAAATAAACTAGTCAAGGAAAATATTTTCCACCAATGGAAATAACACCTTCAAAAGTTAGGAAAATGTTTTCCGCCATCCTATTTCTTTCACTTCTAAATTTTTCACCAAACAACTTTTCCTTTTATTTTTATTATTTTTAATTTATTTCATTTTTTAAAATTTTGGTTTTTAATTATTTAAAAAATTTATTTTCCTTTTTTCCTTTTCTTTCTTCCTTCCTTCCTTTCTTCTTCTTCTTCTTCTTTGCCTAGTTGTTGGCATTATCGGTTTCCTAAAAATGACTTCCTAAAAGCATTTTCTATAAATATTATATTTTTCATGAAACGAACGGAACTTTATTGAAGAGAGAGACTACGATACTCAGTCATGAAACTATGATCAAAAAGTTCAAAAGAAACCCTTTTTGCTTTAATAAAAGTTACTTTTGCTTGTACCTTTGTCGATTGAAAAGATGCTAGGCTCATTTCATTAACCATGAAAAAAAATCTTGGCTGTCGTAGTACAAATATGTTGGATGATTTTTTATTTAGAGAGAGATTTATGTGGAAAATGGTTTCCTTTGCAAAAAGGAGAAAAAAAATAGTAGGAATATGAGAGCGGTCATCAAAAGTTAGTCTTTCATCACTTGTGATAATCTTTTTATTTTTGTGTACATCACTAACCTATTCTAGCCGGATTAGAAGCAGAGGAAGACGGGCATAAGGGACCGTCGTACTTCTACGAACTAGAAATTCAGGATTGGGACTTCGTTAAGTTAGTTTTGTCTAACAGCAGTTACGGATTCCTTTTCTTGTTCATAAAAAAAGGTTATTTTGTACAATATTTTTTATTATTTTCATTCGTGAACAAGCAAATAATCTATATGGACATGCATAAGTTCTTGAGTAATAAAACACTCGATAATTGAACATATGAGTTAAAGCAAATTTACAAACAACCCAAGTCATATCAGGTAAAATTAATATAATACTTTATCATAACATCTCGGTATAGGACCCTCGTGCATGAAAAATAAATGTACCTAAATCTGAAAAGAAGAATGCAAGTTCTCCTAAAATGTTTAATTCCTTTAAAAATCTAGAATCCAGGATTGTACTTTTTTTTTAAAAAAAAACATTTTCTTGTAATATTAAGAAAATTTTCTATTCATCTATATACTCTATCTGGCAACTTAGGATGCGAAAAATGCAATCTAACATCTATACTAAATGGGCATGCCATTTTTTATACCTTTTGAAATAGATATTAGTTAGCTATCCAAGTTTCACAACAACGGAGATGCCACTGAAAACAAGTGATACCAACGGCTTCATAGCAAAAGAAGAATCAATACACGAAATACTACCATATAAACAAGCACAGGATAATAGGTTTGACGTGCAAACCATTATGACGACTCGACGGGAAGGGAGTCGAAGCAATTTGAGTTTAAACTTAAAGGATGCATCGAACTTTCAAATCAAAAACAGTGGTCCTAGACATCTTATTTCTAGTGATGACAATACAAGGGACTATAGAAACATGCGAGAATATCATACTTAAGATCCTACCTCCATATTTCGACCAAAAGAAAAAAAAATCTACACATCCATATGCAAAGATATGCACAAAGAGGGGCTGACTGTCCCTAATCAGACCGGGAAAGTAGCTGGGCAAGGGTGTTTTGACTTCATTTAGGCCATTTCTCGGCTGCCCGAACCAACAAACCATCTTGAAGCAAAAAGATAATCGAACAAAGAATGACCAAAAAATGACAATTTACTGAGAAGATGCGAAACGGGCAACAAGTCAATCGGCAAGCAAACACGAATCAAACAATGAGTTAATTGAACCTCGAGATCGAAAATGCGAAATCCATTTATCTACAATTCACATTGACATCCTAGAGGTTTTATACATCCATTTTACAAAATGGATTCAATGAGAAACGGACATGAAACATCATAAGAAAAATGCAAAACATAAGCCATGACACTCAATGCTGGTTTTTACTCTGTTACGATGGACTCGAGCGAAGGGAACGTGTGAGGGGCTTTAGGCAAGATGTAAGGCTTCGAGTGATTAACTTATGGAACCCTTGGAACGCCAAGAAAGACCAGGAAGCACCTGGATGGAGCCGGATTTCATAAACCCAAGGACCAAACGGACTTAGACAGCAGCCAATCGGAAATTGTTGTGATCACCTTCGAGTCTAATTTCTAACGGCATAGGGATCATGCATTGATTCGTAGTCTCCGGTAAAGACTTTTTTTCCACGGCACTGTCAGGCAAATCCCCTGCTCCGGCCAGCTGTCCGACCTGTTATGTTTCTGGTCTTAAAAATTGTACTTCCTGATATTTTTTCACACTATCCTTTTAACACATTTAAGATTGTTGTGTTGACATGCTCTCCTCCAAATTTTGGACAAAAACATACGATAGACAAACGCATACTCATCGTTTTCACATGATTCTGGAAACTGCCTGTTCTGCCCGAGCACCTCTACTGTGTTCTCTCTCTATATTTTTCTCCCTCCGTGTCCAAGAATGCACAGATTTTGAGTCAGAGAATGGCCCAATTAGGAGTATAAGGCTGAATTATGACGAGCAGTCCGCCCTTTTTGTAATATTTCGCCCTTCTCTTTGACTTTGTCGGAAAGTGAGCTTTAAAAGATTAAAACAAGAAGAGGTGTATAAAGGGAAAAGGAAAGCCGAGAGAGAAGATGAAAAAAAGGAAGAAGAAATGAAAGAAATGGAAAGAAAAAAGGAAAGAAGGTTTTGTGCGTATATGCCGGAGCTCATCATGCCATATTTACTTTGGTCCACAGCACCCTCTAAGGATCTAAGAATGCACAGATTTTGAGTCTAACAATGGCCCAATTGGCGATCTAAGATTGAATCATCACGAGTGGTCCGTCCTTTTTGTCATATTTTGCCTTTCTTTTTGACTTGGTCAAAAAGTAGGTTTGAAAAAAGGAAAAAGAAAAAGAAGAGATATAAAGGGAAAAGGAGAGCCGAGAGAGAAAGAGAAAGAAAGGAAGAAAAAAAATGGATAGAAAAAAGAAAAGAGGACTTTGTACGTACATGCTGAAGCTCATCACACCGTATCTACTTTAATTTGCAAGACCCGCTAAGGATCCAGGAATGGATAGATTTTGAGATCAGAATGGCCCAATTGGGGATCTAAGGCTGAATGATTGTGGGTGGTTTGTCCTTTTTGTAATATTTTGCCCTTCTTTTTGACTTGGTCATAAAGTGGGTTTGAAAAAAGGAAAAAGAAAAAGGAGAGATATAAAGGGAAAAGGAGAGCAGAGAGAGAAAGAGAATGAAAGGAAAAAAGAAAGAAAATTAGATAGAAAAAAGGAAAGAGGGCATTGTGCATACATGCCGGAGCTCATCACACCGGATCTACTTTAATTTGCAAGACCCGCTAATCATCTAGGAATGCACAGATTTTGAGACCAGAATGGCCCAATTAGGGATCAAGGCTAAGTGATCGTGAGTGGTCTGTCCTTTTTGTAATATTTTGCCCTTCTTTTCGAATTGGTCAAAAAGTGGGCTGTGAAAAAAAGAAACAAAAAAGAAGAGATATAAAGAGAAAAGGAGGGCCGAGAGAGAAAGAGAAAGAAAGGAAGAATAAAAGAAAGAATGGGAAAGAGAAAAAAGAAAGAGAGCTTTGTGTGTATACTCTGGAGCTTATGAAGCCAGATTTACTTTGATCCACAAGACTCGGTAAAAATTCAAGCCTTTTGGAATTTGATTATGTTTGATCGTATGAATTTCTAGTTAAGATTAAATTGGATAGGATAAGATAAAAAAATTCATGGATTTTATTGTATCATATCCATTATTTGATGAATGATAGTAAAAAGTCAATTATAATCACATTATCATGTACATTATTTGATATAAATGGTATATTAATATAAAGGAATATAAAAGTTGCATAAATTAAGATAGTATAAATTTCTCGCGACACTCTTGCATTCTTTATTTTATTTTATTTTTTGTTTTTCCTATTTTTATTATTATTTTATTATTTTATTTCTTTTTTTCCCCTTCATCATTCTCTAATAAAAATTATTAAATTGTAAAATGTACTAATATATCTAAAATACTAAAATACCTAAAATATGTAATAAATATAAATATACAATTTGAATATATAAATAAAAATAAGATTAACTTAAAAACTAAAATGCATTATTTTTTTTTTTTTTTTTCTTATATTAGAATTCACATATTATTTATATTGAAATACACTTTTAATTTTATTAATTTAAGTTTATTTGAGGAAAATAACTATCATATTATGGATATTAGAAATCATATCTACCTTTATCCCACTTTCCTATAGAATAATTTCATCTGAGCTATATTCCTTTTATATCCAACTTTATCTTGTTTTAAGTAAGCATCAAAAGTAGAATATGATAAATTCTATCATATCATAAATTTTATCTAAACTACCAAATGCAGTCTTTGTCATTGTAATCAGAGTAATTTTGGGAATTATGGCACAATTTGAATATATATGAAATTTAAAATATGAAATCTAATTTTAGAGTTATTAAGCTGTGGAATTACATGGAAATCATGGACTTGGGCGTTGAATTTCTTATATTAGAATTTTAGAATTCACATATTATTTATTTGAAATATAATTTTAATTTTACTGATTTAAGAATATGTTATTCAAGAAAAATAACTTTCCTATTATGAATATTAGAAATTTTATCCACCTTTATCTCATTTCCCCATGGAATAATTTTATCCAAGCTATATCTTTCTTAAATCCAACTTTATTTTGTCTTGAGTAGGCATCAAAAGTAACATAAGATAAATTCTATCATATCATGAATTTTATATAGACTACCAAATATAGTTTTTGTTATTGTAATCGGAGTAATATTTAGAATTAGGGCATAATTTAAAATTATATGAAATTTGAACTACAAAATCTAATTTTAAAGTTGTTATGCTATGGAATTACATAGAAATCATGGATTAGGGCATTTGTGAACATGTGAAGTTTGATGGGAGTTGATTTGAAGTAACATTTTGGTCAAAACGAAATTTTAAAATTTCACGAGCGGGCATCACGTTATAAATAACTTTGAATAACTACTTTAAGAGAACAATTTGTTGACACAAGGGAGTCATTTTGTTAGTCTTTAAGCTTAGCTTAGCTAATTCATAGTTGAGGTAGTGTTTTACTCAATTTTGATGTCTATTCTTGTTTAATTGATAGGATTATAAGGCTATCGACTTGTGTAGTTACATTATTTGGTTTTGAGCATTCTCAGGTTAGTTGTGCCATCTCTTCTTTGAATTTCTAAATCATACTTTCAAAATGGAAATGGATTAAACATAATATATGCAAAGTATGATTTGGTTAAAGGGTAAAATTTATATTTATAGCATGTTTGATGCATAAAATCTGGATGAGACATTTACTAACATTTTGATTATATGAAATGGCATGGAAAGCATTTTTGGAAATGATGTATGAGATGATTAGTATGAAATGGTTTGAGAAATACTTTGTGGAAGGGATTGCAAAAAGGTCTACGTATGATAGTTAATATTTATCATATCTCGTGTTTGGTTCCTATCTAAGACAAAATAAAGTCACATATAAAAGGGATATAGCTTGGATAAAATAATTTCATTGGAAGATGGGATAAAGGTAGATAAGATTTATAATATCCATAATATAAAAGTTATTTTTATCAAAAAACAAATTTCTTAAATTAATAAAATTAAAATAATGTTTGGCTATAAATAATATTTCAATACTAGTATAAAAAATTCAAAGTGACAAAAAAATAACAACAATTTCATTTTTTTATTACTATTTTTAGTTATATATTCCAAATTATTTCTATCTTCTAATATTTTAGTATTTTAGGTATATTAGTATTGTTTACTATTTATTAGAGAATGATGGAAGGATGAAAAATTAATGAAAAAAATAAAAGAATTAAAGAAAAAAGAAAGGGAAAATAATAAAAAAATAAGCAAATAATAATGAAGAGGCAAGAGTGTTGTGAAAAATTCTTACATTTCCATTTGTACAATCTTTATGTTCAATTATACTAATATGTTGTTCATACTAAACAATAGACAAAATATGATGTAAAAATATTTGTCTTTATTATTGCGGTTCACCAAATGATGGATATCACAAAATCTCTAGGTTTTATATCCTAACATATTTAGTCATATTTTAACTAAAAATTTAAACAACAAAACACATGTTATATGTATTGATTTTTAAATTTGATTTATGAAAGATATTATGTTGTAAAAGGATATATGTTTGATATTATGAAAATGATTTGTGATACAAATTATAGATAGGTTCTATGGAAATAATTTGATTGTGAAAGAATATATGTTTTAGTTTGTAAAAATATATTCTGATTTTGAGATGGATTTTGGTTTGGTTTTATGGATTATTAAAGGATGGATTTTGGTTTGGTTTTAGGAGTTTTTGAGTATGTATATTGATTTTAGGATATCCTTCTAGGCCAAAATTCTGGCTAATAATAATTGGAAGCCTTGCAAGAGGAAAACCTTGGTCACCTTGTCACTAGGTATTACATTGTGATCACGGTTGCTTATTAAGGTCGAGACGGATTAGTAAAATAAACCATTGATACATGGTACAAGATTAGTCGATGGAATAGATTATTGGTATGTAAATTAATGAAATTGATCAATAGACTAGGCCAATGTTATATGCTTTAATATTACTAATGAAATAAGTATTTTTTTATATGTATAAAGTTTTATTGAAATGATAAAACTTGTTTTTGATCTCATATATATGCTATATCGTGGATTTGAATTAAATGAATCTTAGTATTGTTTTGGAAATATGCATAGTGAATGTTTGATATGCTTAGATTTGCATACTCATCGAGCCGTGATTTTTCATCCCATTCATTCCAATCTTTCAGGTTCTTTAATTAGTAACAAACAAAGTGAGAGCGCTACTGGCAAGAAGCTTTTGGTAGTAGTATTTTGGATATTAGTTGAGTTGAGAGAGTTGGATATATAGTATATTTGAATATCAGGTTGGTATATAAGATTGCATCCTTTAGGTGAAAAGACCTTGTGTCATAGCCCTATTCTTATAAGATTTTTAGGTGTGACACTTCCAATTGCCACACAATGCCAATCAGATGAAGATTATGTGGAAGCTAAAGGCCATGATTGAAGATTCTTTACAAAAGAAAGGAGAAAGACAACTCTATCACCAGGTGTTTTCCAAAAACCCGATTGTCATTTTGTAGAAACTTTTCCCCTATCAATCTCGGCACCTTGACTTTCCCTAGGCGCAGAGATCATTCATTCTCTTACCCTTTTTGTCCTGATCCTTGCCTCACTTACAATTGTTCAGGACGACAAGGAATCATGCTATACTTGACATGATTCTATGCCATTTAGACTGCAGAGGGAGTATGAGGTTCACGCGAGCATTTCCTTGGCTCGGCCATGGGCCGAACCTCTATCATGAGCAGCCCCGCATCAAGCTTCTTAGGTTCTCACATGGGTCTTCGCTAGGCCCTTTTTCATTCATAGACACTCATCTAGCTTGTTTAGGGCCCTGAAAATGGTCGAAGTGAGAACCAATTTCGATATGATTTTAAAGCTTCATATACTCTAATAACCTCGTTGAAACTCATTTCTAATATGGAGTCAATGATCCTAAAGCTAATATGCATCTAATTTCTAAATGAGAGGTAATGCAGTAAAGAATAAGCATGTGGGACTATGTGATGTTGATAATCTTTTTGAAGGCGTTGGAATTTCAAAGTTACTGAAGGATTTAACCACTAATTTTCATGTATTGAGAATGAGATATTAAGCTGTAAAATTTGAGTATCAATAGCTACCTTTCTTTGAAGGAAAATTCAAAGAGATTTTTTTTTTCAAAGACAAGTACTTCCTAGTTCGTCTTAAAGGTCATATTAAGAATTTGGATGCAAATGCAGCTAACGTAGTATTTATATGTTCATTTAAATGCAAGTTGAACTATGTCATTCTAAATATAGTTAAATTATAAAGGATAAAAAAACATACTTAGGATTACTCACCTGAGGACTTAAAATAGAAAAAAAGGGCTCCAAGCTACCAAAACAACTCTCGGTAGAAAAGTGTGGATCATTTCGGACTAAAAAAGCACTTCCAAGCGAAAGAACGCTCAGGGCTATAAGAGCACTTATTGGTGGATAGGATAGGATGCTCAATGCTATGAACAACACTTCCTGGCAAAAGATGGTGAAACCTTGTGGGCTATAAACAACACTTCTGGGCAGAAGAGGGGTGTCCAGGCTATAACAATACTTTCTAACGGAAAGGATGGAATGCTTAGGGCTACAAACGACATCTAGCAAAAAGTAGTGAAAAGGCTTCAGGCTACCAACAGCACTTCTAGGCAGAAAAGGGTGCTCATGGCTATAACAACACTTCTGAGCGTAGAGGATGGGATGCTCATGGCTACGAACAACACTTCCCAGCAAAAAGAAGTGAAAATGTTCATTTAGAGAACATTACCTATTAGATTCTATCTTAGGTTTTACATCTTTCGATAGACATAATCATTTGCGTGAGAAACATCATCAGCCATGTACACAACTATGTTTTGCCATGTCCGCATCTCAAAATTTCACAAGAAAAGCTATCATTAGAGTGACTTCCATTCATCAAGGGTGTCTATTGCATATGCCACATAAGAGTATTTCGGTTTGAAAGGAGTTCTCTACTATCTCTCATGAAAGGCTATTATTTGTCCTGTTCATTGACGCAGGTGTATATTTTTCTCATTTCTCATGTTGTCATGTGTAAAAGAGGCTGAGTTTTATTACAAGAGGTATGTAGAGCTCTATGAAGTATTGAAAAGTGCACTTCGGATACCTAATACTTTCTCCGAGGACTATGTAAGTAGGCATTAAGTCGTAAAAAGAAACATTCAAGCTGTTAGCGCATCGAGACTTGGGGTTCGTACTTTGCCCCACAAGACTTAAAGAAACTCGACCTCCAAGAAAATCAAGACTTAAGGTTTGTACTCCATCCCTAACGATTTGGAGGCACTCACATGCTCCGCAATGTTCTTAGGAAACTCAAGTCATGGAACATCAAGTACCAATGGTTTGTGCTCTGCCCATTAGGATATGAAGTATTTGAATATAACTCACATAAAAAAGATTGGTTGGAATCACCGAATGAAAGTCCAACATGCAATTTGCCTTTGCCATGGATACTTCATTGACCCGAGAAAATCACATCAAGCAAAGTAACTTTGAACAAAACAAAGATTCATAAGGAACATCAATGTTCAATTTGAAGAAAATTCAACATGCATTTATCAAGTGTTTGTACAGGAAACATCACTATTCCTAAGATCACTCTAACTAGTCGTCATGCATAATTCAAATGCCTCATTGAAAAAGTCTTCGTCTTGATGAACTCAATGATGATGAAGTTTACTTCCAATGCTGACTAAATTGTCTTAGTCATAAAAGGACTTTCTCAGAAGTTCTCATGGCTTTTATCTCATCCATTAATATGATATCATGATCATTCAACTTATCCAAGATCACACATTCGAGGAGTTAAAGACTTTAGGAGGGACAAAGTAGATGAGGCGAATAGGTTAAGAAATGAACAGATTATAAAGCGCAAAATTCGTCATTGGGGTTTTCAAAGTTGATGGTATTCGCGATGTCCTTTCCACATCCTAGATGTTAATGGCCCAGTTAAAGTTTTAGAAGCTTAACCCGGGCTCTCTCAAGCCCACCAATTCACAACTTATGATTCAAGTTTTTTAACCTACAAAGTCGAATTTCAAATAAGAGTTATCATTAATCAGTTTAGAGTGAGTCAATTTGAAACCTAAATCAAATACTGAGAAAAATATTTTACTCATATGTAATTAAAGAAACTAGAATCAAAGACTTAATGTAATAATTAATTAATTAATTAAATAATGCCCTTTCAATACCTAATCTTGTTTAAACACTAAGGTTCCAATTCATTTTTGATTTTCAAAGCTTTTTCATGCATTTATGAAGAAAAACATTTTTTGACTTTTTTTCAAGGATTTTCCATGCATTTGTTGACAAAAACATTTTTGCCTTTTTTTCTGATATTTCTGAAAATTAAAATATTTTTGGGTTTTTCTTATTTTTTGGAATAAAAATATTTTTGGGATTTTTCTTTGATTTCACGGAAGCGGGTCGGACCTCGGATCCGGCCCGGGTCTGGGCCAGCTCAGGCTCCCGAGCGCTGGGCCCCTCGGCTGGGCTGAATTCGGATCATGGGCCTGGTTGGCCTGGCCCAAGGGAATTACCTGAAAATAAAAGAAGAAATAGTAAAGCTCCAAAAAACAAGTCCGGCCCAAGAAAACAGAAGGGGCCCAACAGGCCTAACCCATCTCAGCCCAAAAAACCAAACGGGTCGACCGGGTCCTCTTGCTCGACCCGGCCTTGATCCGACTCACGCCTCTCTCTTTCACAGTCCTTTTGCAGCGTCGATGGGGGCGGCCGAGGGGTCGGAGTGAGCGACGCCAATCATTGCGGGGCCAGCAGACGAGACGGCAAGGCGGCGGGCAGCGGCGAGGGCGAGGGCGGGCTCACCGGCATGAGGCTCGGTCTGTGGGTCGCGAAGAGCAGCAACTCAGGCACGCGGTGGCGGCGCGAGCGGTGGATCGGTAGAAGAGGCGACGACGGGTTGAACGGCGTGAGGGTTTGACGATGATGATGCGAGCAGGAACCGTTGTTGGTGGCTAAACGGCGGTAGGTAGGCGGCTTCCGACGCGGCGACGGGGCGACGGGGCTCGATCCCGCTTCTCTTTCTCTCCTCTCTCCGATCTCAGACTCGCTCGATCACCCGGAGGTCCGTCCTCCCTGGATCTCTCTCCCGGGAAGCCAGAACCTCTGAGCTCGCCGCTCGTCTTTTCCCCGGCTTTATAGGTCGAGGGGGGCCGGCCGGCGAAAGCACTTCGATCGGTCTTTGGCGTGCCGACCGGCCTCCTCTTTGGCTGAACCGGCGTCACGTAGTCCGCCGCACCGTGGGGAGCGTGTTTCCGTTGACTGGACATCCGGCGGGCTGCCCGCCATCGTATCGTCGGCCTGCCCGCGCTGCTCTGCCGCCTGCGCTCTGCTCTGCGCTGTCCTCTCCTCTGTGCTCCGCTTGTCCTCACTTGCGTGAGGAGGAAGAAGAAGGAAGGAGGCTGGGCCGGGCCGGGCTAAGCTGAAAGGAGGAAGCTGAGGCAAGCTGGGCCTCGAGCCCGCAACAAGAGAAGGGAAAAAGGAGGGCTGGACGCGAAGGCCCAGCCCCCATGGGCTTTTTTATTTTTATTTTTTTATTCGAAAATAAGGTAAAATAAGGGAAAATGAAATGGAAAATAAAATCTAATAAATGCAAAAATCATTTTTTTAGGGCCAAATTGATTCTCAATTTTCTATATAATATAAATATAAATATTTGATCAAAATTTAAGTGTCAACAATGATCTTCCCATCTTTACTAGCTTTGCATTCATTTGAAACTCTCTTCGTTCTAAGCACTTCAAGTGTCTCAAGAGTCCAACTTGGATTCAATTCACTTGGAGAGACTCAGCTATCTACCTACGTTAGGGCTCTTTTGTTCCGTTTAGGGTAATAATTATTTGATCTATCATTTTTTTAGTAAATTCAAATTTATGAGAATAAGTTTAATTTGAATTTCTCCTTCAATTTATAGTTGGCCTCCCTCTTCTTCATTTCTAGACACATTCCTAACCTACCCCAGAGTTATAAGAATATATAATTTATTTTTAAAAAAGTGTAATATTTTTGTAAAATTCTCTAGGTTGAGTAGAGTTGTGAGCATATCAAAGTAGTCTTTATGTCTTTAATGTTGCAAAAACTTGAGCAATATTGTTACCATTTTTCATTCTCAAGAATAGCTTTTGATGAGGTAATCTAAAATTAAAATATAAATTTCCCCCTTTTAAGAAATCAACACTTCACCAAAAATAGGATTGCATATCCTCGATTTATACTTCCATTTTCTTTTCTTCTTTTTCTCCCGTTTTCTTCTTTTCATTTTTTTACCCTTGTCCCCTCCCCCCTCTCTCTCTCTCTCTATCTCTACTTCCGTTTTCTTTTTTTTCTCCCGTTTTGTTCTTTTCATTTTTTTACCCTTGTCCTCTCTCTCTCTCTCTCTCTCTCTCTCTCTCTCTCTCACAGAAGCGAGTCCACAACACAGGCAGCCCACCATGTCTCTCGCTCCTCCATTCGTCACTAAATCTCACCTTATTCCATCACCTGTAGGGCCAACACCACAATCAATCAATCAATCAATCAATCTCTCTCTCTCTCTCCCTAACATTTCTTTGCCTCTGTCACGTCAAACCTCTCTTTCTTATGCACTTGTCTCGACGTTGGATTCAAGGTCATGGCCTCAAATTGGAGCTCACTTGCCACAAATGACCCAAATGGAAGGTCGCTTGTGTCTTTCTATTTGTGAACAAAATATGGTAGAGAAAATATTAGGTATCTTAAAGGGACCACTTCAGCATTACCCTAAACCATTCACAAGTCGCCATGTGTCCACGTAGCCCCACATGTCAAGCAATTTCAAACCCAGCACACAAGAAGGCTTTTTCTCTCTCTTCTCTTTCTTTACTCAGTGCTTTGCTCTCTCTCTTCTCTCTCTTTCACTGCAGTGCTCTCTTTTTCTCTCCACTCTTTCCCGATGATGTTATCTCCGACAAGGGCAACCTCTCTCTCCTTCGAAAACTCCTGTGGCCTCTCTCTTCCCAAATCACGCTCTCTCCCAACAACCGATTCCGCTCGACTCTCTCTGTCCCTTTGGACTCGCGACCGACTAGCAGTCGTTCCGCTTCCATTGATGACTTGCTTCGACGCTCCGCTCTACTCAAATACGTCCCTCTTGAGAAGCCCTAAATCTGTGACCACAAGTTCCACTTTTCAAGTTCAATTTTTTTTTCCTAAGTTTTTATTTTCGCATCTTTGTTTTGGGTTAGAAAATTCCCAATGAGAAACTCACATGTTTTTTACCACAATGTGTGTAGGGGGTGGTTCTTGCAGCACGGAGAAGCAATCTCTCTGCTCTCTGTCTAATCTTCTTTTGACGACTCACTTCCATGACAAACGAAACAATATTAAAAATCTTCACCACCTTGCATATAGCAACACGCCACAGATTTAGGGTTCCTGGGAGAGACGGCTTTGAGTCGAGTACAACTCATGACGCTGGTTAAGCAAAGAAAGGCATGCCTTACAGATAACATTGTCAATGCATATACATCTAATGCAAGTAAAGCAAGACAATTGTAAAGGGATTAATGCTCACAAATCCAAACTTTTATAGGATTCATGGTAATGCTAGCTTTGCTAGTATTCACAGATCCATTATCTTGACATCAAGATTGCCCAGTTTCACAATACCATCCTCGCAGTCCACACCCATCAATTTGCCATTGCGACCATAAAAAAAAAATGAACAAAAAAAATCCAACTTGCATGCATCTTAACATCAGCTTCATGAACAAAAAGCATGCAAATCAACCTAACAAACTTCTTGTTCAACCATTAACCACAAGTCAATGAATTGCGCTTGCTCATCGAGCTTTCCAAAAGGAATGATCGAATGACTATTGGTGTGAGCGGCTATCAGTTTAGTTGTCTTTGTTATTGAGTTTATGTACTTGCTTATTTGTTGATTTCAAGCAAAGTTAGTGAAGGGTATGGTGGTACGGTGAGTTCGTCTTCTCTTGGTTGCTCAAACTTTGTGGGGAATGATGAAAATGTGAAGCAAAATGTTGAATTTGGGCTTTAATTTATATTTTCAGCACAAATTTGGTTGTGTTTGATGAAATGTGTTTTTGACTAAATGTTATGAAATGTATATACGACATAGGCAAGTGGAAAATGGATGGGTGCTATTTTGATTGGCTGTTTGGCTTGGTCTTGTGGTTCTTAGATTCTCTGGTTATATTTATCAAATGGTTTGATTATTTTATGGAAGAAATTCACTGTCTATGAGAATTTCTCTTTACTGGTCATACATTGCTTTTAAGATTGGCTTTCTATTTTGTGTTCTGCTAGATGTGATCAAGTTTGGAATACTTTTGTCGATGTGTTGATATGGGACTATTCGAGATAATCTTAATCTAGGCACATTTTTTTGTTAAATGTACTTTTTTCTAAATATGTTATTTATTCCTTTGTGCAAGGGTCAATCAAACTCTTTTCATCATTCTTGGATGAATGAATTGAATGATTCTAAAGGCATAGATAACACAAGTTCAATTCTGATTTGTGGAAGTTTACTAGACCGAAATGAGAAAACTTACACTTCTTTTCTTTTCTTTTTCTAGTGGGAGATTTATTTTGTGGTACATTGAGTCATGACAATCTTTAAGGCAAGATAAAATGGCATTGGTTTTTGGCTCGCGAGATTGGGGCTTTTTGAGGGGTTGAAAGTTTAGTGTCTAATCTTTCTGAGAAAGAACATCTAGATGGCTAGAATAGAGGTAGTTTTTCACTCATTCTATGTGAAACACATTTTGTTTTCTTTTATGCAATTGTTATGGCATAAGCTAAGGTGTGCACTAACTATTTTATTCATCTCCTTCAGGAAACAGAACCTCCAATGCATCAGTTTGCAAAATGTGCAAATATACAAAAGTCACTTTGTTTGAGGTCATGATCTCATCATTTAGGTATTCCTTTAGATTGATGTATGATGTAAGCAGTTTGGTGATGGATATTTTATCGGTGCAACAAAGAGGGATGCGACTGCTTGACCATAGGTCCATATCTTCTTTGCTTTCTACTAAGGGGATTTTATGAAAACTATATTTAGATCATTGGTGTTTTTTTCAATTATCGGCTTTCTATTATGGGGATTCAATGAAAAATATATATGGATTATCGGTGTTTTCCTTGATTGCCAAGAACTAACCAATATTGCAAGATAAAACGATGGCTTCTCTGGCAACAACCAAAGTTTGTGACTCAAATGCATTAGTCATGGCAAGCAACAACTTACTTGTGCTGCAGCCAATATTCTAGATATGTGGCTAGAGCAAAATGTTATCGGGTCCCGTTGTCACTCTCAAGGTATTCGAGGACAACATCTTGACTTAGGAGCTGCTCGAAACTAGAGGTGAAGAGAAAGTGTTGGTCATCAATGGTGGAGGAAGCTCGAGATGCACTCTAGTGGATGGGAACATGGGACGATTGGCTTAGAATATGGGAGAGGCTGCGATTGTTGTGAATAGTTACATTAGAGATGTGGATGAGATCAATGAGTGTGTGATTAGTTTTAGGGCCTTGGCTTTGCATACCTTGAAATCGAGCAAGAAAAGGGTTAGTGAGAAGCATGTCCCTTATCTATATTGCCGCACACTAATCCACGATGGCAAATAATTGTATGCAAATAGCAGTGGGATTATTGTCTCCAAAACTTAACTGTCTATATATAGCTTTCAGAGAGTTTTTTCCAGAGTGACTCAACAATAAATTGTACTTTATCAATTTGTTTCATTCTCTCATTGATTCCGCATTTGGAAGTGGTCAATGCCGATTGGCAAGAAATTCCAAGTTTGTTGTTATATGCTGAATGGTTCGTAAAATACCCTCAATGAGAGCTGGAACAAAACGAAAATGAAATTTGTCCACATTTATTCATTTGTTCGAATCACTATGTATGTTTTATATACAAACACCACCCACTTGACATTCTCGAAGGCTTAGGAAAATTTGACCCTTCATCCTAGCAAGTTACCAAAGTTATTGAATAAAAGGGATGGAAAATAGAAGAGAACACAAGTCTTACATAGGATCTAAGTATACAAATTCAGCAACAATGGTCAAAATCCATAAAGTTAATAGAATCACTATATGATGCTAAAAGCTACACCGAAACCATCATCTCAAGGCAAAGCCAAGGGGTCAAAACATGCTTGTAAAATATGAAAATCTTGCAACAAGGTTCCCCAATTCACTATCGTTAGCCCCAGGAACTACGAAATGCCTAGGAGGGTGGAACATCGCAAGCAAATAGTGAGAGAGCCTCAGTAAAATGTGAATGTATGGAGATTTTTATTTCATCTCCCCGATCCCATCTTCTATGTGGCATCAACCTCAGTAAAGAAACTTGCTTGATATGCAGTGCCCATGATCACTTGCATCATGCACAAGTCTAGACTTTGACAGTAGGCCATAAATCAAGTGCAATGCTAGGAGGGATGCTGAACAATAATCAATTGAAGTTGGTCTGATAGAAACAAGGAATCTTTCAAACAAAAGGGGACGCTCCCTCTTTGAAACTTGAAACCTGTTCGAACCATTACATTAAACACATTAAACAAAGACAAATCCAACATCTTATAATCCATCTGCATGGTCAAACTGTCACATTAAACAAATGAACCAGCAAACACGGCTTCCAAGGACACCACTCAAGGTGATGCACTGGACAATTTCATAAGCATGAGTATGAATGATAAGTTCTTGGACATACCTCTTTATAGATATTGAGCAAAAGTGGCAATCTCAAAATGAAATCCACGATTTAGTTAACATCAATTTTAACTTCATAGCTATTTTGGCCTATGGAGATATTAAATAGAAAAGAAAATACTCAGTTTGTGTAATTAAAAAGCAAGCTGAATATTTGAAAGGAAAAGTTGAGGAGGCACATCAAGATAATATTAAAGGGCAGTAGATTAACTAGTAATATATACATAAGACATATGCTTTTGATTTTAGGTCAACTTCTGGTGTTAACAACTTGGACAGTCCACTAGCATCACGGTAAAGATCGAAACCAGGTTTCTTAGACAAATCCATGCCAATTGAGTCATTTCTATTGCCATCTATCTGCTCTTCTATTTTGAGATCATCATTGGCCTCAAATTCACCGTCTTCTTGTACATCTCCACAAATGTGTGTGTGAGAGATCTAGAGGGCAACCAGTAGAACATAAGCATCATTTCATTAAAATTAAAGGTTAAAAGGTACTTGAAAGAGTCCTGATAGCAATTCACAAAAATATTTACTTCCAAGCCTACTACTCATCCTTTCTTATACATTAGTATGTCACCCAAACTAAGAGAGAAAGTAATTAGTTTAGTGTAGTGTAGTGTAGTGTCAAAATATTTATTTCCAAGCCTACTACTTATCCTTTCTTATACAAACATCATTTTAAGCAGGAAACAAGTAGTTGCAATTAATAATTAGTATAGTGTCAAAAAGCAATTCAAAGGTTCTAAAGAGAATGAATGCCGTATAGAATGTATCATACTCTCAAGTTCATTGTCTTAAACATTCATAGCTGGTCAACGTAAGAAATCAATGAAACCACTAAAGCATCCATAAAATGTCAACTTCATTTCAAGAAAGGTCCAAATCACTCCATTGTCAGCTTCAACCATCTAAAGAACTCGACTTTTATCCAACTTGCCAAAAGTGATGGTTCACATATTGCATCAACATTGTTCACAGCAAACATCAATTAAAACCTTTGATCATTGCTAAACCTCGGTATCCATAACAATTTGGAGTGTTGTATGTCGCATATAGACATATATCACATATTCAGGAAAATTGAGGTGATGCGGGATTGCTTAGAGAAATGATACAAAGTCAAATAATATAATAGATGTGATTAGTGCAAGATTAGCTCATAAAATTTTGCCATGTTTTGCAATGAAGATGGAAGGTTGCAATAGTGCGTAAACCTTTTCATAGAAGAAGATGTAATCTAAGTGATATTGCATCATGAGAATGAAGAGCTTGCTAAGAGCCATGACATTGACAATTCCAAAAATGTTATATAATTTCTTCAAGAAATCACTGCAAAAGTTCAATTTACCACTTAATTTGATGAGCATGGAAGATGTCAAATTCAAAAGTAAAAAAACAAAAAATTCTGGAAGCAAACTTGCCAAAATATAAACATAACATGATTAGACAATTGAGAAATAACAGCCTAATGGTGAGAGACCAGAATCTGAGTATCCAAAGTTAGGCATGTCATTTAGTTCATAATAGAACTTTGGAAGCACAGTCAATACAGCACCCCATCCATTAGTGAAACTAGAGGAAAGAAATATCAACAAGGGCAATAGATTAACTGATGCCAATACTAGAGATGAAGAAGGCAATAGGGTTTTTGCTAGTAATTCCAGCAACCCAAACAAGAGTTCTCACAAAAACATTATGGAACAAGTTATCAAACTACTGTTAAATGTCGACCATAATATAAGGTTCTTGAACCAAAATTGAGAAAATTTTCCACACTCTTATGTTTCTCACTCAGACTAGACACTTAAGCTACATGGTTACTATTTAAAGATAACAATCAACAAGCCATTGCTATGACTTTACGATATATGAAGCTGTAGATCGTAGCTCCAGGAACAAGAAATCGCAGTTCTTTGACCTTCAAAATGATAGTTCATAAATTAATCTTTCGTTTGCCACACAAATGACAAAGTGCACACATTCAATGAACATGCCGGCAACTTCAACACACACACACACACACACACTCAGCAAGCTCACATTTAGAGTTATATTATTCACTCATGGATATTGCAAATGCATTCATTAGTAACTCTCATAATCCCATGCTTGCTTATTCTCATGCAAAACTTAACTAATAATCACTTGCCCAACGAGTGCATACCACTCTCTCACACATGACAATTTCATCAATTTACCCACTCAGCTTACACCAAGCATCCAACATATCCCAACAATAACAAGATGTTCAAAAATAGTTCAAATGTAGAGGCAGCATGGTCCCATCTAAGAATTGTGTCACTTTGGCCAATTGGTATGTGTTTCTTCAGAATTGTTGAATTCATTCATCCCAAGTTGCTCAAAAGAGTTTGATTACCCCTATGCAAAGGAATAAACAATTTATTTACATTTTACTAAACATGTCAAGATAAATGTCTCAAAAAAGCCAAGAGTAGCAAACGGCAAAAAGAAAAGTGTTCCATTCAGACAGTGTAGATGTGCTAATATGTAATAGGTCCATCGCCAACTGACTGTGGACGCATAACAATTAAGCAAATAATCGAGTCGCTAGTCATCATATTTTTTTCTCATCACAATAACATAACGTAGTGCTCCCATCACTTTACATGAATAAGCAAGATGCATCTTTCCGACTTTAAATTCAACTCAGCCCTCTAATTTCTTCCCTAAATAATAAAACTATCCATTTCATATCCCGACAACCACATAAATTTTGTTTTCTCATTGTAAATTGAGCATTGCATTGACATGAAAAACATTAAAAAATACTAAAACCTCAAAAGACACTAATGTTGTAGTTCTATTGAGTTAAAGATCAAATGAGTTGTGGCATTAGTTGCAAATTTCTTAATTCTAAAACTTTATACCATGCACCCACCGTCGTATGTAATGAACCATTAGGAGTTGCTACCTAACAAGCATATAACTTCATAGAGAAACTAAAAGTGATAGAAATTACGGGTAGTATTAAATTATGGTTTCATAAGAGAGAGCGCAATTTATACCTTACTCACATGGTTCTATGTGATATATTATGGTACTCCAACATTTATTCAGAAGAAATCATTAACGATGAATATTACAATATGAACAAGAAGATAAATAATATTTGGATTTAAATGATTTCATAATAAGAACCTAACTAGTGAATGACGATACTCCATTTATAATTTTTGATAGCAAAATGTATGGGTATTACATCTAGATAAATTATGAGTTTTCTATAGCTGTAGAGAGGCACGGTTCATTATAGATAAATTAATACACTAAACTATCAAAAACTTGATTAGGGAATGGACAAAATCCATTTATAATCCCTGGCAACATGAAGGATGGTAGTTGATGCATATATATAAAGAAATTTAATAGATTAGGAAGATGTAAATACAAATTGAGAACTAATAGCAACACACCTGATTATGAAAAATTTAAAGTTACCGTGAGACCACCAACGTTGCTAGGATAAAATGCACTTTGAAACTAATTTGAATTACTTGAACAGTCTAGGAGATAAGTCTCATTATGTATTGCTTGGACCAACTCTACTTTATAAAATAATAAATATGTTAATTGGCATCAAATAACATAAGTAAAAATTTAACAATCATATTAAATAGAATAATATGTCACTTACCTCGACATTCTATTTGCGTTTGAAGTGTTCATTTCTTAGATTTTTTCTTCTTTTTCTCACTTGAGTTTTTAAGCATTCCATAACTTATTCCCTTTCATTTCCTTAGAAGGGGGTCCAAAACTGAAATCTCACACATAGAATCTTGATTATCATCATTAGTAGTAATAACATCAGTCACAACTACACTTGATTTGTATGATGCAATTTTAGCTTTCGCTTTTCCCATGTTCTTTCTCACAATTGTCATAGTATTTATATCTTCAGCTCCAAAACTCATTAGTTTAAAAGATTCTTGTATTAACGTAGAAAACCAATTAAATTTAGATGGATCCAATGGCGTTTAATAACATTAATCATTCACAATCCTTTTTTTAGCACCCTTGGTCCATCTTTCAAAATATAGAACAATGGAATGCCTATATTCGATATGTCATCAATCAACACTTTCAAGGTATGGCGACACAACCAAGCTCTTGTTCAAATAATTTGCAATCACAAGAAACTAAAACATATAGAGGATTATATCTGACAACATTTTCACATTTATTTCTCATACATTTCAAAGTATATAATTGATCCATCGAATGTAGTACTTGAAACATATTCAGCGAGACTTTGCAAAAATTCTTTATTGAACTTTATGAAAATGGTACGGATATACATTGAAGCGGCATGCATCAAGATACTATTGTCAAAAACTTCCACACTAGGCTTTCCATGGGAACTGTAATCATCTTGACTTTCAATTTCTCTCATGTTATTCAATTGTTCTTCATAGTAGTAGACAAATTCTACAATGTTAGATATCTTGCTCGCTAATTGTTAGAAGACATTATTGGTGTTTTCACTTTTTGACTTGATGTTATACCACATGTAAAGATATCACGACCAAAAGCCAAACTCCATTTATGTCTAATTTCGTATAATCTTTGAAGTCAATTGTTATTTATAATACACCACTTGTCTTCTATTTTCCTCCAAATAGATTCAAATTCATCTTCCGATCTTCATCTATACATAAGCGTGAAGAAATATTTATTCTTAAAACATGTTTTGCGGTAAAGATATGAGATATTTTAATTGGCATTTTTCCCGATGTGTCAAGTGCACAAACGGTGTTGTGTATTCAGAAATACGATTCTAATGACTTTTGTCATAGCTTGGCCTTGATCAGTGAATATGGTTTTTGGAGTCTTATCTCCCACTCACTTCAAAAACACTTCAAATAACCAAATAAAAGATTATGCAATCTCATCAATTAAAAATACACAACCAAACAAAATATTCTTCTAATGGTGATTAACCCCCAAAAAAAGTGCACATATTATATTTTGTTTGTTTGTACGATAGGTGGTATCAAACATAAGCACATCACCAAAGTAATAATAATCATATTTGGATAAACTATCTCTCCAAAATAAATTTCTCAATCTTCCATCTCGATATACCTATACAGTGTAAAGAGTCCTATGAAACTAAATCCATAAACTGAGTTGCAAACTTGTGGCAGGTATGCTATCCCACACACGGCTCTCCAGGCCTTAAAGGGACTGTCTGTTAGCCACCAAGTTGCTTCTCAGGTCATGAGCTTAGATCATAGTGATCTTCCAGAATATCGGAAATTCTGATGCACAGGATCCCCTAAGGGCAAGTGCAGAGCATACTCCAGGATTTTTCTCAATCATAGTGTTTGTTCATAACCATCGGTCTGAACTAGAAGAGAATGTGAGTGTTTAGAAGATCATGTTGGAAGTAGAGTACACAACACACTTCTTATTTCACTTCCTCGATCTTACAATGGGGACTTCTTGCTCTTATATAGGCAAAGGAGGATACAAACGACAAGGGATGGCTGACTAGCCATGTTCAGACGCAATTATGAAAGCATACTAGCCATTATTAGGCTACAAGCATAGGAGGAAAACCCGTGACACACTATAAACAGTGGATTTTCGCTGGGTGCTACAGTAAAATAGGCTGGGTGAACAGTGAACAGTGTGCTACAGTACCGGTGTACAGTGTTTTCAGGACGCTTTTTATTTGTCTCTTCCGTCTCTAGCATTGTAGTCATAGTCTGAATCATCAGAGCTATGATGAGCTATCTGTTCTCTGAGCAGTGCGTCCTCATCTATATCATCTGGACTGGAGCTTCCATCTTTTTCTTTTTAAAGGCGCGAATGAGATTCTCGATTTCTTCGCCGATAGGTGCGCGGACGAGAGGAGCTAGCACCGAAAGTACCGGAAAAAGGGGCGTAATTTGGGGTGTCTCCCCATGGATCTTGGGAAAGTGGTCCCCCCCACGGATCATAGGAGGTGGAAGAGTCTGGATTGTTTTGCTGAAAGATCTGGAGGGCTTCAAAGATCTTTTCTTTCATTGGATCCCAAGCGTCGAGATGGTCCCAGGAAACAGGGACCTGGACAGATGGCCATGCTTCTGGTGGGATGGTGCGATTTTGCTGGCATAGGATTCTCTGGAGTTCTCTTGATGAGGATCTGCTGGTGGTGATGGAGTAGGGCAGTGTCTGATGAATTTGTGCAGATTCTTGAAAGACTTAGGGCTTGTAACTTGACGTTCCTGCGACAGAAGGTATGTCAGAAATCCATCCAGTGGGATGGCAGTATGTCCATGGGCGGTGGAATAGGACAATAGTATGACGTTCTGGTTCAGGCCTTCCTTGACGGTTCTGGATTTTGAAGAGTTCCTTCCAGTATTGGAGAGGTTTGAACCATGCAAAAACATCTAGGAGATATTTCTGGTTATGGTCACGTCCGGCGCATCTTTGATGAAAACACGCAAAATTTGTTCGAGAGAAAATTCAATGGCTATTGTGTACAGGTTGAACATGTACCAAAGTAACCATTTCATATCTTCGGGGAATGCCTCATTTGGAGACCATCGAAGGGGATGGATGAATGGATATTGTGGATGGAGTCCATCTGGTCTAAGCATCAGGCCGCCATGTTCACGAAAAATTCGGGCCGATATTCCCACATTAATTACGGAAGTCTTTCTTTCAAGATATTATGTCGAATGGCCAATGGAATCTCAGGAGGGTATTTCAGACTTGGCCATCCACACTGCATGTCAGTGGTGCGGTATGTTTCTGCAAGAGGTTCCTTCTTGACATACATGTGAATTGCTTGAACTGGTTCTTTTGGTCTGGATAAGAAGTCGGCGAGGACATTCTTTGTCCCTGGAATATGTTTGACTTCGAAAGAGTATTTTGAAAATCATTCAGCCCACCGAAGTAATTGTGGATGAGGGACTTGCTTTTGTTTGAATTTGAGCATCTGGGGAAATGAAGACATATCCATTTCAACAAGAAAATGGTGTCCAATGAGATGGAATTCAAACTTCTTGATTCCATATTTGACTGCAAGTATTTCCTTGAAAGTGGAATGGTAATGAATTTCTGCTTGGGAGAATCGACCACTTTTGTAGGCACAGATATGCCTATTCCCATCAATTTCTTCTAAAAGAATGGCTGCCCAATATTTGTCGGCGGCGTCGATCGGAGGACTCTTTTGCCGAAGATGGGATTTTTAAAGGAGGAAGATGCTTTGTAAAAGTTGTTTGAGCCGAGAAACAGCCTGAGTTTACTTGGGTCCCCATGAGGGAGGATTCTTTTTGAGAATCTTTTGGAGAGGTCTGAGATATGTGGAAATATGAGGAATAAAATCTCGCAAGTAATTTACAATGCCAAGGAATTGCTGGACTTGTCTGGTATTGAGATCCTTTTCAGGAAATTTTTGGAGTTCCTCTGCAATATGGGGTTCAGGGCAATAAGTTCCTTCTTTCAAGTGCATGCCAAGGAATTCAATTTCTGTTTGGGCAAGGATCATTTTTTTTCTCGAGAAAGCATAATGCCATGCCTTTTTACAATATCAGCAAATTGTGTCAAGAGTTGGCAATGAGATTGTTCATCAGGGCTGAACAAAAGGATGTCATCAATATAGATTTGGGAATTTGGAAGAATGGGTTCAAAAATTTTGCACATAGCCTTTTGAAAAAGGGAAGGTGCGATCTTAAGGCCAAAAGAACAACTTGTCCATTGAAAGTCTTTGGTTTGGGATACGAGAACCCCGTCTTGGGTGCTGCAAGCGAGTCAATTCCCAACTGCCAAAATCCTGCCTTAAGATCAAATTTTGAATAAATCTTTGCCTGGGCAAGGCTAAGAAAAAGGGAGTTTCGATGGGGTAATGGGAATTTATCATCCTGGAGGAATTCATTCAGAGGTTGATAATTTATTACTAACCTCATTTTTCCACGATTTTGTTCAGCTCGCTTGTTGACATAAAATGCTTCACATGCCCATTGAGAGTCAGATGGTTCAATGAGACCTTGTGCCAATAGTTCTGCACATTCTTGCTGTGCAAGTGCAAGGTGTTGAGGGCTCATTCCAGAATGACTTGCTCTCGTTGGATTAATGTCTTCATTCTTCTTGAATGGGAGCTTGACATAAAACCGAGAGTTTTTCCATAAGGGTTGGGTGCAGGTGCGGAGAACTCGAATGTGACTCAAAGACAAGAGGAAATTAAACTCTGGATGATTGGGTCAAACAAGGCGGGCTCAAGTGTATAGAACCGTTTGGTTTCTACAAATTCCCTGAACTGATTTTTGAAACGTAAACCACGGGAAAGTATTCTGAGCTTGGGGAGTTGGGTGAGAATGTCCCAGCCAATGATAATATCTTTGTCTGGGGATCTGGAACCAAGGACTCTGGTGGTGATAGAACACTGGGGGAAGAATTGGATGGTAATTGGCTTACTTCGATACTTAGTAGCAAATGTGTCACCAGAAGCTGAATTGAAATACCTGGTGTATGGCTTCCATAACTCTTCTGGGAGAATCTTGGTGTCTAAAATGGAAGAACTTGCTCCAGTATCAATAAGTGCCACCAAAGGGATCGGTTTATGATATTTGGACAAAAGGATATGGATGGGGATATATGGGTGGTGTGTTGGTTCAGTGGTGTGAATGTGGTGCAGGTATCGGGGAAGAAAGTGAAGACATCATTTTCAGAATCCGAGGCTGAGTCGAGAGCTATATGTTTGAATAGCACGAGGGGTATTTTCTGATGGTTGGTCGTCTAAGGAGAAGACAGACTCAATGTCAGAATCATCAAGTTGGATGCCAGTGCTCTTAGCGATTTTATCAATCAAATGGCTCCCACGACTCTTGGCTTTTGGACAATTTTTTGCAAAATGTCCTTTTTGTTGCAAACATAGCATCTGTCTTTGCTTCGTTTTTTGGAGGAGCGATGATGGCTTTTTCGCAAGAATTTCCATTTACCTTTACTTTTTCCTTTGCGTGTCTTCTTGAAGGAAAACTTTCTAAAGTGTCTTTTCTTTTTGCAGCTTTGTGCAAGAGGGATCGGAGCAATCCACAGGACACTTTATCTTCAAACCGGGTTTGAAGCATGCCTTATCAAGGTGTTTGTCTTCTTTGAGGAAATTCCGGAAGGCTTCTCTGCGGAGACAGAGTTCTTCTATGGCGATATGAACTGCTTGTTGGATTTCACCAAGAGTGGCTTCGTGAGGCTTTTACTTTTGTTGGAGGGTTTTTCTGCAGCTTGACTTAATTCTCTTGGGATGGATGCCAAGAAGATTGGCTTGAGATTCCAATCTGCACCAAGTAAATAGAATAACTTGATCATGGCTTGGAAATGTCGGTCAAGATCTTTACGCCTTAATGAGCAACATTTTCGGTCAAAAAACTCCTTTCTTTTGAGTTCTTTGGAGTCTTCAGGTTTGCCAATGAAATACATATGGATAATCTGGATAGCATTATCCAATGGCTGAGTCAATAAGTACATCGATCTTGTTCGGAGCGGTATGCCACCAATCTTTAAGTGCTCCAAGAAAGCGGCGGTAAATTCCAGGAGAATATCATAGGTCTTGGGTTCGAAATGTGCTGGTTGTGAGCCAAGCATGAAATTCTTGGAGTCGATCGGGCCACTTATGATATGGGATGTCGTCCGAGTAAAGTAAACTTTGGAGGACAATGCAGTGAAAGTCTGGGTTGCATCAGGTTGCTCTGGGTGATGTATTTCTGGTTCAGAAAATATATCTTCGTCTTTGACACTATTTGCCATAAGCAAATCGTCTTCCGAAGAGACTGATTCGGTAAAGACGTCGAAATTGGATTCAGACGAAGTTTCAACCTGTGTAGCTGTGGATGGTTTGATGATAGCAATTGAAGGAATCTGCTGTCGAAGAAAAGTCTCAATGGGGTTAGAAATGGTCGGGGTAGCGGGTGGGTTCTTTGGGAGGATGATCACCGGGTGGGTGTTCGGGTGTTCCAGGAGGAGATGGTGATTCTGTAGAAGTGAAAGATTCCTTCTGCTTTTGTTTAAGTTTGCGGAGTTTTTCTCTGAGAATCAAAAAATTGTTCTTGGGTGGAGGAGCAGCTGAGCTGAGGACAGCAGCAAAAGAGGATGATGATCCTAGAGATGATTCTGGCTTGGGTGGCAAAGAAGGAGAGGGAAAGAAAGGTGGATCAATTGGAGTGAAGGACTACTGACTTTTGAGGGTTTGAAGCATGCCTTATCAAGGTGTTTGTCTTCTTTTTACATTTGCATATAATGAAAATGATTTAGAAGTTGTTGACAATCTCGCCTAATTATATCACTAGATCTTTTGGTCTGCAACATTTTTGACAATCGCGCAAGTTGAAACACAAGTTTTTGTTTCCTCTTGCTTCATTTGCTAAAAACTTATATGTTGAAGTCCCCCAATGCCAGTTTTAATTATGTCAACTATAACACCCTTGTATGTATCAAGTATTATTATTCCACATCTAATCAAATGCTTTTGACCTTCTGGAATAAATGCATGATTATGTTTGGAAATATATTCAATAACTTCATAGACATCATTGTGAACTTTAAATTTGATATGAGCAGGATAGCTTGCATCTAACTGCAAACCTCTCATATTTTTTATCTTGCTAAGATGAGTTGACAAAATGTCCCTCACAATTACACATGAAAGTTCTTCAAGTTATTTCTCCCTTATGATTTCTTAGTAGATTATCCTTCCTCACTTCAAATCCTTTACTAATTGCATAGGCTATATATGTATGATATGCTTAAAGCTCATTTGAGAAAATCATTCCTATTGCAAACTCAAAATCTTTTTCCATATCACGCATTACATGCGCAAGATAGGAAGTTTCATGCTACAACTAAAAGAACAAACAATAATTAATATATTGCCTTTTCAAATAAGAAAACATTGGATTCATTACTAAGAAAAGCACATATAATAAATGAAAAGCTACCTCTATTTCAGCCATTTGGATGTTCCTTCTAAAAAAAAAATTAAACACCAAGTTTTCAGCCTCCTCAAAAGCCCCAATCCCACAAGCCAAAAGCCAATGCCATTTTATCTCGCCTAAAAGATTGTCATGACTCGATGTACCACAAATTAAATCTACCACCAGAAAAAGAAAAAGAAAAGAGGAAAAACATAAGTTTTCTCATTTTGGTCCAATAAACTTCCACAAATTAGAATTGAACTTGCAATCGAGCACACATACAAACATCTCTAAATTCTAGTCCCTATATAATTCCTCCAACTGTGATTCTAATAATTCGATACAACCAAGAGAAAAAATGAGATTCCATTACTCTCCAAGCCCTCATTCTTGTTTGATGTTCATATTTCTAATCCTTCTTTGCATTGAATTTGAACTACAACTAATGTATGTGACTAGAACAAAAGACATTCGCCAAATCAACTTTGGAAAAAACAAAAGTCGAGAACTGAAACCTAAAGTTGTGATACAGGCTTCTCGGGAGGGACGGCTTTGAGCGGAGCAAAGCCATGCGTAGAAGCGATACAAGAGAGCAAACCAATCGTTTCTCTCTTCTTTGCTCTACAAGAATCGGAAACATTCCTACACACTTTGTGGCCAAACAAACAAGAAAATTTTGGCAATTGGCATGCGAGTTTCACCTAAAATGAAGATGCAGACGAAAAAACCCGAAATGCAAGCTTGTAGTCGCCAATATAGGGTTTTTGGGAGGGACAGCTTTGAACCAAGCCAAGCCAAGCCAAGCAAAGCCAAGCATAGAAGCGATATAAGAGAGCAGACCAATTGCTTCTCTCTTCTTTGTTATGCAAGAATCGGAAACACTCCTACACACTCCAAACAAACAAGAGAAAATTTTGACAATTGGCATGCAAGCTTCACCCAAAATGAAGATGCAGATGAAAAAACCCAATAAAAAAAAAAACCTGAAATGCAGGCTTGATGTCGCCGATATAGGGCTTTTGGGAGGGACTGCTTTGAACCAAGCCAAGCCAAGCGGCACGGGCTTCTCAGGAGGGACGGCTTTGAGCCGAGCAAAGCCGTGCGTGGAAGCGATACAAGAGAGCAGACTAATTGCTTCTCTCTTCTCTTCTCTGCAAGGATCAGAAACACTCCTACACACTTTGTGGCCAAACAAACAATAAAATTTTGACAATCAGTGTGCGAGCTTCATCTAAAATGAAGATGCGGATGAAAAAACCCAATAGATATGAGAGTAGACCAATTTCACCCAAAAACTGAAAATGCAAACTTTGTGGCAAACAAACAAGAAAATTTTGATAATTAGTGTGCAATAAAAAAAAAGATGCAAACCTAAAAAAACGAAACGGGCTTGTTGTCACCGATTTAGGGCTCCTAGGAGGGACAACTTTGAACCAAGCCGAGCCAAGTGTAGAAGCGATTCTCTTTTCTCTGTTGTGCAAGAACCAAAACCACCTCTACACACTATGGCAAAACAAGAAAAAATTAGCAATCAACATGCAAGCTTCATTCAAAAAAAAAAGATGAAGACGTAAAAACCCAAAAAAGAGAGCCTAGAAGGTGGGTTTGTCGCCACAGATTTAGGGCTTCTCAAGAGAGATGAGTCTAAATAGAGCGGAGCATGGAAGCAAGCGTTGCTAATGGAAGATTGAATGATAGATTAGAGCAAGTTGCATGGGAAGGAGAAGACCGAGTGGAATCAGAGCGCGATTTGGGAAGAGAGAGGTCACGAGAGTGAGCCGCGAGAATGTCGATAGTAGGAAGAGGTTGTGGAGTGGAGAGAGAGAGGCCATCATCGGAGCGGAAACGTCGACGTCATCGGAGTGGAGAGTTGATGTCGTTAAAGCGGGAGTGTTGTGGTGGTGGGAGAGAACGTTGCTGAGTCGAGAAAGAGGGGAGAGAGTGAGGAGATAGGAGAGAAAAGAGGGTGGGCAAAAAAATACAGAGGAGAGAAGATGCACTGTGCTGGGTTTGAACATTGGGTTGACATGTGGAGCCCCGAAGACACGTGGCGGATTTTGAATGGTTCAGGGCACTGATTATGTGGCACTTTTAAGATACCTAATATTTTCTTAGATATGGTAGCCTACTAGGCAAATCCAACTATTTTTCCTCACAAGGGACAAAGAGGGAGTGATGCTAGTGGAATTGAGGGGCAAAGAGATGATGAACATTGGCCAATTGAGTCTTGAAAGCACGTTAGGAAATGGTTCCAAAAATCTCAAATTAGTACACCCACACCACATTTACTTTAAATTAATTATATTGTGTTGCAAAAACTTCGAACTAGTGCATAGTGACACATACCCTAAACTAGTGCATCTGTACTACATATATCACAATAGAATTTTTATGTCGCAAAAAATCCCAAAGTGGTACACATTTGTCACATTTAAACTCAAAATTAATATATCTATATCTCATTTGCCCAAAAAAATCCTAAATTTACCACAATTTGGGGGTAGTTGTGGCATGAGTATATCAATTTAGAGTAAATGTGGCATAGGTATATTAGTTTTGGGATTTTTTTTGTGACACAAATATTGATTTGGGGTAAAGGTGGTAAAGCATATCAATTTGTGGTAAATGTGATGTTGGTGTACCATTTCAGAAGTTTTTGTGATATAAAAATTGGTTTAAAATAAATATAGCACGAATATACTAAGTTCAAACTTTTTGGTAGTATTAGCCAACAATTAATGTTTGGTGTCAATTCAAGAAACAAGTCACGTCAAATTTATAATAATTATTAAAAATACTTTACCTATTCCATGGTCATATGTACATTTTGTCACCTAACCTTAAAAGCCCATTTTTGAAACCTCATCTCAATATTCCAACATTACTAAGATAGATTTACATGGATATAACTTACTTTTTAATCTAACTGGAAAAATACAAAAAAAGAAAAGAAAAGCACGTCTTATATTTACCTCAAGACCACTTTCATACCTCAACTTTCAAAAATACACTTTTCATACCTATAAACAACATCTATTCGTAGAAAAGGCCAGATTATTGCCATAGAAAAACTAAGCCCAAAATTCCCCTCAAATCCTAGCTTTAATTACCCATTAACCTAACATCCCCATCGTCCATTGCCATTGTCTTCCGTTACACCCAACTATTGTTAATCGCTATTGCTCCTCTGCACCTTCGGCTGATGTCATTGTCCCGGTTCCCCAATGACCACCATGACTATAGCTCCAGCATTGTCCTTTAAATTAATTATGGCTATTGTCCCTTCACTCTCTCTCTCTCTCTCTCTCTCTCTCTCTCTCTCTCTCTCTCTCTCTCTCTCTCTCTCTCTCTCTCTCTCTCTCCATGTCTTAGGACTTGTGATGTTCAACCAAAACAAGATCAACGAACTTAGATCAGGGTAGTGACTCAACAACCACCTCAATCGGAGCTTGAGCTACCATTGGACGATGTGGATAAGGCTATGTTAACTTTGCGACCTAATATTGATGTCACAGATGCAACGGTGATAATGGGCCGTAGTGACTAGTGGCGATAGAGAAACATTCATGATCATGCATTCTCTCTAGAGTTGGCATTCTCAAATAGTTCTATTTTTTTAATGTCACTATAGCTCATTTACATTTCTTGTCATGTTTGATTATGTGGCTCTAGAATGCTGCAATGCACTCTTTTGCCATTGAAGGTTTAAATTGTTCAACAATCATAAATTGATTGTTGGAGTTTGTATCCATTTATGCATTTTTGATTTCTTTAATAGTGAATTGTGATAATTTTTGCCTTTTCCATTTGTGCATCGATATGCAATCTTACTAAAAATGGATAAGATAGGATATGAAAATAACCCACTTTGTACTGCATTCATCTAATGATATATAAAAATATAGCAAAATCTATAGATTTAATATCTTATCCTATCCAATTCTATCTTGACTAGAAATCTAAACGATCAAATACAATCTTATAATTTATTTTATCCTTTTGTTTTAATTTAATCTATTGATGAAACTCATTGATCAATTAAATTTTATGCAAATTAATACATAAGGAAACTTATGCCATGAGTTCCCAATCAATTAAACAATCAACCAATTGAAGGGAAAATTGATTAAGTGATAATAAGTGGTCAACATCAAGACATGGGATGTTAAAAGAAGAACGCTATGGAACTATTTTTCCCTGTAATTTCATAAGAACGAAAACACTATTTTTAATTATTAAATTATTCTTTAATGTCACCTTATCTATTTTTGGACTATAAAGCTTGTATAAAAGTGTTGAAGGGGCAATTCACACTAGAATTAAGAAAAATTCCTAGGCCCATTGGTTTGGTTTGTCTAGCCTGAAGTCAACCTTGCAAATTGCTCCACAAACCTGACCATCAAGTAGAGAGGCATAGACAGCCCAAGTACCAAAACTTCCATAAGGTACATTTAAGTGCCAAAATTGAAAAGAAATGAAAACTTAAGTGCCAATAGTAAGCCATGTCGGATTTTTGACAAGTCATGTCAGATTTTCAATGAACCATGTTGGATTTCCTGTAGCCATGTATACCTCTTTTATTATTGAAATAATGCTACATTGTATTTCTTGCAAGTATCATAGAAGTTAGCACTTAAGTATCTACTTTTCAAAAAAAAAAATTGCATTTAAGTGTATTTTTTGGAAATTTTGGCACTTTGGGTTTACTTCTTTCACCAAGTAGAGTTATCCGAATGAATTATTGTTACATCCACTGTCAATCTAATAGAGCTTCTTTTGAATCACATTTCCAAGCTTGTAAAGAAAAAAAATCCACCTATCCATTGAATGAATGAAATCACTTGAAACAAAAAATGCACATATGTTTGTTAAATAATATGTTTTGGATATATGAATGGCATGTTTCTAAAAATTTATAATTTTGTGAGAAAACAATTTGTTCAATAACCATCAACACCTGGCCTGTTGAAATAAATCTCCCATTATTGGTGAAGCGTCCTCGCTAAATCAGCATTTGCATCGAAAAAAAGGTTTTATTAGGGCAGATAAAGTAAGGATCAATTTTCAAAATGAAACAACGCTAGCGTGTCACTTTCTTCGACGTTATACACAAGCACTAACTTGGTCAAAAGTGTGGAGTTCAGTTTCTCTTGCACATAGCTAAAGAAGAGTCAAAGATAAATTAGACAGAGATGCGTGTATATATATAATTGCTCTTGTTGACTTTGGAAAGTTAGATCGATAGGTTTTATACAAATGACTGGCTGTTGGGGAGACTCCTGCGAAGAATTCTTTGCCTCACTAACGTGGAGAAGAGTCAGGCTTTGACAGATTAGCTCATGTAATTAATTCGCATGAGACCACCGCATAAAGAGTACGTTCACCATATTTTATAAGTATGCTAGAAGCTTCTTAACTAGACGTCCCCACAAGCAAATTAAACAAATTTAGAAATAAAATAAAAAACAGAATATTTTTCTATTATGCATGGCTAACTTTTAATTATCATTAGATGGAATGTCATCATGCTTAATCCGAATGACAGAAACTATAATAAATGTGGTAGAAATCCCCCACCCACTCCCAGCCCCAACCGCGGTCAACGGTGGTGGAAGATTAGATTTGTTATGGGAAGACATAAAAAATATACATCTCACTTTAAATCTAATAACCACTTACATATCTTTATTTTTTGGAAGTACCATTCATATACCTCTATGCAAAACTCCAAATTGATATAATCAAATTGTCCATCCTTGAAAATTCATTTTATCATCTTGTTTAAGATTCATATTATTTTGCTTGTAGTAGGTTTTCAGAATTTTAAATGAATGAAAAAGTAAAAGTCCAATATTGGTCAATTTTGTAAGGAATATGTTTTTGTAAATCCGGACAATATCAAGGTACAAAATGGTTTTCAAAGGTAAAATCTAGATATAATTCGGTATCATAGAGGAAAAAAAAGAGACATGCAAATGGTCATTATAAAAGGTGATGATAGTTTCGATTTTTTTTCTATTTGTTCATTTTTCTCTCATCATGTCCTACATGATCAACTTCGATATGACAACTTTCATTAATAAGCAACTTGTTTATATGAATGCTTTTACGCTCCTTTGAGCTTTAGTTGTATCCCACTGAAATTACGTGCATTTTATGGGAGTCTTCCTACAAAGCCTTATGCCATATAACATTAACGACTGAGATCTATTGTTTTGTGATCAATCGCTGACTAATCAATCTATCAATGGTTTCTAAAGTATATCGGGGGGTTTTAGTAATTCTACCAATATGGAGGCCGTTCCACCATAAACTTCTAGACATAAGGGCCGATTGAGAAAATGACAGCTGATAATATAAACTATCAAGCCCCTTTCCACGCTTATTCCTGTATTTTATTAAATTAATACAATTTGCAATTGCCTATCTACGTCAAGAAAAATCAAACCCTGTGTTTTTCTTCCTAAATGTACTCAAACAAATGAGGCTTGAGGCTTGGTCAATTCTGATGTGAAGGCATATGAATGGCCGTTGCCATTTCAGAGACTCTTTGCTCCACCTTCTTGACCATTTGCCTTCCATCAAACTCGTGCTCAATCAATGGAGCCGTGTTCGAGTCGAGGTAGTGCAAGAACAGGACCATGAAAATGGAGCAAGCAAACATGGGTATTGGCCCGAAGAACCAGAGAAGCAAGTTCAGAGCAAAGTACAGTGCCCTGAGCCCCACGGACCAGAAATCGCCACCTCGGATGACGGCCAACTCAACGCTCTTCGGAGGGATGCTTGAGCTCGGTGTGCTGATCAGGTAATTGGCGTGGACAAAGTGCCGGGCGGACTGGATGAAGCATGAGAAGGCGAGGAGGAAGCAGATGAGGAGGCTGATGTATTTGATGGAGAGTGTAGCGGGCCGGGTGTCGCCGTAGACAAGATCGCTCACAAAGAAATTGTTGTTGGTGTTGCTGATCCAGGCGCCGATCAGGGAGCAGAGGGTGAGCGAGACAGATGCCAGAAATGTCGCCGCCGATATGTTGGAGGAGATCACCGTGAGGCACATGCCAATGTCCCTCCTCTCAGCCTGCAAGATCACATTGTGTTAATAATTTGAGCTTTGATTGATGAGTAGCAGCACAGAAACAGCACAGGCAACCGAATTAATCGAGCTTCCGCTCTTTTGGCAATGACCCTTTTTGTGAATTTCGCATAACGCCGAATGCGACCATTTACTCAATAAGGTCGACCGATTAGAGGACGCCATGTATGGTTTTTGACAGTCCGATGTGTCGGAATTAGGGGAATTCGAATTTGACTACGCTCAGAGGCAATTATTAATTGATCAAGGAAAGTACAGGGGACTAAAATTGAACTGGAAGGAGAGAAATTTGACCTGCATGATAGCCTGAACCCAGAAGCGCTTGTTGAAGTTCTCAAACCCCATGCAAGTGGTGTGAGGCTGATGGAGATATCTGTAGAGGAGTTGGAGATGGTAGACGAACATGAGGAGCAAGCCACTCGGAACCAGCAACACATCCAGATCTTTCTTCTCAAACCCCATTTTTTTGGCTTCTCTGAGAACGTTGCTCAGTAACTTGACTTCTCACAGAGAGAGAGAGAGAGAGAGAGAGAGAGAGAGAGGTTCATAAGGTGTTTGCTTAGAAAATAATGGTGATTAAGGACTGAATTCTTGGAGAATAGATGAGAAATTTGGGGCTTGGTTAAGTAGTTGTTAATGGCACCTTTGACTTCTATTCCTAGGCAGCTTGCTTATGCAAATGGCAATTTTTTTAAGCTTTTATCTGTGAATTCATGTTGGACTTCCAATTTGACTACGTTAGGCATGTGTGAAGACCACATGAACATCAACATGCCGTTCATTTCGTGACAAATATGACATTTCTAAAAAATATTTTTCAGAAAGTCATTTTCCAAGAAAATGACAATATTTTTCAATATTCAACCGAAACATGAATGAAGTGAAAAATATTTTTTACCGTTTGGTAACTGATTTGATTTTTTGGAAAATTACCAAAAAAATATTGAATTTTTACTTTTCAAATATTTTTAAAATTTTTATTTTTATTATTTTCTTTTCTTTTCCTTTTTTTTTTTTTTCTTTTCCTTCCTCTTTTTACCCCTCCTCCCTTCTCCTTCCTTCACTAGATGCTCTGTCATGATAGCCAGCCAAGGCACGGGCTGATGAGCTCGAGGTTTAGTTGATCCAAGCAAGCTCGAACTTCGTCGAGGCCAATGAGCTTATGCTCACCTTAGCTGATCAAGCAAATCTCAAGCCTCACCAAATCTAACAAGTTGGGCAAACCTTGCTAAAGCTCACCAAAGGTTGGCAAGGTCTAGTGACCTTAAGTGAGACTCAAGCTTGCTTTTGGCCAATTGTTGGCCACCACCTTGGTCAACGATTGGCAAAGGAGAGAACATCTACCCAAGTGAATCCAGTGAAGACTTGAGAAGAAGGGAAAAGAAAGAAAAGGACAAAAAAGAAAAAGAAAAAAGAAATGAAAAGGAAAAGGAAAAAATTTAAAAATCAATTTCAAAAAATTAAAGAAAAAGGTATTAGGTGAAAGAATATATGAAAAATGTTTTTCGCTTTTTGAAAAGTGAAAAATATTTTCCCCTAATTTAGAAAACATTTTTTCATTGATGGAAAATATCTTCTCCAATTAGTTTTATTTCCATGGAACAAATGCCGAAAAATCCGAAATTTTTTTTTCTGAAATTTTTTTTATGAAATGTACGGAGCCTAAAATTCAAGATTCTTCCAAGATACATATCCTGGTTATGTCACTTGCCTTGGAGAGAAGGGGCTTGGCAACGTGCTCTATGAAATGTTGTTATGGTTAATTATAATAATGGAGGACGAGGTTGAATTTATATCATAATGGTCTTTGCATATACGCATGTTCCGGTTACAAATTGCAACTAAAATATGGTGATTTATAAGTCAATACACAATCATAACATCGAACTTAATATTTCTTGCGTTCTAAACATAAATATAATTTTTTTCTTCACTTTAATATTCTAGATGTCTTATTTTAAAATGAAATGCTTTTGCCAGTTTTTAATTCGTACCATTCCAAAACCTTCCAGAAGGTGATAAGATCAAGAAAAGGAGGCTCAGAAACGTACAAAACCGGCCATCGAGAGAGTCATATCGTCGTATGCGCAAAACTGAGCCTAATTATTATATCATGTCAAGCAGATTGAGTCTTTTCTTCGATTAATTTTTTTGTCATCAAGTATATTCTGAATGTGGATTCATAAATCTAGCTAATCATGACTTGGAATATGAGGTAAGAGGGGACAAGACAGAAGCCAAAGAGGAAGAACAACCTTACTTCAGCTTCCAGTTACAGACTTTATTCAAATGCGAAGAACTATTCCATCCCATTCTAACATGTTATCTCCATTACGTGCTTTGTTCAGAATAAGTCTTCTTATATGGAGGCCTGATCTTTTGCATTTGATTCATATTAGCATGGTTAGTGTCCAAAATACGACCAAATAATCAATCTTATCTTCATCACAT
This sequence comes from Angophora floribunda, assembly GCA_014182895.1. Taxonomy (NCBI): domain Eukaryota; kingdom Viridiplantae; phylum Streptophyta; class Magnoliopsida; order Myrtales; family Myrtaceae; genus Angophora; species Angophora floribunda. The sequence goes on along the minus strand of CM024709.1, from coordinate 32,834,268 downwards.
GTACTGTTTTGCAGAAGCATTCTCATTGTCGCAAAATTTTAGACAAGAAATGTTATGTATTCCTTTTCTCGTTCCACTTATTGGAGCGATTAATCTATGCTACAACTAACCTAGGGCTGGATATGAGATCTTACTAGTGAGGCTAATAAGGTCAAGCAAGAGCTTAATCAACTTAAGGTGCCATTTTCTCAAGTGTGGGAGCTCAGTTGCCAAAAAGGACTAAATGTGCTTCAAATTGAGTTAGAACTCATTGAGTCAGTTTTAAACATAAGCAATTCGACTATCTTTGGGTACTTGCTACACTGCTTATATGGTAAAATAAATAATGCAAGAATTGACTTGGATGATAAAAGATATAAGTTATAGGTAAGTCACCCCTTGGGACATGCAACAAGGATTGGGTTTTCCCCTTTTGTGAAATCCCTTTCATAGAGCGGGTCTATCCTATTTTTGACTCATCCAAAGAGATGGAGTAATTGATAGAGGTGATCATTGGGTCCAATTCAATATGGAAATAAGACCAAATTGGCCAAATCTAGGGAGAATCGGCCTAGTTCTAGATTTCGAGAACCTAAAACTAGTTAATTTCAAATTCTAAAATCAGAGCCACCAATTCTTTATAAGAACTTATTCATTTGATTTGGTTCTTGAGTTAAACTGGTCTTTAAAAAAGAAAAAAAGAAAGCACTTCTGCACACATGGGAATCAAACCATGGTCTTCATGATGAAGATATAAGAATAGTACCACTTGACCAACATATGTTTTTGTAGTGAAATATTGTAATCTTAATATTTCATTATAAAAAATTGAATTATTTGGACAAAACAAAAATAGGACCACTAAGATTGGTTCCAATTTTCTGGAATTAGGAGTCACAAGGTTGATCTCCGATTGTAGGCTAGGAACTAATTCACCTTAGAACCAACCCTAGTAATTGAGATGCATGTGAACTAGACAAAATCTGACCATAAGATCGATTACGAAAAGGAAAACCAGCACTTTTTCGAACAAAATGTTGTGCGATCTAGAAGTCTATTGCACTGCCGTTTAAAACTTGGAGATCTCAACCTCCATTGACCTACTTTACCGTGCGTCAACGAAAACTAGTTCATGAAGGGTTTTGGACCGATTTATAAGAAAATTTACAAGTCTGGGGACCCACGAGTTGGAAAATGAGGCGGAGAAGATCAGACAGCTGCCAATGACGGAGAAAATCTCACACGAGGTTCTAATTCCTAACTTTTGGTCAATTCTCTTTTTTCTAATTTTCCGCCGTTGACTTTATTCAAATAGGGCAAAAATATTTCACTCCACTGTAACGTATTGGGCAAGCTCAAGACTTCTGACATCATCGATCAAACTATTACTCTCTTTTTTTCACTTTTCCTTTTCCAGGATGATGAGCTTTTATCCACTGTAAAAGTCTAAAATAAGGAAGGAAATGTGGTTATGAAAACTTTTAAATAGTACGAGAAGACTTATTTAACTTTGTTATGTAAAGTTTTTATTTTTATTTTTGGTTAGTCTTATTCTAATTCTCATTCTTAAATTTTTACTTTATTTCCTTATGGGGCGAAGGAATTAAAACTCATGCATGAAGCTAAATCGTTTCTACTTTGACCTCCCGAGAATGTGGGGATTCAAACCTATCACCTCCCCCTTCCCATAGGAGAAATATGGCTACCGAGACAAACTCCAGTGATTTATATAAAGTTAAAGAAGTAGATTGAACAAATTGAAAATTTAAAGATTAAATTACACAATTTTACATGTCCTTTGGGACTAGATCGCACTTTTCACAAGTAAACCAAAGTTCGGAAATTATTCATGTTATTTTCCCAATTCTAAATGGTGTTATTTGAAGTTGAGGCATGTTTTGCATTACATGAGCTCATTTAGTACGGATGAGACTTTGAATTGTATTTGAATTTACATGTCTATTATTGATTTTATTCATATTAAAAAACTTTAATTTTCGAAGGTTACAAGATTTACTCGCATGAAAAGAAAGGAAGAGCAAATACAAAAGAACATGTCACCTGCAATATTCACGCCACAGATGATTCTGAAATGTTTTAAAAGCATCAGCCACAAGCTGAGACTAGTGACTTCTATTTTAGGCCTTCAATGGTATGATGGTAATATTTTATTGATATAAATTAGCAGACTATAAAAACACAGTATATCGATTAAGCAACTCTAGTCTCCTTCTCATTCTCTAAAGAACAACTTTTTGATTTTTTTTTCTCTGTCAAGAACATCGCAACGGGCCTTTCCAATCCCTAATGGCTCGTAATGCATTCACTATCCAAGGTGTGCCCTCTAACATAAAAATCTTATTTGTCATCTAATGACTTTTTAGGATTAGTCACTAAAGCCCATTTTGTTGACCCCTTGGCCACATGAATTGGGGTTTCTAAAATGTGTTTCATCAATGACACCTTGATTACTTACCAGAGTTCCATAAGGCTAGTACCTCTTTGCTCTTTTGAGGACCGGAAGTTTGGATCCCTTGCAAGGTGTCTTCATCTTTTTCTCCTTCATTGAATTGAGATTTGAGAATACGATGGCCCAAGGGGCATTATAACTTGAGTCCATGACCCTGAATCCACGGTCCCCTGTTGCATAGGTTGCTGTCATCCCCATTTACTATTTCTGCTAATTCTTTCTCAATTTCCTCCACAATCATTCTAGACAGGCTGGTAGTTTTTTCATCAAAGTGCAGAATCTGAGTGGTGTTTACTGGGATCTTAGCAATTGTTTGATCATCTTCAGCTGTATCATTATATTTTCGATAGAAAGCTTTCCAAAAAGGGCTGGGCTCATGATCTTCAGCTCTTAATCATCGGCCAAAACAAATGTCATCCTCTGACACTAGTTTGGCTTCATCAAAGGGTATTTCTTTACGATACTTTGCGTAATAACCCATCCTACCCCACAAATAACAGTCATGGGGCAGTCTTCCACCTCTCATGTCCAGCCAAAGTTTCCTTCCTTCCAGACTAGTCAGAGATCCGGACTTCAAAGGTGTCTCCAGATTGATCTCAATTTCGGCTGTCAATTGTATGGAGCAAAGCCTTTAACATCAACTCTAACTTCCAAAACATTTCCCAGGTTTGGTACAACTCTGCGCACAGCTTCCTCCGAGAGCCACTCGTAAGGCTGTTCATAACAACGGGTTCAGGGGAGGGGAGGAGAGTGTTGGGTTAGCGAAAGACTAGGGGCTAGAGACTAGGGGCTAGTCTCGAGTACCCAATTTTCTTCCCCTTCCCATCTGAAAGTAAAGGCCAATAATCCTCCAAGCTTTCCTCATTGTATTCTCAAGGCTTGGAAATTCATACTAAGATTCGATTAGAGTTTACCAAAAAGAGTAAGGCGACATTTTCTTTTTGTTCATTTGAAACACCACTATCCTCATTGCAATTCCATTTTCTGACTAAGGCTCGCCTAACTTTTGCAGGGGGAGACCAGACGACGATCATAGTCCACATCTTCCTCCATTCGAGTCCTTCAGAGGGAGAAATCCGGCGTGAAGAAGGCCAAATGTTTTGAAAAGGTGGAGCACATGGATAACAGAAGAAGAAGATGGGGCTATGGGGTTTTGTGAAAACTACTAACATAGGGGTAGAGGGTAGTTCTTCCAAAGAGAGTTATTTCGAAGGTGAGATTCATTATGCTAAGAATTCCTTTTTCGTTCCACACACTGGAGCAATTAATCCATGCCACAACTAACCTTGGCTTGGATATGAAATCTCACTAATGAGGCTAATAAGGACATGCAGGAGCTTAATCAATTTAAGGTGCCATTTTTTCTAAGTGGGGGAGCGAACTTGACAAAAAGGACTAAATGTGTTTCAAATCGAGTTGAAACTCATCAAGTAGTTCTGAAACATTGGCAATTTGAGTATCTTTGTGTAGTTGCTACATTGCTTATGGGTAAAGCAATCATGCAAGAGTAGACCAAAAGATAAAAGTTTTGGTTAAGTTACACTTGGAACGGGCAACAAGAATGCGGTTTTCTCCTTCTTGTGAAATCCCTAGATAGAGCCGGGATTGCCCTTTTCCTGACACGTCTAAGGAGATGGAGTCGTTGAAGTGGATGCGAACTAAACCAGACACAACTTAATGGTAGTACTAATTAAGAAATTGCGAATCAATCGTTTCTCGAACAAATTATAGCATGTTGTAGAAGAGAATTGCTCTGTGGTTTGAAGTTCGAAAATCTAAACCTCGATTGACCTATTTAACTGTATGTCAATGAAAGCTAGTACATATAAGGCTTTTAATCGATATTGCACTTTGAGGAACATCAAGGAGATTAGTTCGCCATTCTGACTGCAGCACATAATAGAAGTATTACGACTCATTCTATTAGTCATCTTAGCTTTGATCCAAGACCTCTCTTGCAATCATTTGCACATTTAATCCTTTCTATCAAAACATAATCAGCTAAATAGAAAACAGGAGATTTTAATATCATTTTAATGTCAGATTGACTTTTCTTTACTTTTAGCTATGGGGGAGTTCAAACAACATCTAATTAATAGGAAAATTTATAAGTCTAGAAAAAGAAGCCCTCGTCACGTGTGCTAATATACATACATATATATATATGAGTCGGAGAAGATCAGACAGCAGCCAAAGAAGGAGATAATCTTATGTAAGTTTCCAATTCCTGACTTTTGTTCAGTTTTGTATCGCCAAAGACTTCATCCATGTAGGACAAAAACATCTCATTCCACCGTAACATATTGGGCAAGCTGAAGACTTCTGGCATCATCGGTCAGACCATTGATTTTTTCCTCTTTCTTGTCCAGTACGATAAGCTTTTATATTTCCCACTTTAAAGCCTAATTCTAAATATGGTGTTCTTGAGGTTGAGAAGCGTTTAATATTCATGAGCTTATTTGGTGCGTATTTGACTTTGATTTGTGCTGGAATTTATATGATAAGCTTTTCATTACATGTGGGGTAACAAGCAATTTCGGCAGGGACAAAAGTGTAGGAATTGTTAAATATAGATGCTGCTATGCTCCTTATCTTATCCTGCTGAAAGTACGTGCATCTTACAGAGTCTTAAGCCTCCTACCCCATAAAAATCGATCAATGGATGAGAGCTTTAATTAGTGATCAACAGCCGAAGCAATCTATGAATGATTTCTGTCGAGATTGTAGGAGCACCAATGTTTACGTCAAGATTTTTTGAAATTATACCAATATTGAGGTCAGTCCACCCTAAACTTTTGTAAAAGAGGGCCAATTGAGAACACGAAGAGTTGATGGTATAGACTGTAAGCACCTTTCCTGTATTTAGTACAATTGATGCAGTTAATAGCAAAAGATTGCCAGTCTACCTCAAGAAAAATCTGACCATGTACATTTTTCTTCCTACATGTACACAAACGAATCAGGCCTGGTCTAATTCTGATGTGAAGGCATGTGAATGGCCGTTGCCATCTCAGACAGTCTGTGCTCCACCTTCCTCAACATTTGCCTCCCATCAAACTCTTCAATCAACGGAGTCGTGTTCGAATCGAGATAGTGCAAGAACAGGACCATGAAAATGGAGCAAGCAAACATGGGTATTGGTCCGAAGAACCAGAGAAGCAAGTTCAGAGCAAAGTAGAGCGCCCTAAGCCCAGCAGACCAGAAATCGCCACCTCGGATAACAGCAACCTCAACCCTCTTCAGAGGGACGGTCAGGCTTGGCGTGCTGATCAGGTAGTTGGCGTGGACGAAGTGCCTGGCCGACTGGATGAAGCATGCGAAGGCGAGGAGGAAGAAGATTAGGAGGCTGACGTACTTGATGGAGAGGGTGGTGCGCTGGGTGTCGCCGTAGACGAGGCCGCTCTCGAAGAAGTTGGTGCTGCTGCTGATCCAAGTGCCAATCAGGGAGCAGAGGGCGAGCGAGACAGAGGACAGGAAAGTCGCTGCGGTTATGTTGGAAGAGATCACCGCGACGCACGAGCCGATGTCCCTCCTCTCACCCTGGAAGATCACATTGTGCTAATAATTTGAGCTTTGATTGATCAGAAATGCCACAGGAACAGCACAAGCACCCGAATTGATAAAGTTTCGGCTCTTTTCACGGTGACCCTTCTCGTGAATTTCAGACAAGCTGAACGAGCGAGCGACCATGAATTCGATAAGGGAATCGGGAGTGCGGATTCGGCCGCGCTCTTGGGGAATCTTTAGTTGATCAAAGAATGTATAGTGGATCAAAATAGAACTGGATGGAGAGAGATTCGACCTGCATGATGGTCTGAACCCAGAGGCGCTTGTTGTAGTTCTCGAAGCCCATGACAGTGGTGTGAGGCTGATGGAGGTATCTGTAGAGGAGGAACAGATGGTACCCGAACATGAGGAGCAAGCCACTCGGAACCAGCACCAAATCCAGATCTTTCTTCTCAAACCCCATTCTTTTGCTTCTCTCTTTTAGTTTTGCTCAGTGACCTGACTATCTCTGAGAGAGAGAGAGAGAGAGAGAGAGAGGATGATTAGTTCAACTAATTTAGTTGTATGCTTAGAAAAATTTGTTGACTAAAGAGCTGATTTCTTAGGGAAAAAATAGGGATTTGGGGGTTGTCTATGTAGTTATTTAGGGCACCGTTGACTTCTATTCCTCGGCAGCTTGCTTATGCAAATTGTTTAACTTTTTTTTTCAATATATGTGAAATCCATGTTGGACTTTTGATTCGACTAGATAGGAACCGACATGTGAGACCCCGTATGAACATCGCAATCCTTTTCGGGTTCTTACATCGCCATCCGATCATAACACCTTCCGAAAAGAAAGTCCCAGGATTGTAGTTTTTCTATCATATAATGATATTCTTTAGCTAGTCTTCAATTTTATTTGTGCTAAACCTTTCAAAAAGAGATAGGGTCAAGAAAGGGAAGATGACACTAGAAGTGTTATGACTTTCGTACAATACTCACTTTAGTGTCAAAATTTTTCGATGGATTACTTCAATACAACTTCAGTAAAAAGAAATGACTACTTAAGTGCTAACTCTAATTTGAAATGCTCGGAAACTTGATGTGGAAATATCTTGATATTTTTTTCCAATTGACGTGGCAAAGTTCAATGAAAAGTGATCACTCATGATTTTTTGTCTTTTAAAAAGCGATTTGTTGATTTCAACATGATTAGACTGATTAATTTGCAACACACATTGTGTACAAACTTGGAAGCACATACAAAAATAATTACTCCATAAACAATGGCATTAGTTCAAATCATACAGTTCAAAATAAGAATGTTCTTATATCAATGTAAAGTCCCAAACGAAAACCTCGCCTACTAAATGCAACTACACTAGCAAAAAACAAGTCAAAAAAACTACCCATCAATAAATTTCCCCAATTATATGCAACACCACATGAAAAACAAGTAAAAAACAACCTCCATAGCTATATGCAGCAGCACCAGCCAAAAACAAGTAAAAAAATAAAGTCCTAATTTTTTTTCTCATGAACTACCAAACCCTAAATTTTAACCTCCAAGCACCAGGCCCTATTTTTTTTCCCCACACGGATTGAATAAGTAAGTGAAAGAGAATGACAACAATTTGAGTGATTGAGGGTGTGTTTAGTAACATTTCTACTTTTAAGAACAATTTCTTTTGAGAAATAGTTCTTTTTTATTTCTACTTCTAAGAACAATTTCTTTTGAGAAATAGTTCTTTTTTATTTCTACTCCCTAGAACAATTTTTGAGTAAAGTAAGGCATTTGGTAACTACAATTTTTTATTTTATTTTTGGAATAGAAAAAGAATAGAAATACATTTGATACCGACAAAAAAAAATTATTTCTTTTTTTCCTCGATGGTGGCGGTGACGGCGGGCGGGGGCGCCACCAATGGTCATCGCCCTCCACTAGTCAATGTTGCTTGCTAGTCGCCGCCCGCCACCGATCGCCACTTGGCGCTAGCCGGACACCGGGCTCCTAGTCACCGGTCTTGATTCACCATTTGCCGTTTGAAGGGCTGGTTGTTGGGTGAAGGGCAATGGCTAGTAGGCGGAGGTTAATGGCGGTAGTTAGCGAATGATGGTCGATCATGGATAATGACCAAAGAAATAGTTTTTATAAATTGTTCTAGGAATAAGAAGTTACTTTTTTCTATTTCTTATTTCTACTCCAAATCTATTACCGAGAACAACTTTCTATTATGAGGAATAGAAAAATTAATTGACGCTACCAAACAGATTTCTATTCTTTTCTATTCCGGAGAACAAAATAACAGAAAAATAGGAAAATATAAACTTTACCATGTAAATAGAAAATGACGTTATCTATGCAGCTTTCTTTATGAGAATAGAAAAATTAATTGAGAGAGAGAACAAAAGAACAAAAAAATAGTCCAAGTCAATACAAATGATGATGGGAGAGAGATTTGTCTACTTTTAGAGAGAGAGAGAGATTAAATTTGAAGGATATGGCATCGTTTTGCCATGAACGCCACTTCATCATCTATGTCGGACTTTTTTTACATAAAAAAGCCACATATAAATAAAATTCTATTAAAAATGTCACATATGACTTTTTGCCAAAATTTGTCACAAATGCATTTAAGTGATCATTTTTCCTTCGATATGACAACTAGAAAAAAATTGTCACTAAATGAGTGTTGTATAAAATTATGACACTTCTAATTTCCTTTTCTCATCTAAAAAAAGTAGGCTCATTAGCATATACAAAGAAGCCCATTTGGATTGGTCATATCCCCGTATGCACAAAACTCATTCTAATTGTTATATCAAATTAAGCAGGGCAAGTCTTTTTTGCAATTAATTTTTTTTCATCAAGTAAATTATAAATGTGAATTCATATATCCAGCTAACCATGACTTGGAATATGAGGTGGGAGAGGATCAAATAGAAGCCTAAGACTAAGAAAATTTTGATTTAGCTTTTTCTTGGTTAATTCTTTTTTTTCCAATATGATATTGTGGGCTTTTTTTTTATTATAATATTAAGTGACATGAATTAACAGTTTTTGATTCATATTAGTATGGATAGCATCCAAGATACAACCAAGTAATCAATTTTGCAAATTTTAAACAAATGCTATGCATTCCTTTTTTAGTTCCATGTGTAGAAGGGACTAATTCATGCCATATAACTAACCTTGGGTTGGATATGAAATCTTACGAGTAAGGACAAGAAGGCCATGCGAGAAATTAATCAACTTAAGGTGCCATTTTCTCTAAGCATGGGGAGAACTTGACAAAAAGGACTAAATGTGTTTCAAAATCATTAAAACTCGATTAGTCGTGGTTATTCGAATAAATATATGTATTTGCTGCATTGCTTAGATGGTAAAGCAAATAATGCAAGTAAGTGACTAGCATGATAAAGGTGAAAGTTCTGGTTAACTTACGTCTTAGGATAGGTAACGAGGACCGGATTCTCTTCTTTTGTGAAATCCCTTAGATTCAGTGAGGATTTACTCATTTTCCATCGGGGATGAATTTAAGATTTTTTGAAAGACAAAGGTTATTCTCAGGTAAATGTATCATATGGTATGGGTTTGGAAGTTTTGATGGTATCAACCCAATTAAGAAGAAAATTTATAAGTCTAGGAAAAGAAACCCTTGTTGCGTCTGCTGAAAGAAAAGCGACTAAACCATAAGAAAAGAGATAAGATTCAAGAAAAGTAGGTTCATTAGCATACAGAGCAGCCAATTTAGTTCAACATCCTACGAATGAGAGTCGAGCAGAGCAAGTTTCTTCCATTTTTTTGACATGAAGTAATGTATAAATCCAGCTAATTACGACTTGGAATATGAGGTGGAGAAGATGAGACAGAAGCCAAAGACGGAGAATCTCAATATAAGTTTCCAAGTCCTGACTTTTGTTCAATCCTCCTTTTCTTTCTTCGCCGTATCTTTCTTCAATTAGGACAAAAACGTTTCATTCCGCTATAACGTACTGGGCAAGCTCATCGATCATTTTCCAGGATGATAAGCTTTTATATTATTAACTTTAAGGACTGAAATTCTGATGGTGCTCTTGACGTTGGAAACACGTTTCGTATTTCAAGAGCTTTTTTAGTATTGAATGTGACTTTGGATTGAGTTTGAATTCACATGTGACCTCCATTTCTATTGCTGATTTCGTTAAGCTGTTAACATTGACTCCCAACAACAAAAAAAAATGGAAGAGTATATGCTAAAGAATACGTCGGGTGGAATGTTCACCCCAGAGATGATTCTGAAATAATCGCTTACAAGTAATTTCTATTTCAGGCCTTCATAGTATGACGGTAATATTTTATTGGTATAGAATGGCATAGTTAAAAGCAGAGTATTATAATGAAATAATAATTAGCACCGTACCTATGGAAAATATCACATAATCCCATGGCTGGGCCGAAAGATCCAGGGCCCTCCTAGCCCACTGAAGTGCCGAAAGAAAGCCCAGATGGATTGGAACCCAAACTTACTTTCTTTAAGGATGTTCCAATGTTTTGCTACTCATTTTGCTAATAGATACTCCAACGTTCTTAGGATTTGTTAGATGCATGTTGTTTCGACCTTTCTAGAGAGTGAGCCATTTAAGGTTTGATTAATGGGTTACAAAAACCTAGACTTAGCTTGAACTCTCCCAAACCTATATTATTACGACTTTGTTCAAGTTTTTAACATGCAAATGAATTTAATTTTGGAATCACCACTAATTGATTTTTCATGTAATCCATAATTCCATCTCAAGCTTCAGATATTGAATTTTGCAAATTAGGAAATAAACATAATTGGGATATATCTATCACTAAAAACATGCAATGTTAGTTATTGTAATAAAATCAAATATTGAAATTTGGTTCGGATAAGTACCTAGGTCGAGATTAAGCTGATGGGGCTCTCGGTATGTTCGCCGGTGAGAGTGCTCACAGCAGCTGGTCGTCTCAGCCAAGGGCAGGGGCTGTTTGAATACTGAAGGAAGGGCAGCAACGATAAAGGCTTGTCGAGGAAGTCCTCGCGATGAGGCTCACCGAACCGTCGTCGGGAAGAGTTGGGCAGGGCAGGATGGACTTCAATGTTCCTGGAATTTCACTAAAAAAAAACCTATGATCAAAGTATCTAGTGTGATGAAGCTCTGACGAGAAATTGGACGTTGCCAGACTCCTTGGTGAACCAATACTGGACTGAACATGCAGGGAATCTGCCAGGCGTTGCTAGAATTCGCGTGGAGTTGCTGCCTTCGCTGGATAACCGAGCAGTGATCAGACTTGGCCTGGAATTGCTGGAACTTAACGGTGAACGTCGGGCTCCTGACTCATCTGGATAACCGCTTCATCATCGAAGCTGGAGATCGCCGTGGTGCAGACAATGAGAAACAGCCAGTGCAGCGAAGAATTGGCAGCTTCGTCGATGGTGATCGCGGCAGACTTAGGGCGGAACTGCTGCTTTGTGGCTTGGCAAGGCTCGGCAAGGCGGAGCTGTGGAGGATTGGCTCCGGAGATTGTTGAGTCAGCGAATCTTCGAAGGAAAGTGAGAGCTGGACTTTCCCTTTGTGAATGCTCATGCATATTTTCTTGATTGTTACCCATACCCATCAAAATTGATCTTGCCGTCTTCTTCTAGTACTTCCTCTGGATGTGCGAACACTTCAAGAATAATGCCGATTGCTCCTTTCTAATATTATGGCTCATTCAATTTTCCATCTTTGGACCATATATGAGTTGGTGGATATTCAAAGGAATAATGGGCTTGGCCGTATGGTTAACTCATCCACTCAATTCATGTCAGTAAAGTTCAAGCCCACTCCCTTATATCCATCCATTGCCGGTCTAAAGAATCTGCAAACTATATGGATTTAATTAATTACTAATGCAAATGCTCCTAAGATTTATATACAATTTACCTTTTATTTTTATTTAGGGATCAGGTTCAGTCCCTAATTTTCCAATCCCACATGGTGTTGCTTTTCAATCATGCAAGAAGCCAAGTTTACTAAAATGGGAATTGAAATTAGGGTGTAGAACTATTCATGTAGGTACAGAAAAATAAAGTCTTCTAGCATATGTATCTTTTGATCAATTATTACTTAAAAGAGATGGGGCCATGATAAGGCCGGTAAGTTCATTTCATTCACCCAAAAATGTAGTATCAGTATTAGTTTACTTTCAATGTAAATATAATATGCACACATTTATCATCATATGAGTGACATATGTGTCTAGATATAATAAAAATCCATAACCAAATGTCATTTCAAATATTGAACAAGACTATTACAACTTCTTAGTACATATATAGTATGATTGTTAATGAATTTACAAGCAGTGCTTGCAAATAGACACAATTTGAATCCCTAAGGGAAGAGTTCAATGAAAGACCTTAATCCAAACATAGGAGTTATCTTGTATTGACTGAAGCCAGCCTCCAGAAAAGTTTTTCCCACTCTTTCTCAGTCCTCTCTCTTCCGGTGACCACCGTCATCATCAACATATCGAAGAAGAGCTTTGTCGCAATTGCTTTAGCATTATCATCCTGAGTCTCGCCTATCACAATGTCTATGATTATTACCTTCCCTTGCTCGTTCTTGCCAGCGATCGCTTCCCTGCATTTTCGTAGCACCTTCACACAATCCTCGTCGTTCCAAGCGTGTAACATCAACTATGTCATCAACAAGTACATCCAGGTCATTAGTAGAAACTATGCAAAAGAGGGAGACTTTTCATACTCAAGTCTCACCTAACTTTCATTGCGTGTTGTGAGTACTTAAATGCGGCCCACAATAAAATTTTCTGACTTTTTCAACAATGGCATACGCAGGGATGAATGCTGGAGGCAAGCTAGAAATATATTTCACTAGGAACATGACCTGAAGCTCCAACTTTGAATAATTAACAAGTAAATACCTCCATATGTTCTTGAACAGGTTAAAACACAAGTCAAACTTGTGTAAAAAATCCAAACATTACATTATTTAGGTTAATTTATTTTGCGAAAATTAAATAATTTGAAAAATATTTTCCTAAAAATAAACATTTCCATTACTTGACATAATTAATCAATGCAAAATATTTTCATCATCAATAATAATTTATGTTTATATATTTACGTGATGATAAAAATTATTTCTTTTTTCATTTTTATTTTTGAATAATTATTTTTAGGAAAATATTTTATAATTTTCATTTTTCCAAAACAAGCAGAGCTTTACACCAATGTCAACACTCAAACTTTATCATATATCCATCCACACTTTTTTTTTTACTTAGTCAATCCCATGGACAGGGGTAAGAACCGGAAAATTGAAGAGCTGTGGTCCGTCCAGGAAGTGGAGGAAAATCTAGAGGTTTGGCTGTGGACAGCTGGTCGTTTTATCACTGTAGTATGTCAAGTCCCTAGCAGTTGCTCTAGGAAAACATCAACTGCCTTAGAGACTATGAATTACAAGCGACTTGTCATTGATTTGGTTCGTAAAGAGAACTATCCAAACATCATGACATATTCTAGGATGAATTAATTTCTTATCAGAAGAACAATGAATTGATAAAGAGCCATAGAAAAGATGAACACGTACATATACATATTCATTGCACATACCTTCAGCAAAATGGCATCCGAAGGGGGAATGAACTCGAACATATCACCGCCAACAAACTTCACATTCTCACTCTCCGGCAACCCAGCAACCACATGCGGGAGATCAAGGACGGTGCACTTCAATCCCTGACATGCCTCGGAGATTATTTTCGCCACTGTACCTGTGCCGCCTCCGACATCCACCAAGGTATTTAACCCTTGAAATATATGCTTATAATCGCTGATGACCAAATTCATCATTTGAGAGTCAATGGCCATCGCTCCATTGAATGCATGACCAAATTCAGGATTCTTCCTACCATAGTCCCATAGGTTCAACCCATGCGCAGCCTCGAAAGGACTGATCAATTTGTTGCTGTAATTGCTTTCATGGCTCCCTCGGAACCAATCTCCAAGAAAATGCCAAGGAGTCATGAGAGCCGGATCAAGCATGGCCACGATGAACGGCGAGAGCCCTGTGGCTTTATCTCTCAAAAGCAAACTTGAAGAAGGTGTCAAAACGTAAGCTTCAACTTCTTCTCCTCCTTCTCCTTCGTGTTTGGGAACAAGGGTCTCAGCGAATATGTGTAAATGAACCAAAACGCGCATGAGACGGTCAAGGCAGGTGGTCTTCGACGGGTGAATTTGGAGCGCCGAGGCCAGTTCAAGAAGAGTGATGGGCCGCTTGTGGTCGTTTATGACATCTGGTATGCCAAGCTGGACCGCGCATTTGAGAGACATGGACGATACGAAGACGGAGGTGAGATTGTACAGATGGGATTGAGCTTGGAACATCTCTTTGGTTTCGTCAGGGTGGCCGAGATGATGCATGGCTTTGTTCTGAGAAAGATTATGATTACTCGTGAAGGACTTCATTGTGATAATAAACGGAAAAATTTCCTAGTTGCATTGTGGCTGAGTCTACCCTCATGTGAGCCAAATCAAGGTAAATTCTGGGGCTCCAATCCGAAAGTTGACGTTGATAAGTTTTTAGATCGATGGGCTAACAAGACACAAGTTTCAATTATCACGACCCCACAAGGGGTTTTTGGGTCTAGACGTAATGCCAAAGACAAATTAACTGTCCTCAATTGACATGAGTTCTCCCAAATCCTTATTTTGTAGAACATTGGAATTTCATTTTAGTTTGATTTAGTCTATGAAAATTCAATCATGTGAGGGAATCATCACTAGCCTATTATAACCAGCTAGGAACAAAGTGATATATGGGAGCACGTCTCAATTCCTACGCTACTAAAGATCTAAGTACAGGGAACTTAATTATAGTAGTTATTTCAACTAATGCCCATTTGATACCTAACTTGATTAAATTGTTTTCTAAGTGTGCCCACACGGTCTTTTTATCAAATTATGAACCCTAAATCGCCCACTAAAGTGATCATGCCATGTTTTTGACTTGATTATAGTCTCAATAATCTAGCCTAACCATTTAACTAAACTAAAAGCACATGATTAAATAAATGACGTAATGTAAGCAGACATAAAAAGTAGTAAGGAAAAATTGCAAAAATTGAAGATTGAAAATAGCTCAATATGGTATCAAGTAAAGAATATTACAATACTTTGTTAGTGGGACCTAAGACGTGATCACTTGTAGGTTAATTCATTGATTTTGAATCAGGGTTAATATCACGAAAAACACTAAATTGATACACATATGAAAAATTTACCCCCAAACTAATTTTTGACCCAAAAAAAACTTCAAATGATATACTTAACACCAATTTACCTTTCATTAAATTTTACTATGAAATTGTTAAATTGGAAGATACATGGCAATTCATGGGTATACCGGTTTAATATTTTACCTTCCCTTTATCACATTTTGTAGCATTAATCAAATTTAACAAAAACTATTAGAAAGTAAATTTATTACAAATGCACTAGTTTTGGAATTTTAGTAG
The DNA here is from genome assembly GCA_014182895.1 of Angophora floribunda. Classification (NCBI taxonomy): domain Eukaryota; kingdom Viridiplantae; phylum Streptophyta; class Magnoliopsida; order Myrtales; family Myrtaceae; genus Angophora; species Angophora floribunda. The sequence continues at coordinate 32,818,804 of CM024709.1, read as the reverse complement.
TCAAAAAATTACTTTGGAGTATTTTATCATAGGTGAACTAGTTTAAGATTTTTTTGTAATAAAAAAACTAGTTTAAAGTAAATTTGTCACGAGTATATCAATTTGGAATTTTTCGTGATATTAACCCCTTGAATAACCATAAATTCTAATTATAATTCTAATTTAAAAGAAATTGTTGAAGTGATTCGGAACTTAAACTAAGCTAGTCATCACCAATTTTTATCTTATTGAACCTATGCGTAAATTATACTAATCTAATCATATCACTATAATTATTCAACTAAGAGACTACATCTCTGATCTAGTCTAATCTAGAGTCTAAATCCTAGAACTTTAATCTTAAAGGAAACGAATGAAGATTCCCAAGTTTCTTCAATCCACCTCCACGGTTGGATTCATCACAATGTGAACAAGAGCATTAGGATGCTCACAAAAGGAACAGACCACCAAAGAGTTAGGACAAATTAATGAATTCACATCTCAAGCATCAAGCATATTAAGCAAGGCAAGGCATGACTCACGTAGTTAAATTAAATGTTGACTTGTCTGTTTTCCTATGATCTGACCAATCAAATGTACTCCTTAGGTCCATTAAATGATATCCAATTTTGGCGAAACACCCATGAATTCACAGTTTATCAAGTCTACTTCATGTCCTCAGAAGACAGCATTTGTGATTTTGCCCCAAAAAATACAGAATTGTCAATTTGGCCTTTAATGTCCAGTTTTTCTCCTAAAAAACCTGGTTCTTGCGAAAATTAGTAAAAATAGTAAATCAACCCAGAATTGCATGAAAGTTCCCAGATTGAAATTTTAAGGCGTGCTTTAGAACTTCCGTGATTATGAAATTTTCCAAAGTCGACCCACATAACTAAAAATATAGCCCAAAAAGTCGCTCAGGATCTGAAGCAAATCCCACACGAAAAACAGTACATTTAAGGCCGAAACGACCAACCGAGCTGCGCCTTAACGACCCATCTGCCAAATGAAAGGTACGAAGCCCACTACAACTTTGTAGTTTTCGGCTTTTCCAAATTTTTACCTTAAGTACCTCAAAACCCTTGAAAAAGTCACTGTATTCAGTCTAGAACTTTCTAGGCCGCAGGACCACCAGGGGAGACCTAGATATTGAGGGGGTTAAGCCCTAGCAAACGATCTTCCTTGAGGCGTGCGACCTATCAAAACAAAGCTTGTTCTTTCCCCTACGAATTTCTAGTGAACGATTTTTTAAATTCCAAATTAAAGGTCACGTAATAATTAATTTTCCGAAACATGTCGCCTCAGGAATTCTCAGAACAGCATGAAACTCAACTTCCAGCAAACAAAATGGGTGAAACCGACGCCCAAACTTCATTCATCGATGCACAAGACCTTAACACACATTAAGCATCGACATACATCAAGATAGACAATATATGCAAAGCAAAAACTAAACCAAACGCAAAGCGCAACAAGGCATCTAAATGGGCAAGTTCAATGATGTTGGTTCTGCAGCAGAGGAGAACGAAGCAAGCTCGACCAAAACAATCAACTTAGGTAAACGAATGAGACAAGCACAGCAATCAAACTCCACATAAACGTTAATGAAATCACGAGAAAATGTTTGTCTAATTGTATAAACGCCTACCCGAGCGAAGATGATGGAATGGAGGATGAGTTCATGAAGTTTGAAAAAACACGATGAACTTCCACCTCTCATTTAATGATCGTCATCAATTCGGGATCCTCAGAGGATGACAGAATAAACACAAAGACGGATTTCGTACCTTGAATGATCAAAAGAGAGAGGAATCGAGAGAGAAGAGGACGCCGGGAAAGTTTGAGAACGATGAGCCACCTGAGAGGGAATGATACCAGCGACGGTAGATAACGCTGGTACGAGGTGGAGGCGTGGCTGCTGAGGTCAACGTGGGTGGAGAGAATATGAGAGGAAAAAGAACAAACTTTGTCCGCCACAATGATGCAATTGGAAAAAGGGGAATGTTGGGGTATTGGACGGTCGCACGAAACCGACAAGTACGCTTGTCGTTTGTCCGATGTGGCTGAAATTTCGAGGGGCTTAAGAGTAGACTGTGTAAAAATTTCAGGCCAAAATAATGTCGGGAGGTCCATTTATCAAGCCCCAAATAACCGTTTCTATGAAAAATACATGATGAACTCTTCCGCAAAATTTTTGGTGTGAATGTCAATTATCAATGTTAACAAGCTTAGATCTAATAAATGTCAGAGACTTCAACAACGTTTTACCTGCATGAAGTGACGAGTGGGGTAGATTTTTCCGGTGTTGTTGAAGAAGAATGACCTTTTGACCTCTTGATGTTTTCATTGTGCCTATAATTAACTATTATATTCAGAAAAAAGTTGACATGAGGACGCCCCAAATTACAATACATATAGCTGTCATTTGATGACTTATGTAATGCACAACTCAACTATAATTTTTTTTTTATAATACACGTACGACTTTGTTATAATCAACTGATTACTTTTTATCATTAGAACAATTGTTTTTTATTGGAACAACTCTGACTAATAGTTCTCAATACATTACGATTTATTATAACATATAAAAGTAACCAAATTTGCAATTTGTTTCATAATCGCATTGTATAATTGTCAATTATTTTAGTCCATGTTTGTTAAGATAATTCAATTTATAACACTAACTTAGCTATACCTTAACGGCAGGATTCATTTATTAATTATATCTTTTATATAATAAATATTATTTATATAGTATGAGCAATTTTATGGAAAATTGCACTCGCAATTTTGATGTAGAATTGATCCGGTGGAAGGTTAATTGGATCATAACAGCTTATACAATCAATTTTACTTTTCCTTTTTTATTCTCATCTGAGGATAAAGAAGGGGGATGTTATCTTACCATGGGGAAAGTAGCATGATTTTAGTGCAACGGATATTAAGATCATATAGAGAAAACTCTTTCAAACTGTACTCTATAAAATTATGTCAAAAGAACAAATGAACACTTAGCAAACCTAGATCTTACGATAAAATCATAAAATAAACCTGAGTAGTAAAGAAAATTAGAAACACTAACAAAGGGCCTCAATGACATAGAAAAAAGACCTAATAATGGAATAGTGCCCACAAACATTAAACAATGGATTACGAGACCCGAAACCATTGCAAACGGGGAATTCCATTTGGCCATGGCATAGCGCTCGGACAAAGCTTTCGGATTTAAATATGGGCGCCGTAATTTTTCCTATATCAAAGTCAAAGTCGTTTTATTACGCATAGCATAAATTATTATCTTGGGCCTGCCCAGTAATTTTTTTATTTGTCCCAATGCTCCAGAAAGTCACTAGGAGCCGTGTTTGGCGTGATTTATCTGTTTGAAAAACCAATATTCAACTTATCCCGATGTTTATGATTATCATCTTCTTCGCATCTCGTCAACACCTTCACAGAGTCCTCATCCCTCCAGACGCATACCATCGAATATGACCAACCCCTAAAGTCCAAAATGTCTGCGAGAAAGCACACAACAAAAGCAGTATTTTCGATCATTGAAGTTCACCTAACTTTAATTTATTGAGATTAACGTAACCAGCCAAAATAAAAATCTTATTTCCGAATGACCACCGCTGGGATACGAGAGTTAATACCGGGGGCAGGCCATATATACTTTGTTTATGTTGTGGCGGTACAAGATCAAAAAGTCAATCTCAGATTGACCTGGGGCTAAACGACTGTAACCATAATTTGCCTGAAGAGATTTACATAATTAATAGAACAAATAAATGAACACTGACGCATGCATAGATAGACTGAATAGATGGTGTGGATTGATCTAATTATAGTACAAACAGTAGATCTGTACGTACAAACTGCACGTAGTTGCTTTTTCAATACATTAACTAAAAAGCAATCGGAATTGATTTCTTGGATTGTTGTCCATAAGAGGTCATTTGACTTTTGTTTGTTTATAAAAAAACTTTTAGTTATCTTACATGCGCATTCGAATTGATTTGATTTGTCAACAGGTAATTGAAGAAAGGCCAGAAGTTACCCTTCGTTAAAAGTAGGGTTCAATTATCTTTAAATTGTCAATTTTGTCTTAAAAGACCGTGTAATAAGGAAAATTCAGCTAAATAGGCAAGTAACAAAAGGGAAGGGGCTGCGGCTCATTAAAAACATATAACATCTCATTAAAACCATATAACATGTAACCATGGGATTTCCATGACGCTAAACTATATTTTATATGAATAATATATGAGTCCAGGAATCAATTTCGTAGCCAAACCAGAATTTGAATTGAACTTCGGAGATCAAGATAAGTAGAGAATATTTTGGACGAGTTGAAGGTGAACCCGCACAGGGATCGGGCGCTCGAGAAAAGGCCCGTAAGTCCGGCCGAACGAGCCCAGTAGCATTTAGCCATCAGGGGACCGACCACCTCAACCCGACACCGGCCACACATGGCTGGGCAGGGCAACTGGAAAAGGCCATTTTAGTATGGACTGTGTTCTATGCACCTGGCCCATTTTTGGCGGGCGCTTGAGCGTCGCTCCGATCCTTGAAACCCAAAGACAGCTTGTTCAGACAATGATTGAGATGCTCCTACGAGATGGTCCTCTCGCACACCCAGGTCCCATGTTTACGCGATAATTCCTGGAGTTTAACTTTGATCCCATCATGCGAGTAAAAGATACTCAAGCCACATCGATCCCATCAATGAAATGTAAAAGGGAGTCACTACCTCATGTCATCAGAGCGACCTTGGCAATAAGAGCCTACCAAACCATAGGGGGAGAGTTATCAAAAAAGCCTTAAAAAAACAGTAAAAAAATAAAAAAAATTATTAGAAAATTACTTTAAAATGTTCATGTCAACACCAGCTGTGTCACGTAGGACATTTGATATCCATGTCATCAATTTCTGACCTAAATTGACCAAATGAACTAAATTGATACTAGCGCAAAAAGGTTTAGAATTTAATGATTCAATTGAAAATTTTAAGACTGAATTGGTATTAATGCCAAAGGTTTAGAACATTTTTTTGTACTTTTCCCAAAAAAACTCAAGATACAAAGATGTATATATATTGAATTCCTTTTGTATTTAATTTAATGCAGGTTATCTTATGACTGGCATTTGATCAATGTATTGTTAAATAATGTTATAGATTTTTTTCTCGATGCTACTCATTAAAAAAGCCTGCTTGGGTTTTGTGACATTAGTTAATAAATTAATTTTCATGTACTTTATATTCTTCGTCATATTCCGTTTTTAGTCATGCAAGAATCCAATTTTACTTAAACGGAGTTTAAAAGTAGAGTGTCCACCATATCATGTAGATATGGAGAGATGAAAATCATCATGCATACGGCGTTTTCTCGATCAATTATTTAAAAGGTAATACCCAAGGTAAAGCAGATGAATTCATTTAATTCTCCAATAATCATATGCTACATTAAAGGTCAAATAAGGTCTCATAAAACTAATTAGCACATATGTATTCTTCTTAATTAACTTATGTTCAGTGATTGATACTATCTATTGTTAGGATGCAAATCAATTTATCCTGCTCTAATCCCATATGATGTTTCCAAGCACAAGAGCTTGGCCTAATAGGAAATGGTGGTTGGGACCAGACTAGGCAGCAGGGACTTTAACTATGGCTCTGCTGGGTAGGCGCGACAATCGGCCATGAGGCACTTGAGGAAAGGAGGAGAGGGAGTAGGGGTGAGTGGTTCCAGGTTCCTTACATGTTCTGCCTAGAATCTAGAACCTACCCTCAGCTACAGGTTTCTCATTTTTTGGAACCTAGAACCTACCCATTAGAACATGGAACCTAGAACCTACCCTGTTACAGGTTCTAGGGTCGGTTCTAGGTTCTAACAAGTTCTTTATTTCATCTTTAGTTAAGCGACATGAAAATAAACACAACAATAAAAATAAATAAGGATTTTATTATCGATTGTATGAGAACGAGTGTCTATATGCACCTGTCAAATAGTATTAAGGAAATTTTGTGATTTTAATGCACTGATTACTCTTGCATTATATAGAATCATTATCTTAAAAGAAGCAATTAGAGTTTCCAATAGTCTGATAGTTTACGAAAATAAAATTCTCAATCATAAAATGAAAGTTTAAACTAGTGATTTCGGATTATACACTTATCATCAAACACCATGGAATATCTCAGAATTGCGTAAAGATATAGATTAAGAAAAACATAAAAACTTCTACTAGGTTCTAGGTTCCGGGTTATAAGTTACAGATTCCATGTTCTAAGTTCCAAGTTCCAGGTTCCACCAATCGAGAACCTAGAACCTACCCTCGGTACAGATTCTCCAAATTTTGAAACCTAGAACCTACCTTGCATACCTTTTCTTTTTCTTTTTTGGTAAGGAACCTTGCATACCTTATAACCTAGAACCTACAGGTTCCCACTAGTGCGGTTCTCAGGTTCCAAGTTCTACCCTAGAACCATGCTCACCCCTAAGAGGGAGAGGGAAAGGGAGAGGGAGAGGGTAAGAGAGGAGGATTTTTTTTATATACGCTAGGGTTTGTGGCAATTGGATCAGGTGTGGTGATAAATATCATTGAATGGATATTGACGCGGTCATAGGCTATAGATAGCATGAGGATTCATAATAAGGGACAAGTGATTGGCATCCCTTGTATCAAACAAAGTTTAGGGAAAAACTTCAATGAGGGACCTCAAACCAAACATAGGAGTTATCTTGTGTTGGCTGAAACCGGCCTCTAAGAAAATCTTTTCCCACTCTTTCTCAGTCCTCTCTCTTCCTGTGGCCACCGTCATCATCAACATATCAAAGAAGAGCTTTGTTGCAGTTTCTTGAGCATTGTCCTCAGTCTCATCTATGACAATGTCTATGATTATTACCTTCCCTCGGTCATTGTTTTTGTCACTGATTGCTTCTTTGCATTTTCTGAGCACCTTTACACAGTCTTCATCGCTCCAAGCATGTAACATCAACTATGACCAACGAATAATGCATTCAATTAGTAGATCATATGCAATAGAATAAGACTTTTGAAATGTTGACCCACTTGTGTTTTAGATTATACAATCCGGCTAATGCAAGTAGAGTGAGTAAGTCTGTCGATGGCACACCAAATCTATAGACTGGACAATAGAAAAATTTCACTGTCGAATGTCAAAAGTACACTAATGTCCCAATAGAGAGTAAAGCTTTCTAATATAAATTTCTCTACTTAATGTATGCGATAAATACATCTACTAGATTTAAATTTTTGTTGATAATGATTTCACAAAATTTCACATTATATCATTCATATCTTTTAGGCCCCTACTTGATTCATCAATTACATAATTCCATGCTCTAAGCTTAGTCCAAAGTCCAGCTTACCTGTGACGATGAATGTTAAAACAACACTTTAATCTAACAACTAAAACTTCTAAAACTTACAATTTTCATTGGAAAATTACTAAAAAAAAGTTATAAACCTATTGTACGGATGTCAATTCAGTCCTAAACTTTTCAATTTGGTCAATTTAGCCCTAAACGTTTTGATGATTTGCTAATGTAGTCCTTTAGGTCAATTTTAGCCAAAAATTATTGATGTGGACACTAACCATCTTATGTAGCATGGCTAATGACTGGTGATGATGTGGACAATTTTTTCATTATTTTAATTTTTTAAAATAAAATAGAACAAGAAAAATTAAAAAAATAAAAGAACAAAAATATTGCAAAAATTATCCACATCATCATCGACTGCCAATCATAATACATATGGCGATTAGCGTTCACGTTAGCGATTTCGGGTCAAAATTTGCCAAAAGACCTATATTATTAAATTGTCAAAAGGTTTACCATTTTTGGAAAATTATATTTTTTAAAAATTATCTCCAAGTTTCACACAATCCTATTTTGCTACAAGCGTGCACATGACATCAGCTATGATCAATAATTGATGCATCCAACAATTAATAGAAATATGCAAAAGACTATTCGTTTTTTTTCTTTTTGTCGGTCATACCTTACTCTTATTCTAAAATTCACTCTTAGACTTTTATCATGCCTTCTTGTAGGGTGTGAGAGTCAAAACCTATACTCGAAACTAAATTATCCCTACACCAATCCCATTGAGAATGTGAGAATTCGAAACCCCCACCTCCTCTTTTCATGAAGAAGGATGGCACCCAAGTGTTCAAGTCCGCAGTCAAAAGTTCATGAAGATGACCTTAAATTTGTTGACTAACGTTAGAAAGTTCCACTTATTAATGCAAAAGACTATTCAAACGTTAAGTCTACAGTCAAAAGTTCATGAATGTGACATTAAATTCGTTGACTAACGTTAGAAAGTTCCACTTATTAATGCAAAAGACTATTCAAACGTTAAGTCCACAGTCAAAAGTTCATGAACGTGACATTAAATTTGTTGACTAACGTTAGAAAGCTCCACTTACTAATTTCCAAGAGATTAAATTAATGTAAATCCATGTGAGACTTATCACATAGTTACTGATTGAGATCGACTCCATCGACAATGAATTATCGCAGGCAAAAAATTTTAAAATCCGCCGTCCCATAATTGGAAATTAAAAGCGATTCACTTGATATGCAAATTAAGATCAACCAGTCAATTGCCAACGATGAAATGCCATAGTGCATACCTTGAGTAAAATCGCATCTGTGGAAGGAATGGACTCAAACATATCACCACCAACGAACTTCACATTCTCGCTCTCCAGCAAGCCAGCAACCACCTGCGGGAGATCGAGCACCGTGCACTTCAACCCCGGACATGCCTCGGAGATTATCCTTGCCACGATTCCCATGCCGCCTCCGACGTCCACCAGTGAATTCAACCCTTCAAAGATCTCTTTGCAATCCTGAATAACCAAATTCATCATCTGAGAATCACTGGCCATAGCTCTATTGAATGTATTCCCAAATTTAGGATTCTTCCTCCCATAGCCCCATAAATCGACTCCATGTGCAGCCATAAAAGGATTGATTAATTTGTCTCTGCAATCGATGTCGTTATTTCCTTGGAGCCAATCTCCAAGAAAATGCCAAGGAGTCACAAGAGCCGGATCGAGCATGGCGGCGACAAATGGTGAGACCCCCACAACCTTATCACTCAGAAGCAAACGCGAAGAAGGCGTCAAGACATAAGCCTTTGTTTTTTCTTCTTCTTCACCATTCTTCAGAACGAGGGTCTCTGTGAAGATGCCCGAGTGAACCAAAACGCGCATAAGGCGGTAAAGACATGTCGATTTGGACGGGTGGATTTGGAGCGCTGAAGCCAGCTCCAGGAGCGTCATGGGTTGCTTGTGGTCGTGAATGATGTCGGGGATGTGGAGTTGGACTGCACATCTGAGCGACATGGAAGAGATGAAGTTGAAGGTGTGATTGTAGAGGTGGGATTGAGCTTGGAACATCTCTTTGGCTTCATGACTGTGGCTGAGATGATGCACGGCCTTGCTGTGAACAAGACTTGATGAATCCGGCGTGACTCGGTTGGGATAGTAGAGGGAGAAATTCCTGGTTCTGTAGAGAAGTCGCTGGTATAACTTCATAGACATGGCTTTTTGCTTGCCTGGGAGAGGGGTTGATGACCATATATTGATTTATGCAAGAGACTTTATCTTCTCTAGGGTGAAGCATGTTTATAAAAGCTATTATTTGGGAATTGGTATGACCAATTCCAAGTACATGCCAGAAAAGGACAATTAAAAATGGACCTTATTATACGACCAGAAGCGATGTGATTGGAGGGAGTTTCTAGTAAAAAAACAGAAATAGTAGCTAAGGGCACGAATAATAATATTTCTAATTAGAAATTAATTTCTAAAATGAGTTTTTAAGCAAAAAATCATGTTTGATAACGATACAAAATTTCTATTTTTGAAATAGAAACTTGTTTGATAACAACGTAAATTTTTTCCCTCTTAAATGGCGATGACAAGGGAAGGGGGCAACGATGGCCGGCAATCGGTGGCAACGATGGCAAGCAGCCGACGGGGGGAGGTGGTGGCAGCAGTTGTCGACAATCAAAGGTGGGTGGAAGGGGGTGGTGGTAGCCAGCGGTGAGGGGAGGGGGCGATGGCAACAACCGGGTAACCAGTGGCAAGGGGAGGGGGCAGTTGCAACGGCAACGGCACCAAGGGGCTGTGGTGGTGGGCAGCTGACAGGGGAAAGGGGCACCGGCAGTGGTGAGGAGTGGCTAGCAACTAATGGTGACGAGGGGAGGGAGTGTGGCAGCAACGGTGTGGACGACCAGTGGGGGGAAGGGGCAGTGGAGGGAGGGGGTGGCGGCAATGGCAATGGTGGTGGATGGTAGCGACCAAAGGGGGTGAATGGCTAGAAGTTAACTGACAGTTCTTAGTTTATTATAGTTTATTATAGCATATAAAAGTGATCATAATTGCAATTTGTTTCATAACCGCATTGTATAATTGTCAATTTGTCTAGTCCATGTGTGTGAAGATACTTTAATTTATAATAAGAACTCATGTAGCTATTACTTAATGATATGATTCATTTATAATTCATACTTTTCTATAAAAAATATATATACTAGTTATTTATTATCAGCAATATTATGAAAAATTACACTATCAAATTTAATGTGGAATAAAACTAGTAGCAGGTTATTTGGATCATAACAGCTTATAGAATCAATTTTACTTTTCCTTTTTGATTTTGATCTAGGGATAAAGAGGGAGATATTATGTTTCTATGCAGAAAGCGGCACGATTTTGGTGCAGCAAAAACAGAGATAAACACAGATAAACCCAGTTTGCAACACACACGAAGGTGCAACCTGTCCAGAGGCGCATATAGAGAAAACTATTTCAAAGTGTATTTGGTAAAATTTTGTCAAAAGTTGTCTGAAACATCAAAAGAACAAACAAATACTTCACACACCAAGGTGTTACAAGAAAATCAGAAAATAAACCTGAACAGTAAAGAAATTTTGAGAAACTAACAAAGGACCTAGATAACATAAAAATTAGACCTAAAAATAGAATAGTGCCCTCAAACATTAACAATGAATTACGATACCCGAAACCATTGCAACCGGGCGATGCCATTTGGCCATAGCATACATTCACTCCGAGCTTTCGGAATTAGTATTATTGGCGCGGTAACTATTTTCTAGATCACAATCATGGTGGGTTTATCGTGCATTGCATGAAGTCTTATCCCGGGATTTATCCCAACGCTCCAGAAAGTTACCAGGAGCCGTGTTCGCGTGATTTATCTGTTGAAAAACCAACATGCTACAGACCAACCTAACCCTAAGCTAATCTCGTCTAATTGCCGATGAAAAAAAACAAAACAAAACTCTAGTCCCATCTAACTTTCCCCTCTCTCTCTCTCTCTCTCTCTCTCTCTCCCCACGTGTGCCATCAACAAACCCTAACCCCATCAACTTATCAAGAGGTCTATGATGACAATCTTCTTTGCATTTTCTCAGCACCTTTATAGAGTCCTCATTGCGCCAGACATGTAACATCAATTAGGACGAACACCTAAGTCCAATACTTGTGAGACACGCAACAAAAGAAGTCTTTTCGATTATTAAAGTTCACGTAACTTTAATTTCTTGTGATTATTATAATCAGCAAAAATAAAAACCTTAATCATGAATGCGACATTGGTCAACAATGGCATACGAGAGTTAGTACTGGGGGCAAGCCCTACATATTTTGTTTATGTCGTGACAGTACAAGATCGGAAAAAATCTTTTTAGTTATCAATACATATACATGTATAGGTAGACCGAATGAATGGTGTGGATAGAAGTAATTATAGTACAGATAGGAGATCTGAACATGCAAACGGCACGAAGTTGCACTTTCAAAACATTAACTTAAAAATATTCGTAATGAATTTCTTGTTGAAAATTTCTTATAATGAGCTTACATTAATTAATTAATTTTTTATTTTAAATAATCGGGTTAATAGATATTTTAATATATTTTAAACCCTCAAGTGATCTTATTGAATTGGATTTTGGCATCTATTAATAACAGGCCTAGTTAAGTAGCAAAGTGTAAGCAATTGTGTTTAACTGAAGCCCGTAACGGGAAAGGCCCAATTAACACGCTATTGATTAGGGTTTGCTAGGTCTCCTCTCTAGCCTATAAAAGGGTAGGTTATACCTATCAGTTGTAGAATCCTATTAAAAGCTGTTATACCAAAATAGGTCATAGAGATAAAGATCAGACATTCCAATAGATCGCTCATTACAGTCAGTCTGATCTATTTTCTTTGAGCGAGACTATGGCTCAAATAGGTACGTTTTAATTATGATGTACGTATTGATTTTGGTGTTTTACAGTCATATATGGATCTGATTGTTCTTGATTAATTAATTATTTATGTAGAGAATTTCTATGTATGGTATCAGAGCAGGTCATATATGATTGTAAAACTCAATTTTTTTTTTATAACAAATCCGGTTATGGTGTTTACCGTATTTATTCCTTTTGGTTTTGAGCTTATGTCAATTTGTGATTTACAAGTTCTTATGCGATTTTGATCAATCAAAGTATTTTTTTTTGGTCGAATCAAATCAAAATACTTATTATATAGGTAAAAATAATGCATTAGAATTGAAGAGATAAGCTATGATGATGATGATATATTTGATTTCTTGGATGATCTTTATTTTGCAATTTCGGATCTATGATGGAACTCTCTGTACATATGTCTGGAAACGAGCTAGTAAACAAGCTTTTTAATGTTTGATGTCTTCATAACATTCGAAGTCAACTTAAATATCTTTCCAACGAACCATAGAACACCTCAATCCGGTGTCAATTACTATATGAAATCATTGCCCAAAGTCAGTTCAGCAATTTGTAATAATGTTCTGTTTAGTTCTAATAACTTTTCCTGACATAATAACTTCTTTCTTCACATGGAGCCCTCAATTCTTGACTTCTTTTCACTGTTTATTTTGCCGCCACTTGCTTGCATTCCCACGTAAGTCTTCAAGGTTCAACTAACCACTGCTATTGAGAATGCTTCTAGTTTGCAAGGTGTACGTTGCTTGGTTCTAGTTCTCCATTTTTCTTGATTCTTCTTTCTTCATGGTTAAGCAGCCTTCTCATTTGAGTTGAAGTTGTCCCCTTCAATTTGAACGCTTATTGTTCTCCTCATGATTAAGCAAGTAGTTTCCAGATTTTGTTGAAAATGGATCACCAATTTCCAACAACATTCAATGGAAGAATTAACTCTAATGTGGTTTAGGAGTTTTTTTTTAATTATCTATTTTTTATTCTGAACAAATGGAAGGAAAACTCTTAATAATGTAGATTGTGTCAGAAATTATTTCCTGGTGTATAAACTCCAAGTGGTGGTTGCAAGACTATGTAGTTAGAAACCACTTCAATCTTGAGCATTAACAACATACAAAATCAAGAAATTGTCAATGCTAGATCTATGGATTCAATTGAATGGTTCCTAATCTCGTTTGGCTGTGAATTAGGTGAATGGGTTCTCTCTCTCAATTGCTAAATAGAATTCTCTAAGTTTTTTTCTTTTTTAGTTTTTTTTTTTGGGTCAAAAGAGTTTTCTAAGTTGTTGAGATTAACTAGAAAGGGTTTTTGTATTGACTGTAAACTTTATTCTACAGGTGACATGATCAAGTTTAAGTTTGGAAGTTTGACATGCATCAAGTCCGTTGTGCCCCTTAGAATGCTCATTACCAACACAAAAGTGGGTAAGAACACAAAGGCTTTAGTCGCTGGCGTTTCTGAGAGGACCTTAAGACACTTAAGGTTTGTTGTGCCTATGGTTTTTGAGAAAAATTGTCTCTTAGATTATTGAAATAACACTTTAAACAACTTCTACTTATGTTATGTCCTGCCATTTAGTTTGTGTTGACTGTTCTCTTTTCCCCTGACACTCGTAATTTTTCTGTTATTTTGATGCAACTTATTTGTGGAGCAACCTTTCTAGGTGTTGTTTTCTGCTTCACCGCCTTCTGTTTGAGGAGGTTGTATGGTTTCATAGCTCTTTTTGCACTGGGAGAGCTACTTGTTTTTGCTACACAGGTAATCTTTCAAGTGAATTTTTTCCAAATTTGGTTCTCCGAAGACAGACTCCATCTTCACTTAGTTGGGTATCATGCACCATTTGAAAAAGTTTGCAATGAGTGCCTATTACCATTACTTGTGATCTTCTAACTACTAGCGAACTGTGCAATTTCTTATTGTACTCTATGCCTATGCAGCTTTGATGGTAGTTGAAAATCTATGTGAGTTGCATCTTACAATTCATTTAATTTTTGCCAATATTTTCAAATTGTGCTGTTTAGAAACCAGAAAGCTGGCCGTTCGCTATTCAACAAGTTCCACTACTGTCAACCTGTTCAAACAGTTGGGTTTAGTTACATTGAATAAAACAACTGATAGAATAATCGAACCCTTGACACATGTTTTTGTTAGATTGTGTTTGCCTACTTTTAGTTCATAAAGTTCATTGATTCTGGATTCTGTCACTTGGAGGAACACTCTTTTCCTAAAGAGCTTGAGATCTTTTTTTAAGGAATACACATGTTTTGGTTATAATTTCGCCCAAGCCCAATGTGTGGAAGTTTGAAGTAGAAGTTGTTTAAGGTTTGTTGTGCTTATGGTTTTTAAGAAAAATTGTCTCTGAGATTATTGAAATAATGCGTTAAACAACTTCTGCTTCAAACTTATGATTTGTTGTGCTATCGTCACTTTTTCCCTTCCAGATTGGTTTTGGTAATTCATGAAGAAATTAGGCTACTTGTCATCAATGATGTCAACCCCTCCAATCAACAACAGTACGTCCATGTTTTGCTATTGTGGCCTCAAATGTCCTCTACGAACGGCAAGGATGAAATACAATCTAGGAAAAAAAATACTATGGTTGCCCAAGGTACGACCACTACAATAGAAGAGAAAGTTGTAGTTTTCTTATTTAGGTTGATGAGGAAATGATTCGTTCGGCAAGGAGTGTATCCAAAAGTTTTTGCCAGAGTAATGTCAAGCAAAAACCAATGTCAACCAATAATGAGGATGAGGGATGTTCGACAAGTGCTGAAGCCGAAGACAATGCTCTTGTGGCCAAATTAGAACAAGATTTAGCAAATGTAAACAAAAAATATTTTAGATTGAAGATGTTAGTTGTGCTTTTGTTTATGATAATTTTAGCGTTCAAATTTGACATGTTTTGAGATTTGGCAAATTTGGAGATGTTTGTTGGATTATTCATGACTTTGACATGTTTTGTATATGTATGGTGGGTGATGGACTTTATTTATATGGTTCTATAATTTCTTCCCCTTTTTCTCGGGATAAGTTCCATTGCCAAGTTCGTTGACACCCCTATGTAGCAGTGTTAGGAGTAAGTTCCATTGCCAAGTTCCCATTTTCTTTCGACAAGTGATCCAGTCATAAAAATAAACAAACAAAAACCAAGTACTGAATCAAGGAAAAAAGCATTGTGTCACAATTAAAGTTCAATTTATTAATGAAATCAGTATATCTCTGCCTATCACATAGGCAAAGAGTTCAATCAAAGAGGCTGATCCTTAGCATTTCTCTCTCGAGTTGAATTTAAAATGCATAATGCCATCATTGAGTTTCCATGAAGGATACAAATGAATATCAAAAGATGGAATAAAAGAGCTTCCTAATGGACCCTCAATTTAAACAACACAATGCTAAAACAAGTTGACATGCCATTATGTTTGTTGACTCCAATTAAGATTAAACTATTATAAAGAAGAATGTGAAACTTTTACCTTTTACATCCTCTCTGCTCTCTCCTAGTGTTCTACCCCCATAAAATTGTTTGTGTTGTTCATCATGAAAATTAACAATTATCTGATTGTTTTTTCTCGTATGACAAAAAATGCAGAGAAACAAAGTTCTTAGCTATCACCATGATGTGGATCTTCTTTTTCTGAATCTTAATATAGCATGTCCCATCCAGACCAATTCCTAGTGAAAAATGGTGAGCCCTCCAGATAAAAATTTCCTGGCACATTCATATGTTGACATGGCCCCTGAAATAGAATGTATGAAAAAAAAGGCAATATGTTCATAACTCCACTTAGTCTGATTCACTACAAGCTAGCACATGAAATTTACTTTCAACAAAGAGAACAACCAATTTGCTTCTTTGGCAATCCAAGAATTCTTATGAGCAAATAAGAGACACAATCATCATCATTATATTGTCTTAACGGTATTATTATGGCGCAAATCATACCAATTGAAGAACGAATTAAATAAGAAAAAAAGAGCACACAAACAAATGTTGTTTGGACTGTTTTTCCCACCCTTGAAGCCAGCTGTCACCATATTAGCAAGTATGTCACCATCATTGAGTACATGGAGTCCCAACCCGTCACCTTCGATGGCCAAGCACCTTAGGACGACCTCAAGCACCTTAGGCGTGGAACTTCTCCGCAGTTTCTTCGATCTTGAGAAAACTCTCGCCTTTCTTGGCTCCAAATCCTAAGTTTTTGCTTCCTCCAGCTTCATTTGCTAAAAACTTATATGCTGAAGTCCCGCCAATGCCAGCTTTAACCATGTCAACCAAAACACCCTTGCAAGTCTCTGACATAATTTTTTCACATCTAATCAAATGCCTTTGGTTTTCAGGAATAAATGCATGATTATGGTCAGAAACATATTCTATGACTTCATGAACACCATTATCAACCTTAAACTTGATATGAGCAAAACAGCCACATCTAACTTCAAACCTCTCAAAGTTCTTTTCTTCATTGGCTGAGTTGGCAGAATAACCCTCACAATTACACACAAAAGTCCATCGAGTTATTTCTCCTTTAGTATTTCTAGTCAAGTTACCCTTTCTCACTTCAAATCCTTTAAAGATTGCATAGGCCACATACTTTTTATGTGCTTCAAGTTCATTTGAAAAAATATTCCTAATGCAAACTCAAAGTCTTTTTCCATATCACACATTACATGTGTAAGAGATGTAGTTTCATGCTGCAATAAAAGAAGAACACATAATTATCTCATTTGTTACATAAGAAAACAAAACATGTTTTACATAATAAAAATGAAGAATTACCTACGATTCAGCCATCTGATAAATTTACGCGTGCAAATTTCCCAAACTGGGATTCAAATGACACCCAAACAAAGGAGATTTAAGAGAACCCAAGGGACACTCTGCAAGAATCTATTGATTAAAGTTCATTAATCTATAAGGAAGCTTGAATTTTGGGAAAAGAGAGAGGGAAGCACAAACACGTGGAAATAGCCAAACAGATTATATATTTCATACCGTTAATCCAATTGAACAAAGTCCAAATATTGCAATAGTTGATCCCACCTCCACATTTGGTGTTGTCCAAGTAGCCCTAACCCCTAAACAAAAGCAAGTAGTGTTCAACAACAGGAACTTTAGCAACAGCAGACTTGATGCGCATCAAACTTCCAAACTTAAACTTGATCACATTACCTGCAAAATAAAGTTTACAATCAAAACAAAAACCCTTTCTAGTTAATCTCAACAACTTAGAAAATTCTTTTGACCCAAAAAAGAAAAAACTAAAAAAGAAAAAACGCAGATAATTCTATTTAGCAATTGAGAGAGATAACCCATTCACCTGATTCACAGCCAAACGAGATCAGGAACCATTCAATTGAATCCATAGATCTAGCATTGACAATTTCTTGATTCTGTATGTGGTTAATGCTCAAGGTTGAAGTGGTTTCTAACTATATAGTCTTGCAACCACCACTTGGAGTTTATACATCGGGAAATAATTTCTGACACAATCTACATTATTAAGAGTTTTCCTTCCATTTGTTCATAATAAAAAATAGATAATTAAAAAAACTCCTAAACCACATTAGAGTTAATCCTTCCATTGAATGTTGTTGGAAATTGGTGATCCATTTTTCAACAAAATCTGGAAACTACTTGCTTAATAATGAAGAGAACAAGAAGTGTTCAAATTGAAGGGGACAACTTCAACTCAAATGAGAAGGTTGTTTAACCATGAAGAAAGAAGAATCAAGAAAAATGGAGAACTAGAACCAAGCATCGTACACCTTGCAAACTAGAAGCATCCTCAATGGCAGTGGTTAGTTGAACCTTGAAGACTTACGTGGGAATGCAAGCAAGCAGTAGCAAAATAAACAGTGAAAAGAAGTCAAGACTTGAGGGATCCACGTGAAGAAAAAAGTTACTATATCAAGAAAAGTGGTATGATTAAGAGTCAAGAAATCTTGTAAATTAAGTCAAAAGTTGCTGCATGTAAGTCCATTAAAGAGGCTATAAATACAGCCTTCTTATGCTAGATTATGATGTGAGGTTTAGACCTCCACCTATGTGTGGGGTGTCTCCTCCACCAACGCCTCCATCAAATTATTTTGTTCAACTAATGAAACTATTTTCCCTTTATCCCATGACCTATATCCTTGAACTATCCAACCTTGTCCCTTGTCCATCCTCTACCAAATACACACTATGCACATACACTTGCATTCATCAAAACACAAACTATCAACTATATCAAAACCATACTTCCGCACACATTCAATTTTCCAACAAATGCCGGCATGCAAGCCAATTGATCTAACTATAGCAAAGATAGGTGAGGATCATAATCAATTTAGAAAGCCAGCATAAAATCCAATAACTAGAGTAACAATTTACTTGCACAAGATACCTACCGCTCACAGTGTTGTCAATTCCGGATGGCTTTCCATGATTAATCTTTTCACCTTCAAAAGCCCATTTATTCAACAATTCGAGTTTAATATCCCCAAAATCGAGCCATCCTTGATGGCCATTTTCTAAGCTCACGGATTTGGAGAAAGCAAGAAAAGCAACTAAGGATGCCACACAAATTGCAACAGATAATCCCAGCCTGAATCGAAAGGAGGTCGGAAGTGACAGTCACAGAGGCAGGCTTAAAACCGACATGCAAAGAGAAAAATATTAGAAATTTGCACTGCACAAAATATATTACTGAACCTGATTAAAAGAGGCATACCCTTAGATACAGGTGTAGAGCCAAAGGAAAGCTGAAACTCCAAATGTTCGGTGGTGGTGGTCGATTGAGGCACGGCGTAGAGAGCAAAAGTCAGGCGCTGTGCAGTGGAGAGAGAAATGGGTAGGGGAGAGGCTTCGAGAAAAGAAAAGGAGAAAAGGGGTAGAAGAGAGAAAATGGTGGATCAAGCCGAGCGGTGGTCGTCGAGTGCGGCACGGCAGTGGTCGTCGGGCATGGCACAACAGAGGGAGCGAGAGTCGAGTGTTATGTGGCGGAGAGAGAAATGGGCGGGGGAGAGGCTTCGAGAAAAGAAAAGGGGCAGAAAAGAGAGAAAAGGATGGATCGAGCCAAGCGGTGGTCATCGGGTGCAGCGTAGTGGTGGCCGTCGGGCACGACACAGTGGAGGGAGCGAGAGTCGGGCACTACATTGCACGGTAGAGAGAGAAATGGACAAGGAAAGGCTTCAAGAAAAGAAAAAGGAGAAAAGGGGCAGAAGAGAGAGAAAATTGGTAGAAGAGAATGCGCGCAGGGATTTCAATTTTTTCAAACCCTAGACTAACGTGGACTAACACCCAAGACACGTGTCGATCAACGAGGCCCCTTCCCGTTTGACATGCTGGCACGTCGCACGCACCCAATATTTTCTCCTCACATCCCCTCCATCCCTCTCTTTTCCCTTCTGCACTGCCCTACCTACCTTGTCCTTTCCTCTTCACCTTTTGACTTTTTTTTGAAAAATTTCCCTCTCTCTCTCTCGGGGGCTAAACCGCACGTTCTTCTCTCTTCTTCTTCTGGTTTTCTCTCCATTGCGACTCGGCTGCTACTGCTTCTGCTCTACTGTTGTTCTGCCGACAACCCAACTAACCAAACTACCAACGAGGCTGTCCTCCACCGCGGGCCCCACCGAAACCGGGCCTTCCACCCTCCTTCTTCCCTTATGTTCTGACCAATGATGTTTGTTCTTCTGGTTTCGACCAAACCGGTTGCACCGGCCGTTGCCGCGTCACCGCCATAGCTCAGCCCAGCTGCCTGCTAGTCGCCAGACTACCTCATGCTGCTTATCCTCCATCGTGTCATCAATTGCTAGGAGTTGCACCGAAGCCAACCGCTCCCTTCTTCCTCCTCCGCCACCCGCCGCAACCATTGCTGCATCTTCTATACTCGACCACATGCCGCCACGGTTCAGCCTAGCCACCATGTTGAGTCCATTCACTGAAGAACTCGCCAACCAAGCCACTCAAACTACGCCCCACTACTCTTTCTCTAGGTCTCTCTCTCAACGGGACCCAAATCGGTGATAGCAGCCCTTGCTGCCTTGCACCGCCATTGGCCCCATTGTTCAGCCACCGAAGGGTCGTCCCTAAACTTCCTCAGCCACGCTGAAGCACCCCAGCAGCTAGAGCGGCTGTCAGACCTCCCTCCTCCATCGAACCAACTTAGCCCAAACCCTCTCCGCCGAGATGCTTTGTCCCGACACACTGGAGGTGTCCGTGCATCTGTCTTGCTACATCGTTAAGTAGTAGGTTTTGACTCTAATCCCTTGTTTAGTGTATTAATCTCAATTAGGGTTAATTTAGTTAGGACTAATCAGGATTATGTGGTTAAGTATGATTAATTTGGCTAAATGATGATTAATTCGGTGAATCTGGATCAGGGGTAATTAACTAGAGCCAAATCGTAATTTGTGTTAATTATATGATTATTTTGTTTTATATTAATTATTAATATTTAATTATTCCGAAAATAATTAAATATTATTAAATTATTATTTGTAATAATTAATTGTGATTAATTATTTTAGTGATCATTATTATTTTAATAATTATTAATTAGGATAATTCCCCGTGTTTAAATTAATTACTTTCCTTATAAGTAATTATTGTAAATTTTGATTTACGGGAATTATCGAATGTCGAATTATTGTGAGATGAATATTATACGAGACATTGATTGACTGATGTGCTAATTGTATGCTTGTACCTTCTTAATTGAAGCACGTATATCTTGAGAATTATGTAGACTTCTTTATAGGAATAGTTAATTGTCGGATTATTGCAATATGTCGATTTACAGATAATATGTGGAACATTGACTACATCATGTGTGGATCTCATGCATGTCCCGTGTGGATTGTGATGCGAGTGCTTTGAGAATTATATGGATCCATATGGCTATGTGCTCATGTGACCACTTGTGCCCTGAGGTGTAAAACGCCAGCTGGAGGGCAGCCATGATGTGTGTTTACGTGGAGAAAAAGGATAGAGCCTCAAGGTGTAATTACATGGGGACATAGAGGTGGCTGGGCCTTGATGCGTGTTTACACGAGGAAAAATGATAGAGCCCTAATGCGTCTTTACGTGGAGAGGTGCATAATTGGAACACGCCTTACTACTATACGCATGAAATGTTATATGTGCAGTGTTCTAATTATGTGATTATTTGTTTGTCTTTGTATGGCCCATGTGACTAATATTGTGTAGGGTATGTGCAGCCGTGAGGTAAAGTTGCTTGTAATTGGATTTGATTGCTGGTTGTTATTATGAGGGACGTGCTTGTTAGGTACCCCGATGCAAATTGGTACCCTAGCCGAGGTTTAGCATTTTAATCTACTGAAGTTTTATCTCGCTGGTTGTGGTTTAACCATTTTAAGGTCCTTGAAGGACATGCCTAGCTTTTGGACTTTTTGGATTGACCAAATCTCGAACCCTAAGGATAAGGAATGAAGTAAATTGACTCATTTTGCCTTATATCTTTTGAGGGTTGTTGGAATAGTGCCCAATGATAAGGTTGCATGTGCATCCATTCTTAAGGATTGAATGAGGTTGTTTTGAATTGTCTATATTTCTGATTATCCATATTGTTAATGTTTGAATGGGGTTTAATGTTCATTTCCGCATGCACATATTTATAAGATAAAAAGAATAGTTGGTGACGTATCCTAGGACGTCGCACTCTTTTGACCACAAGTGAACAGGGATTTTCACGTGCTCGAAAGTCGAGACATGACACCAAATAAGTTAGCTCCTCGACCATTAATTTGAATTTTAGAGATGTAATTTAATGAGCTTTTCATTGGTGCACAAATTGAGTTGGTTAGTTTTAGAAGCATAGCCCTCTAAAGGTTGATCCAATCAAAAAGCATGCTTACAAAAAAGTTTGAGTAAAACCTAATAGTCATTGATTTCCTGAACATCGCAATGTTCAATGACAATTTTTCTTCTAATTGTTAGGTTGATAGTGCTTCCTGACCAAATCTATAAAATTCTATAGAATCAGCAAATCAATACTTGACGTTTCGTTGCAAATTTAGAGAGGTCATGCACAAGAGGGCATTTCATCAAAAAAAGATCGTGCAAACATTTGTTGCTTCTAATGATAGTTGGCTTTTCCATTTCCTTCAAAAGTTAAATGTCTGACCACGAGGTGTAAATTGGTGGAAATGGAAAAGCCAACTATCATTGGAAAATGAACCATCTAACTGGGAGGCTTAACTGTTGAAGATGCCTCACTAGTAAAGGGCCTCAATTATGTTCATGCTTCTTGGACCAAACGCTCTTCTTTTATTTCTTTTCTTTTTTTAATAATTATTCAAAATAAGGGAAAATAAAATAGAAAAGTAAAACTTAGTAAATGCAAATAATATGAATACTTAGGTGATGGAAAAATCCTTTTGTGTTAGGGCCATATTGGTCCCTAATTTTCTATGTAATTTAAAATTAATTTTTTATCAAAATTTAGGTATCAACATTTTTTGAGAGAGAAAGGAGGTGTATTGGTCATTGTTACTACTAGTAGCACTGGTTGCCTCAACCCAACCTCAAATTCGATTGTGCTGGTCACTTGGTAGGTGCGTTCATGTCATTGCAACCGCAAATCTATTTGTGGTGGTGGTTGCATTGTTTTAGATGCAAAAGGAGAGATATAAACTCATTTATAATCGTCAGGTAGTCTTTTTAACTTATAAACACAAAGTAAGAGTTAAAATGGTCCTTCATATCCTCAAGCACCACAAAAAACGATTTCTGTTTCAAGAAGGATTTTATAATGACAAAAGGACAATGTAATCTCCAAATCTCGGCTGCACAATACTTTATTTGAGCAAATTATGTAAACTCTCAAAGTATCGTGAATTCATATACACATGAGATCATCAATCTCTCAAAAAAAACATAATCAATGAATCCATGTGCAATTCCAACAAAAAAGAAAATCCATGTGCAACACATACTTGTATTATTTACAGATTAGTCAACTATCTCTCTCATTGCGGGTATGATTTGGTCATATTATATATGTTATATTCCATCCATGACCATCACATGATTTTATAAAACGCTTGGTGTATGCATATGGGGGGCATGCCAAAGGCTACACGTTGAAGTTATTATAATCGGTCCAATCATGCTCGCCTAATTGTGCACTCATTATAATCAGGTTTACTTCCTGTGATTTAGAACTTTTTCCGCGGGAATCACGTGGTTGCTTCGCGTGCAAATATACTAAGTTGAGCAAAGCATGCACATCACGAGTTTCCGTAAAGAGAGATACTTCTATAAAGAGAGGGAGAGAACAACTTGTACTGACCATCACCCTTCGCACTCTCCATTACCACCCCGTCTTCTCAGAGAAACAAGCGATGTGGATAATCGGAACTTTTGCGTCCGCATTGATCATCGCATGGCTTGCTCACTGGATTTACAGGTGGAACAACCCTAAATGCAATGGCGTTCTTCCTCCTGGTTCTTTCGGGCTTCCACTCATTGGTGAGACCCTTCAGTTAACGGTTCCTAGTTACTCTCTAGACCTCCTTCCATTCCTCAAGAAGAGAATCCAAAGGTACTCATACCCATTTCATTGCCCATCTCCCAATCGAAATGCTCACTTCATTCCGTAGTTCTTAACAATACATAGAAATGCCCCTCTTCTTTGTTCTTTCGATGCAGGTACGGAAAGACATTTCGGACAAGCGTGGCAGGTCGGGCAATAGTAGTCTCGGCCGATCCGGAATTCTGCCATTTTGTCCTTCAGCAAGACGGGAAGCTGTTCGACTCATGGTCTCTGGACACATTCACAAAGATTTTCGCGCAAGAGAGCGAGGCCAGCACCAACATCCCGAACGTCCACAAGTATACACGAAGCACGGTACTAAAGCACTTTGGCATGGAGGTCCTGAGGGAGAAGCTGCTTCCCTTGATGGAAGAAGCGTCTCGAGTTACTATAAAGAGCTGGTTAGGCCACGAATCCGTCGACCTAAAATATGCCACTGGAATCGTAAGACAACGTTGTTTGAACGTTTTTCCTCTTCTCTATGTAGGATGATATGACAAATCTAACACGTGTTTGCTTCGATGTTCTTGCCAGATGGCAATCAACCTCAGCACAAAGCAGCTGTTAAGTCATATTCCTACACAATCATCGGAGAAACTGGGTGATTTATACTTTTCGTTTGGTCAGGGCCTTTTGTCAATTCCTTTGAACATACCGGGCACAACATATTACCAATGCATGAAGGTAAAAGTGAACCAATTTGTTTGTTAGAACTTGGCTTTAATACACGAACACGATTGGTTTTAAATTTAGGTCTCTGCAGAATCATAAGAAGGCCTTGTCAATCATTCGAGAAATCGTAAAAGATCGGGTTTCTTTGCCAGAGACACCTCACAACGACTTCCTTTCTTGCCTCATGACGGATATGGGCAAAGAGAAGTTCTTAACAAAGGATTCCATGGTTCAGCTCATATTTGGGCTCCTTTTTGTCACCTTCGATTCTCTATCGACGACATTGACATTAGCTCTAATGTTCCTCGAAGAGAATCCAAAAGCATTGCAAGAAATTACCGTATGCTTTTCTAATTACGCATTGAATTATGGATAATGGAATCCCTTTGAACATTTTTTAGTGTGTCCTTACCAATATATTTTCCAGGACGAGCACGAGGCCATAATAAAGCAAAGAGAAGTTTCGGATTCCTCAATCAAGTGGGAAGAATACAAATCGATGCCTTTCACTCTTCATGTATGCATTCTAGCCAAATGGACAATTTTTTTAGCACAATCTGCGTATACTAGTCTTTTCTAACGTTTTTCTTCAAAAAAACCAGGTAATACATGAATCGCTAAGGTTGGGAAACATCTCGCCTGGTTTGTTGAGGAGGACAAAAGGCAATGTAGAATGGAAAGGTAGGTCACTTTTAGGGAGAATTGCCAAAAAAGTCCTAAACCTATTGCAGTTGTACCAATTCAGTCATAAACCTTTTTTTTGACCGATTCAGTCCTAAACCTTTTGCGATTGTGCCAATTGAGTCCATCCAGCCAAAATTGGCCAGCCGGAGCTGACGTGGACACCGGCCGGCTCTGGCGACAATATTTTAATAATTTTTTATTATTTTTTGATTTTTTTATTATTTTCTGAATTTTTTTATTGTTTTTTTTTTTTTTTTTCTGTTTTTTTTTTTTCTTTTTTTCTCCCCTCCCCTCCCCGCCGGCGGCAGTGGCCGGGTGCCAGGCCGACGAGGCTGCCGGCCGGCCACGCGCGCGGGCCGCGAAGCCCTCGCCGGCGACACAGGGGCCGCCGGCGAGGGTCACAGCCCCAACTTCGCCCAAATCCGGGCGAGGCCCCCCGCGGCGAGGCGGCTTCGCCCGATCCGGGCGCCGGCCGCGGCGAGGTGGCTTCGCCCGGATCCGGGCGAGGCCATGGTGACCTTTGCCCAAGCCCGCCATGGCCTCGCCCGGCCCCGCGGGCGAGGCCGCCGCCGCGCGGCCGGCGCCATGGCGAGCCGGCCTCGCCGCGGCCGGCGCCCGATCGGGAGAAGGCGCTGCGGCCGGCCGCCCGGATCCGGGCGAAGCCACCTCACCGCGGCCGGCCTCGCCCAAATCTGGGCGAAGCGGCGAGATCTGGGCGAAGCCGCCTCGCCACGGCCGACACCCAGATCGGGGCGAAGCCGCCTCGCCATGGCCGGCTTCGCCCAGATCGGGGTAAAGCCGCCTCTCCGCGGCCGGCCTCGCCCGGATCCGGGCGAAGCCGGGCCGCGACCCTCGCCGGCGGCCCCAGTGCAGGCGAGGGCTTCGCGGCCCTCGCAAGAAGGGGCCCGCAGCCTCGTCGGCGGCTGGCCGCCACCGCGGCGGCGAGGGGGAGGGGAGGGGAGAAAAATAAAAGAAAAGAAAAACATAAAAATTAAAAAAATAATAAAAAATTCGAAAATAATAATAAATAATAAATTATTATTAAAATATTATCGCCGGCGCCGGCCGGACTCAACTGGCACAATCGCAAAAGGTTTAGGACTGAATCGGTCAAAAAAAAAGGTTTAGGACTAAATTGGCACAACTGTAATAGGTTTAGGACTTTTTTGGCAATTCTCCCGTCACTTTTATAATAGTCAATTCATGCGCTTTCTAATTGCATCGAGAGGGTGGATTAGTACTTTCATGGTGCTTAGAACTTTGAACATAGTTGGAATTCTTTGCAGGATACACCATACCTGCGGGCTGGGGAGTTTTGATAGCCACTTCCGCTTTTCACTTGGATCCTAAGACATATAAAGATCCTACCACGTTCAATCCGTGGCGCTGGAAGGTTGAGTTTAAGATGGGAATCCGGGTTTCCATATGTGAATCCTAAGCTTTAGACAAATAAACAAGATAAAAGGAGTCATATATATGAAGTTTATCGTCGTAAACGATTTTGATACAAAATTTCGATCAATGCGGTACGGTGATTGACTTGTTTAGGGCTTTCAAATTCCAGGACTTTGAATCGGATGCCATACTGAAGAATTTCATGCCTTTTGGATGGGGAATGAAACAATGTGCTGGAGCGGAGTACGCTAGAGTTTTCATGGCCACTTTTCTGCACGTCCTGGTCACGAAATACAGGTAACTTGTATTCCTTTTTCGACGCCAACACCCTGGCAAGATTGTCGAGCGCTCGAATTGGATGGCCTAAAGCAATGTGGTTACTAACATTTTCTATCTGTTGGAATATGATCAGATACATAAACGTCAAGAGAGGTGGAATTCGCCGAAATCCGATTCTGGACCTCGGGGAAGGCTTGCACATCAAGGTCATGGAAAAATAGAAATAGAACTGCTTCCAACTTTTTACCAGATATCAACCTACTTTGATGTAATGAAATGGCTTTAATGTTTTCTTTCTCGACACGTTTCACTATTTATATGAAGTTTCTTTTTTTATGAACCAGATCTTTTGATTCGGGGTTTTTTTCTTTTTTTCCTGCTACCCCCTATTAAGACAAACGAGGCCGAATTCCGTTCGCTTGAAAATGGGCTCAAATCTTAGTAAAAAAATCTTTATGAGGTAGACACCGTGCCCAAAATAGAGACCTCAACGTAAAGAAACTATACCCCAAATCAGGTCATAATTATACACTCACCTCATAAGCCCACACGATAAGATGGCAAAACAAATTTGCTATCATAAAAGTCAACAACACAATTGGCACATTAAATCTATCATTGAACATCTTAAGAGCTCAAACTCATCAATCGTATAATACCTAACGACAGCGTCTCTCTCCCTCTCCGTGTGAGATCCTCTCTACCCCTTAGGTGGTAGCTTGATCTTGTAAAACCCTAAATTTGCCCAAGATCCCCAATGGCTCTCCTCAACCATCTCCCACCCAATTAAGGTAGGTGGTCTTCGTCTTCTTCTCTTTTTCCACCCATCTCCTTGGTTCTGGAAGATATTGGGGTCAACTCTACCGAACGAAAAATGGGTGAAACAATGGCAGTAGCTTGCCTCTCGAGCTTCTTGGAGTTCTCTTCATCTTCGTTCCCCACTCCAGTAAGCTAAATCAGCATAGTGTACTTTTATATTCAGCACTACCTGTTGTAGCCAAATTAGGGCTCCCTTCACTCCATAATATATAAACTTCAATCAGCAATATCTGCATATCTTCCACCCCTTCAGTTTGTACGCTCTTGTTTTCTTCCACTCCTATTAGAACCATTTTCCAAGCGAGTCTATCAAATTCCAACCAAGCTTCCCAACTTGATCCACTTTGTTCCTATGGAGGACGGGCAGGAGAATAACCTCAGATTGCTAGCTCTATGCAAGAGGATGGGAAATTTATGGTCTGAGGAGGATATTACAGAGTTGCCAGTGGACATCCCTGAGAAGGTAAAACATGAAAGTGAACTCATCCTCTATGGGAAACTATTCTCTAAACCAAATGTCAATTTCCAAGCATTTTTCAATTCAATGAAGAGAGCATGGAAGTTAGAAACAATGAAATGTGAAATAATTGAACCAAGCTTTTTCATGTTTATGTTTGAGTCGATTGAAGACAAGAAGAGAGTGCTGGAGATGGGTCCTTGGTCATTTGCTAGTCATTTACTGGTTTTACAAGAAGGTGATCCAAAGGTTCCTGAACATTGCTATGAGTTTACCCATTATGCCTTTTGGGTGCACCTCGTGGGCCTTCCTAGAGCTAGGATTACTGAAGAATCTATTAGGTGTATTGCCTCAAAACTCGGGGATGTTGAGGAAGTTAGAATTGAAGCAAGGAGCAACAGCTCTTGCAAACTTGGGAAAGTGAAGGAAAGGTTGAATTTAACATGCCCTTTGAAGACTGGTACAGTTATATATTTTGGTGGCTGAAAATGGTGGATCGATTTCAATATGAAAGGTTGCTGCATTTTTGTTACTCAGGTGTTTTTATAGGACACTATGCTAATTATTACCCAAAAATTCCATATGAGGAGACAGGATTACCTCATGATAAACGTGGGAAATACGGCTCATGGTTGAAGGCTGAGGTGAAAGACCACAACCTGTGTTAGAAGATTTTCTTTGGCAAACTTGATCCATATCTTGAGGAAGAAGAAGCTATACCTGCAACGCAAACATTTCCTGAGGATATGATTCTACAACAAGAACAAACCGGCATTAATGATCAAGCGCTGGTCATTTATAATTCTACAGAAAAAGGGATAATACAAAATGCAGAACTAACTGATTATGGGGCTACTAGCAAGGGGAAAAGAGTACAAAATACTCAGGTGCAAGATCTCATCTGGACAGAAGCTAAGAGAGGATTGGATTTCATGAAAAAAAGAGGGGGGGAGGGGGGGGAGAATAGGACATAAAACTCCTACAACCAAAAAATAGAAATGTTTTATGCCTTATGGGAAGCAAGGGTCATCAGGTAACTTGTTCGATGAAGAGAATCTATTAGAAACACTAGTTAAGTTGTGGGAATGGGTCAATGAAAGGGCTTTGGTGGCTAGCCCAAATAAGCCACCGAAGTATACATGAAGCTATTGAGCTGAAACTGTCAAGGGTTGAGCAATCTCTTGACAGTCCAACATCTTCAAGCCATAGTGGCTCGTGATAGGCCCAACTTAGTGTTCCTTATGGAAAGTAAGAATAAAGAAAATGTTGTCAATCGAGTGAGAAAATGTCTTCAGTTCAAATGTTCAGCCATCTTTAATCCAGTAAGAATTGGAGGTGGACTTGCTTTATTACGGGATGAGGAGGTTCAGGTGGAGGTGCTATCAAGTACACGGGAAATGTTTGACATTAAATGCAAGGACGAAAGTAGCGGTACTGTGATGAGGATTTCCTTTATTCATGCCTCAACAAACTATCGGGAGAGATTAATCCTATGGAATACCTTATACTCAAGTTCTTGCCAAAACAATTTACCTTGTTTATGTATGGGTGATTTTAATGAAGTTTTATATGAGTGGGAGAAAGTTGGGAGACGTGAAGTGGATCAGCATAGAATGGTGGCCTTCCGAGACTTTATCAACTCATGTTCCCTAATGGATATTGAGAGCAAGGGGTGTGCCTACACATGGTCTAATAACTGGGAAAAGATTGAACTGGTTAAAAAGAGACTCGATAGGGCGTTTTGTAATTTACAATGGCGAGTATTATTTCCGAATGCTAAGGCTTATGCTCTACCAACAATTGGGTCAGATCATGGTCCTATTCTTCTATCTTTAGACTTAACTGGGGTGAAAAAACAGAAACCCTTTAGATTCGAAGCTTTCTGGATAGAACATCCAAAATGTAAAGAAGTAGTCAAAACAGCTTGGAGGGCTGACAAGGGAAATTGACTGGATGTTGTGGGCAAAAGAAAGAAGGTGGCAGCTACATTGGGGCAATAGAGTAAGGAAAAATTCAAAAATGCAGCCAGTACTAGTGAACAACTTAGGGAGAAACTAATGGAGATTGCAAATAGGGTAGAGGGGGCTTCGAATGAAGTGGAATACAGACAAATCGTTGAGCAAATTAAGGGTCCATGGAGGCAAGAGGAGATGTATTGGGGCATGAGATCTAGAATTGATTGGATGAAATGGGGGGATAAGAATATAAAATACTTTCACGCAACAACCATTCAAAGAAGACAACGAAACAAGATCTTGATGCTTCGTATTGATGACAACATTTAGAGCAGAGATCCGGCTGCCTCAAAACAACACATTACTGGTTTCTACTAATCTTTGTACACATCAGAGGGAAGTAGAAATTATCAGCCCGTATTAGACCAATGCCCACAAGTAGTCACAAACGCAATGAATGAAGCTTTGCTTGAGAGAGTTTCAAGAGAAGAAGTACGAAATGCAGTTTTTTAGATGGGAGCGACTACGGCACCAAGACCAAATGGACTAAATGAACTATTTTATCAAAGTTATTGGTCAGAAATTCAAGACGATATGTTCAGAATGGTAGATGACTTCTTTTGCCAAGGTATGTTTGACCCTAAACTAAATAAAACACATATGACTCTTATCCCAAAAATTGTTAATCCTAAGAATATCACACAAATAAGCCTATTAGTCTTTGCAATTTCAATTATAAAATCATAGCAAAGGTTATGGCCAATAGATTGAAGCCTTAGCTCCCTGACATTATATCTCAAGAGCACTTTGGGGGGTCAACAGATACAAGATAATATTTTTATTGTCCAGAAGGTTCTTCATCATTTGAGAATCAGGAAAAGAAAGCAAAGTTTCAAGCTGTGCTAAAACTAGACATACAAAAAACCTATGATAGAGTTGAATGGAATTTTCTATGTAATTGTATGAAGCAAATGGGGTTCGCTGAAAAATGGGTTATATTGGTCAAACAATGTATTTCCTCGGCTTTTTTTTGTGTTAGAGTTAATGGGGAAGGCTGTGATTATTTTACATTGACTAGAGGAATTAGGCAAGGTGACCCACTATATCCCTATCTCTTTATTATCATGGCAAATGTCCTATCCTCCCTAATAACCAAAGCTATGAATGATGGAAGTTCCGGCACATCATACTTTCCCATATGGCGACAACTGAAATTATATACCACGTTGACGCCCAACATAAAAATGCTCTGGCATGACCCTGCTCGTGGTGCCCATGTCGTGTCATAATTGTTGTGCCTACGAATGCCTAGCCGGCTTCGACAAGATCGGGGGGAGCGGGACACCCTCTTCTTCCGGTCCCTCCATCGATGGCATGTCTTCTGATCGATCCGTCTCCATTGTAGTTCATATCGTGTCCGGTGAATGGTCCTTATTTGCTAGCTTACTAGCTGCTTTGTGTTGATTTTCTTTGTACGTACAATAAATCGAGCTTTCTATTTATTTTTCTTCGTTCTTTAGCTTCCCTTAATATGATCCATTCATTTAATCAATAGGGCGATACTTATTGTGTTCGAGTTGGATTACTCTATAAATGTACCCTGAGTCAATATTCATAGCTGTTTTGGACTTCGTTGGTTGGTACAAAAAGGGGATGCCAATGTTCATGCTTTTGAATTCGTCTTAAATTAAAGAGACTTTGTAGTCAGATACGACTTTGAGGGGGTTTGCAGGAGCCATTGCCACTAGTATTGTATATATACCATGAACCGCATACTCTTACACTCATAATGTTTAGAGTACATTTGTTTCATTAAAAATGAATAATTTTGAAATTATTTTTCTAAAAATGATCATTTGTATTTCTTACAAAAATGAACGATAAAAAATATTTTCATCGTTTACGAAAATATTTAGATATAAATTATGGTCAATAATGAAAATATTTCAAAAAATATAAACGATCATATTTATGAAAATATTTTCTAAATCATTTATTTTTTACGAAATAAATGAAAATCGATGCTATAAAATATTTAGTCAGCCAAGAGTCATGGTAGCAATGCGTAAAACATGGAAAGAGGCGTCAGCATTTTCCATCACCGAAATTGGATGGAGTTGGCAAAGTTATTCAATCTACAAATTTGACAAGTCTTAAAATTTAAATTGTATTTTTGAAAATTTGAATGTGTTTTCACAGCAAATTTTAGTATTTGGGTGCACTTACATCTTATTTTTGTTTGGTCAATAACTTTGATGGGACTATTTCCACACTTTTTTGTCTTTGCTAAATACACCTATTCTTAATTGAGTGACCGAAAGTGCCCCGTAAATATACACATCAGGTTTTACTCTACCAAGTGAAGATTTCTTTTGGGTCCTAAAGTAATCTTTATTTTCTCATTCATTTCACAAATTTTGAATTTTCTGAAGCTGCCTTACGTTTGCCATCTTTGTTATCGATTCATTTATTTCAAACAGTATTTTTTTTGTCCTGATATCCCCAAGCCGATACCCTAGGGTAGTGAGGAGAGTCTTCTACCATGGAACATTAAATTTATGAACATTAAAAAAAAATTAAAAAAATAAAGAGAACACCACTATATCCTAGAGTTACTACCTATTTTTGTCCTTTTATTTTATTTTATTCTTAGCTGGAAATTCGAAAAGGAGTAATATCCATAATTCATGTGAGCAGAGCAAGGCCCCTAGAAATTAAGTTCTGACCGGGTTCGTCCCAAGCTAGCTCATGCCAACCCAGTGATCAGTCTATGCATATCAGACAAAGTAGTATATAGATCTAATCCTGACACAACATTAGTGATTTAAATTTATGTTAATCATATGGACAAAAAAAAGAACTTACATTCTCTAATTCAACAACGAATTGTCCTGTACAATTTGGTACTTTTTACATTCACCTAACTTTTGTTTGGAAAAAGAGATTATAAATCACCAATAAAATGGAAAAACAAGAAGAGAACAAAGAGGGACGAAACAACTAGACAGAAAAATTGAGTAGAAATAGTTTAGGATATCTACCCATGCTTTTAGGGGTGAATTGGAGGAGAAATAGTTTCCATAAAAGTCGGTCCACGTAGATTGAAGTTGTTGTATGATATGTGAAATTCAAGTATGTCATGAAGGTTAATATTCTAAATAATGTCAAGTTTATCTAGAATTTCAATTATTGTATGAATAACACTGGTCAATCGATTGTGTGGTGCGATCATTGCTTAGCCAATCATAACAAATGGCAAAAGATTATGTATGGAGAAAAGTTCAAGAGCACGCTTTTCTTGATAGATAAAATCTCACGCTTAGTTGAATTGCTGAACCTCGTAACATCTTTTCTTTTGATTGTACTAGCTTCATAAACCAAATCAAGTTAGCTTCTCGGTCAATAGTTTGATCTGTCCACATTCACTCGCATCATCTAGGAGAATGTAATTTCTTTTTTCGGAGTGGGAATTTGTCAATTTGGTAAAATAGGGATAGTCTCCTTAAGTCTCGAATTAACTTTCTTATGCAGGCGTGCCACTCTTTTATGTTTCATTTCATCCCCAACATCTTTAACAAAATTGCAACGGTTAAAAAGATGATTGATTTTGTCGTATATACCACCTTTGCGAGAGTGGCATTGCCAACCTCAGGCAAACTGCACACACATCCGCCCGTCATCTCCTATCCATCAACAACTCGTCCATCCTGATTATAAGCACCAAGCTTTATTCCAACTAAATTTATAGTCACTTCTAACTCATCCATCCTCAAGAGTTGTCAAAGACTCGAAATGTAATTTAAGGCTTCACTCTTTTCGCTCTCACGCTCATTTAAGTCAACTCTTTTACCCCATCGTTCGAGAGAGCATGAAAAATCTTACCGAGACTGGATTGTGGCCTTAAGATATGGTGTGAGCCTACTCTCCGATGGGTTTTTGTGGGCTTTTTATTAGACGTGTGGATGCCGTGCAAAGTAGTTTGATGAATTTAAATCCGGGGTGAAGTGAGCAAATTAGATGGGCTGGAGCAAATAGGTTTGGGTTTGACCAACTTAGGTCACGATTGGGCTGAGGATTGCTTCTAGGGGCTGTGCAAGCTAGGCCCAAAGCTGAATTTGGTCTCCATTTTCATAAAGAAAATTCCAATTAGGGACGCTCCGTTCGTTTCACGGAAAATAACTTCCAGGAAAACATTTTCCAGATTTTCCAACGTTCGTTTCACGGAAAATAAATTCATTGGGGAAAACATTTTCCATGAAGGAAAAAAAGTCTTCTAAAGTGAGGGAAAATGTTTTCCACTTTTCAAGTTGAGAAAACATTTTCCACACTCACTTCTTTCTATCTCATATCTCTTATTAGTCCTCACTTCTTTCTTTCTATTTTTTTAAAATCAATTTTTTTTATTTTTTCATAAATTCGAATTTTTTGTTATTTTTTAATAAAATCAATTTTTTATTTTTCCTTTTTTCTTTATTTTTTTCTGTCTTTCTTTTTGCTGTTTTTCTTTTTCGGCTGGTCGCTGGCCATGACAACTGCCGGCGATAGGCAAGCCGAGCTCGCCTATCTGGCGTCGCCAGATGACGGCGAGGCTCAAGCGTCGCAGATCGGCAACGCCCGAGTGTCGCCAACGGCGACGAGGCTCGAGCGCTAAATCGCAATGCTCGAGCCTCGCCAGACGGCAACGAGGCTCGGGCCTCGCAGATCAGCGATGCCCAAGTGTCGCCAGACGGCGACAAGGCTTGGGCCTCGCAGATCGACGATGCCCGAGCGTCACTAGAGGCGGCGAGGCACAGGCCTTGCCAAATTGATGATGCCCAAGTGTTGCCAAACCACGACGAGGCTCAGGCGTCACCAATTTGCGAGGTCCGAGCCTCGCCGCCTCGAGCTCGACTCGTCGGTGAGCTAATCGTGCGAGCTCGAGATGGGGAGAAAAAAATAATTTAATAATAAATTTCTTAAAATAATAAATAATGATTTTAAAAAATATTGAAAAAGAGTTTATAAAGGAAAATATTTTCTTAAGCGAACAGCAGAAAACATTTTCCACTTCAAAATCAAGTTTCATCCGAACATCGGAAAATAATTACATTTTCCTGGAAAATAGCTTCTTGGAAAATATTTTCTAGAAAAACAATATTTTCCATAAAACGAACGGAGCCTTAGTATTCGCATCTTGCTGCAGAAGTTCCTTCATCGTTTTTTGTCGTTTGCTTTTGCTTTGTCTATGATATAGTCCTACTAAGACTTTTTGTCATGTGAACTTAGAACAGATTTCAAGTACCTTGCTTCTGACTCCAGCGCTTCACTTTGTCGTGCAGACTTGGCGTAGATCAAAGGATACACCGGTTGTTTGTCGAGATTACTGAAATGTATGCCTTCGCCCTGAAATGCATCATAGACACTCAGGATGTTAAAATTTTCTTCAGTTGCCGAGGGTTGTAACTTCTTTTTTTGTGACTTGGGAGCAAACTTAATCAGCTTACAAGCAAGGGCAGACTGATAATTGCAACATACACTAGATTTGATGATTTGGCTTAAAAAGATATCAGGCCAAATGTGGAAATTCGGAAAGAGTAATAGTGATTAATGCTCCTGCAGTACAACGTGACATTGAGACAGTATTACGTAACTATTCGATGAAATGTGAAAGGGGAAGATGCCCTGTCAGAAAACCTGCCAAGTCTCCGCTTCGGACTTCAGCTTTCCAGTTTAAGCAGTTTCTGATGATGATCAAGCTATGGCCACATTCTTGTGAATGTAAAAAATGTACGTGTAATACCAAAAATTTTAATCGACTACCTTGATCACTTTGTTTCCACCCAGAACAACATCAGACTCAAAATCCCTGTCGATGGTCGAGGCAGAGACAGTCAGAATCCAAGGAGCAGAATTCACGACGGTTCCTGAGTTAGGCCCATCATTCCCAGCTGAGCAGACCACAAGAATCCCATTCTCTGCTGCATGGAACGCTCCTATCGCTATAGGGTCACTCATGACGTCGGGTTTCAACATTGCAGATGCACCAAGTGAGACTGACACCACATCGACTCCATCAGAAATTGCATCATCAAAAGCCGCCATTATGGCAGACCCCTGGCATCCCTCCGGCGTGCATACTCTATAGATGGCAATTCTTGACCTGGGGGAACCGCCCTTTGCCGTCCCTGCAGCTAGGCCATAGAAAGATGCACCTGGCACAGCACTTCCTCCTGCAGTTGAAGCCATGTGGGTTCCGTGGCCTTGCATGTCCCTAGGCGTGCGGTCCGCTGTTGCCTCATCAGGATCAACGTAAAATCTAGCTCCAATCAGCTTTCTGCATAGATCCAAACATTTCTGTACTTAGACTTGAATATGGAAGATAAGGATATAGAGGCAGATTCCTTAATTAGGATCAATTTGTTTGCAAATGAAGAGTCACTTTCGTACTCTTCTTTGATTTTCCCGTGGCTCATCCATAAGGGCAGGATGATCTGGATGTGATAGGAAAACGAATAAAGGAGCACATTCTAAGATTGTTCTCCAGCCCCCATTCTTTAGAAGGTCGTTATGTTATACAATTGGATACCGATATAAAGGATTGAACTTAAGTCCTTCAAGTTAGAAATCACGAACTCAAAAGTCCTCAGTTAAAGAAACAACGATTGGGCCGTGACTGCTTGTTCTGCGTCAAATGCTTAGTGGTTTTCAATTCACCTGTTGCAGTTGGACTGACGGAAATCATCCCCTACCATGCATTTTCCTTTCCACCATAACGGAATCGCTCCCAAATCCTTACCATCGAAGCTCTTCGACTCTGGCCATATGCCTAGTTATGGTTTGAAGTTGAACTAACTTAGGACAGCTCTGATATATGAGAACATATACATATACACACATTACGGTGCCACGGCAGAACATGTTTCAGCCTTCAAGTTTTACCTGTATCCAGGATGCTAATGATAGTATCATATTCCTGGATTGACAAGACTGAGTCGGAGCTGGGGCTCGAGTCAATTTTCAGATCAATCTGATACTTCAAGAAGTCCCATGAGCGAGTCGTGTGGAGTTGTAGTAGCGGATCTTTGAACATGGAGATGACTCCCGGCTTCTGAGCTATTGATTGCGCCTCCTCATCTGACAAGCGAGCCGCAAACCCGGAAAAGCTCCTTGAATAGCTGTGTACCAATGTGTTGCCCTTCCTAGCAAAAATCAGCGGATGTTTACTCTCTGAATTTTCCCGGGACATCTTGGAAAAGATGAGAAGTTGCAATCATTCCTTTTATTTTAATAGAACTGGATTTTTTTTCTTTTTAAAACGGATCATAAAAACGGCTATTCTCTATGATCTCAGGATTCTGGTAGCCTGAGCATTATTTTGTTGGAAAACAAGATTTGTATAACTCACAGGACTTCCGGGATGTAGGACTATAAATTTAAAACAGAAGCTAAATTCTAACTCCAACTTCTTAGGAAAAGAAAATAAAATCATTAAAGAATGATGTAAGCTATGATTAAGCGAAGAACTATCTCCATATATGTAATGCACATATTTACTAGCATTCAGCAATATCATTAAGCTTCTGTAAGCCGTTCGTCTCACTTAGATGGCACGGCAATTCTGGTCTAGCAAGAAGAAGGAAAGGCAAAATTGACTTAAGGGAGTGAGTATGTTCACCGTTTCAAAGAACTAAGAAGCTGTGTGTGCTCGTATCTTAAGGATCCATTTGTCGAAGCAGCTGCCCCCATGTAGACAATGTAGACCCCATTGTCCTTTGCTTGTGCTGCTTTGGTACCTCAGGGAATGAGGCGAAAGACGAGAGGAAGAGCAGGAAGATAGCGAAAGCGCCTTCCATGGTCTCGTTGAGCTGTAGAGTTCTCTCTGGTGAGCTCGAATGAGAGAATCCACACCAAACAGGAAACTATATTGAAAGTAGGGGCAAAGGGTGGTGACTAAAGTAAGGTATGCTTAGCACATCTTTCAGTGGACTCTGCGCCTAGGCACTGCAAATGTCGATCTATCCACTCGAAGTGGGTCAAAACTTATCTGAAACCCCAATAACATTTGTCGTCGACACCGGTGTTGGCACCTGGCATTGGTTTTAGGTGGGGGAAGAGGGTGGTGCTGATGCTGATGCTGGTGGGAATAGGCAAATAAGAAGAGGAATATCTGCATAGTGAAGAGAGCACACATTATGTGTGCAAATTTGCAGCTTTTCTCAGCACAAACATAGGAACTAAAGCAACCGAAAGATTCATGCCAACAAGATGGGAATAGTTTCTCCCACCTAGAAGGAACTCTGACCATGAAACACGCCTTCTCTACAGGCAAAAAAGGGGGAAGTGAGCAATGATCTGCCTTTTACTTTTGGTAATTTGGTCAGTACAAAAAAGGCATCTTGGGGAAAAAGTCTAATGCTGGATCACGTGGAAGTATCTTTAGGGGTTCAAGCCTTTGATGGAATTGGAAGGTAAAAGTATTGCCTTTTTTCTTGGTTGGGTCAATGGCAACGTGAACCAATTAGTTCTAAGAAGCTGTAACCCCCCCCGACTATATGTTCATCTGATTTTTAAAGACATCGCCGCAACGAATTGGGCTTTTTTCGACATATAAGGCTTGTGCTGAGACATACATGACAGCACCAGTAGCATGTGCGCAGTACACTTCTCTTTCTCTCTGAAGTTGATTCTGACGTCAGGTCTGAGTTAATCCATTAGTGGCACAACTAGGGGTGAGCACATTGGATCACCCGAACCGAGAACCGCCCGGACCGGACCAGCGGGTTTGGTCCGGTTCTCGAGAGCATCGGTCCGGTTCCCGGTTCCATAAAAATGGAACTGGTGATTTTCGGTCCAGTTCCCGATTCCGGGGGGAACCGGACTAGACCAGACCGGACCGACAATTTTCTATTTTAAATAAATTTCTTTAATTTCTTTAAAAATGCAATATACCCTAAAATAATAATATTTCTAGTATTTTTTTTTTATTTTTTTTGGCTAAGTGGTCGGTCTTATTGGACCGGACCGGACGGGACCATTGGTCCGGTCCGGTTCCCGGTCCTAGGACCGTCCGGTCCAGTCCACGGTCCCAAAAAATGGGAACCGGTCCTTCCGGTCCGGTTCCCGGTTCCACCTTGGAACCAGACCAAACCGAGAACCGATCACCCCTAGGCACAACCGCACAGTTCAGTATACCAATTGTGCCACCATGTATATGGTGCTGTAGTGATGGCAGTTTTTAATTCGTCAAGACCTGAACTAAAGCCCCAAAAAGAAAGTATTGACCTTATCAGTTCGATTTTCTGCGCTTATTTCATTAATGCTAGATTGTGTCTCAGATAAATTAACCCAATATGCCCAACTCTAGCATTAGGATAAGTTCGGTCATGTTGGATCGGTCCCTCAAATTTCTTTCCTTAAACTTTTCCATTTGTTTCTTACAATCTGAAACACTAAAGCTACATTTGGTTATTTAGATTTCTAATTAGGATATGACTAGATATGATCGGATATGAAATCTAAAGGATTTTAATACAACATTTCAATTATTTGGTGATTGCAATAATAAAGTCGAATAAATTCACATCATATAATATATTGTTTGATATAAACGACATATTAATATAAATGAATCATAAATTTTACAAATAGAAATGGTAAAAATCTCTCGCAACACTCTTAATTTCTTTTTTATTTCTTTTTTCCCCTTACATCATTCTCTAATGAAATTTTATTAAATAGAAAACTATACTAATATACCTAAAATTTAAAACACCTAAAATATGTAATAAATATATATTTATATTGAATTTATAAAGCAAGATGGATCTAAATTACAAAATAGTCTAAGCCAAAAAAAGAAGAAGAAGAGAGAGTCATTTTTGTTCATTCTAATCCAAGGTCCAACGTGCACTATCCATAAATACAACTTAAAACAATATTGATTTGTCAAGTTCAAGATATAATCTTTCGCATTAAAGCTATCGAGTCTCATTTAATCTCTGATGGTAAAGATACTCATTTGTGGGAGGTTACCGGAAGTGAGTCTTTTTTCTACTAAGTCAGCTTGCAAAGCAATCAATGGGGCAGCCAATTAAGAAACTGATAGTATATAGTCCAAAATTTGAAAGTGGAAGGGACTTCGAGTATTAGAAATTTTCTCCGACTAGCCAATTGCAAGCGACTATTAACTAATGAATTGAAATTGTATCACAACTTGGGACGAAATCCATATTGCTTGAAATGTGAGTCTAGTATGAAAACAACCTTACATGTTTCAAGGGATTGCCCTATTATTTATAGGACGTGGCTTGAGTTCATCCTACAACAATATCTGGGAGAATTCTTCTCAATGAATTCATCACAATTGTTGAATTCAATTCTACTATAAAGGGTGATTGAATTTTTACTATAATTGGAGCATAATTTTTGGAGTAGGGGTGTGTGGCTTTTTTGGCAATGAAGAAATAAGTCACTTTTCCAAGAAAACTTTGTTTTCACTTTGAATTTGGTATGAAAAAGCTTCGTTTGTGAATAACTCGACGTTAAGTGGATCATACACTTCTCCGATTTTGGTCAAATGTAATCCTCCACCTTTTGGGTGGATAAAATTGAATATAAGAAAACTTAGGACTTGCTGATGCAAGGAATTTAATTAGAAACAAATGGGATGACTAGTCAGATGGTTTTACCACATTTGTAGAAATATGTTCGTTAACACAAGCAGAACTTTGGGTGTTGTGGTCGAGACTCAACTTCACAAAACAACTTGGTTATTATAAGATAATCATTGAGATTGACTCTAAAGCCATCATTGGTTTTGTTAGTCCAAAGCTTATGATTGATAAATGTGGCCTTGCTTTGCTTAAAGATATGAGATTATTGTTATGCTCTTACTTTGAGTTTAAAAGTTCAACTTAACTTTTTAGAAGGAAATCGCTCTACTGACTGACTTGCTAATCATGGAATCAATAAACGTTTGGATACTAGTTTCATTTAATTACCTTCAAGAGAGTTATTTCATGTTTTATTAGGTGACAAAATAGGAATAATAGACTTACGACGTTGAATTTTTGTATATGGCTGTACCCTTTTTTTCATACAAAAAAATATATAGTTAATGTACAACAATTATATGACTAAACTAAGTAACATATTAATTATCTACGGAAAGTGAATTCACCAAAACCAACTATGGATAGGTATACAAGCAAAAAGTTAATTTAATAAATGTTGTGAGTTGAGCATTACACTTACATGAATGGTTATGAATGGCGGTTGATCAGGCTGGACTGGGTGTGTCTGGGCTGTTTGGTTTGGGCTTGAATTGATTAGGAGGAGGGGCCAGGGCTAGAAACTTGAGCCTGAATTGTTTCAGTGACCCAAACCGGTAAGACCAGTTTGTTGTCCACATTTGGACCGGGTCCTCCGACCCGATCAGAATCCTCATATTTCACAATTTAAATATACTTTAAAACTAAAAAATAAAAAATATGAAATATAAAAAAATTTAGGAAATATTTGAGAAATTAGACTTTGATGTTATATTTTTAGTGTTAATATTAGTTTAGAATCAGTTTACATCCCTTAGTTAGTGAATACACGTTTTATGGTTTTAATCAACACCCTAGTTTAGTATAGCTTTTTAGAATGCGAAACCTTTGAACAAGAAATTGAACCTGAATTGAACAAGTTTATGAGGGTATCTTCCCCCGGGCCTTAACAACGGTATGATGTTCGTCCTTTGCGACGAGCATTGGATTTCCATTTTCGCATTGCTATTGCGATTTTTTTTAGGGTCATGATAAACACCACAAAAAAAAAATTGCATGGACATTTAGCGGGAAAAAACCTTAGGATTCATGATTGGTAAAACAAATTGCATGAATATTTTAGTCGATAAATAATCAAGTTTAGATATCGAAAAGATACTAATTAAATAACTAGTTTAATTAAATCATCGACCCTAAAATCTCTAATTTTGTAAGAATTGAGATGACACTTCCACGTCTCAATTGGTTTTTAACTGACCTCAAATGACTAGTGGCAACTCCTAATTATTAAGAATTTAAACCTAATTATTAAGAATTTTAAAAAAATTCTATGTCACACAAGGTATGGATTTGACAAAGCCCATGGTCTTGATTAATGAACCTTTTCTCGAATAGTTGAAAAGATGATGTGTTTGAGTCGTCTTTTCAATCATCTTTTCAATGAATCACTTGGATCATCTCTTGAGCAAATATATGTAAATCTACTCTCTAGGGCAGCCCCTCGAGGGTAAGTTACGACAGCGAAGCCCTCACCAATTGTGCGCAAGGGTAGACTCGGTGAAGGTTGTGAAGCCCTTGTTTGTAATAGGTTCGCGGCTTGCTGGCAACAAGCGAGGGTCATAGCCCTTGCCTAGATGGTAACTAAGCAAGTGTTGCGACCCTCACCTAACTTAGAGGAAAAAAAGGAAAAAAGAATGAAAGAAAAAAAATCAAAAATTGTTTTTAAAAAATTATAAAAATGATCTATGTTAGCGCCAATTGTGCCAAATAAGATGGATCTTCATGTCAGTAATTTTCTTATCAAAATTAACCGAAATAATTAAATTGACAAATCACCACATAGTACAAATTTATGACTGAATTGGCATAAATACAATAAATTTAGGATTTTTTTGTTAATTTCCCTAGATGTTTTGTCTCAACACGTGCATACATACTTTTCTAGTTCTTTAAATGCATTTCAATTTTTAGGTTTTTTTGTTATATTTTTTCTTTTAATTACTAACAAATTGTATTTAGTCTAAATTACATATCATTTTGAAGAATTTAAAGTATGTTAAATGTTT
Source organism: Angophora floribunda (assembly GCA_014182895.1). Classification (NCBI taxonomy): domain Eukaryota; kingdom Viridiplantae; phylum Streptophyta; class Magnoliopsida; order Myrtales; family Myrtaceae; genus Angophora; species Angophora floribunda. Next base: position 32,775,900 of record CM024709.1, on the reverse strand, counting down.
TGGTATGCATATGGAAGCATGGTAATAATATGGATGGAGTTGCGGTATTATATAAAAATGAGTCAATATAAGTTAAATGGATTAATTTGGATCAGACTATTTTCAATATGATTTGACTCACTCATTTGATGGACCTAGTAATGGCCTTAGATAGGAAGGGGAGATAGAGAAGAGAGATGAATGCGAGACTTATCATATACAAATTAGGGGTGTGCAAAATAATTGGGAATTGCTCGGAACTAGATCGGACCAGACCGAAAGTGGTGAATCCCAAGAGAAATAGTTAAGTTTCCGATTCCAAGTGTGGAACTGCCTACCCAGACCAGAAGAAAAAATTCCTACAAAAAAAAATTAAGAAAAACCAAAAACCCTAAAATTCTTAACATGAAATTCAACACCTATTGACTAAATGCTCATCTTATCTCACTCTCACCTTGTTTGAGTAGTTTTTCTCTCTCAATCGCGGCCTTAACTTAGCCTCGATTATTAACTTTCAATATGAACCCAATCTTTTCCCTGATTTTGCAATTAAGAATAGGAAAGTTATTTATTTTTTAATTTACTTTGGTTTGCTGAAAAACGTTGCACCGGGTGCATGAAACTTGATAAGACCAGTTCTATAGACTCACTTAATGAATTGGACCTAATGGATTCATAGAACTAATATGCAGTTTTTAATTTTAATTTTTGAGAACCGATTCATAATAGACAGTTTTCGATTTCAAGAGAGGAGTCACCTGCCCAACCTATGCTCAGTCCAAATCCGAGCATATCCCATTATTCGGCAAATTAAAGGTACTCTATCCGGTCCCTCTCTTCGGAGGAAACGGCCTACAGTCCCCGACAGAGAGACAAAATCAAAAGCCTCACGAGAAATTGCCCCAAATCATTAGGGTTTTCACCCACCTGCAAATCGCATCGTCGTCGTCCTTCTCCTCCTCCTCTCCGCTCTCGAGAAGATCCCCAATGTCGTCTTCCGGTCGCAAGATCATCCTGGAGAGCTCGGACAAGGAGTCCTTCGAGGTGGAGGAGGCGGTGGCCCTGGAGTCCCAGATCATCAGGCACATGATCGAGGACGAGTGCGCCCACGGCGCCATCCCCCTCCCCAACGTCTCCGGCAAGATCCTCTCCAAGGTCATCGAGTACTGCAAGAGGCACGTCGACGCCGACCGCGCCTCCCCCGTCGCCGACGACGAGCTCAAGGCCTGGGACGCCGAGTTCGTCAAGGTCGACATGGCCACCCTCTTCGAACTCATCCCGGTCGGTGGCCCCCCCCTCCCTTTTTCCCCCCTTGCTCGCTCTTTGGTTGCCGGAATTTCTGCGCGGAGTTCGTGTAGAATAGTGTGGGTTCTTCGTCGGAGTCTAGGGTACGGCTTCGTTACAAGTTGAAGCGTTCGTGTTGTGGTGATGCTTAGGTGCGAAGAAATTATTTTTTTCTTGTTTTGTTATTTTTAAGGGTGAAAAACTAAATAGCGGATCGCATTCTCGATGCTCCCGAGTCCTGAACGTGTTTGGATGCTTGGCAATTCTTTGTTTCATGTGGCTTTCGATGATCGAATTACGGTTCTTATTGTTTTCTGTGTGGCGTCTTGCTTGATATGTGATAGGCGGCGAATTATCTGAATATCAAGGGCTTGCTGGATCTGACCTGCCAGACTGTGGCAGACATGATTAAGGGGAAGACGCCCAAGCAGATCAAGAAGAAATTCTCCATTAGAACAACTTCACGCCGATGAAGAGGATGGGGTTCGAAGGGAGAACCAATGGGAATTTGAGTGAAAAGAAGTGCTTAAAAAGCCAACTTTTTGCTATGGCCTCAGTCATTCTTCGCTTGGGGAAACTGCATCGCTGTTTCTAACTCAAGATCAATCTTCTAACTTCTTGCTAGCTTGTTATTTGTATCATGTATGGCCTTATTTTTTATATATTTGAACGAGATGATGGCTCTATTTCTTGGTTGCTGCAATGCATTGAGGCCTCTTTTTCACCTGTTTTACTTTGGTCATGCATGATTGCAGATGTTGCTATTTTATCTCTAATGTGCTGGAAATATGTGCCAAAGGAGTTTGATGTCTGAACACAGTTGCTAATTAGGAAAACAAGTACACCTCCGGTGGCCCCCAGGGTATAGCTGTCGGTTGATAATGATCGAAGGTGTTGCTTAATTAGTTGTTATGCACGGAGCTTGGTATTTTAAGTCACAGGTTGCTTTGGTTCGATGTCTTCATTCTGAATTTTGACTTATGCTGATGGTGATGGACCGAATTGAAGTTTGGCTTAATGGAAGCCTAAGCCCAGCATACAATTGTCCGTGTATATTTGTGTATGCATAGTTAAATCTAGTCAGAACTGATATTTGCTCCTGCACTTGCCATTTCCACGAGAGATGGCTGTTATATAGCTGTCAGCAATGAGATACCTTTGTCATGTCTTCAGGCGAGACATGCTTGCATGAAATGAGCTTGTGTTCATGTATACTTTTCTTCAAACCCCATAATATCAGTTGTCAACGTCCTATGAGTAATTTTTATTGATCTGAAGGATATCGCAAGTTTATGCATCTTCCATTGGTCTGCTTATGAGCTTCTCGCTGGAGCTTCATTCTGATAAAGTTGGTCATGATTATTTAGGGTGGTTTACTTACCAAGGCGTGCATGAGATATTTAGTGAAATGAAATATTAATAACAAAGTGATTAAAAACGAAGGTGTGTGTGAGACGGGAGTAGATTTTGTGAACTTGATGGGATGCATCTGTCCTAACTCCTAATAAACACATTGTCAACAGCAATGACATTGCCGGGTGAACAGGTTAATAGTGACATTGGAATGTGAAAATGAAACGGCCTAGACTTTCTTTGATTTGGATACTGAGCCTCCGATTCCTTTCCAATTCTTGGTCATTTTTGGGACCTGAACTTCTCATACAGGTACTCCATCTACATCTGTATCCGGGATAAAGTTTGGCTCGGTACAATTTTCCTCTACTTACTGATGGTCATCGTTACTGCTTACTACAATTGGACTACGAACTTTGTATTGTCCATTAGTCCATGTAATCGACCCAAACAAATCTTCTTTTGCTGATGATTTCAGAGAGAGAACGACCTGGTAACTCTGCTTCTGACCTGTTCCCTTGAATTCGAGCTTACTTGGAACTACCTTTACAGTTAATTCCTCCGGAGCATTGATGCTCGCCATATAAATGGTCGCATCATCTCCTGCAACGTTTGTGAGGGTCCTGACAACAGTCTTGCTTCGTTTTCCATCCAGACCTGAGATTGCTATTGAGGGATAGTTGATGTTGGAAATCAGGTCAGAGCTCGAGTCTTGGGGACAAGAGAAACCATCTGAAACATTTCTCGCGATGTCTTTGATCTGCGCAATGTTATAGCCATAGTAGCAAAGGAAGTTCAAGTAGTCCATAGTATTTGTCTCGTAAACAAGTCCCGGCTGCAATGGTCGAGTTGTGCTCACTTCTCCTGCTCCATAATCGTGTGGTGTGGCGGCCGTGCCTGTGTCTGTAGTTATAGGGTCCCTCAAGTTGTTCATTTGGATGGCTGCAGATGGATGCAAGGATACGTTTATCTTCAGAAATAATTCCATAAAGCAAGCAGGGAGGACTGGACATGACCGCAGATGCAGCGTCTTGTGAGACTCGATGAGAGATCTAATCATTTCCGCAGCATCATGCTGGAATGTCAGTTGGTCAGCCGATGAAAATGGCTTTAGGCTTGACCATGTTATCGACAATTGCTAATTGCTAAGGAATTCACTTAAACTACAATTGTTTTCTCGAACAATGATTTGAAGTGAATTTTGTTTAATTTTATTTTAATAAGGGTCCAAAATGATTATTTAGTGTCAAATAAGGACATGACTTGCCGACTAGCGAGCATATGTTTATCACGTGCATATTCCCGCAGCCCGATCAAGGGTATTGTAGTCCTAAGGCATTTTAAGTTTTTTTTTCCTCCCTTCTTCCCTGTTCATCTTTATCTTCGTCCAAACCAGGTTGTCCTTTATAATCATCCTCTTCATCAACGTTCAAGATAGTCGTTAGATTAATCCCCAGATCAAGAACACCATAAGGTGGTTGGATCCCATATTTTTCTTTCTTTTTCTTATTTTTCCCTCTACTCATCTTCTTCTTCGTTTGATCCAGGCCATAGCAGACCACTGCGGTTCCCGATCGTCTGCCGGAGCGCCGCCGCACCTGTGCAAACCCAAAGCGGATTCCCGCTGGCAGCAGACACTGACAATGGACCTATTTTCACTGTAAACATCGACAAAAATCGCACCTCGGTGTGCAGATCGGAACCATTCGAAGCCCGCACGTAGTACATGCACTCTAATTCCTCAAGGTGTCGGACTCGGTAGAACACGAGAAGCGACGCATGGTCGGGGAACCAAAAGCCTATCCTCGACCCTCAGCGACGAGAGCGGACTGGCGGTAGAAGACAAATGCGATGCGGCGGAGGCACTGGGGACGGGAGGGAGGATTTCGTGGAGGTGCCGAGGCTGCGGTTGGAGGACAAGCAGAGGAGGAAGACGAAACGTCGGATAAGAGGCCGGCATAATAAAGGAGGGAAAAAGAAGAACCAAGATAAACGGGGAAAAAAAACGAAAAATGAAAAAGCTTCTGCCAAGCGACTTTGTTCTTGATACGGGCATTAATCTCATGCGTATCTTCAACATTGACGAAGAAGATGAACAGGACAATCATGGCTCAGATCAAGAAGAAGATGAACAGGGGCAGAAGAGAAAAAATAAAATAAAATGTTTTTGGATGAAAATACCTTTGATTGGACTGCTAGAATATGTCGAGGAGATGCAACTTTCGCTAACCGGTGACTTAGCCCTTCTTTGATACTAAATCACTGTTTCTGTCTTTACTTGAAATAATGGCATTTCATACTCTATTTGAAATTTTTCATTTTTCTTTTTTTTTTCTTATTTTTTGATTTATTTATTTTGTTCCTTACATGTGCACTGTACTAACAAAAATCAAATGTCAACAAATAAGGATTAAGGAAAACCCGCACCGTTTGAGGAGCACTTATCCCTAACTTCTTGGCGTTACCTCTAAACCTGCTTCCCACAAGCATGCTTAAGAAGGGTCGCAATAGCTTACTTGGCCCATTCACCCCTTACTAGAGTCACCTAAGCTCAGCTTTCTTTCTCCTCAATCGATCGCTCATTCGCTCACTTGCCCGTTCACCCCTTATTAGAGTCCCCTAAGCATAGCTTTCCTCTTGATCTATCACTGGCTCACACACTTGGGCTTCTCGGGTTGTAAAGAGAAACTCAAAAGAGAGAAATGTTTGGAGGATAATGTTTTGTTACTTCATATTGTGTTGGAAATGGATGATACAAATAAGAACCCTATTTATACATAATTTCCTCTATTCGTAACTATACATCTCCTCTTAATTTATGGGTGGAAATCCAATCTCCAATCCACCAACCACCCCAATTAATTACACAAAATCAAGAATATGAGTGTATGTTATTCATGATATCCTTCGTATACCGACATTTGGGTCTCCTTTTGGTCGGGCATACTAGTATAGTACTTTAGTTTTTTTTTAATGGCAGGACAGTGGGAAATCGATCTAGAAAATGCGTTGGATGTTCATAAATCAAGCTGGATTTCCCGTATATTAGCATGAAAACATGTCTCTCATAAAATATTTCTTCTCCAACGCATCATGCTTTCACGTTCTGTGATAGTTGAGACTATATTTGGTCTTGGATTTGACAAAATTTGGTTTTAGATATCAACACGAGTCCATTTTGAGGTAAATTGTCATGGCTATTTGGACTTCATTGGGAGATACCAAAGGGCGATTCCAACCTTCATGCTCTTTGTGGTCGGCCAAGAGCAACAGTAACAATATGTGCAAAAGACAAAAACAGGCCTCCACATTTTCCGTCACTAAAATTGAAAGAAATGAGAGAAGTTATTCGATTGCATCAATTTGACAACTTCTAATGCTCGAATACACTTTTTAAAGTCCTCAAATTTAATTTCATTTTCACGGTAAATTTTAGAGCTTCCTTGATCTTAATTTTATGTAGTGAAAACTTAGGCGGGACTGTTTTCACATTTTTCCTTTCTTTTCTTTTTCTACTAAATACATCTCTTTTCTATTACCAAAATGCCCCTTAATTTTGCAATAATAATGTACTTTTTCTCTCCCCTCAAGCTCACAATCTCCTCGCAAAGGAGAGAGGAGACAATTGAACTGGAGACCGACAACCTTGAGATGGTAAAGATGCTGTACGAAGAGAGTCACGTGCACTGGGATCCGGTTGGCCCATTTCACAAACCTAACTGTGGCCTATTATAGCTGATCACGAATCAAGCTACTGATTGGATTGCGAAGACCCAATCTAGGAATGCCCTACTTTCATCTTGGGTGGCCCAATCTAGGGATGCCCTACTGAAGTTATTATGTTTTGATGCCTCTATGTCGGGTTATGATTTTTAGCATTAAGTTTCAATAAAAGCATTCTATTCCGACCAAAATAAAACTCTCACAATCTCACTTCATCGGTTGCAGAGTCTCCTTTTCTTCCCGCTAAGTCTTCTCTCTTCTTCGTAGTGAAGATTTATTCGTGTCAGAAATTCATCTTTTTCTTGTTTTCTCATTCATTTCATCAATTATAAAATTTTCCGAAGCAGCCTTGTAAACAAGATAAAGTGGGATTGGAGTCTTCTTATTGAGAGATAGGAAGCCACCAGTCGTGGCAACTCTCGTCCTCTAGTTTTGATTGAGTGTCGATACAATCATGTTTTTTGTTTGTTATAGATTCCTTCACTTAAAGAGGTATTTTCTCATCACGCAATCCCCAAACCCGTGCCCTACTTGTGCCCTACTTACGATGAAACATTAAACTTATAAATATTAAGGATGTGTTTATTTCACACAAAAAAAAGTAATGATTTTCAAAATATTTTCCTAAAAATAATTATTGAAAAAAATTTAATCGTTAACTAATTTTTCTAAAACATATAAATAATCATTTTTAAGATAGTATTCTTTAAATTATTACTTTCCGTGAAATAAAGGCATTTATTAAGAAAAAGAACAAGACGGGATCCTAGAGTTATATTCTCTGTCTTTCCCATTTTAATATAATTAGCTGGAAATTTGAAAAGGAACTATACTCGATATCCATGTGGACAGAGCAAGGCCCCTAGGAATTAGGTCCGCATCAGGGCCTTAGCCCATGCCTACCTATTAATCAGTCTTTGCATATCAAACGAAAAGAAATACTTAGATTAATCTCGATAAATTGGTGATTTTAATTTATGTTAATCATATGGACATAAAAGGGGCTTCTATTCTCGAATTTAAAGATGAATTGGCTTGTACAATTTGGTGTTTTTTCGTTTACCTAATTTTTAATGGGAAAATAGTGTATTTACTACTAACAAAATGGGAAAACGAGGAGAAAATAACGAAGAGGGATAGAACAAATAGACAAAAAAAATCGAGTAGAAGTAGTTTAGGACTTTTTCTGCATGCGTTTATGGATGAGTTGGAGGAGGAATAGTTTCATAAAGATTGGTCTACTACAATTGCCGTTATTAAATAACAATTGGCAATCAACCGTGGGATACGATCTCTTTAGAATTACTAGCAAATACCTATGCATAGACAAAAGCAAGCTTATAGAAAAGTAATGATTTTAAGAATATTTTCTTAAAATGATTGTTAGAAAAATTTATCGTTAACTAATTTTTTTGAAACACATAAATAATCATTTTTAAGATAAGTTTCTCTATCTTATTATTTTTTGTGAAATAGATGCATCTTTTGAAAAAAAAAAGAAGAACAAGACGGTATCCTAGAGTTATTTTCTTTGTCTTTCCAATTTTAATATAATTATCTAGAAATTTGAAAATGAAATATACTTGATATCCATGGGGACAGAGCAAGGCCCCTAGAAATTAGGTCCGCATCAGGTCTACCCCAAGTTAGCCCATGCCTACCTATTCATCAGTCTTTTCATATTAAACAAAAGAGAAGTACCTACATCTAATCTTGATACAAAATTGGTCATTTCAATTTATGTTAATCATGAGAACATAAATGGAGCTTCTATTCTCAAATTCAAAGATAAATTAGCTTGTACGATTCGGTGTTTTTCGCTTACCTAATTTTTTATGGGAAAATAAAGTAGGTATTGCCAATAAAATGGGAAAACAAGAAGAAAAGAATAAAAAGGGATAAAACAACTAGACAGAAAAATAGAGTATAAGTAACTTAGGACTTTTTCTACAAGCGTTTATGGATGAGCTGGAGGAGAAATACTTTCCATAAAGATTGGGTCTAATACAGTTGCAATTATTGCATGGATAACAATTAGCAATTGACTGCAAGATGCGATCCGATTGGAATTACCAGCAAAAACCTATGTATAGAAAAAAGCAAGCTTATAAAAAAGTTCAAGAGCATGATGTTCATTTGTAGCTAAAACCTCAAGTTCCATTAAATTTTTCAACCTCATAATGTTCAATGACATCTTCTTTATTTTTTTCTTAAAATTGTTACGATGATCCTACCTGTGGACCATAATAACTCTTTTCATTTGGAATAGAAATTTTATCAATTTGATTGGAGGATTCCACTTTTGGGTAATTTCTCTTTTGAGCTAATCAAATTTAACTTCTTCCATAGGGATACTACTCTCTCTTTTTTAATTAATCTCATTTAATAAAATGTTTAAGAATTTTTTTGTATGCTACCTTAGTGAGAGTCGGTTTTCCAAACCTGGGTAGACCGCACTATTCCAATCAAATACTAAGTCACATCTTGCTCGTCCATCCTCGAGAATAGCCAGACAATGCAAATGGCAATCCTTAGAAGTTGACAATACCTGTAAAATGAAAAATGGAGTTTGCTTTTCTTCTTCTCTTTCCTTTCCGAAAGGAATAAGAGCTAGCGATCTCTTTCGAACGTCACCATAAAAGTCCCTTACCGGTTACTACACATTCGAATTTGATTTTGGGAGACCATACAGAGGGCACCGTGTTATTAACGTGGATTAGAAAGAGAATGGAGTGTTAATGGAATCCCAAAAGGGGAGTGGTGAGCATCTTGATAGAGAAGCCAATTCTCTTATCCTATCCTTCCGAAAGCTAAACCGGTAAAGTAACACAGATCAAGTGGTAATTGAGATAAAACATGATTTTTTATTCTTGCAAGCCCTCATGTGTGTGTCACGACAGACTCATGGGATCGCGACCATGTAGAGAGAGAAGTGTGTCGGAGAGAATACTCTTATTGCTTTTTATTGTGTTGAAAATGGAATGACGAATTGATGGGGAGGAATTTTATTTATCCACGCACCCTTCTAATTACTTCTGAGATCGCCGCTTGTAACATAGAAATTTTGATCTCCCCATTATCAACTAGTTCATTAATTACCAGAGTTCTCTTATAATACCTTTGATGACGTCCTAGAATACTCATGAAAATTTAGATTCATAAAAGTTTCAAGGCATGCCTGATCAACTTGGCCACCTCCTTAGCCTATTGCGCCATGAAAACCTCCGATCTATTCTCCCATACCCATTGAGTGACGCTCTCAATGCTCTCAACTCGAAGTTCTTGACTTGTCCGACCAAAACGAGCACCACGATCATTCACCTATAGTCACCGGACCACCGTCAATCGGCCACCCCTTAAATAAAGCCATCATCCAGACATCATCAAGCACGTCATCTTCTCTGGGCCATCCCCACCAGCCATTTAATTCGACTGCGACTTTGACGTGGACTCGAAAGGAAACTGAGGCTAACTCCATGGAAGCTTCAGTGATGAATACGCCAGAAACGAAGGTTGAGAGAAGTAACTGTAGCTCAAATATTCTCGGTCGACCACCATGGAAACTTACAGGAACATGGCACAGAATAAAGAATGAGAAAACGATGGCTTAGAAAAAGCATTCGATTATTGAAATAACTTGAAAATCGATTGAGGTGATTTAATCCAGACCAATGCACTTGCAGATGACAAGAAGAAAAACGAAACTATATGCACTGAGTTTTCATGAGCGTTTTCATCGAACAAGTTTTGATAGACCGATCGGAAACAACTAACTGCTATGTAAAAATTAGACTCATGGCTCAACTCAGACGACGACGACAAATAAAGTCTAAAATCAATGAAAACCATCTCGGTTGAAACAGAGCAAATTCAAGGAATCAGTCAGCTGATTGAAGAGAGAACAAATTCCTCTCGAACAAATTCATCTCGGTTGGCCCAACCCTAGAGTGAGGGAGAGGACAACCTTGATTTGGAGCTCGAAGATATCGACCAGCTGATGGCCATAGCGAGCGGTAAAAGTCTAGTGTGTAGTGGGTGTAGGCTGTGTGGTGGACTTTGGAAGAATTAGTTAAAATATGGGTCACTTTCGTGACCCATTTATGACCTAATTTTTGGGCTCAGGAAATATGGATTAAAATATCGATCACTTGGGGGAAAAAAAAAGTTACCCACAGTAAATTTGAGTCACTACCGGCCCTAGTAATAGCTCACTTGGCCTGTTCACCCCTTGCTACAAGAGTCAGCCATGCACAGCTTTTCCCTCGATCTATGGCTCATTCACTCACTTGGCTCATTCACCCCTTACTAGTGGGTCGGAGAGAGAGATGTTCGGGGGAGAATGCTCTATTACTTTGTATTTGTGTTGGATATGGTCCGGTTGTTGATTCTACCTTGGAACCAGACCAAACGAAAACTGATCATCACAAACACCAATCTTCATGCTTTTGCATTTGTCTTTCATTGAATTGACTTTGTGGTCAAAGACCAAATTTAGGGGGCTTGCAAGAGCCACGGCCAAGAGCATGTGTTCATACCATGAACAGAGTACTCTCAAATTCACATCTATCGGTAACAAATATGTGTGAAAGACAAGAAGAAGTGTTAGCATTTTTCGTCACTATATTTGGATAAAATTAGTAGAGTTACTCGATTACATTAATTTGACATATTTTAAGACCCATATGTACGTTTTGATAGTCCTAAGATTTAATTTCATTTCCGCAATAAGTTTTAGAACTTCCTTAGCATATATATCTTAATTTTTATGTAGTGCATGACTTTTTTTTTTTGGTCAGATGTAGTAAATGTTGCGTAGGACTATTTCCAAGCTTTTCTTTTCTTTTTCTGCTAAATACACCTTTTTTTATTACCAAAATGCCCCTTGCTTTCGCAATGGTGCACGCTCTCCCCCCTGCCCCCAAAAAGAAGCCACAATCTCACTTCATCGATTGCAGAATCTTCTTTTCTTCCCGCTTAAGTCTTGACTCTTCGTAGTGAAGATTTCTTCTGATCATGAATCCATCTTTTCTCGTTTTCTCATTATTTCATCAATTGTAAAAATATTTTGAAGCAGCCCTATATTTACCATCTTTATTTCCCTTTTTTTTTTTTTATTCTTAGCTGAAAATTTGAAAATGAAATATACATATAATTCATGTGGGCTTAGCGATGCCCCTCGAAATTATGTCCGCCCCAAATTAGCCCATGGCATCCCAGTAATCAGTCTTTGTATATAAAAAAAATTACTTACATCTAATCTCGATACTATTATTAGGTATTTGAATTAATGAAAATCATATGGACATAAAAAGAGCTTCCGTTCTCCAATTCAATGAAAACTTGGCTTGTACGATTTGGTGCTTCTTTGTTCACCTCTTTTTTGTATGGAAAAAATAGAGTCTGTACAGCTAATAAAATGGAAAAACGAGTAGAAGAGAACAAAGAGGGATGAAACAACTGGCCAAAAAATCGTGGAGAAATGATTTAGGACTTTATCTATGTTTTCATGGATGAGTTGGAGGAGAAATAGTTTCCAAAAAAATTGGTCTATGTAGATTGAAATTATTGTGTGATACGTGAAGTCCAAGCGTGTCATAAAAGTCTAAACTTTCGATAATGCCAAGTTTATCTACAAGTGCAATTATTGCATGAATAACAATCGGCAATTGGCAATCGATTGTGGGATGCAATCCGATCAGAACAACCAGCAAAAAACTATGTATAGATAGACAAAAGCAACCTTATAGAAAAAGTTCTGAGAGCATGGTCTTCATTTGTAGCTAAAACTTCACGTTCCATTGAATTTTCTGATTGTTAGGATGATTCTACTTCTCAAACAGTAAGAACTCTTTTCGTATGGACTGGAAATTTTCATCAATTTGACTGAAGAATTCCACCTTTGGGCAATCTCCATCTAGAGGTCTCGAATTAACTTCTTTTGCAGTTCTAATTAATCTCATTTGGATTAAATTAAAGAAAATCGCATCCAGCAAAGAGGTGACTAATTTTTTTGCACACCACCTTTCTGCGAGTGGGTTTTGCCGACCCTCGGCGGACCGCAAGATGCAGCCACGCATCTCCCCATTATCTCCTGTCCTTCGACTACTCGTCCGCCGTGATTATAGGCGCCAAGCTTTCAAATCATCCCTCGCACGTCTCTGACTACTCGAACTATATGTTTAGTCACATCCTGTTCATCCACTCAAGAGTTGCCAGAGATTGGAAATGGCATCCTCTAGGAGTTCTTCATACTAAAAGTGAAAAACGGAGTTTGCTTTTCTCTTTATGTTTTTTCAGATAGATATAGGGCAGGAGATATACGTGCGTTTAGTGGCCCCCTTTGGACGTCACCGTAAGTCCATACCGGTGACGACACATTCGGATTCGATTTCGAGAGATTATATAGAGGGCAACGTGACATTAATGCGAATTAGAAAATGAATTGGATACCAAAAAGAGCGTGTGGAGCATCTTAATATAAAAGTCAATCCTCCTATCCCATCCTACTAAACAAGTAAAGCAAGAACAATTGAGCAGTCATTGAGATAAAACATATTATTTTTGTGTATACAAGCCCTTGTGCGCGTGTCACAGCGAACGCTTGGGATCACGACCATGCATAGAGAGAAGCGTTTGGGAGAGAATGATCTATTGCTTTTTATAGTGTTGAAAATGAAATAACGCGAATGAGGAGGAGGACCTTTATTTATACACACGCCTCGCTAAGTACAACCGAGATCACCACTTGATCTAACAATGGAAATTTCATCTTCCTATTGACTAACTACTTCATTAATTACCACAATTGTCTAAAATACAAATGTACATTACCCATAATACCTTTGACGACATCCTAGAATGTCTATGAAAATCTATATTCATAGAAGTTCTAAGGGTGCGTTTGGTTCAGCATTTGCAAGGGGCTTTGAATCCAATGCAAATGCTGAAAGCTATTTGGGGAAATGCAATTGTGTTTGGTAAAATTTCTTTGCAAATGGACTTTGAGTTGAACGTGCGTTTAGTAAAAAAAAACTTTCGCAATGGGCTTTGAGGGGTATTATAGGTATATATATAATTTATTTTTTTTTATTTTTTTTGGAAAATTGGACAAACCCTTCGCCGGACCGGCGAAGGGCTACGGCCGCCGGCGAGCCAAATCTGGCGCCGGCGGCCGTCGGCCGAGGTCGCCCAAGGTCGGGCGACCTCCATTGAGGGTCGCGCGGCCCCAACCGAGGGCCGCCGGAGGTCACCCAACCTCGGGGGACCCTCGGTGAGGGTCGCTTGACCCAGGGTCGCCGCGACCCAGGCGACCGCCGCCTGGGTCTCGCGAGGGTCGTGCGACGGCGGCCGGTGGTCGCGCGACCCTCGTGAGACCCAGGCGAGGGCCGCCTGCAGCCGCGAGACCCAGGCGGCGGTCGCCTAGGTCACGGCGACGCTAGGTCAAGCGACCTAGCCGAGGGTCGCCCGAGGTCGGGTGACCTCCGCCGACGACCGCCAGCTCGCCGGCGGCCGTCGCCCTTCGCCGGACCGACGAAGGAGGGCTGCCTTTTCTCAATTAAAAAAAAAAACAACAAGGGCAAAATTGGAAATATGAAAAACTAGTGAGGGTAGTTTTGGAAGGGAAAAAATAGTTTCAGCATTTTGAAGGCCACTTGAAAGCTGAAAGCTACTTCAAAAATTGAACCAAACGGTCCCAAAGATTTCCCCCTGGGGCTTTCTGGCCCGAAAGCCCTCAAATGCTCGCCAACGCACCCTAAGACATGCCTGGTCATATTGACCACCACCTAGGTCCATCGTGCCTTGAAAACCTCTTATCCATGACATTCTCTTACACCCATCAAAGTGACACTCTGGGCGCTCTTGACCTAAAGATCTTGACTTGCCGGATCAAATCCTTCGCTTAAATTATTGGCTCCTCGCAGGTTTGTGATTTTTTCGGGTCCCATGTCATCTAGTCTTTTGGTACTCGGACACTTCGTCCGGAAGAGTATCTGTTAGTACCGTGTATCCCCCCTTCTGTTGTACAGTTCTATGGTTGTTCTATAAAATCTTACCTTACCGAAAAAAAAAAAAAAATTTGTCATCTAGTCTTTTGCTATACGACTAATGCTCGAACCCCAACTCGTCCAAGAAGCAATACCTTTCTTGACTCGGTCAACTCCATATTGATGAGCCTATTGGGTCCTCTCCAAGGTAGTCCATTCCTATTCGGTTATCGGTCTATGCATATCAAACAAAAATAAGTACTTAATTCTAAATTTCGATGCTAAAATAGTGAATCAAATTTATGTTAATCATATGGCCATAAAAAGAGCTTCTATTCTCGAATTCACTGATGAATTGGCTTGTACACCTAATAAATCAACAATATTAATCTTTCAATTGAATCCAAACGTAACATACAAATTAAGAATGGGTAGGCACTGTCAGACCTTCAACTTTTACCCTATATGAACTCCTAAGTGGGTGCACACATTTTTTTTCTTTTGGGAGTTCTCCTTTTTTTAGGGTACGGGTGAGTATGGCTTTAGGGTAAATTTGGAAACTAGAGAATCGGTTCGATTCCGGGTTCCAGTGAGATCTAGTCTGGTTCCCATTTCCATACTTTTAGGAATTGGGAACCTGCAAAATCACTACTGACTAATAGTATACTAAATTAGAAGGTTATGTGTCTATTCTTAATCTCTTTGATTTATAGCATTAGCAGAGCTAATGTGAATTCAAAGAAGATAGCATATAACTAAGAGAAAGACTCTAAAAGCGACAAAAGTTGTGTATGATACTTACTACAGTGCCAAAAAAAATTTTTTGAATCACTTAAGTATCAATTTCAATTTGGATTGCTAGTAATCCGAAGTGGCCACATTTTATTAGTTTCTCGATCCTATGTGCCTCACTGGCTAGGAAGCATCGACACTATTTGAGAGCTTTTGTGTCGTGTCAGATACTCTAACATTTGTCCGACACTCTCCAACACTTGATCAATAGGTGTCAAAAAATTCAAGACCTGATCAATTCTCCCAACACTCGAGTTTGGAATTTTGACATATGATTTCAACAAGCATGTGGTCAATTTTAAAAAATTTCAATATATAAGTGGTCAAAATATAAATATATAAATAATAAATAATAATAAAAATAATAAAAGGGGATCCTTTTTTGTAACTCTTACTTCCCATGACACACAATGCCCCCCAAATTTGTTGTTTCTCTTCTCTTCCGACACACTCTGACATGCGAGTCTAGAATATACATTATTTTTTCTCCAAGTTTTATGGATTATTATAATGGAGTTGAATATGTCAAATTGAAATAATGAATAATATTTACAAATGGTGGATGATTGTTTTCAATGTAAATACATTCTAAGCTCTTTTTTATGATTTATTTATTTATGAATTTCAATCAAATCAATTTGATTAAAATAATCACAAAAAAGATAATTTATCATGTATATTTTATATATAACGTATCCCAACGTGTCGAAATTGTTTATTTTTTAAGACACAACGTGTTAGTGTGTCGTATCGTGTTGTGTTGCATGTCGGTTCAATATTACTTAGTTCACTAGCATGCCCAATCAACATATATCCCTATAGACAAGTTGATGAACGATTATTTGAGTACAAAAAATTATACATATGAATCATTGAGTGCCAATTATGGTTAAAAGTGATTACTTCAATGTCGGTCGTTATTAAAAAGTGATCACTTTAGTATAATCTCAAATAAAAAGTGATCAGCGTGTGATGTTGTTTTGAACATTTGCGGGGATTGGATTTTTTTTCTAAATATGCTAAGTCATATTAAATTTTAATTATAAATGTCATGTAATCAATGTAGTTGGAATTTCTTGCTAGAGACACTTAAATGATCATTTTTTCTTTGATTTGGCACTTAAGTGAACAAAAGAAAATTTTTAGTACACAACTTTTGACATTTCTAGTGTCCTTCTCCCCACATATATTGAATGGAACTTCTTTTCTCATTGACCACGTTACGCTGTTCTCTTTACTTTTCCATTCATGAAGAAATTCATGAACGCTAAGGGCCCATTGATAAAAACTTCTTAAAAAATAATTTTTCAAAAGAATAATGACACATAATTTTTAAACTTTGACTCAATATGTAATGTGATCCTTAAAATTTTAATTTATTTAATGTGATCCTTAAACTTTAGCCTAATGTTCAACATAGTTCCTGAGTTTTTAATTTGTTCAATGCGATCATTTAATTTTTAATGCATGTTCAATATAGTCCATAAGTTAAGGACAATATCAAGTATTTTCATATAATTTGAGAATTAAATTAAACATATATAAAAAAATAGGAACTATATGAAGTAAATTAAAAATTTATGTATAATATTACACATGAAATTAAAATTCAGGGATTATTTTGAATAAATTAAATATCGACTTAAAATTTATTGACTATTTATGTCATTTTCTCATTCCAAATTTGTTATTCAATCCGAGGACTGCTTCCGGGGGTGTTCCACGACATTCATTCCGAGACCAGCCAAATTATGCATTCTGATTTTTTTTCTTCTCGAAGAGGATCTTATCTTTGGCCGCGCAAAACACGGGAAGTCATTTTTACAAAAGAGACTCGTTATGTCAAGTCAATAGTCGAGCTGTTCTGCATGAACTTCTCATGTTCACACTCCCCAAAAATGGCCATCAACTCTTAATTTTTGTCTTCATCCTCAAAATACGTATATGGAATCGTTTCTTTATGTCACGTGTCCGAATGCTAAAAATGTTACGTTTTTAAATTATTTATTTATTTTATGTGTTCATTTTTATGGATTATTATTATGGACAAATGAAAAATTTTCATTTTTATTATTGTGTTCAATTTACACAAAAAAAGGAAATTTGCTGGAATATGAATAAACTCTAGAACCAACTTATGAATAGAGGTGACAAAATGAGTCATAAATGAATTATCTTTAAGTTATAAAAACAAGCTTAAGTGGATAATCAATGAGTTGCCTAATAATTTAATGAGTTCTAAATGGATTGATAATGACCCCATTTCCAAACCATATGAAAAGGAAAAAAAAACTCCTTTCAACACAAGCAAGAGATCGGCCCTTGCCCAAATATGCTAGTGAGGGCCTACGACCGACCCTCTTCCAATTATTGAGGAGGATCAACTTGCTAGACTTAGAAGGAAAAAAACGCAAAATGAAAATATTTATAAATTCATAAAAGTTGTCTACTAAATTTGTATCATACGGAAGTGTTTTAACAATATAATTTTTTTGAAACTCAAAATGATTTTTCACTAAATTAGGTTAAATATAGAAGTATTTTAGTGACATATAAGTAGGATTGTATATGTGTTAGGTCAAATATAAGTCGTTAGATTTGTATTACATAGAAAATGAGTGAAAACATATTAAAATTTATTAATTTGGATCGGATTATTTTTGGCTTGATCGAACCCACCTATTTAATGGGTCTACTCATGATAATGTAGGTTTTTAATTTAAATTTTTAAAAAAATGCAAGAATCCATTATAATGAATGGGTTTCAAATTCTAAGTGAAATATGGACAGAACCTATCCCGACACCACTCGCCTCTAGAGGGGTTGGTAAAGTCTTCTTGAGCCGGTGGTCTTCCTAGCTTCCGTGGGAAGTTGCTCCGTTTACTTAGCCCTCCACATGAACAAACGGTACAAAAAGAGAGAGAAAGGAAGGAGGGAAGAAGAGGAGGAGGAGAAAAATCTTGACACAAGGAGCCGACCTTCTTTTCCTGTAGGGAAGAAGGAGAAGGAGAAGGAGAAGGAGAAGGAAGGACCCGGCAAGGCATCAAAAGCAAAACGCTTTGCGGTAAGAAGGCATCTCTCCCCTTTACTCGATCAATCTCGTCCTCTCAGAATATTTTGCTTTTTCCTCCTCTCTCCTTTTTCCTCCTCCGTCATTCCCATTCGCGCTTTCTCCTTCCTCCACCCCCGTCGATCTCCGCTTCTCTCCCCCATCTCCTCCCCCGGATTTTTCTTGGGTCGCTCTGGTAAGTGGAGAATCGCTTCGAGGGTTAGGGTTCTCTGCACTCCGATTTGGACTCCTGTGCGGGTGATTTAGCTCGCGGGTGTTAGTGGGTAACTCGGGTTTTATCTTGCTATCTTTGCTTTTGCTTGTTGCTGCTGTCCCGAGGTGCCGTGCGCAGTTCTGGGTTTTGCTCTGTCTGCTTTGTTTGTCTCGATTTTGGGTCCGGTGATTTGAGCTCTGCTTGTGAAGTTCGATTCCTGACTGATGGTTTAGTACAGCCGAAGTTGTGTGGCGCGATGCGGCGGCATTAGCGAAACCTTGTGATCGAAACCATGTGTGCTCTGGTTGTTCGGTTGTACGTCTTTTTGGCGGCAATCTGGTTGATGGGTTCTGAGAATTTTTGGGTTCTGGCAGGAGTTGAGGGAGGGGAGGACTGTTGTGATGGGGAAGGGCTCGAAGAACTATTGCAAGTCGGCCTCTCACAGGCTGTTCAAGGACAAGGCGAAGAATCGAGTGGACGATCTCCAGGGGATGTTCATGGATCTGCAATATGCTAGGAAGGAGAGCCGCAACGTCGACGTCGTGGTCCTGGAGGAGCAAGTCCATCAGATGCTTCGTGAATGGAAAGCCGAGCTCAACGAGCCTTCTCCTGCATCGTCTTTGCAACAGGTTAGCTTCTCATCTGAATCGCCCTTTTTACTTCATATGTCACCTTCTTGAACTTCTCTTTTCAACTTTCATGTCGAAAATTCTATTGATTGATGCAAACGTGTCAAATGAGTTCAAAATCAAAGTTAAGAGAATTTGGATTATTGTTAAGTTGCTTTTGACTTCCATTGGAGAACATGCTGTCTAATTGAGAGAGAAAACAGTTTTGTGCATGATCCTGCCAAGGTTTGAGTCTTGGTAGGGGCCCTTTTTATTTCCTTTTGGTATGAAGCCAGAGAGTCATCGAAACTGTGCTTTGGTGCACGACTAATTTTGCAAATGGGTGTGGGTTTTCTAAACTATGTCTTCATGGGCCGTCTGGCAAGTTATGCTTAATAATGTATTTTGATTGCTTAATGCAAGTTGTTGCATCCATTTTTGAAGTTATGTTGAGACATTTTCTCTTTTATTTGGTGGCTATAGGGCGGTAGTCTTGCCTCCTTCTCATCAGATATATGTAGATTGCTGCAGCTCTGTGAGGAAGAAGATGATGCAACTAGTGCATTAACTGCACCCAAGGCAGAGCCAAATGATCAAAACCTTAATGTTGGAGATGGCACAAGCTTGCCAGAGGTGCTTCCTCCTTAACTTGTTGTGCAGTAAGCTTTTATGTTGACAATATGCTCCATGTAAGTTGAAGTGTTATCCTATCAATCACTCTTCCAAACGTAGTAAATTTCTTTTCCACAATATGTTCATCTTATGCTTATATCTGCTGAATTTACGAGGTTCATGTGATCCAAGGTTCAAGATTTATGTATCTTAACATCTAAGTATGACAAGAGCATGTGTTAAGGACTATGATCTAGAATGAAAGGACTCTGAAGAATTATTTCACTTTAGCTTATTTTGGCCCTGCAACTTCTGATATGACTTTCTGCTTGTCTGCTGAATGCTCCCTTTCATGACTGAGTTCTCTGCCCGCAAGGATGTGTGGTTCACTTTGTGCTTTTAATCATTTGTTGCTTTGGTTCATATCCTGCTCCCTTTTTGCATAACATGCTTAGAGACTTCATAGGCCAGATCACTGAGGTTACATTATCTAGATCTGTTGATCCCATTCAAAGCACTAGTACAATGAAAGCTGAGCAACATTTTGAATGCATGAAGGGACTCCATTTGATGTTATGCAAGATTGTAAATGCATTGTGTTCTTATCTCCATGCCATGAGAATTCAGGGTGGAATCTGATTGGAGATGATAATGGTTCATGATGCAGTCTATTGCTGATTGTCAGACTGAGTTTCATATGAAACGGCTTGGAGTTTGAAATGGGGTATTTATCTTTTTCAGGGAAATGGCAAGCAGAGACCACAGAAACGCTGCTTCCCATCTGCAGATCAGTGCAAGGACTCCCATCTTGGCATTGGTGCTGCAGCAATAGACAATGTAGATGGCATCAACAGCTTGGAACAGCTTCAGTTTGGATTGAATCAAGGTTTCAACCAAAGTTACTATGATAACTACAACAGCACAGGTTATGGTGGAGAGGATACAATGCCTCATGTTGCAAGCTGTCTACCAAGTATTTGCCCTCCACCTTCAGCTTTTCTGGGCCCCACATGTGCGCTCTGGGATTGCCCAAGGCCTGCTCAAGGTTTGGAATGGTGTCAGGACTACTGCAGTAGCTTTCACGCTGCTCTAGCATTAAATGAGGGTCCACCGGGCATGAGCCCAGTTCTCCGACCAGGGGGAATTGGTCTAAAAGATGGGCTTCTCTTTTCTGCTCTTCGTGCCAAGGCCCAAGGGAAAGATGTCGGCATCCCAGAATGTGAGGGAGCTGCAACTGCTAAGTCTCCATGGAATGCACCTGGTAAACTCATAGTTCATTTTTTTTCTCTCATTTGGTTTTGTTCGGGTTTACAGTTTTCTTCTGGGGCTATGTATTCTCGGGTGACCGATGATGTACCCTTTTAGTTTTTTTAATTCCCTGGATTTTCTTTTATGATTGCAGAACTTTTTGACCTTTCGGTTCTTGAGGGTGAGACAATTAGGGAATGGCTATTTTTCGACAAGCCTCGCAGAGCATTTGAAAGTGGAAATAGAAAGCAGAGGTCTTTACCTGACTACAGTGGCCGTGGTTGGCATGAGTCACGGAAGCAAGTCATGAATGAGTTTGATGGGCTGAAAAGGTCTTATTATATGGATCCACAACCGCTGAATCACTTTGAGTGGCATCTCTATGAGTATGAGATCAACAAGTACGACGCTTGTGCCTTGTACAGATTGGAACTGAAGCTTGTTGATGGGAAGAAGAATCCAAAGGGCAGGGTAGCAAATGATTCTCTTGCTGATCTTCAGAAACAGATGGGAAGGCTCACAGCTGAGTTCCCTCCTGATAGTAAGCGCTCTGTTAAGGGGAGAACCAAAGTTAATTCAAAGGATAGTGTTGGATACATTTATTCAGATCAGAATCACGGTGCAGCGGCAAATGAAATAGTCGACTATGGATTGGTTTCTCCATATGATTACCTTGTGGAGAACAAAGGTGAATATTACGTAACTTAAGTGAAGGTAGATGAAGAAGCTGCTCTTCTTGGTCTTTTCTGCATTAGCCTAAGCATATTTTCTCTCAGGCTGCAATGGAGCTAACCCTTTTGCTGCTTGCATCAAGTCAGAAGTACCTATGAACAATAAGCTCAACTAAACCTCAAAATTTTTTTGGGGCCATGCAGAGAGATCCATAAACTGGTGTACATTCTAACCTCTGGAATATTAACCTGTCCTTAGTCTTTATGACCAATTCTGCTGTGTTGGCGACTAGAAAATGGATGGCGATGCCTTAAGATGATGAATTGGTGGCCACTCCTTAATATATTGCTCGATCTTTCTCTAGATCTGTTGAACAATTGTGCTTGTGTTAAAATCTATAGGACACATTATACTATATGTTTCTCGTACTGTCTTCATTGACGTTTTACAATGAAATCTATCATCATTCTCAAGTGAATCAGCTGTGTGATTTGGGTGGTGATCTATGTTTCTGAAGCTTTCTATTTGCGGTCTTCTACATACAGCTTCATGTTCAGTTGTGATGGCCCATGTTTTGTATAGTGAACAGCTAACTCGGGGCGATCCGAACAGTAAAAGCATTCGGGTTAATCTCTTGAGCAATGAGCACAGTGTTGCACGTGATGCTAAGTGATCGGAAGGATCTGATTCCTTGCAAAGGTTCTTTTTGTTCATTGTGTTTTGTCTATCTGTCTTATGCTGTGTGAACACTCAAAAAAGATCATTCAGAGCCAGGTGAGTCTTATAGGAATAAGATGATTACTGGAGCATCACCTTGGGGCCTTTTCAAAAGTTGTTTCTTTTTTGGAGAATATTAACATAATTTGTTTAAAATTCGATGCGATTGGATGTCCCCATGAACTAAAGATTAAATGGTGAAAATGGGTCCTGTAGGTTTCTCTTTTAGTAAGTGGCCATGATTAGCATCCAATACAAGTCTTGTCAGAGATTCTATTAAATTTAGTGAATCTTACTATACCAAGGAGTTAGCATTGCTTTTTTCTTTGGGAATTAGTCCGTACGAATAAAGTAGAAGTCAAAATTATATTGAGGTGATCTGATGACGTGGACGGTTCATGAAGAAATTTTGTTTAATGTTTAATATCGTTCCTGAGCTATTTATTGTCCAATTTAGTCCTTACACCTTCAAATTCAACAAATGTAATGCCTTGGCTGCAAATTTCAACAACTTTAGCTATCATGCCATAATCTTTGTTTTTGTATTAATAAACAAATACACTGTTCTTTTTATATTAATTGATACATATATAGAATGATATTTATGTTATAATATATTCCTTTCCTTTCTTTTCCCTCACTAGCATCTACACAACATTGTGATTGAACACCTCCAAATATTTCTCTTTTTTTAATAATTATTTGAATCCCTTTTATTTTTATTTTTATTTTTATTTTCTTATCACTCCATCCAAACTAACCAAGTGTAAATAAATGAAAAATTAAAGAAAAAATCTGCAAAATTAACTTAATAGAATTTTGAGATATGTGCATAGAAAATTCTAAAATTTGCAGAAAGTGTAATCAAATTTTAAAATTTATCAAATTAATACGCTCAAGTCTTTTTGTTGATATCATCAATTTGAACAATGAAAAATGCTAACATGATATTTTTAAATTAATTTCTCTCTCCTACATGGTGTTTCTTATTATTTTCTTCTTCAAATATTGTTAAATTAAATTAAAAACTAATAAAGTTAAAATTTATTTAAAAAACTGAAAAAGAAGAAGGATGGGTTAGGGCCTTGTTAACGCCGAAGGGGCCAGCGGCAAGGCCTTGCTACCCTAGGAGAGGGCGGGCAACCCTCGCTAGGCTCAAATGAGGGCATCTAGATCATCGGCCCTAGGCAAGGGCCGGCAATCCTCACTAGGCTTAGGCAAGGCCTAGTCAGCCTTAGGAGATAGCTAGCGAGGCGTTGCTTTGAGTGCCCACCCACCCAAATTCGGGCAACACTGGCTATCCTTGGGGTTGGCAAGCCTCATCGGAGCCTTGTGATGTTCGTTGGCCCTTGCTAGGGGTTGGCCACCCTCATCTCATCGGCCCCTCCGGCAATGATGGTGGTGGTATGGCCCACCAATGAGGCCTTGCCCTACCCTTCTCTCTCTCTCTTTGTTCAATTTTGTTTATAAATAAAATTTTATATATTTTTAGTTTTTTGGATCTATTTTACCTAAGATTTGAACAATAAAATAATAAAAAAAGCCACGTAGAAGAGAATAATTAATTTTGAAAATATCACATCCGCATTTTCTAGTTAGATAAAATTGATTATATTAATGAAAGAACTAGATTATACTAATTTGACAAATTTTAGAATTTGATTGTACTTTTTATAAATTTTAGAACTTAACTATACTTTCACACTAAATTTTAGGACTTTTAATAAATTTATTCTCAAAATTTTTATATAGAAAGTACAGAGAGATCGTCCGATTGTGAACCATACATGTGGCACATTGTACAGCCATGCGACTTAGACGTGCAGCACACGATTCCAACAGAGGGAGAAGATGGCCAGCAGCCATGGCCAATTGTAACCCCTCAATGAGTGTCATTGTCGTCATTGCAGCGACATACAAAATCTAGCATCAATTGGATGCCTAGGATATGAGAGAGACAAGAGGGATGGAGCACGAGATAGAGAGATCGAGACCGTCACCATACTGTTGCTTTCCAAATAATGGTCGACGAGACACTGTCGCTGTCGCCAGCAATGACGGCGGCGACACCGGCTGTGATGGGCGACATCACCGACAGCAAATGGGCACCACCGGCGGCAGCTCTCTTTACCCTCTCCCTCGCTTCTTCGACACTTGTCCGATTTTCTTTCTAATTGTTCTTCCTCTAGCAACTCTTTAGGTAGTGAGTAACTGAGCTGGGTTTGTTTTAGACCCATTAAAATCCACAGCCGGTTGACTTTGATGGGATCGACCTATTTTGACTTATTTTTAAATTTTGAGACGACCCATAAGGTGTCCGCCCATTGAATTTGAGTCTAATACACAATTTCGCCACCTCTATCTTAGTACATTCATGAGGGCAAGCACGATGAGGCTGGCATGTGAAACAAGTCAAAAGCTTGAGAAGCAGATACTCTATTATTTTTAGTGTTTTAAAAAAAAATATATACTTTTGTTTTGACTCTCTATAAAGAAAACCACGCATCCATTTGCAGAAATTTTTTCAAATTGTGACCCGAAAGTTTTGACAAGATTGCTCTCATTGGAATATGTTTTGGTAGACTGCTTTCAATTTGCACGGTTTTCATCTTTTTCTTTTAATACCCTAAAAAATTCCTAACTTTAACTCCAATTTCAATTCTATTATAAACTTTTTTTTTATCTCATAAAAAAACTGTAACTTTATCTTAATTTTACCCTAAACTTTTTTCATCTCATGAAAAAAAAAAACCTTAAGTTTAGGTCCAGTTCAATTCTACCTTAAACTTTTTGTCTCATAAAAAACCCCAACTTTATATTCAGTTCCCATTTTACTCTTAATTTTTTTGTACTATAAGAAATTATTAATTTTTACTTGAGTCCCAAATCTTCCCTTGTTAACCCTTCATCTAAAATCGTCTTGGTCTTAAGTGGCATTTCCACATTCCTATTCTAGTTTTTCTCCAAATCTCAAATCCAATAAGCTATCTTTTAAAGATGAATTTCCCTAACAACCCCAGCTTTTTGGGTGTGGAATTTAGGTAAAAATTAGAATAATTAAGGTTGGCCTTCTTCATTTGGTTTTACTCTTAAGAAACTCTTTCTTCTATCTCTCTCGATCTTCAATTTCTTGTACTCGAGAGGGTTCAACCTCTCCGCTTAGTAATAAAGGAGATGGGGGTGCAAAGACAAGCGCAATCGGAGAGCTCACGCTCGGGATGCTCAAATAGCTCACACTTGAAAATCATCTCAATTGTCAACAAGAAATTTTGGACAAAAGATTAACGGGATAAATTTATGGCTAGAGTAAATGTTAGTGAATTTTATGAGACTAGATATATTAGTGTAGAACGGGGACTGGATGGGCAGTTTGGGACAAAACCTAAATTTGAGGGTTACTCATCAGATAGAAAAAAAGTTTAGAATAGAATTAAGACTAGCCTTTGTGGTTTTCTTATTAGACAAAAACAAAAGCTTATGGAAAAATTGAAACTCAACCTAGAACTTAGGGTTTTTTTAGAGTATTAGGCCATTTTTTTTTAAAAACAATCAGGGCCTAAAGCAACGAGAAATTGAGAACTAAAAAATCTAAGGGAAAAGCCCCGCTTGTTCGCCCAACCATGACGTTCTCGCTCCTGAAGGAGCTCGTTTGAAATACCAGAGAATTATCAGAATTCAACATGCAACCATTTTAAGCTAAGCGATGGATGCATTTATCACCCTTTCTAAAGACATGGCTCAGTTGGAGGTACCCGCCTTCCCTATATATGTTTTCATGTCTTCTCCATCTTCTTTCTCGTCGCCCAGCATAAAAACACAAGCACGTCGGCTGCACTAATTTTCCAAAAACATGCACAGAAATACATTGAGAGAGAGAGAGAGAGAGAGAGAGAGATGATTTTCGCAATCTAACGTATACACCAAGATCAGAGTAATCTCAACGTCATAACAGTACGTTGACATATACAGAAAGTACCAGGTCAGACAAGCAATGGCTACAGCAGGCCTAAATGCAATGCGCCGATACACCCCGATCACCTTTTAATTCGGATGATACTCCAGAACAACTACTCTTGTTAGCCCCGCATAATAAAGACACGGTTCATATGTAACACTGCTAGGGACCTAATTACAGGCTTAAAGGGATACAAGCTATTTGCATCTAACCCTAAATGCATCTGGGCATTGAGGCTTCAGCCTAAGCAACTTCATCTTCCACAGTGTTAACCCGTTCACATTCATCGATCCATTCACTGTATCTGCAAGTTTGCAAGGTCTGTATTAGGACATGAGACAGATCCTTTTGAAAGAACTAAATAAGGGATTCTGGGCAAATGAACTTACATGTCTATTGCTTCAGTTAAAGCTGCAAAGACATAGAGAAGACAAATAGAGTTAGACAGATAAAAAAAGGCTCCTCAAAACGCATTATGTGTCCTCAGATGAAGTTAATTATAGGATTTGCATGAGAATAGGAAACACCATAAATTCCCACACCCGTCTTACGCTTACCCATACAAAAGTATAGACATGAGAAAATACCTGTAATTGAAGTGCTAAACCTTTCTTGGCAAATCCCGCATACAGCTTCACCAATTAAGTTTTCATATCACTGAAACCACAAATATGCAAATAGTCATAAAATCACTCTCACCAAATAACACATCATTGTAAGCAGCCTTGTTCACTGCAGTTACAATGACTTCCGAATCAAAAGTTTCAAATCCTATTCCTATTCTTTCTTACTCTCAACTATAAGTCCTAGATTTCAATGATGTGATTCACTTCTTTCAAAGGAAAATATCTTTTACATCCCTTCTCTCTAACAGATAGCTTAACCTATTTTCTTCTAATTAAGTTTCTGATAAAAACAATTGAAAGTGTAAGGCAACTGTTTCACCTAGCATCTCTATAAGCTGAACATAATAGTTGGTTCTATGCACTACTATCAGTTTGGTTTGAGGCTCTATTAATTTTCCAAAAAGACTACTTGTAGAGGAACAATCTGCACAGTACGGTTACTCATCAGGATTGGTAAATGCTTGAAATGCATAACACTGATACTCTAAAGTAAATATCAGAATGCACTTCAGCAGGAAGATGGTCACAAACCCATAAAAAGCTTTTCATAATATGAATCATGCACTGTTTCAAAAACAAAACATGTCGCACAATTTTGGACTTAGTGTTTGGAGGATTTCCCTATAAAAGCCTTATTCCTATGAGAGGGGAAAAAACAGAAACACAAAAGGAACTTAGAAACTTACAGGCGGCACTCCACACTTGTGCCATGGTTGCAAAAAGGACAGCTGAAGACTGTATCAAGTCTGTCCGTCCTCTTCTTAGGAGGTGGCTTTGCCCGTGACTTTCTCTTCCCCATAGCTCAAGTTCCTTCTGCTTTTAGTCTGCAATCAAGCAGACAAGATAAATCCACAATTCCCAAATTTAATGCTCACACAAGCCTAACCCTCGCACCCGCATTCAATCTCAGGTCAATAATACAGGTCAGATTTACTAATCCCATACAAGTTTAAAAATATGTAATCCAGCATAAGAAAAGGACACGCGAAAAGTCAATTCAAGTAATGGAGAAACCCTGGAAAGAGTGATCTCAACCACATAACAAAAACCGATTTCAGAACTCTCACTATTATGGCGGATGGAAACTAATCCTCTGATGAAATTCTTTCAGATTCTACCAGAGTTCGTCAATAGAGAAAAGGAAATCGATAATGTGCAAAACATTAAAAACCCCTTTTTTATTCAGTTTCACTCATCTAATCTCACGCAATCCAAGAATCAGACTACCCTTCTACGAAAAACCTCAAACAATCCAATCTAATCTCTCGCAACCCAAGAATCAGACTACCCTTTTTTGTTCAGTTTCACTCATCTAATCTCTCGCAATCCAAGAATCAGACTACCCTTACACGAAAACTCTCAAACAACCCAATCCAATCTCTCGCCAATCCAAATGCGCGAAAGAGAAAAATTCTTTCTTTCCCCTGATTCTTCCATACCCGCTCGGTCCCAAAGCAAACACGCACAGAAGACAACGATTTCGAATGAATTTCGCAATCAGCGCCCGGTTTTTTCACGAGAAATCGAAAGGAAACGACGACCCGAAAGGCCGAAACTTCCCCAATTCGATCGCGAATACCGAACAACTCATTCTACGAAGAGATTAACGATGTCTCAACGAGCAAAGCCCAATCGAATACGCAAGAATCGAAGGGGAAAAGCAGGAATACGTACCGAGATTGGCGAACGATGCTGGGTGTTCTTGAGACGAGAGCACAAACCCTAGCCCAGGGAGAGATTTGACGGATTGGGGGAATGCAATGTGGCAGCGCGGTCGGTATTTATAAGGTAGGGTCAGACTTCTCTTCTTCGAGAATGACTTTGAATGTTAGATCCGGCGCCGTTGATCTTACAACTCTTTGGTCACATTAAAATACTAAAATTTGTTGTGGTTTTTTTTTAGCTGATCCTCTTTTTTTTTTTTTTTTTTTTTTGCTTTTTTTAATTCCATCGCCTTTTGGTGGACGGAGCAATCCGAACGGGTATTTTCTCTCGCCAACAAGGGCCCGACACATCACCTGATAGTGGACCAAGTAGTTTGAATCCATACTTTCTTACGGCGAGGGCTTGCTTATCCTAGCTAGATCGGGGCGAGGGCAAGGCGACCTCACCTCACGGTGGCTACAGTGACTCTTGTTGCCCCCAGACTTGGCAGTGGCATCTCCGTTATATTTCGCCATATTAGAGCCATCTGTGGGAAAAAAAGTCATTCAATTAATTCCATGAAGATTTTTCACCCAATAAAGAGCATTGGAGTAAATGAGTATACTACTAATTTGTAACGATGATAAGTTTGAAGACTTAAATGATCCATAGAAAAAGAAAGTTTTAGGACTCAAATTATTGACCAACACAAGTTTATTCTTTCCATCGAAATTATCCTTCTTTATGGACCGCATTATTTCCACTCCTATTTTGGATAAAACACTCTTTTCTTTTCAATTAACTAATCCGCATGCCATTGTTTCTCTCTCTCTTTGATTTTTTTTTTAACAGGCTAATCAACAAATTTGCATTTATTTCTATTTGTATTAATGTTTTATTTAGGAAATCTTGACAAAAATGGAAAAGGAAAATTGATCAAACTATGGAAAAGGTTAATTTGTTTAAAAGCATGATCAAATGTCAAACATGCTTAATTCGGATCATATCTACATATTAACAAAAGCACAAAAAGAAGGAAAAAAAAAAAAGGAAACTTCTTGTTGTTCCACTCCTTCCATGAAGAAAGTAGTTAATATCAATTATAGATTCACCTCATAGCAAGTGGATCAAAACTTTAAAATATACTTAAAACTTTGTCTGAAATAATCTAATTTGAGTTTGAAAGTGAAGAAGGTGCAACAAGATTTTTAACTCCAATCTTACAATTTCATATTAAAATGTGAAAATCTCAAAAGAAAACACAAAATAAACAATGCTTAATTATAAAAACCTACAAACTTATTCTCAAAACATAACATGATGTAAAATGAGATCATATCTTGTTGGGTGTAATTTGACATTTATATTATGAAACTAATTATAAAGATAACAAAAATAAATGCAATTTTGTCTATTAGCCTTATAAGAGAAGGAACAATAGATTGAAGTGGGAGAAGTGTGTTTCAATCAATTAATTAAAAAAAAAGCATTGTAACCAAAATAGGAGTGGAAATAGTGTTGCCTTTTTATGGTGAAAAATTCTCATAAGTGAGATTACTTAAAAGTACAAGAAATTTTTTTCCTTTCCATTATCTTTTATTACCCTCTTCATTTTCAAGATCTAGAAAAAGACAAATATAAATAAAAAGATGTGTTTTACCGCTCATCTAGTTTAAAGCTTTTATACTCACAAGAATAATTGTATTGGTATTTTTCATAAATGAATACTAGTGTTGAGACACGTTCTAGATGAGTGCATGCTCCTCAATGAATTATGTATAAATAGAAAGAAATCATTTTTGCTAAAGAAGAGGAATGATTATTTGATTAAGTGAATGTATAATGAAGAGTCAATACCCAATAGTCAAAGATGGACCAATACACATCTCAGATACATTGTGTGAAACTTACATTAGAAAAAAAGTTTATGTATATTGTCAATATTTTGTCGTGCTTTCAAGAAAATAATTGTCCAAATGGGGTTTTCCAAATATAACATGTTATTAAAAATGAAGGCTAAGAAATATGAATATTGTGTGTGTGTGAATGCAGGCCAATAAACATATTTACCTTGATATTGGAAATTGATTTTGAAAAAGAAGTGTTTTTTTTCATGGTTATATATATTTTAATTGTCATTTAACAATAACATTTAATGTCCACATGAATGCAATGAGCTTTTGTCTTGTTATTGATATGTTCACCATTAATGGCATGGAACAACATAATTGTGAATGAACAAGAATTCGCACTCTGTTCAAATGTCGGAAAAAAAACTTATGTGGCAAAACCACAAAGAGTTTTAGAAGTGCCAACGTGGAATTTTTTGAAAATGACTTGATTAGCCTTCTAGGTAGCTTATGGCTTACTTCATTAATTCAACAAATTGTATTTTTATACATTTTTTTATGAGAAAGATACACCATACGGTATATAATAAAGATAAAAAAAATAAATTAATTAAAGCGACATGTCTTTTTATAATAGAGATTTTTGGAAAAAGTTGTGGGTGAGTGTTTTTCTATTGTGAATATATCATTTCCCTTCGAAAGATTTTGGAAGATTATTCTTATGGCGGAAATATAATGTATCATGTTGGTAGTGTAATGTAATAATTATAATCAAAGGCAAGTCATCGAGGCGGTGAAATCAAAGAAAATGTGCCATGGCAAGTGGTAAATACATGTTTAGGCAGACCCCTTTTTTTTCTTTGCGGAAAATGCAACAAATTCACATATATGCAAAAAAGAATGAGATTCGTTTTCTAGATTTTTAACGTATATTAATATCCGTTCACTGCTCAATAATTCGTCTCAGAAAGGCTACAAACAATTTCTAATAACCTGATTTTTTTTTCTCAGAAAGACTATATACTTTCCTAATTATCTAAGAGTTTATTCAGAAATTATTTTTCCTCATGTATTATCACATATTCAAATGAGCAATATTGGGGTTTCACAATTACTTAGGTTTACTCCAATGACTACCATTCTTACATGGGTAGGGGGATATGGGGGATTTAAATTTCCATTTATTTAGAGAGATTAGTGTGGGAAGGATTTAGTTTCAGGTATGTGTTTTAACTCCTACGCCTTATATTGAAGCATCACAAAAGTCTGATAGTAAGAGTTAGGGGGATTGGGGGTAATTTAGTTTTATGTGTGGATTTTGATTTTTATGCCATGTACTGAGGCAGCGCAAAAGTCTGAGAGTGAGAACTAGAGTACGACTGACTAAAAAAATAAATCTTGGGGTTTCACTATTTTACATAAGGAAACTTTTCATTAACTACATCCAGATTTAAAAAAAAAATGTTCATTGCTTCTATATAGGGCTTCAAAATTACTTTTATGTGCGAGAAAATGATTGGTAGTTTCTTTGGTAGTTTCTTTAGTGTTGGCTTTGGCACTCCAAGGTCAAATATATATGATAGTTTAGCCGAGGAAAGGCTTCAGTTTTTTATTATAAGTTCCAGAATGTGAATATCAATCTTAATGTAGATATCAAAAAGTGGGTGAGCAGGTAGCCCTTGATACAATGATTTCAAACTCCTATTCTCTGAAAGACTCTTATAAGAAAAAGGACAAGAGATCGAAATTGTTCTTTATCATTGTCTCCTCTAGGTAAGTTAGGCTCCGTTTGGTAACGCTTCAATTTCTTTGTTTTTTTTTTCTTTTGTTCTCTAAAATAGAAAAAAAAAAATCCGTTTGGTAACACAAACTGATTTTTTTATTCCCAAGAATAGAAAGTTGTTCATGGGAATAGATTTGAAGTAAAAATGAGACATAGAAAAAAATAGCTTCTTATTTCTTGGAACAATTTCTAGAAACTATTTCTTGAGAACTATTTACCGCCTATAGCACACTGCCACCCACCCACGGCCGCCCACCACCGCACGCCATTCGCCGGTCGCTAGTCGCCATCGCCAGTCATTGCTATCGTCGCCGGTTGTCGTCGATCGTCGCTACTGGACGTCGATCTCCGCCGGTCACCGATTGTCGTCGCTGGACGTCGATCTCCGTCGGTCATTGATTGTCGCCGCTGGACGTCGATCTCCGCCACCTATTGTTGAGCTGCCCCCATCCGCTTGCCATCGACGATTGTCATCGCCGCCACTGTTGTTGGTCGCCCCACCCGCCGCCCCGTCGTCGGCGTCTTGTCGCCGCCCCCGCCCGCGGCCGGCGATCGGTGGGCAGCGGGGGTCGGCAATTGGCGATCAGTGACGGGTGGCGGTGGGGGCAGCGATCGGCGATGGCGGCAATTGGCGGCAATGGCGACCAGCGGGCGGGGGCGGTGACCGACAGTGGCAAGGTGTGGACGACGACTGGGGGCGGCGGCCGGCGACCGGCGACTGGCGGGGGCCACCAGCAACCAGCGACCAATGACCACCCGATGGCGAGCGGTGGCCAGCAGCCGGTCGCCGGTTGTTGGTGACCTTCGCCCATCGGCTGCCAATCGTGGGTCGCTGGTCACCGTTCGCACCTCGCCACCACTAGTCGCCGCCCCCATCCGTTGGTCTCGCTGTTGTTGGGGAAGAAAGAAATAAAAAGATTTTCTCCCTACCAAATGCATTTATATTATTTTCTATTTCGAGAATAAGAAATTTTTGTAGTTACAAAACGCCCTATTTTACTTAAAAATTGTTTCAGAGAGTAGAAATAGAAAATAACTATTTCTCAAAAGAAACTATTCCTAAAAGTAGAAATGTTACTAAATATACTCTTAGTAGCTGTAAAAAAGTGACATGACTTTTTTGCTTGTAATAGAAGTTTAACTATTCAAGTGCCTTTGTTAAAGAAAATAAAAAATATCCTGTGTAAAAGAAAAGTACCTTTGTTCCGAACCAAAAAAAGTACCTTTGTCAGAATTTTTTCCGTAAAGTTTTGGCCGACAAGTCAGAAATTCAATTTTAATTTGCATACTTTTTAACCTTCAATCAATTTTGTTGTTGTCGTGGATGCCCTTTAATCGTATTAGAATCTAATTAGATTCTCTATATTTGACAAATAAGCATTAGAAAAAAAATCCCCAATAAACCTCAAACTATATTCAATGTAATACATTTATTTTAAATTTTTTAATGATATCAAAAATCTCAAAATATACCTACTCGATACATTTACTTTAAAATTTTCCTTATGATCTAAAAAAGTCAGAAGTTAGTATTTATGCAATTTTCTTTGTTCGACCAAGCACCTATATTTTCAAAATGTGGAATAATGTGGTAATGCAGTGCCATATCATGAGTTTTTGCCTAACTTTGGTCACCCACTCGGTAATAATCAAGAACTATTGCCTAGTAAGAGGGTCAATTCAAGTGACAATGAGCTTGAAATAAACCTTTCCTTCTTTTCTGTCTTTTCGTTTCTTAAATTTCTTCTTTCTTTTCCTCCATGCTTATGTGGTACTTTCGGTCCGATGTCCATATTTGGGGTTGTTAGAACTGGAATCAATATTGAGAGAGAGAGAGAGTATAGTTATTGGTGATAGTGTTCTGAATCTAATGGAGATATTGTCCAATTAGTAAATTAATTTTACGGATGTCAATTTAGTTTTAAATTTTTAATTTTTTCATTTGTTGCGACCTAAATTTTTTAAATAATAGGTTTAGGGGTATTGTTAATTTCAGGCCGACGGCTCTTAATTAACTCGAGCTCTCCCAAGCCCACACCCTGCGCAACGTTGGGATATTCACAAAAATTTTCAAACAGGGAGTCGCCACTAATTTATTGAGGTTGACTAGGAACCAAGCAAGACGTGGAAGTGTGTCTCGCTTTTTACGCAACCAGAGGTCTAGGGTCGAGGACTTGATTACGTTAGTCACGCGACTAATGCCCTTTTATTACCTAATTTGATCGTACATTAGTGAGACATTGGCAATGTATTCGGCGAAACTAAGGCTATCATAATCGTTCTAAGGTAGGAAATAATATCCAAAATATCATCATTCTGTAGCGTGTAAGAATAACCTAATATCATAAACCAGGAAAAATAGAGCCCTAAAGGCTTATTCAATTTTGCTCTTTTTCCTTTTTTAAGGGTTTTCCAATTTTTTACAATTTTCTGATTTTTCTGAGTATTTTTTTATATTTTTTAATATTTTCAAATTTTCAGAAATGAAAGAAAACAAGATTTCAAGATTTTTTTATATTTTTCTGACTTTTTTGAGAATTTAAGAAAAACATTTATTACTGTTTTTGGAATTTTCTAATCTTTTTTAAAATTTTTTTGGAATTTTGGAATATTCGAAAAAGATAGAAAGATAAAATAAAACAAAGTTGAATTAAAATAAACTTTCGAAGCTTTTCTGAAATAAAAAAATATTTTAAAATATTTTAAGGATTTTCTAATTTTTTAAATATTTTTGAGGATTTTTAATATTTTTAATTTTTGAATTTTTGAATTTTTTGAATTAATATTAAAAAAAGTGATTCGGACCGGGCCCGGTGACCTAGCCCTACTCATCCGACGCGGACCATTAGGGTCCGGGCTAGACTATTGACCGGGTCGGCCCTAAGGCCCACATGAATTTTTAATTAAAAATGGCCTACGAAAATTCTAAAACGGCCCATCCCATTTGTTATCGGCCCAGTCATTTCTAGCCCACACCGAAAGGCAGCCCAACTTATCACCGCGACCCATGACACTCCAGCCCGGCCTAAAATTAGCAAGCCACAGCCCATTTCCCTTTCTTTCCATTTTCCTGTTTTTGGCTTCTTCTTTTTTTTGGTTTTTTCCCTTTTTTTTTTTTTCTTTAATTTTACACTCTTTTTCTTTTTTTCACCTTTTTGTCTTTTCCTGCATGCGTTTTTCTCTCTCTTCTTCACTGGTTTCTTCTTCCCTGGTCTGCATGCCCGACGCCCGATGTCTCCTTCACCGGAACTCCTGTAACTCCGTCGCGTTGCGCCGCCGCGAGGTCTACCCGTCCTAACGAAGTCGCCGTGTCGACCAACGTCGGCCGTTCTATCTGGCCAGAAAGGCCGACGCCAGGCGTCGCCGGCAATGACCTCCAGCGGTCCCGGAAGCTCGCCCTCGCCGGAAAAATAAAAACGTCTCTTTTCGACTCAAAAACGTGCGGAAAACTCATGAAAATAGCTATAATTCTAGGGGAAACACAAGAGCAAGCAATATAAATAAAAAATCTACGAAAAAGGGTTGTCGGGGACGGATTTAATTTTTCTGGGTTTCGTTTGGGCATTTCAGCGAGCATCTGGTGGGCATTGCTGGATTCGGGGACCTCGGGCTCAATCGAGCCTCGGACTCGGTCTTCGGAAATCATGTCAAAAGGAATAAGGGGTAAGAAGAAGGGCGGAAAGGGCCGGGACTCGCGCGAACCGGTCGGCGCGAGCTCCGGCCCGCCTCATCCGAAAACTAAAGGAGGAAGAACCAACCTGTTCAGCTTGAGGAAGACGCCAGGGATGCTGTCGGACAAGCTCGTGCGTGGCCGAACTCTTCTTTCTCTCTCGATCGGTGGGTTCACCTTCGGACGTCGTCGGATGGGCTCGTGGTGACTTGGACCGGAAAACAGGTCTTCTCTTCCCCGTTTCCCTTTCTTGCTAACCTGTTTCCGGCGCCGGGTTGAGGCGCAGTGGCGGGTCGTCGGCGATGAGTCAGGCGTGACTGCCAGCCTCCTCCCTTCCTCGGTTTTCTCTCTTCCTCTCCTCCAATCCGCTCTTCCTGTTTTCTGGTTTTTTTTTTTCCTCTCCGTTTTCTGCCGTCTCTCTTTTCTTGTTTCTGGTTCTGTCCTTCTCCCTCGCCCAGAATCTTCTTCTTCTCCTTCCTTCCGGTTTTCTGCCTCTGCTCTTTTTTTCTTTTTTTTTTTCTGTTTTCACCCTCTGGAAATCGCCGTCCTCTTCTCTCGATCCTCCTCTTTTTCCCTCTGAAAATCGCCGCTTCGCTCAGCTTTCTTCTGACCCTCACTGCCCCGTCGAGCTCTTCTCTCTGGTCTGCGTGCGTCGCCGTCCGAACGGCCTCGTCGGTGTCTGCCTGTTGTCTTCCTCTCCTCCGGCTCGCTCTCGTTTCTTTTTCTGAGAATCGTCGCCGCCGTCGGAGGGGAGTCCTGTCCGAACGGTCTCCGTTGCTGTCTGCCTCTTGTATGCCCTCTGCTCCCCTCCTTTTTGGTCCCCGTGTGTCCGAGAAGAAGAGGGAATCCAAGGAAAGGGGTGATGGGTCGGAGAGAAAAGAAAAACCCAAGGAAAATGGGCTGGGCCCAAAAGGAAAGAAAAAGAAAAAGAAAAAGAAAAAGGCTGGGCATTAAAGAAAATGAACCGAAAGAAATAGATAGTTGGGCTGGAAGAGTAAAAGAATGGGCTAGACTATGCCAGCCCACTCGATAATTTTTTTTGAAATTTCGAATTTTTTAAATAAATAAATATTTTTTTTAATCTTTTCTATTAATTAATAAGTATTTATAGATGCAAAGTAAATGGGCATTTAAAACAAAATAGATCAAAAATCGGGTGTCAACACCATTTTAATCATAAACTTTTAGATGAAATTTTATTATTAGTCATTTGATCAATTTTTGTAGAAAATGTTAACACGACGGTATGTCACGTTGGATGATTGACAATAATCAAACGCTCATGTCAATGATTTTCAATAAAATTGATTAGAACGATTATATTAGAATTTTGCATAAAAGGAGTAGAATTAGATTGGCAAAATTAAAATGTTCATAGCTAAATTGAAATTCGTACAATAAGTTTAGAATTAATAGAGTAATTTTTCCCAAATTTAATGGTGATGGTGTTGCTAATGGTAATGGTGGTAAGTGGTGGGTGGCAATGCACAATGGTTGGAAGATAAATTTTTGTTAAGTGAGAGCACACAAGAAAAATGTGACCTGAAAACACATAGAAGGCTGTATTTAATAATAATGTCAACTTACAGTGACTAATTTATAAATTGGCTTATCTCATCATATTTTTCATTTTAGTAAATGAGTAAAAGGTTGGGTGCTTTAATTAAATAAATATAATAATTGAGGTACCAAATGTAACAATAATTAAAGTATGATTACCTAAGCATCGTTGTCTCAGATTAAATATAAGAAATATTGTAATAATTTTAATGCTCATGGCAAAAAGGAACGATGCCAATTTCGGTCAACGTCAAACTCAAGTGCGGTCGACAAAACTAAAAAAAGGCAAAAACAATAAAATAAAATAAAACATCATCCAACGTTGAGCTCTTGCGATAAATATCTGGATCTCGCGACAGCACGCCGCTAACGACATTTAAATAGGCCGTGACCCGGCCCGGACCGACCCAGCTAGGGTTTTCGCGTCCGGATTCCGATTCGGAGATAGTGGGGGAGGTGAAAAGGGGGAAGAAGGAATTGATTCAGCTCCATCCATCTCTCCGTCTCTCGTCGGGCTCTTCTTCAGCGGAAGATTCTTGGTTCCTGGCGAACGATAACCACTCAATCGCGTCCGGAGCGAGGTCGATCGTCTTCTTTGAGATCTGGGTCGATCTTCTCTTTCGTGCCCGAATCGTGTTCTTGGGGGAAGGAGCTTTCTCTGAGCTATGGGGAGAGGAAAGTTCAAGGGCAAGCCCACGGGCCGTCGCCAGTTCTCGACTCCCGACGAGCTCAGTAAGCTGAAAGCTCAAAGATTTGACTTTTCTTGCGAATTTCGACGACCCTCTTTCGTTTGGTATAGATTCTGATTGTTGGGAATAGCCCATTCGTTGACCTTCGGTTGGTTAGTTGTTTGTTTGGACGTGATCGGGCTGAATTTGGGTGTGGTTCTGTTTTGCTGGATCTGTTGGGTTTTGAGATCTTGGTGATGGAGGAAATAAGTGAATCTTGAGAGGAGGTGGGGATGATGGTAGTTTAGAATTTATCTAGAAAATTGATGTTTCTTTCTTGCGGTTGAGTTATGGTTTCATTGTCGTGGATGTCGAGAAAGAAACAACGAGGATGGTAGTCGGATTTAGACTTTAGTATGATTGTCCTGCTGCAATAGGGAGCAACGTGCAATTTGATTCGAGCCTAGATAAAACAGTTGTCAGCTGATGATTCTAATTTCTTTCACTAGTAAAATTTTCGATAATGATAAGGGTCTGGCGTGTTTTTTCGTAGAACCAAAGTGTTTTCTGTTTCAATGTTATTTCCTGATGGGACAAGCTGGGTTATTTTGTCAAATTGATGAATAGGATTACTTGATATCCATAACAGTGATTACAATGAGGACCGTCTAAAAACAATGATTACAATGAGAGATAGAAAAACTAAGTTTGAGTTTTGTGCTCTCTTACTTCTAAATAAGTCAATATTCAGAAAGATTGCATTTGGCAAGCTCTAGCAATTGTTATCTTTTGACAACCTGTTGTGTTTTGGCCTGACTTTACACTTGGCTAAGTTGGCTTTGTTGTTTAAATTGTTGCAGTTGCGGGTACTTCCAGTCGTCCTCGGTCATTTAAACAGGTTTCTCTCTCTCACAGAATCTTGTGTGCTGGAGGGCTTTTGTTTTATTCTTTCACACTATTTCACATGATAGTATACTAATAAGTGTATATTTTGTTCTCAGGAAGAAGCTGAGCCTGTAGAATCTGAAGAAGAATCGGAAGAAGAATCAGGAGAAGAATCTGGTGAAGAGACTGAAGTGAGTAATGCCTGTGTGCCTATTTCGGTTGAAAATGCCATTTGATTA
Organism: Angophora floribunda; assembly: GCA_014182895.1. Classification (NCBI taxonomy): domain Eukaryota; kingdom Viridiplantae; phylum Streptophyta; class Magnoliopsida; order Myrtales; family Myrtaceae; genus Angophora; species Angophora floribunda. Next base: position 32,736,784 of record CM024709.1, on the reverse strand, counting down.
TTTTCAATCGTTTGTGGTGAGACTTGGTTTGTTGAACTTTGGTGTATTTGTGCCAAACAATTGCAGAAGCGGAAAGGGACTGAAAGTGTTATTCAAATTGAAAATCCAAATTTGGTGAAGGCAAAGAATTTGAAAGCTAAAGATGCTGATGTAAGTTTGTATATCCCTGGATACATTTTAGTGTTGCCAAAACATTGGAGATCTGCTTCTTAAAATCTCACTGGGTGTTGTCTTTCAGGCGAGCAAGACAACAGAACTTTCTAGGCGGGAAAGGTTTGTAGATGCCTACTTGCTTCATATGAGATTGCTATTTGCTTGCATTAGGGTTGAACGACAGCTTTGGTGTTCTTTTAGGAGTGGTTTATTCATATTGCAACATGACAGTTTTCTGACATTCTTCAAATCTTAATGTTCTAGTCATTCTTGGTTTTTTTAGCTTGAATTCAAAGTTTTTGATATATATATTTTTTAATTCATTGAAGATGTGTTCATCTGTTAATTGTCTTTACGTGAGCAGGGAGGAGATAGAAAAGCAGAGAGCTCATGAACGATACATGAGGCTACAGGAACAAGGAAAAACAGAGCAAGCCAAGAAAGATCTAGGTAAGCAGTGTTTAGTTGAACAGAAACAGGATTTCATGTGTCCATGTAACTTTATATTCTTGGTTTTCATTAGTTATATGGGTAATTTGTTGTTCACATGTGCAACAAATTTGGGTATTTATTACCTATATCATGTAAACTGTGGTGTAATTAAGCCCTTCCTGAAATGGTTTTAATGGTTTTTAGCACCTACTATAGGTAGGCAGCAGACTTTCTAGCTAGTTAACTATGATATTCAAGTTATGAACCCCCCACTCCCCCCAAAAAAAAAAAAAAACCTACTGTACTTGAGTAATTTTTGGTAGTGTTTGCTGTTTAAAAATACTGACAAATAACTATCCCATTAAACCTCTTATTGACTTTGGAAAGGAAACTGGCTTGCTTGCTCACTTGCTATTAGCCCACTGATCTTATCACTTTCCTGTCTCTAAGAAGAACTACGGCTATGCTTTGAAGTTAGTAGTATGAACATCTTGGCGAGTTTGGATTGTGTATTGCAATGGGTAAGTTTGTCAGAGTGATGGAATAAGTATGTTCATTTTTTATGAAGAGGGAGGAAGAAGTCAACCAAGACTCAGATTGGTAGACAAGTTGTTGCCTTGTTGGTGAAGGGGAGGAAAGTAATAACTTGTATTGTAATCTGTAAGAGGTAGTTAAGTCAATCAATCTAAACAAAACAAGAAGAAGAAGAAGAAGAACGATAAGCAGTATCGTGTCTATTGTCTTTGTTGATATGCCAGAGAAGCCTAACATAATTTAAATTCTTGTTGCTAAATTCTACTGCCGCAAAGTTTAATTTGGACCCTTCATTTTGGACCTCCTATTGAAGTGTAATGTTGAAATTATTTACATTTAGTCATAGCCACTCATGATACATAAAATAAAATCTTGGATATCATAACCCTTATTCCAAGTGAATTCTAGCTAGCCGGGGTCAGGTTTGTTATTTGCGTCTAAATAAGTGCTTGCACAAATTATGTCAGTGGCTTCCAAGCTTCCTGTATGAATCATCTGAGACAAATCTAACTAGGAAGAAAGGGACCAGAGAATGGGAAATGTTAATGTCTTCTCTTTTCTTTTTTTAACTTCCCATATAGGTCAGAAATGTGTATTGCCATCTATAGTAGGATGTAGAGTTGCTCTGTAAGACTGTAAGACTAAAATCTTTCTCATTGTCTGTTAACAATTTAAACCGATATGTCTCAAGGGTGTGAATCAAGTTAAAAAAAGAATAGTCCAATTCAGTCGTGATTTATTTATGATTCAGCTGCTGATGGACCATTTGAGCTTGATAGGTAAATACATATACTGAACAACTATACGACAGCTAAATAAAGACTTGGAAAAGTGAGGACATTCTTATATGTTATCACCATGCAAACCACAGTCAATCTTGACCATGCTTGTCCATCCGTTTCTTCTTGTTGGTGTAATTGAATGATCCTTTATCATATCCGTTCCCTTCTCCTTTCTAGTTTTGGTTGTTGTGTGCTCATTATTGCACTCTTATATCCTGCAGAGCGTTTAGCCCTTATTAGGCAACAACGAGCAGAAGCTGCCAAGAAGCGAGAAGAAGAAAAGCTGGTAAAGTCTTTGAGGCTGCTATGTTTTTGTCGTTCTGGTTTCACCCTTATTGCCAAAACTGATTCCCAAACTCTCTTTCCTCTACAGCGAAAGAACAGAAGAAGGCAGAAGGTCGCAAATGATCCTTAGAGAGTGCACTGAGCAGTGTTCTCTTGGAAAAAAAAAAAAAAAGAATATGTGAAGATTAAAGACATTACTTTTCTATTTTAGCAATTGGTGCAAACAGTATATTTTTCTTCCCAGTATTACTTCTGAAAGCATGTGGTGCTGTTCTTGATTGGCCTTCCTATGAGTAAAGGCATTTCTGGTGACTATTTAGAAAATCTACGATGTTGGGCTTACTTGCAGAGCAATGTTTTGCTCAGAAGTTGCTATGGCAAGTGATTGCTCTTTACCCTGCTAGTTCAAGCTAAGAACTGCGTGTCGTCTGTCCATTGATATATGGATAATGCCGATAAAAAAACGGTGCGATAAATAAGCATTGTGATTACTACAACAGGGCGACTCGTGTTATATTTTTCATTATCATAGCTACGGTGGGATGGCGCTGTCAAGCATTTATGCGCAACGGACCTAAGGTTGATTTCGAAATAGGAATATGACCTTGCAAGGTTGATTCAATTTTCTATGACCATATTCAAGAAAAAGGCAAACGAAAAAGAAAAAGAAAAATATATCCACTTTTCAAAAATTCAATCGATATCTACACGGAATTGTCCTAAACTGAATACAAATGGAACTGAAAATGCGATCCGGTTCGGTTTGGGATGGTTTTTTGATTTTTCTATTTTTACTTTGCTTATTAGAAGTTAAGTAAAGAAAATATGATAAAGAAGAGATAAATTGTTCTATTTTTATTGAGAATTTCTGTTTGGTTCGGTTAACCGAATCGAATTGAAAATGGACGAAAATTTGGTTCGATTCGATTCTTGAAAACCCTATGTACCGTAATTGGAGGGACAAAAGTGGCCTTCGAGCCAATTTTAAAGTGTCTCATGATTGGTCAATCAGGTTGAATTTGCTGCCGTGTCTTTTCTGTCCCTCGAGTAACAAAATGTGGTTTTTGTTTTTGGGACATTCGAAAGGTGATGCCTTTACTGTCCTCAACATGCTTTTTATTATTATTATTATCATTATTATTTTTTTGGGACATTTCCTAGGTGAGCCGTTAAAATTAGGACCTGGCCAATTTTCTTTATAGTCATAGTGGATGTACCGGGTTGGAATCAGGTCTAAAGGTGCTCCCCCTAGCCTGACTATGCGAGGGAGGTAAACTTCGTTGGCAGCTGAAACATGATGGAGAAGATGGAAAAAAGGTGAGCAAATCGCGTAATTCCTAGCTCCATTTGCCGTGGAACGACTAGATTGCAAACCCTCATTTCCCATTTACTTTCTTCACTAAGCCTCCATTTGGTTTGTCGAAAATAACTTCCAAAATTTTTCTTTCTAGTTTTTCTGATGATCGTTTCACGAAAAAAAATTCACCGGGGGAAAATATTTTTCATAAAGAAAAAAAAAGTCTTTTAAAGTGGAGAAAATGTTTTCCATTTTTCAAATTGGAGAATATATTTTTCACATGCACTCTCTCTTATCTCACACCCTTACTAGCCCCAACTTTTTTTCTCTTTTATTTTTTAAAAGCTTTGAATTTTTAATTTTTAAATTCGAATATTTTAATTTTTTATATTTTAAAAAAATTCAATTATTATTACTATTATTATTATTTTCTTTTATCTGTTTTTTTTTACTTTCATTTCTGGTTTTCTTTTATCTTTTTTATTATATTTTAAAAATATTGTTATTTTCCTAAAAAATAACTTTCATGAAAATATTTTCTTGAAATGGTCCATTTTCCACAAAACAAATGGAGAATATGTATTTTTGCGAAGGTCTTCTGTTGATTATTTTTGTGGATTGTGTTAAAACACAGGAACACCAGAAAATAATGCTCAAGCAACTACTGTCCGCCCTAAACGAAAGAAAACTCTTTCTCCGTCCTAGGACCTGTTCTCGTTCGTTGAAGAGTCTACGGACTCTGTCTTTGAAGGAAAAATAACGGGGTGCTTAATGTCAGCCTGAACTTCAGAGGAAAACCGTCTAGCAAACATAGATATGCAATTAGCTTGCCTAATTACATGATGATTTGTCAAAGCCAATTCTACTCTGAAGCATTCCGAAACGCAATCTTTTGAAGCATGGAACTCAAATGCTTCATGACTCGGTTCACCAGATGGTTCATTACTGGGTCTACTTTGTATGGGTTTGCTGCTTTCTCATTAAGTTTTCGTTCACCAAAATGTCCATGGTTTGGTCTACGATGACATCGTGTATGCATTCTGAAGATTGAGACTAACTCTGCGGCACTAAACTTAAAATTAAGCAAGGAGCCAAGGCCTGTGTGCTCGATGAATTAACTGGGACGTAGGCGTGATGACAGTCCTAATGCAATGCAATTTTGTTTGTTCCAGTTGCATCTAATGAATTTCTTTATGATGGTTGATTTAGTATACTACCTAGGAGCAGCAAACCGGAGAGAGAAAGAGGAAGAGGATGGAGCATGAAGCTATTAGTGTGAAGAAGCTAGAGAAATTGAGACCTTGGAAGAGTGCCCGAAGCAAATGGGTGCCTGCCATGCACAGTTTATTTGTAAATTTTCATCAGTGCTTCTCGAAAGATTTCTGAGGATTACTAATTTCAAGTGTGAAGGCAAGCCTTGGACTTCAAATGAACAGAGTTAAGAACCTAATGGATTGAAACTGTTCTTCTCTGACGCATTTCATTTTTAAATGTGATTTTGTCTTTTATTTTTCCTTTTATAAGAAATTTCTGATATTTGCCATCATCCTCTTTCAGGCAATCGTCCATTTCCCTCTCGATTTGATACAGTCTCCACTTCGACATGGACTTGCAAATGACTAGCATGTGAGCTTGCAACCACTCCACTCTTTCTTTTAGGTCATTTGAACCAAAATAGTTCGGATTCTGGTGGATGACCAGCCATCCCAAGAACTTAACCAGCTAGCTTATGAATTTGAGACTCCAGTAGGGGAATCCTAGTGAGAAAAATCTTAGCCACTTCAGGCCATCGCTTCACATTCTGCCACATTTTAGCAATGTAATAAGCCACTGCCGCCACTTCATATGCTTCATCCTGCATTGTGCATGGACACTATCAATCCTATGTAATACCAATGCCCCCAAGAAGATTTCTTTCTCGGTCACCGGGTGTGTTTTTCTTCTCCAACCACAACAAAAAGCTCCATTCCTATACCAGAAAGAGCACCTGGTCCGTTCATCTCTGGAGCTCAGGACCTCATTGAATGTTCAACCCACTCAATGCATGAGGGACAAATTTCTGTTAATGCACAAGTGAATTCATGAATTTGCAAAAAACATCTACAGGAAAATCAAATTGAATGACAATGCAATACAAGCTTCTATGCAAAGATTACTCAGTCCTTGTATATGATTGTCGACAAACCAACTACAGTTAACATGCGCTATAAGTATTAGAAATTCAGAACATGACAGAACTAGTGAAAGGACACTATAGCAACGAGAAGACAATATGAAGCTACCATGTCTAGAACTGGGAAGCCCAGTTCGATTTAGCAACAGCTTGCTGAGCTTCCTTAAGAGTTGTTTTGCATTTAACACTTATGCACAACCCGATTTGAATCATAGGATGCTGCAAGCAGCAAACCAAGTAAATAGCATTAGGTCATTCCAACCGAATTTGCATTTCCAAAGAAAATCCCTCTCCCTATGCAGAAAAGGAAGAGAACGAGGGGAAAAAAACAATATTACATGCAAACTCAATTAATTGAGACACGTAAAAAACAAAACAAAAACTACTAAAGGGGACTCTGCAATCATGTGACGGCAAGGAAAAGAAAACAGAACAGTTGCATAGATGTTGGAACAAGCTAATACAAAAATGCTCACATAGTTTGAGATAAAATTCAACATTCAAAGATCACAAATACCAGGAGTAAACTGTGAAGCATAGTGTCTTTTCAAATACAAGATATCTCTTTCTTTGTCAAATAACTTGTAACTTGAAAGTTCTAAAGACGTTTCAAGGTCAAAAAACAGAACAGTTCAACCAAAAAAAAGATATCTTGTATTTGTAGAGACACTACTCCTCATCCCTTTTTCTATTGTGCTTGGAGACACCAATATTCTCTTAACTGGTCTAAATCTGCCCTTTTCTTTTGAGTTTGTAGACACTACTCTTCTATTGATTGGCCTAAGTCTGCCAAGTGACGCCAAAGTTACACGCTAGAATCTAATTCTAGGATGTTGAGACAAAATTGCCTCTCATCTCTGGTGAGCACTTCAAAAATATTTGTGCCTTTTAATCTCAAAATCTCAAAAAAAAAAATAATGCTGTAATGTCGCAATGTTGTCCACTCAGACCTCCGTGGAGAGGGTGAAATTCTAACTCTTTTGAGTTTCCTTAGATATTTATGGCTTCAGGAAATCTTTTGAGACTAGTAGGAAACAACTTTAGCACTTTAAGCTCCCTGCATTTGCAGCCATTTGCAGCCAATTCATCAATTGAGGTGTACGATAGGTCCATTTCCTATAGCAGAACAAGCTTTCCAAAGACATTTGGAAGTGTGCTTACCTTATTGCCACCACTTAAAGTAAGCTTTCGAAGATTCTTGAACAATCCATTGGAACAGTGATTTTACGCAATGCTTTACATTCACAATGTAAACCTCCTTTTCTTCAAACATTGATTGCATATCTATTTTTGTAATATCAAGATAAAGGGTAAATATTATTGTGCTTAACGTTCATATATGTGATAGGTCGATCGTTTGGGATCGAGACTAGTGACTTAGGCTTCCTTGGATTGATTGGATTGTTAGAGCGCTCAAGCTAAGCCTTTCTTTGGAGATTGATCGCTCCCTCGCTCACTAGTACTATAGTGAGAGAAAGTTCTAGAGAGAGCTCTGGAAGAGAAATGAACTTTGTTACTAAAATAGCTTGGATGATTATAATGAAGGGGAGGGCATGCCTTCTTATACAAGATGGCCTCTTGTTACAACCGTTGATAGAATTTTGATTCAACAGACGAGATTGCATATCCTGACCTACCAACTATCGACATTTATGCTAAGAGAATTCTAGAACCCATCGCAATTATTGTCTCACCCATCCTTGAGAATGTTCTGGAAACCCTAGGCGATCTTGGACGGTTTTCCTCAATCACGACCGTAACACTGACAGCTGCATAGTCAAAGGGAAACAAATTAATGGATTCATGTTACAAATATACAAAAGTTATTTCATTTCTTGAAGTGAACTTACTTATTTAGTATAATTTTTCTACTAGACTAAATCAAATTACTTGAATGAAATCAATTAAAGCTTCAATTTGCAAGAATGCATAACCCATTTCTAGAACGGGATTTGAATATTTCCTTTTTGTCCATTTTAAATTTTTATAATTAATTTGATTCTAAGATATTAAAATTGAATGAATGTCATTTGTGTCGCAAAATAATATATTCTAAGAGTCATATTATAATAGTATTTGAATTTGTTAATTAAGTGATAAATGTAAAGAAATAGGCAATATATTGAAATCCTAAATGCAATATTCTTAAATGACTAATATGCTTCAAACATGAATTGTAGTGTAAAATATACATATATGTTTATATAAGGAAAATTGTGCAAATTCAATCCTAAATCTATTGTATGACGATCAATTTAGCCCTCAACCTCTCAATTATACTTATTTATTCCTAAATAATTTGCCAATGTAGTCATTTTGGCCAATTTTGGCTAGAAATCATTGATGTATACATCGGCCATACAATGTGGAAATACCGGCACTAACATAGAAATTTTTTTCAATGTTTCAAATTATTTTATATTCTTTTCATTTTCTTTTCATTTTTTTTAATTTCTCTTCACTATTCATAACTCCCAAAGTGCAATTGATTGATGGCTGATGAGGGTTTGCGAGGCCCTGCACACCTTTGTTGACATTGGGCAAAGGCCACCTTGCCCTCCTCAGCCACGGGTGACCTGTAACCCTTGCGGTCTTGTAGAAGGCCTCAAGCAAGGGTTGTGACTCTTGATGGTGCGTGTAGGGCCATGAGAAAGGCTACAACCCTCGCCCACATCCACCAAGGGCTATAGGCCCTCACCTAGATCTAGCAAGAGTCACCAAGCCCTTGCCGTTACCAACCTTGTGCAAAACCACCGATGAAGGCTTGCAACCCTCACCTGTCGTACCCAAGGCCACAAGCAAGACTGCAACCATTGCCCAGATCTAGACAAAGCCATTTACCTCGCTGTCTGCAAATAAGGTCGTAGCCCTTGGCTTTTGCATGGCCAATGAGGACATCCAGGTCCTTTGCCTTTGGCTAGTGAGGATTGCCGGCAACCAATAGCCTTGGTAGGAAAAATTGTCTAAAAAGTTATAAACTTATTATACTTCTGTCAATTCAATCATAAAATTTTCAATTTTACTAATTAATTCCTAAGCCTTTTGACAATTTGCCAATTGAGTCCATTCAACCAATTTTGGTCAAAAATTGCTAATGTAGATATCAATCGTCCTATATAACATAACTGGTGCTGACATGGAAAAATATATATATATATATATATATATATATATATATATTTTCCTTTTTTTTTTTCATTCTTTCTTCATGGGTTGCTAAGTCCTTGTTGAAGGCCAGTGAGAGCTAGTCTTGCTAGTTTTGGGTGAGGCTCGCCCTTGCTAGATTCAGCGAGTGAGCCTTGCCCAAAGCTAGTGAGGTCGACCCTCATCGGGTTTTGGCGAGGCTTGACCTTGCCGAACCGGTGAGGATGTGCCTTCTCGAGGTTGGCGAGGTTCCCTCTTGTTAGATTTGAACAAGGCTTGCTTGTGACTAAGGTGACCTTTATCGGTCATAGCTTGTAGCTAGTCGTTAGCCATCACCAAGGCCTGGAGCGATGGGTGGCAACCGGTGAAGGAAGAAAGAAAAAGAAAGAAAAGAAAAGAAAAAAGAAAATTTTTAAGAAGTTAATAGGTTTTGTCAACGTTAGCATCAACTATTTCACATAGGACGGTTGACATTCACATTAGCGATGTCCGACCAAATTTGGCCGCATAGACTCACTTGACAAATTATCAAAATGTTTACGATTCAATTAGTAAGATTGAAAGATTTAAGATGAATTAACAAAAGTGCAATATGTTTAGGACTTTTTGGACTGTTTTTTTTACCCCAAGAAGATGAATGGTTGATGGGAAAAAAAAAGAAAAGAAAAATAATTTTTTTAAATTTTTCTATAAAAATTATCTACGTGTTTACCATGCCATGTTAGATAGTCAATGGCCGTATTGGTGATTTTCGGTCAAAATTGACTAGAATGACTATATTGACAAATTATCAAAAGATTTGGACTAAATTAACATAATTAAAAGATTTATGACTAAATTGTCCTCCGCTAAATAGGTTTAAATTTTTTGGACAATTTTCCCTATTTAAATATGGGCATGACATTTTAAAATCAATGGATATCCGTAAATTCGCTTTTTATTTTTATTTTTATAAAAAATAAACTATATTATTTAGGTACCATTTAAAGATATCTTTATCTATTTATTCAAGTTTGAAATCAATTTTAGATTTAAAAAATGTGAAAATTTGTCTAACTAAAAGTAAAGGCCACGAACTATGTCCTTATCCATATTTCTAAAATATTGAAGTTTAGTGTTGCTTTATTCACCGTATCCTTTTTGATGCACAGGTCTAATTATTTAAAAATAATAAGCGGCAAATTTTTTTTGGTCGGAATAAGTGGCAGTTTAAATGCATCAACATTAAGTACTCTTATGATTTAGGGCTTTAGCATGTCTTTTGATAGAGAGGAATGTTTATTTCTGGATGCGTTGATGTGTTTTCCCTCTCTCTCTATATATAGCGAGAAGAAGAGGAAGCTGGTAAAGTCTTTGAGGCTGCTATATTTGTCGCTTTGGTTTCCCCCTCACCGCCAAAGCTGATTCAAAAACTCTCTTTCATCTACAGCCAAAGAAAAGAAGAAGACAGAAGCTCACGGATGATCCTTAGTGAGTGCGCGGAGCAGTGTTCTCCTGGAAAACAACAAAAAGAATATGTGAAGATTAAAGACATTACTTTTCTATTTTAGCTACTGGTGCAAACAGTATATTTTCTCTTCCCAGTATTACTACTGAAAGTATGTGGTAACGTTCTCGATTGGCCTTCCTATGAGTAAAGGCGTTTATGGTGACTATTTAGAAAATCTACGATGTTCAGCTTGTTTGCAGAGCAATGTTTTGCACAGAAGTAGCTACATCAGTTAACCGCTCTTTCCCATGGTAGTTCTGGGTAAGAACTAGGGGTGATCATGGTCCGGGTTGGGCCGGGCCAACCCTTAACCCTAGGACCAACCCGCACAGTGTTGGTCCTCAAATTTTAGGACCGAGGACTAACCCTATTGAGCCTGGGACCAAGGACCGGACCGACCCAATGGGTTCGGTCCAGTTCCAGGGTCAACTCGGGACCAACTAATAATTTCTTTTTGTTTTATTTTTTGAATTCTTCTCTATTTTTTTTCCCCGCGTCAAGCCAGAGGAGGTCTCACTTTTCCTCTCTACGTTTTTCCAAGAAAACCCCTGCAAAACTCTCTCCCTCGAGCTCCTCTTTCTCTTCTGTTCCCTTTTGTTCTCCCTCTCTCCTTTGCTTTGTTGACCTAACCCCCTCGATTTTCTGCCACCTCTGATCCCTCTGCCTTTGACCTGCACCTCGGTTTTTTAGTCTTCTTCTACAGGTGATGTTCTATGCGGGCAGAAAGAAGGGAGGAAGAAGAAAATGGGCTAGGCCCGTGTGGAAAAGAAAAGGGAAAAGAGGAAGTGGCCAGCCCAATGCTGTGAGTCTTGCGGTCAACACTATTGAACCCATATGATTTTTATTTTCTCTTTTGATTAAAAAAATTATAAACAATATTTTAGATATACTATATATATATTCAGGGTTGGTCCGGGTTGGACCGACCCTAAACTCTTGGGACCAAGGACCAACCCGCACAGTGCTGGTCCCGGAATTTCGGGACCAAGGACCAACCTAGTCCCCCTAAGAACCGGACCGGGACCAACAGGGTTGGGCCGGTCCAGGGTTGGTCCAGGGTTGACCCTGGACCGATGCTCACCCCTAGTAAGAACCGTGTGTGCCGATGATTGTCCACTAATATATGGATAATTCTAATAAAAAGAGGACATGATATTGTGTTTACTTCATTATCACAGCCATGATGGGATCACGCTGCCAAGCATCTCTGCTCAATGTACCCATGGTTGATTTTGAGATTGGATCATGAGGTTTCAGGGTTAATTCAATCTTCTATGATCATATGTGAGAAATAGAGTACAAATATGTTGAGGACAAAACTGACCCACTTTTCAAATATTCTTAAAACTAGTATGTTCTTTTACTTGAGGGACGAAAAGGGCTGTGGACAGCTTAAATTTGAGCCAATTCTAAAATGTTACATATGGCATCATTGTCCAATCAAACCTCGGACGTCCCATAGATGTCCATAAGTTACTAATTTGACCAGTTATATAAGTATTGGTCAATCAAATTGAATTGCTACGGTGTATGATTTTGCGGACGAAAAAATTATCAGCCATCCATTTTATCCATCAAATAAGAAAATCTGTTTTTTCTTTTTTCGGGGACGTTTGAAAAGGGATAACTTTACTGAACTCAGCGTGCTTTTTTGGGAACATTTTGTAGGCAAGGCATTATAACTGGGAATAGGCCAATTTTCTATAGGTACTAAGATGGCTCAACTAGTTTCTAGTCATGGTGAATGTACTGGGGTGGAATCAAGTCTAAAGGTCCTCGCCTATCAGAGTATACACGGAGGTAAATGTAGTGCACGGTGACATATGGCCGACTTTGTTGGCAACTGAAACATAATGGAGAAGACGGAAAAAGGTAAGAGAGAATGTGTGAAACTCTCACAGTTGGGTAACTGATGCAAATAGTTACTGAATTTTGGTCCAATGCAATATATGGTCATCGAACTTTAAATTTATTTAATATGATCCATGAACTTTAGCGTTGCCCGTGAACTTTATATTTATTCAATGTAATTTCTGGACTTTCGGTAAACGTCCAATTTATTCCATGAACTTTATGAAAATATTCAATGTTGTTCCTTAACTTTAGGACAAAGACTGGTTTTCAATGACCTATTTAAGTTACACAATGATGAAACAAATTCCACAATTATGCTGGAGGGGATCTTAAATACCCAGCCCCAACTCTTTGAAACAAAGACAGATTCTAAAGATTATACATTTTTTCCTTCAATTTTAAACTCAAACGCACAGTAACCAAACCAGAAGGAAGTGCTGGCAACTCACAAAGCATGTCGCAGTGAAGTAGATCAAGAGTCTCCAACTTGGAAAGATGCTTAATTTCGGAAGGTATGTTGCAAATACCAGAATATTGCAGCTTCAAGATTCTGAGATTAATTAGCTCCCCAATGCCTCTAGGAATCTCCCCTTTTAAACTCCTACATGAGGAGGCATGTATTTCTTCAAGGCTATGTAGACGCCCAATAAAACCAGGAAATTCTGTTATGAAGCAATAGTCCATCTTTAACACTCTCAACCTCTGCAAATTTCCAAAGAAATCTGGCAATTTTGAAACGCCTGTTCCTGACATATCCAGCTCCTCTAAAGAGTTTAATTGGCCGATGGAGTTTGGAAGTTCTCGTATCCAGCAACAATTCCTCAATGACAAGCGTTGAAGTTTCACCAGCTCTCCAATTCCATCAGATAGTTTGCTAATCTTTGAATTATCTACTGAGAGTATTGTAAGTGATGTCAGGTGTTCAAAAGAATGAGGCAAGAGACTTAATGACAAGCAATTGGAGGCACAAAGAGTTTCAAGTTTCTTTAAATCACCTTCCAAGGGAATTTCTTGCACAGAAGTCTCATCAATGAGGAGTTCTTTCAAAGCTTCCAAGCCACCCAGTTCGGCAGGCAACATGTCGAGTTCAGTGCAGGACTTCAAATTCAAGCAAAGCAAATTTTTGAGACCGCCAACTGAAGGATCTAGATGGACCAGCCGAGAGCATCGCTCTAGAATCAGTATCTCCAATTTCGGGAAGCTAGAAAATGTAGGACTTATGAGTAAGTCAGTGCAACCAGTGAGATTTAAGACTTTTAATTGCATCATCTGTAAAACAGAAGATAAAACATCATAACAAATGTTAGATAATTAACAAAATAAATGCATTAGAGCAGGAATCGGAAACCACCTTAATTTTAATCCAACCTCCCCAGTCTTCGGTGACTTTGCTCCATGAAAGATCAAGAATGACTAGTTCATGTTGGGGATGCGAATATGCGACGAAAAATAAAGTAGGGAAGAAAAGAGGGCAAGCAGGAATTTTTACGTGGAAAATCCTTCTAAAATCAAGAAGGGAAAAACCACGGTGCCGCACTAGGCAATCTCTTCACTATCAGTATCAGTGTTACAAGCTCAGGTTACAAAGCTTCAGCGTTACAACTATAAAAGAAATTGCCCCTATTTATAACAGGAGTCTAGGGCATACATATTAAAGGAAATTACATGTAAGATATTAGCAGTAATATAAACTCTATTTCCTTTAATATCTCAGGATGGGTGACCTGCTGGGAAGTGCCTACCCACAATAATATTTTTCTCCATCAGACTCCACAATTCCATCAATCTCCCACTTGGAGGCTGATCTTCAAAAAACAGCAATAATCTTTTATAGTCTTCATCTTTTCAACCCAAATTGTCCTAGTGCGGCAGCCCCCCTCATCACTTATCATGGAGGCCAACTGAGGCAATGCACAACCTCAGTTTCTCTATGGTGACAACCTTTGTTAACATATCTGCTGGATTTTCTGCACCAAGAATCTTCTTTAATGACAATGCCCCGTCATTTATTAACTAACGAATTTGATGATATTTTAACTCAATGTGTTTTGTCCTTGAGTGAAATACCAGATTCTTTGCAAGACAAATAACACTTTGACTATCACTGAAAGGAACACTATTATCTTGCTCCTTGCCTATCTCCTTCAGAAAATTTTTCAACCAAATCATCTCTTTACCAGCTTCAGATATAGCCACATACTCTGCTTCGGTGGTTGAAAGAGATACACAAGTCTGAAGTCTAGACATCCAACTGATTGCAGTGCCACCTAAGGTAAAAACATAACCCGATGTACTCTTCCTATGATCCAAGTCACCACCAAGATTTGCATCAACAAAGCCTTGTAAAGTTGCACTATTTTTCATAAAACATAATGACATACCTGAAGTGCTTTTCGGTATCTTAATAACCACTTTACAGCTTCCCAATGTTTTATTCCTGGATTTGCCATGTATCTGCTCACAACTCCCACTGCATGAGCTATGTCTGGTCTAGTACACACCATTGCGTACATTAAACTACCAACAGCTGATGCATAAGGCACTTTAGCCATATACTCCCGCTCTTCATTCGTTTTTGGTGACTGCTCCTTTGAGAGCTTGAAGTGACTTCCTAAAGGAGTACTTCTGGGCTTTGCATTCTGAACTCCAAATCTGTCAAGCACTTTTTCAATGTACTTTTCTTGAGATAACTTTAGAATTCCTTTAGATCTATCCCGCATGATCCTCATCCCAAGAATCTGATTCGCTGCGCCCAAGTCCTTCATCTCAAACTCTTTTGACAATTGCTGCTTCGCATGTTGATCTCTCTCATGCTAGATCCCGCAATGAGCATATCATCCACATACAACAGCAAAATAATATAGCAGTCATCAAATTTTTGAAATAACAACAGTGATCCATGTCACTTCTAGTGAACCCGTTACCACACATAAATGTGTCAAATTTTTTGTACCACTGTCGAGGAGCCTGTTTCAAGCCATACAGACTTTTATTCAATTTGCAGACATAATTTTCTTTTCCAAGATCTTGAAAACCTTCTGGTTGTACCATATAAATATCCTCCTCCAAATTACCATGGAGGAATGCAGTCTTAACATCTAGCTGCTCTAGATGTAAATTCTCTGCAGCAACAATACTCAATACTGACCTAATAGTAGTCAATTTCACAGCTGGAGAAAAAATCTCTGTATAGTCAATTCCTTCTTTTTGCTGAAACCCTTTTACCACTAACCTTGCTTTGTACCTCTTGCTGCCATCGGGTTCTTCTTTGACCCGATACACCCACTTGTTCTCGCAATGCCTTCTTCCCATCTGTAACCGAGTTAACACCCAAGTTTTATTTTTCTCGAGTGAATCCAACTCATCCTGCATTGCTAACTCCCACTTAACAGAATCTTCAACCTGCATTGCTTTCGAAAAATTTTCTGGTTCGCCAGCGTCAGTCAAAAGCAAATAATGCAATGACGGAGAATATCTTTGTACATGTTTAGGTGTTCTACTAGATCTTCTCAAAGTGGGATCAGGTGTACGTGATTCTTGTTCAGCAACAGTTTTAGGAATTTCAACCAGAACACTTTTAGAATTTTCTTCCAATTCAATCTCTGTATTTTCCACCAAATTTTCCTTCACACTAGATTCTGCCACAGATTTATCCTTGTACAACATATTCTCATTGAACGTAACATCAGCAGTTCTTATTATTTTTCTATTTTGTTCATCCCAGAACCGATAGCCAAAATAATCAGAACCATATCCGATGAAAAAACACTTTTTAGTTTTTGCATCAAGTTTATCTCTATTTTCAAAATCTACGTAGACATAGGAAACACAACCAAAGACTTTCAGATGCGAGAAATTTACCTTCTTTCCACTCCATTCTTCTTTTGGTAACTTGAAATCAAGTGGAACCGAAGGTCCTCTATTAATTAAATATGCTGCCGTATTAA
Source organism: Angophora floribunda (assembly GCA_014182895.1). Lineage (NCBI taxonomy): Eukaryota > Viridiplantae > Streptophyta > Magnoliopsida > Myrtales > Myrtaceae > Angophora > Angophora floribunda. The sequence goes on along the minus strand of CM024709.1, from coordinate 32,720,694 downwards.
TTGCATCTGCCCAAAACATCTTGGGTAATCCTGCATGCAACCTCATACTTCTTGCACGCTCATTTAGAGTTCTGTTCATCCTCTCAGCAACTCCGTTTTGCTGCAGTCTATTTGGAGCAGTTCTTGTCATTCTGATTCCATTCTCTGCACAAAATTGCTTGAATTCCTTGCTATCATATTCACCGCCATTATCAAACCTTAAACATTTAATTTTCAGGCCAGTCTGGTTCTCCACTTCAGCTTTCCACCTTTTAAAAGTAGCAAACACGTCAGATTTATTTTTGAAGAAAATAAACCCATACCTTTCTGGTGGAGTCATCAATAAACGTGACATAATAGCGCGAGCCTCCAAGGGATTGCACAGGAGCTGGGCCCCACACATCTGTATGCACCAACTCTAATTTTTCTTTCTTTGGTTCTTTTCCAATTTTCGAAAAACTAGCACGTTTATGCTTACCCATAACACAATCTTCACATAGACCAATATCTATGGACTTCAAATCAGGCAATTTTCCCTTAGATGCTAATATCTTCATTCCTTTTTCGCTCATATGTCCAAGCTGCGGTGCCATAATTTAGAATCAATTTCCGATTCAGCAATTGCTGCAGTTTCTCTATTGATTTCAGTCATGTAGAGCGTTCCTGACTTTGTTCCACGTGCTACAATCGAGCACCTTTAACAATTTTCCAAGAGCCATCCCCAAAAATAGTCCTCGTAACTTGTGCTGTCTAGTTGACTTATAGAGATCAGATTTCTCTTAAGTCCTGGAACATATCTGACATCATGCAACTTCCATTGATATCCGTTAGTAGATTTTATATAAATATCACCCTTTCCCATAATATCCAAAGGTTCATCATCAGCAAGATAAACCTTTCCAAATTTTCCAGCAACAAAATTGTGCATTAATTCTTTGCATGAAGTAGAGTGAAACGACGCACCTGAGTCAAGAATCCATGACTCAATTGGACTATCAATGCTCAAAATTAAGGCATCACTATTTTGAGTCTCTTCAAAAGTTACATTCACAAATTTTTCTTCATCTTGATTTCGATCTCGATATTGAGTTTTCTTCTTTGGGGCTCTACAATCTCGTTTCAGATGTCCTTTCTTTTCACAATTCCAGCAAATAATTTCACCACGAGGTCTCGATTTGCTTCTCCCTCTGGACTTTGATCTACCATGATACTGGTTTCGCCCTCGTTGATTGCTTCTCCCTCTGCCTTCAATATTTAAGGCAGCATCCGAAAATTCACCCGATTCTCTTCTACGAATATCCTCGCTAAGAATCAGATCTCGGATTGCTTGAAGCTTCAACTTTTTCTTACCAGACGAACTGCTCACTGCAGTCACAGTTGCACTCCAACTTTCAGGTAGAGAAGATAATAAAATTAAAGCTTTTACCTCATCATCAAATTTGATATCCACCGAACTCAACTGAGTCGTGATCACGTTGAATTCGTTGATGTGATCTGTCACGAAGCACCCTCGTCCATCTTCGATTGAAAAGACGACGCATCAAATATACCTTGTTTGATGCAGAAGGTTTCTCGTACATGTCAGACAACGCCGCCATCAAATCCACCGTTGTCGCCTCATTGGCAATGTTGAAAGCAACGTTCCGCGCCAATGTAAGACGAATCAAACCTAGAGCTTGTCGATCTAACAATTCCCACTCGCTTCCTTCATAGATTCTGGTTTCTCTCCGGACGAGAGGTTGATGCAAATTCTTCGATACAGCATATCCTCGATCTACATCTTCCGAAAACCAAAATCCTTGCCATCGAACCGATCAATCTTCACCTTTCCTTCGTCCATATTCGCTCCCACTATTTCGCCAAAACCAGGCTCGATACCGCTTGTTGGGGACGCGAATATGCGACGAAAAATAAAGTAGGGAAGAAAAGAGGGCAAGTAGGAATTTTTACGTGGAAAACCCTTCTAAAATCAAGAAGGGAAAAACCACAGTGCCGCACTAGGCAATCTCTTCACTATCAGTATCGGTGTTACAAGCTCAGGGTTACAAAGCTTCAGCGTTACAATTATAAAAGAAATTGCCCCTATTTATAACAGGAGTCTAGGGCATACATATTAAAGGAAATTACATGTAAGATATTAGCAGTAATATAAACTCTATTTCCTTTAATATCTCAGGATGGGTGACCTGCTGGGAAGTGCCTACCCACAATAATATTTTTCTCCATCAGACTCCACAATTCCATCAGTTCAGTCAGATTAAATTCTGTTGCTTCAAAATTTTTGGGGCACCATTGCCAACGAAGCCACCTTAACTTTGGAAATACATTTGCGAAATTTCCAGACATACTTGCATGATCGATTTTCAAGAACCTTATGTTTGGCAAGCTCTTGAAATTTGTTTCTGTGAATTTATTGGGATGGCGATTTTTGAAGTCAAAACAGAGGACTTCCACCTCTTCCATTCCCTACATTTGCCAAGAGTAACAAATCTCAAGCTATGGAACATGATTTGACAATTTTGCCATGTGATAAGGACTAGAGTGCTTTCTTTTCTGTGCATGCAAGGAAAATCTTTAGATGGTAAAATAAGTCAAGCTGGACAGCATATTAGACCTTATATGTCAAGGCTTTCATTTTGCGGAATAGATTAAACGATTGAACCATAAGCTTTTACCTCTTTCCTGTTGATTACTTTCACGTCTGTATCATGCAAAAAGAGTCTTCTGCACCTTCCAGGATCTCCTCCTTCATCTACAGATCCACTGAGGTGCTTCAACAGCTTATGTATCCCCAGCAAGTTGTCTGCTTGAATTTTTACTAAGGGCATCAAAACATGGTGAGAAGGCAAAAGCTCTCGCTCAGGCCACATATATGATGCAATTCGGCTATCCACACCATTGGCAAAACATGCTATGTCCCAAAATATTTGTTTCTGCTTTTCATCTAATGCTTCATAACAGATTTTCGAAATCTCCATACAATCCTTCAAAACCTCTCGAGAGTTCTCCTTCTGGGGTTTTATCAAGTCCGCTATCTTCCTCCAATCTTCTATTGTTTTTCCACGCAGAAATGAACCAATAATTTCAATAGTAAATGGAACCTGCCCTGTAGCTTTGATAATGTGCTTCCCAATTTCAGGATAGCCAGGTATTAAACCGTGTGTTCCTAAAGCATGCTTGCGAAAAAGTTCAAGAGCTTGATCATTATCCATCTCATTCACTTCATATGTACGAACCAGGCCTCGAGAGTCATATGTTTGGAGAATTCCACCATTTTCTGAAGTAACAATTATGCGACTTCCAGAACCAAACCAGTCAAGCTGGTCTCCTACAAGATCATGAAGATGAGACTGTTCTTCCACATCATCTAGGACAATAAGAACTTTTATGTTGCGAAATACATTCAGAAAAAACTTAACTCCTCCTTCAAAAGAAGCAACATCACCATCTCGCCCAAGAATATCGCAAATCAACTTAGTTTGCACAAACTGAATACCACCTGCATTTTTTGCCGTTTCTCCAATCTCTGCTAGAAAGCTACAACCATCAAAACAAGAGGAGAGTTGGTTGTATACGGCCTTCGCAATAGTGGTCTTGCCGATTCCATTAGTTCCATGGATTCCAACAATGCGCATTCCAACCTCATCATCATCTATTTCCAATAACTTGAGCACATCCTTCACTCGATCATTTATACCAATTACATGTTCAATAGTGGCAACTGAGGTTTGCAACGATTCCAAAGGAAAACTAGGAAGTTTCAACTCTTTGATATGTCGAAGGGGTGGAATCCATTCCATATTAGGACACTCCCATATCCTTAACGCAGAGAGATTAGGAAGTGATGAGAGGGCATGAAGATCACTCTCTGTGTACTCTACTATAGGTAGCTCACCAATTTCCAAACGCTTGAGGCTAGTAAGCTCACGAAGTGGTGGGAGACTTCTGCACCCTGCACAATGAAACAACCGTAGCTCAACTAACTTGGGCATGTAAGACATCCAGCTTGGAAACCTAGAACCCCCATAGCCTCTTATTTCTAGGCTTCGAAGATTTAAGCTGGGCTGCAGCTCTTTGAGTAGAATTTCATCACTTCCTTTTCCGGCAAACACTAATACTAGTGAAACTAGGGAATCCTTTTCCTTCAAGTTCGCAGCATTTGATTCTTCTACTGCATCTTCTATTTCTCCCTTTACTTCAATTTTGAGGCATCCTCTCAAGTGGCTTAATCTGTTCAACTCCCCCAGCCCACCATAATTGTTTGGACAAAAATCATCCCCAGGCAAAAGGAAATCTGTTAAAGTGTGCAAAAGAGTCAACTGGCCCAACCCATGTGGCATATGAGATAAGGCATTACAATTGCTAACCTCTAGTTGTCTGAGGTTGACCAATTTTCTCATATCCCTAGGCAATTCCATTAGCTTGTAACACATATTGAGTTTAAGTACTTGCAAGGTTTGCAATCTTGTCATAGAATCAGGAAGACTTATGATTTCTTCATTTTCAGAGAGATCTAGAAATGTCAAGTGCTTCAACTCACAAATGGAACTTGGCAACTTCTCGATCCCACTATCGTGACAATCCAAAACACGCAAGAACTTGAAACTAGAAATGAGTTCGCAAAGAGTTTTTTCACCCATTTGAGCTTGACATCTTGAGCTTTTTGTTCTATCCAATTTGATGAATGTCTTCAGATGTTCTGCTCCAAGTAGAGTAGTTGGAAGTCCCCGCGATAAATCTAAAGTTGAATCCCACGATACATGAAGGGTTCTTTCACTTATTGACGACCATAGCTGATAAATGTGTTGAGAATACTCAGTTTGAGCAACCGTGCATGCTAGCTCGTTCATTAAATTATGCATCTTACAAGACGGCACATTGCCAAGTTCATCTTTAGTGCAGTCTTGAAAGAAATTTCTCCTTAGTAAATCCATGAAGTAGTCATGAGCAATATCTTCCATATCATTGTCGATGGGCCAGATAAATCCTTCTGCCATCCAAAGACTTGTCAACATTTGTTTATTGATCACCCAATTTCTAGGAAATAACGAACAGAAGTCAAAGCACTGTTTCAGATGGGATGGAAGATGCTGATAACTGAGTACAACATGTGCGGTTATCCCATAATAATCCTGTTCAGCACAATTTGGGATGACCAACTCAAAATGTAACCACTCAGCTTCAGTTTTCTTGAAGAATAATATGCTTCCGATTGTTCGCAGAGCCAAAGGGATTCCAAGACATTTTTTGACTATCTGCCTTCCAATAGTTAGCTTGTTTGAACCGCTAGTCTCTTCTTCTTCTTCCTTACAAGCCATTCTCATCAATAAATCTAAAGACGAGATCTCTGAAAGGGCCTCAAGGAAATAAGATGGGGTTGTGCCCATGATATGCGCAACTAACCGATCGCATGTAGTTATCAGAATCTTGCTCCCTTCTGCACTACCCATGAATAAACTTTTCAAGCTCTCCCATCGTGCAGGAATCTGTAACCACCGTACATCGTCCATGACTAGAAGACATTTTTTCCTACGAACGTGTTCCATAAGTTGATTTTGCAAACTCTCCAACTCAGTGTCATCTGCTCTCTCTGTTGTTGGTCTTTCTATGATTCTTCGCAATATCATTGTGGCATTAGACATGTCGTCACCCACACAGACCCATATCCTTAAATCAAAATGCTTCTTGACCATGTCATCTTCGTATAGACATCGAGCAAGAGCAGTCTTTCCAATCCCCTGTGTACCGCATATTGAAAGGACGGAAATCCTTTTTTCCGTGTCAGAGTCTAACAAGAACTTCTTGATTGCGCTTATATCACTCTCTCTCCCTATAATCTCCTCCTCGTAAATAAAGGAGTCCGACTGCTCTCTCTTCCACGATCCTCTCTCTCCTTGCACATCTCTCCCTTCCTCCTCGTACACAGAGGAGTCTGACCGCTGTCTCTTTCTCGATCCTCTCTCTATTTGCACGTCCTTCGTGTAGTCTGGCAAGTGCAAAGAGCTCCTTCTAGCAGCAATGGCTTCTATTCTCTCCCTAATGCTCTTCAGCCTGAGAGCAAGTTGATCTGTAGATGAAGAGAAGGTAATTACCTGCTTTGACTTGTCATCTTCGCTCTGCAATTCTCGTCGCATGATTTCAATGCTCCATTCACCGAGCAAGTCCTCCTCTGCAACAAACAAAGCATCTACGAGATCGTCGAGCCATTCTCCGATTTCGTTGATTTCGAGGCTCAGCTTTTCCGCATCGTGCACTACATATTGGAGAGTCGAAACGGTTTCATTGAGCTTGTCAAGTTCGCCATCCACACCCCATAATTTTCCATCTTCTACGAAATCATCCAGAAGGTCAGCTATCCTCGAGATGATCGCATCCGCCATAGCTCTTTGGGGTTGAAGGGATTCCTGCTCCTCTTTTTCTTTCAAGAGTTCATGGAGGATAATGATATAGATGAAGTAATTCGGATGGAGAAACCAAATTGGGATTTTCTGAATGAGATCATAAGCGTTCTCATCAAGAAACTTCAAAGACGTGTATGCCTGAATTTTGATGGTTGACGCTACGGCGGCTGGAGTATTTTAAATTTTTAAGGTGTTGAAATAGTCAGGGCCTCTAAAAATTACAAAAGATAAAATGGATAAATATACTGAAAGTCTCAAAACTTGTTACGTCGTCGAATGAGTTTTAAAATTTTCAAAAGGTGTAATCAAGTCTTCAACCTTGTCAAGTTGGTGCAATCAAATCCTTCCATTAACTTTGTTCAACTCGATAAATGGAAGATACTAACAAGCTTTATGACTTAATTATACTCACTTAATAAGTTTTATGACTTAATATATTTTTTGAAAGTTTTATGACTTAATTGTATTTCGGTAACAAATTTTATGACTTGACTGTAGTTTTAAAAAGTTTAAGAACTTAGTTGCACATTCGTGATGAGTTCAAAACTTTTGGTGCAATTATCCCAAGAATAAATGAGCTCATCAAAAAATGCATTTAGGATAATAAACTCCAAGTCCAACAAAATTTGTTTACAGGCCCTGGGGGCGATCATGGACTCGCAATTTATAGTGATTACATTACCAATGTTCAATTAGAGCGGTTAGATCATAGTTTGTCTCAACATATGAAATAAGATATTGATTATGTAATAGATAAAAGATGCAAGGGCGTAACAACGTGAAGCCAGTACTAGCTAACCCACCTTGTGGACCCGTTCGATCGAATCGAATCTCTTGAATATTATAATCCTGCGATTCCATTAGCATGTGAAGTCAATTTGAGTTGGTCATCAAATTATTAGACATATTTTATTGTTGATATGTTATCTATAGTTTACGTAGAAAAATAATTATTTGTCATATTAGTTGGCAATCCTATATTTGGGTCCCACTTAAATTTTAGGTCACTTCTTCTAGACTTGGCAATTAAGTAGAGTCAATTTATGTTTTTTGGTCGATACGGGCCTGTGTCATGAATACATCGTTTTAAATGGGTCAATATTCAAACCATACTTGAGCTATTCAAACTGAGTTGTCCCTTTTTATACCAATTTTTCCTCAATAACTGGTTTATCATGCAAATATTTCACGAATAAAATATTCTTGATAAAACTAATAAATAAAAGGTTGTACGTTGATTGTGACAATATAGTATTTTTGTATAGTGATAATAATCATGAAATTTAATATTGGGATGAAATATTACTTGAAAACAATATACACCATAATGTAGAGTTATACGATGAACTCATGAATGTGGGACCGATTGTGGGATGGTACCAATTGATATGGACAGGTGGGGTTAGCAAACACAATTTTATCGGATGGCTAGTTTGTAGAGGCAAACTCCTAACAGCAGATATCATATCATGTTGGATGTTCGCAGTAGCAATCCATTGTAATTTCTGTTTAGATAATCTGGAAAATCGAGATCATCTATTCTTTCAGTGCACATGGACGGGAAGCATATGACGTATTATCCTTGCACAATACGGAATTCGCCGTAACTTAGGAGGATGGAATGATGAAATCCAATGGATGATCAGGGCTACCAAAGGCAAGGATTTGGCGGCAAGGCTTCTCAAAGTAACTTTTTTAGCAACCATTTACTGTGTTTGGATGGAACGTAACTGTAGACGTTTCCAAAACAAGTCAAATGATGTCTCCATCATTATGGCTAAAATTCGTAAGCTTATTGGCTGCGCATGGTAACCATTCTGTTTCTATTTCTGGAATAGATTTCTATTCCAGACCTATTTCTGGAACAGAAATCCGTTTGGTAAAACAATTTCAGTTTTCTATTTAAGAACAGATTTCTATTCCGATATAGGTTTGGAAACGCAAATCGAAACAAAATTTTTTACTTTTCTGTTTAAGAACATAAATAAGAAATTATTTTTCTCTCTCTTCTCAACTAAAGGCTATCCTTCACGTCTCTTTTGCCAAACCCTAATTTCTGCCTCCTTCTCCTTTTCCTTCTTCAACACCTCCTTCACTCACCTTGAGCCCCAACCCCATCTTCCTCGCAAAACTGATCTCATTCGCGTAAATCTTACCGAACACATCTGCGTACACCTTGTAAAACCCCTTCCTCGAATCGGAGTACCTCGAGAAGACGGTGTTCGAGAAATACGAGAACAAATTCGGGATTGGCAAGCTCGACACCGAGTTGCTGCAGTCGGAGAACAAGATCTGCGAGCGGTGAGAATCATACCAGGCGCGCTCCTTGGGGTCGGAGAGGAACTCGTAGGCGTGCGCGAGCTCCTAGAACTGGGTGGTGGCTTCCTTCGGGGATAGGCCAGATTGGACGAGCTTGTCCGGGGCTTCCTTCGAGGATAGGCCAGATTGGACGAGCTTGTCCGGGGCTTCCTTCGGGGATAGGCCAGATTGGACGAGCTTGTCCGGGTGGCGCTGGAAGGCGAGCTTTTGTAGGCGGCGCGTATTTCCTCGGCAGAAAGGGGGAGATTTGCGGAGCAGCAGCAGCTTTTGTGGTCGCCGATCGCCGATCCAAGACGCGGCTCAATCAACTCCTTCGCTCCTTCTTCTTCGTTGTCTTCGCCGATTGCTGTGGCTGATCTCGTCGCTCCGGTCAGTTCCTATGCTCTTTCTATCTCCGTTAACTCTCTCTCTATCTCTATGTCCTCATCTGTGTTGAATACGCGTCAATTTTTTATTCTTCTTCTTCCAATTGCCTGACCCTGTTTCATGTGAATTGATTTGTCCTTACAATTTCAGAAAAAATTGACTGCTCTATTAGAAGGAAGAGTTACATTTGTGACGGTAGATTTTTGAAAGAGTTTTCTTGATAAAATCTTTGGGGACTAGGTGGTCCTCTAGCTTATTGCTGTAAGATAAAATTTTATGATGTCAAGTTTCTGTGATGACCATTGTTGCGTTGAGAGAGGTGTTGCATTGGTTTTTTTTTGGACTATTTGCACACTGCTCTTGGTCATGATCATGATTTTGTGCCTACATCAACTTGAAATCACCCAAAACTTAGTCTGTTGGTTTAGTCCAAATCTGGTCGCTTGGCCTCAGTCTAGAGCATTGTCGATTGGAGACAAAGACGGTGGGGCTAGGCCATGGGGCTAGGCCAAGGGGCTAGGCCAAGGGGCCAAGGGGCGATGGCTATCGCAGAATTCCAAGCAAATGTCTTATACAAAATTAAAACCAGCTAATACTTACTGTTACAGTTTCGACAGAATAATATCCACGGTCCACATAATCACCCATGAACAAGTAATTGGTATCTGGACACTGTCAATGAAAACAAAAGAAAGAAAATTAATAGGTTCACAAGTCAACTAATCGAGAAGGATATCCCACATAAAGATTGTTACATGTTACATAATGTGTAGCTCATTTGTTTTCCCCAATCGATTTTGTTTTTTTAGTTCCACGTACTCGTTCCATGCTCAATCCAGCTTGTCCTGTTTTGGTTCTTTGGGTGTAGTTTGTGAGTCAATGATGGTGCACTCTTTCAAATGAACATCATGGGGCAATATATAGTTAGATGATGGCAGGTTTATGACTTGCTTTTAGTTGCATGAAATTAGTAGTGCTAAGAACATCTAGATAATCTGTCCAATAACTAGAATATAACTAATTTATACTACGCTTGATATGTCATATACAACAACTGCAGCTATTGCTCCTTGATAGTACATAGGGGCCAAGTTGTGATATTGTTCCTGTCCGGCTGTGTCCCATATGTCGAACTTAACTGTTGCTTCGGCTAATGAAAATATTTGCGTGAAAAATGCAACACTATCAGTTATGATGAACTCTTGACTTGTAAATATATTTCTGAAAAATCAAGATGACCAACAAAAAGTAAAAATTGTAGAACTAGATTGCAACTTGCCATTGCAAAAACAAAAAAGCGAGGGAATTGAATGGAAATATGGCAGAAAAGATTTTGTCCAAGCATCAGTTTTTCATTTAATGCGCTTGGTATTGAAAATAGAAATGTTAAAAATAAGCCCAAACAAAAAATATGGCAAAAGAGAGTAACTTAATGTAGATGTGATTGTGGATTATTCTCCTCTTGTTTGTACTAGGCTACTGCCAACGGATTCCCAATGGCAGGCACAAGTAAATGCACAAAGCAGAGTACTAATAGCATTTTTGAGTAAAAACCAAAGTATTTCAGATTGCTATATTTACAATTCTAATTAGGAACTAGAACCAAAACCTACACTCAAATGAACAAGGAACCAAGAAAGAACTCTGGCCTTATAATGCTGCAAAGCTACCCATAAAGAATATACAATCAAAGTTGGAACCCTCCCTAAGAATTGTACAATTACATGACGATGTTTCATTTTAATTTTCTTCGTGCATTATTTTCTATTAATAATCACATAATATTTCATTGATGTGATCTTGACATGAATTTTTTTTTGCTTGAATGGGTACAATAATTGATATGGCTCATTTGATGCTTAACCAGTTAAAGTTAAATGGCATCCCAAAAAGAGGCTTTTATGGCAAAGTGGACTGAGCCTTTGACTAATGAACTTGTAAGTTTGTTAGTAGCAGAGGTAAAAAAGGGAAATCGCACTACATGTACCTACAACAAAACAGGATGGAATAACATACATATCGAATTCAATAAACGGACCGGACTTCACTTTAGTATAGTTCAGTTGAAGAACAGGGTCAATAAACTGAAGAGGCAGTATGGTAGTTTCAAGAAGCTTTTGTCACAATCTGGATTTGGATGGGATAATGTAAACAATACAGTTGCCGAGGCGGATCAAAGTGTATGGGAGACTCACATTAAGGTATCGCTTTATTTGGGTCATTTCATTTTTATTGTGGATGCAAGTTTTGATTGTATTACTGACATATATTATTATTGTGAAATTACAGGATAATAGTGAATGGGCTAAATTTAAGAATGATGGGTTTCCTCAGTATCCTGATTTGTGTATTGTATTTGGTGATGCATATGCTACTGGAGAGTATGCATCAGGAAATGTAGAAAAAGTGGTGTTGTCCTCGGAGGGAAACAACAATGGTGTTGATGGTGGTGGTGATGGTGGCGGTGATGTTGGTGGTGATGTGATAGGTGATCCGGAGGAATTTGATGAACACCCTGTTGATGATGGAGACTTCACGCCTAACGTGACTAGTACTTTAGACCGTCGGAAGCACAAGTTAGATAGGACTCCAAATTCCAAAAGGAGGAGGAAGAGTAGCACATATGATGTTTCCAGCGCCTGTAAAGCCATTCACAAAATGATGAAATTCAAGACTAGTCAATCAACAAGTGGCTCTGTGACCTCAGATGTCCCATCACCGGTAGACCCCTACTCCATAGGAGCTGTGGTTGCTGTCCTAAATGGCATGCCTAACTTGGAACAGGATCTTTACAACAAAGCTGTGAACCAATCATGTCTTAATGCCACTTGGAGAGAAGCTTTCATCATTTCTCTACTTGAAAGGAGACGTGGACTTCTGGAATCTCTTTAAAGAGATATTTAGAAATATTTTTAGCTTGATTTCGCTTTATGACTTATGTATTTAAGAATCTTTTTTTTTTTTCGGATGCAACTATGAAAACTTTGTGGCTATTGTTGATTCACATATGATGTTTCCTTACTTATTTGTTGTGTTTATGTTCTTATTTCGTGTGATGTTATAGGTAATATGGAAGGTGGTGAAAGTAGTGTCCATAGTGATCAAGTATCAGCAGTTGAATCAGTTGAACTCGACTTTGATGATTCTGATATCGATATACTGATAGCATGGTTATTTGTAGTTGCGGTGGATATGTCAATACACACAAGAGAACCTATTAGGGATAGCATATTGTCAGGACCTGAATGGATGAGAGAGGTTCTTCATGGACATTTAGATAGAGTATATGAAGCTTTTAGAATGGAGAGACACGTATTTCTTAACCTTTGTGATTTGATGAAGGCAAGAGGTTGGTTAGCAGATAGTCGATATATAAGAGTGGATGAACAAATTGGAATCTTTTTATCTATGATTTGTCACAAAAACTCAAATAGAAATTTATGTGAGAGATTTCAACATTCGGGACAAACGATCAGCAAGTATTTCACTATAGTGTTGAAAGCAATTCTTGAACTAGCAAAAGAAATTATCAGACCACCTTCCTTTGATGTTGTCCCAAATGAAATTCTTATGGATCCCAACCATAATCTTTACTTCAAGGTAAGATTTTCATACATTTCTTTACACCATTAGTGTTATTTTATTAATAATATTGTATAATACTAGTCTTTGATAAAATGACAGGGTTGCATAGGTGCTATTGATGGTACCCATGTTCATGCTTCGTACTGTGTCGAAGCAAATCCCATTTAGAGGCGAAAAGGAATTACCACTCAAAATGTTTTGTGTGCATGTTCATTTGATATGAAATTTACTTTTGTGTATGCTGGTTGGGAAGGATCTGCCAACGATTGTCGGGTTCTATCAGCAGCACTTGAGACTCCTCACTTGGAATTTCCTCGACCACCACCAGGTATTTACTTGTTCTATAAGGAGTACTTTCTTTATGATTGTGTCCCTTTTGCAAAATCATGAGCAATATATGAATACCTTGTTATAGGAAAATACTACGTGGCAGACTCTGGTTATGCATCAGCTCTGGGATTCTTAATTCCTTTTAAAGGTGAACGGTATCATCTAAATGATTACAGGGGTAGAGCAAGACGGCCAAGAACAGCAAGAGAGTTATTTAACTATAGGCATTCTTCACTGAGGAATGTCATTGAAAGGTCATTTGGGACATTAAAAAATCGCTTCTTTATTTTGAGACACATGCCTTCATTTGCAATTCGAAAGCAAGCATATATTGTAATTGCATGTTGTGCTATTCATAATTACATCCGTGATCAAGACAGGAGGGATAAGAACTTTTCCCTATATGGAGATCCAGAGTACCCGTTTGGTCCCACACAAGATGAGGCTACAGGGGATACATCAACCGAGGAGGGAACTGAGATGAATATGCTTAGGAAAAGTATTGCCAATAAAATGGCAAGGGATCATAATATGCCGGAGATTCCATGAAATTGTGTTTTCAACTATTGTAATGTATTTTAATTATTTTGTATTTAAAGATTTCCTATGGTAGCTCTCGTAATGTGATGTTATATTGGAAGACATCCTATATTAACTCTAGTTATATGATATTGTATTTGAGGATTTCCTATTGTATGGAGACCATTGATAAGTATTTTGTTTGGCCGTAATTGTCTATCCGAGTGGATGTTGAAAATTTTTTGGTGAAAATTTAGAAAATATAATATAACAACTTTCACTTTGTATTTAATTTCATAAGCATTTGGAATTTTTAAGAATGAACAACTCACTTAATCCAAAAGAAAAAAATCTCTTTCAAGAAATAGAAATTTTTTTCAGTTATCAAACAGATTTCTGTTTCAGAAATAGAAATTTTTTTCAGTTATCAAACGCGTTTTTTTGTCCAGAAACTCATCCAGAAGTAGAAATAGAAAAATCTATTTCTGTTCCAGAAATGATTTCTGAAACAGAAATGTTATCATTCGCGCCCTTAGAGGCCGAGCATCATTTTACAAAAAATTTAAACCTTCCCAGACAAATATAATTTTGGCTACTATATGGAGAATCCCTCACTCCATTTTTTTGAGTTCTTAGTTATCTTTTGTAATGATGGGGAATGCCCCTAAGCTATTGTACGTCATCTTATAAATGATACTTACATTTCAAAAAAAAAAAAAAAAAAAGATTATGGATTCATTTTCCTTGTATATATTTACATTGTACACTTATTTATGTCGAATTTTACAAATGTTGAGTTTATCGTGGAATATTTCTATTTAACTCGACTCGAATTGCTTGATCATTTTCTCTAAGTAATCATTGTGCTAAGTAATATCAGTCTAATATTATATTGCCACATATTGTATTAGATGGAATCGGAGTATTGTGCTCTTTATGGTGTATTGTATTGCAAGTGACAGTCAATTTTTCTTTCTGTATTATGTGTGGATACATCAATAGGCGTTTCTGTCAATCAGTTTTGTTAATTGTGTTGAAACATGGGAATACCATAAAATAATTATGGTACAACTAGTATTTACCCTAAATGAACTAGTTTAATGGGAAATTAGAATAACGTGACAGGACGGCATCGTCCTCACTAGTTTAATAATTTCCAACTTATTAGTGGTCTATACAAATTTTGTGGACAAAACTTATATGAACTAAATTAATACTCATCTCCTGGATAAACGAAAGTTGAGCCAGCACTGCACTCGCGTCCTTTTAGGTGGTCTGTGCCGAAATTACAATCACTGTCCGATTTCCACATACGGTTGCGAAAAATGCCTATCTAATCTCCATAAAATTTGTGCTGAATTGCCTGGTTGGTCCTACACCCAGGTCACGCTGATCAGGCGATCACCCACTCGACCTTGACGGGGTGAACAAGGTGACTTTGGGCCCAAAAAAAGTACCAAAAAAGTCGTGAATCTACTACATTAGTATCAATTTAGTTTTAAACCTTTCAATTGGACCAAATTAATCATAGACTTTTTCATATTGGTACAAATTCAATCTATTCGGCCAATTTAGGTCGAAAATCGGTGACGTAGACGTCGGCCGTCCTACGTGGTATCATTGGTGCTGATGTGGACATTTTAAAAGAAAATTTCGATTTTTTATTGTTTATTTGATTTTTTTCTTTCGTATTCTTTTGTTTTGGATTGTGGATGGTACTAGCCATGATTGGCGATCTTCCACAGGTGGGCGGCAGTGAGGGCACAACCCTCATGCCCTAGATGAGGGTGGCCCTTGCCAAATCGGGCAAGGGATCAACCCTCATGGCCTAGGTGAGGGCAGCTCTTGCTAAATCTGGTGAGGGCTCAACCCTTGCTAGATTTGGCGATGGCTCAACCCTTGTCGCTCCTACTAAGTTTGGCGAGGATCACCTTTGCCTAGTGGTGAGGGTTGAGCCCTTGCCCAATTTGGTGAGGTCACCTAGGGTGCGAGTGTCATGCCCTCACCAGCCCATGCTTGTGGTTGGATGTTGGCCATAGTCAAGAAAAAGAATAGGAAAAAAAATTTAAAAAATTTAAAAATTTAAAAATAATAAAAAATTATTTAAAAATGTCTTTGTTAGCGCTGGTGAATTTTAGCCTAAATTGGCCAGATGAAGCGAATTGGTATAAATGTAGTAGGTTTAAGACTTTTTTGATACTTTTCTTGGGCCTAAACCGGTCATTTTCTAATGTGATTCATGTGACTTCAATCTGGATGCCTACATTGCCAGGAAGACTTTGCGGCTATCATTTTTGAAGATAGATTGAAAAAAAAAATATTTGTTTCGACGAAAGGTCAACAAAATTCCTTTGGAAATACGGATCAATCGTATATGGACTGACAAAGGTTGGAAAATTTCTTTTGTTGATTCTTGGATGGGAGGTTGCAATGACAAGAAAATCAAAGGTATTGAGACAAGAAACAGTCATTGCCAGCCATGTAAAAGTGTATGAATGTAAAGCTAATTGGAAGTAAAATCGAACTGGTCTTTTTGGATCAATTGACGATCCCTTCTATAACTTACAATTCAACTATTTATAATTACTATCGACAATTAACAACCATTATAAAGAAATCTAAAGCATTCTACATGGCTTCTATTAGGGATGCACACCAATCCTGGGTAACCCTAGAATCGGATTGAGTCGACAACTACCCAGCTAATCTTGGTTTGATCTACAAAGTAGATTTTAGGTTTCAAAAACCAGGAAGCAGTCCCAACAGGGTGGGTTCTAAGTTTTAGATCTGGAATCTACTCATTTTGGAAATGCTCACCCCTAATTGGTGAATGTTGGTCCCAACAAGGTAAGTTCCGACTTCTAGTGGCATGCAATCTGTCACTAACTTGGTGAATGCCAACACATTGAGCACATTTTTCAGGGACATGCATTGTTTGATCTCTACTTTCTTCAAAAAATTTAATTCTTTCAAGCTATCGATAGCTTTCAACACTCCACAATAATGTAGCAGAAGATGTTGTAGCTTTTTTTTTAAAATTTTTTTATGGCCCATTGCTTTTAACATAAGGGAATTTTTATTGTTGTTTTAATTTTCATTTTGCCTGATTAAGGGATGAGTTGAACACTTCTCAATTACTTTATATTTCTATTTATTTTGTACCATACTTCTTGCCATTTTGTTGCTTTACTATTTTGATGTAACTGCTACTTATCTCGATTGTAAATTAGAGGATATTTTATAAAAAAATTTCCTTTCAAAGAATAAAAAAATGATACGAAAAAAAGGAATAGATCAGTCCTCGGATAAGCCTTGGTATCAGACCAAACCCACATTGTCAGTTCTAGATTAATAAGATAGGTTCAAGTTTTAAGTATTTGGTCTGAAACTTATCCACCCTAAAACCGTTCACCTCTAATTTTTATAATCCAAGAAATTCTATCTACAAACGGTTACTTACAAATAATTGACCCACTGCTTGGCAATTATATCTTCTCTATTTCTTGACGGCTGCATTATCAATTGCTCCCGACTCATTGGCTCCATTATTTGACAATTACATCGGATTTACTTCGCTACCCATACCTCTTAACGGTTACACTTGAAATCACAAGCTCCACTACATTGGTAGTTATTTCATTTCTACTCCTCCATCGGTTACTTCAATCTGGCTCTTTTATTGATTTTATCGACGTTTCAAACTTGGAGGTAGCATTAGCAATCTGTCCGTTGGAACCGTATTCCTTTGTCGACAGTCTCGAGACTAAGCAATTTTTTTGCCTTTGGTGCTTCTCGTCCGGTCGTTCCCAACATCGACTGATGACAACATTTTTGGTGTCAAATATCCCTTCTTCTCAGTTCCTTTAGCATATTTCTACAATCATTACCTAAAAGGTGGGGAGAGACGTGCATGCAATATCGTACTTTTTCGGCCCATGCTTTTTGACGGTTCCCCTGCGCGTCTCTCGCAATGTCCTTTCAAAAACTGCCACGTCACGTGGTTCAGCCCGCTTTCCGGAGGTACCTCTTCAGACAGAAACTACACTTCACCCAAATCAGTCCACCTTTCATCCTCTGCTAATTCTCTCACTTTATTTCCTTAACCTTTGCCTTCGAAATTTTCTTGAGTTTGAATTAATTTATTTTTCTAGTATCCAATGGCATCCATTACAAAAGCATAATAGACCTTCAACATTCATGCTGACTCGCACATCACTCGCTTCGACGGGCTCAAAGATTCAGCGGGTAAAGGTGAGTTTTCGTTGCCTTTTCGTAGAGCCCTTGATGGTGATTCTAATCAGGTTATGTTCTGCTTGTATTTCAAGCCTCTTCCACTTCCTTGTTTTGCCGTCGACTAGAAGAAAAACTCTCAATTAATCAAAGCAACATCTTGGAGTATGTTTGGTGAAAAAAGAAGCTTCAATTTATGGCTTCCCTGTTTTTTATGTCAATTTTTCTAATGGTGTTTAAGGCTAAAATGTAAGCCGCAAAAAGGGCATGTCAAAATTTGCATAACTAGAATATAGATCACATTAATAGAGAAGATAGACTTCCATACCTGATTTGGAATTCAACATTTTTAATATAAAAAAGTGACGTTTTAAAGTTCAAGCATTTCTTCTTTATTGCCCTCTATATCACTAGTTCAGCGAGACTACCCTTTGTGAAGTTATTTGTGTATTGACTTATAAGAAAGATTTGAGCACTATTTATAGAGTTTTAAACCACATATTGGACTTTATTCGGCTCACACTAACTAGTCTTATATTAGACTAATTAAGAATATTTATAACTCATCTCATTAGTGCAATTCGGTAAAACAATAAATTTCAATATCAATTAATGTAGTCCATATTAGAAAAACTCTGACATGAAACCCCACATAATATATCTGTGACAGCAAGCCCAAATTGACCGTGCTATAAAGTTCTCCCATTTTGATTTGGATTTGGAGCCCGTCTAATAGGTTCCCTTTCGGTTAATTATTTCTTTCTTCCATCTGTCCTTCGTCATTACTCTACTTGACATCCATGGAATCTTTTTTTTTTTTTTTTGGTTCTGTAGGGTGTAAAGACTTATGATTTTCCAACTGATCGATGCCCTTATTTTGGTCAGGTCGCAAGCAAAGACCGCTCATACGATGATGCGAAGGTATCGGGTTCAATGGAACTACTCTGATTTTGTCGGTGGATCCAGCCTAGTTCTTATTCTTGCAAGTAAAAGGCCAATTTGACTACAATTTGATTCGATGGATTTAAGGTTGAAAATGTTGATTCCATAGGGAAGTTGCCGATTAACGGACCAGTCATCAATTTCATGATTGGGTGCCTTGTCATTTTCGTAATACATTTGACTTTGAGCTATGTTATGAAACCATGAAAAATTCAAAGGGCCAGCAAACATTTGAATTGAAATACTTTGTGGATTCTGATTGGGGATGTGATACTGATAGTAGGAGGTCAACCAATGGATATATTATTTTCTTATTCGGTAGAGCTATGAGATGAATAAGTAAGAGGCTTAGAATGGTTGCATAAAGAAGTTGGTTTAACACACAAAAATAAGTAAAGATTGGGTGTGAGAACCAGAGTGTTGTATTCTTAGCTAAGAATCTTGGATTTCATGCAAGAATAAAGCACTTCAACATACAATATCACTTCATTTGAGAGAGAAAGGAAAATTCGGTTGTAGTGCTAGAGAAAATTGACATGTGTGTGAATAGTGCAAATTTTTTTGACCAAGGTAGTGAGTGCGGAAACGTTTAAATGGTGTATAAAGCATGTGGACTATTCATCAAGTGGGAGAATGTTGGGGTGTGGTTTAGCTCTAATTTAGTGGAATCATTTATTGAATGTAATAGAGAGGTACATGATGTTAGTTATAGTGGAATCTTTTATTGAATGTAGCCCTAATTTAAGAGTGAACCAAGATAAATCTTATGTCTTGATTTCTCTTTTTCACTTTTACTATTTGTATTGTTGTGTTGGAGCGCCTAATCCTAACACTAACTACCCCATTGTTGTTTAACTTCTTTAGCAATTTGTGTTACACTCACCAAAATATTCTAATGAATTTCCTGCCTCCTATGGAATAATGGTGGCCTTGCTAGATATCCATGCTCATGTGAATTAATAAGTTAGCCCTAATAGGGATGCTTAGGTTTGGTGGTGTTAAAACAACCATTGGCCTAACATTTTCAACCTCTGGCATTTGACCAACCTATGGGATAGTCTAATTTGTCAAATTTTTACTATTGAATTGATTAGTATGATTGACATTACGATTACTTTGGCCTTGATTTGGCGATTCGGGCCTCTTCTTATAGGGGTTGACTAGTTTGACCAATATTATTATATGAAGGAGTACTAGGAATAGATCCTGGTGCCAAGGAATTTCCTTATAGTAGTTGGCTAGAAGATCCTGACTTGGATAGGAATTCAGAAGAATAAATGAACACAAGAATTTACGTGGAAACCCTCATAGGAAAAACCATTAGGAGAGAAGAAACAAAATCCACTATCGAGATCAAGGATTACAAAAAGTCTCTTAAAAGCTTAAAGTCTTTCTATCTCAACTTCTTATATATAGGAAAGAATCAAATCTAAATTGGGAAACCTCTTTTTAGGAAACATTTTGCAACTAGGAAAACTATTCAATAAGGAAACTTATTTAATATATGAAACCTACTTAATTAGGAAACATTCCTTTTTGGGCTCAAACTTGAGATATATTCTAACGATCTCATCTTGACTCGATATTGAGTCAAGTTACAATCGCTTGGCTTGAATTCTACATAAGCAACAAACAATCTTCTCTTCATGTATGATCTCCTCCTTAATTCATGCGACATCTTGAATTTTTGACCTATTTTGGAATATATGAATGAATAATTTATTAATATGCTATTAGTTAAATCTCGCTTTGTACTGATCACTCATGAGATACTATCCAAAGGGGAAAGGCCATTACGGATTTAATTGTGCGCTCGACCAGAGAACTTGACCATGAATGGCGATATGATCATAAGAATTGACAAGGGTTGAGTAATTGATCACTCGAAATTACATGATAACCAAGGTCATCCTTGAGTCGAGGAGACTCAAATGTGATTAATATTATTTTAATTATGGGTTGAATACACGTAATTCTTAAAAGCTGCCCGTTAGTCTGAGATGTATTAAAGTTGCAATTGATCGAAGTTAGCCAAGAATTTAATATGATTTTGGGTATCAAACCTTCCAAGGGCTTCACAACTATAAGATTAGACCTTGCCTCATTAATCCCAAAAATTTTCAGCTTGCTTAGAAACGTAGGAAAAAAGATTGACAGGTCGAAAATTTGAGCTCACAAGGAAGTGGGCTAGGCAATGGGTTCCATGCCCTAGGTGTGCGGCCACAAGGATTGAGCAAGCCCAAAATGGGCCTAATTAGGCCCACCAAGCCTAAATCAACTTCCAAGCTCCTTTCTAAGCCTAATTTCAATTTTAGCCCAAATTGAGCCCAACAACATTGTGAGCCATTACTATTCATTGAGCCTGATTCCATGGTCCGCTTCTTAATTTCTAACCATGGACAATTTGAAAAATTTGTGTCCAAAAAGGTGAAATTACCAAAATGCCCCTCTTGGCATTTATGCACAAGAGACAAAATTGGGTTGAAAACCATTCATGATGATGAGGGTGGGCACTAATTAAAATGCTCTCTCTCTCTCTCTCTCTCTCTCTCTCTCTCTCTCTCTCTCTCTCTCATATGTCCTCTCACCCCCTCATTTGCCAGTCCCATCTTCTCTTTCTTCCTTTTTCTCTCTTCTTCTCCTTTTTCCTTTACTTGTTGCTGCATTCTGTTTTTAATTCACCCTCAAGCTAACAAAACCAACCATTGTAGCAGCTCAGCCACTCCATTTGCTCACCTCCAGATCGCCTGGGAGTCGCTGTCCTTCGCCACAAACCACACCCGAGCCACCACCATCCACCCATCTCCCTTCCTCTTGGTCTCTCTCGATTTCTCCCTCACCAAGTTGAGACTATCGTTGCCACATCACCATTGGCCAATTTTAGCCACCAACCGTCGTCCACCCGCCCTTGCGCCATCGCCAGACCTCTTGTGAGCGTCGCCCGAATTGACGTCAAGATTGGCCACCCTCATTCCCTCTCTCAATCTCTTTATAGTTCTTCACCAAGCTATACAACTATGCCTTCATAGCGACTAGCTGCCTCCACTTGACCTTGCCATCATTGCTACTCAACCATATGCCCACTCGAGTTGTGCCCAACCATCCACCATATCTCTCCTTCTTGTGGCCTTCCTCCTTCCCAAACACCCCTCAATCGAGGCTCATTTCCGCATCGCCTCATCTTGATGCGTTGGTGGTAGCTGTGCCTCAACTTTGCCATCACCGTCATTGTCGCCAACCAATGAGTTAATGCTCTAATCTCTCGATTAGTTTGTTAAACTTGTTTATGGAATAGTTTAGTTTATAGTTAAGTATGATTAGTGGGTTAATCTTGTTTTTAGGGCTAATCACGATTAGGGGAGGTTTTTTTATAGTTAATCATAATTAGGAATAGTTTAATTAAGGTTAATTGTGCTTATTTTAATTAATGATGATTAGCGTGATAAGCCATCGTGATAGGCTATCAAGGGTAATGATAAGCTATCACAATAAGTTATCGAAAAAGTTAATAAGTTATTGCCGAATAGGCGATAAGTTATCAGAAAATCAAGTGATAACCTATTGTCCGTGGGATGATAAGTTATCGGAATTTTAATGATAAGCTATTGCCCCATAAATGATAAGTTATCAATATATGGCTAATAGGCTATCGTAGTTAGAGTGATAAACATAGTTTAATATGTGGTTTTAGCCTGGATTTTATATGAAATTCTTGCACAAGCCTTATCATTGAATGCCTACTTTACCTTAAAAAACACCTACCTTGTGAGAATCGGTGTTTGTGGGTTCTAAAGGGAGTTTTAAGGACTTATAATTAATAAACCTGAAGGTGTTGGATTTATATGTCGGGTTTTATAATTTAATGGGGGCAAGTATGGTTTAAAAGGATTGCATGCAAAGCTTGATGGGTTAAAAATGTGTACGTGACAATGTAGGAATATTTTACTGCATTTTTACATGTGAGAATGTCAGTTATTTATGATTAAAAGCACGTACAACACCTGCATTGGTTAATTATTGAGAAACAAAATGATTGCGTGGTTTGAGGTGCTTTTGTGGTCACAATAATTGAACCCATCACTCAACGGGAGTTTGGGGAGACAATGCCTAATTTATCAGATGTTTGGTGGGGGTTCGGATGCCAACTCACGGTTGAGGTTGGATCAATGCTCAGTAGAGGAATGTTGCCTATGGCAGGGGTTCTAGATGATGCCGTGGCCAATGAGACAGGACGATACCCGATCATGCTTGAAGACTGCCAACCTTTGGGTTGTGCCATTACCTAGGGGCTATAATAATTGGAACACGTCTGACTGTATTATGCATGAGAAATTGTGAATTGTGTTTTGATTATGTGAATAACTGTTTGCATTGTTTCTAACACGTGTGAGTTGTATCGTGCAAGATATGTGCTATTGTGAGGCAAGGTTGTCTGTGAATCAATTTGACTGTCGATTGTTCGTGATGATTGATGTATGTTTTAGATACCCTGAGGTGAGTTGATAGTCTAATTGAGGCTTAAGGCATTGACTCACAGTGAGATAATCTCAACCAATGTTGTATAACCCTTTCCAGGTCTTTAATATAGCTCACCCCCCAAGGATTAGGACACCGCAGTTATGCATCAATGCTTTCCCAGTAGTCTGCATTTATTTGAGCATCACGTGTCTACACTTTGGGTGGATGAGGTGTGACATCCCAGGCACGACACTGTCTATCGCGCACACTGTCTATCGCGCACGGAAGTCTAGCATAGAAATTAAATAATAAACCTTCACAAACAACTTCCCTTGTTTGACCTGTCTTGACCTTATATAGAAGGTCGGCATTTATAACATGTTTAATTAAAACTATATGAACTTTAATTAGCGGAACTATGGTCCATCTCCTTGTGCTAACACCAAACACATATAGGAAGGGAGACGATGATAAGTGACACATATAGTAAGGCTTGTAAACCAAAACAATAAAAAAAAAGGATAGATAGGAACAACACCATAGGCACCAACTTCTTCTTTTTCATTAGCCATTCATAACATTCATTTGCAAGGGGAAGTTCTTAGTTTTCAGCATACATCTCGGTGTTTACATGATCACAAAAGTACATGCACAGCATGAAAGCTGAGAAGAGGCCAAAACGGTGCTTAAATATCCTTTACTCGAGTTTCCCCATGGGCCTCCAACAACTAGCATGCTTTGGCCCTTCTCTATCTGACGGTATCTGTGCCTAGCTCCACCCAACTCCTTGTGGCTCACTAGTCCAAGGGACCGACCAGCTTGCCGTTCATATTCAAAAACCACAAAACAAAACGCATGGAAAATTAGTCGGGGGCACCCATTGTCTATCTAGATAGTACAAATATAACGGGTAAATATTGGGATGATCTCCTCGTCGGTGACATCATAGAAGGTGCTCTCAAGTAGAGTAGGTGCTTTGTACGTAGCTATGAGCGGCACATCCATCTCAGCGATTTGAAAATAGAAATGGGTGAGCAACTTTGCCAGTAAAGGAAAACAAGCAAGTTTTAAACCACAAAATCTATAAGCAACTAGCAAAAAGGAACATCATCCCTAAACAAGCAAAACAAGCATATGGCATTGGTATCAAAACACCAAGCAAGTATGCAAGATTGACACTTATTCACGATAAACATGCAATGCACAAATGACTCGAGCTAATTGAATATGCAACTACACTCCTCATGCACCTTGACTCACACACGAACTCACACACCAAGTAGAATTATCTTTTATGTGATTTCATGATCCACCCTCGAGACGGTTATCAACCTATCACTAGCCAGTCTGCTCAAGTCACTTCTGATCCCAGACCGAACTTCTATGGAATCCTTTACATTGGTGTCTCACTTTGAGGCATCTCGACATCACCTCACCGGGGCATCCCATAACATATAGAAGGGGCATCTCGACTCTGAGGCATCCCGATATCACCTCATTGAGGCATCCAAGAACACATAGCATTGGCATCCCACTCCCTAGGGCATCATTGGTTTCTCATAACCAATGGACATATCTTATTATAGTTCTTTTATGCATTTCACATGTGCACTCATCCATTTTATTCCGTTGCACCAGCATGCAAACACAGCAAGCCTCATTCACAAACATGGCATGTAGAACAACAATGGTGCACATCATTTCCGCATGTGTATCATTCACATGAACACACCTCTTCCATGTACATGACATTACCACATGCATGTGAGATGCTCAAGTAATCACACAACATAGTATCTTAAAGTTCCTCATAATTCATCAGTAGCCATAAGAGCGTTTCCTAAAAAATTCGGAATAGGGCAGCTCACGAACAAAATTGTGCGACCAGAAATATCAAAGTAAAAAACATAGTAACTTACCTTGAAAATTACGAAATTTCAGTTCATTATAAAGAAGACATCAAAGAATATTTTTTGTGAAGGAATCTTGATTCAGTTCTAATTGCATGAAGAGCTACAGTATGGCAATCTCAACTTGAAATTCCACTATAGGGTTTCAGGGCAGCTATACAATAATAGAAAGCATTTAGGTACTTGCACTTATCCAATGATGTGCACAAAGATGTATTCTACAACTTCCATGGAGACATCATGGCCTCAATCTATCCATAGCAATATAGAAAAGTCAAACAATTAGCAAACGTACTTTGCTCTGGCTAGATAAAGTTTTCCACTATAGGGAAGATTGCCCATTTTGCCTCTCATATCCTTTTAAGAAGTTTCCAGAAAAATATATTTTATAGTTTGATATCTCTAGAGAAAGTTTCATGAAGAATACTTCCTTTAGTTTTCTCTCAATCACTCGGTGCAAAATTAGCAAAACAAAGGTGCAGAGGAAACTCGACGCTAAGCAGCATAGCAACCAGCCTAGAGTTTTTCACTAAATGTGCATTTATTGATCACCACCATCACATGATGCAACATTTTTAGACATTAAGGTTCATGTACAAGACTTCCATTAGCCCTCCGCCCTCCAAAGAATGCACCACAGCAACTACACACATACGAAACAACAAACTGGCACTCCAACAACAGCAAATTAGCATGCACTTTCATTTTCTTAGATCAATTTCCCTTTTCCTGTAATATGCTCGCTATAGTACCTCAAAACTCTAAGTATCCATTCCTAAACTACCAACCCCACATGCAAAGCAAGAAAAGCCATTTCCAAGTATCATCCCACAGAAATTTAGCAGGCAACAACCATGGATCGAACTCTGCTCCCTTCTCGAGCTACGAGTGGATTTTCAAAGCTTGAAACCCCCCATTTTCCTTTACCTATTCTCTACTTAGCCTTCATAAAGCAACAACCTACTCATCCCTTGAAGATTTGAACTCTGGAGGTTGCGAGCAAGAAGAGAAAACACCAAACGGGAGGGGAGAGAAGTGCTGCCAAAGGAGGAAAACGAAGGGGAGAGTAGAGAGAGACGGTTGAAATGGGGAGGGAGAGAGAGAAGATTTTGCTTACTCCCCTAGGCTAAGTTTTTTAAGTTTTCCCAAGGCAATCTATGATTGCCTTTTTGCATGCAATCCAAAGGTGTGAGACTCAAGGCCAATGATGAGGAGAAGGGAAAGGCTACATCGATGCAAGTGAGACAAAAATGAAGAGAGGAAGGGTCGGCCGTGCTAGGGGAAAAGTGGGGGGAAAGAAATGAACTTTTAAGCCATATTTAAATCCTAGTCCCCAATTGCTTAGATCTCTATATCAGCTCACATATTTTAAATCATCCATTTCAATGTCCTAAAATTTAATCATCGCTAAACGGCCATGACTAAAACTAGTCTAATTGAAATTTAACCTTATAAAATAAATTCATAATCTCGATATGCACACGGCCCACTTCCACCGCTTTATTTTGATGCAGGCTCTAATTGCCCAATTTTGAGTCTCAAGTGTACACACCCGACCCATTGAGCCCATTCGCCTCATGGCCTAACTCATGGCCAAGCCTTGTAGCCCACTTTTTTTGTGCTAGCCCAAATCATGGCCCTTCTATCCCATGTTCAACCTCCACTTAGCCCATTAGGCTAGGCCCATAACCCTCATGTGGCCCACGAGCTTGTTGCTTGGCTTAATGGTCTTATTACTTGGCTTACTAGCCAATTCTTCAAGCCCACTCTCTAACCTTTCGGTATTCGAAAATTGTAGAATTTTCGAGATGTCACATGAGGGGCTGACATGGTGGGTGCTCGATATGTTCCAAGCCTAGTTTATCTAGGATGGGGAGGCCCTGCTCGACCCCTTGTGTGGCTTTGACGACCTGCTTGACAATGGCTCTGGTCAAGAGATTTGGTACCTAATGGACATCGACCCTCTTGACGAAGCTATGGAGGATCCCGATCCTTAGCCAGACCTAGCATACCCATCGAACTACGACCCATTGGAGCATGCTGTGAAGTAGCCATCCATCTACCTTGATGGCCCTTGATGGGCGTGCCTGACCCCCTGACTTTTTTGACTTACCAAACCTTGGTCTTTTTGGAAATGGAGTAGATTGACCCCTTTTGTCCCCTTTTATCTTTTTGTAGGTAGTTGGAACAATGACCACCTATAGGGTTGTATATATGCATGTTCCAAAGGGTTAATCAAGTATATAAATAAAATGGATGTTTGCTTTAGTTAGAAAGGGTCTTCCTGATTATTCCTATTGTTATTGATTGATTGTGTGTTTAATATTTCGCTTCCGCATGCGTATAATTAAAAGATAAAAAGAATGGTCGACGAGACATCCTAGGATGTTGCATTCGTTTAACCTTGCGTGAATAGAGATTGTCGTGTACCCTAGGGTTGAGACGTGACAATTAAGGTATTCTTTTACATCAAGATATGAAGTCTATCATCAGGCTTGCATTGTTATACCACAATGCCTATTGCCTGGAAATTATGCCTGTTGCTATTAGGCCTGTATTGTTATACCATAATATTCATCATTAGGATATTACACCTTCTACCACTGGGCCTGCATTATTACACCACAATGTCCATTGCCCGAAAATTACGCCTAACTTCATCCACCAAACACCGGAACACGTTATTGGCTCTTTGATATTAATTTATTAGGAGCACACAGTAGAAGTCCGATACCTTTTGCCTAGGGCAATTATTAAGAGAGAGCTTAAGTCCGAGCTTGTTACGATATCCATTTTCCAATTTTCTGACCACATAAAAGACTTTTACTTAGCTCCTTCATCTATTTAATATCCATATGGCCTAATTTTATACGCTATAATTTAGTATTGTCTAATTTTGTCATAGAGGATGGGACTGCATTTGAACCAGTAACTGTAGTGCCTTGCAATTGGTACAACGTGTCGGTTTTTAGCCCTTTCATCAACAAAAGTGAACATCTCATAATGTTCATAACTCTGCCTTTTGCTTTAGCTATATTAAGAGTGAAGAGTCATTGTTTGAGCTTCAGCCGATTGGTGATGGATTTTGTCAAAAAAATACTCTCCAATTTATTCTATAAATCTGTTGTTGTTTTCTGATCTAATACTTCTTGCATAACTTCATTCATGATACACAACTAAATAGTAGATAGTACTTTTTTATCCAATTCTTCCCAAGTTTTTTTTCTGACATCTTTTTGGTTTCTTCCCTTTCCCAGATAGAGTTTTCTTCAAACCCTGGTACGTAAGAACAACCAACATACGAACCTGCCATAGGTTGAAACTGCCACTCCCATCAAACTTCTCAATATCAAATATCGTTATTGAACTTGAAGTTATAACCAAAAGATCAAGAAAAATCCCAAACTTTGATACCATAATGTTATAGGTAGATGCGGAAACAATAACGAAATAGGAATGGAGAACAATAAAAGAATGCAAGAATGCAAGAATTTACGTGGAACCCTCACGAGAAAAACCACGAAGAAAGGAGAAGCAAAATCCACTATAGAAATCAATGATTACAAAAAGTAGATCTCAAAAGTCTGGACTCTTTCTATCTCAACTTCTTATATATAGGCAAAAATCAAATCCAAAGTAGGAAACCTCTTTCTAGGAAACCTTCTACAACTAGGAAAAACATTCAATTAGGAAACCTATTTAAAATATGAAACCTACTTGAATTAGGAAACTTTCCTTTTCGGACTCAAACTAAACCTATTCAAAATAGGAAAACTAATTGAATTAGGAAACTTTCATTTTTGGCTCAAACTTGAGACATATTCTAACAACAACCAATGACTCGATTCGACATGTGGCTCATGATTAATTAGCCATTTCACTCTATTGGTCTTCAAGTAGCCTCCTCGTGGCTCATATCATAATAGAATTCAGAGCTATTTTTGTTAATTGCTCTTCGGTAAGATTCTTGAAAATGATCACTTCCTTCTTGTCAACCTTCTTTGGCCGCTCTTCCTATTGCTGAAGATTTAGAGTGTGGAGTGATATCATTTACAGTTTGCGATTGCCAATAGCATTGTTTCCCTCTGGTTGATTTCTGGTTCTCGCCTTGAAAACTTCCCCGTATCAACAAACAAAGGTCCTACTGGACGTGTACAAAAGACATTCTACTGAATTGGTCAATGAAAGACCTTTTGGAATACAATGAGTTGGATATGAACCCACAAAGGTCACAAAAGGTCTTTGGTTGATTCTTAGACTTGAAATGTAAATGACAAGAAAAGGTATTGCAGTATAAAAGGGCATGAATGTAAATTGAACAACTTGTGTTCTTTGATTGATTAGTGATCCCTTCTACAAACTATGATTGAAGTATTTATACTACTATCCATAATCAACAATGGTTTTAGAGATATCAAAAGCATTTTATGTTGCTCCAATAATCCAACAAGTCTTATCTACAAACGGTTATTCAGATATAATTGACTCCATTACTTTTGTTTTTTGGGTCATAAATATTGCATTACCATTTATGAAAGAGAATGATTACACTCGTTGTCATGGTCCAAACATAGAATAAGCGAAAGAGGACGTAGGGGCATTGAAATCCAATTAAGTGGAAGGGACCCAGAACGGTGGGCTTTGGGTTCAAACTCTCTTTGAGACTCGCATCCACTTTAAGCAAACACATGTATCGTCTCAAAGCCAACTCTTCCCTGAAATTGGCTTGGGATCACACAATGCCTAGGTTGCATTTCGGAACTAAACACATATTGAAATATAGAACTCAAATTCCTGTGTGCTAGATAAATTAACTGGGATGTAGGCGCAGTGACAATCCTAACCAAAGCACTTCTGCTTGCTCTCGTTGCATCTAATAAATTTCTTGTGGATGGTTGATCTAGACAGCACTACCTAGCAGCAGCGAACTAGAGAGAGAAAGAGGAAGAGGGTGGAGCTTGAACCTATGAGATGTATGTGAAGATTTTGGAGAAATAGAGACCCTAGAATAGTGTGTCAAAGCAAATGGGTACTTGCCATGCACGAGTTATTTGTACAACTTCATGGGTACTTCTTTAATGGTTACCGAGTATTACTAATACTAGCTGCTAAGGCAAGCCCGGGACTCAAAATGATCAAAATCAAGAACCTAATGAATCGAATCCATTCTTGTTGGAGACATTTTACTTTTTAAATGAGACTTTTTCCTTTTCTGAGGAAGTTTTGGTTCTCACCGTCGTCCAATTTCAAGCAACCATCTCTTTCCCTCTTGGTTTGCTATAGGTTCCAGTTCAACATCGGCTTGGAAATGACTACATTGTAAGATCACAACCAGTCCAGTCTCCTAAGTCATCGGAACCAAAATAGTTTGGATCCTAAAGGACGACCAATAATCCCTAAAACTCGATCAGCTAGTTTGCGAATTTGAGACTCCAGTAGGGATCCAAGTGAGAAAAATCGTAGGCACTTATGGCCATCACTTTACATTCTGCCATATTTTCAGCAATGTACTACGCTCTTGTGGTAGCTCCATATTCTTCATGTTATGTTGTGCATATACAATATGAATCCTATGGGATATTCATGCCATCAAAAAGATTTATCCATCAGCCGCTAGGCACGTATTTCCCTCAACCAGAAGAAGCTTCATTCCTAAGCTAAAAAGAGCACCTGGACCTCATTGATCAGGCACCATTCACTCATAGGGTCATGAGTGAATTCATGAACTCTTAAAAACCATTTATAGAAATTGAAAGTGAATGACAGGACAACATAAGCTCTAATGAAAAGATTACTCATCCTTTCATGTTATTGTTTTTTTTTTTTTTGATACCCAGGATCCGCTGGGCCCGACGAGCTTATGCACGCCAACCCACGGCCTGTACAATGCGTGGTGCACCTCGGACCAAGCGTCAATACCTGGGGGGAGGCTAGCATAGGAGCCCAACACCCATGACCCCCCTCTTAAGTTATGTTAGCAACATGGGGGATTCGAGCCCTCGACCTCAGCGATGAGGGAGAGAACGAACACCATCGCAGTTGGCCATGGTTAGGTTTTTCATGTTATTGTTGACAGCTATAAAAGTGAAGATACGTCATGATTATTAGAAAATTTAGAATGTCCCCAAACTATTGAGAGGACCACCATAACATGATAAAAGAACATAATACGAAGCAACAATGTTAGAACTAGGAAGTCCAATTCAGTTTAGGAACAGCTTGCCCAAATTTCCTTGAGACTTGTTTTGCATGTGGCACCTGTGCACAACCTGAGTCAAATCAAAGGATGCTGCAAGCAACAAACTAAGAAAATAGCATTGGGTCATTCAAACTCAACTTTTTGAATTTCCAAAGAAATTCCCTCTGCTTTGTCCTCTATCACTATGAGCTTCTAGCCCTACGATGAGGATCATCGTATTGGTATGTGCTGAACTTATTTTATGACAATCCTTTACTTTGTCATGCTTCTGATAATTGCCCTATGCAGAAGAAAGAAAACAAAGAAAGGAGAGAGAGAGACAGAGAAACAAAATTACATACAAAAAACTCAATGAATTGAGACATAAAAAAAAAAAAAAACACAAATTGACCCCTGCCAACCATGCGACGCTAAGAGAACAGAGCCTGTTGCATAAATGATGGAACAAGCTCATACAAAAATGCTCACACTGTCTGCGATAAAATTTAATATATAAGGATCACAGTTACAAGAGTAACCTATTATAAGGTCCAAAAACATGCTGTCTAAAGAAGATTAGTGTCTCCAAGCACTCAAAAAGAAATGAAAGGAATGTAGAGTAGTATCTTCCCAAATACAAGAGCTCTGTTTCTTGGTTGAATAACTCGTACTTCAAATTTTCCAAAGACACTTTAAGTTTTAAGCTTTTTAGAAACATAGCTAGACATCATTCATGTACACTGATGCAAATTTCAATGGCTCTGACATCAATAGTTATGTAATCTGTCAAGAGAAGAGCAGGTTGACAGAGTCAACTTTCTCGGTTATCCATCAACTCGTTTAAGCCCGCGTGGATTAGAAATTTTCCAAGACATACCTAGTTTTGGTCCTTCAAGACTAAATCACGACTTAGGAAAATCTGAATTTTGTCAATATCAAGGTCTGACCTGTAGCGGAATTATGGGACCGTCTACTTATCGACCCCATCATCAAACTCAAGGATGTAGAGATTTAATTGCCCATAATCTCTAGCGAAAACGCAAGAAATTCATGTGAATTATAATCTCAAGAATCTCAAAGAAGACGATTATGTAACTTCACAATCTCCACTCAAGCTTCTGCAGTGGGTGAAATCCAACTCTTAAAGCTTCTCAAGATCTTTTATGGCTTATGGAAATTCTTTTAGGTACGTGTGAACCACCTTTATCACTTCAAGATTTTTCAAATCCTTGATAGAAGAAGGTAATACATTAACTAAGGTTAGAGGTGTCAAAATGGGTTACAAACCCATGTTATGACTTATTTTTAGTTAAATGGGTTAAATATGGGTCAAGTGAAAGTTAAATATAGGTCATAAATGGTTCTTAAGAAGGAAAACAAAAATAGAAATGGGTCTTAAATGAGTTATTAAGGAAATCCACTTTGAACCCATGGTCCAAGGCCTTCTTCCTTCTCTCTCTCCTTCCATCCCCCTCCTCCTCTCTCTGTGTCCCCAACCTTCATCGCTAATCTCGAGCTTGCTAGCTTTAGGCAAGCCGCAAGCTTGATTTGAATTTGGGCAGGTGAGCAGCAAGCTCGCTAGCCGCAACAAAGCTCAAGTTGGCTATCTTGTGGCTTGCCAGATCTAGGGGAGCCCCTCGGCCTGGATCTGGGCAAGTAAGCCGCGAGCTCGCCGGTCGCAACAAAGCTTGGGGGGCAAGCCCGAGCTCACTGGATAGGCCGAACCTTGAGTTTGCTGACCTCAGTTGAGCTCGGCCTTGTCGGCCCACGTCTTGGCCAATTGCCACTGGGTGGCATTGGTAGAGGAAAAGGGGAAGAAGAATGAAGAAGAAGAAAGAAAAGAGAAAAGAAGGAAAACAAAGAAAAGAAAAGAAAAAGCAAAAGCAAAAGTATTTTCTTGAAACATTAAACTATTAATAAAAATATTTTTTAAAAAAATAATTAAAATTTTGAATTTTTAAAAAATTATTTTCCAAAAGTATTTCAAAAGGTAATTCACTTTTTTTCATTTTATTTTCTAATTTTTTATTATTTAATTTACTTTATAAATTTGATATGAAATTTTTATTCAAATAACTTATATAAGAAAAGTTTAAAGTGGATTAAATGAATGGGAGTAGATTTTCCAAAATTAAATTAAATATTAATGTGTTTCAGTAATATAGGTCGGGTCAAGTATAAGTCAGGTATGAGTCATCAAATTTAGATTACATGAAAATGGATTAAGACGGGTTAAATGGGTCAATATGGATCGGACTATTTTTGACCTAACCTAAATCCGACCCGACTCACCTAGTTTACACCCCCAATTAAGGTGTTCTTTTATCAGAACAAACTCTCCTATGAAATGTGGAAGTCCTTGTAGCCGTTTGCAACTTCTTAAAGTACACTTCCGTAGATTCTATGACAATCCAGTGTAATCAATGACTTCACCCAAAAATTCACATTCGCAAGCATTGAGAGTTTCAATTCCTTTTAATTTTAATTTTACTTAACTAAAAAAGAAAAAAAAGAAAAGAATTGGCTGGTTCCCAATTGATCTTGGAACCTTGGACTAGTTTCCAGTTTTTTGGAATATGGAATGTACCCTCGGTACCTTAGAACTAACCTTGATGTTTAAAAAACTGATAACCAGTCCCAATAGCATAGATTGTTTTAGGTTCCCAAAATTAGGAACCGGTCTTGACAAGGTGGGTTCCGGTTCCACCTCTCACCCCTAGCCCAGACAGCGTCAAAATGTGAGCAATATGCTGTCTTTTGAATTATCAACAATTAGCTAGTGTCAAACGGCACGCAACATTTTGGGCCAACAAACATTGAAAACACGGTAGCATGCAATATCAGAGGAAGCTCAGACACTTAGAAAGGAAATATCAGCGGAAACAAAAACATTTATCTAAATTGAGAATCAAACAACTTATTGGGCATAGCCCGGGCCAATAGAACAGAGACTGGTTTCAATGAGCTTGTCGGAAGTTACACATTGATTAAGCAATGTTTCAGTTTATACAGGGGGTGATCTTAGACACCCAGGACCGACTCTTCGAAAAAGAGACATTCTAAAGATTAGATATATTTTCCTTCAATTTTGGATTCAAACGCACGGTAACCAAACCAGAGGGAAGTACCGGCACCTCCTGAAGCATTTCGCATTGAAGTGGATCAAGAGTCTTCAACTTGGAAAGATGCTCCATTTCAGAAGGTAAGCTGCAAATACCAGTATATTGCAGCCTCAAATTCTCATATGAATTAGAATGCATTTGGTAATATTTCTATTTCTGCGAATAATTTCTGGTTAGACATAGTTTTTTTCTATTTCTATTTCTATTTCTATTCACAAAATGAGTTTATGAGCAGAAGAACATGTTTGGTAACTACACAAAATTTCTATTCCTTGAATTGAAAAAGAATAAAAATGCGCTTGGTACGAATTTTAAAATCTCATTTCCTAATTTTTTTCATTTAATTATAAAAACATTAGTAGAGACTAACATTTCATGTTTGGATAAAACTGGACTTTTATAATGACTTAATTGATTAAGATATTTTAAGATGATATAAAAAAATCCAACGTAACAATTAGTTAAAGATGAATGACTAAAAATGACAATAGAGAGTCCTACTATGAGGAGGTGGATAATTAATCTATGGGCATTACAATAAACAGTTGCATAAACCTTTTGAGAAGAAGAGCAAATGTTGTTTGGAGTCACTAAACTTTCGTGCTTTAGCATTGTCTCTAAAAAAATGACATTCAAAAATACATATAATAAAGCTCTAAAAGCTTATTCAATTTTGAATCAATTTTCATAAAAAAATTTCACATTTTTTTATGCTAAACTAACTCTAAACTAGAATTAACACTAAATTCTAAAACTACTCAAAATCTAATTTCTAAAATTTTTCCTAAATTTCTGAATTTTTTTATTTTTTTTATTTTTTATGCCGAAAAATGGGGACTTGGATTGAATTAGGAGATTGGACCTTGATTATGTAAAGACAGCATTGGGGGTTCATTCCAGACCCCTTCCCCATCTTAAAGTTGGAACTACACTTTGTTCAAGCTCTAGAGCCCCTCAAGAGTCCCAGCGATCACTTCTGTTCTCGACAGATCAAGAAGTTATAGATAAAAAGGTAATTACCCCTTTAGCTTCTCACCTTTGCTGGGCAATTCCAGCCTTATAACTAGAAGGTTCCATTCCTCGAGCTAGTCCTGTACATCATGCAAAGCATCTTCGAGATCCGCTTTTCCGCACCGGGCACTACCTTTTGGAGAGTAGAAACACTTTCCTTGAGGTTGTAAAATTTGCCGACAATACCCCCCATAGCTTCCCTTCCCTGGCAAAATCATCCAGAACTTTAAGGTGCCATTGATAACATCTGTTCAAGAAATCAATTTCTACTCCGAATTGACCAAAATCTGAATTTCATGCCCTAATTTCAACAATTCCTTTTATTAAATGATTATAGACTTTGACCAATTACTGGCGTTATAAAACAGTGTTATATCGGCTTGACACATCTGGACGTGTGGAAATTTCTCTCTCTTCCCCCTTTTTCCTTCCCATGGACTAGCTCCCTCTCTTCTCTTCTATTCTTATTTTGTCTGCTGCTTGCCCTCACGTAAAATATCTAGAGAAGAGAAGAATAAATATGGGCTAAGTTTGCAAATTAAAGACATGGGCTTGGGTTTAATGGGCCATTATCACATTAAGAGGAAAAAGAGATTAAAAAAAAAACGCATTGGTAAAGTTACTTGATCTGCTTCTGTGACCATAAGTGGAAAATCTTCCATCGGCCCAAATGTTGGGGCAGAATGTTGGCCTTGGGTTCAAACTCTCTTCGAGAATCCCATCTACTTTAAGCAAACAAATATATCGTCTCAAATTGGCGCTGGGGGACACGATTCCTGGGTTACATTCCAGAACTATACCCATCTTGAAGCATAGTGCTCAAATGCTTCCCGACTTGGTTAACGAAAAGGGTTATTACCGTGTGTAGTTAAGTATGGATTTGCTGCTTTCTCATTAGGTTTTCACCACCAAATGTTCATATTTTGGTCTGGGATGACATTGTATTTTTCATTATGTATTCTGAATATTCAGACTACCTCTGTGATTCAAATTAAGCTGGAGCTAAGGTTGTCTGCTCTATAAATTAACAGGGATGTAGGTGCTATGACGGTCCAAACCCAATGCACTTTTGCTTGTTCCAGTTGCATTTAATGGACATAGTGTAACACTATAAGAAGCAGCAACCAGAGAGAGAAAGAGGAAGAGGATGGAGCATAACCTCAGAGATGAATGTCAAAAAGCCAGAGAAATAGAGACCTTGAAAAAGTGTGCTGAAGCAAATGGGTACCTGCCATGCACAAATTATTCGTACATCATTAGTACTTCCTGAAAGGTTTCAAGTATTACTTATTCCAGGTGCGGAGGCAAGCCTTGGACTCCAAATGAACCAAATCAAGAGCCTACTAGACCGAAACTGTTCTTGTCTGAGATATTTCAATTTTTTTATGAGACTTTTCATTTTGATTTTCGCTGTCATCCAGTTTCAAACAACCATCTGTGTCCCTTGTGGTTTGATAATGGTTCCAGTTCGACATGGACTTACAAATGCTGATCATTTAAGCTTACAACCACTGCACTTTATTAAGTCATTTGAACCACAATATTCTTAATTCTGATGGGTGACCCCAATATTTAACTAGCTTGCTTGTGAACTTCAGACCCCTGTAAGGATCCAAGTGAGAAATTTTAGCCACTTAAGGCCATCACTTCACATTCTGCCACATTTTTAGCAATGCAATAAGCTGCTGCTGTCACTACATTTTCTTCATTCAGCAAAGTGCTTATCTTATATGTATACTATGGAATACTGATGCCCTCAAAAATATTTCTTTGTTGGCCTCTAGGTGTGTTTTTATCTTCTGACCAGAACAAGAAGCTTGGCTCCTAAACCGAAAAGAGCATTTGGATTGCTCATCTCTGGAGGTCGGGTCCTCATTGAATGGTCAACCCACTAAATGCATGAGAAAACAACTTTTCTTTAATGTCTAGGGTCATCAGTGAATTCATGAACTCGCAAAAGCATTTACAGGAAAATGAAAATGAATGACAACGCAATACAAGCTCCAACGGGAAGATTACTCAGTCCTAGCATATGATTGTTGACAAACTAACAAAGTGAAGATAGGCTATGAGCATTAGCAAATTTAGAACATGACAGAACTAGTGAGAGGACCACTATAACAATGAGAAAACGACATAATATGAAGCAACCATGTATAGAACTAGGTAGTCCAGTTGGGTTTAGCAACAGCTTGCCCAAGTTTCCTTGGGACTCGTTTTGCATCTGGCACCAATGCACAACACAAATAAAATCGTAGAATGCTGCAAGCAGCAAACCAAGGAAATAGCATTAGGTCATTCAAACTCAACCTCTTGCATTTCCAAAGAAAATCCCTCTGCTTTGTCCTCTATCACTCCAAATAGAATTTGGCAGATATGCTTGTAGTCATAAGATGGGGATCATTGTATTGGTATGTACTAAATCAATGTGATTACAATCCTTTACTTTTTCTTGCTGCTGATTATAGCCTTAGGCAGAAAAAAGAAAACACAGAGAAAGAGAGAGAGAGAGAGAGAGAACAAAATTACAAATGGAAAAGCTCAATAAATTGAGACATAAAACACAAATCAACTAAAGTTACACCTGCCAATCATGGGGCATTGAGGAAGAGAAAACAGAACCAGTTGAATAGATGATGGAACAAGCTAATACAAAAATGATCACATAGTTTGACATAAAATTCAACATATAAAAATGACAGATACAAGGAGTAAGCTCAAGGTCCAGATACATGCAATCAAAAGAAGAGTAGTGTCTACAAGCACAAATAAGAAAAGGGAACGAAGAATAGTTTCTTTCCATATACATGCTCTCTTTCTTTGTTGAATGACTCACACTTCGAACGCTCTAAAGATGCTTCAAGTTTAAGCTCTTTATAAATAAAGCTTGACGTTATTCATGCACACTGATGCAGAATTCAATGGCTCTGACACCAATAGTTATGTAATCTGTCGAGAGGAGCATTTTAACAAGTCAACTTTCTCAGTTATCCACTCATTCGTTTAAGCCTGAATGGATAAGAAATATCCATGACATACCTTAGTTTTGGACCTTCACGACTAAAGCATGACAATACACAGGATCACCTGCATTTTGGCAGTGACAAGGTCTGAGCTAGAGTGAAATTATGAGACCGTCTGCTTATCAACCCCATCATCTAACTCAAGGATGTAGAGACTAAATTGCCTATGATCTCTGGTGAGCACACGAGAAATTCTTGTGCATTTTAATCTCAAGATTCTCAAAGAAGACAACCCTGTAATGTGGAAATCTCCACTCAAACTTTCACAGTGGGTGAAATCCAACTCTTGAAGCTTCTCAAGATCTTTTATGGCATCAGGAAATTCTTCTAGGTAAGTATGAACCATCTTTAGCACTTCAAGATTTTTCAAATCCTTGACAAAGGAAGGCAATTCATTGATTAAGGTGTATGACAGGTCCATTTGCCTTAGCCGAACAAGCTTGCCTATGAAATGTGGAAGTCCTTTTAGCCGTCTACAACTTCTTAAAGTAAGCTTCCAAAGATTCTTTAACAATCCAATGGACTCAGTGACTTCACCCAAAACTTCACATTCGCAAGCACTAAGAATTTCAAGTGCCGGTAGAGAGCCTTCCTCAAAATGGAGTTTTTCAATTTTAGTTCCATCAATGAGGAGCTCTTTCAATGCTTTCAAGGAACACAGTGCCTGCAGCAAATGTTTAATTGATGTGCAATGCTTAATGTTTAAGGAAACTAGATTCTCTAACCTAGAAATGGATTCATCAATTGTTGGATTTGTTAATAAACAACCTTCTAGGATCAAGCATTCTAAGGGCATCAAGTTAGGGAATCCCAGAGATGCAGTGATCCAAGGACAGCCTTTTAGGTTCAAGACTTTCAAACTTCCAGCATTCTGCAAACACAACATGATTCATATGTTTAGTTACAACTTCAATTATAATGTCTCGTAAAGAGTGCATATGTACATAAAAAAGCGCACAAGCATATGCACGACTTACCAGCATCAGCTTTTCCCAGTCTTCCAAGTTCAATGTGACTCGGCTTGAACATAAGTTGAGAATTACCAGTTTCTTCATATCCAACGCAAACAAATTAGATTTCTCAGGGCATCCATGCCAATCAAGCCATACTAGGTTTGAAAGTAGAAGATTCTCAGGATTTCCTTCAATTCCGACATTATTCAATTCAAGAAACTTCAGATTTGATAGATGATGGAAATCGTCACAATGAAGGTAGTTGCATTCCAGTTCATCTTCATTAAAATTGGGGGTTACACGGAGAGCTTCAACATTTTCAGTACACTGCCAATTCGGTGGAAAAAAGTTAAGTGCGAAATTAGAACGAAGATATTCAATGAAACATTATTGTAATCATTGTGTCTAGAGGAAAACTTAACAAGAATACTGGAGAAATCTCAGTGTGTTTTACCTTCTTTTTTCGCAATGTTGTTTGGACATCTTTGTAATCCCACAGCCTACTGCGCTTCCCAGGATTTTTAGGATTTTCCTTCCTGACAAGTTCTCTTCCGAGGATTTTTATTTGATCGTGCATCCAAAACTCATTTTCTTCTCTAATTTTTAGAAAAGACATATTTTGAAGTTCATGAACACCTCTATTTGGGAAATGTTTTCGAGCATCCCACATGTAATAGGGGATTGTCTTATCAACCCCTATAAAGAAACATGCTATATCAAGGAATATTTCTTTTGTGTTTTCGTCCAAAAGATCATAACTTGCCTTCAACATTGGTTCCACTCCTTTTTCCAGTTCTCCTTTTAATTTATCCAAAGTCTCTCTCCATATTTCTGGGCTCTTCCCATTCAGATATGACCCCACAATTTCAATAGCAAAAGGAAGCTTTCCAACGGCGGAAGTAATTTCACTTGGCAGAGAACCGTAGTCATTGGGATGACCCGGTCGAAAAGCATGCTTACAAAGAAGTTGAAGAGCATGATATTCATTCATAGGTAAGACCTCATGTTCGTTGATTTCTCGAATTTCATAATGTTTAATAACATCTTTCTTTCTGGTCGTTAGGATGATCTTACTTCCTGAGCCAAACCAAGATAGATTCTCCGCCAATGGTTTGATTTGTTCAAAGTCGTCCACATCATCCAAGACAACGAGAACTCTTTTTCGTCGGAATAGGCATTTTATAACTCTGGTACCTTGATCAGAAAATTTCACTTCTTCGAAATTTCCTCTCTTGAGATCTCGAATTAACTTATTCTGCAGAGACACCAATTTTTTCTGTTCAATCTCATCCCGGACGTCTTTAAGAAAACTGGAAGCATCAAAGAGATGACTAATTTTGTTGTACACCACCTTGGCGAGAGTGGTTTTGCCAATCCCAGGAAGACCACACACCGCAACCACGCATCTTCCCTCAGCAACTCGTCCATCTTCCCTATGGACACCAAGCTTTCGCATCATCTCCTGCACGTCGCCGTCTATTCCTACTAAATTTTCAGTCACGTCTTCCTTACCCATCTCCAAGAGTTGCCAGAGTTTCGAAATGACATTACTTAAAAGCTCGTGATACCTACAAATCAAAAACGAAGTTCCTTTTCTTTTACCTCAGTTTTATGGATATACGGCGGGTAAAAGTAATGAGCACTAGGCACTTCCTGCGATCCCGATGGGTCGGGTTGATTTCGGGAAACGTAGAGAAGATACCGTGACAGTAATTAACCCAGGAAAAAACATGAAGATGACTTCAAGGACATCAAAGAAAAGACAAGACCAGATACACAGATACGCTGCTACAAAAAAAAAAGAAGAAAAGAAAGGTATCTCCACAAGTAAATTGGATCCCAGAAAGAGCGTGGTCAGATCTCAATATACAAGCCACTTCTCCTTTCTTCTGTCATTTCACTCTGAAGGCTAAACAGGTAAAGTAAGAGCAATAGCGGTCAGACTTACCCGCTGCTGACGTCCACCAATCCGAATCCCTTTAACCCAGCAACATTGGCCAGAGCAGTCTTCCACTTACTGATCGTCTCGGTATTACAGCCTTTCTCTTGCTCGACGAAGGACTCTCCGTATGTTCCCTCTTGGCGGCGAACAACGCCGGTCTTGACGCCGTAGAAAATGGGAAGAATGGTCTTTCTCCACTCCACCATTTGGGCCACTTCCATCAGGCAAGCTGGGCAGGAAGCGAAGTTCTCGGACAAGACAGGGATGCAGATGCCGGAGCGCTTGATGGCTTCCACGATCTTGGTATCGATCCTTTCACCATACTCGATCTCTTTGCGGTCTCTGAATACCATAAACCCTGAGCCTGTGAGGTGGTCGGAGAAGCACTCAAGGAAGTTGCCGCGGACGTCTGGCCCTCTGAAGCTAAGGAACACTTACTAGTTACAAACCGCCAACTCTTCGGCAAAAGCACTAGCTGACGATGAGCAGCCATTGGGAACACGAACACCCATCTGCATATATAGACTCTGGCTCCAATGGAGATCCAGATCATCAAACATTGATGGTTGAAAACGTTCGAGCTCCCAAATCATAATCTGGACCGTTGACCTCGGTTGCACTCTCAGTCTTAGTCTTCTTTTCTTGTTCTTTTATTCGTTTTGATTTTTGGCAGTTCTATCTTGTCGCACATGCAGAAGTCATTATATTATCTTAATATATCTAAAAAATAGAATTAAGATAATCGAAAGTGATGGAACTAATACGAATCTTAAATAACATTAGAAAATCAATGTTATATATCAATTAAATGTATTAGATAATTTTGAATGAGTCAAACAACGAACTGCCTGGTAGCTCGCGCAATCATATTACTTGTGTGATGGAATATATTATCATCTTTTATATGCGTGAGCACCTTGTCTTTTCATTAACAAATAGCTCATACTTTGTAATCCTTCTGTACATGATGAGATCGTAAAATCCCAACGTCATGTGAGGTAAGGTTTTGGGAGAATAGAAAAGATCGATTGAGACTCCCTCCCCAGTCCCACGAAGATCTATACGTATTTGTCCATTTCAGGACTGCGCTGATTGAGTACCCTTGCCCCTCAACTCAACATTATCTATAAATCCGTCATTTCCTTGACCCGCGTCAGGAGGGTCGTGACTCTTCTTAACAGGTTTCTGAGTATTACTTATTATAGGGGCAAAGGCTAGCCTTGTACTCCAATGAACAAAATCAAGAACCCGATGGATCGAATCTATTCTTGTCTGCTATAAGAGAACCGAGCCTTCTTATTTTGACATTTCACTTCTTAAATGAAACTTTTCCTTTTATGAGGAACTTTGGATTTTTGCCATCGTCCACTTTCTAACAACCGTCTGTTTCCCTCTCGGTTTGATAAAGGTTCGAGTTCAACATGGACTTACAAATGACTGCCTCCTAAAGCTTAGTCCACTCTTTTAAGTCACTGGAACCAAAATAGCTTGGATTCTGATGGACGGCCAACAATCCCCAAAACTTAACCAGCTAGCTTGTGAATTTCAGATTCCGGTAGGGATCCAGGTGAGAAAAATCTTAGCCACTTCGGGCCATCACTTTACATTCTGCCACATTTTCAGAAAATGTTATAGGCTCTCGTCGTCACTTCATACTCTTCATCCAGCAATGTGCATATACATATGAATCCTACGGAATACAGATGCCCTCTAAAAGAGTTCTCAGTTCGCCGCTATGTGTGATTTATTTCCAAGCCAGAACAAGAAGTTCCATTCCTAAACCAAAAGAGCACCTAGCCCATCTATGTCCTAAGGTCAGGACCTCATTGAACGTTCAACCCACTAAATGCATGAGGGACAACTTTTCTTTAATATCTAGGATCATGAGTGAATGCATGGACTCAGGCAACACAAGCTTCAATGGAAAGATTACTCACTTCTTGCATAAGATTGTTGACAAACCAACAACAGTTCAGATGCGTTATGAGCATTAGAAAACTCAGGACCTGACAGAACTGTTGAGAGGACCACCGTAACAATGACAAAACAACATAATGTGAAGCAAACATGTCTTGAACTAGGAAGTCTCATTAAGTTTAGCAACAGCTTGGCCAAGTTTCCTTGAGACTTGTTTTGCAACTGGCACCTGTGCACAACCTGATCATAGGATGCTGTAAGCAGCAAACCAAGGAAATAGCATCAGGTCATTGAAATGGAACCTTTTGCATTTCCATGTGCCCTGTCACTTCAAATTTATTTTGGCAGTATATTCTTGTATTCCTCAGATGGGAATCATTGTATTGTTACAATAGCCCTATGCAGAAAAAAGAAAACAGAGAAAGGAAAGAGAACAAGGGAACAAAAATGAAATTATATGCAAAAAACTCAATAAATTGAGACATAAAAACAAAAGCAACAAAAGTGACCCCGGCCAATCATGTGACAGCAAGGAAGACAAGAGAACCAGTTGCACAGATGATTGGAACAAGCTAATATGAAAATGCTCGCATATTTTGAGGTAAAATTCAACGTATAAAGATCACAGATGTAAGGAGTAGACTACGATAAGAAGGTCGACATACACGCTGTCAAAAGAACAGTAAGGTCCCCAAGCACAAAAGAAAAAGGAACGAAGAATAGTGTCTTTCCAAATACAAGATCTCTGTTTCT
Source organism: Angophora floribunda (assembly GCA_014182895.1). Lineage (NCBI taxonomy): Eukaryota > Viridiplantae > Streptophyta > Magnoliopsida > Myrtales > Myrtaceae > Angophora > Angophora floribunda. Next base: position 32,676,756 of record CM024709.1, on the reverse strand, counting down.
TTGTCAGCTCGTACTTCAAATCGTTCCCATGATACTTCAATTTCAAGCTCTTCAGAAACAGAGTTTGAGATCATTCATAATCATTGATGCAGAATTCTGTGGCTTTGACATCAGTAATCTGTCAAGAAGAGAAGTTTGATAAAGTCAACTTTCTCAGTAATCCACTTGCTAGTCTAAGCCTCCATGGATAAGAAATTTCCAAAACATACCTTAGTTTTCCACCTTCAATACCAAAGCATGACATAAACAGGATATCTGCATTTTGTCAACAAGGTCTGAGCTGAAGTGAAATTACGAAACCGTTCGCCCATTGACACCATTATCTAAGTCAAGGATCTGGAGACAAAAATTCCCATTATCTCTGACAAGCACGCGAAAAATTCCTGTGCCTTTCAATCTCAATATTCTTAAGGAATCCAATCCTGTAATGATGCATTCTCCCTTCATACTTCTGCAATGGGTGAAATCCAACTCTTTAAGCTTGTAAAGATCCTTTATGGCTTTAGGAAATCCTTCTATGTTAGTGCGAACCATCTTCAGCACTTTAAGATTTTTCAAATTCTCGACGGATGAAGGTAATTCCCCGATTAAGGTGTATGACAGGTCCAATTCCTGTAGCCGATCAAGCTCTCCAATGACAGCTGGAAGTTTTTTTAGTTTTTCACAACTTCTTAAAGTAAGCTTCTGAAGTTTCTTTAAGAATGTAATGGAATCGACGTCAACCAAATCTTTACATTCGCAAGCACTGAGGATTTCAAGTAAAGGCAGAGAGCCTCCTTGAATTCAAGTCTTTTAATTTTAGTTCCATCAATGAAAAGCTCTTTCAATGCTTGCAGGGAGCACAGTGCTTGTGGCAAAGATTTAATATGTGTGCAACCCTTCATGTTCAAGGTAACTAGATTCACTAAGCCAGATGTCAATCTAGGATCTGTTGGAATTTCTAACAAACAACCTTCCAGGATCAGACGTTCTAAAAGCACTTCATTGGGGAATTTTAGAGATGCAAAGATCAAAGGACAATCTTTTGCGTTCAAGACTTTCAAAAGCTTAGCCTTCTGCAAAAATGACATGAATCATGTGTTTAGTTACTAAAACTATAATGTCTTAAGATAAAGTGCAGAGCGCTCATGTGTATTAAAAGAGCACACAAGCACGTAAATGCCTTACCCTCATCAATGTTCTCCAGTCTTCCAAGCTCAATTTGACTTGGCTTGAACACAAGTCGAGAATTACCAGTTTCTCCATATTCAATGCAAACAACAGTGATTTCTCCCTGCATCCATGCCAATTAAGCCATACTAGGTATGGAAGAATATCCTCAGTACTTCCTTTAATATCAACACCGTCCAAATCAAGAAACCTCAGTTGCGGTAGATGAAGAAAATCTTTCCAATGAAAACAGTTAATTTTCAAATCTCGATTGGGATTGGGGGTTACACGGAGAGCATTGACCTTTTTTATAACCTGCCAATTTGTGGAAAAAAGGAAAGCGTGAAATTAGAACGAAAGATATATGCAAAGGATAATATAATCATTGCATCAACAGGAAATCTTGACAAGAATACTGGAGAAATCTCAGTGTGATTCTACCTGCTTTTCCCGCAATGTTTTTGGACATCTTCGTAATCCCACAGCCTGCTGCGCTCCCCAGGATCTTCACAATTCTCCTTAACGGTTTTTCTTCCAAAGATTTCTAGTTGGTTATGCATCCAAAACTCATTTTCTTCTCCAATTTTCAGAAAGGACATGTTTTGAAGTTCATCAAAACGAGTATGTGGGCAACGTCCTTGAGCATTCCACATATAATAGGGGTTTCTCAGTTTAACCCCTCTAAAGAAACATGCTACATCAAGGAATATTTCTTTTGCGTCCTCGCTCAAAAAGTCATAGTTTTCCTTAAATAAAATTTCCAGTTGTTTTACCAGCCCCCCTTTAAATCTACCCGGAGCCTCCCTCCATATTTCATTGTTCTTCCCGCGCAAATATTTTCCCACAATTTCAATAGTGAAAGGAAGACATCCCACAGCAGAAGTGATTTGCCTAGAAAGATCATCGAAGTTCTCTGGGAGATCATCCAGTTCAAGAGCATACTTATAGAAAAGTTCAAGAGCATCATCTTCATTCATTGATGAAACTTCATGTTCACGCACACATAAATCCTCAATTTTGCTATTTTCTAGAACCTTATAATGTGTAATCATCTCTCTTGTTCTGGATGTCAGGATGATTATGCTTCCTGGACCAAACCAGGTAACCTCCTCAGCCAATGGTTTGATTTGTTCGAAGTTGTCCACATTATCAAGTACAATGAGAACTCTGTCTCCTCGGAATTGGTGTTGTATCTTTTTGATATTTATATTGGAATATTTCACTTTTTGACATACTCCTCCCCTGAGGTCATCAATTAACTTGTTCTGCAGATATTCCACGTTTTTATCTGTAGTCTCACGGCGAACATTTTCAAGAAAACTGCAACCGTCAAAGAGGTGTCTGATATTGTTGTATACCTCCTTTGCGAGAGTGGTTTTGCCTACCCCGGCCATACCCCACACTACAAACACCATCCTCCCAGTCATCTCCTGTTTTCGGACCACTCGTCCGTCCTGATAGTCGAAACCAAGCGTTCGCACCATCTGTGGCACGTCTCTGTCTATTCCAACTAAATATTTAGTCACCTCTTGCTTATCCGGATTCAAGAGTTTCCAAAGTCTGGAAATGAAATCCTCTAGTTCTCGAAACCTACAAAATAACAAACAAAGTCTGCCTTTTTTTTATTTTTTATAGATAGGGTGGGGAGAGGTGACCAGCGGTAGACTCCCTCTTGATGTTACAATATGATCCCAGATCGGTTATGGTATGGTTTGATTTTAGGGAATGTAGAGGGCAGCGGTGACATAAATCAACCAAGAAAAAGAAACATGAGAAAGATTGCAGAGAGAAGACAATACAATAAACATATATTCATCACGATAAAAAGGTAAGAAAAAATTGGAATCTCCAGAAGTTAATTGAATCCCAGAAAGAGCGTGGTGAGCATCTTAATACACAAGACAATTCTCCTATCTTTTCTTAAACAAGTAAAGCAAGATCAATCGAGCGATCACACTTACCCGCTGAAGAGATCCTTGTAAAACCGTCCCTTTGTTCCATTAATCTCTCCCGGAGCAGCCTTCTTGGATTCCAGCCCCTTTATAAAACCAATCTCTCCTAGAGCAGCCTCCAGAGCAGCCTTCAGAGCAGCCTCCAGAGCAGCCTCCTTGAATTCCGATCCATTTACACCACCAATCGCTCCCAGAGCAGCCTCCATAGCAGCCTTCAGAGCAGCCTCCAGATCAGCCTTCTTGAATTCCGGTCCCCTGTTTTCAGCAATCTTTTTCAGAGCGTCCTTCCAGTCTTTGATGGTTGACTCGGGGTAATACTTTTTGCTCTCGTGCTCGGCGAAGGACTTTCTATATGTTCCCCGCTGGTGGCGAACATCGCAGGGCTCGACGAAGAAGAAAATGGGAAGAATTTTTTTACGCGACGCCACCATCTGGGTCACTTCCATCAGGCAAGCTGGGCTGGAAGCGAAGTCCTGGGAGAAGACTGGGACGCAGATGTCGGAACGCTCGATAGCATCCACGATCGCGGCACCGATCCTATCACCGTACTGGATCTCTTCGCGGTCTAGGAATGCAACAATGTCCAAGCGATCGAGCTGATTGTAGAGGTACTGAACCAAGTTGTCCCGTGTATCCGGCCCTCTAAAGCTGAGGAAGACTTGATAGTTAACCATTGGAACACGAACATCCAATTGCAACACAACTCTGGCTCAAATGTAGATGAAGATGATTGAAGCTGTTGGAGTTCACAAATCTGAATCTGGAGCGTTGACCTCAGTACCCTCCTTTAGTCTTAGTCTTGAGTCTTTGCCAGGCGAAGGCGAAGACTTGTCTACTTCCCTCTCTTCTTTTCTATTTTATTTTATTCGTTTTGATCTTTTTGGCAGTTTTATCCCTCGAACCACCGGGTCAGGATCGGCCCAAGGGAAATGATTACACTGCCTGCAGCATATAGGAAAATTATCGCATCATTTTGTGTGTTTGTATATATGATGGTTGGATACGAATTGAACGTAACAGTCAGAATTCAATTTAATATATAAATACTAAATTCATTAACATAATAACAATAAGAAAATTTTTTAAATAAGAATATGAAATATTTTCATTTTTTAAATAAAAATCAAAATAGATATTATTTTAAATTCTTATTTCAAATATTTTCATTTTTTCAAATAAAGATTTAAAATAGACGTATTAGTCTTCAGCTAGCTGAAGGGCAATTTTGTCTTTTAATTTTTTTTCTTCTATTTTTTATAAAACCTAAACTTAAAAAACCAAAACTAAAAAGAAAAATACATATATTAAATTGAATTTTGATGTGAGGCGGAGATGGCCGGCGGCGGCCCTCGCCTGGCGCCCGCAGATCATTTTGCCGATACTCCTATGGCCGGAGCTGGCTCATCTATCGCAATCTTCCTCTGCCATATACACCGCTGTTTTAGGTGGAACCCTAGCCCTCACGGTCACATTAAACGCCTCAGCATCGGTGCCGTCGATGGTGGCGACCACCAAGACAAGACCCATTCGCTCTCGGAGATCGCCGAGAAGGTTTGCAAGATCACACGCACGAGACCCAGGTGGGAGGTGACCCTGATTTCCGAATTCCCCTCTTTCAATTTCTCGGACCCCGGCTTCTTCCACGACCTGTTCAGGCAGCAGAAGAAAGCCTTCCTTTCGCTACTCTTCTTTCACTAGGCCATCTCGCACCACGACGTCCTGCCCGACCCGGGTTCGTGCGAGTTGCTGTTCGATGCCCTGGTCACGGCCAAGTCGCCCAATGCCACGAAGTCGCTGCTTCAGACCCCGGGGCTCTCGCCTGGAGCGGATTCGTTGGAGCGTTACGTGCGCTGTGCTTGCGAGGGCGGATTGCCCGAGGACGCGATCGATGGGTTTTTAAAGTGGGAGAGTCGGGGGTTTGCCCAACGATCCAGACGTGGAATTCGGTGTTGAAATGCTGTCTCAAGGCTCGGAGGACTGATCTCGTTTTGGAGTTCTATGAGGAGATAGTGAAATTGGGTGTTGTAAGCGAGGCGAATGTCGAAACTGCTGGGCACCTGATTCAAGCCTTTTGCGAAGGTGGAAATCTTCTGGGAGGTTGTGAGTTGCTTTGGCAAGGGATTGAAAGCGGATTGATCCCTTCATACGCAGCTTTCGTTAGGTTGATATCTGAGTTTTGTAGGCAGGGGGATTATGCGAAGGTGTACGAAATACTCCACTTGATGATCACGAAGAACTGTACTCCGGATGTGTTTACATATCAGGAAGTCATCGATGGGTTCTGCAAGAATGGTAGGCAGCTTGAGCCTTGTCAGATTTTCAGTGATCTAAAGGATAGAGGGTACTTTCCGGATAGGGCCGTGGACGCTAACATTGACTCACGGGTTCTGCGGCATCGGATGGACGAGGGAGGCCTGGAAGTTGTGATTTGAAATGATCCGTAAAAGCTTGGGAAAATACTATCAAAAATTCTAAATTATATCTCTTGTGGTAATTTTATCCTAAACTTTCTTTATACCACCAAAAATCCCAAACTATGTCACTTGTAATAATTTTATCCTGAATTATATCACTTGTAATAATTTTACTTCGAACTTTTTTTTATACCATCAAAAACCCTATACTATGCTACTTAGGATAAATTTACCTCAAATTTTGTTTGGCTTAAGGGCATTTTCATCATTTTCTTTTTTCTTTTTTTCTTTTTCTTGTTTTTCCTTCTCCTCCCTGCCATGGCCGAGGAAAGCCAGCAATGGCCAGCCTCGCCGACGTCGGCATTGGAGTCGAGCGAGGGCCGCCCAAGCCAGATCCAACAAGGTGAGGGTGACCCTTGCCAGCAAGGCTCGAGCGGCCCTCGCCGCCGGCGTCGAGCAAGGGCCGCCCAAGCCAGATCAAGCGAGGGTCGCCCTCACCAGCGTCCAGTGAGGATGGCCCTCGCCAAATCTGGCTTGGGCAGCCATCGCCTGAGCCTCGTCGGACTCCAACGCCGGCGAGGGTAGCCATTGTCGGCTTCCCTCTGTCGGGAGAAAAAAAGAAAAGAAAAAAAAATGGAAAAGGACGAAAATACCCCTCAACCAAAAAGTTAGAGATAAATTTGTTCTAAATGGCATAATTTGAGATTTTTTATGGCACAAAAAAAGTTTAGAGTAAAATTATCACAAGTGGTATAGTTTGAGATTTTTAGTGGCATAAAAAAAAAATTCAGAGTAAAATTGTCACAATAGCATAATTTAGGATTTTTGGTGGTACTTACCCTAAAAGCTTTGTCCCTTACTAGGGCGGAACCTACCCTCGGGTACAGGTTCCTCATTTTTTGGAACCTGGAACATACTCGTCGAAATTTGAAACCTAGAACCTACCCTCTCACAAGTTTCAAGGTCGGTTCCAAGGTCCAACAGGTTCTTCTTTTCTTTTCTTTTTCATTTAAGTGGAACCGGTTCCGGTTCCGAAAAAAGAGGAACCGGGAACCGGAACCTCCCTCCCTAGAATTGGGAACCGTGATCATCCATTCCAACATAGTCTTTATAATGATAGCGACATAATTTTTATGAAGATCTCCCTAAGTCATAAAACAACAAAAATCAAATATCATGAATAGAAGAGAAACGACATAGAAGGAAACATTAAAGGAGATTGCATGAATTTAATTTTCATAATGCTGATAGGACTATTGTATGACCATGAATAGGGACCAAAATCACAGTGTGCCAATTCCACTTATATAGCGGAAGGAAGAACTTTTATTGTTATATAAATGTACACTCTAAGGGGGAACAAACTAACCATTCGAACCTTCAATTTATTATAATATGCGCGGCTGGGTTTTGTAGTTTTCTCTGAGTCTTGTTTACTATTGAGCTCCCGCTGTTTTTGTAGGTTCTCATCAGTGTATTTCATCAGTCGATCCACGCCAACCCACTCATCCCAACTATTCAAAGGAAAGGTAGAAAAAATAATCATGAAATAAGATGAATTAACAAGAGAGGTTTGGTAATTAGAAAAAGAGAATGAATATGGCAACATTAGCACAGATAACAAGAAGAGAAGATATGATGAAGACAACATTAGATTCATGGACACATCAAACATTTTGCCTGGACAATTAACACATAGATAGTTTACGTTGAAGATTATGAGACCATATGTGTACAAAAGCAATCATATTCTTGACTGATAATAAACAGAGTAAGAAACAACATGCTGAAAGAGAACCATAACATCAGAAGAACATAAGTAGCCAATGAACATCTTAGAGCAGGACTGAACATAAGACTCAGCAACTTAGCCACCTAAGCAGCCAGCAAGCTCAGCTTAAGAAGGACAATGCACTCACTGAAACCACATGAAAAGCAAAAAGAAGAATCCGAAACTGGTCTCATTACATTGTTCTGGATCAGGAGAAGGAGTCCACGTTCTTCTGGGTGTGGGAACAGACGAGACAGGAGATAAGGGAGATGAAGGCGTCGAATTTCATAGTGTCTCCGCGAAAAGCAATCAACTACAAATCAACCCAAAAGAAAGGCTGGATATTCAACTGAAACCACACGAAAAGCACCACTTGCAGACAAGATTACAGGATCAGACGACATTATGAGAAAACAGCCCCCTACCAAATCAACCCAGAAGAATCTGAAACCGTCTCCGCAAGACCACTAATTTTCGCAGTACCAGTGCCCAACCATTAACAGTTCAACGAAAAATGAGTGGGCGACAACATACAACAGCAACACAAAAGGGCCAAAAGCAAACAAGCAATTGAAGAGAACAACACGCAAAAAGGTAAAGAGACCTTCTTACCTTCAAAGAGGCAAATTGCTTTCTCGGTTTGAACGGAAGCAGCCAAACATCACCGATCAAGCAACTCGCTACCGACAAGATCCTCTTACACGATTTCAAATTGGGGACGACGGAATTAACAGAAGCCAGCAAGCTCAGCTTAACACAACCCAGCCGTGAATTGCCGACGGTAGAGAGAGGGATCAGATTTCCGCCGGAGGTTAAACGAAGACGAGTTTCTCGTTGTTGCCCTGCGTTGCGATCGTGAGCGCGGGTCTGGGTCAGACCGTCTGACGAGAAGCCGAGCGTCACAGTCTTCCGCCGGTTCCTGATTTACGAGCGTCGACGGCGAGAAGCCAAGAGCATCGACGGCGAGAAGCATGGCGTCGGGGAGAGAGGGAAGAGATAAAACTGAGGGGGGGAAAATTAGGTTAGAAATTGGGGTTTTTTTTGGGAAGGAGCAAGGCTGGACCGGACCGGTTCCGGTTCCGGTTCTATTAGGAACCGGGAACTGGAACCGGACTTCCTAAAACTGGGAACCGAACTGGACCCTCCGGTTCGGTTCTCCGCGTGCTCACCCCTATCCCTTACGAGCGTAAGTACACTTCATCGATTCATGTGTTTTTCAAAAGCGATAAAGTAGAAGAGGCCCAAAAACTGTCTGACGAAATGTGTCGTAAAGGTCACGGAGAGAACACAGCAGATTACAACATGATAATTTCTGGGTTATCTTTGCATGGAAGGTTAGATGAAGCTCTTGGCATGTTTGAAGAAATGCCTCAGAAGGGCATTGCTTGTAATTGGGTCACCTATGACACTTGGTTACAGGGCTTTTGCAGGAAAGGAAAGATAACCAATTCTAGAGATCTCTTGAACGAGCTATCACTAAAGGGTGTAATTCCATCAAGTTCCTCTTTCCTCTTATGCAGCACTTCTTGAAAAGCTCTTGAGCTGGGAGAATTGCCAGAAGTGATGTTGGTATTTAGTGATACGCAAAACAAGGGTGTAGAATCATTGGCTAGTACTGGCGATCATATTGTGAATGGATTGTGCAAAAGGGGATTCGTCACCTGAGGCGATGGACTGCTTGGTTGACATGCTGAGCAGAAATATCCAACCTTGTAAGACGACTCTCAATGTGCTTATTCAAAACTTCTTACAAGGTGATAGCTTAGACGATTGTGAAATTGTATTAGAGTAACTATCTACTTAATTTTTTTTCCAAACATCAACTGCTAAGTTCCACTGATATTTTTATAATTAAATTAAAAAATTGGGAATAAAAAAAATTTAAGGATTACATCAAATGCATTTCTATTTTTTTTCTATTTTAGGAAAAGAAATTATTGAACACACCTTAAATATCTTTATATTTTTCATATACCTTTGCCCTTTTTTTTCCATAAGCAAATAGTTGGAACTTTGCAATCCTCCTGTACATTAGTTCGTAAAATCTATGAGCATAATAAAATGGGAGAATACATTGCAACACCTGCTCTTGTCCACCTCTATTTTTTTTTTCTTTTTTTCATATAATCTAGAGATATAGACCAAAGATCCAGTTATTCGAAGAACCAGGAACACCCTACAAGCCAAGCAAATTAAGTTCAAGTCTTTGACTTATGTAAGGGGTCTTAATATAGAGTAATTCATATGCAGTTAGTGGGATTTGTACAATTGATCTTCGGTTTCTAAGTTGAGAATACCTGATATTGCAACCAACTATCAGGATTCTTTTTTTCTTTTCATTTCAACCATTTTTTTTCGTTGATGTATGTTTTTTTGTTGTATTTTTTAGTTTATTCGATAGATAATTAATTCGTGTTCAAGTTTAGCCCGAATAACTTGGAGTTGATCACAATAACCCAATTAAAGAGTAGTTTATATAGACCCACACAAAAGAGACATTTGAATTGTATAATTAAATAACTTTGTAGAGACGACTGATAAAAGTTGTTACCTAGGTTTAGGCACTCAAGAAGGTCTTAAATTCTTTTGGGTTTTGATGAAGAAACCATTGGATGATGGAGTTTGACGGTCAATGACAACTATTAGCTTAAGATTTGATGCAACATTTTTAGATAGTTGATTCACCACTTAATCTTCTTGTTGAATTATTCTTATACTAGAGGATAGAGATGCGTGACTTTTTCTATTACTTTGGAAAATGGGGGTGCTTAAAGATGGACCAAGACATCTAAAGTTGGGCATTATTTTCACTGAAGACTGCATACCATTGCATTATTTGGACCGTTAGAGTGACACAAGCTTTTTTTTGTGGCCAATGGAAGTAATGAATACTATAAGATCAAAACTGGTTCTAGTGGTCTCAATTATTGCACAAACCGACAAACAACTTTAGGGTGGTGGATTCTCATGATCTAGGCCATGGGCTCAATGATATAAACAACTTTGCTGGCTTCCTCGAATTTTTATTCCCAATCTTTGAGAAGTTATTCTTTTTTTATTATATAATAATTTACCACATGACCACTCGAGAGGTATATAATTACACATGCAATCAGGTGTTCCACAAGAAAAATGTGGATTGGGATAAGCAAGAAATTAAGAAAAGAAAAGAACGTCATGTGAAATTACTAAAATAAGGTGCCGTCATTAGTTGAATACTCTTCCGACTTGGAAGTGGTCTGTACAAATTAGGTGGACAATAGTTATATGAACTAGTTTATTACAATGTTCTTAATTACACGGAAACGTAGAGGAGTCAAACAACGAAAGCCGGCAAGCGCGTCTCAATCCTCCCAGGATAGTCCAGCTCTCCAATTGCTTTGAAGTCACCAGAAAGCAACGTTTTCTGGTATAGCTTACGACACGCAATTTTCATGAGGATTTTAAAAGTAAAAATAAACGACTTGAAAATGTCAAGCACCCTTGAATTTCTACCATGTGACATTCCAACCTTCGATGAAACTAGCGTCAACCCTATTTGTTGGATCCATGAAGAAAGGATCCTGTTTCTGTACATTAGATTCGTTCAACATTGAAGGTGTTTTTACTATTAAAACGTTAGTGTTACAATGCAAAAAGTTTAACAAACTGAGAAAGTTATGATAAATTGAAAAAAAAAAAATGAAACAGAACATGCTCGTGAAGAAGAAGGCGTCGCCAGTGGTGGACCCATAGCGAACTGTAGTCGTTGAGACGCAGCCGAACCCCCACCACCGCAGCCATGGAGGTCGTTGCCCTCAATCGGAGCGAATCAGCAGAGGTCACGACCTCCATGGCCACGGATCTTTCTGTCGCTCGAAAATCATACCTAGCCAAGCCCCAATGTCACGGCCATGGAGGTGGTTGGCCTCACGCAACTATAGATCTGGGGTCACAAGAGGTGAGCGACCTCCGTGGACAGAGGTAGCGACCCTAGATATGAGGTTGCCCGAAGCCGACAAGGTTAGGTCCAAGCTCAATGGCGTTGAATCAGACGTCTTGAGCTCGAATTCAACCTTAATGGTGCTGAATTTGACACGAGCACCCTCACATCAGTCCCCCTCAACTCAACTATGACTAATGACGACCCGATCCTTTTCTTCGATTCAACTGTCGGTTCCTCAACTCAGTCTTCTTCGGAGGAAGATGAACAAATCGGGCTTGCCGGACTAGCCGAACCTCCATTGGGGTCAAATGGCGTTAAATTTGACACAAGCTTGAATCCGGTGATGGCATCCCTCACCCAACTATCTTTGGGCATTGCCAATGGCTGATCATTGGGGAAAAGGAAAGAAAATTACATAAAAAGGAAAAAAAAGAACGAAAAAAAATTCAAAAAAAGATAAAATTCAAAAAGTAAAGGATGAAATGCTCTTGAACAGCCAAAAAAGGTCAAGTTTTCATTTAAAATTAACATGACCACTTCAGGTTCTTATTTAGAATAAAGTTTATTTTAAGTCATTATTTGAGAAAATAAGTGTATTTCAGACCCTTATTTAAAATTTTGCCAGTTAGTTATAAAGAAGTTAGGACGGACAAAAATAAAATATTCAAATTCCATTATAGATATGGGTTATGCATTCTTGCTAATTAAAGCTTTAATTGATTTCATTTGAGTAAATTTGATCTAGTCCAGTAGAAAAATTATATTGAATAAATATATTCACTTTGAGAAATGGAATAACTTTTGTTAACATGTAACACGACCCATTATTATTTGTCTTTTAATTATGCAAATTGTCAAACGGGATAAATTGCACCCGTTACTTTGATATTACAAAGATAGACGTTTGTCCCAAACATGCAATAATAGTTTTGAAGAAAAAAAAGTTCACATTGCAATTCGGTTAGAAAAAACGATCATTTCATACATGTCTTATTTTTATTTTTTCCTTTTTCAAATACATATTTCATTATTATACATGAAAGATCATTTTTTATTTTTTATTTTATGTTCTCAGAAAACTCAACATTATGACGATTATTTATACCACAATAATCTTAGACCTTCATAAAGTATGATATTTTTTCCACAAAATTATAAAACAAGTAATACAAATCTCATCTCTCTTACATGACACCTCATATCAATGGATAACTAATGACTCAAAAATATGCACAATGGAAATGCCCGCGCTAGTATCAAATGAAGCCCCCCGTTTGCTCGATTCCTCCTCGCCATCAACTTACGACGCAGTCCCAACTATTCCTTTAATTAATCTTTCATTGTTAATTTACTACATCAATTTAAAAAGTCTCGAGAAAGACTTGTGAGAGAGACCGGGGCACCTTAAGGGGAAAAAAATCACTGCCCCCTGCCAAGGCTGTGTCAAAATGTGACCGCCGATTATTTGAATGATCCACTATCAGCGAGTATCAAACAGCATGCAGCATTTCGGGCCTTGCGAAAAAAACGAGCATGCAACATCAGAGGAAGCTCAAGTATGTACATATATATAAAGTACTTTGAAAGGAAATATCAGCAGAAATAATAACCAAGGCTAAGTAGAAAAAGGACCGGTTTCAATGATCTTGTTATCCAAGTTACACAGTGATGAAACAATGCTTCTCCCAAAGGTTAGACACCTTCTCCTTCAATTTTGGACTCAAATGCACAATAACCAGACTAGAGGGAAGTGCTGGCAACTCATGAAGCATGTCACAGTCAAGTAAATCAAGAGTCTCCAGCTTGGAAAGGTGCTCAATTTCAAAAGGTAGCCTGGTAATAGTAGAATTTCGCAGCCTCAAGATTCTCAGATTTTTTAGCTCTCCAATATCTCCAGGAACCTCCCCATTTAAATTCCTACACGAGGAGGCATGTAATTCTTTAAGGCTAAGTAGACGCCAAATAAAACTAGGAAACTTGCTTATGAAGCAATGGTCCATCTTTAACACTCTCAACCTCTGCAAATTACCAAAGGAATCTGGCAATTCAAAAATGCCTGTTCCTGAAATATCTAGCTCCTCTACAGGGCTTTGGCCAATGGACTCCGGAAGTTTTTGTATCCAATGACAATTCCTCAATGACAAGCATCGGAGTTTTACCAGCTCTCCAAATCCATCAGGCAGACTCAATGACAAGCAATTGGAAGCGGAAAGAATTGCAAGTTCCTTTGAATCACTTCCCAAGGGAATATGACGCACGGAAGTCTCATCAATGAGGAGCTCTTTCAAAGCTTTCAAGGCACCCAGTTCATCAGGCAACCTATTGAGTTCAGTGCAAGACTTCAAATTCAGGCAAAGCAATTTTTTGAGACCCCCAACTGAAGGATCTAAATGGACCAACTGAGAGCATCGCTCTAGAATCAATATCTCCAAATTTGGAAAGCTAGAAAATGTAGGACTTATCAGTAAGTCAGTGCAACCAGTGAGATTTAAGACTTTCAATTGCTCCATCTGTTAAAAAAAATCATAAGCTCAATTGCCAGATAATTAAGAGAATAAATGTATTAAAGCAGTAAACAGGAAACCACCTTGATTAACTTCCAATCTCCCCAGTCTTCGGTGACTGAGCTCCATGAAAGATCAAGGATGACCAGTTCCATCAGATTAAATTCTGTTGCTTTGAAATCCCTCGGGCACCCTTGCCAACTAAGCCATCTCAACTTTGAAAATACATTTGCGAAATTTCCAGTCATATTTGCATGATCCAATTTCAAGAACCTTATATTTGGCATGCTCTTGAAATAGGTTTCTGTAAATGTAGGATGAAGATTTTTTAAGTCAAAGCAAAGGGCTTCCACCTCTTCCATTTCCTACATTTGCCAAGAGTAACAAATCAATCTGAAGCTATAAAACACAATGGGAGAATTTTGCTAAGTGACAAGGACTAAGGCGCTTTCTTTTCCGTGCATGGAAAGAAGACCTACAGATGGTAAAATAAGGGAAAAACTGGACAACCGATTAGACTTTATACGTCAAGGCTTTCATTTTACAGAAGAAAACAAACCATTGAACCAAAAGCCTTTACCTCTTTACTGTTGATTACTTCCAGGTCTGTAACATGCATATATTGTCTACTGTGCCTTCCAGGACATTTAGGTTCTTCTTGATCTATAGTTCTGCTGAGGTGCTTCAATATTTTGTGTATCCACAGCATGTCATGTCGTCCAATTTTTGCTAGGGGCATCAGAACATGGTGAGAAGGCAATAGATCTCGATCAGGCCACATATATGATGCAATTCGACTGTCTACGCCATTGGCAAACCACACTATGTCCCAAAATATTTGTTTCTGCTTTTCATGTAATGCTTCATAACAGATTTTCAATATCTCCCCAGTATCCTTCAACCTCTCTTGAGAGTTCTCCTTCTGTGGTTTTATCAAGTCCTCTATCTTCCACCAATCTTCTATTAGTTTTCCACGTAAAAGTGGACCAATGACTTCAATAACAAATGGAACCTGCCCCGTGGCTTTGATTATACGCTTCGCAGTATCAAGATAGGGATCAATGACTTCCATAACAGGTGGAACCTGCCCCGTAGCTTCGATAATGCGCTTTGTAGTTTCAAGATAGTCAAATATCGAACCGTGTGTTCCTAAAGCATTTTTGCAAAAAAGTTCAAAAGCTCCATCATTATCCATCCGATTCACTTCATAAATAAGAGCCAGGCGTCGAGAAACATATTCTTGGAGAATTTCACCATTTTCTGATGTAACAATTATCCGACTTCCAGGACCAAACCAGTCTAGCTGGTCTCCTACAAGATCCTTAAGATGAGACTGGCCTTCCACATCATCGAGAACAATAAGAACTTTCATATTGCGAAATACATCCAGAAAAACCTCAATTTCTCCTTCGAAAGGAATCACATCTCGCTCTAGAATATCACATATCAACTTAGTTTGCACAGACTGAATACCACCAATATTTTCTGCTGTTTCTCTAATCTCCAGGAGCATGCTACAACTATCGAAACAAGAGAAGAGTCGGTCATATACGGCCTTTGCAATAGTTGTCTTGCCAATTCCACTAGCTCCATGAATTCCAACAATGCGCATTGCCAACCGATCGTCTTCTATATCCAATAGCTTGATTACATCCTTCACTCGATCATCAATGCCAATTACTTGTTCATTAGTGGCAACTAAGGTCTGCAACAACTCCAAAGGGAAACTAGGAAGTTTCAAATCCTTGAGATGTAAAATTATGAATGTGTGCCGTGCGACGAGACTAAGTCACGTGTCATGCCATGTGCGAATTATAAGAACAAAGTGACCTAACGTGGCAAGCACCAGAGCGAACATTTTTTCAATTCGGATTTAGACTATATATAATAGTTTAATGTCAAAAATATATATTCTACCCCAATAAAATTTTCCCAAAATTGAATGAACTTTTAATTTTTTTTAAGTCATGCAAAGACAATGAAATCAACTTGGAAAAACATTATGAAGAAAAGAAAATCCATATATTCTATTCAAAATCTGGGTCTGACTTTTGATTAAGAAATTAGTGGTATGTCCCCACTGGATCTTTTATATCGGATTATTTGTCAACGCATTACACACATTACTAGTAAAGTTTCTAATAAATATCTTACTACTTCCACTTAGAAATGTGGTTCCTTAAGAACTGATGCAAGCAATTAACAATGCCTTTGTTTTACATCGCGGTTCATTCAAACCTTTGATCGAGCTACTTCTACAGTTACTTTATGCAAAGGATAACTCTGATTAGGATATCTAATTTGCCACATCCACAAGCGCTTGATCACTCACCCAGCTACTCCTTGGGTGTCTTTACTTTATACGCAATATCAAGGGGTTCGTTGGTCCTTTTTTATTTATTATTCCTTTATATTCGATCATTATACATTTTTTGTGTAAAATATTAAAAAAGAGTTATATGCAAACAACCGACACAGTCAGAATGAGGTTACACAGCTTTCGCTAGCACATTTGCATTTTCAATTTTTTCACTGGGTAGATTTGATTTTGTCGATTGTTAAAGACATTAGGTTTAGAAAGTATTTGAACTTCATTTATATTACTATTGAAAAGTAAAGAAGACATACTAGTTTTGAGGGATTTCAATCATTCCTTTTATTCCTTCCATCAATTATGCTCAGTTACTTATTTCAAAAAATATTATACCCATTGACAGATACGTGAAATTGGTTATTTAATTTATCTCTTGCATATTTTAATATTAAAAATTTGATGCAATGAATTTAAAAAAATAAATAAATCTTGAATTATCTTTCTCTCCCACATATATTTATAAAATTTCTTTGGATTGTGTACTTATTTTTGATAATGTTGTTTACACTTAATCTTTCAAATCCCAATTTTGCTTCACGTAAAAAATATCTTACATAAGTAGGTGGACTAGTACATACAATACATATATACATATACAAATGGAGAAGATAATAAAAAGGCATATATAGATAAATGCTCACCTTAAATTGTTTTGGGTTTTTTGTGCTATTGTGCATGCTCATACCAAGTCTCACTAATTTCTTTGGATCAGAGGAAAATTTTGGAGCCGAGGGAGCTGATTTAGGCCATTCAAACCATCTTAGCTCATTAGGAAGATGTATAGGACCTTGGAAAGAATTATGCACATTTTGCATGATGAGCAATCTCAACCTTCTCATTTTTTTTAAATCATCAGGACCAATATATATCTCTGTTGGCTTAGGTGGCTCCAACACTATGGCTTTTACAGCACAATCTCCCTGCATACACAAGACTATTTAGGTTATGCATGTTCAATAATTAGAATAAAAAAAATAAGGAGCAGAATTATCATCATATTTGTAAGTCTTACCATGTCACTTGACAAAACATTGACAATATCATCATAGAGCCATAGTCTACTACGTCTCCCAGGATCATCGTAACATTCCTGTCTCACAATATCCATACCCATCAATTCAATCAGGTTTTGCACTTTTAGGAGTCCGTACTCATCAATGCTTATCAAGGATCTCTCAATGAGAATTTTTAATCCTATTGCTGCCTTAAAACCGCAACTGTTGAGAACTTTTTGTACATACTCACTACTCCTCCAATTAAAGAAGCAGGCAATGTGGAGAAAAATCTCTTTCTCATGTTCCTCTAGTCCATCGTAACTTATTTTGAGCACATCATTGATGGTTTTGTTGGGAATCCAATAAAGTTTGTCTAGTGTAATTTCCCATTCTTGCTCTATTCTACCAAATAAGAAGGAACCTATCACCTCAAGTGCTAAAGGAAGGCCTTCAGCATAACTCAAAACCCTATCCACTAACTGTGTCCTAATTTTTAATTTTTGCTGTGTCGGAAAAGCATGTTTAATAAGCAAGTCACAAGCTTCACTGTCGTCCAGTAGTTTAACTTCATACACATGATTTGGGTCTATCCCGTGACAAGTTAGCAAATGTTTATTTCTTGTAGTAACGATAATCCTACTTCCATAACCGAACCACTCGCCTCGTCCTGCTAAAGCATTTAACTGGTAGGAGTCATCTACATCATCAAGGATGAGGAGAACCTTTTTGCGATGAAGTCTTTGTTGTATTAGATCAATACCTCTATCGACATTGGACACTACAAATCTTGGTCGAGCTGATAAAATCTCGAATAGTAATTTTTCTTGCAATGTAACTAAATCCTTGGAATCTTTTGAAGCTTCTCGAACATTTGCCAGAAAACATGAAGCCTCAAATTGTCTAAAAATAGCATTGTAAAGAGCTTTTGCTAGAGTCGTCTTCCCTATGCCTCCTTGTCCCCATAATCCTACCATAAGAGCACCATCATAAGACTCAAGGTTTAACATTGACTTCAACTTGACCAGTTGAGAATCTATCCCAACCGGATGCTTAGCAACATGTAAAGGTCTTCGGTCTAGGAAAGTGGAGATTTCCTTCACAATTTGTTGTATAAGTTCTGACTCATCTCTAACAAAAATGGAAAAGGAAAGTTATGGCATTATTTTAGCAATTTGAATAAACAAATCACAAGCAATCACTAGCCAAATGACAAAGCAGTGCATCGATTTTTCACGTAATCACAGCAAAAACAAAATGTACTCCCACTCAATCGAATTAGAACTCCAGGAGCTACAAACAAATCAAAACAAGTTCAAGGTTCAACTTTTAGTCATCTATGTGATTCATGTTCTTTTAATTTATGCACGACAATTTACTTATTTTTCCTTTTGAATTTTCTATGGGATTTATCTACACTCTTTATCAAAAAGAACTGGGCTTTGAACGAGGGTCAAAATTTGGAAACTATTAAATACCCTGAAGCACAATGTCATTGCCTTATATGGTCTATGCACAATAATCATCATGTATCAAGCATTGCCAACTTTCTCATTCCTTCTAGAGAAATGGGGTAAGTGCAATAACAATACTTCAACATTTTGAACATGAGTCGATCAAGTTTTTAACATTTTATACTTACAATCATATGTGTCCATTTATTTATTAATTAATTTATTTACAAATGGTCTTCATACTCACTTGTAAAGATTAGTTTCTTAAACAAATTATGAACTCCACTCAACTTACCCATCATTCAAGTGCCATCCGGTCAAGCAACTGGCGTCAAAAAGAGCTTTCTTCCATCTCTTCACTTTCTCTGAATCCTTCCCGAATTTGGACTCATGTTTAGCCAGGGCTCTCCCATAACTCCCTCTTGCCTCTCTCACTTCTTTTGGGTCCACTTTGTAAAATACTAGTAGAACAATGAGGTCTCCTTGCAACTTGCACTCCATAATCTTCACCACCTCTTCCAAGCACCATTGTGAGGAAGCATAATTCTCCGAAAAAATTATTATTGTGATGTAGGATTCTTCGATGGCCTTCGTCGGTGATATTTGGTCTTCCTTCCTCAGTTCATCACTATCCAAGAAAGTGTATATTCCACTAAGGTCCAACGCTTTGTAGAGATGGCCAACAAAGTTATTACGTACGTCCGCACCTCTGAAACTCAAGAAGACGTCATAAATCCATTTGGATTTCGATGAAGAAGCCATTGGATGATGGAGTTCGACAATCAGCAATGACTTTGATCAAGCAGTTCGCCCACCACTCATCTTCTTGTTGATTTATTCTTATACCAGAGGACAGAGGTGCACGACTTTCTTCAGTAATTTGGAGAAGGGAAGAAAATATTGGGTAGACCCGGCCTTTAACATAAGCGAACGTCCCCTCCACTTGCTGGTCGTCACCTATATCGCGTTCAAAGTCTCTTCTTTTCTCTCTCTACCCCCTTCTCCATTACTCTCTCTCCCTCCCCTATCCTTCACGTCTTTTGATCTTCTTTCTCTCACTAGGGATTTAGGAAATGAGCAGTGAAGAAAGAAGAAGAAGGAGGTTCTCCAGCAAAATCAAAATACGAAAAAGAACGGGGTCTTCTTGGCGGAAGAAGAAAATGAACGAAAACCACAAAATTATCAAAACCCTGAACCTCGGCTTAAGCTCGAAGTCGGATCTCCCTCTTCACCATCTCCTCCCCTCCCCGGTAGAGAATTCCAAGTCCGCAGTTGCTCTCGATTGCTTCGGTCTTTTGCCTCCACTGATGGCGTCTACCCGAGTCGTGCTCCCAACCAGGAACGGTTCGTGTGAAACGGAAACAGCTCTACTCGCTTCTCTATCGCCGATAAAAAGCAGAGAAAAATGGAAAAGCTCCTTCTTCGCAGAGTGAGACAGACGAAGGAGAAGGGGAGACATACAAAAGAGGGGACTTGGAAGCTGCTGACATGTGGGCTCCACATGGGATACGTGGCGAGCATCGAGTGGAGGTAACGTTCGCTAACGTGTAGGTTCGGGCAACTCCAAATTTTCTCACAGAATGGCGGTGGAACCCAGACATAAATGTGTGAACACATGGGAATTATTTACGCTGAAGACCGTGTACCATGTGGTTACTGGGACTGTCAGAGGGACACAAACTTTCTTTGTGGCCGACAAAAGCAGCGAATGATGTCCTGGTGGACTCGATTATTGCACAAATCGACAAATAACTTTAGGGCTGTGGATTCTCGTGATCTACACCATAGACTCGCTGGTGCAAACAATTTTATTGCCTTCCTCGAATTTTCATCCCCAACCGCCGTGAAGTTTTTTTTTTTTTGTTATATAATAATTCACCACACGACCACTCGATGGGTGTATAGTTACACGCCAATTAAGTGTACCACAAAAAAAAATATGGATCAGGATAAGCAAGACATGGGAAAAAGAAAAAGAAAGCACAGATTTTTACTCTTCCTCAAATTCGAATGAAATGTTTTTCAGTGCATAGTTCAATGGGAAATTATTAGAATAACTAGCCATCACTAGTGTAGTACTCTTTCAACTTGCAAGTGGCCTTTACAAATTTTCGTGGACAATACTTAGATGAACTAGTTAAATACAATGTTGTTAATTAAGCACGAGCCAGATTGACCTCCTTCACCCCTTGCCTTCTCCCCTCCTGTAGCTGCCCTTGCGTCCTTTCATGCTGTTTGTACGCAAATTACACGGACAGTCGAAAATCACCGATTTTACCTTCATAAATTCTACACCGAATTGCCTCGTTATTTCTAACACTGTGCCATGCTAATCACTACCTCAACCTCCGAATGGTGACTTTCCAATATGACGACCTGGATGCCAACATTGCCATGGTGACTTTAGGGATTGAGGAATTTAAAGAAAATTTTACAAATAATAGCTAATTGAGTTTTGATTTCTTGATTGGCACGATGTTTAGAATAATCCTAAAACAGGACCATTCTTTTGTTAAATTATGTTGCACTAAAACAGCCCGGTTCCCCCATCCTAAAAGAAATCGGTGAATAAAAAATAACCTGGTTAAATAATGCAGACCACAAACAAGATGGAACGTGCTGTTTCATGTGGTGCCAGAATATTCCAATGACATGGAATCAAATAGATAAGATAAATTAAAAGGGGTGCGTCACGGATGAATTAGAGGAGTCGGACAAGGAAAGCCGGCAAGCGCGTCTCAATCCTCCCAGGATACTCCAACACTCCAAATTGCTTCGGAGTCACTAGAAAGCAATGTTTTCTGGCATTGCTTACGACCCGCAATTTTCATGAACATTTTAGAAGTACAAATAAAAGACTTAAATATGTCAAGCGCCCTTGAGTTTCTACCGCGTGACATCCGACCTTTAATTAAAATACCTATCTGTTGGATCCATGAAGAACGGATCCTGTTTCTGTACATTACATTCGTTCATAATTGAATGGGTTCTTATCTTTTTTTTTTTTTTTTTGGTCATGAAAACTTCATTGATTATCATCCATAGGAAGAAGTACATTCATTCCGATAGTCTAAGCATAAAAGGGAAAACAATGGGTGGGGAGGCATCGACACCCAATTACGAGGGAGGTTACCGGCCCGATGGGTTTTGGCGACCCAATCCGCAACCTTGTTGGTGTTTCTTGGTTCTAAAATTAATTGGACCTGTGGGATTTGGCCCAACAACTGTCGACAGTCTTGGATCAGGCTCCGGGAGGCCCACGCTGTCGCTATGCGGCCCATGATCTGCTCCACAACAGACAAGTTATCACAGGAGATCAGCACGTGCAGATTTTCGTTCAGTTTGAGGCTTCCCCAGTTGGAGTTCAAGACTTTAGCTTCGAGCAACCAGAGCAGGACCGCACGAACTGCTAGGGTTTCTACGGTTTCAACTGAAGGAGCACAGATCTTCATCGCAAGGCCATTGATGAGCACTCCGTCGCTTCCTCGGCAAACCCCAAAGAACCGAGCCTTCGAGATCTCGTAGCGGACCAGGGAACAATCGGTATTGATCTTCACCCGGCCACATTGCGGAGAGCGCCAATGGTCGGTAAGATTCGGTCGCTTTTCCATTCGTGCTGGTGAAGGTGAGCTCCACTTCTGGTAAAGTTGTTGACTGACTGCTGCATCGTGTGTAATACATGTCAAATTTGGCCGTCGCCCCTGGAAAACCAGCCCATTCCGCGCCTTCCATATGAGCCAAAGGGCGGTAGAGAACAGAGCTTGATCTTGCGGGGTGGCTCCCGGCGGTACTCCGCAACCCACTTGTCCATTCTTGTAATTAATGTTGGGTTGTATGATAATCTGCCATGAAATTCCGACCCGAACTGGTTTACCTAATCACACAGGGATAAATAAATGTTCGGTTGATTAAGAGCTTACGAACGAGGCCGGCAAAGGTTATCAGGTAATATTCGTCTCTTATAAAGATTGTGTTTTGTAGGGAGACCTTCATGACATAAACTCCACATGAAAAACTTAATTCGGGGATGGGTGTTGAGGTTCCATATTATAGTCCAAAGTTTGTTGGGAACTGGAACGAGGAGGAGGCTTGTGGCATAAGATGAGCTATTTTGATCTTTGCGTTGTTTATTATAGCCACTTTTCACTTGGTAATCTCTGATTTGTTGGCGGTCCACCGTAGTTTGTCTGGCTGTAAATGTATACTTAAGGGGGTAGCCAGTATATGTTGCGCTATAGAAGTCTCGAATTTCTCCATTATAAGAGAGGAGTTCCATTCTCTCGAATCTGTTTGGAGGAGTTCTGCAACTAGTCTAGGATCATCTTTGTTGTAGGGTCCTCCAATTTTACCAATAGGCAGCCAATTATCCTCTCTAACTACGATCTTCGACCATCCCCTACCTCCCATCGACCTCGGGTTCAAGAACAAAGACGCCCGTGAGAATACCTTGCCATCCCCATGACGGTCTCGTACCTTTCGAGACCAGAAATTTGTATTAGGGAAATAGAGTCCTCCGAACACTCGGCTCCACAAGGCCGCTAGGTTTTGGCTTAGTCGCCACGCTTGTTTACCCAACATTGCGTGGTTGTAGTCCACTAGATCTTTAAACCCCAGTCCTCCTTTATCTTTCCTGGTTTTCAATAGGTCCCAGTTCTTCCAATGGATGCCTTTATGTTGCTGGTTTTGCTGCCACCAGAACTTTGCTATTTTCTTTTTGATAGCTCGACATATAGATATCGTTATCTTAAAAATGGACATGGCATATGTAGGTAAAGCTTGGACAACCGTTTTTAAGAGTACCTCTTTCCCGGCTTTAGATATTAACTGCTCCTTCCACCCCTCTAGTTTCCTGTCCACTCTCCCAAAGCCCCTTGAAATATCTGTTTTTTTTTTTCCCCAATCGATGGTAGCCCCAAGTATTTCCCAGTTTTTTCAATAATAGGGACTCTTAATTCTGATGCTATATTTCGTTGTAACCCCGGAGGACAGCCTTTCCCATAGAAGATTCCCGACTTATTTAAGTTTATGGCTTGTCCTGAAGCATAATAGTAACAGTTCAGGAGATTCGCCAAGTTTTGGGCCTCTCTAACCTTTCCTTCCAAGAAAAAGATAGCGTCGTCTGCAAATAACAAGTGAGATAGGACAAGGCAGTTAGAGTTCAACTTAATGCCATTGATAGAACCATCTTGCATGGCATTTGTCATTAAGGAGGAGAGCGCGTTCGCCACTATAATAAATAGATAAGGAGAGAGAGGATCACCTTGGCGTAGCCCTTGTGTAGGAGAGAAATTTTGGCATGATTCCCCATTAATTTTTACACTGAAACTGACAGTGGAAATGCAGAACTTAACAAGTAGAACCCATTGCTCACTAAATCCCATTTGTCGCATGCAATCACGGAGGAAATCCCATTCGACCACATGTCGTAGGCTTTTTCATATCCGGCTTTAGGATTGCTCCGAATTTCCTTCTCCTCTTCCTGACTCTAAGCTGATGTAGTACCTCTTGGACTATAAAAATGTTATCTTGGATTTGACGGCCTCCAATAAAAGCACTCTACTCTGGGGAAATAATTTGTGGGAGCTAGGCTTTTAGTCGGTTTGCCATAACCTTTGCAATAATTTTGTAGGTGAAATTGCAAAGGCTTATAGGCCTATATTCAGTGATGCTCTCGGGGGATGGCACTTTGGGAATGAGAGTGATTTGTGTTCTGTTTAAGCTGGGGTCAAAGCTGCCATAGGTAAAGAAAGTCTCCACCATTCGAAGATGTCCTCCTGTACAATAGACCAGGTATATTGGTAGAATTGACCATTAAGCCCATCTGATCCTGGGGCCTTTGTTGCATCCATCTGAAAAACAGCAGCTTGTACTTCCTCCCTAATAACTATTCTCATTAATTCTGCATTCATTTCATCAGTTATTACTATCAGGCATTGTTCTACAATAAGACGATAGTGTTGAACGCCTTCAGAGGTATATAATGCTTTATAGAAATCAATAATGTGCTGTTTAATGACCTTAGGGTCTCTGCTCCACATGTTGTCAGGAATTCGCAGCATAACAATTCTGTTTCTTTGCCTTCTTTGAACAGTGGTAGCATGAAAAAACTTTGTATTTCTGTCTCCCCATTGCAGCCAATTGATACGGGATTGCATCCCCCAATACATCTCCTCTTGTCTCCAGAGATCCTCCATTTGGTTTTTAATATGCTTATAAGCATCCCCTTGATTTGCTCCTGTGGTAGAATTAGTAAGATCTATAAGTCTGGACCGGCATTCTTCAATTTGTTTGGCTGCATGTTTGAAGGTTTTTTTGCTCCATTGGTTTAGGGCACTGTGTAACTTGCATTATTGAGCCGGCAATGTTCAGCCGCTTTGCTCTCCCCCAAGCATTCCATGTATCGTTCACCACCGCTTTGTGAATTACGGGTGAGATGGCCGGTAAGCTTCGAATTTGAAAACTCTATGTATTTTCGCTCTAGGTGACTCGGTACATAATAAAAGTGGGCTATGATCGGACCAACGGCAGGAAAAGCAAAAACCTCGGCTTGAGGGTACTGCACTCTCCAGTGCATGTTACAAAGAGCTCGATCTAGTTTCTTTTTAACTAATTCATCCCCTTCTCTGTTGTTTGTCCAGGTAAACTTGCAACCTTTACTTTCAACTTCCATGAGAGAGCAAGAGTCAATGAAGTCACGGAAGGCCACCACTCGGTATCTCTCCACATCCCTTCTCCCGTCTTTTCCCAAGGGTATAAAACTTCATTGAAATCACCAATGCATAACCAAGGGGTATTAGCGAAGTATTATTAGAACGGACGGTATCCCACAATCTGTTCGCTTTGGTGAAAGTTTGTTGATGCATGTAGGAGTGAAATATTCATTACTAAACCCTTGTCCGGATCTTTGCACGTCACTTCCAATACTTACGTGCAACGTAATTCACTTTGTCACCTGCATCTCCTCATCCCAGAATAATGCTAGACCACCCGCTATTCCCACCGGATTAACCACGAAGTAGTGTCGAAACTGAAGTCTCCTCCTCATACGATCCACCATAGCTTCTTTATTTTTTGTTTCCATAATGAAAACTAGATTAGGCCGCTCTCGAGCCACTATGGCTCTTAAATCTTTGGACTCAAGGGAGTGCCTAGACCTTGACAGTTCCAGCTTAGAATCTTCATGTTTGTTGTGGTGGCTTATTAGGGCTAGCCACCAAAGCCCTTGAGTGTGCCCCGTCCCACACCTGAATCGGTGCGTCTGTTAGGTTCTCCATGTCCACCAAACTAGCAAGAGACCCATTTTTTTCATATGGTGCAAAACGTTTCAATTTCTTTGCAGCTTGTTTTTTCTGACATGATCCTTCTGATTTATACTGTTCTGACCCTGTGACATAATCTGTGGGGGAAAATTTTTGTTGCAGTGGTTCTTGAACCTGTTTGCCTTTGTTGGCCAAAGTATCCAAACCCCTTGATTGTCTTTCTACAGGTGTATAAATTACTATGGCCTGACTGGCCTCATTATGTTTGTGAAATTGCAGATTCTTGGCAGCCGGGGTTAACTGAGTTTCAGGGACCATTTCCTCCTCCTCTTGGGATACATCAATCTCTCCATAGAATGTGTGCCAGCAGGGGCTCTGCTCCTTCATTTCAGCTTTTAGCCAGGACCCATAATGTCCCAGTTTGTCTTGAGGTAAGCCAGATTCTTCATAAGCTATTACTAGACACACAGTTGCATAGTGTCCAATACACCCACATGAATAGTAGAAATGAGGTAGACGCTCATATTTGAAATCAATCCACCATTTACGGCCTCCCAAATGTATGATAGTGCCTGTTTTTAGGGATGTGAACAGGTTCAACCTGACTTTAGCTTTCCCTATTTTCCTGGCACTGTTATTCCTAGCTTCAATCTTAACAGCCTCCACCCGGCCTAATTTACCAGCAATTGCCTTAATCGAATCCTCCCCTACAGCAGCACGTGGTAGTCCTATTAGGTGTACCCAAAAGGAGCAGTAAGTGAAATCATAACAGTGTTCCGGGATTGTTGGGTCCCCTTCCTGCAGGATTAACAAGTTGCTGGCAAAGGACCAAGGCCCAGTTTGAACAACTCTCCTCCTCTCCTCCGCCGAGGTAAAGATGAACACATAAAATCCAGGTTCAATGATTTCACACTTAACATCCTCTATTTTCCAAGCTTTCCGCATTGTAGTAAGAAATGCCTAAAAATTGACATTAGGCTTCAAAAACAGTTTCCCATAGAGGAGGAACTCACCTACCTGCGGAACAATTGCAGGGGAGTAGTCGTCCAATACGATGGGGTCGACTTCAGCCCATAAATCCCCCATCCGCCGACATAGTGCCCTCACGCGGAGGTCATCTTCTTTGCTTGCGTCCATGGATAGTGATTCAATGTTGTAAATGAAAGTTGGGAGTGAAGGGAGTTCTGGCTTTAGAAGACAGTACTATGGGTATAGGAGATCAGTGGGTTCGAGCTACTCTCTTCCTACTAGGAGGAATTACCGTCAATTCCCTCA
The DNA here is from genome assembly GCA_014182895.1 of Angophora floribunda. Classification (NCBI taxonomy): domain Eukaryota; kingdom Viridiplantae; phylum Streptophyta; class Magnoliopsida; order Myrtales; family Myrtaceae; genus Angophora; species Angophora floribunda. Next base: position 32,649,687 of record CM024709.1, on the reverse strand, counting down.
AGGAAGGAGAGAAGGAAGCGAAGGAAGTTGACCAGATGGTCAATCGGGAAAGAACACCCTAAATGCAGCCATGGTGATGGAATCCAAAAGATGGGAGGTATGGTTAGGGTTTCAGAAGGGAAGGAGAACTATCACCTTAGGGATAGAGAGAGGCTCACCCAAGGTGAGAGAGAGAGAATGGGTTCTTATCAATAAAACATAAGTGTTACAATGCATAATCCGTGCTATAAAGCTGCATGTTCTTTATGATTTGGCTCATGACACATGAGTTAGATGTCAAACCATCTATAATGACCAGAGACTGGCGATCTGTCTCTATGAACCCCAATTTTTTCAGCTTTTCTTCATGTTGTGGGATGGAATCTCTGTGCAAACCATGACAACTAGCAGAAAACAGACTCGAACATTTGCCTTTTCTTTTCACGACCTAACCAGAGGTCACGGGCTGTTCATAGGAGCCATTGAGATCTATCCAATAGGATGCTCATCTCGAAGAGACTGAGGCCAAAATACCACCCAACAAGTAGCATAAGAATACTCTCCTTTCATATACAAAATCTCGAAACAATAAAAATCTTCTAACTATGTATTTGTCGTCATTAGGTATGGGTTAAAGTTTCTTTATAACTTCGATGAAAGCCACATGGGGTAGGCTCATTAGTCAAAGAACAAGGGCATGCGTACGTGAATGACGCGTTCGATTCTTCGTACCACCAAAACTCAGACCGAGACGCGTGGGCCAGCTTGAGAGAATATCCAATGGAATATCCTGAGGGGATTGAGACGCACTGTGCTCCTTGAGAGAATATCCAATGGAATATCTTGAGAGAAGATGGTTGAGAAGCACACGCCGGCTTCTTGTAATCACCGAATAGTGTGAGAAAATGATTAAAAGCATTCGAGGAATACTAAATAGGAAGAGTTACAAAAAGAAAATTTGCTAGAATTTTTAATAATTACTAATTTGCAACATCGAAGCCCGTTAAAACTTTTTATTTATTGGACAAACTCAGAGTATTGATGAGGTAAGTGCAAAGCTTATTTGGAAGCAAAGTGAACAGAGTGCAATAAAGATGTTATTTACCTGCAGAATGATCAAATCCATTACAATTTAAACTTTATTTATTTTACGGAAAATAATTTTGAAGAAAAGATTTTCTAAAGTTTTCAACCTTTTGTTCACAAAAAATAAATTATTCAAGGAAAACGTTTTTCATCACCGTAAAAAATACTGTCAAAAGGTGGGAATATGATTTTCTCTTTTCAAAAAGAGAAAATCATCTTCCCTCCTCGTTCTTTTACCTAGACCAAGCATGTTCTCCTCCCTTGCACTCCTTTTAAATTATTTTTATTTTTTATTTTTCTTTATTTTTCTTTTTGCATCTTTCTTGGCCGATCACAACCACTACCATAGCCAGCGGCTGGCCACAAGCAAGCTTATGTCTCATCTAAGCTAGCTGACCTTGGACGAGGCTACACCTCGCCAAAGCTAGTGAGCTAAGCGAGAAAGAAGGAATAAGAAAAAGAATTTAAAGAAAAGAAAATATAAAATAATTCAAAATAAAAATCTTTGATAATTTTCCTCAGGAAATTCAAATCAAATTTTTTAATATTAAACGCCGAAAAATATTTTTTAATTTATTTTTAGATTTTAGCCAAATAACAAAAAATAATGTCAATTTTCTAAAAAATGACTTCTTTGAAAATTATTTTGTAGAAATGTCATATTTTTTGCAAAATAAATATACCCTTAAAGTTCACTAGCTTTGGCGAGGTGTATCACTTCTGGAAATAATCCCTAAGAAAGAGCTTTCTGTTATGTATTTTTATATAGATATTCTTATTTGATGCTTGTCATGCACTAGTCAATGTCTCAATAGATTAATAATGGTGGTTGAAAGCTTGTTGATCAAGTCCAAGAAAAAGTCGCTTCCAATGCTAATCACACAGTCACCCACTCACACTTTCAACCACCTTTTTCAAACTTCTTTCTTTTACTTTTTCTTGCAATTTTTCATTATCTTTCTATAAATTGTCTAAAACTATAATTTCTATGTTCTACACGTCACAGTAAACCACAAGAAACAACTTGACCTTGACATAAAATCAATTTAGTTGTATTCACACTAAACGTACTTATGTAATATTTGTAGTTTTCAAGTGTTGTTAAATTTAGCAGAGTGTGTTCCATAATTGTGATGTAATAAAAATTGTATCATCATTTTATGTTAATTTGGCATTTTTCACATCATATAGGTACTTCTAACTACTGACACGAGACAACAGTGACTTCTTTTAATGAATAGTAGGTTATTGGCTAGATACGTTCAATATGTAGATTACTAAATTTAAATAAGTAGAGTTTTGGACTTTTTTAATGATGTCTCACATAGTAGAAATTTTATTTTCAAAAGATTAAAGAAAAAGATCATGCTCCGTATGTATAAATCCATCTCATTGACACAACATTAAGTATATTTTGATGATAAGTTCAATAAAACACCAAACATTTTCCTTTGATAAGATTATCAACTCATTGCATATCTGAATTTCACACCTTTCCTTCCCTAGCTGAGCCAACAAGGAGCACTATTAGATATAGAAATTGGTATGTAAACAATGTAGTAGATTACAAGTGAGCATTTGAATATGCAAATCATATTTGACAAATAATTATCGTGTGTCACATAAATAAATTTTGTAAACCAATTTTATTATACTTAATATTACCTCTCGGTCATTCGCAAGTTTTCTAGGACCTGAAAAAGCGCATTTTGCTTAAAGAAGCCCCCACAAAGCTCACTCATGGGCCAACTTGTCAGACGTAGAGTTGTCTTTGGGCTCAGCCTCTGAAAAGTTAAAACATATATACGTGGAAACCCAAGCTAGTTGTGTTTGGTAATATTAGCAGCCGAGGTAAGAGTACCGGGAGAGAAAAATCATGCAACGAAGAGACCTACTGTTTCCACACATTGATCTAATTGTAAACCCTATGTAAATACACGAGCAAAGTGATAATCCCATAACTAACTAGCATCATAAATCTTTAAACAAAGTGCAATCTAAGTCCCGTACTTCTTATCTTATCACTTATCAGATGTAGTTCTAAACCTTCTCGAGTAAATGTAACATCGCATCTCCTCTTCGATTGACTCCCAGCGTGGCTCTCCATTTCCGTGAGTCACACTTTATTTGGTGATGAAATATGAGCCGCAAAAAGAAATGGTCACTTCATTTTTACCTTCTATTTTATTTTCCCAAATAGAAGAAAGATTTCCCTCCGGATTGTAATAACGGGCCCAGCCCAAGCCCAAGCCCAAGCCCAAGCCCATGTTCTTTTAAAGCCAGACTTCAGCGGACCATCAGTTTTTACTTCTCCAGATGGCTCGCATGTAGTAACATGAAAAGAAAGGCAAGCGGTGACGAAAACATAATAAAGAGAGAATGAGCTCACCGTGAATAGGGGGAAAAGGAACCGCATGGTAGAGAGACAAAACTTGCGCGTGCACACCACAGAGACCTCGCCAAACTCGATTAGCTTCGTGTTGTAAGACTCTGGGCTGCGTAGTAACGCCGCGGAACATTTGTTTACGTTGCTTTTGTTCTAATAGATTTTTGTTCCTAACAAACGCGTTGGTAAATTTTTTGTTCCCCGAACAGGTTCGGAGTAGAAATCGAAACAAGAAAAAGTTATTTTTTTGTTAGAACAATTTAAGAAACACTTTTTTTTTCCTTTCTTTTTTTTTTTTTTTTTTTTTTCTTCTTCCTCCTCCTACCCCTCGCCCGCCCCATCGCCGCCCCATCGCCGCCGCCGGCGAGGTCAGCGAGCTCGCCGGCGCCTCGCCGGGCCGGGCGAGGTCCCAAGCAAGCTCACGGAGCCTTGCGCGGCCACCCGGCGAGGCTCGGCCTCGCGCAGATCTAGGTGAGGCCGAACCTCGCCCGGCCGTGCGAGGCCGTGTGAGGCGGGCGAACCTCGCCGCCACGACGCAGGCTCGGCCTCGCAGATCTAGGCGAGGCCGAACCTCGCCCAGGCGGCGCGAGGCCGCGCGAGCCTCGCCCAGGCCGTGCGAGGCCGCGCGAGCCTCGCCCGGCCGTGCGAGGCCGCGTGAGCCTCGCCCAGCCACCGGCGAGGCTTGGCCTCGCCCGGATCTGAGGCCGAGCCTTGCCGGTGACCCGCAAGGCTCCGGCGAGCTCGCGGAGCCTCGCCGGCGGCACCAACAAAAAGAAGGGAGAAAAAAAAAAAGAAAAAGAAAAATCAAAAAAAAAATCAAAAAATTAGAAATTTTTACCAAACGTGTTTTATTCTCCCGGAGGAGCAAAAATTTTGAACCGTTATCAAACACCCTCAAATGCTCGTAAACAGTTCCTAACGTAAACAAGAAAAACATTTCGAGTAGAAACTGTTCCCTAAATGTAAACGTTGCCATGCAGACCCTAAGACTAATATGTTTCTTATTGTTGGTTCACAATTTAAACCGCACAATTTGATTCAATTCGTATATAAACCGATTCATTTCAGGGGTGTGAACCCAGTTAAGAAAAGAGTCATTCAATTTAGTTGCAATTTATTTATGATTCAGCTGCTGATGGACCAATATAGCTATGAATGTTTCTATCAAGTGTGTCACTCAATACCAATCTAAAATCTTGTGGTCTAGCAACTTAAATACATACACTGAACAACAAGATGAAAGCTAAAAAAACGACTATTGGAAAAGTGAGGATATTCTTATACGTTAAATATGTTATAACCATGCAAACCACATTGTCAATCTTGACTGCACTTGCCCGTTAGTTTCTTCTCGATGGTGTAATTGAATGATCATTCATCGTATCCATTCCCCTTCTCCTTCCTAGTTTTGGTTTTTGGTGCTCATTATTGCACTCTTATATCCTGCAGAGCGTTTAGCCCTTATTAGGCAGCAACAAGCAGAACCTGCCAAGAAGCGAGAAGAAGAGAAAGCTGGTAAAGCCTTTGAGGCCGCTATATTTTTGTCGTTCTAGTTTCACCCTTATCACCAAAACTGATTCATAAACTCTCTTTCATCTACAGCCAAAGAACAGAAGAAGGCAGAAGCTCGCAAATGATCCTTAGAGAGCGCACGGAGCAGTGTTCTCTTGGTAAAAAAACAAAAAGAATATGTGAAGATTAAAGACGTTACTTTTCTATTTTAATAATTGGTGCAAACAGTATATTTTATCTTCCCAGTATAACTATTGAAAGGATGTGCTACTGTTCTCGATTAGCCTTCCTATGAGTAAAGGCATTTCTGGTGACTATTTAGAAAACCTACAATGTTTGGCTTGTTTGCAGAGCAATGTTTTGCTCAGAAATTGCTATGGCAGGTGACTGCTCTTTCTGGTGCTAGTTCAAGCTAAGAACCGTATATAAGGATGATGCTGATGAAAAGATGATTAGAAGAATAGGCCCTGTGATTACAAGAACAAGGCTACTTGTGTTGGGCTTCATTATCAACTGCCATGATCGCATGCTGCCGTCCACTGTCTCCGTTCAATGTGCCCAAGTTTATTTTGAAGTTGGAATATGATGTTTCAAGGTTAATTCAATCTTCTATGACTATACGTGAGAAATATCGCGTAGTCATTCAATGAGGACTTCTCAAATATTTCAAAGAATAGTATGTACTTTTACTCGAGGGATAAAATTGGCTGTAGATGGCAAAAATTTAAGCCAATATTAAAATGTCACGTAACGTGTACACTTGGCATCATTGTCCTATCAAACTTCGGACATGTCCCACAAATTACTAATATCACCAGTCAAATAAGCATTGGTCAATCAAATTGAATTGTTGGAGTGTATCATCGTTTTGATAAAAAAGATATTAGTAATGCCTTTTGTCCCTTGAATAATAAAAAGTGTTTTTTTTTTTTTTGGGACATTCGAAAGGTGATGCCTTTACTGTCCTCAATGTGCCATTTTTCGGGACATCTTCTAGATGAGCCATTATAATTGGGAATTTGCGAACTTTCCGTAGCGTTAAATGGCCGAAAAGTTTCTTCTCTATAGTCGTGGTGGATCTACTAGGTTTTAATCAGGTCTGAAGGTGCTTCCCCTAGCCTGACCACGCGAGGGAGGTAAATGTAATGCTGAGTGATGTATGGACGACTTTGTTGCTGAAACATGATGGAGAAGATGGAAAAAAAAGTTGAGAGAAAAATGCGTGAATCTCTCGCAACTCTTTGCTCTATTTGCCCGCGAACGACTAGATTACAAACCCCAAATTTTCCGTTTACTTTCTTCACCAAGAAAACGTGTTTTTCCTAAGGAGTACCGGCTTCTGTTAATTATGTTGATTGTTTTTGTTGATTGTGTTAAAACACAGGAACACCAGAAAATAGGTCTTGCACAACTACTGTCCACCCTAAATTGAATAAACTCTGTGTCCTAAGATCTGTTCTCGTTCTTTGAAGGAAACATATCCGGGTGCTTAATGTAAGCCTGAGCTACGTATCCATTCGAAAAACATCTAACAAACATAGATATGCTATTAGCTTGCCTAATTACGTGATGATTTGTCAAGGCCAGATCTACCTCTGAAGCATTCCGGGACAAAACCCATCTTGAAGCATGAAACTCAAATGCTTCGCGACTTTGGTTGACCAGATGGTTCATTACTCTGACTACTTTGTATGGATTTGCTTCTTTCTCATTTGGTTTTCGTCGCCAAATGTCCATGGTTTCGTCTATGATGACATCGTGTATTCAGTATGCGTTCTCAAGATTGAGACCAACTCTGCAGCCCTAAACTTTCCGATTCAAATCAAACAAGGAGCTAAGGCTTGTGTGCTTGATAAATCAACTGGGACGTAGATGTGATGACAGTCCTAATGGAATGCAATTTTGCTTGTTCCAGTTGCATCTAATGAATGTCTTTTTGATTGTTGATCTAGTATACTACCTAGGAGCAGCAAACTGGAGAGAGAAAGGGGAAGAGGATGGAGCATGAAGCTATCAGTGTGAAGAAGCTAGAGAAATCAAGACCCTGGAAGAGTTTGCCAAAGCAAATGGGTGCCTGCCATGCACAATTTATTTGTAAATTTTCATCAGTGCCTCTTGAAAAATTTCTGAGGATTACTAATTTCAAGTGCGAAGGAGAGCCTTCGACTTCAAATGAAAATTTTTTTCAACTCCACCATGTGGGCCACTTCCATTAGGCAAGCTGGGCTGGAAAAGAAGTCCAGGGAGAAGACTGGGACGCAGATGTCGGAATGCTTGCTGGCTTCCACGATCTCAGTACTGATCTCCTGACCGTACTCGATCTCTTTGCTGTCAAGGAATGCCACAATCCCCCTGCATTTGAGCTGGTTGTAGAGGTACTCGACCAAGTTGTCGTGTGTGTGATCTTTTGAAGCGGATAAACACTTGATAGAGAACTACTGGAACTTGCACGACCAATTGCAACACAGGCTCTGGCTCGAATGGTGATGAAGATGATCGAACTTGATTTAAGTCGTTTGGAATTCACAAATCTGAATCTGGAGCGTTCACCTCATTACCCCTCTTAGTCGTAGTCTTAGTCTTGTCCCGAGTGAAGACTTGTTCACTTCTCTCTCTTCTTTTCTTTTCTATTTTATTCGTTTTGATGTTTTTCGCAGATCTATCCTTGCAATCACCGGGTCAGGATCTCCCCAAGGGAAATTATTAGACTGCAGCATTTAGTAAAAATATCACATCATTTTACTGTGTAACAATCAAAATTCAATTACATAACAACAATAAGTCAGACAACAAGCAGCCTGGTACCCTGCACAATTGGATTACCTACGCGACACTATATATCTTCTTCTTTTGCTTAGACCTTTACACTTACCTTTTTCTCCATAAACATAAAGTCCGAAACTTTGTAATCCTCTATACATAACTATGTGAGCTGTCAAAAAATACGAAAAACACATTTCAACATCTGCTCTTGTCCACCTCTTTCTTATCTTTCCTGTTTTCGTAACCTAGAGGCGTAGGCATAAAGACCGGATAACCCAGAGAACCAAGAACACCTTACAAGTCGAACCGGTTAAGTTTGGGTATTTGGGCTTATGCAGTTTGTCCTGATACAGAGCAATATATACATAATTGGTAGGATTTAAATAGGCACGATCTTTAGTTTCTAAGTTGAAAATTCAATATTGCAACCTACTACCAGGATTTCCTCTCTCTCTCTTTTTGTGCTTTTATTGTACTTTTTGTCAAAATACACCAACAGCATGCTCTCTAACCCAGTTTTTGTCATTAACGATGATCATAGCATTCCAACCAAACAGTGTGATATACATGGACACACACAAAAAGAGGCATTTAGAATTGGATGATTCATAATAGGCTCACTCTAATTTAAAACTTTGCAATTAGTCAACGTACCTCCTTCAAGCTAGTTACAGGAGAAGACATTAGACTTCATCCTGAAAAACGGGTTATCAGCTCTACCTAATCTATGAACTTTCAATACCACTTTTTTGGATGATGCTAAGTTTCGTCTAAGGAAATAGAACTCCAAATTTTGACCGAGAGAATAGTTTCCAAATACTAGTGAAAATAATACCAATCAATCCACAGAACAAACCAAAAAAAAACCTCTCTCTTCTTCTGAAGAGCTCTCCCTACCTCTTGTGGTAGCTCCCTCAAAATCCAAAAACCCTAAATCTACTACAGCTCCTTCACCTGGTATCAGCAATGGAGGCAGCCATAGCCTCCATCAAACCCGCTCGATTTCCACCTTAGCTCCCACCCACCACCCCTGAAATTCCTTTCTTTTCCTTCCACTCCCTTTCTCTGACCTAGACGATCCTACACATACAGCATACACCATTTCTTCCACGCACCAGTCAAAACCCACCTTCCAATACACCTTGCCGACCCTGCTCAGCAACAAGGAAGAGTCGCTTGACCTAGCTGGAATGGCAACCAAGGAAGAGGAGGAAGTTAGCCTAGCCCTGTTATGCAAACGGATGGGGAAATTATGGTCACATCAACCAATAACATCAGTAGATGATGTAATTTCAGCCAGCAAGGTAAGAGAATGCCAACAAACCGTCATAGGGCAACTATACCAGAACCCTAAGATTAATTTTCAAGCATTTCAAAACACAATGAGGAGGGTTTGGAAGCTTGAAAATATAGATATCAACCTGTTAGCTCCTGGTATTTTTGCTGCACGTTTTGCCTCAGAACAGGATAAGGAACGAATATTGACTACGGGCCCGTGGTCGTTTGCAAACCACCTGTTGTTGATGAAGCCTTGGCAACCAAATACTTCCCCATCATGCTATAAATTTGACACATGCAGCTTTTGGGTCCATATTCATGGTTTACCTGCAGAATGGATATCGGAGGAAGTAATAGAACGTATTGCAGAGGATATAGGGCAAGTAATTGAGGTCAAAATTGAAGCCAAAGGCTATATGCCCTATAAAATAGGAAAGGCCAGAGTAGACATGAATATGAACACACCTCTGAAACCAGGAGCACTTTTCAGCAACAAGGGCAAGAAAATTTGGCTGGATTTCCGATACCAACGTCTCCCGCACTATTGCTACTCCTGTGGAAGGTTAGGGCATTATGCTCAAAACTGTGGGGAAATACAGTATCAGGAAGATCGCTTCCTTGACAAAAAAGACATGCTGTTTGGCCCATGGCTGAAAGTTGAAGCAAACGAATTCAGTCCGTTTTGGGACATATATTACGGGAAGTCAATGGAGGACCTGCTAGAGGAAATGGGTTTACCTGAAATGTCAACAAACCAGGGAGAGATAGTTGTGTATGAAACACAACAGGAGGCTTCTCCAGCTCAAACTTTACATAGAGACAAAGGCAAAAGAAAGGAAACGGTCCAAGAGGATATGACTTGGGACCAACCTGAACAAGTAATGACTGCTCTAGAACCTGATCAGGAAGGGGAACCAGAACCTGATCAGGAAGGGGAACCCCACTCAAAAAGTCAAATTCCCATGAAAGGGCTGGCTGTCGACAAAAGGGGTAAGGGACCCAAACATGTTGCTCAGAAAAGAATGAAGAGATACTCTCCCTATGCACCACAAGGGATGAGTAAGCATGTTTTCGATGACACCACATTAATGGAAACCCCGTGCTCACGGAGGAAGAAACAAGAGGATGGGCTTTGGTGGCTAGCCCTAATAAGCCACCATGTAACAAATGAAGCTATTAAGCTGGAATTGTCAGGGGCCGGGTACCCCCCACATTCCAGCCATTAGAGCCCTGGTGGCTCAAGAGAGACCCGCTGTTTTGTTTCTTATGGAAACAAAAAATAAAGAGGAGGTGTGTAAGAGACTACAAAGAAGACTAAAGTTTCAGAAGAGCTTTATTGTAAACCCACGAGGCATTGCTGGGGGATTAGCTGTTTTTTGGACTGATCAGGTAACACTATCGATTAAATCAAGTTCTATGCATTGCATTCATTTAACTTGCACAGATAGGGAGACAAGCAATTCCATGAGAGTGTCCTGTGTCCATGCACCTACTGATTTCCAGGAAAGACTACAATTATGGGCTGATATTTCAACAACTCAAAATCCCCTCCAAGGTCCCCGGGTGTGTCCGGGATTTCAATGAGGTGCTGTATGTGTGGGAAAAAGTGGGTAAAAGAGGGGCTGAAAACTACAGAATGAAAGCTTTTCAAGACTTTCTAGACTCCTGTGGACTAATGACTATTGACAATAAGGGGTGCGCTTTTACCTGGGCAAACAATAGAGAAGGAGGAGAACATGTGAAAGAAAAACTAGATAGAGTTCTAAGCAACATAGAGTGGAGAGTAGAGTACCCCGAGGCGGAGGTGTTCGCCTTACCTGCGCAGTGGGGTCGACCACGCCCTCTATTGCTAGATTTAACACCTCGTGGAAAAAAAGCAGAAAAGAATTCAAATTTGAAGCGTACTGGCTAGAGGATGAAGAATATGAGCATGTGATGAAAGAATCCTGGCTGGAAAAACCTGCAGGGGAGGGAGACCTCAGCCACAAATTAAAAAGGATAACAACCAAGCTACGTACATGGAGTAAAAGGAAATTTTCCAATGCCCGTAACACCATCCAAACCCTACAGGAAGAATTGCAGCAACTCATCAATGATACATCAGTGAGTTATGAAAGCAGAAGGGTTCAACAATTGAAACGGGAAATTGAACGACTATGGTGCCAGGAGGAATTATACTGGGGGATGCGGTCCCGTGTCCAATGGCTTAAGTGGGGAGATAGAAACACCAAGTTTTTTCATGCAACTACGGTGCAAAGAAGACAGAGAAACCGTATCACCATGCTAAAAAATCCAAATGGTGAATGGACACGCGACCAAAATCAGATTAAGCAAATGGCCGCCAATTTTTTCAAAGAGCTATATACTTCAGTGGGGACTAGACATATCCAGCCAGTATTAAACTAGCTCCCATGCCTAGTAATAGAAGAAATGAATCAAGAACTAACCAGGGAAGTTACCTTAGAGGAAATTCAGCGGGCTACATTCCAAATGGGAGCACTAAAAGCACCTGGACCAGACGGGCTAAATGGACTATTTTTTCAGCATCACCGAACGAAATCAGCCATGATATTTATGCTGAAATTGCTCGCCTTTGGAGATCTGGTACCCTAAACCCCGACCTAAATAAAACCATCATTACCCTTGTACCGAAAGTTCACAGCCCCGAACAAGTGGATCGCCGCCCCATCGCTTATGCAATTTCACTTACAAAATTATTTCGAAGGTGCTGGCAAATAGACTAAAGCCCTATCTCCCACAACTGATTACTATGGAACAGAGCGCATTTGTAGAAGGGAGAATGATTCAGGATAATATACTACTAGTACAAGAGGTACTACACCAGCTCCGAACAAGAAAGCGGAAAAGGAAATTCCAAGCGATTCTAAAGCTGGATATGAAAAAAGCCTATGACCGAGTCGAGTGGGACTTCCTAGAGGCTTGTCTATCTAAGATGGGTTTCAGTGGTACTTGGGTGGCGCTGGTTATGCAAAGGTGTCTCTACTGTCTCCTACAGTGTTAAAATCAATGGGCAGCTTCTACCGTACTTTAAGCCATCAAGAGGAATTCGTCAAGGCGACCCACTGTCCCCCTACCTCTTTATTCTAGTAGCAAATACTCTATCCCATCTCCTGCACAAAGCAATGGCAGAAGGCAGCCTTAAAGGTATTAGACTAAACAGAGCATGCCTAACCTTGACCCACCTTATGTTTGCGGATGACCTTATCCTATTTATGGATGGGAAAATTTCAGAATGCCAGAATTTTGCTACTGTCCTTAACCAGTACTGCTATGCTTCGGGGCAAACTATTAACCTAAATAAATCAGGTATGTTTTTTAGTAAAGATTGCTCAATATCCTTGAAGCAAAGCTTGACAACTGAGATGAGAGTTGCTGAAATGGAAAAAACAGGGAAATACCTAGGTATTCCCTCGGACTGGGGTAGATCAAAAAAGGAAATGTTTGCCTGGATTATTGCTAGAGTGAACAAAAAACTAGAGGGCTGGAAAGAAAATTTACTATCGAAAGCAGGGAAAGAAGTGTTGATAAAAGCAGTTGTACAAGCGATACCCCAATATGTCATGTCAGTCTTTAAAATTCCGCTATCCATATGTCGAGCAATAGAGAGGAAAATTGCTGATTTTTGGTGGAAAACGAATGACCAGCACAAAGGAATCCATTGGAAACGATGGGAAATATTAAAAGAAAGGAAAGCAAAGGGGGGACTTGGTTTCCGAGACCTCATCACTTTCAATGAAGCTATGTTGGGGAAGCAAGCTTGAGGCTGCTCAATCAGCCGGACACCCTATGGAGCCGGGTATATAAAGGCCTATACTACCCACAAAGGAACCTATTACAAGCGGGAAGAGGTAGCAACCCCTCTTGGGGATGGCTTAGCTTATTAAAAGGGCGCAATACTATCCTCCCTTCACTGAGGTGGACTATCGGAAATGGTAAGAAGGTGAATATTCGCGAGGATAGGTGGCTGCCTCGGGAATACTCAAAGTGGCCCAAAGAAATAGAGATGACCCTACAATGGTGGCGGAAATAATAGACACAGAACACATGGCATGGCAGGAGGACAGAATACGGAGTCTCTTTGACCAGGAAATAGCTGAAGAAGTGCTCTCTGTTCCTCTAAGCAAAAACAGGACACAAGACCACATAGTATGGACACCAAACAAGACCGGAAAGTACATAGTAAAAAGTGCATATCAGTGCATACGGTCTATACAAAGTAGCCCCAAACACCACGAAGCTTCCTCCTCATATCAGACACCACCAAGATTATGGCGTCGCATTTGGCAAGCCAAAATACAACCAAAGTTAAAACATTTCCTATGGCAATTGTGCAATAATGCGTTACCAACAAGGGAGAACTTGTGGTGAAGGAACATACTACCTCATGACCAGTACGAAATGTGCAGCAACCAACCCGAAACCAGCGAGCATTTGTTCCTCCTCTGTCCATGGTCTGAACAAGTCTGGAAATGCCCTGAAATCCAGATCAACATAAATCAGATGCAAGTTAACCGAATCGAAGAATGGATCGATGAATTTCAGCACCATACCATCCCTTTTGAGCTCCTCATACAGATTTTGTGGCAGATCTGGCGTGGAAGGAACGCGCTCGTCTTCCGTGGACAGAGACTTCCGCCGGAGCTCCTAATCGAGACGGCCATCACGCAACACCAGAACATCAATACAGGACAACACCGAAAACACAGAAACCCGGCTCAACAACAGGACTCACCGGACTCACCTGCTACATGGACTCCCCCAGCCAGCAATTCCCTTAAATGGAATGTTGAGGGGTCATTTTGCCGAGAAAACAGAGCAGCTGCAGTTGCAGGGGTCTGCCGAGACAGCAAAGGCAGAATGATCGCCGGCTTCGCACACTCGGTCACGGTTGAATCGCCGATCCAAGCAGAGGCGGTAGCTGTCCTCGAAACCCTCAGATGGCTTGCGACGGACGAAAAGGCAGAAAAAGAAACCCTCAGCTGGGAGGTGGAGACAGACCAGCTTGAACTTGCAAGGGCGATAAGTACAATCGCAGAGCAGAAGTCTTCTCCCTCAAAGCTATCAACGCTGACCACGGAAGTGCACTTTGACTGGGAAATTCAAACCCATCTTCAAGAAGCCCAGGGCCTCTTAGCAAAGTTGAAGCCCGTCAAATTCACCCACTGTAGACGAGATGCGAATGGGCGAAACCTGATCTCCAAAGTTCAGATTTCTGAGTTATATAGCGTTTCAAGAGCGGGAGGGTTTGGCCGCAAGACTTTTTGGAAACAACGAAATTACTTTCCCTCCTTCTTTCGACTTGATCGCAGTAACTCTCCGGTGCGCTTGGAAGGCCCAGGAACAATTCCGATGTCCCGGCGACAGATTCCAATTCCAGAAAGCAGCCCCCACCCCCACCCAATGGACTCTGCCCTCGACACACTCAGCACGTACCGGCAAATGAAACCCCCCGAAGAACGAACTTGGAAGCGGCGAACGGAGAGAATCACCTCGTACGCCGACGGGAGGGAGCTGTAGAGTGCGTGATCCGACGAAGAGTCGGGGGAGGGAGGTCTCCGGGGGTGGGGAACGATTTCGCCGGAATATCTGGCTCCACCGGCGGCGGCGGCGGCGTCGTCGTTGTCTGCCATCGTACGGCTCGAAAAGAGGAAGGAGGTGAAGAAGTTGGATTGTTTGGAGGCGGTTTGAATTCTTTCTCCCTCCATAATTTGTTAAAAGATTGCATTTTTATATACGTGTCCAAAAGACGAAAACACCCCTCATCTTAACTTAATGCAGGGGATTAAAATCGAGCACTAAGTGTGACTCAAATTAATTGTTTTTCCTTTTCTTTTCATTTCCTACTATATTCCTCTCTTCCCTCCGAAAGCCATTGCCGACCCTAGGATGGCAATTTTTGCGGTTTGAGTTATAATATGGTCCAAACTTGGGTTTTCTATCGATTTGAGGGGAAATTAAAAGAAGAAAGCAAGTACGTAGTAGGGTTTGGATTTTTATTTAACATGATATGTAAGAATATCGTAAAACGGTACTGTTGTGATGTTAGATTATGCTGCACTAAAGTGCCTCGATTTCTTCCTTTTGTTGTCTTGAAAGTATCGTATTTCACCCGGATTGTAGGTGGATTGCCAAACAAATTATTGAGAATGCAATTTGACAACGTTAAATTTGCATTGAACGATCCAGACAACAATGCTTTCTGATTTGACAACGAAATCTTTCTCCATCCTACGACCTTTTCCATGGGGCTGTTTGTTCTAAATACGTTTTTAATCCTGTTACTTCTTCAAAAGTTGTTTCTGCTGAGTTAATTTTGTTCTTCTGATTGTGTCAAACTAAAGAAAACCAGAAAAAAAGAAGAAAAGAAGTCGGTCCTTAAGGATAAATAAACAGGCCTGACCTGTTTTTAGTTGTTGGAAAGTCTTCCTGGGATAAATATCCCCTGGAGTGCCGTACCCGTTCAAGAAACATCTAGCAAACATACATATGCTTATTCGCTTGCCTAATTACGTGATTGTTTTGTAAGGGCTGTCTTCAATATCTTGGCTCCTATTTGAGCACAATACATGAAGCAACCGTATTTTCAACTAGTAAGTCCATTTGGGTTTAGCAGCAGCCTGCCTGAGTGTCCATGAGGCTTGTTTTGCATCTGGCACCTATGCGCAATCTGAATAAAAGCATAGGATGACAGCAAGCAGTAAACCAAGGAAATAGAAATCGGTCATTCAAACTCAACTTGCATTTCCAAAGAAATTCCCTGTGCTTTGTCCTCTTATCAATTCAAATTGAATTTAACAGTATATGCTTGTAGTCCTAGGACGTATATCTTTCTTCTTCTTCTTTTTTTTGGATCGGTAATTAATTTAGGCTTGAGTTTACCTCAAAATTAACCCAGAATTGATCACAGCATCCCAACCAAACAGTATTATAATGGACACACACAAAAAAAGGCATTTTGAATTGGATAATTCATATTAGGCTCATTCTAATTTAATTACTTTCCAGTCAACATTAAAAGATGAAAACACCCTCATTTAAATAATACAATAATTAAGATCGAGTACCTATGCCACCAAGTCCATTTCTCCGTGAGTGACGACATTAACAACTTTTGAGGATCCGTAATCTCCTTGAACAGAAGTACACATGGCATTGCGATGAAAAGGACTTATCATTAAGTCAGTGCAACCGGTGAGATTTAAGACTTTCAACTGCTCCATCTGTAATTTTATTTAATAAAATAAATGTAAGGTCAATAGCCAGATAATTAACAGAATAAATGCATTAGAGCGGTTAATAGGAAACCACCTTGATTTTCCTCCACCCTCCCCAATCTTTGGTGACTTTGCTCCATGAAAGATCAAGAATCACCAGGTCAGTCAGATTAAATTCTGTTGCTTCGAAATCCCTTGGGCACTGCCAACAAAGCCACTTCAACTTTGGAAACACATTTGCGAAATTTCCAGTCATACTTGCATGATCCAATTTCAAGAACCTTATGTTTGGCATGCTCTTGAAATTTGTTTCTGTGAGTGTATGGGGATGACGGTTTTTGAAGTCAAAGCAGAGGACTTCCACTTCTTCCTGCCGCTACATTTGCCCAGAGTAACAAATCAATCAGAAGCTATAGTACGATTTGACGAAGTACTTTATTTTCCACGCAAGCGAAGAAAACTTACAGATGGTAAAAAAACTAAAAACCTGGATAACAAATTAGACCTTATATGTCAAGGCTTTCATTGTATGGAAGAAAGCAAACCATGGAACCAAGAGCCATTACCTCATCCACATTTATCACTTTCAAGTCTGTATCATGCACGTATAGCCTACAACGCCTTCCAGGAAATTCTTCTTTATCTATAGTTCCGCTGAGGCGCTTCAACAGTTTATGCATCCGCAGCAAGTTGTCTCCTCCGATTTTTGCTAGGGGCATCAAGACATGGTGAGAAGGTGAAAGATCTCGATGGGACCACATGTATGATGCGATTCGGCTATCCACACCATTGGCAAACCACGCTATGTCCCAAAACATTTGTTTCTGCTTTTCATCTAATGCCTCATAACATATTTTCAAAATCTCCCTACAATTTTTCCAAATCTCCCGAGAGTTCTCCCTCCGTTGTTTTATCAGGTCCTCTATCTTCATCCAATCTTCCATTGTTTTTCCACGCAGAAATGAACTGATAACTTCAATAATATATGGAACCCGCCCCGTAGCTTTGATAATGCGCTTCCCAATTTCAGGATAGCTAGATGTTGAACCGTGCGTTCCTAAAGCGTCCTTGTGAAAAAGTTACAAGAGCTAGATCGTTATCCATCTCATTCACTTCATAGGTAAGAGCCAGGCCTCGAGAAGCATATGTTTGGAGAATTCCACCTTTTTCTGAAGTAACAATTATCCAACTTCCAGGACCAAACCAGTCAAGTTGGTCTCCTACAAGATCAAGAAGATGAGACAGTTCTTCCACATCATCTAGGACAATAAGAACTTTTAAATTGCGAAACACATCTGGGAAAAACTTGATTTCTCCATCAAAAGGAGCAACATGGCCATCTCGTTCAAGAATATCAGATATCAACTTAGTTTGCACAAACTGAATACCACCCACATTTTGTGCCATTTCTCCAATCTCCGGGAGAAAGCTACAGCTATCAAAACAAGAGGAGAGTCGGTCATATATGGCCTTCGCAAGGGTTGTCTTGCTGATTCCACTAGATCCATGGATTCCAACAATGCGCACTTCAACCTCATCATCCTCTATTTCCAATAACTTGATTACATCCTTGACTCGATCATCAATACCAATTACATGTTGAATAGTGGCAACTGAGCTCTGCAACGCTGCCAACTCGATCCTCTCTCTACTTGCACATCCTCTGCGTGCTCTTGCGGGTCACCATCAATAGCGCCTTGGCAGCGGTTGCGCTTTCCGCACCATCTCTCCCTACAACAAGATTGCCTGACCGCAATCTCTTCCTGGATCCTCTATTTACTTGCACATCCTTCGGGTACCCTCCCAAGCCCAAACCCAAACCCCTCCCTCTCGACGCGATGTTATCCATTCTCATCCTAATACCCTTCTGCCCTCGAGCTAGTTGGTCTGAAGGTGACAAGAAGGGACTCACCTGCTTCGACCTCTCGTCTTTGCTCGACGATTCTCGTAGCTGCTTAACTTCAATGTTCCACTCTTCAAGCGAGTCCTCCGCATCGTAGAAAGCCACTTTGACATCCTCAAGCCATGCTTCGACTGCGCAGCTTTCGAGGCTCCGCCTTTTCACATCGGGGACGACCTTCTGGAGATCGGGAACAATTTCCCCGAGCCTGTATAGCACGCTGTCAACATCCCTTGATTTGCCATCCCTTGCGAGACCGTCCAGAATTTCAGCTACCTTCGAGACGATGGCATCCGCCATAGCTGCCCCTGTGGTTGGACTGGTAGCGATCCTGCACCTCCTCTTTCTCTTCTTTCTCTTTCAAGAGTCCACGGAAGATATGGAGATATAATGACATGGCAACATGATAATATAGAATTATATGCATGTTACTTTCTTATTTCCTTTTAAAGTTAAAATAGGAAACTACCTGAAATACGTGATAACCTAATTAAAAATTGGAAATAATTTAGATTAACTCCTAATCTAAATTAGGAAGTTTCCTTAATCGCTATATTGCTCCTAGATGTGCAATTATGGGAGCAGGCCCTTTCCCATCCTCTATATATGAAGGGCATCTCTCTATCATTTTGGCACGGATGGACGGAAACTTTAAATTTTGTGGAGTTTCTATTAAAAAGTTTTTTAAATATTACAGATTTTCAGAAGACGTGGATTATATATTTCTTTTTTCTTTCCGTGGAAAATTTAGGGCTTGGGACAATATGTATGTTTTTTGGAGAAAGAAGTCTTGTTTATGTTTCAAATATATTTTCTGATCACATTTTAATTTCGGGGAATAAAATAATTAGCTGACGTTACCAAATGAATTTATGTTCTTTTTCTATTCCAGAAAACAAAAAAACAGAAAAATAGAAAAATAGAAAACATAATAATTACCAAACAAATCCTTACAAATTAAAAATAAAAGTAAAAAACCATGCTTGCCTCACCCGGCTAATAGACCAATTTGATCAAATTGAATTTCTTGAATATCATAATCATCTAATTTGTGCAAAACGCCAAGGATTGTTAAGGCCCACCTTAAGAAAATTTTGTGCTCATGATCTCATTTTCAAGCGGGTGCACCTTAAAATCGTGTTTCGATCCTTTGTGTCCGATTATGGTCACGTTCATTCTCACTCCACGACTTCTAGGACTCTATTGCTTCATTTACCAGTGGTTTCAAATTTGAAATTTCATAATCTCATCCTAACGCCTTATTGGTATTCAACCTTCTTTTATTGTTTCAATCGGTAATCTATCAATCCTTTTGATATCCTTGTCAACAATTGCCAACCATTCATCATTGTATATAGAGAATTGATTAATTGTCATCAATGTACATCAGTATTGATATCATTTCTTATAAAGGCCAACAATGGCTCAGGTGTTTAATAATAGCTCGTACTTTGGTCATGTGCCTACTCATATCGACAACGTGGTTAATTTTTGGTGCAAACAAAAATATAGCATCATCCAAAATAGTGGAATTGAACGTCATAGATTAGACATCACTGACTACCCATTTTTCAGGATGAAGTCCACTGCCTTCCCATGTTGTTAGCTTGGGGATACCTAGACTAATTAAAAAGTTAAATTAGAACGAACCCAATATCTATTATACAATTCGAATGCGTCTTTAGTGTGTCTCTACTGTCTATGGATAATACCTTTTTAATAGGGCTACCGTGATCAACTGTTAATCGGGCAAAACTTGAACAAGAATTAATTATC
Source organism: Angophora floribunda (assembly GCA_014182895.1). Taxonomy (NCBI): domain Eukaryota; kingdom Viridiplantae; phylum Streptophyta; class Magnoliopsida; order Myrtales; family Myrtaceae; genus Angophora; species Angophora floribunda. The sequence goes on along the minus strand of CM024709.1, from coordinate 32,629,772 downwards.
GATGGAAGAAAAAAAAATGAAATACAACCGAAAAGCATACATCAAGAAAAAGTGAATTAGAGAGTAAGTTGCATTTTGACAAAAAGTACAATAAAAGCCAAAAAAGAAAAAAGAACCTTGATAACTGATAGCAATATCAGAAATTTCAACTTAGATACGTAAATCGCTTGCTCAAATTTCACCAGTTGTATATAAATTACTCTAGATCAAAACCAAAGTCAAAGATATGAACTTTATCAGTTTGGCTTATAGGGTATTTTCGGTTCTTCGGATAACTGGATCTCTATGTCTATACTTTAGGATTATGAAAAGAAAAAAGAAAAAAAGATTGAGGTGGACAAGAGCAGGTGTTGAAACGTATTCTCCCATTTTTAACAACTAGCAAATTTTACGACCTCATGTATAGGAGGATTACAGAGTTCGGATTATCTGCTTTTGGAAAAGAAAAGTTGCAAAGATAATAACAAAAATCAGATAACTAGCAAATTTTATAACTTTGGCACTTAAGTGTCCCCTCGTGCCAAGTTTTGGCACTTGGACTGTACTTTTGCCAGTATGTGTCACATAGATATAAATTTGAGGTGTTTTTATGTCATAATAAAAAGTTTAGGGTAAATGTATTATGGTGGGCATATAATTTGAAGTTTTTTATGTAAAAGAAAATTCATAGTAAATATGCCATAATGAATATAGTTTAAGACTTTTTATAACTTTTTCCCAATATTAAATTGAATTTTGATTGTCTCATAAACTCATTCTCAAACCATCATTCAAATTCTCTTTAACATGTATACTAAAATGATATAATAATTTTTCCAAATGATGTACCCTGTGTGATAATTTCCCTTTAGGAGATCCTAACTTCGTCATTGGAAAAATAGGACTGCCAAAACATCAAACTGAATAAAATAAAAAAGAAAGGGCTAAGTGCATTAAAAGTTTTAAAAATTGTCATCAAAATTCAATTAAGTCTTTAAATTTTAAAAAAGTACAATTAAATCCTAAAACTTGTTACTAAAGTGCCATTGAGTCTTAAAACTTTAAAAAATACAATAAAATCCTAAAACTTGTCAAATTAGTCTAATCAAATTCTTCAATTGATTGTACTTTTTAAATATTTTATAGCTTAATTTCACTTTGTGGTAAGTTTTATGATTTAATTACATTCTTTGAGAGTTTTAGAACTCGATTGTACTATTTGAACGTTTCAAAGACTTAATTGCACATTTGTTTTAAGTTTTAGAACTTCCACTGTATTATTCCAAAAAAAGGGGGAGGGGATAGACAAGTCTTCACTCGTGGCAAGACTACGACTAAGGGTGCGTTTGGTTCGGCTTTGGGGAAATGCACTTGGGGAAATGCAAATACCTTTGGGCTAAAGAAGGTTTTTGAAATGCAAATACCGTTTGGTAAATTTTGCATTGTGAAATAATTTTGGCTTAGATGCTGTTTGGTGATACTACATTTTGCTAAGGGACTTTTACAAAAAAAAAAATTATAAATATATATTTTAAATCCATTTTCCAAATACCGATCTCGGCTACGGCCAAGCTCCGGCGGCGATCTCGCCGCCGAAAGGCCCGCTCGAGGTCGCCTAGGTCCGGCGACCCGGGCGACGGCCCGACCTCAGGCCGCCGAAAGGCCCGCCTGAGGTCGCCTAGGTCCGGCGACCCAGGCGACGGCCCGACCTCAGGCCGCCCCGCCTGAGGTCGCGCAACCCAAGCAACCGCCCGGTCGCGCGGCGACTACCCGAGGTTGCGCGACCCGGTGCAACCGCTGAGGCGGCGACCTCGGGCGCGCTGGGTCGCGCGGCGGCTGCCTGAGGTCGCGCGACCCAGGCAACCGCTTGAGGCGGCGACCTCAGGCGCGCTTGGGTTGCGTGGCGGCTGCCTGGGTCGCGGGATCCAGGCGATGGCCGTCGCTTGGGTCGCCGGACCTAGGCGACCTCAGGCAAGCCCTCCGCGAGGTCAGATCTGGCCGCCGGAGCTTGACCAGCAGCCAGATCTGGCCGCCGGAGCTTGACCCGCGGCCAGATCTGGCCGCCGGAGGGTGGCAGGCGGTCGTCGGCTCCGACGGCGACGCGGGGAAGATGCATTCCGAAAATGCAAGTTGCAAATGCACCTTCAGAGCTGCATTGAGTTAAAAGACTTTAAGGATACTTGGAGATGCAATTGCATCTTCCCAAAGTCCTCCCAAAAACTAAGCCAAACGGGTTTGCATTTTCCCAAGGAGCTTTCGGGGCTGAAAGCCCCTTGGGAATGCTGAACCAAATGGGCCCTAAGACCAAGACCAAGGGGGTAATAGGTCAGCGGGCGTTGCAGAAGATAATACAAATTTAAAAGAAATAGCCGAATTTGAAAATAGGCATAAAAATTGGTATGGGAACGCGGAGTAAGGGGTGGGCGAAAACCCAAAATGGTAGGGGTAGGACAGGGAGGCAAAGATAAAAGATGGTAGGCATTGTCAGTTTGTAGGTGGATGCACACGAAGACCACGTATATATCTCTTATGAATCTATATCTCACGCTTATCAGCTCTAGATTCAGATTCGTGAACTTGAACGACTTTCATCATTTTGATCTCCATACGAGCTAGAGCTTGTGTAGGCAAATGGGTTTTCAAATTGCAGTTTGTAACCATGAAGTGTTTCTCAGCTTCAGAGGACCAGATGTACACGACGACTTCCTTGACTACTTCTACGACCAGCTCAGGGGTGTGGGAAAAGAGATCGAGTACGGTGAAAGGATCGATGACAGGATCGCGGAAGCGATCAAGCGTTCCTACATCTGCGTCCCTCTTCTCCGACGACTTTGCTTCCAGCCCAGCTTGCATGATCGAATTGGCCCAAGTTGTGTAGTCGGATAAAACCATTCTTCCCATCTTCTACGTTGTCGAACCCTCCGTTGTTAGCTACCAGCTGGGAACATATAAAATGTCCTTTGCCGAGCACAAGCGCAAAAATAGATATCCTGACAAAATTAAAATGTGGAAGGCTGCTCTGACAAAGATTGCTGAGGAAATGGGTACCGTTTCTCATTTTGTCGGTATCTCGATGGTCTAAAGGATTTTGTTTTCATAGTTTGGAAACTCTAGAGAATCGGTGAGGGTATATCGATGGTCTAAAGGATTTTGTTATTATACTTTCGAAACTCTTGAGGATGGATGAGTAAGACGTGACTGAAAATTTAGTTGGAATAGATAGAGACATGTCAAAGATGACGCGAAAGCTTGGATTGGCTTATGATGATGGACGAGTTACTCTCATGCTTTGCTTGGTTTCTAGCCGACCCCAATAGGTTAATGGCGACTCCTCATTAGAAGATTTTCATGAATACCCAATGTCGCACGGGGCTTAAGAAAGCCCACGTCTAATGAGGGTCCTAGACCCACTCTTTGGATAATATCTCTAAATCTATTTAGATATTTCTTTCCCTTTCGGGACGGAAAAGATAGGTTGCGACAGGGTTGAAAAGAGAATCTCCATTAAATGTGGGCTGCCTGTGGATATCACCCATATAGAGGTGTTGGTGACCTTCAAAATATGTCTTTTCTAAAAATTAGAGAAGAAAATGAGTTTTGGATCCATGAACGACTTACATTGTTGGGAAGAGAAATTGTCAAGAAAGAAGATGAAGACCCTAGGCAGTGCTGCAGGCTGTGGAATTACAGAGATGTCCAAATAAAATTGCGTGAAAAGAAGGTAAAATCACACTTAGAGTTCTCCAGTATTCCTGTCAAGTTTTCCTTCTAGATACGATTATCAGATCATGGTTTCATTAAGGCTGCGCATGGTAACTATTCTATTTCTGTTTCTGGAATAGATTTCTATTCCAGACCTATTTCTGGAATAGAAATCCATTTGGTAAAAAAATTTCATTTCTATTTCTGGAACAAATTTCTATTCCGAAATAGGTTTGGAATGTAAAATCGAAACATAATTTTTTTACTTTTCTATTTCTGGAATAGAAATCATAAATTATTTATCCTTTTCTTACTTGAAGAAATTTTTTTCCGTCCGTCGCTCACCACCACCACCACCACCACCCCCGCCCACCACCGACCCTCGGCCGCCACCGCAAGTTGCCGCCAGGCCGGCCGCCGCCGGTCGCCGATTGCCGTGCGCCGGGTGCCGCCGTCGCCGCCCACGTCCGCCGCCGCCGATCCCCACTCCTCCCATTATCACCGCTACTTAGAAAAGTAAACTTTTTTTTTTTATTATCAAACGAGTTTCTATTCCAATAATAGAAATTTTTTATTGTTATCAAACGCGTTTTTTGGCTCAGAAACTCATCCATAAATAAAAATAGAAAAATCTATTTCTGTTCCAGAAATGATTTCTGGAACAGAAATGTTATCATTCGCGCCCTAAATATATCTTTGTTAGTTTCCCACTTCCACTTTTTCAACGAATTGGCAGGGTACCAGCAAGGTTGTGAAGCTCTTCAGGTAACCCCGGTTTTAATCGAGTTAATGATGAAGTACTTGATCATCTATTGAATCTGAGGTTTCTTGAGTTGAAGAATGTTAATATTAAAGGGAATCCTGAGAGTCTTCTTCCGAACCTACTATGGCTTGATTGGTGTGGATGCCATGATAAATCTAAGTTGTTTGCATTCAAAATAGAAAACTTGGCCTCTACTTGTGTCCAGGCAAGGTCAAATTGAATCTGGAACACTGAAAACAAATGATGGAGGTAAGGTATTATGTGCTTATATACTTAATCTATGTACAAATGCGCCATGCACTTTATCTTTATAGTGGAAGTAGTAAATAAACATATGAATCATGTTGTTTTTGCGGAAGGCTGACAGTTTGAAAGTCTTGAACCTAAAAGGTTGTAATTGGATTAATGGATGTCTGGAATTCCCTGCCTCAATGCGTTTAGAATGTTTCATCTTGGAAGGTTGTTTATTATTCAGCCCAACAATTCAGAATTCCAACTCTAAATTTGAGAATTTAGTTTCCTTAAACATGAAGCGTTGTAAATTGTTTAAACATTTGCTGCAAGCACTGTGTTCCATGAAAACATTGAAAGAGTTTCTCATTGATGGAACTAAAATTCAAAGACTTCATTTCGGGAAAGGCTCTCCGCCGGCACTTGAAATTCTCAGTGCTTGTGAATGTGAAGCATTATTGCGTGAAGTCACTTATTCCATTGAATTGTTAAAGAATCTTCGGAAACTTACTATAAGAAGTTGCAAAAAGCTAAAAGAACTTCCAGCTGTCATTGAAGAGCTTGTTCTGCTACAAGAAATGGACTTGTCAGACACCTCAAATTAAGGAATTACCTCTATCTGGTCAAGGATTTGGAAAATCTTGAAGTGCTAAAGATGGTTGGTACTTACTAAAAGGATTTCCTGAAGCCATAAAAACTCTTAAGAAGCTTATTTCACCCACTGTAGAAGATTGAGGGGAAATTCAACATTAGGGGATTGTTTTCCTTGAGAATCTTGAGATTAAATGCACAAGAATTTCTCATGTGCTTGCCAGAGATTATGGGATAGTATGTCTTCCACATCCTCAAGGTAGAAAATGACATCATTTGGCAGATGGTTTCATAAGTTTGCTCTAGCTCAGACCTTGTTAGTGACAAAATGCAGACGATGCTGTGCATGTCGTGCTTTAGTCTTGGAGGTGGAAAACTAAGGTATGCCTTGGAAATTTCTTATCCGTGCAGGCTTAAAGGTGTGAGTGGATAACTGAGAAAGATGACTTTGTCAAACTCCTCTTACGATTACATAACTATTGATGTCAGAACCTCCGAATTTTGCATCTGATTATGAATGATATCGAGCTTTGTTTCTAAAGAGCTTAAACTTGAAGCATCTTTGGAACGATTTAAAGTATGAGTAATCAACAAAGAAAGAGAGATCTTCTAATTGAAAGAGACTACTCTGTTTTTTTTTTTCTTCCTCGCGCGCACACGAGCTTTAAGACACTACTCTTCTTTTGACAGCATGTAGCTGGACTTCTTAGTGTAGTTTACTCCTTGTACCTGTGGTTTCTATATTGAATTTATTTCAGCATTTTTTAATGTGCTTTTTCCATCATCTAAGAAATGGTTCTGTTATGTCTTCCTCCCCTTCACATGATCGGCAGGGTCACTTTAGTTGTTTTTTGTTTTTTGCGTCTCAATTTGTGGAGTTTTTCATATGCAATTTCATTTTATTTTCTGTCTCTTTCACAGTTTTGTTTATTTTCTCTCTTTCTTTTCTCCGTTTTCTTTTTCTGCATAGGGCTCTTATCAGCAGCAATTAAAAGTAAAGGATTGTTACCACATTAGTTCAGCAGTACATACCGATCCAATGATCCCCATCTCATGACTACAAGCATATACTGCCAAATTCAATTAGAAGTGATAGACGAGAAAGCAGAGGGAATTTCTTTGGAAATGCAAGAGATTGAGTTTGCATGACCTGATGCTATTTCTTTGGTTCGCTTCTTGCAGCATCCTATGATTTAAATCGTGTTGTGCCTAGGTGGCAGATGCAAAACAAGTCTCAAGGAAACTTGGGCAAGCTGTCGCTAAACCCCACTGACCTTCCAAGTTCTAGACATGGTTGCTTAACTTGCTTGATATTATTTTGTTTCCTCATTGTTATAGTGGCCCTCTCACTAGTTCTGTCATGTTCTGAATTTTCTAATACTCACTGCACGTCTTCACTGTTGTTGGTTTGTCAAGGAAAAGGCTCATTTAAAAGGTGAAATGTCAAGATAAGAAAGGCCCATCCACCTCGCGTGTTTTTATTTTCCAACCACAACAAGAAGCTGCATTCCTAGACCAAAAAGAGCACCTAGACCGTTCATCTCTGAAGGTCAGGACCTTATTGACTGTTCAACCCACTAAATGCATGAGGGACCGCTTTCCTTTAATATCATGGGTCACGAATGAATTCATGTACTCTCAAACAAAACAATTTACAGGAAAATGATTGTTGACAAACCAACTCCAGTGAAAACGCGCTATGAGTATCAGAAAATTTAGGATATGAGAACTAGGGAGAGGACCACTATAACAATGAGAAAAAAAAATTATATGAAGCAACCATTCCTAGAGCTAGGAAGCCCAGTTGGCTTTAGCAACAGCTTGCTCAATTTTCCTTGAGACTAGTTTTGCATCGGCACCTATGCACAATCTGAATCGAATCACTGGATGCTGCAAGCAGCAAATAAAGGAAATAGCATTGAATCAACTTCTTGCATTTTCAAAGAAAATCTATTTGCATTGTCCTCTCTCACTTCAAAATTGAATTTGACAGCGTATGCTTGGAGTCCTAAGAAAAGCAGAAAGCTCATGGACGATACGTGAGGCTACAGGAACAAGAAGAAACAGAGCAAACCAGGAAAGATATAGGTAAGCAGTGTTTAATTAAACAGAAGCAAGATTCAATGTTGTACATTAATATGTGAATTCTTAGTTTTCTTAACCCCCTGCTTGGTTTGACAAGTCATTAAATTGATTTGCTGTTCATATGTCCAACATATTTTGGTACTTTTTACTTATATCATATAAACTGTAACATAATTGCGCCTTTGCTGAAATGATTTTGATAGTTTTTAGAATCCACTACATGGAAGGCAGCAGATTCTAGCTAGTTAACTACTATACTCAAGCTATGAGAAGAAATAAAACAAATTAAAATGACTCTACTCAAGTAACTTTTGGTAGTGTTGGCGGTGCAAAGATATGACAATCCTGTTAAACCTCTTGTTGACTTTGAAATTGAAGTGTTATTAGGATGAACATCTCGGTGAGTCTGGATTGCATTTTACTAGAAACATTTTGTAATCGATATGTATATGAGGCTGATTGAATAAGTACGGGCATTTTGATGAAGATGGAGAGAGAAGTTAAACAAGACAGGTTAGTAGACAGTTGCTGCCTTGTTGGTGTAGGGGAGAGAGTAATAAATCAGACGGTTATCTGTAAGGTTTAGTTAAGTCAATCAATCAAAACAAAAGGCAAAGATAAGCAGTGTCATGCATCGTCTTTATTGGTAATCTAGTGACGCCTAGCACAGTTTATAATCTCATTGCTAAAGTTTACTGTGAGAGAGTTTAATTTGAGCCTTCATTTTGGACCTCCAATCGAAGTGTAATGTTAAAATTATTCACAATTAGTCAGTCAATTATGAAATATGAGATTAAAATAAGATCCCGGACATCAGATTTAAAAGCTACAGCAATTCATTGCCTGTCCCAAAAGAACAGTTAACTGCTCAGTCCATATTTTGTATTTAGGTTATTTTGCATCCCACTAGCTAGCAGGCTCAGGTTTAATATTGGGGTCTAAATAAGTTCTTGCATATATTTTATCAGGAGCATCTGAGGTTTCTGTATGAATCTCATATGAGACAAATCCAACTAGGAAGAATGGGACAAGACAATGGGAGATCTTTTTGTCTTTACATTTCTTTTCTTCTCCTTCCCATATTGATCAGAAATCTGTATTGGTCAATCAGAACCGAATCGTAAATGAACCGTGACTGAATTGGATGATTCTTTTCAACTTGGTTCACACCCTCGAAAAGAATCATCCACTGAACAACTAGATGAAAGATAAAAAATGCAAGTTGGAAAAGTGAGGATATTCTTATATGTTATAACCATGCAAACTACAAAGTCAATCTTGATTATACTTCACTGTCGGTTTCTTCTCTTTGGTTTTGTTGAATGATCATCCACCGTATTCATTTCCTACTCCTTTCTAGTATTGGTTCTTGGTGCTCATTGTTGCACTGTTATTTCCTACAGAGAATTTAGCCCTTATTAAGCAACAACGAGCAGAAGCTGCCAAGAAGCGAGAAGAAGAGAAAGCTGGTAAAGTCTTTGAGGCTGCTATATTCAAAAACTCTCTTTCATATACAGCCAAAAAGCAGAAGAAGGCAGAAGCTCGCAAATGATCCTTAGAGAGAGTGCACAGAGGAGTGTTCTCTTGCAGAACGACAAAAAGAATATGTGAAGATTAAAGACTATAATTTTCTTTTGCTGCAATTGGTGCAGACAGTATAATTTTTCTTCCCAATATTATTACCGAAAGCAGGTGGTACTGTTCTTGATTGGCCTTCCTATGTGTAAAGGCATTTGTGGTGACTATCTAGAAAATCTACGATGTTCAGCTTGTTTGCAGAGCAATGTTTTGCTCAGAAGTTGCTACGGCAGGTGACTGCTCTTTCCCATGCCAGTTCAGGCTAAGTGAGTGGTGGAAATAAGACCATAGAAGTGTATATGAAAAGGATTGATTTAATCATTGCCGATTTAAGGCTCTGATCACTTGACTCTAACCAACCTTGAATCATGATAAGAAATTTCAGGTTTTCCAGTTCATCCGAGGAAACAGTTCTTTCTTTATGAGGAAAAAGAATCCAAAATATGAATGGATAAAGTTATTATATCCGATTCTGTGACCATAACCGGAAGATCTTCCATCAACCAAGAGCTAAGGCAGATATTTCCAGACGTTGGTCTAGGGTTCAAACTCTCTTCGAACTCGAATCTACTTTAAGCAAACAGATGCATCATGTCAAAGCCAACTCTCCCAGAAAATGACTCTGGAAGGCACAATTCCTGGGTTGCATTCCAAAACAAAACCCATCTTGAAGCATATAGAACTCAAATGCTTCACGACATAGTTAATCAAATGTGGTATCGTCCACTTATGTAACGATTTGATGCTTCCTCATTAGGTATTTACAGCCAAATGTTCATGGTTTGGTCAAGGATGGTATTGTACTTTCAGTATGTGTTCCAACAATTGGGACTGCCGTGCACTTGATAAACTAACTGGGATGGAGATGCGATGACAGTTCTAACACAACGCAGTTTTGCTGTTGCATCTCAATAATTTCTTGTGGATGGTTGATCGAGATAACACTACCTAGAAGCAGCAATTCGGAGAGAGAAAGAGGATGAGGACAGAGTATGAAGCCACGAGATGATGTGAAGAAGCCGGAGAAATGGAGACCCTGGGAGAGTGTGACGAAATAAATGGAACCTGCCATGCCCGACCTATTCGTACATTTTCATTCGTGCTTCCAGAAAAGTTTCTGAGTGTTACTTGTTCCAGGTGCGAAGGCAAGACTTTGACAGAACATGAACAAAATCAAGAACCTAGTGGATTGAATCCATTTGTGTTTGCTATGAAAGAGATGAGCCTTTCTTTTCTTGACATTTTACTTTTTAAATGAGACTTCTCCTTTTATGAGGAACTTTGAATTTTCGCCATCGTTCAGTTTCAAGCGATTGTGTCGTTCCCCCAGTTTGATGAAAGTTCCAGTTCAACATGTACTTGCAAACGACTGCTATGTAAGCTTACAACCACTCCCCTCTTCTTAAGTCTTAGGAACCAAAATATTTTGGATTCTGATGAACGACCAACAATCTCCAAAACTTAACCATCTAGCTTGCAAATTCGAGACTCCAGTAGGGATCCAAGTGAGAAAAATCTTAGCCACTTAAAGCCATCACTTCACATTCTGCCACATTTTCAGCAATGTAATGAACTCCTTCTGTCACTTCATATTCTTCATCCAGCATGGTGCATATACAATACTCGTGCCCTCAAAAAGATCTCTGTTGGCCGCTAGGCTTGTTTCTATTTTCCGATGAGACCAGGAAGCTCCATTCCAAAAACAACAATTGCACTGGGACCGTTCATCTCTGGAGGTCAAGACCTCATTGACTGTTCAACCCACTAAATTCATGAGGGACAACCTTCCTCTACTATCTAGGGTAGTGAGTGAATTCATGAATTTGCAAAAATCATTTACAGGAAAATAAAAGTGAATGACAAGGCAATACAAGCTTCAACGTAAAGATTACTAAATCCTTGCACATTTTTCTTGACAGACCAACAAAAGTGAAGACGTGCTATGAGTATTAGAAAAGTTAGCACATGACAGAACTAGGGAGAGGACCAATATAACAATGAGAAACGACATAATGTGAAGCAACCATGTCTTGAACTAGGAAGTCTTGGTTGGGTTTAGCAACAGCTTGCCTGTGTTTCCTTGAGACTAGTTTTGCATCTGGCACCTATGTAGAACCTGAATTAAATCATGGGATGCTATAAGCAGCAAACCAAGGAATAGCATTAGGTCATTCAAACTCAACTCCTTGCATTTCCAAAGAAATTCCCTCTGCTTTGTCCTCCATCACTTCAAATTGAACTTGGCAGTATATGCTAGAAGTCCTAAGATGGGGACCATTGTATTGGTAAGTACTGAACTAACGAGATAAGATAACAGATTTTTCTTCCTTACTGCTGATGATAGCCCTAAACGATAAATGAAGACAGGGAAAGGAAAGAAATAGAAGAAAAAAAAAATTACATAAAAAAAAAGCTCAATAAGACAAATAAGAAACAAAGACAACTAAAGTGACCCCTGCCAATCATGAGTTGGCAAGAAAAGAGAAAATGTAACCCTTTGCATAGATGATGGAACACGCTGATACAAAAATGCTCACATAGTTTGAGATAAAACTGGACATATAAAAATCAGAGATCAAAGAAGTAAACTGCGATAAGAAGGTCCAGATATATGTTGTCAAAAGAAGAGTAGTGTCTCCAAGCACACAGGGATCAACACAGTTACAAGATCTCACCTTTGTTGAATAACTCATACTTCAAATGTTTGGAAGACGCTTCATGTTCAAGTTCTTTAGAAACATAGCTTGACATCACAGGATCATCTGCATTTTGTTGATAACAAGGTCTCTGCTAGAGCGAAATTATGAGACCGTCTGCTTGTCAATGCCAACATCTAACTCAAGGATGTTGAATTGCCCATAATCTTTGGCAAGCACACAAGAAATTCCAGTGTATTTTAATCTCAAGATTCTCAACAAAGACAATCTTGCAACGTCGCAAGTTCCACTCATACTTTCGCAGAAGGTGAAAGCCAACTCTTTAAGATTCTTAAGATCTGTTATGGCTTCAGGAAATCCTTCTAGGTAAGTACGAATCATCTTTAGCACCTCAAGATTTTCCAAATCCTTGACAGAAGAAGGTAATTCCTTAATTAAGGTTTCTGACAGGTCCATTTCCTTTAGCAGAACAAGCTCTCCAATGACCGCTGGAAGTTCCTTTAGTTTTTTGCAACTTCTTAAAGTAAGCTTACAAAGATTCTTTAAGAATGTAATAGAATCGATGTCAACCAAATCTTCACATTCGCAAGCACTGAGAATTTTAAGTGCAGGCAGAGAGCCATCCTGGAATTCAAGTCTTTCAATTTTAGTTCCATCCATGAAAAGCTCTTCCAATTTTTGCAGGGAGCACAGTGCCTGTGGCAAACATCTAAAATATGTGCACCGCTTCATGTTCAAGGAAACTAGATTCACTAAGCCAGATGTCGATCCATGATTTGTTAGATCTCCTACTAAACAATTTTCCAGGATCAGACATTCTAAAGGCACTGGGTTGGAGAATTCCAGAGACGAAATGATCAAAGGACAATCTTTTGCGTTCAAGACTTTCAAAAGCTTAGCCTTCTGCAAAAACGACATGATTCACATGTTTAGTTACTACTTCAACTATAATGTCTTAAGATAAAGTACAGAGTGCACATTTGCATTAAAAAAGCACAAAAGCATATAGATGCCTTACCAACATCAATTCTCTCCAGTCGTCCAAGCTCAATTGGACTTGGCTTGAACACAAGCCAAGAATTACGAGCTTCTCCATATTCAATGCAAACAGCTTAGATTTCTCATGGCATCCATGCCAATCAAGCCATACTAGGCTCGGAAGAAGATTCTCAGGATTTCCTTCAATATCAACATTGTCCAACTTAAGAAACCTCACATTTGATAGATGACGGAAATCGTCACAATGAAAACGGTTGATTGCCGGTTCATCTTGATTAAAATTAGGGGTTACACGAAGAGCTTCAACATTGTTGGTAACCTACCAATTTGGTGAAAAAAAGAGGTACAAATTAGAACGAAAATGTATGCAATGAAACGATAATATTATAATCACCGTATCCAGAGGAAAACTTAACAAGAATACTGGAGAAATTTCAGGGTGATTTTACCTGCCTTTGCCGCAATGTTGTTTTTACATCTTCATAATCCCACAACCTGCTGCGCTTTGCAAGGTCTTCATTCTTGACCATAGCTCTTCCCAGGATTTTTAGTTGTTCATGCATCAAAAACTTATTTCCTTCTCCAATTTCTAGAAAAGACATATTTTGAAGTTCATCAACACCTATATTGGGGAAACGTTCACAAGCATTCCACATGTAAAAGGGGAGTGTCTTTTCATCCTCTGTAAAGAAACATGCTACATCAAGGAAAATTTCTCTTGTGGTTTTCCTCAAATGATTATAGCTTTCGGTCAACACTCGTTTCACATTTTTTTCCGGCTCTTTTTCTAGGTTTTGCAAAGTCTCTACCCATATTGCTTGCTCCTTCTTATACAAATATTTCCCCACCATTTCAATAGCCAGAGGAAGATTTCCAACTGCAGACATGATTTCGCTTGGCAAAGAACCGTAGTCCTTTGGGGGATGATCCGATCGAAAAGCATGCTTATAAAAAAGTTTAAGAGCATCATTTTCATCCATGGATAAAACCTCATGTTCTCTAATTTCTTGAACATTATAATGTACAATGACATCATTGCTTCTACATGTTAGGATGATCCTGCTTCCCTGACCAAACCAACAGAGTTTTTCAGCCAATGGTTTGATTTGCTCGAAGTCGTCCACATTGTCTAGGACAATGAGAACTCTTTTTGTTTGGAATAGGAATTTTATCAATTTGGTGCCTTCACTGTAGGATTCCACCTTTGGACAGTCTCCTCTCTTGAGATCTCGAATTAACTTCTTTTGCAGATATCCCATTCTGTTTTGTTCAATCTCATCCCTAACATTTTCAAGAAAACTGCAACTATCAAAGAGGTGGTTGATTTTGTTGTATACATCCTTTGCAAGAGTGGTTTTGCCGACTCCCGGCAGACCCCATATTGCAACCACGCATCTGCCCTCTGTCTTCTGTCCCTGTACAACTTGTCCTTCCTGACTATCCACGCCAAGCTTTCGCATCATCGCTTGCACGTCTCTGTCTATTCCAACTAAATTTTCAGTCACCTCTTGCTTATCCGTTCTCGAGAGTTGCCGGAGTCTGGAAACGACGTTATCTAAAAGGTCGTGATACCTACAAAATGAACGACTGAGTTTGTTTTTCTTTTTCTTTTCTTATAGACAACGGATGGAGAGAGGCGAGGAGCGCTGTCGACCCCTCTAGCAGTTACCCTAAGGCTTATGTTCCCACCACTTACGGAATGTTCGGATTTGATTTCCGACTGAACCCAAGAAAAAAGAAATCTAGTGACTGCAACATTAGAGAGAAGACAAGACGAGAAGGGGAAAAAAATCTCTATAAGATCATCGAATTTCAGAAAGAGAGTGGTGAGCATGTTGATATGCTAGTCAATTCTCCAATTTTTTTTTCATTCCAAAGGCTAAGCAAGTAAAACGAGACCGATCGAGCCGTCAGACTTACCCATTGTCGACATCCTCCAATACAAATCCCGAAATCCCAGCAATATGTGTCAGGGCATTCTTCCACTTTCTGATTGTCTCGGCATCCCTTCTTCTCTTGTGCTTGATGAAGGACTTTCCATATTTCCTCTGCTGGTGTTTGACAACCCAGGGCTCGACGCCGTAGAAAATGGGGAGAATGGGTTTCCCCGACTCCACCATCTGGGCAACTTCCATCAGGCAAGCTGCGCTGGAAGCGAAGTCTTTGGACAAGACAGGGACGCAGATTTCGGAACGCTTGATGGCTTCCAGGATCTTGGTATTGATCCTTTCGCCGGGATTAATCTCTTCGCTGTCTATAAAGGCCAGAATCCCGGAGCTTTTGAGGTGCTCATCGAAGCACTCAAGGAAGTTGCGGCGGACATCTGGTCCTCTGAAGCTGAGGAACACATGGTAGTTACAAACGGGCAACTCTTCAGCAGTAGTAGCATTAGCTGATGATGAGGGGCCACCGGAAACACAATTACCCATTCGCGTACACAGACACTCTGGCGCAAATGGAGATCAAGATCAAATTTGGTTGAAGTCGTTCGAGTTCACAACCTTGAATCTGGAGAGTTGACTTCGATTGTCTCTTAGTCTTCGCTTGCCCCAAGTGAAGAGTCAAGACCTGTCTGCTCTCTCTCTCTCTCTCTCTCTCTCTCTCTCTCTCTCTTTCTTTCGCAGTTCTATCCTTCCAATGGCCGGGCTCCGGATCTCCCCGTAGGGAAATCATTACTCTCTATACAGCATACAAAAGAGTTAATTAGATTGCTATAGTGAATGAATTATTACTCCCGAAGGAAAATTCAACAGATATACTAAATTCATTTAATAATCTCAATGAGTCAGCCAACAAGCCCGATATCCTATACAATTGTCTTGATATTCTTCATACACCTTTTTTTTTTCCTTCCGTATATTTGCCGGTTGTTTTAGACAAGGGGAAAATTGTCCAAAAATCATAAACTTATTGTACTTTTATCAATTCAATTATAAATCTTTCAATTTTACTAATTAAGTCTTTAACATTTTCACTTTTTATTAATTGAATTCATTTTTTCCTATACATAAGGTTGTATATTTGCCGGTTGTTTTAGAAAATCGGAGAGTACGTTTCGACACCTACTCTCGTCCCCCTCTATTTTATAATTTTTTTCTTGTTTTCGTAATACAATGACGCAAACTTAAAAACCCAATTATCAAATATCGAGTAACACCCTACAATTCTCATGAATCAATAAAGTTCGAGGCTTTGGTTTATACATGTGGGGAAAATTGTTTAAAATTTTTAAATTTATTGCAATTTTACCAATTAAATCCTAAATATTTTCACCTTTTACCAATTAAGTTCATTCAATCAATTTTAGCCTAAATTCGTTGACATGCATGACAGCCATTCTATGTAGCATAATTGACACTAATGTGGACATTTTTTTAATAATATATTAATAATTTTTTTAATTTATTGTTTTTTCCTTCTTTTTTTCCTTTTCTATTTTTTTTGGTGAGGGAGGGGGTTTAGAGTTAGGCTGGCGAGGGTGGCCGGCTGACCCTTGCTAGCCACAGGCAAGGGCCGATACTGGGCGCGGGCTTCCCAACCCTTGCCATCCTTAACTCCAAAAATCGAAAAAAACAAAGAAAAAAACCCACAATTTTTTTAAAAAATTACTAAAATATTATTAAAAACATTCACGTCAATATCAGTCGGCATCTAGGTCAATGAATTTCGACCAAATTTAGCCAAATGGACTTAACTAATAAAAAGTGAAAATATTTAGCCATTTGAAAGGTTTATGACTGAATTGGTAAAAGTACAATAAATTTATTATTTTTTTAACAATTTTCCCATACATGCGAGCTAACCCAAAGCAATGTGTATGCAGTTGATGAGATTTGAACGGATGACCTTCTGTTTTATTGATTAAGATCGAGTAACCGTGCCACCATTTCCCATTCTGTCCATGACGTTAAAGACATGTGAAGGTGTATCATATCCATGAACGGAAGCAAACATGGCATTGGAATGAAAGGATAGTGGCTCCTACAATATTTCCAAATCACATCGCTATTAGGCAGACTTTCAGTCCTTACACTATTGTTAGGTCGTTCCATTGGGCTCTATTAAACACGTATGGGCCGTTCTAACGTTCAATTTGTAACGCCCTAGTCCTGCAAGGGATGGGAGTGCAACTCTGCCTCGAGGATGGCAAATGGGGTAGGAATAAAACGAATCCCACAATGCCTGGGGACGATAAGGTAATGTGCCTTATAAGGTATGGAACCAATCTTAACTTGCAGTGATGTCTTTTTTGGGTGAAGCCTAGAATAACAAAACCGTAAAGGCGATGGCAGTGCGGTTGCAGCTTGAAGCAAGATAATATCATTGCGAGTGGGGCTAGAGATCGGGCTAGAGATCGACCCTTACAAATGGTATTGGAGCCAAGTTTAGCCGAAAGTGTAAGGTGATATGCCTTACAAGGTGCCACCAGTCTTAACTCGTAATAAGATCTTAAGATGATAAGTGGCGCCAGTCATAACTCGCACAGTAAGGTGACCACTCTTAACTTGTGGCACCTTACAAGGTGTGGCACTCATCCTGTGAGGGATGTAGTACCGCTCCACCTCAAGGATGGTGAAGAGGGCAGGAGATGAATCGAGCTCCACCTCGAGGATGGTGAAGAGGGCGGGAGATGAATCGAACCCCAAATCGCCTAGGATGAGTCTTAACTCGCACAGTAAGGTGATGTTTAACTTATAGTAAGGTCTTTTCTAGGTGAAACCCAGAAGAACAAACATGAGGGCTTACAAATGATATCAAAGCCAAGCCTTGTTAAAAGTGTGTGGTTAGAGGGTGAACCAAACAGACGTTGGTAGGACCTGTAACAACCCGGTCATGTGAGGGATAGGAGTGCGGCTCCGCCTGGAGAATGGCAAAGGGGGTGGGGATGAATCAAATCCCACATGGCCTCGGGATAGTAAGGTGATGTGCCTTACAAGGTATGGCACCAGTCTTAACTTGCACTGAGGTCTTTTCTAGGTAAAGCCTAGAAAAACCAAACCGTGAGAACGATGGCAATGCAACTGCGGCCCAAAGAGGATAATATTAATGCGAGTGGAGCCAGAGGTCATCCCTTACACAATTTATCAAATCAACAGCGAACCATAAAGGGGGTTTGCAAATGAGAAAAATTCAGTCAAGCCCAACGACCATTCTCTTTTGGAAAATCAGTAGGAGTCGAGATGGTCAAGTGTTTATGGATGATATAGATGAAGTTACTCCCCAACAACCATTCCCCGTTGAATATCAGTCGAAGTTGAGATAATCAAGAGCCTATGGAGGATATAGATTTAGAAATATCATAGGCCTCCGATTCCATTAGCATGTGAAGTCAACTGAGTTGGTCATCCAACCATTAGGCACTTTTAATATTTGAGACTTATTTCCATTTTGTGCATAACAATAATGATTTGTGATATCAGTTGATGTGAATAACCCGATATTTATTTGCTCACATTTTTATTATGAATTAATACCACCAAAAATTTCAAATAAATATACATATGATCAATTGACTCTCCATTAATTTCCGTTAAATTTTGCTGTCAAAATATTGAATTAAATAATATGTAACAATTGACGAATGTACCAGTTTAGGATTTTACACTCGGTTTATCATAGGTGTACCGGTTATGTGATTTTTCGTAATATTATTCCAATTTAATGGAAATTAATGAAAGGTAAATTTTTCATAAATATACTCGTTTGGGATTTTTGATTATCAAAAAATTCATTTGGGGTAAAATTGTCACATGTTTACCAATTTGAGATTTTTGGTTATTAAAAAATTAATTTTGGGTAAATTCATCACGTGTATTATTTTGAATTTTTTTATAGTATTAATCCATTTTATTATGGGTTTACGATTACCATCAAATTACCTTGAAAATACTTTGCCAGAGAGACCGCGGGCACCCTAAGGAAAACAATCACTGCCCACGCAGCATGAAAATGCAAGCACTTCGCCAGTCTTTCAAATGATCAACAATGAGCTAGTGTCAATCTGCAAGCAATATTTTTAGCCCAAAAAAAGGGAAAACCAAGAGCCTGCAATATTAGAGGAAACAAAAATTTTTATCTGGATCGACAACAAAACAACTAATTGAACATAGCCAAAGCTAAATAGCAAAAAGACTGGTTTCAATGACCTTGTAATCCAAGTTACGCTACGATAGATGAAACAATGTTCCAGTAAAGTGTAACCGGAGTGATCTTTAAACACCCAGCACCAACTCCTCGAAACAGAGGCAGATCCTAACGATTAGACATTTTTTTCAACTTTGGACTCAAACGCACGATAACCAAACCAGAGGGAAGTTCTGGCAACTCCTGAAGCATGTCGCAGTGAAGTAGATCAAGGGTCTCCAGCTTGGAAAGATGCTTGACTACAAATACCAGAATATTGCAGCCTCAAGATTCTCAGATGAATTAGCTTCCTAATGTCTCTTGGAATCTCCCCCTTTAAACTCCTACATGAGGAGGCATGTATTTCTTCAAGGCTATGTAGATGCCCAATAAAACTAGGAAATTCTCTCATGAAGCAATAGTCCATCTTTAACACTCTCAAACTGAGCAAATTTGCAAAGGAATCTGGCAATTTTGAAACGCCTGTTCCTGACACATCCAACTGCTCTAAAGATCTTCCTAATTGGCCAATGGACTCTGGAAGTTCTCGCATATATCGACAATTCCTCAATAACAAGCGTCGGAGTTTCACCAGCTCTCCAACTCCATCAGGGAGTTTGGTAATCTTTGAATTATCTACTGAAAGTATTGAAAGTGATGTCAGGTGTTCAAATGAATGGGGCAGGAATGACAAGCAATTGGAAGCACAAAGAGTTTCAAGTTTCTTTAAACCACCTCCCAAGGGAATCTCTTGCACAGAACTATCATCAATGAGGAGCTCTTTTAAAGCTTCCAAGCCAACCAGTTCAGCAGGCAACATGTTGAGTTCAGTGCAGGACTTCAGATTCAAGCAAAGCAATTTCTTAAGACCACCAACTGAAGGATCTAAATGGACCAACCGAGAGCATCGCTCCAGAATCAGTATTTCCAAATTTGGGAAGCTCGAAAATGTGGGACTAATCAATAAGTCAGTGCAACCGGTGAGATTCAAGACTTTCAATTGCCCCATCTGTAAAACAGGAGACAAAACATCATGAGGTCAATTGCCAGATAATTAATAGCAATAAATACATTAGAGCAGTAATAAGGAGATCACCTTGATTTTCCTCCAACCTCCCCAGTCCTCAGTGACTTTGCTCCATGAAAGATCAAGAATGGCTGCTTCAGTCAGATTAAATTCTTTTGCTTCAAAATCCCTTGGGCACCCTTGCCAACGAAGCCACCTCAACTTTGGAAATACATTTGCGAAGTTTCCACTCATTCTTGCATGATCCAATTGCAGGAATCTTACGTTTGGCATGCCCTCAAAATCTGTTTCCTTAAGGAGACAATCATTTTTGAAGTCAAAGCGGAGGACTTCCACCTCTTCCATTCCCTACAGTTACCAAAATCAACATGAAGCTACAAAATATGATTTGACAAATTTGTTAAGTGATAAGGATGCAAGTGAGCAAATAAAACCTATAGATGGTAAAATAACTAAAATACTGGACTTCAAATTAGACCTTACATGCCAAGGCTTTCATTATACGGAAGAAAGCAAACCATTGAACAAAAAGCCATTACCTCTTTCCTGTCGATTACTGCCCGGTCCGAAACATGCATGTATAGTCTGCCGTGCCTTCCAGGATATTCTTCTTTATCTATAGTTCCACTGAGGTGCTTCAACAGTTTATGCATCCATAGCATGTTGTCTCCTCCAATTTTTGCTAGGGGCATCAAAACACAGTGAGAAGGATCTCGATCAGGCCACATATATGATGCAATTTGGCCATTCATGCCATTGGCAAACCATGCTATGTCCCAAAATATTTGTTTCTGCTTTTCATCTAATGCTTCATAACAGATTTTCAAAATCTCCCTGCAATCCTTCAAAATCTCTTGAGAGTTCTGCTTCTGTCGTTTCATCAAGTCCTCCATCTTCCACCAATCTTCTATAGTTTTTCCATGCAGAAGTGAACCCATAACTTCAATAGCAAATGGAACCCGCCCAATAGCTTTGATGATGCGACTCCCAATTTCAGGAAAGCCAGGTATAAAATCATTTGTTCCTAAAGCATGCTTGCGAAAAAGTTCAAGAGCTTGATCATTATCCATCTCAGTCACCTCATAGGTATGACCCAGGCCTTGAGAATCATATCTTTTGAAAATTTCACCATTTTCTGAAGTAACAATTATTCGACTTCCAGAACCAAACCAGTCAAGGTTGTCTCCTACCAGATCATTAAGATGAGACCGTTCTTCCACATCATCTAGGACAATAAGAACTTTCATACTGCGGAATACATCCACGAAGAACTTGATTCCTCCTTGGATAGAAGCAACATTGCAATCTCGCTCAAGAATATCAGATATCAACTTAGTTTGCACAAACTGAATACCAACATTTTGTGCCGTTTCTCCAATCTCTGCGAGAAAGCTACAACAATTGAAATAAGAGGAGAGTCTGTCATATAAGGCCTTCGCGATAGTTGTCTTGCCAATTCCATTAGTTCCATAGATTCCAACGATGCGCACTCCAACCTTCTCATCTTCTATTTTCAATAGCTTGATTACTTCCTTCACTCGATCATCAATACCAATTACATGTTCAACAGTGGCAACTGAATTTCGACTCATGTCTTGCTCATCCATCTTCGAGAGTTCCCAAAGTTTGGAAATGAAATCCTCTAGTTCTCGAAACCTACAAAATGAGAAACGGAGTTTGCCTTTTTTATTTTATATAGATCAGGGGAGGGGAGAGGCGACCGGCAGTAGCGACTCCCTCTTGACATTACGATATCGGTTATCGAACGGTTAGATTTCAGGGAAGGTACAGAGGGCACCGGTGACATCAATCAACCAAGAAAATAGACATGAGGAAGACTGCAGAGAGAAAACTGTACCATATGCGCACACGCATGGCGATTAAAAAGGTAAGAAAAAAATGGATTCTCTAGAAGTTAATTGGATCTCAGAAGTGGTGAGCATCTTAATAGACAAACCAATTTTCCAATCTTTTGTTTCCGCAAGCTAAACCAGTAAGGCAAGATCAATCGAGCGATCGCACTTACCCGCTGAAGAGATCATTGTAAAATCATCCCTTTTTACCGCTCATCTCTCCCAGAGCAGCCTTCTTGAATTCCGGTCGCTTTATAACACCAATCTCTCCCATAGCAGCTTCCAGAGCAGCCTTCTCGGGTTCCCCTTCCTGTATAACACTAGTCTCTCCTAGACCAGCCCGCAGACCAGCCTCCAGACCAGCCTCTAGAACAGCGTCCTTATATTCCATTCCATGACCAATCGCTCCCAGAGCAGCCTTCAGATCAGCCCTCTTGAATTCGAGTCCCCTGTTATCAGGAATCTTTTTCAGAGCTTCCTCCCACTCTTCGATGGTTGACTCGGAATATCTGCTTTTGCTCTTGTGGTCGTCGAAGGACTTTTTATATGTTCCCAGCTGGTGGCGAACAATGTAGGGCTCGACGAAGAAGAAAATGGGACGAATTTCTTTATTTAACTTTACCATTTTTTCCACTTCCATCAGGCAAGCTGGGCTGGAAGCGAAGTCCTGGGAGAAGATAGGAACGCAGACGTTGGAGCGCTCGATGGCTCCAATGATCGTCTCCGCGATACTTTGACCGTACTCGATCTCGTTCCTGTCTACGAACACCTCAACCCCCAAGAGTCCGAGCTCGTCGTAGAGGTACTGGACCAAGTTGTGGCGAGTCTCTGGTCCTCTGAAGCTGAGGAACACATGATAGCGACCCATTGGAACACGAACAGCCAATTGCGACACAGGCTCTGGCTCGAATGGAGATGAAGATGATCAAACTTGATTTACAGTCGTTTGGAGTTCACAGATCTGAATCTTGAGCGTTCACCTCATTACCCCTCTTCAGTCTTGGTCTTGAGTCTTGACCCGAGCGAAGACTTGTCTACCTCTCTCTTCTTTTCTTCTTATTTTATTCGTTTGATGTTTTTGGAGTTCTTTTATTTGTTTTTCTTTCTCTTTTTATTAAGAGAAAAACGTTCGGTTATTATTATTATATTAAATGGATACGTACCTTTTATGGGAAACAACATATACATCGTGGTTGTCCAAGGAGGGACTACGCATAATAAGATCTTACCTTGGTATCTATCCTACCAATCACCGCGTCAGGATCTCCCGAAGGAAAATTTTTACACAAGGTACAGCATTTAGGAAAATTACTACATCATTTTAGTGTGTGTATTTATATATCAATTGAAATGAGTTCATTATGAGTTTTACATGACAGTCAAAATTCAATTACATAACAACAATGAGTCAGACAACAAGCAGCCCGGTACCCCGCACCATTGCATTACCTACGCGACACTAAATATCTTCTTATTTTGCATAGACCTTTGCACTTCTTTTTTTCTCCATAAACATATGGTTCGAACTATGTAATCCTCCCATACATAAGGTCCTAAAATGTGTGAGCTATTAAGACATGGGAAATACATTTCAACGGCTGCTCTTGTCCACCTCTATTTATTTATTTTTTCTTGTTTTCGTAATTTAGAGGTATAAACATAAAAATTCGATTACCCAGAGAACCATGAACACCTTACAAATCGAACTGGGCTTATCCAGGTGGTCCAGTAGGAGCAATTTATAGGTAATTAGTATAATTTGAATGGGGGCAATCTTCAGTTTCTAAGTTGAAAACTCAATATTGCAACCACCTACTAGGATTTCCTCTCTCTTTTTTGTGCTTTTACTGTACTTTGTGTCAAAATACACCAACAACTTACTCTCTAACCCAGTTTTTGTTGTTAATTTATGTTTTTCAATTGTATTTTTTTTTGGATTGATAATTAATTTATGTTTGAGTTTATCCCGAAAATAACCAGGAATTGATTCTCAGCATCCCCAACCAAACAATATTATACATGGACACACACAAAAAGAGGCATTTGAATTGGATAATTCATCTTAGGCTCATTCTAATTTAATACTTTCCAACTAGTCTACGTACCTCCAAGTCAATAACATGAGTAGGCATTAGACTTCATCCTGAAAAAGGGGTTATCAGCTCTACCTGATCTATGAACTTTCAATACCACTCTTTTGGACGATGCATGTTTCATCTAAGTAATTAGGGCCCAAATTTCGCCCCAAAAAATATTTTCCAAATGCTAGTTAAAATAATACCTATCCAATCACCTTGTTAAAGATGCTTTATACATAGCCAATCAATGTTAAAAGACGAAAACACCCTCATTTAACAATACAAGGATTAAAATCGAGTACCCGTGCCACCAATTCCAATTCTCTGTCTGTGACTTCAAAGATTTTTGAGGATCTGTCATCTCCGTGAACGGAAGTACACATGGCATTGCAATGAAAGGACATCGGCGATCCTCCATTATCGCCAAATCACATTGTTCTTAGACGATTTTCAATCCTTACATCGCTTTGTCGTTCACTTGTTTGGGGTAACGACGTGAAGTCTTTTAATGGTAAATAATTTTGGGAAGTTCTGTTTGGAGTATATGGATCTAATTTGGAAGAAAAAACAATCCTACGAAAGTCCACCAGAAAGACAAGTTAGGATTATGAGTTTGGGAAATAACCAACGTTCAAAGTCTTCCGGAAAAGGACAAATTAGGATTATTTAAGAAACAATCGACATTGACAATGTGCCAGAAGAGAAAATAAATGAGGATTAGTTAGGCAATGAGGAATTTTCAGAGTCCACCACAAGCAAGATGTGGATCGGGATAAGCATATTATGGCTCGAACTTGGGTTGGCTATCGATTTGAAGATAAATTAAAACGACATACCTAATTGCGTTTTTGATTTTTGATTGGCATGATATTTAGGAAAGTCCAAAAACAACACTACGACGATGTTGAATTATGCTACTGTACTAAAACAGCTCGCTTTTGCCAGTCACCCAGAAGAGTCGTATTTTTATTTGTACTCTCCTATTCCGAAAATAAGTTAGCTTGTCCTTATTTTGGTTCCGTAAGTTGATTTCCTAATCCCTTAGTTAGGGGTTAATCTCACTTTAGGAATAGTTTAATTAGTCTAAGTGTGATTAGTGATTAATAAGCATGGATTATGTGCTTTGATTATGCTTGAGTGAGTTTAGGATAAGCTAATCATGGCTTAATTTTGCTTAGTTGTTAATTAATTAGATTTGTGATTGACTAACATTATTTTATTATACTAAACTTGCTTAAGATGGATTAAATTGACTAATGAAGGTTTAGTCTTAATTAATCATGCTTAATTATTTATGGGAATAATTAATTTCAATTATATTATTTTATGGAAATTATTTATTTATGAAATATTATATTATTTTATGGAAATTATTTATTTATGAAATATTATATTATTTTGTGGAAATTAATTAATTAATTAAATTATGGGAAAATTTCAAGAAAAGGCTCCCAAGTCTTCTCAGTTTCTCAAATAAGAGCCTAAAATGGACTTTGTTTCAAATAAAGGCCTAAAATAACCTTGGTTGTTCCAAATGAGGGCCTCGCCGGTTGCTGGTTGCCAATTGTCGGTCGGCTAAATTTTCCGACTAGTCAAGGGTATTTTCATCCGAATCTTCTTCTATTTTCGACCCTTTTTCTTCTCTGTTTTCCAGTTTTTCTTCTTCCTTGTTGCCGATGGTGACAATTTGGGTCAAGTAGGGGGTATAGTGTATAATCCCCTAAGAGGTTACGATAAGCTTGCACCACATGTAGGGCTAAGCGAGGAGATATGGAATCCAATGGACCTCGATCCCTATGATGGCGCAATCACGAACCCTTATATGGGCGAGTTTGACCCTTCTGAGGCTAGTGATTAGGCATATGTAGCCTAGTTTCTTTTTGACTAACCCTCCCCTCTTTTTGTTGTGATAGGTTAGCCAGGCTAATCCCTTTTTGCGTTGGCCTTGGAATGTCGCCTAAAGTAAGGCTTGTATATGTACTGCTTTTCCCTAGGCTAACTTTGCAGATAAATAAAAGTAGTGCTGCTGTTGTTTTATTGTTGTATTCCTTGTCCTACCCATGTTTGTTGTTGGCTAAGTATTTTGATTTTGCTTTCACATGTGCTTAATGATAAGATAAAATGAACTAGTCGGTGATAGAATCTGGGACGTCACATGTTTCAGACCTCAAGTGAATTGGGGTTGTCGCGAGCTCGAGGGTCGAGGCGTGACATATTGCTTGCCAATAGAATGATCAATTTTGACCAAAAAAAAAAAAAAATAGAATGATCAATCCCTTACCATTTAGAGTTGTAAGTAGTACTTTTAGAGGCAATCCTTAAGAACTTCTTATTATATATTATTATAGATATTTTTATTCAGTACCTCTCATGCACTAGTCAATATCTTAAATAGATTAAATTGGCGGTTGACAACTTGTTGATTAAATGCAAGGAAAAGTTGTTTCTAAGGGTGAGCATGGTATAGATTAGGCGATCCAGCACCTAAGCCATGGACCAACCCTCATATTGTTGATGTCAAATTTTTGGGATTGAGGACTAATCCTATGATCCTTAGGACCAAGGATTGAACTGACCCTATGGGTCTTGTCTAGTTCTGGGGTCAACTCAGGATCAATTAATTATTTTTTTTGTTTCATTTTTTGTATTCCTTGAAAGCACAATGTGATATATTGATCAACAATATGACATTAAGCAACCAAATTATAAACATTATCACGTATTAAACATAAATCTAAGACAATATAGCAAAAAAAAATCTCCATTTGCGATTGTGAAGCTGCGTTTGTGAGTCGGGCTAAGAGAGGTGAGCAACTTTACCAGCTGAGTTGTGCTCGTGAAGCAAGTGAGGAGAGGCTAGAGGCGAACAATGAGGCCAAGGAAAGCGAACAAAGCACAATGAATGAAGAGGGTTTCTATTTATTTTCTAGTTGAATTAAGGCTAGGTTTATACTTTATAATTTACATGGCAGAACCACATAAGAAAGATCAAAGATGGATAATATATCATATATTATATATTACATATCATATATATTATGTAATGTATAATATGATACAGGATTGGTTCCGGTTGAGTTGCAAGGACCCACAGCATAGTGCATGGTGGAAGGGCCTTAGGACCAAGAGCCGGCCTAGTCTCCTTGGGAACCGGATCAGGACCAATAGAGTTGAGTCGGTCAAGGGATGCATATCAAGTTGTTTCAAGTGTTACTCTCACATTCACTTGCTCCAATTTTCCACTAACTTTTTAAAATCTTTTTCTTTTACTTTTTTATGTAAATTTTCATTATTGTTCTATGAATTGTCTAAAACTATAATTTTTTGTACTCTATAATATATAATTGACATACCAAAATACTATAAAATAGGGAGACTTGACTTTACTGAGGGCCTGTTTTGTTTATCTTTTATGAGTTGCACTTTTGACTTTGCCGAGCGTTTGTCTCCTCTAGGGGTGTCAAATGGGTGGGCCAGGTCAGGTTTGGGTCGAGTCGAAAATGGTCCGATCCACATCGACCCATTTAATCCGTTTTAACCCATTTTCATATAATGTAAATTTGATGACCCATACCCGACCCGACCCATATCTAACCCATACCCGACCCATATTACCAACACATATTAATATTTAACTTAATTTAAGAAAATATACTCCCACTTATTTAGTCCACTTTAAACTTTTCACATATAAATTATTTGAATAAAAATTTCACATCAAATTTATAAAGTAAATTAAATAATAAAAATTAGTAAATAAAAAAAATGTGGATACCTCTAAATTGAAATAGTTTGAGGAAAATAATTTAAAAAAAATCGATTTTTTAATTATTGTTGAGTGAACCTTATTGGATCAGCAACGAAGGACGAAAACGCATAGAAAAGGGGGATGGAAGGAGAGAGATGATGGGTCTATCTAAAAACTCACTCAATTCATATTTGACCCATGTTTAACTTTCATTTGACCCATATTTGATCCATTTAATCAAAAGTGAGTCATAATATGGGTTTATAACCCATATTGACACTTCTAGTCTCCTCCCATGTCCTTCTCAAATCATTTTTCTTCGTTTTGTGCTTGTTCCTACCGGCTCGCATTCCCCTCCCAGTCCTTTCCCGATCATTTCGATTCCTTTATCTTTTTCCACTACAGCTACACGTGTTGCGTCCATGACAAGGCAGAGAATCCAATGCGACACGCACGTCAATCAATCCCACTTTCCACTCCACCTTTCAAGCTTTTTCTTTTTCACAATAATTGTACCCTAGTAAAATTTCTTTGAACAACAGTAAGTTATCGGCCCGGAGAACAATTCAATAGAAAAATCGGCATATACATAACGTGGTGTATTCCAAGTGAGCACTCAATCTTTCGGCCACTCCCGAAGCACATCTTCAACGCTCGCTCATGGGCCAACTCGTCCGACGCAGCGTTGTCTTTGGGCTCATCGTATGGTACTAAAGTATGTGAAAGCCCAATTTCTGAACAAAGTATAGTTTAAATCCGGTAGTTCTCATCGTATGAGATGTAATCCTAAACCTTCTATAGTAACTACAATATGATCTCTCCTTTACGATTTTTGGACTCCCTATGTGGCTCTAGCCTTTCTGTTCCCATGACCGACACTTTATTTGGTGATAAAATATGAGCCACAAAAGGAAATAACTACTCCATTTTCACCTCCTATTTTATTTTCACAAAAAGAAGAAAGATTTCCCTTAGGGTTATCATGGCCCTTCACTTCTTTTTGCTTCCGTCCATCCTAATGCACTCCGAGTCAAACATTTCTTACGTCATATTTTACAAATTGAATTTATAAGAAACTATATCTATTTAATGACTTGATTGTTTGGTGATTCTTTTTGGAGCGACGATTATCATAGTGACTTCAATATTGTATTTTGCTACATGTAATAGATGAAATCGAAGTAAATTTACTCTCTACAATATATTATATTACAAGTGGTAAAGTCAATTATTTTTGTCTGCTCTCTTCTATAGATGTTTGAGTAGATCTTTTCTATAAGTATACCACATCAAGGATCATGCATGGTAGAGTACGTGAATTATAAATATATTACTTTCCCATTCTCATAGAGCTAATTTATAGTTCATTAGATATCAGAAAATAGATGCAATATCTATAACTATGCTAATTTTTTTCCTAAACATCTTTGTTTTTCGAAAATATTTTCTCATTCTCACTGGGGTACTAGTCAACACACTAGATGATAGACACTATGCAAAGCACAAATAGGCTAATCGGAGTCGAATCCCCGATAGAGTTTATCAGCAGTAGTTTGATAATTTGATGTCCAGCCTAAATGCTATTTCTTTTTACTTTTGATTGACGTGATATTTAAAAATCCTAAAACAGAATTGTTGTAATATGAAATTATGTTGGACTCAAATTGCTTCGTTCCGCCCCTCTATCATCCTAATAAAAAATTGGTTAATAAAAAGTAATAAGGAAATAATCCACGCCACGAACAAAATGGAGCATGCTCTTTCATGTGGTGCTCGAATATTCCAAAGACATGGACTAAGAAATAGGAAAAATAGAAAGGGATCCGTCCCGCATGACGCATGCCTACGAATCTGAGCGGGCCGAGAAAGATAGAGGTGTCGGACAGCCGACAAGCGCATCTCAATCTTTCCTGGATATTCCATTGGATATTCTAGCGCTTTAATTGCTTTAAAATCAGTTGGACTTTAGCACGTCCTTAAATCATTACGTCTTCACTCCATACGTAAAAGCTCGGGAGCATTCCTTAAAGTGAGGGAAGAAAAACTTTCCTAACTTGAGTGATAAGTTGTGCTGATGCGTTTAAATAAGAAAAATATTTATGCAATCCATTGCATCAGCGGACAGACAGGAGAGGTCCCCACCGGTGACTTCTATCGCCCTTACTTTGGTGAGGTACCCTCGACAGCCACCACCATGGAGCCAAGCGCATCTCAATCCTCCCTGGATATTCCATCGGATATTCTAGCGCTTTGGTTGCTTTAAAATCAGTAGAAAGCAAGATCTTCGGAAGCAAATTGCCTCCAACTCGTACTTGTAAAAAAAAATTAAACATTTATTTTTTATGTCATTTGAAATAATTAATTCACGAATAATTTTTCAATAGCAATAATAATTTATCTCTAAATATTTTCGTGGACAATGAAAATATATATTTTATTAATTCGTTTTTATAAATGATACAAGTGATAATTTTTAGCAAAATATTTTCTAAATCATCCATTTTTCGCAAAATAAATGCATTAGATAGAAAAAGATCTTCAAACCGAATTTGAATTGAGACGTGGGTGCAGGCTTCCTTGTAATCAATGAATATGGTTGTCATATTGAAAGAATACTTAAAAATGTTAAAATTTTCAATAATTGCTAATATGCAACATTGAAGGTCATTAGAATTATTTGTTTTTTTTGTTCAACAAATTCATGGTATTGAATGAGAGAAGCACAAATCTTACTTGGAAAAAAAATGAAAAGAGAGTGTGATAAAGGTATTGCTTGCCAATAGAATTATCGATTTTGACCCAAAAAAAGAAGAAGAATGATCAATCCCTTACCATTTAGAGTCGTATGTAGTACCTTTAGAGGCAACCATTTAAGAACTTCTTGTTATATATTTCTATAGATATTTTTATTTGGTACCTATCATGCTCTAGTCAACATCTTAATTAGATTAAAATTGGTGGCCGACAAATTGTTGATTAAATACAAGGAAAAATTGTTTCTAAGGGTGAGCATGGTATGGGTTAGGTAGTATAACACCTAACTCATGGACCAATCCTCATAGTGTTGGTATCCAATTTTTGAGATAGAAGTGTTACACCTCGACTCTCAAGCTCGCGGCAACCCCATTTCCATGGTCAATTGAAAGCGACGTCCCAAGACCCGTTGATGACCATTCATTTTATCTTTCGTTAAGCGCAAGCGGAAGACGAACCATCCCAAGACAAACAAACAATCAAATAGGGATAGAGGAATGAACGGCAAGAACAACATCAACTACTCATTTATTCAATTTACTGAATTAATCAATGGAGGATCGTTTTCTGAATTACAAGCCCGACAAAAAGGGCCGATCCATCCTCTAAGCCAAACCAAAAAGGAACTAGGCTAATCCAATAGTACACAAAGAACTCTCGAGTTCAACACCACGGTCACTCAGACCCATCAGACCCAAGCTTCGTCGGGTCGATCACTGGAGAAGCGGAGGCAGGATTCTCCATTGCAGGTGCGCCATTCTAAGGACCTAAAAATGGTTAACCACGATGGGTTGAGATAAAATCTTAGTGAGTTCTCCCCCTAAGCCCCGGTTAGTACGCCAACTCAACTCGGGGTATCTCTCTAGAATGACCCCTCACTCAACCCAACAACAGATAGCCAGTAAACAGCAGACCAAACAATAGACATGAAAAACCACAATCAATATTTGGTTCGCATGCAACCTTACCCGGTCTGCCATACCCTACACGTCAAATCTTATACAATGCAAGCAAGGCACATGGTCGTTAGATGACACAATTCATCAATCGCATGCGAGTCGCGCTACAAGCGATCTCACCTGACCATTGCTACACCCTGCACGATTGTCAACTCATGCGTCAAATCATCACGACATTACGAGCATGTGAATAATCAGAGCATATCATACAACTTTCTCATGTTTCACACCCACACTTGCTCCAATTATTACGACTCCTCCTCCTAGGCCACGGCACAACCTTATGGTTGGTGGTTCCTGGTTAAGCCAACTTCGTCCTCTTTACCTTGAGGCATGGCAACGTTAAGGGTCATACGACTCCTCCTCCTAGGCCACGGCACAACCTTATGGTTGGTGGTTCCTAGCTAAGCCAACTTCGTCCTCTTTACCTTGAGGCATGGCAACGTTAAGGGTCATCCCTTCCCTCTGACGGCATTCCCGAAGGAGCACAGGACCCACTCACTACCACAGTCCCGCAACTACCAGGAACATAGGACCCGCCCACTACCGCAGTCCCACAACTGACAAGAACATAGGACCCGCCCACTACCGCAGTCCTGCAACATGTCTCCCGTCAGGCATCCGACCGAAATCAGGTGACCAAACGGCCACGGCATAACCCCATAAGGATTGTCGGTCTTCCGGCAACACCGGGTTCCCTCTCTTAATGGGATCATGCAACACCTCATCAAGCAATCCATTTATGTCTTTGCTCTGTCGTGAATGCAACATCGCTCATACTCATGCAACATGCTATTACACTTAACACACGTATAATGTCATGCGGCAGTATCCAGCAGTCACGTACAATAGCAACAGTCCAATCATTCATGAAAGTCGCAACAATCAGTAGTTCAAGTCACAGTCTGACAATCAATTCCAACCAATCAACATCACAGTACTTGCATATTTTTCCAAAATCATCACGTACCTTAATAATTACCGGTACCCAATCACGTGTCTCAATATTCACAAATAAATAAACATGTGTCCTCATGACTAAGACAATCAACCATTCTCATTTAAGAAGTGTGTAATACTATAGTCGATTGTCTTGATAAAAATAATTTAAGTCCCACAAAATACTTATGATTTTCCAAACCCAACTGGCCTTGATGCACAAGGACAGTGCAAGCAGCCTTCTGCTGCCGAAACTGTCTTGAATTGGCAGACTGAAAATGCTTTGGCTCAAAACGAGCTCCTTGGAACTGTTGCTACACGTCTTGAGCGTGTAGACCAGACCACTGACTTATCTTGCCGAATGTTGAAAGACTTCCAAAAGAGGCTTCATCTGTTAGAGACTAAGCGGACACCCCCTAGCCATTTCTTGGAAGACCAGAAACCAGAAATTGAGAAACTCAATAGACAAATCCAGATTCTCAAAAGCCAATAGTCATTTACTCCTATTGATCCATCCTTTTTTCCTTCTCCCTCTTACCGCCAAAACCAGAATCGTCTCTGGGATCATCATCCTCATTTGTTACCGTTCTAAGTTCAGCCGCCCCTCCACCTCAGAACAACTTCTTGGTTCTCCATGAGAAGGTTCGAAAGCTTAAACAGAAGCAAAAGAAATCCACCAGTCCTACAGAGTCTTCCATATCACCATCACCCCCTGGTACACTTGAACACCTTCCCGGTGATCAACCACCTGCTACCTTGACCATTTCTAATCCATTTGAAAATTTCCTCCGGCACCAGATCCCCTCCATTGCTACCATAAAGCCGTCAAGACCGGTTGAAATCTCTTCTAAATCAGATTCTGATATTCTTATAGGCTCATCTTCTTCAGAAGAAACCTTATTCATGGCAGACGATGTCAAAGAAGAAGAAATGTTTTCCGAACCAGAAGTACACCATTTGGATCGGCCTAATGCAACTCAGACTTTTACTGCATCATCATCCAAAGTCTATTTCACTCTCGATGATGTCCCATATTATAAGTGGCCAGATAGGCTCCAAGAATTTTATGCTTAGCTTACTACTAGGCACATTTCTGAGCCCAGCACTTACGATATTCTCTTAGAATTCACCAGCCGTTTTACAAGAGCACTTAAAGACTGGTGGCATATTGCCTCAGAACAAGATCAGCTATATCTCTTAACATAGCCTCTAGATAATGCTATCTAGATAATCCACATGTACTTCATCGGAAAGCCTGAAGATTCGAAAGAACTCAAAAGAAAGGAGTTCTTCAAACGAAAGTGTTGTTCATTGCGACGCAAAGATCTTGACCAACACTTCCAAGCTATGATCAAGTTATTTTATTTGCTTAGAGCAGATTAGAACCTCAAACCAATCTTCTTGGCATCCATTCCGAAAGAACTCAGCCAAACTGTAGAAAAAACTCTTCAACAAAGGCAGAAAAGCTTGACAGATGCCACTCTTGGTGAAATCTAGCAAGCCGTTCATATCGCCATAGAAGAACTTTGCTTCCTAAGAGAAGCCTTCCAAAGTTATCTCAAAGAAAACAAGCATCTTGATAAGGCATGCTTTAAACCTGGATTAAAAATCAAATGTCCCAAGGACTGCTCAGATCCTTCCTACACAGGCTGCAAAAAGAAGAGACACTTTAAACGGTTTTCCTTCAAAAGGACACGCAAAAGAAAAAGCAGAGGTAAGTGGAAATTTTTGCGTAAAAGCCATCATCGCTTCTCTAAGAAGCGGAGCA
This sequence comes from Angophora floribunda, assembly GCA_014182895.1. Classification (NCBI taxonomy): domain Eukaryota; kingdom Viridiplantae; phylum Streptophyta; class Magnoliopsida; order Myrtales; family Myrtaceae; genus Angophora; species Angophora floribunda. Next base: position 32,595,938 of record CM024709.1, on the reverse strand, counting down.
AAGACAGATGTTATGTTTGCAACAAAAAAGGACATTTTGCCAAAAATTGTCCAAAGGCCAAGAAACGAGGAAGCCATTTGATTGATAAAATCGCCAAAAGCACAGGCATTCAGCTTGATGACTCTGACATCGAGTCCGTCTTCTCTCTTAATGATCAACCATCTCAAAAAAATTTGTGTGCCATCTAGACGTATAGTTCCGATTCAGCTTCATATACTGAAAATGGTGTTTTCACCTTCTTCCCTAATCCTCTTTTGGTACATGGTGATATCCAAATTACTGACCCAATCCATCACCCATACATTTCTATCCATATTCCCTTATCCAAATATCATAAACCAATCCCTCTTGTGGCACTCATAGATACTGGAGCCAGCTCCTCCATCTTGGACACAAAGATTTTCCCAGAAGATTTTGGAAACCATATACCAGGTATTTCAATTCTGCTTCTGGTGACACTTTTTCTACCAACCATCGTAGCAAACCCATGACCATCCAGTTCTTTCCTTGGTGTTCCATTACCACCAAAGTCCTTGGCTTCAGATCCCCAGATAAGGACATCATCATCGGTTGGGACATCTTGACCCAACTCCCCAAGCTTAGAATCCTTTCCAATGGCCTTCGTTTCAAAAATCAATTCAAAGAATTTGTGAATATCAAGCGATTCTATGTTCTTCAACCAGCCATGCTGGACCCAATTATCCAAAGCTTACCTTTATCTTGTGCTGAGACACATTCCCAGTTCTCCCAGACTTGCACTCAACCCTTATGGAAAAATTCTCTTTTCTATGTCAAACTTCCCTTCAAAAGGAATGAAGACATAAATCTTACAATAGCCAGTCATTCTGGAATGAGCCCAGAACACCTTGCCCTTGCTCAACAAGAATGTGCAGAACTACTGGCACGAGGTCTCATTGAACCTTCTGACTCCCAATGGGCATGTGAAGAGTTCTATGTCAACAAGCGAGCTGAACAGAACCGTGGCAAAATGAGGTTAGTAGCATATTCATATTAGATAAGAACTCTATGTGGTAGGTGTACAATGCACAAGAAGAGCTCAAGTAGAAGATAGATTGAAGCATTTGCATGTGATACTAGTAATCAGTCTCCAAAGCATGTTAAGCAATCACAACACCACCTAAAATCAGGTCAAGTTTGCCTTCCATCCAACATAATACATGTAAACAGTAAATAAATTATGCAAGATGTGAGAAAATTTCCACCTATAGTCTATATTTCAGTATCCACTAAATCTCTCCTCGTAGGGCACGCTCAGTCAGTAAAAGAAGAGGAGCCAGTAGTAAAATTACATTGTGAGAGAAATCTAAGATCTTTTTAGATGCCTGATGACATTCACATGGTATTCTACAGGGGTTGAACCTGCCAACTCCAAGTGGGCGTCATGTCATGCCCCGACTCTCGAGCTCGCGGCAACCCCATTTCACTTGAGGTCTAACTGTACGACGTCCCAAGTACTGTCGTCGACCAATTCATTTTATCTTGTAATTAAGCACATGCGGAAACGAACAATTCCCAAACCAAACAACAGGGATAGCAACAACAGCAGCAGAGGAAAGACAACACCATTTTATATATCTGAAGGTTAGCCAGCATACCAGCAAATACAAACACGCCTTACTACAGACGACAAGCTAAGGCCTACTCAAAAAGGGATCGGCCTAGCTAACCTAACACTGCACAAGTGCCTACTCGCTGGCCTCGGAGGGATCGCTCTCTTCAATCCTCGGGTACTGCATCATCTAGGTCCTGAAAAGGTTAACCACGACGGGTTGAGATAAACTCAGCAAGTTAAAGTCCTAAGCCCCGGTTAGGAACTTCGCTCACCTCGGGAGTTTAACATACAACCTAATACAGCAATCAATGCAATACCACCTCAGAGAGATAACCACAGAAGATAGTTTAATAAACAGGTGCAATCACAGGCGACCCTACCTGGCCTTGGCACACGCAACCTGCAAAACTGTCATTTAAATCATCACGACATTAAGAGCATGCGAATAATCAGAGCATCTCACACAACTTTCTCATGTCTCACACTCACACATGCTCCGATTATTACGGCCCCTCCTAGGCTAACGGCACAACCTTATGGTTGGCGATTCCTAGCTAAACTAGTTTCGTCCTCTTTACCTTGAGGCACGGCGACGTCAATGGTTCACTCCTAAGACGGCATTCCCAAAGGAGCACATGACTCGCCCATTACCGCAGCCCCGCAACTGACAGAGGCCCGGGACCCGCCCCCATACCGCAGTCCCACATAGAACCCCTCCATGTCAGGCATCCGACCGAAGTCAGGCGACCCACTGGCCACGGCACAACCCCATAGGGATTGGTGGTCTTCCGGCAACGCCGGGTTCTCTCATTTAATGTGATCATGCAACACATCATCAAGCAATCCATTTATATCTTTGCTCTGTTGTGAATGCAATATTGCTCATGCTCATGCGACATGCCATTTTAGATAACCCATGCAACATGTCATGCGATATCACTCGACAATTCCAATATTCCAAATCCAACCAATCAACAATCACGTACATTCCCTAATTCTCGGGAATAACTCAATAAATCAAACCCTTTCACTTCCACTCGGTCTTCGATCATGCATTTCATTATTATTCACGCATATAATTAACAATCGACACTTCAAGAAAATATAACAACCAAGAACACATCAATTTGAAACCCAAATTCGTTTCTGTTTGAACAGTACCGTGAACAGTAATCGTGAACAGTGATTGTGAACAGTAATCGTGAATAGTATTTATGAACAGTAATCATGAACAGTAAATTCGTCCGAAATTAAATAAATAAATAAAAATAAATAAACTTAACCATGGTTAACAAATTAACCTAACCATAGTTAATCTAACCTAACCATGATTAACTTTTTAACCTTAGTTACTTTTAAAACTAACAATGGTTACTTTAATTAATTAACCTTAGTTACTTTATTACTAAATATGGTCAATTAATCTAACCCTAGTCAGCTTAATTAACTCAGCCACCATTAACAAACTAACCCATAATTAACCAAGCACAAAAATTAAACTAATTAACCCCTAAGTAAGATTAACCCTTAAACAAGGATTAGGAAGTTAACTTACTTGGATCGGAAATCCGGCGACACCGGCGCGTAGAGGGGAATGAGGGCTACGAGGGGTAAGCTCGGGGATGGCAACGGACGACGAACGGTGGCCGAAATGGGCCAAAACAACCCGGAATTACTGTTCACGCAGAAGCAGTGCAGTTGAGCGGAAATGGCCGAAACGGGCGGTTCGGGGTGACCAGGGGTGACCGGGGGTGCGCAGCTAACTTCCTAACTTCCAGGACTACACTTTGGATAGTGGCGGCGGCTCCGGTGACGGCGGCAAGGCTGTTTTCCGGTTGGAAAACAGTAAAGACAGCAAAGAACACCAGAAATGGAAGAGAAAAGGAAGAGAAGAAGGGAGAGAGAGGGAGGCTGGGCTGGTGCATGAATTTTGGGGGAGAAAGAGGAGAGAGAAGAGGCTACTGAAGACTTGGATAAGGCCAAGGCAAGTGGGCTTGCCACTTGTTGAAGAGCCAATCAAAATCAACCAAAAACAAACATAAACTAAGCCCACTTGGGCACAAAAGCAAAATGCCAAAAGAGAGAAGCCCATGGGCTGAGGAGGGAGAGGAGAATGGGCTAGCTTAGGCCCCCTTTGGGCTGGGCTGGATGGGCACAAGGCCCATTGGGCCGCCGGTCTTGGGCCGGCCCACCCGCGAGCCCGAAACCCGGTCCAATTTTTCCTTTTTCCGACGCTTCCGTGTCCAACGGAAAATCCCAAAATAAATGAGGCGACGTCCAAATATTTAGTCATGATATCACTGAGAAGTCGGTTCCCAAAATCGGATTAAAAATCGAGGCTAAATTAAGTCGACTACGACCGTAGTACAATTTGGATTATCGGGCGCCCTTTTAGGACTTTCCTCACATTTGACCCGTGGTCAACCATTCTTTGATCCACGTTTACGCCAATTCTCGAGTCATGGACGTCTCTCGATTGTCGTGTGATCCTGGGGGCTCAATTGATAATCCCGAGTACCAGATGAAATGGATTTGGTTTACCGTCGTTCGTAGTTTGTATTGAAGTCGCGCGGAAATCACCCACAGTTCGACTTCGTACTTCTACCGAATCGATTTATTTCCATTTCCTTAATAGTCTAGTACTTAGAGGATATCGTTCCCATCCAAGTCCTCATGGTCGAAGGATTCGTTCTTGATCGAAATTGCGAGTCGTACGCGAATCATTTCCTATCGACGCCTCTCTGTAATCCATTATCCCACGAACACACAGTTCGGAAAATTTGTACTGACTAGGCCTTTGACTAATATTGCCCTTTTATAAAATCCTAAAATGGGGTCGATTTTTAGGATGTTATACGTCAAGCATTTCTACATCTGACATATCTAATTTATCTAGCATAAAAGACATCCCCTCTAATTCTCGTTCTTTATTTCCATGGACACTGTACCGACAAGGGTAAAGGCTGCTTAGTTCTCTAGATTTCTACTCGCATCACCATCATTCATTCTTCATTTCTGTGTAAAAAGACCAACTCTTTGGTTCGACCTCAGCTTCTCATTTGGACTTCCAATCACTTTATACCTATATATTCTTCCAATTATCTATCGAATACGATTCAAGCTAGACTAGCACTTACAATGGTTCTTATGGCGAAAAAGGAAGAGTAGCACATTTAGGAAAAACTAAAGAAGGAGACCGAGATAAGGCCAATGACTCGAAGGGCGCACACACCAAGCCATCGTTGAAGAAACAAACACACTGAATTAAGAAAAAAAGGAGAATTTTCTTGAATCAAAGCAGTACCCAAGATAGATTGTCCACAGCCTCTGCAATTAAAGCGATGAAGCACCCCCACCTTCGAGTCCTTCGTGACCGTCGCCAGCGAATCCTTCTCCAAGGGTTTGCTTTTTCACGTCGCGATTACTTGCAAAACCCAATCCAGCAAAATGCGAAATGCCCCCAAATTTCTTCAACCATCTCTCTCAGCAACCACAAAGCACAAGCTGAACTGAACGACAACGGAGACAGAAACAAGACTCACCTAGCGGTCAATCAAGCCAGCAAGGCACGGTGGCTGAGGTTGTGCAGGCGTGAGTAGAGGTAAGAGATCTAGAGAGGTCCGACAACGGTGGTGGCCGTGTGCGACGGCGCCGCCGTACAAGCAAGGGGAGGAGCTACGAGCGGTGGGAGCGAGAATGCCGTGCGATTCGAGAGAGGAGACGTGCAATTTGAGAGAGGAGAGGAGAGGGAGAAGGACTAAGGAGCAGTTAGGTGGACTAAGGAGTTTGGTTCTAATGGGTTTAAACTTTGACCCATTAACAATCCATCTATTTTAGTCCTTTTAGCTTTAAACCCATTATGGGTGATTGAAAAAAAAAACTCAACCCATTTATGACCCATTTAATATATAAATGGGTCATAAATGGACGCATGGCCCATTTTGACAGGTGTAATATTGACCAAGCAGAATATTGACTTTGGTTTCCTTCACACGATAAGTTCCTTCATTGGCTACATACAGCCAATCCTAGACTTCTTTCGTTGTTTCACAAGAAGAGATTCGGTTATATTCATTTAGAGATAATGCACAGTAAAGAGAATAGATAGCCTCTGCATCTAATGCTTCTCTTTTTGCCAACTCTTCCTTTGAGAGAGTGGGAGAAGGTTCCATTGATTTCCCATCATCCTTCTTTGCGGCCTTTCCAGTTTCAGCGTTGGGATCAATCCCTTTCTCGACAACATCCCATTCCTGAGGATCCTTTGATCTGAGAAAAGCTTTCATTTTGTTCTTCCATATGTTGTACTCTTTTCCATCAAAGTATGGTAGTCGAGTGTTGCTTTGTCCCTCAATCAGACCTAGTGCAAGAATATTAGCCATAGAAGATCTTTAGCTCTGAAGTAATAAACACTCCAAAATACTGAGCACGAGGCTCTGATAGCAATTGATATTGCTAGTACCAACACCTAGAGGGGGGGTGAATAGGTGCAAATGAATTTTATGCACTTAAACAAATAGTATAAATTCTGATAGTAACAAAATCAGAATATCAGTGTTAAATATAGTCTGGATGAGGTAGACTTTGTAATACGCAATTAGAAATAAAAGAGTGAGGGAAGAGAAGATTGCAAACAAAGTTCTAGTAGTTTGGCTTTTGACAAGCCTACATCCACTCTCCCACGCGATCAGCCAATTGGCTGAATTTTACTATGTGATCAAAAGTGATTACACGATTCTTGAGTGTAAGTACTTCGATGATAATTTCTCTCACTAAGTCATTCTTCTTGGCAATACACTTGGACCACTCGATTTTTGCACTTTCTCAAACAATTAGTGAAGAATAGAATCAGACTTTGAAATATTGTATTCACTCTTCTCTTCTTCTGGTCATATCCTCTCCTTATATACTCTCCAAGCCGAACCTGACCATTGGCTATCACCTTGGGAGATTCGCCTTCCATTTCTTTTCTTGGACAGACTTCATAAGAAAAGGTTTCTTGACCGTTGAAGATAGATTGATCCCCATTCGATTTTTTTCGCTCATACAATTAGAATCTGGGTTTCCATAAGCTTTCCATCCTTCTTTGGAAATTGTCTTGATGATTGATTTTGTCAATTAGTTTGATTTACCAAAATCAATACGAATAAGGTAAGTGAAATTTATAGCCGTTGGTGATCTTGTCCTTGTTCTGGTCCTTGACAGAATGAGATTCTGCGCCTCTTTGCTTCTCCTTCCATAACAAGTAGACTTAGAAGAATATGTCAATATATGACTCTTCTTCCTCAGTTTGTATTTGAAGAGTTGCGTGCATAAAAGGATTTGTTAGCATCAAAACTAGGAGTTTTCTCAACAGAACCTAGTAAAAGTTTATATGTTTTTTTTTAATCTATATCTTTACGCGATTCTAAGGTATTCGATGGTGTTTGATAATAAGTGTATAATCCAAAATCACTAATCTAAACTTTCATTTTATGATTGGGAATTTTATTTTTTTAGACTATGAGACTAATGGAAACTTCAATTGCTTCTTTGATATAGTTATGTTGGGCAATTCCTTCTTTCAAGATACTGATTCTATATAATACAAGAGCATGTATTAAAATCATAAAATTTCCTTAATACTATTCGACAAATGCATATAGACACTTATTTTTAGACAATTGATAATAAAATCATTGTTCATTTTTATTGTTGCGTTTATTTTCATGTTGCCTAACTAAAGACAAAAAGAAGAACCCGTTAAAATCTAGAACTGACCTTAGAACCTGTAGCAAGGTAGGTTACAAGTTGCATGTTCCGATGGGTAGATTTCAAGTTTCAAAAAATGATGAACTTGTACCCGAGGGTAGGTTTCAGGTTCCAAGCGAAACTTGTAAGAACCTGGAACTACTCACCCTTAGAGGTTAGTGATAGAGGAAGCTGAAAATGGAGCCAACAAGCGCACGTGGAGTAAGAGAAAGAGGGGCAAAGTCCATGTGGATTGGATTTTTTAAAAAAGTATGCCAATTCAGTATATTTTTTAATTATAAAATCCATGTAATCATTTTGATTGGATTTTCTCTAATTTTGGTACCTAAATGAGTCAGCGAAAATTTTTAACATTAAAGTGAGTGCCGTATACAAATCGTGACACTTTTGATGTCCTTTTACTTGGAGATTTGAGTCAACATTCTGTAAAGGCGTTCTCAACATTGAGTGCCTCCATCGCGAATGTCTCCATGAAGGTGTGCTCTTGCTTGGCAAATGCTTCAGCATCGCTGAGGGACGGAGATGATGCAGGCCTGCCTTGTTACTGACGTGCATGATCACGATGTTGGCAACAGGGTGATCTCGGAGTTCCTTTTGCCACCTCTCCATAATTTCGAGCTTGACGTGTGGAGTGATATCATAGACTAGTAAAGGGCCCACCGCACCTTGATAATATGCACTTGTGATCACGCTGTATCTATGTTAAACATAGCAGGTTATCAGACAACCTCTGCTCTTTGTAATGTTAGATTAGCTAGTAATGATCTCTACCAAACACACAACTCTAACTTATTCCTTAAGCTGACAATTAAACTGCCTTCTTGTTCAATGATCACAGACAATAACTTGTATTAGCGTGTTTCTTAGTTCGTGTAAATCCGTGCTGGTTGAGAATTGCAGTCCAACTCTTTGAATGATTTATTGGGGAAGAAGCAATTTTGAATAACAGCAATTGGCGGCACACAAATGTAGAAAGCGAGTTAACCATTGTGACCGAACTTCTTGCACGCGATGTGCAAACAACAACGCTAGTGTAAACTTTTTTTTCCACCCATGACCAACTTAATCATTCGCGAATTCTTGACATATATTAGTTTGCGTCTCAAAATCTGTCATAGACAAATTCTCATCTCCGCACATACTCGAGTCAAGGTGGGTCATTACATCCAGATATTGTCAATCTTACCTACCAGACATACAGACAAATCTGCCATAAACCATGTCTAAGAAAATATATCATACGTATACAGACTATCATACTAAGGATTGCATGAGATTTGCCCACGATTTGATGTGCGAAGACAGCTCTACCCAACTAGATTCTGATATCAAAAGACAGTTTTTAGAAAACAAGACATCCATCTAAGAAAGATTGTCTAATCAAAAGTTGCGTAGGATAAGTAAGGAAATTCATAGAAAGGAGACATATTTGTTCTCGGGAAGAAGCCGAGTGCGTAGAAGAAGAGTCGGAAGAAGAATCAGGAGACGAATCTGGTGAAGAGACTGAAGTAAAACCTGCCTGTCCATTTCGGTTGAAAATTTTATTTGATAGACTTCGTTTTGTTAAATTTAGCGGTGCATGTGTGCCAAACAATCGCAGAAGTGAAAAGGGACAGAATGTGTTGTAAGTCGCAAAAACAACACCCAAGATCTTTATACCTAGAATCTAGAACACCTATAATCAAATAAAAGAGATTTGCGCACTTGATATGAAATCATCATTCTTGATGTGAAACAATGACAATACGAGACTGCCTCTCACCTATAGCATTTTGTAGTCGCACTTTATGTGAGGATATTTGTGTGTTAGGATTATATGAGAGATTTGAATATTATTTATAGAGTTTTATGCCACAAACCCTTTCATCACAGGCTGGGCTTTACTCGGTCCATACTAGCCAGCCTCATATTAGACTAATTAATAATCCTTATATCTAACCTTATTAAACCAAGCCATAAAATGGTAAATTACGATATCAATTAATGTAACCCACATCAGAAAACCTCTTACAAGTGTTACTGAAATTGAAAATCCAAATTTGGTGTAGGCAAAGAACTTGAAAGCTAAAAATGCTGATGAAAGTGTGTATATCTCTTAATACATTTAAGTGTTGCCGAAACATTGGAGATCTGCTACTTAAAAACCCACTGGATTTTGTCTTTCAGGCGAGCAAAACAACAGAACTTTCAAGGCAGGAAAGGTCTGTAGAAGCTTATTTGCCTCTCTATGAGATTGCTATTTCCCAATTGCATTAGAGTTGAACAAAAGTTTTGGTGCTCTTTCAGGACGGTTGTTTATTTATATTGGAATATGACAGTTATTTGACTTTCTTCAAATCTTTATAGTTTAGTCATTCTTGGTCTTTTTAGCTTGAATAGTTTTTGAATTCCTTTAGTGATTGAAGAAGCATTCATCTGTTAATTGTCCTTGCGTGAGTTGGGAGGAGATAGAAAAGCAGAGAGCTCACGAACGATAAATGAGGCTACAGGAACAATGAGAAAACGGCAAGCTAGGAAAGATTTAGTTAAGCCGTGTTTAGTTGAACAGAAATAAGATTTCACGTTTCCATGTACATGCATATTCTTAGTATTCTTAACCTTCTGCTTAGTTTGATGAGCCATACCTATATAATGTAAATTGTAATGTAATTAAGCCTTTGCTTCCATAGTTTTTGGAATCTACTTCAGGGGAGGCAGCAGACTTTCTAGCTAGTTAAATACTATACTCAAATTATGACAACAAAAATAGCTACTCTACTCAAAGTAATTTTTCCTTAGTGTTGGCAATGCAAAGATACAACTGTTTTAATTATTTCGCATAAACTAATAGGGTTTTGCAATTAAATCATCCATCTTTAACTAATTATTCCGTTGAATTTTTTAAGGCTATCATAGAATATCTCAATCAATTAAATCCTTATAAAAGTCCAATTTTATTCAAAAATGAATTGTTAAGTTCTATTGACATTTTTATAATTAAATGAAAAGAATTGGGAATAAAAACGTTTTGGATCGGGTGAAACACATTTCTATTTCTTTTTCAATTCTCCGGATAGAAATTTTTTACAGTTGCCAAACGCATTATCCTATTCAAAAACTCATCCAGGGAATAGATTTAGAAAAAATTATTTCTAATCAGAAATTGTTCCTGAAAACATAAATGTTATTATATGCACCATATCTTTTCGTTTCTTTTCTTCCTTCCCGTATAGATCAGAAATCTGTATTGTTGTTCATAGCAAGATGTAGAGTTGCCTCCATTGGTGTGAACCAAGTTAAAAACGATCGTCCAATTTAGTCATGATTCATTTACGATTCAGCTCTAATGGACCAATATAACTATGAATGTTTCAATCGTGTCACTTAATATTAATCTAAATTCTAGTGGTCTCACAACTTGAAACCTAATTTGATTTTGATAGCTAAATACATACACTGAACAACTAGATGAAGGCTAAAAAATGCATGTTGGAGAAGCGTGGATATCCTTATATGTTATAACCATGCCAGCCACGAAGTCGATCTTCACCATCCTTCTCCGACAGTTTTTTCTCTTTGGTTTTGTTGAATGATCATTCATCGTATCCATTCCTTTCTCCTTTCTAGTTTTGTTTTTTGGTGCTCATTACTGCAATTTTATTTCCTGCAGAGGGTTTAGCCCTTATTCGGCAACAAAGAGCAGAAGCTGCCAAGAAGTGAGAAGAAAAGAAAGCTGATAGTCTTTGAAGCTGCTATATTCGTTGTTCTGGTTTCACCCTTATCACCAAAACTAATTCAAAAACTCTCTTTCATCTACAGCCAAAGAACAGAAGAAGGCAGAAGCTCGCAAATGATCCGTAGAGAGAGCGCACGGAGGAGTATTCTATTGCAGAGCAACAAAAAAATACGTGTAAGATTAAAGACATTACTTTTCTATTTTTTCTATTGGTGCATGCAGTATATTTTCTCTTCCTAGTTTTACTACTGAAAGCGTGTGGTGCTGTTCTCGATTGGCCTTCCTATGAGTAAAGGCGTTTCTGGTGACTAATTAGAAATTTTGTGGTGTTCGGCTTGTTTGCAGAGCAATGTTTTTGCTCAGAAGTTGCTACATCAGGTGACTGATCTCTCCCCGTGCTGGTTCAGGCTAGGAGCCGCGTGTGTAGACTGTCCAGTTAATATGAGGATAATGCTGGTAAAAGGATGGTGAGCTGAACAGGCGCTGTGATTACAAGAACCATGCTACGCGTTACGCTTCATTGTCATTGCAATGATGGGCTGACGCTGCCAAGCATCTCTGCTTAACGCACTTCCAATGTTTGATTTTGAATTGGGATAATGATGTTTCAAGGTTTCTATGACCATTGCCCAGAAAAATCGCGTAATTAATTAAACCTTGAGGACAAAAATGACCCACTTTTTAGACATTCCAAAAATGAGCACCTAATTTGTACTCGAGGGATAAAAAATTTGAGCCAACTTTGAAATGTCACGTGTTGTGTACACTTGAATCACCAAATTAACAAGAAAATTGTCCAAAAAATCCTAAACATTTTGCATTTTTGTCAATTCAGTCATAAACCTTTCAATTTCGCTAATTCAGTCCTAAACCTTTTTAGTTCTTGCCAATTTAGTCCTAAACCTTTTCACTTCTTGCCAATTGAGTCCATCCGTCCAAAATTGACCGAAAATTGCTGACATGGACCCTTGGCACTACATGGCATTTTTTAAATAATATTTTGATTTTTTTATGGTTTTTCTTCTTCTTTTTTTACCTTTTTTCTCTTTCTTTTTTTTTCTTTTATGTTTTTGGACCTAGGGCCAACAAGGTTCACTAGCTGACTCTCAGTGACCCTTGCCGGCCCTAGGTCCAAAAACCAAAAAAAGAAAGAGAAAAAGAAAGTAAAAAAGAAGAAGAAGAAACCATAAAAAAATTCAAAATATTATTTAAAAAGTGTCATGTCAGTCGTCCACGTCAGCAATTTCCAGCCAATTTTGGCCATATGTGATATTGTTAGTATTAACACCAATAATAATCAATAAGAGATTAAGAGATAAGAGAAATTGCACATGAATATTATAGTGGTTCGGCTTAGATCAAGCCTACGTCCACTCCCCCATGCTAACAACGTACTAGCTGGATTCTACTATATGATCAACAAGAGATTACAACTTTGAGTGCAAACACTCAGCGATAGATCACACTATCTCACTAAGTCACTCTTGTGTATTTCTCTCACAATCACATAATTTTAAGCTTACACAAGACAAGTGTATATGGTCGAAGTACGCCCATACTTTGGAATTATAGATTTTACATTTCGTCTCTTACTTGCTCTTCAGTCTCTCAATCTCCTTATATACTCCTCCACTTCCAAACTAGCCGTTGGACAGTATCTAGAGGATCGTTTTCCAATCTACCCATTAGACAGAACTATATCAAGAAGATTTGGTAGCCGTTGAGTGACAAAAGCAGAATCCCCATCTTGATTTTGGTTGCCTATACAAACAGAATCTAGGTTTCCATAAATAGAGCTTCTCCATTAGGAAAGTTCTTGTCTTTGGGATTTAATTGCCAATCAATTAGATTGAGTCAATCAAATCTATTTTGGTGTAGAATCCAAACCAGATTACTAGCCATTGCATATTCTGGGTTTGCATCTGGTAATATTCTGGGTCTGCGTCTGGTACTGTTAGAATGAGATTATGCGTTTGCTTGTGTTCTTCGTCTGGTACACGTAAACTCAGAGACGTTCTTATGCTTCTTTGTCTGAGAGCTTCTCCGTTTGAGAATCGTAGACTCAGAAGCCTTTGATTTATTTTGTTATCTTCAAAACATCAAAAGGGATTTCCCTAACAATCTCCCCATTTTTTATGATGACAAAACAATCTCTGAATATGTAAATGTGCAATTATGCTTTTAAATATATTGACAAATCAAAGCATCATAAGCACATAAAGCAATCTTTTCCTTCCGTAGTAATCAAGATCAAAATCAATTCAAAAAATCTGCCATACTTTATCAATGCTCCCCCTCAATTTGTTGCATTTCCAAAATGATCACGATTCTCCTCCTTTTTTTTTGCACTTACTTTCTCCCCCTGTCCTCATGATAGTATTTGCGATAATACTTATCGCGGCTTGTGCACATTGAATAGAATGTTGTCCCTTTATTTCCTTTATAGCAACGACAACTGCACTATTTTCTTGCTTTTGAATTTTGAGGTAGAAGTTTATTTTCTTCAATCAAGCTTGCCTCAAATTTAATCTACACAAACTTAACAAACTTTCTGCACAAATGCACTTTCATATGACACGTTAGGGGCTACTCAATAATTAGTGAGCATTTTGTGCAAGAAGTAGAATTTCTAAGCTTTCAAAAATAGTATAAAATCTCCATAATTTTTGTCACACCCCGACTCTCGAGCTTGCTGCAACCCCATTTCACTTGAGGTCTATTTGTACGACGTCCCAGGTACTGTCGTCGACCAATTCATTTTATCTTATAATTAAGCACATGCGGAAACGAACAACTCCCAAACCAAACAACAGGGATAGTAACAACGGCAGCAGAGGAAAGACAACCAATATTTTATATATCTGAAGGTTAGCCAGTATACCAGCAAATACATACACGCTTTACTACAGGCGACAAGCTAAGGCCTACTCAAAAAGGGACCGGCCTAGCTAACCTAACCCTGTACAAGTGGGGGAAGGCTCGTCAAAAAGGAAATAGGCTACAGCTGCCTACTCACGGGCCTCAAAGGGATCGCTCTCTTCGATCCTCGGTGCTGCATCATCTAGGGCCTGAAAATGTTAACCACGACGAGTTGAGATAAACTCAGCAAGTTAAAGTCCTAAGCCCCGATTAGGAATTTCGCTCGCCTCGGGAGTTTAACATACAACCTAATCCAGCAGTCATCACAATGCAAAGAGAAACAAAAGCATAGGACAGTTCAATAAGCAGACACAACCACATGCGATCCTACCTGGCCTTGGCACACGTGACCTGCAGAAACTGTTATTTAATTCATCACGACATTAAGAGCATGCGAATAATCAGAGCATCTCACACAGTTTTCTCATGTCTCACACTCACACATGCTCCGATTATTACGACCCCTCCTCCTGGGCCACGGCACAACCTTATGGTTGGTGGTTCTAGCTAAACTAGCTTCGTCCTCTTTACCTCGAGGCATGGCGACATCAAGGGCTCACTCCCAAGATGGCATTCCCGAAGGAGCATAGGACCCGCCCACTACCGTAGCCCCGCAACTGACAGAGGCCCGGGACCCGCCTCCATACCACAGTCCCACAAAGTTAACCCCTCCCTATCAGGCATCTGACCGAAGTCAGGCGACCCACTAGCCACGGCACAACCCCATAAAGATTGGCGGTCTTCCGGCAACGCCGGGTTCTCCTCTTAATGTGACCATGCAACACATCATCAATCAATTCGTTCTTTTCTTTGCTCTGTCGTGAATGCACATCGCTCATGCTCATGTGACATGCCATTTCTGATAACCCACGCAATATGTCATGCAATCTCACTCGACAATTCCAAAATTCAATTTCCAATCAGCATTCGATCACGCATTTCATCAATATTCACAAGTATAATTAACAATCGGCACTTCAATAAATCATAACAACCAAGAATACATCAAAATAAGCCAAAAATTAGCTTCTGCATGAACAGTGCCGTGAACAGTAATTTGTCCGAAATTAAATAAATAAATAAAAATAAATAAATTTAACCATGGTTAACAAATTAACCTAACCATGGTCAAATTAACCTAACCATAGTTAAATTCTAACCTTGGTTACTTTAAAACTAACCTTAGTTACTTTAATTAATTAACCTTAGTTACTTTAATACTAACTATGGTCAATTAACTAACCCTAGTCAGAATAAATTAACCAGACTAATTAACCAATCAACATTAATTAATCATAAACACACAAATACATTAATTAACGCCTAAGCAAGATTAACCCCTAAACAATGATTATGAAGTTAACTTACTTGGATCGGAAATCCGGCGACACCGGCGTGTAGAGGGGAACGAGGGCTACGAGGGGTAAGCTCGGGGACAACAACGGATGACAAACGATGGCCAAAACGGGCCAAAAATAGTGCTGGTTACTGTTCACGCGGAACCGATGCAGCTAAGTGGAAAAGGCCGAAACGGGAGGCTAACGGCGACTGGGGGTGACCAGGGTGCGTGGCTAGCTTCCTAACTTTCGGGACTACACTTTGGGCGGTGGTGGCGGCTCCGGTGACGGCGGCAAGGCTGTTTTCCGGCTAGAAAATAGTAAAGACAGCAAGGAACACCAGAAATGGAAGAGAAAAGGAAGAGAAAAAGAGAGAGAGAGAGAGTGGCTGGGCTGGTGCACGAATTTTGGGGGAGAAAGAGGAGAGAGAAGAGGCTGCTGAAGACTTGGATAAGGCCAAGGCAAGTGGGCAAGCCACTTGCTTCAAGAACCAATCAAAAACAAGCAAAAACAAAGCCCACTTGGGCACAAAAGCAAAAGGCCAAAGAGAGAAGCCCATGGGCTGGAAATGGAGGGGAACTTGGGACAGCTTGGGCCCCTCTTAGGCTGGGCTGAATGGGTGCAAGGCCCATTGGCCATCAGTCTTGGGTCGGCCCACTCGCGGGTCCAAAACCCGATCCGATTTTTCCTTTTTCCGACGCTTCTGTGTCCAATGGAAAATCCCAAAATAAATGAGGCGACGTCCAAGTATTTAGTTATGATATCATCGAGAAATTGGTTCCAAAATCGGATTAAAAATTGGGCTAAATTGAGTCAATTTTCAGGATGTTACAGCTCTTCCCCTCTTACAGAAATTTCGTTCTCGAAATTTGAACTGACACACTAATCCTCAAAAAGATAGGGATACTGACGCTTCATGATTTCTTCGCTTTCCCATGTAGCTCCCTCCGTACCATGATGCTCCCAAATGACTTTGACCAAGGAGACCGTCTTGTTTCTTAGCACTTGTTTTTTTCGGTCCTCAATCCGAATCGGTTTCTCCACATACGACACCCTATCATCCACCTCTATCTCTTCAAAATTCAACACGTGCGTCGGGTCCGGCTCATATTTCCTTAACATTGACACGTGGAATACGTCATGCACTTGAGTAAGTCGAGGCGGTAATGCAAGACGATAGGCTAAATTCCCGATCCTTTCTAGAATTTCGAACGGTCCGACGTACCTTGGGCTCAGTTTTCCTTTCTTTCCAAATCGCGATGTACCTCGCATCGGCGATACTTTAAGGAACACATGATCGCCCACTTGAAATTCCAATGGCCTACGTCGCCTATCCCCATAACTCTTCTGTCTGCTCTGAGCCGTCTTTAACCTTTCTCGAATCATCTTGACGGTGTCTAAAGATTGCTGCACTAACTCTAGCCTTGTAATTTTCCGCTCGCCGACTTCGTCCCAACAAATAGGAGTCCTACACGGTCTGCCGTACAAAGCTTTGAACGGTGCCATTCGGATACTTTGTTGATAACTGTTATTATACGCGAACTCCACAAGATGAAGTTGTTCCTCCCAACTTCCTTTGAAATCCAATACACAGGCTCTCAGCATATCTTCCAAGGTCTGAATCGTTGTCTCTGATTGACCGTCTGTCTGAGGATGGTAGGCCGTATTGAACTGCAGCTTTGTCCCCATCAAAGTCTGTAGACTCTTCCAAAATGCAGCCGTAAATCTGGGGTCTCGATTTGAAGTAATCGTCACTGGCACCCCATGCAAACGAGTAATCTGTCGCACGTACAATTCTGCATATTTCTCCAAAGCAAAATCCTTGCGTATGGCGATGAAATGAGCTGACTTTGTCAATCGGTCTACTATAACCCAAATCGCATCATTACCTCGTTGACTTCTTGGTAATCCCGTCACGAAGTCCATCGTGATGTGCTCCCATTTCTATTCGGGGATTTCAAGAGATTGCAGTAACCCTTCTGGCTTGCAATGCTGTGCTTTCACTTGTTGGCAAGTTAAACATTTCGCCACGTGCTTGGCGATGTCTAGCTTCATGCCGTTCCACCAATGATACTGTCACAGATTCTGATACATCTTCGTACTGCCTGGGTGCACACTATAGTCGCTACGATGCGCTTCGGATAACAACCTCTCCTTAATTTCGGCGTCGCTTGGTACACATAATCGTCCACGGAATTTCAAGATCCCATCCTCGGATACTTGAAAATCCGACTTTCTCTTGGTCGCGTCCATTTGCAGAATCTTTTGAATCTCAGCATCCAAAGGTTGCATTGCCTTAATCTTGGTTTGAATTTTAGGTTCGATCCTTAGGGTTGCCATTAGACTGGAAAGATGGCATACCTCAAGCTTGAATTCTGAATCACGGATTCCCTCCAACAGAATCCATTCTTGAACCATCATACTAGCAACCGAAGACTTGCGACTCAAAGCGTATGCCACTTTGTTTGCCTTACCCGAATGGTACAGAATCTCGCAATCATAATCCTTAAGAAGTTCCATCCATCTGCGCTGCCTCATATTCAGTTCCTTTTGGGAGAACAAATACTTCAAGCTTTGATGGTCCATGAAAATTTGAAATCTCTCTCCACAGAGATAATGTCTCCATATCTTCAACGCAAATATGATGACTGCCAATTCTAAGTCGTGCGTCGGATAATTCAGTTCATGAGGCCTCAACTGCCTAGAAGCATATGCTATCACTTTACTATATTGCATCAGAACGCAACTAAGTCCCTTGTATGACGCGTCGCTAAAAATCTCATACCCTCCCGAGCCTGACGGAATAGTCAAAACTGGTGTAATAGTCAGCTTATGCTTAAGCTCTTGGAAACTACGCTCGCACTTATCCGTCCACTCGTATTTCTTGTCCTTTTTCAGCAACTGCGTCAATGGCATAGCTATTGAAGAGAATCTTTCCACAAACCGTCTGTAATAACTAGCCAATCCCAGAAAACTACGAACCTCGGTTATTGAAGTCGGTCTCGGCCAATCTATGATCGCTTCAATCTTGGTCGGGTCTACAGAAATCCCTTCGCTTGAGATCACGTGGCCTAGAAATGCCACTCGAGCCAACCAAAATCCACACTTGCTAAATTTCGCATACAGCTCGTGATTTCTTAGGGTTTGCAACACGGTCCTTAGGTGTTGCTCGTGTTCATCCGGACTCTTCGAATACACCAAAATGTTGTCGATAAACACGATCACGAACTGATCCAAATACTCCTTAAACACCCGATTCATCAAGTCCATGAAAGCAGCAGGGGCATTTGTTAATCCAAAAGGCATTACCGTAAACTCGTAATGACCATAACAAGTACGGAAAGCTGTCTTTGGTATGTCCTCCTTCCGGATCCTCAATTGATGATAGCCCGTCCTTAGGTCTATCTTAGAGAATATCGACGCTCCTTAGAGTTCGTCAAACAGGTCGTTAATCCTCGGTAGCGGGTACTTATTCTTGATCGTCACTTGATTGAGATGTCTATAGTCAATACATAACCGCAACGAACCATCCTTTTTCTTGACAAATAGGACTGGCGCTCCCCAAGGCGATGCACTCAGGTGAATAAAGCCCTTGTCCAATAATTCTTGCATCTGCACCTTCAATTCCTTCAACTCTGATAACGCCATCCTGTACGATGCTTTCGAGATTGGTTCCATCCCAGGAGCCAACTCGATCACGAACTCTATCTCTCTAGCCGAGGGTAGTCCTAGCAATTCCTTTGGAAAGACATTAGGATAATCTCGTACTACCGCGATGTCCTCCAGGTTCGGTCCTTCTTTCGACATATCACTCACCGATGCCAAGTAGCCTGGACATCATGACCCCAACAACCTGGTTGCTTCCAAAGAAGAAATCAAGGGAATCGAGGACCCTCCTCGGCTCCCTACAAATTGGAACTACTAGCTCCAGTCGGATTAAATCGGATTCTCTTCTCCTGACAATCCATAGTAGCTCCTTGCTTGGTCAGCCAATCCATACCAATAATGACATCAAAGTCATACATCGCCAAAACGATCAAATCAATTATTCCTTCCCGACCATCTATAATCAGTTTACAGCTAGCACATCCTACTGCAGATAAAACTGAATCCTCTAACGGAGTAGAAATAACAAAGACCGTTTCCAACGGCTCTGGTCTTAATCCCACTAATTCTACAAACTGTTTAGCAATAAAGGAGTGTGAAGCTCCTGGATCAAACAACGCATAAGCAGCATGGTCGTGTAGAGATATCGTACTTGTAATCACGGCAGGCGTGTCCTCCGCCTCTTTCCTCGTGACTGCATACACCCGTCCTTGAGTAGGGGGTCTGTACTGATTGCCCTGCTGAAATTCCCCACTGGTAGTTTGGCTGGCGGTCGTGGCGTGAATGGCATCATGGGTCTGCGTGGGCAGTCCCTCACTTGGTGGCCCACCTGACCACACTCGTAACAAGCTCCCCTTGGAGTGGTAGGCAACGGTTTTCCCACACCGTTCCTTCTATTAGGCGGGAGAAGATACCTTCCTCTCGCCATTGGTTTCTTACCAAACTGATGGTTGTCCCTGCTAGGCATAAACCGCGATACAGATGCGGTTGCCTTCTCAGCAATGTGCCTCTCAATCATCTGAGCTCTCTCATAAAGCTCATTGTAATCCTTCAAGTTCACCGACACCAAGTGGTCTTGTATTTCCATTTTCAGTCCGTCCCGAAACCTCCTAGCATTGTCCAACGGGTGCTCGACCATCCGCGGTGCGTACTTTGACAGCTCTGCAAACTTGGCCTCGTACTGATCCACTATCATTTGATTCTGACGCAGCCTCTGAAATTCTACCAACTTCTGCTCTCTCGCGCAGTCTGAGAAATACTTGCTCAGAAAAGCCTCTCTGAAGGTATCCCATACCCTGGCTGTACCCTCAGGAAATACCCATCCTTGGGTAACTTCCCACTAAGTGCCAGCGTTACCCTGCAGTTGGTAAGCCGCCATGATCACCTTTTCCTCCTCAGAGTATTGCAGCAAGGTGAACGTCTTTTCCAGCTCCTTTACCCATAGGGTCGCTGTCTCAGGGTCGCCAGCCCCAGAAAACTTGGGTGGCTTTAGCTTCATGAACTGCTCCACCAGTTGCTGCATAGACAGGTTACCAATCCCGGGCCTAGCTGTAGGAGCAGCTGTGGCAGCAGCAACAACGGCTTGAGTCTGAGCCTGCTGACCTATCAAAGCCTCAATGGCATGCATGATCCCATCCATCCTCGGATCTTCCGGTACTACCTCCCTTGCACCAGTCGGCACCTGCGCCGTCCTCTTCCTCTAACCCCTCTGACCTGGGGTCCTCAAACCAGGGGTACTCTGATCTGGACTGCTCATTTTGCAGGACTCTCCTAACCTGCATTCCAATTCCCCCCACACGGAATTAGAAAATGAGACAACCCTACAACAAAGGACCATGAAGGATCCTACAATCAATCACATGCAAGCAAAGAAATTGTCTTTCCTACTAACTATCCCCACGCACCAACACAAGACTTATCGCACATTATCACTCCATCAGCCAACCAGGCTTTGATACCAAAATCGACGGGGTTGTCACGCCTTGATTCTCGAGCTCGTTGCAAACCCATTTCACTTGAGGTCTATTTGTACGACGTCCCAGGTATTGTCGTCGACCAATTCATTTTATCTTGTAATTAAGCATATGCGGAAACGAACAACTCCCAAACCAAACAACATGGATAGTAACAACGGCAACAGAGGAAAGACAACCAGTATTTTATATATCTGAAGGTTAACCAGCATACCAACAAATACATACACGCCTTACTACAGGCGACAAGCTAAGGCCTACACAAAAAGGGACTGACCTAGCTAACCTAACCTTGTACAAGTGGGGGAAGGCTCGTCAAAAAGGAAATAGGCTACAGCTACCTACTCACGAGCCTCAAAGGGATCGCTCTCTTTGATCCTCGGTGCTGCATCAACTAGGGCCTGAAAATGTTAACCACGACGGGTTGAGATAAACTCAGCAAGTTAGAGTCCTAAGCTCCGGTTAGGAACTTTGCTCGCCTCGGGAGTTTAACATACAACCTAATCCAACAGTCAGTTCAATGCAAAGAGAAACAAAAGCATAGGACAGTTCAATAAGCAGACACAACCACAGGCGATCCTACCTGGCCTTGGCACACGTGACCTGCAGAAACTGTCATTTAATTCATCACGACATTAAGAGCATGCGAATAATCAGAGCATCTCACACAGTTTTCTCATGTCTCACACTCACACATGCTCCGATTATTACGATCCCCCCTCTTGGGCCACGGCACAACCTTATGGTTGGCGGTTCTGGCTAAACCAGCTTCGTCCTCTTTACCTTGAGGCACGACGACGTCAAGGGCTCACTCCCAAGATGGCATTCCCGAAGGAGCATAGGACCCACCCACTACCGCAGCCCCGCAACTGACAGAGGCCCGGGACTCTCCCCCATACCGCAGTCCCACAAAGTTAACCCCTCCCTATCAGGCATACGACCGAAGTCAGGCGACCCACTGGCCACGGCACAACCCCATAAAGATTGGCGATCTTCCGGCAACGCCGGGTTCTCCTCTTAATGTGACCATGCAACACATCATCAATCAATTCGTTCTTTTCTTTGCTCTATCGTGAATGCACATCGCTCATGCTCATGCGACATGCCATTTCTGATAACCCACGCAATATGTCATGCAATCTCACTCGACAATTCCAAAATCCAATTTCCAATCAGCATTCGATCACGCATTTCATCAATATTCACAAGTATAATTAACAATCGGTACTTCAATAAATCATAACAACTAAGAACACATTAAAATAAGCCAAAAATTAGCTTCTGCATGAACATTGTCGTGAACAGTAATCCGTGAACAGTGATTAGTGAACAGTAATCCGTGAACAGTAATTTGTCCGAAATTAAATAAATAAATAAAAATAAAATAAATTTAACCATGGTTAACAAATTAACCTAACCATGGTCAAATTAACCTAACCATAGTTAAATTCTAACCTTGGTTACTTTAAAACTAACCTTAGTTACTTTAATACTAACTATGGTCAATTACCTAACCCTAGTCAGAATTAATTAACCAGACTAATTAACCAATCAACATTAATTAATCACAAACACACAAATACACTAATTAACCCCTAAACAAGGATTAGGAAGTTAACTTACTTGGATCGGAAATCCGGCGACACCGGCGCGTAGAGGGGAACGAGGGCTACAAGGGGTAAGCTCGGGAACAGCAATGGAT
This sequence comes from Angophora floribunda, assembly GCA_014182895.1. Classification (NCBI taxonomy): domain Eukaryota; kingdom Viridiplantae; phylum Streptophyta; class Magnoliopsida; order Myrtales; family Myrtaceae; genus Angophora; species Angophora floribunda. Next base: position 32,573,365 of record CM024709.1, on the reverse strand, counting down.
GACAAATGATGGCCGAAACGGGCCAAAAATAGTGCTGGTTACAGTTTACGTAGAACCAATGCAGCTGAGCGGAAAAGGCCGAAACGGGAGGCTAACGGCGACCAGGGGTGACCAGGGGTGCGCGGCTAGCTTCCTAACTTCCGGGACTACACTTTGGGCGGTGGTGGCAACTCCGATGATGGCGGCAAGGCTGTTTTCCGGCTGGAAAACAGTAAAGACAGCAAGGAACACCATAAATGGAAGAGAAAAGGAAGAGAAAAAGGGAGAGAGAGAGTGGCTGGGCTGGTGCACGAATTTTGGTGGAGAAAGAGGAGAGAGAAGGGGCTGTTGAAGACTTGGATAAGGCCAAGGCAAGTGGGCAAGCCACTTGCTTCAAGAACCAATCAAAAACAAGCAAAAACAAAGCTCACTTGGGCACAAAAGCAAAAGACCAAAGAGAGAAGCCCATGGGCTGGAAATGGAGGGGAACTTGGGCCGCCTGGGCCCTCTTGGCCGGGCCGAATGGGTGCAAGGCCCATTGGGCCGCCGGTCTTGGGCCGGCCCACTCATGGGTCCGAAACCCGGTCCAATTTTTCCTTTTTCCAACGCTTCCGTGTCCAACGGAAAATCCCAAAATAAATGAGGCGACGTCCAAGTATTTAGTCCTAATATCATCGAGAAATCAGTTCCAAAATCGGATTAAAAATTGGGCTAAATTGAGTCAATTTTCAGGATGTTACAATTTTGGATCAAGCTTTCCCAATCTCATATGGAAAGATTTTTTGCCACCTGCATTCTTGTAAAATAGATAATAATCTTTGCACAATAAAAAAATATCACGCACATGCTTTCCTCTAATTTGCGGATCAAACTTGCCTATTATAAAAAAAAAATCTTCTAAAATTATAGCAATTAAATCCCAAAAATGTAATAATATCTTTCAAAATAAAAGAGATTTTCCTTAAGCATAAATTTCAAAAGGATATATTGATGCAGTACACAAAAAGAAAGTAGATATTTTTATCACGTGCCAAATAAAAATAAAAATGTGCAATATCTAACAAGAGATTTTTTGCAATATAAATCACACGTAAGTCATAAAAATCATCCAGAATCATAAAAACTTGTGTATAAATTTGGAAGGCATGATGATAAAGATAGAATATTTTATTTCCTTTTCCAAGGTATATATATTTAAAAAATATACCATTAAAGATGATCCTTGTCAATCTTCGCCTAACATGTCTTTTGATAATATCGTCATATGTAGAGACTTGCAAGCACACTTCCATATGTTGTTCTCTTTTCCATCAAAATATGGTAGCCGAGTGTTGTTTTGTCCTTCAATCAAACCTGGTGTAAGAATACTAGCCATGGAAAATCTTTAGCTCTGAAGTAACAAATACTTCAAAATACTAAGCACGAGGCTCTGATATTAATTGATATTGCTAGTATTAACACCAATAATAATCAATAAGATATTAATGGATAAGAGAAATTGCACACGAATATTATAGTAGTTCAGCTTAGATCAAGCCTGCGTCCACTCTCCCACGATAATAGCGTACTAGCTGGATTCCACTATATGATCAACAAGAGATTACAACTTTGAGTGCAAACACTCAGTGACAGATCACACTATCTCACTAAGTCACTCTTGTGTATTTCTCTCATGATCACATAATTTTAAGCTCACACAAGACAAGTGTATATGGTCGAAGTACGCCCACACTTTGGAATTATAGATTCTACATTTCGTCTCTTACTTGCTCTTCGATCCCTCAATCTCCTTATATACTCATCCACTTCTAAACTAGCCGTTGGACAGTATTCAGAGGATCGTCTTTCAATCTACCCATTGGACAGAACTGTATCAAGAAGATTTGGTAGCCGTTGAGTGACAAAAGCAGAATCCCCATCTTGATTCTGGTCGCCCATACAAACAGAATCTAGGTTTCCATAAGTAGAGCTTCTCCGTTAAGAAAGTTCTTGTCTTCAGGATCTAATTGTCAATCAATTAGATTGAGTCAATCAAATCTATTTTGGTGTAGAATCCAAACTAGATTACTAGCCATTGCATATTCTGGGTTTGCATATGGTAATATTCTGGGTCTGTGTCTGATACTGTCAGAATGAGATTCTGCGTCTGCTTGTGTTCTCCATCTAGTACACGTAGACTCAGAGACGTTCTTATGCTTTTACATCTGAGACTCGTAAACTCAGAAGTGTTCCTTTGCTTCTCCATTTAAGACTCGTAGACTCAGAAGCCTTTGATTTATTTTGTCATCTTTAAAACATCATAAGAGATTTCCCTAACAATATGGACTCAATTGGCAAAAAATGAAGATGTTTAGGACTGAATTGGGAAAAAGTGAAAAGGTTTAAGACTGGATTGACAAAATTAAAAGGTTTAGGACTTAATTGACAAAAAGTGAAAATGTTTATGATTGAATTGGTAAAATTGAAAGGTTTAACATTGAATTGGTAAAAACGCAATATGTTTAAAGCTTTTTAGACAATTTTCTCCCAAATTGACTAGTTAAATAAATACCGATCAATCAAATTGATTTGTTAAATTCTTTTTACTTATAATTGTGAGGATGTTAAGCAAATAATTACTTTTTTATGGTCGGAAAACAAATGATTAGTTTAATATTAACAAAATCTTGATATTTGTCTCAAACTTTCAATAATATATTTTAACCAAACAAGAGTACACCGCAATTCAGTTGAAAAGCAAATAATTTTATTTTACTTATTTTTGCTTTATGCTTTTCGAACCGACATTTTCAAATATAAATTTCATTATCGTACACTGAAAATTTCATTTTTGTTATTTTTGATAAAGGAAACTTCAACCTCATAGCGTTTATATTTACCGCATTAATTACAGATTTCATAAAAAGTTATATATATATATATATATATATATATATAATAAATTTTACAAATCTCATCACTTTCTCGTGCATCGTATCTCGTACCAATGAATTTACTAATATTTTATAAATATGTACAATAGACATGCTTAAGCTTAGCGCGCGCTCCGTAACTAGTATAAAATAACAGCCCCCGTTGCTCGATTCCTTCTCACCATCAGTTTCTTCCCGTCACCAACCATCACTTTTTAAAAAAACAAAACATCATTGCCCAGGCAGCGTCAAAATGTGATCGCTTCGCTATCTTTTTAATGATAGACAATTAGCTAGTGTCAAACAGCAATAGAACAGAGACTGGTTTCAACGACCTTGTTATCCAAGTTCCAAGACGATGAAACAACGTTCCACTAAAGTGTGCCCGAGGTGACCTTAAACAACCGTCACCAAACCATAAGATCGACCAAAAAAGGAATCTACTGTTCATCTCCCTCTCTACTCTGAGCTCCCGACCACAGGTGCCTGGGTTCTGCTAGGCTTTGGTTCAGGTGGTTACCGGCACCGGTGAAGCCAAAATTTGGAGGAAGAACTGAGCTGTTAGGCGACCAACAGCTCTATGCCTTCCTCTGCTCAGGCGGACTCTAGTTTCGGTGACCTAATTCCGGAGGAGAGTTGAAGGCAATTACCGTGCCTGAACCTCTAATTACTCGGGTAAGATCTAATCCCCTGCAATTCTGAGCTGTGATGGAAGGTTCTACTAGGTATAGCTAGCTGGTACTTTGCTGTAACTATGGAAGGAAGGTCTGCTATTCCGAAAGGCCGTCCAGGAAGGGGTGGGGGTCGTCAACGCAGCCAGAGTAGAGCTCCTGCTGCTCGATATATGTCTAATGACTCGGCACAAAGGGGTAAGTATGCTGCCTATATTGCTGCTGATGGGGGGGCCAAATTGCCGACCTCTGGTATGGCTGCTGTTGGATCAGAACCAAACCCCAAAACAGCAGAGCATAGACCAACTGCAGTGCCTCAAGTAGCTGGAACGACCCCTGCCACTCGCACCTGGGCAAATGTAGCCAAAGCGGCTATGAAAGGGTACTCTCTCTCTTATTTTGAACCCTATTCTAATGGGGCATATGAAGTGCATTGCTCAGAGGAAGATCTTGATGCTGCTAACGCCATTTGGCATGAGTGTTTAGTAGGCTATTTTGTAGGGAAGAAACTCCCGTTTAAGTTAGTCGAGACAGCCCTTAAACACTTTTGGGGCCAGTGATTACTAGAGGTCAAAGCAAATGACCAAGGTTTCTTTTTTTTCCATATCGCAGACCATGATTTTAGACGTGAGGTGATTGAAGGGGGACCTTTGACAGTGGCACGTGTGCCCTTAATTCTTCAACAATGGCATCCTATGCTAGAGTTGAAAAAAGGAGATCATTCTACCATACCGGTTTGGATTAGACCGAAGAACCTCCCTTATGGGTTATGGTCTGCTACGGGGATAAGCAAAGTGGCCAGTGCTGTGGGTAGACCGCTCTATGTGGATCAAAGAATGGAGCACTTAAAAATGATTTCATTTGCTAGGGTATGTGTCGAGCTAACGGCCTCCAATACCGGTTGTGATGTTATTACGGTCCACTTAAATGGGCAAACCCGTAGAGTGGATGTCGAATATGAATGGAAACTAGTATCATGCCCTAGATGTGGTACCTTTGGGCATCGGTGCCCTATTCAAAACCCTTGCCCAACTGAAGCTGAACCAATCCTGGATGCTATGCAACCTCCTCTGTTGTTTGCAGAAAGTAATAGTCTTGGCACCATACTTAATGGTGCCCCTGCTCCTACAACGGAGACTAGACCTCCTTATACTATGGAATGGAAACAAGTCAGAAACAGGCATAACCGTGTGTCTGGTCTAGGAAGCAAGAAGCCAGCTCTTGTGCAACATAAACTTGCCCCCCCCCACCCTCTTTTGATTCAGCAGATGATCTAGATGAGGAGACCGAGGTGGATGTTGCTGCTGGTGTTGGCTATGGCGGTACAAATCAGGGACTTACTGCTGTTGCTACTTCAAGACAGGATGGTGGACAGGGGTTGGCACGTGCTGCTGGCCTCTCAAAAACTGGTGTGGCTGCTGTGTTTTCTGGTTCTGGTTTGGCTGCTGGATGTTCTGCCGCTGGGGTAGCTCAGTCTTATGTGGTTGCTGTCTGTTCTGGTGCTAACGTTGCTACCACTACTCCCCCCTTGGCTACTGGTCATACTGATCTTGTCCCTAGGGTCTGTACTTCTTCTTCAGTTGCTGTTTGTTTTGACCATGCTGCTGTATTGCATCTGGATGCTGGATGTGATGCGTCAGTTGTTGCTGATGTGGAGCCGACTGATGCCAAGACAAGTTCTGTTACTGTCATCTCTAATACCGGGGTCTACACTTCTTCTTCAACTGTTGGTTGTTTTGACCATGATGATGTATTATCTAGTCAAGTATTGCGCTGGATGCTAGATGTGATGTATTAGTTGTTGCTGATGAGGAGTCGACTGATGACAGGACAAATTCTCTTGCTGCTGCCATCTCTAATGCTGGTCATGCTCTACCAGACTCTGCTGGTGCGGGGCACCCTGTTGCAACAAGTCCAGCTGGTGTGATTGCTGGTTGTTCAAGCCAAAAGACAAGGCTAGATGCTGATTAGTTGGAGACTGCTACTATTGACCTTCATCTAACTGAGGTGAAGGTTGAGAAGGCTAGTAGGTTGAGACTTATCCCTACTGCTCATCTTACCAAGGAAAAAAATGTTCTAAACAAGGTAACAGGTCTGGATCCTCACCTGGGTCAGTTGCTGGTAAGGCAAAGCCAGTAACCAACAAAAGACGCTAAAAAAGGAAATAGTCCACCTATCCTTTCTTTTATTAATTTAATTATGTCTTTTGGATTTTGGAATGTAAGGGGTCTAATGAATCCTGTCAAGCAAGCTGAAGTTAGACAGTTTGTGTGCCATAATAATCTATGCTGTGTTGGCCTTTTGGAAACCAAAGTTCCAGCTGCTAGTTTTCCTAATATTTCCACTGGACTCCTACCTGGCTGGATATGGGTAGCTAATTATGAGCACTCCCCTAGATGGCGTATTTGGGTTGGTTGAAACCCGCTTTTGGTATGTTTTAATACTCACACCTGTACTAACCAGATTATCCTTGGTGATGTAGATTTTTTGAATACGAGGTCATCACTTACTCTCTTAGTGGTATATGGGGAACATACCTTTGTTGCTCGAAGACCACTTTGGAATAAACTTGTTAGCTTGAGCTCTTCTCTTAAAGAATGCTCGTGGATTGTTGCCAGAGATTTCAATGCCATCAGGGATTCATCGGATCGGATGGGGACTCCGGATATTTGGATCCCTGCCTTTGATGATTTTAAGGAATGCCTGGACCAAGCTAAGCTGTTTGACCTTCGTTATGTGGGTTTCCGGTTTACCTGGTCCACCTCCTCTGGCTCTCGAAGGAAGCAATGGAAGATTGATCGGGTCTTGGTCAACAAATATTGGTGCACTGCCTTCTCCTTCTCTAAGGCATCCTTCCTGGCCCCAGGCTTATCAGACCATTCGCTTATGGCTATGAGAATCCTAGCACCTGGATCGTGCCGTACTCCTTTTAAGTTCTTCAACATGTGGATGAGTCATCTTGACTTTTCATTGCTAGTCACCCAAGCTTGGGAGACCCAAGTTTCAGGCTCTTCTATGTACAAGCTCTATTCTAGACTCAAGTTGCTTAAGGGTCGGCTTAAGGGGCTCAATAGAGATGCCTATTCAGACATCTCCATGAGGGTGGCTACAGCTAAAAGGACTCTTCTATCTACTCAAGAGGCACTCCACCTAGGCCCTTTGAGTAGCTCGCTGGCAATTGAGGAACATGCTCAACTCAAGAACTATTATGAACTCCGAGCACTTGAGGAGGCTTTTTTCAAACATAAATCTAGAATTCGCTGACTTAAGGAAGAGGACCATAATACTAAGTTCTTTCTTTACTCTGTCAACCATCGGCACCTCCGAAATCATATCATTTCCGTTGTGGACAGCTCAGGTCAAATGGTATATGAGTTGAAGGATGTACAAAAGGTATTTGTCTCATACTTCCAGGACCTCCTTGCTCCGACTGTTATGACTACAAGGCCTTCTATACAGGAGCTCAAAGATGTTTACACACTCCCCCCTCAAGGAAGATCAGATCAATATGCTCTCCCGGCCTTTTCTTCCTTCTGAGATACATGAGGCCATGTTCTCATTGGCTGGAAATAAAGCTCTCGACCCTAATGGCTATAATGCTTATTTCTTTAAAAAGAACTGGGACAAGGTTGGCTTATCAGTCATTGAAGCGATCTCGGATTTCCTTGAATCTGGCTGCTTGCTCAAGGAAGTCAATAATACAATTATTGCCCTGGTGCCTAAAATCCCCAATGCAACATCGGTATCAGATTTTCGTCCTATTGCTTGTTGTAATACAATTTACAAGTGCATCACTAAGATATTCTCTTCTCGTATTGCCGTGGTTCTTCCTTGTTTAATAAGTCCGGCTCAAACTGCATTTGTTAAAGGTAGGAGAATCAGTGATAATATACTTCTTGCTCAAGAACTTTTCAGGGGGTTTCATAACAAGCCTAATGTTCCAAAATGTGCTATTAAGGTGGACTTTAGGAAGGCCTATGACACACTTGATTGGGACTTTTTAGAGAAAACCCTTCAAGCATTTGGGTTTCCTGCCCATCTCACCAGGCTTATCATGATGTGCATTCGTACCCCAAGATTCTCCTTATCCATAAATGGCGAACTCCATGGTTTCTTTGCTAGTGGATGGGGTATACGACAAGGTGACCCTATGTCTCCATACCTCTTCACCCTAATCATGGAGGTTTTTACTGGGATACTTGATGCTCATACGCGGCATCCGAATTTTCAATACCATTGGCGGTGCAAAGCAACACGGCTATCTCATCTATTTTTTGCGGATGATGTTCTTCTCTTCAGTGAAGCTAATCTCGCCTCTATCTCTTGCATCCAAGATGGGCTCACCTTATTCTCTTCTTGGAGTGGTCTGGTCCCTAACGCTAGTAAGAGTGAAGTCTTTATTTCAGGAGGTTCCGAGATCACTAAGAACCAGATTTTACAAGCTCTTGGCTTTAACCTTGGTTCCCTCCTTGTGCGATACCTGGAGGTACCTATCATTACAGCGAGACTGAGTAAAGTAGACTGCAATGCCTTAGTAGGCAGGCTCACTGCTCGAATCCAATCTTGGATGCACCGATTCCTGTCCTTTGCAGGCCGATTACAACTTATCAAATTGGTGCTACATGCCATTCAAGCTTATTGGGCCTCTGTCTTTTGGTTCCCTTCTTCGGTGGTGTACAAGATAGAGCAAACTTGTAGACAATTCCTCTGGAAGGGCCCTTCCATGGGTCCGGGAGGGGCGAGGGTGTCTTGGGATGATGTGTGTCTCCCCTTTCAAGAAGGTGGCCTTGGTATAAGAAGAATTAGAGACAGCAACAAAGCAGCCATGGCTAAACATATCTGGTTGCTATTCATCGATAAAGAGTCGTTATGGTGCAAATGGATTCATGCTACATATCTCAAAAGCGAGAATTTCTGGATCTCTTCAACTCCTACCCACTGTTCTTGGGCTTGGCGGAAGATCCTTTCTCTAAGGGATGAATTTCAACCGCATTTCAGATGGAAATTAGGAGATGGGGAATCTATATCGCTTTGGTTTGACCCATGGCTAGACTTTGGTCCCCTTAACTCAGTATTCTCAAATAGTTACATTTACCAATCGGACCTCCTTAGACAAGCAAAGGCCAAGGACTTATTCTCCCCTGATGGGTGTGAACTATTTCAAGAGCTGCTATTGTGGCAAATACCGATTCCCCATCTCTCAACTGGTCAGGACATCTTTACATGGGAGGAGGATACTGATGGGAAATTTTCAACGGCATCGGCTTGGGCCACACTCCGACGCAAATCAAACCCGGTTCATTGGTCCACATTTATCTGGGACAAGGCTTTGGCCCCCAGACATCAATTCCTTCTCTAGCTTATTACCAAGAATCGTCTCCCCACACAGGATCTCCTCATATCATTTGGAAGGATTCCTAATTCGGTTTGTGCCATGTGTACTTGTAGGCCTGATTCAGTTAATCACCTATTTTTTGACTGCTGTATATCCAACTCTTTGGCTAACTTTTGGGCTGCAAAGTGCAACTTTCCTTGGACCAACTCCTTGTGGTCAGACAATTTTCTATGGGCTATTAACCATATGTCTGGAAAAGGATTCTACTGAGAGATAGCACGGTTCTCTTTTGGTGCTTTATGCTATATCATATGGAAGACCAGAAATGACATTCTCTTCCGTGGTCACAGCCTCTATGCTCCTTCCATGAAGCTCTATCTCTATAAGGCAGTTAAAGATAAAGGCCTCACCTTCAAATCAGTTGAAGACATCCCCAGAAACAGAAGGATGTAGCGTAGCTGGGGGATAGACCCTCGGATTTTTGGAGCGAAGCCACCCTCGGCTTAGTGTAGGTAGATTTAGGTCTTTTGTACCTTATATCCCTACTTTGCTATTTTCCCCTTCCCTTTGGGTGATTGCGGTACCCTTATACTCCGGTGACATGTTATCCAGATGAGTGCATGTCGGTACCGTGTTCTCTCCTCCCCTCTGTTTACAGTTTGTTGGTTGATTTAATACAATCTTACCTTACCAAAAAAAAAAAAAAAAACCGTCACCAACTTTTCGAAACAGAGGCAGATCATAAAGATTTAGACATTTTCTCCTTCAACTTTGGACCCAAACGAACATTAACCAAATTAGTGGTAAGTGCTGGCAACTCATGAAGCAAGTCGCAGTGAAGTAGATCAAGAGTCTCCAGCTTGGACAGACGCTTGATTTCAGAAGGTAGGCTGCAAATACCAGAATGTTGCAGCCTCAAGATTCTTAGATGAATTAGATTCAAAATGCCTGCAGGAATATCCCCTTTTAAACTCCTATATAAGGAGCTGATAAAAAAAAAACTCCTATATAAGGAGGCATGTATCTCTTCAAGGCTCCGTAGATGCCCAGTGAAACTGGGAAACTCTCTCAAGAAACAAACTCAACTGCTTATGTTCCAATATTCCAGGTAAGTACGTTTGACTTACACGTTTAATTTCATAAAAACTTCTAGATAATCACATATTTAGGAATTTTCATGTTTGATTTCATCACTAGCTGAGCATGTATAGGCCTTCTTTAATGTTAATTTTTAATCTCGAATGAATTCATTTCCTTCGGATTGCATTGTCCAATGTTCTGCATTTTCGGAGTATAACGAGTTATTGCATTTAATCGGATGGTTAGGCCGATTAAACCTCAAAATCATAAGAAATGATCAACTAGAGAGACAATATTGACACCTTAAGCTTCGATAGGTCATAAGCCAAAATTGAAAGTCATTGCTGGACCAAATTCATTTCGAAACATTGTACAGAATATGGAAAATTGGAGTTGATTTCTGGAAATTGTAATCTGACTGATCTCCGGCTTTTCTTTGATTTCAATTCTTTTGCTTTTGGATTTTGAAAAAAATTTATTCATAAAAGCTTAATATAAGATTTCAATATTTCCATTGGTATGAATTTCCCAAAAATCCAATGTCATTTGATCAGCCTGATGCTCGTCCCAAAAAGTCAATCAAACCTGGTGTTTGGTCCTTGTTTTTGGTTCCTACATTGATTAATTTTGTTTTGCAAATTCTATATAATTCGAGTTCTTTTTTGCAAAAAGTTAAAACTACAAAGTTGTTCATTAGGGTCTAAATGATAGAATGTAAATTGTGGAGGTCCTTAATTGCAATAAATCAGACAAGGTCAGTTCTGGCCTAAAAAACAGTTTTCAATTGAGTCCCTAGGAAAACTTGCAATTTTATCATAGTTTAAGGTCTCCTCAGCGAAAATTCAAAGCATGAAAGTTGTTGGTAACAGACTGAACTAACTGTCAATTAATGTTGGTGGGATTTTGAATTTTCTACATTTTTTTTCTGTATTTTCAAATTTTTGGGTTAAAATCGGATCAATTTCAGGACAATCAAGTCTAATCAATGACTTTGGGGTTGTCCAGATCAGAACCAGGTCAAGTGGTCTCAATGAGATTTAAAGTAGACATCATAAGCTTTCTAATGACACCCATATCACTCACATTGAACTTCATATGGTGGACTAATGAAATGGAAACATAACTGTCCAGAATCTGTTAATAATGGATTAAGTGATCCAATTTGGCTTACTCAATTAATTGTTGATTATTGAAGGCCATTTGGCCTAAATGCATGCTCTGTTAAGCTATGCATGTGGTTTTTTTATGAGTGGTTTTTGGGCTTGTGATGCATGTTGATCGGCAGGTAGATTAGTGAAACGATTAGAAGCAATTAAGGATTAATGATGTTCGCCCATTGTTATGTGAACATAAGTGGGGGCTGGTTACCATTAATCTTAATTTTGAACCCCTAGTGGTTTAGGAGGTGACTTGGGATAATCGATGCAATTTCAAACCCGATCCTTGTCGCGACCTAACTCCTCGCGAGAGCTATTAAGTTTAAGGGCATTGCTAATTTTAAGCTGATGGCCTTCCTTTGACTTAGGTTCTCTTAAGTCCATACCTCATATGACATTAGGTGTTCAAAATTTTAATTGATTATGCTTATGCAAATTTTAACAAAGAGTCGCCACTAGCCTTTCAAGTTAGCCAGAAACCCAATAAGATACAAAAGAATATCTTACTATTTACATAACTAGAGATTATAGACTCGAAGATTTGATTACATTAGCCCTAAGACTAATGCCTTTCAATAGAAAACTTGGTCTTGCTAACTAATGCCATAGTAGCGTATAAAAAAATTTATAAAATTCATCATAATCATTCTAGAGTAGGAAAGTGACATCCAAAATATTAAAATAGATAATCAATTATAATCATAAAAGAAGCACACAACATACTAATATCATTCCTAAAAAGAGAAAATGCAACACAAAATAAAGAACCTTATTGTAATGCCCCAAAGGCTTGTCCAATTTTGATTTTTGATTTTTAAGAATTTTTCTTCTTCTTTTTTCATTTTTCATTTTTTAAAAATTTGTTAATTTAAAGAAAATTAATGATTTTTTGAATGACCGAAATTTTATGATTTTTTAATTTCGGACAGATTTAACCGATCCAAACCGTTGACCCGACCCTTCTACCTAGATCCAACCCACGTCGATTAAAACCGATTTTTTAACCTTTTATTTTATCTTCTTGAATTTTGTTATTGATTTTTTCTATCAGCTCAGAGCCCACCTAGATTGTAGCCCACTCTTCCCCCAGCCCACCATACAAGACAGCCCGAAGCCCATTTTCCTTTTTTTCTATTTCTTTTATTTTTTGGGTATTTTTCTCTCTTTTTGTCTTTTTCCTTGTTTCTCCTTCTTCTACTGCATCTTCTTCAACCTCCAGCCACCCGAACGACGCCTGCAACTTGATTTTCCAGAACCAGAAACACACGACGTGTCCATCCGTTCGGCCACCGATGTTCGGCCTGTCGTCCGGCCATCTCCACGCTAACCTATCCTTCGCGAACATTTACCCTCCTTTCCAGAACTTCAACTTTCCCCAAAGAAACATTCCCGAACATTAAACTCTCCCTTTCCCCTCTTCCTTCTTTTTCATTTGTCTCAACATCAAGGTATACGAAGAAAACTGCGAGAGAGAAACAAGCTTGAAGCCTAACATATCAAAACATTAAGAAGGCGCCCATTGTTATCTACCACCATCATTAAACGTGACCACGAAACACAAGTTTGAAAAGCATCACTAAGTTGGCCGATAAACACACTACATCCCGAAAGGAAGAGCACTTCTAGTAATTAAGCAAAGCGTGAAATGCATCAGGAACATATTTGATGACCAAAACGCAATTGGGAACCAAACAAAAGCGAAAAAAAAAAAAAAAAGTGAATGAGGCCAAACAGATCTGGCTCGGGCATTAGGTCGAACACTCGGGACGCGCTTTTGTGGCAACGAAAGAAAAACGAACCGCCGAGGCTCAAACTCGCGCCGAGACTCATGACAACTAACATTCAAAATGCAGGAGCGAGGCAATAGGACGACGTGACCGGAATTAGCGCGAAACGGAAGACCACGAACCCCAGCTCGGCGCACCTAATGACGGGGCCGAAACAGAGCAATCAAAGGACGAGGAGGAAGACGAGTTGCTCGCCGGAGGTGACCCTACCCAACTCGGCGATGGCGAACAGAGGGCGAGCTCTTGGTATAACAGACTTAGTCCGGTCGCCTCGCAACATGACCGAACCATGATCCTCGGGCCAAGACGGGTTCTAGACTAAGGAAAGCAGAATATGCGACTGCTCTGGAAACGTGCGTCGAGAAAGGGAAACCTTACGCCCTCGACCAAGGCTCAGTTGTAGTCGTCACTGGAGTGGCCTTCAAGCTCTTGGCTCTCGCTTATACTCTCTTTCGACTCTCTTTCCCAGCATTTTTCGCTGGATTCTCCCCTCCGATGAACGCTCGACACCTCTTCTTCTTGTCAAAGTCCAGCACCCTCTAGTGGCCGAACCTCACTCCCCCTTTGCTCGAGCACACTGCCTCTCTCCTCTCTCTAATGGCCGAAGCTTTTTCTGTGTCTTTTGCTCTCGTCACAGCTCGTTGCTCACCCTTTCGATCACCCGCACGTCACCCTTCCTTCCCCCCTCACAGACGCGGTCTCTTGAAGAAAGAATGAAGGCAGGCCGGGCTGGGCCCTCTCTTTAAAGTTCAGATGGGCTATTGAGGACAACAAAAGGAACAGACGAAATAGGCTCAAAGGGAAGTGAGTTGGATGCATGGGCTAAAAGAAATAACAGAAATAAAAGAAAGGGGTCGGCCACGTGGACTTGGCGGGCGTGAAATTTGCCAAAGAGAATGGTCTCCGAATTTTATTACCATTTTTTTATCTCTATTTTTTATGTCCAGTTTTTTTGCTATTTATCTTTTTCTATATTTTTTATATGAGTGCGAAATAAATGAATATTTAAAATGTTGATAAAAATTCTGGTGTCAACGATTCCAAGCCAAATTGAATATTGGTTTTGATGTGAATGTTGCTAATTGTTTGCTTAACTTTGAGAGTGCATATGGCGAATGATTGAATGACAAAGCCGGCACTCATGAGCAGGTACCCGAGAACAATGGTCTAAGGAGGCGGCGGTTGAATAGAGCCAGTGGTGATGATAGGCCCATGTTCAATCCGGTCTTTAATCTTTTGTATTAGCCTTAGATTAGTGTAGTCTTAATTAGGCTGGTTTAGACACTTGTCAGTAATTAGCCTAGGTTATAGTTAATAAAACCAATTTAGACTTAGTCTTGCATTTTGAATAAACTAGGGTAATCTAGCCTAAGCTTCACCTTAATCAATTCATTAGACTTAGGCTCGCTTTAGTGTCAAATAGTAAGCTTCCCAAGGATCATGTCTTGAGACTCAATAACAAGGCATTGTCTATTCTTCGTTTGACTTTGTATCAGGTTTTACATTTTCACACTTCGACAGATGCTTTGAATAACTCGGGTGTCTACATGTCGCACCACCTTTTGATACCTTGATTGTTAATTGCTTTACTAGAATAAGATATGATTATAGTAGACTTTCAATTAACCCTATAAAAACATTTGCATGCTCATTAAGTGGATTGATGCCTTTGGGATTATGAATGGCCACTTAGATAACACACTTTCAAGTTAGGACCCCGAGGGCCTACTAGCTTACACAAGCCTCCGAACTAAAAATTTTGGTTGCGTAGGAATTGAGATGACACTCAAACATTTCAATTGGTTTCTAGCCAACCCTAAATGACTAGTGCCAACACCTAGAACTATTAGGTTGTTAAAAGAACTTTAAATGAAACTTAAAAGAACTTTAAATGAAACATCCAGCGTCACGTGATGTATGGGTTTCAGAAAACCCGTGCTCATAATTGATGGACCGTTTGGATCCTTAGAATCATTTGATTCGATGAACCATCTAGATTGTCTTACAAGCAATATTGCTAAATCTATTCCCCCGATGGACCCTTGGAGAGTGGGTCGCAATAAGATAAACTGGCAAAAGTAAACTATCACTGTTCTAAGAAACTACTATAGTCAGAGAGCCACTCTAACAATTTCCAGCAATGTTTTACTATTGTTAACAGTAGAACCAACTAGCGGTATGCAACTAGACCAATTCCATTCGAGAACGGAGACGAACCACAAAAAAATAGGTCTGGGAAAAGTTTCCCATTGGAACCAATCCGAGAATCCCCATCTTGGAACTAGACCGAACCTTTGGAATCGGTTTCGGAATAGGTTTTATAAGCTAAAAAGCCAAAACCCTAATTTCTTTGAGTTAATACCATGAAAAATCTCAAATTGGTACACATGACAAATTTATCATAAACTAATTTTTTGAACATGAAAAAATCTAAACCGGTACACAAGTGACAAATTTATCAAAAATAAAATTTTTAATCGCCAAAATCCTCAAATTGATATATTTGTAATAAATTAAAAAAACTAATTATTTGACTATCAAAAGTCCAAATTGGTATATTTGTGACAAATTTATCAAAAATTAATTTTTTTAACATGAAAAACCCTAAACTGGTACACTCGTGACAAAATTCACCATTTGTTAGTTTTCATTAAGTTTTACTATCAAATTATTAATTTGAATGACATATGGTAGTTGATGGGTATACCTGTTTGGGAGTTTTACCTTCTATTTGTCACAAATATATCAGTTTTGCAATTTTTTGTGATATAAATCTAATTTAATGGATGGTATATTTATTGTAAATATACCAGTTTTAGATTTTTGATAGTCAAAAAATTAGTTTGGAGTAAATTTATAATATGTGTACTAGTTTGGAGTTTTTTGTTATATAAAAAAACTATCTATCACATGTGTACTAGTTTGAGACTTTACGTGGTCAAATTTTTTTGAGTAAACTTGTCACAAGTATATTAGATTTAGGTTTTTCGTGGTCAAAAGATTAGTTTGAAGTAAATTTGTCACATGTGTACTAGTTTGGGATTTTTCATGGTATTATCCCAATTTCATTTTCTCTTAAATTTTAACCTCAACATTCATTTGTCATTTTTCCTTTATTGAACTCATCGCCATTGTTTCCTCTTTCCCTAAATTTTTATAGATCAATAGGGAATGAAGTTTTATGATTTATATTTTATTTTATGTGTTTAAACTTTTTATTGTTTGTAATTGTACTTGACTACGTTTTCCATCTTATATATTGTTGTTTTTTTGGTAGATATGGATTTTTGTTATTCATCTTTTACTTTAAATCATCTTATTGCTTATAACCTCATATGATTTTATAGTAAAAAACGACCAAAATAAGAAACAAAAAGAAAAGGTTATCAGGTAGATCCTAGTCCAGGTTCCATAATTTGTTATAAGGAAACAAGTAGGTATTAGGGTCAAAAAACTGAGAATTGGTTATAACGAAATAGGTTTTAAATTTTAACTCTGGAACCTACTTATCTTGGAATTGATTACCCTTAAATCCAACAGTTACTCAAGGATTTGATAGGGAATTGTCATATAAGGATGAATGGCTACGTATTAAGTCCGGGAGAAGTAATTGTGTTGGTGGAAACAAGGAGTGCCTCGCTTATTTACTCTAAATATATTTATTTTATTTAGTTGGGGATATGCATCCACGATCAAAGCTTTAGTGAATTGGGACTTCTTTGTTTTGGCCGTACAAAAGGAAATCGTGTCGGGCCAAATCAGAGAAAAAGGAAATACAGTAAAAGTCAGGGTTTTCGCTTTTGGTGGGTTTCGTTCGGCGAGAGCCGCGAGCGGGTTTTCTTGAGAATAGCCGAGGAGCATCAAAAGGAGGTGCAGCCGCAAGAATCGACAGAAGAACGTACGGACGTTAGATGCAGCTCTCTCTTGGTTCGGCTTGAATGCCATTGTACCGTGAGTTTTACATCTCATTGAGTTTGTTTATTTGTAAATATTTTAGGTTTAGGCTTAAATTTAGGTAAAATACTTGAACATATAAGCAATTATACTTCTAATTCTCTGATTATAGTATTTGTAGTTACACTCGAATATGTGAGTGTTTACAATTCAAACTATGTCGAAATTCAATTAATGATACCAATCAATGACAATAAAATATAATATCAGAATTTAATTGATGATACTGGACTAAAATAGTGAGATATAACATTGGAATTTAATCAACAATGATGCACTAGAATAGTGAGATATAGAAAGATATTTCGTCAAAATTGCTTCCGTTGGAAAATGGTGATCCATTTTTAACAAAATCTAGAAGCATATTTTCTTCATCAAGGAGTAGCCGAATGAAAGCAAGCAAGCAGATGCACCATCTCTGTTGAACAAAGATTGCCACGCCCCGACTCTCGAGCTCGCGGCAACCCCATTACCTTTATCGATTGAAAGCGACGTTCCAGGACCTATCCACGACCATTCATTTTAATCTTTGATTATGCGCAAGCGGAAGACGAACCATCCCCAGACAATCAATCAATCAACAGGGATAGAGGGATGAACAGCAAGAACAACGGCAACTACTCATTTATACATCTTCATTGGATTAACAAACGGAGGATCGTTTCCGAATTACAAGCCCGACAAAAAGGGCCGATCCATCCTCTAAACCAAAAAAAAAAGAAACTAAGCTAATCCAACCATACATAAAGAACCCTCGGGTTCAGCACCACGATCACTCGGACCCATCGGACTCAAGCTTCGTCGGGTCGATCACGGGAGGAGCGGGGGCAGGATCCTCCACTGCGGGTACGCCATTCTAGGGGCCTAAAAATGGTTAACCACGACGGGTTGAGATAAAATCTCAGCGAGTTCTTCCCCTAAGACCCGGTTAGTAGGCCAACTCAATCCGGGGTATCTCTCCAGAACCACCCCTCACTCAACCCAACAACAGACAACAGACAACCCGCAATCAAACAACCAACAACAGATAACCCACACTCAAACAACCACCAGGGTCAACCAATAAACATTATTCGGTTCGCATGCAACCTTACCCGATATGCTATACCCTGCACGTCAAATCTCATACAATGCAAGCAAGGCACATGGCCGTTAGATGAAACAGTTCATCAATCACATGCGAATCGCGTCACAAGCGATCTCACCTGGCCATTGCCACATCCTGCACGACTATCAACTCATGCGTGCGTATCATGAATCATCAATATTCACGAGCATAATTAACAATCGGCACTTCAATTAATCACAACAATCAAGAGCACATCAACATAAGACTAAATTTAGCTTCTGCATGAACAGTGCTGTGAACAGTAATTGTGAACAGTAATCATGACCAGTGCTCGTGAACAGTAATTATGAACAGTGATTTTTCTGAAATTCAATTAATTAAAACATTTAATCCAGAAATTAAACAAAATATTAATTAAAATAATTAATCAATTCAATTAAAGCAAATCATGCTTAATCAATCACAAAAATCACATAACCCTCATTTAAGCAATAATTAAGCACAATTAGAAAAATTAAGTTAATCTAATCCTAACTATCTATCTAACCACCTATCTTAGGGCTAATACAACTTAATTAAACCCCTTAAACTAAATTTAACACTAACTAACCAACCCTAAGCAAGTTTAGGCACTAAATAGGGATTAGGAACTAAACTCACCCGTTAACCGGGCCGGCGACACGGACGCGGCAGCAGCGACAAACCCGACACCCGGGGACCTTTACCATGACGATCCAAGGTGGTCCCGGGCTCAACACAGCAGCAACAACTCGGAATCCCCACTGCAACTCTGAAAAACTGCATTGCTGGAGGAGGAAGAAGCTGATCGGAGTTGAACGGGCTGCCTGGAACTCCGGCAAGCGGCGGGCCGGCAACTAGTGGCACTTGGGGGTCGAGGGGAACCACTTGTGGCTGGTATGGGCGGTGGTTTGGCTGGAATGGGAGAAAAATAGGGGAAAAGGCGGAACAAAGCTGCTGCAGGCGGAATAGTGACGGTCCGGCGACAGCCGGCTTCCGGCGTCCGTACGGGGCGGACGGTGGCTCGTTCCGGAGATCAGCTAACATGGTCTGAACGAAAATTCTCTTCTGAACGCGATGGCAGGTGGAACGAGACGAGATTCCAACGGGAAGGTAATGAACAACTCAGATTTCGGTGAAAGGTCAAAACTAAAAAGCTGAAGGAAGGAAGGGAAACTAGGGAGAGAAGGGTGTGCGGTTTGGGGAAGATGAAGAGGAGAGAGAGAGTGAAGTGAGAGCTAGAGATAGGCCTCATTAAGGCCATTAATGTTTGCCCCCACTTGCCAAGCAAATGACCTCATCTTCTCTCTCTTCCTTTTTGACTTTTCTTCAAAATATCCAAGGGCATTTTGGTCATTTCCATCTTGCACATTTCCCAATGTGCCCTTGGGCTGAAAATGAAGGGTGGGCCTAGGAAATGGGCTGGGAAATGGGTAGGAATGGGCTCGGGAATTTGTTGGGCTCGAATCGGCTCAGGTTTAGACAACGGGCTCGGGAGGGTTAATGATGGCGGCTGTCTCACCTTGGGTGTGAGGCCCACACTGTTCTTGCCCGGCCCACATCCTCGTAGGCTCGTTTCCTCGGTCCATAAATCCTTTTTCCAATTACTCGGCTCATCTGACACTGTCGACTGTCTAAGAAGCATCGTCCAAAAGTCATTCTCGAACGTTCCCGAAAATTCGAAGTCCAATATTGGATTCTCATGCCAC
Organism: Angophora floribunda; assembly: GCA_014182895.1. Taxonomy (NCBI): domain Eukaryota; kingdom Viridiplantae; phylum Streptophyta; class Magnoliopsida; order Myrtales; family Myrtaceae; genus Angophora; species Angophora floribunda. Next base: position 32,553,694 of record CM024709.1, on the reverse strand, counting down.
GTCAATTTCGCCCGAATGCCATTTTGATACTACTTAGACTGACAGGCGGCTTTGAGGATTCACGCGTAACCGACTCGTGCCAATTCACGTTCAAGATTTCTCGACACATGGACGTCCTTGACTACATGAAATTGTGAAGCAGCGATTCTTATTTCAAAGTATACGATTATCAAGGATCGACGTAGGGCTGTTTGCGGGTTCGATAACAGTAGACGGAATCACCCGTCGTCCCATTATTTCTGTCCGCAAATCGATTTATAGTCATCCCTGAAATCGGCCTGCATGACTACAGGATTGTCCTTATGCAAGTCTCACGGTCGAGTCGTTTTCCCAGGTCAAGTTCTTTAGTCGCACGAGTTCTGTCCTCACTAACCTTTCACCTCAAGGTCAGTATCTCAGGAGTGATTAGTTCCAAGTGAGATCAACCAACAATGCATTGACGAAATTAACATTCATTTCTCCCTCAAATGGCTCGAATTTCAGGATGTTACAATTATTCCCCTCTTATAAAAATTTCGTCCTCGAAATTTGCAGCAACTGATAAGTCCTCAAAAAGATGGGGGTGCTGATGCTTCATTACTTCTTCGCTTTCCCATGTAGCTTCCTTTGATCTGTGATAGTGCCAGATCACCTTAACTAAGGAGATAGTCTTGCTTCGATGCACTTGCTCTTTACGGTTCTCTATCCATATCGGCCTCTCCACGTACAACACCCTGTCATCTACGTCCAGTTCCTCAAAATTCAAAACATGAGTCGAGTCCGGTTCATACTTTCTTAACATGGACACATGGAAAACATCATGTACTTGAGCAAACTTCGGTGGCAACGCAAGACGATACACTAAAACCCCGATCCTTTCCAAAATTTCAAAGGGTCCAACGAACCTCGGACTTAACTTTCCTTTCTTGCCAAATCTAGAAGTTCTCCTCATTGGCGATACTTTCAAAAACACATGATCACCCACCTTAAACTCCAACGGTCTATGATGCTTATCTGCATAACTCTTTTAACGACTCTGAGCGGTCTTTAGTTTGTCTTTGATAATCTGAACTGCATTCAATAACTGCTAAACCAATTTTTGTACTAGTGATTCCCAATTCTCTGACCTCGTTCCATAAACTGGAGTTCCACAAACTTGGCCATATTTCTGCTGTATCACTCTGATAAAATCTTATCCCACAAGCACTCTTTTTGCACAATGTGTAGTTCAGTTCATTTCCGCCCCTTTTCAACATCCTAGAAGCCTGCCAGGAGTCGCTCCTTGCTCAGGCACTCTGGCCCCGGCAACCACTCCCCGCCCTCGTCGGATCAGTCATTACGGGTATCTTCGAACTGCACCACTACTAGCAAAAGTCCCTTTTTGATATGCACTATCTCATAGAGGTATTATCCGCTTTGACTTGTCCCATACCAAGCCTCACGGTTTTAACCTCGTCTGAGCACCTCAAAGTGTGAAACTTTCTCTAGCTCGTCAACCCATGAGCTCGTTTCCACGGGGTCACTTATCAACACTTGAAATTTGATTCACTGAATTTCCATCAAACTGCTATCCAAATTCCACAAACCACTGATTTTTCTTTCAACATTCATTTCATGTCCATTTAATAACCAAACCAAGAATTCGCCTCAACCACTTGAAAATTAGTGCAAACCAAATGTCATTTATTGCACCAAAAGCTTTCAGATACCTCTTCAAATCCTTTCTGATACCTCAAGAAGAAATCTTCGATAATGCTATTTCCTCACTCATCCATCTAGCATCAAGGGATAATTAATTCTTAATCCACCGAAGACAAAAATCAATTCCTTAAATCCCTATCTCAATTATCTCTTGAAATAATCCACCTTGGGTAAATTCACATCTTAATCGAATCTAAGACTTTCGAGCAATAAATCATCCACCGTAATTCTTACCCAAGATTATCACCATTTAATAGACCATCTTTTATGATCCCATACCTACAACTCCTCAAATCATCAAGATAAACTTATCTGACTTCCATTAAATCCAATGACCTCAATTGTTGTGACGCGTAAGCAACCAATCTTCCTTGTTGCTTTACCACGCAGTCAAATCCCTTATACGACACTTCACTGTAAATCTCGTATTCTTCAATACTAGACTGAATCCTCAAAACTGGTGCGGTAATTAGTTTATACTTAAGCCCTTAAAAATTTCACTTATTCATCCATTCAAATTCTTACGTCCTTCATTAACCTTCGTATCAGAAGCATAGCTATCGTAGAGAACCTTTCTACGAATCGTTTGTACTAACCTGTCCAACTTAGAAACTTCAAACCACTGCCTTGATCTTAGCGGATCCACAGAAATTCCTTCGTCCAAAATCATATGACTAACAAAACAACGCAAGTAAACCTAAACTCGCACGTATTAAACTTGGCATACCGTTTATGCTCTCAAATGGTGCATCACCCTCAAGTGCTGTTCGCGTTCCTCTAATTTCCTCGAATATTCCAATATATCGCTCACGAACACAATTACCATTTGCTCCAAATACGTCTTAATCACTCAATTCATCGAATCCATAAAAGCAACTGGTGTATTAGTTAATCCAAATAGAGGTACGGTAATCTCTTATTGACCAAATCACACACGATATGTCACCTTTAGTTGATCCTCCTTTTTAATCCTCAACTACTGATAGCCTGTCCTTGGGTCTGTCTTGGAACACATCAAAGCTCCTTGAAATGGGTCAAACAAGTCATCCATCCTTGGTAATGGATACTTGTTCATGACCATCCTTTGGTTGAGCTACTGAAAAGCGATGCATAAGTGCAACGATCCATTCTTGATTCTTCAACTAACCAATTAATCTCAGTTGTCCAATAACCTTAGCAACCTTCGTCCAATAAACGAGTTACTTCTAACGACGAATTTCAAAGGGGTCGAGGGTCCTCATCGATTTCCCACAAACTCAAAACTATCACCCACTATTGGGTTAAACTGAATTGTCTTTCCATGACAATCCACTTTCTGTTGGGTGAGATGGGATTCCTTCTCCCCATCATCGGTCCCTTTCCAAACCGATGATTATCTCTATTAGGCACGAACCGCGAGCCAGATGCAGTCGCCCTCTCGATCATATTCTTTTCCATCATCTGGGCCCTCTCGTACATCCCATCGAAACTCTTTAAATTCAAAGGCACCTGCTAGCTTTCCATTCTAGCTTCAAGCCATCTCTGAACTGTCTCGCCCTATCTAAGGGTCCTCCACTAATCTCGACCTTGTATGTGCCGACTCGGCGAACTTTGCCTCATACTGATTCACTAACATCTGATTCTGACGAAATTGTTGAAACTCTGTCATCTTTGACTCTCGCACTGTCCAAGAAGTACTATCCAATGAAAGCTTCACGAAAGGCACCCCATGTCTAAACCGTGCCTTTAGGGAACACTCTTCCTTGAGTAGCTTCCCACCAAGTAATGACCTTACCTTGAAGCTGATAAGCCGCCAGAAGCACTCTGTCTTCCTCTGAACACCTTAGCATTGTAACAGTCCTCTCGAAATCCCTCATCCAAAGGGTCGCAGCTTCAGGGTCGCCCACATCACTGAACCTCGATGGCTTTAATCTTAGGAACTGCTCTACCAGCCTAGGCATCGATCTCTCTCAGACCTCTCCTCTCACAAGGGGAACCACAAGGACCACAGCAAAAGTACACAACGTGCTGTCTTAACAAGGTCTGTAGCGCCAGCAGGATCCTGTCTAACCTAGGATCGGCTTACGCGCTACCTCTAGCACTGGTCTGACCAGATACTGCCCTATGCCTAGGGGCTGACTGCTCAGGATTGCTCATCACTCTAGACTATGAGCAACTCGCCACCACACGAAACCACAAAAGCAATCACAGGCACGTAATATAAAAGCCATCACTATCTCACTATCCCAAAAATCCCATGCACCTTATCACTCCAAGTCTCGACCTCGCTCTGATACCAAAACCGGCGGGGTTGTCACGCCCCGACTCTTGAGCTCGCGGCAATCCCATTACCTTGGTCGATTGAAAGCGACGTCCCAGGACCCATCCACGACCATTCATTTTAATCTTTGATTATGCGCAAGCGGAAGACGAACCATCCCCAAACAATCAATCAATCAACAGGGATAGAGGGATGAACAACAACAACAACAACAACTACTCATTTATACATCTTCATTGGATTAACAAACGGAGGATTGTTTTCGAATTACAAGCCTGACAAAAAGGGCCGATCCATCCTCTAAGCCAAACAAAAAAAAAACTAGGCTAACCCAACCATACATAAAGAACCCTCGGGTTCAGCACCACGATCATTCGGACCTATCGGACTCAAGCTCCGTCGGGTCGATCTCGGGAGGAGCGGGGGCAGGATCCTCCACTGCGGGTACGCCATTCTAGGGGCCTAAAAATGGTTAACCACGACGGGTTGAGATAAAATCTCAGCGAGTTCTTCCCCTAAGTCCCAGTTAGTACGCCAACTCAACCCGGGGTATCTTTCCAGAACCACCCCTCACTCAACCTAACAACAGACAACAGACAACCCGCAATCAAACAACCAACAACAAACAACCCACACTCAAACAACCACCAGGGTCAACTAATAAACACTATTCGGTTCGCATGCAACCTTACTTGGTATGCCATACCCTGAACGTCAAATCTCATACAATGCAAGCAAGGCACATGGCTGTTAGATGAAACAGTTCATCAATCACATGCGAATCGCGTCACAAGCGATCGCACCTGGCCATTGCCACACCCTACATGACTATCAACTCATGCGTACATACCATGAATCATCACGACATTAAGAGCATGCAAATAATCAAAGCATCTCACACAACTTTCTCATGCCTGACATCCACACATATGCTCCAATTAAAACGCCCCCTCCTGGGCCAACGACACAACCTTATGGTTGGCGGTTCCTGGCTAAACCAGCTTCGTTCTCTTTACCTCGAGGCATGGCGACGTCAAGGGCTCACTCCCAAGACGGCATTCCCGAAGGAGCATAGGACCCGCCCATTACCGCAGCCTCGCAACTGACAGAGGCCCGGGACCCGCCCCCATACCATAGTCCCACAAAGTTAACCCCTCCCTGTCAGGCATCCGACCGAAGTCAGGCAACCCACTAGCCACGGCACAACCCCATAGGGATTGGCAATCTTCCGGCAACGCCGGGTTCTCTCATTTAATGTGATCATGCAACACATCATCAAGCAATCCATTTATATCTTTGCTCTGTCGTGAATGCAACCTCACTCATGCTCATGCGACATGCCATTCCAAATAACCCACGCAATATGTCATGCGATCTCACTCGACAATTCCAAAATCCAAAATCCAACCAACACTCAATCACGCATTTCATCAATATTCACAAGCATAATTAACAATCGGCACTCCAATTAATCACAACAATCAAGAGCGCATCAACATAAGACTAAATTTAGCTTCTGCATGAACAGTGACGTGAACAGTAATCGTGAACAGTAATTATGAACAGTGATTTTTCTGAAATTCAATTAATTAAAACATTTAATCCAGAAATTAAACAAAACATTAATTAAAACAATTAATCAATTCAATTAAAGCAAATCATGCTTAATCAATCACAAAAATCACATAACCCTCATTTAAGCAATAATTAAGCACAATTAGCAAAATTAAGCTAATCTAATCCTAACTATCTATCTAACCACCTATCTTAGGGCTAATACAACTTAATTAAACCCCTTAAACCAAATTTAACACTAACTAACCAACCCTAAGCAAGTTTAGGCACTAAATAGGGATTAGGAACTAAACTCACCCGTTAACCGGGCCGGCAACAAACCCGACACCCGGGGACCTCTACCACGATGATCCAAGGTGGTCCCGGGCTCAACATAGCAGCAACAACTCGGAATCCCCATTGCAACTCTGAAAAACTGCACTGCTGGAGGAAGAAGAAGCTGATCGGAGTTGAACGGGCTACCCGAAGCTTCGGCGAGTGGCGGGCTGGCAACTGGCGGCACTTGGGGGTCGAGGGGAACCACTTGTGGCTGGTATGGGTGGTGGTTTGGCTGGAATGGGAGAAAAACAGGGGAAAAGGCGGAACAAAGCTGCTGCAGGTGGAATAGTGACGGTCTGGCGACAGCCGGCTTCCGGCGTCCGTACGGGGCGGACGGCTGCTCGTTCCGGCGATCAGCCAACATGGTCTGAATGGAAATTCTCTTCTGAACGTGATGGCGGGTGGCACGAGACGAGATTCCAACGGGAAGGCAATGAACAACTCAGATTTCGGTGAAAGGTCAGAACTGAAAAACTGAAGGAAGGAAGGGAAACTAGGGAGAGAAGGGTGTGCGGTTTGGGGAAGATGAAGAGGAGAGAGAGAGTGAAGTGAGAGCTGGAGATAGGCCTCATTAAGGCCATTAATGCTTGACCCCACTTGCCAAGCAAATGACCTCATCTTCTCTCTCTTCCTTTTTGACTTTTCTTCAAAATATCCAATGGCATTTTGGTCATTTCCACCTTGCACATTTCCCAATGTGCCCTTGGGCTGAAAATGAAGGGCGGGCCTAGGAAACGGGCCAGGAAATGGGTAGGAACGGGTTCGGGAATTTGTTGGGCTCGAATCGGCTCAGGTTTAGACAATGGGCTCGGGAGGGTTAATGATCGGTTTGGCCCAACGGCTCACTTGCTTGCCTCGGGCCTTCCATGGCAGTTGTCTCACCTTAGGCGTGAGGCCCACACTATTCTTGCCCGGCCCACGTCCTCGTAGGCTCGTTTCCTCGGTCCATAAATCCCTTTTTCCAATTACTCGGCTCATCTGACACTATTGATTGTCTAAGAAGTATCGTCCAAAAGTCCTTCTCGAACGTTCCCGAAAATTCGAAGTCCAATATTAGGTTCTCATGCCACGTCAATTTCGCCCGAATGCCATTTTGGTACTACTCAGACTGACAGGCAGCTTTAAGGATTCACGCGTAACTGACTCATGCCAATTCACGTTCAAGACTTCTCGACACATGGACGTCCTTGACTACATGAAATTGCGAAGCATCGATTCTTATTTCAAAGTACACAATTATCAAGGATTGACGTAGGCCCATTCGCGGGTTCGATAACAGTAGACGGAATCACCCGTCGTCCCATTATTTCTGTCCGCGAATCGACTTATAGCCATCCCTGAAATCGGCTTGCACAACTACAGGATCGTCCTTACGCAAGTCTCACGGTCGAGTCATTTTCCCAGGTGAAGTTCTTTAGTCGCACGAGTTCTATCCTCATTAGTCTTTCCCCTCAAGGTCAGTATCTCAAGAGTGATCAGTTCTGAGTGAGATCAACCAACAATGCATTGACGAAATTAACATTCATTTCTCCCTCAAAGGGCTCGAATTTCAGGATGTTACAGAGATCTTTCCATGACTTAGTCATCGCAACATGCCTATTAATAGGCAAGGAGTCACTCATGTAAGAGGTGTGGGGGAGTGGAACTAAGATTGCTTATTTATCGTGAAATACTCCTCCATCACCGACACTTCTTGTACTACCCATTTTCATCAACTAGATAAACTATATGCCATGACCTTTATCCCCTGAACTGTCCTCCCTTGTCCTTTGTCCATCCTTTAACAAACATGTCCAATACACACTTGCACATTAAACCAAAAACTATCATTGATATCAAAACCATACTTCTGTTCAGTCTAAATTTCAACATGGTATCAGAACTCCAAATTTCTACAATGTCAAAGCCAACTCTCCCCTGAAAAGGACTCTGGATGACACAATTTCTGGGTTGCATTCCAAAACTAAACCCATCTTGAAGCATAAAACTCAAATGCTTCACGACTCAGTTAATCAAATGCGTTATTACTGTTGAAAACTCCTAGTTTTGATGTTAATAAATCATTTTATGTAAGTATTTATACATATCTTCAGAAGAAATAATCCACAGGGTGGTGTATGTTTTTGAGTCTGCCAGTGGCAGATGGAAAACATACAGTGTTTCTGAGTCTGACTGTAACAGACAGAAGACTTGAAAAAACATAGATTCTGAGTCTGACCGTACTAGACGGAAGACTTGAAGAATCATAGATTCTGAGTCTGATCGTACCAGATGGAAGACTTGAAGAAACACAAATTCTGAGTCTGACCGTACCAGACGGAAATCTTAAGCAGACTCAGAACTTGAGTCAGCCAGACTCAGAATGAAACTTCAGAAACAAATCACCAACGGTCAAGTATTTCACTTACTTTGTTTACATTGATTCTGTTATATTAATTTGATTGCAGGATCAATTAGAGGACAACTTCCAAAGAAGAATGGAGTACTTATGGAAGCCCGGATTCTGATTGTATGGGCGAGCAGAATCCAAGGGGATCAGATCTACTTCCAACGGTAAAAAAGACTTGCCTTATAAAGTCTGTCTAGGAAAGGGAAGACAAAACTCTCAAGGGAAAAGCCAACGGTCAAGTGTGGCTTGGAGAGTATATAAGGATAGGATGAAACCTAGGAGTAAGATAGGATAAACATATTCCAAAGTGCGACTCTGTTCTTCAGTTGTCTAAAGTGCGAATTTGAGTGGTCATAGTGAATTACCAAGAAGAGTAACTCTGTGAGACTCATCATCACCGAGTGTTAACACTCAAGAGTGTGTAATTGTAAGGACCTGGGGCTCGCTGAGTAATGTTGTCCGTTTTGGGCCGAGACCCGCACGGCTTTAAAACGCGTTGTTTGGGGTAGAGGCGCTCAACAGGCCCTTCCTCAGCCCAACCCAATATTGTCCTCTTTGGGGTGCTCAATGGGCCCTTCCCCTCAAGGCTTTGTTTTCAACGCAGCGGAAGCGTACGTGAAACGCGTTACTCAGGGAAGAGGGATCCCAGCCTTATAAACCATCCCAGGACTCCCCCCTAGGCGATGGGGGACTCCCCCCTAGGCAAGAGACATGTGACCCCCCCTCTCTTGCGCACGTCCGAGGACCGAGGCGTGGACGTACTGCCATCCCTCTTCCTCACGCACCGTCGCCCGGGCTGTCACATTCTCCCCCCCTTCAGCCACAGCGTCCTCGCTGTGGCCCCACATACGGTCGAGAGTCGGCTCTGATACCATTTGTAAGGACTTGGGGCTCGCTGAGTAATATTGTCTGCTTTGGGCCGAGACCCGCATGGCTTTAAAATGCGTTGTCTGGGATAGAGGCGCTCAACGGGCCCTCCTCAGCCCAGCCCAATATTATCCTCTTTAGGGCGCTCAACGGGCCCTTCCCCTCAAGGCTTTGTTTTCAATGCAGTGGAAGCGTATGTGAAATGTGTTACTCAGGGAAGAGGGATCCCAGCCTTATAAACCATCCTAGGACTCTCCCCTAGGCAAGAGACATATGACCCCCCCTCTCTTGCGCACGTCCGAGGATCAAGGCACGGACACATCGCCATCCCTCTTCCTCGCGCACCATCGCCCGGGCCGTCACAGTAATCACCTTTGATCTCATAGTGAAATCCAGCCTATTGGCTAATCGCCTGGAGAGTGGACATAGGCTTGTCTAAAGCCGAACCACTATAAACTGTGTTTGCAACCTTCTCTATTCTCTCTATTTAATTTCAGTTTATAGATTGCAAACGTTATATATATATATATATATATATATATATATATATATATATATTCTTGCACGAAAAATCTCTCTACACCTATTCACCCCCCTCTAGGTGTTATTACTAGCTTCAACAATTGGTATCAGAGCCCTGTGCTCAAAGTTTTCGAAGTGTTTATTACTTCAGAGTTAAAGATCATCTATGGCTAGTATTCTTGCACCAGGACTGATCGAGAGACAGAGCAATGCGCGACCACCCTATTTTGACGGCAAAGAGTACAATATATGGAAGAACAAGATGAAGGCCTTCCTCAAATCGAAGGATCCACTAGAATGGGATGTAGTTGCAAGAGGAATTGATCCAAATGCTGAAATCAAAGAAACTTCAAAGAAAGATGATGGGAAAGCAATAGAAACATCAGCTACCACTTCTCTAGAAGAACTGACCAAGAGACAAACTCTTGATGCTAAGGCCATCTACTCCCTTTACTGTGCTTTATCATCTAATGAATATAATCGAATATCTTCTTGTGATACAGCAAAAGAAGTATGGGATAGAGTGCACGTAACCTATGAAGGAACTGATCGTGTTAAAGAGACCAAAGTAAATATTTTACTTGGTCAATATGAATCCTTCAAGATGAAGTAGGGAGAGTCAATAGGAGACATGTTCAGTCGATGTACAGAAATTATAAATGGACTGGCATATCAAGGATAGCCTGTTCCTGGTCCCATGAAAGTCAACAAGCTATTAAGAGAACTATCAAAAGAATGGAATAATGTGAAGACCTCTATCAGAGAAACTTTGCGTATTTCACCACTGACAGTCGATGAGCTTGTTGGTACTCTGCAATCCTATGAAGCAGAACAAATGAACGAAGAAGTGGAATCTAGAGGTAAGAAAACCATTGCTCTTAAGTCTAACATTGATTCTGACGATACAGATTCTGAGGACGAGCTGGACGATGAAGAACTGGCATTGCTAATTAGAAAGGTAAAGAAGCTAAACAAGAAGGGCAAGAAGCTCTACAGCAAGAAGCAAAACAGGCAGATTAGACAACGAAAGACAGAGGATGAGGAAGATTATGTCAAAGATGTTGTTTGTTTCGAATGCAAAAAGAAAGGTCACATAAAACAGAACTGTCCAAAACTCAAGAAAAACAAAGGGAAATATGAAAAGTACAAGAAAACCCTGAAAGTTGAAACTTGGAGTGACACTGAGGTTGAAGACAGTGAAGACGAATATGGTAACATATGTTTAATAGCACACTCAGATTCAGACTCTGAAGCGGATTCAGACTCAAACTCAGACAAAGAATTTGAGAATAGTCACTCTGATATTCCTACCGAAGTTTCAGATTATATAAATGAACTATGTTTGAATTTAAAATCTACTCTGAAAAAAATTTCCAGTTTAAAAAAGGAAAATCGCAAGTTGAATGAAATGAATCATTCTTTAAATGAAAATTTTGATGATCTCAAAAAGGAATTTTTAGTAATAAAGGAAAATCGAGATTTTCTCTTAAATGAAAATGAATCTCATAAAAAGGAAATCTTGGAGATAAAAGAAAATAGAAACTCTTTGCAAAATAAAAATGAGTCTCAGAAAGGAAATTTTAAATATTACTACAAAGTTTTCAAAATGATCGAAAACCCTGCAGCATATACTTTCCATTCAGATTCCTAATTATGATAAGTCAGGACTTGGGTTTTATAAGGAAAGTGATTCATTAATTGATTTTCCTAAAGTCAAGGAAAGAATTAGAAAGAGATCTCCTCGACAGGCCTATAAAAATCATTTCAAAAAAACTTTTACAAAACCTATTGGTCGGGATCATCTCAAATGCTCTAATTGTGGAGAAAAAGAACATTTTGAAAACAAATATCCTAAAGTCTGGAGACCTGTTCAGAAGAAATGGGTAAACAAAACATATACTAACATCGAAGGACCTAAGAAAATCTGGGTACCAAAGAAGAAGTGAATATGCATGTTGATTGCAGGTAAGTTTCAAGAGCAAGAAGAAATAGTATTTGGACAATGGGTGTTCAAGACACATGACTGGGGATTCAAGAATGTTTGTTGTTTTAGAAAAGGTTAAAGGAGGGACAGTCTCTTTTGGAGGAAACACCAAGGGAAACATTGTTGGATCAGGAACAGTCAAGATTGGCAGTTTAATCATCAACAATGTATCTCTGGTTAAAGGACTGAACTACAACCTTCTTAGCATCAGCCAGCTATGTGATGCTGGATTCAGAATTAACTTCAAGGAAAATTTATGTTTTGGAACTAGCAATGATTCTTCTCAGTCATTCACTGGACGAAGACATGGGAACATTTATCTTTTGGACATAAATGAAGACACTGCCAAATGTCTAATTTCAGTCCATGATGAGGCAAACCTCTGGCATTGCAAACTTGGACATGTCAGCATGAATCAAATTTCCAAGCTACACAGCAAAAAGCTTGTTTGTGGCTTGCCCTCATTAACCTATAAGAAGACAAATCTTTGTTCCGCATGCACTTTGGGAAAATAGGTTAGAAATTCTTTTAAATCTATGAAATAAGTTTCTACTAAATGTGTACTACAGTTACTTCATATGGATCTGTTTGGCCCAATTAGAACTCAAAGCATTGAAGGTAAGAAATAATGTTTGGTAATTATAGATGACTACTCTCGTTTTACATAGGTGTTCTTTCTTGCCAATAAAAGTGAAACTTTTTCTTATTTCTCGATATTTGGGAAAAGGGTTCAAAATGAGAAAGGTTATTCTATTTCCAACATTAAAACAGATCATGGAGGAGAGTTTGAAAATCAGAACTTTGCAGACTTTTGTAACGAAAATGGTATTCAGCATACGTTCTCCTCTCCCTACCTCCAGAACAAAATGGAGTTGTAGAAAGAAAGAACAGATCTTTGCAAGAAATGGCTAGAACTTTGCTTATTGAAAGTAATGTGGCAACTTGTTTCTGGGCAGAAGCAGTTTCCACGTCTTGTCATATCATTAATAGAGTTTTTTTGAGACCAATTCTTGAGAAAACTCCTTATGAGATTTTCAAAGGAAGAAAACCAATTGTTTCCTACTTCAAAATTTTCGGTTGTAAATGTTTCATTCTTAAAAATGCTAACAATCTTCCAAGCAAGTTTGAGGAGAGACCAGATGAAGATATATTTCTGGGATATTCAACCACAAGTAAAGCATATCGAGTGTTCAACAAGAACACTCAGACAGTGGAAGAATCTATGAATATGAAGTTCCTAGAGCAAGACTCCTCCAAAAAGAGCAGAACAGAAATTGAAGATCCAGAACCAACTGCTGTTCCTGACAATTCAACTCTCAACAAAAAAGCTGACTCGTCACAGAAAATCGACTCTGAGGGAACTCAAGAACAAAGAATCACTCAGCTAGACACTACTCAGTTACCAAAAGATGCTGATGACAGCATAGTGCAGAGCAAAAACTGGAAGCATAAGTCCAACCACCCTCAAGAGTTAGTCATTGGAAATATCAGTGAAGGAATTTGAACCAGATCAAAGAACAAAAAAGAAACAAGTATTATGGCACTCATCTCTGAGATTGAACCCAAAGGAATAGACGAGGCCCTTACAAATGAAAGCTGGATAGAAGCATGCAAGAAGAACTCTAACAGTTTAAAAGGAATGATGTGTGGGAATTGGTTCCCAAACCCAAAGGAAGAACCATCATAGTTACTAAGTGGGTCTTCAGGAATAAAGTGACCATAAACAAAGCAAAACTTGTAGCCAAAGGCTATTCACAGTCAAAAGGAATAGACTATAATGAAACCTATGCACCAGTAGCAAGATTGGAAGCTATCAGACTATTACTTGCCTATGCTTGCTATCAAAACTTCAAGCTATTTTAGATGGATGTAAAGAGCGCCTTTCTAAATGGATTTATCAAAGAAGAAGTCTATGTGGAACAACCTCCTGGGTTCGAGGAACCAAGAAAGCCAGATCATGTATATAGACTGAAAAAGGCTTTGTATGGTCTGAAATAAGCGCCTCGAGCTTGGTATGAATGACTAAGTAAGTTCCTACTAGACAACAAATTTAAGAAAGGTATGGTTGATACAACTCTATTTATCAAGAAGGAAGGTAAGGATATTCTTCTAATACAAATTTATGTAGATGATATTATCTTCGGTTCTTCTAATGAACGATTGTGCAAGAACTTCTCAAAGTCTATGTAGGAGGAATTTGAGATGAGCATGATGGGAGAACTTATATTCCTCCTAGGACTTGAGATCAACCAATCAAAACATGAAACTTTCATCTATCAAGAAAAATATACCAAAGACTTGATCAAGAAGTTTGGAATGGAGAACTGCAAGAAGACTGAAACTCCAATATCAACATCTATCAAACTTGATCAGGATGAATCAGGTAAGAAAGTTGACCAAAAGACTTATAGAAGCATGATTGGGTCTCTTCTCTATCTTACTGCATCTAGACCAGATATCACATACAGTGTGTGTTTATGTGCTCAATTCCAAGCAGACCCTAGAAAATCTCATCTTACAGTAGTGAAGCGTATAATTAAGTACATAGCTACTTATCCACTTATGGGTCTGTGGTATCTTAAGGGAACAGACTTTACTCTCCTTGGCTACTCAGATGCTGACTTAGCTGGATGCAAAGTGGACAGAAAGAACACATCTGTAACATGTCAACTACTAGGACAGATGCTGGTGTCATGGTCTTCTAAAAAGCAAAACACTGTGGCTCTATCAACTGCGGAAGCAGAATACGTTGCCCTTGGAAGCTGCTGCTCACAGATTTTATGGATGAAACAACAACTGAGAGATTATAGAAAGGAAGAAACCTGTACTGAAATAAGGTGTGACAATACAAGTGCCATAAATCTTACCAAGAACCCGATCCTACATTCCAGGGCAAAGCACATCGAAATCAAGCATCATTTTATTAGAGACCACGTACAAAATGGGGATGTATTCGTGGAATTTATTGATTCGAAAAATCAATTGGCAGATATCTTCACAAAGCCGCTGGACAAAGGTACATTTGATTCAATATGTAGTAGATTAAATATCATTAATCCCTTTGCATAAAATCCTTGAAGACATGATATAGTCTGGGAGAAGTAATTGGACCAATCTTCTAGGTAGCTCCGAGAAGAAATTGATGGTATGTTTAAATTTAATTTTGGCGCTTAAATTACTGTCTTGTATGATTAATCTTGGTAAGTTATTATTAGTAAAATTGATTGATTTGCATAATTTCGGTACATGCCTAAGTTATCTACATCTATTTTCTTTTCTTTTTTAATAATTTTTGAATAACTGCTATTTTGAGCCAAAAGTCGCATATTTTCATCTTCCAAGAGTCTATAACCCCCAAAAAGAACGAATTTTTCACGACAGTCTTCAAAAACCTTCTTCCAGAAAACCTAAAGAACTAATCTTTCTCTCTAAATCAAACTAAACCCTCTCCGAACAATGGCTTCGAGATCCTCTATGTCCAGATCAAGGTCTATGTCTCTATCTCCCAGAAGAAGATCCAACAAGATTGCTGACAGAGGACTAAGGAACGTAGAGGGAGGACAGACGCATTTCGATATGACACAAACTTCTGACGATTCCCAAGGACATTCTCAAAATGCATCGATTCAAAGGGATGCAAATGAAAATATGGAGCCTCAGAGAAGTTCCCCAACAGATTCTGAGCGGAGAAATGTCTCCAAAAGAGGTACGTCTGGATTAACCTTGCCTAAACCAAAAAACCCTCATTCTGTCATGAGAATGTATCAATGCTTAGTGCGAAGAAATGCTACGGAGGATATGAAACTCTTCTTTTTGCGACAAAAAGGGTATGCGATGAACTTCGTTTGATCCAAGCTGTGCAAACTACAGAACCACCTTCTAGACGAAGTGCACAGGGGAGTGAAGTGAGTAGGAGTAGGGAAAATGCCCTAGGAGAGAAGGAAGATGATGAACGACTCTATAGGAATTTTGAAATTAGAATGGGAATTGTAGCAGTGGTTAGGAATACCACAGGGAAATTATTCCTGTCGAAAGAGCATAAGACCTTCTATAACAGGTTGCTGGAACGTGGAGTTATGCATCACCGGATCGTGGACTTTGATTTCTTGGATGTTGCTGATGTGAACCTGCGAGAACATTTTGAAATGATGCAGATGGATCAATTTTGCACTGACTCTACTGCTGTTTATCCAGAACTAACATCATTCTTTTACTCAAATTTGACATTTCTGTCTCCAGATAGAATGCAGTTCAGTGTGAATGATATGTTTTATGATGTCAGTACAAATGTTCTAGCTGATATCATGAAAGTTGAAAGGGGTCCTTTCAAGCCAATAGAAGTCACTTATGAGACTGTCTGTAAGTATCTTACAAAATCTGTTAGGCCTACTATTACTTATCCCTTCTTAACTTCAGCAAGAACTATTCTACATAAGATCATCATAAGCTGCATTTGTCCCAAGGCTTCATCAAAAACTGATGTGTTAAGATTCGAGGCCAAACTAATGTGGGCAATTGAGAAGGGAGTTCTATTCTCACTTCCTCACACTGTTCTTCTACACATGTATCGAACAGTTTCGAAAGATAAATGAATGATACCTTATGGAGCTTTGATGACCAGGATCTTTGAACATCACAAGATCGATATACCAAGCAGACTCTACACTAAAGAGCTTCCAACCATGGTCATTGATCTTAAGATGATAAACAAGATGAGGCTAAGGGATGTTGCAAAGACATGGAGAAGAAAAGAAAAGGAATTGGCAAAGGCATCAACCACAGCAAAGAGAAAAGGAAAAGAGATGGCTGCTGCAGAACCTAGTTCTAAGAAAAGAAGACAACTGTTGCTACATGATGAAGATGATGAAGAGGAGACTATCTCTGAAATTTTGGTGAAAATGGGTCAAACTGTATAAAGGAGGACAGAAACCGAAACAGAATTGTCTCCACCAGAAGTGACAGAAGCAAATCTTCCTAGTGTAGCAACTCAACCTGATGAGAATGTGGAAATGTCTGAGCCAGAGGAAATTGAGTATGAAGAAGATGGACCAGAAGAAGGGGAAGAAATAGAGGAAGAAGAACTTAGAACGAATGAGTGTGCCATTCCTGATGCTAAAGGAGACTGAAATCAATTGGGACAGCCAGAGCAGACTGAAGCATCCCCTCAAGGGGAGCCTATTGAAAAATCTGATCGTGCCGAATCTCAGAAGATATTGGCTTTGCTTATGGAAATAAGAGATCGCCAAGCTACTATGGAAACCTCTCTGAACAACAGACTGGAGACTCTAGAGAAAATAGTTCATCAATGTCTCCACAGAATTGAAGAGTCTGCCACGGATATGGAGGATTTCATCCTTATTCGGACTCCTAAGAAATAATCTTCCTAATGAAATCATCTTCTGGTTTGACTTATGTCAAGTTTTTTTCTGTCAGACTTTACTTATCTTTCAGGATATTGTCTTTTTGATTGTGACAAAAAGGGGGAGTAAAACCTAAATTGGATGTTTTTGGACTGGATGTTTTTTTATGTTTGTTGAACTTTGCGGTTTGTTGCTTGTGCTTGTAAACTGAATTATTATTTGCTACTTAATCTATTTTAGCTGATATGTTGTTAAACATAGAAGCATGAATTATCTGATGTGAGCATCATTACTCCTGTTATATTTGGAAGTATGCACTGCCAATCATATTTTGCAGGGGACAACAAGCAAGAAGCATAAAAAGTTTTGTCACCATCAAAAATGGGGAGATTGTTGAAAACTCCTAGTTTTGATGTTAACAAATCATTTTATGTAAGTATTTATACATATCTTTAGAAGAAATAAGCCACAGGGTGGTGTATGTTTTTGAGTCTACCAGTGGCAGAAGGAAAACATACAGTGTTTCTGAGTCTGACCGTAACAGACAGAAGACTTGAAGAATCACAGATTCTGAGTCTAACCGTACCAGACGGAAGACTTGAAGAATCACAGATTCTGAGTTTGATCGTACCAGACGGAAGACTTGAAGAAACACAGATTCTAAGTCTGACCGTAGCAAACGGAAATCTTAAGCAGACTCAGAACTTGAGTCAGTCAGACTCAGAATGAAACTTTAGGAACAGATCACCAACGGTCAAGTATTTCACTTACTTTGTTTACATTGATTCTGTTATATTAATTTGATTGCAGGATCAATTAGAGGACAACTTCCAAAGAAGAATGTAGTACTTATGGAAGCTCGGATTCTGATTGTATGGGCGAGCAGAATCCAAAGGGATCAGATCTACTTCCAACGGTCAAAAAGACTTGCTTTATAAAGTCTGTCCAGGAAAGGGAAGACTAAACTCTCAAGAGAAGAGCCATCGGTCGAGTGTGGCTTGGAGAGTATATAAGGATAGGATGAGACCTAGGAGTAAGATAGGATAAACATATTCCAAAGTGCAATTCTTTTCTTCAGTTGTCTAAAGTGCGAATTTGAGTGGTCACAGTGAATTACCAAGAAGAGTGACTCTGTGAGACTCATCATCACCGAATGCTAACACTCAAGAGTGTGTAATCACCTTTGATCTCATAGTGAAATCTAGCCTATTGGCTGATCGCCTGGAGAGTGGATGTAGGCTTGTCTAAAGCCGAACCACTATAAACTGTGTTTGCAATCTTCTCTATTCTCTCTATTTAATATCAGTTTATAGATTGCAAACGTTATATATATATTCTTGCACAAAAAATCTCTCTACACCTATTCACCCCCCTCTAGGTGTTATTACTAGCTTCAACAATTACCATGTCTACTTAAGTAACAATTTGCTGCATTCTCATCAGGTATTTACAAGCAAATGTTCATGGTTTGGTCAAGGATCATATTGTATTTTCAGTATGTTTTCTGACAATTGGGACTGCCGTGTGCTTGATAAACTAACTGGGATGGAGGCGTGATGACGGTTCTAACACAATGCACTTTTGCCTGTTCCAGTTGAATCTCATTAATTTCTTATAATGGTTCATCGAGATAACACCACCTAGAAGCAGCAATTCAGAGAGAGAAAGAGGAAGTGGACAGAGTTCAAACCCACGGGATGAACGTAAAGAAGCCGGAGAAATAGAGACCCTGGGAGAGTGTGACGAAGTAAATGGGTACCTGACATGCCCAACCTATTTGTATGTTTTCATTCGTGCTTCTTGAAAGGTTTCTGAGCATTACTTGTTCCAGGTGCGAAAGCAAGACTTGGACTGAAAATGAACAAAATCAAGAACCTAGTGAATCGAATCCATTTGTGTCTGCTACAAAAGAGATAAGCCTTTCCTTTCTTGACATTTTACATTTTAAGTGAGACTTTCCTCCTATGAGGAATTTCTGATTTTTGCCATCGTTCAATTTCAAGCAACCGTGTCTTCCCTTCTCAGTTCGATAATGTTCCTGTTCGTGCAAATGACTACCTACCATTCCTCTCTTTCAAGTCATGGGAACCCAGATTTTTGGATTCTGATGGACGACCAACAACCCCAAAATTTAACCATCTAGCTTGTGAAATTGAGATTCCAGTAGGGATCCAAGTGAGAAAAATATTAGCCACTCAAAGCCATCATTTGACTTTCTGCCACATTTCAGCAATGTAATAAGCTCCTGCTGTCACTTCATATCTTCATTTGCATCGTGCATATATAATATGAATCTTATGGAATACTGATGCTCTCAAAAGATTTCTCTGTCAACTGCTAGGTGTGTCTCTATTTTCCAATGAGACCAAGAAGCTCCATTCCAAAAAAAAAAACATAGGGTGCAGTGGGACCGTTCATCTCTGGAGGTCAAGACCTCATGAGTGTTCAAACCACCATATTCATGAGGGACAACTTTCCTTTAATATCTAGGGTCATGAGTGAATTCAAAATTTAAAAAAACCATTTACAGGAAGATAAAAGTGAATGACAAAGGCAATACAAGCCTCAACAGAAAGATTACTCATTCCTTGCATATTTTTGTTGACAAACCAACAACCGTGAAGGCGTGCTATGAGAATTAGAAAAGTTAGAACATGACAGAACTAGTGAGAGGACCAATATCACAATGAGAAAACGACATAATGTGAAGCAACCATGTCTTGAACTAGGAAGTCTCAGTTGGGTTTAGCAATAGCTTGCCCGTGTTTCCTTGAGACTAGTTTTGCATCTCCCTTGCACGACCTGACCTAAATCATAGGATGCTGCAAGCAGCAAACCAAGGATAGCATTAGGTCATTCAAACTCAACTTCTTGCATTTCCAAAGAAACTCCCTCTACTTTGTATCTATCACTTCAAATTGAATTTGGCAGTCTATGCTTGTAGTCCTAAGGTGGAGAACATTGCATTGGTATGTACTGAACTAATGTGATAAGATAACAGTCTTATTTTCCTTACTGCTGATGATAGCCCTGAGCGAAAAATGAAGACAGAGAAAGGAAAGAGGAAGAAGAAAAAAAAAATTACATAAAAAAAAGCACAATAAATTAAGACAAATAAGAAACAAAAACTATTAAAGTTACCCCTGCCAATCATGTGATGGCAAGAGAGAGAAAACAGAACCATTTGCATAGATGATGGAACGTGCTGATGCAAAAATGCTCACATAGTTTGAGATAAAACTCAACATATAAAAATCAGAGATCCAAGAAGTAAACTACAATAAGAAGGTCTAGATAGATGCTAAGAGTAGTGTCTCCAAGCACCCAAAAAGTAAAAGAGGGACCCATCGTAATGTCTTTCCAAATACAAGATCTCAATCTCTTTGTTGAATAACTCATACTTCAAACGTCTGGAAGATGCTTCATGTTCAAGCTCTTTAGAAACATAACTTGACATCACAGGATCATCTGCATTTTGTCGATAACAAGGTCTCAGCTAGAGTGAAATTATGAGACCGTCTGCATGTCAACGCCATCATCTAACTCAAGGATGTCGAATTGCCCATAATCTTTGGCGAACATATGAGAGATTTTTGTATGTTTTAATCTTAAGATTCTCAAGGAAGACAGTCCTCTAATGTCACAATCTCCAACCAAACTCATGCAGAGGGTCAAATCCAACTCTTCAAGCTTCTCAAGAATTTTTATGGCTTGAGGAAATTCTTTAATGAAAGTACGAACCATCTTTAGCACTTCAAGATTTTTCAAATCCTTGAATGAAGAAGGTAATTTATAGATTGATGTGTATGACAGGTCCATTTTCTCTAGCAGAACAAGTTGTCCCATGGAATTTGGAAGTTCTCTTAGCTGTTTGCAACTTCTTAAAGTAAGGTTCCGAAGATTCTTTAACGATCCAACGGAATCAGTGACTTCTTTCAAAAGTTCACATCCGCAAGCACTGAGAATTTCAAGGGCTGGTAGAGAGCCTTCCATGAAATGAAGACTTTCAATTCTAGTTCCATCAATGAGCAGCTCTCTCAATGCTCTCAAGGAATACAGTGCTTGCGGCAAATGTTTAACATATCTGCAATTCTTAATGTTTAAGGTGACTAAATTCTCTAAGCTAGATATGGATTCATGAATTGTTGGAAATAATAATAGACAGCCTTCCAGGATCAGGTGTTCCAAAGACATTGAGGCAGGGAATTCCAGAGATGCTATGATCCAAAAACAACCTTTCAGGTTCAAAACTTTCAATCTCTTAGCCTCCTGCCGAAACAACATGATTCATGTATTTAGTTACTACTTCAACAACAATGTCCTAAGGTAAAGTGCAGGGTGCACATTTGTTCATAAAAAAAATCGAACAAGCACACACATGCCTTACCTGCATTAATCTTTTCCAGTCTATTAAATTCATTCGGATTGGGCTTGAACATAAACTGAGAATTACCAATTTCTGCATATTAAATGCAAACAACTTAGATATCTCAGCGCATCCACGCCAATCCAACCATACTAGCTTCGGAAGAAGATTCTTAGTATTTCCTTCAATATCAGCATAGTCCAACTCAAGAAACCTCAGATTCAATAAAGGATGAAACTTTTCACAATGAAAACGGTCGAACTCTGGGTCGTCTTGGTTATAATTGAGGGTTACACAAAGAGCTTCAACCTTTTCGGTTCCCTGTCAATTCAGTTAACGAAAGGAACTGTGACACTAGCACAAAGATGTATGGAATGAAACAATAACATAATCATCATTTCCAGAGAAAACTTAACAAGAATACTGAGAAATCTCAGTGTGATTTTACCTCACTTTCGCTTAATATGATTTGGACATCTTTGTAATCCCACAGCCTGCTGCGCTCCCCCGGGCTTTTAATATTTTCGTTCTTGCCAATTTCTCTTCCCAGCATTTTTAATTGGTTGTGCATCCAAAACTCATTTTCTTCTCCAACTTTTAGAAAGGACACATTCTGAAGTTCATCAACACCTCTATTTGGGCAACCTTCACAAACCTCCCACATGTAAAAGGGGATTGTCTTTTCAACCCCTACAAAGAAACACGCTATATCTAGGAATATTTGTTTTGTCTTTTCCTCCAAAAGATTATAGCTTTCTGTCAACAAATCTTTTACTTCTTTTCCCGGTTCTCTTTCTAATATTTGCAAAGTCTCCCTCCATATTGCTTCGCTCTTGCGGCTCTTCCTACACAAATATGACGCCACAATTTCAATAGAAAGAGGAAGGTTTCCAACGGCAGAAATGATGTTTTCGGGCAGAGAACCGTAGTTTTCTAGGGGAAAATTCAGTCGAGAAGCATGCTTGTAGAAAAGTTCAAGAGCATGACCATCATTCATGGGTAAAACCTCATGCTCCTTGATTTCTCCATCCTCGTAACCTTCTATAACAATTTTGTTTCTGATTGTTAGGATGATCTGGCTTCCCGGACCAAACCAAGTTGGCGCCTCAGCCAATGGTTTAATTTGTTTGAAGTGGTCCACATCATCCAACACAATGAGAACTCTTCGTTTTAGGAATAGTTTTTTTATCAATGTGCTACCTTCATTTGACGATTTCACTTCTGGACAGTCTCTTCTATTGAGGTCTTTCTGCAGAGATACCACTCCATTTTGTTCAATATCATCTCGAACATTTTCAAGAAAACTGCAACCATCAAAGATTTGACTGATTTCGTTGTATACAACCTTCGCGAGAGTGGTTTTGCCAACCCCTGGCAGACCGTACATTGCAACCACGCATCTCCCCATCGTCTTCTGTCCTTCAACAACCCGTCCATTCTCATAACCAACACCAAGTTTTTTCATCACATCTCTCACATCTCTGTTTATTCCAACTAAATCTTTAGGCAGGCGTTGCTCATCCGTTCGTAAGAGTTGTCAAAGTTGGGAAACGACATTCCCTAGAAATTCGTGACACCTACAAAATGAAAGACAGTTTTTTTTTTTTTAATAGATAGAAGACGGACATGCTGTGACTGCAACATTAGAGAGAAGACAAGACGAGATATGCAAATGCATCGCTATTAAAAGAAAAAAGAAATCTCTAGAAGTTAATTGATCCAGCAGGAGCGTGGTGAACATGTTAATATACTAGCCAATTCATTCCGAAGGCTAAACAAGTTAAGCAAAGACCAATTGAGCCGTCAGACTTACCCCTTGTCCTCATCCTCCAATTCAAATCCCAAAATCCCAGCAATATTCGCGAGAGCAGTCTTCCACTTTGTGATTGTCCCGGCATCCCTGCATTTCTCGTGCTCGACGAAGGACTCTTCATATGTTCCCTGTTGGTGCGGAACAGCGCTGGGCTTGACTCCGTAGAAAATGGGAAGAACGGTTTTCCCCGACTCCACCATCTGGGCCACTTCCATCAGGCAAGCTGCGCTGGAAGCGAAGTTCTTGGACAAGACAGGGATGCAGATGTCCGAACGCTTGATGGCTTCCACGATCTTGGTATTGATCCTTTCACCGTGCTTGATCTCTTCGCGGTCTCTAAATGCCACAATCCCAGAGCCTCTGAGGTGGTCATAGAAGCAATCAATGAAGGTGTGGCGGACATCTGGTCCTCTGAAACTGAGGAAGACTTGGTAGTTACAAACGGGCAATTCTTCAGCAGTACCGTTGGCTGACGGTGAGCAGACACCGGAAGCTTGAGCACCCATAGGATACACAGACACTCTGTGGCTCGGATGGAGATCAAGATGATCAAACTTCGATGGTTGAAGTCGTTCGAGTTGACAATTCCGAAGTTGATTTCGACTTAGCTTGCCCCAAGGAGCGGGTCAGGATCGCCCGAGGGGAAATTATTACTCTGGGTACAGCATAAAAAAGTCGTTAGATTGCTATGGCATGTATATGTGCTTCTAAAATTTATTACAAAAGTCTAAATTACAATTAAATCTTAAAATTTATTAAATTAATATAATAATATTCGTTCGTTAATTCTATTTAATTGGACTAATGAAAAATGTTGACGTAACGCCTTTTATTACTTTTTCCTTTCTACCTGGCATTTGTATTATTTTCTTTATTAAAATTTACTTAAAGTAAATTAAATAAATTAAAAAGGATAAATAATTAAAAAAAACAGGTAAAAAAAAAGAGGGAACAATCCCCCGCTCATGGCCTCAAGTGATATCCGTCAAGCTCAATGAAAAAAGGATTCCTTATGCTGCCTAAGCGAGGGCCGACGACCCTTACCTCGCCTCGAGTCGACGAGGCCCAGGCGATTTTTGCTAATCATTTCTGATGATGGGCGACAACAGTAGCCAACAAGGACCTCACTTTGTCCTTCTTTTTTTTCCAATTTGTATTTTTTTAAAACTTTAGCTTTTTCATTTTTTCAAATGTAATTTAGTTTATATCTTATTTTTAAATTTTAAATTTTTTTGATGTGGCGCTTGGTGAGTGCCACATTGTCACCACATTGTCCTAAGTAAATAATAAAATGCCACATCATCATTTTCTTTAAATTAGTTAGACAGAATTAACGGAAAGACTCGATTAAACTAACTTGATAAATTTAAAGATTTGATTGTATTTTTTGAAATTTTTATGAGGCAAAGTCTTGTAACTGGGGGTACCCTACTTGGCGGTTGGTTACAACACCTTGCCCAAAGGGCTGCTAATAGAGTAGTGGGGTTTTCATCCACCTTTACTCACCCCAGACGCAATGGATTACTATATCCTGCCAACCCTGCGAAAGCCAAGATTTTGTAATCTTAACGTGAAGTCTACCTTCCTCACCGTAAAACCCCTTAATTGATATCTACACATCTTTTTCCTCTCCAGTACGGGGGAATACGAATGACTCTCCGACAACGGGCTAAGTGGCCCACTCTTGAATTTTCCTTCTTGAGCCTTTTAAGGAGCCTTTTGTGACGAGTCTTAGGACATTTCAGTGCACTTATCCTTAGTATATATGGTAAGTTGTTTTTAGACCATTAAAAAACGGTGGATTCATTATAAATCTTACATGACACTCAAGATTCAATTTAATATACTAAATTCATTGAATAATCTCAATAAGTCAAGTAAGACCCTGTTTTGGTAACTATCCTATTGTTCTGTTTTTCTGTTTTTCAATCCCCTGAATTGGAAAAAATAGATAAATCAATTTGGTAAATTCAACTAATTTTTCTATTCTCAAAATAGAAAGCTAGCAAGAGAATAGATTGGGAATGAAAATAATAAGTAAAATAAAATTTATTTGTTCCAAGGAACAAAAATAGAAAAAACTATTTTTGAACATAAATGATTCTTGGAGCAAAATGGTTACCAAACACATCCTAATAAGCCCGGTATCTTGTACACTGTACAATTGAATTACCTAAGGGTGACTAACTTGTCTTATTATTCTTCATACACCTTTGCACCTTTTTTCTTTCCATAAATAAATAACCCCGAACATTGTAATCCTCGTATACATAAGGTCATGTATTGTCCGGCTGTTTAGAAATGGGAGAATACGTTTCAATGCCTACTCTCGTCAACCAATATTCCTTTTCTTTTGTAATCCAGCGGCATAAATGTAAAAACCCAATTATCTAGAAATCTGATAACACCCTACAAGTCTCATGAAGTGATCAAGTACAGAGCTTTGGTCTATACATCTGAGCTGACCCAAAATAGTATGTATACAGTTAATGGGATTTGAATGAATGACATGCTGTTATTAAGTTAAAAATACGCAATGCTGCGATCAACTGTTTAGGCCTCGGGATTTCTTTTTTTGAATTTATTGTACTACTTCTTTTTTTCATTATATACCGGTGACTCACTCTTTATTACTCCCAATCCACATTTTTCTTGTTGATGTGTGTTTTTTCGGTTGTATTTGGTTTTTTTTAAGTGATAATGAATTCGTGTTCAAATTTCCCCTGAATAACCAGTACTTGACGACCGTAATCCCACAAAACATTATTACATATAGACACAAAAGAGACATTCAATTGGGTGACTCTTCGACAAAAAGAAAAAAAATAGGTGATTTTATTTGGCTCACTCTAATTTAATACTTTTTTTCAATTAGTCCACGTACCTGCAATCTAATCACATAAGAAGGTATTAGACTTCATCCTGAAAAATTGGGTTATCAGCTATATTTGATCTACGAACTCTCAATATCACACTTTTGGATGATGCTATATTTTATTTAAGTAATTAGGTTTTCTATACTTTCCCTGAGAAAATATTTTCGGATACCGGTAAAAATGAAAAATAACTGTCACCCTTATCCCGTCACCTTGTTAACTAGGGGGAATACATCTTTCCTCATGTTCGTACTAACTCCAGAAATATCTACGGCAAAGTACAACCACCAATTTATTGTTAAATACTTATTCTGTATTTTTTGTATTTTTGCTAAAAAAAGTATTATGATGCTAATGGAATTTTAAGCCAAGGATTAATGTGTTTAAAATAACTGCGTACCTAATTATTTCTATTGTGCCGCAGGCACGAATTATTACTAATACATCAAGAAAGTGTTCGCATTTATTTTCTTATATATATTTGAAATCAGAGTAGAGAAAATGTTTGCTTGTGTGATCATCACATAGAGAAAACTTTGTCTATGTGATTGTCACATGACCTATATTCGACCAATAAGATTTTAACTTAGCATTTGTCATTGGCTAGTTTCTATTTCTTAGTGGATTTCAAATTTTGAAAATAGGAAAAAGACAAATTATGTGAATATTTTATCTCTTATTCAGTTTAAACATTGAAAAAGAGAGAGGACAAATTAGATAAATTATTTTCAATAATACTTTATCATCTTCAATTTCTTTCAAAAAAGAAAATTTAGAAAAAGTATCTTAAGATATATTCGTCACTAATATGGCTTATTTGGAATGTGGTTTTTTAAATGTACTTGGAAACGGTGAAAATTTTGAGTCAATTGCAAAATTATATATATATTTCACTATTCAGCAATTCTTTTTAACAAGCGTAATTGTTCAATCAAATTAAAATACATATTTATGATAGAACAAATAAACTTGGATGAAAATAGACGAGGTAAATCCATATTATTGACGACCAAAATAATCCAAGTTATGACAATAAGAGGAGGGCCTATCGTGCGTTGTCGACAAGTCGGCTACAAACTAGTATTACAAAACGAGCGTGCAAATATCAAAGGAAGCTCAGATACTTTGAAAGGAAACAAGAACATCCATCCGGATAATTAATTGAGCATAGCCAAGGCTAAGTAGAACAAAGACCGGTTCCAGTGACCTTGTTATCCAAGTTACACAATGATGAAACGACGCTCCACCAAAAGGTTAGACACCTTTTCCTTTAATTTTGGACTCAAATGCACAATAAACAAACTAGAGGGAAGTGCTGTCAACTCATGAAGCATGTCGCAGTGAAGTAGATCAAGAGTCTCCAGCTTGGAAAGATACTTGATTTCAGGAGGCAGGCTGGAAATAGGAGAATATCGCAGCTTCAAGATTCTTAGATTAATTAGCTTCTCAATATCTCCAGGAATCTCCCCTTCTAAATTCGTACACGAGGAGGCATTTATTTCTTCAAGACTAAGGAGAGACCAAACAGAACTTGGAAATTTGCTTATAAAGCAATTGTCCATATTTAACACTCTCAAACTTTGCAAATGTCCAAAGGAATCCGGCAATTCTGAAATGCCCGTTCCCGAAATATCTAGCTCCTCTAAAGACCTTCCCAATTGGCCAATGGACTCTGGAAGTTCTCGTATCCAATGACAATTCCTCAATGACAAGCGTCGGAGTTTCACCAGCTCTCCAACTCCATCAGGGAGTTCGGTAATGTTTGAATTATCTACTTGGAGTATCGAAAGTGATGTCAGGTGTTCAAATGAATGGGGCAGGAGACTCAAAGATAAGCAATTGGAGGCAGAAAGAGTTTCAAGTTTCTTTGAATCACCTCCCAAGGGAATATCACGCACAGAAGTCTCATCAATGAGGAGCTCTTTCAAAGCTTCCAAGCCACCCAGTTCAGCAGGCAACATGTTGAGTTCAGTGCAGGACTTCAAATTCAGACAAAGCAATTGTTTGAGATCCCCGACAGAAGGATCTAAATAGACCAACCGAGAGCATCTCTCTAGAATGAGTATCTCCAAATTGGGGAAGTTAGAAAATGTAGGACTTATCAATAAGTCGGTACAACAGGTGAGATTTAAGACTTTCAATTGCTCCATCTGTGAAACAACAAACATCATAAGGTCAATTGCCAGATAATTAACAGAATAAATGCATGAGAGCAGTAGATAGGGAACCACCTTGATTTTCCTCCAACCACCCCAGTCTTCGGTGATTTTGCTCCATGAGAGATCAAGAATGACCAGGTCATTCAGACTAAATTCTGCTGCTTCAAAATCCCTTGGGCACTCTTGCCAACAAAGCCACCTTAACTTTGGAAATACATTTGCAAAATTTCCAGTCATACTCGCATGAATTAATTTCAAGAACCTTATGTTTGGCATGCTCTTGAAATTGGTTTCTGTAAATGTATGGAGATGAAGATTTTTGAAGTCAAAGCAAAGGGCTTCCACCTGTTCCATTCCCTACATTTGCCAAGAGTAACAAATCAATCCGAAGCTATAAAACACAATGGGAAAATTATGCCAAGTGATAAGGACTAAGGTGCCTTCTTTTCTGTCCATGCAAAGAAGATCTATAGATGGTAAAGTAACTGAAGAACTGGATAACAAATTAGACCTTATACGTCAAGGCTTTCATTTTACAGAAGAAAACAAATATTGAACCAAAAGCCTTTACCTCTTTCCTGTTAATTACTTCCATGTCGGTAACAAGTATGTATTGTCTACCGCATCTTCCGGGATATAGAGGTTCTTCTTGATCTATAGTTCTGCTGAGGCGCTTCAACAGTTTATGCATCCACAGCATGTTGTCTCCTCCAATTTTTGCTAGGGGAATCAAAACATGGTGAGAAGGCAAAAGATCTTGATCGGGCCACATATATGATGCAATATGACCGTCCACGCCATTGGCAAACCATACTATGTCCTAAAATATTTGTTTCTGCTTTTCATCTAATGCTTCATAACAGAATTTCAAAATCCCCCTACAGTCCTTCAAAATCTCTTGCGAGTTCTCGTTCTGCAGTTTTATCAAGTCCTCTATCTTCCTCCATTCTTTTATTGTTTTTCCATGTAGATATGAACCAATAACCTCAATAACAAGTGGAACCTGCCCTGTCACTTTGACAATATGCTTCCCAATTTCAAGATAACCAGGTATTGAAAAATGTGATCCTAAAGCATGCTTGCAAAAAAGTTCAAGAGCTCGATCATTATCCATCTCATTCACTTCATACATACGAGCCAAGCCTCGGGAAACATATGTTTGGAGAATTCCACCATTTTCTAAAGTAACAATTATTCGACTTCCGGGACCAAACCAGTCAAGCTGGTCTCCTACAAGATCATCAAGATGAGACTGTTCTTCCACGTCATCAAGGACAATAAGAACTTTTATAGTGCGAAATACGTCTTGGAAAAACTTGATTCCCCCTTCGAAGGAAGCAACATCTCCATCTTGTTCAAGAACATCACATATCAACTTAGTTTGCACGAACTGAATACCACCAACATTTCGTGTTGTTTCTCCAATCTCCGCAAGAAAGCTACAACTATTGAAACAAGAGGACAGTCGGTCGTATACGGCTTTCGCAATAGTTGTTTTGCCAATTCCATTAGTTCCATGGATTCCAACAATACGTGCTTCAACCTTATCATCCTCTATTTCCAATAATTTGATGACATCCTTCACTCGATCATCAATACCAATTACATGTTCAGTAGTGGCAACTAAACTCTGCAATGGCTCCAGAGGGAAACTAGGAGGTTTCAACTCCTTAAGATGTAGAAGTGGTGGAATCCGTTCCAAATTAGGACACTCCCATATCCTTAACGTAGACAGATTAGGAAGTGATGAGGGGGTACGAATATCACTTTCTGTATACTCCGCTATAGGTAGCTCACCAATTTCCAAATGCTTGAGGCTAGTGAGCTCCCCAAGTGATGGGAGACTTTTGCATCCTGCACAATCATATAACTGTAACTGAACTAACTTGGGCATGCAAGACATCCAGCTCGGAAATCTTGTGCCCCCATAGCGTTCTATTTCTAAGCTTTGAAGATTTAAACTTGGCTGCAGCTCTCGGAGTAGAATTTCATCGCTGTCTTTTCCGGGAAAGACTAATACTAGTGAAACTAAGTAATCTTTTTCCTTCAAGTTTGCAGAATTAGAATTTGCTACTGCATCTTTTATTTCTCCCTTAACTTCAATTCTAAGGTTTCCTTTCAAATTGTTTAACTTGTTCAACTCCCCTAGCCGACCGTAACTCTTTGGGCAAGAATTATCCCCGGGCAAAATGAAATCTGTTAGTGTGCGCAAAAGAGTCAACTTGCCCATCCCTTGTGGCATATAAGATAGAGCATTACAATTGCTAATCTCCAGATGCCTGAGGTTGACCAATTTTCTTATATCCCTTGGCAATTCTATTAGCTTGTAACACATATTGAGTTTAAGTACTTGCAAGGTTTGCAATCTTGTCATAGAATCAGGAAGTGTTACGATTGCTTCATTTTCTGAGAGATCTAGAAATGTCAGGTGCTTCAACTCACAAATGGAACTTGGCAATTTCTCAATACCACTATTCTGCCAAACCAAGGCACGCAAGAACTTGAAACAAGGGATGAGCATGCAAAGAGTTTTTTCACCGATTGGAGTTTGCAAAGAGTTTTTTTCACCCACTTGACCTGTTTTGATGAATGTCCTCAGATGTTCTGCCCCGCGTAGAGTAGTTGGAAGTCTCCATGAAAAAGATGAAGTTGGATCCCACGACACACGACGAGCTCTTCCACCAAATAACATCAGTAAGTCATCAATCCTTTGATACTCAGGATTAGTAACACGGCATGCTAGGTCATTCACTAAATCATGCATCTTACAAGACATCACATTTCCAAGTTCATCTTTAGTGCGGTCTTGAAAGAAGTTCCTCCTGAGTAGATCCATGAAATAGTCATGAGCAATATCTTCCATATCCCGATCTACGTCGTCTATGGGCTGGACAAGTCCTTCTGCTATCCAGAGACTTGTCAACATTAGTTTATCAATCACCCAATCTTTGGGAAACAATGAACAGAAGGCAAAGCACTGTTTTAGATGGCATGGGAGATATATATAATTAAGCTCAAGTATTGAATCTAAGTCCCAAAAATCTGCAGAAAATTTTGAGATCTCGTCCTCAAAATGTAACCACTCAGCTTCAGTTTTCTTGAAGAATAGACTTCCGATTAATCGTATAGCCAAAGGGACTCCATAACACTTCTTGACTATCCGTCTTCCGATATCTACCTTAATTGGATTTCAGTCTCTTCCTCTTCCTTACAAGCCATTCTCATCAATAAATGAAAAGACGACTCAATTGGAAGGGCCTCGAGACAATAAGATGGGGTTGTGCTCGTAAGGTCCGCAACTGACTGAAAGCCCGTAGTTATCAGAGTCTTGCTTCCTTGGGCACCTCCCATCAATAAACTTTTCAAGCTCCTCCATCGTATGGGATGTGCAGACCTTAGATCGTCAATAACTAGGAGATATTTTTGCAATTGCAACAAGTCATCTGCTCTCTCTCTTGTCTCTCTTCCACTGATTTTTCGCAATTTCTTCTCGAGATTACGGAAGTCATTTCCCGCACAGATCCATATCCTTAAATCAAAATGCTTCTTGACCATGTCATCTTCGTATAGACATCGAGCAAGAGCAGTCTTTCCGATCCCACTCTTACCCCCATATCGAAAGGACGGAAATTTGTTCATCGGTATCAGAGTCTAACAAGAACTTCTTGATTGCGCTTTTATCACTCTCTCTCCCTATTATCTCCTCATCGTACACAAAGGAGTCCGACCGCTCTCTGTTCCTCGATGCTCTTTTTGCTTGCACATCCTTCGCGCACTCCCGCAAGCCAAAAACCCTCCCTTTAGCAGCGATGGCTTCTGTTCTGTTCCTAATATACCACGTACGGGCGCTCATCTCGTGCTTGCTCGGCGATTCTCGTAATTGCATAACCTCAAGATTCCATTCCTCGAGTAAGTCCTCCGCATCATAGAAAGCATCTCTGAGACCGCGGAGCCATCGGTTGACTTTCCAGTCTCTGAGGCTCCGATTTTCCGCATCGGGCACTATAAGTTGGAGAAAGGAAACGGTTTTCCTGAGCTGGTCAAATTCGCCGCCAACGCCCCATAGTTTTCCATCATTTGGGAAATCATCAAGAAGTTTAGCTACTCTCAAGACGATTGCTTCCGCCATTAGCTCTTCGGGGGCGAAGTGGATCCCTGCTCCTCCTCTTTTTCTTTCGGGAGGATCCTCTAGCGACGCTAAGTAGACATGGGTGGTAATCCCATAAGTCGCGCAGGCTCCTATCCTATTCACAGCCGATCAGTGTCGAAAAGACGAAAATACCCTCACTTGACAATACAAGGATTAATAAAATGGAGCCTATCTTGCTCCCCTTCACCATTCTCTCTCCCCCCCCGTGACGTTAAAGATTTGTCAAGATCTATTATAAGCAGGCATGGGCAGTAATCCTACAGTATTTCCAAATCACATTGCTCTTAGGCAATTTTTAATCCTTCCACTGGTTGGTCGTTCGATTGGGCTCCATCAATTACGTATAAGCTATTCTCGCATTCAATTAATTAGATGTATAGCAATCCATAAGAGGGGGCAGGGCCGGAAATGAGGAAAATTCTGCCAAGTCCCAATCGCCATTCTTTTTTGAAAATTAGTTGGACTTAAGATGGTCAAGAGTTTTGCTTGGAGTTGCGACCGAAATGTCTGAAATGGCAAATAATTTTGGTAGATATCTTGTTTCACAAAATATGAATAAAAAAATAACGATTGCTTGTGTCCTCTAAAAAAAGAATGAAGGGAAAATATTTTTATTGTTTATGAAAATATTTAAATATAAATTTTCATCAGTAATAAAAATATTTTTCATTGAATAATTATTTCAAATGGTATAAATAATTATTTTTTGGATTACAAATAATTTATTTTCAGCGAAATAAATGGAGGCATAATATAGGAATTTTGTTTGAGCAGGGATCTATTGTGGAAAGAAATATGCTGCTAAACTCCGAGGCCCACTCGAGACAATATCCAACGGAATATCTTGAGAGGATTGAGACGTGCGTGTCAGCTCCCTTGATTAAAAAAGGGACCGCTAGGGGTAACCCTGGGACCTGTTGAACGGCATAGTTGGGCCGTGGCATTTGGTTCACATTT
This sequence comes from Angophora floribunda, assembly GCA_014182895.1. Lineage (NCBI taxonomy): Eukaryota > Viridiplantae > Streptophyta > Magnoliopsida > Myrtales > Myrtaceae > Angophora > Angophora floribunda. The sequence continues at coordinate 32,520,418 of CM024709.1, read as the reverse complement.
GGCTAGGGGATTTGATGGAATTGCTATTGAGGTGCATGGGACTGTGGTTGTGGCTAGATGATTGGTGGTGGATTCAGTTGAGGATGCGGAATATTCAATTGGGCAGGTGAGAAGGCTTGTTGCAACACTTGAGGTTGAAGATTTGGAAGTATGGATAGAGGCACCTTTTGTTGAAATTGATCCTGCCCCCTAGCCAAAGCTATTCTAGCTCCCAAGACCTCCATCGCAACAGGCAATACATTTGGCCGAGATACAGGGATGGGATTTGTCCGAGGAACCAAATTAACCTTTAGGGCATTTTCATTAATCACGAATGATGCATTCTGTTGAATCAATGGCGGAATAACTACCACAAAAGTTTGATCTATATTGGTATGGACATTAGCATTGATAGGTCCATCAGTTTGTGCAGTTGGAAGTGCTTCTCCTCTTTATAGGATCCTAACAAGAGGTAAGGCTAGTACACTTTGCCTACATTACCCAATGTTTTATGAGAAATAGATGATATAGGAACATATCAAGTTGAAACAGGAACATGCCTTGTTTGTGGCTGAACCGGTCCTACTAGAACTTAATTGAATCTCGTAGTCTCTTCTTCCTTACAAGCCATTCTCATCAATAGTTTTAAAGAAGAGTTTGAATAAAACGATAAAATTATGAATTCATTGCACATCTGTATTTCACACATTCCCTTCCTTGGCTGAGCCAACAACGAGCACTATTAGATATAGAAATTGGTACGTAAACAATGTAGTAGATTACTAGTGAGCATTTGAATATGCAAATCATATTTGACAAATAATTATCATGTGTCATATAAATAAATTTTGTGAACCAATTTTATTATAGTTGACATTACCTCTCGGCCATTCACAAGTTTTCTAGGACCTGAAAAAGCGCATTTTGCTTAAAGAAACCCCCACAAAGCTCACTCATGGGCCTACTTGTCAGACGTGGAATTCTCTTTGGGCTCATCCTCTAACAACTTATATGCGTGGAAACCCAAGCTAGTTGCGTTCAGTAATATTAGCAGCCGAGGTAAGAGTACCGGGAGTGAAAAATCATGCAACGAAGAGGCCTACTGTTTCCACACATCGATCTAATTGTAAACCCTATGTAAATACACGAGCAAACTGATAATCCCATAACTAACCAGCATCATGAATCTTTAAACAAAGTGCAATCTAAGTCCCATACTTCTTATCTTATCAGATGTAGTTCTAAACCTTCAAGAGTAAATGTAACATTGCATCTCCTCTTCGATTGACTCTCTCAGCGTGGTTCTCCATTTCCGTGAGTCGCACCTTGTTTGGTGATGAAATATGAGCCGCAAAAAGAAATAGTTACTTCATTTTTACCTTCTATTTTATTTCCCAATAGAAGAAAGATTTCCCTCCGAATTGTAATAACGGGCCCAGCCCAAGCCCAAGCCCATGTTCTTTCAAAGCCGGACTTCAGCGGACCATCGGTTTTCCCTTCTCCAGATGGCGCGCATGAAGTAACATGAAAAGAAAGGCAAGCGGTGACGAAAACAAGATATAGAGAGAGTGAGCTCACCGTGAATAGAGGGAAAAGGAACCGCAGAGTAGAGAGAGAAAGCTTGCGCGTACACACCATGGAGACCTTGCCAAACTCGATTAGCTTCGTTTCGTAAGACTGTAAGACTAATATGTTTCTTATTGTTGGTTCACAATTTAAACCGCACAATTTGATTCAATTCATATATAAACCGATTTGTTTCAGGGGTGTGAACCCAGTTAAAAAAAGATTCATTCAATTTAGTTGCGATTTATTTAAGATTCGGCTGCTGATGGACCAATATAGCTATGAATGTTTCTATCAAGTGTGTCACTCAATACTAATCTAAAATCTTGTGGTCTAGCAACTTAAATACACACACTGAACAACTGGAAGAAAGCTAAAAAAACGACTATTGGAAAAGTGAGGTTATTCTTATACGTTAAATATGTTATAACCATGCAAAACGCAATGTCAATCTTGACTGCACTTGCCCGTTAGTTTCTTCTCGATGGTGTAATTGAATGATCATTTATCGTATCCATTTCCTTCTCCTTCCTAGTATTGGTTTTTGGTGCTCATTATAGCACTCTTATATCCTGCAGAGCGTCTAGCCCTTATTAGGTAACGACGAGCAGAAGCTGCCAAGAAGCCAGAAGAAGAGAAAGCTGGTAGAGCCTTTGAGGCCGCTATATTTTTGTCATTCTAGTTTCACCCTTATCACCAAAACTGATTCATAAACTCTCTTTCATCTACAGCCAAAGAACAGAAGAAGGCAGAAGCTCGCAAATGATTCTTAGAGAGCACACGGAGCAGTGTTCTCTTGGTAAAAAAACAAAAAGAATATGTGAAGATTAAGGACGTTACTTTTCTATTTTAGTAAATGGAGTAAACAGTATATTTTATCTTCCCAGTAAGTATAACTATTGAAAGGATGTGCTACTGTTCTCGATTGGCCTTCCTATGAGTAGAGGCATTTCTGGTGACTATTTAGAAAACCTACAATGTTTGGCTTGTTTGCAGAGCAATGTTTTGCTCAGAAATTGCTACGGCAGGTGACTGCTCTTTCTGGTGCTAGTTCAAGCTAAGAACCGTATATAAGGATGATGCTGATGAAAAGATGATTAGAACAATAGGCACTGTGATTACAAGAACAAGGCTATTTGTGTTGGACTTCATTATCAACTGCCATGATCGCATGCTGCCGTCCACTGTCTCCGTTCAATGTGCCCAAGTTTGATTTTGAAGTTGGAATATGATGTTTCAAGGTTAATTCAATCTTTTATGACTATACGTGAGAAATATCGCGCACTCATTTGATGAGGACTTCTCAAATATTTCAAAGAATAGAATGTACTTTTTTACTCGAGGGACAAAATTGGCTGTAGATGGTGAAAATTTATGGCGATATTAAAATGTCACATGACGTGTACCCTTGGCATCATTGTCCAATCAAAATTCGGACATGTCCCACAAATTACTAATGTCACCAGTAAAATAAGCATTGGTCAATCAAATAGAATTGTTGCTGTGTATCATCATTTCGATGAAAAAGATATTAACAGTGCCTTTTGTCCCTCGAATAAGAAAAAGTGTTTTTTATTGGGAAATTCGAAAGGTGATGCCTTTACTGTCCTCAATGTGCCGTTTTTTGGGACATCTTCTAGATGAGCCATTATAATTGGGATTTGGCCAACTTTCTATAGCATTAGATGGCCCAAAAGTTTCTTCTCTATAGTCATGGTGGATCTACTGGGTTGGAATCAGGTTTAAAGGTGCTTCCCCTAGCCTGACCACGCAAGGGAGGTAAATGTAATGCAGACTGATGTATGGACGACTTTGTTGCTGAAACATGATGAAGAAGATGGAAAAAACGTTTGAGAAAAATGCGTGAATCTCTCACAACTCTTTGCTCTATTTGCCGGGAACGACTAGACTACAAACCCCAAATTTTCCGTTTACTTTCTTCACCAAGAAAACGTGTTTTTCCTAAGGAGTAATGGCTTCTGTTAATTATGTTGATTGTGTTAAAACACAGGAACACCAGAAAATGGGTCTTGTACGACTACTGTCCACCCTAAATGAAATAAACTCTCTGTCCTATGATCTGCTCTCGTTCTTTGAAGGAAACATATCCGGGTGCTTAATGTAAGCCTGAGCTACATATTTTTTCGAAAAACATCTAACAAACATAGATACGGTATTAGCTTGCCTAATTACGCAATGATTTGTCAAGGCCAGCTCTACCTCTGAAGCATTCCGGGACAAAACCCGTCTTGAGGCATGAAACTCAAATGCTTCGCGACTTGGTTGACCAGATGGTTCATTACTCTGACTACTTTGTATGGATTTACTGCTTTCTCATTTGGTTTTCGTCGCCAAATGTCCATGGTTTCGTCTATGATGACATCATGTTTTCAGTATGCGTTCTCAAGATTGAGACTAACTTTGCGGCCCTACACTTTCCAATTCGAATCAAACAAGGAGCTAAGGCTTGTGTGCTCGATAAATCAACTCAGATATAGACGTGATGACAGTCCTAATGCAATGCAATTTTGCTTGTTCCGGTTGCATCTAATGAATGTCTTTTTGATGGTTGATCTAGTATACTACCTAGGAGCAGCAAACTGGAGAGAGAAAGAGGAAGAGGAAGGAGCATGAAGCTATCAGTGTGAAGAAGCTAGAGAAATCGGGACCCTGGAAGAGTGTGCCGAAGCAAATGGGTGCCTGCCATGCACAATTTATTTGTAAATTTTCATCAGTGCTTCAAAGATTTCTGAGGATTACTAATTTCACCTTGGACTTCAAATGATTTTTTTTTTTTTAACTCCACCATTTGGGCCTCTTCCATAAGGCAAGCTGGGCTGGAAGCGAAGTCCAGGGAGAAGACTGGCACCGATCTCCTGACCGTACTCGACCTCTTTGCTGTCTAGGAATGCCACAATCCCCCTGCATTTGAGCTGGTTGTAGGGGTACTCGACCAAGTTGTCGCATGTGTCTGATCCTTTGAAGCCGATGAACACTTGATGGCGAACCATTGGAACTTGCACGACCAATTGCAACACAGGCTCTGGCTCGAATGGTGATGAAGATGATCGAACTTGATTGAAGTCGTTTGGAATTCACAAATCTGAATCTGGAGCGTTCACCTCATTACCCCTCTTAGTCGTAGTCTTAGTCTTGCCCCGAGTGAAGACTTGTTCACTTCCCCCTCTTCTTTCCTTTTCTATTTTATTCGTTTTGATGTTTTTGGCAGATCTATCCTTGCAATCGCCGGGTCAGGATCTCCCCAAGGGAAATGATTAGACTGCCTGCAGCATTTAGTAAAAATATCACATCATTTTACTGTGTAACAATCAAAATTCAATTACATAACAACAATAAGTCAGACAAGAAGCAGCCTGGTACCCTGCACAATTGGATTACCTACGCGACACCATATCTCTTCTTTTGCATAGACCTTTGCATTTAGCTTTTTCTCCGTAGACAAGAAGTCCGAAACTTTGTAATCCTCTATACATAAGGTCCTAAACTATATGAGCTGTCAAAAAATACGGGAAACACATTTCAACATCTGCTCTTGTCCACCTCTTTTTTATCTGTCCTGTTTTCGTAACCTAGAGGCATAGGCATAAAGACCGTATGACCCAGAGAACCAAGAACACCTTACAAGTCGAACCGGTTAAGTTTGGGTCTTTGGGCTTATGCAGTTTGTCCTGATACAGAGCAATATATACATAATTGGTAGGATTTAAATAGGCACGATCTTTAGTTTCCAAGTTGAAAATTCAATATTGCAACCTACTACCAGGATTTCCTCTCTCTCTCTCTTTCTGTGCTTTTATTGTACTTTTTGTCAGAATACACCAACAACATACTCTCTAACCCGGTTTTTGTCGTTAACGATTGATCATAGCATTCCAACCAAACAGTGTGATGTACATGGACACACAAAAAGAGGCATTTAGAATTGGATGATTCATAATAGGCTCCCTCTAATTTAAAACTTTGCACTTAGTCAACGTACCTCCTTCAAGCTAATAACAGGAGAAGGCATTAGACTTCATCCTGAAAAATGGGTTATCAGCTCTACCTAATCTATGAACTTTTTTTTTTTTTTTTTTTTTTTTTTTTTTTTTTTGGTCGTGAAAAAAGTTTGCATTGATAGTCAACCATAGGGAACATTACAGTCAGTTCCTGCATCTAAACATAACAAGGAAAATAGTGGTTGTGGCGGCAAGAGAACCCAATCAAGGGGAAGAGTCCCGGATCGATGGGTTTTGGCGATCCAGTCGGCGGCCCTATTCGCGTCTCTCGGTTCAAAAATCAGCTGGGTATTCGGCAGACGGCCCAGCAACTCTCGGCAGTCCAGTATGATGCTTTGTAAAGCCCATGTCGGTTCGGCTTGGCCCAGAATGGCCTGTACTGCAGAGAAGCAGTCGGAAGACAGAATCACGTGCGGGTCTCCTTCAGTTGAACGAAGTCTTCTCCAGTTAGAGTAGTTTGAGTTCCGGTTGTCTTCTACCCACTTCAACCCCGCACGAACTGCTAGGGTTTCCGCCATCTCAGCCGATTGAGCATGGATCTCCATCGCAAATCCGTCAAGGAGCACCCCATCGCTGCCTCTACAAATCCCAGCTACCAATCCCTTCAGATCCGAGGCCGACCAGGAGCAATCGGTGTTAAGTTTCACTAAGCCGAACGTCGGAGGAATCCACTGCTCGCGGTGAGTCCTTGCTGCTTCCGGTTTCTGTGCGTTCCATTTCTGCTGTAGTTGGTTAGTAATGATCGCCTCTTGTTTGACGCAGGTCGGGTTGGGCGTGCGTCCCTGAAATAGCAGCGTATTCCGAGCCTTCCATGTTAACCAGAGGGTTGTCGAAAACAGGGCTTTGTCCTGCGCCAATCTATGAACTTTCAATGCCACTTTTTTGGATGATGCTACGTTCGTCTAAGGAAATAGAACTCCAAATTTTGACCGAGAGAATAGTTTCCAAATGCTAGTGAAAATAATACCAATCAATCCACAGAACAGGCATCATCATCATCGTCATTTCATTCCACCCCGCCAAATTAGGGAACCAAATTCGGCAAATGAGAACACCCGCACCCCCCACAGTCAGAATTTTCCCTTTGGAATGTCTGCCAAGATGCATTGCCAACAATAGACAAATCTATATTCAGGCGAAAGATATTACCAGACCCAAGTTGCCCAATCTGGGGCCAAGAAGCGGAGACAATCAAGCACCTATCCGGGCGTAACAGGCAAAGAAGCGTGTCTCCAAAGCAATTGGCAATAGAGTCGAGGCTAATACGATTCTTGGGTCTATTTGCCGATGAACAGACTTAATTACAAACTCCATTTTCCATGGGGGCTGTTTGCTCTAAATACGTTACATTTAATCCTGTTACTTCTTCAAAAGTGCGTTTCTGCTGAGGAATTTGTTAATTTTGTTCTTCTAATTGCGTCAAACTAAAGGAAAACCAGAAAAAAAAAAAAAAAGTCTTGTACGACTACTATGCACCCTAAGTGAAACAAAATCCTTCTTCATCCTACAACCTGTTTTTAGTTGTTGGAGAGTCTACAGACGCGGTCCTTGAAGGATAAATAACAGGGTGCTTCATGGACCCCAGAGTGCCGTACCCGTTCAAGAAACATCTAGCAAACATAGATATGCTTATTCGCTTGCCTAATTACGAGATGGTTTTGTAAGGGCTGTCTTCAATATCTTGGCTCCTATTTGAGCACAACACATGAAGCAACCATATTTTCAACTAGGAAGTCCATTTGGGTTTAGCAGCAGCCTGCCTGAGTGTCCATGAGGCTTGTTTTGCATGTGGCACCTATGCGCAATCTGAATAAAAGCATAGGATGACAGCAAGCAGTAAACCAAGGAAATGGCAATAGGTCATTCAAACTCAACTTCTTGCATTTCCAAAGAAATTCCCTGTGCTTTGTCCTCTTATCAATTCAAACTGAATTTAACAGTATATGCTTGTAGTCCTAGGACGTATATCTTTCTTTCTTTCTTTTTTGGATTGGTAATTAATTTAGGTTTGAGTTTACCTCAAAATTAACCCAGAATTGATCACAGCATCCCAACCAAACAGTATTATAATGGACACACAAAAAAAGGCATTTCGAATTGGATAATTCATATTAGGCTCATTCTAATTTAATTACTTTCTAATCAACGTTAAAAGATGAAAGCACCCTCATTTAGATAATACAATAATTAAGATCGAGTACTGATGCCACCAAGTCCATTTCTCTATGAATGACGACATTAACGACTTTTGAGGATCCGTAATCTCCTTGAACGGAAGTACACATGGCATTGCGATGAGAAGGACATCGGTGATGATCCTCCGGTATTTGCCAAATCACATTGCTCTTAAGCGATTTTCGATCCTTAACTCGCTTCGTCGTTCAAGGGCTCCAATCAAAAAATTCCACTTATCTCTTTTTGAAAACCAGTCGGGAGTTGAGATGGCCAAGCGTTTGTTTTAGAATAATGACGTGATCTCGTAATGATAAATAATTTTGGCAAAGTCTTGTTTGGAGTACATGTATCTAATTTGAAAAAGAACCAAAAAAAAAACCGATCTACGAAAGTGTCCACCGGAAAGATGAATTAGGATTATGGGTTTGGGAAATAATCAACGTTAAAAAAAAAAAACGATCTATGAAAGTGTCGTGCATCGTCTTTGTTGGTAATCCAATGAAGCCTAGGACAGTTTATAATCTCATTGCTAAAGTTTACTGTGAGAGAGTTTAATTTGAGCCCTCATTTTGGACCTCCTATCGAAGTGTAATTAAAAATTATTCACAATTAGTCATAGTCGATTATGAAAAATGAGAATAAAATAAGATCCCGGACATCAGATTTATAAGCAACAGCAATTCATTGCTTATCCCAAAAGAACAGTTAGCTGCTCAGTTCATAATTTGTATTTGGGTTATATTGCATCCCACTAGCTGGCATGCTCAGGTTTAATATTGGGGTCTAAATAAGTTCTTGCATATCAATTATCAGGAGCATCTGAGGTTTCTGTATGAATCTCATATGAGACGAATCCAACTAGGAAGAATGGGACAAGACAATGGGAGACCTTTTTGTCTTTACATTTCTTTTCTTCTCCTTCCCATATTGATCAGAAATTTGTATTGGTCAATAAGAACCGAATCGTAAATGAATCACGACTGAATTGGATGATTCTTTTCAACTTGGTTCACACCCTCGACAAGAATCATCCACTGAACAACTAGATGAAAGCTAAAAAATGCACGTTGGAAAAGTAAGGATATTCTTATATGTTATAACCATTCAAACTACGAAGTCGATCTTGACTATACTTCACCGTCGGTTTCTTCTCTTTGGTTTTGTTGAATGATCATCCATCGTATTCATTTCCCACTCCTTTCTAGTATTGGTTCTTGGTGCTCATTGTTGCACTATTATTTCCTAGAGAGAATTTTGGCCCTAATTAGGCAACAATGAGCAGAAGCTGCCAAGAAGCGAGAAGAAGAGAAAGCTGGTGAAGTCTTTGAGGCTGATATATTCAAAAACTCTCTTTCATATACAACCAAAGAGCAGAAGAAGGCAGAAGCTCGCAAATGATCCTTAGAGAGAGTGCACAGAGGAGTCTCTTGCAGAACAACAAAAAGAATATGTGAAGATTAAAGACAATACTTTTCTTTTGTTGCAATTGGTGCAGACAGTTAATTTCTCTTCCCAATATTACTACCAAAAGCAGGTGGTACTGTTCTTGATTGGCCTTCTCTATGTGGAAAGGCGTTTGTGGTGACTATCTAGAAAATCTACGATGTTAAGCTTGTTTGCAGAGCAATGTTTTGCTCAGAAGTTGCTACAGCAGGTGACTGCTCTTTCCCATGCTAGTTCAGGCTAAGAGAGTTCTGGAAATAAGACCACAGAAGTGCATATGAAAAGGATTGATTTAAACATAACCGATCTAAGGCTCTTATCACTTGACTCTATCCAACCATGAATCATGATAAGAAATTTCAGTTTTTTCAGTTCATCCGAGGAAACAGATCTTTCTTTACGAGTAAAAAGGATTCAAAATATGAATGGATAAAGTTATTATATCTGATTCTGTGACCATAACTGGAAAATCTTCCATCAATTCAAGAGCGAAGGCAGATGTTTCCAGACGTTGGTCTGGGGTTCAAACTCTCTTCGAGACTCGAATCTACTTTAAGCAAACAGATGTATAAGGTCGAAGCCAACTTTCCCTGAAAATGACTCTGGAAGACACAATTCCTGGGTTGCATTCCAAAACAAAACCCATCTTGAAGCATATAGAACTCAAATGCTTCACGACATAGTTAATCAAATGCGGTGTTACCATGTCTACTTATGTAACGATCTGATGCTTCCTTATTAGGTATTTACAACCAAATGTTCATGGGTTGGTCAAGGATGATATTGTATTTTCTGTATGTGTTCTGACAATTGGGACTGCCATGCGCTTGATAAACTAACTGGGATGGAGACCCGATGACAGTTCCAACACAAGGCAGTTTTGCTTGTCCCCGTTGCATCTCAATAATTTCTTGTGGATGGTTGATTGAGATAACACTACCTAGAAGCAGCAATTCAGAGAGAGAAAGAGGACGAGGACAGAGTTTGAACCCACGAGATGATGTGAAGAAGCCAGAGAAATGGAGACCCTGGGAGAGTGCGATGAAATAAATGGGAACCTGCCATGCCCGACCTATTCGTGCATTTTCATTCGTGCTTCCAGAAAGGTTTCTGAATATCACTTGGTCCAGGTGCAAAGGCAAGACTTCGACTCAAAATGAACAAAATCAAGAACCTAGTGGTTCGAATCCATTTGTGTTTGCTATGAAAGAGATGAGCCTTTCCTTTCTTGACATTTCACTTTTTAAATGAGACTCCTTTTATGAGGAACTTTTAATTTTCGCCATTGTTAAGTTTTGCGCAACTGTGCCTTTCCCTCTCAGTTCAACATGTACTTGCAAATGACTACCATGTAGGCTTCAACCACTCCCCCCAAGTCTTTGCAACCAAAACATTTTGGATTCCTATGGACGACCAACAATCTCCAAAACTAAACCATCTTGCTTGCAAATTCGAGACTCCAGTAGGGATCCAAGTGAGAAAAATCCTAGCCACTTAAAGCCATCACTTCACATTCTGCCACATTTTCAGCAATGTAATGAACTCCTTCTGTCACTTCATATTCTTCATCCAGCATGGTGCATATACAATATGTGTCATGAAATATTCGTGCACTCAAAAAGATCTCTGTTGGCCGCTAGGATTGTCTCTATCTTCCAATGAGACCAGGAAGCTCCATTCCAAAAACAACAGTTGCACTGGGACCATTCATCTCTGGAGGTCAAGACCTCATTGACTGTTCAATCCACTAAATTCATGAGGGACAACCTTCCTTTAATATCTAGGGTAGTGAGTGAATTCATGAATTTGCAAAAACCATTTACAGGAAAATAAAAGTGAATGACAAGGCAATACAAGCTTCAACGTAAAGATTACTAAATCCTTGCACATTTTTTTTGACAGACCAACAAAAGTGAAGACGTGCTATGAGTATTAGAAAAGTTAGAACATGACAGAACTAGGGAGAGGACCACTATAACAATGAGAAACGACACAATGTGAAGCAACCATGTCTTGAACTAGGAAGTCTCGGTTGGGTTTAGCAACAGCTTGCCCGTGTTTCCTTGAGACTAGTTTTGCATCTGGCACCTATGTACAACCTGAATTAAATCATAGGATGCTATATACAGCAAACCAAGGAATAGCATTAGGTCATTCAAACTCAACTCCTTGCATTTCCAAAGAAATTCCCTCTGCTTTGTCCTCCATCACTTCAAATTGAACTTGGCAGTATATGCTAGAAGTCCTAAGATGGGGGACCATTGTATTTGTAAGTACTGAACTAACAAGATAAGATAACAGACTTTTCTTCCTTACTGCTGATGATAGCCCTGAACGATAAATGAAGACAGGGAAAGGAAAGAAATAGAAGAAAAAAGAAATTACATAAAAAAAAAAAGGCTCAATAAGACAAATAAGAAACAAAGACAACTAAAGTGACCCCTGCCAATCATGAGTTGGCAAGAAAAGAGAAAATGTAACCCTTTGCATAGATGATGGAACATGCTGATACAAAAATACTCACATAGTTTGAGAAAAAACTGGACATATAAAAATCAGAGATCAAAGAAGTAAACTGCAATAAGAAGGTCCAGATATATGTTGTCAAAAGAAGAGTAGTGTCTCCAAGCACACGGGGATCAACACAGTTACAAGATCTCACCTTTGTTGAATAACTCATACTTCAAATGTTTGGAAGACGCTTCATGTTCAAGCTCTTTAGAAACATAACTTGACATCACAGGATCATCATTTTGTTGATAACAAGGTCTCTGCTAGAGCGAAATTATGAGACCGTCTGCTTGTCAATGCCAACATCTAACTCAAGGATGTTGAATTGCCCATAATCTTTGGCAAGCACACAAGAAATTTCAGTGTATTTTAATCTCAAGATTCTCAACGAAGACAATCTTGCAACATCACAAGTTCCACTCATACTTCCGCAGGAGGTGAAAGCCAACTCTTCAAGATTCTTAAGATCTGTTACGGCTTCAGGAAATCCTTCTAGGAAAGTACGAATCATCTTTAGCACCTCAAGATTTTCCAAATCCTTGACAGAAGAAGGTAATTCCTTAATTAAGGTGTCCGACAGGTCCATTTCCTTTAGCAGAACAAGCTCTCCAATGACCACTGGAAGTTCTTTTAGTTTTTTGCAACTGCTTAAAGTAAGCTTCCGAAGATTCTTTAAGAATGTAATAGAATCGACGTCAACCAAATCTTCACATTCACAAGCACTGAGAATTTTAAGTGCAGGCAGAGAGCCATCCTGGAATTCAAGTCTTTCAATTTTAGTTCCATCCATGAAAAGCTCTTCCAATTTTTGCAGGGAGCACAGTGCCTGTGGCAAACATCTAAAATATGTGCACCGCCTCATGTTCAAGGAAACTAGATTCACTAAGCCAGATGTCGATCCATGATTTGTTAGATCTCCTACTAAACAATTTTCCAGGATCAGACATTCTAAATCCACTGAGTCGGAGAATTCCAGAGACGCAATGATCAAAGGACAATCTTTTGCGTTCAAGACTTTCAAAAGCTTAGCCTTCTGCAAAAACGACATGATTCACATGTTTAGTTACTACTTCAACTATAATGTCTTAAGATAAAGTACAGAGCACACATTTGCATTAAAAAAGCACACAAGCATATAGATGCCTTACCGACATCAATTTTCTCCAGTCTTCCAAGCTCAATTGGACTTGGCTTGAACACAAGCCGAGAATTACGAGCTTCTCCATATTCAATGCAAACAGCTTAGATTTCTCATGGCATCCATGCCAATCAAGCCATACGAGGCTCGGAAGAAGATTCTCAGGATTTCCTTCAATATCAACATTGTCCAACTTAAGAAACCTCACATTCGATAGACGACGCAAATCATCACAATATAAACGGTTGATTGCCGGTTCATCTTGATTCAAATTAGGGGTTACACGAAGAGCTTCAACACTGTTGGTAACCTACCAATTTGGTGAAAAAAAGAGAGGTGCAAATTAGAACGAAAATGTATGCAATGAAATGATAATATTATGATCACCGTATACAGAGGAAAACTTAACAAGAATACTGGAGAAATTTCAGGGTGATTTTACCTGCCTTTGCCGCAATGTTGTTTCTACATCTTTATAATCCCACAGCCTGCTGCGCAACCCAGGGTTTCCAGGGTTTTCATTCTTGACCATAGCTCTTCCCAGGATTTTTAGTTGTTCATGCATCAAAAACTTATTTCCTTCTCCAATTTCTAGAAAAGACATATTTTGAAGTTCATCAACACCTATATTTGGGTAACATTGACAAGCATTCCACATGTAAAAGGGGAGGGTCTTTTCAACCTGTGTAAAGAAACATGCTACATCGAGGAAAATTTCTCTCGTGGTTTGCCCCAAATGATTATAGCTTTCGGTCAACACTCGTTCCACATCCTTCCTCAGCTCTCCTTCTTGTTTTTGCGCAGTCTCTTCCCATATTGCTTTGCTCTTCTTATACAAATATTTCCCCACCATTTCAATAGCGAGAGGAAGATTTTCAACTGCAGACATGATTTTGCTTGTTAGAAGACCGTAGTCCTCTGGGGGATGATCCGATCAAAAAGCATGCTTATAAAAAAGTTTAAGAGCATGATTTTTTATCCATGGATTTAACCTCATGTTCTCTAATTTCTTGAACGTTGTAATGTACAGTGACATCCTTGCATCTACTTGTTAGGATGATCCTGCTTCCCTGACCAAACCAACATAGATTTTCAGCCAATGGTTTGATTTGTTCGAAGTCGTCCACATTGTCCAGGACAATGAGAACTCTTTTTGTTTGGAATAGGAATTTTATCAATTTGGCGCCTTCACTGTAGGATTCCACCTTTGGACAGTCTCCTCTCTTGAGATCTCGAATTAACTTCTTTTGCAGATATACCATTCTGTTTTGTTCAATCACATCCCTAACATTTTCAAGAAAACTGCAACTATCAAAGAGGCGGTTGATTTGGTTGTATACCTCCTTTGCAAGAGTGGTTTTGCCGACTCCCGGCAGACCCCATATTGCAACCACGCATCTGCCCACTGTCTTCTGTCCCTGTACAACTTGTCCTTCCTGATTATCCACGCCAAGCTTTCGCATCATCTCTTGCACGTCTCTGTCTATTCCAACTAAATTTTCAGTCACCTCTTGCTTATCCGTTCTCAAGAGTTGCTGGAGTCTGGAAACGACGTTATCTAAAAGGTCGTGATACCTACAAAAAGAAAGACTGAGTTTGTATTTCTTTTTCTTTTCTTATAGACAACGGATGGAGAGAGGCGAGGAGCGCTGTCGATCCCTCTAGAAGTTATCCCAAGGCTTATGTTCCCACACCACTTACGTAATGTTCGGATTTGCTTTCTGATTGAACCCAAGAAAAAAAAAAAAACAAAACAAAACATGCTAGTGACTGCAACATTAGAGAGAAGACAAGACGAGAAGGGAAAAAAAATCTCTAGAAGATCATCGAATTTCAGAAAGAGAGTGGTGAGCATGTTGATATGCTAGTCAATTCTGCAATTTTTTTCATTCCAAAGGCTAAACAAGTAAAGCGAGACCGATCGAGCCGTCAGACTTACCCACTGTCCACATGCTCCACTTCAAAACCCAAATTCTCAGGAATATCCTCCAGAGCGTTCTTCCACTTTCTGATCGTCTCGGCATCCTTGCGTCTCTCGTGCTTGATGAAGGCCCTTCCATATTCCTCCTTCAGATATTTAACAACGCTGGGCTTGACGCCGTAGAAAATGGGGAGAATGGGTTTCCCCGACTCCACCATCTGGGCAACTTCCATCAGGCAAGCTGCGCTAGAAGCGAAGTTCTTGGAAAAGACGGGGACGCCGATGTCGGAACGCTTGATGGCTTCCCGAATCTTGGTATTGATCCTTTCACCGGGCTTGATCTCTTCGCGGTCTCTAAATGCCACAATCCCGGAGTCTCTGAGGTGGACATAGAAGCAATAGAGGAAGTTGCGGCGGACATCCGGTCCTCTGAAGCTGAGGAACACATTGTAGTTACAAACGGGCAACTCTTCAGCAGTAGTAGCGTTAGCTGATGATGAGGGACCACCGGAAACACAATTACCCATTAGCGTACACAGACACTCTGGCGCGAATGGAGATCAAGACGATCAAACTTGGTTGAAGTCGTTCGAGTTCATAACTCTGAATCTGGACCGTTGACTTCGATTCTCTTTTAGTCTTCGCTTGCTCCAAGTGAAGAGTGAAAACCTGTTTATCCTGTCTCTCCCCTTTTCTTTTTCTTTCGCAGTTCTATCCTTCCAATGACCTCTTCCTGGGGTCAGGATCTCTCCGAAGGGAAATCATTACTCTCTATACTCTATCCAGCGTATAAAAGAGTTATTAGATTGCTATACTCATTGATTATTGCTGCCGAAGGGAAATTTAATAGATATACTAAATTCATTGAATAATCTCAATGAGTAGGCCAACCAGCCCGGTATCCCGTACAATTGTCTTATTATCCTTCATACACCTTTTTTTTTCCCTTCCATAGACCCGAATTTTGTAATTCTCCTAACATAAGGTCGCATATTTGACAGCTGTTTTAGAAAATGGGAGAGTACGTTTCAACACCTACTCTCGTCCCCCTCTGTTTTATAACCTTTTTTTTTTCTTGTTTTTGTAATCCAATGGCATAGACTTAAAAACCCAATTATCAAAAATCGAGTAACGAACTACAATTCTCGTGAATCAATTAAGTTCAAGGCTTTGGTCTACACATGTGGGGAAAACTGTCCAAAAGTCCTAAACATTTTAGTTTTACCAATTATGTTATAAATATTTTCATGTTTTATCAATTGAGTCCATTGGGTCAATTTTAACCTAAATTCATTGACATGCATGATGGTCATTTTATGTGGTACGGCCAACGTTAACATTGATATTTTTAATAATTTAATAATTTTTATGGTTTTTTCCTTTTCTTTTTTGGGGGGCCGTGGTTTAGAGTTAGGCTAGCAAGGGTGGCCGGTTGACCTGTGCCGAACACAAGTGAGGGCCAACTCTAGGTGAGGGCTTCTCAACCCTCACTGACCCTAACTCCAAAAATTGAAAAAGCAAAGAAAAAAACCTATAATTTTTTTTTTAAATCACTAAAATATTATTAAAAAATATCCATGTCAGCGTCAGCCAGCGTCCACATTAGCGAATTCCAACCAAAATTAGTCAAATGAACTCAACTAGCAACAAGTGAAAATGTTTAAAACTCAATTGTCCAAATCGAAAGGTAAAATAAGTTTAGGATTTTTATTTTTTTTATAATTTTTCCATACATGGAAGCTGACCCAAAGTAGTGTGTATACCTTTTATGGGGTTTAAACGGATGACTTTTTATTTTATTGTCCACGTAAATATTTAAATATAAATTATTGTGAATAAAAATACCGCCTTTTAACAATACAGGGATTAAGATTGAATAACCGTGCCACCATTTCCCGTTTCGTCCATGACGTTAAAGACACGTGAAGATGGATCATATTCATGAACAGAAGTAAACATGGCATTGCAATGAAAGGACAGTGGTACTCCGACAATATTTCCAAATCCCATCGCTATTAGGCGACTTTCAGTCCTTACACTATTGTTAGGTCGTTCCATTGGGCTCCATTAAACACGCATACTCTGTCTCAACAATCAATTTGTGACAGTCCTGCGAGGCATGGAAGTAAAGCTCCGCCTTGAAGATAACGAAGAAAGTAAGAATGAGAATGAACCGAATTTCATATCGCCCGAAGACAGTAAGGTGATGTACCTTATAAGATATGGCACCAATCTTAACTTACAATGATGCCTTTTTTGGGTGAATCCTAGAAGAACAAAACCCTAAGGGCAATGGCGGTGCGGCTATGGCCCAAAGCGGCTAATATTATTGCAAGTAGGGCTAGCGGTTGACCCTTACAAAAGGTATTAGAGCCCAATGCAGTTGAAAATGTGTGGTTTAAGGATGAACCACACAGAAGCTAGTGGGCCTATGATGACATTGGTCTTGCGAGGGATGGAGTGTCGCTCCACCTCGAGAATGGTGAAGAGAGCGGGACATGAACCGAATCCTACATCACCTAGGGACCAATCTTAACTCACATAGTAAGATAATGCGCCTTACAATGTGTGGCACCAAGCAGAGATAAGACGAATCCCACATCACCTAGGGATAGTAAGATGATGTGACTTACAAGGTGTGGCATTGGTCCTGCGAGGGATGGAGTGTAGCTCCACCTTAAGGATGGTGAAGGGGGTAGGAGAAGAACTGAATCTCACATCGCCTAGAGACTAGTCTTAACTCACATAGTAAGGTGATATGCCTTACAAGGTGTGGCATTAGTCTTAACTCGCACTGAAGTCCTAGGATGATATGTGGCGACAATCTTAACTCACATAGTAAGGTGACTAGTCTTAACTTGTGGCACTAATCTTAAATCGTAGTGAGGTCTTAAGATGATATGTGGCGCCAGTCTGAACTCGCACAATAAGATCATGTGCCTTACAAGATGTGGCACTGATCTTAACTCGCAGAAAGATTTTGTCTAGGCGAAACCTAAAAGGACAAAGCCATGAGGGCTTACAAATGATATCAAATCAAGCCCAACCAAAAATTGGGTGGTTCGAGGAAGAACCAGACAAAAGCTGGTGGGCTCATAACGATCCGGTCTTACGAGGGATAAGAGTGCGGCTTTGCCTCGAGGATAGTGAAGGGGGCAAAGATAAATCATATTCCACATTGCTTGGGGATATGTGGCGCCAGTCTTAACTTGCACAGTAAGGTGATATGCCTTAAGAGATGTGGCACCGGTCTTAACTCTTGGTAAGGTCTTTTCTAGGTGAAAGCCAGAGGAACAATGTCATAAGGACTTACAAATGATATCGAAGCCAAGCCCAACTGAAAGTGTGTCAACGAAGAATCAAATGAAAGTTGGTAGGCCTATAACGACTCGGTCCTACGAGGGATGGGAATGCGGCTTTGCCTCGAGGATGGCAAAGGGGGCGAGGATAAATCAAATCCCACATTGCCTAAAGATAGCAAGGTGACGTGACTTACAAGGTGTGGCACTAGTCTTAAGGTCTTTTCTGCGTGAAGCCCAGAAAAACAAAATCGTGAGGGCGATGGCAATGCAATTACAGCCCAAAGCAGATAATATCAATATGAGTGGGCTAGAGGTCGGCCCTTACACAATTTATCAGATCAAGCAACAAATCATAAGAGGGGGTTTGCAAATGAGAAAAATTCAGCCAAGCCCAACAACCATTCTCTTTTGAATATTCACTTGGAGTCGAGATGGTCAAGTGTTTATGGATGATATAGATCAAGTTATTCCCCGACAACCATTCTTCGTTGAATATAAGTCGGAGTTGAGATGATCAAGAGCCTATGGAGGATATAAGATCAAGCAATATCATAGGCTCCGATTCTATTAGCATGTGAAGTCAATTGAGTTGGTCATCAAACTATTAGGCACTTTTAATGTTTGAGACTCATTTCCATTTTGTGCATAACAATAATGATTTGTCATATCAGTTGGTGTGAATAACCCAACATTTGTTTGATTTTAGATTTTTATTATCGATTAATATTACGAAAAACCATAAATTGATATACCTATGATAAATTTATTATTTATTATTTTTTGTTAAATTTTGTCGTTAAATTAATGAATTGAATAACACGTGACAATTTATGGATGAATCAATTTGAGATTTTACACTCCATCTGTTACAAGTGCACCAGTATTATGATTTTTCATGGTATTAATCAAATTTAATGGAAACTAACGGGGTTAGAACACTAGGAGTGCCACAACTTTCATACGGCGTTCACTTTGGTGCCAAATTTTTTTTTTAAGTGCCACAAGTTTGAAAAAGCGTTCACTTCAGTGTCACTCCACCAGAAAAGCTAACGTGGCCACCGGAAAGCTGACATCGTCCCCGGTGAACAATATTTTAATTAATTTTTTGATTTTTTTGATTTTTTTCTTATTTTGCTTTTTTTTTTAGGGCCGGCGAGGGCCACCGTTGACCCTTGCTAGCTGCGGAACTCTCACCCAAATTGGGCAAAGGTCCCCTCGCCGTCGACCGCGAAGGCCTTGGGTTAGGCTGTCACAGCCTCCTCGCGGCTGCCGAGGGCCGTTGCGGCCTTGCCTAGGGCCTTTGCGGGCTAGATCTAGGCAATGGCCACTTGGCCCTCACTATAGCCGCTGCAAGTGAGGCCATCGAGTTCTCGCCGACTGCTGGTGAGGCCGCGACAACCCTCGCCGCTGGCCTCACCTAGGGCCTTCGTGGCCAACGGTGAAGGGCCCTCGCCTAATCTAGGCGAGGGTTCGGCGGCCGACGAGGGTCAACAGTGGCCCTTGCCGGCCCTAAAAAAAAGTAAAAAAAATCAAAAAAATTAATTAAAATATTAAAATATTGTTTACTGGTTGCTACGTCAGCTTTTCGACACCACGTCAACCTTTTCGGCGGGCAAATTGAAAGTGGCACTCAAGTGAACGTTTTTTCAAACTTGTGTTATTTAAGTAAGTGAAAAAAAAAATTTGACACCAAAGTGAGCGTCATACGAAAGTTATGGCACTCCTAGTGTTCTAACCCCGAAACTAATGGAGAATAAATTTACCACAAATATAACAATCTGAATTTTTGATGTTCAAAAAATATGTTTAGAGTAAATTTGTCTCACGTTTACCAATTTGAGGTTTTTGGTAATTAAAAAATTAATTGAGTAAATTTATTAGAAGTGTACTATTTTTAAGTTTTTTATAATTAAACCCATTTTATTATTGGTTTACGATTACCATCAAATTACCTTAAAAATACTTTGCGAGTAAGACCGTGGGCACCCTAAGGAAAACAACCACCGCCCACGCGAAAATGCAAGCACTACGCCACTCTTTCGAATGATCAACAATAAGCTACTGTCATACTGCAAGCAATATTTTTAGCCAAAAAAAAAAAAGAAAAAGAAAAACCAAGAGCATGCAATATCAGAGGAAACAAAAACATTTATCTGGATTGACAACAAAACAACTAATTGAACATAGCCCACGCTAAATAGCACACAGACTGGTTTCAATGAGCTTGTAACCAAGTTACGCTACTATGGATGAAACAATTTTCCAGCATAAGTGTACCCACCGTGATCTTTAAACACTCAGCACTAACTACTCGAAACAGAGGCAGATCCTAACGATTAGACATTTTTTTCTTCAACTCTGGACTCAAACGCACAATAACCAAACCCGAGGGAAGTGCTGGCAAATCCTGAAGCATGTCGCAATGAAGTAGATCAAGAGTCTCCAGCTTGGATAGATTCTTGATTTCAGAAGGTAGGCTACAAATACCAGAATATTGCAGCCTCAAGATTCTCAGATGAATTAGCTTCCCAATGCCTCTAGGAATCTCCCCCTTTAAACTCCTACATGAGGAGGCGTGTATTTCTTCAAGGCTATCTAGATGACCAATAAAACTAGGAAATTCTCCTATGAAACAATAGTCCATCTTCAACACTCTCAGACTGAGCAAATTTGCAAGGGAATCTGGCAATTTTGAAATGCCTGTTCCTGACACATCCAACTCCTCTAAAGAGTTTCCTAATTGACCGATGGACTCTGGAAGTTCTCGTACCCATCGACAATTCCTCAATGACAAGCGTCGGAGTTTCGTCGCCTTTCCAACCCCATCAGGGAGTTTGGTAATCTTTGAATTATCTACTGAGAGTATTGAAAGTGATGTCAAGCGTTCAAATGAATGGGGCAGAAGACTCAATGACAAGCAATTGGAGGCACAAAGAGTTTCAAGTTTTTTTAAACCACCTTCCAAGGGAATCTCTTCCACAGAAGTCTCATCAACGAGGAGCTCTTTCAAAGCTTCCAAGCCAATCAGTTCAGCAGGCAACATGTTGAGTTCATTGCAGGACTTCAGATTCAAGCAAAGCAATTTTCTAAGACCACCAATTGAAGGATCTAAATGGACCAACCGAGAGCATCGCTCCAGAACCAGTATTTCCAAATTCGGGAAGCTAGAAAATGTGGGACTTATCAGTAAGTCAGTGCAACTGGTGAGATTTAAGACTTTCAATTGCTCCATCTGTAAAACAGGAGACAAATCATCATGAGGTCAATTGCCAGATAATTAACAGCAACAAATACTTAGAGCAGTAATTAGGAAACCACCTTGATTTTCCTCCAACCTCCCCAGTCGTCGGTGACTTTGCTCCATGAAAGATCGAGAATGGCTGCTTTAGTCAGATTAAATTCTGTTGCTTCGAAATCCCGTGGGCACCCTTGCCAACGAAGCCACCTTAACTTTGGAAATACAGTTGCGAAGTTTCCCCCCACACTTGCATGATCCAATTGCAAGAATCTTATGTTTGGCATGCCCTCAAAATCTTTTTCCGTTAATTTATGGGGACAATTATTTTTGAAGTCAAAGCAGAGGACTTCCACCTCTTTCATTCCCTACAGTTAGCAAAATCAACATGAAGCTATAAAATATGATTTGACAATTTTGTTAAGTGATAAGACGCAAGCGAGCAAAGAAAACCTATAGATGGTAAAATAACTAAAAAACTGGATAACAAATTAGACCTCACATGCCAAAGCTTTCATTATACGGAAGAAAGCAAACCATTGAACAAAAAGCCTTTACCTCTTTCCTGTTGATTACTTCCAGGTCTGAAACATGCATGTATAGTCTGCCACGCCTTCCAGGATATTTTTCTTTATCTATAGTTCCACTGAGGTGCTTCAACAGTTTATGCATCCACAGCATGTTGTCTCCTCCAATTTTTGCTAGGGGCATCAAAACACTGTGAGAAGGCAAAAGATCTCGATCTGGCCACATATATGATGCAATTCGGCTATTCACGCCATTGGCAAACCATGCTATGTCCCAACATATTTGTTTCTGCTTTTCATCTAATGCTTCATAACAGATTTTCAAAATCTCCCTGCAGTCCTTCAAAATCTCTTTAGAGTTCTGCTTCCGTTGTTTCATCAAGTCCTCTAACTTCCACCAATATTCCATAGTTTTTCCACGCAGAAGTGAACCCATAACTTCAATAGCAAATGGAACCTGCCCTGTAGCTTTGATGATGTGACCCGCAAATTCAGGAAAGCCAGGTATAAAATCATTTGTTCCTAAAGCATGCTTGCAAAAAAGTTCAAGAGCTTGGTCATTATCCATCTCAGTTACTTCATAGGTATGAGCCAGGCCTTGAGAAACATATCTTTGGAAAATTCCACCATTTTCTGAAGTAACAATTATTCGACTTCCAGAACCAAACCAGTCAAGCTCGTCTCCTACCAGATCATTAAGATGAGACTGCTCTTCCACATCATCAAGGACAATAAGAACTTTTATACTGCGGAATACATCCAGGAAGAACTTGATTCCTCCTTCGATAGAAGCAACATTGCAATCTCGCTCAAGAATATCAGATATCAACTTAGTTTGCACAAACTGAATACCAATATTTTGTGCCGTTTCTCCAATCTCTGTGAGAAAGCTACAACGATCGAAATAAGAGGAGAGTCTGTCATATAAGGCCTTTGCGATAGTTGTCTTCCCAATTCCATTAGTTCCATAGATTCCAACAATGCACACTCCAACCTTCTCATCTTCTACTTCCAATAGCTTGATTACTTCCTTCACTCGATCATCAATACCAATTATATGTTCAACAGTGGCAACTGAGGTCTGCAAAGACTCCAAAGGGAAACTAGAAAGTTTCAACTCCTTGAGTTGTAGACGTGGTGGAATCCATTTCAAATTAGGACACTCCCATATCGTTAGTGCAGAGAGATTAGGAAGTGATGGGAGGGTATGAAGATCACTTTGTGTGTACTCAACTATAGGTAGCTCAACAATTTCCAAATGCTTGAGGCTAGTAAGCTCACCAAGTGGTGGAAGACTTTTGCATCTTGCACATTGAAACAACCGTAGAAAAACTAACTTGGGCATGCAAGACATCCAGCTTGGAAACCTTGTGCCCCCATAGCCTTTTAGTTCTAAGCTTTGAAGATTTAAGCTTGGTTGCAGCTCTTTGAGTAGAACTTCATCACTTTCTTTTCCAGCAAACACTAATACTAGTGAAACTAAGGAATTCTTCTCCTTCAAGTTCGCAGCATTTGATTCTGCTACTGCGTCTTTTCTTTCTCCCTTAACTTCAATTCTGAGGCTTCCTCTCAAATTGTTTAATCTGTTCAACTCCCCTAGCCCACCATAACTCTTTTGGCAAGAATCATCCCCAGGCAAAATGAAATCTGTTAGAATGTGCAAAAGAGTCAACCTTCCCAACCCCTTTGGCATGTAAGATAGGGCATTACAATTGCTAATCTCCAGTTGCCTGAGGTTGACCAATTTACTTATATCTCTTGGCAATTCTATTAGTTTGGAACACATATTGAGTTTAAGTACTTGCAATGTTTGCAATCTTGTCATAGAATCAGGGAGCCTTATGATTCCTTCATTTTCAGAGAGATCTAGAAATGTCAAGTGCTTCAACTCACAAATGGAACTTGGCAACTTCTCAATCCCATCATCATGACAATCCAACACACGCAAAACCTTGAGACCAGAAATGAGTCCGTAAGGAGTTTTCTTAACCATTTCAGTTCCATACCTCCCGCTTTTTGTTTGATCCATTTTGATAAATGTCCTGAGACTGATTCGTGCAGCTGAATATTGAAATGTTAAATCTAATGAAGCATCACACGAAAGATGGCGAGTTCTTTCACCAAATGACCCCAGTGACCTATAAAATGCTTGAGAATACTCACTTGTAGTAACCTCCCATGCTAGGACATTCACTAAATCATGCATGTGACAAGACTTCACATTTCCAAGTTCATCTTTAGTGCAGTCTTGAAAGAAGTTCCTCCTGAGTAGATCCATGAAATAGTCATGAGCAATATCTTCCATATCCCGATCTACGTTGTCTATGGGCTGGACAAATCCTTCTGCTATCCAGAGACTCGTCAACGTTAGTTTATCAATCACCCAACCTTTGGGAAACAATGAACAGAAGGCAAAGCACTGTTTTAGATGGCATGGGAGATAAATATAACTAAGCTCAAGTACTGAATCTAAGTCACAAAAATCCACAGAAAATTTTGAGATCTCGTCCTCCAAACGTAACCACTCAATTTCAGTTTTCTTGAAGAATAGACTTCCGATTAATCGTATAGCCAAAGGGACTCCAGAACAATTCTTGACTATACGCCTGCCGAAACGTACCTTAGTTGGATTTCTAGTCTCTTCTTCTTCCTGACAAGCCATTCTCATCAATAAATCAAAAGACAACTCTATTGGAAGGGCCTTAAGGCAATAAGATGGGGTTGTGCCAGTGCAGTCCGCAACTGACCGATTGTGTGTAGTTATCAGAATCTTGCTTCCTTGGGCACCTCCCATCAATAAACTTCTCCACCTCTCCCATCGTTCAGGAGACACAGACCTCAGATCGTCAATAACTAGGAGATATTTTTGCAATTGCAACAAGTCATCTGCTCTCTCTCTTGTCGCTCTTCCACTGGTTTTTCGCAATTTCCTCTCGAGATTACGGAAGTCGTCTCCCGCACGGATCCATATCCTTAAATCAAAATGCTTCTTGACCATGTCATCTTCGTATAGACATCGAGCAAGAGCAGTCTTTCCGATCCCACTCTTACCCCATATTGAAAGGACGGAAATTTGTTCATCGGTATCAAAGTGTAACAAGAACTTCTTGATTGCGCTTTTATCACTCTCTCTCCCTATAATCTCCTCATCGTACACAAAGGAGTCCGACCGCTCTCGGCTCCTCGATCCTCTTTCTGCCTGCACATCCTTCGCGCACTCTCGCAAGCCACAACCCCTCCCTTTAGCAGCGATGGCTTCTATTCTCTTCCTGATATCCTTCGGCCTTGAAGCACGTAGGTTTAAAGGAGGAAAGGAGGTAATTAGCTGCTGCGTCAATTTCTCATATTTGCTCAGCGATTCTCGTCGCGCAACTTCAATGTTCTGTTCTTCGAGTAAGTCCTCTGCATCATAGAAAGCATCTTTGAGATCGCCAAGCCATTCTTTGATTGCCGGATCTCTGAAGCTGCGCTTTTCCGCATCGGGCACTATACTTTGGAGAAAGGAAACGGTTTCCTTGAGCCGGTCAATTTCGCCGCCAACACCCCTTAATTTTCCATCCTTTGGGAAATCATCAAGAAGTTTAGCTACTCTCAAGACGATTGCTTCCGCCATAGTTCTTCGGGGGTGAGGGGAATCCCTGGCCCTCCTCTTTCTTTTTTTCGGGAGGATGCTCTCGCAACGCTATGTCGCGGAAAGCCTCTCCCGGTTAGGGGCCCCTCCCCATCTATACACAGCCAACCAGTGTCAAAAAGACGAAAACACCCTCACTTGACAATAAAGGGACTAAAATGGAGCATACGGTGCCTCCGTTTCCTCCTCGCCCTCCGCCCCCCTCTCTCTCTCTCTCTCCGTGACGTCACAGATTTTTCAAGGTCTATCGCCTTCACGAAGGGAAGTAGACGGGGTTGGTAATCATACAGTATTTCCAAATCACAACGCTCTTAGGCGATGCTATTGTCAATCTTGCTTGGCCGTTCGATTGGGCTTTAATTAATTACGTATAGGCTCTTGTGACGATCACTTAAATCAGATCCGCGGCAAATCATAATGCGGGGAGAGACGGAAATGAGGAAAGTTCCGTCAAGTCCCAACCACCATTCTCTTTTGAAAATTAGTTAGAGTTGAGATGGTCAAGAGTCTGGTGGGAGTAAATGATCAAGATGTCTAATATGGTATAAACAATGCTACTAATTTTGATAGACGCCTGTTGTGGAAATTATGTTTGAGTAGGTATCTAACGTGGAAAGGAAAATGCTACTAAAAGCCCACCAGAAAGACAAATGAAGGATTTAGAATTTAGGAAATAATCAATGTTTTACAATCTTCCAATAGAGGCCACATTATGATTTGTTAATGCATAATCAACATTGAAAATCTACTTGAAGAGAAGATAAATGGGGATTAGTTAAGCGGAGAGGAGCATTCAGTACAATAATGTAAGTACATAGTTTGATGGGTGATTAGAATAACGTGATGTGATGGCATCGTCGTCACTAGTTTAATACTCTTCTAACTAAAAAGTGGTCTATACAAATTTGGTGGACTACTTAAATGAAGTAGTTTAGTATAATGTTCTTAATTAAGCATGGCCATGAGTGACCGCCCTTCATCCCTTGCATTCTCACTTCCCGTACTAAAAAAAAAAAGTTGAACGAACGCTGCTCTAGTGTACTTTCATGTGGATCGGCACCAGAATCACATCAATTCGGTGGGTTGGTAAAAATGCCAATTTTACCTTCATAAATTTTGTGCCGAATTGCCTTGTTGGGTCCTCCACCTGTCATGTTGATCACCTCCCTCGACCTTCGAGTGTGTGAACAAGGTGACTTTGGCCACTTTCCGATGTGATTCAAGCAACTTTGATCTAGATGGTATATTATGATTCAAATTTGGTTGAGGTATAAATTGATGCTCACTTCTAGTTGTTTCTAGCACTACGCTCACTTACATTCAACTGCTCCCATTTTCCAACAAACAAAAATACTTTTTCTTTTACTTTTTTTATGTAACTTTTCATTATTGTTCTATGAATCGTCTAAAACTATAATTCTGAGTTGTATACTTGACATACCAAAATACTATATGACAGGGATGAATTTGCCGAGTGCTTGTTTTGGTTATTTTTTGTGAGTTGTCCATTCTGATTTTGTTGAGCGTTTGTCCCCTTCCACGTCCTTTTTTTCCACTATCGTAATCGCTCCGTCGGGGAAGAGAAAATATTGGGTAGGTGAAATACGCCATGGCGATGCGGCTCACCACTCAAAATAGGACACGTGGCATCCACGTCAGCGATGGACCCACACACTGGCCGAACCCCTCTCTCCTCTGCCGAACCCCTTTCTCTCTCCTCTGTCCTTTGTCTCCCTGCTGTCCTCTCTGTCCTCTCTGCCCTCTCTCTCTCCTCTGCAGAGGAGAGAGAAGCCCCCACCTCTCTCCTCTCTCCTCCGCCTTTGCTGGCTCCCTCCGCCGTCGCCGCGGTTGCGTTCCCCCTTTGCAGAGGAGAGCAGCCCAACCTCTACTCCGGGGGAGGGGGGAACGCGACGGCAGGGCACTCGGGCACTCCCCGAGCCTCCGCCTCCGCCCCTCCGCCTCCATGGAATTTGTGGAATTCTCTTGGGGGAAAAATTTATAAAAATAGGAAAAGAGGGTGTCTTTGTTTTCTTCAATAAAATAGAAAAATCCTCTTGCGCTCCCGTTGCTCTTCGTCTCCCCCCTGAATGCCTTAACTAGTGTTCAGGGTCTGTTTCTCTCTCCCTCTCTCTCTGTCAATTATTTCTGACCATGTTCTCTTTGGCCCTTCTTTTGTCATTATGTGTTTGGGTTTTGTCCATTGGTCATTATATGTTTTGGAGAAACTTTGGCTGTCTTGTTCCCCCTCCCCCGGAGCAGAGGTCGGGCTGCTCTCCTCTGCAAAGGGGGAAAGCGATGGCGGCGACGGCGGACGGACGGAGCTCGGGGAGGTGAAGCCGGAGGAGAGAAGAGAGAGGTCGGGGCTGCTCTCTCTCCTCTGCATAGGAGAGAGGACAGAGAGGACAGCAGGGAGACAGAGGAGAGAGGGGTTCGAGAGAGGAGAGAGGGGTTCGGCCAGCGTGTGAGCCCACCGCCGACGTGGACGCCACGTGTCCAATTTTGAGTGATGAGCTGTATCGCCTACGTGGCGTATTTCACCTACCCAATATTTTCTCGTCGGGGAGTGCTTGTTCCTTTGTCTCGCCTTCCCCACCCATGTCGTTTTTCCGATAATTTCGATTCCTTTATCTTTTTCCACTACAACTGCACATGTTGCGTCTCTGACAAGGCAGAAATCAATGCTGCTCGCACGTCTCTTAGTCGCACCTTGCACTCCATCTTTCGAACTTTTTCTTTTTCCACAAGAATTGTACCTCTCTCACGTATGCACTTCCAACCTTTTAACGGGATAAGACGGTAAATTTCTTTCAAGAACAGTAAGTTATCAGCCCGGAGCACTATTTAACACAAAAATCGGTATGTACATAATGTAGTGGATCATGGGCTCGTTTAATTCAACTTTGGAAACCCGAGTATCTTTAATTTAAGGAGTATTTAGTAAAAGCTAAAATATTTGGTAAATTATAACCTAAATGGATTTTTCGAAATGATTTTGGCCTAAATATTATTTGATAAACCCACGTTTGAAATAAGCTTTTATTGATTTTTTTTAAAAACAATTAAAATTAAACCTACATTTACCAACCACCCCCAACGACATTGGGTAGCGGCCAAATCTGGCTGTTGGCGTAACTTGAGGTCGCCCAACCTCCAGTAAGGCCACCTGGGTTTGCGTGACCCAACACTAGAGATTTCCAAAACCCCAAAAAACAAAAGTTAAAGATGATTTGACCTGCATTTCCCAAATGCTGAAAGTCCAAAGTAAGTCTCCACATACTTTACTTTAGGCTTTCAGCATTGCAAATACAAGCATTTGCCAATGAGACATTTAAATGCTAAACCAAACGCTTGATATTTTTTCCAATGGACTTTAAGGACTCAAAGCTCATTGGAAAAACTGAACCAAACAAAGCCTATAAGTGAGCACTCCTCAATCTTTTGGCCATTCGCTCACTCATGGGCCAACTTGTCAGATGGTAGTGTTCTCCTTGGCTCATTGTCTAGTACTAAAATATGTGGAAGCCTAATTTCTGAGCAAAGTGCAATCTCAATCTGGTAGTTCTTATATTATGATTTGTAGTCCTAAACCTTCTTGAGTAAATGTCATATGGTCTCTCCTTTTTTATTTTTCGACTCTTTGATGTGGCTATAGCCTCTATGTTCCCATGACCGACACTTTATTTGGTGATGAAATATGAGACGCAAAAAGAAATAACTACTTCATTTTTACCTTCTATTTTATTTTCACAAATAGAAGAAAGATTTCCCTTAGGGTTATCATGACCCTCCACTTCTTTTTGCTTTCATCCATCCGAATGCACTCCGAGGCAAGCATTTCTTACATCATATTTTACAAATTGAATTTATAAGCAACTATATCTATTTGTTTGGTGATTTCTTTTGGACCAACGATTATCCTTGTAACATTGACTTCACTTTTGTATTTTTGCTACATGTAATAGATGAAATCGAAGTAAATTTACCTCTCTACAATATATTATATTGCAAGCGGCAAAGTCAGTTATCTTTTCTATAAATGTACCAGAGGATCATGCATAGTAGAGTACATGAATTATAATATGATACTTTCCCATTGTCGTAGAGCTAATTTCTGTGTAGTTCACTAGGTATTAGAAAATGGATGCAATATCTATAACTATGTTGAGTTTTTCTTTTTTTAAATATCTTTGTTTTTCAAAAGTATTTTCTCATTCTCACCGGGGGCACTAGTCAACATGCCAGATGATAGACATTGTGTGAAGCACAGGCTGATCAGTTGGAGTCGAAACTTTGATTGAGTTTATCAGCAGTATTTTGGTTACTCGGTGTTTAGCCTGGATGCCATTCCTTTTTACTTTTGATTAGCACAATGTTTAAAAATCCTAAAATAGAATTTTTGTGATGTTAAATTATGTTGGACTCAAATGGCTGCGTTCCACCCCTCTATCATCCTAAGAAAAAATTGGTTAATAAAAAGTAATAAGGAAATAGTCCACACCACCAACAAAATGGAACATGCTCTTTCATGTGGTGGTGACATGGACTCAAAAAAATAAGAAAAATAGAAAGGGAATCGTCCCGCATGACGCACTCTTACGAATCTGAGCGGTCCCGAGAAAGATAGAGGAGTCGGACAGCCAACAAGCGCATCTCATTCCTTCTTGGATGTTCCATTGAATATTCTAGCGCTTTAGTTGCTTTAATGTCGGCTGGGCTTTAGCATGTCCTTAAATTGTTACATATGAATTATGGGATGTAAAAGCTCAGGGCATTCTTTAGGGTGAGGGAAGAAAAACTTTCCCCTGACTCGAGTGGTAGGGCATGTTGTCAAAATAAGAAAAGCATATGTGCAGCCCACTGCATTAGCGAACAGGTAGCAGAGGCCCCCATCGGTGACTTCCGTCACCCCTGCTCTGGTGAGGTACCCTCGGTAATCACCGCCGTGGAGTCAAGCGCATCTCAATCCTCCCTGGATATTTCATTCGATATTCCAGCGCTTTAGTTGCTTCATAGTCCACAGAAAGCAAGGTCTTCAAAAGCAAATTGCCTCCAACTCGTACTTGTGATTTTGGTGCATTTGCACAAAAAATAAATATTTTTAAAAATACTTTTTTAAATTATTGTTTACATCATTTGAAATAATTAATTAATGAAATTATTTTTAGTAACAACAATAATTTATCTCTAAATATTTTCGGGGACAATGAAAATTCTTTTTGTCAATTCATTTTTATAAGGCAAAATATTTACTAAATTATCCATTTTTGGCAAAACAAACGCATCAGATAGAAAAATATTTTCAAACCGAATTAGGATTGAGACGTGTGTGCAAGCTTCCTTATAATCAATGAATATCATTGTCATATTGAAAGAATAATCAAAAAATATAAAAAATTTCAACAATTGCTAATATGCAACATTGAAGGTCATTAGAATTGTTTGTTTTTTGTTCAACAAATTCATGGTATTGAATGAGAGAAGCACAAATCTTAGTTGGAAACAAAATGAAAGGAGTGTGTGATAAAGGTATTGCTTGCCAATAGAATGATCAATTTTGACCTAAAAATAAAAAAGGAAAAATAGAATGATCAATCCCTTACCATTAAAGTCGTATGAAGTACTTTCAGAGGCAATCATTGAGAACTTCTTGTTATATATTTTTATAGATATTTTTATTCGGTACATATCCTATACTATTCAATATCTTAATTAGATTAAAATTGGTGGCTGACAACTTGTTGATTAAATACGAGGAAAAGTTGTTTCAACGGGTGAGCATCCAGCAGCTAACTCATGGACCAACCCTTATAGTGTTGATGTCCAATTTTTGGGATTGAGGATTAACCCTATTAAGGCTAGGACTAAGTATTGGATTGACCCAATGGATCCAATCTAGTTCTAGGGTCAACCCGTAATCAATCATTTATTTTTTTGTTTCATTTTTTGTATTCCTTAAAAGCACAATGTGACATATTGATCAATAATGCAACATTGAGTAACCAAACTATGAACATTATCATGTATCAAACATAAATATAAGGTAATATAACAACAAAAATATCCATTTGCGATTGTTGAGTTGTGTTTGTGAGTTGGGCTAAGAGAGGTGAACGATTTTACCAACTGAGCTATGCTCATGAGGCGAGTGAAGAGAGGCTAAAGGCGAGCAGTGAGGCCGAGGCGAGGAAACATAGCATGACAAGAAGAGGGTTTCTATTTATTTTTTGTTCAAATCAAGGCTGGCTTTATACTTTCTAATTTACACGGCAAAACAACATAAGAAAAAATAGAGGTGGATAATATTTCATATATCATATATTATATATATATTTATGTAATGAATCATATGATATAGGATTTTTCTGGTCAAATCAATCCTAAAGTCGCAAGACAAAGGACCCACTCACGCAAAGCATGGTGCAAGGGTCTTAGGATCAAGAACCGGCCTAGTCTCTTTGGGAACTAGACCAAGACCAATCGAGTTGGACCGGTCTAGGGTCGAGTTAGGGTTGACTTTAGACCAATGCTCACTTAATTGTTTCGAGTGCTACTCTCACATTCACCTGCTCCTAGTTTCCACTACCTTCTCCATTTTTACCTCCTATTTACTTTCAACAAAAGAAGAAAGATTTCCCTTAGGGTTATTATGACCCTTCACTTCTTTTTGCTTAGGGCTATCTGAAAGCACTCCGAGTCAAACATTTCTTACGTAATATTTTACAAATTGACTTTATAGGGAACGATATCTATTTGATGACTTGATTGGTTGGTGATTCCTTTTGGAGCGACGATTATCCTTGTAACATCGACTTCAATATTGTATTTTGCTACATGTAATAGATGAAATCAAAGTAAATTTACTCTCTACAATATCTTACATTGCAAGCTGCAAAGTCAATTATTTTTGTCCCTATTCTTCTATAGATGTTTGAGTAGATCTTTTCTATAAATGCACCACATCAAGGATCATGCATAGTAGAGTACGTGAATATGATTACTTTTCCATTCTCGTAGAATTAATTTCTATATAGTTCATTAGATATTAGAAAATAGATGCAATATCCATAACTATGTTAATTTTTTTTTAATATCTTTATTTTTCAAAGATAATTTCTCATTTTCACAGGGTGCTGGTCAACATGCCATATGATAGACACTATGCAAAGCTCAGGTTGATCAGTCGAAGTTGAAACTCCAATAGAGTTTATTTGCAGTAGTTCAATAATTCAATGTCTAGCCTAAATGTCATTCCTTTTTACTTTTGATTGACACGATGTTTAGAAATCCTAAAACTGAATTGTTATTATGTTAAATTATGTTCCGCCCCTTTATCATCCTAATTCGATGTTTAGAAATCTCATTCTAAATTATGAGGCATCAACACCCCTATCTTTTTGAGGAGTAGAGTAGAAGTTCAAATTTCGAGGACGAAATTTCTATAAGAGGGAAAGAGTTATAATGTTCTGAAATTCGACCCTATTTTGAGATTTTATAAAGTGGCGATATTTATCAAATGCCATGTTAGTACAAATACTCTAAACTGATCATTCGTAAGATAACAGACTTTTTGGAAATGCCAAGAGAGAATAATACCCGTAGGACCTGCAATTTCAATTAGGAACAAACAATTCAACCATAAGGACTCAAGCGGAAGCAATACCATCTTGTATTAGACTATTTGGGAAACAAAAATAATTCGATTCGGCAAAAGTACGAAACCAGATTGCGGGTGATTCCACACAATTAACAACATTAAAACGATTCCTTTTTATCTTGATTCAATTTAGCCCCGAATTTTAATCCGATTTTGGGTATTGACTTTTCAAAGACTTCATAACTAAATATTTGGACATCGCTGCATTTATTCTCAAGTTTTCTAGAGAGTTGCAAAGTGTCGGGAAAAAAAAATTTGGACTGGGGAATTTGGGCCCGTAAGTGGGCCGGCCCAAGATCGGCGGCCCAATGGGCCTTGTGCCCATCAAGGTTAGCCCAAGGTGGGCCCAAGCTAGCCTATTTCCCTTTTTCTCTTCAACCCATGGGCCTCTCTTTTAGAAGCTTTCTTTGTGTGGTCTTTGTTGCTTGGCCTTTGCTTGGTTGTGATTGGCCTTGGTGAGCAAGTTGGCTTGGCTTCTTGGACAAGCCTTGGCAGCTCATTTTCTCTCCTCACTCCTTCCTAGCTGCTACCCCTCACCTTCAGCTCACTCTCTCTATTTTCTCTTCCATTTTTCCCTCATTTCTTTTTCCATTTTCCCCTGCCCCTTCTTGTTTGTTGCTGTCGCCGCCCTTGCTGCTATTCACCAAAGCCGCTGCCACTGTCCACCGTGCAGCTACTACCATCCAGAGTCCAACTGCCATCCACCGGCCGCCGCTTATCACCATCGGCCACCCATTCCAGAGCCGATAGTCGCTGCTTTGTTTTTCGCAAAAAACAGCCTTCAACGTTGTTTCGCCAAAAATCAACTATCATTCGTTGTCTGTTGCTGTCCCTAAGTTAGCCCTATCTAGCCCTCGTCCTCATCGTCGCTCCGATGTCACCGAAATTTTAGAGTCCGTAAGTTGATTTCCTAATCCCTTAGTTAGGGGTTAATTTTACTTTAGGAGTAGTTTAATTAGTCTAAATGTGATTAGTGATTAATGAGCATGGATTATATGCCTTGATTATGCTTGAGTGAGTTTAGGATAAGCCTATTGTGGCTTAATTTAAACTTAGTTGTTAATTAATTAGATTTGTGATTGACTAACATTATTTTATTATAATACACTTGCTTAAGATGGATTAAATTGGCTAATGAAGGTTTAGTCTTAATTAATTATAATTAATTATTTATGGGAATAATTAATTATAATTATTTTATTTTATGGGAATTATTTATTTATGAAATATTATATTATTTTGTGGAAATTAATTAATTAATTAAATTATGGGAAATTTCCAAAAAATGGCCCTAAGTCTTCTCAGTTTCTCAAATAAAGGCATGAAGTGGACCTTATTTCAAATAAGGGACTGAACTAGCCTTGGTTGTTTGAAATGAGGGCTTCATCGATCGCCGGTTGCCGGTCGGCTAAATTTTTCGACCTGTCAAGGGTATTTTCGTCTGAATCTTCTTATTTTTTCTTTCCCTTGTCTTCTCTTTTTTCTAGTTCTTATTCTTCCTCGTCGCCAGTGGCCAACCGGCCACTAGCAATGCTCACAAACGACTGGGTGAGGGTCGCCCTCGCCCGATCCGACGAGGGCTACCCTCGTCGGCCATAGGCGAGAGGCAACTTTGCCTAGGGAGGCCGCCCCTTACAGCCAATAGCAAGGCCAACGAGGGTCATCGAGCCCTCGATAGCGTCACAGTTGGCTGCAAGGGGCGGCCTCCCTAGGCGAAGCCACCCCTCACTCAACCGTCTGTGGGTGTCGTCGGTGGCCAAGGAAGAAGAGGAACCCTAAAAAAGGAAAAAAGAAAAAAGGAAAATGATAAATGACAAAAATACCCATGATCATCGGAAAGTCATGCCCTTATTTTATTTAGACATAACCACTTCAAGCCCTTATTTGAGAAAGTTATGGCACTTCAAGCCCTTATTTGATACAAGGTTTACTTCGGGCCATTATTTGAGAAAATGTAGGCACTTCATGGCCTTTTTTAGAATTTTCCCTTAGATTATTTTTTAATTTCGAATTATTTCCTATTTATGAATATTAATTATTTTTGGGGAAAATAATTAATTATAATTATTTATTGGAAATTGATTTAATTGAGAATTTGGTGGGAAAAATTACTATAGTCTATTTTCTAAAGTCAATAGTATTTTTATACTATATTATTAAGTGACTTTGGTTTGTTAAAGGAGGGTTTTAGGAAATGAAAATTGGTTGGGTTGGATGATTTTTGGGGATAATTATAAGTATTTTATGGGATTGAGTATTTTATTGGAATGGTCATAAACTCAAGTTGCAAACTTATGGCAAATATGTTTTCCCACGTACGGCTCTATTGGCCTTAATAGGGACTGTCTATTAGCCACCAAGTTCCTTTTCTAGTCATGAGCTTAGATCATAGTAATCTTTAGAATATCGGAAAATATGATGCACAAGATTCCTCAAGGGCAAGTGCAAAACATACTCTAGGATTTTTCTCAATCAATAGTGTTTATTCAGAACCAGCATTCTGGACTAGAAGGGAAGAAGAGCTTTTAGAAGATCATGTTGATAGAGTACATGACACACTTCTTATTTCACTCGTGGTTTTTACAATGAGAGATTCCTTGCTTATATAGGCAGAGGTAGGATATGAACGACAAGAACAAGCTGACCTTGCTCAAATATACTTATAGGAACATACTAACCTCTTATGGGCTACACATACAGGGAATCCTCAAAGAATCCCATGACAGGCTATAAATAATGGTTTCATACCTCGTGCTACAGTGAACAGTTGGCTATGATGAATAGTGAATAGTGACTAATGCTACGATGATTTCATAGTGGCTTTATCTTTCATCCCTAGAGTTATAGTCAAAGTCCGAATCATCAAAGCTGTGAGCAAACTGTTGAGCAATCTCTTTCTTGAGTAGTGCATTTTCATCTATGTCAAAGAGACTAAAGCTTCCGTCTTTTTCTCTTTTGAAAGAGCAAATAAGATTATCGATTTCTTCTGTCGATATATTGGGTTGGCAGGAAGAGCTAGCACCGAAAGGATTAGAAAAAGGGCCAAGATTTTGGCTGAATGGTCCTCCTCAAGGGTCTTGAGAGAGTGGTCTCCCCCAAGGGTCATAAGGGGTGGATGAGTCTAGATTATTTTGTTTGAAAACATCGAAAGCTTCTTGAATTTCATCCCTTACAGTGTCCCAAGTTTCAAGGTGATCCCATGACATGTTAGCATGTGGTGAGGGCCATGCTTCTGGTGGGATGACACAATTTTCTTGACACAGGATCCTTTGGAGTTCTCGATATTCGCGGTTGCTAGAGGAGATGGTGTATGGAAGTGTTTGGTGGATTCGTGCAACTTCCTGAAAGACTTGGGGACTATAGGTTGAAGTTCTTGTAAGAGATGGTTTGTCAGAAATCCACCTGGTGGGATGGATAAATGTCCATGGTTGGTGGAACAGAACCATTGTGTGTCTTTCTAGTTCAGGCCTTCCTAGGCGATTCTAGATCTTGAAGAGTTCCTTCCAATAACTAAGTGGTTTAAACTATGTGAAGACATCTATAAGGTACTTTTGGTTGGTTTCTTATTGGGCCAATGCTTTTGTAAAAACCTGCAAGATCTTGTTAGTGGGAAATTCAATAGCTATGGTGTACAAGTTGAACATGTACCAAAATAACCATTTAAGACATTGTAAGAATTCATCATCATGAGACCACTGTAGAGGATGAATGAATAGATATCCAGGATAGAGTCCTTCTGGCTTGAGCAATAATCCTCCATAATCTTGGGAAATTCTGAGATGATACTCCTACATAAATTCTTGGAGTTTTTCTATCAAGGTATGGTCTCTGATTGCAAGTGGAACATTAGGAGGATATTTGAGACTTGGCCATCTGCCATTTATATCAACAGTGCGATATGTTTCCAGGAGAGGTTCCTTTCGGACATACATATTGATGGCTTCTAAAGGTTCTTTAGGTCTGGACAAGAAGTCAACAAGGATGTTTTTAGTACTTGGAATGTGTTTGACTTCAAAGGAGTATTTGGAAAACCATTCTGCCCATCGTAGCAACTATGGATGGAAAACTTGCTTCTGTTTGAATTTCAATATTTGAGGGAAAGAGGACATATCCATTTTGACAAGGAAATGATGTCCAATTAGGTGGAACTCAAACTTTTTGATTCCATATTTGACCGCAAAGAATTTCCTTGAAAGTGGAGTGGTAATGAATTTCTACTTGAGAAAATCTGCCACTTTTATAGGCACAAATATGCCTGATTTTGTCGATTTCTTCAAAGAGAATGGTTGCCCAGTATTTGTCACTGGCATCAGTTTGAACAATCCATTTCCCTATAGAGGGGATTTTCAAATGAGGAAGGTGTTGCAGAACCCTTTTAAGTTGAGCAATAGCTTGGGTCTGTTTTTGGCCCTATGGGGGGCATTTTTCTTTAGCATTCTTTGGAGTGGTCTCAAGGTTTTGGAGATTTGGGGAAAAAAATCTCGCAGATAATTGACAATATCAAGAAATTGTTGAACTTGCTTAACGGTGAAGTCCTTTTCGGGAAATTTATGAAGTTCATCAGCAATATGGGATTTTGGGCAATAAGTTCCTTCTTTTAGGTGCATGCCAAGGAATTCAATTTCCTTTTGGGCAAGGATCATTTTTTTTTTTGGGAAAGCATAATTCCATGCTTTTTGACGATATCAGCAAATTGTGTCTAAAGTTGACATTGAGATTTTTCATCAGGACCAAAGAGAAGGATATCATCAATATAAATCAGGGAATTGGGAAGAATGGGTTCAAAAATTTTGCGCATAACCTTTTGGAAAAGGAAATGTGCAGTTTTTAGGCCAAAAGGGACAACTGTCCATTGGAAATGTTGGTTTAGAATGCAAAACCCAGTTTTGGGTCTTTTGTTGGGTCAATACCCAATTGCCAAAATCTTGCCTTTAGATCAAATTTTGAATAGATTTTTGTTTGGGCAAGGTTAACAAAGAGAGGATTTCAATGAGGCAATGAGAATTTGTCATCCTGAAGGAATTGGTTCAGAGGTTAATAATTGATTACTAACCTCATTTTTCTACGATTTCATTTGGCTCACTTGTTGACATAAAATGCTTCACACGCCCATTAGGAGTCGGATGGTTCAATTAGGCCTTGTGCCAGTAGTTTTGAACATTCTTGTTGAGCAAGCGCAAAGAGTTCAGAACTCATTCCTGAATGACTTGCTTTCATGGGATTTATGTCTTCATTCTTTTTACAGGGAAGTTTGACATAAAATTCAAAATTTTTCCACAAAAGTTGGGTATAGGCTTGAGAGAATTAGGAGTGTGACTCAGCACAAGAAGAAAGGAAACTTTAGATGATTGGGTCCAATTTAGCTGGCTGAAGCGCATATATTCTCTTGATATCCACAAATTCACGGAATTGGTTTTTGAAACGGAGACCATTGGAGAGGATTCTAAGCTTTGGAAGTTGGGTCAATATGTCTCAACCAATGATAATATATTTGTCTGGAGATCTAGAACTAAGGATTTTAGTGGTAATGGAACAATGGGGAAAAAATTGGATGGTGTAGGTTTGCTGCGATACTTAGTAGCAAAAATGTCACTAGAAGCAGAGTCGAAATACCTTAGTATATGGTTTCCAATATTCTTCTGGGAAAATCTTTGTGTCTAGGATAGAGGAGCTGGCTCTAGTATCTATGAGTGCAACAAGAGAGATTGGTTTGTGGTATTTGGACAAGAGAATATGGATGGGTATATATGAGTGATGGACTGGTTTAGTGATCTAGATTCCATTGTCCATCAAGGGAGAATTTGGGAAGAAAGTGAATACGTCATTCTCAGAATCTGAGACTAAATCTGAGCTGTACTTGTGGATGGCACATAGAGTATTCTCAGAAGATTAATCTTATAATGAGAAAACAGACTCGATGACTGAGTCACTGAGTGGCATTCCAGTGCTTTTGACAATTCTATCAATCAAATGGCTTCCATGCCTCTTCGCCTTTGGACAATTTTTGGCAAAATGTCATTTTTTGTTGCAGACATAACATTTGTCTTTGTGATGTTTTTTGGAAGAGCGATGGCAACTTTTATGCAAGAATTTCCACTTACCTTTGCTTTTTCCTTTGCATGTCTCTTTGAAAGATAACTGTTTAAAGTGTCTCTCTTTTTGCAGCTTGTGCAGGAAGGGTCGGAGCAATCATTGGGACATTTGATCTTCAATTATGGCTTTAAGTATGCTTTGTCAAGATGCCTATTTTCATTGAGATAGCTTTGAAAAACTTCTCGTCGAAGGCAAAGTTCTTTTATGGCAATATGGATGGCTTGCTGAATTTCACTAAGGGTAACTTCAGTTAGGCTTTTCTATCTTGCTTTGAGAGTTTTTCCTGCAGCTTAGCTTACCTCCTTTGAGATTGACACCAAGAAGATTGGTTTGAGGTTCCAATATACTCTGAGCAAGTAGAAGAGTTTGATTATTTCTTGGAAGTGTTGGTCAAAATCTTTGTGTCTTAACAAGCAACATTTTCGTTCAAAGAACTCTTTTCATTTGAGCTCCTTTGGATCCTCCGGCTTACCTATGAAATACATGTGAATAATATGGATAGCATTATCCAGTGGATGTGTTAATAGGTACAGCTAGTCTTGTTCCGAGGCAGTATGCCACTAATCTTTGAGTGCTCTCGTGAAACAACTAGTGAATTCCAAAAGGATATCATAAGTGCTTGGTTCAGAAATATGCCTAGTGGTGAGCTAGACATGGAATTCTTGAAGCCTTTCAAGCCACTTGTAGTATGGGAGATCATCCAGGGTAAAGTAAACTTTGGATGATGATGCAGTAAAGGACTGAGTTGCATCTAGTTGGTTGAGATGTGGCATTTTGAGTTCGGAGAACATTTCTTCTTCCTTAGCCACACTATTGGCCATGAACAAATTTTCTTCTAACGAAAAAAAGTCTATCAGAGTATTAGAATTAGAGTCGAAGGAAGTTTCGACATGCCGAGTTTTTGTATGGTTTAATGGCAACAATAGAAGGGATTTGGTGGTGGAGGAATGTTTCAAGGGAGTTAGAAATAGTCATAGTACCAGGTGGTTGTTTGCCGAGAGGGTGTTTTAGTGTACCTGGAGGTGACACCAAAGACTAAGTGGGAGTTGGAGATTTCTTTTGCTTTTGTTTAAGCTTTCGGAGCTTGTCTCGAAGAACCAAGAAGATATTTTGAGGAAGAGGTGCGGTTGAGCTTAATACAACGATGAATGAAGAGGATGATCCTAGGGGAGAGGATTCGGGTTTTGGCTATAAGGAATGAGAAGGGAAAAATGTGTGGTCGATGAGAGGGAATGAAGTCTAGTTTTTCAAAATTTGGATCTGTCTCTTAAGTTTTTCTATCTCTGGTTTTAGGTCTTCTAGGTAATGGCTGTGGGGTATCTACTTGGTCTCCAGCAGATGAAATCTCTTTTGGAAGTCCTTCAACATTTTGCAAGATAATTCAGTGGTCTGATCCATTTGTTCAAGACATGTTGCAACAATTCCAAGGATCTCATTTTGGGCCAAGGCATTTTCAGTTTGCCAATTTAAAACAGTTGCGGTAGTAGAGGGTTGCTTGCGTTGTCCTTATGCATCGAGGCCAGTAGAGTTGGGTACTTTAGGGGAATGTTGGTACCGCTGGTGTGGGTCGGAGAATCTTTCCAACAGAAGAAATTTCCGTGTATTGGATTCAGGCCCTTTGGCTTTGAGTGGAAGGAAATCATCTGGTGAAAACATGCATATACTGGGTAGAACAGGAGGAGGTTCGAGCTTAGGTATACAAATACTTGGCTTAGGTAGGTTTATGAGATAGGAAGGGTGTCTTTTTATCCATTTCTATATCGGTTTATAAAAGGGTGAAGTGCACAAGGGTTTTACTGGTGGTGGTACAGGGGGATTTTCTAGCTTGCATGGTGATGGAGGAAATGAAATCTTGGGGGGCTTTGGTGGACCATAAGAGACAATAAACTGGTATTTTTCACCATCTTCTCCAAGAGGTCCGAGAGTTGGATCTACATTAAGATACCTTTGGTAAAACATATCCTTTTTCTTCTTCCTTTTCGAGGAAGGCTTATCATCTTCTTCTTCTTCTTCAAGGTTGGTGCAGGAGGAGCAAGAATAATCAGGATCCCAAAAAACAGTGTCCAGTGGGATCTTTGAAGAAGTGAATTGGCTATTCTTGTAGGCCGAAAGATTGGAAAAATTATTTGTCATCTGGCTCGCTTGAGACAGGATTAGTAGGACAGGGTGTGGCATGAAAAATAGTAGGGAAAATAGAGGAAGGTTCCTTTTTTTCATTACTAAACTTGATGGTAACAGTACCATCTTTCTTTCGGGTGAATTGGGGTTTGTTGGATTGAACAAACATGCAACTCTGGTGGAGTTTTTTATAGTTAGTAACCCAACTATCAGGGAGGAGTTTGACAAGTTCATTCTGTGGAATCTGGCGAGGGACATGGATATAGGAAGTTTGGTCATGGTCAACCGAGATAACAAGGGCATTTTTCGAATTTGGGATATTGAGATCAATGGCATGATTTTGGACACGGTAGATCATTTGATAATGCAAAGTGGCAGCAATGGATCCAAGATTCTAAAGAGCTCCAGTGATCTGTAGCTGAACCTTAAGAGTAGTGAGTAGGTTGGGATCTACAAAAATAATGTTGAAATTTAATAATAGTATCACAAAGACAGTTCTTGCATTCATGGTTGTCTGAATGGTACCAACATAAGCTTTGTAGTAACTGATATTTCAAAAATCTAGTGTCTAGCAGGGCAAGCCTTGTAGTAACCGGTAGACCCTTGCAGCCATGAAACGTTAAAGCAAGGCGAATTACTCCAAAATGGATATGAGTATAACCTTGCTGAATCCATTGAGCAGGAAACTCGAGAGGAATTTGAAGAGTAACAAACTTTTCTTGTTCCATTGCCTGGATGGGATGTTGATCAAATCGAGAGGATTGAACATACTCCTATACTGTTCAAGGGGTATGTTTGATCAAGTGTTTGATGGATCTAAGTGGGGAGAAAGAATGTGGTTTGGTAAAAGCGGTGTAGAGGTTCATCATAGGAAGCTAAGTCTTTGAGATCTTACTATCCTCAGTAAGGTAGGCAACCTCATGGAGATAGTCTATCTTGGAACATGAAGACTTTCGAAATTCTGGAGAAGGTTGAAGTGAAACGGTGGAGGTAAGGGAAATTGGGAGAGTATTAGAAGAGGTGGAATATGGTGTTTCCATTTGAGAAGAGATACTCCTCTAGTACCAGAACGTGGTGTTAAACAAACTAAAATGATTCAAAGAAATCCATGGCTTTATAATTGAGTATCTTTGGAGATAATCTTAGTTTACCCTTGGGTTGTGACGATTGATTATTGCTATTAATTGATTGTCATATTATGACTTGAATTGCTGCTAAATGGTTGTATATGGAATAGTTGGGTTTTTGTAAATTTGTGTAGCCATCGGTTGTTATTGCATTGCATTATACGTGTGCTAACTGCAATGGTATGTCGCATGAGCACAAACCATGATTACATTGAGACAGAGAAAAGAAAGAATGAATTAGTTGATGGTTGTGCTACATGGTCACATTAAAAAGAAAATTGAGCGCTATCGGAAGACCATCAATCCATTAGGGTTGTGCCATGATCTTTTGATCGCCTGACAATAGTCAGTTGTTGAGTCGCAATAGAGGCCGGACCAATGCTCCTTCAAGAATGTTGTCTAAGGGGGAGACACATGATGTAGCGTGCCCACGACGGGGGATGATATCTAGTTTTGGACCAGTAAACCACCAACCATAAGGTTGTACCATGGCTTAGGGGTTCGTAATAATCGAAGTACGTGTGGGTACTGAGGCATGAGAAAGTTCTTTGAAGTGCTCTGATTATGTGTATGTCTATTGAGACTGTCATGGCTTGAATGGTATTCTATCTGTAAGGTACATGAGCCAAGGCAAGGTGAGATTGCTTGTGTTTATGTCTGATGGCTATGAATTGTATCATGGTAGTTTTTTTTCTAATATGCTGATAGATAGGGCAAAGCTAGCGTCGTTTTACAATTGATTTGTTATCGATACTAAGTTGCATGATTAGACTACCCTCGAGGCAAGTGGAATTCCTAATCTAGGCTTAGGATTTTGACTTACTGAATT
Organism: Angophora floribunda; assembly: GCA_014182895.1. Taxonomy (NCBI): domain Eukaryota; kingdom Viridiplantae; phylum Streptophyta; class Magnoliopsida; order Myrtales; family Myrtaceae; genus Angophora; species Angophora floribunda. The sequence continues at coordinate 32,477,150 of CM024709.1, read as the reverse complement.
TATCTCACCCCATCGTGGTTAACATTTTTAGGACCTTAGTATGACGCCTTATCCTATGAGGTTCATTGTCTCGATTGACATGAGTACCTCTATCACTACGTGGCTAGTCACGGGTTGCAATTTTGTGTATGAGCAGCACATGACGACAATCTAGGTTGACGAGGGAGAGAGGGATCATTACATGCCACACATCATCAAGGCATAGTACGTCAGACGAGAGGTATGGTGTATGGTCCCATGAGAGGTTATGACGGGCCTGCATCGCACGTAGGGCCAAGCGAGGTGATATGGGATCCGATAGACCTTGATCCCCGTGATGGCGTGATCACGAACCCTTCTATGGGCGAGTCTAACCCTTCTGAGACCAGTGATTAGCATCTGTAGCCTAGTCTCTTTTTGACTGACCCTCCACTCTCTTTGTTGTGATAGGTTAGCCAAGATGATCCCTTTTTGCATTGGCCTTGAAATGTCACCTGAAGTAAGGCTTGTATATATACTGCTTTTTCTCGGGCTAACTTTGCAGATAAATAAAAGTAGTGCTGATGTTGTTCTACTATTGCATTCATTCTCCTATCCATGTTTGTTATTGGCTGGGTATTTTGATTTCGCTTCTGCACATGCTTAATGATAAGATAAAATGAATTGGTTGGCGACAGAATCTATGATGTCACATGTTTCAGACCTCAAGTGAATTGGGGTTGTAGTGAGTTCGAGGGTCAAGGCGTAACATATTGCTTGCCAATAGAATGATCAATTTTGACCCAAAAATAAATAAAATAAAATAGAATGATCAATTCCTTACCATTTAGAGTCATAAGTAGTGCTTTTAGAGGCAATCCTTAAGAACTTCTTATTATACATTTTATTGATATTTTTATTCAGTACCTCTCATGCACTAGTTAATATCTTAATTAGATTAAAATTGGTGGCTGACAACTAGTTGATTAAATGCAAGGAAAAGTTATTTCTAGAGGTGAGTATGATCTAGATTGGGCAATCCAACACCTAAGCCATGGACCAACCCTCATATTGTTGATGTCAAATTTCTAGGATCGAGGACTAATCCTATGATCCCTAGGACCGAGGATAGTCCAGTTCCAAGGTCAACTTGGGATCAATTAATTATTATTTTTTTCATTTTTTGTATTCCTTGAAAGCACAATGTGATATATTGATCAATAATGCGATATTAAACAACCAAATTATAAGCATTATCACATATTAAACATAAATCTAAGACAATATAACAAAAAAAAAATCTCTATTTGCGATTGTGAAGCTACGATTGTGAGTCGGGCTAAGAGAGGTGAGCGACTTTACCGGCTGAGCTATGCTTGTGAAGCAAGTGCGGAGAGGCCAAAGGCGAGCGATGAGACCAGGGCAAGTGAACAAAGCACAATGAATGAAGAGGGTTTCTATTTATTTTCTAGTCAAATCAAGGCTAGGTTTATACTTACACAGCAGAACTACATAAGTAAAGACAAATGTAGATAATATATCATATATTATATATTTACATATCATATATATCATGTAATGTATAATATGATACAAGATTGGTTCCGGTTGGGTTGCAAGGACCCACCGCACAATGCATGGTGGAAGGGCCTTAGGACCAAGAGCCAGCCTAGTCTCATTGGGAATCGGATCCGGACCAATAGAGTTGAGTCGGTCTAGGGATGCATATCAAGTTGTTTCAAGTGTTACTCTCACATTCACCTACTCTTATGTAAATTTTCATTATTTTTCTATGAATTGTCTAAAACTATAATTTTTTTGTACTCTACAATATATACTTGACATACCAAAGTACTATAAAACTCCCATGTCCTTTTCACATCATTTTTCTTCGTTTTGCGCTTGTTCCTACCGTCTCGCATTCTCCTCCCATGTCCTTTCCCGATCATTTCGATTCCTTTATCTTTTTCCAATACAGCTACACATGTTGCGTCCATGACAAGGCACAGAGTCCAATGCGATACGCACGTCAATCAATCCCACTTTCCACTCCACCTTTCAAACTTTTTCTTTTCCACAATAATTGTACCCTAGTCACATATGCACTTCCAAACTTTTAACGGGATAAGACTAGGGGTGAGCATCGGTCCAGGGTTGACCCTGGACCGACCCTGGACCGGCCCAACCTTGCCGGTCCTGGACCGGTTCCCAAGGGGATTGGGTCGGTCCTTGGTCCTAAAATCCTTGGGCCGTGCATGTGCGGGTTGGTCCCGGTCCCTAGGAGTTTCGGGTTGGTCCAACCCGGACCAACCCCGGCCTTATATATTATATTATATATAATATATTTTTATTTATGCTAAAGAGTAAACCTTAATTCAAATGGCGTCCTCCTCCAATACTCTTGTTCTCTTCTTTCTACTTTATCCTCTTAGTATTCAATTTGCCAAGTAAAATCGAAAGAAACAACTTCACTCGTGAGCAATCTTGCCCCGCTTGCCACTTGACACTCGCCTTGCTCACTTTTGGTCACTCACCACTCGACACTCACCCCACTTGCTATGCTCACCTCACTTGTTGCTTGACACTTGCGCCGCTTACCTCTATTTGCTAACCTTGCTCGTTCTGAGTAAATCATAAGAAAATAAAGTCCTAATTAGAAATTCTTTTTGCTCGTGAGCAACGCTCATCTTGTGGCTCTATAAGAAATCTTAATTTTTTTTTATAGTTTCTTACTTTTAGCAAGTGTGAAATTTTTATTATTACCTTATTTTAAATTTGTTGAATATGTATTAGTACTTATAGTTTAGTTAAAATCACAATATCGATAAATATGTAATTTGAAATAATTTGTTTAATTTTTTAGAAATACAAAAAAAATGAACAAAATTAATGATTGGTCCTGGTTAACTAGCGGAACCGGACCGAACCCATTGGGTCGGTCCGGTCCTCCTGGTCCCCAGGCTCAATAGGGTCGGTCCTCGATCACAAAAATTGAGGACCAACATCAAGGCGGCGGGTTGGTCCTAGGGTTAGGGGATGGACCGGCCCAACCCGGACCATGCTCACCCCTAGATAAGACAGTGAATTTCTTTAAACAACAGTAAGTTATCGCCCGGAGAACTATTCAATTGAAAAATCGGCATGTACAATAATGTGGTGGATTCCAAGCGAGCACTCAAATCTTTCGGCCACTCCCGAAGCACATCTTCAACGCTCACTCATGGGCCAACTCGTCTGACGCAGCGTTGTCTTTGGGCTCATCGTCTGGTACTAAAGTATGTGAAAGCCCTTCTTCTGAATAAAGTACAGTCTAAATCCGGTAGTTCTCATCGTATGAGATGTAATCCTAAACCTTCTAGAGTAACTGCAATATGGTCTCTCCTTTACGATCTTTGGACTCCCTGTGTGGCTCTAGCCTTTCTATTCCAATGACCGACACTTTATTTGGTGATAAAATATGAGCTGCAAAAAGAAATAACTACTCCACACCTCCTATTTTATTTTCACAAAAAGAAGAAAGATTTCCCTAAGGGTTATCATGGCCCTTCACTTCTTTTTGCTTCCGTCTATCCTAATGCACTCTGAGTCAAACATTTCTTACGTCATATTTTACAAATTGAATTTATAAGGAACTATATCTATTTAATGACTTAATTGTTTGGTGATTCCTTTTTGAGCAACAATTATCCTTGTCACGGTGACTTTGATATTGTATTTTGCTACATGTAATAGATGAAATCGAAATAAATTTACTCTCTACAATATATTATATTACAAGTGGGAAAATTAATTATTTTTGTCTGCTCTCTTCTATAGATGTTTGAGTAGATCTTTTCTATAAGTATACCACATCAAGGATCATGCATAGTAGAGTACGTGAATTATAAATATGATTACTTTCCCATTCTCATAGAGCTAATTTCTATGTAGTTCATTAGATATCAAAAAATAGATGCAATATCTATAACTATGCTAAGTTTTTTTTTTTTTAAATATCTTTGTTTTTCAAAAATATTTTCTCAATCTCACTGGGGTACTAGTCAACACACTAGATGATAGACACTATGCAAAGCACAAATAGACCAATGGGAGTCGAAACCCCAATAGAGTTTATCAGCAATTGTTTGGTAATCCAATGTCCAGCCTAAATATTATTTCTTTTTACTTTTGATTGACGTGATATTTAGAAATCCTAAAACAGAATTGTTGTAATATGAAATTATGTTGGACTCAAATTGCTTCATTCCGCCCCTCTATCGTCCTAATAAAAAATTGGTTAATAAAAAGTAATAAGGAAATAATCCACGCCACGAACAAAATGGAGCATGCTCTTTCATCTGGTGTTCGAATGTTCCAAAGACAGGGACTCAAAGAAATAAGAAAAATAGCAAGGGATCCGTCTCGCATGACGCACGCCTACGAATTTGAGCGGGCCGAGAAAGATAGAGGAGTCGGACAGCCGACAAGCGCATCTCAATCCTTCCTGGATATTCCATGGATATTCTAGCGCTTCAGTTGTTTTAAAGTCGGTTGGACTTTAGCATGTCCTTTAATCGTTAAGTCTGAACGTAAAAGCTCAAGGGCATTCCTTAAGGCGAGGGAAGAAAAACTTTTGCCTAACTTGAGTGATAGGACATGCGAGTGTTAGACACGTTCAAATAAGAAAAAACAGCAGAGGCCCCCACCGGTGACTTCTGTCACCCTTGCTTTGGTGAGGTACCCTCGGTAGCCACCACCATGAAGCCAAGCGCGTCTCAATCCTCCCTGGATATTCCATCGGATTTTCTAGCGCTTTGGTTGCTTTAAAGTCAGTAGAAAGCAAGATCTTCGGAAGCAAATTGCCTCCAACTCGTACTTGTACAAAAAAAAATTAAAAATTTATTTTTTATATCATTTGAAATAATTAATTAGCGAATAATTTTTTAGTAGCCATAATAATTTATCTCTAAATAGTTTCGTGAACGATAAAAATATCTTTTGTTAATTCATTTTTATAAATGAAACAAGTGATAATTTTTAGCAAAATATTTTCTAAATTATCTATTTTTCGTAAAATAAGTGCATTAGATAGAAAAAGATCTTTGAACAGAATTTGAATTGAGACGCGGGTGTAGGCTTCCTTGTAATCAATGAATATGGTTGTCATATTGAAAGAATACTTAAAAATGTTAAAAATTTCAATAATTGCTAATATGCAACATTGAAGGTCATTAGAATTATTTGTTTTTTGTTCAACAAATTCATGGTATTGAATGAGAGAAGCACAAATCTTACTTGGAAACAAAATGAAAAGAGAGTGTGATAAAGGTATTGCTTGCCAATAGAATTATCGATTTTGACCCCCAAAAAAAAAAAAAAATGATCGATCCCTTACCATTTAGAGTCGTATGTAGTACCTTTAGAGGCAACCCTTAAGAACTTCTTGTTATATATTTCTATAGATATTTTTATTTGGTACCTATCATGCTCTAGTCAACATCTGAATTAGATTAAAATTGGTGGCTGACAAATTGTTGATTAAATACAAGGAAAAATTGTTTCTAAGGGTGAGCATGGTATGGGTTAGGTAGTATAACACCTAACTCATGGATCGATCCTCATAGTGTTGGTATCCAATTTTTGAGATGGAAGACTGACTCTGTTGAGCCTGAGACTAATGACTGAATTGGTCCCATGAGTCTAGTCCAATTCTAGAGTCAACTTGGGACCAATTAATTTTTTTTCATTTTTTTGTATTCCTTGAAAGCACCATGTGACATATTGATCAATAATGTGACATTGAGCAATCAAATTATGAATAACATATCAAACATAAATTTAAGATAATATAACAACAAAAATTTCTATTTTGCAGTTGTTAAGCTACATTTGTGAGTCGGGCTAAGAGAGGCAAGCTTTCACTAGCTAAGTTGTGCTCGTGAGGTGAGCAAGGAGAGGCTAGAGGCAAGCAACGAGATCGAGGTGAGCGACGAGGCTGAGGTGAGCGAACAAAGCGCGCGAGTGAAGAGGGTTTCTAAATATTTTTTGGTCAAATCAAGGCCGGGTTTATACTTTATACGGCATAAGAAAGAACAAAGGCTGATAATATATCATATATTGTATATTATATATCATATATATCAATGTAGTATATAATATGATTTAGGATTGGTTCCAGTTGAACCAACCTTAAGGTCCCAAGATCAAGGACCCACTTGCACATTGCATGGTGCAAGGGTCTTAGGACCAAAACCGGCCTAGTCTCCTTGAAAACCAAACCGGGACCAATTAGGTTGAGCTGATTTAGGGTTAGTTTAGGGTTAACCTTAAAGCAATGCTCACCCAGCTGTTTCAAGTGTAACTCTCGCATTCACCCGCTCCTATTTTCCACTAACTTTTAAAAACTTTTTTCCTTCACTTTTTTTATGTAACTTTTCATTATTGTTCTATGAATTGTCTGAAACTATAATTTTTTGTACTCTACAATATATACTTGACATACCAAAATACTATAAAATTGGGAGACTTGACTTTACTGGCGGCTTGTTTTGTTTTTTCTTTTATGAGTTGCACTTTTGACTTTGTTGAGCGTTCGTCCCCTCCCATGTGCTTCTCACATCATTTTTCTTCGTTGAGTGCTTGTTCCTCTATCTCGCTTTCCCCTCCCATGTCCTTTCCCGATAATTTCGACTCCTTTATCTTTTTTCCACTACGACTAGACATGTTGTGTCCGTGACAAGGCAGAGAATCCATGCTACACGCACGTCACTTAAGCCCACTTTCGGCTCCATGTTTCAAACTTTTTCTTTTCCACAATAATTGTACCTTTGCCACAGATGCACTTCCAAATTTTTAACTTGATAAGGCAGTGAATTTCTTTCAGGAACAGTAAAGTTATCAGCCCAGAGCACTATTTAATACAAAAATCGCATATGTACATAATATAGTAGATTACAAGTGAGCACTCCTCAATCTTTCGGCCATTCCCGGAAGCACATCTTCAAAGCTCACTCATGGGCCAACTCGTTTGGATGTAGCATGGTCTTTGGGCTCGTTGTCTGGTACTAAAATATGTGGAAGCCCAACTCCTGAACAAAGTGCAATTTAAGTCCGATAGTTCTTACCATATGAGATGCAATCCTTAACCTTCTCGATTAACTGTAATATGGTCTCTCCTTTACGATTCTTCGACTCTCCCTGCGTGGCTCTAGCATTTTTGTTCCCATGACCGACACTTTATTTTATGATGAAATATGAGCCGCAAAAAGAAATAGCTACTCCATTTTTACCTCCTATTTTATTTTCACAAATAGAAGGAAGATTTCCCTTGAGGTTATCATGATCCTTCACTTCTTTTTGCCTTCATCTATCTAAATGCACTCTGAGTCAAAAATTTCTTACGTTATATTTTACAAATTGAATTTGTAAGGAGCTGTATCTATCTAATGACTTCATTGTTTGGTAATTCCTTATGGAGTGATGATTATCCTTGTAATATTGACTTCAATATCGTACTTCGCTACATGTATAGATGAAATCGAAGTAAATTTACTCTCTACAATATATTATATTGCAAGTAGCAAAGTCAATTATTTTTGTCCGTATTCTTCTACAGATTTTGAGTAGATCTTTTCTAAAAATGTACCCCATCAAAGATCATACATAGTAGAGTACGTGAATTATAAATATGATCAATTTTCCATTCTCGTAGAGCTAGTTTCTATTTAGTTCATTAAATATTAGAAAATAGATGCAATATCTATAACTTTATTAAGATTTTCTTAAAAAAATATCTTTGTTTTTCAAAATAATTTCAGTTGGTAGATACTGTGTGAAACATAGGCTAACTAACGAGAGTCAAAACTCCAACAAAGTTTATCAACGGTAGTTCGGTAATCCAATATCAAGTCCGAATGCCATTTCTTTTTAATTTGCAGTGGCCCGCACCTCTAACCCCCCAACCCCCAATTTTCTCACCAGTTTTTTCTTCTCGGCAAGGTAAGAATACGAGAGGTGATATTAGAGAATTTCACCCCTCAATATTTTTTTCTCCCGTTTCTTCTTTCTTTGAGTCCTTTAAGAACCTATTTAGGTCCATGGAGATTTGTATTTAGATTTTCACTTTTTGTTGGAAAAACTCATATCCATCCACCAAATTTAATGCAATTACGCGCAAAAGTCACTTTCAGTATAATTTGTTATATATAAGATAAAATTAGGTTAGATAGATGAGGTACTATAAATCAATTGCCTTTTCACTTTGTTGACTATTCGTCATCTCCCATGTCTTTTTCACCATCACTCCCAGTGCTTTGTCAAGAGCTTGTCCCTTTATTTCCACTCCCCTCTCACGTCTTTTTCGCTATTATTTCAATTGCTTTATCTTTTTTGACTTTCATTACACATGACGTGTCTTTGACAAGGCGGAATCCAATGCTACATTTACATGATCTGCTCCACTTTCTACTCTATCTTTGGTCTTATTTTTTTAAGGCAATTTTTGTTTATTTTTGTGTGTAAATTGTCCAATACTACAACCATTATGTAATTGACACATCAAAATACGGTACGTTACAAACAAAATAAGATAGATCATATTAAATCATATAAAACAAGTTGATCTTGACATAAACTAAGCATATTTCTACTCACATTAATCATATTCCATGATGACTGGATCCCTTTATTTTATTTTTTGTCAAAATAAATTCCTTTCATTACTTCTAGTGGTTCCAGAATTACAACCTAAGTGGGCCTCCAAACATAAGAGGTTTCAAAAAACTTGAGCGGGATTAATAGTCCAATTATAAGGTAAATTCTTTCGTTTATGTACCTTGGCAACTCAATCAGCCACTTGCTTCTCTTCTCTTCTACAATGGGCCACTCAAAGATGCTTATACGGGCTCACTATTTTAATTTGACATTTTTAATTCATATGTACCTCCAAACTTATAACAAGATAATAGAGCGAATTTTTTTCATGAACATTAGGTTATCAGCTAGGTACATTCAATATGTAGAATATCAATTTATATAAGTAGGGTCTCGAACTTCTTTAGCAATATCTCATATATTAGAAAATCTTTGTTCAAAAGATTAAAGAAACTTACTATGCTCAATATATATTCACTTATCTTGCAAATAGAGGTATCAAGTATATTTTATGATAAGTTATTACAAAATACCAAATATTTTTTGACAGAAAAAAATAAAAATATGGATTCATTCAATATATATAATTGGCACCTTGCCTTCAATAGCAGAGCCAACAAGCACTACTTTATACAAATATCGGGTATGTACATAATGAAGTAGATTACAAGCACTACTAAATCTTTCGGCCATTCCCAAAAGCGCAATTTCAAACCTCGCTCATGGGCCAAGTCGTCAGATGTAGGATAGTCTTTGGGTTCATTGTCTGGCACTAAAATATGTGAAAGCCCAATGTACGAACAAAGTACAATCTAAGTCCGATACTTCTTATCTTATGGGATGTAGTCCTAAACCTTCTTAAGTAAATGTAATATGATCTCTCCTTTTCATTTTTCCAACTCTCCTTACGTGGCTCCCTGTTCCCGTGACTGACATTTATTTGTTAATGAAATATGAGGCGCAAAAAGCGGTAGTTACTTTATTTTTACCTCCTATTTTATTTTCCCAGATAGAAGAAAGATTTCCCTCTGGGTTGTCAAGACACTTCACACTTCTTTTCACTTTCATCAATCCGAATGCACTCCGAGTCGATTTTAGGAGTTGTTTCGAGGGAGAAGTTTGGCGCTATATGCATCTTTAGGGAAGGGTGTCTGGGATGAGCAAAAACAGAGGTTTCCAGCTTGGCAAGCGGCACAAAAAGAAGATTTCTGGTACCTCAGTCTCCAGCCGCAGATCCTTCATTAGGTATGTTCGCACGGAGTTTGTCTTGTGATTGGACCAACAGGCCGCCCACATGGCATCTAGCAAAGTTGTCATTAAAAGCCCATATCGTCTTAAGCTTTATTTTGTCTTTGAAACCCACATTTCAAGGTTCTTTCGGCCCAGGCTGGACGGATAATGGTTTTCAGAACTCCCATCGATCACATATACGTGATTGATGGGATACGAAATCGGAAATCACCCATATTTAATTTTAGTTAAACTTACGTATATATATGACCAAAAAAGGTTAGGTGCAGTCCAAGACATCCCTAATGAGCCCACTTGACTCGGTACCAACCTTGAACCGTGATAAGTTATTTCGGTTCATTCGAGAAAACCATTCTTTCTTTATAAGGTAAAAAAAGATTCAAGATGAGAGGTGGAAAAGTTATTCTATGTGAATCTAGAATTGCTATGTATTTTCATTATGTATTCTGAAGATTGAGATTACCTTTGTCACCCTAAATTTTCTTATTCAAATTAAGTAAGGAATCAAGGCATGCTCTCGATAAATTAACTACAATGTATATGCTTATATATTATGATTGGGGATAATAAATACTCACACCAAACTATTGGCAACAAGTACCATCGCAACTTAGGCAATTGCTAATTACATTTTTTTATGTTAGGATTGTTAATTAACAATAATTTATGCCAACACCTAAGTTAGGTGTTTCCTATACTTGTCATGCAATTGTCAATATCATACATTTAAATTGGTGGGTTGACATTGAAAGGGCTCCCGTAAAGCCTAACACCGAAAGTCATAGTCTTCATACGGGGAAAGTACAGCGGGAGTGCCAAAAGTTGGCACGGAGGGACACTTAAGTACCAAAACTTACAAACGGTACACTTAAGTGTCATTTTTCAAAAAAAATTGCTCACTTAAATGCCAGGTCGCCGGAACCCTGCCGGAAATCCTACGTTGCATTTTTTTATTAATTTTTTTGCCTACGTGGCTTGCTGGAAATTGAAACGACGAAAAATCAGCGCAAAACAACATCGTTTTTGCGCTAACGTGATTTTTAAAATTATTAATTAAATAATATTAAATAATTTTAAAAATAAAATAATTTAAAATTGATTAATTAAAAAAAAAAAAAGGGAGGGGAAATCGGTGAGGGTTGTGCAGCCCTCGCCGCCGCCACCGTCGTCGCCTCACCGTCGTCGGCCCTTCCCGGCGACGGTGGGCGAGGGTCGGCCGGGGTCGCCGGGCCCCCGGTCGGCCTGCGGCGAGGGTCGCGACCCTCCCCTAGATCCGGTGAGGGTCGCCGGCCCTCGCCCCGCTGGGCTAAGGGCCGTCGGCCGCCTAGATCCGGGCAGTGGCCAGCCGCCTTTGGCCCGGTGGGGTGAGGGCCAGCGACCCTCGCCGGATCTGGGGGAGGGCCTGTGGGCCCTCACTACAGGTCAGCCGGGGTCGTCGGCCACTGGCCGGGGCCTGGCGTCCCCGGCCAACCCTCGCCCACTATCGCTAGCCCTTCCCAGCGACGATGGGGCGGCGACGGCGGCGGCGGCGAGGGCTGTACAGCCCTCACCGATTTCCCCTCCTCCCTTTTTTTTTTTTTTTTTTTTTTTTTTCTTTTATTAATAAAATTAATTTTAATTTTTTTAAAATCTGACGTGGACAATTTTTTTATTAAAATTGCCATGTGGAATTTTTTATTTTGAAAAAAATGCTTCGTCAGCAAATGAAGTCGCCGAAAAATGGACACGTGGCAATTTGGCCGGATTTGGCATTTAAGTGATCCATTTTGCTCCGATTTTGGCACTTAAGTGTACCATTTGTAACTTTTGGCACTTAAGTGTCCCTCCATGCCAACTTTTGGCACTCCTGAGGTCCGTGTGTCGTCTTCATACATTATATTATCCAAGTCACCCAAATTTCTATAACACTCATTTTCTTTAAACACTCTTCTAGGAAATCTCACTCTACCCTATCATAGGCTTTCAAGTTTCAGGATAACCCCAAACATTCTCCTCCTTTTTCTTCCTTTGATTGGTGAAGTATTTCCAGCTCTAACAAGATGTTATCTTGTGTCTGTCTCCCTTGCAAAAAGGCACTTGGCTTGGGCATAATCAACTTAGGAAGCCATTAGCTTGAGCCTTTTAGCCAACGCTTTTGCTATAACTTTGTGTGCAAAACTGCATAAGCCTACAGGACGATATGGATCAAGGTTTTCAGAGGGAGGGACTATAGCAATCCGAGTAATTCGTGTTCTGTACAACAGAGGATTGAGGGTCCCTGAGTCAGAGACTACAGTACTTCCTTGAAAATATCCTTCAGTTCCACATCCCATTTCTCTTTATGAAACAAAGCATTCATTCCATCAGGCCCAGGTGCTTTAAGGGATCCCAGTCCAAGAAGAGCCTATTTCACTTCTTCCAACTTGACAGCTTGAGTTAGGGAGCAATTCACGTCCTCAGTCACAAGAATAGGACACTAATCAATTCCTGGAAAGAATTTGTTACATCCTACAGAAGTGAATAACTCCTGAAATACTGCAGTGTCATTTGTTTTATCTGTTGGGGTTCTCTTCACCATCATAAGGAGTCTTGAGAATAGAGAATCTGTTTCGCCGTCTTCTTTGAATAGTAGTCAAATAGAAGAGTTCTGTTTTTTTTTTTTTCATTTTAATTTCCCCTATGCAACAAATTAATTTGAGCCCTCGTACCCCACTACACTTCCTCTTGGTGCCACGGTTTCTCTACCAGCGATTTAAGGTAAGCTTATCTGTTCCTATCGTGCATAGCTACATTGCTATTATCAGTTGCAATGACTCGGAACTCGGGGCCTCCACTGGACGTCTTGCATCAGACCATTTTGTTATACTCAAGCTAGCTAATCCCTCTTAGACATGTCCTATTATTCCAGACAAAGCTTTTCCACAGCAATAGCCGGAATTCCAGTCTTCACAAACAATTTTCTGACAATCTTTAGGATTCGCTATATCAGGTAATAGAACTAGAGTTAATACAGGCCACATGTAATGAAGTCTCCTATAAATGCACTTAAAATAATTACTGATCATGATGATTCTCTTAGTAAATGCAGATGATGAACCATACTTGGAATATGAATAATAGGTAATGCTTTTCAAAAACATGTGTAGAAACCACCAGAATAAGTCCACAAGGGAAAAGAGAAAGAATAGGAAGCAAACAATAAGGAAAGAGTATCTGCCAAAATCATTTGTTTTTAAATGCAATAAATTCAGCTTACTAATATGCTATAAGAGTGTCTAAGTTTCTTACACATGATGACCGATAAAGTCCGTCTTCAGTGTCACTCCCTCAATGAAACATAATGATATGAAGAGCAAAGCACATTCGCACCCGGCCCATGATTTCTCATGACGAGCACCAACCAGCCTTCTTGACGGCCCAGACATTGTCCCTGTTCCTGACGTTGATCACTTGTCCCTTAGGCAGGGCTGCAGCGTCTCGCTTATGTCAAGAGCCCTCCTGCTGCCTACGTGGAGATATGAGGAGAAGAATATTAAAAGTGCCACGACTTGTGTATGATATTCTTTTTAATGTTGAAATTTATTTTGAATCACTTGAGTGTCAAATCCTTTTAAAAACAATATTTTCAATGCCAACTCTGATCTATTTGACCGGAAAATTGACGTGGCTCTTTTATTAGTTTCTTAAGCTGACGTGGCTCGTTAGAGAGTCCATTTTGCATATAAAACATAAACTTACACGAGTGAATATTTTAGTGCCATAAGCCGTAAATAGTAATCATTTAAATGCCAAGTTTTGCTGAAAGTGATCATTAAAATACCAATTATGATTAAAAAGTGATCACTGCATAAATTTTTAAAAATGGATGCCATGGTTTCACCTTTTTTGTTTCACTTGTACCGCACCAGCACATTGCCGGTGCATCTTGTACCTGCACTAGCCCTAGCTTTGCACCGTCGCATAGCCATGCAACCACAAAATGCACCAGCGGTAACTCTGCACTAACATCAGATATGGATTAGGTGGGTGTAGGGGTGTCAAATGGGTGGGTTGGGTTTGGGTTAGGTCGAAAATGGTTCGACCCACATTGACTCATTTAATCCGTTTTGACCCATTTTCGTGTAATGTAAATTTGATAATACATACCTAATCCAACCCATACCCAACCCATACTTGACCCATATTACCAACACATATTAATATTTAACTTAATTTAAGAAAATCTACTCCCACTTATTTAGTCCACTTTAAATTTTTCACATATAAATTATTTGAATAAAAATTTCACATCAAATTTATAAAGTAAATTAAATAATAAAAAATTAATAAATAAAAAAATGTGGATACCTCTAAATTGAAATAGTTTTGAGGAAAATAATTTTTAAAAAAATTGATTTTTTAATTATTGTTGAGTGAACCTCATTGGATTGGCAACGGAGGTTGAGAACGCATAGAGGAGGGAGATGGAAAGAGAGAGATGATTGATCTACCTAATAACTTACTAAATCCATATTTAACTTTCACTTGACTCATAATAACTTTCACTTAACCCATATTTGACCTATATTTAACTTTCACTTGACCCATATTTGACCCATTTAACTAAAAGTTGGTCATAATATGAGTTTATGACTCATATTGACACCTCTGGGTGGGTGGGTTTCGGTGTGTGACTAAATGACGTTGGCTCTAGACACAAGCATACGAAATGGCTTTGCTTGTTAGTTTAAGTTTAATTCCAATTTTAGTAGTGAGCCCTCAAAAGGTTTTTCAAGTTAGCCCCCAAATTTTTCCCGTCTTGCCAAACTAGTTAATGTCTTCCAACCCGTCTTCCACTTCAGTGATTTATCACTCACAACCCATCTTTCTTGGCCTGCTATCTATTTGCTAAAACAACAACCCCACTCCATCCACCTGATCAACTGTGGGAACATCCAAGGCGTGGGCTACCTTTTTTGGGGTGGTAACCGATCCAACAGTTGTGCCTACCCAGCGCTACAACTTGCTTGCAAGGACAAACCTGCCATTATCATGAAACAAGATCATTGAAAATCACGGTATTTCTAATCATTTAACAACACGCCCTGGACTTTTGAATGATCAACACAAGCATGCCAACAACAAATCACATGAACAGACTTTCCAATAATCACCGAAGTTAATCTTATCTAATCAAAACCCAGTAAAAAAGATGAGCTAAGGACACTCTAGTTCAGACCATAAGAAAGCCTTTACTCAAACAGCTTATCAGGACCCTCAGTAAGCTCACGTCCACAATATATTTGCTGGAAACCACTGTCAATCCCAGAACTCACCTTGGCAACCGAGCAAACATTGCAACTAATAGACTCGATTCCTTGCTATCCAAGGAATAAAAAACAGGAAAAAGCAGCAAGTTCCATGTACCTTGGTCAAAGATCTATCATTGTAGACAAACACTAATGAAGGCAACATTCATAAAACTCATAACAAATCACAAAAACCTTCACATCATTGATGAAACTAAATCAAACCAGATGAAAGCTAGGGTTGAATTATATTAATTCTAGGAAGAACAGGATCATAATTCATGAGGAGTCAAGGCAGACCCTTGCACGGAAGAAGAGTTATAAACAGACTCTGGTGATTGGCTAGATTGACAACATCTTCCTATGACTACAGACACACAGAACTTGAATACATAGCATGCAAAATACAACTACCAGTTAAAGCCGCTACGGATATAAATTCAGTAGCCAAAAAACAGAGAAGAAGGGCAAAACTAGAGCAAATCAAATCAGACACCACTTTTACTACAGAAGATAGATTATCAAACTTTGGCATGAGTAAACAAGATTGACCTTTTGCAATCAGGTGTCGTTCTACCACCTCCAAATCCATTTGACTAGAAAGAAATTTAACACAGAGTAAACGAAAACAAAGAGAAACATCATCAATGTCAAACAAAAACATTCAACTCAACACCTAACAATATCAACCCCATTAGTCTTTACATCAACACTTCTCTTCCCAGGCCAAGACCCTCTGCATCAAGGAACTGCCGTTGCTGCTACTGTTGTGCTTCGCCTTCTTGATCTCCACTCCAATCTTGTTCATGCCGATCACAGCCTGCCTATGCTTCCTGCTCCTGACCCCGCCCACATTGCACAGAGACTGCAAGACCGAAGCACAGATCAATCACAAGCTGCGTGAAAATCAAAACAGCAATTGAGTGATGGACGGATCAGTTATTGTAAGGCCAGCTAGAACGCCTCGCCCGACAGGTGTCTTGGAGGTCCTGCAATCAGCGCAGGTCTTCTTCCCCTTCGTCAGAACAATTCATCGACACCTGCAACAACAGCGAGCCAAATCAAGCGATTTCAGCTGCCTAACCAACACAAGAATCCCGAGATCTCGACGGGATAAGCTCACATGAATGTCCGATTGAGTGCAACCACTAACCTTTTTCACCAGATCCGACATTTGCATCGATGCTCAGTAAGATCTTGCAGCTCTCCGAACCCGGCGAAGTATGACAAACCCTAGCGATTGGCTCAACTGAAGTAGGAAGAAGGAGCTAGAAGCGAATCAAACCCAGAATGAGAGAGAGAGAAAGAGAGAGAGTTAGCAGGGTGAGCATGGTTTCAGGATAGAACCTAGAATTTGAGAACCGTCCTAAGATATGCAGGGTAGGTTCTAAGTTTCCAAATTTAGAGAACCTATAAAACTCTCGATCGATGGAACCTGGAACTTGGAACCTGTAATCTGGAATCTAGAACCTAGTAAAAGTTTATATATGTCTTTTAATCTACGTCTTTATGCAATTCTAAGGTATTCAATAGTATTTGATGATAAGTGTATAATCCAAAACCACTAGTCTAAATTTCCATTTTATGATTAAGAATTTTATTTTTTTAGACTATGAGACTAATGGAAACTTCAATTGCTTCTTTGATATAGTTATGTTAGGCAATTCCTTCTTTCAAGATACTGATTCTATATAAAACAAGAGCATGTATTAAAACCATAAAATTTCATTAATATTATTTGACAAATGCATATAGACACTTGTCCTCAGATGATCGATAATAAAATCATTGTTCATTTTTATTGTTGCATTTACTTTCATGTTGCCTAACTAAAGACAAGAAGAAGAACCCGTTAGAACCTATAATTGATCTTAGAATCCAGGCGAAACTTGTAAAGAACCTGGAACTACTCACCCTAAGAGGTTAGTGATAGGGGAAGCTGAAAATGGAGCTGACAAACGCACGTGGAGCAAGAGAAAGAGGGGCAAAGTCCATGTGGATTGGATTTTTTAAACAAATATGCCAATTCAATATATTTTCTAATTATAAAACCCACATAATCATTTTGATTAGATTTTCTCTAATTTTGATACCTAAATGAGTTAGCGAAAATTTTTAACACTGAAGTGAGCGCCGTATATAAGTTGTGACACTTCTGATGTCCTTTTACTTGGAGATCTGAGTCAACATTCTGTAAAGGCGTTCTCAACATTGAGTGCCTCCATCGCAAGTGTCTCCATGAAGGTGTGCTCTTGCTTGGCAAATGCTTCAGCATCGCTGAGGGACGGAGATGATGCAGGCCTGCCTTGTTACTGACGTGCATGATCACGATGTTGGCATCAGGGTGATCTCGGAGTTCCTTTAGCCACCTCTCCATAATTTCGAACTTGACGTGTGGAGTGATATCATAGACTAGTAAAGGGCCCACCGCACCTTGATAATATGCACTTGTGATCACGCTGTATCTATGTTAAAGATAGCAGGTTATCAGACAACCTCTGCTCTTTGTAATGTTAGATTAGCTAGTAATGATCTCTACCAAACACGCAACTCTAACTTATTTCCTTAAGCTGACAATTAAACTGCCTTCTTGTTCAATGATCACAGACAATAACTTGTATTAGCGTGTTTCTTAGTTCGTGTAAATCCGTGCTGGTTGAGAATTGCAGTCCAACTCTTTGAATGATTTATCGGGGAAGAAGCAATTTTGAATAACAGCAATTGGCGGCACACAAATGTAGAAAGCGAGTTAACCATTGTGACCGAACTTCTTGCACGGAATGTGCAAACAACAACGCTAGTGTAAACTTTTTTTTCCACCCATGACCAACTTAATCATTCGCGAATTGTTAACATATATTAGTTTGCGTCTCAAAATCTGTGATAGACAAATTCTCATCTCTGCACATACTCGAATCAAGGTGGGTCATTACATCCAAATATTGTCAATCTTACCTACCAGACATGCAGACAAATCTGCCATAAATCATGTCTAAGAAAATATATCATACTTAAACAGACTATTATACTAAGGATTGCATGAGATTTGTCCACGATTTGATGTGCGCAGACAGCCTACACAACTAGATTCTGATATATGAAAGACAGTTTTTAGAAAACAAGACATCCATCTAAGAAAGATTGTCTAATCAAAAGTTGCGTAGGATAAGTAAGGAAATTCATAGAAAGGAGACGTATTTGTTCTCGGGAAGAAGTCGAGTGCGTAGAAGAAGAGTCGGAAGAAGAATCAGGAGACGAATCTGGTGAAGAGACTGAAGTAAAACCCGCCTGTCCGTTTCGGTTGAAAATTTCATTTGATAGACTTCATTTTGTTAAATTTAGCGGTGCATGTGTGCCAAACAATCGCAGAAGTGAAAATGTAAGTCGCAAAAACAACACCCAAGATCTTTATACCTAGAATCTAGAACACCTATAATCGAATAAAAGAGATTTGCACACTCGATATGAAATCATCGTTCTTGATGTGAAACAATGACAATATTAGATTGCCCCTCACCTATAGCATTTTGTAATCGCACTTTATGTGAGGATATTTGTGTGTTAGGATCATATGAGAGATTTGACTTGTTGAGGAAACTCCTAGTTTTGATGTTTACAAAATATTTTACAAATGAGATTCTTACTAAATTCTTGAAGGAAAAGGACTCAGAAAGACTTAGGCTTTAAAGTCTGCTTATAACAGAAGATAAAGCTTGGGGTGCCTTAGAGTCTGCCCGTACCAGACGGAAGAGTCTATCAGACTGAGTTTTGAAGTCTGACCGTACCAGACTGAGAATTTAAGTCTGACCGTACCAGACTGAAATTCTAGGCAGACTCAGAACTTAAAGTCTGTCAGACTTAAGATGTATCTATAAGATAAGATCACCAACGGTAGAGTATTTCACTTACCTTATTCATGTTGATTCTATTATGTTAATTTGATTTACATGATCAATTAGTGGACAACTTCCAAAGAAGAATAGAGCACTTATGGAAGCCTAGATTCTGATTGTATGGGCGAATAGAATCTCAGGGGATCTAATCTACTCTCAACGGTCAAAAAGACTTGCCTTATAAAGTCTGTCCAGGAAAGGGAAGACGGAACTCTCACGGAAAGAGCCAACGGTCGAATGTGACTTGGAGAGTATTTAAGGATAGGTTGAGACTTAGGGGGTAGATGAGATGAACATTATTCCAAAGCTGATTCCGTTCTTCAACTGTTGTTCATAGTGCGTATTTGAGTGATCTCAGTGTATTACAAAAGAGAGTGACTTAGTGAGACTGATTATCACCAAGTATAAACACTCGAAAGTGTGTAATCACCGTTGATCATATAGTGAAATACAGCCGATTGGCTGGTCACCCGGAGAGTGGACGTAGGCTTGTCTAAAGCCGAACCACTATAAACAGTGTTTGCAATCTTCTCTAACTCTCTCTATTTACTTTCTGTTTGTGGATTGCAATAAACTGATATTAGTTGCAAGTATAAACTTCCTCAACACCTATTCACCCCCCCTCTAGGTGCTTATACTAGTTACATCAATTGGTATCAGAGCCTCGTGCTCAAGTTTTGAAGTGTTTGTTACTTCTGAGTTAAAGATCCTCTATGGCTAGTATTCTTGCACCAGGTTTAATTGAAGGGCGAGCAACACTCGTCCACCATACTTCGATGGCAAGGATTACAATATCGGAAGAATAAAATGAAAGCTTTCCTCGGGTCGAAAGATCCACTTTGGAATGGGATGTGGTTGAGAGGGGAATCGAGCCCACTGATAACATCAGAAAGACTTCAAAGAGTACTGATGAGAAAGAAACAGAATCATCAACCACTCTCTCTCCAGAAGAGATAACAAAGAGACAAACTATTGATGCAAAGGCTATTTATTCCCTATATTGTGCTTTATCACCTAATGAATATAATCGTATATCTTCTTGTGATACAAATAAGGAAGTATGGGATAGACTACATGTGACATATGAAGGAACTGATCGTGTCAAGGAGACCAAAGTAAATATTTTACTTGGTCAATACGAGTCCTTCAAGATGAAACAGGGGAGAGTCAATAGGAGATATGTTCGGTCGCTTTACGAAATTGTAAACGGTTTGGCATATCAAGGACAGCCTGTTCTGGACCAATGAAAGTCAACAAACTTCGAGAGTACTTGTCAAAAGAATGGAACAATGTGAAGACATCTATCGAGAAACTCGTGGATTTCACCACTAACGGTTGATGAGCTTGTAGGCACTCTACAAAGTCCTATGAGGCAGAACAAATGAACGAGGAAGTGGAATCCAGAGGTAAAAAGTCTATTGCTCTTAAGTCTAATACTAATTCTGATGATACAGATTCTGAAGAAGAGCTGGATGATGAGGAACTAGCACTGCTGATCAAAAAGGTAAAGAAACTAAACAGAAAAGGTAGGAAATTCAACAACAGAAAACAAAGCAGACAGTCTAGACAACGCAGGTCTGATGACGATGATGATTATGCCAAAGAGGTAATTTGTTTTGAGTGTAAGAAAAAGGGGCACATTAAACAGAATTGTCCCAGACTCAAAAAGAACAAAGGAAAGTTTGAAAAATACAAGAAGGCTCTCAAGGCTGAAACATGGAGCAATACAGAAGTTGAGGATAGTGAAGACGAATATGGAAACATTTGTCTTATGGCACATTCGATTCGATTCCGAATCGGACTCGGACTCAGACAGAGAAATCGAGGTAAATCATTCTAATATTCCTTTAGAAGTTTTAGATTATATAAATGAGCTTTATTCTAATCTAAAAACTACTTTGAAAAGGATCTCCACATTAAAAAAGGAAAATTACAAGTTGATTAAACAGAACGATTTTTGAAGGGAAATTTGGATGATTTCAAAAAGGAATTTTTGGAAATGAAGGAAAATCGAGAGGTTCTTTTAAATGAAAATGAATCTATCAAAAAGGATCTTTTGAAAGCAAAGGAAAATCAAGATTATTTGCAAAAAGAGAATGATGTTTTCAAAAAGGAATTTTTAGATATTACCACAAAGTTTTCAAAAGGATCAAAAACTCTTCAGCATATTCTTTCTATTCAAATTCCTTATTATGACAAGTCAGGACTTGGTTTGTATAAAGAAAATGATTCCCTGATTGATTTTCCTAAAGTCAAGGAAAGAATAAGACAAAGACCTCCTCGACAAGCTTATAAAAATCATTTCAAAAGTAATTTTGTTAAACCTATTGGTAGAAATAATCTTAAATGTTCTAATTGTGGAGAAAAAGAACATTTTGAAAACAAATGTCCTAAAGTCTGGAGACCTGTTCAAAAGAATTGGATAGAAAAGGCTTATACTACTAACTATAATGGACCCAAGAAAATTTGGGTACCAAAGAAAAAATGAGTACTTGTAAACATTGCAGGTAAGCTTCAAAAGAAAGAAGAAATGGTACTTGGACAGTGGATGCTCGAGACACATGACTGGAGATTCAAAGATGTTCATTAAATTTGAGAAAATTAAGGGATGAACAGTCTCTTTTGGAGGAAACACTAAAGGAAACATTATAGGACTGGGAACTGTCAAGATTGGCAGCCTAATCATCAACAATGTTTCTCTAGTCAAAGGATTAAACTACAATCTTCTAAGCATCAGCCAGTTATGGGATGCTGGTTTTAGAATAAACTTCAAAGAGAACTTATGTTCTGGAACAAGCATTGACTCTTCACAGACTTTTACTGGACGAAGACATGGGAACATTTATCTTCTGGATATAAATGTAGACACTACAAAATGTCTATTATCAGTCCAAGATGAAGCAGATTTGTGGCACCGCAAACTTGGGCATGTCAGCATGAAACAAATTTCCAAGCTTGCCAACAAAAGGCTTGTTCGTGGCTTACCTTCACTAAATTACAAGAAAATAGAACTTTGCTCTGCATGCACACTGGGAAAACAAGTAAGAAGTTCTTTTAAATCTAAAAAGCATATTTCCACTAACCGTGTGTTACAGCTTCTTCACATGGATTTGTTTGGACCTACCAGAACTTATAGCATCGGAGGTAAGAAGTACTGTCTTGTGATTGTAGACGGTATTACTCTCGATTTACATGGGTATTTTTCTTGCAAATAAAGGAGATACATTCTAATTTTTCTCAACATTTGCAAAGAAGGTTCAAAATGAAAAATGTTACTCTATTTCAAGTATCAAAACAGATCATGGGAGAGAATTTGAGAATCAAGACTTTTCAGACTTTTGTGATAAAAATGGTATACAGCATACTTTTTCATCTCCCTACACTCCAGAACAAAATGGAGTTGTGGAGAGAAAGAATAGATCTCTGCAGGAAATGGCCAAAACATTGCTTATAGAAAGCAATGTGGCAACTCGGTTTTGGGCAGAAGCAGTTTCTACTTCTTGTCATATTATTAATAGAATTTTTCTTAGACCTATACTTGAGAAAACTCCCTATGAGATTTTGAAAGGAAGAAAACCTATTGTTTCATACTTTCGAGTTTTTGGTTGTCCTTGCTATATTCTTAAAAATGTTAATCGTCAACCTAGTAAGTTTGAAGAAAGGTCAGATGAAGGTATTTTTCTGGGCTATTCAAACTCTAGCAAAACATATAGAGTGTTCAATAAAAACACTCGGACAAATCGAAGAATCCATGAATGTAAAGTTTCGGGGACGAAGTTCCAAAACAAAGTGTTACGGTGCATGAAGAATTAGAACCGATGCTTTGTACACGAAAGATCATGTTTCAACAAAGCAGAATCTTCTCAGAAAATAGTCAAAGAATGAATTCATGAAGAAGAATCAACTCAGCCTAATATTTCTGCATCCACAGAAGATTCTGAAAATGCTGAAGTTTTGAACAGAAACTGGAAGCATAAGTCTAGTCATCCCAAAGAGCTCGTGATCGGAAACATCAACGAAGGGATTCAAACCAGATCAAGGAACAAAAATGATACAGGTATTGTTGCACTTATTTCTGAAATTGAACCCAAAGGTATTAATGAAGCTCTGGAAAATGAAAGCTGGATAAAGGCAATGCAAGAGGAGCTTCAACAGTTCAAGAGAAATGATGTATGGGAATTAGTTCCTAAACCAAAAGGACGGACAATTATTGGTACCAAATGGGTCTTCAAAACAAAGTAAATGAACTTGGAAAAGTCACCAGAAATAAGGCAAGACTTGTGGCAAAAGGTTATTCCCAATCGAGGGAATAGATTATGATGAAACCTATGCTCCAGTTGCAAGATTAGAAGCAATCAGACTTTTACTTGCCTATGCTTGTTATCAGAATTTCAAACTATTTCAAATGGATGTAAAGAGCGCCTTTCTAAATGAGTTCATCAAGGAAAAAGTCTATGTGGAACAACCACCTGGGTTTGAGGAAACAAGAAAGCCGATCATGTTTTCGGGCCGAAAAAGGCCCCGTATGGACTGAAACAAGCACCTCGAGCACGGTATGAACGACTCAGTAAGTTTTTATTAGACAACAACTTCAAGAAAGGTATGGTTGATACAACTTTATTTATCAAGAAAGCAGGTAAGGACATCCTTTTAGTACAAATTTATGTAGATGATATTATTTTTGGTTCTTCTAATGAAAGTTTGTGCAAGAACTTTTCAAAGTCTATGCAGGAGGAATTCGAGATGAGTATGATGGGAGAACTTACTTTCTTCCTAGGACTTCAGATCAACCAATCAAAACGAGGAACATTTATTCATCAAGAGAAATATTCCAAAGATTTGGTTAAGAAGTTTGGAATGGAAAACTGCAAGAAGACCGAAACTCCAATGTCAACTTCCATTAAACTCGATCAGGATGAATCAGGAAAGAAAGTTGATCAGAAATCTTATAGAAGTATGATTGGGTCTCTTCTCTATCTTACTGCATCTAGACCAGACATTATATACAGTGTATGTGCATGTGCTCGTTTTCAAGCAGATCCAAGAGAATCTAATCTTACAGCAGTAAAGCGTATTATTAAGTACATAGCAACTTATCAATCTCTGGGTCTGTGGTTCCCTAAAGAAACAGACTTTACTCTCATTGGCTACTCAGATGTTAACTTAGCAGGATGTAAAGTAGACAGGAAGAGTACATCTGGAACATGCCAGTTACTTGGACAAATGTTGGTATCATGGTCTTCTAAAAAGCAGAACACAGTGGCTCTATCAACTGCAGAGCGAGAATATGTTGCTCTTGGAAGCTGCGCTCCACGATTTTATGGATGAAACAAAGCAACTTTTGGATTATGGAAAGGAAGAAGCTTGCACTTTGAAATAAGATGTGATAATACGAGTGCTATAAACCTCACCAAGAATCCAATTCTACATTCCAGAGCAAAGCACATTGAAATCAAACATCACTTTATTAGAGACCATGTGCAAAATGGAGATATATATGTGGAATTTATTGATTCTAAGAATCAATTAGCGATATCTTCACAAAGCCGCCGGACAAAGGTACATTTGATTCAATATGTGGGAGATTAAATATTATTAACCCTTTTTTATAAATTCTATGAGAACAGGACAAAGTCTGAGAAAAAGAAATCGTCTGGACAGACTATTGAAAAAGGAAATAATGGTATTTTGGGAAGGTATGTTATTTCCTTAATTCAATCTGGTCAATCTTTGGTAAGTGTCTTTAATCTGCATGATTAATTTGTATATTTTTGGCATATGTTTATTGAATATTTTTAAGTTTAAAATAACTGCCATTTTAATTTGTTTTGAATTGCGACTGTTCATTTGTTCTTCTAACGGGGGGGTATAAAAACGTCTAAAGTCGGGATTTCTTTTAACCCTTCAGAACGTTTTTGAAAACCCTAACAGAGAAAAACTCTTTCTAAATCGATCTCAATCTTCTCCAAAACCAAATCTCTTCGAACATGGCCTCGAGATCCTCCGTATCCAGATCAAGATCTCCATCTCCAAGAAGGAGATCAAACGGATTGCTTTGGGCAAGGAGGAAGAAGAGTCGACAGAGGACGACGCATTTCGATCTCACACGACTTCCGAAGATACTCAAGGACATTCTCCAAGAGTCTCTTCTCAAAATGATCCTGAAGAATCTTCAAGAGCCATCATATCACAATCGAAGAACGACATTTCTCACGAAGAGGTACGTCTGGACTAACTCTACCCACATCGACTGAAAGCCCTCATGTAGTAATGAGGAGATATGAGAAATTAGTCCAGAGAAATGTTAGGGATGATGTCAAATTATTCTTTTTGAGAGGGGAAGGATATGCGAATGAACTCCGTCTCATTCAAGCAGTACAGGCCACAGACTCACCAGCCACTCATACAGAACAAGTGAGTGATAAAGGGAAAAGCAAAGATAGTATGAAGGATGATGATGAGAACATATACAGAAATTTTGAAGTTAGAATGGGAATAGCTGCTGTAGTTCGAAACACAACCGGGAAATTATTTTGATCCAGAGAACATAGAACCTTCTTCAACAGACTGATGGATCGAGGAATCATGAACCACAGAATTGTGGATTTTGATTATTTGGATGCTGCTGAAGTAAATCTGCGGGAATGCCTTGAAAAATTGCAGATGGACCAATTTTGCACTGATTCTGCTGCTGTTTATCCTGAATTAACAGCATATTTTTACTCGAATTTGACATTTCTCTCTCCAGATAGAATGCAATTCAGTGTGAACGACAAGTTCTATGATGTTAGTACAAACACTCTGGCTGACATTATAAAAGTTGAAAGAGGAGCATTTAGGCCAATAGACGTCTCCTATAAAACAGTTTGTAAGTTTCTTACAAAGTCTGTAAGGGCCACTATCACTTATCCTCTTCTAACTTCTGCAAGAACTATTTTGCATAAGATTATTATCAGCTGTATTCGTCCAAAAGCCTCATCAAAGACTGATGTATCTAAATTTGAGGCCAAATTAATATGGGCTATTGAAAAGGGAGTAATGTTCTCACTGCCTCACACAATAATACTTGCACATGTATCGGACGGTGTCGAAGGAGAAAGGACAGCTACCCTATGGAGCTTTAGTGACAAGGATTTTTGAGCATCTCAAAATAGACATACCCAGAAGATTCAGTACTAAAACTCTTCCCACAATGGCTATTGGCATGAAGATGATCAATAAGATGAGATTGAAGGACGTTGCAGAGACTTGGAGACGAAAAGAAAAGGAATTGGCTAGAGTAGAGACAGCAAAAAGAAAAGGTAAAGAGTTAGCTGCTGGCGCCGAGCCAAGTTCTAAAAGGAGAAGACAACTTCTACTGGTAGATGAAGAAGAAGAAGAAGAAAGCATCTCCGCAATTCGGCAAATATGCGTCAAACTTCTCGAGAGAATGTCGAACCCGGAAAGCGAAAACAAATGCGAAAACATTCTCAACACAGAACATGAGAAGAATGATGTATCTGAATTGGCGGGAGATCCAGAAGAAGATCTAGAAGAAGATCCAGAAGAAGAAGATCAAGAAGAAGAGGAAACAGAAGAAGGAGAAGAAGAAGGAGATAAAGAGGGGGAAAAGGAAAGGCAACAAGGACAGAATGAAGCATCAATTCAGGGGGAGCATCTTTATGAAAATATTGAAATTCAAATACCTGAAGCTTCATCTGGGAATGCTGATTATCAGAAGATCTTGGCACTTCTAACGAGATCAAGGATCGGCGAGATAGAAATGGAAACCTCCTTCACAAACAGACTGAAACTCTTGAGAAGACGGTCAATCAATGTATTGACGGGGTGAGAAGTCTGCATCGGATATGGAGGATTTCACCCTTGTTCGGACCCCAAACAAGAAAACTTCTTAAAAACATCTTCTGTCTTAGAAACTGTTTTGAACTGACTAATTCTTTTTGAGGTTGACAAAAAGGGGGAGAGTAATATGGCTTTTGACTTTTGATGGTGATTTCTAAACTTTTTAACTGTTGATGATTTGATAGTTGGATGCATAACACATTTGGCATGATAATATAATGTCAGATGATATTTTCTTATATGCTTATTCACCGATGAAATGTGGTTATGTTGCTTTGCTTGTATTGTCTATACGGGGTTGATATGAGCTATTCTTATAAGTTGTGCAGAATAATTGGAAGTAGGCTCTATCTAACCATTTTTTGCAGGAACATTAAGCCATATGAATGAAATGTTTTGTCATCATCAAAAAGGGGGAGATTGTTGAGGAAACTCCTAGTTTTGATGTTTACAAAATATTTTACAAATGAGATTCTTACTAAATTCTTGAAGGAAAATGACTCAGAAAGAATTAGGCTTTAAAGTCTGCTTGTAGCAGAAGATAAAGCTTGGGGTGCCTTAGAATCTGCCCGTACCAGACGGAAGAGTCTATCGGGCGAGTTTTGAAGTCGGCCGTACTGCATCGAGAATTTAAGTCGGCCGTACTGGATCGAGAATTTAAGTCGACCGTACTGCATCGAAATTCTAGGCAGACTCAGAACTTAAAGTCTGTCAGACTTAAGATGTATCTACAAGATAAGATCACTAACGGTAGAGTATTTCACTTACCTTATTCATGTTGATTATGTTATGTTAATCTGATTTACAGGATCAATTAGTGGACAACTTCCAAAGAAGAATAGAGCACTTATGGAAGCCCATATTCTGATTGTATGGGCGAACAGAATCTAAGGGGATCTGATCTACTCTCAACGGTCAAAAAGACTTGCCTTATAAAGTCTGTCCAGGAAAGGGAAGACGGAACTCTCACGGAAAGAGCCAACGGTCGAATGTGGCTTGGAGAGTATTTAAGGATAGGTTGAGACTTAGGGGGAGATGAGATGAACATTATTCCAAAGCTGATTCCGTTCTTCAACTGTTGTTCATAGTGCGTATTTGAGTGATCTCAGTGTATTACAAAAGAGAGTGACTTAGTGAGACTGATTATCACCAAGTATAAATACTCGAAAGTGTGTAATCACCGTTGATCATATAGTGAAATACAGCCGATTGGCTGGTCACCCGGAGAGTGGACGTAGGCTTGTCTAAAGCCGAACCACTATAAACAATGTTTGCAATCTTCTCTAACTCTCTCTATTTACTTTCTGTTTGTGGATTGCAATAAACTGATATTAGTTGCAAGTATAAACTTCCTCAACACCTATTCACCCCCCCTCTAGGTGCTTATACTAGTTACATCATGACTATTTATTTATAGAGTTTTAAGTCACAAACCCTTTCATCACAGGCTGGGCTTTACTTGGTCCATACTAGCCAGCCCCATGTTAGACTAATTAATAATCCTTATATCTAACCTTATTAAACCAAGCCGTAAAATGGTAAATTATGATATCAATTAATGTAACCCACATCGAAAACCTCTTACAAGTGTTACTAAAATTGAAAATCCAAATTTGGTGTAGGTGAAGAACTTGAAAGCTAAAAATGCTGATGTAAGTGTGTATATCTCTTAACACATTTAAGTGTTGTCGAAACATTGGAGATCTGCTACTTAAAAACCCACTGGATTTTGTCTTTCAGGCGAGCAAAACAACAGAACTTTCAAGGCGGGAAAGGTCTGCAGAAGCTTATTTGCCTCTCTATGATGTTGCTATTTCCCAATTGCATTAGAGTTGAACAAAAGTTTTGGTGCTCTTTCAGGACGGTTGTTTATTTATATTGGAATATGACAGTTATTTGACTTTCTTCAAATCTTTATATTTTAGTCATTCTTGGTCTTTTTAGCTTGAATAGTTTTTGAATTCCTTTAGTGATTGAAGAAGCATTCATCTGTTAATTGTCCTTGCATGAGCTGGGAGGAGATAGAAAAGTAGAGAGCTCACGAACGATAGATGAGGCTACAAGAACAACGAAAAAACGGCAAGTCAGGAAAGATTTAGTTAAGCCGTGTTTAGTTGAACAGAAACAAGATTTCATGTTTCCATGTACACGTATATTCTTAGTATTCTTAACCTTCTGCTTAGTTTGATGAGCCATACCTATATAATGTAAATTGTAATGTGATTAAGCGTTTGCTTCCATAGTTTTTAGAATCTACTTCAGGGAAGGCAGCAGACTTTCTAGCTAGTTAAATACTATACTCAAATTATGACAACAAAAATAGCTACTCTACTCAAAGTAGTTTTTCCTTAGTGTTGGCGATGCAAAGATACAACTGCTTTAATTATTTCACAGAAACTAATAGGATTTTGCAATTAAATCATATGCGAATACAAGATCATTAGAAAAATAAATCAGAAATAATGACGGATACCTAAGATTTATGTGGTCCGAGTCAAGTGTTGATACCTACGTCTATAAAAAAAGTCAGCAACAAATAATCTCTTATAATCGGAGAATAAGAGTTTACAATTGCTCAACGTTTCCCATACTTACACCAAAATTCAAAATAAAACAACTCTTAAAACTCACTGCATAAAACACTGCATGTTCAAGCCCAAAAGCGAAACGTGGCCTAAAGCAAGAGTGTGTATGTTCTAATCTTTTCTTTGAGCAGTACTTTTCCTCAGCACAATAAATAGGAAAAGCCTCGAGGTTATGAACATGTCCAAAGTGGGGCCCATATGTTAGATTATTTTGAATTGAGCGGGCACTCTTTTCTCTTTTTCTTTCCCCTACTCTCTCTCTCTCTCTCTTCACACCCCCTCTCTCTCCCACCAACCCCTCATCCGACCAACAAACCACCGTGCCTTAGAAAGAGAACAAAAGTCTATTTGTGTAGGTCAATTAATTTTTTTATTCTACGGAATAAATTAGTGGCCAAGTAATATATTTGAAATAGAAGCAAGAAAGTAAAAAAAAAAAATCTAACTTTTCCATCTTGGGAATGAGAAGAGAGATAAGCTCGATGTAACCTAATGCTCATCTTTACATAATTAACATAAAATTTGGGTGAGACCCACATCCGGACCGAGTCCCCTAGCTTGATCCAAGTCCCCATTTTTTCGAAAATAAAAAATAGCAAATTCAGAAATTTAAGAAAAAATTTAAAAATTAGATATTGAGTAGTTTTACTAAATTTTAGTGTTAATTCTAGTTTAGAACTAGTTAGCATAAAAATGTGAAAATGTTTTGATGATAACTGGATTCAAAATTGGATAAACTCTTAGGGCTTTACTATATGGATTTTTTAATGCTGTTTCTTTTAGAGTCAACCACCTCATATTGTAAGTTATAAACCAGTGAGACTCTCTACTATCATTTCTAGTTATCCATCTTTAACTAATTATTCCGTTGAATTTTCTGAGGCTATCATAGAATATCTCAATCAATTAAATCCTTACAAAAGTCCAATTTTATCCAAAAATGAATTGTTAAGTTCAATTGACATTTTCATAATTAAATGAAAAGAATTGGGAATAAAAACTTTTTGGATCGTGCGAAACACATTTCTATTTCTTTTTCAATTCTCCGAATAGAAATTTTTTACAGTTGCCAAACGCGTTATTATGTTCAAAAACTCATCCAGGGAATAGATTTAGAAAAAAATATTTCTAACAATAAATTGTTCCTAAAAACATAAATGTTATTATACGCACCATGTCTTTTCGTTTCTTTTCTTCCTTCCCGTATAGATCAGAAATCTGTATTGTTGTTCATAGCAAGATGTAGAGTTGCCTCCATTGGTGTGAACCAAGTTAAAAACAATCGTCCAATTTAGTCATGATTCATTTACGATTCAGCTCTAATGGACCAATATAACTATGAATGTTTCAATCACGTCACTTAATATTAATCTAAATTCTAGTGGTCTCACAACTTGAAACCTAATTTGATTTTGATGGCTAAATACATACACTGAACAACCAGATGAAGGCTAAAAAATGCATGTTGGAGAAGCGTGGATATCCTTATATGTTATAACCATGCCAGCCACGAAGTCGATCTTCACCATCCTTCTCCGACAGTTTTTTCTCTTTGGTTTTGTTGAATGATCATTCATCGTATCCATTCCTTTCTCCTTTCTAGTTTTGTTTTTTGGTGCTCATTACTGCAATTTTATTTCCTGCAGAGGGTTTAGCCCTTATTCGGCAACAAAGCGCAGAAGCTGCCAAGAAGTGAGAAGAAAAGAAAGCTGATAAAGTCTTTGAAGCTGCTATATTCGTTGTTCTGGTTTCACCCTTATCACCAAAACTAATTCAAAAACTCTCTTTCATCTACAGCCAAAGAACAGAAGAAGGCAGAAGCTCGCAAATGATCCGTAGAGAGAGCGCATGGAGGAGAATTCTATTGCAGAGCAACAAAAAGAATACGTGAACATTAAAGACATTACTTTTCTATTTTTTCTATTGGTGCATACAGTATATTTTCTCTTCCCAGTTTTACTACTGAAAGCATGTGGTGCTGTTCTCGATTGGCCTTCCTATGAGTAAAGGCGTTTCTGGTGACTAATTAGAAATTTTGTGGTGTTCGGCTTGTTTGCAGAGCAATGTTTTTGCTCAGAAGTTGCTACATCAGGTGACTGATCTCTCCCCGTGCTGGTTCAGGCTAGGAGCCGCGTGTGTAGACTGTCCAGTTAATATGAGGATAATGCTGGTAAAAGGATGGTGAGCTGAACAGGCGCTGTGATTACAAGAACCATGCTACGCGTTACGCTTCATTGTCATTGCAATGATGGGCTGACGCTGCCAAGCATCTCTGCTTAACGCACTTCCAATGTTTGATTTTGAATTGGGATAATGATGTTTCAAGGTTTCTATGACCATTGCCCAGAAAAATCGCGTAATTAATTAAACCTTGAGGACAAAAATGACCCACTTTTTAGACATTCAAAAAAATGAGCACCTAATTTGTACTCGAGGGATAAAAAAATGGCCATAGACGGTGAAAATTTGAGCCAACTTTGAAATGTCACGTGTTGTGTACACTTGAATCACCAGATTAATAGGAAAATTGTCCAAAAAATCCTAAACATTTTGCACTTTTGTCAATTCAGTTATAAATCTTTCAATTTCGATAATTCAATCCTAAACCATTTTAGTTCTTACCAATTTAGTCTTAAACCTTTTCACTTCTTGCCAATTGAGTCTATCCGTCCAAAATTGGCCAAAAATTGCTGACGTGAACCCTTGGCACTACTTGGTATTTTCTAAATAATATTTTGATTTTTCATGGTTTTTCTTCTTCTTTTTTTTACCTTTTTTCTCTTCTTTTTTTGGTTTTTGGACCTAGGGCCAGCAAGGTTCGCCATCTGACCCTCGCCAGCCAACCCTCAGTGACCCTTGTCAACCCTAGGTCCAAAAACCAAAAGAAAAAAGAAAAAAGAAAAAAGAGAAAAAGAAAGTAAAAAAGAAGAAGAAGAAACCATAAAAAAAATTCAAAATATTATTTAAAAACTGTCATGTCAGCGTCGGTTGTCCACATCAGCAATTTCCAACCAATTTTGGCCTTATGGACTTAATTGACAAAAAATGAAGATGTTTAAGACTGAATTGGGAAAAATGAAAAGGTTTAAAACTGAATTGACAAAATTGAAAGATTTAGGACTTAATTGGTAAGAAGTGAAAATGTTTATGATTGAATTGGTAAAATTTAAAGGTTTAACATTGAATTGGTAAAAGCGCAATAGGTTTAGAGCTTTTTAGACAATTTTCTCCCGAATTGACTAGTTAAATAAATACTGATCAATCAAATTGAGTTATATGTAAATTAACAATCACACTATTGAAATTCAAACTATATTAGATGATTTGTTAAATTCTTTTTACTTATAATTGTGAGGATGATAAGCAAATAATTACTTTTTTTTGGTCGGAAAACAAATAATTAGTTTAATATTAACAAAATCTTGATATTTGTCTCAAACTTGCAATAATATATTTTAACCAAACAAGAGTACACCGCAATTCAGTTGAAAAGCAAATAATTTTATTTTACTTATTTTTGCTTTATACTTTTCGAACCGACATTTTCAAATATAAATTTCATTATCGTACACTGAGAAATTCATTTTTGTTATTTTTGATAAAGGAAACTTCAACCTCATAGCGTTTATATTTACCGCATTAATTACAGATTTCATAAAAAGTGATATATATATATATATATATATATATAATAAATTTTACAAATCTCATCTCTTTCTCGTGCACCGTATCTCGTACCAATGAATTACTAATATTTTATAAATATGTACGATAGACATGCCCAAGCGTAGTGTACGCTCCGTAACTAGTATAAAATAAAAGCCCCCATTGCTCGATTCCTTCTTACCATCAGCTTCTTCCCGTCGCCAACCATCACTTTCAAAAAACAAAACATCACCGCCCAGGCAGCGTCAAAATGTGATCGCTTCGCTATCTTTTTAATGAAAGACAATTAGCTAGTGTCAAACAACAATAGAACAGAGACTGGTTTCAACGACCTTGTTATCCAAGTTCCAAGACGATGAAACAACGTTTCACTAAAGTGTGCCCGAGGTGACCTTAAACAACCGTCACCAACTTTTCGAAACAGAGGCAGATCATAAAGATTTAGACATTTTCTCCTTCAACTTTGGACCCAAACGAACATTAACCAAATTAGTGGGAAGTGCTGGCAACTCATGAAGCATGTCGCAGTGAAGCAGATCAAGAGTCTCCAGCTTGGACAGACGCTTGATTTCAGAAGGTAGGCTGCAAATACCAGAATGTTGCAGCCTCAGGATTCTTAGATGAATTAGATTCAAAATGCCTGCAGGAATATCCCCTTTTAAACTCCTACATAAGGAGGTATGTATCTCTTCAAGGCTCCGTAGACGCCCAATGAAACTGGGAAACTCTCTCAAGAAACAATGGTCCATCATTAACACTCTCGAACTCAGCAAATTGTTGAAGCTCGATAACTCAACTGCTCATGTTCCAATATTCCAGGTAAGTACGTTTAACCTACACGTTTAATTTCATAAAAACTTCTAGATAATCACATATTTAGGAATTTTCATGTTTGATTTCATCACTAGCTGAGCATGTATAGGCCTTCTTTAATGTTAATTTTTAATCTTGAATGAATTGATTTCCTTCAGATTGCATTGTCCGATGTTCTGCATTTTCGAAGGAGAACGAGTTATTACATTTAATCGGATGGTTAGGCCGATTAAACCTCAAAATCATGAGAAATGATCAACTAGAGAGACAATATTGACACCTTAAGCTTCGATAGGTCATAAGCCAAAATTGAAAGTCATTTGCTAGACCAAATTCATTTCGAAACATTGTACAGAATATGGAAAATTGGAGTTGATTTCTGGAAATTGTAATCTAACTGATCTCCGGCTTTTCTTTGATTTCAATTCTTTTGTTTTTGGATTTTGAAAAAACAGTTTAATATAAGATTTCAATATTTCCATTGGTATGAATTTCCCAAAAATCCAATGTCGATCAGCCTGCAAACCTGGTGTTTGGTCCTTGTGTTTGGTTCCTACATTGATTAATTTTGTTTTGCAAATTCTATATAATTCGAGTTCTTTTTTGCAAAAATTTAAAACTACAAAGTTGTTCATTAGGGTCTAAATGATAGAATGTAAATTTTGGGGACTTTTTAGTAAATTTTGGAGGTCCTTAATTGCAATAAATCAGACAAGGTCAGTTCTGGCCTAAAAAACAGTTTTCAATTGAGTCCCTGGGAAAACTTGCAATTTTATCATAGTTTAAGGTCTCCTTAGCGAAAATTCAAAGCATGAAAGTTGTTGGTAACAGACTGAGCTAACTGTCAATTAATGTTGGCGGGATTTTGAATTTTCTAGATTTTTTTTTCTGTATTTTCAAATTTTTGGGTTAGAATCGGATCAATTTCAGGACAATCAAGTCTAATGGTTGTACGGTCTCTCTCACCTAGGGTGAGTTTTCTCTCTATCCCTCTCTGGTGATAGCTGTCTTCTTCCCTAAAACCCTAATTTCTTTCAATCAAGTTCCACGGCAATACCAATCCCCCTTCCATATGGCTAGGCTTCCTCTACTCAACAGGCTATTGAAAGTAATGGGACAGATTCTCTCCTCTCAAAAGTCTTTCGGTGGAGGGGAACGCATGGCCTCTTGATGACAGGTTTCTTCTTCCCCTACTCTCACAAATTCTCCTCCCGAATCATTGGCTCCATATGGTAACCACCCCATCGATCCAACCATCCCCGGATAGCTTTTCCGCAAAACTGGAATTATGGCACTCTGATAGAACTTCTCAGCTGCCCAGCACCACTTCGACCAATATTGTCGCCCTTATTTCGCCCAGCATGTAGATTTTAATGCCCCATCTGAGCTCCCTTCACTCCACTTTCCAAAACTATCCACATAAACCCAGACACACAGCAGTAGTCAAAATGGACGAGACCCAACTCAGAATGGCCGCACTATGCTGCAGGATGGGAGAGCTCTGGTCTGATGATGTTATCACTGAGCTCGATGAGGAAGTTCCTGAGGATGAGCAACAGGTAAATGAAAGAACTCTATATGGCAAGCTGTACTCTAAACCTAATGTCAATGTTCAGGCTTTTATGACTACCATGAAAAAGGCATGGAAAACAGAAACTGTCAAGTGTGAAGTACTAGAACCAGGTTTCTTCACATTTCTATTCAGGAAAAAAAGAGAGTACTCGAATCCGGACCTTGGTCATTTGCAAGCAACCTCTTAGTGTTAAAAGAAGGGGATCCAACCATACCTGAACACTGTTATGAATTCACGCATTATGCGTTTTGGGTGCATATCCTTGGCCTGCCTAGAGCCAAAAACAATGAAGTTTCTGTGCGACAAATTGCCTCAAAGCTGGGGGTAGTTGAGGATGTTAAATTTGAGGCTCGATCCACCAATTCCCGTAGAATTGGCAAGGCCAAGGTCTTTATGGACTTGTCCCAACCCCTGAAAACAGGAACAATCATCAATTTTGGAAGTAAAAAATGGTGGCTAGATTTTAAATATGAACGTCTCCCCCATTATTGCTACTCATGTGGACGAATAGGCCATTATGCAACCTTTTGCTCTGAAATCCCATATGAAGATTCGGGATTACCTCAGAACAAACCAGGTCACTACGGATCATGGTTAAAAGCGGAAGTTCGGGAAACAAGCCAATTCTGGAAGGCTTTTTATGGGGAAATAGATCAAACTAATGATGATGATGCAGGCTGTCCAACCCAAATTCTAAATTCAAATGAGGAGACACATATTGAAGCAGATACAGAACAAAACCAGATGGCAATAATCTTAGTTACCCCTGCTATAACAGAGAAGATAGTGAATATGGAGATGGTGACACCTCAAGAAATCACCACAGGCAAGAGAGAATTACAGAATACTCTACTTCTTCATAGTGCGGAAACAAAAGAGGCGTATGCAGGGAGTTCAAAGAAAGAGAAGCATGCCTACAAGACCCCGGTGAAAAAAAAACAGAGAAGGGCTAGTCCCTACGAAAAGCAAGTTTCTTCTTCCTTGCTCATCAATGAGGAGCAACTGACGGATGCCCCAATCCAGCTATGGGAAGGGGCCAAATCACGGGCTTTGGTGGCTAGCCCTAATAAGCCACCACAGAACCAATGAGGATACTGAGCTGGAACTGTCAAGGGTTGGGCACACCCTTGACAGTTCGGCATCTTAGAGCCTTAGTGGCTCATGATAGGCCCAATCTGGTTTTTCTAATGGAAACTAAGAATAAAGACCAGCTGGTGGAAGGGGTAAGAAAAAGGCTCAAGTTCACTCACTCCTATACCATAGAACCGATAGGTATAGCGGGTGGATTAGCTCTTTTGTGGGATGACGAGATGAGGGTGGAAGTAGAATCCAGTTCCGGGGCCTACATTGACACAACATGCAGAGAAAACAACAATGGCACACTTATGAGAATATCTTTCCTTCATGCTCCAACAAATTTTCAGGAAAGACAAAATCTGTGGCACACACTAAGCTCCTTGGCCCCTAGAAACAACCTCCCTTGGCTCTGTATAGGAGATTTTAATGAGGTTCTTTATCAATGGGAGAAGATTGGTAGGCGAGAAGTGGATAGGTACCGTATTCAGGCTTTTCGAGACTTCCTCAATGATTGCTCCTTCATGGATATTGAAAGCAAAGGCTGTGCATTCACCTGGTCAAACAAAAGGGAGGGGCCAGAGCTAGTTAGAAAGAGGTTGGACAGAGCAGTATGTACTATTGAATGGAGAATCGCTTACCTATATGCGGAGGTGTATGCGTTACCAGCAATAGGATCTGACCACAGCCCTTTACTATTGGAGACTGAAAGGAAAAAAAAAACACAAAAGAGGAGTTTCAAATTAGAAGCCTTCTGGCTAGATGAACCTGAATGTGCTGAAGTGATCCAGCAAACATGGACGGAAAAGGGCAAAAATCAGCAAAACATAGCTGGGAAGATCAGAAGTGTGACTGCTGCTTTGAGTATATGGAGCAAGGGGAAATTCCAGAACTCCCACAAACTGATAACGGAGCTTAAAACCCGACTTACGCGCCTTACAAATGAAGCTGATGGGGACCTGCAAGGGGAGGAATACCGAAATATAGTCAACCGGATAGAAGCACTTTGGCATCAAGAGGAAATGTACTGGAGTATGAGATCCAGAATTAACTGGTTAAAATGGGGTGATCAAAACACTAAATACTTCCATGCCACGACTATACAAAGAAGACAAAGAAACCAGATCAGAATGTTGAAGATAGATGACCAAACATGGTGCTGAAACCCCTCAGTGCTAACACAACATATACGAAGTTTTTACCAGAATTTATTCACATCAGTGGGGAACCGGAATTACCAACCGGTCTTAGCCCAATGCCCAAAAGTTGTAACAGATGAGATGAATGAGGCGCTTATCAAGGATGTGTCAATAGAGGAAGTTCAAAGAGCGGTTTTTCAGCTAGGAGCGACAAAAGCACCGAGACCGGATGGTCTCCACGGACTGTTTTATCAAAGAAACTGGTCCATTATGAAAGAGGATCTAGTCGGCATGGTTGACTCCTTCTTCTGCCAAGGTAGTTTCGACTCTGAGCTAAATACAACATACATAGCACTTATTCCTAAAGTGGCCAACCCTGAAACCATTACTCAATTTAGACCTATCAGCTTGTGCAATTTCATTTACAAAATTATTGCAAAAGTAATGGCAAACAGATTGAAACCATGGCTCACCAGGATTGTTTCTATGGAACAAAGTGCTTTTGTAAGTGACCGCCAGATCCAAGATAACATCATCATTGTACAGGAGGTGCTACACCATTTAAAACTGAGAAAACGCAAGAGGAAGTTCCAAGCTATCCTGAAACTGGATATGCAAAAAGCCTATGATATGGTAGAATGGGATTTTTTATGTGACTACACGAGAACGGTGGGTTTCGAGGAAAAATGGGTTCATTTTTGCATCTCAACAGTTACCTTTAGCACTCTTGTCAATGGAGAACCCTCGAACACATTCCGACCAACAAGAGGGATAAGACAGGGGGACCCTCTCTCACCCTACCTTTTCATCCTAGCTGCAAATGCTCTGTCTGCACTAATGTCAAAGGCTGTAGAGGATGGAACTATTAAGGGGATACGGCTAAATCCTACTTGTCCCATTTTATCCCACTTATTGTTTGCTGATGATGCTATCTTTTTCCTCAACGGTACAGTCAGAGAAGCTCAGAATGTTGCAAACATCCTCAACCAATATTGCTACGCTTCTGGACAGGCGGTAAATTTAAACAAATCAGGCCTTTACCTAAGCAAAGATAGCCCACAACCCCTTAGACAGAATATGGCAGCAGAACTGAGGGTTCCTATAGTAGAGAAAACAGGAAGATACCTTGGGATACCATCTGATTGGGGCCAGACAAAAAAGCAAATGTTCAGTTGGATTCTTACCAGGGTTGAGAGGAAATTAGAGGGCTAGAAGGATAAGCTATTATCCAAGGCGGGCAAAGAAATCCTCCTAAAAACAGTTGTACAAGCTCTTCCTCAATATGCCATGTCGATTTTTAAAATTCCTTTATCCATAAGCAGGGCCATTGAGAAAAAAACAGCGGCTTTCTGGTGGAAGCAGCATGCATCGAAAAGGGGTATCTACTAGAAAAAGTGGGAGGACCTCAAAATCAGAAAAGACAAGGGAGGACTAGGCTTCCGAGACATAATGAACTTTAACAAAGCAATGCTGGGAAAACAAGCTTGGAGGTTAGTTCAAACGCCAAATGATTTATGGAGCAAAGTGATAAAGAGTGTATATTTTCCAAAAGGGGAGTTCTGGACTACTCAAAAACGACCCCAATCCTCTTGGGGATGGCAGAGTCTTTTAGTGGGTAGAGAAGTGATTGAACCGTGCACACGATG
Source organism: Angophora floribunda (assembly GCA_014182895.1). Lineage (NCBI taxonomy): Eukaryota > Viridiplantae > Streptophyta > Magnoliopsida > Myrtales > Myrtaceae > Angophora > Angophora floribunda. Next base: position 32,437,812 of record CM024709.1, on the reverse strand, counting down.
GATAGTGGGAGATGGGGCAAAAATCCAGATCAGAGGAGACCGGTGGCTATCTTCAGGCAGAATATATGGTCCACCGAATAGGAGAGACCCAAGCAAGGTAAATGAACTTATAGATTAGCAATCAAGGACTTGGGACCTCAGATTACTTAACGAGATGTTCGAAGACAGCATTATAAAGGAAATACTTGCTATCCCGTTAGGCCTACAACCAGCACCAGATAAGCTTATATGGATAGCAAACAGCTCGGGTACTTACACAGTGAAGAGTGGATACAACAGTATCCACAACTCAGGAGAGTCTCAAGCAGTAAACAGACCATCCACTTCCTATCAAACCCCAAATTCATTATGGGTACAGGTGTGGAAACTTCAAACTACCACTAAAATCAGAATGCATATGTGGAGTATATGCCAAAACGCTCTATCTATGAAGGAAAACCTCTACAAGAGAAAGTTGTTACCTGATCCATTATGCCCCTTCTGCAAAAACGAACCTGAAACACTGGAACACTTGTTCATCCTGTGTAAATGGACAAAGCAGGTGTGGTCTCAACAGATTATACCAATCGATACTACCCCATCTCACATAACTCGGATTGACAAGTGGATACACGAATTTCTCACCTCAACAGCCCACCCGTCGACGAAAAGTCTTTTTGCAGGAGTCCTTTGGCAAGTATGGAAGCAGAGGAACGCCCAGATCTTCAGAGGTAAGCCCCTCGATCCGAACCAAGTAACAGAGCAGGCCCTGTCCATGAATCGTCTGTATGAGAAATGGCATCAACACAGAACTGAAATACAGCAGCAGATCTCACCGGAAGCAAAGATGTGGTCCCCCCCGCCGCACCAAACGCTGAAAATAAACGTAGATTGTACCTGGAACAGAGACTCCCTTGCTGGATCAGTCGCCGGTGTGTGCAGAAACTCCTCCGGGCTGCTCGTCGATGGCTTTGTTCACTCCATACAGTCGCCATCAGCTCAAGTTGCAGAAGCCCTAGGCGTGCGAGCTGCTCTTCTGTGGTTGAAGGAGAAAAAAACCAGCAGAGCAACTCAGCTTCACAACCCTCGAACTGATCTGTGTGCAACTGACCCAGCTGATCTGCAGGCGCACGTATCCACCGACAGCTTATCTGTCTTCAATTTCGTTATGGGCCGAGAAGCCCCCCCATGTCAGCCCAGTCAATTATTGGAGATTGCCAGCTTTTGCTAACCGAGCTCCAACAGGCCCAGCTGCTCTTCAGCCCGCGAGACGCAAATCAAGCCGCCGACTGGGTCGTGAAGGCCCATCGAGACAAAACGTTGCCTTCGAATTGGGTCACGCATCCCCCCCTTCCTCTTTGGTCTATTTTATGTATGGATTTTCCCGATTCTCAAACTCTCGTTTTGAGTTAGTAATGCAAGCATCTTTTTCCCGATCAAAAAAAAAAAAAAAGTCTAATGGTTGTCCAGATCAGAACCAGGTCAAGTGGTCTAAATGAGATTTAAAGCAGACATCATAAGCTTTCTAATGACACCCCAATCACTCACATTGAAGTTCATATGGTGGATTAATGAAATGGAAACATAACTGTCCAGAATCTGTTAATAATGGATAAAGTGATCCAATTTGGCTTACTCAATTAATTGTTGATTATTGAAGGCCATTCGGCCTAAATGCATGCTCAGTTAAGCTATGCACGTGATTTTTTGACGAGTGGTTTTTGGGCTTGTGATGCATGTTGATCGGCAGGTAGATTAGTGAAACGATTAGAAGCAATTAAGGATTAATGATGTTTACCCATTGTTATGTGAACATAAGTGGGGGTTATCATTAATCTTAATTTTGAACCCCTAGTGGTTTAGGAGGTGGCTTGGGATAATCGATGCAATTTTAAACCCGATCCTTGTCACGACCTAACTCCTCGCAAGAGCTATTAAGTTTAGGAGTATTGCTAACTTCAAACTGATGGCCTTCCATTGACTCAGGTTATCCCAAGTCCATACCTCACATGATATTAAGTGTTCAAGATTTTAATTGATTATGCTTATGCAAATTTTAACAGAAGAGTCGCCACTAGCCTTGCAAGTTAGCTAGAAACCCAATAAGATACAAAAGAATATCTTACTATTTACATAACTAGAGATTATAGACTCGGAGATTTGATTACATTAGCCCTAAGACTAATGCCTTTCAATAGCAAACTTGATCATGCTAACTAATGCCATAGCAGCAATAGCAGCATATAAAAAAATTTATAAAATTCATCGTAATCATTCTAGAGTAGGAAAGTGACATCCAAAATATTAAAATACATAATCAATTATAATCAGCACACAAACATACTAATATCATTCCTAAAAAGAGAAAATGCAACACAAAATAAAGAACCTTATTGTAATGCCCCAAAGGCTTGTCCAATTTTGATTTTTGATTTTTAAGAATTTTTGATTTTTTGATTTAACAAAATTAATGATTTTTTGAATTTCCAAATTTTTATGATTTTTTAATTTCGGACAGGTTTAACCGATCCCAACCGTTGACCCGACCCTTCTACCTAGATCCAACCCACGTCGATTAAAACCGATTTTTTAACCTTTTTTCTATTTTATTTTCTTGAATTTTGTTATTGATTTTTCTATCAGCTCACAGCCCACCTAGATTGTAGCCCACTCTTCCCCCAGCCCACCATACAAGACAGCCCGAAGCCCATTTTCCATTTTTTCTATTTTTTTATTTTTTGGGTATTTTTCTCTCTTTTTGTCTTTTTCTTTGTTTCGCCTTCTTCTACTGCATCTTCTTTAACCTCCAGCCACCCGAACGACGCCTGCAACTTGATTTTCCAGAACCGGAAACACACGACGTGTCCATCCCTCCGGCCACCGATGTTCGGCCTGTCGCCCGGCCATCTCCACGCTAACCTATCCTTCGCGAACATTTACCCTCCTTTCCCAGGACTTCAACTTTCCCCACAGAAACATTCCCGAACACTAAACTCTCCCTTTCCCCTCTTCCTTCTTTTTCATTTGTCTCAACATCAAGGTATACGAAGAAAACACCGAGAGAGAAACAAGCTTGAAGCCTAACATATCAAAACATTAAGAAGGCGCCCATTGTTATCTACCACCATCATTAAACGTGACCACGAAACACAAGTTCGAAAAGCATCACTAAGTTGGCCGATAAACACACTACATCCCGAAAGGAAGAGAACTTCTAGTAATTAAGCAAAGCGTGAAATGCATCAGGAACATATTTGATGACCAAAACGCAATTGGGAACCAAACAAAAGCGAAAAAAAAAAAAAAAACGAATGAGGCCAGAACAGATCTGGCTCGGGCATTAGGTCGAACATTCGGGACGCGCTTTTGTGGTAACGAAAGAAAAACGAACCGCCGATGCTCAAACTCGCGCCGAGACTCATGACAGCTAACATTCAAAATGTAGGAGCGAGGCAATAGGACGACGTGACCGGAATTAGCGCGAAACGGAAGACCACGAACCCCGGCTCGACGTACCTAATGAGGGGGCCGAAACAGAGCAATCAAAGGACGAGGAAGAAGACGAGTTGCTCGCCGGAGGTGACCCTACCCAACTCGGCGATGGCGAACAGAGGGCGAGCTCTTGGTATAACGGACTTAGTCCGGCCGCCTCGCAACACGACCGAGCCATGATCCTCGGGCCAAGACGGGTTCTAGACTAAGGAAAGCAGAATATGCGACTGCTCTGGAAACGTGCGTCGAGAACGCCGTCGACCAAGGCTCAGTTGTAGTCGTCACTGGAGCGGCCTTCAAGCTCTTGGCTCTCGCTTATACTCTCTTTCGACTCTCTCTTTCCCAGCATTGTTCGCTGGATTCTCCCCTCCGATGAACGCTCGACACCTCTTCTTCTCGTCAACGTCCAGCACCCTCCAGTGGCCGAGCCTCACTCCCCCTCTGCTCGAGCACACTGCCTCTCTCCTCTCTCTAATGGCCGAAGCTTTTTCTGTGTCTTTTGCTCTCGTCACAGCTCGTTGCTCACCCTTTCGATCACCCGCACGTCACCCTTCCTTCCCCCCTCACGGACGCGGTCTCTTGAAGAAAGAATGAAGGAAGGCCGGGCTGGGCCCTCTCTTTAAAGTTCAGATGGGCTATTGAAGACAACAAAAGGAACAGACGAAATAGGCTCAAAGGGAAGTGAGTTGGATGCATGGGCTAAAAGAAATAACAGAAATAAAAGAAAGGGGTCGGCCACGTGGACTTGGCGGGCGTGAAATTTACCAAAGAGAATGGTCTCCGAATTTTATTACCATTTTTTTATCTCTACTTTTTTGTCCAGTTTTTTTGCTATTTATCTTTTTCTATATTTTTTATATTTGTGCGAAATAAATAAATATTTAAAATGTTGATAAAAATTCGGGTGTCAACGATTTCGAGGCAAATTGAATATTGGTTTTGATGTGAATGTTTCTAATTGTTTGCTTAACTTTGAGAGTGCATATGGTGAATGATTGAATGACAAAACCGGCACTCATGAGCAGGTACCCGAGAACAATGGTCTGAGGAGGCGGCTGTTGAATAGAGCCAGTGGTGATGATAGGCCCATGTCCAATCCGGTCTTTAATCTTTTGTACTAGCCTTAGATTAGTGTAGTCTTGATTAGGCTGGTTTAGACACTTGTCAGTAATTAGCCTAGGTTATAGTTAATAAAACCAATTTACACTTAGTCTTGCATTTTAAATAAATGACTAGGGTAATCTAGCCTAAGCTTCACCTTAATCAATTCATTAGACTTAGGCTTGCTTTAGTGTCAAATAGTAAGCTTCCCAAGGATCATGTCTGGAGACTCAATAACAAGGCATTGTATATTCTTCGTTTGACTTTGTATCAGGTTTTACATTTTCACACTTCGAGAGATGCTTTGAATAACTTGGGTGTTTACATGTCGCACTGCCTTTTGATACCTTGATTGTTAATTGCTTTACTAGAACAAGATATGATTAGAGTAGACTTTCGATTAACCCTATAAAAACATTTGCATGCTCACCAAGTGGATTGATGCCTTTAGGATCATAAATGGCCACTTAGATAACACACTTTCTAGTTAGGTACCCCAAGGGCCTATTAGCATAAACAAGCCTCCGAACTTAGAAATTTTGGTTGCGTAGGAATCGAGACGACACTCTTGCATCTCAATTGATTTCTAGCCAACCCTAATGACTAGTGCCAACACCTAGATCTATTAGGTTGTTAAAATAACTTTAAAATGAAACATCTAACGTCACGTGAGATATGGGTTTCGGGAAACCCGTGCTCATAATTGATGGACCGTTTGGATCCTTAGAATCATTTGATTTGATGAACCATCTAGATCGTCTTACAACCAATATTGCTAAATCTATTCCCCCGATGGACCTTGGGAGAGTGGGTTGCGATAAGATAAACTGGGTGTTTTACTATTGTTAATAGTAGAACCAACTAGCAGTGTGCAATTGGACCAATTCCATCCAAGAATAGAGCCAAACCACAAAAAAAAAGGTCCAGGAAAAGGTTCCCATTGGAAACAATCCGAGAATCCCCATCCTGGAACTAGAGAACTTTTTGAATCGGTTTCGAATAGGTTTTATAAGCTAAAAAGCTAAAACCTAACTTTCTTTGAGTTAATACCACGGAAAATCTTAAATTGATACATATGTGATAAATTTATCATAAACAAATTTTTTTTATGAAAAAACTCTAAATTGATACACCCATGACAAATTTACCAAAAATAAATTTTTTAATCACCAAAATCCTCAAATTGATATATTTGTAACAAAATTTACAAAAAAAAAACTAATTATTTGACTATCAAAAGCCCAAATTAGTATATTTGTGACAAATTTATCAAAAATTAATTTTTCAACCACTAAAAACCCCGAATTTTACACGTTAAAAATCCACCCTTGAGTTTTTGTTAAGTTTTACTATCAAATTATTAAGTTGAATGACATGTGGCACCTGTATCTATTTGGGGGTTTTACCTTTCATTTGTCACAAGTATATCGATTTTACAATTTTTCGTGATATTAATCTAATTTAATGAATGGTATATTTGTCATAAATATACCGGTTTTGGATTTTTTGTGGTTACAAAATTACTTTGGAGTAAATTTATGATAGGTGTACTAGTTTTGAGTTTTTTGTTATATAAAAAACTTTCTAAATTGTCATGTATAGTTTGAGACTTTTCATGGTTAAAATTTTTTTGGATAAACTTATCATAAATATATTAGTTTTGGGTTTTTCATGGCAAAAAATTAGTTTAAAATAAATTTGTCACATGTATACTAGTTTGGGATTTTTCGTAGTATTATCCCAATTTCCTTTTTCTCCTAAATTTTAATCTCAACATTCATTTGTCCTTTGTCCTTTTTGGAACTCATTGCCAATCTTTCCTCTTTTCCTAAATTTTTATGGATGAATAGGGAATGAAGTCTTATAATTTATGTTTTATTTTATGTGCTTAAACTTTTTATTGTTTATAACTGTATTTGACTATGTTTTCCATCTTATAAATTGTTGTTTTTTGGCAAATAGAGATTTATATTGTTCATCTTTTACTTTAAATCATGTTGTTGCTTATAATCTCATATGATTTTATAGTAAAAAATGAACCAAAAAAAAGAAACAAAGGGAAAAGGTTATCAGGTAGATCTTGATCCAGGTTTTAGAATAGGTTATAAACAAATGGGTAGTTATTAGGGTTAAAAAACTGAGATCGGTTATAACGGAATAGATTTTAAATTTTAACTCTGGAACCTATATATTTTGGAATCGATTACCCTTAAATCCAACAGTTACTCAAGGATTTGATAGGGAATGATCATATAAGGATGAATGGCTACGTATTAAGTCCGAGAGAAGTAATTGTGTTGGTGGAAACAAGAAGTGCCTCGCTTATTTACTCTAAATATATTTATTTTATTTAGTTGGGGATATGCATCCATGATCAAAGCTTTAGTGAATTGGGACTTCTTTGTTTCGGCCGTACAAAAGGAAATCGTGTGGGGCCAAATCAGAGAAAAAGGAAATACAGTAAAAGTCAGGGTTTTCGCTTTTAATGGGTTTCGTTCGGCGAGAGCCGCGAGCGGGTTTTCTTAAGAATAGCATAAGAACGGACGGACGTTACTACGCAGCTCTCTCTTGGTTCGGCTTGAATGCCATTGTGCCGTGAGTTTTACATCCAATTGAGTTTGTTTATTTGTAAATACTTTAGCTTTAAGCTTAAATTTAGATAAAATACTTGAGTATATGAGCAATTATACTTATAATTCTCTTATTATAGTATTTGTATTTACACTCGGATATGTGAGTGTTTACAATTCAAATTATGTTGGACTTCGATACAAATCAATGATAATAAAATATAGACACTGAACCAGAATGGGGAGATATAACGTTGGAATTTAATCAACAATGATGCGCTAGGATAGTGAGATATAAAAAGATGTTTCATCAAAATTGCTTCCGCAACAAAATATCATTCACCAAAAGTCGTGCTTTGATTTTTGTTAAAGTGGATAAGGGTTCTACGCCAACTCCAAATAGTGGATATCTCATGCAATGTTAAATTTAACTTCTTTGATCCAAATAATACTTTACAATCTTGGACTAAATTGGAATTTAATCAACAACAAGACTCGCAAGTTACAAAACCGAACTCGAACTATGTCGAAATTCAATCAACGACACAAGTCGATAACAGTAAAATATAATGTCAAAATTTAATCAAGAACACTTGCTAGAATAGTGAGATACAACGTTGGAATTTAATCAACCACGATGCACTGGGATATAGAAACATGCTAGAATCTAATTGACGATGGGAATCTGAAATCTATAGCTAGGAAAATTAAGGAGTAGTGCAGGAAAAGTAAAGATAAAAAGATAATGTTTTGATTAATTTATCAGGGGTCTTTCTCTAGATGACCGGTATTATTTATAATGAAAACTGGATAGCCGCTTGGCCGTTGTCCTTTGACAACCACTCTTGGCTTGTCCACGTTCCTTTTTTTTTTCCTCGCAAATCACTTTGCTTACTTTTCATATAACCAAAAAATAGCAACTGCTCCTTATAATGCGCATCTTTAGTGCCTAATATTTTTAGCATCTTGAGTAACATTTGAAGTGTTTTTATTGAAAAATTTGTCGCCAGAGTTCATTCGGGCAGCCACCAACCGTTCGTCCTCATATTTCAATAACTGGACAGGTGGCATTTTCTTATCTTGCCATCAAACACCAAGTAGTTATCTTTGTGCTCATTGATAATTCACCGTGTATCAAAAACTATTGATGTCATATGCATGTGACTATAGCCTGCTTTTGTCCCATGATCAGTAGCACATGATGATAGGATCAATTTTGAGTGTCAACAATTGCAACAAATACCTTGCAAAAGCTTTACCGCATTGGATGATAGTAAAGTTTCGCATATACTTTGCTTAACACGTTGATGTTCTTTTTCCCTTTCTAGCAATTTATTTATTGCTTTGTTTTATTAATTGTTAAATTCTTGCTAGTGCACTCACATGATTACCTTTCATATGTTAGTGGTTCATAATTAAAAGTGATCGAGATTGCTTGCAAAATATTTTTGAAATCCAAGAAAAAAAAAAGTATTGAAAGGGGGTTAAATTTAGTGTACCTAAGTACCTGTATCCATGATATCTCTAGTTCACATAAGTGAAACATTCTCCCTTTCTAACCGACTCATAATAGATGAGCGATGATTCCTGAATGAATTAACTCGCATGTTTAATTGATTAAAATAAAATCTCAAAGTTGCCATTGGTATGAAATTATGAGATTCTGCGCCAAGTATAAGCTTAGTAATCCATTAGCTTTCCCTTCGTGGTTCACCTTGGAAAAAGGCCATGACAATCATGTCTAGAACTAGGAAGACTAGGAAGTTCAGCGGGGTTTAGCAACAGCTTGCCCAAATTTCCTTGAGACTTGTTTTGCACTGGGCACCTATGCACAACACAATTTAAATAGTAGGATGCCGCAAGAGGCAAACCAAGGATAGTACCAGGTCATACAAACTTAACCCCTGCATTTCCAAAGAAATTCCCTATTCTTTCTCATCTATCACTTCAAATTGAATTCGGCAGTCAATGCTTGGAGTCATAAAATAGGGATCATTGGAATGGTAAGTACTACTGAACTAATGTGATAAGAATCCTTCACTTTTTCTTGCTGCTGATAATAGCCCTGTGCAGAAAAACGAAAACGGAGGAAGGAAAGAGACAGAAAGGAAACAAAATTGCATACGAAAAACTCAACTATTTGAGAACATAACAAATGAAAACACAAAAGTGACCCCTGCCAATCATGTGACGGCAAGGACGGCAAAACTGAACCAGTTGCATAGATGATGGAACAAGCAAATTCAGAAATGCTCTGATAGTTTGAGATAAATTCAACATAGAGACCATAGATACAAGGAGTAAACTACGATAAGAACGTCCAGATACATGCTGTCAAAAGAGTAGTGTCTCCAAGCGTGTATGGACACGAAAAAAAAAGAAAAAAGAACATAGAGTAGTGTCTTTCATTCAGAAGATCTCTCTTTCTTTGTTGATTACTCGTACACTTCAAGTTCAAGCTCTTCAGAAGCATAGCTTGATATCATTCATAATCACATGCAAAATTCGGAGGCTCTGACATCAATAGTTATGTAATCCGTCAAGAACAGTTTGACAAAGTCAACATTCTCAGTTGCCCACTTACACCTTTAAGCCCGCACCGATAAGAAATTTCAAAGACATACCTTAGTTTTACACCTTCAAGATTAAAGTATGACATACACAGGATAATCTGCATTTTGTCCATAACAAGGTCTGAGCTAAAGCAAATTTATGGAACCGTCTGCCAAACTATCTTATCATCTAACTCAAGGATGTGGAGAAATACTTGTTCATTATCTCTGGCGAGCACGTGAGAAATTCTTGTGTATTTTAATCTCAAGATTCTCAAAGAGGACAATCCCCTAATGTTGCAGTGTCCCCTCAAACTTCTGCAATGGGTGAAATCCAACTCTTTAAGCTTCTTAAGATCTTTTATGGCTTCAGGAAATCCTTTTAGGTAAGTAGCGACCATCTTTAGCACTTCAAGATTTTCCAGATACTCGACAGAAGGAGGTAATTCCTTAATTAAGGTGTCCGACAGGTCCATTTCCTTTAGCAGAGCAAGCTCTCCAATGACAGCTGGAAGTTCTCTTAGGTTTTTGCAACTTCTTAAAGTAAGCTTCCGAAGATTCTTTAACAATTCAATGGAATCAGTGACTTCACACAATGCTTCACATTCACAAGCACTGAGAATTTCAAGTTCTGGCAAAGAGCCTTCCTCAAAATGAAGTCTCTGAATTTTAGTTCCATCAATGAGAAGCTCTTTCAATGCTTTCATGGAACATAGAGCTTGCGGCAAATGCTTAAACAATTTGCAACGCTTCATGTTTAAGGAAACTAAATTCTCAAAGTTAGAAATGGATTTCTGAATTGTTGGGCTGAATAATAAACAACCTTCAAGGATTAAGCATTCCAAATGCCTTGAGGCAGGGAATTGCATAGATCCATTGATCCAAGTACAATCTTTTAGGTTCAAGACTTTCAAACTCCCAGCCTTCTGCAAAAACAACATGATTCGTATGTTAATTTACTACTTCAACTACAACTCTAAAGATAAAGTGCAGGGTGCATTTGTACATAAAAATAGAGCACAACCACATATAGGCTTTACCTCCATCAAATGTTTCCAGTCTTCTGAATTCAATTTGACTGAGCTTGTACATAAGTTGAGAATAACCAGGTTTTCCATTTTGAATGCAAACAGCTTATATTTATCATGGCATCCATGCCAATCAAGCCATAATAGGTTCGGAAGAAGATTCTCAGGATTTCCATCAATATCAACATTGTCCAACTCAAGAAACCTTAGATTTGATAGATGATGAAATACTTCACCATCAACTTGAATAAACTCACGGGTTATACGAAGAGCTTTAACCCTGCTAGTACCCTGCCAATTTGTTGAGAAAATGGAAGTGTGAAATTCGAACAAAGAATTATGCAATGAAACAGTAAAATAATCAGAGGAAAACTCGACAAGAATATTGGAGAAACCTCAGTGCCATTTTACCTTCTTTTCACGCAATGTTGTTTGGACATCTTTGTAATCCCACACCCTGCTGCGCTGCCCGGGGTCTTCACCTTCCTTCTTGACAATTTTTCTTCCCAGGAATTTTAGTTGGCCATGCATCAAAAACTCATTCTTTTCTCCAATTTTTAGAAAAGACATGTTTTGAAGCTCATAAACGCCTCTATCAGGGCCAAGTCCATCAGCAGCCCACAGGTAACGGGGGATTGTCTTTTCAACCCCTGCAAAGAAACATGCTACATCAAGGAAAATTTCTCTTGCCTTTTTGCCCAGATGTTTATAGTATTCCTCCAACATTCGTTCCACTTTTTCTTGCAGCTCTCCTTTTAAGTCATCCAAAGTCTCTCTCCATATATTTTCGTCCTTCCCATTCAAATATCTTCCCACAATATCAATAGCAAAAGGAAGATTTCCGACAGCAGAAATGATTTCCCTTGACATTTTATCGTCATTCTTAAGGGTATGATCCAGTCCAAAAGCACACTTATGGAAAAGTTCAAGAGCATGATTTTCATTCATAGGTAAGATCTCATGGTCATCCTTATACGAAATGACTTGGTCCTCACTCGTTTGAATCCGGTAAACATCTTTTCTTCTGGTTGTGAGGATGATCCTACTTCTTGGACCAAACCAAGTTAGCTCAGCCAATGGTTTGATTTGTTCAAAGTCATCCACATCATCCAGAACAATGAGCACTTTGCTTTCTTTGAATAGCTGTCGTATCATTTTGGTACCTCGACTGGGGGATTCCACAATTGAAGAATCTCCTCCTCTCTTGAGGTCACGAATTAACCTATTCTGCAGAGATACCACTCTTTTCTCTTCAATCTCATCCCGAACATTTTCAAGAAAACTACAACCTTCAAAGAGGTGACTGATTTTGTTGAATACCACCTTTGTGAGTGTGGTTTTGCCAACCCCAGGCAGACCCCATACTGCAAACACCCATCTTCCTGTCATCTCCCGTTCTTTGACAACTTGTCCATCCTCATAAAATCCAAGCTTTCGCATCATCTCTGGCACGTCTCTGTCTATTCCAACTAAATTTCCCGTCACATCTTGCTCATCCATCCTCAAGAGTTTCCGGAGTTTGAAAACAAAATCCTTTACACTTTCGAGATACCTACAAAATGAGAAACGGAAGTTCACCCTTCTGTTTTCCTTCTTCTTATAGATAAAGGGCGGGGAGACGCGACCAGCACCAAGACTCCCTCTCCACCTTACAATAAGGTCCCAGAATGGTTTAATTTCAGGGAAGATACAGAAGGCACGGGTGACATGAATTAACACGAAAAAAAAAGTAGGAAGACAAGACGAAATACACCCATGCAATGCCATTAAAAAGGCAAGCAAGAAAACAGGGAATCTCCAGAAGTTAATTGGATCCCAGAAAGAGCGTGGTGAGCATCTTAATATACGAGCCAATAATCACATCTTTTCATTGCGCATAAACAAATATAGTAAGATCAATCGAGCGGTCAAGACTTACCCGCCGCTGACATTCTTGAATACTGGACCCATTTCCCCAGCAATCTTTTCCAGAGCAGCCTTCCACTTTACAATCGAGTCGGGATATCTATTTTTGCGCTCGTGCTCGGCGAAGGACTCTCCATATGTTTTCCGCTGGTAGCGAACATCGCAGGGCTCAACGCCGTAGAAGATGGGGAGGATGGTTTTCTTTGACTCCACCATTTGGGCCACTTCCATCAGGCAAGCTGGGCTGGAAGCGAAGTCCTCGGAGAAGACAGGGACGCAGATGGATGAACGCTTGATGGCTTCGACGATCTTGTCATCGATCACTTCACCGTACTCGATCTCTTTGCTGTCTAGGAATGCCAGAATCCCCGCGCCTTTGAGCTGGTCGTGGAAGCACTCGAGGAAGTTGTCGCGGACATCTGGTCCTCTGAAGCTTAGGAACACTTGATAGTTACAAATGGCAATTTGAAAACCCATTTGCATACACAGACTCTGGCTCGAATGGATATCAGGATGATAAACTTCGTTCCAGTTCACAAGTCTGAATCTGGAGCGTTGACCTCATTACCCCTCTTAGTCCTAGTCTTGCCCCGAGTGAAGACTCGTCTACCTCTCTCTCTTCTTTTATTTTTCATTTTATTCGTTATGATGTTTGGGGAATTCTATCCTTCCAATGACGGAGTCAGGATCTCCCGAAGAGAAATTATTACACAAATGTTGGCACATTATATGGCTGGTGTCCATGTCTATAATTTCCGATTAAAATTGATTGAAAAAACAATATTGACAAATTATCGAAAAATTTATAAGTAAATTGATAGAAATAAGAGGTCTAGGGCCAAATTGGTTGGCCTATAATAGGTTTAGTACTCTTTGGAAAAATTTCCTTATTTAAAAATATTATCTATAATTTTATACTACAATTCATGTTTAAAGCATATCAATCATTTAAGAATGTTGCATTTAGGATTTCAATACATTGCCTATTTCTTTACATCTATCACTTAATTAACAAATTCAAATACTATTATTATATGACTCTTGAAGTAGATTATTTATGACACAAATGACTTTCATATAAGTTTTTTTTAATATCTCAGAATCAAATTAGTTACAAAAAGTTAAAATGGACAAAAATGAAACATTCAAATCCCGTTCCAGATATGGTTCATGTATTCTTGCAAATTAAATCTTTAATTGATTTCATTCAAGTAATTTGATTTAGTCAAGTAGAAAAATTATACTGAATAAATGAGTTCACTTCAAGGAATGAATCAAGGAATGAAATAGCTTTTGTATATATCATTAATTTGTTTTATTTTAACCATGCGGATGTTAAGTGCAATCATATTTACCTTTTACTTTGATATTAATTTGTCTCAAACATGCAATCCAAGTTTGAAGAAAAAAAGTCTACATTGCAATTCAGTTATAACAAAAAAAGATCATTTTATATATGTCTCATTTTTATTTTTTTACTTTTTGAATAGACTTATTTCAAATATAGATTTCATTATTAACATAAAAGATCGTCTTTTTACTTATATTTGATGTCCTCGGGAAATTCAACATTGTGATGTTTACTTATAGCGTATTAATCATAGACCTTCATAAAGTATGATTTCTTTTTCACAAAATTATAAAACAATTTATACAAATCTCATCTTTTTTCTCTCCCATAACACCTCGTATTAATGGATTATTAATGATTCAAAAATATGCACAATGGATATGGCCGCGCCTATTATCCAATAAAGATACCGTTTGCTCGATTCCTCCTCGCCATTAAACTTACTGTAGTCCTCAACTATTGCTTTAATTAGTCTTTTATTATAAATTTACTACAACAATTAAAAAGTCTTGAGAAAGACTTGCCGGAGAGACCCGCGGGCACCCTAACGGAAGAAAGAAAAAAAAAATCACCGCCCAGGCAGTGTCAAAATGTGAGTCCGTCTTTTGAATGATCCACCATCAGCAATTGACTAAGTAGAATAAAGACCGGTTTCAATGGCCTTGTAATCCAAGTTACACAACGATGAAACAATGCTCCATTGAAAGTGAAACGGACTTGATCTCAAACATCCAGCACCAAACTCAATGAAACAAAGACAGATTCTAAAGATTATACACCTTTTCCTTCAATTCTGGACTCAAATGCACGTTAACCAAACCAGAGGGAAGTGCTGGCAACTCATGAAGCATGTCGCAGTGAAGTAAATCGAGGGTATCCAGCTTGGAAAGATGCTTGATTTCAGGAGGTAGGCTGGAAATAGCAGAATATCGCAGCATCAAGATTCTCAGATTAATTAGCTCCCTAATGTCTCCAGGAATCTCCCCTTCTAAATTCCTACACGAGGAGGCATGTATTTCTTCAAGGCTACGTAAACGCCAAATAAAACTAGGAAATTCGCTTATGAAGCAATAGTCCATCTTTAACACTCTCAACCTCTGCAAATTTCCAAAGGAATCTGGCAATTCAGAAACGCCTGTTCCCGAAATATCCAGCTCCTCTAAAGAGTTTCCCAATCGGCCAATGGACTCTGGAAGTTCTTGTGTCCAACGACAATTCCTCAATGACAAGCGTCGGAGTTTCACCAGCTCTCCAACTCCATCAGGGAGTTTGGTAATCTTTGAATTATCTACTGAGAGTATTGAAAGTGATGTCAGGTGTTCAATTGAATGGGGCAGGAAACTCAATGACAAGCAATTGGTGGCAGAAAGAGTTTCAAGTTTCTTTGCATCACCTCCCAAGGGAATATCACGCACAGCAGTCTCATCAATGAGGAGCTCTTTCAAAGCTTTCAAGGCACCCAGTTCGGCAGGCAACCTGTTGAGCTCAGTGCAGGACTTCAAATTCAGGCAAAGCAAATTTTTGAGACCACCTACTGAAGGATCTAAACAGACCAACCGAGAGCATCGCTCTAGAATCAGTATCTCCAAGTTTTGGAAGCTAGAAAATGTTGGACTTATTAGTAAGTCAAGACAACCAGTGAGATTTAAGACTTTGAGTTGCTCCATCTGTGAAACAACAAACATCATAAGGCCAATTGCCAGATAATTAACATAATAAATGCATGAGAGCAATAGATAGGGAACCACCTTGATTTTCCTCCAACCTCCCCAGTCTTCGGTGATTTTGCTCCATGAGAGATCAAGAATGACCAGGTCATTCAGACTCAATTCTGCTGCTTCGAAATCCCTTGGGCACTCTTGCCAACAAAGCCATCTTAACTTTGGAAATACATTTGCAAAATTTCCAGTCATACTTGCATGAATTAATTTCAAGAACCTTATGTTTGGCATGCTCCTGAAATCGGTTTCCGTAAACATATGGAGATCAAGATTTTTGAAGTCAAAGCAAAGAGCTTCCACTTCTTCCATTCCCTACATTTGCCAAGAGTAGCAAATCAATGTGAAGCTATAAAACACAATGGGAAAATTTTGCCAAGTGATAAGCACTAGCACTAAGGTGCTTTCTTTTCCGTGCATGCAAAAATGACCTATAGATGGTAAAATAACTGAAGAACTGGATAACAAATTAGACCTTATACGTCAAGGCTTTCATTTTAAAGAAGAAAACAAATATTGAACCAAAAGCCTTTACCTCTTTCTTATTGATTACTTCCATGTTGGTAACATGCATGTATTGTCTACCGCGCCTTCTACATTCTTTCCGATCTATAGTTCTGCTGAGGTGCTTCAACAGTTTATGCATCCACAGCATGTTGTCTCCTCCAATTTTTGCTAGGGGCATCAAAACACGGTGAGGAGGCAAAAGATCTTGATCAGGCCACATATATGATGCGATACGGCTGTCCACACCATTGGCAAACCATGCTATGTACCAAAATATTTGTTTCTGCTTTTCATCTAATGCTTCATAACAGAATTTCAAAATCCCCCTACAATCCTTCAAAATCACTTGCGAGTTCTCGTTCTGTGGTTTTATCAAGTCCTCTATCTTCATCCAATCTTCTATCGTTTTTCCACGTAGAAATGAACCGATAATCTCAATAAACAAAGGAACTTTCCCCGTAGCTTTGACAATACGCTTCCCAACTTCAGGATAGCCAGGTATTGTAAAGTGTGATCCTAAAGCATGCTTGCCAAAAAGTTCAAGAGCTTGATCATTATCCATCTCATTCACTTCATACAAATGAGCCATGCCTCGAGACACGTATGTTTGGAGAATTTCACCATTTTCTAAAGTAACAATAATTCGACTTCCAGGACCAAACCAGTCAAGCTGGTCTCCTACAAGATCATCAAGATGAGACTGTTCTTCCACATCATCTAGGACAATAAGAACTTTTATAGTGCGAAATACATCTTGGAAAAAATTGATTCCTCCTTCGAATGAAGCAACGTCTCCATCTTGTTCAAGAACATCACATATCAACTTAGTTTGCACAAACCGAATACCAGCATCATTTCGTGTTGTTTCTCCAATCTCTCCGAGAAAGCTACAACTATCGAAACAAGAGGAGAGTCGGTCGTATACAGCTTTCGCAATAGTTGTCTTGCCGATTCCATTAGTTCCATGTATTCCAACAACGTGCACTCCAACTTCATCATCTTCTATTTCCAATAAATTGATGACATCCTTCACTCGATCATCAATACCAATTACATGTTCAGTAGTGGCAACTAAAGTCTGCAATGGCTCCAAAGGGAAACTAGGAAGTTTCAACTCCTTAAGATGTAGAAGTGGTGGAATCCATTCCAAATTAGGACATTCCCATATCTTTAATGTAGACAGATTAGGAAGTGATGAGAGCGTATGAATATCACTTTCTGTATACTCCACTATAGGTAGCTTATCAATTTCCAAATGCTTGAGGCTAGTGAGCTCACCAAGTGATGGGAGACTCTTGCATCCTGCACAATCATATAACCGTAACTGAACTAACTTGGGCATGCAAGACATCCAGCTCGGAAACCTTGTGCCCCCATAGCCTTTTATTTCTAAGCTTCGAAGATTTAAGCTTGGCTGCAGCTCTTGAAGTAGAATTTCATCACTCTCTTTTCCAGGAAAGACTAATACTAGTGAAACTAAGTAATCCGTCTCCTTCAAGTTCGCAGAATTTGAATTTGCTACCCCATCTTTTATTTGTCCCTTAACTTCAATTCTAAGGCTTCCTCTCAAATTGCTTAACCTGCTCAAATCCCCTAGCCCACTGTATTTCTCCAGACAAGAATCATCCCCGGGCAAAAGGAAATCTGTTAAAGTGTGCAAAAGAGTCAACTGATCCAACCCGCTTGGCAGATGAGATAGGGCACTACAATCGCTTATCTCAAGGTGCCTCAGGTTGACCAATTTTCTTATATCTCTTGGCAATTCTATTAGCTTGCAACACATATTGAGTTTAAGTACTTGCAAGGATTGCAATCTTGTCATAGAATCAGGAAGCCTCACGATTCCTTCATTTTCAGAGAGATCTAGAAATGTCAAGTACTTCAACTCAGAAATGGAATTTGGCAATTTCTCAATACCACTATTGTGCCAATCCAAGGCACGCAAGAACTTGAAAGTAGAAACAAATTGGCAAAGAGTAATTTCACCCATTCGAGTTCCACGCCTCCCACTTTCTGTTTGATCTGTTTTCATGAATGTCCTGAGATGTTTCATTTCAAGTAGAGTAGTTGGAAGTCCCCATGATAAATCTAAAGTTGAATTGCACAATAGATGGCGAGTTCTAATATTGTGTGCTAGTTTAATCACTACATCAAGCCTCTTACAAGACGTCACATTTCCAAGTTCATCTTTAGTGCAGTCTTGAAAAAAATTCCTCCTGAGTAGATCCATGAAATACTCATGAGCAATATCTTCCATGTCCCGATCTTCATCGTCTATGGGCTGGATAAATCCTTCTGCTATCCAGAGACTTGTCAACGTTAGTTTATCAATCACGCAGTCTCTGGGAAACAATGAACACAAGGCAAAGCACTGTTTTAGATGGCATGGGAGATGAATATAACTTAACTCAGCTATTAAATGTAAGTCGAACCACGTTAGAGGATATGGTAATTCAAAGATCTCGTCCCTAAAATGTAACAACTCATCTTCAGTTTTCTTGAAGAATAATAGACTTCCAATCATTCGTATTGCCAAAGGGAATCCATGACACTTTTTGACTATCTGCTGCCTGATATCTACCTGAATTGGATTTCTAATCTCTTCTTCTGCCTGACTAGCCATTCTCATCAATAATTCAAAAGACGACTCCATTGTAAGGGCCTTGAGACAATAAGATGGGGTTGTGCTCATAACGTCCGCAACTGACTCGCTGCATGTAGTTATCAGAATCTTGCTTCCCTGGGCACCTTCCATCAATAAACTTTTCAACCTCCGATGTTGTCCAGAATACACGTGCCACAGATTGTCAATAACTAGGAGATATTTTTGCAATTGCTCCATGTCATCTGCTCTCTCTGTTGTCTTTCTTCCTCTGATTTTTCGCAACTTACTTTCGACATTATGGAATTCGTAATCATAGTCGTTACCCAACCAGATCCATTCCCTTGAATCAAAATGCTTCTTGACCATGTCATCTTCGTATAGACATCGAGCAAGAGCAGTCTTTCCAATCCCAGGCTCACCCCATATTGAAAGGACGGAAATTTGTTGATCAGTGTAAGAGTCTAACAAGAACTTCATAATTGCGCTTTTATCATCCTCTCTCCCTATAATCTCCTCCTCGTACACAAAGGAGTCCGACCGCTCTCGGCTCCTCGATCCTTTTTCTGCCTGCACATCCTTCGCGCACTCTCGCAAGTCCAAATGCCTCCCTCCTTCAGCGAGGGCTTCTATTCTGTACTTAATATTCCAGGCACGGTAGGTCGTCCCCGGCCTTAAATAATGTTTTCTAGAAGGCGAAAAGGAGGTGGAGGTAATTACCTGCTGCTTCAACTTCTCATATTTGCTCAGCGATTCTCGTGGCGCAACTTCAATGTTCAGTTCTTCGAGTAAGTCCTCTGCATCATAGAAAGCATCTTCGAGATCGTCAAGCCATTCTTCGATTGCCGGCTCTCTGAACCTCCGCTTTTCCGCATCGGGCACTATACTTTGGAGAAAGGAAACGGTTTTCTCGATCTTGTCATATTCGTCGACAGGACCCCATAATTTTCCATCCTTTGGGAAATCATCAAGAAGTTTAGCTACTCTCAAGACGAGTG
This sequence comes from Angophora floribunda, assembly GCA_014182895.1. Classification (NCBI taxonomy): domain Eukaryota; kingdom Viridiplantae; phylum Streptophyta; class Magnoliopsida; order Myrtales; family Myrtaceae; genus Angophora; species Angophora floribunda. Next base: position 32,418,009 of record CM024709.1, on the reverse strand, counting down.
CTTCCGCCATAGTTCTTCGGGGGTGAAGGGGATCCCTGCTCCTCCTCTTTTTTATGTCGGGAGGATGCTCTCGCAACGCTATGTCGCGCAAAGCCGCTACTCGTGAGGGGCTCCTCCCCATCTATACACAGCCAACCAGTGTCAAAAAGACGAAAATACCCTCACTTGACGATAAAGGGACTAAAATGGAGCATACGGTGCCTCCGTTTCCCCCTCCCCCTCCGCCCCTCTCTCTCTCTCTCTCCATGACGTCACAGATTTTTCAAGGTCTATCGTCTTCACGAGGGGAAGTAATCCTACAGCATTTCCAAATCACAACGCTCTTAAGCGATACTATTGTCAACTCTTGCTTGGCCGTTCGATTGGGCTTTAATTAATTACGTATAGGCTGTTGTGACGATCACTTAAATCATATTCGCAGCAAATCATAATGCGGGGAGAGACGGAAATGAGGAAAGTTCCGCCAAGTCCCAACCACCATTCTCTTTTGAAAATTAGTTGGAGTTGAGATGGTCAAGAGTCTGGTTGGAGTGAATGATCGAGATGTCTAATATGGTAAAAACAATGCTACTAATTTTGATAGATGTCTATGGTGGAAATTTTTGTTTGAGTAGGGATCTAATGTGAAAAGGAAAATGCTACTAAAAGCCCACTAGAAAGACAAATGAAGGATTTAGAATTTAGGAAATAATTAATGTTTACGGTCTTCCAATAGATGCCACATTATGATTTGTTAAGATATGATCAACATTGAAAATCTACTGGAAGAGACGGTAAATGGGAATTACTTAAACGGAGAGGAGCGTTCAATACAATAATGTGAGTACGTAGTTTAATGGATAATTAGAATAACATGATGTGATGGCATCGTCATCGTTGCTAGTTTAATACTCTTCTAACTAAAAAGTGGTCTATACAGATTTGGTGGACTACTTAAATGAACTAGTTTAGTATAATGTTCTTAATTAAGCACGGCCATGAGTGACCCCCCTCCATCCCCTCGCCTTCTCACTTCCCATACCGAAAAAAAAAAAAGTTGAACGAACGCTGCCCTAGTGTCCTTTCATGTGGATCGGCACGAATTACATCAATATGGTGGGTCGGTAAAAATGCCAATTTTACCTTCGTAAATTTTGTGCTGAATTGCCTCATTGGATCCTCCACCCATGTTATGTTGATCACCCCCCTCAACCTTCTCATGGGTGAACAAGGTGACTTTGAGACTACACCAATCACTTTCCCATGTGATTCATGTAACTTTGATCTTGATGATATATTATGATTCATATTTGGTTGAGATATAGATCAATGCTTGCTCCTAATTGTTTCTAGGGCTATGCTCACATTCGACTGCTCTCATGTTCCTACAACTTTCTAAAAAAAATTTCCTTTACTTTTTTATGTAACTTTTCATTATTGTTCTGTGAATCGTCTAAAACTATAATTCTGAGTACTCTCCAATGTATACTTGACATACCAAAATACTATATGACAGGGAGTGACTTTGCCAAGTGCTTGTTTTGGTTATCTTTTGTGAGTTGTCCATTCTGATTTTGTTGAGCGTTTGTCCCCTTCCATGTCCTTTTTTTCACCATCATAATCATTCCGTCGGGGAGTGCTTGTTTCTTTATCTCGCTTTCCCCTCCCTTGTCCTTTTCCCGATAATTTCGATTCCTTTATCTTTTTCCACTACAACTGCACATGTTGCGTCTCTGACAAGGCAGAATCCAATGCTGCTCGCACGTCTCTTAATCCCACCTTCCACTCCATCTTTCGAACTTTTTCTTTTTCCACGAGAATTGTACCTCTGTCACGTATGCACTTTCAACCTTTTAACGGAATAAGACGGTAAATTTCTTTCAAGAACAGTAAGTTATCAGCCCGAAGCACTATTTAACACAAAAATCGGTATGTACATAATGCAGTAGATCATGCGCTCGTTTAATTCGACTTTGGAGAACCCAAGTATCTTTAATTTAAGGAGTATTTAGTAAAAGCTAAAATTTTTGGTAAATTACAACCTAAATGGATTTTTTTAAAGGATTTTGGCCTAAATATTATTTAATAAACCCACATTTGGAATAAGCTTTTATTTATCTTTTTAAAAACAATTAAAATTAAACCTACATTTACCAGCCACCCCTAGCGACACTGGGCAGTGGCCAAATCTGGCCATTGGCGTAACTTGAGGTCGCCCAACCTCCGGCGAGGCCACCTAGGTTCGTGTGACCCAACACTAGAGATTTCCAAAACCCAAAAATACGAAAGTTAAAGATGATTTGACTTGTATTTCCCAAATGCTAAAAGTCCAAATACTAAAAATCCAAAGCAAATCTCTACCTACTTTTACTTTAGGCTTTCAGCATTGTAGAAGCCTAATTTTTTAGCAAAGTGCAATCTCAATCTGGTAGTTCTTATATTATGATATGTAGTCCTAAACCTTCTCAAGTAAATGTCATATGGTCTCTCCTTTTTTATTTTTCAACTATTATTGTAAGAACCTGGGGCTCGCTGAGTAATATTGTTCGTTTTGGACCGAGGCCTGCATGGCTTTAAAATGTGTTACTCAGGGAAGAGGGATCACAACCTTATAAACCATCCTAGGACTCCCCTCTTAAGCGATGTGAGACAAGAGACATGTCCACTCCTCCCTTGCGCACGTCCGAGAACCGGAGGCACGGACGCACCACCATCCCTCCTCCCCGCGCACCGTCACCCGGGTCATCACATTCTCCCCCCCTTCGGGCATAGGGAAGAGGGATCCCAACTTTATAAACCATCTTAGGACTCCCCCCAAAGCGATGTGGGACAATAGACATGTCCACCCCTCCCTTGCGAACGTCCGAGGACCGAAGGCGCGGACGCACCGCCATCCCTCCTCCCCACGCACCGTCTTCCGGGTCGTCACACTTCTGATGTGGCTCTAGCCTCTATGTTCCCATGACCGACACTTTTTTGGTGATGAAATATGAGACGCAAAAAGAAATAGCTACTTCATTTTTACCTCCTATTTTATTTTCACAAATAGAAGAACGATTTCCCTTAGGGTTATCATGACCCTCCACTTCTTTTTGCTTTCATCCATCCGAATGCACTCCGAGGCAAACATTTCTTACGTCATATTTTACAAATTGAACTTATAAGGAACTATATCTATTTGTTTGGTGATTCCTTTTGGACCAACAATTATCCTTGTAACATTGACTTCACTTTTGTATTTTTGCTACCTGTAATAGATGAAATCGAAGTAAATTTACCTCTCTACAATATATTATATTGCAAGCAGCAAAGTCAGTTATTTTTGTCCGTATTCTTCTATAGATGTTTGAGTAGATCTTTTCTATAAATGTACTACATCAAGGATCATGCATAGTAGAGTACATGAATTATAATATGATACTTTTCCATTGTCGTAGAGCTAATTTTTGTGTAGTTCACTAGGTATTAGAAAATGGATGCAATATCTATAACTATGTTGAGTTTTTCTTTCTTTTTTAAATATCTTTGTTTTTCAAAAGTATTTTCTCATTCTCACCGGGGGCACTAGTCAACATGCCAAATGATAGACAATGTGCGAAGCACAGGTTGATTAGTTGGAGTCGAAACTTTGATTGAGTTTATCACTAGTATTTTGATTACTCGGCGCTTAGCCTGGATGCCATTCCTTTTTACTTTTGATTAGTACAATGTTTAGAAATCCTAAAATAGAATTTTTGTGATGTTAAATTATGTTGGACTCAAATGGCAGCGTTCCGCCCCTCTATCGTCCTAAGAAAAAGTTGGTTAATAAAAAGTAATAAGTAAATAGTCCACACCACCATCAAAATGGAACATGCTCTTTCATGTGGTGGTCGGATATTCCAAAGACATGGACTCAAATAAATAAGAAAAATAGAAAGGGAGTCGTCCCGCATGATGCACTCTTACGAATCTGAGCGGTCCCGAGAAAGATAGAGGAGTCGTACAGCCAACAAGCACATCTCAATCCTTCCTGGATATTCCATTGAATATTCTAGCGCTTTAGTTGCTTTAATGTCAGCTGGGCTTTAGCATGTCCTTAAATTGTTACATATGAATTATGCGATGTAAAAGCTCAGGGCATTCTTTAGGGTGAGGGAAGACAAACTTTCCCCTAACTTGAGTGGTAGGGCATGCAGTCAAAATAAGAAAAGCATATGTGCACCCCACTGCATTAGCGAACAGGTAGCAGAGGCCCCCATCGGTGATTTCTGTCACCCCTGCTCTGGTGAGGTACCCTCGGTAACCATCGCCGTGGAGCCAAGCGCATCTCAATCCTCCCTGGATATTTCATTCGATATTCCAGCGCTTTAGTTACTTCATAGTCCACAGAAAGCTAGGTCTTCAAAAGCAAATTGCCTCCAACTCGTACTTGTAATTTTGGTGCGTTTGCACAAAAAATAAATAATTTTTTTAAAATTATTATTTACATCATTTGAAATAATTAATTAACAAAATTTTTTTGTTTTTTGTTCAACAAATTCATGGTATTGAATGAGAGAAGCACAAATCTTAGTTGGAAACAAAATGAAAGGAGTGTGATAAAGGTATTGCTTGCCAATAGAATGATCAATTTTTACCTAAAAATAAAAAATAAAAAATAGAATGATCGATCCCTCACCATTAAAGTCGTATGAAGTACTTTCAGAGGCAATCATTAAGAACTTCTTGTTATATATTTTTATAGATATTTTTTTCGGTACCTATCATGTACTATTCAATATCTTAATTAGATTAAAATTTGTGGCTGACAGCTTGTTGATTAAATACGAGGAAAATTTGTTTCAACGGGTGAGCATCTAGCAGCTAACTCATGGACCAATCCTTATAGTGTTGATGTCCAATTTTTTGGGATTGATGACTAACCCTATTAAGGCTAGGACCGAGTATTGGATTTACCCAATGGATCTAGTCTAGTTCTAGGGCCAACCCGTAATCAATCAATTATTTTTTTGTTTCATTTTTTGTATTCCTTAAAAGCACAATGTGACATATTAATCAATAATACAACATTGAGTAACCAAATTATAAACATTATCATGTATCAAACATAAACATAAGGTAATATAATAACAAAAATATCCATTTGCGATTGTTGAGTTGTGTTTGTGAGTTAGGTTAAGAGAGGTGAACGATTTTACCAACTAAGCTGTGTTCATGAGGCGAGTGAAGAGAGGCTAAAGGCGAGCGGTGAGGTTGAGGCAAGGAAACAAAGCATGACAAGAAGAGGGTTTCTATTTATTTTTTGGTCAAATCAAGGCTGGGTTTATACTTTATACTTTCTAATTTACACGGCAAAACAACATAAGAAAAAATAGAGGCAGATAATATATCATATATTATTTATATGTAATGAATCATATGATACAAGATTTTTCTGGTTAAATCAATCCTAAAGTCGCAAGACAAAGGACCCACTCGCGCAATGCATGGTGCAAGGGTCTTATGATCAAGAACCGGCCTAGTCTCTTGGGAACTAGACCAAGACCAATCGAGTTGGGCCGGTCTAGGGTCGAGTTAGGGTTGACTTAATGCTCACCTAATTGTTTCAAGTGCTACTCTCACATTCACCTGCTCCTAGTTTCCACTACTTTCTCCATTTTTACCTCCTATTTTACTTTCAACAAAAGAAGAAATATTTCCCTTAGGTTTATTATGAGCCTTCACTTCTTTTTGCTTACGGCTATCTGAAAGCACTCCGAGTCAAACATTGCTTACGTCATATTTTACAAATTGACTTTATAGGGAATCATATCTATTTAATGACTTGATTGTTTAGTGATTCCTTTTAGAGCGACGATTATCCTTGTAACATTGACTTCAATATTGTATTTTGCTACATGTAATAGATGAAATCAAAGTAAATTTACTCTCTACACTGTATTATATTGCAAGCAGCAAAGTCAATTATTTTTGTCCCTATTCTTCTATAGATGTTTGAGTAGATCTTTTCTATAAATGTACCACATCAAGGACCATGCATAGTAGAGTACGTGAATATGATTACTTTCCCATTCTCGTAGAATTAATTTCTATATAGTTCATTAGATATTAGAAAATGGATGCAATATCTATAACTATGTTAAATTTTTTTTTAAATATCTTTGTTTTTCAAAAATCTTTTCTCATTCTCACAGGGGTGCTAGTCAACACGCCATATGATAGACACTATGCAAAGCACAGATTGATCGGTCGAAGTTGAAACTCCAATAGAGTTTATTAGCAGTAGTTCAATAATCCGATGTCTAGCTTAAATGTCATTCCTTTTTACTTTTGATTGACATGATGTTTAGAAATCCTAAAACAGAATTGTTATTATGTTAAATTATGTTGGACTCAAATCGCTTCGTTCCACCCCTTTATCATCCTAAGAAAAAATTAGCTAATAAAAAGTAATGAAGAAATAATCCACACCACCAACAAAATGGAGCATGCTCTTTCATGTGGTGCTCGAATACTCCAAAGACATCAACTCAAAGAAATAAGAAAGGGATCCGTCCCGCATGACTCACGCTTAGGAATCTGAGCGGGCCGAGAAAGATAGAGGAGTCGGACAGCAGACAAGCGCATCTCAATCCTTCCTGGATATTCCAATGGATATTCTAGCGCTTCAATTGATTTAAAGTCAGCAGAAAGCAAGGTCTTCTTCGTAAGCAAATCTCCTCCCACTCGTACTTGTAATTTAGGTGCGTTTGCACGAAAATAAATAATTTTAAAAATAATTTTTAAAAAATTATTATTGATATCATTTGAAGTAATTAATTAACGAATTTTTTTTTAGTAATGATAATAATTTATTGTTGAAAATTTTGTTAATTCATTTTTGTAAATGATACAAATAATTATTTTTAATAAAATATTTTTTAAATCATTCACTTTTCAACAATTGCCTAAATGCAACATTGAAGGTCATTAGAATTATTTGTTTTTTGTTCAACAAATTCATGGTATTGAATGAGAGAATCACAAATCTTAGTTGGAAACAAAATGAAAGGAAAGTGTGATAAAGATATTGTGTGACGTTATGAAATTTGACCCTATTTTGGGATTTTATAAAGTGGCGATATTGATCAATTGCCTTGTTAGTACAAATACTCTAAATTGATCATTCGTGAGAAAACAGACTTTTTGAAAACGCCATTAGGGAACGATATGCATACGACCAACAGTTTCAATCGAAAACAAACCATTCAACCATAAAAACTCGATCGGGAACAGTACCATCATGTACTAGACTATTAGGGAAACATAAATAAATTAATTCGGTAGAAATACGAACCCGAATTGTGAGTGATTCCGCACAACTTCGATACGAGCTATGAGTGACGTTAAAATGATTCATTTTTATCTTGTACTCGAGATTATCAATTGAACCCCCGAGATCACATGGCAATCGAGGGTTGTCCCTAGTTCGAGGATTTATTGAAACATGGATCGAAGAGCTATCGACCACGGGTCAAACATGAGGAAAAATCCTAATAGGGTGCCTGATAGTCTAAATTGTACTGCGGTCACAATTAATTCAATTTAGCCCCGAATTTTAATCCGATTTCGAGTATCAACTTTTCAGAGACTTCATGACTAAATATTTGAATGTCACCGCATTTATTCTCGAGTTTTGCGGGGAGTTGCGAAGTGTTGAAAAAGAAAAATTGGGCATGTAAGTGGGCCGGCCCAAGATCGGCGGCCTAATGAGCCTTGCGCCCATCAAGGTCAGCCCAAGGTGGGCCCAAGCTAGCCCATTTCCCTTTTTCTCTTCAGCCCATGGGCCTCTCTCTCTTCTAGAAACGTTTTTTGCGTGGTCCTTGTTGCTTTGCCTTTTATGACATCTTGAATTTTCCGACCTATTTTGGATTCTATGAATGCATAATTCGTTAATGCACTATTAGTCAGGTCTTGCTCTGAACTGATTATTCACGAGATACTAATCGAAGAGGAGAGGCTACTAAAGACTTCCACATACGCGTGATTCTTAAAAGGCACCCGTTAGTTTGAGACACACTAGAGTTGCAATTCATCAACTTGGCCATGATTTTTATTCAAATTCGATTATTACTTTTTGGACGTTGGGATTAAATTATTGGATTTTAGCCTCATTAATTTCCGAAAATTCCGGTATGTTTAGGAACACCGGAAAAAGGGATTATCAGGTTGAAGATTTAAACCAAACGTTTTCCGTTTCGTATTTTAGGACCAAAGGCATTTTGGGGATTTTTGGGCTTGAAAAGTGTGCAATGAAGAAATTGGCCCTAGTCAATTTTGGACTAAGGGACAATTTTTGGTTTGAATTTGAAGAGGGAAAATGAGAGAGAGAGAGGATGGGAGGGGGATTTTTCGCACCCCCCTTCAGCCGTCCCCTCCTCCCTGTACCCTCTCCTTCTATTCTTCTATTCTCTCTCTTCCTTTCTCCCATTCTCACGCCACCCTCAGTTGCCCCCATCCCCTCACCTGACTCTCTCTCTCTCTCTCTTCTCTCTCGGTTTCCACCTCCCCATGCACGTACGTGCTGCAGCAGCCTTCTTTCTTCTTCTTCTTCTGCATTTAGTTGTGGCCGATGACAACTACAGCGCTCCTTGCTGCTGTCACCCCCCTTCGTCCACCACCACCGCCGTCACCGCATCGCTGCCGCTTTATCGGCTCGCTGCCAAAGCCCCGACGAGGGCTCGAACCACGCCCGAACCAACTGCATCCTCTTCTTGTAAGAAATTATTGTGGCCCACATGATATGATTTATTATATGGTTTAATAATTATTGAAAAGCTATAAAATAAATATTGATTACGAGAGGTGCGACTCTTATAAAAATTAAAAGGCGCTTTGATGGAAGGCACCTGTTGAAAGAACGTATAAATAGAGTCCGGTCCTTTCTCCACCCATATGAACAACAATAAGCGTAAGAACTCGCATTCTCTCCCTCCATCGATAGAATGCGCAAAAGAATAGTGGGTTAAGGGAGAAAATCGGATTTCTTCATTTAGTTCGAGTTCTTCGGTTTTCCACAACGAAAGGGAACGCTATGGATAAAGGTACGTTACCTATTTATGACAATCATGAAGATCAAAGATCACTGGTTTTAATTTCCGCATCAAAAAGCTAACTATGTATTTTTTTAACGGTTGGTATCGTGCGGGTTTATGATCTCATGATTTTTCCATTTATAGAAATATTATGATTTATGTAATGATGATCCGTTGAACGATCCTATTCGTATTATTTGTTGTTGTTGAAATGTTTTTGGAGGGTTCTGTCGGAGCAAATCCGAATGATGGAATGTTTTCACGAAGAAAGGACGAAAATGGTGGAATTCGGGGAAACAGGGCAAAAAAAAAAAAAAAAAAAAAACTGAAGGGCGCTGCAAGGAAGAAGGTGCGTGGGACCACGCGCGCACTGCGGTTGTAGGCGCGTGGAGACCATGCACTTAGCACTGCAAGCCAGCGTCTGGCGCGTGCACTGCACATGCCAGAAGGGGCAACTGCCGCGCGTGCAATGCACGCGCCCACGCAGCAGTAAAGGCTCATGCAATGCACGTGCCCGCACGGCAGAAAAGGGCGCGTGCAGTGCACGCGCCAGATACCTCCGATTTTGCGCTAATTACAAATTTGCCCTTTTCTCTTGATGGTTATTTACGGTTATGCCCTTGCCACGTGAAAAATAAAAATTACAGTTTCGTCCTTGTGCTATTTATTTACTGTTCTGCCCCAGTTTATTTATAATTACAATTCTGCCCTTGCTGATTATTTACCATTTTGCCCCTGGATTTTTATATTTATGGTTCTGCCCTTATGGTATTATGATTTTATGCTTTTGCCCTTATGCTTTGATTATGGTTTTGTCCTTGCGTGCAATTTGGTAAATATTTGTATTTTACAATATTGAAAATTCATATTATGAATGGTTTGTTAGTCACCAAAGTGGCCAAACCTTGAAGTTTTCTTGAATTTTTGATATTGTAAATTGTTTTATTCAATTACCCATGATTAATTGATGCTATATATGAAATTGATATGTTTCATATCATTATTTGTGTTATGGGTATATTGAAGTTCATTTATTATAAGAACTTAGGGATTAACCCAAAGGTTAATTATTTTCTTATAATTCATGAACATGATAGTTGGTAATTAATATGACTTGTTAAAATTTGTTTGTATATCCAAAGATAGCAAATAAATTTTAATAAGATATATTTACAATTACCAAATAAAAGTCATTAGCATCATTATGATTTATGTATATTTGTATATCATAGGATCGCCCAAAGGAGAACTATGATGTACATGTGTAGTTTAGTTTGAATCTGATTAGGTATATTCTCAAGGCATTAATGTATGAGCATTTTCTTGCATATTTGCAGTATCTGTACCTGTTTCACTTCATTCGCATGCTTCGTCTGTTCCCTTATTCAATGGGATGAATTTTCTTGATTGGAGTGAACAAGTCTAGTTTCACTTAGGTGTCCTGGATCTTGATTTAGCACTTCAAGTTGAGAAACCAGCTACTATTACTGATGAAGGTAGCGATGATGAAAAGTCTTTTCATAAATCTTGGGAAAGATCGAACAGACTAAGCTTAATGTTCATGCGAATGACAATTGCAAACAACTTAAATACTTCTCTTCCCAAGACTAATAATGCTAAGGAATTTGTGAAATTTGTGGAAGAAAGTTCTCAAACTGCTGATAAGTCACTTGCTGGCTCACTGACCACCATGAAGTATGATGGTTCACGTACCATGCATGAGCATGTACTTGAGATGACGAATTTAGCAGCAAAGTTAAGGACTTTAGGAATGAACGTGGATGAGTACTTTTTAGTACAATTTATACTTAATTCCTTGTCTCATGAGCAATATGGGCCATTTCAAATGAATTACAACACTATAAAGAATAAGTGGAATGTGAATGAATTGGCCAGTATGCTTGTTCAAGAGGAAACAAGGATTAAGAATCAAAAGGCTCATTCTGTTCATCTCTCAAGTCATCAAGAAGCTCAAAGGAGTTCCAAAAGGAAAGGTGGAAGGAGCAAGAAGAAAGGATTACACGTCCTGAATGATTCTTCAAAGGCTTCTCAAATCCACAAGAAGGAACACAATCTTATTAAGTGTCATTTTTGCAACAAAATTGGACACTTGAAGAAAGATTGTTTGAAACGTAAGGCTTGGTTCGAAAAGAAATGTAAGCCTTGTGCTTTACTATGTTTTGAATCAAACTTTACTGAAGTTCCTCATAATTCTTGGTGGATTGATTCTGGTGCCACCACTCATGTGTCAAATACGATGCAGGGATTTCTTACGATCCAAACCATAAAGCCAAATGAAAGTTATGTGATTACGGGAATAGAAACAAAGCTCCAGTTGAAGGCATTGGTACTTACCGTTTGATCTTAGATACTGGGCATTATTTGGATTTGTTTCGAACCCTTTATGTACCTACATTTTCTCGCAATTTAGTTTCTTTGCCAAGATTTGATGTGGCGGGATTTTATTGTAAGTTTGGTTCTTGATCTTTCAGTTTATTTAAGAGTGATACTCTTATTGGAACTGGAACTTTATGTGATGGTCTCTATAAATTTAGGCTTGATAATTCTTTTGTTGAGACATTAATGACCTTGTATCATAATGTTGGCACTAAACGAAGTTTGGTGAATGAGAATTCTGCTTGCTTGTGGCATAAACGTTTGGGTCATTTATCCAAGGAAAGAATGCAAAGATTAGTGAAGAATGAAATTCTTCCAAATTTGGATTTTACTGACCTTGGAATGTGTATTGATTGTATTAAAGGTAAACAAACAAAGCATACTAAGAAATGTGCCACAAGAAGCACATAGCTTCTTGAAATTATACATACTGACATAATTGGTCCTTTCAATGTTCCATATTTTGGTAAAGAAAGTTATTTTATCACATTTATTGATGATTTTTCACGTTATGGTTATATTTATCTATTGCATGACAAGGCTCAATCAGTAAATGCACTTGAAGTGTATATTAAAGAAGTTGAGAGGCAATTAGATAAAAATGTGAAAATAGTAAGGTCCGATAGAGGTGGTGAATATTATGGAAAGTATGATGAATCGGGACAATGTCCAGGTCCATTTACTAAATTCCTTGAAAGACATGGCATTTGTGCTCAATACACAATGTCAGGTACACCACAACAAAATGGTGTAGCAGAAAGGCGTAATCGTACTTTAATGGAAATGGTTAGGAGCATGATGAGTCATTCATCTTTACCCTTGTCTTTGTGGATGTATGCTTTAAAGACTTCTATGTATTTATTAAATAGGGTTCCTAGTAAGGCAGTTCCAAAGACTCCTTTTGAACTGTGGACGGGAAGGAAACCTAGTTTACGACACTTGCATGTTTGGGGTTGTCAAGCAGAAGTAAGAATTTACAATCCACATGAAAGGAAATTGGATTCAAGAACGACCAGTGGTTATTTCATTGGTTATGCAGAGAAATCCAAGGGGTATAAATTTTATTGTCCTAATCATAGTACAAAAATTGTTGAATCTGGAAATGCTAGGTTCATTGAGAATGGTGACATCAGTGGGAGTGAAATAGTGCGTGATGCTTGCATTCAAGAAGTAAGGGTAGAAGTTCCTATGCCCAAAGCTTCTAAAGTTGTTGCTTCTGATATTATAGTTCAACCTTACAATAATCGAGAACAACAAATTAATGAACAAACACTCCAAATAGAGATGTCAATATTGAACCTCCAATAACCGAGTCACAAGAAATAGCATTAAGAAGATCTCAAAGAAAAAAGAGGTCAGCTATTTCTGATAACTATATGGTTTATCTACAAGAGTCAGAAATTGACTTAGGAATTAGAAATGATCCAAGTTCATTTTCCCAAGCCATGGAATGTGAAGATTCTAATGAATGGTTTAATGCCATGGAAGAAGAGTTAAAATCCATGTATCAAAATTAAGTCTGGGATCTTGTTGAATTACCTAAAGGATGTAAGAAAGTTGGATGTAAATAGGTCTTTAAGACCAAGCGCGACTCAAAAGGCAATATTGAACGACATAAAGCCAGACTTGTAGCAAAGGGGGTTTTACGCAAAAAGAAGGCACTGACTATAAAGAGACATTTTCACCAGTCTCTAAGAATGACTCACTTAGAATCATTATGGCTTTGGTGGCTCATTATGACTTGGAGTTATACCAAATGGATGTAAAAACCCCATTTCTTAATGGGAATTTAGAATAAGAGGTTTATATGGACCAACCCGAAGGCTTTTCAGTTAAAGGAAAGGAACACATGGTATGTAAATTAAAGAAGTCAATATATGGACTTAAACAAGCTTCCCGACAATGGTATCTTAAGTTTAATGATACCATAACTTCATTTGGATTTAAGGAAACCATCGTTGATCGGTGTATATATATGAAGATCAGTCGGAGCAAGTTTATTTTTCTTGTGCTATATGTTGATGACATTTTGCTTGCTACTAATGATCTTAGTTTGTTACATGAAACCAAGAAGTTTCTCTCTAAGAATTTTGAAATGAAGGATATGGGAGAGGCAACGTATGTGATAGGAATAGAAATATTCCGTGATAGATCACAAGTATTGTTAGGGTTGTCTCAAAAAGCCTACATTGAGAAAATTTTAGAGAGATTCAATATGAGTAAATGTTCAGCAGGAATAGTTTCAATTCAGAAAGGTGACAAATTTAGCCTTATGCAATGTCCGAAAAGTGAATTGGAACGAGAACAAATGCAAAATATTATTTATGCATCTATTGTGGGGAGCTTGATGTATGCATAAACTTGCACCACACCAGACATCAGTTTTACTGTCGGAATGCTGGGCAGGTATTAAAGTAATCCTGGAATGGATCATTGGAAAGCTGCAAAGAAAATTCTTAGATACTTGCAAGGAACGAAGAATCGTATGCTCACTTATAAAAGATCCAATCATTTTGAGGTGATTGGATATTCAGATTCAGACTTAGCCGGATGTGCTAATACAAGAAAATCAACATTTGGTTACTTGTTTCTTCTGGCTGGAGGGGCAATTTCATGGAAGAGTGCGAAGCAGTCAGTTATTGCTGCATCCACTATGGAGGCTGAATTTGTGGCATGCTTTGAGGCCATTATTCATGGATTATGGCTGCGGAATTTTATTTCAAGGCTTGTGATTGTCGATAGTATTGCCAAACCGCTGAAAATTTATTGTGATAACTCTGCAGCAGTTTTCTTCTCTAAGAATGACAAGTATTCTAAGGGTGCTAAGCATATGGAGATCAAATACTTGTCTGTTAAAGAAGAAGTTCAGAAACAAAGAGTGTCGATTGAGCACATTAGCACCAATCTTATGATTGCAGATCCCTTAACAAAAGGACTGCCGCTGAAAACATTTAATGAGCATGTTGAAAGGATGGGCATTATTGGACGTCATTAATGTTTGTATTATGATTGTATTAAGTTTATGTATTTGACACTCTGAGCTCATTTATGTGTTTTTGATATTTCCTGTTTTCTATTTTGTATATATTATGGAAATAGATGAATGTTAAACAGGATAGTCTCTAAAGAGACATTATAGTTGGACTATTATTATACTTCTCATTTATGGATCATGTTAAGTAGATAGCTATAGTTGTAGTACATAGAAGGGACTATGTCGATTAATGGCATACAACCGCTATGACTCGCATTAGTTTTCTTTGCTTAATTATGATTATTATGCGATTGCCAATTTAATGAAAATTTTATAGCATAATGTTATTGTGCACATTACAGTCTTTATTAAACCATGAAAGGAAGATCATATGGGCAAAGTGGGAGAATGTAAGAAATTATTGTGGCTCACATGATATGATTTATTATATGGTTTAATAATTATTGAAAAGCTATAAAATAAATATTGGTTACGAGAGGTGCAACTCTTATAGAAATTAAAAGGCGCTTTGATGGAAGGCACCTGTTGAAAGAACGTATAAATAGAGTCCGGTCCTCTCTCCACCCATATGAACAACAATAACTGTAAAGAACTCAGTATTCTCTCCTCCATCGATAGAATGCATAAAAGAATAGTGGGTTAAGGGAGATAAATCGGATTTCTTCATTTAGTTCGAGTTCTTCGATTTTCTACAACGAAAGGGTAACGCTATGGATAAAGGTATGTTCTCATCTATTTGTGACAATCATGAAGATCAAAGATCATTGGTTTTCGAATTTCCACATCAAAGAACTACATGTATTTTTTTTAACATTTCTTCCTTCTGTTGTGGCCGCGTCCCCCGTGACTGACTCGCTTCAGCCCCTTCGCCACTCACCTCCGTAAACCCTCGTTGCCATCCAACCACCTTTGAACCACCGTCGACCTGCTTGAGCTACCAGCCACCTGTTTCTATCTCTCCTCCTTCTGTTCGGTTCTAGATGGGGTCGGGGCAGCCAGTCACCGCCTGCTGTCATCCAGACCACCGTTTGCCATTCCTTAGCCGATCCGAGCCGTCTAACTGCACCCAAGAATTGCCGACTGCTGCTCACTGCCCACTGCCCGGTCACCCAAGCTAGCCAGTCGCCCTTAGCTTCCTTTCTTCTAGTTTCCTCACAGGATCGAACAAGGGCCGACATCCAACCAGCAACTACCCAGCCACCGCCCAGCCGCGCGCCGGACAACTACAAACCTCGTCGTCCACCGTACGAGTTCACCCGAGCCGCTACCGCCACTCTCTCCTCCCTTATTCTCCCTCTTATGCTGGTTTGGCCGGATGGCCACCCTTGTCAACCAGCCGCCGCCCTTTGTCAGGTTGCCGGCATCCATCTTAGCCACCCAAAGCAGCTGCGGTGCCTCCCTCCTTTGTGGGTTGGCTTGGTCCGAATCGCCTCGGTCGATACCTGTTTCCAAACCGCCTAGTTTTGGTGAACCTGAGGTGCCCACGTGTCTACCTCGCCGCCACCGTCACACTGGTGTCGTCGGAATCGTCGCCGGGTGAGTTTATGCTATAATCCCTTGATTAGTTCGTTAAACTTGCTTAAGCTGAGATTATGTTATAATTAATCTTAGTTAGGGAGTTGATTAAGATTAACCATGGTTAGGAGGGTTGATTAGGAAGTTGGACTATGGTTAGTTTTTATTAAATTGTTAATCATGCTTAATGCTAATTAATGGTGGTTAATTAGGATAATCAAGGATTAGTGTTATTTTATTAAAAAGAAATAATTTATTTTTAATTATTATTTATTAAATTCGTAATTTTTGTTAATTATTTTAATAATAATTAATTATGATTTAATTATGAATAGTGCCATTTATTTATAATTAAATTGTGGGACTTATTTGACGTGTCCATATTAATTAAAGCATGTTCAATTGCTATTTGGATCAATATTGTATTGGTCACGTGATTGATTGAAATTATTTAGTGCTTGATTGTTCTGATTAATTATGCCTTGATGTATGCGTACTATTGCATGGATATAAAATGGCAAAACCTCGAGGTGTTGGGTGTATATATGTGAAGCTTTGCAAGAAAAATGAGAATGGTATGTTTATTGATAAGGCATGAAAGCTAAACATATTTTGAAATAAAATGTGATCACATGCAATTCCTTATGCTATTTTTACATGAAAAATGTGCAGTAGACTATTATGTCGAGCATGCACCACGTTTGCATTGGTCAATGTATGGAATCATTTATTTGTGATATGCTCGTGTGGTCACATATTATAAAATATTACCCCGGTAGAAGCTCGAATGCGAGTTGTGGTAGAAATCGGACCGATGTTATTCGGAAATGCCGTCTAGGTGGGAGATCCAAATGTAGCCGTGCCTAATGGGGTGGGACAATGCCTAGCAAAGCCAGTAGACACCAGATGGAGTTCGGTTGTAGACACTAGCAGGAATTCGGTTGTGGCCCTTAAGGGCATTAATAATTGGAACGAGCATGAATGCAGGGGTGTATGAGAAATATATTGATACTGGTTTTGATTATGCATGTGTTAATGGCATTGGTAATGGCATGCCTGAATTGATATCGTGTAGGGTATGACAATGGCCAGGGGAGATCGTATGTGATACAACTTGATTGTGGTTGATCAATGCATTACCGAGAGCGCAGTGTGCATTAATTGTGATATGCATGTGTGCTTATCGTGCAGAGTGTGGCATGATCGAGTAAAGTCGCTTGCAAGTCGATTGCATGCTAATGTTATTCATGGGATTACTGAGTAGATTGTGTTATTGATGGGCAATTAGTATTATTTGCCGTTGATATGCTCGAGGAGGTTGTTGTATGATAGGTACCCCGATGGGAGTTGATGTCCTAATCAGGGCTTAAGGCGAGAAATTACTGTGGACTGACTAGATCTCGAATGCTAAACTAGATCTCGAACGCTAAGGATAAAGGATGAAGAAGATTAACCCATTTGCCCTTGTATCTTTTATATTGGTGGGTTGTTGGAATAGCACCCACTTATAGGGTTGTGCTTGTAACTGTTCCTTAGGGTTAATCTAGTAAATGAATAAATGAACGGGTTTGCTGCTATGGTGTTTGTTCATTCTACTATCCATGTTATGATTGATTGATTGTCAAGGAGTTGAACTGTTTCCGCTTACGCATAATGGAAAAACAAAAAGACTGGTCGACGACGTGTCCTAGGACATTGCATCCATTTGACCAAAGAGAATAAGGGTTGTCGCGTGCTCGAGGGTTGGAGCGTAACACCTTTGCTTGGTTGTGATTGGCCTTGGTAAACAAGTTAGCTTGGCTTGGCTTCTTGGATAAGCCTTAGCAGCTCATTCTCTCTCCTCACTCCTCCCTAGTTGCTGCCTCTCACCTTCAGCTTACTCTCTCTCTTTTCTCTTCCCTTTTCCCCTCATTTTCTTCTCCATTCTCCCTTGCCCCTTGCTATTTGTTGCTACCGTTGCCCTTGCCACCGTCCACCATGCAGCTGCTGCCGTCCGAAGCCCACCCGCCACTCGCCGATCGCCACTTGTCACCGCCGACCACCCGTTCTAGCGCTGGTAGCCGCTACAATAGAAAACAACCTCTAGTGTTGTTTCGCCAAAAAATGGCCACCGTCCGTCGTCCCTTGTTGTCCTTAAGCTAGCCCCGTGTAGCTATCGCCCTCACCGTTGCTCCAATGTTGCCAGAACCTTAGAGTCCGTAAGTTGATTTCATAATCCCTTAATTATGGGTCAATCTTACTTTAGAAGTAGTTTAATTAGTTTAAGTGTGGTTAGTTATTAATGAGCATGGATTAGGTGCCTTGATTATGCTTGAGTGAGTTTAGGATAAGCTAATTGTGGCTTAATTTTACTTAGTTGTTAAATAATTGGATCTGTGATTGACTAATATTATTTTATTATACTAAACTTGCTTAAGATGGATTAAATTGGCTAATGAAGGTTTAGTCTTAATTAATTATGATTAATTATTTATTGGAATAATTAATTATAATTATTTTATTTGATGGAAATTATTTATTTATGAAATACTATATTAATTTGTGGAAATTAATTAATTAATTAAATTATTTATTAATTTCGAATTATCACCTATTTATGAATATTAATTATTTTTTGGGAAATAATTAATTATGATTATTTATTGGAAATTGATTTAATTGAGTAATTTGGTGGGGAAAATTACTATGGTCTATTTTCTAAAGTCAATAGTATTTTTATAATTTATTATTAAGTGACTTTGGTTTGTTAAAGGAGGGTTTTATGAAATGAAAATTGGTTGGGTTGGATGATTTTTGGGGATAATTATACTTGGGGATTTAGTGATTTATTGGAATGGTGAATTGTAATATTATATGCTTTATAATTAAGTATCTTTGGAGATAATCTTAGTTTACCCTTGGGTTTTGACAATTGATTATTCTGTTAATTGATTGTCGTATTACGACTTGAATTGCTTCTGAATGGCTATATATGGAATAGTTGGGTTTTTGTAAGTTTGCATGGCCATTGGTTGTTATTGCATTGCATTATACGTGTGTTAACTACAATGGCATGTCGCATGAGCATGAACCATAATTGCATTGACGACAGAAAAAAGAAAAAATGAATTGGTTGATGGTTATGTTGTATGGTCACATTAAAAGAAAAACCTGGTGCTATCGGAAGACCGCCAATCCATTGGGGTTATGCCATGGCCTTTTGGTCACTTGACAGTGGTCAGTTGCTAAGTCACGATAGAAGCCGGACCAATGCTCCTTCGGGAATGCCATCTGGGGAGAGACTAATGACACAGTCGTGCCCATAGGGGGAAGATGCCTGGTTTTGGACTGGGAGACCGCCAACCATATGGTTGTGTCGTAGCTAAGGAGGTCGTAATAATTGGAGCACGTGTGAGTACTGAGGCATGAGAAGGTTATTTGAAGTGCTCTGATTATGTGTATGTCTATTGAAACTATCATGGCTTGAATGATATTCTGTCTGCAGGGTACGTGTGCCAAGGTAAAGTGAGATCGCCTGTGTTTGTGTCTGATGTCTGTGAATTGTATCATGGTAGTGTTTTTTTGATATGCTAATAAATAGGACAAAGCTAGTGTCATTTTGCAATTGGTCTGTTATCAATATTAGGTTGCATGATTAGACTACTCTCGAGGCAAGCGGAGTTCCTAACCGAGATTTAGGATTTTGACTTACTGAGTTTATCTTACCTCGTCGTGGTTAACATTTTCAAGACCTTAATATGACACTCTACCTGGTGAGGTTCGGTCTCCCGATCAACATGAGTACTTCTGTCATTACGTGGCTCGTCCCGAGTCACAATTTTGTGTATGAGCAGCACGTGACAACAGTCTAGGTTGACAAGGGAGAAAGGGATCATTACGTGCCACACGTTTTCAAGGCATGGTGCGTCAAGTAGGGGGATATGGTGTATGGTCCCTTGAGAGGTTATGACAAGCCTACACCGCATGTGGTAGGGGTGAACATGGTCCGGGTAGACGGTTCCCACCCTAGAACCGAGAACCACCCGCTAAGAACCGGTTCCGAAAAATTGGATTTGAGAACTGCTCGTTAGTTCCATGGATCCATCCGAGAATAGGAGGACTGCCGGTTCGGTCCAATTCTCGGGTGGATCAATGGAACCGGTCTCACAAGCAATCACGCCTACTCAATACACATTGATGAACCAAATTTAATTGCACTCATTTTTTATTTTTCAAGAATTGTACATGATTTGTAATAATAGCACTCATTTTAGGGCATTTTCAGAGTATGTCACAAAAAATTGAAGAATAACTACAAGCAAAAAGTATACTACTTTCATGAAAGACGTACCTTTCCCAATTTGTTCTCCAATTGTCAAGTCTTCCCACAGTGTCTCACAATCCAAACAATGTGCTTCCATGTCCAGCTTATTCATAGCACCATTATTTTGCTTCCACAACTACTGGCATTGCTCGTGAACTCGTTCAACTTCCTTTCTAAACAAGCCCCTCAAATCGGTAGCGCGACAAAGGCAAAAAGGAACTCAAAGTGGAGAGAAAGAAAAGTTCCATGCATAAAAGAACGGACAAAGAAATGCAGAACTAATCATACCAAACAAAATTCAAGTACGTGGAACTGAAAAAACAAATCAAAAGTCAGAAGCCACAAATCACAATGGCCATCAAGTTGATCACATGAGCACCACACCATCATGACGACACAAGTCTAACAAATCATACCAAATGAAACTCAAGTACATGGAACAAACTCATCCAGCATGAGTCTACAACAACAAAACAATCGCAATAAGATGCCAAAAAATTCACGACTTATAAAGCTTGTGAATAACAAGTTGGAGAGCTCTTAAACTCTAAGTCCCAACCTCCTGAAAGTAAGACAAAAATAAGTATAGATAATCGCTCAATATTAGTAGAAATTGAACTCAAACAATTATTGAAAAATCTCAGGTGTAATCTTCCCACTTCAACTTGTAAAGTCTATGTATTGTTAATCTCCATGTTAACATAATCCATATCTAACAAAAAAGAACATATTAAATAAAATATTCACTTATTAGATACCCGAAAGAATTAAAACATGAAATGACATGAACTTACCCAACTCAAACTCTTTCGCATTTGCAATGCACTCTTCAACATTAATTGGCTCAATAATTGTTTGCAACCAATCTTGAGTGCAAATCAAAGCTTCTATAAATCCGGGAGTCAAAGAACTTCGAAAGCCATCAATCACATGACCAGATGTACTGAAAGTTGACTTTGAAGCAACCATAGTTACAGGGATAGGCATAATATCCCGAGCCATTAAAGATATGATTTTAAACTTTTGGCCGGCAACACTTCACCACTTCAAAATGTCAAGATCACGAGCATCTTCAAGTTTAGCTTTAAGATATCGATCAAGCTCAGATGGATTGTCCTTGAACCTTTTTTTCTCCTCATTAAGAAAGTCATTATATGATAGCCATTGCACATGGAAAAGTAAACCACAATCTTCCTCTCTAGTTCCCTCATCGCAAAGAGGATCGTAGCTACTACTGGCATTACTAATAGAACTCACAAGTTCATTTAGATTTTTCTCACAAGAAGTAGGATAAGTTCTCTCATAAAATTCAAACAAACGTTCTAGGGCAAACTTCACCTTATCATACATTTCATCAACTGTATTTTCATAAATGAGTCTACAATGATACCTCACATAATTCATCTTCTTTCTAGGATCCAACGTCACTGCAATCAACACCGTCATATTTACCTTTTTCAAAACTCCCATAATATTTGTCGAACTTGTCTTTCATTTTCACACCTATAACTCTCACCCTATAATCAAAAACCTTCACTGCTTCTTTCAGATAATTATACAAAGAAGCTATCTCCTCAAAATAATCAATTGAAATGATATACAAAGTCTTAGACATCTTGTTAGTGGCATCATAAAACTACTTCAAAAACATGGAAAGAATAATTGCATTTTCCCAATCAACACTACTTGAAATATTAGAGTTAAGCTCAGTTGAGAAAGAAATATCATCTTCATCCATCCTTTCAAAAACTTTTCTTAGCTTTATGGCACTTGCTAACATTAGGTAAGTGGAATTTCATCTTGTGGACACATCAAGACAAACCGAACCCTTATAAGTGACCCTTATACTTTCAATGCAATCTCGAAATATCTTAGCTCTCATGGGAGAACTCCTCATATATTTAACCACATTTCTAATACATGTAATGAAATCACGTACTTTGGCCAAGCCATCCTTCACAATCAAATTTAATATATGAGCCATGTACCTCATGTGTAAAACTTCACCATCTAAGATTAACAGCCTATCTCTTGAAAATTTTTCTTTTAAATAACCAATGGCAACATCATTCGAATTTGCATTATCCACAGTAATTGTGGACTCTTTCTTCTCTATTCCCCACTCATATATGCATTTCTCAATCACTTTCCCAATATCCTTGCCCTTGTGACTAGACATCACCACAAAATTGATGATTATTTTGTGCAATTTCCAGTTTTCATTAATAAAATGTGCAGTGAGATATAAATAGTTCAAATTTTGAATGGAACTCCATGTATCAGTTGTGAGTGCAATCCTAGAATTAAGCTTACAAAAGGAAGCCTTCAAACTTCTTTTTCTCACAAAAATACAATTTCATGCAATACCTAGCCACCGTAAATCATGATATATGCTTGAAGAGAGGTTGCAATTGATTTACATAATCACGAAATCCAACACGTTCAACCATTGAAAATGGTTGTTCATCAATTATAATAATCTGAACAAGCATTTGCCTACATTTCTCCTGATTAAACTTCCATGTTGTTAAAACTTGAGCACTCCGAGTACTAGTATTTTCCCTTATTGTTTGAGTTTCATCTACCCTTTATGATGCAAACAATTTTTGCTTCTTATCTACATTGCAAGGATACTTATTGCACTTTCTCAAGTGCTTCAACATATTTGAAGTACCATTATCAACATGGTATGAATATTTGGCCCCACAATAACTACAGAAGACATCAACTTTCCCACTCGAGTGAGTTATTCCTTTACGAAAATGAAGCCAGGCTACTGATTTTCGCTTATTAGGCGGAGGACAAGAGCCGGACACCTTGTTTGTTTGGGATGCCTCTTCAAAGTCTTAACTTTCTCTATGTTCTGGTGTTATTGATTCCATTATTGACATTATCGCATCATAGGATCCCTCCACTTCCATTGACATGTTAATGGATTACCTTTAGCTTGACCACGAATACCCTGACTTCTCCAACAATGTGAGACGAGTTGCCATAGAAGTAAGCCATTTCAATTAGAAAATAAAGGGTGCAAGCTTAACATTTGGACTGATACTATCTGACGAAGTAATAACCACTCAACTATTTGAAGCTTATTTCTACTTGAAGCGCAACATCAAAGACAAAGTAGTCAGTTTGTTCTATTGGAATTTAGCATTACTGTCCTAAAAAATGATCCACAAGTTACATTTCTGAATTTTCTGCTTTCCTAACTACATGTTGGGCAATTTTTTTCTTCTTCTATAAATAGACTAGGGAACATCTTGCTATCCAAGTTTCTAATGGGGAAGAATAGAGAACATCTTGCTTTCCAATTTTTCAAGAAACAATTTTCAGCTATCACAGAAATTGAAAGCAAGGGAGGCTACCGAATGCAATGAAAATAGAGAACAGGTAAGTACTCTCTAAACAAACGCATTTCCAAGTTCACCTTATTACTCTCAAAGGTCAAGTAAAAGATATACCCATATAGAAACTCACCTTATTTTTAAGCCGGCAAGTGCAAGGTAACATCCACTATGATCATACTCAATTGCAAAAAAAGATCAAATGGAAGAGGTACAACGTGTAATCTTATTTGAGGGAATTTGAAGCTTATTTCTACTTAAAGTGCAACATCAGAGACAAAGTAATCAATTTGTTCTATTGGAATTTAGCATTGCTATCCTCAAAATTGATCAATGAGTTACAAACCCACTACAATTCTGAGAGGGATTCTACTACAATTCAAGAGAGCCAAGCAACAAACTTGGCACAAATGCACGAACTCTCTCAACACTAACCCTGACTAGCATCAAGATTTAGGGATTTAGGGTTTTGAGTTAAATCAACCAAACAAATAAAGAACTCATAGATTTAGGGATTTAGTGAGCAGATTCAACTTACAACAACAGAGAGCCGTGAGTGGCGCGCCCGAGTCGAGAGAGGGAGGTGCGGTTAAGTCAACCAAAGGTGAGAGGCATGGCCAAATCGAGAGAGGGAGTCGCAGTTGATGGCCATGAGTGCGATCGACGGAGTTGATGCAATTGAGAGATAAGAGATGTGGTTGACGGCCGACGGCTGTGAGTGTGGTCACAAGTTTGTCGAAGTCTCAAAGAGTTAGACAGAGAAGATAGAAATCAAGAGACGCTATGTAGTGCAAGCCATTTCTTTCTTCAAGTTTGCTGTGCTCTTCAAGACTTTGACAAGAAGAACTGCAAGGGCTATTCCACGACCACAAAACCGAATAGACAATTAAGGCTTCAAATAATAAAATAAAATTTCTAAACAAAGCCTTTCAAAATTTTAATTTTTTTAAACCGAATTTTTTTATTTTTTATAATAAAAATTAATATATTATTATAATACCGGTTTGGTCCGAGTGGGTGGGTGGGTGGATCCGTCCATGGAATCGAGAACCGAACTGGTACCCACTGGTTCTAATAAATTGGAACTAGGAACCGAACCGATCCCTTTAGGAACCACCAGTTCCGGGTCAGTCTGGGCTGGTTGCACACCCCTAGCATGTGAGGCTAAGTGAGGAAATATAGGATCCGATAGACCTCGATCCCCCTGATGGCGTGATCACGGACCCTTCTATGGGCGAGTTTGACCATTTTGAGGCCAATGATTAGGCATCTGTAGCCTAGTCTTTTTTTTACTAACCCTCCCCTCATTTTGTTGTGATAGGTTAGCCAGGCCAGTTCCTTTTTGCATTGGCCTTGGAATGTCGCCTAAAGTAAGGCTTGTATATAATTGCTTTTCCCCAAGCTAACTTTGTAGATAAATAAAAGTAGTGCTACTGTTGTTCTATTGTTGCATTCTTTCTCCTATCCAAGTTTGTTGTTGGCTGGGCATTTTGATTTCGCTTTTGCATGTGCTTAATGATAAGTTAAAATGAACTGATTGGCGATAGAACCTAGAACGTCACATGTTTCAAACCTCAAGTGAATTGGAATTGTCGTGAGCTTGAGGGTTAGGGCGTGACAACCTCGTTGATTTTGGTATCAAAGCCTTGTTAACATATGGAGTGATAAGGTGCAATGGGTCTTAGCGATAATTAGTAGGAATGATATTTCTTTTGCTTACCTGTGATTGTTGGTAGAACTGTGTTTATTATAAGGTTGTCTCGGTTTCTAATTCCGTGTTGAGAATTGGAAAGCAAGTTAGGAGAATCCTGTGTTATTAGCAATCCAAATCAAAGTACCCCCGAGTTGAGAACTCTTGGGTAGAGAGCCTCAAGAAAGAGGACGACGTAGGTCCCGACTAGTACAAGGGAAAGGGCATCGGAAGATTTAAGGATGGACGAGATCATGCACGCCCTTAAGGCCTTGATTGAACAGCAGGCTTAGACTGAAACCGATGTCGCTGCTGCCGTTGTTCCTATTGATGCTCCTACAGCTAGGCCCAAGATTGTCAACCAGCATATGCATCAATTAGTGGAGCAATTCATAAAGCTAAAGCAACCCAAGTTTACTGGGGCAAGCGATCCGGAGGCAACGACCCACTGGATAAGGGAGGTAGAGAAGACGTTCACTTTGCTATAGTGCACGGAGGAGGAAAAGGTAATACTGGCTATTTATTAGTTGCAGGGTAATGCTAGTACATAGTGGGAAGCTACCCAAGGGAGGGTATTTCCCGAAGGTATAGCCCGGGTGTGAGGTACCTTCATGGAGGCTTTTTTGGGCAAGTACTTCTCGGACTGTGCAAGAGAACATAAGATAGTGGAGTTCCAAAGGCTATGTCAGAATCTGATGACAGTGAATCAGTATGAGGCCAAATTTGTAGAGCTGTCTAAGTACGCACCGAGACTGGTCAAGAATCTCGTGGATAAGGCCAGAAGATTTAGGGACGAACTGAAGATGGAAATCAAGGACCATCTGGTGTCCCTGAACTTGAAGGACTATGATGAGCTGTATAAGAGAGCTCAGATGATTGAGAAACACCTGGTGGAGAGGGCAGCCATATCTAGATCGTGGTTCGTGCCTAACAGAGATAATCATCGATTTGGAAAGAAGCCAATGACTGGAGGAAGGTTTACTCTCCCGCCTAATAGGAGGAATAGCATGGGAAATTCAGCACTAAGTTTGTTTGGAGTGTGTCGAACTTGTGGAAAGAGACATGGGAACGCCCCGTGTCCCTCTTGGATGAGAGCTTGTTTTGGGTGTAGTTAGATGGGTCACCGAATGAGGGATTATCCGCGCACAACTATGGTGCCATTCGCGCCAACACCACCGGCAAGACCACTAGTAAGGAATATCCCATAGAACAATTTGAACAGACCCCCGGCACAAGGAAGGGGTCTACACTGTTACAAAGAATGAGGCAGAAAATGCACCTGTCGTGATTACAGGTACAATATTCTTGCACGGCCATGCTGCTTATCGTTATTTGATTCGGAAGCCTCACACTCCTTTATTGAACGATTTGTGGAATTAGTAGGGTTAAGGCCGGAACCCTTGGAAATGGTTTTCATTATTTCTACTCCATTAAAAGATGTAGTATTGTCTACGATAGGTTGTTCTAGTTGCAAGTTAATTATAGACGGTCAGGAGAGAAGGATAGATTTGATTGTTTTAGCGATGTATGACTTCAATGTCATCATTGGAATGGATTGGCTGACCAAATAAAGAGCCACGATGGACTGTCAGGAGAAGAGAATCCAGTTTAATCCGATTGGGGTTACTAGCTTCAAGTTTGTCAGGAGTCGAGGAAGACTTTTGATCCCTTTGATTTCTTATTTGGATGTGACTAAGTTGCTGGGTTTAGAATGCCAAGGTTATTTAGCATCAATAAGGGATATGTTGATGGAAGGACCAAACATGGAAGACATTGCTATAGTACGAGACCATTCTGATGTTTTTCCAAATGAATTACCAGGACTACCTCAAACAAGAGAGACAAAGTTTGCGATTGAGTTGGCCTCTAGGATGGAGCCAATCTCTAAAACACCTTATAGAATGACGTTGTTAGAATTAAAGGAATTAAAGGTGCATATGCAGGAGTTGTTGGACAAGGGTTTTATTTGCCTAAGTGCATCGCCTTGGGGAGCGCAAGTTCTGTTCGTCAAGAAAAAGGACGAGTCATTGCGATTGTGCATCAACTATCGACAACTTAATCAGGTGACGATTAAGAATAAGTACCTGTTGCCAAGAATCTATGATATGTTTGTCCAACTTCAAGGAGCTTCGATATTCTCCAAGATAAACCTAAGGATAGACCATCATCAATTGAGAATCAAAAAGGAGAATATACCGAAGACGGCTTTACATACGCGCTATGGTCATTATGTGTTTACCATGATGCCATTTGGTTTGACGAATGCCCCTGCTATTCATGGATTTAATGAATCGGGTATTTACAGAATATTTGGATCGGTTTATGATTGTGTTTATCAAAGATATTTTGGTATAATCAAAGAGTCTGGACAAGCATGAACACACCTGAGGACTATGCTATAGACCCTACGGAATCACAAGTTGTATGCGAAGTTTAGTAAGTGTGAATTTTTGTTGGCTCAAGTGGCTTTCCTTGGCCATGTGATCTCGGGCGAAGGAATTTTAGTAGACCCAACTAAGATCAAAGCGATCGTAGGTTGGTCGATACCTACTATAGTAATCGAGATTCATAATTTTCTAGGATTGGCTAGTTATTACAGACGATTTGTAGAAGGATTCTTTACGATAGCTATGCCGTTAATGCAATTGCTAAAGAAGGACAAGAAGTATGAATGGACAGAGAAGTGCAAGCGTAGTTTCTAAGGGCTTAAGCATAAGCTAACTACCGCACTGGTTTTGACGATTCCTTCCGGCCTTGGAGGATATGAGATTTACAACGACGCGTCATACAAGAGACTCGGTTGTGTTCTGATGCAACATGGCAAGGTAATCGCATACGCATCCAGACAATTGAGACCTCATAAGCTGAATTACTCGATGCATGATTTAGAGTTTGCGACAATTATATTCACGTTAAAGATATGGAGGCATTATCTTTGTGGGGAAAAATTTCAGATTTTTACGGACCATCAAAGCTTAAAGTATCTATTCTCCCAAAAGGAACTGAACATGAGGCAACGCAAATGGATGGAACTTCTCAAGGACTATGACTATGACATTCTGTACCATCTAGGTAAAGCTAACAAGGTAGCAGATGGGCTGAGTCGAAAGTCTTCAGTTGCTTACATGATGGTTCAAGAATGAATCCTGTTAAAAGGAATCCGAGATTTAGAATTCAGGTTTGAGGTAAACCATCTTTCCAGTTTAATGACTACCTTTAGGATTGAACCTGAAATGCAAGCTAAGATTAAAGCAATGCAATCTTTGAACACCGCGACTCAAAAGATTCTGCAACTAGACACGACAAAGAGGAAATAAGATTTTCAAGTGTCTAAGGATGGGACCTTGAAATTCCATGGACAATTATATGTGCCGAGTGATGCCAAGCTTAAGGAGGAACTATTATCAGAAGCTCATCGTAGTGACTATAGTGTGCACCCAGGCAGTACGAAGATGTATTAGAATTTGCAACAGTACTATTAGTGGAATGGCATGAAACTGGATATCGCTAAGCATGTGGCTAAGTGTTTGACCCGTCAGCAAGTAAAAACGCAACATTGTAAACCGGGTGGATTATTGCAACCCCTTGAAATTCTCGAATGGAAGTGGGAACACATTATAATGGATTTTGTGATGGGACTACCGAGGAGTCAACGCGATAATGACTCGATTTGGGTTGTAGTGGACCGATTGACGCAATCAGCATACTTTATCGCTGTACGCAAGGACTTTGCCTTGGAAAAGTATGCAGGATTGTACATGCGACAAATTATTCTCTTTCATAGGGTACCAGTGACAATCACGTCTAATCGAAACCCCAAGTTCACAACTGCATTTTGGAAAAGCTTACAAATGGCTATGGGGACAAAACCACAGTTCAGCACGGCCTATCATCCTCAGACAGACGGTCAGTCAAAGAGAACAATTCAAACTTTGGAGAATATGCCGCAAGCTTGTGTGTTGGATTTTAAAGGGAGTTAGGAGGAACAACTTCACCTTGCCGAGTTTGCTTACAATAACAACTATTAACAGAGTATCAAAATGGCATCATTTGAGGCATTGTACGATAGGCCTTGCAAACTCCAGTTTGTTGGGATGAAGTCAGCAAGCGAAAAATTACAGGCCCAAAGTTGGTGCGACAATCTCTAGACGTTGTCAAGATAATTCGGGAAAGGTTAAAGATGGCCCAAAGTAGATAGAAAAGCTATACGAACAAGTGACGTAGGCCATTGGAGTTTCAAGTGAGCAACCATGAGTTCCTCAAGGTATCACCGATGTGAGATACTTCGCGGTTTGGCAAGAAGGGGAAACTGAGCCCGAGGTATGCTAGACCTTTTGAGATTCTAAAGAGAATCAGAATTTTGGCTTATTGTCTTGCGTTACCACCTCAACTTGCACAAGTGCATTATGTATTCCACGTGTCAATGCTGAGAAATTATGAGCCGGACCCAACCCACGTGTTGAATTTTGAAGAGATAGACGTGGACGACAGGGTGTCGTACGTGGAGAGACCAATTCGGGTAGTGGATTGAAAAGAACAAGTGCTATGAAACAAAACAATCTCATTGGTCATAGTTATTTGGCAACATCATGGCATAGAGGGAGCTACGTGGGAAAGTGATAAATTAATGAGGTGTCAACACCCCTATCTTTTTGAGGAGTCAAATAGCAATTCAAATTTCGAGGACAAAATTTCTATAAGAGGGGAAGAGTTGTAATGTCCTGAAATTCGACCCTATTTTGGGATTTTATAAAGTGGCAATATTGAACAAATGCCCTGTTAGTACAAATACTCTGAACTGATCATTCACGAGATAACGAACTTTTGGGAAATGCCATTAGGGAATGATACCGGTACGATCAGCAGTTTCAATCAAGAATGAACCATTCGACCAAAAGGACTCAAGTGGGAACAATACCATCATGTACTAGACTATTAGAAAAACAGAAATAAATCGATTTGACAAAAGTATGAAGCCAGATTGTGGGTGATTCCGTACGACTTCGATACGAACTACGAACGACATTAAAACGATTCCTTTTTTATCTTGATTCAACTTAGCCTCTAATTTTAATCCAATTTCAGGTATTGACTTTTCAGAGACATCATGACTAAATATTTGGATGTCGCTGCATTTATTCTCGAGTTTTCCGGGGAGTTGCAAATTATCAGAAAAATAAAATTTGGATTGAGGAATTAGGGCCTGTAAGTGGGCCGGCCTAAGACTGGCGAACAAATAGGCCTTGCGCCCATCAAGGTCAGCCAAAGGTGGGCCTAAGCTAACCCATTTCCCTTTTTCTCTTTAGCCCATGGGCCTCTCTCTCTCTTCTAGAAGCTTTCTTTGTGTGGTCCTTGTTGCTTTGCCTTTGCTTGGTTGTGATTGGACTTGGTGAGTAAGTTGGTTTGGCTTCTTGGACAAGCCTTGGTAGCTCATTTTCTCTTCTCACTCCTCCTTAGCTACCACCCCTCACCCTCAGCTCACTCTCTCTTTTCTCTTCCATTTTTCCTTCATTTCCTTCTCCATTTTCCCCTGCCTCTTGTTGTTTGTTGCTACCGCCGCCCTTGCTGTTGTTCGCCGGAGTCGCTGCCACTATCCACTAGGTAGCTGCTACCATATGGAGCCTAGCCGCCACCCACCAGCTGCCGCCTATCACCGCCGGCCACCCATTCCAGTGCTGGAAATTGGCCATCATTCGCCGTCTGTTACCATTCCCGAGTTAGCCTCGTGTAGCCCTCATCCTTGCCGTCACTCCGGTGTCGCCGTAAGAGTCCGTAAGTTGATTTCCTAATATCTTAGTTATGGGTTAATCTTACTTTAGGAATAGTTTAATTAGTCTAAGTGTGATTAGTGATTAATAAGCATGGATTATGTGTTTTGATTATGCTTGAGTGAGTTTAGGATAAGCTAATCGTGGCTTAATTTTGCTTAGTTGTTAATTAATTAGATTTGTGATTGACTAACATTATTTTATTATACTAAACTTGCTTAAGATAGATTAAATTGGCTAATGAATGTTTAGTCTTAATTAATTATGATTAATTATTTATAGGAATAATTAATTTCAATTATAGTATTTTATGGAAATTATTTATTTATGAAATATTATATTATTTTGTGGAAATTAATTAATTAATTAAATTATGGGAAAATTTCAAAAAAAGGCCTCAAGTCTTCTCAGTTTCTCAAATAAGGGCCTAAAGTGGACCTTATTTCGATAATGGGCTAAAATAGCTTTGGTTGTTTCAAATGAGGGCCTCGCCGATCACCGATCGCTGGTTGCCGCTTGTTGGTCGCCTAAATTTTCCGACCGCAAGGGGTATTTTCATCCGAATCTTCTTCTTTTTTTCGTCCCTTTTTCTTCTCGTTTTTCTAGTTTTTCTTCTTCCTTGTTGCCGATAGTGACTGTTACATTCCTTTTATAGATTTTATAGATTAGTTTTTATTTTATTTTCTTAGCTTTATTTCCTTTTACATAATAAGGGCATTATGGTCATATACAATTTATGTTTAATATAAATATATCATAATGGGTGCAAGGCTTCTGACACACAGAAACCTAAAGCCCCTTTTTGGCTTTACAATCTTTTTCTCTTCTCTTCTCCTCTCTATTTCTTCTCTCTTTCTTCTTCTCTCTTGATTTTCACAACGGGTTCTCTAATTAGCTTAGTGACATGGTATCAGAGCGCTTTGACTACTTGATTCCTTGATTTGATTGCTGATTTGAGAGTCCTCTAATAATCATTTCCTTCTCTGGTGCGCAGCCACCTAAAGCTGTATTTTTTATCAATTTTCTCACCAAATCTCGTACATATATGATCAGTAGAAATCATATTCTTTAGGTTCTATTTGTGATTATGGGTTACAACACTTACTGATCTGTGGATTCAAGAATCAGAGTACTTCGTCGATTGTGGCTGATTGGTATTGCTGGATTTCCATCGAAGATATGATTAATTGAGTTGAGATTTCTAGTGAGATATTTTCTTTTATACAACAGCCAATATTTATGAGATTTCAGCCATCTTGATCTGTGGTAGATATATATTTGTATTAAAATTATCACCATGAGTGACACTAAGTCTTCCACGAGTGACACTAAATCTTCCATAGACAATCTCAATGTTCATATTACCACCATTAAATTAAATGGATCATCCAATTACTTGTTATGGGCTCAAGCTGTGAAGGTCTATATTAATGCCAAAGGGAAACTCAATTATCTTACTTCAGACCCTTCCGCTGAAAACTCGACAATTATAGTAGTTGGACGAGAGAGAATGATACATTTTGGTGTGGTTATGGAATAGCATGGAACCATCTATTGCTGCTAATGTCATGTTCCACAAAACTGCTAAAGGAGTGTGGGATGATCTTAAGGAGAGTTATTCACAAGACAGAAATATGTCTAGAGTCTATGAACTATATGAGAATATATTTAATTTTAAACAAGGGGAAAAGTCTCTTGGAGAGTATTATAGTGTTTTGAAAGGCATGTGGGAAGAACCCAATCTTTATCAGCCCATCACTACTAATCTTGAGACACTAAAGACACAACGCACTGAATTTCAAGTGGCTAAGTTTTTATCCGGCTTGAATGCTGACTTGCAGCCTGTGAAAAGTCAACTTCTTGCTGGAGAGAGAGTTCCTTCTATGAATGAAGCATTTTGTCGGATTCAGCGCATTGTCCCTCCGTCTTCTACATCATCTAAAGACAATTAAGCATTTGTGGCTAGTAGTAGTGGTCGTGGTCGTGGTGGATTTTCTAATAGAGGCCGTGGTGTAAGGGGAGTTTGTGGCCGTGGTGGTGGACGTAGTGGACAAAGTTCTGATCAAGATAGCCGTTAGTGTATATACTGTGGCAAACCTGGTCATATTGTTGACACTTGTTGGGCCAAGCATGGCAAGCCTGAGTTGGCTCAGTGATTAGTTACTGCAAATGCTGCTATGTCTGAAGGAAGTGCTGGAAATATCTCTTCTAGCAACACAAATCCATCTATCCCAACTGGGGGAAGTTCTTCTGAGGCCTCGACTCGAGATGATATGGTTACACAACTTATCAAGTGTGTCTAACAACTAGAGGCTTCCAATTTTTCATCCACTGCCACTCTTGCACATACAGGTAACATGGCCCTTCTTTCTACTTTGTCTCCTCACACTTCTTGGGTCATTGACTCGGGAGCTTCTAGTCATATGACCCATAAGCAAGACCTATTCTCTTCCCACAATAACTTTAGTCCTTCATCTGAAGTTATTTTAGCTAATGGTTCCTCTACTCAAGTCATTGGATCAGGAGTTATTCCACTTACATCTTCCTTGTCTTTGTCCTCTGTTTTACATGTTCCCCAACTTCCTTTGAACTTATTATCTGTTAGTCAGTTAACTAAAACTCTTGGTTGTTCAGTTACATTTTACCCCTCTTATTGCATCTTTCAGGACCTTCAAACAAAGAAGAAGATTGGTGGAGGGCATGAACGTGATGGACTTTACTATCTGGATGGTGCCCCCACTGCTGACGCTAATGGTTTAGCTGCTAGTTCTGTTACTCCCCTATTATGGCATTCTCGTTTAGGGCATTTATCTTTATTTAAGTTACAGCAAATAATTCCTGAGTGTAAATCAATTTTTACTCTTGAGTGTGAAGCTTGTGAACTTGGGAAACATCATCGTAGTTCTTTTCCCAGTCGTAGTGATTCCCGTGCATCTACTTTACTTGAACTTGCTCATTCGGATATTTGGGGACCTTCCCGTATTGTTAGTCGAAATGGTTTTAAGTATTTTGTTACTTTTGTGGATGATTATTCTCGTCTAACATGGCTCTACATGCTTCATGACCGTTCTGAATTTTTACATGTTTTTCAATTATTTCATCGTGAGGTTACTAATCAATTTAATACATCCCTTAAAATTTTGCAAACAGATAATGCTCTAGAATATTCACAAAAATCGATTTCCTTATTTTGTTCAAATCTGGGCATTATACATCAAACAAGTTGTACTTATACTCCTCAGCAGAATGGTGTGGCCGAGAGAAAGAACCGTCACCTTTTAGAAGTTGCTCGTTCACTCTTGTTTCATATGCATGTTCCAAAATCATTTTGGGGTGATGCTGTTCTTACTGCTTGTTACCTCATAAATCGCATGCCTTCCGCTGTTCTCAATCATCAGTCACCAATCAGTATTTTATTTCCTCATAAATCTTTATTTTCTCTTACCCCTCGTGTCTTTGGGTGTACTTGTTTTGTTCATAACCTACGTCCCGGCGTTGATAAACTATTCCCCCGTGCCACTAAATGTGTGTTTCTTGGATATTCACGTACTCAAAAGGGATATCGGTGTTATGATCCTACGACTTGTACCCAATATATTAGTGATGATGTTACTTTTTTCGAGGACACACCATATTATTCTGCTGAGGGTAAAGAGTTTTCAACTGACATTGTAGTCGATCCTCCTATCCCACAACATATACCATTAGATTTTGTTAGTCCTTCTCCTACACCTCCTCCCTTGCAGGTTTATCAGCGGTGAAAGCAGTCCACGGTACCACCAGTCTCCACCCCTTCCATGCCCTCCATTCTATCTCCCTCAATGTCTCCTGGTTTAGACGATTTACCGATTGCCCTTCGCAAAGGTACTTGTTCTTGTACACAAAAATCCTCTTTTGCTTACCCTATTGAGCGTTATGTGTCTCTTTCACATCTTCCTTCTCCAATACATGACTTCGCTCTATCATTACATACACACACAATTCCTACTTCTACCATTGAGGCCTTGTCCCACCTTGAGTGGAAAAGGGCTATGGATGAAGAAATGGAAGCTCTAGCGTCTCGGCAAACGTGGTCTTTGGTTGATCTTCCTCTTGGAAAGGATGTGGTGAGGTGTCGTTGGGTGTACACTATCAAGTACAACCCGGATGGCTCAATTGAACGTCTTAAAGCCCGACTTGTCGCTAAAGTTTTACTCAAACTTATGGAGTGGATTATTTTGAGACATTTTCCCCTGCAGCACGTCTGAATTCTGTTCGTGTAGTTATTTCTCTTGCCGTGACTTTTGATTGGCCATTATATCAATTGGATGTCAAGAATGCTTTTCTTTATGGTGATTTGTCTGAAGAAGTATATATGGAGCAACCTCCTGGATATGTTGCTCAGGGGAAGAATAGCAATAAAGTATGTCGACTGCATAAGGCCATTTATGGGTTGAAACAATCTCCAAAAGCATGGTTTGAAAAATTCAGTACAGTGATATCTAAGTGTGGTTTCCACCAATGTTACTCTGATCATTCTGTTTTTTGTTCGCAAGAAAGAGTCAGGAGTGGTCATTCTTGTTGTATATGTAGATGATATCATTGTTTCTGGCAGTGATGTAACCGGTATTTCTGAGGTTAAATCTTTTCTCCAACAACATTTTCAAATTAAATACTTGGGAGCTCTTAGATATTTTCTTGATATTGAAGTTTTAAGAAGTAAAAAAGGCATCAATTTATCTCAGCGAAAGTATGTTCTTGATCTTTTGTCCGAGACTGGTACACTAGCTTCCAAGCCAATTGATACTCCTATGGATCAAAATCAGAAGTTTGGAGTTGATGATGGAGATGATATTGAAGACAAGCATCAATATCGACGTCTAGTTGGGAAACTAATTTATCTTACTGCTACACGTCCCGATATTTCTTTTGTTGTTGGAGTGGTGAGTCAGTTTATGGAATCACCCAAGAAGGCTCATTGGAATGCTATTTGTCGCATCCTTCGCTACCTAAAAAGCTCTCCTAGTAAGGGATTGATTTATAAACCAAACAGTTCTTCCACTCTAATTGGCTATTCTGATGCTGATTGGGCTGGTTCAACGTGTGATCGGCGGTCTACAACTAGGTATTGCACCTTTCTTGGTGGTAATCTGGTTACTTGGAGAAGTAAGAAACAAACTACCATTGCTAGGTCTAGTGCAGAGGCTGAATATCGTGCTATGGCACATACTGTGGTTGAATTGCTGTGGTTGAAGTCTCTTCTCCAAGAGCTTAGATTTTCTATTAATCAACCTATTG
This sequence comes from Angophora floribunda, assembly GCA_014182895.1. NCBI lineage: Eukaryota > Viridiplantae > Streptophyta > Magnoliopsida > Myrtales > Myrtaceae > Angophora > Angophora floribunda. The sequence continues at coordinate 32,381,682 of CM024709.1, read as the reverse complement.
ATATGATGTGTGATAATCAGGCAGCTATTTATATTGCTGGGAATCCTGTTTTTCAAGAGCGAACTAAGCATATAGAAGTTGACTGTCACTTTGTTCGTGATGCTGTGAAGCGGAAGTTGATTGCTACTCCTTATGTTGCCTCTAGAGATCGGTTTTTGCTGATATGTTCACTAAAGCACTTGTTTCGTCCCCGCGTTTGTTGCTAAATGTTCCAAGCTGGGCATGGGTGACTTATATGCTCCAGCTTGAGGGGGAGTGTTACATTCCTTTTATAGATTTTATAGATTAGTTTTTATTTTATTTTCTTAGCTTTATTTCCTTTTACATAATAAGGGCATTATGGTCATATACAATTTATGTTTAATATAAATATATCACAATGGGTGCAAGGCTTCGACACACGAAACCTAGAGCCTCTTTTTGGCTTTACAATCTTTTTCTCTTCTCTTCTCCTCTCTATTTCTTCTCTCTTTCTTCTTCTCTCTTGATTTTCACAGCGGGTTCTCTAATCAACTTAGTGACATGACAATTTGGGTCAAGTAAGGGGTATAGTGTATAGTCCCCTGAGAGGTTACGATAGGCCTGCACCGCATGTAGGGCCACGCGAGGAGATATGGGATCCAATGGACCTCGATCCCTATGATGACGCGATCACGAACCCTTATATGGGCGATTCTGACCCTTCTGAGGCCAGTGATTAGGCATATGTAGCCTAGTTTCTTTTTGACTAACCCTCCCCTCTTTTTGTTGTGATAGGTTAACCAGGCTGATCCTTTTTTGCGTTGGCCTTGAAATGTCGCCTAAAGTAAGGCTTGTATATGTACTGCTTTTCCCTAAGCTAACTTTGCAGATAAATAAAAGTAGTGTTGCTGTTGTTTTACTGTTGCATTCCTTCTCCTGCCCATGTTTGTTGTTGGCTAAGTATTTTGATTTCGCTTTCACATGTGCTTAATGATAAGATAAGATGAATTGGTTGGCAACAGAATTTGGGACGTTGCATGTTTTGGACCTCAAGTGAATTGGGGTTGTCGCGAGCTCGAGGGTCGAAGCGTGACATATTGCTTGCCAATAGAATGATCAATCCCTTACCATTTAGAGTTGTAAGTAGTACTTTTAGAGGAAATCCTTAAGAACTTATTATATATTATTATAGATATTTTTATTCAGTACCTCTCATGCACTAGTCAATATCTTAAATAGATTAAAATTGGCAGTTGACAACTTGTTGATTAAATGCAAGGAAAAGTTGTTTCTAAGGGTGAGCATGGTCTAGATTAGGCGGTCCAGCACCTAAGCCATGGACCAACCCTCATATTGTTGATGTCAAATTTTTGGGATTGAGGACTAATCTTATGATCCCTAGGACCAAGGATTGAACTGATCCTATGGGTCTTGTCCAGTTCTGGGGTCAACCCGAGATCAATTAATTATTTTTTTGTTTCATTTTTTGTATTCCTTGAAAGCACAATGTGATATATTGATCAACAATGTGACATTAAGCAACTAAATTATAAACATTATCACATATTAAACATAAATCTAAGAAAATATAACAAAAAAATCTCCATTTGCGATTGTGAAGCTACGTTTGTGAGTCGGGCTAAGAGAGATGAGCGACTTTACCAGCTGAGTTGTGCTCGTGAAGCGAGTGAGGAGAGGCCAGAGGCAAGCAATGAGGCCATGGAAAGCGAACAAAGCACAATGAATGAAGAGGGTTTCTATTTATTTTCTAGTCGAATCAAGGCTAGGTTTATACTTTATAATTTACTTGGCAAAACCACATAAGAAAGATCAAAGGTGGATAATATATCATATATTATATATTACATATCATATATATCTATGTAATGTATAATATGATACAGGATTGGTTCCGGTTGAGTTGCAAGGACCCACTGCATAGTGCATGGTGGAAGGGCCTTAGGACCAAGAGCCGGCCTAGTCTCCTTGGGAACCGGATCAAGACCAATAGAGTTGAGTCGGTCTAGGGATGCATATCAAGTTGTTTCAAGTGTTACTCTCACATTCACTTGCTCCAATTTTCCACTAACTTTTTAAAATCTTTTTCTTTTACTTTTTTTATGTAAATTTTCATTATTGTTCTATGAATTGTCTAAAACTATAATTTTTTGTACTCTATAATATATAATTGACATACCAAAATACTATAAAACAGGGAGACTTGACTTTACTGAGGGCTTGTTTTGTTTATCTTTTATGAGTTGCACTTTTGACTTTGCTGAGCGTTTGTCCCCTCCCATGTCCTTCCCAAATCATTTTTCTTCGTTGTGTGCTTGTTCCTACCGTCTCGCATTCCCCTCCCATGTCCTTTCCCGATCATTTCGATTCCTTTATCTTTTTCCACTACAGCTACACATGTTGCGTCCATGACAAGGCAGAGAATCAAATGCGACACGCACGTCAATTAATCCCACTTTCCACTCCACCTTTCAAACTTTTTCTTTTCCACAATAATTGTACCCTAGTACAATTTCTTTAAACAACAGTAAGTTATCGGCCCGGAGAACTATTCAATAGAAAAATCGGCATGCACATAATATGGTGTATTCCAAATGAGCACTCAATCTTTCGGCCACTCCCGAAGCACATCTTCAACGCTCGCTCATGGGCCAACTCGTCCGACGCAGCGTTGTCTTTGGGCTCATCGTCTGGTACTAAAGTATGTGAAAGCCCAACTTCTGAACAAAGTATAGTCTAAATCCGGTAGTTCTCATCGTATGAGATGTAATCCTAAACCTTCTAGAGTAACTACAATATGGTCTCTCCTTTACGATTTTTGGACTCCCTGTGTGGCTCTAGCCTTTATGTTCCCATGACCGACACTTTATTTGGTGATAAAATATGAGCCGCAAAAAGAAATAACTACTCCATTTTCACCTCCTATATTATTTTCACAAAAAGAAGAAAGATTTCCCCAAGGGTTATCATGGCCCTCAGTTTCTTTTTGCTTCCGTCTATCCTAATGCAGTCCGAGTCAAGCATTTCTCACGTCATATTTTACAAGTTGAATTTATAAGGAATTATATCTATTTAATGACTTACTTGTTTGGTGATTCCTTTTGGAGCGACGATTATCCTTGTGACAGTGACTTTAATATTGTATTTTGCTACATGTAATAGATGTTACTCTCTACAATATATTATATTACAAGTGGTAAAGTCAATTATTTTTGTCTGTACTCTTCTATAGATGTTTGATTAGATCTTTTCTATAAGTATACCACATCAAAGATCATGCATAGTAGAGTACGTGAATTATAAATACGATTACTTTCCCATTCTCATAGAGCTAATTTCTATATAGTTCATTAGATATCAAAAAATAGATACAATATCTATAACTATGCTAAGTTTTTTTTTTAATATCTTTGTTTTTCAAAAATATTTTCTCATTCTCACTGGGGTACTAGTCAACACACTAGATGATAGACACTATGCAAAGCACAAATAGACTAATTGGAGTCGAAACCCCGATAGAGTTTATCAGCAATAGTTTGGTAATCCGATGTCCAGCCTAAATGCTATTTCTTTTTACTTTTGATTGACGTGATATTTAGAAATCCTTAAACAGAATTATTGTAATATCAAATTATGTTGGACTCAAATTGCTTCGTTCTGCCCCTCTATCATCCTGAGAAAAAATTGGTTAATAAAAAGTAATAAGGAAATAATCCACACCACGACCCAAATGGAGCATGCTCTTTCATCTGGTGCTCGAATGTTCCAAAGACATGGACTCAAAGAAATAAGAAAAATAGCAAGGGATCCGTCTCGCATGAAGCACGCCCACGAATTTGAGCGGGCCGAGAAAGATAGAGGAGTCAGACAGCCGACAAGCGCATCTCAATCCTTCCTGGATATTCCATCGGATATTCTAGCGCTTTAGTTGCTTTAAAATCAGTTGGACTATAGCATGTCCTTTAATCGTTACGTCTGAACGTAAAAGCTCAAGGGCATTCCTTAAGGTGAGGAAAGAAAAACTTTTGCCTAACTTGAGTGATATGACATGCGAGTGTTAGACACGTTCAAATAAGAAAAAACATATATGCAGCCCGTTGCATCAGCGGACAGACAGCAGAAGTCCCCACCGGTGACTTCTATCACCCTTACTTTGGTGAGGTACCCTCGACAGCCACCACCATGGAGCCAAGCGCGTCTCAATCCTCCCTGGATATTCCATCGGATATTCTAGCGCTTTGGTTGCTTTAAAATCAGTAGAAAGCAAGATCTTCGGAAGCAAATTGCCTCCAACTCGTACTTGTACAAAAAAAAATAAAAGTATATATATTTTTTTATATAATTTAAAATAATTAATTAATGAATAAATTTTTAGTAGCCATAATAATTTTTCTCTAAATAGTTTCGTGAACAATAAAAATAAATTTTGTTAATTTATTTTTATAAATGATACAAGTGATAATTTTTAGCAAAATATTTTATAAATTATCTATTTTTTGTAAAATAAGTGCATTAGATAGAAAAAGATCTTCGAACCGAATTTGAATTGAGATACGGGTGTAGGCTTCCTTGTAATCAATGAATATGGTTGTCATATTGAAAGAATACTTTAAAATGTTAAAATTTTCAATAATTGCTAATATGCAACATTGAAGGTCATTAGAATTATTTGTTTTTTGTTCAACAAATTCATGGTATTGAATGAGAGAAGCACAAATCTTACTTGGGAAAAAAAATGAAAAGAGAGTGTGATAAAGGTATTGCTTGCCAATAGAATTATCGATTTTGACCCAAAAAAAAAAGAAAAAAGAATGATCAATCCCTTACCATTTAGAGTCGTATGTAGTACCTTTAGAGGCAACCTTAAGAACTTCTTGTTATATATTTCTATAGATATTTTTATTTGGTAACTATCATGCTCTAGTCAACATCTTAATTAGATTAAAATTGGTGGCCGACAAATTGTTGATTAAATACGAGGAAAAATTGTTTCTAAGGGTGAGCATGGTATGGGTTAGGCAGTATAGCACCTAACCCATGGACCAATCCTCATAGTGTTGGTATCCAATTTTTGATATGGAAGACTGACTCTATTGAGCTTGAGACTAAGGATTGAATTGGTCTCATGAGTCTAGTCCATTTCTAGAGTCAACTTGGGACCAATTAATTTTTTTTTTTCATTTTTTGTATTCCTTGAAAGCACCATGTGACATATTGATTAACAATGTGACATTGAGCAACCAAATTATGAATATCATCACATATCAAACATAAATTTAAGATAATATAACAACAGAAATTTCTATTTTGCAGTTGTTAAGCTACGTTTGTGAATTGGGCTAAGACAGGCAAGCGATTTCACTAGCTAAGCTGTGCTCATGGGTGAGCAAGGAGAGGCTAGAGGCGAGCAACGAGATCGAGGTGAGCGACGAGGCCGAGGTGAGCAAACAAAGCGCGTCAAGTGAAGAGGGTTTCTATAAATTTTTTGGTCAAATCAAGGCCGGGTTTATACTTTATAATTTACATGGTAGAACGGCATAAGAAAGAACAAAGGCTGATAATATATCATATATTGTATATTATATATCATATATATCAATGTAGTATATAATATGATTGGTTTTAGTTGGACCAACCTTAAGGTCCCAAGATCAAAGACCCACTTGCACAATGCATGGTGCAAGGGTCTTAGGACCAAAAACTGGCCCAGTCTCCTTGAAAACCGAACCAAGACCAATTAGCTTGAGCCGATTTAGGGTTAGTTCAGGGTTCACCTTAAAGCAATGCTCACCGAGTTGTTTCAAATGTAACTCTCACATTCACCCGCTCCTATTTTCCACTAACTTTTTAAAACTTTTTTCCTTCACTTTTTTATGTAACTTTTCATTATTGTTCTATGAATTGTCTAAAACTATAATTTTTTGTACTCTACAATATATACTTGACATACCAAAATACTATAAAATTGGGAGACTTGCCTTTACCGGCGGCTTGTTTTGTTTTTCTTTTATGAGTTGCACTTTTGACTTTGTTGAGCGTTTGTCCCCTCCCATGTCCTTCTCACATCATTTTTCTTCGTTGAGGCTTGTTCCTTTATCTTGCTTTCCCCTCCCATGTCCTTTCCCGATAATTTCGATTCCTTTATCTTTTTTCCACTACAACTAGACATGTTGTGTCCGTGACAAGGCATAGAATCCATGCTACACTCACGTCACTAAAGCCCACTTTCGACTCCATGTTTCAAACTTTTTCTTTTCCACAATAATTGTACCTTTGCCACAGATGCACTTCCAAATTTTAAACTTGATAAGGCAGTGAATTTCTTTCAGGAACAGTAAAGTTATCAGCCCAGAGCACTATTTAATACAAAAATCGCATATGTACATAATCTAGTAGATTACAAGTGAGCACTCCTCAATCTTTCGGCCATTCCTGGAAGCACATCTTCAAAGCTCACTCATGGGCCAACTCGTTTGGATGTAGCATGGTCTTTGGGCTCGTTGTCTGGTACTATAATATGTGGAAGCCCAACTTCTGAACAAAGTGCAATCTAAGTCCGATAGTTCTTATCGTATGAGATGCAGTCCTAAACCTTCTCGATTAATTGTAATATGGTCTCTCCTTTAGGATTCTTCGACTCTCCCTGCGTGGCTCTAGCCTTTTTGTTCCCATGACCGACACTTTATTTTATGATGAAATATGAGCCGCAAAAAAAAATAGCTACTCCATTTCACCTCCTATTTTATTTTCACAAATAGAAGGAAGATTTCCCTTGAGGTTATCATGATCCTTCACTTCTTTTTTCCTTCATCTATCTAAATGCACTCCGAGTCAAAAATTTCTTACGTTATATTTTACAAATTGAATTTATAAGGAGCTATATCTATTTAATGACTTGATTGTTTGGTAATTCCTTATGGAGTGACGATTTATCCTTGCAATATTGACTTCAATATCGTACTTCGCTACATGTATAGATGAAATCGAAGTAAATTTACTCTCTACAATATATTATATTGCAAGTGGCAAAGTCAATTATTTTTGTCCGTATTCTTCTACAGATTTTGAGTAGATCTTTTCTAAAAATATACCCCATCAAAGATCATGCATAGTAGAGTACGTGAATTATAAATATGATTACTTTCCCATTCTCGTAGAGCTAGTTTCTATGTAGTTCATTAAATATTAGAAAATAGATGCAATATCTATAACTCTATTAAGATTTTTTTAAAAAAATCTTTGTTTTTCAAAATAATTTCAATTGGTAGATACTGTGTGAAACATAGGCTAACTAGCAAGAATCAAAACTCCAACAGAGTTTATCGGCAGTAGTTCCGTAATCCAATATCAAGTTTGGATGCCATTTCTTTTTAATTTGCAATGGCCCGCACCTCTAACCCCCAAACCCCCAATTTTCCCACCAGTTTTTTCTTCTCAACGAGGTAAGAATACGAGACGTGACATTAGAGAATCTCAACCCTCAAGATTTTTTTCTTCTGTTTCTTCTTTCTTTGAGTCCTTTAAGAACCTATTCGGGTCCATGGAGATTTGTATTTAGATTTTCACTTTTTGTTGGAAAAACTCATATCCATCCACCAAATTTAATGTAATTACGTGTAAAAGTCACTTTCAGTATAATTTGTTATATATAAGATAAAATTAGGTCAGATAGATGAGGAGGTACTATAAATCAATTGCCTTTTCACTTTGTTGACTGTTCGTCATCTCCCATGTCTTTTTCACCATCACTCCCAGTGCTTTGTCAAGAGCTTGTCCCTTTATTTCCACTCCCCTCTCACGTCTTTTTCGCTATTATTTCAATTGCTTTATCTTTTTTGACTTTCATTACACATGTTGTGTCTTTGACAAGGCGGAATCCAATGCTACATTCACATGATCTGCTCCACTTTCTACTCTATCTTTGATCTTATTTTTTTAAGGCAATTTTTGTTTATTTTTGTGTGTAAATTGTCCAAAACTACAACCATTATGTAATTGACACATCAAAATACGGTACATTACAAACAAAATAAGATAGATCATATTAAATCATATAAAACAAGTTGCTCTTGACATAAACTAAGCGTATTTCTACTCACATTAATCATATTCCATGATGACTGGATTCCTTTATTTTATTTTCTGTCAAAAAAAATTTCCTTTCATTACTTCTAGTGATTCCAGAATTACAACCTATTTGGGCCTCCAAACATAAGAGGTTTCAAAAAACTTGAGCGGGATTAATAGTCCAATTATAAGGTAAATTTTTTCGTTTATGTACCTTGGCAACTCAATCAGCCACTTGCTTCTCTTCTCTTCTACAATGGGCCACTCAAAGATGCTTATATGGGCTCACTATTTTAATTTGACATTTTTAATTCATATGTACCTCCAAACTTATAACAAGATAATATAGCGAAATTTTTTCATGAACATTAGGTTATCAGCTAGATACATTCAATATGTAGAATATCAATTTAAATAAGTAGGGTCTCGAACTTCTTTATCAATATCTCATATATTAGAAAATCTTTGTTCAAAAGATTAAAGAAATTGACTATGCTCAATATATACACTTATCTCGCTAATAGAGGTATCTAGTATATTTTATGATAAGTTATTACGAAATACAAAATATTTTTTGACAGAAAAAAATAAAAATATGGATTCATTCAATATATGTAATTGGCACCTTGCCTTCACTAGCAGAGCCAACAAGCACTACTTTATACAAATATCGGGTATGTACATAATGAAGTAGATTACAAGCACTACTCAATCTTTCGGCCATTCCCAAAAGCGCAATTTCAAACCTCGCTCATGGGCCAAGTCGTCAGATGTAGGATAGTCTTCGGGTTCATTGTCTGGCACTAAAATATGTGAAAGCCCAACGTCTGAACAAAGTACGATCTAAGTCCAATACTTCTTATCTTATGAGATGTAGTCCTAAACCTTTTTAAGTAAATGTAATATGATCTCTCCTTTTCATTTTTCCAACTCTCCTTACGTGGCTCCCTATTCCCGTCACCGACACTTTATTTGTTGATAAATTATGTTTTGCAAAAAGAGGTAGCTACTTCATTTTTACCTTCTATTTGATTTTCCGAGATAGAAGAAAGACTTCCTCTGTGTTATCATGACCCTTCACACTTCTTCTCACTTTCGTCAATCCGAATGCGCTCTGAGTAGATTTTAGGAGTTGTTTCGAGGGAGAAGTTTGGCGCTATATGCATCTTTAGGGAAGGGTGTCTGGGATGACCAAAAACAGAGGTTTCCAGCTTGGCAAGCGGCACAAAAAGAAGATTTCTGGTACCTCAGTCTCCAGCCGCAGATCCTTCATTAGGTATGTTCGCACGGAGTTTGTCTTGTGATTGGACCAACAGGCCGCCCACATGGCATCTAGCAAAGTTGTCATTAAAAGCCCAGATCGTCTTAAGCTTTATTTTGTCTTTGAAACCCACATTTCAAGGTTCTTTCGGCCCAGGCTGGACGGATAATGGTTTTCAGAACTCCCATCGATCACATATACGTGATTGATGGGATACGAAATCGGAAATCACCCATATTTAATTTTAGTTAAACTTACGCATCACCCATATTTAATTTTAGTTAAACTTACGTATATATATGACCAAAAAAGGTTAGGTGCAGTCCAAGACATCCCTAATGACCCCACTTGACTCGGTACCAACCTTGAACCGTGATAAGTTATTTCAGTTCATTCGAGAAAACCATTCTTTCTTTATAAGGTAAAAAAAGATTCAAGATGAGAGGTGGAAAAGTTATTCTATGTGAATCTAGAATTGCTATGTATTTTCATTATGTATTCTGAAGATTGAGATTACCTTTGTCACCCTAAATTTTCTTATTCAAATTAAGTAAGGAATCAAGGCATGCTCTCGATAAATTAACTACAATGTATATGCTTATATATTATGATTGGGGATAATAAATACTCACACTAAACTATTGGTAATAAGTACCATCCCAACTTAGGCAATTGGTAATTACATTTTTTAATTTTAGGATTGTTAATTAACAATAATTTATGCCAACACCTGAGTTAGGTGCTTTGCATTCCGTCATGCAATTGTCGATTTCATATATTAAAATTGGTGAGTTGACATTTAAAAGGCACTCCGTTTAGCCTAACACCGAAAGTCATAGTCTTCATACGGGGAAAGTACAGCGGGAGTGCCAAAAGTTGGCAGCGAGGAGGACACTTAAGTCTTGCCAAAACTTACAAACGGTACACTTAAGTGCCACTTTTCAAAAAAAATTACTCACTTAAATGCCAGGTCGCCGGAACCCTGCCGGAAATCCTACGTTGCATTTTTTTATTAATTTTTTTGCTTACGTGGCTTGCTGGAAATTGAAACGACGAAAAATCAGCGCAAAATGACGTCATTTTTGCGCTAACGTGATTTTTAAAATTATTAATTAAATAATATTAAATAATTTAAAAAATAAAATAATTTAAAATTGATTAATTAAAAAAAAAAAAAAAAGGGAGGGGAAATCGGCGAGGGCTGTGCAGCCCTCGCCACCGCCACCGTCGCCGGGAAGGACCGGCGATGGTGGGTGAGGGTCGGCCGGGGTCGCCGGGCCCCGGCCGGCCTGCAGCGAGGGCCCGTAGGCCCTCGCCCGGCATTTGGGGGAGGGTCGCGACCCTCCCCCGGATCCGGCGAGGGTCGCCGGCCCTCGCCTTGCCGGCCAAGGGCCGTCGGCCGCCAGTTCGGGCAAAGGTGGCCAACCGCCTTTGGCCCGGTGGGGCGAGGGCCGCGACCCTCGCCGGATCTGGGGGAGGGCCTGGGGCCCTCGCTGCAGGTCGGCCGTGGTCGTCGGCCACTGGCCGGGGCCCGGCGTCCCCGGCCAACCCTCGCCCACCATCGCTGGCCCTTCCCGGCGACGATGGGGCGGCGGCGGCGGCGGCGGCGAGAGCTATACAGCCCTCACCGATTTCCCCTCCTCCCTTTTTTTCTTTTTTTTTTTCTTTTATTAATAAAATCGATTTTAATTTTTTTAAAATCTGACGTGGACTTTAAAATCGACATGGACAATTTTTTTATTAAAATTGCCACGTGGAATTTTTTATTTTGAAAAAATGCTTCGTCAGAGAAATGAAGTCGCCGAAAAATGGACACGTGGCAATTTGGCCGGATTTGGCACTTAAGTGATTCATTTTGCTCCGATTTTGGCACTTAAGTGTACCATTTGTAACTTTTGACTTAAGTGTCCCTCCGTGCCAACTTTTGGCACTCCTGGGTCCGTGTGTCGTCTTCATACATTATATTATCCAAGTCACCCAAATTTCTATAACACTCATTTTCTTTAAACACTCTTCTAGGAAATCTCACTCTACCCTATCATAGGCTTTCAAGTTTCAGGATAACCCCAAACATTCTCCTCCTGTTTCTTCCTTTGATTGGTGAAGTATTTCCAGCTCTAACAAGATGTTATCTTGTGTCTGTCTCCCTTGCAAAAAGGCACTTGGCTTGGGCATAATCAACTTAGGAAGCCATTAGCTTGAGCCTTTTAGCCAACGCTTTTGCTATAACTTTGTGTGCAAAACTGCATAAGCCTACAGGACGATATGGATCAAGGTTTTCAGAGGGAGGGACTATAGCAATCCGAGTAATTCGTGTTCTGTACAACAGAGGATTGAGGGTCCCTGAGTCAGAGACTACAGTACTTCCTTGAAAATATCCTTCAGTTCCACATCCCGTTTCTCTTTATGAAACAAAGCATTCATTCCATCAGGCCCAGGTGCTTTAAGGGATCCCAGTCCAAGAAGAGCCTATTTCACTTCTTCCAACTTGACAGCTTGAGTTAGGGAGCAATTCACGTCCTCAGTCACAAGAATAGGACACTAATCAATTCCTGGAAAGAATTTGTTACATCCTACAGAAGTGAATAACTCCTGAAATACTGCAGTGTCATTTGTTTTATCTGTTGGGGTTCTCTTCACCATCATAAGGAGTCTTGAGAATAGAGAATCTGTTTTGCTGTCTTTTTTGAATAGTAGTCAAATGGAAGAGTTCTGTTTTTTTTTTTTTTCATTTTAATTTCCCCTATGCAACAAATTAATTTGAGCCCTCATACCCCACTACACTTCCTCTTGGTGCCACGGTTTCTCTACCAGCGATTTAAGGTAAGCTTATCTGTTCCTATCGTGCATAGCTACATTGCTATTATCAGTTGCAATGACTCGGAACTCGGGGCCTTGCATCAGACCATTTTGTTATACTCAAGCTAGCTAATCCCTCTTAGACATGTCCTATTATTCCAGACAAAGCTTTTCCACAGCAATAGCCGGAATTCCAGTCTTCACAAACAATTTTCTGACAATCTTTAGGATTCGCTATATCAGGTAATAGAACTAGAGTTAATACAGGCCACATGTAATGAAGTCTCCTATAAATGCACTTAAAATAATTACTGATCATGATGATTCTCTTAGTAAATGCAGATGATGAACCATACTTGGAATATGAATAATAGGTAATGCTTTTCAAAAACATGTGTAGAAACCACCAGAATAAGTCCACAAGGGAAAAGAGAAAGAATAGGAAGCAAACAATAAGGAAAGAGTATCTGCCAAAATCATTTGTTTTTAAATGCAATAAATTCAGCTTACTACTATGCTATAAGAGTGTCTAAGTTTCTTACACATGATGACCGATAAAGTCCGTCTTCAGTGTCACTCCCTCAATGAAACACAATGATATGAAGAGCAAAGCACATTCGCACCCGGCCCATGATTTCTCATGACGAGCACCAACCAGCCTTCTTGACGGCCCAGACATTGTCCCTGTTCCTGACGTTGATCACTTGTCCCTTAGGCAGGGCTGCAGCATCTCGCTTATGTCAAGAGCCCTCCTGCTGCCTACGTGGAGATACGAGGAGAAGAATATTAAAAGTGCCACGACTTGTGTACGATATTCACTTTAATGTTAAAAATTTTTTTGAATCACTTGAGTGTCAAATCCTTTTAAAAACAATATTTTCAATGCCAACTCTGATCTATTTGACTGGAAAATTGACGTGGCTTTTTTATTAGCTTCTTAAGTTGACGTGGCTCGTCAGAGAGTCCAGTTTGCATATAAAGCATAAACTTACACGAGTGAATATTTTAGTGCCATAAGCCGTAAATAATAATCATTTAAATGCCAAGTTTTGCTGAAAGTGATCATTAAAATACCAATTATGATTAAAAAGTGATCACTGCATAAATTTTTAAAAATGGATGCGATGGTTTCACCTTTTTTGTTTCACTTGTACCGCACCAGCACATTGCCGGTGCATCTTGTACCTGCACTAGCCCTAGCTTGGCACCATCGCATAGCCGTGCAACCACAAAATGCACTAGCGGTAACTCTGCACTAACATCACGATATGGATTAGGTGGGTGTCAAATGGGTGAGTTGGGTCGGGTTTGGGTTGGGTCGAAAATGGTTCGACCCACATCGACTTATTTAATCCGTTTTGACCCATTTTCGTGCAATGTAAATTTGATGACCCATACCTAATTCGACCCATACCCAACCCATACTCGACCCATATTACCAACACATATTAATATTTAACTTAATTTAGGAAAATCTACTCCCACTTATTTAGTCCACTTTAAATTTTTCACATATAAATTATTTGAATAAAAATTTCACATCAAATTTATAAAGTAAATTAAATAATAAAAAATTAATAAATAAAAAAATGTGGATACCTCTAAAATGAAATAGTTTGAGGAAAATAATTTTTAAAAAAATCGATTTTTTAATTATTGTTGAGTGAACCTCATCGGATTGGCAACGGAGGTTGAGAACGCATAGAGGAGGGGGATGGAAAGAGAGAGATGATTGATCTACCTAATAACTTACTAAATCCATATTTAACTTTCACTTAACTCATATTTCACTCATATTTAACTTTCACTTAACCCATATTTGACCCATATTTAACTTTCATTTGACCCATATTTGACCAATTTAACTAAAAGTTGGTCATAATATGAGTTTATGACTCATATTGACACCTCTAGGTGGGTGGGTTTCGGTGTGTGACTAAATGACGTTGGCTCTGGACACAAGCATATGAAATGGCTTTGCTTGTTAGTTTAAGTTTAATTCCAATTTTAGTAGTGAGCCCTCAAAAGGTTTTTCAAGTTAGCCCCCAAATTTTTCCCGTCTTGCCAAACTAGTTAATGACTTCCAACCCGTCTTCCACTTCAGTGATTTATCACTCACAACCCATCTTTCTTGGCCTGCTATCTATTTGCTAAAACAACAACCCCACTCCATCCACCTGATCAACTGTGGGAACATCCAAGGCGTGGGCTACCTTTTTTGGGGTGGTAACCGATCCAACAGTTGTGCCTACCCAGCGCTACAACTTGCTTGCGAGGACAAACCTGCCATTATCATGAAACAAGATCATTGAAAATCACGGTATTTCTTATCATTTAACAACACGCCCTGGACTTTTGAATGATCAACACAAGCATGCCAACAACAAATCACATGAACAGACTTTCCAATAATCACCGAAGTTAATCTTATCTAATCAAAACCCAGTAAAAAAGATGAGCGAAAGACACTCTAGTTCAGACCATAAGAAAGCCTTTACTCAAACAGCTTATCAGGACCCTCAGTAAGCTCACGTCCACAATATATTTGCTGGAAACCACTGTCAATCCCAGAACTCACCTTGGCAACCGAGCAAACATTGCAACTAATAGACTCGATTCCTTGCTATCCAAGGAATAAAAAAAAGGAAAAAGCAGCAAGTTCCATGTACCTTGATCAAAGATCTGATCATTGTAGACAAACACTAATGAAGGCAACACTCATAAAACTCATAAAAAATCACAAAAACCTTCACATCATTGATGAAACTAAATCAAACCAGACGAAAGCTAGGGTTAAATTATATTAATTCTAGGAAGAACAGGATCATAATTCATGAGGAGTCAAGGCAGACCCTTGCACGGAAGAAGAGTTATAAATAGACTCTGGTGATTGGCTAGATTGACAACATCTTCCTATGACTACAGACACACAGAACTTGAATCCATAGCATGCAAAATACAATTACCAGTAAAAGCCGCTACGGATATAAATTCAGTAGCCAAAAAACAGAGAAGAAGGGCAACACTAGAGCAAATCAAATCAGACACCACTTTTACTACAGAAGATAGATTATCAAACTTTGGCATGAGTAAACAAGATTGACCTTTTGCAATCAGGTGTCGTTCTACCACCTCCAAATCCATTTGACTAGAAAGAAATTTAACACAGAGTAAACGAAAACAAAGAGAAACATCATCAATGTCGAACAAAAACATTCAACTCGACACCTAACAATATCAACCCCATTAGTCTTTACATCAACCCTTCTCTTCCCAGGCCAAGACCCTCTGCATCAAGGAACTGCCGTTGCTGCTACTGCTGTGCTTCGCCTTCTTGATCTTCACTCCAATCTTGTTCATGCCGATCACGGCCTGCCTATTCTTCCTGCTCCTGACCCCGCCCGCATTGCACAGAGACTGCAAGACCAAAGCACAGATCGATCACAAGCTGCGTGAAAATCAAAACAGCAATTGAGTGATGGACGGATCAGTTATTGTAGGGCCAGCTAGAACACCACGCCCGACAGGTGTCTTGGAGGTCCTGCAATCAGCGCAGGTCTTCTTCCCCCTTCGTCAGAACAATTCATCGACACCTGCAACAACAGCGAGCCAAATCGAGCGATTTCAGCTGCCTAACCAACACAAGAATCCCGAGATCTCAACGAGATAAGCTCACATGAATGTCCGATCAAGTGCGACCACTAACCTTTTTCACCAGATTCAACATTTGCATCGACGCTTAGTAAGATCTAGCAGATCTCTGAACCCGGCGAAGTATGACAAACCCTAGTGATCGGCTCAACTGAAGTAGGAAGACAGAGCTAGAAGCGAATCAAACCCAGAATGAGGGATAGAGAGAGAGAAAGAGAGAGAGAGTTAGTAGGGGTGAGTATGGTTTCAGGGTACAACCTAAAATCTGAGAACCGATTCCAAGTCCTAAGATATGCAGGGTAGGTTTTAACTTCCCAAATTTGGAGAACCTGTACTCGAGGGTAGGTTCTATGTTCTAGGTGTTCTAGGTTCTTGGTTGATGGAACCTGGAACATAAAACTTAGAACCTGTAATCCGGAATCTAGAACCTAATAAAAGTTTATATGTTTTTTTTAATCTATGTCTTTATGCGATTCTAAGATATTCAATGGTGTTTGATGATAAGTGTATAATCCAAAACCACTAGTCTAAACTTCCATTTTATGATTGAGAATTTTATTTTTTTTAGACTATGAGACTAATGGAAACTTTAACTGCTTCTTTGATATAGTTATGTTGAGCAATTCCTTCTTCCAAGATACTGATTCTATATAATACAAGAGCGTGTATTAAAACCATAAAATTTCCTTAATATTATTCAACAGATGCATATAGATACTCATTCTTAGACGATCAATAATAAAATCATTGTTCATTTTTATTGTTGTGTTTATTTTCATGTTGCCTAACTAAAGACAAAAAGAAGAACCTGTTGGAACCTAGAATTGACCTTAGAACCTGTAGCGGGGTAGGTTTCAAGTTCCATGTTCTGATGGATAAGTTTCAAGTTTCAAAAAATGAGGAACTTGTATCCAAGGGTAGGTTTCAAGTTCCAGGTGAAACTTGTAAAGAACCCGGAACTACTCACCCTTAGAGGTTAGTGATCGAGGAAGCTGAAAATGGAGTCGACAAGCGCACGTGGAGCAAGAGAAAGAGGGGCAAAGTCCATGTGGATTGGATTTTTTAAACAAATATGCCAATTCAATATATTTTTTAATTATAAAACCCACGTAATCATTTTGATTGGATTTTCTCTAATTTTGGTACCTAAATGAGTTAGCGAAAATTTTTAACACTGAAGTGAGCGCCGTATACAAGTTATGACACTTCTGATGTCCTTTTACTTGGAGATCTGAGTCAACATTCTTTAAAGGCGTTTTCAACATTGAGTGCCTCCATCGCGAATGTCTCCATGAAGGTGTGCTCTTGCTTGGCAAATGCTTCAGCATCGCTGAGGGACGGAGATGATGCAGGCCTGCCTTGTTACTGACGTGCATGATCACGATGTTGGCATCAGGGTGATCTCAGAGTTCCTTTAGCCACCTCTCCATAATTTCGAACTTGACCTGTGGAGTGATATCATAGACTAGTAAAGGGCCCACCGCACCTTGATAATATGCACTTGTGATCACGCTGTATCTATGTTAAGCATAGCAGGTTATCAGACAACCTCTGCTCTTTGTAATGTTGGATTAGCTAGTAATGATCTCTACCAAACACACAACTCTAACTTATTCCTTAAGCTGACAATTAAACTGCCTTCTTGTTCATTGATCACAGACAATAACTTGTATTAGCATGTTTCTTAGTTCGTGTAAATCCGTGCTGGTTGAGAATTGCAGTCCAACTCTTTGAATGATTTATTGGGGAAGAAACAATTTTGAATAACAGCAATTGGCGGCACACAAATGTAGAAAGCGAGTTAACCATTGTGACCGAACTTCTTGCACGCGATGTGCAAACAACAACGCTAGTGTAAACTTTTTTTCCACCCATGACCGACTTAATCATCGCGAATTCTTAACATATATTAGTTTGAGTCTCAAAATCTGTGATAGACAAATTCTCATCTCTGCACATACTCGAATCAAGGTGGGTCATTACATCTAAATATTGCCAATCTTACCTACCAGACATATAGACAAATCTGCCATAAACCATGTCTAAGAAAATATATCATACGTAAACAGACTATTATACTAAGGATTGCATGAGATTTGCCCAAGATTTGATGTGCGCAGACAGCTCTACACAACTAGATTCTGATATCGAAAGACAGTTTTTAGAAAACAAGACATCCATCTAAGAAAGATTGTCTAATCAAAAGTTGCGTAGGATAAGTAAGGAAATTCATAGAAAGGAGACGTATTTGTTCTCGGGAAGAAGCCGAGTGCGTAGAAGAAGAGTCGGAAGAAGAATCAGGAGACGAATCTGGTGAAGAGACTGAAGTAAAACCCGCCTGTCCATTTCGGTTGAAAATTTCATTTGATAAACTTCATTTTGTTAAATTTAGCGGTGCATGTGTGCCAAACAATCGCAGCAGTGAAAAGGGACAGAATGTGTTGTAAGTCGCAAAAACAACACCCAAGATCTTTATACCTAGAATCTAGAACACCTATAATCGACTAAAAGAGATTTGCGCACTTGATATGAAATCATCGTTCTTGATGTGAAACAATGACAATATGAGACTACCCCTCACCTATAGCATTTTGTAATCGCACTTTATGTGAGGATATTTGTGTGTTAGGATTATATGAGAGATTTGAATATTATTTATAGAGTTTTAAGCCACAAACCCTTTCATCACAGGCTGGGCTTTACTTGGTCCATACTAGCCAGCCCCATATTAGATTAATTACTAATCCTTATATCTAACCTTATTAAACCAAGCCGTAAAATGGTAAATTACGATATCAATTAATGTAACCCACATCAGAAAACCTCTTACAAGTGTTACTAAAATTGAAAATCCAAATTTGGTGTAGGCGAAGAACTTGAAAGCTAAAAATGCTGATGTAAGTGTGTATATCTCTTAATCCATTTAAGTGTTGCCGAAACATTGGAGATCTGCTACTTAAAAACCCACTAGATTTTGTCTTTCAAGCAAGCAAAACAACAGAACTTTCAAGGCGGGAAAGGTCTGCAGAAGCTTATTTGCCTCTCTGAGATTGCTTTTTCCCAATTGCATTAGAGTTGAACAAAAGTTTTGGTGCTCTTTCAGGACGGTTGTTTATTTATATTGGAATATGACAGTTATTTGACTTTCTTCAAATCTTTATATTTTAGTCGTTCTTGGTCTTTTTAGCTTGAATAGTTTTTGAAATCCTTTAGTGATTGAAGAAGCATTTATCTGTTAATTGTCCTTGCTTGAGCTGGGAGGAGATAGAAAAGCAGAGAGCTCATGAACGATAGATGAGGCTACAGGAACAATGAAAAAATGGCAAGCCAGGAAAGATTTAGTTAGCCGTGTTTAGTTGAACAGAAACACGATTTCACGTTTCCATGTACATGTATATTCTTAGTATTCTTAACCTTCTGCTTAGTTTGATGAGCCATACCTATATAATGTAAATTGTAATGTAATTAAGCCTTTGCTTCGACAGTTTTTAGCATCTACTTCAGGGAAGGCAGCAGACTTTCTAGCTAGTTAAATACCATACTCAAATTATGACAACAAAAATAGCTACTCTACTCAAAGTAATTTTTCCTTAGTGTTGAAGATGCAAAGATAAAGACTGTTTTAATTATTTTGCAGAAACTAATAGGATTTTGCAATTAAATCATATGCGAATGCAAGATAATTAGAAAAATAAATCAGAAATAATGACAGATACCTAAGATTTACGTGGTCCAAGTCAAGTGTTGATACCTATGTCTATAAAAAAAAGTTAGCAACAAATAATCTTTTATAATTGGAGAATAAGAGTTTACAATTGCTCAACGTTTCCCATACTTACACCAAAATTCAAAATAAAACAACTCTTAAAACTCTCTGCATAAAACACTGCATGTTCAAGCCCAAAAGCGAAACGTGGCTGAAAGCAAAAACATGTGTATGTTCTAATCTTTTCTTTGAGCAGTACTTTTCCTCAGGAGCTTCTATGCCACATTTGTCATTCAAGAAAATATTGGCTACACAAGATGTGCCAGTACAATAAATAGGAAAAGCCTCGAGGTTATGAACATGTCCAAAGTGGGGCCCATATGTTAGATTATTTTGAATTGAGCGGGCACTCTTTTCTCTCTTCTCTCCCCTACTCTCTCTCTCTCTCTCGACTCTCTCTCTCTCTCTTCACATCCCCTCTCACTCCCACCAAGCCCTCATCCGACCGATGAACCACTGTGCCTTAGAAAGAGAACAAAAGTCTATTTGTGTAGGTCAATTAATTTTTTTATTCCACGGAATAAATCAGTGGCCAAGAAATATATTTGAAACAGAAGCAAGAAAGTAAAAAAAAAAATCTAATTTTTCCTTCTTGGGAATGAGAAGAGAGATAAGCTTGCTGTAACCTAATGCTCATCTTTACATAATTAACGTAAAATTCGGGTAAGACCCACATCCGGACCGAGTCTCCTGGCTTGATCCAAGTCCCCATTTTTTCGAATAAGAATATAAAAATTCAGAAATTTAAGAAAAAAATTTAAAAATTAGATTTTTAGTTTTACTAAATTTTAGTGTTAATTCTAGTTTAGAACTAGTTAGCATAAAAATGTGAAAATATTTTGATGAAAATTGGATTCAAAATTGGATAAACTCTTAGGGCTTTACCATATGGATTTTTGAATGCCATTTCTTTTAGAGTCAACCTCCTCATATTGTAAGTTATAAACTAGTGAGACTCTCTACTATCATTTCTAGTCATTCATCTTTAACTAATTATTACATTGAATTTTCTGAGGCTATCATAGAATATCTCAATCAATTAAATCCTTACAAAAGTCCAATTTTATCCAAAAATGAATTGTTAAGTTCTATTGACATTTTTATAATTAAATGAAAAGAATTGGGAATAAAAACATTTTGGATCGTGCCAAACACATTTCTATTTCTTTTTCAATTTTCTGGATAAAAAATTTTTACAGTTGCCAAACGCGTTATTCTATTCAAAAACTCATCTAGGGAATAGATTTAGAAAAAATTATTTCTAATCAGAAATTGTTCCTGAAAACATAAATGTTATTATACGCACCATGTCTTTTCGTTTCTTTTCTTCCTTCCCGTATAGATCAAAAATCTGTATTGTTGTTCATAGCAAGATGTAAAGTTGCCTCCATTGGTGTGAACCAAGTTAAAAACAATCGTCCAATTTAGTCATGATTCATTTACGATTCAGCTCTAATGGACCAATATAACTATGAATTTTCAATCGCGTCACTTAATATTAATCTAAATTCTAGTGGTCTCACACTTGAAACCTAATTTGCTTTTGATAGCTAAATACATACACTGAACAACTAGATGAAGGCTTAAAAAATGCATGTTGGAGAAGCGTGGATATCCTTATATGTTATAACCATGCCGGCCACGGAGTCGATCTTCACCATCCTTCTCCGACAGTTTTTTCTCTTTGGTTTTGTTGAATGATCATTCATCGTATCCATTCCTTTCTCCTTTCTAGTTTTGTTTTTTGGTGTTCATTACTGCAATTTTATTTCCTGCAGAGGGTTTAGCCCTTATTCGGCAACAAAGAGCAGAAGCTGCCAAGAAGTGAGAAGAAAAGAAAGCTGACAGTCTTTTAAGCTGCTATATTCGTTGTTCTGGTTTCACCTTTATCACCAAAACTAATTCAAAAACTCTCTTTCATCTACAGCCAAAGAACTGAAGAAGGCAGAAGCTCGCAAATGATCCTTAGAGAGAGCGCACGGAGGAGTATTCTATTGCAGAGCAACAAAAAGAATACGTGAAGATTAAAGACATTGCTTTTCTATTTTTTCTATTTTTTCTATTGGTGCATACAGTATATTTTCTCTTCCCAGTTTTACTACTGAAAGCATGCGGTGCTGTTCTCGATTGGCCTTCCTATGAGTAAAGGCGTTTCTGGTGACTAATTAGAAATTTTGTGGTGTTCGGCTTGTTTGCAGAGCAATGTTTTTGCTCAGAAGTTGCTACATCAGGTGACTGATCTCTCCCCGTGCTGGTTCAGGCTAGGAGCCGCGTGTGTAGACTGTCCAATTAATATGAGGATAACGCTGGTAAAAGGATGGTGAGCTGAATAGGCGCTGTGATTACAAGAACCATGCCATGCGTTACGCTTCATTGTCGTTGCCATGATGGGCTGACGCTGCCAAGCATCTCTGCTTAACGCACTTCCAATGTTTGATTTTGAATTGGGATAATGATGTTTCAAGGTTTCTATGACCATTGCCCAGAAAAACCGCGTAATTAATTAAACCTTGAGGACAAAAATGACCTACTTTTTAGACATTCCAAAAATGAGCACCTAATTTGTACTCGAGGGATAAAAAATGGCCATAGACGGTGAAAATTTGAGCCAACATTGAAATGTCACGTGTTGTGCACACTTGAATCACCAAATTAACAGGAAAGTTGTCCAAAAAATCATAAACATTTTGCACTTTTGTCAATTCGATCCTAAACCTTTCAATTTCGCTAATTCAGTCCTAAACCTTTTTAGTTCTTGCCAATTTAGTCCTAAACATTTTCATTTCTTGTCAATTGAGTCCATCCGTCCAAAATTGGCCGAAAATTGCTAACATGGACCCTTGGCACTACGCGGCATTTTTAAATAATATTTTGATTTTTTAATGGTTTTTCTTCTTCTTTTTAACCTTTTTTATCTTCTTTTTTTTTGTTTTTGGACCTAGGGCCAGCAAGGTTCACCGGCTGACCCTCGCCAGCCAACCCTTAGTGACCCTTGCCGGCCCTAGGTCCAAAAACCAAAAAATAAAAAAGAGAAAAAGAAAGTAAAAAAGAAGAAGAAACCATAAAAAAATTCAAAATATTATTTTAAAAATGCCATGTCAGTGTCAATTGTCCACATTAGCAATTTCCAGCCATTTGGGCCATATGTACTCAATTGGCAAAAAATGAAGATGTTTAGGATTGAATTGAGAAAAATGAAAAGGTTTAAGACTGAATTGACAAAATTGAAAAGTTTAGGACTTAATTGGCAAGAAGTGAAAATGTTTATGATTGAATTGGTAAAATTGAAAGGTTTAACATTGAATTGGTAAAAGCACATTAGGTTTAGAACTTTTTAGACAATTTTCTCCGGAATTGACTAGTTAAATAAATACTGATCAATCAAATTGAGTTATATGTAAATTAACAATCACACTACTGAAATTCAAACTATATTAGATGATTTGTTAAATTCTTTTTACTTATAATTGTGAGGATGATAAGCAAATAATTACTTTTTTTTGGTCGGAAAACAAATAATTAGTTTAATATTAACAGAATCTTGATATTTGTCTCAAACTTGCAATAATATATTTTAACCAAACAAGAGTACACCGCAATTCAGTTGAAAAGCAAATAATTTTATTTTACTTATTTTTGCTTTATACTTTTCGAACCGACATTTTCAAATATAAATTTCATTATCGTACACTGAGAAATTCATTTTTGTTATTTTTGATAAAGGAAACTTCATCCTCATAGCGTTTATATTTACCGCATTAATTACAGATTTCATAAAAAGTGATATATATATATATAGATATATATAATAGATTTTACAAATCTCATCTCTTTCTCGTGCATCGTATCTCGTGCCAATGAATTACTAATATTTTATAAATATGTACAATAGACATGCCCAAGCTTAGTGCACGCTCCGTAACTAGTATAACATAAAAGCCCCCGTTGCTCGATTCCTTCTCACCATCAGCTTCTTCCCGTCGCCAACCATCACTTTGAAAAAACAAAATATCACCGCCCAGGCAGCGTCAAAATGTGATCGCTTCGCTATCTTTTTAATGATAGACAATTAGCTAGTGTCAAACAGCAATAGAACAGAGACTGGTTTCACCGACCTTGTTATCCAATTTCCAAGACGATGAAACAACGTTCCACTAAAGTGTGCCCGAGGTGACCTTAAACAACCGTCACCAACTTTTCGAAACAGAGGCAGATCATAAAGATTTAGACATTTTCTCCTTCAACTTTGGACCCAAACGAACATTAACCAAATTAGTGGGAAGTGCTGGCCACTCATGAAGCATGTCGCAGTGAAGTATATCAAGAGTCTCCAGCTTGGACAGACGCTTGATTTCAGAAGGCAGGCTGCAAATACCAGAATGTTGCAGCCTCAAGATTCTTAGATGAATTAGATTCAAAATGCCTGCAGGAATATCCCCTTTTAAACTCCTACATAAGGAGGCATGTATCTCTTCAAGGCTCCGTAGATGCCCAATGAAACTGGGAAACTCTCTCAAGAAACAATGGTCCATCATTAACACTCTTGAACTCAGCAAATTTTCAAAGGAGTTGAAGCTCGATAACTCAACTGCTCATGTTCCAATATTCCAGGTTAGTAAGTTTAACTTACACGTTTAATTTCATAAAAACTTCTAGATAATCACATATTTAGGAATTTTCATGTTTGATTTCATCACTAGCTGAGCATGTATTGGCCTTCTTTAATGTTAATTTTTAATCTTGAATGAATTGATTTCCTTTGGATTGCATTGTCCGATGTTCTGCATTTTCGGAGTATAACGAGTTATTTCATTAAATCGGATGGTTAGGCCGATTAAACCTCAAAATCATGAGAAATGATCAACTAGAGAGACAATATTGACACCTTGAGCTTCGATAGGTCATAAGCCAAAATTGAAAGTCATTTGCTAGACCAAATTCATTTCAAACATTGTACAGATTATGGAAAATTGGAGTTGATTTCTGGAAATTGTAATCTGACTGATCTCCCGCTTTTCTTTGATTTCAATTCTTTTGTTTTTGGATTTTGAAAAACTTTATTCATAAAATTTTAATATAAGATTTTAATATTTCCATTGGTATGAATTTCCCAAAAATCCAATGTCATTTGATCAGCCTGATGCTCGTTCCAAAAAGTCAATCAAACCTGGTGTTTGGTCCTTGTTTTTGGTTCCTACATTGATTAATTTTGTTTTGCAAATTCTATATAATTCGAGTTCTTTTTTGCAAAAATTTAAAACTACAAAGTTGTTCATTAGGGTCTAAATGATAGAATGTAAATTTTGGGGACTTTTTAGTAAATTTTGGAGGTCCTTAATTGCAATAAATCAGACAAGGTCAGTTCTGGCCTAAAAAACAGTTTTCAATTGAGTCCCTAGGAAAACTTGCAATTTTATCATAGTTTAAGGTCTCCTTAGCGAAAATTCAAAGCATGAAAGTTGTTGGTAACAGACTGAACTAACTGTCAATTAATGTTGGCGGGATTTTGAATTTTCTAGATTTTTTTTTCTGTATTTTCAAATTTTTGGTTTAGAATCGGATCAATTTCAGGACAATCAAGTCTAATCAATGACTTTGGGGTTGTCCAGATAAGAAGCAGGTCAAGTGGTCTAAATGAGATTTAAAGCAGAAATCATAAGCTTTCTAATGGCACCTAAATCACTCAAATTGAAGTTCATATGGTGGATTAATGAAATGGAAACATAATTGTCCAGACTCCGATAATAATAGATAAAGTGATCCAATTTGGCTTACTCAATTGATTGTTGCTTATTGAAGGCCTTTTGGCCTAAATGCATGCTTACTTAGGCCATGCGTGTGATTTTTTGATGAATGGCTTGGGCTTGTGATGCACGTTGATTGGCAGGTAGACTAGTGAAACGATTAGAAGTAATTAAGAAGGATTAATGATGTTTGCCCATTGTTATGTGAACATAAGTGGGGGCTGGTTATCATAAATCTTAATTTTGAACCCCTAGTGGTTTAGGAGGTGACTTGGGATAATCAATGCAATTTCAAACCCAATCCTTGTTGCGACCTAACTCCTCACGAGAGCTATTAAGTTTAAGGGCATTGCTAACTTTAAGCTGATGGCCTTTCATTGACTTAGGTTCTCCTAAGTCCATATCTTGCATAACATTAGGTGTTCAAAATTTTAATTGATTATGCTTAAGCAAATTTTAACAAAAGAGTCACCGCTAGCCTTTCAAGTTAGCTAGAAACCCAATAAGATACAAAATAATATCTTACTATTTACATAACTAGAGATTATAGACTTGGAGATTTGATTACATTAGCCCTAAGACTAATGCCTCTCAATAGCAAACTTGATCATGCTAACTAATGTCATAGCAGCATATAAAAAATTAATAAAATTCATCATAATCATTCTAGAGTAGGAAAGTGACATCCAAAATATTAAAATACATAATCAATTATAATCATAAAAGAAAGCACACAAGCATACTAATATCATTCCTAAAAAGAGAAAATGCAACACAAAATAAAGAACCTTATTGTAATGCCCCAAAGGCTTGTCCAATTTTGATTTTTGATTTTTAAGAATTTTTTATTTTTTTTATTTTTTGATTTTTGATTTTTTTAAAGTTTTTTAATTTAATGAAAATTAATGATTTTTTGAATTCCCAAATTTTTATGATTTTTAATTTCGGACAGGTTTAACCGATCCGAACCGTTGACCCTTCTACCAAGATCCAACCCACGTCGATTAAAACCGATTTTTTAACCTTTTTTTATTTTATTTTCTTGAAATTTGTTATTGATTTTTCTATCAGCTCACAGCCCACCTAGATTGTAGCCCACTCTTACCCCAGCCCACCATACAAGACAGCCCGAAGCCCATTTTCCATTTTTTCTATTTTATTTTTTATTTTTTGGGTATTTTTCTCTCTTTTTGTCTTTTTCCTTGTTTCGCCTTCTTCTACCGCATCTTCTTCAACCTCCAGCCACCCGAACGACGCCTGCAACTTGATTTTCCAGAACCAGAAACACACGACGTGTCAATCCCTCCGGCCACCGATGTTCGGCCTGTCGCCTGGCCATCTCCACGCTAACCTATCCTTCGCGAACATTTACCCTCCTTTCCCAGAACTTCAACTTTCCCCACAGAAACATTCCCGAACATTAAACTCTCCCTTTCCCCTCTTCCTTCTTTTTCATTTGTCTCAACATCAAGGTATACGAAGAAAACACCGAGAGAGAAACAAGCTTGAAGCCTGACATATCAAAACATTAAGAAGGCGCCCATTGTTATCTATCACCATCATTAAACGTGACCGCGAAACACAAGTTCGAAAAGCATCACGAAGTTGGCCGATAAACACACTACATCCCGAAAGGAAGAGCACTTCTAGTAATTAAGCAAAGCGTGAAATGCATCAGGAACATATTTGATGAACAAAACGCAATTGGGAACCAAACAAAAGCGAAAAAAAAAACGAATGAGGCCAAACAGATCTGGCTCGGGCATTGGGTCGAACACTCGGGACGCGCTTATGTGGTAACGAAAGAAAAACGAACCGCCGATGCTCAAACTCGCGCCGAGACTCATGACAGCTAACATTCAAAATGTAGGAGCGAGGCAATAGGACGACGTGACCGGAATTAGCGCGAAACGGAAGACCACGAACCCCGGCTCGACGTACCTAATGAGGGGGCCGAAACAGAGCAATCAAAGGACGAGGAGGAAGACGAGTTGCTCGCCGGAGGTGACCCTACCCAACTCGGCGATGGCGAACAGAGGGCGAGCTCTTGGTATAACGGACTTAGTCCGGCCGCCTCGCAACACGACCGAGCCATGATCCTCGGGCCAAGACGGGTTCTAGACTAAGGAAAGCAGAATATGCGACTGCTCTGGAAACGTGCGTCGAGAAAGGGAAACCTTACGCCGTCGACCAAGGCTCAGTTGTAGTCGTCACTGGAGCGGCCTTCAAGCTCTTGGCTCTCGCTTATACTCTCTTTCGACTCTCTCTTTCCCAGCATTTTTCGCTGGATTCTCCCCTCCGATGAACGCTCGACACCTCTTCTTCTTGTCAAAGTCCAGCACCCTCCAGTGGCCGAGCCTCACTCCCCCTCTACTCGAGCACGCTGCCTCTCTCCTCTCTCTAATGGCGAAGCTTTTTCTGTGTCTTTTGCTCCCGTCACAGCTCGTTGCACACCCTTTCGATCATCCGCACGTCACCCTTCCTTCCCCCCTCGCAGACGCGGTCTCTTGAAGAAAGAATGAAGGAAGGCCGGGCTGGGCCCTCTCTTTAAAGTCCAGATGGGCTATTGAGGACAACAAAAGGAACAGACGAAATCGGCTCAAAGGGAAGTGAGTTGGATGCATGGGCTAAAAGAAGTAACAGAAATAAAAGAAAGGGGTCGGCCACGTGGACTTGGCGGGCGTGAAATTTGCCAAAGAGAATGGTCTCCGAATTTTATTACCATTTTTTTATCTCTATTTTTTTGTCCAGTTTTTTTGCTATTTATCTTTTTCTATATTTTTTTATATTTGTGCGAAATAAATAGATATTTAAAATGTTGATAAAAATTCGGGTGTCAATGATTTCCGAGGCAAATTGAATATTGGTTTTGATGTGAATGTTGCTAATTGTTTGCTTAACTTTGAGAGTGCATATGGTGAATGGTTGAATGACAAAACCGGCACTCATGAGCAGGTACCCGAGAACAATGGTCTAAGGAGGCGGCGGTTGAATAGAGCCAGTGGTGATGATAGGCTCCGGTCTTTAATCTTTTGTACTAGCCTTAGATTAGTGTAGTCTTAATTAGGCTGGTTTAGACACTTGTCAGTAATTATCCTAGGTTATAGTTAATAAAACCAATTTAGACTTAGTCTTGCATTTTAAATAAATGACTAGGGTAATCTAGCCTAAGCTTCACCTTAATCAATTCATTAGACTTAGGCTCGCCTTGGTGTCAAATGGTAAGCTTCCCAAGGATCATGTCTCAAGACTCAATAACAAGGCATTGTATATTCTTCGTTTGACTTTGTATTAGGCTTTACATTTTCGCACTTCAATAGATGCTTTGAATAACCTGGGTGTTTACATGTTGCACCACCTTTTGATGCCTTGATTGTTAATTGCTTTACTAGAATAAGATATGAGTAGAGTAGACTTTCAATTAACCCTATAAAAACATTTGCATGCTTATTAAGTGGATTGATGCCTTTGGGATTATGAGTGGCCACTTAGATAACACACTTTCAAGTTAGGTACCCCAAGGGCCTACTAGTTTAAACAAACCTCCGAACTTAGAAATTTTGGTTGCGTAGGAATCAAGACGACACTCCAACATTTCAATTGGTTTCTAGCCAACCCTAAATGACTAGTGCCAACACCTAGAACTATTAGGTTGTTAAAAGAACTTTAAAATGAAACATCTAACGTCATGCGAGGTATGGGTTTTAGGAAACCCGTGCTCATAATTGATGGACCGTTTGGATCCTTAGAATCATTTGATTCGATGAACCATCTAGATCGTCTTACAACCAATATTGCTAAATCTATTCCCCGATGGACCCTGGGAGAGTGGGTTGCGATAAGATAAACTGGATGTTTTACTATTGTTAACAGTAGAACCAACTAGCAATGTGCGACTAGACCAATTCCATCCAAGAATAGAGCCAAACCACAAAAAAATAGGTCCAGGAAAAGGTTCCCATTGGAAACAATCCGAGAATCCCCATCCTGGAACTAGACCGAACTTTTGGAATCGGTTTCGGAATAGGTTTTATAAGCTAAAAAGCCAAAACCCTAACTTCTTTGAGTTAATACCACGAAAAATCTTAAATTGGTACACATGTGATAAATTTATCATAAACAAATTTTTGAACATGAAAAAATCTAAACTGATACACCCATGACAAATTTACCAAAAATAAATTTTGTAATCACCAAAATCCTCAAATTGATATATTTGTAACAAATTTACAAAAAAAGAAAACTAATTATTTGACTATCAAAAGCCCAAATTAGTATATTTATGACAAATTTATCAAAAATTAATTTTTTAACCACTAAAAACCCTGAACTGATACACTCGTGACAAAATCCACCCTCTGTTAGTTTTTGTTAAGTTTTACTATCAAATTATTAAGTTGAATGACATGTGGCAGTTTACGGGTGTATCTATTTGAGGGTTTTACCTTTCATTTGTCACAAATATATTAGTTTTGCGATTTTTTTGTGATATTAATCCAATTTAATGGATGGTATAATTATTGTAAATATACTAGTTTTAGATTTTTTATGGTTAAAAAATTAGTTTGGAGTAAATTTATGATAGGTGTACTAGTTTTGAGTTTTTTGTTATATAAAAACTATCTATTGCATGTCTACTAGTTTGAGACTTTTCGTGGTCAAAAAAATTTTGGGTAAACTTATCATAAGTATATCAGTTTTAGGTTTTTCGTGGTCAAAAAATTAGTTTGAGGTAAAGTTGTAACATATGTACTAATTTGGGATTTTTTATGGTATTATCCCAATTTTCTTTTTCTCTTAAATTTTAACCTCAACATTCATTTGTCCTTTGTCCTTTATTGAACTCATCGCCAGTCTTTCCTTTTTTCCTAAATTTTTATGGATCAATAGGGAATGAAGTTTTATAATATATATATTTTATTTTATGTGTTTAAACTTTTTATTGTTTATAATTGTACTTAACTATGTTTTCCACCTTATATATTGTTGTTTTTTGGTAGATAGGGACTTTTGTTATTCATCTCTTACTTTAAATCATTTTATTGCTTATAATCTCATATGATTTTATAGTAAAAAACGACCAAAAAAGAAACAAAAGGAAAAGGTAATCAGGTAGATCCTAATCCAGGTTCCAGAATTTGTTATAAGGAAACAGGTAGATATTAGGGTCAAAAAATTGGAAACTGGTTGTTGACACCTAAATTTTGACTAAGTACTAAAATTAAATTGCATAGAAAATTAGGGTTCAATTTGACCCTAACAAAAAAGATTTTTTGCATCACCTAAGTATTAATATTATTTGCATTTACTAAGTTTGATTTTCCTATTTATTTTCCCTTATTTTCGAGTAAAAATTAAAAAAAAAAAAAAGACACAGGCCCACGGTAAGGCTGGCCCAGCCCCCTTCTTTTCTTCTTATCCGCGCCAGCCCAAGGCCCAGCCCAGGGCCCAGCCCCTTTCATTTCCGGCCCGGCCCGGCCCCCTCCATCTTCTTCCTCCCTTCCTCTTCTTCCCTGCACGCGAGTAGCAGGAGAGCAGGAGCGGAAGACGGAGGCCGACGACGACAAGGACGTCTCGCATGCGCCATCAATGCCGCCGCGCGAGATCCGGCGCAAAACCCGGACGGAAGAGACGTCTTGGTGGAAGCTTTCAATGCCGAGCGGAGAAGAGGGGATGGGACGCCGGTTCGATCGAGCGAGAGCCCGGCTGGGTGCCGAGGACCGCCGGTCGGAGTACCTCCGTCGACCGGGCTGCTCGCCTATAAATAGAGGGGTCGAGCAGCAGCAAAAAGACAGCAACACACAGCAAGACAGAAGCAAAAAACAGGAAGAAAGAGAGAGATCTGAGAGAGAAGTGAGATCTGAGAGGGGAGGAGAAGCAGGAGCTCGGAAGGCTTCCTTGGAGAGACATCCAGGAGGCCGGTTCCGAGCAACCGCCGATCCGAGAGAGAGAGAGAAATCGGAGGCAGGCGGGGGCGGAGGCAGATCTGCCGAGAGAAGCAGAGATCTGTGAGAGCAGAGGGAGAGAGACCGTCGGTTTCCCGTGCCTGAGTCACGGCCGACGGCTCGCTGCATGCTTCCTTCCCCAGATCGAGTCCTGACGCCGCCGCTGAAGGCGCCGCTCGCCGCGTCGCACTCGCTCGCCGCATCTGAAAGCTGCCCGCCTGGCCCAACGCCACCACCGCTCAACCACCCCCCGACGCCGCTTGTTCACCAGCTCCCGTCGTAAGCCGCGCCCAAAACTGTCGTCGTTTTGTCTCACGACGACCTAGCTGCTGATCTCGGTCCAACCTCCCCAGCCTCTCGTCTTCACCAACCGTCGCCTCTGCTTCAGCCGGCCGTCGCCCTTGCTTCCGCCAGCCGTCGCCCCTGCTGCCTCTTTCCGCCTCATCATCGCGTCAGCTGGTCTTGCGACAACCGCCGCCGCTCGCCGTGGCCGGGCGGGGAAGCGCTTGGCCGTCTCCCATCGGCGCCGCGGAGAATCTGCAGAGAGGGGGCGGAGCAATCGGGTCATGACCGGGTCGGACCCGTCGACCCGGCCGACCCGCTAGGGTTTGGTTTTGTGGTCTATGGGCTGAGATACATTATGCCTATTGGGCTTATTTTGCTTCCTTGGGCCAGACTTTATTTTATTTGGGCTTGGGCTTTGACTAATTCCTATTTGATTTGCAGGTTTATCCCTTGGGCTTAACGAGTTGGGCCCATGAATTGGATCCGATCCAGCTCATGTTTGGGCCGTGCGCCCGGGCTGAGTTCGACCGGGTCGGACGAGAAAGTCCGACCGGATCCCTTTATATTTTTATAATAAATACAAAAATAATATATTATTATTATTATTATTATAAAAATATTTTCTAAAATAAAAAAATAAAAAATATTTTTTTTTTCCAGAAAAATCCGAAAATCCGAAAAATAGTTTATATTTTTCCAGAAATATCAAAAAATCCAAAAATATTTTATATTTCACATTTTCTAAAAAAAGAAAACCAGAAAATTCAGAAATATTTTATATTTTCTAAAAATCAGAAAAACCCAAAAATATTTTATATTTTCCAAAAAGAAAGGGAAAAAGCCAAAAAATGTTTGTTTCAACAATGCATGAAAAATCTTTGAAAAAGGCAAAAATATCAAACCTGAGGGTTTAAACAAGATTAGGTACCGGAAGGGCATTAGTGATTAACTAGTGTAATCAGTCCCCGATCCTAGTTTTTCTGTTTGCGCGGGGGTAAAATATTTCTCCGATATTTTACTTGGGTTTCTAATCGACCCACCCCAAATTGATTAGTGGCGACTCCTTTAAATGAAATTGAATTGCATGTTAAAAACTCGAACTTTAAGTCGTGAATTGGTGGGCTTGGGAGAGCCCTGGCTAAAGCCATGATGAAAGGCGTTCAACCGAGCCATTAGCCTCCCGGGACGCGAAGAGGAGGTCGCGATAGCTTGGCGACTCCACTGGGGACTTGTTTTTGTGGACTTAGGCCATTTTCTCTTGTTTAAATATTTTCCTAACTTGGGTATTTTTTTTTTTGTGTGCAGGTATACTAATTTTGTTGAAATAATTTTTTGTGTATAAATTATTGTGCATGCTTTAAATGTTTTAGCACTACACTATGGCACACACAACCCTGCCGTCGGACCTGGGCCGCCATAGGATACTTTAGGATGGTGTTAAGAAAGATACGGCCTTGAACGCGAGACTGCGATGTAGGGGCTGCCTTTCTTTTCCCCGAAATTTTAGGAAGAGCCGAGGTTGAGAGGATTTGGCATGAACGCGAGACTGTGTCGGTCAGATTACCTTTTAACCTCACTATGTCTTTTTAGTTAGAAATCGAACCACACATATCATGTGCATGTCTGTGTAATTGTCATCGATTTCCTCTGATTAAGTAAGTTTTCTATCATTGTGCTTTGCAATTTACTTACTTCCTCTTGTGCCTTGGTCAGTCCATGATTAATTTTGTTTAGTTATGATTTTAATGCCATGATCATCCCTTTATTTTAAAAAAGAAAAAAATTTTGCAAAAAAAAAAATGTTCAATTCATGCCTTTATTTCCCCGAATTGTGCCGTGAATTTCTTGTTTGAATTTCTTTTTTTCAAAAATTTCCCGTGCCTTAAAAAAGAAAAATAGTGCAAAATCAAAAAAATTGCAAAAAAGAAAAAGTTCAATTTATTAAAGATTTAAAAAAAAATTGTGAAAAAATGTTCAATTCATGCCTTTATTTCCCCGAATTGTGCCATGAATTTCTTGTTTGAATTTCTTTTTTTTTTTCAAAAATTTCCCGTGCCTAAAAAAAAGAAAAATGGTGCAAAATGAAAAAAAAAACTTGTTTAAATGTTTTCCTAACTTGCGTTTTTTTTCTTGCAGGTAAATACTAATTTTGTTGAAGTAAACTTTCCTGTATAAATTATTGTGCATGCTTTAAATGTTTTAGCATGACACTGTGGCACACACAACCCTGCCGCCGGACCTAGGCTGCCATAGGATATTTTAGGATGGTGTTAAGAAAGATACGCCTTGAACGCGAGACAGCGATGTAGAGGCCGCCTTTCTTTTCCCCGAAATTTTAGGTAGAGCCGAGGTTGAGAGAATTTGGCACGAACGCGAGACTGCGTCGGTCATATTACGTCTTAACCTCATTATACATTTCTAGTTAGAAATCGAACCGCACGTATCATCCGCATGTCTGTGTTTATTGTGATCTTTGAGAGTGAGGTAATTTCTTAACCCTTTTTATTTGGTTATTTACTTACGTTCCTAGACCCATGGCAATTGAGGTCAGTCTTTGAAGTCGCTTGTTTTATATGCGATGGGTAGACACGGCGTCCAGTTCATTCCTGCTCCCAAGAAAGAGCTCCTTTGTTGATTAGGTCAAAATCATCGAAGATAGAATCAGCCATCTTCTCCCATTTCTCCAAATTAGTATCCACTCTAGAGTCATGCAAGTGATCCCCCATTTCTAGTGTCCTAAGACCTCCACTTTCATACTTGGCAAATTTGAGCTTTCCCAGCTCTGGACAAATATAGCATTACCATTGGAATGCCTCTAGGAAATGAGCTTGTGTCAACCCGGTAATTTGGCTAGCTCGATTTTATAAAAAAAAAAAATTGTGACTCCTTTGGTAAGAAGGGTTTTTTAGGCTAGTTGGGGTGCTTGCCCACTATCGTTTATAGTTGATTTTTTTTTTTAAAAAAAAACAACCCATGGAAAAAAAAGAAAAAAGAAAAGCAAAATTTTTCTCCTGGCCTTCTTTGGGTTCATCATCATTTCACGTCGAAAAAATGCTATAAATCCTTCAATTGCATGGGTTGTCAATCAAATTTGTGCCGGGTTGAATTTTTGTAAACATGGTTTTACCAGAAGCATTCCTGTCCCTCAATCGTTTCAAAGAAAACACAGAAAAATCTTGAGGGCTGCCCCGGAAATTTTACAAATGTGATCTTTTCTCATATCAAAGGATTCGGGCATTAAGATTTTCATGCACTCACTGCAAATGTTTCAAATCTTAGAAAAATATGTCCTCAGTAGGATATACTCTTGTTGGTTTAATTTCCTAAGCGAGCCTTGTTCCCAAGGCATTCTTATGGTGTGCTAAATTGTTTAGAGAGGGGGAAGCTCACTTTGCACTGAAAAATCAACAACCCGATCCCATTACTTGGTTTGGCCAGGATCACTTCATATTATCCCTATGGGGTGGCTTGTCGATACGGGGCCTTCTAGGAGATCCCTCCACTTTTTAGGCCCGGTTTGTTCCCAGTCCTTTTTACTCACATGAGCCAAGACTACTTAAAAGAAAGCCGCATCATCAGGATGCATGGACAAAATGCCACGTTGAAAGGGTCATCATGCCTAGGAGATTGAGAGGACAAGAGAAGGCTCATCATGCCTCCCCACTCTACGTTCTCAATCACCGAGTCCTTGGCAATCTGCAATCAGTAGTCCCAAATGTGATTGACAAGCCAGCCTAACAAGAGCAGATCGAGTCTTTCGAGTGGAGTTCAGGAATGAGCTGGACACGTGTCTTTGGGCTAGTCCCAAAAAGCAAACAACTTTGCAAGACCGAGGCTCCTCATCGCATATAAAATGGCGGTCATATCCCCCATTTTTTTAGGAAATTTCATTTCATTTCTAGTCCTACTGTTTAGGGACTCTTGTTTAATATCTAGTATTTCAATTCTATCATTTCAATTCCAATTTTAGATGATTAGGAACGTCTTGTCCTTGGAATCCTCTTTTGATAAATAAAAACAACTGGACCGTTGCCATGGGTCAATCTTCATTTATCTCGTGCTCACACATGCCTTTTTGCGATAACAGGTGATCATGAATTGCCAACCACCAGCCATCCGTGCATGGCCACATGCAATTGCGATCGATCGGGGTGATGTGCAAAATGGTCTTACTAATATTGAAGATGACGTGGGACAAATCCCCATTGTCCTTCAACAACTCTCGAGGCAAATGGAGTCTGCTCAAACTAGGCCTAATCTCGTGACTGCCTTATCACGAGAGAAAACACTTTTGTCACTGCGGGACATGCCAAAAGGTGACCAACAGAGCAGACATTTTGCGAGGATCATGAGTAAACTAAATGAACTACGGGATCAATACCCCCTTGATCTGTCTAGCTACGCTGCTGTCAAAATCTCAGAGGAGCTTAAGGTGCCTGAATGTGAGGCATTCGCCAATGCTTGTCACCTGGAAAGCTACCTGCAAGCTTACCTGGTCCAAAGGATGATTTGATCATACCAATCAAATCTGATTGGCCCCGCCTAGAGATGGTACATAATGAGGAGAATCACTCTTCTCAAGACTTGGGAGGAATTGACTGATATTTTCCTTAAAGAATATGACATTGACGTCAACATCACCCCACCTCACAAGGAGCTTGTAAAGCAAGGAAGTGATAAGGGAAAAGTCCGTCATGGCATGTACTGCAGCAGAAAGAGACTTGACTGCCCATGATGGCCCAGAGCAGAAGAGACCAATAGGAAGAAACTTCGAAGCGGTTCTGTATGACAGAAGGGCCACCAAACATTGCTCCATTAATGGGAAGCTTCCTACCAGGAGAGGTAAAGAACCCGAAGACATGGTTAAAGTTGTAAAACCCATCCAAAATCGAGGCACCATGACGCTGCTTCCCAAACTTACTGTGAGAGCTAAGGTCCTAAGGGCACTAGCACCCATCAACCTAGGGAATGAAACTCCACCGTCTCCCGGTGCCTTTGACAAGCTCAAGTTAGCGTAGATGAAGGGCTTTACTCAAGAAGTCAGGACGAGGTGTCAAGAAGGGAAAGCTGGAACGATCCAAGCCAACGCCCGCCACCAAACAGGGGCAAAGTCCGACAGCCAAAGAACTGCCACGCCAAGGCTTTGAACATCACCTGTAGTATAGTCTTATGGAGAGTTGCCAATTCTATACAGATGAAGACGACCATTCACAGGGTAACCAACTCTCGCTTGCA
Source organism: Angophora floribunda (assembly GCA_014182895.1). NCBI lineage: Eukaryota > Viridiplantae > Streptophyta > Magnoliopsida > Myrtales > Myrtaceae > Angophora > Angophora floribunda. The sequence goes on along the minus strand of CM024709.1, from coordinate 32,344,950 downwards.
TACGGACCCCGGGGTTTGCTAGTTGGAGGAACACTCGCCCTTCATGATTTAGTTTCCAATGGGCTGCTGAATTTGTCACCCAACCATCAGGGTAACGCAGATGCCTTATTCTCAGTAGGAAATTCCGACCCCAAAGAAAGCGATGAGATGATCTCAGAAGAATCCAGCTTCCCTGAAGCAACAGAATTTGATGCCGCCATGAAAAGATTGGCAACACAACAAGAGGAATGGTTCCTTAACCAAGATGAAGCAGGCCCATCTCACCTTAACAAGATGGTGATCCCCGAAGGAATGGAAATTGCTGATTTCCGTAAATATGACGGTACAACTTGTCCCGTGACCCACTTGTAATATTTCCAAGCCAAAATGAGTCGGTGAGCCAACCAGGCACCGTTCATGATTCAGGCCTTCCAAGAAAGTCTTACTGGGTCCGCATTGCAATGGTTCTTCTTGTCAAAGACCTGCCTCGTGCATGATTGGGATGTGCTGTCTTCTACATTCCTACATCAATACCAAGACAAGATAGGATTTGCGTTCCCCCACAAGAATTTGGGTCACGTCAAAAGAGGACCAATGGAGAATTTCCGAGCTTATGCAGAAAGGTGCGAAGCTTTCGTGATGCAAACTATTCCTCGCCTTGGCGGAGGAGGAAATGATGAAGCTGTTCATAAAAGCTTTGCCTCGTAAGCTTCGTTCCTGGTTGCATGGAATGCACTTCCATAACTTCAACGAAGTGGTCCACTCGTGCGAATACTTCGAGTCCATCATGGGCAAAGAACTCAAAGGCATTTGATTTGGGGGTCAACAACAGTAGCTATCAAGTTCCTCCCTTTCACATGAGCTTTCATGGGTTTCAGTTTTCTTATGATTTCCTGTTTCCATCCTATCTAGTGTGTTAGGCTGCGCATGGTAACCATTCTATTTCTGTTTCTGGAATAGATTTCTATTCCGACCTATTTCTGGAATAGAAATCCGTTTGGTAAAAAATTTCTCATTTCTATTTCTGGAGCAAATTTCTATTCCAGAAATAGGTTTGGAACAGAAATCAGAAACAAAAATTTTTTGATTTCTATTTCTGGAATAGAAATCAGAAATTGTTTTTCTCTTTCTTACTTCTCACTTGAAGAAATTTTTTTTCGTCCGTCGCTCACCACCACCACCCTTGCCCACCGCCGGCCCTCGGATGCCGCCGCCGGTCGCCAGTCGCCCGCCGCCGGTCCCCGCTCCTCCCATTATCACCGCTACTTAGAAAAGTAAAATTTTTTTGATTATCAAACGAATTTCTATTCCAAGAATAGAAATTTTTTGTTGTTATCAAACGCGTTTTTTGACTCAGAAACTCATCCAGAAATAGAAATAGAAAAATCTATTTCTGTTCCAGAAATGATTTCTGGAACAGAAATGTTATCATTCGCACCCTTACTGTTGCATTTTCCATTCCAGTAATGTAATTTGTTTCACTAGTGAATGTACAGTTTCAACATTTCATTTTGAGAGCATGAGGGGGTACCCCAAACTGGCCCAGTGATGTTATCCAACCATGTCATCCGAAGAGAATCCTAAGGGCTGGGCTTTCTCATGTTTCCTCCAAAACATGCTTGTGAAATCAAAAGCATTTCATTACAAATTTTTTTTTTCAAAAAATGTGTCAAATTTAACACTGTTTGTTTTTCTGATTTACTTATTTCGTATCTCAGAACATCATCCCCTTGAAAAAAAGGGGCATTTGAAACCAGTACATCAAGTCCCAGGGATATGGACTCAACAAATTTATGAGTATTCTTCCAAGAAAACCGGGGCAAACAGATAAGATTACTCCATTTATAAAATGGTATGTCTTGCTTCCTAACATGATCTTAGGAATGATGCTTTCTTCCTTTTCATTTGCAGGGAACAAAAGACAGGACGTAATAGGTATATGCACACGATCAAACTCGAAACATATAGATCGTAGTAGCTCAAGAAAAACTTCCGTGAGACATTTCCTTCATGCTGCTTTTGGCCTCCCCATCTCTCGAGTTATCTCGGCAAGCCGTACCTAAAACTCGCACGTGCTACCTCCCATCGGTGCAAGCCTAAGCAATGGGTTCTTTCTCGCAACATACTCCAAGAGATCGAGCATTGCAATTTCATAGGCCGAACGTTCAACTTCGGTAAATCGGAAAGCACCGAAAATGAACTCATTCACTTCCCTTTAATTGGCTACCGTCAACAGGAGAAAATCCAGAACTTGAGGCAAATTCCGACCATCTCCCCCGATGATGACTTTCGTTCCGAGACACATGCTCTGTGAAGAAGTGATTACCGACAGAAAATTGGAGGTTTTGATCATCCGTCTCATATTCCATAGAAGCTTGAGGCACATGACTTTGCCCAACGCTGTTGATATCCAACAACAAGAGAGGAAAAATTTCCACAGAAGTAAGGCGTTGAAGATGGATCGACCATCATTGGCCATTCGTTTAGGGCCATGGGCAAGGAGGGCCAACCAAAATGAAGCACCAAATTGTTCCAGGAGGACGAGCATTGCAATTTCATAGGTGGGACGTTCAACTTCGGCAAATCAGAAAGCCCAGAAAATGAACTCATTCGCTTCCCCTTTGAATTGGCTACTATCAACAGGGAGAAAATCCAAACAGTTGCGGCAAATTCTAACCACCTGTTCTAGATGATGACTTTCATTCCAGACACATGCTCTACGAAGAAGTGATTACCTACAGAAAATTGGAGGTTTTGATTGTCCATCTCAGATTCCATAGAAGCTTGAGGTACATGATCTTGCCCAACGCTGCTGATATCTAACAGCGAGAAAGGAAAAATTTCCACAGAAGAAAGGCGTTGAAGACAGATCGACCATTGTCGGCTATTTGTCTAGGGCCATGGGCAAAGAAGGCTGCCCAAAATGATGCGTCAAACCTTGGCAAGGCCATAGCAATCACCAACATTTAAGATGCCGAGAAGTCATCGAATACAAACTTTGCAAAAGGGGTAACTTGGTATCGTTTCCAATCCCCCCATCCAACTTTATTCCTAACATATTTTCTCTATTTTTGACAGGAAGCATCGGCTTTTTAAAAAAAAAAGAAGAAGAAAAGAAAACTGACTTGAAAGGTTAATTCAAGCCAACCGATACTGGTCAGCCAAGCACCTGGAGATGACCCATGCTAATTTCACCTGACTTGGTGTAAAAGGACATGTCATTTTAGCGGCTGGATCCATTAAAAAAAAAAAGTGTTCTATGGACACCGCCGGCGCTTTAGTCGAGTGGTATCCGGGATTGGAACGCCAAGGTTCGAACGGGGTTCGAATCCCAAGCGGCAATAGCCGCATGTGAAGAAAAAAAAAAAAAAAAAAAAAAAATATTAAAAAAGTTAAAAAAAAAAGGTTTTTTTTCTCTTTTCTTCTCCTTTTCTCTCTCTTTGCTTTTTTCTGGCATACTGAGATCGAAATTTCAGTATCTCATGCTCGCTTTAAGCATCAGGACCCTAGGTCTATCCAATCATTTTTAAACTGGCAAAGGGTAATGTTGTATCGTTTCCAGTTTTTTTAAACTCTGAAAAATTCATACATTAACACATTCCCTCTCATTCTCTGTAGGGTTATCTATCCACCAAAAAGTGTGGATGACAAGTGCAAATTGGCTAAAGGGTCATCTATCCGCCAAAAGTGTGGATGACAAGTGCAAACTAGCTAAGGGTAATGTTGTATCGTCTCCAGTTTTTCAAACTCTAAAAAATTCATACATTAACACATTCCCTCTTATTCTCTATAGGGTCATCTATCCGCCAAAAGTGTGGATGACAAGTGCAACCGGCTAAGGGGTTATCTGTCGCAAAAGTGTGGACGACAAATGCAAACTGGCGAAGGGTGATGTTGTATTGTCTCCAGTTTTTCAATTATGGAAAATTCATACACTAACACATTCCCTCTTATTCTTTATAGGTTCATTTGTCCGCCGAAGGTGCGGATAATAGAGCAGGAAGAGATATGTCAAACTTTGATGACGACATTGGATCAACACTTCCAAATGAAATGGCGTCCAATTTATCACCAAAATGGATAACAGGAATCTTTCGGGCCTTAATTTGCATTTGCTTTTGGCCCTACTCAGCAATTGATTTCTATGCAGGGACAAAAACAAATGTGCCTACCCAATCAAAGATGGGATTTTCAATCCTAACTGATCATTCATGTGTCATTCACCTTTGAGTAGGGACAATCCATGAACAGTCATTTTTTAATAATCCCCCTATGTTTAAACACGTCTGCAGAGACAATTTTGCATCTCATGCTCTTAGAAAGTTTTTCTTTTGAGTAAATTTAAATCATTCTAAGGATGCAAACTCCTCCATGCTTAAAATGCTCCATGCCTTTTCAAAATGGATATTTCACGTGATGATTTTTGTCTATCTAAGTCATCGATTCCACTGAGGATTATCAAATTAAGCAGTTCAACGAATGATGTGAGATCGATTGAGCATGCTAAATGAGGAACATCAGGATGATGAAAGGCAAATCATGACCTACACACGGTCCCCTGATTAAACATTTGTGAGGTGAGCATAGGAAATTCTATGTCTATAGGGTAAAGAGTTCTCTCGCGAATGGTACGATGACCAAAGTGATGAGGGGCATTTCGTTTCTCCACCCTAAACACGACAGGTTATCCATTGCCTAACCCCTTTGAGCCTCATGCCATTGTGAAGTTTCTTTCATATTACCCCTGTCAAGAACCACCCCACATTGGGGCAGATTGGAGGAAAGGACGGCATCACAAGGTGAGAAAATAGATAGAAATTTTCTTGCTTGAACTTGCATCAATCTTTGGGTGTTTTTATTCCATATAAACACTCACGATAATTTAAGTGCCCTAGAATGACGAAGAGCAATTTTCTTTCTATTCTACACACTTGTATCCATTGTACAACCCCATTGAGTTTGTAATTTCATTTCAACTCCCCACATTGGGGCAAAGAGAAGGTCACCATCGTTCAAGCAGTATAAGCCAAAGTGGCCGACTGCAGATGAAGACCCAAGAATCTAGAACAGTCTTGAAACAAAAAAAAAAAATGAATGAAAACTAGGGGCATGAAAAAGCAGTGTGCCTGGTAAAAGCAAGGCCAATGCCCTCAAGGAAAATGATCCTCAAGCAAAAAAAGAATCTCTACAAAGACGAACTCCATTGATGAGGAAGAAGATCGGTGACAACATCAAGATGATCACCACCTCTTGTACACATTTTTGAGCCTATGAATTCATTTGTCTCTCAACCTATGAGCCAAATTTACTTTGCGTCCCTTTGTAAAAGTCTCTTATGACTAGGGCACTTGAATTGACATAGGAGTTCATATGTTTATAAGCATTGCTCGAAGAAGTACGAGCAAGATCTTCCCTATCTCTTTTTCGTAGGGTTCTTGACTTGTAAACCCGAAGATGGTTGTGCAACATTCATTTCGATAAGCCTTGACCTTCATGGTCCCCTTTGCTAAACCTTTGACCAAGCCTACATTACGGTCCTGACAAAGACCTCTCAGATTGGTAAAGTCGTACCATTTGCAAGAATATTCGGATCTCTGTTGCCATAATGATAGTGAAAGGGTGAGATTCCTATGATCCCGCATCAATGGTCGGGATAAAATAGCCTTTTCAATGAGAGTGAGTGGAAAGCCCTTTTAGACTGAAGGTCCCTCATTTGACATGTTCAAGACATCCTCATTTTGAGTATGAATTGTCTTTCTGAAAAATTTTCCCTAGTGGGACTTTGGTGATGAAAACTGACAAAAAAATTTGTCATGCATGAACCCTATTTGAATTAAAAAGGTTTACAGTATGCACAAATTAGTTGCACAAATTGCATATTTGTCTGACAGGAGACATACTTCCAGAGCAGAGATATCATCAGGCCTGTAAACTACCAGGAGGTGGGAGACCTTCAGGAGTATTTGAGGTGCGTCACCAATATTCCAAATTTCCAGGAGGTGGGAGACCTTCAAGGATACTTGAGGCACGCCCTCGATATTCCCAACTTACCAGGAGGTGGGAGACCTTCAGGAGTATCTGAGGTTCGTCCTCGATATTCCCAACTTACCAGGAGGTGGGAGACCTTCAAGAGTATCCGAGGTTCGTCCTCGATATTCCCAACTTACCAGGAGGTGAGAGACCTTCAAGAGTATCCGAGGTTCGTCCTCGATATTCCCAACTTACAAGGAGGTGGGAGACCTTCAAGAGTATCCGAGGTTCGTCCTCGATGTTCCCAACTTACCAGGAGGTGGGAGACCTTCAAGAGTATCCGAGGTTCGTCCTCGATGTTCCCAATTTACCAGGAGGCGGGAGATCTTCACAAGTATCCGAGGTCCAGCCTCGATATTCCCAACTTACAAGGAGGTGGGAGACCTTCAAGAGTATCCGAGGTTCGTCCTCGATGTTCCCAACTTACCAGGAGGTGGGAGACCTTCAAGAGTATCCGAGGTTCGTCCTCGATGTTCCCAATTTACCAGGAGGCGGGAGATCTTCACAAGTATCCGAGGTCCAAATCGATATTCCCAGCTTACTAGGAGGTGGGAGACCTTCAGGGATACCTGAGGTGCATCCTCAATATTCCAACTTACCATGAGGTGGGAGACCTCTAGGGATATCTTAGGTGCATCCTCGACATTCCAACTTTCTAGGAGGTGGGAGACCTTCGGGGATATCTCAGGTGCGCCCTCGATATTCCAGATAATCAAGAGGTAAGTCACCTTTTCAAGCATATAAGGTAAGTCCCTCTTCATTGACACCGCGTGCTTCCATAGCCCGGAGCCCCTCTTTACCGACGTGGCGTGCCTCTGTGGCTCGAAGTCAGGTAATGAAAAAACTGGTGTCCTTGAGAAAAATCAAGCACTTAATAAGATTGTGTCTCGAGAAAAGTCGGTACATCCCTGAAAGAACTCAGGCAAGGAAACTAATGTCCTTGAAAAAGTCAGAAACCAAACAATTCTTTGCTTCTACAGGCGACCGGAGAATGGTCCGAGTCTTAGAAAGGCAATCCCCCGTCAAGGCGACCGAAGAATGGTTCGGGTCCTAGACAAACAATTCTTTGCTTCTACAGGCGACCGGAGAATGGTCCGAGTCCTGGAAAGGCAATCCTCCGTCAAGGCGACCGAAGAATGGTTCGGGTCCTAGACAAACAACTCTTTGCTTCTACAGGCGACCGGAGAATGGTCCGAGTCCTGGAAAGGCAATCCCCTGTCAAGGCGACCGAAGAATGGTTCGGGTCCTAGACAAACAACTCATTGCTACTACAGGCGACCGGAGAATGGTCCGAGTCCTGGAAAAACAATCCCCCGTCAAGGCGACCGAAGAATGGTTCGGGTCCTAGACAAACAACTCATTGCTACTACAGGCGACCGGAGAATGGTCCGAGTCCTGGAAAAGCAATCCCCGTCAAGGCGACCAAGAATGGTTCGGGTCTTAGACAAACAACTCTTTGCTTCTACAAAGGCGGCCGAGAATGGTCCGAGTCCCGAAAGGCAATCCTCGTCAAGACGACCGAAGAATGGTCCGAGTCCTGGAAAGGCAATCCCTCGTCAAGGCGACCGAAGAATGGTTCGGGTCCTAGACAAACAACTTATTGCTTCTACAAAGGCGGCGGAGAATGGTCCGAGTCCCGAAAGGCAATCCCCGTCAAGGCGACCGAAAAATGGTTCGGTCCTAGACAAACAACTCTTTGCTTCTACAGGCGACCGGAGAATGGTCCGAGTCCTGGAAAGGCAATCCCTCGTCAAGGCGACCGAAGAATGGTTCGGGTCCTAGACAAACAACTTATTGCTTCTACAGGCGACCGGAGAATAGTTCGAGTCCTGGAAAGACAATCCCCCGTCAAGGCGACCGAAGAATGGTTCGGGTCCTAGACAAACAACTCTTTGCTTCTACAGGCGACCGGAGAATGGTCCGAGTCCTGGAAAGGCAATCCCTCGTCAAGGCGACCGAAGAATGGTTCGGGTCCTAGACAAACAACTTATTGCTTCTACAGGCGACGGAAGAATGGTTCGGGTCCTGGAAGAGCAGTTTCCCCATATCATCAATCACAGGTACGTTTTCTATATTAGCATCAAATAAGGAAATATCCTGATACTTGCCAAAAACTCGGGGTTCACACCCCATATCACTATTTCCTGGTAAGTAACTGCAGGTATTTTTCTTATCCATTTTAATACGTATTATGCATTATTGCCATTTTTTTGCTTTGGACACTTGGTCCCAGGTTAGCTATCATCTATTGCATATGCATGGATAAAATTTAGGTATCCGTTCGTCTTTGAAGGCAACCTCTCGCGAACTCACCTTCAAAGAAGCGGTTTGCCGACACCTAAATTTTGACTCAAGATCTTAAAATTAAATTGCATAGAAAATTAGGGTTCAATTTGACCCTAACAAAAAGATTTTTGCATCACCTAAGTACTAATATTATTTGCATTTACTAAGTTTGATTTTCCTATTTATTTTCCCTTATTTTCGAGTAAAAAATTAAAAAAAAAAAAGACACAGGCCCACGGTAAGGCTGGCCCAGCCCCCTTCTTTTCTTCTTATCCGCGCCAGCCCAAGGCCCAGCCCAGGGCCCAGCCCCTTTCATTTCCGGCCCGGCCCGGCCCCTCCATCTTCTTCCTCCCTTCCTCTTCTTCCCTGCACGCGAGTAGCAGGAGAGCAGGAGCGGAAGACGGAGGCCGACGACGACAAGGACGTCTCGCATGCGCCATCAATGCCGCCGCGCGAGATCCGGCGCAAAACCCGGACGGAAGAGACGTCTTGGTGGAAGCTTTCAATGCCGAGCGGAGAAGAGGGGATGGGACGCCGGTTCGATCGAGCGAGAGCCCGGCTGGGTGCCGAGGACCGCCGGTCGGAGTACCTCCGTCGACCGGGCTGCTCGCCTATAAATAGAGGGGTCGAGCAGCAGCAAAAAGACAACAACACACAGCAAGACAGAAGCAAAAACAGGAAGAAAGAGAGAGATCTGAGAGAGAAGTGAGATCTGAGAGGGGAGGAGAAGCAGGAGCTCGGAAGGCTTCCTTGGAGAGACATCCAGGAGGCCGGTTCTGAGCAACCGCCGATCCGAGAGAGAGAGAAATCGGAGGCAGGCGGGGGCGGAGGCAGATCTGCCGAGAGAAGCAGAGATCTGTGAGAGCAGAGGGAGAGAGACCGTCGGTTTCCCGTGCCTGAGTCACGGCCGACGGCTCGCTGCATGCTTCCTTCCCCAGATCGAGTCCTGACGCCGCCGCTGAAGGCGCTGCTCGCCGCGTCGCACTCGCTCGCCGCGTCGCACTCGCTCGCCGCATCTGAAAGCTGCCCGCCTGGCCCAACGCCACCACCGCTCAACCACCCCCCGACGCCGCTTGTTCACCAGCTCCCGTCGTCAGCCGCGCCCAAAACTGTCGTCGTTTTGTCTCACGACGACCTAGCTGCTGATCTCGGTCCAACCTCCCCAGCCTCTCGTCGTCACCAACCGTCGCCTCTGCTTCAGCCGGCCGTCGCCCTTGCTTCCGCCAGCCGTCGCCCCTGCTGCCTCTTTCCGCCTCATCATCGCGTCAGCTGGTCTTGCGACAACCGCCGCCGCTCGCCGTGGCCGGGTGGGGAAGCGCTTGGCCGTCTCCCATCGGCGCCGCGGAGAATCTGCAGAGAGGGGGCGGAGCAATCGGGTCATGACCGGGTCGGACCCGTCGACCCGGCCGACCCGCTAGGGTTTGGTTTTATGGTCTATGGGCTGAGATACATTATGCCTATTGGGCTTATTTTGCTTCCTTGGGCCAGACTTTATTTTATTTGGGCTTGGGCTTTGACTAATTCCTATTTGATTTGCAGGTTTATCCCTTGGGCTTAACGAGTTGGGCCCATGAATTGGATCCGATCCAGCTCATGTTTGGGCCGTGCGCCCGGGCTGAGTTCGACCGGGTCGGACGAGAAAGTCCGACCCGGATCCTTTATATTTTTATAATAATATAAAAATAATATATTATTATTATTATTATTATAAAAATATTTTCGAAAATAAAAAAAAAAAAATATTTTTTTTTTCCAGAAAAATCCGAAAATCCGAAAAATAGTTTATATTTTTCCAGAAATATCAAAAAAGCCAAAAATATTTTATATTTCACATTTTCTAAAAAGAAAACCAGAAAATTCAGAAATATTTTATATTTTCTAAAAAATCAGAAAAACCCAAAAATATTTTATATTTTCCAAAAAGAAAGGGAAAAAGCCAAAAAATGTTTGTTTCAACAATGCATGAAAAATCTTTGAAAAAGGCAAAAATATCAAACCCGAGGGTTTAAACAAGATTAGATCTGGGAAGGGCATTAGTGATTAACTAGTGTAATCAAGTCCCCGATCTTGTTTTTCTGTTGCGGGAAAAATATTTCTCCCGATATTTTACTTAAGTTTCTAATCGACCCACCCCAAATTGATTAGTGGCGACTCCCTTTAAATGAAATTGAATTGCGGTTAAAAACTCGAACTTTAAGTCGTGAATTGGTGGGCTTTGGAGGCGCATTTCACAAAGATGAAAGCGTTCACTGTAGGCCATTAGCCTCCCGGGACGCGAAGAGGAGGTCGCGACACTAGTTATAATGGAATAGATTTTAAATTTTAACTCTGGAACCTATATATTTTGGAATTGATTACCCTTAAATCCAACAGTTACTCAAGGATTTGATAGGGGATTGTCATATAAGGATGCATGGCTTCGTATCAAGTCCGAGAGAAGTAATTGTGTTGGTGGAAACAAGAAGTGCCTCGCTTATTTACTCTAAATATATTTATTTTATTTAGTTGGGGATATGCATCCACGATCAAAGCTTTAGTGAATTGGGACTTCTTTGTTTCGGCCGTACAAAAGGAAATCGTGTGGGGCCAAATCAGAGAAAAAGGAAATACAGTAAAAGTCAGGGTTTTCGCTTTTAATGGGTTTCGTTCGGCGAGAGCCGCGAGCGGGTTTTCTTAAGAATAGCATAAGAACGTACGGACGTTAGTATGCAGCTCTCTCTTGGTTCGGCTTGAATGCCACTGTGCCGTGAGTTTTACATCTAATTGAGTTTGTTTATTTGTAAATATTTTAGGTATAGGCTTAAATTTAGGTAAAATATTCGAGCATATGAGTAATTATACTTATAATTCTCTTATTATAGTATTTGTATTTACACTCGAATATGTGAGTGTTTACAATTCAAATTATGTTGGACTTCAATTAACGATACAAATCAATGATAATAAAATATAATGTCGGAATTTAATCAACGACACTGAACCAAAATGGGGAGATATAACGTTAGAATTTAATCAACAATGATGCACTAGGATAGTGAGATATAAAAAGATGTTTCATCAAAATTGCTTCCGCAACAAAATATTCTTCACCAAAAGTCGTGCTTCGATTTTTGTTAAAGTGGATAAGGGTTCTACGCCAACTCCAAATAGTGGATATCTCATGCAATGTTAAATTTAACTTCTTTGATCCAAATAATACTTTACAATCTTGGACTAAGTTGGAATCTAATCAACACCAAGACTCGCAAGTTACAAAACCAAACTCGAACTATGTTGAAATTCAATCAACGACACAAGTCGAGAACAATAAAATATAATGTCAAAATTTAATCAAGAACACTTGCTAGGATAGTGAGATACAACATTGGAATTTAATCAACCATGATGCACTAGGATTTAGAAACATGCTAGAATCTAATTGACGATGGGAATTTGAAATCTATAGCTAGGAAAATTAAGGAGCAGTGCAGGAAAAGTAAAGATAAAAAGATAACGTTTTGATTAATTTATCAGGGGTCTTTCTCTAGATGACCGGTATTATTTATAATGAAAACTGGATAGCCGCTTGGCCGTTGTCCTTTGACAACCACTCTTGGCTTGTCCACGTTCCTTTTTTTTTTCCTCGCAAATCACTTTGCTTACTTTTCATATAACCATCTGGATCATGCTCTTGGGATTATATAGCTATCAATGATCGTTCCATGGCTCGGTTTTCAAATAGCAACTGCTCCTTATAATGCGCATCTTTAGTGCCTAATATTTTTAGCACCTTGAGTAATATTTGAAGTGTTTTTAACGAAAAATTTGTCACCAGAGTTCATTCGGGCAGCCACCAACCGTTCGTCATCATATTTCAATAACTGGACAGGTGGCATTTTCTTATCTTGCCATCAAACACCAAGTAGTTATCTTTGTGCTCATTGATAATCCACCATGTATCAAAAACTACCGATGTCATATGCACGTGACTATAGCCTGCTTTTGTCCCATGATCAGCACATGATGATAGGGTCAATTTTGAGTGTCAACAATTGCAACAAATACCTTGCAAAACCTTTTCCGCATTGGATGATAGTAAGTTTCACATTTACTTTGCTTAACACGTTGATGTTCTTTTTCCCTTTCTAGCAATTTATTTATTGCTTTGTTTTATTAATTGTTAAATTCTTGCTAGTGCACTCACATGACTACCTTTCATATGTTAGTGTTTCATAATTAAAAGTGATCGAGATTGCTTGCAAAATATTTTTGAAATCCAAGAAAAAAAAAGTATTGAAAGGGGGTTAAATTTAGTGTACCTAAGTACTTGTATCCATGATATCTCTAGTTCACATAAGTGAAACATTCTCCCTTTCTAACCGACTCATAATAGATGAGCGATGATTCCTAAATGAATTAACTCGCATGTTTAATTGATTAAAATAAAATCTCAAAGTTGCCATTGGTATGAAATTATGAGATTCTGCGCCAAGTATAAGCTTAGTAATCCATTAGCTTTCCCTTCATGGTTCACCTTGGAAAAAGGCCATGACAATCATGTCTAGAACTAGGAAGACTAGGAAGTTCAGCGGGGTTTAGCAACAGCTTGCCCAAATTTCCTTGAGACTTGTTTTGCACTGGGCACCTATGCACAACACAATTTAAATAGTAGGATGCCGCAAGAGGCAAACCAAGGATAGTACCAGGTCATACAAACTTAACCCCTGCATTTCCAAAGAAATTCCCTATTCTTTCTCATCTATCACTTCAAATTGAATTCGGCAGTCAATGCTTGGAGTCATAAAATAGGGATCATTGGAATGGTAAGTACTACTGAACTAATGTGATAAGAATCCTTCACTTTTTCTTGCTGCTGATAATAGCCCTGTGCAGAAAAACGAAAACGGAGGAAGGAAAGAGACAGAAAGGAAACAAAATTGCATACGAAAAACTCAACTATTTGAGAACATAACAAATGAAAACACAAAAGTGACCCCTGCCAATCATGTGACGGCAAGGACGGCAAAACTGAACCAGTTGCATAGATGATGGAACAAGCAAATTCAGAAATGCTCTGATAGTTTGAGATAAATTCAATATAGAGACCATAGATACAAGGAGTAAACTACGATAAGAACGTTCAGATACATGCTGTCAAAAGAGTAGTGTCTCCAACCGTGTATGGACACCAAAAAAAAAGAAAAAAGAACATAGAGTAGTGTCTTCCATTTAGAAGATCTCTCTTTATTTGTTGATTACTCGTACACTTCAAGTTCAAGCTCTTCAGAAGCATAGCTTGATATCATTCATAATCACATGCAAAATTCGGAGGCTCTGACATCAATAGTTATGTAATCCGTCAAGAACAGTTTGACAAAGTCAACATTCTCAGTTGCCCACTTACACCTTTAAGCCCGCACCGATAAGAAATTTCAAAGACATACCTTAGTTTTACACCTTCAAGATTAAAGCATGACATACACAGGATAATCTGCATTTTGTCCATAACAAGGTCTGAGCTAAAGCAAATTTATGGAACCGTCTGCCAAACGATCTTATCATCTAACTCATGGATGTGGAGAAATACTTGCCCATTATCTCTGGCGAGCACGTGAGAAATTCTTGTGTATTTTAATCTCAAGATTCTCAAAGAGAACAATCCCCTAATGTTGCAGTGTCCCCTCAAACTTCTGCAATGAGTGAAATCCAACTCTTTAAGCTTCTTAAGATCTTTTATGGCTTCAGGAAATCCTTTTAGGTAAGTAGCGACCATCTTTAGCACTTCAAGATTTTCCAGATACTTGACAGAAGGAGGTAATTCCTTAATTAAGGTGTCCGACAGGTCCATTTCCTTTAGCAGAGCAAGCTCTCCAATGACAGCTGGAAGTTGTCTTAGGTTTTTGCAACTTCTTAAAGTAAGCTTCCGAAGATTCTTTAACAATTCGATGGAATCAGTGACTTCACACAATGCTTCACATTCACAAGCACTGAGAATTTCAAGTGCTGGCAAAGAGCCTTCCTCAAAATGAAGTCTCTGAATTTTAGTTCCATCAATGAGAAGCTCTTTCAATGCTTTCATGGAACATAGAGCTTGTGGCAAATGCTTAAACAATTTGCAACGCTTCATGTTTAAAGAAACTAAATTCTCAAAGTTAGAAATGGATTTCTGAATTGTTGGGCTGAATAATAAACAACCTTCGAGGATTAAGCATTCCAAATGCCTTGAGGCAGGGAATTGCATAGATCCATTGATCCAAGTACAATGTTTTAGGTTCAAGACTTTCAAACTCCCAGCCTTCTGCAAAAACAACATGATTCGTATGTTAATTTACTACTTCAACTACAACTCTAAAGATAAAGTGCAGGGTGCATTTGTACATAAAAATAGAGCACAAGCACATATAGGCTTTACCTCCATCAAATGTTTCCAGTCTTCTGAATTCAATTTGACTGAGCTTGTACATAAGTTAAGAATAACCAGGTTTTCCATTTTGAATGCAAACAGCTTATATTTATCATGGCATCCATGCCAATCAAGCCATACTAGGTTCGGAAGAAGATTCTCAGGATTTCCATCAATATCAACATTGTCCAACTCAAGAAACCTTAGATTCGATAGATGATGAAATACTTCACCATCAACCTGAATAGCACGGGTTACACGAAGAGCTTTAACCTTGCTAGTACCCTGCCAATTTGTTGAGAAAATGGAAGTGTGAAATTCGAACAAAGAATTATGCAATGAAACAGTAAAATAATTGGAGGAAAACTTGACAAGAATATTGGAGAAAACTCAGTGCGATTTTACCTTCTTTTCACGCAATGTTGTTTGGACATCTTCATAATCCCACACCCTGCTGCGCTGCCGGGGGTCTTCATCTTCCTTCTTGACAATTTCTCTTCCCAGGAATTTTAGTTGGCCGTGCATCAAAAATTCATTCTTTTCTCCAATTTTTAGAAAAGACGTGCTTTGAAGCTCATCAACACCTATATCAGGGCTAAGCTTACGAGCAGCCCACATGTAATAGGGGATTGTCTTTTCAACCCCTGTAAAGAAACATGCTACATCAAGGAAAATTTCCCTTGCCTTTTTGCCCAGATGTTTATAGTATGCCTCCAACATTCGTTCCACTTTTTCTTGCAGCTCTCCTTTTAAGTCATCCAAAGTCTGTCTCCATCTATTTTCGTCCTTCCCATTCAAATATCTTCCCACAATATCAATAGCAAAAGGAAGATTTCCGACAGCAGAAATGATTTCCCTCGACATTTTATAGTCATTCTTAAGGGGATGATCCAGTCCAAAAGCACACTTATGGAAAAGTTCAAGAGCATGATTTTCATTCATAGGTAAGATCTCATGGTCATGCTTATACGAAATGACTTGGTCCTCACTCGTTTGAATCCGGTAAATGTCTTTTCTTCTGGTTGTGAGGATGATCCTACTTCTTGGACCAAACCAAGTTAGCTCAGCCAATGGTTTGATTTGTTCGAAGTCGTCCACATCATCCAGAACAATGAGCACTTTGCTTTCTTTGAATAGCTGTCGTATCATTTTGGTACCTTGATTGGGGGATTCCACAATTGAAGAATCTCCTCCTCTCTTGAGGTCACGAATTAACCTATTCTGCAGAGATACCATTCTTTTCTCTTCAATCTCGTCCCGAACATTTTCAAGAAAACTACAACCTTCAAAGAGGTGACTGATTTTGTTGAATAGCACCTTTGTGAGAGTGGTTTTGCCAACCCCAGGCAGACCCCATACTGCAAACACCCATCTCCCCGTCATCTCCCGTTCTTTGACAACTAGTCCATCCTCATAAAATCCAAGCTTTCGCATCATCTCTGGCACGTCTCTGTCTATTCCAACTAAATTTCCCGTCACGTCTTGCTCATCCATCCTCAAGAGTTTCCGGAGTTTGAAAACAAAATCCTTTACACGTTCGAGATACCTACAAAATGAGAAACGGGAGTTCACCCTTCTCTTTTCCTTCTTCTTATAGATAAAGGGCGGGGAGAGGCGACCAACACTAAGACTCCCTCTCCACCTTACAATAAGGTCCCAGAACGGTTTAATTTTAGGGAACGTACAGAGGGCACGGGTGACATGAAAAACGGGATACACCCATGCATTGCTATTAAAAGAGAAGCAAGAGAACAGGAATCTCCTGAAGTGAATTAAATCCCAGAAAGAGCGCGGTGAGAATCTTAATATACAAGACAATTATCCTATCTTTTCATTCCGCAAACTATACAAATAAAGCAAGATCAATCGAGCGGGCGGTCAGACTTACCCGCCGTTGACATTCTTGAATACTGGACCCATTTCCCTAGCAATCTTTTCCAGAGCAGCCTTCCACTTTTCGATTTTGTCGGGATATCTATTTTTGCGCGCATGCTCAGCGAAGGAGTTTTCATATTTTCCCAGCTGGTAGCGAACAACGGAGGGATCGACGCCGTAGAAGATGGGAAGAATGGTTTTATCGGACTCCACCATTTGGGCTACTTCCATCAGGCAAGCTGGGCTGGAAGCGAAGTCCTCGGAGAAGACAGGGACGCAGATGGATGAACGCTTGATGGCTTCCACGATCTTGTCATCTATCACTTCACCGTAATCGATCTCTTTGCTGTCTAGGAATGCCACAATCCCCGCGCCTTTGAGCTGGTCGTGGAAGCACTCGAGGAAGCTGTCGCGTACGTCTGGTCCTCTGAAGCTGAGCAACACTTGATAGTTACAAACGGCAATTTGAAAACCCATTTGCATACACAGACTCTGGCTCGAATGGATATCAGGATGATGAACTTCGTTCCAGCTCACAAGCCTGAATCTGGAGCGTTGACCTCATTACCCCTCTTAGTCCTAGTCTTGCCCCGAGTGAAGACTCGTCTACCTCTCTTTCTTCTTTTATTTTTCATTTTATTCGTTTTGATGTTTGGGCGGTTCTATCCTTCCAATGACGGAGTCAGGATCTCCCAAAGAGAAATTACTACACAAATGTTGGCACGTTATGGCTGATGTCCATGTTTATAATTTTCAATTAAAATTAACTGGAATAACAACATTGACAAATTATTGAAAGATTTATAAATAAATTAATAGAAATAAAAGGTCTAGGGCCAAATTGGTTGACCTATAATAGGTTTAGTACTCTTTGGACAATTTTCCTTATTTAAACATATTATCTACAATTTTATACTACAATTCATGTTTAAAGCATATCAGTCATTTAAGAATGTTGCATTTAGGATTTCAATACATTGCCTATTTCTTTACATCTATCACTTAATTAACAAATTCAAACACTATTATTATATGACTCTTGAAGTAGATTATTTTATGACACAAATGACTTTCATATAATTTTTTTTTAATATCTCAGAATCAAATTAGTTACAAAAAGTTAAAATGGACAAAAATGAAACATTCAAATCCCGTTCCAGATATGGGTCATGTATTCTTGCAAATTAAAGCTTTAATTGATTTCATTCTAGTAATTTGATTTAGTCAAGTAGAAAAATTATACTAAATAAATGAGTTCACTTCAAGGAATGAATCAAGGAATGAAATAGCTTTTGTATATATCCATTAATTTGTTTTCTTTTAACCATGCGGATGTTAAGTGCAATAATATTTACCTTTTACTTTGATATTAATTTGTTTCAAACATGCAATCCGAGTTTGAAGGAAAAAAAGTCTACATTGCGATTAGTTAAAAAAATCATTTTATATATGTCTCATTTTTATTTTTTACTTTTTGAATAGACTTATTTCAAATATAGATTTCATTATTATACATAAAAGATCATCTTTTTACTTATATTTGATGTCCTCGGGAAATTCAACATTGTGATGTTTACTTATGGCATATTAATCATAGACCTTCATAAAGTATGATTTTTTTTTTTTCACAAAATTATAAAACAATTTATACAAATCTCATCGTTTTTTGCTCTCCCATAACACCTCATATTAATGGATTATTAATGATTCAAAAATATGCACAATGGAAATGGCTGCGCCTATTATCCAATAAAACCACCGTTTGCTCGATTCCTCCTCGCCATTAAACTTACTGTAGTCCCCAACTATTGCTTTAATTAGTCTTTTATTATAAATTTACTACAACAATTAAAAAGTCTTGAGAAAGACTTGCCGGAGAGACCGCGGGCACCCTATCGGAAGAAAGAAAAAAAAAATCACCGCCCAGGCAGTGTCAAAATGTGAGTCCGTCTTTTGAATGATCCACCATCAGCAATTGACTAAGTAGAATAAAGACCGGTTTCAATGGCCTTGTTATCCAAGTTACACAACGATGAAACAATGCTCCACTGAAAGTGAACCGGACTTGATCTCAAACACCCAGCACCAAACTCAATGAAACAAAGACAGATTCTAAAGATTAGACACCTTTTCCTTCAATTTTGGACTCAAATGAACATTAGCTAAACCAGAGGAAAGTGCCGGCAACTTATGAAGCATGTCGCAGTGAAGTAAATCGAGAGTCTCCAGCTTGGAAAGATGCTTGATTTCAGGAGGTAGGCTGGAAATAGCAGAATATCGCAGCGTCAAGATTCTCAGATTAATTAGCTCCCTAATGTCTCCAGGAATCTCCCCTTCTAAATTCCTACACGAGGAGGCATGTATTTCTTCAAGGCGATGTAAACACCAAATAAAACTAGGAAATTCGCTTATGAAGCAATAGTCCATCTTTAACACTCTCAACCTCTGCAAATTTCCAAAGGAATCTGGCAATTCGGAAATGCATGTTCCCGAAATATCCAGCTCCTCTAAAGAGCTTCCTGATCGGCCAATGGACTCTGGAAGTTCTTGTATCCAACGACAATTCCTCAATGACAAGCGTCGGAGTTTCACCAGTTCTCCAACTCCATCAGTGAGTTTCGTAATCTTTGAATTATCTACTGAGAGTATTGAAAGTGATGTCAGATGTTCAATTGAATGGGGCAGGAAACTCAATGACAAGCAATTGGAGGCAGAAAGAGTTTCAAGTTTCTTTGAATCACCTCCCAAGGGAATATCACGCACAGAAGTCTCATCTATGAGGAGCTCTTTCAAAGCTTTCAAGGCACCCAGTTCGGCAGGCAACCTGCTGAGTTCAGTGCAAGACTTCAAATTCAGGCAAAGCAATTTTTTGAGAGCACCGACTGAAGGATCTAAAAGGACCAACCGAGAGCATCGCTCTAGAATCAGTATCTCCAAGTTCGGGAAGCTAGAAAATGTAGGACTAATCAGTAAGTCAGGACAACCAGTGAGATTTAAGACTTTCAATTGCTCCATCTGTGAAACAACAAACATCATAAGGTCAATTGCCAGATAATTAACAGAACAAATGCATGAGAGCAGTAGATAGGGAACCACCTTGATTTTCCTCCAACCTCCCCAGTCTTCGGTGATTTTGCTCCATGAGAGATCAAGAATGACCAGGTCATTCAGACTAAAGTCCGCTGCTTCTAAATCCCTTGGGCAGTCTTGCCAACAAAGCCACCTTAACTTTGGAAATACATTTGCAAAATTTCCAGTCATACTTGCATGAATTAATTTCAAGAACCTTATGTTTGGCATGCTCTTAAAATCGGTTTCCGTAAATGTATGGATATTTTTGAAGTCAAAGCAAAGGGCTTCCACCTCTTCCATTCCCTACATTTTCCAAGAGCAACGAATCAATCCAAAGCTATAAAACACAATGGGAAAATTTTACCAAGTGAGAAGGACTAAGGTGCTTTCTTTTCCATGCATGCAAAGAAGACCTATAGATGGTAAAATAACTGAAGAATTGGATAACAAATTAGACCTTATACATCAAGGCATTCGTTTTAGAGAAGAAAACAAATATTGAACCAAAAGCCTTTACCTCTTTCCTGTTGATTACTTCCATGTCGGTAACACGTATGTATTGTCTACTGCGCCTTCCAGGATATATAGGTTCTTCTTGATCTATAGTTCTGCTGAGGCGCTTCAACAGTTTATGCATCCACAGCATGTTGTCTCCTCCAATTTTTGCTAGGGGCATCAAAACATGGTGAGAAGGCAAAAGATCTTGATCAGGCCACATATATGATGCAATACGGCTGTCCACACCATTGGCAAACCATGCTGTGTCCCAAAATATTTGTTTCTGCTTTTCATCTAATGCTTCATAACAGAATTTCAAAATCCCCCTACAATCCTTCAATATCTCTTGCGAGTTCTCATTCTGCGGTTTTATCAAGTCCTCTATCTTCCTCCAATCTTCTATTGTTTTTCCACGTAGAAATGAACCGATAACCTCAATAACAAATGGAACCTGCCCCGTAGCTTTGACAATACGCTTCCCAACTTCAGGATAACCAGGTATTGAAAAGTGTGATCCTAAAGCATGCTTGCGAAAAAGTTCAAGAGCTAGATCATTATCCATCCCATTCACTTCATACAAACAAGCCAAGCCTTGAGAAACATATGTTTGGAGAATTCCAACATTTTCTAAAGTAACAATTATTCGACTTCCAGAACCAAACCAGTCAAGCTGATCTCCTACAAGATCATCAAGATGAGACTGTTCTTCCACATCATCTAGGACAATAAGAACTTTTATAGTGCGAAATACATCTTGGAAAAACTTGATTCCTCCTTCGAATGAAGCAACATCTCCATCTTGTTCAAGAACATCAAATATCAACTTAGTTTGCATGAACTGAATACCACCAACATTTCGTGTTGTTTCTCCAATCTCTGCGAGAAAGCTACAACTATCGAAACAAGAGGATAGTCGGTCGTATACAGCTTTCACAATAGTTGTCTTGCCAATTCCATTAGTTCCATGTATTCCAACAATGCGCAGTCCAACTTCATCATCTTCTATTTCCAATAAACTGATAACATCCTTCACTCGATCATCAATACCAATTACATGTTCAGTAGTGGCAACTAAAGTCTGCAATGGCTCCAAAGGGAAACTAGGAAGTTTCAACTCCTTAAGATGTAGAAGTGGCGGAATCCATTCCAAATTAGGACACTCCCATATCTTTAATGTAGACAGATTAGGAAGTGATGAGAGGGTATGAATATCACTTTCTGTATACTCCACTATAGGTAGCTTACAAATTTCCAAATATTTGAGGCTAGTGAGCTCACCAAGTGATGGGAGACTTCTGCATCCTGCACAATCAAACAACCATAGCTGAATTAATTTGGGCATGCAAGACATCCAGCTTGGAAACCTTGTGCCCTTGTAGTGTCTTATTTCTAAGCTTCGAAGATTTAAGCTTGGCTGCAGCTCTTGGAGTAGAATTTCATCACTCTCTTTTCCAGGAAAGACTAATACTAGTGAGACTAAGGAATTCTTCTCCTTCAAGTTTGCAGCATTTGATTCTGCTACTGCATCTTTTATTTCTCCCTTAACTTCAATTCTAAGGCTTCCTCTCAAATTGTTTAACATGTTCAACTCCCCTAGCCCACCATAATTCTTTGGGCAGGAATCATCCCCGGGCAAAATGAAATCTGTTAGGGTGCACAAAAGAGTCAGCTGATCCAACCCGCTAGGCATATGAGATAGGGCACTACAATTGGTTATCTCAAGGTGCCTCAGGTTGACCAATTTTCTTATATCTCTTGGCAATTCTATTAGCTTGTAACACTTATTGAGTTTAAGTACTTGCAAGGTTTGCAATCTTGTCATAGAATCAGGAAGCCTTATGATTCCTTCATTTTCAGAGAGATCTAGAAATGTCAAGTGCTTCAGCTCACAAATGGAACTTGGCAACTTCTCAATCCCATCATCATGACAATCCAACACACGCAAAAACTTGAAACTAGAAATGAGTTCGTGAAGAGTTTTTTCACCCATTTGAGTTCCATACCTCCCGCTTTTTGTTGGTTCCATTTTGATGAATGTCCTGAGACGAAGAACTCTGAGTAATGCAGGTGGAATTTGCTGCATTAAATCTGATGTTGAATCCCACGATAGATGGCGAAGTCTTCCATAAACTGGCCACGGTGACCTATGAGTTGCTCGAGAATACTCAATTCTAGTAACCTTGCATGCTAGGTCATTCACTAAATCATGCATCTTAAAAGACTTCACATTTCCAAGTTCATCTATAGTGCAGTCTTGAAAGAAGTTCCTCCCGAGTAGATCCATGAAATAGTCATGAGCAATATCTTCCATATCCCAATCGATGTTGTCTATGGGCTGGATAAATCCTTCTGCTATCCAGAGACTCATCAACATTAGTTTATCAATCACCCAATCCTTGGGAAACAATGAACAGAAGGCAAAGCACTCTTTTAGATGGCATGGGAGATACATATAACTAAGCTCAAGTATTGAATCTAAGTCACAAAATCCTGCAGAAAATTTTGAGATCTCGTCCTCAAAATGTAACCACTCAGCTTCAGTTTTCTTGAAGAATAGACTTCCAATTAATCGTAAAGCCAAAGGGACTCCATAACACTTCTCGACTATCCGCCTTCCAATATCTACCTTAATTGGATTTCTAGTCTCTTCTTCTTCCTGACAAGCCATTCTCATCAATAAATCACAAGACAACTCTGTTGGAAGGGCATCGAGAAAATAAGATGGAGTTGTACTCATAAGGTCCGCAACTCCCTGATAGGGTGTAGTTATCAGAATCTTGCTTCCTTGGGCAACTCCCATCAATAAAATTTCAAAGCTCTCCCATCTTTCAACATCCACAGACCTTAGATCGTCAATAACAAGGAGATATTTTTGCAATTGCTCCATGTCATCTGCTCTCTCTGTTGTCTCTGTTCCTCTGATTTTTCGCACTTCCCTTTCAAGTTTATGGAAGTCGCCACCCACACGGACCCATGTCCTTAAATTGAAATGCATCTTGACCAATTCATATTCATATAGACATCGAGCAAGAGCTGTCTTTCCAATCCCATCCCTACCCCATATTGAGAGGACGGAAATTCGTTCATCGGTGTCAGAGTCTAACAAGAAGTTCATAATTGCGCTTTTAGCATCCTCTCTCCCTTTAATCTCCTCCTCGTGCACAAAGGTATTCAACCGTTCTCTGCTCCTCGATCCTCTCTCTACTTGCACATCCTTCGCGCACTCCCGTAAGTCCATCATTGTCGCTTCAACAGCTATGGCTAGTATTCTGTACCTAATATCCCTCGCACGGGCGCTCATCTCCGGCGTTGAAGCAAGTTGGTTTAAAGGCGAAGAGGAGGTACTTACCTGCTGCTTCGACTTCTCATCTTCGCTCGGCGGTTCTCGTCGCGTAAATTCAATGTTCCATTCTTCAAGTAAGTCCTCTGCATCATAGAAAGCATCTTTGAGATCGCCAAGCCATCCTCTGATTGCCGGATTTTTGAAGCTCCGCTTTTCCGCATCGGGCAATACATTTTGGAGAAAGGAAACGCTTTTCTTGAGCTCGTCCAATTCGCCGCCAACGCCCCATAATCTTCCATTATTTGGGAAATCATCCAGAAGTTTAGCTACTCTCAAGACGATTGCTTCCGCCATAGCCCTTCGTGGGGTGAAGGGGATCCCTGCTCCTCTTTTTTTCTTTCGGGAGGATGCTCTGGTGATGCCAAGTCCCGACTTGCTCAGTCTCCTCCCGTTCTATGCACAGCCAATCAGTATCAAAAAGACGAAAATACCCTCACTTGACAATACGGGGATTAAGAATTTAAAATCGAGCTCGATGTGCCCCCATTTCCCATCTTCCCTCTCTATGACTTTACTAAGGATTTTCCAAGAACTTTGATCATCGTCAACGGAAGTAATTATGCGAAGTCTAATACAGTAAATAATTTTGGGGATACCTAATGTGGTTTTGAGTAGGGATCTAATGTGGAAACATAAATGCTACTAAAAGTCCACCGGAATGACAAATGAAGGATTAGGAGTTTAGGAAATAATCGACATTTACAGTCTTCCAAAAGAGGAGACATTAGCACATATTAAGACATAATCAACATTGAAAGTCTACCGAAAGAGAAGATAAATGGGGATTAGTAAGGTAATGAGGAATATTCAAACTCTACTGGAATAAAAATGTGGATTGGGATGAGCAAGAAAATTTTAAAAAGAAAAGAAAAGAAAAGAAAGCATGGCTTTGTACTCTTTCCTAAATTCTAATACAATGTTTTCCAACATTGAAGCTCATTAAAACTATTCTTTTATGTTGAACAAACTCATGGTATCGAAATGGGCAAGTACAATCTTAATCGGATGCAAAAATAAATAGATAATGCAATAAGGTATTGCTTACAAGCAAAATGATCACTCTCTTGTAATTTAGGGTGCGCATGGTAACGCTTCTGTTCTCGGGAACAACTTCTGTTCAGAAATGATTCTTTTTTATTATGTTCTCGGGAACAATTTCTGACCATTTGAAGGTGTTTGGTAACTGTCTAAAATTTTTATTCTCCTGGATAAAAATGTATTTGGTAAAACCTTAGAATTTCTAGTCCAAAATATTTTCTTTTAATTTTTTAATGATTTAAATACATTTTTCTTTTGTTTTTTATTTTTTTCTTTTTTCTTTTTTATATTTCCCTTCCCCTATTGTGGCCGGTCGCCATCACCGCCAACGGTGGTTGGTGAGCTTGCCGAAATCTCGCCTGGCCACCGATGAGCTCGGCCTCGCAAATCTAGGCGAGGACGAACCTTGTTGGTGGCTGGACAAGGCTCTCCTCACCCAACCACTGAGAGCCTCGACCTCGCCAGGCAGCGTAAGGCTCAGCCTCGCCAAGCCAAGGTGAGGCCAACCTCGTGTCGCTTGGGCGAGGTCGACCCTCGCCAGTGGCTCGGCAAGACTTGCTTGGCCATCGGTGAGCTTGTCGGTGGCCAGGCGAGCTCGCCGGACCTCACCTGGCCACTTGCCGACGACGACTCAAGGGCGGCGATAGGGCGTTGATGGGGTGGGAGGAGGAAGAGGAAGAAGAAGAAGAAAGGGATGGGAAAAAAAAAAAAGAGAGAAAAGAGAGAAAAAAAATTGATTCTTAGAATTGTTCCTCGGAAGCGAGAAGCAACTTTTTTTTGCTTCTTAATTCTACTCTAAATCTATTCCCCCTAACAAATTTGTTTCCGAGAACAAAAATTTAGCAAACGCATTTCTGTTCCAAATCCGCTTCCAAAAACAAAAGAACATAATCAGTTGTTCCCGGAAGCATTACCAAACAGGCCCTTAGGTTCTTATGTTTTATTTTTTGAGGCAATCCCTAAAAAAAGAGCTTGTTGTTATATATTATTATTATTTATATTTTATTCTGTACCTGTCATGCAGTAGTCGATATCTTAATATATGTAAAATGGTGGTGGACAGCTTGTTGATCAAATACAAGGAAAAGGTGTTTCCAATGCTACTCTCACATTCACTGCTCCCGCTTTCCACTATCTTTATTCGAACTTTTTTTTTTCTCTTTCATTTTTAATGTGATTTCACATTATTATTCTATAAATTTTCTAAAATTATAAATGTATGTGCTTGACAATATGTAATTGACAAACCAAAATACAGTATATACTATTGTTTGGCTAGAATTAAATTGGCAATGCAATATTTTCCACCGAATTTTTTTTTTCAATTTTATCAAGAACAGATAGATTTTGTGACAATTCTAAATATGGGTCTTATCAATGAAGCACAAGAAACTAATATGCTTCAACGGAATTCAATCAATGATGAAGTGCAATGATATGAAAAGTTTCCCTTGAATTTAATCGACGATGGAGTGCAACGACATAAAGATTGCTTCGCCAAAATTTAATTAACGATGAAACATCCAGAAAGTATAAGTAAATTATAGGAATTGAAAAATAATTGAAATATAACATTGATAAAAGATAACAAGTCTTTATCATAATATGGGGGGTTTACTAAGAATTGATGTGTCTACAAGAAACTTCCAATCTACATATACAAACGATTATTTAATTTAGAAAGATAATTTTTTGATAATATCTTCAAAACAAATAATTTTCTAATTATATCTATGGCTACAATAAGTTACATTATTTACAATTTGTTATTATCTAGTAAAACTTATCTAAACGAGTTTGAATATCTAAAGATATTGCTACTAGGTAGTTACACTTCGATGTCGATGACTTCATCCCAGATGATATATGTTGGCCATCAATAACTTCATTAGTTGTCCTCACTCTTCTAAGTTGTCAATTGTTCTTTCATCAATCACTTCTACTATTCACCAAATTGATATTATCTACTAAGAATTTATCACTTGTTGATTATAACTAAAAGTTGATCTTTTTTTTTGTGTTAGTATTTGTTTCCTTTGAAAGAATTGAATGACTTGTCGATCATTCGAATCTTTTAAATAAGATAATCAAGAGTTATCATGCCCCCTTATCATTGTTGAATTTGACTTTTCCTTGTCAAATTTTATCTTAGTTAGATTCATGATCTGACTCTCATATTTCTATTAAAGCCATGTTTTATGGAAAGTCTTCATGTTATACTCTTATCTTTAAGTGGTTGCTCATATTTAGATACCCTCATTGCCAATTGAAAGAAATTAGCAAAATGCAGACCTTCGAATTTTAAGATAGATTTTAACCCATTGAAAGCCAATCTCGTGAACTCTTTTTTTGATAGCAAGTAAGGCATCTATTTCTGGCCTTCTTAAATTAAACAAATAGGTCAACCAATATGTTATTGAAACAATAGAGTTTGGCCAAATTAGCAATCAATACCTTAAGTTTCCTTCTCTAAAATTATAATGGATTTGTCTTTCTGTCTCTACCCATTTACACACCAAATTAGGGGGCAAACTAGTGTAGTAGGTAAAGCCATTTTTAACAAAGACAAAGGAAATAATGTAAGTCCTAAAAACTTGTTTGTCCCTACTTCCTCATACTTGGCTATAAATCAATCAATATGTTCGACGATCAATTGGTCATCTTGGTTATTGAAACCAGAAAAGTTAAAAGTTTGGAATTCTCTTGATTGAGGTATAGTGTCAACTCAATTAAGATGTGAATTCCTATTTATTGGCCTAACCAATCCCCTATCGACACCTAATTGTTGTTATACAGATTTAGCCAATTGATTAGGATTTGCGAGTTGATGAACATGCCCTTCCTATCCCTAGTTTTAGGGTAGATAGGTCAATAGACTTGACCTTCCTGCCCCTAGGATTGGGATCCAAATCTTGATAATCACCGTTGTAATTTACTAGCAACTTGGGCCTATAGGGTGCGTTTCCTACATTTAGAAGTGGAAGTATACTAAATGGCCTTACATTATCCACACTTGGAATGGGTCCTGGGGGTCGAACATATCCATTTTTGGTAAAGGTCCCATTTGTGGAACATTTTGATTTGCCATGTTATTATTATTGATAGATTGAGTATTCTCGTTAACCAAATTAACTCGATTGGGATTTTTGTACCTTTGTTAAATCCTCATTGGTGGTGGATTACTTGGCCCACATAATTTTCACAATTTAATTGACTAAAAGTTGGAAGAACATACTTAGAAACCGCCATATTTGGTTGGATCAGTATGGATCGATTCAATGTCCTAAGGGATGACACTATTGATTACATTGAAGATCATTGGCCTGACCACATCTGATATATGTCTCACTAGGTGATTTGCCATCTCATTCTACTATTCTCGAATTGCCTCTTCATGGTGGCCACTTTGGTGCTAACTCCTTTGCTTGCTCCTCCGTGTGGTGCCGCGGGATTTTGATGTTGCCCCCTTGGCTTGGCTCCATTGCTGCTAGAATGGCTAAGGTATCGAGCTAGATAGCCCCATCATTGGGGCTGTTACCTGAAGCATGACTAGACTCTAATTGATTCCTTGCTCTTGGCATTGTTAATCCTAGCCTGAAGCATGATTAGGCTTCAAGTGATTTCTTGCTCTTAGCTTTGTTAATCCTATAGGCCTAACTTGCCGGTAGCCATAATAGCTCCATCAAAATATGGCAGCTTGCTTTGATCTTGTGAATCACTTACAAAAAATTCACCAAAGTTAGCCATAGATGAATATCTTTATGCATAAAAATAATACACTTCAAATGACAAGCAATGAAATTATGATACCAATTGTTGGGGCTAATTAAGCAATCTAGAGGGAGTAAATAGGTTTTTTAAACAAAATTTGAAGATTACGTGGAATTTAACAATCAATACTTAGAAATCAGGAGAAGCAAATAATAAGATCAGGTGAAGCTTACGTCAACTTTCCAAACTAACAACTGCAACTTGGGCTAGAATGCACCAATAATCACCAATATAAGTTACAATAAGCAATCATTGATCCTATTAGACAATAGATCATACTATTAGGACTCAAATGCTACGGTCACACTTGTATACTTAGACTTCATTCGTTTCACGGAAAATGTAATGTTTCTAGAAATTGTTTTCCAGGAAACTGTTTTTCAAGAAAATGAGCTTATTTTCCGATGTTTAGCTAAAACTTGAAAATAAAACAAAAATATTTTCCTGTATTCAGTGAGGAAAATATTTTTCATTCATTCATTCTTTTTAAATGAATTTTTATTTTTAAAAATTATTTTAAATTATTTTTATTTTAAAAAAAGCAATTTTTATATTATATTATTTTTCTTCTTCTTTTTCTTTTTGTCTTTTTCTTCTTTAGTTAGGCCCCAATCATGGTGAAGGCCAACGCTGGTTGAAAGTGAGCTCGACCTCGCCGCTTGCCAAAGGCTTGTGCTTCCAATTTGTTGAGGCCCAAGCTCACCGCTCACCTGGCTTGCCGATCTAGTGAGTGGTGAGCTCAAGGCGTTGAGGGCTAGCGGCAGGCCTCAAGCTCGCCACATCGACGAGTGTAGAGACTTGCTCTTGTTAATATGGCAAGGTCGGAGCTCGCCACTTGCTTAGCTAACCGCCAATGGCAAGCGACAAGTTCGAGGTGTCGAGTCTTGCCCTTCATTATTAGCGGCAAGCCAAGTGAGCACCGAGCTCAAGGCCCTCGCTACTCACCAGATTGGTGACCAAAGCAAGTAGTGAGCTCAAGGCCAAGCTTGCCTGTGGCCAATCACCAGCCGTTGTCATGGTCAGTGATTGGCCAATATAGAAAGACATAAGTAAAAAACAAAACAAAACAAACAAACAAAAGAGAAAAAAGAATTAAAAATTTGAATTTTTTTAAAATGAAAAAAAAAAGATGAAAAGTTTTACATGGATGTGAAATAAGAGAAAGTTAGTAAGGAAAATGTTTTTCTCATTTTGAAAAGTGGAAAACATTTTCCTCTAGTTTAGAAGACTTTTTTTTCCTTGATAGAAAATGTTTTCCCCAAGTAATTCATTTTCCGTGAAACGAATGCCGGAAAATTTGGAAAATATTTTTTAAAAGTTATTTTCCGTGAAACAAATGGAGCCCTAATTTTCTCACGATGACAATGCAACAAGAACACTACAATGGAAATCTCAACACTATTTGATTTGAATACAACGATGAACACTTTCAGCTTGTTCCATATTTTTTGTCCAACTCCTTTTGGCATCAATGGTCTTCTCTTATATAGACATCTTCAATCTTTTCGTAGGAGATAGTCCCAAGAAGCAAAGAGCCATTAGGATTCTTTATAAGTTGCTATTCTGAAGCTGGACTTTGCGATCTTCAATCTTTCCATTGGAGAATTGTGAAGGTAGACTTTGCGAGTTGCTTGTTTTGAAGCTAGGTTGCCTATACAGTTTTTTTATTTTTCTGTAAACATCAGCAAGGATTCCCGAAATAGGTTCCATCGTTGTTGTCACATAGTCGTTTACTATTGCAAATGTAACAAAAGTAGTTTACAGTTCTCTAGCAATTTTCAGTTCTATTGCATTTTTTCCAATTGCCAATAACTATATTTTCATCCTTAACGATCATCCTTAGACTTACTCCAGCATTGCCAATGACTTGATATTCTCAAATTTGATACTCAATATCATCATAAGCAGATTATCATTAGTCAATTGATGCTACTTACAGATAAGCCACATAAGAGTGACTTCCTATATCCTTTCCAATGAAGTTACTAAGCAAATAAGCTAGCAGACATCATATGATGAGAACCTAATGCTCATGGACTCACTGAAATTTTATGAACACAACATCATATTTAATTTGTCCATATCTCATCAAGATCTTCATCATCCTAGCTAAGTCAACCTAATCTTTATAGTAATAGTGGATATTACCGCAATCCTTTAGAAATCATCACAAACATTTGCACTAATCATATTAGATATTATATCAAGGATGGTTTTGGAATCATCACAATTCCCAAGAATGTCTCTACAACACCCTTGGGTCTATTAGTTGGGTGAGTAGTTTTAGGGTAGGTAGGTTCCAAATCCTATAACCTAGAACATATTTTGCAGGGATCAGTTCCAAATTTTTGAAACATAAAACCTATTGTTTAGACCCTAGAACTAGCCTTGTCAGTCTAGTCCGGTTCCATTCCTTGAGAACTGGCCAATTATTTCTTTTTTTATGTTTCATTTCTTTTACTCCTTTGAAGACAAACTTTAGTAAAAAGTTCCCTATTTATAATTGTGATAAATATTAGTTACATCAAAATAGTAGAGCAACAAAACAACGAGAAGTATCGTGCAAAGCAATCAAAATTATAAAGAAATTGGGAAGTGCCCAACTCATCCCTTAGTCAAGCAAGAAGAAAGTTAAAGCAGCAACAAAAATTTTCAACCGTCAAAAGCAACAAACCATAATAAATGAAAAAAATAGGGCATCTTTTGTGACATCCTGAAATTTGACCCTATTTTGAGATTTTATAAAATGATGATGATGATCGAATGCTTGGTCAGTACAAATATTTCAAACTAATTATTCATAGAGTAACGAACTATAGGTAGGCGCCAATAGGAGACGATACACGTACGACCTGCA
Source organism: Angophora floribunda (assembly GCA_014182895.1). Classification (NCBI taxonomy): domain Eukaryota; kingdom Viridiplantae; phylum Streptophyta; class Magnoliopsida; order Myrtales; family Myrtaceae; genus Angophora; species Angophora floribunda. Next base: position 32,313,819 of record CM024709.1, on the reverse strand, counting down.
GTTTTGAACAGGAACGAACCATTCGACCATAAGGGCCTGGGTGGGAATGATACCATCTAGTATTAGACTATTAAGGAAATAGAAATAAATTGATTTGGCTAAGATATGAAGTCGGATTGCAGGTGATTCCGCACGACTTCGATACAAGCTATGAACGTCATTAAACCGATTCTTTTTTTTTCTATTTTGTACTCGTGATTATCAATTGAGCTCTTGGGATCACATGACAATCGAAGGTCGTTCCTAGCTCGAGAAATTGCTTAAACGTGGATCGAAGAACTATCAACCACAGGTCAAACATGAGGAAAAGTCTTAAAGGGGCGCCCGAGAGTCTAAATGTACTACGGTTGCAATCCATTCAATTTAGCCCCGAATTTTAATCCGATTTTGGGTATTGACTTCTAGGTGATGTCATGACTAAATATTTGGATGTCGCCTCATTTATTCTTGAGTTTTCCGGGGGGTTTTAAAATGTCAGAAAAGGAAAATTTGGACCGGGAATTTGGGCCCATTAGAGGGCGGGCCCAAGACCAGCGGCCTAATTGGCCTAGTGCCCATCAAGACCAACCCAATGTGGGCTAAGCTAGCCCATTTCCCTTCCTCTCCTCAGTCCATGGGCCCTCTCTTCTAGAAGCTTTTATTGTGTGGTCTCAATTGCCTTGTTTTTCTTGGTTGCCATTGGTTTTGGAAGCAAGTTGGCTTGCAACTTGCCTCGGCTTCTTGGACAAGCTTTGACAGCCACTCTCTCTCCTCCCTTCCCCCTAGCTACCACCCCTCACTCCTCAACCCACATTCTCTCTTTTCTCTTCCCTTTTTCCCCTCACTTCCTTCACTTTTCCCTTACTCCTTTGCTGTTCACTGCTGCCACCGCCTTGCTACTGTTCACCAGAGCTATTGCCACTATCCAACGTGTAGTTGCCGCCATCTGGAGTCCAACTGCCCATCACCTGTCACCACCGGCCACCCGTTCCGGCGCTGGTAGCCGCTGCTGCTCTTTTTCCACAGAAAATAGCTTCGATGCTGTTTTGCTGAAAACAGTCGTTGTTCATTGTCCATCGCCATCCTCGAGCTAACCCCGCATAGCCCTCGCCCTTGCCGTCACCCCAGTGTCGCCGGAATCTGTGAACCCATGAGTTGATTTCTTAATCCCTTAGTTAAGGGTTAATCTTCCTTAGGAGTAGTTTAATTAGCTTAAATATGATTAATGAGTAATGATCATGAATTATATGTCTTGATTATCTTGAGTGAGTTTAGGATAAATTAATTATAGCTTAATCTTACTTAGCGGTTAATTAATTGAGTTTATGATTGATTACTATTGCTTTATGTTGCTAAGCTTGTTCAGGGTGGATTAACTTAGTTAATGAAGTTTTAGTCCAAGTTAATTATGATTGATTATTTATGGGAATAATTAATTATAATTATTTTATTTTATGAAAATTATTTATTTATGAAAATTAAATCATTAAATATATTATTTTATAATTTCGAATTATTTTTTATTTCTAAATACTAATTATTTTTAGGGAAAATAATTAATTATGATTCTTTATTGGAAATGGATTTAATTGAGTAATTTTGTGGGAAAAATTACTAGGGCCTATTTTCTAATGTCAATTGTAATTATTTACTAGGTTAAAGAAAGGTTTTTGGAAATGAAACTTTTTGGGAGGAATAAATGTTTTTAGGATTATTGTAAAGTGATAAGTATTTTATGGGAATTTACTTGAGTAATGAATTGTTGACTTATATACCTTTTATATGAGTTTTCAGGGATAATCTTGGTTTATCCTTGGGTGGTGACAACTGAATATCTGGTAAGAATAATTGGTTATTATCAGTCGTAGAGGTATGTGGTCAATTATCACTGATTATTGAAATGAGCGGTTGGGTGTTATTTGAAACCACGCTACATGAGTATCGTGGTTGTCATTGATTGGATTTGATAGTTGTATTGCATTTTAAACTACTGCTGAATGGTCATATCTGGAGAAGTTGGGATGTTACTATTTTGCGTGACTATCAGTTATTACTGCATTACATTATACATATGACAATTGCAAATGTATGTTGCGTGAGCACGAACCATGTTTGCATTTACGACAGAGAAAAGAAAGAATGAATTGATTGATGGTTGTGCTGCATGGTCACATTAAGAGGAAAGCTCGACATTGCCGGAAGACTACCAATCCCTCGGGGTTGTGCCATGGCCGTTTGGTTGCCTAACATTGGTTAGTTACTATAACATTGGTTAGTTACTAAGTCGTGGTAAAAGCCGGACCAATGCTCCTTTGGGCATGCCGTCTAGGGGGAGGCTCATGATGTAGCCATGCCTACGGAGGGGACGATGCCTGATTTTGGACTAGTAGACCACTAACCATAAGGTTGTGTCGTGACCCAAGGGATCATAATAATTGAAGTACGTGTGGGTATTGAGGCATGAGAAAGCTACGTGAATGCTCTGATTATATGTATGCCTTGTGATCTTGTCATGATTTAAATTGTATTCTTCTGTAGGGTGCGTGTGCCAAGACAAGGTAAAATCGTCTATGGTTGCACCTAATGATTGAACTGCTTTCTGATAATGCTTCTCTAAGATTTTGTTAGATAAGGCAAGAATAGGGTTGCTTTGCAATTAGTCTGTTGTTAATATTAGGTTATATGTTTAGACTACCCTCAAGGCGAGCAAAGTTCCTAACCGAGGTTTAGGATTTTTACTTACTGAGTTTATCTTACCCCATCATGGTTAACATTTTTGGGACCTTAGTATGACACCGTAGCCAATGAGGTTCGGTGTCCCGATTGACATGAGCACAACTGTCACCACGCGGCTCATCCCGAGCTAGGATTTTGTTTATGAGCACCATGTGACAACTGTCTAGGTGGACAGAGTGAGGGACCATTACGTACAACATGTCTTCAAAGCGTAATACATCAGGTTGGGAGACATGTTGTACGGTCCTCTGAGGGGTTTCGATGGGCCTGCACTACCCGTAGGGCCAACTGACGAGATATGGGATACGATGGACCTCGATCCCCCTGATAGTGAAATCTCAAACCCTACGTTAGGTGAGTCCGACCCTTTTGAGGACAACAATTAGGCACCTGTAGCCTAGTCTCTACTTTTGTAGTGATAGGTTAGCTAGGCCAGTCCCTTTTTGTGTTGGCCTTAGCATGTCACCTATAGTGAGGCATGGATATATATACTGTTGTTCCAAGCTAACATTGCAGATAAATAAAATAGTGTTATTGTCTTCCTTCTGTTGCATTTTTGCTACTATCCATGTTTGTTGTTGGTTGGATGTTTGTTTCACTTTCGCATGTGCTTAATAATAAGATAAAACGAATTAGTCGGCGATAGTACTTGGGATGTCGTATGTTTAAGACTTCAAGTAAATTGGGGTTGTTGCAAGCTCGAGGGTTGGTGCGTAACATCTTTAGCTATGTTATTGTGGAGTGTTAAAAGCCATTGACGACTTAAAAAAAGTTGAATTCTTTGGAGGAGGTGGAGATCAAACAAGACATGTCCCAAAAAGTATGCCTAACATGTTGGCATTCACCAAGTTGGAGACAAATTGGACTCTGCCAAAAGCTGTAAAGCATACCATTCAATTGAGGAAGCAATTGCGACTTTTAGTATTGTAGGACAAATAAGTATCTTCCCAAAAGTACAAGAACTTCCGTTGAGCGAGTACGAAAGGTGAGCAATTTCAAGGTGGGTAAGTTCCAAAACTAGAACTTGGAACCTATCATATTTAGACTAATTCCTAGTTTTTTGAACTAGGAATTTACCCTAAGACTCTAAAATCAGACCAAAACTGATGTAGGGTCCATTTGGTCTACTTCTAGTGTCTACCCGTACATGGTGCTCACCCCTAGGGGTTCATAGACTTGCATTTTGTAGTGATTACATGACCACTATTTAATTAGAGTTGTTAGATCAGATTTTCTCTCAATAGATAGAAAAAAAATACTGATGATCCAATAGATAAAAGATGCAAGAGCATGATGCCATGAAAAAAGGTAGTACTAACCTAACCTAATTTATGGACCCGTTCGATCAAATTGAATGTCTTGAATATTATAATTGTGATGTCCTGAAATTCGAGCCATTTGAGGAATGAATGAACATTAATTTCGTCAATACATTGTTGGTTGATCTCACTCGGAACTGATCATTCCCAAGATACTAACCTTGAGGGGGAAATGCTAATGAAGACATAACTCGTATGATTAAATAACTTGAATTGGGAAAACGACTTGACCATGAGATTTGCATGAGGACAATCTTGTAGATATGCATGTTGATTTCAAGAACGACTAGAAGTCGATTTGCAAACAGAACATAATGAGATAACGGGTGATTCCATTTACTATTATAGAGTCCACGAACGACTCTATGTCGATCCTCAATAATCGTGTACTTTGAAATAAGAATTTATCATTCTCAATTTCATGTAATCAAGGATATCCATGTGTTAAGAAGTCTAAAATGTGATTTGGCATGAGTTGGTTATGCGTGAATCTTCGAAGTCGCCTATTAGTGTGAGTTGCACCAAAATAGCATTCGAGTGTAATTGACAAGGCATGAGAATCTAGTATTGGACTTCGAATTTTTGGGAACGTTTGGGACGGACTTTTGGACAATGCTTCTTCGACAGTCGACAATGTCAGTTAAGCCGAGTTTTTGGAAAAGAGATTTACGGACCGAGGAAACGAGCCTACGAGGACGTGGGCCGGGCAAGACTAGTGTGGGCCTCATTCTCAAGGTGGGACGGCTACCATGGTAGGCTCGAGGAAAGCAAGTGAGCCCGTTGGACCAAACTAATAATTTTACCCTTCTGAGCCCGTTGTCTAACCTTGAGCCGTTTCAAGCCCAATCGATTCCCGAGCCCATTCCTATTCATTTTCTACCCCATTTCTTAGGCCCGCCCTTCATTGTCAGCCCAAGGGCAGGTTGGGAAATGTGCAAAGTGGAAATGACCATTTTGCCCCTAGATATTATTGGAGAAAAGACAAAAAAAGAGAGAGAAGATTATATCACTTGGTTGGGGAATTGGGACAAGCATTTATGGCCTTAATGAGGCTTATCTTTTAGCCCTCACTTCACTCTCTCACTCCCCTTCAGCCCCTCAAAACCGCACACCCTCTCTCTCCTTTGTTTCCCTTCCTTCCTTATGTTTCTCCTTCAGACCTTTCTCCAAAAACTTGAGTTGTTCGTGGCTTTCCCGAGCTAATCACTGCTAGTGCCACCCACCATCGTGCTCAAGAGGTCCAAACCGTACGCCCCATGGCAGTCGTTCACCAGAGAAGCCTGCTGGTGGACCCGCCGGCCGACTAGAAGCAGTCGTTCCCCAACTCACCTGCTTTAGCCTTACACCGCCCTTTTTAGCTGTTTTCCCCCCCTATTCCGACCCAACCTCCACTCAGCTCAGCCACCAACCGATCCCCCATGACCCCTAGGTTCCGCCGATTGCTGGCAAGCCGCTCACTGGAGCTCCGGCCAGCCCGTTTAGCTCTAGTCAGCCCTTTCATCCTTCGATGGTGTAGTTTTTCAGTGTTGCAGAGGGAGTCTGAGTTTGTTGCTTCTGTTGTGACCCCAGGACTGCCTTGGATCGTTGTGGTAGAGGTCTCCATGTGTAGCCTTTGTCGTCACTACCGTGTCCGTGTAGCTGGCTTGCTTAACGAGTGACTTTAGCCCCTAATCCCTTTTTAGTGCCTAAACTTGCTTATGGTTGATTTAGTTAGGGTTAATTCTGGTTTGGAAAGTTTAATTAAGTTGTATTAGGTGGTTAGATAGATGGTTAAGATTAGTTTAGTTTAATCTTGCTTATTGTGATTATTTGTGGTTTATGTGTTAATTAAGCATATTTAGCTTAATTGATTGATTGTTTGTTTAATTAATGTTTTGTTTAATTTATGAATTTAATTTATTAATTATTGAATTCTGAAATTACATTGTTCATAATGCACTATTCACAAATTACTGTTCACGTACATTGTTCACGTAGTACTGTTCACGTGCACTGTTCATGCAAAAGTGAAAAATTGCCTTGTTTCATGTGGCATGATCTTATGATGTGAATGGGGTGTGTCATTGCATGGACATCCACTTAAATCGTATGGTTTTCACAAAAGAAAAGGGAAAATAATTTGTCTGAGGGACACGAAAATGGACCGATTTTATGAGAAAGGATTTAAGGTTTTATATGCAAGCATATGTGCATTGGCTAATGCTCAAATATAAAAAGTGAATTGTGGTGGTATGCTTACGTGATCACTAAGTTGAACCCGCCGCTTCGGTAATAGTTTGGGGGGTGATAGTCCGACTTGTCGGAAACCCTACGAGGGTCTAAATGCGGAGTCGCGATAGAGGCCGGGCCCATACTCCTTCGAGAATGCAGTCTTGGGAGAGCGTCCCTTGACATCGTTGTGCCTCATGGGGGACAGCGATGCCTGGCTATGCTAGTAGACACTAGCGGGGGTACGATTGTAGCCTTGAGGGGTAGTAATAGTCGAAACACGTGTGGATACAAGAGCGTATGAGAAACATGGCATCATTGATTTTGATTATGCATGAGTTGATCACATTGTTATGGCACACATGAATTGAGGATGTGTAGGGTGTGGCAATGGCCAAGGACTTGCATGTGATTGATGAATTGTATCATCTAACGGCTATGTGTCTTGCTTGTATTGTATGACGTTTAACGTATAGGGTATGACATACCAAGTAAGGTTACATGCGAACCGACTATTTGTTTGTTGGTTGGCCTTGGTTGTTAGTTGTGGGTTTTTTTGAGGGGTGGTTTTGGAGAGATACCCCGAGTTGAGTTGGTGTATTAACCGGGGCTTAGGGGGAGAACTCGCTGAGATTTTATCTCACTGGTTATTGTATAACCATTTTCAGGCTTTTAGAATGGCGCACCCGCCATTGCGGTTTGGTATCCCAAAGGACTGATAGACCCTTGTGATATACTACCGCTTTCCAGGTAGAGTGCACTCATACGAGAAATACATCTCCACTATCTAGTGGATGAGGGACCGGGGCAATGGATACCCCCATTGGTTCCTAGCGTGGTTCATCCGGGAGGACGATATGCTGACCAGTCCTTTGCGTGGTTTTGACGGGCCGCCTAATAGGGGCCTCGAAGATGCCAATTGAGATCCCATGGAGCTGGACCCTCCTGACGGTGCAGTGGAGAATCCTGCCCCTGCTCCACCGGTAATCAACCTGAACACCTCTGATTGTGAAACTAATTCATAAACTCGAGTCACAAACTCATGGCAAGTATGCTATCACACACACGGCTCTCCTGGCCTTAATAGGGACTGCCTGTTAGCCACCAAGTTGCTTCTCAAGTCATGACCGTAGGATCATAGTAATCTCTAGAATATCGAAAATTCTGATGCACAGGATCCCCTAAGGGCAAGTGCAGAGCATACTCCATAATTTTTCTCAATCATGGTGTTTGTTCAGAACCATCGTTCTAGATAGAAGAGAATGGGAGTGTTTAGAAGATCATGTTGGAAGTAGAGTACACAACACACTTCTTATTTCACTCTCTCCTTTTTACAATGGGGACTCCTTACTCTAATATAGGCAAAGGAGGATACAAGAGACAAGAGCAGGCAGACTAGCTATGCATGGACATAATTATGGGAACAAACTAGTCACTTATGGGCTACACACATAGGGAGTCCTAAAGAAATCCCGCGACAGGCTATGAACAGTGATTTTTGCCTAGTGCTACAGTAAATAGGGGGCTAGATAAATAGTGAAAGTGAACAGTGACTGGTGCTACAGTGATTTCGGAGCGGCTTTTATTTGTCTATTACGTCTCTAGCATTGTAGTCATAGTCTGAATCATCAGAGCTATGATAAGCTATATGTTCTTTGAGTAGAGCGTCTTCATCGATATCTGATGGACTGGAGCTTCTGTCTTTTTCTCTTTGGAAAGCACAGATGAGATTCTCAATTTCTTCTGCCGACAGGTCAGGTGGATGGGAGGAGCTGGCACCGAAAGAGTCGAAAAAAGAGGCGTAATTTGGGACGTCTCCCCATGGGTCTTGTGAAAGTGGTCCCCCCATGGATCGTAGGGGGTGGAGGAGTCTGGATTGTTCTGTCAAAAAATATGGAGAGCTTATTGAATATGTTCTCTCGTAGGATCCCAAGCTTCAAAGTGGTCCCAGGAAACAGGGACCTGGGCGGATGGCCATGCTTCTGGTGGGATAGTGCGATTTTCTTGACAGAGAATTCTTTGGAGTTCTCGAGATGATGATCTGCTGGTGGAGATGGAGTAAGGAAGTGTTTGGTGGATTTATGCAAATTCCTGGAAAACTTGAGGTTTGTAACTTGAAGTTCCTGCAATAGAAGGTTTGTCAGAAATCCATCTAATGGGATGGCAATATGTCCATGGTCGGTGAAACAGAACGATAGTATGTCGCTTTGGTTCAGGTCTTCCCTGACGATTTAGATTTTGAAAAGTTCTTTCCAGTATTTGTGTGGTTTGAACCATGTGAAAATGTCCAATAAATATTTCTGGTTATGATCACGACCGGCTGTGTCCTTGATGAAAACCTGCAAAAAATTTTCAGTGGAAAATTCAATAGCTATGGTGTACAGGTTGAACATGTACCAAAATAACCATTTCAGGTCTTCTAGAAATTCATCATTAGAAGACCATTGGAGAGGATGAATGAATAGATATTGTGGATGGAGTCTGTCTAGTCTGAGCATTAATCCTCCATGCTCGTGAAAAATTCGGAGATGATATTCCCACATTAATCCTGGAAGCCTTTCTTTCAGAACATTGTGTCGAATGACCAATGGGATATCAGGAGGGTATTTGAGACTTGGCCAACCACATTTCATGTTAGTGGTGCAGTATGTCTCTGAGAGAGGTTCCTTCTTAACATACATGTTGATTGATTGAATTGGTTCTTTTGGCCTAGACAAGAAGTCGGCAAGGACATTCTTAGTCCCTGGAATATGTTTGACTTCAAAGGAGTACTTGAAAACCATTCAGCTTATTGAAACAACTGTGGATGGGGAACTTGTTTTTGTTTGAACTTGAACATCTGAGGGAATGAAGACATATCCATTTCAACAAGAAAATGGTGCCCAATGAGGTGAAATTCAAATTTCTTGATACCATACTTGACTGTAAGTATCTCCTTGAAAGTGGAATGATAATAGATTTCTGCTTGGGAGAATCGACCACTTTTGTATGCACAAATATGCTTGGTTCCATCAGTTTCTTTGAACAGAATGGCTACCCAATATTTGTCGCCGGCATCAGTTTGGAGAATCCGCTTGCCGGTGGATGGGATTTTTAAAGAAGGAATGTGTTGTAAGAGCTGTTTAGCTGGGAAACAGCTTGAGTTTGCTTGGGTCCCCATGGGGGAGGATTTTTCTTGAGCATTCTCTGAAGAGGTCTAAGATCTTTGGAGATGTGGGGAACAAAATCTCACAGATAATTCACAATGCCAAGAAATTGCTAAACTTGTTTAGTATTTAGATCATTTTCAGGAAATTTCTGGAGTTCATCAACAATATGAGGTTCAAGGCAGTAGGTTCCTTCTTTCAGGCGCATGCCAAGGAATTCAATTTCCTTCTGGGCAATAATCATTTTCTTCTGGGAGAGCATAATTCCATGTTTTTTAACAATATTAGCAAATTGTGTCAAAAGCTGACAATGAGATCGTTCATCAGGACTGAACAGAAAGATGTCATCAATATAGATCTAGGAATTTGGAAGGATGTGCTCAAAGATTTTGCACATAGCATTTTAGAAAAGGGAATGTGCAGTTTTGAGGCCAAAAGGGACAACTGTCCATTGGAAGTATTGGTTTGGGATACAGAACCCGGTTTTGGGTCTGTCTGGTGAATCAATGCTCAATTGTCAAAATCCTACCTTATGATCAAACTTTGAATAGATCATTGCTTGAGCAAGGCTAAGAAAGAGAGAATTTCAGTGGGGCAATGTAAATTTATCATCCTGAAGGAACTCATTCAGAGGTTGATAATTAATTACTAACGCCATTTTTTCACAATTTTGTTCGGCCCGCTTGTTGATATAGAATGCTTCACATGCCTATTGGGAATCGGACGGTTCAATGAGACCTTGTGCCAGTAGTTCTGCACATTCTTGTTGAGCAAGTGCAAGATGTTATGGACTCATTCCAGAATGACTGGCTTTTGTAAGATTGATATCTTCATTCCGTTTGAAAGGAAGTTTGACATAGAAGAGAGAATTCTTCTATAAGGGCTAGGTGCAGGTTTGGAAAAATTGGGAATGTGTTTCAGTACAAGAAGAAAGTGAACTTTGGATGATTGGGTCCAGCATGGCTGGTTGGAGAGCATAGAATCGTTTGATTTCCAAAAATCCCCTTAATTGATTTTTGAAACGAAGGCCATGGAAAAGGATTCTAAGCTTGGGGAGTTGGGTCAAGATGTTCCAACCAATGATGATATCTTTGTCTGGGGACCTAGAACCAAGGATTTTGGTAGTAATAGAAAACTAGGTGAAGAATTGGATAGTAATGGGTTTATTAGGATACTCGGTAGTAAAAGTGTCACCAGAAGTTGAATTGAAATACCTGGTGTAGGGTTTCCAAAATTCTTCTGGAAGAATTTTTGTGTCTAAGATAAAAAGAACTTGCTCCAGTATCGATAAGTGCCACCAAAGGGATTAGTTTGTGGTATTTGGACAAGAGGATATGAATGGGAATGTATGGATGATGTACTGATTCAGTGATGTGAATCTCATCAGGAGAATCAGGGAAGAAGGTGAACATATCATTCTCAAAATATGAGGCTGAGTCTGACCTATATGTTTGGATAGCACAGAGAGTATCTTCCGTTGGTTGGAGAGCATAGAATCGTTTGATTTCCAAAAATCCCCTTAATTGATTTTTGAAACGAAGGCCATGGAAAAGGATTCTAAGCTTGGGGAGTTGGGTCAGGATGTTCCAACCAATGATGATATCTTTGTCTGGGGACCTAGAACCAAAGACTTTGGTAGTAATAGAACACTAGGGGAAGAATTGGATGGTAATGGGTTTATTACGATACTTGGTAGTAAAAGTGTCACCAGAAGTTGAATTGAAATACCTGGTGTAGGGTTTCCAAAATTCTTCTGGAAGAATTTTTGTGTCTAGGATAAAAGAACTTGCTCCAGTATCGATAAGTGCCACCAAAGGGATTAGTTTGTGGTATTTGGACAAGAGGATATGAATGGGAATGTATGGATGATGTACTGATTCAGTGATGTGAATCTTATCAAGAGAATCAGGGAAGAAGGTGAACACATCATTCTCAAAATATGAGGCTGAGTCTGACCTATATGTCTGGATAGCACAGAGAGTATCTTCCGTTGGTTGGTCATTTAAGGAAAAGACAGATTCAATGTCAGAATACTCAAGTTGAATGCCAGTGCTTTTAGCGATTTTGTCAATCAGATGGCTTTCATAATTCTTTGCTTTCGGACAATTTTTGGCAAAATGTCCTTTCTTGTTGCAAACATAACATCTGTCCTTACTTCGCTTCCTGGAGGAGCGATGATGGCTTTTACGCAAGAATTTCCACTTACCTTTGCTTTTTCCTTTACGTGTTTTTTTTTAAAGAAAGCCGTTTAAAGTGTCATTTCTTTTTGCATCCTGTGCAGGAAGGATCTGAGCAATCTTTGGGACATTTGATCTTTAAATCAGGTTTGAAGCATGCCTTGTCAAGATGCCTGTTTTCTTTTAGAAAACTTCGGAAAGCTTCTCTACGGAGACAAAGCTCTTCTATGGCGATATGAATGGCCTGTTAGATTTCACCAAGAGTAGCCTCTGTTAGGCTTTTCTGCCTGTTGAAGAGTTTTCTCTACAGCTTGGCTAAGTTCTCTTGGAATAGATACCAAGAAGATAAGCTTGAGGTTTTAATTTGCACCAAGTAAATAAAATAACTTGATCATAACTTGGAAGTGCCGGTCAAGATCTTTACGCCTTAATGAGTAACATTTTCGGTCAAAGAACTCCTTTCTTTAGAGCTCTTTGGAATCTTCAGGCTTGCCAATGAAGTACATGTAGATAATCTGGATTGCATTATCTAGAGGCTGAGTTAAGAAGTACATATGATCTTGTTCTGAGGCAATGTGCCACCAACCTTTAAGTGCTCCTATAAACCGGTTGGTAAATTCCAAGAGAATATCATAAGTGCTAGGTTCAGAAATATGCCTGGTAGTGAGCCAAGCATGGAATTCCTAGAGCCTATCAGGCCACTTATAATACGGAATGTCATCCAGGGTGAAGTAAACTTTCGATGATGAGACAGCGAAAGTCTGAGTTGCATCAGGTTGATCTTGGTGGGGTATTTCGGGTTCAAAGAATATATCTTCGTCTTTGACACTGTCTGCCATAAACAAGGTTTCTTATGAAGAAGATGATTCGATAAGGATATCAAAATCGGATTCAGATGAAGTTTCAACATGTCTTGTTGTGGATGGTTTGATGACAACAATTGAAGGAATCTGGTGTCGAAGAAAATTCTCAAGTGGATTGGAAATGGTCAAGGTAGCCGGTTGATTACCAGGAGGATGATCACTAGGAGGGCGTTCAGGTGTACCAGGAGGGGATGGTGATTCTGTAGGAGTGGGAGATTTCTTTTGCTTTTGTTTAAGCTTGCGAAGCTTTTCACGAAGGACCAAGAAATTGTGCTGAGGAGGAGGGGCGACTGAGCTGAGAACAACAACAAATGAGGATGATGATCCAAGAGACGACTTTAGTTTTGGTGGTAAGGAAGGAGAGAGAAAAAAAGGGTGGATCAATTGGAGTGAAGAACTGCTGACTTTTGAGAATTTGGATTTGTCTTTTGAGTTTCTCAATTTCTGGTTTCTGATCTTCCAAATAATGGCTAGGAGGTGTCTGTTTAATCTCTAGCAGATGAATCCTTTTTTGGAAGTCTTTCAGTATGTGATAGGATAAGTCAGTGGTCTTATCTACACGTTCGAGACGTGTAACGATAGTACTAAGAAGCTCGTTTTGGGCTAAGGCATTTTCAATTTGCTAGTTCAAAACTGTTTCGGTAGTAGAGGGCTGCTTGCGTTGTCCTTGTGCATCAAGGCCAGTAGGGCTTGGTACCTTGGGTGAGTGCTGGTACCTTTGATGTGGATCAGAGAATTTTTCCAATGGAGGAAATTTCCGAGTACAGGTGCTGGTTTCAGATGATTCTGTGGCCTTGAGTAGGGGGAAGTCATCGGGATGAAACATGCATATACTGGGTAAGACAGGAGGTGGCTTTGGTGTAGGTACACAAGTACTTGGTCTGGGAAGGTTTATGGGGTATGAGGGGTTCCTTTTTACCCATTTTTGGATTGGCTTATAAAAAGGGGAAGTGATCATGGGTCTGGCTGATGGGGGTTGAGGGGCTAGCTTGCAGGGCAATAGAGGTGAGGTCACTAGAGGAGGCTTAGGTGGTCCATACGAGACAATGAACTGGTATTTGCCACCGTCTTCTCCAAGAGGTCCGACAGTTGGATCTCCATCAAGATACCTCTGGTAAAGGGTATCTTTCTTTTTCTTCCTTTTGGAAGAAGGCCTGTCATCTTAATCTTTAGATTTTGTGCAGGATGGGCAAGCACAATCGGGATCCCAAAAACAATACCCAGTAGGGTCTTTGAAAAGATGGATTGGTTGTCCCTGAGAACCAAAAGAGTGGACAAATCGTTTGTCATCTGGCTCATTTGAAATGGGATCAATGGGACAAGGTGTAAAATGAAGAATGGTGGGAAAAATAGAGGAATGTTCCTCTTTGGTTTTCCCGAACTTGATAGCAACAATACCATCTTTCTTTCTTGTGAACTGGGGTTCACTGAATTGGACCAGTTTGCAATTCTGATGGAGTTTTTTGTAGTTGGTGACCCAACTATCAGGGAGGAGCTTAACAAGCTCATTTCTTGGGATTTGGCGAGGAACATGAATGCAGGAGGTCTGGTCGTGGTCAACCAAAAAAACAAGAGCATCTTCAGAATTTGCGATGTTGAGATCAATGGCATGGTTCTGGACACGATAGATCATTTGGTAGTGTAAAGTGGCAGCAATAGATCTAGGAGTCTAAGAGGCTCCAGTGATTTGTAGCTGAACCTTAAAAACAGTAAGCAGGTTGGGATCTGCAAGAGTGATGTTAAAATTTGGGAAGAATGTAACAAAGACAGTTCCCGCAGTCATCATTGTCTGGATGGTGCCAACACAAGGTTGCTGGTATTCCAAAAACCTAGTGTCTAACAGGGCTATCCTTACAGTAACAGGTAAGCCTTTTCGGCCATGAAAGGTTAAGGCAAGGCGGATGGCTCCAAAATGGAGATGAGTATAGCCTTGTTGGATCCATTGAGATGGAAACTCTAGTGGTATCTGAAGAGTGACAAACTGTTCCTGTTCAGTTGCCTAAATAGGATGCTGATCAAAACGGGAAGATTGAACATATTCTTTTACGATGTGAGGGGTATGTTTGATCAAGTGTTTAATGGATCGAAGTGGAGAGAAAGATGGAGGTTTGGCGAAAGCGGTGTATGGGTTCATCATGGGTAGTTGGGTTTCTGAAACCTTACTATTCTCTGTGAGGTAAGCAACCTCATAAAGATAGCCTATTTTTTAGCATAAAGACTTTCGGAGTTCCGGAGGAGGCTGTAGAGAGAGGTTAGAAGTAAAGGAAATGGGAAGAGAAGTAGAAGACGAATCTGGTGTTTCCATGGGATGAAAGGTACTCTTCTAATAACAAAACGTGGTAGTGACCAAATTAAAATGATTCAAAGAAATCGTTGGCTCTGATACCATAAGGTTGCCTATGAAACTAATTCATAAACTCGAGTCGCAAACTTACGGCAAGTATGCTATCCCACACACGGCTCTCCTTGCCTTAATAGGGACTGCCTGTTAGCCACCAAGTTGCTTCTCAAGTCATAAGCTTAGATCATAGTAATCTCTAGAATATCGGAAATTCTGATACACAGGATCCTAAGTCTGATGGGTCTGAATAATGGTGGTGCTGAACCCGATGGTTCATTTTGTATAGTTGGATTAGTCTAGCCTAGTTTCTTTTTGGTATGGCTTAGAGGATAGATCGGCCCCTTTGTTTGGCTTGTAAATTAGAAATGATCATCCGTTGGTTAATCCAATGAAGATGTATAAATGAATAGTGGTTGTTGTTTTTGCTGTTCATCCCTCTATCCCTGATTGATTGCTTGATTGTCTGTTTGACTGGGGGATGGTTCGTTTTCTGCTTGCGCATAAAGAAAGATTAAAATAAGTGGTCGTCGACGAGTCCTAGGACGTCGCTTTCTATTGATCAAGGGAATGGGTTATTGCGTACTCGGGGTTCGGGGCGTGACAATAATCCTCCGGTCGTATTAGCTTGCGAATTAATTATGATTGTCATCAAACTATTGAACATGCACTCCACGGCTATCGAAAACATCCAAGTCTGCACGACTACCTTTCATTGTCTTTACACAAATTCAAAGCATCTTTCGCACGACTCCCGACTTCTTCCTATGTAATAATTATTCGCCAAAACCTATGTTTTTTTTTTTGGTCAAAGTAGAACGCTTTCATTAGAAATTAACCCAAATCGGGAGATCACGAGGGTTGGGCATCAGTACACAATAAGTTCCAAAGACAGGCGGGGGGGGTGCGAACCCAATCTAACGGTAAACAATTTCTCCGATGGTTTTTAGCAACCCAATCAGCAGTGTTGTTGGTCTCGCATGGAGAGTATACAACCTGAAAATTTGGCAAATGCGACAGAAATTCCCTGCATTTTTGGACTGGGACCCGCGCTTCCCACGATGTCGTTTGCTGATTGGTGAGGTCTGCAGCTAAGGGTTGGCAATCAGTCTCAACGAGAACGCTGTCGTTTTGGAGGGGAGGGGATATTTGGCCTGTAGATGGGAAGACAGCAGTCGGGCAACGCAAAACTCTAGGGCATCACAGATTGCCCAACGCCAAAACCTATATTACCTACTCTAGATATGTCACGAAGAAAATTAAACAAATAGAAGATAAAGTGACTTCCTGGAAAAATGGAAAGCGACCCCAAACTCATTCTTGAATGATATACGAGATTATTCCTTTAATCTTAGAAGCAATATTGCAAGTCTTGCAACTCTTGCTTCTGAAAAATGGGAATGAAGAATCAGATAAATTCTGAAGGTTGTTCTACTAATTCGTTGTCCTCAATTCCAACCTTGGAATCCATCCTTCTATTTAAGAAAGCTTATATTTCAAATTGAAATTATTTCATAGATTGTCTTGTCGGGAAAAGAAATAATGTCAAATTTGGCGCCAAAAGAAAAAGAAAAAGGCATACCCTCGTACATGTAGCGGATTGTTTGGAGGAGAGAGAGGACCGCCAAGATGGTAGTTGCCATCATCAACTGACCTCAACGAGGCAATCCTTACTAGGGCACGGTAGATCCTTTCCTGATGCGTTCATGGGACATTTTTTGAGCCACAATGGGATTTATAATAAATTAAGATCGCTACTAAGGTATAAAGAAGGCGTCACCAACCAATAATAAAAGATTGGGATTCATCACCAAGACTCAAAGGACAAGTCACTAGTCAAATATAAAGGATTTTAAGATGGTAGAAATTCTCCACTAAGATCTTAAGGAAAATTACTAGTGAAGGATAAATGACTTCTTGATTTACCACCAACAAAAAACTGTCAACCAAAGACATAGAACTGACATAGAAATTTGCTTACTTGAGGAAAACAACATATATTTCATCACATTTAAGTCTTGTCTGTTTTATAAATGAGACTATGCATTTATTTATAGAGTGATTCTAGTAAACCAAAACAAAAGACCATTGCAATGCTAACAAATGAAATGAACCTATGGGAGTATTCACATAATGAAAACTTTTGAAAGCAATGTGATAATAAATATTCATAAAATCTAGAACTTAAGACTCATAAAACTTAAAAATTAGGACTAAATGCATGGAATTAGGAATAGATGCACTGTAACTAAGATAAGACTCTCCAAATTCATCCATCAGCCTTGGAAGCTGAATTATCATTTTGGAAGATGCATAAACAGCGAAGAAAATCGATTGGAACAGCCTCCGATTGTTTGCTCATCGATTGAGTTTAGAAGTTGACAATAAGCTTGTAAATTGATATCTAGGTAGTCAATCAAAAACCACGAAATTGACAACTAATCCATTGAAACGACAACACCATATTGCATAATTAGCAACTTCATCCTTGAATCAATATAATTAAATTATAGTTGAAATTGGCTTTGCTTATATGAGTAGTGGATGGATTGGTTCGGTCGACAACACGTGAGTTAATCTTGATAACTGATCAATGAAACCCGATCCTCCTACATCATCCCTGTCTCTCTCTCTCTCGGTATGCGGGCACGTGCATCTGTTCGTTTCAAACACAATATTTGAGGCCGATGATCATTGCCCGATTGTGATCGTCACCCAGACCAACCCTTTCGGGCAGTAACCGGCGATGATGATTCACGGGCAACGCTCGGCTCCGGCCACTATCCATGACCTATATTTATTTAATTTGAGAATTTTTAATTATTGCTCTACTTTTAATCCTGCCTTACCCTAGAGGATACCAAACATTTAATTGAATAGTATATTCGTGCGTTGCAGGGAAGCGAACTCTTTGATTCGTGCAGAATTAGAATGTATATTTCAGTATATATTATTTATTAAATTATATCCTATTTCGTCTAAATCTTACTATTTTAAACATAATAGAGGCGGATTTCTTCATTAACGTCTTATATCAACGTAAGGTACAAGGACTCGATAATGGTTCAAAAATTCTTACTCGTTGTTGTTATATGACAAAGGTATATGTTATATGTAATTAACTAAATTATTGTGATGTTGAAAGAAAATACTAAAAATAATTCGAAGAAATACTTGATATGAAAGAGTAACAAAAATATGTTAGAATTTTCAATAGTTGTTAATTTTCAATAGTTGCTAATTTGCAACTCATGGCGTGGAACGAGGCATATACAAATCGCAGTTGGAAGCAAAACGAATAGAGCATGCAAGAAAGGTATTGTTTGTAAGGACTATCAATCCCTTTCTGTCGGGTCACGAAAACCAAAGACGTCCTTTGTTTGAATGATTTCACCATGGTGAAGATCAGGAAAACCAAAGACATACTTTTATATGATATTATTTTCCAAATTCACATGAGTAAGTGATTGATCTCATCTACGATGGATCGAGTTCGACTCTAAGCAAGTATTTTTTCACAGACCAACTGTAGCGGAATCCACTCTAACGCGCTGTCTTTATAACTTTTGCACAAATAAACAAAATGTATATGTATGTTATTTGAATGATAATGTCTATTTCCAAAATTTGATTCCACTTGGATATACCTATCACCAAAAATCATTCTTCAATTTAGAGCAGACAGAATCCATAGCAATTTCAGATAGGAAATATTACAGATACACAAAGAAATCGATAACTTCACTTCAAATGGAATTGAAAATACACAAATTTTGTCAGAATTTAACTAACAACAAAACCTGAAAAACATAAAAATGCAATGTCCGAAATTAATAAAAAATGAAGCACTTGAGAACTGCAGAAAAGTTAACATGCTAAAATTTAATAGACGAAGGAGTGTCTACAATTATAACTATAGCGCAAGAATGTAAAGATAAATAAAAGATAAATTGCTAAAAGATAATAATTTTTGGTGTGCCATGGGCGATGGAGGGAAAGAAGGTCTCCAATAGATGAACGCCGGTATTTATAGTGCTCATGACGTAACCGCCTGAGAGCAATTTTTCCATAATTTCCATCCATGTTTCCACATCTCTAAGAATCTTGGTCCGACACTCTAATGATGGCATGATCTTATCTCCAAATGGTTCTCCCTAAAATCCGTGCCTTTATCTGTCATACTTGTTTGTTGTTGAGTTAGCTTTATTTTTCCTCCACGATTTGCTGAACTGCATTGCTCTATTCATTGGTTATTTCAAATTTGAATATTGTAATTAACTCTCGGCACCCTCTAGACATCCAATTTTCACTCGGTGTCTCAATCAATAATCTATTGATCCCTTTTAATCTGTATCGTTGCCATAATCATCAACCATATGTTGTCGTGAATTGATAGCCAATTCATGGTCAACAATGTATATTAATATCGACAGCTCTTACGGTTGACATCAATGGCTCATGTGTCTAGTGTTGACAAGCACTTGTGCTCTAGTCATGTGTCTATTTATGTTGACGATCCATTTTAATTTTTTGTGCAAGCATATGACTTCTTTTAAAATAAGTGAAAGTGATTGTAATTCCTAGAAATATTTGGAAAAATGCAAGTCTTTATATTTTGGATAGTATAGGGTGCGTATTGTACCTCTAAGGCTTAGTACTCCGTGCTCTGATAATTACCTTGTAGGTTTTGACTCATCATTACGATAAACATAATTCACAAATTGTCGTCATTATGAATCATCTTTACGGATGGTCATTCCTTGAATCGTCTCTTTTTTTCGAAGAGTATGAAATTGACCAAAATGTGATTTGTATCCCCCTTTCTACAATATGACGTCCGACCTTTGATTAAAAAAGCGTCAACCCCTATTTGCTGGATCCATGAAGAACGTATCCTATTTCTGTACATTACATCCGTCAACATTGAAGGCGTTTTTACCATTAAAACATAAGTGTTATAATGTAAATCCATGTTCATTATGATTTGGTTCATGAAACGAGTTAGAGGTCCAACTTTCTGTAATGACCAAAGACTGACCGTCTCTATAATCCCCATTTTTTCAGCTTTTCTTCAAAGCTGTGAGATGAATTCCTTGTGCAAACTTTGACAACTACTCGAAAACAAACTTGAACATTTTTTTTCTTTTCACGTCCCAACCTGAGGTTACAGGCTGTCCACAGGAGCCACTGAGGTCTACCCAATAATATGCTAATCTTGAAAAGAGTAAGGCCAAAATACCATCTAACATGTGCCATCAGAATATTCTCCTTTCATGTGCAAATCTCAAAACAATAAGAATCTTCTAACTTTGGATCTGTCATCACTGGCTATGGGTTAGAGTTGACTTATAACCTCGATGAAAACCACGTGCGGTCGAGGCTCATCAGTTGACGAACAAGGGTATGCGTACGTGAGTGAGGCACACCATAAGGATTTGATTCTTTATACCACCAGATACAACTAACCCCGAATTCGGTTCAATCATACCCAAATTGCGGCTGACCCTTACCTAATCCCTCAGATTACTTGCGCATGTAAAACATTCAAACCAAACCCGGATTGAGACGTGCCACTGGCTTGAGAGAATATCCAATGGAATATCCTGAGAGGATTGAGACGTGAGGTCCGACTTGAGAGAATATCCACTGGAATATCTTGAGAAGAGTGAGATGCGCATGACAGCTTCCTTGTAATCACTGAATGTTATTGTTAGACTATAGGAATATAATTAAAAGCTTTTAAGAAATACTAAATAGGAATAGTTAAAAAAAAAGGTTCCAATTTTTAATAATTAATAATTTGCAACATTCAAGCTCGTTAAAACCATTTTTTTATATTGAACAAATGAGCACAAATCATATCTCAAACTAAAGTGAATAGAGAGTGCAATAAAGGTGTTACTTGCAAGCAGAATGTCCATAGAAGGACAAGTCCCTTCCACTGCTTTTTTTTTTTCTTTTGATTGAAAACCACTTGTCATATTCTCATTCAAGTAATAGTCTAAGATGACAATATACGAGCTTAACAAAGCAATTTCAAGAGACAAGTAGAGGGATAAGTAACCCAATTAACTGAAAAATATCTATATCGGTGGGCTTTGGTTTCCCAACCCTCAACATGATCACTCTCACTTCGATAGTGGGCTAAGTTCAGGTTATTGAATAGTTTTGCATGGGCCTGGGCTTCAGTGATAAGTCCATAGGCTTCCCAACTCACTTGATTTGTTCCCTTGCTTATCAACTCCACTATATCACTTCGATCGGTCTCCACCACAACGTGCAGTTCTCTTCTTGCTTCAAAGTATTTGAGGGTTTCAAGCGCGGCAGTTGCTGCCACCTAGATCGCCAATTAGACCCTTATCGATCGAGCAAACGCATCTAGTGAGATACCCTTGCTATCTTGATAGACACACGCGATGTCCCCTTCCCCTATTTCTACAGCAGAAGACCCATCTACGATAATTTTGAGCATCCCGAGAGGAGAAGGTGTCTAGAAATGAGCTAAGCTTTTCTGTGGTTGCCGATTTTCATTCTTTTTTTTAGCCCATCTGCAGAGATTTTTCTCCTCTACTACGGTTCAGGTAATTATGTACTCAGGATTGAACTTTTGAGCTCTAAATACCAAGTTGTTCCGACCTTTCTAAATCTGCCATAATAATAAAGCATGAAGCTCAGAGGATATGGAGGTATGTCTAAAATTCAGCAGCCATTCCTCTATTCAAGTCCTAGAGTAACATCCACTTTTATGTTTACTGATGGGTTGTTCCATATTTGCTGAGTCCAGCGGCATAGGAGAAGAAGATGCTCAATGGATTCTGGATGCTGTTGACATATCATGCAAGTGGCTTCAGGTATTATTCGTCTCCAAACCAGATTTTCCTTAGTTGCTATGGCATTTTGACTAATCTGCCATAGAAAAAAATCTGATTTTTGGTTGCACGTTTGCCTTCCAAATTCTTTTCCACAATTTTCTGGGGGTTTGGTATGACGTTGATGCACCATTCTAGTTATGTGCATTTTGTTGCGCCCCGAGGTTTATACAGGCACCGTTCACTGCCCTGTTTTAGTTGGTTTTCACATCAATTTGTCCTATGGGAATTGCTAAAATTTCCTGGGTTGTTTCATTATCAAACAACTCTTCCGCCATGTTTTCATTCATTTAGCTTCCGCCCTGATCATTAGTTCCAATATTCAAATTGGATCCATTCTATTTGCAGGACCTCCAATCAATCATCTCAATAACCACTGATCTTCTCTTATGTTGATCTTCTCACCATTTTCAACTACCCATCGAATTGACTACTTAATGACATTGCAACATGTAAGTAAGCTTTGCCATCCCATGAAGGGCGGGATCCTTTTTCTGCGTGCAATAAATCTGTATGAGAATAATATAACCCTTTAAAGAGCTAACTCCAAAGAGAATATCAATTCTGGATTAGTCTCCATGCCCGTCTTCCCAACATTGCCTCATTAAAAGTAACTAAATCGTGAAAACCTAAGCCACCTTCACCCTTTCTTGCTTTAAGAGTATTCCGATTTTCCAAGTACAACCCCATCCTGCTTTCAGTATTTTTTCACCATAAAGTTGCAATTTTCCTTTCAACGGTACAATAGATGGATAGGGGGATTTTAAATGGACATTGTGTATTGCAGTAGAGCTTATGCTACTACTTTAAGGAGGATTTCTCTCCCCACCTTAGATAAAAACTTTCTTTCCAGCCTTTTAATTTCATATTAACTCGATCAAGGATCCAAGCAAACATTTGTTTCTTTGAGCAACCCTAGTCAGATGGTATTCCCAAATATTTCCCTATCTTCTCAATCTCAGGAACTCTCATCTCGTATGTCATATTTTCCCTTAATCCACTTGGATAGTCTTTGCCCAAAAACATACTTGAATTATTCAAATTTATTGTTTGTCGGGATGCAAAACAATATTAATTCAGGATAGCTACCACATTCCATGTTTCAACAATCTTTCCTTCAAGGAAGAGAATTAATCATCTGTAAAATGTAGGTGAGATAAAGTTGGGCAGAACTAGTTCAGTTTGATCCCTTTAATGGTTCCATTCTTCAGAGCTTGTTTCAATAAAACAGATAACATATTGGCCATAATGATAAAAAGGTAAGAAGATAAGGGGTCACCTTGTCTTATGCCTTGAGCAGGCTGAAAGAAAGGCAATTGTTCCCCATTCATTTTTACGCTATATGAGACTGTGGAGACACATTTCATAATTCAAGAGACCCATTTTTCACATAATCCTATCCTAGCATACTCACTTCTAGAAAATCCCACTCTACCTGGTTGTACGCCTTTTTCATGGCTAATCTAAGGATTGCAATGAAACTTTTTCCTTCTCTTTTGAATTCGTAACTAATGGAGTACCTCCTACACTATTAATATATTGTCTTGAATTTGGTGCTTGCTAACAAAAGAACTTTGCTCCTTAGTTATCAAATCTAGAAGGTACGGTTTTAATCTATTGGCCATAACTTTCGAGATGATTTTATAGGCGAAATTGCACAAGCTTATAGGCCAAAACTGATCCAACTTCTTTGGTTAGGAACTTTAGGAACAAGGATGATAATTGTTTTGTTTAACTCAAGGTTAAGATTTCCTGAATTGAAGAAAAGTCTTACCTCCCAAAATACTTCTTCTTGGATACATTTCCAGTGATGTTCGAAAAATTTGCCACTCAAACCATCTAGTCTAGGGCCTTTAAGGCGCCGAGTTGGAAGGTTGCCATTGTAACCTCCTCAATTGTCAAGTTAACCTCTTCATTTATAACGCAAGGAATCTGATCGATTACTCATTGTCTTTCTTTTTTATAGACATTGGGAGTAGGTGATGTAACTTTCAAACTTCTTTCTTTTTTTGTTCATGTAATTTTTCATTTTCTTTCTATAAATAGTCCAAAACTAATGAAAAAAAGTTATTCATTTCTCTAACTAAATGTCATTTCTATTTTCATCGTGCTACATTTGTACATGTAACAAAATAAACCGAAAAGTTAAAAAAAAAAAAAAAAAAAAACAATCCTTACCCAACAAATTCCAAATTACTCAAATTACTTTAGTTTACTATCGTTGTAGTAAATCATATGAAACAGCTAGATCCTAAAATAAAATAACCGTGTTTGTATTCATACTAAACATATCTATGCAGTATATGGATTTTCAAGTGTTGTTTGCACCAAGAATTAATTAGGTTGCTGGAAGTGTGAATACTTCAAGTGCCAAAACTTGGCATTGGTGGACACATACGTGCCAAAACTTTCAAAAAGTACATTTAAGTACCAAAATCAAAGAAAAAAGAAACACTTAAGTGCCAAATAGTGGGTCCATGTCGAATTTTCAGAGAGCCATGTAGATCGATTTTATTAATAAAATAATGCAACATTGGATTTCTAGCAAGCCTTGCAAAAGTTAGCATTTAAGTGTCCAATTTTCAAAAAAAGTGATTTAAGTGTATATTTTGGAAATTTTGGCACTTGGGACGTACTTCTTCCTAGGTCATTGGCATGAGTAATCACTTCACTTAAGGATGAGTGTTGTCAACATTGGGCATGTGAGCAATTGTTAATGACCATAAGAACAATTGTTGATTTTAATATATGACCATGGACCGGTTGTCAATACACGACAGCATTTTTTAAGACTAAATCTAATAATAATTGACAATCCTGATTTATCATTTACAAACAAAATCGTGCAACATTGGGTATGTTTTACAAAAGTGTAAAGGATCAGTACATATCTCTAGCCATTGATGAAATTCTTTAAATGCAGAAACCCAAAATTTGAATGGATGCACGCTATAAATAGGGAATCACTTCTAGACATCACGTTTCACTATCCAATACCCTTAGAACTCAATGATGTATTTTGTTTTTTTTGTAGTGATAGGGTTTGGTATAGATGACCTGAATTATTTATTCAATTTCTTTTATTACTAATGTTTTCTATCAAGATTGTTATGGTAACAATTAAAACGGGCAATTATCACGTAATCAACTTGGGCAATAAATCGAGCAGTAAAATGGAATCAATTGGAAACTGAATGTGGGGTCGTATATTAGTTAGTATGTATTATTACATTAAAATATTATAACATTCTTCCACTTAATCCCAACATTCTATCAAAGAAATATTAACCCAAACACACATAAACTTCATGCTAAAATAAGACGCATGAATCACAATTGATAACATAATTTGATAAATAAAACTTATGTCCATTCCAAGTCAAACGTGAATGTTTTTCTCAAAATAGCTGAAGGTATACAGCTATATTGAGAAAAACATCATAATGAATAAAAATCTCACAAATTCTTCCATATTAAGAAAAATTCACATGATTGGACCAATGCCCATTCTCACTACATGATCCTCATAACCCATTGGTGGTATGCATTTAGTTAAAGGATCAGCTATTATTCATTCAATACTTACATGTTCTATGATCACTTTCTTTTCTTTAACACATTCTCTGAAGGCTAAATACTTGATGTCGATGTGCCTACATCAACTACCACTTTTGTGGTTCTTAGCCATGAAAACTGCAGTTGAATTGTTACAAAACATTCTTAATGGCCTAGCAATGGAATCCATAACTATAAGCTGAGATATAAAACTTTTCAACCACACGCTATATGAGGTTGCCTAAAAATAGGAAACGACCTCGGCCTCTATAGTGGAAGTGGCAACGAAGGTCTATTTCTCACTCTTATAAGATGCTACTCCACCAGCACACATAAAAATATATTCCGATGTTAATTTATGAGAATCAAGGTAGCAAGTAAAGTCTAAATCCGAATAACCAACTATCTCCAAGCTGTCAATTTGTTTATACTTAAACATATAGCCCTTTGTATCTTGAAAGTATCTCATCACCTTCTTTGTAACTCTCTAAAGGTCCGAACCTAGATTACTTTGATATCTTCCT
Source organism: Angophora floribunda (assembly GCA_014182895.1). Taxonomy (NCBI): domain Eukaryota; kingdom Viridiplantae; phylum Streptophyta; class Magnoliopsida; order Myrtales; family Myrtaceae; genus Angophora; species Angophora floribunda. The sequence goes on along the minus strand of CM024709.1, from coordinate 32,288,105 downwards.
AACATTCTTACAACAAAATCAATATTAGGTCGAGTGCAAACTTGAGCATATATTAAGCTTTCAATAGTAGAAGCATATGGGATGTTCTTTATTTGTTCCCTTTTAAAATCGTTCTTCGGGCACCGGTTCAAATTAAGCTTATCACCATTCATAATGGATGCTATACTTGGTGAATAATTTTTTATCCAAAATCTCTCTAAAACCTTATTGATATAGGCTTCTTGATAATGTTCTAATATACCTTAAGGTTTATTCCTATGGATCTTTATGCCAACGACAAAAGATGCCTCACCCATATCTTTCGTATGAAAACTCTTAGAGAGAAATTGTTTCACCTCATGTAACAACCTTTTATCATTGGTTGCAAGTAAAATGTCATCCATATATAGGACAAAAAATACAAATCCTACTCCCATTAACTTTCTGGTATATCTATTGATCCATGAAATTTTCTACAAAACCAAATGAGAAGATGATTTCATGGAACCTCAAGTATCATCAGTGAGATGCTTGTTTCAAGCCATATAAAGTCTTCTTAAGCGTGCACACCAGATGCTCACTAGCACTAGTGAAGAATCTTTCCGATTGTTTCATGTAAACTACTTCTTTTAGTTTTCCATTGAGAAATGCGTTTTCACATACATTTGACGTAGCTCCATATCAAAATGAGCAACCAATGCCAAAATAATACGATGTCTCCATGTGATCGATTCCTTATTTTGAGTGAATGCCTTAGCAATGAGGTTGGCCTTGTATCTCTTAATATTGCCAAATGAATCCTTCTTAATTTTGAAGACCCATTTATAACCAATGGCTTTTGTCACGTCCTAAATTTTGACCCATTTCGAGATATATGAAATAGTTATTTTATTAATGCACTGTTAGTTACGTTTACTCTGAACTAGTCACTTGTGAGTTAACTAACTATTCAAAAAAATAATTAAATATCGATATGCGTACGATCAGTTAATTCAATCGGGGATAAGCCGTTCGACCATAAGGTTCAAAAAGGAATGATACCACGCTATTGCGAGCTAATTAGCAAATGGAAATAAATTGATTCGATAGAGGTACGAGGTCGGATTGCAGGTGATTTCGCACGACTTCGATATTAACTATGAATGACGTTAAACCGATTTCCTTTAGGCTTTGTACCTAGGGTGAGCAATCAACCCCTCATGATTACATAACAATCGAGAATTACCATGCTTTGAAGAGGTATAATGGTGGATTGAAAAGCTATCAACTATGGATCAAATGCGTAAGGTTCTCCATAAACGCTGCCCAATAATTAGATCGTACTAAAGTTACGATTGATCGATTTTAATCACGAATTTCAATCAAATTTCAGATATCGAACTTGTAAGGACGTCGAGACTAAGACACCGGCAAGAGTTCAGTCGTGGCCCTAGTGAGGGCATAAAAACCAAAATACATGTGAATGCAAGGGTACATGAAAAACATATGATTTTATGTTCTGATTATGCATGTGATTGTTTGTATTGACCATGGCATACATGAAATCGATACCCTACAAGGTATGGCAATGGTAAGGTAAGGTAAGGTTGTCTGCAAATCGATTCGACCGTAATTGATTATTGTGCCAATGAGAATGCTGGTTGCATTATTTGTGGCATGCATGAACATTTATGCAATGGCAAGGTAAGGTTCTTGCGAGTTGATTGATAACTAATTGTTCTTTGTGGGTTTACCAGGTAAATCACGTTTATAATTAAGGCAAAGTAATGGTCGTTTTGTAATTGATCTATCATAATACTAAGGAATATACCTGTTAGGAACCATGATACAAGTCAATATCCTAACCGAGGTTTAAGACTGTAATTCACTGAGATTTTATCTCACTAGTTATTGTTAACTATTATTTTTCAAGTCCATAGTTATGGAACCTCTATCGCCATGGATCTAGTAGTGTTGAAGCACGTCGTGGAGGGTAGTAAGATCGTGTGCTCGATAGTTGAAGGAAGTAAATTAACCCTATCTAATGTTTTGGGTGATTATTGAGGAAATCGCCCAACTGAAGGATTTATGTATAAACTTTTTAGGATTAATCAGTAAAAATAAAAAATAAAAATGACATTGCTATTGTTGTTTGTGGTCTTTCTGCTATCCTAGCTATTTATTAATTAGGTGTTGTTAAATCATTTCCATGTGTATTTAATCGCAAGATAAAAAGAATGATTGGCGACGCGTCCTGGGACGTCACATTCATTTGACCAAAGTGAGAAAGGGTTGTCGTGTGCTCGAGGTTCAGGGAGTGACAGCTTTTGCACTATCAGGCAACTCAATTAAATCTCAAATCCCACTAGATGCCATAGAACTCATCTCTTCTTTCATAGCATTGTATCATAAATTGGATTTATCACAACTCATGGCTTGTGAAAACGTTTCGAGATCATTTTCAGCTCCAACATTATAGTTACATTCTTACGAATACGCAATATAGTCACTAGGGATTGTTGATTTCTTTATTCTAGTAGAACTCCTAAATGTTGCATCAAATTTCTCTAGAGGAGTCAGTTGTCTAACTGGATGTTCTACAATTTCTAGTGATTACTAAACAATTGGGTCTATTGGATCAATATCAATGGTTTGTAAATCTTCAATTATTGATTGTTCAACAACCGATTGAATTGAAGGGGCATTGTAAACAACAATCAATTCAATACCTGAGGTGGAAGGTTGAGTATTTGAATGATCTTCTTTAGAAACAAAGTCCTTGAATCGATTGCTCTTACTAATCAATTCATTCTTAAGAAACTTAGCATTTTTTGATTTCACAAACTTAGTGGTGTGAGATGGGCAGTAAAACCTGTATCACTTGAACTTTTCAATATATCCAATTAAATAACCACTTATAGTTTTTAAGTTTAACTTCTTTTCCAGTGGGTTACAAACTCTTACTTTAGACGAGCATCCCCAAATGCATACATGTCGCAAACTCAGTTTCCAACATTTGAATAACTCAAAAGGCATCTTTGACATTTTAAGAGCCTTGGTTCATAAAGACTTAGGAAGTCTGGAGCTACTAAGCATACTTTGCACCATATCCAATAAAGGTCAGTTTCTTCAATTTGCTACACTATTCTAGTTCAAAGAACCAAACATTATGTATCGGACAATCATCTCATGGTCTTCAAGAAACTTCACAAATGGGCTAGGTGCTTGTCCATCTTCGATGTATCTATCATAGTATTCCCCACCTCTATTTGATCTCATGATGTTAATTTGCTTAGCACAATGTTTCTTTACTTTGGTTTTGAATAACTTAAAGGCATTTGATGCTTTGTGTTTATTACAAAGCAAGTAGAGATGCATGAATCACGAATAATCATCTATGGAAAAGATGAAGTATCTTTGATCATTTGAGTCCATATTTAGACTACAAATATCAATATGTATGATTTCTTATATTTCTGTACTCCTCTTGTCATCTTTCTTTGACTTGTTCGTCTGCTTTCTCTTAATGCAATCCGTACAAAAGTCATAATCAGTAAAACCTAAAGTACTAAGCCCTACATCATTTATTAATCGCTTAATTCTATCTATGAGAATATGTCCCAATCTTCGGTGCTATAACATAGAGGAATCCTCATTCATAACACATTGTTTTATGCCATTATTATCATGAACATGCATCATGTTATAAATGACATTTTCTTGTAAATTAATTCGAAAGAAACCGTAAGACTATATACAACTCTCAATAATTTCAGATTTATACAATAAACTAAATGTTGAACCTGAAAATTTAAAGAAGTATCCCAATGGTACAAGTCTTAAAACTAAAATTAAATTCCTTTCTAAATTTAAAATAAAGCTACTGTTGAGAATTAATCTACATGTTCCAATAGTTTGATGGAATCGTGAAGTCTAGTGGAGAAAAAATATTATTGTGAGTAGGCACTTCCCAATAGGTCACTCATCCTGAGATATTAAAGGAAATAGAGTTTATATTAATGCTAATAGCATACATGTAGTTTCCATATTTAATTATGTATGCCCTAGACTCCTGTTATAAATAGGGCAATTTCTTTTATAGTTGTAACGCTGAAGCTTTGTAACCCTGAGCTTGTAACGCTGATACTAATAGTGAAGAGATTGCCTAGTGCGACACCGTGGCTTTTCCCTTCTTGATTTTAGAAGGGTTTTCCACATAAAAATTCTGGCTTGCCCTCTTTTTCTTCCTTACTTTTATTTTTCGCATATTTGCGTCCCCAACAACTGGTATCATAACCTAGTTTTGGCGAAATAGTGAGAGCGAATATGGACAAAGGAAAGGTGAAGATTGATCGGTTCGATGGCAAGGATTTTGGTTTCTGGAAGATGCAGATCGAGGATATGTTATATCAAAAGAACTTGCATCAACCTCTGTTTGGAGATAAACTAGAATCTATGAAACAAGCAGAGTGGGAATTGTTAGATCGACAAGCTCTAGGTTTGATTTGTCTTACATTGGCACGGAACGTTGCTTTTAACATTACCAATGAGGCGACAACGGTGAATTTGATGGCGACGTTGTCTAACATGTACGAGAAGCCTTCTGCATCAAACAAGATATATTTGATGCGTCGTCTTTTCAATTTGAAGATGGATGAGAGTGCTTCTGTGACAAATCATATCAACGAATTCAACGAGATCACGACTCAGTTGAGTTCGGTGGATATCAAATTTGATGACGAGGTAAAGGCCTTAATTTTATTATCTTCTCTACATGAAAGTTGGAGTGCAATTGTGACTGCAGTGAGCAGTTCATCTGATAAGAAAAAGTTGAAGCTTCAAGAAATCCGAGATTTGATTCTTAGCAAGGATATTCGTAGAAGAAAATCGAATGAATTTTCGGGTGCTGCCTTAAATATTGAAGGCAAAGGGAGAGGCAATCAACGGGGACGAAACCAATACCATGGTAGATCAAAGTCCAGAGGAAGAAGCAAAGTGAGACCTCGTGGTGAAATTATTTGCTGGAATTGTGAAAAGAAGGGACATCTGAAACGAGATTGTAGAGCTCCAAAGAGGAAATTTTAATATTGAGATCGAAATCAAGAGGAAGAAAAATCTGTAAATGTAACTTTTGAAGAGACACAAAATGGTGATGCTTTAATTTTGAGCATTGACAATCCAATTGAGTCGTGGATTTAACTCAGGTGCGTCGTTTCACTCTACTTCATGCAAAGAATTAATGCGCAATTTTGTTGCTAGAAAATTTGGAAAGGTTTATCTTGCTAATGATGAACCTTTGGATATTATGGGAAAGGGTGATATTTATATAAAATATACTAACGGATATCAATGGAAGTTGCATGATGTCAAATATGTTCCAGAACTTAAGAGAAACCTGATCTCTATAAGTCAACTAGACAGCACAGGTTACAAGACTATTTTTGGGGATGGCTCTTGGAAAATTGTTAAAGGTGCTTTGGTTGTAGCATGTGAAACAAAGTCAGGAATGCTTTACGTGACTGAAATCAATAGAGAAACCGCAGCAATTGCTGAATCAGAAACTGATTCTAAATTATGGCATTGTAGGCTTGGACATATGAGCAAAAAAAGAATGAAGATATTAGCATCTAAGGGAAAATTGCCTGATTTGAAGTGCATAGATATTGGTTTATGTGAAGATTGTGTTATGGGTAAGCATAAACGTGTTAGTTTTTCGAATATTAGAAAAGAACCAACAAAAGAAAAATTAGAGTTGGTGCATACAGATGTGTGGGGCCCAGCTCTTGTGTAATCCCTTGGAGGCTCGCGCTATTATGTCACGTTTATTGATGACTCCACCAGAAAGGTATGGGTTTATTTTCTAAAAAAATAAATCTGACATGTTTACTATTTTCAAAAGATGGAAAGCTGAAGTGGAGAACGAGACTAGCTTGAGAATTAAATTTCTAAGGTCCGATAATGGCGGTGAATATGATAGCAAGGAATTTAAGCAATTTTGTGCAGAGAACGGAATCAGAATGACAAGAACTGTTCCCAATAGACCGCAGCAAAACGGAGTTGCTGAGAGGATAAACAGAACTCTGAATAAGCGTGCAAGAAGTATGAGGTTGCATGTAGGATTACCCTAGATGTTTTGGGTAGATGCAATTAATACAGCAGCATATCTAATTAATAGAGAACCTTCGGTTCTACTTGATTTTAAGTTACCAGAAGAAGAATGGAGTGGAAAGAAAGTAAATCTCTCGCATCTGAAAGTCTTTGGTTATATTTTCTGTGTCCATGTAGATTCTAAAAATAGAGATAAACTTGATGCAAAAGCTAAAGTGTTTTTTCATTGGATATGGTTCTAATTATTTTGGCTATCGGTTCTGGGATGAACAAAATAGAAAAATAATAAGAACTGCTGATGTTACGTTCAATGAGAATATGTTGTACAAGGACAAATCCGTGGCAGAATCTAGTATGAAGGAAAATTTGGTGGAGAATACAGAGATTGAATTTGAAGAGAATTCTAAAAGTGTTCTGGTTGAAATTCCTAAAATTGTTGCTGAACAAGAATCACGTACACATGATCCCACTTTGAGAAGATCTAATAGAACACATAAACATGTACAGAGATATTCTCCGTCATTGCACTATTTGCTTTTGACTGATGCTGGCGAACCAAAAAAAATTTCGGAAGCAGTGCAGGTTGAAGATTCTGTTAAGTGGGAGTTAGCAATGCAGGATGAGTTAGATTCACTCGAGAAAAACAAAACTTGGGTGTTAACTCAGTTACTAGATGGGAAGAAGGCATTGCAGAACAAGTGGGTATATCGGGTCAAAGAAAAACTTAATGGCAGCAAGAGGTACAAAGCAAGGTTAAAAGTAAAAGGGTTTTAGCAAAAAGAAGGAATTGACTATACATAGATTTTTTCTCCAATTGTGAAATTGACTACTGTCAGGTCAGTATTGAGTATTGTTGCTGCAAAGAATTTACATCTAGAGCATTTAGATGTTAAGACTGCATTCTCCATGGTAATTTGGAGGAGGATATTTATATGGTACAACTGAAAGGTTTTCAATATCCTAGAAAAGAAAATTATATCTGCAAATTGAAGAAAAGTCTGTATGGCTTGAAATAGGCTCTTCGACAATAGTTCAAAAAATTTGACACATTTATGTGTGGTAACGGGTTCACTAGAAGTAACATGGATCACTGTTGTTATTTCAAAAAATTTGATGACTGCCATATTATTTTGTTGTTGTATGTGGATGATATGCTCATTGTAGAATCTAGCATGAGAGAGATCAACATACTAAAGCAACAATTGTCAAAAAAGTTTGAGATGAAGGATTTGGACGCAACAAATTAGATTCTTGGGATGAGGATCACGCGGGATAGATCTAAAGGAATTCTAAAGTTATCTCAAGAAAAGTACATTGAAAAAGTTCTTGACAGATTCAGAGTTCAGAATGCAAAGCCCAGAAGTACTCCTTTATGAAGTCACTTTAAGCTCTCAAAGGAGCAGTCATCAAAGACAAATGAAGAGCGGGAGTACATGGCCAAAGTGTCTTATGCATCAGCTGTTGGCAGTTTAATGTATGCAATGGTGTGTACTAGACCAGACATAACTCATGCAAGTGAGAGTTGTGAGTGGATACATGGCAAATCCAGGAATAAAACATTGGAAAGTTGTAAATTGGTTATTAAGATACATGAAAGGCACTTCAGGCATGTCATTATGTTTTATGAAAAATAATGCAACTTTACAAGGCTTTGTTGATGCAGATCTTGGTGGTGATTTGGATAATAGGAAGAGCACCTTGGGTTATGTTTTTACCTTAGGTGGTACTGCAATCAGTTGGATGTCTAGACTTCAGACTTGTGTATCTCTCTCAACCACTGAAGCAAAGCATGTGGTTATATCTAAAGCTGGTAAGGAGATGATCTGGTTGAAAAATTTTCTGAAGGAGATAGGCAAGGAGCAAGATAATAGTGTTCTTTTCAGTAATAGTCAAAGTGATATTTGTCTTGTAAAGAATCTGATATTTCACTCAAGGACAAAACACATTGAGTTAAAATATCATCAAATTCGTCAGTTGATAGATGATAGGACATTGTCATTAAAGAAGATTCTTGGTGCAGAAAATCCAGCAGATATGTTAACAAAGGTTGTCACCACTGAGAAACTGAGATTATGCATTGCCTCGTTGGGCTCCATGGTAAGTGATGAGGGGGGCCGCCGCACTAGGACAATTTTGGTTGAAAAGATGAAGACTATAAAAAATTATTGTTGTTTTTTGAATATCAGCCTCTAAGTGGGAGATTGATGGAATTGTGAAGTTTGATGTAGAAAAAATATTATTGTGAGTATGTACTTCCCAGTAGGTCACCCATCTTAAAATATTAAAGGAAATATAGTTTATATTACTGCTAATAGTATACATGTAGTTTTCATATTTAATTATGTATGCCCTAGACTTCTGTTATAAATAGGGCGGTTTCTTTTATAGTTGTAACGCTGAAGCTTTGTAACCCTGAGTTTATAACGTTGATACTGATAGTGAAGAGATTGTCTAGTACGGCACCATAGTTTTTCCCTTCTTGATTTTAGAAGGGTTTTCCACGTAAAAATTCTAGCTTGCCCTCTTTTTCTTCCCTACTTTTATTTTTTGCATATTCGTGTCCTCAACATAGTTTCCACATGCAAATGCATCTTGTTTCTTGAATAGATACTTTGAAAGTGGATTGTAGAATCAAAATCAATCCACTAAGTTTCGTTATACACATCAACCATATTAGATTCATAACAAACATATGGAAGTGGGTTACCTATATTCTTGAGCTAGACCTTGAATTTGGTGTAATCCTTCTTCATGTGCCCCTTCATTTTACAAAATAAAGCACTTGGATTCTTTCTTATGCCAGCTTCAGGAGGTATTTTACATTTCCCTTTTCCTTACCTTACCCTTTATACTTACCTTGTGTTACCATATGAGCATTTTCTTCCTTCTCCATGAGCAATCTCTCTTCCTTTTGAATACACATGGTCATGAATTCATTGATTGACCATTTAGCATTATGCGTGTTGTAAGAGATCTTGAAAGAGGTATACTCTTGTGAGAGAGTGTTCAAAATATAATGCATAAGAAAGGATTTTAATATCCTAACCTCAAGATTCTTCAACTAAATTGCAATGTCTCTCAACTTCATGACATACTCACACACACCTCTTACACCGGTTAGCTTCGATGATAACTTCATAATTAGGGTCATGACATGCGTCTTCTCTGAATATTCAAATTGTGCACTAATAGCCTCTAACAATTCTTTAGAATTGTTATGTTGAATGACTGAAGCACGAATGCTAATAGAAAATTTTGTCTTTAGGTATTTACAATGAAGCGGTTGGACTGCCCCCATTGTGCATAAAGAGTATGTTCAGCCGAAGTACATTGAAGGGGTGGTTCATCTAACTGTATGGCACAATCAATATCCATGCACCACAATTGGTGAATTATTAATTCCCTCCATTATTTATAGTTATTACCGTTCAACTCGGGAACAATTATACCGGAATTAATCATATGTGATAAGACCGCATCATAATCAAAGAAAAACTTATGTATCAACATATTTGAGGCAAATAAACTTAAATCATGTTTTACTAATGTGAAATATGTTATAAAATATGAATCACATAACATCAAAAACTATATGTGGATTAAGTTTCTAAGTTAAATAGATTCATAATTACTTCATGATAAAATTATCAAATTGTATTCCCTTCCTCAATTCCTGTGGGTAAAAGATAAAATGATATTTTATCCTAATTAATCACATTAATATATTGAAAATTCTTATGGGATAAAATTTATTGTATTGATGTGACTAATCATAATCAATGCATTTGACTATATGTGATCCAAAGGTTTTTAATATATATAATTTGATATAATCAAAGATGCTATGGTTGATCTTCAATTAATTAAATATGTACGAATCACTAGATATTTAATTTCATGAGAAAACATTCATAAAAATTTTACGTAGGAGCAAAATAGTAAATTCACGTGTAAACAGATAAAACTAGAGTTTTATACGCAAGGGCAGGTTTGGAATTTCATCAAAAAGGCGCATAACAGGAGTTTTACGCCCAAAAGGATAAAATCGTAAATTTTCACACCCAATGGAGGTAAAATTGGAATTTTAAGCAGCTAGGGCAGAGCCGTAATTTTTCTTTGTGTAGAGAGGCAAATTTGTAATTTATGCGGGCAAGGGCAAAATAGGAATTTTGCAATATGTAGAGGGGAAAATAGTAAATTGACCCTCGAGCGCACGTGCATTGCAAGCTTGCCGTTAAAGGCCCTCGAGCCCATGTGACAAATGCACCCACTGCTGCATGCTCGAGCATGGCACGCGCCCACTGCAAGCCCTCCGGCGTGTGCATTGCACATGCTCACTGCAAGAGATTAGGTGCGTACAGAGCTCGGGTGCGTGCTTCTCTCAAGAATCCGTTGCCGCCCACTACTCCGCCGCAACTAACCTTTTTCCCGTCACTGGTTCTCCTTCCACAAGCCATGTCTGATTAAATTGATCAATGGGTTTCAAAGACAATGCCGAGATGAACACATAGTCCAAGATCCGACGAAAACAGTCAACAAATGGGTCGAAATTAAGCCTAGAACTATCTGCCTTGAAAACCCGACCACAACTTTCGCCACTTAATTAGCCTCTGGCGATTAGTAATATGTTGAATTACATTACAACTTTTCTTCCTAATGGCGAGGTGATTGTGCAAGTCGATTATTGTGTGGTGGGTAGCCTAAATTTGGTAGGAATTTACAATTCTGTTTAGAGCCACAAAAGATCCAACTTTTACCAATTTATAATCCAATCAAAACAAACAAAATTCCAAAATTTCATCAAGGCAAAGGTCATACAAGCTTTGATACCAACTGTAAGACTAAAGTTAATAAAAACGTGCAATATCGAGAATATTTTGCGAAAGCTTAAAGGGTTAGTATATATCTCTATTCATTAATGAAATTCTATAATCACGGAAACCCAAAACTTAGATGAATACACACTAGAAATATAGAATCACCACATCTAGACGTTATGTTCTTCTGCTTAATATCCCTCAAAACTTGATGGTGTGTTTTTGTAGTGATAGGGTTTGGTGTAGACAACTTGACATATTTATTCCATTTCTCATGTTACCGATATTTTTTTATCAAAATCGTTATGGTAATAATTAAAACAGACAGTTATCATGCAATTGACTTGGGTAATAACTCAGGTAGTAAATTGGAATCAATTGGAAAACTGGATGTCACATCATATATTAGTTAATATGTATGATTATGTTAAAATATTATAATATTATCATGATAGTTTTGGTGGACAAAGAGACCGATGAAAAGGATTTGACAAATTACCAGGCATTTCAAGTTGGAAATCACTAGTGGATAGGGCAATGAAGTCCAGCAACCGTGGAAGAAAATTAAAGTTAACTTGGTAGCAAACAAGCAATAGAGATTAAGGTGCGATTTTAAGGGACATGTCACACCCCGACCTCGAGTTTGCAATAATCCCTTATCTCTTGTGGTCATTTGAATGCACGTCTTACGATACGTCGTCGATCATTCTTTTTATCTTTCAGTTAAACACATGCGGAAGTAATAAACAAACACCTAGTCCAATATAACAACATGGATAGTGGGGAAAACATAATAACATCCATAAATACAACCCTTTTATATTAATACATTTGCAGACCCTACGAATTGGCAACTTCCTTTGTACACCAACAAAAAGATACTAGGTAAGGGGTAATCTACTTTCTTCAAAACACAGGGTCAACAAAAAAGTTGGCATCCGATGCCTACACCACTCTTTCAGATCGGACTCTATGTCCAAATCCATATTTGGGTCCTCCACGGCACCATCCAAGGGATTAATGTCCATTGGGCCCCACACCTCCACACCCGTACCCACGTTAGGTGGCCTATCAAAACCCCTTAGCGAACCATAGAGGTCCTCATCCTCACAGATGGACTAAGCCTAGAATCAGTGAGGTATTTAATTCATTAACCCTTCATTGACTCAGATCGTTGTAACATGGTGCTCATATAAATAATCTTGACTAGGGATTAGGCGCGGCATGATTACAAAGTCTTGGTCCATAGGAGCCTTGAACGGCACTGGTCTGTTCGCTATTCTAAGGCCCTAAAAAACATTTAACAATAACAAATAAGTTAAAATCTCAGCAAGTTAACGACTTAAGCCTCGACTAAGAAGTTAACCCGCCTTGGGTACAACCTAAACATACAGAAATAATATATCAATGGCAGATTAATAGTAAACCGACCCTCATTTTGCCTTATCTATATATATGATCAAGCAATTCTATCAAATATCAACAAATAACCTATAGGCTTTCTTACCTCACCTTAGCACATACCCCGCACGATATAAATTCCCATGTACCACAATCAATGTAACAAACATAACTCATAATCATAACAAATATTAAACTTTTCCAAGTATAATGCATTCATGTGTGTTCAGATTATTATGTTCTCACAGGGCCACGGCCAACAAAAGAGTTGGCGGCGGTCTTCTAGCATGACTGATCATCATCCCGCCCCATCGGGTATGGCAACATATGGAACCCCTGCCAGAGACAATATTCCACAAAATAGTATTGGTTTGGCTTCAACCGTGACTTGGCATCTGGACCCCCGCCGGGTATTTGATGAATCGAGTATCGTCCCCCAAATTCCATCGATGGTAATGAGTTCCTTTAAATGACCACACGAGCACACCAACCACTCAAGATTAGTTTATTTGTCAACAATTATCTAATGTAGACATGGTTTGTGCTCACAATAATAAATCACTACAACTTTTACACATAAAAATGTAGTAAAATAATCACATGTGGTCATGTACATTTAATTGATCAGTCAAACTTTACATACATTCATTTTAAAACATCCTTACCCCATTTAATATATAAAACATAGCATATAAACCTAACACCTCAGGGATTACCATTTATATATCCATACATTCTTTCCTTTAAATAACAAACAAGGGTTTCAATTTGAGCAAGCATTTTTCATGGCATTACATGCTCTAAATCTCATGAAACATGCATAGAATTATCATATAATTCAAGTACAAATCACATATGACAACCACTTACTGTCCTAGGGCGATAACCTATCAATAATTTATCAATAATTTATTACTAATTTAGCGATAGTTTATCATCTATTTTCTAATAACTTATCACATTTTTTGTAATAGCTTATCACTCATTTGTCAATAACTCATTGTCCCATCGATGATAGCTTATCACTTTCGGCAATAGCTTATTATCTTTTCCTTGATTACCTATCACTTCTACTTATTATCTATTATGATAGCTTATCAAGTCTACTTATCGCTTATTGCAATAACCTATCCACTAATCCATTCTTAATTAGCACTAACCATAATTATTCCTAAGCTAATACTACCCTAAACGTAATTAAAGTCCTAATCAATGAATTAGGAGATTAACTCACTGATTAACGATGATGGTGAGCTTAAAATGATGGCGGCGGCATAAGCAATGAGCTCTCTGCTTGAAACAACAAGAGGGTGGTGGGTTGGCTTCAGTGAGGAGAGAGAGATGCCGGAGGGGTGGTTCGATGAGGGCGGTAAGCAGCTTGGATGGGCAAACGAGTAGTGGTGCACAGTGCCTTGGACGATTCGGATGACTTGAAGGACGGCAATGCATGGCAGTCCGGTAGCATGAGGTAGCAAGGGCGGAAAAAGGGAGCGACAAGAGGGAAAACAATAGAATGAGAGCAAAAGAGAGGAAAAATGAGAGAGGAGGGCAGCAGCAAGGAGGGAAGAGAGAGGGGAAAAGGGGAGAGAGAGAGAGATTTTCTCTTCAAGGCTTCTTCAAGCTTAATTTATTCCCCATAAAATCCATCATTTTCCTTGACTTTCTTTCCCATTTTGTCTTCTCTCATTAGTGCAAGTTTATAGAAGAGGGTAAAATGATCATTTCACAAAGTATAGTATAAAATACTATACGCATATATTGGCCAAAATTTTGTACGGGCTCATATAAATCGAATTTGGGCTCAAAAGGTGGATAATGGGCTTGAATAGGCTTGATGGGTTTGAATGGATTTGAATTGGGCTTGGTGGGTTTAGTTGAGCCCACTTGGGCTTGGTTGGGCCCAAGTGGTTGAACCCTAGGGGCGTAAGGCCCATTGGGCCTTCACCTTGCCCAACTCCCTTGTGGGCTTCAATTCTCTGCCCGTTAATCCATTTTCCAAAATTTTCGTGCTTACCAATAAATAAGTGGTTTAATGAGATGATGTCTCATAGGTTAGTTTTGAAATCCTTGAGAATTCAATATCCAAAATCAAATTGAAATATGGGGTTAAATTCGATCAAATGTGACTTTCATATGACCTAAACTATGTGGTGGTTTTTAAGGGTTTTTGTATGTTTGACCTATGGTTGATGAATTTTAATTCACGTTTGTGCCTTTTCAAATCAGGAGCGAACCTTGATTGTCATGTAATCGTAAGGAATTAATTACTCACGCCAAGTGCAAAGCCAAAAAGTAAATTGGTTTACTGTTGTTCACTATTAGTATCACAGTCATGCAGAATCATCTGCAATCCAACCTTATACTTTTGTTGAATCGATTTATTTCCGTTCGCTAATTGGTTTGTAACAGCATGGAATTATCCCTCTTTGATCCTTATAGTCGAGCAGTCTATCTTTGATTGAATTTTATAGTCATATATGTATAAATCCTTAATTGCCTTTCCTAATAAGTTAGTTAACTCATAAGTAATATGTTCAAAGTAATTGTCACTAACAATGCATTGATAAAATAATAATTTTATAAATCCCGAAATGAGTCGAAATTCAGGATGTTACAAACAATCTCAAGATAAGACCATGTCAATATGAGAACGTGGAGCAAAGATTCTCAAAAATGCGAAAGCATGAGTAAAATTGTAGAAGAACTACTCATAAGCAGATATGTTGTGAACTCTATAAATATTGTTGTTCGTCTACTGAAAGTCTCCTGACACAACAAACAAACTTTGCTATCTTACAATTTTTGCACTTTTGTTATGGTCGTAGAGTCCAGATACTCCCTCTTCAATTAAATTCTGACATGTATATTCATCGTAGTTTCTAGGTGCTTCATGGTTGATTAAATCCCGGCACATCTTTATGTCATCAACCTTTGTCGTCAATTAAATTCTGAAAAAATTTGTGAACTTTTAGTTTTATTAAGAGTGAAGTTATTGATTTCCTAATATACTAGTGATATATTATGTCCAGAATTGTCATAGAACTTGTTTCCTCTAATAAAAAAAAAAAAATACTTTCAATGAAAGTTATTTCTTTGTGGATGCAAATTTCGATGAAACAGTAACAGAGTGTTCCTAGTAATTGTGACATTAAATATGACCAAAAAAAATTGTGATGTGAAAAACTCAAATAACCAATTTATGTTAATTCAATATCTTTCAAGTCATATATGTACTTCTAAACTAATAACGCAAGATGACATTGAAATTTTTTCAGGAGCAGTAGGTTATTAACCAGGTACATTCAACACGTACATTATTAAATTTAAATAAGCAGAGTCTTGAATTTTTTTCAAGGATGTCTCACATAATAGAAAATTTAAGATTAACAAAATAGATCATGGTCAATATGTATATACCCATATCATTAACACAGCATTAAGTATATATCGATGATATGTCACAACAAAATACCGAACATTTTTTTAATTAAAACGATAAAATTATGAATTCATTGCATGACTGAATTTCACACCTTTCCTTCACTAGCTGAGCCAACAAGGAGCATTTTAAATACAAAAACTGGTATGTCAATAATGAAGTAGATTTGACAAAAAAAAATGTAGTAGATTACACATGAACATTTGAATATGCAAATCATACTTGGCACATAATTATAGTGTGTCACATAAATAAATTTTGTGAACAAAGTTTAGTATACTTAGGGCGCGAATAATAACCATTCTATTTCTCTATTTTTCTATTTCTTTTCCCTAGAACAAATTTGAAACATAAATTTATCTAATAACACAATTTCGATTTTCTATTTCCAAGACAAATGTTTAGGCTTGAAACAAGTTTGGAATAGAATGAGAAGGTGAAATTTTCTACTTTTATATTTTTGAAATATAACTAAGAAATGAAAAAAAAATTCATCGCTCATCCTTACTACCGTCCACTACCTAGGAGTGAGATATTTTAAGAAGGTCAATGAAATGAATTTCTATCTTAGAAACAGAAATTGTATTGTTATCAAACATGCATTTTTACTTATAAATTCGTCTTCAAAATAGAAATAAATAAAAAAATCGATTTCTGACCCTTCACACTTCTTTTCGCTTTCATCAATCCGAATGCACTGCGAGTCGAGTTTAGGAGTTGTTTTGAGGGAGATGTTTGGCGCTGTATGCATCTTTAGGGAAGCGTGTCTAGGATGACAAAATACGGGTTTCCAGCTTGGCAAGCTGTATAAGAAGAAGATTTCTGGTACCTCAGCCTCCAGTTGCAAGAAGCCTGTCTTGTGATTGGACCAACAGGCCGCCCACATGGCACCTAACAAAGTTGTCATTAAAAGCCCATATCGTCTGAGCTTTATTTTGTCTTTGAAACCCACATTTTAAGGATCTTTCGAGCCGTGGCTGGACGGATACTGGTTTTCAGAAATCCCTCCAATCATATCTACGATTAATGGGTTACGAACTCGAAGACCCCTACTTATTTTCGTTAAATTTACATGTAGATGATATAAAAAAAAGGTTAGGTGCAGTCCAAGACATCCCTAATGAGCCCACTTGACTTGGTACCAACCTTGAATCATGATAAGTTCTTTTGGTTCATCCGAGGAAACCATTCTTTTTTTATAAGATAAAAAAATTCAAGATGTGAGGTGGTAAAGTTATTCTATGCAAATCTAGGATGACAATGTATTTTCATTGTGTATTCTGAAGATTGAGATTACCTTTGTCACCCTAAATTTTCTTATTCAAATTAAGCAAGGAATCAAGGCATGTTCTCGATAAATTAACTATAATGTAAATGCATATATATTATGATTCAGGATAATAAATACTTACACTAAACTATTGGCAATAAGTACCATCGCAACTTACACAATTGCTAATTACATTTTTTAATGTTAGGATTGTTAATTAACAATAATTTATGCCAACATCCATGTTAGGTGTTTTGGGTCTTTATTCTATAACCGTCATGCAATTGTCAATATCATATATTTAAATTGGTGGATTGACATTAAAAGGGCTCCCCATTTAGCCTAACATCGAAAATTATAATCTTCACACATTATATTATCCAATTCACCCAAGTTTTTATAAGACTCATTTTCTTTAAATACGCTTCTAGGAAATCCCACTCTACCCTATCATAGGCTTTCTTGATATCAATTTTCAGGATAACCCCAAACATTCTCCTCCTTTTTCTTCCCTTGATTGGTAAGTATTTCCAGCTCTAACAAGATGTTATCTTGTGTCTGTCTCCCTTGCACAAAGGCACTTGACTTAGGCATAATCCACTTAGGAAGCCATTAGCTTGAGCCTTTTGGCCAACGCTTTTGCAAAAACTTTGTGTGCAAAACTGCATAAGCCTACAGGACGATATTGATCAAGGTTTTCAGGGAGGGGACTTTAGGAATCAGAGTGATTGGGGTTCTGTACAACAGAGGATTGAGGGTCCCTGATTCTGAGGACTACAGTACTTCCTTGAAAATATCCTTCAGTTCCACATCCCAATTCTGTCTATGAAACAAAGCATTTATTCCATCAGGCCCAGGTGCTTTAAGGGATCCCAGTCCAAGAACAGCCTATTTCACTTCTTCCAACTTGACAGCTTGAGATAGGGAGCAATTCATCCCCAGTCACAAGAGTTTTACACTGATCAATTCCTGGAAAGAACTTGCAACATCCTACAGAAGAGAATAACTCCTGAAATAAAGCAGTGTCATTTCTTTTTATCTGTTGTGGTTCTCTACACCATAATAAGGAGTCTTGAGAATAGAGAATCTTTTCGCCGTCTTCTTTGAATGGTAGTTCCATGGAAGATTTCCGTTTTTTAAGGTAAGCTTATCTGTTCCTATCATGCATAGCTCCATTGCTATTATCAGTTTCTGTGACTCAGAACTCGGGCCTCCACTGGACGTCTTGCATCGGACCATTTTGGTACACTCCAGCTAGCTAATCCCCCTTAGACATGTCCTATTATCCCAGACAAAGCTTTTCCACAGCAATAGCCAGAATTCCAGGCTTCACAAACGAGTTTCTGACAATCTTCAGGATTTGCTATATCGGGTGCACTTGGAATAATTACTGATCAGATGATGCTTTTAGTAATTGCAGATGATGAACCATACTTGGATTATGAATAATAGGTAATGCTTTTCAGAAACGTGAAGAAACCCAGCAGACTAAGTTCACAAGGGAAAAAAGAAAGAACAAGAAGTAAAAATAAGGAAAGAGTGTCTGCCAAAGTCATTTGTTTTTTAATGCAACAAATTCAGCTAACATTAATATGCTATAAGAGTGTCTAAGTTTTTGTATACATGATGACTGATGAAGTCCCATCTTCAGTGTCACTCCCTCTATTGGAATCACAATGCTATTATGAAGCGCAAAGCACTTTCGTACCCGACCCATGATTTCTCATGACGAGCAACAACCGGCCTTCTTGACAGCCGAGACATCATCCCTGCTCCCAACATTGATCGTCTGTCCCTTTGGCAGGGCTGCAGGGTCGTCGCCGATGTCAAGAGCCTTCCTGCTGACCACGCGGTATATCTGAGTCAACACTTCCGTGAAGGCATTCTCGACATTGAGTGCCTCCAAAGCGGATGTCTCCATGAAGAAGGTGTGCTCTTGCTCGGCAAATGCTTTGGCATCATCGAGGGAGACCGCACGGAGATGGCGCAGGTCTGCCTTGTTCCCGACGAGCATGATCACGATGTTGGCCTCGGTGTGGTCTCGAAGTTCCTTTAGCCACCTCTCCACATTCTCAAACGTGACGTGCCGAGTGATATCGTAGACTAGTAAAGCACCCACTGCACCTCGATAATACGCACTTGTGATCGCACGGTATCTAGGTTAAACACAACAGATTATCAGACAACTATCGTCGCCTCAAAAGAAGATCAGATTAAATTAAGAACAGAACATGAACAGCTTCCTATTCACAAGCAGGCCTCTACTCGCTGTAATGTTACAACGAAACACAAAATATAAGACAGAAAATGTCTCTAACTTATTCCTAAAGTTGGCAATTAGACTGCCTTCTTCCTCAATGATCACTGACAACAATTTGTATTAGCATGTTTCTTAGTTTGTGTAAAATCATGCCGGTTCAGAAATGCAATCCATCTCTTCGAATGACAAATTTGGGAAGAACCAAATTCTGAATAACCGCAATTGATCGCATGATGTATGTAGGACGCGAGCAAGCCATTATGACCGAACTTCTTGCCCGTGACGTGCAATCAACAATGCCAGTGATAATTTTTTCTTCAAACGTCTTGGACTTAACAAGAATTCATTGATAATATGTATCAGTTTGCATCTCAAGATCTGTAATATCCAAATTCTCTTCTCTGCATATGCACGAATCAAGGCTGGTCATTACGTCCAAACATTGTCAATCTTACCTACCAGACATCCACACAAATCTGACATAAACCATGCTTAAGAAAATCAAATCATTTGTAAATAGAGTTTATGATAAGGATTGCATGAGGTTTGCCTAAGATCTGATTAGCAGATTCTGATTTTGAAAAGGTAGTTCTTACAGAACACGACATCCTTCTAAGAAACATAGTCTTAATCAAAGGCAGTTGAATCTATTATTTGTAATAAAGAAAGGAGGAGGAGATGTAGATATTATGAGATTGACTCAAACCTTTCTTGGCCTGCAGTGTCCCAAATCTGTGCCTTGACGACCTTATCATCGACCCGAATGCATCGAGTCCCGAACTCGACCCCGATCGTGGATTTGGATTCCATGCTGAACTCGTTCCTCGAAAACCTCGACAGCAGGTTGGATTTGCCAACGCCAGAGTCGCCAATCAACACCACCTTGAACAAATAGTCGTAGTCATCGTCCGACCGGTACGTCCCCATCGAAAACCAGAAATCCCAGAAACCAAAAAAGACGGAGGAATTTCTCTTCTGAGTTTCTCAACAACTCGGTTGAGAATTGTCAACCCTTTCTCGGTTGAGGTTGAGAATGCATGGTGAATTGAAGATCGAGGGAGAACGAGAGACAGAGAGAGGGAGAGAGTTAAAAGAAAGACAAACCTAGAATTATGGAGGGAAATAAATACTAAAGTTGGAAATTGTTGAGAGGATTTTCTGGTTGGGATCAGCGGAAGCTATTCTTGGAAGGTGGCCTAAAACGACTGACGAGAATAAAGGGTGATCTTCGTGGCTCGTGATCGGAGAAATCATGCGTTCCCACTATGTCATTGGAACGACCAAGAACGGGTCTTCTCGTTTTCCTCTCGTGCATGTCTGAACACTTGACTCAGACAAACGAACGAGTAAATTACTAGATTATATGCGTGGACATTATTGTATCTGACACGGAGATAGGTATAACTTCGATCCAGGACTTGACTTTAATCTCTCTTTAGGTCTCTTTGCGGCCTGCAAATCACCTCAGGCACGATGTCACTGCAAGTTCAATTGAAATCGAGTTGACATTTGGTAAAAGAGGAGCTAGGGTTGAAGTGGTCATGAAGGAGGTAAAAGAGGAGCTAAAGTTGAAGTGGTCATGAAGGAAAGTTCTAAACATGGCTTCTTCTTTTTAATTTATGGATAGTTGGAGATGGCAAAATTGACTGCTCTAACTAATACGGGATGAACTTCATGACCACTTCAACTTTAGCTCCATTTTGATTTATCACTCTTTCTAGACTGCATCCTTACTTTCTCTTCCTAAATTGTAAATTAGGGAAAGCAAATTTCAAGCTAATAAACTTATTATAATACTTTTTATTTTGATCAAATTATAAGATTTAAAACGTGATGCAATAACACCTACGTAAAGGATTGACATTCCAAAATAAGCATCACATCCATTCATTGGAGCTAGGGACATAAAAAGATTTGAAGATTGATGGAGGTATTCACCCATTTTGAGACACACATTAAAAGAACAAAAGTGTTTGATTTTCTATCTCAACGTACAATTATTGAGATGACTTCCATTATTTATATATATTACAAATGGTAAATTTTATATGGAAACAATATAGTAATGGAAAATAATAAATAAAGAGATTATAAGATTATAAAAGTAATCAATCCCTTGATTCTGGTATCTCATATTGATTCTGACATCTTTAAGAATTAACTTGTAGTTTTGATTAGATTTTAATTGATATCTTTAGATCATTCTCTTAATTGTTAAATCAGTGCATTTACACATGATTAATGGAACTTCAGGCATGTGCAAACCCTACTAAATTGAGAGTCAAATTCGATTCAAGAGATAATTGTGGATTAAATTGAAATATATTGAGAGTTCGGTCTCTTTTGGAACATGTTCATAACCTTATCTAGAAATTCTCATCAACAAAGTCTAGATACAAGAAATCTTGATCAAACTCCATGAGCAGTACTCCCTTCAGGGAGGAACAGGCTTTACATTCTAAAATGAAATCGCAACAAAGAAGACAGAGGCCGAGGACCACCGATGGAGGACATGGACTACCGTCGGCTGGTGTAGGTGGTCCATCTAGTGGTATATGGCTTTTTCTCATGCGGTCATGAGAAAGAGGATAAGTTTTTATTTTTCCTCGCTCGTAGAGGTAATCAGTTCCCAGCTGGGCCGATTCCACACTAAAATTGAGAAGTAGATAGGTAGGGCCAGTTCCCAAGTTCGTTGAACCAAGAATCGGACTAGTCAGTTCCCATTCGATTCCCGGGTTGGACTAATCCGATTTAGGATTTTGGCAATTTTATTTTCTTTACTCTTTGTAAGAAAAATGAAAAAAAAATAGAAAAAACAGTTCAGTCCCATCGATCTAGACAGTTCAATTCTGCACTTGGAATCGAAAATCGCTTCGATCCCATCCGATCCGGTTCCCCTGCACACTCATGTTTGCTCGAACACTCTAACGAAACGCTTGTGAGTGGAGTGGGCTTGGGGGCCCAAGATAAAAGAATAGGCCCATCGGGCTCTGTGTTGTGGACTCAGCGAAATGGGTTTTCCACGTTATTATATACAACAAAATTTCCATGATTCTTTTCAATTAATAATTTACCAAAATTGAACATCTTTCGTTTTAATTTTAATATTTTTTAATTTATTCTTTGTTTTGGACCTAATGACCTTCGTGTATTGTGTTTCATAGTTTGTATTTGTTCATTCCCACCGTTTAAATATTTGATATTTGTTTTCGCCTCTCCTTTTTTCTCAATTGTCTAATCAACATGTTATTTAGTCAAATTTATAATCTTTTTGGTCTGTCTGTGTTTTTTTCCTTTTTCCAGTTGACATTTTTTCTGGCTTTGTTCCACGGGATTCTTAATTCTTTATTGCGTATTCCAGTCTCATAAGTATTACAAATTAACTCCAAGCACAAATTTTACTTCCCAAACGTGGATGCATAGGTTTTTCTTTCTTTATTAGCATAAGCAATCGACCTGATAAATTCTCAAGTTTTTTTTTCTTTTGGAAGTTTCATGAAAGATGAACTGATAAAGTGGGAGTGGCCCAAAAAAAAATCGATTTTTGGGAAATTGTCAATTTGTCCCCTAAAATGAATAATAAAAATCGAATAGACTTGATACCTAAAACACGTGCTCAATCTACCTCCTAAACCGATTAATATTGAAAACCCTAAACTCTCTGTCGGCGACCCTCTCTCTCTAAAAAAAAAAAAAAATCCTCCCTCAAAGAAACTTCACATGCAAGCTTTCAACTTCACTGCTTAACTCTACTTTTCTTTTTCTAAGCCTTGATTTCCTATTTTTTCCTATCTCAATCTAATTTGAGAACCTTTTTTCGCCACATATGATGTGTTCTTTCGCTCATTATTATTATTTTTTTTTTTCACTTGTCATGGTAAATAAATTTGCCTATAGCTGAAAATTTTACGAGAAAGTTGTCATTAGTCCAACCAACAAGATGCCTAGGCATGGTACACATCGCAAGTCATAGTTTATGGAAATGAAAATCTTGACATATGCTTCATCGCTAATGGTTCTAGTGATTGATCATCGATTGTTTTTTTGATGTTGTGACATATATGGCGCTGTACTCTTATGTGTTTCTAAATTTTGTTTTGTTTTATAGCTCTTTTGGGATTTGCTTTGCCTGGAAGCTTTCAATATTCCTCTCATGTTTAATTATGAGAAATGATTGAAATTTCCTTTCAATAAAAAAAAAATTAATATTGCCTGACCCTACCCAACTCAATAAGTAATCTGCCCATAATAACCCTACGAGAGCCACAAATTCTCACATCCGCTCTTTCTATTGATCATGTCAAATCGAGCTAGATTGAGGAAATTCTGAGCTAATTCACGGGAGTAAATTGACATATGTTCAAGAGCGCAATGATTAAAATAGCATTTTCTGTCCTTAACGAGAGCCACAAATTCTCACATCCGCTCTTTCTATTGATCATGTCAAATGCATGTGACAATTAGACAATTCATAGATCGAGCTAGATTGAGGAAATTCCGAGCTAATTCACGGGGGCAAATTGACATATGTTCAGGAGCACAAGGATTAAAGTAGCATTTTCTGTCCTTTTCAAGGGGGGTTGCACTTAATTCAACCATCTTTTCATGGATCGAAACCTGAGCATCGTTTCAGACAATGTGAACGCGACAGATTGCCTCCTTAAAACGCACTGGATTCCGCCATCTTTTTCGCCCTGCCCTGTTCGAGAGTCAAACCACGTGGGTTTGAATCCTATGGAAGAATCCTCTTCGTGATTATTATTATTATTATTATTATTATTATTATTAACTTGCGAATGCAAGCCGTTGAAAAGTCAAAGGTATAAAGACAATGTCGATGAAAGAATTTTCTATAGGACGACAGCTCAGCCCACGTTTACGACTGCGTGTACGTCAGAGGGCAAGAAAAATATGTGAGACCACAGTCGTATCGAATTATGGATGAAAAAACAAGAGCCCTTATCGCATTATCTATAAAATTAAGGGTTAATCCATAAATAAAGTATAAATTTTGCCCCGTGAGATCTGAATATCCAAATCTTTTTTGGACACACAAATGCCTTGAAATTTGTACCGGTGACTTAAAATTACATTATATCGAAATTCTAATTGTCATTATGCTTGAATTGCGACAAAAAAGTATTTTTGGGCCATTGTTCATATAAGGAAAATTTTAGGATTTCTTTAATGAGAATTTCCCTAAAATCAAACCATCTTATTTATCGCGCACGGGACGATAGTATTGAGCTGTGTCATTGAGTGCTTTAGGTATACTTATGAAGCATATTTTACAAGAAATGATTGGATTTTTAAAATGATTGTCACATGGTAATTAAAATTAAATCTCATTTTCTATCACTTAGTAAGATGTTAGGGTAAAAGACACCACTAATGTCATAACTTTCGTGCATCATTTATTTAAATGCCATAACTTTTTTTAATCACTTAAGTACTTTAACTTATATATAAAACTCATTTTAAGTCTCATAATATATTTTTCGATTTCTTAAGTATAATATAACTTTTCAATCAATCACTTAAATATCATAATTTTTTTAATAACGTCTAGTCGTCCACCACAAGTATTATGCCACATTGGATTTTCAGTGGACAAATGTTTTTAAACAGTTCCGGCACTTCACTAATCGATTCAAAATTACAGTATTCAAATGAACATATTTACAAAGCATAACACTCAACTAATGAAAAGAAAAGCGATGATAGTTAATCAAGCGTCATATAAAAATAATGATAATTATCGTACGATAATTAATTTATAAAAGGGAGAAAGCTCTATGCACCGGTTGAAATGGGCCTTTCACCACGTGACTTTCTCTCCAAGGACGAATTGTCTCTGTGCTCCCGATTCGCGTGCTTCGCAAGTTCACTGCACCGGGACAAAGTCGCCCTCGCCCCCGGTGTCTTCCTCCGGTCAAACCCCATGACGTCACCTTTCAATGGCAGGAAGCCACCTCGAAGATGGGTTGCGACCACATGAAATTGAAAGATTGCCCCCAATCGACGATTCTCTTGTCCATTTTCTCCAAGTTTTGCTCATGTTGCATCGAGATTGCGATGCTAGTTTAGCAAAGAGGAGCCCACGTTGTCAATATCATCTCTCATTTATATAAAGTTTTCTATGCATAACACTAAAATGGGTGGTGTAAAGTATCAATAATGTACAAAGCACTTGAGATGTGACGAATCAAAGATGGACCAAGTCATTGCGTCCTGATCCTAACTATGTGTAAGGCTTTGTGTAATCTTTTATGTTCTCGTTAAGGTATGAAAAATATACCATTCACATAGTACAAATTTCTACATGTTCTATTGGATACGGTTAGGTGCATATAAAAGGTGCACATATAATAATGAGAGTGTACATATTCTTATTGTGTGATGATTCAAAATAAAAAGATTATACATTGTCGGTGTCAAGAAAATTTCAAGAAAATTACTTTAATTATTACTGATTTAACGGTTACAATTATCCACTTTTTTAAATCAAAAGCTTATAAAATTGCTTGTGGGAATTCTTTTTTACGCTGACCATTTATGCTGTAAAGATTGTAGCTACTAGCTATCTATATAACTAGTGTCCTTAAGATGCCCCATCACAAGATAAAGAAAAGAAAAGAAAGGAAGAAAAATAAGCAAGACTTCCTCAAAACCCTACCAACCGCTAAGAATCCAAATCCATTCCATCTTCTTCTCTCTCTCTCTCTCTCTCTCTCTCTCTCTCTCTCTCTCTAGCTGGTTCCTCTCACCTTCCTCGGCCAATCAATCTGGTCCCCAAAAGACAAAACCCTTTTCCTCAGATGATTTATAGTCGTTCAGACCGACTTGTTCACAAACTCTCTCCACACTCCTTCCATCGAAGCCCCACCCCTGATAAATTCCCAGCAACGTACAGACAGACACACACACGAACTCACTCGAGACCTCTTTCGTTGCCTTCCATGGTTCCACCATTCCAGACAGAAGAGCTGCCTCTCAACGAGGATGATTCGCAAGACATGGTCATCGTCCATGTCCTGAACGAGGTCTTGTCCCAGAACAACTCGCCCCTCCGGCGTCCGAACCAATCCGGGTCGTCCCCTCGCGCGGCGGCGGTTCCCCTCGAGCCGTCCCGGAGCATCGAGAAGAAGCACTATCGGGGAGTCCGGCGCCGCCCGTGGGGGAAGTTCGCGGCGGAGATCCGGGACTCGACGCGCCAAGGGACCCGAGTTTGGCTCGGGACGTTCGAGACGGCCGAGGAGGCGGCGTTGGCTTATGATAGGGCGGCGTTCAAGATGCGCGGCAACAAGGCCCTGCTTAATTTCCCGCCGGAAGTGGTGGCCGCCTCGATGCCGACGAGGAGGTATGAGCCGAGCCAGGGCCGTAGCTCCTCCAGGTCGGCCAATCGGGACATGAGAGGCGAGATGCATCCGTCGGATTCGGAGGTGGGCGCCGCCGAAGGAGCGTCCCGGGATGTGGCCACGGACCATCTTGAGAAGGTGTTGGATGTGTTCTGAGATTGAGCGTCTCCGGTCACTCGCAGCTCTTGCGTGTGATCTGGGCCATGGACCATGGGACTAAAAGGTTTTATTTACTCGCGAATTAGGATTATTTTTGGGTGTCACATGAGTTTTTCCAGGAACATCTTTCTGGTCATCTTGAGTTTCAATGTGGTCCTATGTGTGGTCCAATTTGTCTAAATGATGAGCAAATCTGGACGTCTCTCTCCAGACGATGATATCTTTACCGGTCCCTTTTAACGGCAATGATCGGAATGACCATATTGAACAGCTTTGCAAAATGCACAAAGTGCTACGATAAGCTATAGACATTACAAAGGCAAAATGCATTTTGTACTTTGCTGATTCATATGTTGTCTTTTTTAGGTTATTGTACCTTTGGCTACGTACTATTGTATAATTTATGCGAAAAGTTCAGATGTAAGCTTTCGATTGGGCTATACATATCTTTATGCTCTGCATTTTGGGAGCAATTTCGCTTGGATGTAATTCAATTGGTACGTTTCATTGTCATGTATTAAAGGGTTTGACTGACAAAAAAAGGAGATGGATATTTTTCCATCTTTTAGTACAGAAAGACACTATCCAGGGGAAAAGTCTTTTTTTTATATGATATTCAAAGAGAAAAGTCTTGTTCTAGATGATGATGGTAACACTTCTATTCTTGTGGGTCAAACTTGTAAAGACTCTTCATAGAAAAATTACTTTCTCGTGAATGATTTTTCTTCTTTAATGATTCATTTACTATACTCCATTTGTTAGAAACTTCGACTTGTAAAAAGAAATCCTACCAAAAAAAAGAAAAAAGAACAAGAATAATCATTTCTCCAGCACTATTACTTCATCTTCTACCTCATTGGATCACCCACTTTAAATTCTGTCTTAGGGATATTATCGCATTAATCGCATTGACAAAACCATAATTGGTTTATTCTGACTAAAAGATGGCGGAATATGCCTTTGTGGATTGACCCAAACCGACATCACTTGGAAATTTTCTTCGCCTCGTGCGAGAATTGCCTTGGGGAGGGGAAACTTCGAGGGAGCTTCCCCCAGTAAAAACTTTACTGTTCATGTAATTAAAATTGAAATCAAAACCCAATTAGATCTTGATTAGATTTGTGGGTCTCACCTGCTATGGTCAAAAGCCAATATCAGCCACATGAACTTTCAACGATAGCGATAATAATGACGAAAGACAAACCTCTTACGGCACTTCTTTATTTGGGCGATGTAACTTCATTTTCTTTTTCTTTTTTTTTATGTAACTTAATTTAAGTAGGACTAATTAGTAGAAAAAGTATGTTGACGTTGACCGACGGCCCTTTTATTTTCGTCTCTTTGCTCACGAACCGCCTACGAGCCACAAATTCTTAGTTGTCGGTCTGGGCGGGTCTTAATCCAGGTCTTTAATTTTCTACAAGAATCGACCGAGTTTAGACGATTCTCATTGAATGGATCAAACTGAAAAATGAAAAATGTAACGTTTCTAACCAGATCAATTCACTTTTGCTTCAAGCCTTGCAAGCCAAAGTGGTCTGGCCGGCTACAAGAGGCCTATATGAACCATTTAGTGAAGTGGGTTTGTCCTATTTAATTTGAATCATTTAGGACAATGCTCAGGTCATGATCGTTGTTTGTTCGATATGTACGATCAAGAATCGATGGTTCTATTTCGTTTATGATGGACCTACTGTTGAATTTGCCGAGGATGATTAGCGTTTGTGATCTCAATCCCATCAATCTTAAGGATACTACAAGACTCTTCATATGAGGAAAAGGGAAAAAGATACTCTATGATTGCAATTATACCAAAGAGGAATCAAAATCGTGGCAAGTAATGAAGTGCTTCTCTCCCAAAAAGCACGTACAAGCTTTAACATTTATTCTGATATTTGGTAGGTAAATTAAGAGAGAGATTTTTCAATTCTTGAAAGGAGACATTATATTTTAGTAATCATATTATGCAAAATGTTATTATTTGAAATGATATGGCAATCCACGTACTATGTTGTTTTAAATAAAGTTACATTAGCATGTCACATAAGATATTCAGTAGTAACTAGACGTCACGCCATCGATGATTTTTTATGGTACTTGATTGAAAGAACTATATTAGAATTCAACGCAAAGGGTTATGATTGTATTACAAAATTTAGAATCTAAAACTGAATTGGTATTTAGTAAGATTTGAACTGTTTTAATCATTATCTCCAATTTTTTTTGTTCAGCTTATCCCCAGATTCCTGCGGTCACAATTTGCAATTGAGAAATCTGGTTGGCTATTTATCAGATCTCTACCCCATTTATGGCCTTACATGGAACAAGAGAAAGAATCTCAGGGGGCGGCTAAAAAATTCAAAGCGATAATTTTCCCCCAATCATCTCTCTTTTATTGAATATGCCTTCCAGGTTGGATTGACAATCTTGTTCTTTTCAACTTTTTAGAAAGTTTAACAAAAAAAATTTAAACCTCTTTCATATATATATATATAGAGAGAGAGCATATAAATTCAGTAGAGAAGTGATACGATATACTTTAACATAGCTAGCCACCTCTTCCTTTTGGATTTTCCAAGACAAATTTACTGATCTTCTTGTTTTTAACTTGGCCACCTTTTTCTTTTCTTTTTTCCTCCACCTTTTTTTTTTTTTTGTGACTCTAGCTTTTGTGCTGAAGTCATTTGAAAGGGTATCTTTTGAACTCTTAACTTTTGTTCTAAAGTCAAAGACAACGAGAACCCAGAAAAAGTTGGTGGCTTGTGGTCCTACATGCGACTGCATCGAGAACCTCGGACATCCCCCTAGGCATGAAAATCATGTTAGATCTTTTTACTTACAGTAGCGCGATCACAGCACATAATTTGCAAAGTTCCATCCACGTGTTTTTTTTTTTTTGATGATGTGCACGATTTCATTTCAACCCCATGGTTTAGGATTTATCATTTTGTTTCATTCCAACTCCATTGAGACATCAATCACTAATTGTGACTATGACTATTGTTTCTCATTTTGTCGGGTGACAATAATTAAAAGTACAACACCATCATATGAGGAGATTGCGGAAGAAGAATTCGTTTCTGTGCATGTTATATATTCAATTAGACCTAACTTTGCTAAAAAATTTAAACTAATAAGTCATGTGTCAATTAGGATATATTAATTGTTTTACCTCATATCATATCTACAAGGAAAAAAAATTTATTTTTTATTTTTTTATTTTTTTCCTCTCTTTTTTTTTTTTTTCTATTGACTTTGAGTACAAAATATTTATGACTAAATTAGCACAATTAAAAATTTTATGACTAAATCAAAGAAAGAGGAGAAAAAATACTATTATCACAAATATAATATAAAATCAAGCCATGCCATATAAGACGGTTAATATTTATGTTTTGAACTTTACATGGTTTACATGATTCAGGCATACGATCCTACTTCACAGGAAGTGATCAACAATATATTCTATTATGATCAAGGCAACGAGATTACAATAGCTCGGATCACAAATTCACTCAAGTGTTCTAACCCCTACTACAGTCGAATAGCTCAGTACCCAAATGTTTGCTCTCAATGTCACTCGTGTCAAACTTGATATTATGATAGAAAATAGGTAAAAAAACAAACAGTAAATAAAATGCTTACCGTGGGCGCTCAGTAGTCTGCCTAAAGTGGGCCTAGCGTCCACTTCTTCTCGGCGGAAAAGCTCGGACCACATCCGACGTCCGGTCAAGACATGGCGGGCCGTCCATTCTTCCCGCCGTCCTAGTTGGAAGTCCGGTTAGGCGATGGCCGACTTCCAATTCTAAATTTTGCCTCTTGCTCCGTCCTTGGGCTGGATGTCTGGTTTTCGATTTAAGGAACCACATATCCTAATTCGCATGCATAAAAGCTACCAATCGATTGTCCCTTTCCTTACGCATCCCGAACCATCTTGCTCGCTCTGGATGTCCATAAACTCCGATCTGAATCAGTTTCAGACTAAATCGGGTCTAAACTTCAAGCTACATTCAATAGTTTTTTTTTTTCTTGTAACTATTCTTTTTATCATAAAGAAGGGTGTGTTCAAAAAATTAATTTTTACTGTTGAGGAAGTTCCCTCGATATTTTATTTTCTGATTTGACATTAGAACATGAGGCAAGATATATAAATCAACTTCATTGGAAAATGGGCAGATGAACGTTTTATTAATTATTATGGAATTAATACCACAAAAAAAAAATCAAATTGGTACATTCATACCACATTTATCCCAAATTATTTTTTGTGTCACATGAACTCCCGAACTAGTATAATCGTGCCACATTTATCATAGACTAATTTTTGCCACAAAAAATACAAAGCAATACACTATGGCCACATTTTCCCAAACTAATATACTGCAATTTGAGGTAAATATGGCATGGGTTTACTAGTTTGGGGTACATGTGGCATATGCATATTGGTTTGTGATTTTTTATGGCACAAAAATTAGTTTGGGATAAATGAGATAGAGATATACCGGTTTACAAATTTTTGTGACATAAAAATTAGTTTGGATAAATGTGGCAATGTTGTACAAGTTTGTTTTTTGGTGTATTAGCCAATTTTATATACTTAAGATTGAATCAATATTATCACTGCATTTGCCAGTTCTTTATGTTATTCAGCATCGCATATGCCTTCTAAATCAGGGTTGCTAACAGAGTGATTTGAAAGATCGATCAAAATAAAACTTCTCAATTCTTGCCCGTGGCTAGCTAATCCTTGCACTAGTTACGATGATCACTTGACAATCTTCTAATGAGACCACAAACACCTTTTCAATATGAGTTCGTAAAATCTGCAGATAATGCATAATATTACCGAAAAAAAATTGCCCCTAGTCTAATCAAGAAAGCAATGTTGGCTCAGTGATGTCGTCGGTCCAATGAGGTTTGCGCAAGGGAATTTACGCTTCACATGGTCACGTTTTTCCAATAGGTTTGAGTGTCACGTGCCAACTTCACTTTAATCTAGCAATAATTGGCAGTTCTAAGAATAAAATAGGTACTAGACCAATGCATAATTCCGTGACCCTCTCGAGTAGGGTTCTGTTCCAGCGGAGCGGGTTTAGTGGATTCTCAAGCGAAAATTAGTGTTCTCGTTTGACGGGGGATCTCTCAAATCCTTATTGCACTCCTCATACCCTTAATTCCCTCAGTATCTTTGTCTTCTCATAGGGAATACCCCTAAATATTTTTAACATTTAAGGAAACATAGCAATTTAATGTCGTGTTTAGGATGTGACCCTAGCTTTTATACTAAAGTCACTTAAAAGTGGTCTTTTTAACTCTTAACTTTGGTCGTAAAGTCAAAGATAACGTGAGCACAGAAAAAGTCGGTCGCTTGTGGTCCTACATGCAAATGCATCGAGAACCTTGGACATGCACCTAGACATTAAAATCATGTTAGTTCTTTTTAATTATTGATGCGCGATCGCAGCATATAATTTGCAAAGTTCCAACCACGTGTTTTCGATGATAGGCACGTTTTCGTTCCAACCATGTGCTTTGAGCTATGTCATTTCATCTCAATCTCGTCGAGACATCCATCATTAGTAGTAACTATGACTATTGTGTCTAATTGTTGGGTGACAATAATTAAAGTAACTATGACTATTGTGTCTAATTGTCGGGTGACAATAATTAAAGTATGACACCTTCATTTGGAGAGATTATTTGAGAACAGTTTGTGTCTGTGCACATTACATATTCACTTAGACCTAACTTTGCTCATAAATTTAAGCTAATGGGTTATGTGTTGATTAACTGTTTACCTCATATCATATCCACAATGTGAGACTTCTTTCATTTAATACCTTCATATGTACATTTTGATAAATATTTCCCTCACATGTGAGCCTTTATATCTCGCCTCAAGAATCTCCATTTTTTGTACTTTTTGTTCATTTGGAGGGCTAGACTCCACCTTAGTTGCCTGGGCTTAGCCAAGCTTGGCACGAAATCAAGGGACATCATCCGCCACCTCAATTGGAAATCACATATGAGATTCTATTTTTGAAATATTCAAACGTCAATACGCATAGAGTGTATTACCAATCAATCACCATCTCTTACCAATTTGCTATGCAAAACAAAGGAAGTGCGGAACAAAATAGAACTGTCAAGTCAAAAATAAATGTAGATTATAAAATTGATATAGAAGATTTACAAGGAAAAATGGTAGGAAAGTCCTAAACTTATTGCATTGGTATTAGTTTAATTCTGAACCTTTTAATTGTGATAGTCCTAAAACTTTTGCCCAAGAGTCAATTTAGTCCTTCTAGTTAATTTTGGCGGGATATTATTGACATGAACACTAGTCAACCTACGTGGTATGGTCGGTGCTGACGCAAATATTTTTAAAAACATTTTAATGTTTTTTGAATTTTTTTTCCTTTTCCTTTCTTTTTTCTTTTTACTCTTTTTTTCCTCATCTTTCCTCCCGTGGCAGTTGGCCTCACCCTAGCCCAAGCGAGGCCAACCCTTGCCCAGGCCAAGGGTAGCCTCGCCAAGTGTCACTTCGATGAGGGCGACCTTCTTAAGCATCACCCCTTCGCAGAGCTAGGGCAATCTTGTTAGGCGTCATTTTGGCCATAGCAAGGCCCAATGAGACCAACCCTTGCCTTGGCGACACCTAGCCTCGGTAGATTTGGTGAGGGTGGTCTTGTCATTGTTCCATCGCGGTTGGAGAATTTAATAAAACATGAGATTTTAACTGCAAATGAAGATCATGCTCTTGAACTTTTCTATAAGCTTGTTTTGTCTGTACATAGTTTTTTGCTGGTTGTTCTGATTGGATCGCATCCTACAATCGATTGCCAATTATTATTCAAGCAATAATTGCAATTGTAGATAAACTTGGCATTATCAAAAGTTTTGACTTTTATGACACACTTGAACTTCACATGTCATACAACAATTTCAATCCACATGGACCAGTTTTTATGGACACTATTTCTCCTCCAACTCATCCTTAAAAGCACATATAAAAATCCTAAACTATTTCTGCTCTACTTTTCTGTCTGGTTGTTTCATCCCTCTTTGTTCTCTTCTCGTTTTTCCATTTTATTAGCAGTACATACTCTATGTTTCCATACAATAATTAGGTGAACCAAGAAACACCGAATCTTACAAGCCAATTTGTCATTGTATTAGAGAACATAAGCTCTTTTTGTGTCCATATGATTAAAATAAATTTAAATAGCTAATTTAGTATTGAGATTAGATCTGAGTACCTCTTTTTGTTTGATATGCAAAGACCGATTACCGGGTAGGCATGGGCTACCATGGGGCGGACCTAATTTCTAGGGGCCTTGCTAAGCCCACATGAATCGTGAGCATAATTCATTTTCAAATTTCCAGCTGAGAATAAATAAAAATGGGAAATAAAGATATAATATATAGGTTTGGGGATTTCATGACAAAAAAAAAAAAAATACTCTTTCTAATAAAGGTTTCGATAACATACAGAAAACAAATGCAATGAAAAGCAGACGCAAGAGCATGAAGATTGGCATCGCTCTTTTAGCATCTACCATTGAAGTCTAAATAGCCATGAAAAATTGACTTAGAATGCATTCATATCAATTTCTGAAACCTAATTTTGTCAAATCCAAAACCAAATATAGTCTCAACTATGACAATACGAGAAAACTTGATGCGCAGGAGAAGAAAGATTTTATGAGAGACGTGTTTTCATGCTAAAATACGGGAAATCCAACTTGATTTATGAACATCCAACACATTTTCTAGATTGATTTCCCACTACCCCACCATAAAAAGAGCTCAAGTACAACTAGTATTCACAACCAAAAGGAGACCCAAATGTTAGAATATATCAAGGGTATTATGGGCGAAATAAACTTGTGTTCTAGAATTTGTGTAACAAACTGGGGTATTTGGTAGATTCGAGATTAGATTTCCATCGTTGGATAAAGAGGAGATGTGTGGTTATAATTTAATGGACTCATATATAAATAGGGGTCTTATTTGTATCATATCATTTCCAACACAATACGCCCAAACATTGCTCTCTCTTGAATTTCTCTTACAATGGCCAAGTGAGTGAGAGACAGGTCAAGGGAAAGCGGGGTTTAGGTGGAAAGTGGGGTTTAGGTGACTCTAATAAGGGTGGAACAGGCCAAATGAATGAATGAGCAATATATTGAGGGAAAGTTGAGATTAGATGACTCTAGTAAGGGGCAAGTAAATCAAGTGAGCTGTCATGACCCTCCTGAAACATGTTTTCGAGGAAACAAGTTTTGAGGTAATGTCAAATTAGGAACCAATGATATTCAATCAATGCGGATTTTCCTAAACCTTTACTTGTTGACACCTGATTTTGATTTCATTGGCAAATTGCACATGCAAAAAGAACAAAATTAATTAATAAGTAACAAATAGCAAGAAAGAATAAAAAATGGGTAAATTAGTAGTATGAAATCCTCTTTGTCAATTTTTTTTTAATTTCTCTTTGCTTCTTTCATTTTATTTTCTCTTTTATTCATGTCTAAATCACTTAATCCATCGTTCAAGGTTAACAAGCTCTTGAATGGTCTATCAAAGGATTGGAACAATGTGAAGACTTCTATACAAGAAACTTTGCGAATCTCGCCTCTGTCAGCGACGGCGGCAACTACGAAACATCGCCTCTCTCTCTTCTCCGACCTCCATCGCAACGGCGTGATCTCTGCAAGAATGTCGGTTATCGTTTCCAAATCAAAGCTCCAATCACTAGCTTCTTCGTCAATTTGTTCACCTCCGTTCCTTCTTTCTCAACGCATTCGCTCATGGACTCTACCATAGACTGACAAAAAAAAAATCATTTACTACCGAGGGTGAAAATTACCAAAAAAATCCTAAATTATTGTAATTGTGCCGATTTAGTCTTAAATTCTTTTTATTACTAATCTAATCTTAAACATTTTATAATTGTGTCAATTTAATCCATTTGATTATTAATACTTAGAAAATCTACTATGGAATCCTAGTCACCACCAATGGGCACTATGACTCTGATATGACTGCTTGAAAAAAATTAATAATAATAATAATAAAAAGTTTTTCCTGACAACTGGTGTCTCCCAAATTGGCTGGTGTCTTTCCTAAATTGATATTAAAAACCCTAAATTGAGACCTTCTACAAATTGATCTCCCATATTTTTGCCCTAGATCTTCCTTGACGCCTTCATTCAACGCTCAGCCAACGACGCCTTCTTCCGACAAACTCCCCATGAGTAAACCCCTCTTTTTATCTCGGAAACTCTAGAATTTGACCCCCAACCTTTCGCGTTGCTTCTTCAAATTCCAGCATCCTCTTTAACAAGCTCAAACAAAAAGTTCCCCGCAACTAAAAGCCCTC
Organism: Angophora floribunda; assembly: GCA_014182895.1. Taxonomy (NCBI): domain Eukaryota; kingdom Viridiplantae; phylum Streptophyta; class Magnoliopsida; order Myrtales; family Myrtaceae; genus Angophora; species Angophora floribunda. The sequence continues at coordinate 32,251,950 of CM024709.1, read as the reverse complement.
TTCCTGTCTCGCGCGAGTAAGCTCGCTCATCAATCTCCCACCACATTTTGTTTTCACAATACCCATGTGACCATCCCCAGTTTCTCTTGATTATTAGTGAATGGATTTTTGAAAAAATCTTGAGCTGTTATGATCTTTTTGGCTTCTGGTATTGTTTATATTATAGAATTGTAGCAAATGCTGTTAGTCTTCTAGTCGGCCAATTTGGATGAACTGGGTGAAATTGCCTCTCTTTGATTGTTTATGTGCTTTTACTCTTTGTGATATATTGTCGGTTGCTTCTCATTTTTCAATGATCAAAACAAAACAAAAGAAAGCTTCATGTTTTACTCTTCCCAGAGGGACAATCACTCAAAGGATTTACAAGCAATGTATGAGCACAGGCGTATCAACATTTCAACATCATTTTCCAAACTAAAAAACCACTTAGAAAGACATACATATTGGCTTAGTCACAAATACCTTCAGGACATATGAAAAATGAGAAGTAACAAGTCTGAATCCATTATGAGCATAACCCGCCATCACAATACTCCATGAAACACATCTCAAAGTGTGAATATGATCAAAAACTAGGCGAGCCAATTACATCTCCATACTTTGAATATGTGTCAATCAAAGCATTTGAAACTTCCGAGCCAAAATCCATCCAAATTCCATAGCATACATACACTTTCACAAATCAACTTCTGCCAATCTAATTTTAACAGGCTGATATGCTAGGAAACCACTCCTATCAATTCCGTCAGGGGAGTGTTGCCAGGAACATGGACAGAATGCAAGTTCAGTGCATGCTATGCTGTTTTGAATGATTTTTTGTCTATAAAAAAAAAAAAAAAAAGACAAGCAGATTGGTTGTAGCATTGACAAGCACCAACCATTCTGCTAGAGATTAATCAAACCTATCTCTAAGCACTATGATGAGTTCAATTCAGATGACTTAGTCTTGCCTAAAATGTGTTATTCGTAAGTAATTCTTATTAGGTGGATGGGTGAATTCTTTTGAAAAGGAGTGGAATGTGTGAATCTGAATTTCATTTACATTTATAAATTTAGTTCAGCTGATTCTCGTGTCTCATGTTCTTTCATGTGTTTACAATGAAATTCAATTTAGTTTGTTATAAGTTCATTCTTGCTTTGTGGTGCAGGGTAATGTCTCGTTAGTAATGAGGGCAAATTTTGATAACTGTAATTCTTTCTTCTTGATTTTAGTTCAATGGAGATATCTCTTCTATTCTTCTTAGTTTTAATGAAATTCCATGCATTGGCTCAAAACTGTTCTTTCGTTCGCCTAGCCCTTCGTTCTTCTTCACGAGATGCACCAACTAGTACATTCTTTCTGATTGAGATCAGATATTTCGTCCTCGGGCCTTCCCATCGTCTTGATTCAAACATGCTGAATGCAATTACAGAGAAAAATGACACTGGACCCAAAATGAGGGCTAAAGCAGTAAGTGAATTGGGCAAACGAACTGATCAACTGGAATGCTACAGTGATGGGCTTGGGCTGTGGGATTAGGGCCCACCAGCTGGGCCTCCCTTCTACTACTACTATTATTATTATTATTATTATTATTATTGGGTCTTTTTACGATTATCCATCGTTCTTTTTCTTTTGTTTACTAAAAAATGTATTTTTATAGTGTCAGCAAAAATTTTGGTGTTCACACGTAAGCATAATATGTGGGGAAGTCCCATGTCAGGAAGGCATTAGTGCTTTAAATTAGTCACAAGAATATCAGAATTCTCGTTTGCATAAGGAAGAATGAATAAAACTCGCACCCAAAATGGACATTACCCTATAATCAATGCACCAACTAGAGAGGAATGTAAGAGTCAAAATTTTCCTCTTTATATATCTGAGGAAGAAATAAGAACAAGATGAGTATTTTTCTCAATAGAAACTACATATATAAAAGAAGAAGATGGATAGGGAATTTGATAAGAAATTTTCATTCCTGATTCTAACAATGACTATTATTATTAGAAAAAATTCTAAAAAATGTTCCCAAGTCTTCTTATTTTCTCAAACAAGGCCCAAAAATGGACTTTGTTTCAAATAAGGGCTTGGGCTGCAAGATTAGGTCCACACCAGCTGGGCCTCCCTTCTATTATTATTAGGGAAAATTCCAAAAAATGGTTCCAAGTCTTCTTATCTTCTCAAACAAGGGCTAGAAAATGGACTTTATTTCAAATAATGGTCTAAAATGACATTGGTTATTTCAAATAATGGCATAAAGTAACTATGATTGTTTTAAATAAGGGTTTCACCTCGCCAGTCATCGGTCGGCTAAATTTTCCAACTAGTAAAGGGTATTTTTGTTTGAATCTTCTTCTTTCTTCTTTTTAATATCCTTTTTTCTTCTCTTTTTTCTAGTTCTTCTTCTTACTCTTTGCCGATGGTTGGCCAGCCACTGGCGACGCTCACAGAGGGCTAGGCGAGGGTCGTCCTCACCCGATCCAGAGAAGGGCGGCTTCGCCTAAAGAGGCTACCCCTTGCAACCAATTGCCCTTGTTGGTAGTAGACGAGGGCCTGTAAGCCCTCGTCGGCCGTGGACAAGCTTGCCCAAGTGTAGGTGAGGCCGACCCTCACCAGTAATCGACGAGGGTTGTCAAGCCCTCGCTAGCCCCAAGTGAGGTCAACCCTCACTCGTGGCAAGTGAGGGCTTGCAAGCCCTTGTCCACGATTGGCGAGAGCAGTTAGCCACAAAGGGCGGCCTCCCCATGCGAGGCCAACCCTCCCTAGATTTGGCGAGGGTGGCCTCACCTATAGCGAGTGAGGGCTTGCAAGCCCTCGTCCGTGGTCGATGAGGGCAATTAACCACGAGGGGCGGCCTCGCCTGGGTCCAACGAGGGTGGCCCTTGCCCTCCTCATCAAATTAGGTGAGGGTGACCCTCGCCCAGCCTTCTGTGGACGTCGCCAATGGCTAGCCGACCATCAACAAAAAGGAAGAAGGAGAACCAGAAAAAGAAGGAAAAGAAAAAAAGAACAATGATAAATGACGAAAATACCTTTAATCGCCGGAAAGTCTATTTGAAATAGACATAACCACTTTAGGCCCTTATTTGATATAAGATTCACTTCGTGCCCTTATTTAAGAAAGTGATGATACTAAAAACTTTTCCTTGAAATTCCATGGCCTAATTATCTTTTTTTCAACACATACTGTGTAGTGAGAACAAGCCGGTGGAACCGATTTATATCTCTCTTTAACTTCACCTTCTTCTTCCACACGTCGACCCATCACGAGCTCTCTATCTCGGCTCACAAGCTTAGAGATTCATATGCATGAAAAACACACTCAAATTCTATCAAACATAAAAACCAACACATCCCATGCAAATTTAGAGAGCAAATGTATGACGGCCCGAGCGACGGTGCGCGAGGAGGAGGGATGGCGGTGCGTCCGCGCCTCGGTCCTTGGACGTGCGCAAGGGAGGAGGGGATATGTCTCTTATTCCACATCACCTAGGGAGGGAGTCCTAGGCTAGCTTATAAGTATATGGGTTCTCTACTTGTACATACGCGTTTTAAAACCGTGCGGGCCTCGGCCCAAAGCGGACAATATATGTACATGGGTGAACCCAGGATGTTACAAATGGTATCAGAGCCAATTCCCAACCGCGTGTGGGGCCACAACGAGGACGCTGTGCCCGAAAGGGGGGAGAATATGACGGCCCGGGCGACGGTGCGCGAGGAGGAGGGATGGCAGTGCGTCCACGCCTCGGTCCTCGAACGTGCGCAAGGGAGGAGGGGATATGTCTCTTGTCCCACATCACCTAGGGAGGGAGTCCCGGGCTAGCTTATAAGCATATGGGTTCTCTACTTGTACATACACGTTTTAAAACCGTGCAGGCCTCGGCCCAAGCGACGGTGCACGAGGAGGAGGGATGGCGGTGCGTCCGCGTCTCGGTCCTCGGACGTGCGCAAGGGAGGAGGGTATATGTCTCTTGTCCCACATTGCCTAAGGAGTCCTGGACTAGCTTATAAGCATATGGGTTCTCTACTTGTACATACGCGTTTTAAAACCGTGCGGGTCTCGGCCCAAAGCGGACAATATATGTACATGGGTCACCCGTTTTAAAACCGTGCGGGTCTCGGCCCAAAGCGGACAATATATGTACTTGGGTGAACCTAGGATGTTACAAAATGTATATTCAAGAAGAACAATGAACCGCTGGTCGATGAACTAGTAGGCCCTTGGAGTCTCCATGAATGTCCTGGAACAAACGGTAAATGTAAACAATTACGTAAGCACAACTGGAGGACAAAACCACCATCCTAGTGAACAAACGCTCGGAAATCAACGTCCATGACAGCAATGGCGCTACAACTAGAAATTACGAACAAGATCCATGTAAGGCCCATATAGAGTGGGATTGATATTTTGTACCTTTCTTTTTTATAACTGAAAATTTTACTGCACTTACTTGGGCAGAATTTTCGTTACCCATCATCAATCCCTCAGCACCAAAAGCTGTCCAAGCCCGTCCAAGTAAAAAATTCCATCCCATCGACTTGCTCGCTTAAAAATTGATACTCTGGCTGAGCTTGGTGCTGTCTAATTTCAAGGTGGAGAATTAGCAAGATTCTATTCTGTTTAAGCTTGAAATTGGAAGCTAGTTTCGAGATTAGAAGCGGATGATACATCTCATATAGATTCAACTACTTTGTTAGGGTTTCAACCTGCTTCAGTAAAGTATTTATCAAAGTTGCAATCGAGTTAATCGAGTGCTCAAATTACTCAAACTCGAAATTGATCGAATGAAGCTGAAAAAAGTCCTTTGGAGTTAGTTTCATTGTTTACTATACCATACCATCAGTCCTTTCAAAGTAGTGATAAACTTTGATCATCAAAATTAGAAATGTAATGCAAGTGAATCAGAAGGACAAATTTATAGTAAATATAGCTATAGTGACAACAAAAATCTGACAAACGTCTCGACCATACAAGGTTCGAACTACAACATGGTGCTACTTCAAAAGAATCTGTCTCAATGATGACTAAATTCACCACCGGCTCGTGTGTACTTTCATCCTTACTAGCTTTTTTGTTTTTGTTTTGTTTTCTTTTTTCTCGTGGCCACCAGTTTATAAACAAGAAAGCAAGCTATCCAACAAATCATTCCCCAAATCTTCAAATTCCACAACATCAAATTCATCAATCCAGCGACTGTCTTCCATGCACTCAATCCTCTTCAGTGGAGGTCCTCCATTCATCATCACCCCATCAGATCTTTCCCACTCCCTCGTCCTCTTTCCCGGGGTCACGATTTTCTCTTCACGACTTGGCGACGCGTGATCACGGCCCATTCCTTGAGAAATCGTGGCCGAACCACCTGGAATTCTGTACCGGCAATCCTCATGTATGGCCTGAGCAACTTTCTCAATCGGGAAGTTTAGATATGACTTGGGCCCTCTGATTTTTAGTGCTGCCTTGTCGTAAGCCAGAGCAGCTTCCTCCGCCGTGCTGAATGTCCCGAGCCAAACCCGGGCCCCCTTTCTCGATGAGTCCCGTATCTCAGCTGCGTACTTCCCCCACGGCCGCCTCCTCACTCCCCGGTAGTGTCGCTCAGTCACCGCCTTGCCCTCCGAGGAGTTCACTTCAGGTTCGGAGCACGAGGCGCTTGCACCATCTTTAACATCTGATTGAGTCATTCCAGGGATGCTCTCGCTTAGGATCTCTTCCCAGGCTTCGGACCCCATGGACACCCACCTGCCTAAACTAGGCAGCCTTTGTAAATTTCCCTCCGGCCCGGTTCTTGCGTCGAGCCCAGGCAGTTGTTCCCATGCTTCGGACGGTTCAGATGGACTTGCACCAATGAAGCTTGCCCAGACGTTTTCTAGGATTGCCTTGGATGCTGTGTGATTAAGGTTTTTATCCATTTATAACGTGGATATTGAAAGGCAAGCATTTGTAGCTAGGATTGAGAAATGTAGAGCTTTTGAAATATGATATGGACAGCTTAAATATGTTCAATTCTCCTGTTGATTAATGGAGGATCCAGCTGGAAAAGCTTGTGCATCAATCTATTGACCCGCTAAATTCATGGGAATTATGAGTATTGGGACACAACGCCAACAAAGGTTTTTAATTTCTTCATAAGCACAGATCATTCCTTTGACTTGTGTGGTCTAGCTAATCATATTTGATGCTCAATGTATGTGCAGATATCATCTTTGTATGGAATTTTAGAATATTTATATGCTAATTCATGATTCAAAATACAAGGAAGAGGAAATCAGAAGAACTTTCAAATCTGGGGTTGAGTAAGAGAGAAGCTAATCTGAATTGTTGAAAGCTGGGTTTCGTCTTCTCATTTTGGCCAATGGATTGTGACTGGGTTGTGATTGTGTAATTCTGAAAAAGAGAGAGGTGAGTGACAAGCATGTTTTGTGGTCTCTTGAATGACAGTTTTCTTCACAGGGGCTTTAATTGCTGTTATCCTGAGGTCTGGTTTCTTGTTAAGGTTCCAATATCTTTGTTATGTATCTTCCTTTGATATTTAATTGAACAGACATTCTAGCTAGCTTTGATTTTCTGATTTCAACAATCAAGCAATGATGCTTCAAAATACCATGAAGATATGTTTAAGCCGTCGGTGTAATACCTGATTAGAAATTAAATATAGCATGAGAGGAAATTTCTACTATCTGGTTTAATAAAAAAAGAATTTTTTTTCCGTGCTGGTAAGTCTGTGATAGAGTTATGAACAGTCAAAAAGTTATCTTAAAATAAATTATCAATTACCAAATTTCCCAATAACTTGTTGGTAATTTACCAACAAATTTACAAAATTATTAACTCTTTTTTATAGTATGCAAATTATAGATTTTATTAATTCTTCTATTAACTTTTATTTGTCTTTCTTATCAATGTATTAAATTATCAACTCTTCTTTGAACTTACCAATCTTTATTTGACTGATTATTTTTTTTTCCTAAATAAATTACCAACTAATTTCAAGTTACGGAAAGATTATAGATATTGTAAAATGGCAAAAGGTTGTGAGCAATCGTTTGCTTTTGCTGAATCCTAAAGAGAAATCCCTTTTGGGCAGCGATAACTGGGGACCAAAGCCCGTTTGTTCACCACTAACACCTCAATCCTTGTGTTAAAATGTCATTCCCCATATTGTAACAAGTCAATCATTAATCAATCAAATATTCGTGTGTTATAAGAACAAGGCAATTACTATGTCCGAGTTTCAATATATTTGAACTTTAACAAGTGACGCGTAGTTTATCTGCAATGCCCACAATGGCAAAGAGGTCCCGTTTTCACACGATAATAAATTCGAGAGTGCCCACTATTATTCCCATGGACATGGGAAGAGGTGAATGACACCCACATTTTTAACAATTACTAACACCTCGATTTGAGTTAATTAAGAAACATCGAACATTGATTTCCTAGCACATAGAATTCGAGAGTGCCCACTATTATTCCCATGGACATGGGAAGAGGTGAATGACACCCACATTTTTAACAATTACTAACACCTCGATTTGAGTTAATTAAGAAACATCGAACATTGATTTCCTAGCACATAGAATAAGCGCACACGCTTGGATGATTCCTTAAACAACGGAATCGCCGAGAATAACGGATGGAGTCCGCTTGCTTGTTGCTCAAGAAGAAGTCATTGCAGTCCGTATATGCGGCGACACACATTCAATGCATGATGGATTGGGATGGAAGGAAACGTGTGGCCATCGAGCCAGAAACTACCAATTGAACTTAAGCATGTCAATGTCACGACTTGCGAAAAGTTTGTGTGGACTTTTACATGTTCGATTGCTTCTTTAGCACTTGGATGAGACCATATCCTTGCAAGTTGGAGAAGTTTTTGACTTGTAATCTGAGGTTGGCTCAGTGGTTAAAAAGGATCTATTGAAATGTGGATGAGGATTGGCGCGAAAGGATTGATTTTCTATATTGTCAAATGCCAAATTGAGAGATCCAGTCCTTACATAAGAAATGTGTCTTATGAGAAATGATATTTATCTTCAACACTTGGTATTTGCTAGAAATAATAACGAGTGCTAACTTATAGCATATGTTTTAACTTAAATTACTCATAGCACTAGATGATAATGAGATAAGTCTTGGGCCCAATGGCCTAGTGGGCTCCTCTCTTGGACTAACAGCCTAGAGATGACGGGTTAAAACCTTTAGGTTGTGTTTGGGAATCTAATTAGGATAATTGTTATCCTATCGGTGTTTGGCAATACCTTTTGGACTAGATATACCCAGATAAAATGTCGAATAAGAAATCCAGCATAGGGATGGGATAAATCCGAATTAGATAGGAAATTTTTCAAAAATAAAATAACAACCTTTGTTATCTTCCAACATTGGAGTGATGGAGTGATGCATTTGACAAACATCAGTGACATATCCACAATTCTTGACTCTCTTTGTAGATGTCTCTCTACTCTCCAATTGATCCATTGAGAAATCATCAATTGCTCTGAACTCACTCATGTTCACATAAAACAATTGGGATTTTGAACTTCCATGCCGTTCGATTATCCAAAATGGAGAATCAATTGAAATTGACCTTCTCACCAGCTCCTCCTCCTCCTCAACTAGACCTAATTGACCATCATGATCCTTAACATGATCAATCTCCTTTGACAATTCATCGCTATTAGTTTCTCCTGATCGAACCCCGTCATCTGCTCCTCCTCCATTGCTATTTTAGCTACCGCTAACAACAGCGCCCATCGCTCAATTGTCATTGCTCTCGAGATGCTAGAGACACGGCTGTGAAGAAGGAGAGGGAGAGGGACGGGGCTGATGATCGATGCACAACAGAGGAGAAATTTGGCGTTGGGGGTGGTGAAAGAGGAAGGGGGGATGTAGCTAGATCCAGAGCCGTCAACAGTGGATGGTATCGGAGGGAGGTGGTAGGACGGAGTAGGTGGTGGCGAGAGTAGACAAGAGATGAGTTAGTTTAATTTGTTGAAGGGGCATGAGAGAGAGGAACTTCCGGTGGTCATGGCTATTAGCGGGGAAATGTAAAATTCATAAATCTATTACACTTTTGTCATTAAAGTCATAAGCCTTTTATTTGCACCAATTAAGTCTTAAACATTTTTAACGTTTTATCAATCTAGTCTATCTAACTAATTTTGACCGGAAAATTATTGACGTGAATGTCAGTCGTCCTATGTGGTACAATCAACCTTAATATAGACAACTTTTTAATATTTTTTAAAAATTATTAAGATATTATTGAAAATTATCCAGGTCGGCATTGGTCATGTTAGACAAATGGACTCCATTAGTAAAACGTGAAAATAGTTAGAACTTAAATTAACATAGTTGAAATGTTAAGGACTGAATTAGCAAAAATTAACTAGATTTAAGAATTTTTTGGTAATTTTCTCCCATTAACATAACAATGAAGCATTGAGAGAGAGAGAGAGAGAGGATTTTAAAATTTCTTAATTTTATCTTGAGTGGCACCGAACGGCACCAAACGTAGGATTGGATTTTCCACAATCTGAAGAATATTCAAAACATTTTTAATCAAACTTTATCATATTTTAATCCGAATTTGAATGACCAAATGTAGCCTTAAGGATTGGGATGTGATTGTGTAAAGAAAAAATAAGAGGAAGAACAACACATAAAACGAGAAATTATTACATGACCTAGAAACATATAGGTCAAGTCCATCTCCATTTCTAAGAGTTACTATCATAAAAATCCTAAACTGGTACATATGTAACAATTTTATCCCAAACTTATAACTATCAAAAATCTTAAATTGGTAAATTTGTAATAATTTACCATATGTTAATTTCCGTCAAATTTTACAATTAAATTTGCTAACGTGAATAACATGTGCAATAGAGTTAATATCACATAAAACCACAAATGTTGTGTTACGCCTATAACAAATTTATCCCAAGTTACTTTTTTGAGTCACTAAAAATCCTAAATTGGTGCAGGGATGACTCATTTGCCCCATCAATCTTATGATGTGCGAATCAAGTTTATTTTCCAGATTTCTCTAACATCACACCTATATCATCTATACTTGAATTTATTTTCTTTCTAATTCACTACAGAGTATTACCAACAAGAAAAGGGACTTTGCCATTAAAGTGAAGTCAGTGGGACCATTCATCATAGGCAACATCCCGAGGTAAAGAACAACAAAGCTCGTTCCGACCAAAAAAAAAAAAAACAGATGAACAAGGAGCAAATGAGCTTAGGAATAAAAAGATTGGCCAAAACAAGCAGCACTAATGGTCCTGAACAAGAAGCAACGAACTCCGATCTCTTTCAATAAATCAACGGTGAAATTCAGCAACTGGTCCACTATGACAACGTGACAGGCGTCCCCGACACGGACCTCAGCCGGCCCGAAACCAGCATCTCCCTGAACACATTTCTTTGTCTTACATTGTGCAAATTGTGGTTGTAAGGATCTTTGTTGTTCTTTATCTCAGGATGTTGCCAACAATGAATGGTCGCACTTATTTCACTTTTATAGCAAAGCCTTTTTCTTGTTGGTAATTTTTCCTAGTGAATTAGAAAGAAAAAAATTCAGGTATTAATTATATAAACGCAATGTTAGAGAAATCTGAAAATAAACTTGACTGAACATCACAACTCGGCCCTGTTTGGAAGTATTAAACAGAGGGTAAATGCGTTACACGTATATCAATTTTGGGTTTTTGGCAACTCAAAAAATTAATTTGAGATAATTTATTATAAGTATATCAGTTTGGAATTTTTAATTATATTAACTCTATGAACTTACACGTGGACTTGCCACATCACCATACCACATCACCATGTGTCATTCCACGTTGGTAAATTTAACTTTAAAATTGATAGAAGTTAATAGAAGATAAATTTGTCATAGGTATATCAGTTTGAGTTTTTATAAAAAATTAATTTAAGGTAAATTCGTTCATATATATATATCAGTTTGGGTTTTTCATAATAATAATTCCATTATCAACTATGTGGATCCTATCGTGTTATCCACACGATAAACCTTTTAAATCGGAATTCAAATAGTTTTTGTGCTTTTGTATGAACCTGTCGCGATCATCTTTTACGTGTAAAAGCACGTCAAAGTGCAAGCTATTTAAAACACCCTGTTGTAGGGGACATTAAACTCTTTTGGATTGAATGTTCAACAAGTGATGTGATAACCAGCAAACATCATTACACTACAATCTTTTCATCTAAATGAAAGTACAAGTCCACAGACGATAGACATTACAACATAGTGCAAACAACATTTGACATTGCAAACCAACTCTTTGACCTCAAAACACCCAACATGGCTTTTACTTTTCAATTTCTCCAAAGACACACAAGCACACGAAGGAAAATCCACTCTCTATCCACTCACCACAAGCCACCGTCCATACACTCACGACGCAGTCACATTGAGAAACTGGAAGATGAGTTCTGCTAGAGAGTTTCTCTTGCCTGCACATGACTAGAAATTCCAGGAGGGGTATTCATAGATTTCTCTACAATTTAGTAAAATCAAGTTGTCTTTCTCACATGAAGAGACAAGTACCCACAAATTGATCGGTGTCGGTGTTGATTTGCTTCTGAGGCTATCTCTGACCTCGACGCCTATTCCTCTGAAGCTTTGTCATCTTTGTCTCCGGAAGAAGAACCGCCTTTCCATCGATTCTGTCTATGATATCAAAATGTGCTGGCCCGTTCATTGACTTTCGAGCAACGATTTAAGAGCATCACTCCATCAAGCACAGGAAACCGTTCATCTCTGAATGTGCTAGACCTTCGAGACCATGGCTTTCTTCTGGTTGATCCCCACGTCTTTAGGCCAGTTAGGATTCCTCGTGTCGTTGCACCTAAGCAGCAATAAACTTTCAAGAGACATCCCACCATCTCTCAACAGCTTGTCGAGCCCATCGGTACTCGGATCTTGATAACAACTGAACGACGGGTAGTGCCTTAAGAATAGTCATTTTGAGATCAAATGCATTTTCCAGAGAAGTTCCTCACAGCTTTGTCGTGAGCAGGCTATCCAACAAATCATTCCCCAAATCTTCAAATTCCACAGCATCAAATTCATCAATCCAGCGACTCTCTACCATGCTCTCAACCCTCTTCACTGGAGGTCCCTCATTCATCATCACCCCATCAGATCTTTCCCACTCCCTCGCCCTCTTTCCGGGGTTGACAATTTTCTCTTCACGACTTGGCAACAATTGATCATGGTCCGTTCCTTGAGAAATCGTGGCAGAACTGCCTGAAACTCTGTACTGGCAATCCTCGCGTATGGCCTTGGCAACTTTCTCAATTGGCAAGTTTAGGTATGCCTTCGGCCCTCTAATTCTTAGTGCTGCTTTGTCATAAGCCAGAGCAGCTTCCTCAGCCGTTCTGAACGTCCCGAGCCAAACGCGGGCCCCGTTTCTGGATGAGTCCCGTATCTCAGCTGCGTACTTTCCCCATGGCCGCCTCCTCACTCCCCGGTAGTGTCGTGCAATCACCTCCTTGCCTTCTGAGGGATTCACTTTGGCTTCAGAGCGTGAGCCGCTTGTCCTGTCTTTAACATCTGATTGAGCCATTCCAGGGATGATCTCACTTAGGATCTCTTCCCAGGCTTCAGACCCCATTGACACCCACCTGCCTAAACTAGGCAATCTTTGCAACATCCCCGCGGACCCAGTTCTCTCATCGAGACCTGGCACTTGCTCCCACGTTTTGGATGGTTCTGATGGACTTGTGCCGATGAAGCTTGCCCAGATGTTTTCTAGGATTGGCTCGGATGCTGTGCTGTTCAGGTTTTTCTCCATTTTTTGAAGGCAGGAATTGTATCACAAGCATCTGTATTTAGGATTGAGAAACGTAGAGCTTTTGAAATATGATATGGACAGCTTAAATATGTTCAAATCTCAGGGTTGACTAATGGAGGATCCAGCTGGAAAAGCTTGTGCATCAATTTATTGACCTGCTAAATTCACCAGGATTATGAGCATTGAGACACAACGCCAAGGAAGGTTTATGATTTCTTCATAAGCACAGATTATTCCTTTGACTTGTGTGGTCTATCTAATCATATCTGATGCTCAATGTATGTGCAGATATCATCTTTGCGTGGAATTTTAGGATATTTATATGCTAATTCATGATTCAAAGTACAAAGAAGGGAGAAGCAGAATGACTTGAAATCTGGGGTTGAGTAAGAGAGAAGCTAATGAATTGTTCAAAGCTGGGTTTTGTCTTCTCATTTTGGCCAATGGGTTATGACTAAGTTGTGATTGTGTAATTCTGAAAAAGAGAGAGAGAGATGAGTGAACAAGCATGTTTTGTGGTCTCTTGAATGATACTTTTCTTCATAGGGGCTTTGGTTGCTGTTATCCTGAGGTCTGGTTTCTTGTTAAGGTTCCAATATCTTATGATGTACCTTCTTTTGGTATTTATTGGAACAGACATTCTAGCTAGTTTTGGTTTCTAATTTCAACAATTAAGAAAGGATGCTTAGAACACCATGAAGATTTGTTTAACCTGTCGGTGTGATACTGGAAATAGACATTAGATATAGTATAAGATGAAAATTCTACTATTCGGTTTAATTAAAAAAACTTATTTTTATCAGGTTGCCAAATTTTCTAGTAAGTTGTCGATAATCGACCAACACTTCTTACAAAATTACAAACTCTTTTTCATAGTATGCAAACAGCAGATTTTTGTTCTTCTTTTACAATTTTTTATTTGTATATCTCATCAGTGTCTTAAATCTTATCAACTCTTATTTGAACTTATCAATCTTTATTTTAGTAATTAATAATTTTCTAATAATAAATTATCAACTAATTCCAAGTTACCAATAGATTATTGACCTTGTAAAATGGTGAGCAGGGTTGTGAGCAATCATTTGCTTTTGTTGAATCCTTAAGAAAAGTCCCTTTTGGGCAGTCATAATTGGGGGCCAAAGCCTATTTGTTCACCACTGACAAATTTTTTTGTGAGTGTGTTATAATGTCATTTGGCATATTATAATAAGCCAAACATTAATCAATCAAATATTCGCATGTTACAAAAAATAGACAATTATTATGTCCGAATTTCAATACATTTGAACTTTAATTAGTGATGTGTGGTATATTCGGAATGCCCAAAATGGTAGAGAGGTCCATGCACGATAGCAATTTGGAGAGTGCCCACTATTGTTCCCATGGAAATGTGAAGAGGCGAAAGTGACACCACATTTACAACAATTGCTAACACCTTGATTTGAATTAATTAAGAAACATCGAACGTTGATTTCCTAGTACATGGAATAAGCGCACACGCTTGGATGATACCTTAAACAATAAAATCGCCGAGAAATATGGATAAAGTCCATTTGCTTATTGCTAAAGAAGAAGCCATCGCGATCCGTAAATGAGGCGACATATATTAAATGCGATGAAGGATTGGGATGGAAGGAAACGTGCGACCTTCGAGCCAGAAACTATCTTCTGAATTTAAGCATGTCATTGTCAACGTCAGGACTTGCGAAAAGTCGGTGGACTTTTACATGTTCGATTTCTTCGTAAGCACTGGGATGAGATCGGATCCTTGCAAGTCGGAGAAGTTTCTGACTTGTAACCCCAGGTTTGGCTTCGTGGTTAAGAATCCTGTATTGAAATGTGGATTAAGCTCGGTGTGTGGAAAAGTATCAAAAAAATCTAAAACATATTGTATTGTACCAATTTCATCATTTTAATTTGACCATTTTAGTTCTAAATCTTTTTAAGATTGGTACCAGCTGAATCTACCTACGTGACAAATTCGGGATACCAACGTGGACATTTTTTTTAAATTTTTAATAATTTTATCGAATTTTTCTTTTTCTCTTTTTTTCTTTTTTCCATGGTTTGTGAATCGCCAGCAAGGGTTGGCTTCGCATGAATGAGGGTCGCCCTCCACAAACAAGGGTTGGCCTTGCCTAGGTGAGGGTGAGCACCACAAGGCCACCCCTTGCCTATGGCAACAAGGGCGACCGTCACTTAGGCAACGCTAACCCTCATTGGCCATGGAAAAAAAAGATAAAATTCAAAAAATTATAGAAATATTCACATTAGCAATCAAAATAAGACCATTATGTTAACAAATTCTAATTTAAATTGGCTTGATTGACTTAATTGGTATTAATATGAAAATGTTTAAGAGTAAAATGATTTAGTTCATGACTGAATTAATATTAATGCAATATGTTTAGTACCCTTTTAGTAATTTTCCTCATGACATGAAAGAATTGATTTTCTATATTGTCAAATGCCAAATTGAGAGGATCCGGTCCTTATTCACATGAAAATGTTTAATATTGACTTAATTGGTATTAATTTGTTTAATTGAAAAATTCATGGCTAAATTAATGGTAATGCAATATGTTTAGTACTCTTTTAGTACTTTTCCTGATGACATGAAAGAATTGATTTTCTATATTGTCAAATGCTAGATTGAGAGGATCCGGTCCTTACTCACATAAGAGATGTGTCTTCTGAGAAACGATACTTATCTTTTAACACTAGACATTCGCTGGAAAGAATAACCAGTGCCAACTTTTAGCAGATGTTCTTTTAACTTCAATTATTCATTCACACTAATTGATTATAAGATAAGTCATAGGCCCGATGGCCTAGTGGGCTTCTTCCTTGGACTAATGTAGCCTGGGATTGGCATGGGATTGTGTAAGAAGGAAATAAGGAAAAAAAAACCCTTAAAAACAAAAATTATTACATGATCTAGAAACATATAGATCAAGTCCATCTCCATTGTTAATTATATAGGGTCTTATGGTGTTATCCACATATAAACCTTTTGTATCATAATTCAAGTAATTTTTGTGCATAGTAATGAATCTATCACGATCACAAATGCAATCATTTCTTACTTGTGAGAACCTATCAAGGTACAATGCACTTTTGGATTGAATGTTCAAGAATTGATGTGATAACCAGCCTGTCAAAAGTAATTTTTGCTGATTAGTCTTCATTTTTTCATATTCAGAAAAGTCAAAGTACTGGCTAACAAAAGTAGTAATAGTATAAATTAGCACTCTTTTGGATTGAATGCTCAAAACTGATAAACAACTAGTGATTTTCGTGATAGGTCATGGCCTCAGCAAACATAACTTCCTTGACATCCCCAACAGTCTTTTTCAGCTATGTAATAATTTACAACCAAAAGTACATTTACAACATGATTTAATTTGTTAATAATAGTATAACTTTGGAAAAACATGGTGCTTAAGCATGGACAAAGATATGTAATAGGTATAAACATATGGACTTATAAGACAGCACTATCAAGGTACAATGCACTTTTCGTTCTCTCAAGACACACCCAAGCACACGAAGCAAAAGCCACTCCATGCCCAGTCACGACGCAGTCACATAGAGAAACTAGAAGATTAAGGACCAAGGACCATAAGACAGCTCCATCATTCTGCTAGAGAGAGTTTCTCTTGCCTACACATGACTAAAAATTCCAGGAGTTGTACTCAGAGAATTCTCTGCAATTTACACAACCAAGTTGTCTTTCGCACATGAATGAATAGACAAGTATTTACAAATTGATCGGTGTCGGTGTCGATTTGCTTCCGGGACTATCTTTGACCTCGATGCCTACTCCTCGGAAGCTTTGCCATCTTGTCTCTGGCAAAAGAACTGCCTTTTGATTGATTCTCTCTACGATATCAAAATATGCCCGTCCATCCATTGACTTTTCGAGCAACGATTGGAGGGCGCCATTACAGAAAGCATAGGAAACTGTTCATATCTGAATGTACTAGAGGATCAAGACCATGACTTTATTCTAGTTGATCCCCACGTCTTTAGTCCAGTTAGGACTGCTCGTGTCATTGCACCTACGCAGCGATAAGCTTTCAGGGACATCCCACCATCTCTCAACAACTTGTTGAGCTTGTCAGTACTTGATCTTGGTAACGACAAAGTGATTGGTAGCGTTTGAAGGAAAATTACCCAAAAAGTTATATAGCGGTGAATTTAGTTATAAAATTTTTAAGTATGCCAATTTGATTTTAAACTTTTGACAATGTACTAGTTTAGTCCTACATCTTTCAATTGTGTCAATTTAATTCTAAAAATTTTGATAATTTACTAATTTAATCTTAAACCTTTCAATGATTTGTCAATTTAGTTATTCCAATCAATTTTAGTTGAAAATTACTATTGTGAAGATCTAGTCAACAATAACTATCTTATAAAGCATGGTTAGCATTGACATTGACACTTTTCAAATTTTTCTTTCTTTTTTTTTTCTTTCCATTTTCCTTTTCTTTTTACCCTTTTTCCCTTTGCTAGCCATCACTGGGCCTTGTTGATGGCTGGCAAAGGTGGCTGCCACTCTCGTTGGTGAGGTCGCCTCATTCATTGCTGGTGGAGGGAAAAAAAAAAAGAAAAGAAAAAAAAAGAAAAAATTCATAAATTTTAAAAAATGTAAAACTTGTCCTGTCAATGATAGTTTCAACCACACTATGTAAGAAGCTCGGTACTGGCTAGATCGCCATATAACACTTTCCCACTAAAATAATTAAATTGACTAATTGTCAAGAGGTTAAGAAATAAATTGACAAATGATTAGAAAAAAATATTTGGGATTAAATTGGTGCAATCGAAAGCTTTTGAACCGAATCGGATGTAGTACAATTACTTTGGGACTAAATAAACACAACTGAAATTTCTAATATCTTAAGAATCCTTAGCTTGAAATCAAATTCATTTTCCGAAGAACTCGCAGCATCTTTGGAATTGACTGCTTCACAAGTCTTGCATCTTGCAAAAACACAGTGCGACCGGTGAAGTCCCTCCGGGCATGTCTTTCCTATCATTCATTCATGGGTTTTTTCGAATGGTAATCTCCCGGCAAGAGTCCTCATGTGAAACGGACGACAACGTAGGAGCGTTCTGTGGAATTTCATAATATTATTATATATAAAATATATGACCGTTATTATCAAAATCCGTTGTAGTCTAGTTGGTTAGGATACTCGGCTCTCACCCGAGAGACCCGGGTTCAAGTCCCGGCAACGGAAATTTCTTTTTCTTTATTTTATTTATTTATTTTTTTTAAAGTTCGGGTCACCAAGCTGGTTCGATCGGGTCGACCCGAATCCGTCCTTCTCCTCCGCCCTAAACAACAATGGCGGGAAAAGCCATAAGAAAAAGCTTCAAGTCGTCGTCACTCCTCATCAGTTTCGGTCCCCATCTCTCTCTCTGCAATTCTAGGGTTTCGAAAGTCTCCTCCGCAAGCAAGGAGGACCGGAAGCTTCGGGAGGAGGAAACGACGGCGATGGCGAGAGGCGACGCCGACGCCGCCGCCGCCGCCGCCGACGGTGGTGGTAACGCCGTCAAGAGGGGCGTCAGAGCGAAAGCGGGCGTCGAAGAGAACACCCTGGCGATCCTCGACGCCTTCGAGTCCAACGACCCTCGCTACTCCCACGACGATCGTACGTGTTCCCTCCCCCCCGGGGTGAAAGTTCGAGCCTTTTCTTGGCGATCCCGCCGGCGGCGTTTTGAAAATTGGCGTCGTTTGTTTTTTGATTCGACTTCTGACGCGTACGAACTTCTGTGTTGATGATTTGTGATCGTTTCGTTGTCTGGGTATTGGAAATTTTTATAGGCATTGCTTTCCTCGAAGCAGTTCGCGGCGCCTCGGTCGTGGAAGAAAATGGAACTCCACCGACCAAGTAATCCCCCATTGATCTCTCTCTGTGATTGTCGTTGTGCTTTCTGGTGTCGCGAGCACCAGAGGTTTCCGACGATTTAATGGTTTGATTTCCTGCTGCCGATTAAGTTGATTGGGAGTTTCTTTTCGTTTGGTGGCGACAGCAAAATGTTGGAGGCTATCTTTCGGATTCTCAGGACGGGAGAATCGCTGCAATCTATCATGGCGAGTTTCCAGCTTCTTAACGAGTTGGAAAAGGTAGATGAGCGCTCTCGATGTTGGTTTACTGGTTTTGGGTATGAACAAAGTTCTGATTTTTCTCTATTTGAAGCGCTATCCTCGTGTGTGCTCGTCCGCTGGAGGTACATCCGAATCATCTTCAGCTGCTCAACCTGAGCTTGAAGTGCTAAAAGAGGTATTAATTCTCTCTCTCTCTCTCTCTCTCTCTCTCTCTCAATTGCTAAGGCAAACACCTCTATGACAGGCTTGGTCTCCCTTGTCTCTCGGTTCAGACAGTGCCACTAGTGGGAGAGCAGCAGTTAATGAAAACCCTTGTGACCCAGTTGACCCCTCGGTGAGTTGAATTTAATACGTACTTCGTGAAATTCATTTTATAGTAGTTTAAAATGGTTGAATTAGTGTATGTTGGCTAATCTGTTCCCTTTTCATTTCTCTAAAATTGATTGATTTGAAAGTTATACAATGTCTTCTCATGCAGTAGTAACGGTCCTTTTGTTTTGTTGCTCTCAACACTTTCTGTAGGTTTGAGGTGCTGCTAATAGTGATTAGTCATGTAACTCGCTTGTGAACTGAAGTGCATTTTTTTTTTTTTGCAGTATTAAAACACAATTAATGGTAGATATATCTAGACCATGAATCATGTATATATGCATTTGAATGGGATAGTTTAAAACTGCTAGCCAGCTACAGATGTATGATTATGTTCCAACTTCTCATAATAACTAGGTTCTGGTTAGTTGGACATAATGGCAATCTTTCCTTCTGTTTTTTCTTTTTTTTTCTTTCTAAATCCTAGGACGAACTAAGAAGAAATTGTTTTTTTCAATCATGTTAGCAAATGTGAGTTCTTTTATCATGATTATTGGTGGTGATTGAGCTTGTTTTTGGCTAACCTTCCTGGTATTTGTTCAAAGTTTCTTCTTAAGTGGTCCATGAACCTGGGCATGGTTAGTCAAAGCTCTTCGATCCATCACTGCAGGGTTTTGATCTTCTGATACAAGGTCTATTTACACTGGTGGATGGGACAAATCATCAAGTATTAGATATTGAGGTCTGCTTATCTATTCTTTTTCAGTGCTATGTCAACTAAACGGAACTTTCTTGCTTTGGTGAATAGATGGTATGCCATGTTGGTAAAGCATTTACCGATATGTCTACTGATCATTCCATGTTGGGAAGAGTATGAACTGTGAAGTATATCCATCTGCTGCTCATATTAAATTGTCTTAAGCTGGAAACCAAAAGGAACAAAAAGGAAAAGCTTGATCTATTTTACATCATGTATCTATTTGTTGTTAACTCTTTGGGCTTTTTACTTCCTAAACCCCTCTTTCTGGTGGAATTTTGTGTGTAAAATTTAAAGCTGAAGCAGCAAGTTGAGTTAAAGATAAATTTACAAATGATCTAGAAGTTCTTTCCTCTTCTATCATCGGAAAATTATTGTAGCTACTACTAGGAAACTCCAGTTAAAAAGGAAAAATGAAGGTAATTAGTCCAATATGATCTTCAATGACACACTACACTCTTTCTGGTTAACGTCTCCTATTCTAGAATTTATTTGTTAACAGTCGCACTACACTGTTATTGATCTTACCTACTTATATGTTTCAGTCTTCTGACTTCTCAATCCTCTTTGCTGTTTATTCTAGACACCGATATATTTTTGTTCTCAAATGGCTCTACTCCAAGTGTATTTTCTGTATAAAAGATTATCCTTGCATGTTGCATATATCTAATGTGATAACAGGTTCACAGTAGGTTGAATGACATCTTGAAATATTGGTTTTCCTTGTCTTATTTAACTGCAGCCTCTGAGAAATATGTTACTGCTCCAATATCTCATCAATTTTCTTGAAGGAGATTTTTCATCTCGCAGAAATTTTTATAAAGGTAAGACATCGTGTCTCATCCTAATGCTATTAATTTTTGCATTTGTGCACCCACAATGAAGGTTAAACAGACTGCATGGTATTGCAGAAACCAAGGATTGGACTGTCATAAGGGAGTCTTTGCTGAGCATGCTTTTGGTATTCTCTTTATCTACTGAATTATCTGCTAAATTACTAATTTTAATGGCAAGAATAGCAATGTCTTCATTTGTGCATACCCTAATTTGTCTTTTAGAGAGAAAAAAACTCTGCTCAACAATGCAGTATTGCTAGGGGAAGGGACGTTGTCTTGTAAAATCCTGTACAAGGATGATCGAGGTTATTTTACATCATTATCTGTGTAGTGCTCAAGAAGGTTCAGCTACAAGAACTTGATGAAGGATTGCCCATCTGTTTTGTGTGGATTGCGGCAACTTTGCACTGGATTTGGAAATGATATTACACTTCCAGAGTTTTCAGAGGCCAAGTCATCCAAAGTTTGTGACACTTCGTTGGTAATTGCTTCACTTGAAGTTGTGGACAATACTTGCACGGCTATGCAGAAACTTATGACAATGGTAAATTTGTCTCTACCATATAGGTCCTTAGAGCAATGCTTTCTACTTGAGGTGCTGATTTGCCTTTTTTTAGATTATGGAGCTTGATGTGTTGAAAAACCAAGCAGATAAGCAAGGCTGTACTACAAGAGCTGATGGTTTTAGGTACATGTTTCCCAGTTTTAATCACCTTATAAACCCCCTTGATTAGTGATTCCCTTTACCTGTTGAATATGCAATAATCATTGGATTCAGTGCAGAACTCCATTGCTGGAGATAATACTAGATGAACTGACATACAATTATGAGATCCTGTCTCCATATCTTCAGGTACCAATATAGGACTGTCTCTACCTCTCATGTCGGGATGGATATGGGTTGGTTTTGTAGAAGGATTTTGTTAAAAAGGGTACTAGTTAAGTGACCAAATATAGAAATATTGCACTCTGCAATGCGGTGACTATCCTCATAGTATGCACAATCAATGTTTTGAAAATCGAATATTTCCTTATTGAACATGTTTACTAAGTGGTTGGGGGCACTCGTTAGCAAGACCCTTTGAAAAAGCCATCCTGAACTTTCTTATTTCCTAGTAAAAGGAAAAGTCATAAAACTTGCAGCGAGAAAAATATTGTTCTATTTCTTCTTTATTGGCTGTATATTGACTCACATACATGATAAGTTCTACGGACAATTGAAAACTCAATTACGAACTTTCTAATTTTAAATCTACCTGTTGCACCCTCTAGTTTCAAAATTTACTCTTTGCACACTAGAGTTTGAAAGGACCTAATATTTGGCACCTTGGGATCTAACACCATAAGCAAATGTGAGGTGCAGAGTAGGTTTGTTTGAAACTTGTGAAATGCAGAGTGGAGGGTCTTAAAACTAAGGTGTGGAATATAGATCTCGAAACTAGAGGATGCAAAGTATAATTAGAGGAAACATGAGGATGGTTTATCTAAGTTTCCCGATATTTTATGTTTTGATATAGTGACGTTTTAAATCTATGTCTTTATAGTGACGTTTTAAATTTAGTGGTTGTGATTAATTTCATGAATTGATTTCAGGTTTTTAATCAACCAAAATGGAAGCTGGAGCTTATCTTGCAGTATCTCTTGAAGTACACTGCCAAGGTTAGATTTAGACCCTAGGATTGCTGCAAATTGTTTGATGAAATGTTTCTCTCTTTCCTCAACGGAAGTTTTCATTTAGACATGCTTTATACATGGCCATATTAATGGTTGAATTACTAGCATCATCCATGATAGCTGCATGCCCTTTTTCTTTCCCCTGAACAACAGCCTTCTGTTCGTACGCGAAGATCAAGTGATTCTACTGATGATCCAACATTTGGTGGAGTTTTGAAGTGCCTCTCAAATGGGAGTAGCTTGAGAAGCCTTATGAAGAAGATTGGTGCAGAAACAGTCCAGTTGCTCCTAGCTCATGCTTTCCAGGTGAAGGATATGATTTAAATCTGCACTAGAGCTATCCTGAGGTCTGCATGACATTGTTTTTTTTCTCTTTCTTTTCATGGATATCCTTCAGGCCCAGTTGGCTCTTTCATGCAAATCTCATTCTGGTGAAGGTGTTTTGAAGTCCAATGGAGACATCGAAGACCACTCCTTGATGGAAATATGCAAGCATATGGTCTCTGCTTTTGAGGGTTTAAAAAAAGTGGATGAGTAAGCATCTCCTTAGGTTTTAGTTGTATAAATCCCAATGTGCATGCTTCATTGTTCGAGTATTTTTGTTTTATTAACTGTAGTGCTTTAAAGTGTACTGCATCCATTTTCCTCCAAAATTCGCCGAGTGTGAAAGATAACGAGAGGGAGGCATTTATTAGATGCTGAAAATTTGGTGGATAATCGAAAAGCAATAGTAGAAACAGGGTGCCGTTTACCATAGGTTTATGCTTCTTGGGTTCACTAACTTAGCTGAAATAGTTTCTATTTCAATTTTCATCTGCATGCATCTCATGATAAATGAACAGTGGCAAAGTCGAATGACAACAGCACCACAATTTTGGCTCTCTAAATGCTACAGTTGTCCTCATTATCGACTACACAACTTTCATGGACAGGCGGTTGGACATCTTACCAGTTGGGAAAGAAGCCTTGTTTGTAGCCACAACAATCGTGTCAATCAAGTCGTAGCACTGAACAGAATTGCCCTGTATCACCTCCTCGGACTTTCTGAAGAATTCCATCAACAGGTGATCTTGCCTTTTTTACTGCGTTATCGACTTGGAGAAATTCATACAAATTACCTTTCATGTTGGCATGTTGCCTTCTAATTGTGCCTGAACAGTCTCTTTCCTTCTCGGAGAAATTCATACAAATTACCTTTCATGTTGGCATGTTGCCTTCTTATTGTGCCTGAACAGTCTTTTCCTTCCCTTCCCTTTTCGTAGTCGGGATAATGATTACCATATACAGCCATATTTATCGCATGGACAGGTTACGAAGAGACTGATCTATATTATCCCTTTGAATTACCCTATTGCTTCAGTTTAGGGAAGAATCCCAATCGATTGTTTTCACGTCTCAGTTGAAGTACATTTTTTCAGTGTTGACAGTTTTAAGGATAAAGTAACAAGTTGGTCTCTTAACTAGCAACAATCTGGAACATGGCCCTCAAAACCAAAATTTTGTATTCTCACTCAAGCCTATTAATTTTTCTTTCTTTTCCCCTAATTTGGTCCTTCCATTACATGTTCTAAAAATCTAAAAATCCCGAAATAGGTGTACAAAATTGAAACGCAATATCAGCGACATTGCTTTCTTGTTTCCATAAAATTGCTTTCCAATGAAAAACATTGTCCTGGAACAAATTTCTTTACGGAAAAAAAAGTAACACGGGTCCATTCATTGGCATATAGCTGAGAAATCTCATGATCCATGACATTCTTTTAAAAGGGGATCAACCTCAGGTGTACTGGTCTACAGGCAAGTCCCTGGTCCGGCAAGTAGCGACGCATGTCCAGCCGCCTACAGGTACCGCAGTCCTGCAGCCAAGACCCAGGGTCTGTCTCCCATAGTCGGGCAACCGGGATGACAGGTACTCTATTTTATTATGATTTATGAGTGCACGTCCCAAGAACTATAAAACTTGTAGTTCCTGTTTCAAGAAATGAGAAGCAGCACTTTGATGCCTGGGTTTGTCCCTTCTTAAAACCTTTTGAGTCGACAAATAAGTATACCACATGAAATACAATTACATATCAAGGAGTCCGCAACTGGTTCCCCGGCACCTGGGTCCAGCAGCCAGGACCCCAAGCACAGAGGAACTGAATCCTGGTAAACTGACAGTGGGTTCCATTCAATATTATAGGGGGTGCATGCCCTACATAGCATGCATCTCTAGTCCTTTTCTAAAATCCGAATGGCATCACTTTGATGCCTGGGCACGCATCTTAAACTTTTGAGTCAAGATAGCTACAGAGTACAGAAGTTACCCCACACAGCAATTGCCAAGAATGAAAGCTTATTCTATTATCGAGTGCTATTCTACCAGATAATACAGTGTTCACGTGATTGCAGACAAAACCCCAGTGACCTCAATGGGGGCACATTTTTCGTGCCCCAATAAATCATATTGTTGCCGCGTCAGTATCATGCGACGCAACTACTTTCCTGGCTCTTCTGCTGCAGTCTCTGCATTTCTGAAAAGATTGACAATGTCTTGTCAGCTTTTAACAGCTAATACTTTAAAGGAGAATGTACTTAACATCGCTTAGATTAATGGTTACGGCACATTCACCTGGTTGATTGTAATGAATCGAGCTGCATGGTAACCGGTCCATCGTTAACTAGATTGACCTTCAAATCATAAGGAGAAACAGTACTTAAGAAGAAGCATAGTCAGAAAATAAACAACTATTGGAACGAGGAGCGAAAAAGGAAGAGGAATGCATGCAAAGATACCTTCATCATTGCCCCAAATACGCCATCTGTTCAAATCAATAGGAAATGACGAAAAACAAATCAGCAAGCAAAGGGGAAAAAGAGAATGTAGAATATCTACGATGTCCAGCAGCCAGTGAATATTCATTGCATACAAAGTGAACAAGAACAGTTACATGATAGCACTTGATAATATGCCCTTTTATGATAGGTAGCAAAGGTCTGCTGAGATATTTTTTTAACACTTTTTGATCTTAAACATGAACAGATTTGCCGAGCCAAAAAATTAGCCAGCAAATGTCCCACTTTATATCTACAATTGCAATTTGTATGAAAACAGAAAGTTCTGTGAAGCAGATACAATAGCTGAATTTGCAGCTGCTCTGGTTGAGCAAAATAAATGTAAATAGAGCCTCACATTATCCTTCAGAGATCTGATGGCGATGCAATAGTCCAAATAAAGCCAAAGAAAACCCAGAGCAACAATTATGAATCACTTTGACAGTGTAACATTGCTGTAGACTCTAAGACATACAAATTTGCTATTCTAATGCAGAGAACATTAACATCGGCAACTGCTAGCAGCAACTCTTTTTCTTGCTGACCATGAGAGGTATGCATTTCCCAGTTGTTTGAATCTACTTTAAAGCTATCATTGATCCAAATTATGAAATGGTACATCCAAGCTAAGCAAGGCAACTTAAGAACCAAAAAGGGTTTACCTTTAATGGCATCGGGGTTGTAAGCCTTTCGAAATCTCTCGACCAGAGACTCGTAGAAGGGCTTTGCCTTCTGAGGGGCCATGGCAACGTGAAAGTCTGGCTTGTTACCCTTCAAGAACCCATACAATGTAAATTGACTAACTGTAGCATCCACGAGTTACCCAAGATCAGATTACTTGCTAATTCTATCTCAGTTGCAGAAAACCCCTAAAACCTCAGAATATATCTGCAATGAGATACAATATCGATTAAACAGAAAACCATAAAATCCGCCAATCTGCTCACCTAAAAGAACCCCATAATTCTTCTGCATTACCTGCAATGCAACAGCAGATGAAGCACAAATTAGAAGCCAGCACAGCCACATTCATTCCTCTATGGTGCACGCAAAAGCAAGATGAGTGTAAGAAATTACATTTTGGTCCCACCCTCTCCCTGTACTCTCATTCGTGAACAATCTCATGTTCAAGACCTTCCGACATCTGCAAAACCCATTTCCAAAAAACAAAAACGACCCTCAAATTGTTGTGTCTCGAACTCGTATCTTTAAAAGTTGAACAATTCAACCACCAACAGAGCAAGAGAAATGACGATCGGCGAAGTAAAAGAACGAATTTTGGATAAGGAGATGAGGGTTCCGTACATGTAATCGGCATCGGAGTCGGTGTCGGACTCGTGGAGCCCGACGAGAACGAGGAGGCCAGGACCAATCTCCGACACCGTGCGGCCTTCGACCTGCGACGAAGCAGCTCACGTGAGCCAATGAAGCGTTAAGATAGGGGCAGAGAGAGAGAGAGAGAGAGAGAGAGAGAGAGAGACCTCGACGCTGGCGGAGGCGACCCTCTGAACGACGGCTCTCATGGCTCTGATCTGGAGGCGCCGCCGTTTCGTGGCTGCGGAGCGCGGCGGCGGAGTGAGGCGGACGCAACCAGGGAGGGTGCCGGAAGAGCGGAGGGTGAGGGTGGGGAGAGAGAACATTGCTTCAATTTTACAATATATTCCTTTTCTTTTTCTTTTTTTTTCTTTTAAATTTTCTATTTGTTAATATTGGTTATTTGCAGTTCTAAATTTTCTATTTCTTTCAATGTAATATCATCCCATTTTTTTCTGGAAAATATTTTTTTGCAATTAAATATTTCCATCACTTATTTATCAATAATCTCTTACTATCTTACAAACAAATTTCGCCTTATGATCTTTTAAAGATTAAATATTTCAACACACTAATTGCAGAATTATTCCTACTTTGTGCTAGAAAATCCTAATTACTCAACGTTAAATCACTGAATCTCATTTTTAGGTGCTTAGATCCTATTTTGTTTTTCAAACACTCCTCCATCTCATTCAGAGTGTACATAAAATTATACAGTCAGTGCTTATCATATTTACTAGAACTATCACATCTATAATGTATCTTGTGTATAAGAGAAAAAATGAGGCCAATGTTCACCTAAATGAGAACCGAATGTTGAGGTTTTGTGGAATTTGAAGTCCAAAGTTGAACAATGCAAGGAATTTAACAATTGGATGATCTTATCCTTAGATTAGATGAAGTTAATCCAAATTGGTTGCAAGAACAAAGTCAGAGTCAACAATCAACAAGTGAATGTGCACAAAAAAGTGTGCACTAGCCCTCCTAAATTCTTGACAGCTCTCATCCATTCACAAATTCATCACCAACCACTCTACAACACCACCATACCATCAAACTCAAAAAATCCAAATCCAATCAAAAACAATATGAAAAATTTGAAAACAAAGGAAGAGAAAGCATGGACATTCACCCATGGAGGCTACAGTCTCTCCTCCTCTCCCCATGCTTCCTCCCCCTCTTGACCCCAATCATCCCCATCTTCTCCATTGCAGCTCCAAAGGCCTGAAAGAACTTCTGCTTGTCCTTTGCCAAACCCTGCACCACGGGCCTCGTCCTCGGGTCCGAGAACAAGGCCTGGTCCGATGCCAGCAGGCCCAGCTTGGCCTCGAGATTGGCATAATACGAGTTGTCGAATTGGAACGGTGTGGTCACATCGAATGGCACAACATGTCCTTGTTTCCCCCAAAGTGCGGGCAGGACATCCTTAGGGCCTTCAGGAGCCTCGGGTCAATCATCGGGTCGGGTTGCTTCGTGCCCTTGTAGTCGTACAGGCGGCTCGAGAACTGTTCACAATGCGCGAACCCGATCGTGTGCGCGCCGGAGAGGACCACCATGTCCTCTAGGGTTAGGCCCTTGGAGTTGAAGAGCTTGAGGAGCTGATCGACGGTCGAGTTCGCTCGAGGGATATTAGGTGGCACTCTCGCGGCCGTTGAGATCCTCCCGTCCCACCTCCCTTTCTTCACTTGGTAATACGGACCGCCAGCCTGCAATCCATGCAACATCAAAAATCATCTTCTATGCATACAATTATACTAAATTTTTATCGGCTCTAATGGTCAATCTTATATATCAATGTCGAAAGTGCAATTATATTTCTTTTAAACATTTAAATTATTAAAGGTTTAATATCATGAAAAATGTCAAATTGATACACTTCTAATAAACTTATCAAAACTTAATCTTTTAATGACAAAACTCCAAAATATGCATTTGTAACAAATATATCCTCGTTTAATTTCTATAAATTATATTAATATTACTAACAGATATATTTGTGATAAATGAAAGGTAAAATTTTCAATTAGTACAGATCATTCAATTCAACAATTTGACGGTAAAATCTAATAGAAATCAATATATGATAAATTTATCAATTTAATTTTTTTTTAGTAATTTGGAATTTTTTATAGGATTAATCTATTATAAAAAAAAAGAAAGAAATTGGTACGAAAAGATTCTGATGGGTGTTGTCAAAAAGCAATTAAATTGATTGGTCTTGTCCTTACGATGCTTTTTAATAAATTAAAAAAAAAAAAAAACTTTTGTCTTTGTGATGATGCCTTGCCGCCAAACTTTTGGATCCCTCCAACTTGGCCAGAAAAGCCAAGTTCACAAGCCGACAACCTATTACCAAACTCTTGGCTGTTAAAGCTAATTACACGTCAATAACGACAAAGTTAGGTTCCCATTAGTTACAAATCACTTTAACCATGTTCTATTATAAACCTTGTACTTTGAATCATCAACAAATATTGCCAACCATATTTTTCTCAAATCCTAAGTCATGTCGAATTTAATAAATTAATATTTAAAAAATGAAAATACTATGGAGAAGTTGATTATCCTTTTAGATTGGATAGAATCGTTATATTTTCGTTTCGTTAATTCCTATTATAAATGAATAAATAAATAAATAAAAAGCTGAGGAAAAGAGGTTTACGGAAGAGTACCAAGTGGACGAAGTCCCTGGCAGCGATGGCAAGGATGTCAGCACAAGAAACGACGCCGGGGCATTTGTTTTCCACCAAGGACTTGGCTTTCGCGATTGTCTCGAATCCCTCCGCTCTCAAATCTTTGTTGTCAATCGCGTCCTTCTCGGCTGGCTCCTTGCTTCCGGGCTTGCTCGCTATCAATATCGACGCGTCGCATCCCTTCCACATCAGTCATAACTCACGCAATGTCAGTAGTTTCTACGCCGGAATTCTCATTGTGCTCGATCGATTAACAGATGAATAGCGTTCGCCGATATTAATTTCCTCACTCACTGAAGGGTTGAATTGAATTTTCCTTAAGATTAGGGGTTGAAAACAGTAATTTCTTGTTATTGACGCTGTGCACAGACTCATTAGTGTAGAAACAAGAATATGCAAGGATTCGGTCTCCATATATAACAAAAGATGCTCATAATGTAGGGAGTTGCTCAACTGCTAGTTCTAGCATCTGCCTGGCTATTGACTTCCTCTGCTGCTACTGCATGCACGAGAATGTAGGTTCATAGAGAGAGAGAGAGAGAGAGAGAGAGAGAGAGAGAGAGAGAGAGAGAGAGAGATTACCGTAAAGAAGCAGTCATGGAAGTAGAGCCGGATGGTGGCCGGCCCGGAGACTGGCACTTCCTTGAACTGCTGGCTTGTGACCGACCCGACGAGCTGCTCGACCTGGGGGCACGACTTGGCGTAGTAGTCGAGCGACATCTGGCGGTGGCGGCCTGTGGCATTGGCGGTGGCTGCGGCAGATCGGTTTGGCTGGCTGCATACGAGGATGAGGGCGATGAAAAGGGTCGATGAGCTAGTTAGAAGGGAAGAATGAGAAGTGAGACGAGGCATGTTTGTAGCCGGGCTCAGCTTGAGGACAAATCAGTGAGAAAAGTGTCTGAAGGATTGAAGTTGATGACAAAGGTGGAGTTTGAAGGGTTGTTGTCTTGTGGGACAGAACGCCAATGAGAGAGAGAGAGAGAGAGAGAGAGAGAAGAGAATCAAGACCCGTGACGCACAAACATAAAGGAAAAGTTATTCCACACAAATCATTAACATAAATGAAAATTGGGAAGGATGGATGACAGCAAGAGGAACAAATTTATGGTGCAATGCTTAATCATATAGCTCATGGATGATGCTAACATAATATCACTTTGTTTCTTAGATCATATATAGGGCATTGGAAGTGCTCAAGGACAAAGTACGCAAAATTGGTCTGTCCGCGTGCATATGTTCCGCCTAAAAGGTAATTGAAGTTATATCTAAGGGTTTTTTTTTAATAGGAGGAAGGTGTGAACTTCTTTAGAAGAATAGTTATCGAATTCACATGAAACGTGTCAAATGATTCACCCATTTCTTATAATATGTAATTTAATTAAGCATGCCTGAAAACAACATATTGAATGAAGAACAGTTGGTAATGTACCAATATAAACGTTACAAGATACATCTTCCCTATCAAAACTTTCATGCATGGATAGAAATTACACATGGAGGCGCCGCCCTCTCTAATTATAATTTTTGAATCTGATAAACGTGATATTGTCGAAATCAAGCACGGTGATAAGAGACCATCGTCAGAGAAAGTATCACTTACTGTTCAAGAAGCGATTGTCAACAAAAGCAAGCAAGATTCCAGTCACGGGAAAGGAGCAATCATCGCACCATCATGATTGAGGATCCAGAACATCCCTTTGCTGCATTTATAATTTCTTGCAATTGATAGAGAAGGAGAACATTCTTCTTCGACGTGATAGGATGTTCGGGGCTCCGTTCGTATCAAGTCTCCCTATCCCACACATTGCCGAAGCCTAGATGTCCATTCTCGTAAAATCTGAGAGGATGACCGCACGTTGATCCGTCCTTAGGTCTCCGAAAAAAGAAAATCACCAAAGGAAATTTCTAATAAAGAAGAACATGGTATACACATTTGTCGTTCCGCAGTTGAGATTCGTGGATTAGTCGATTTTTTCTTGTCAAGCACCGTCATCCAACGATTGACTTCTAACGACGTACAGTACAGCGTTGTATAAGACGGC
Source organism: Angophora floribunda (assembly GCA_014182895.1). Lineage (NCBI taxonomy): Eukaryota > Viridiplantae > Streptophyta > Magnoliopsida > Myrtales > Myrtaceae > Angophora > Angophora floribunda. The sequence goes on along the minus strand of CM024709.1, from coordinate 32,220,582 downwards.
GGTTTGCACAATTGATTGGCTAACTTGAAAATGTTTAGTGGTGTTTCTAAATTAGAAGTCAGCAAGAGCTGATTGGTGGGCGCAATGGAGTCACAGGAAATGACCAAACAAGCGTGAAGCTTCTTAAATGCAGGGCATGTGCAAATGAAGGACATCACACACATGGCAAGATTCTCTTCAATAGTCTCAAATGGTACAGCCCATTTCACTCCACTGTCTTCCCCACTGTGCTTCTCTGGTCTGTCTTTAGTGTAAAGTGAGCCTTTCTGATGTGCAGAGTGCAGTCAATAGCTGAGGAGGAGGACCACCCCCAACATATCTTATGATAAAATTTGTTCTCTTATATAAAAAAACTGAATTCCTTTCAAAAGTTAGGTACTCAAAAAAGTGAAAGTCGACTTACATACATTAATATCACCAACATGTAAGATCAATGAGAAGTTGTACATTTAGGTTGAGCTTGGTTGTTCGGACATTGATTGGGATATTGTAGGATAATGTGGAATTTAGAAATCATGCAAATCATAGAAAATCCCATCCTTTATCTTATGCATTCAAGATAAGATTGAAAATTACATCAAAATGGAAATGGCATTGCTGGGGAGGCTTATTGGTGAAGGCCTTCGTGTTGAGGGCGGCTAGATCTATCAAACTGAATCAAAGTCATTGTACACACTTGCATGTTTCTTTCGACTATCAATTGTTTTAATAGTCCTACTTGACGATAAGAGACACCCCTTAATGCATGCACACCGTATATGATTTTTCTTTTGCAGGCATAATGATATCTCAATGTCTATAACATCTTATTGGTGAAGGACTTCATGTTGAGGGCGAGTAGATCTACTTAACTGAATCTAAGTCATTATGCATGCTTGCGTGTTCCTTTTGACTACCAATTGTTTTAATAGTCCTACTTGATGATAAGAGACATGCCTTAATGCATGCACACCATATATGATTTTTCTTTTGCGGGCATCATGATATCTCAATGTCTATAACATCTTATTGGTGAAGGCCTTCATGTTGAGGGTGAATAGATCTACTAAATAGAATCTAAATCATTGTGCATGCCTGCATGTTCCTTTCGACTGCCAATTGTTTTAATAGTCCTACTTGACAATAAGAGACATGCCTTAACGTATGCACAATGTATATGATTTTTCTTTTGCAAGTATTATGATATCTCAATATTTATAACATTTGACTTTACAATTTAGTTTTGGTTTTGGGTGTTTTTTTAGGGGGGGAAATGACAAACATATGGTGCAAATGATATTTCTTTCACAGCCTTCCTACGGTAAAAGTCCAAAATTCAAATTATCACCTGAGCTGGGAAAGTACACAAGATCCATTAAAATCATATCGGTGCAATAAAAAAAAGTCTTAGGGTTCACTTGGTCTCAAAAAATAGTTTAGTAGAAAATTACAAATGGATAGGTGTCCCGACCTCGATCTCGCAATGCATATGATCTTAACACAATCTTACTAAAGGATCACTCTTTTGTCACATTCATTGTCTTGTTTTCTCGTGAATACTTCTCGTAGGTGATATCCGATGATTATCCATAATCATAGAGACATATTTAGAAGAGAATCTAGATCGCCAGCATCCGATCACATGGCTTGGATAATCTATTTTACTTGTATTTGTCATTTTTGGAGAATACAAAACCCTAGAAACTACAAAACGCTAGTTTGGCCATTTCACATGCCTGCTTTGTTGATCAACGGAAAATGGATTTGTACATATATGAAGACACAGCTAAAAAAGTCAAAGTGATGGGCTGTCGATTCGAAATGATAAAATATTATTATTTTGATCTTTACACGAGGAAAAGAGCAAACAACAGCAGGAACCAAATCCACTTATCTTATGTAGCAATAATAAAGACAACTACCCGTCCGTAGCTAAGAGAAGCTTTAAAATGACTTTGATTTGTTTTTTTCATAGCACCAATTTTGCACAAAATCCAACAATAGTTGAAAATGAGCCCATTGATGTGACTAATTAAACATCACTAGGGTTGTCCTAATTCCAACAATTCCCACTGTTCAATTCCCTCCCTTCTCGTTGTTTGGGGACACGGAGGGCGGCTGAGGGGATGCATGAGTGAGAGGATAGGGTTTCGCAACCTGCACATAGCACATAGTAACTTGTAAAACAAATATAAGATAGGACCAGAAAAATAAATGTGACTCATTAAAAGCTTCGAAGTGAAGAATCTCATTGGTTTTATAAGGTTTGAAGAATAATGAGAAGGAGAATCTGGAAGGGGGTGAAAGCGGAGTCCAGACCCATGCTTAGGGGCGAAACATGGGCAGCAAGCCAACGGATGCATCCAATGCTCGGGAAACATAATCTCCACGATATCACTTCTCTAATAATCGGGAAGCCCCGTGTTATCAAAGTAAGTATAAATATGTCCATGATCAACCATTTAAGATCAGAGACATTTGACACCCGTCAGTCGCCATTGTTCCAATTACATTCTCAAAACCTCATATTGTCTTCGGTGCCGGAAGATCCCCAATGTCCATCCCTAAGGGACTTTCTTGTCCGTGATGTGTAGTGTGTGTGGAGCCATCAGCTGGTGTCAAGAGAAATTCCCTTGAGGGAGGTCGAGTCGCGGCTCAACCTGAATTCGATGCACATTAGTTGGCGCCTAAACGTTACAAGATATATCTTCTCTATTCATGCATGGAAGGGAAATTACACATGGAGTTGCCACCCTCTTTAATTATAAATCTTTGAATCTGATAAAAACGTAATAATGTCAAGTTCAATCACGGCGATAAGAGACCATCATCAGAGAAACTACTGCTGTTCAAGAAGCGATTGTCATCGACAGCAAGAATCTAGTCACAGGAAAGGAGCAATCATCGTACCATCATGACTGAGGATCCACAACATTCTTTGCTGCATTTATAATTTTGAGCAATTAATAATGAAGGAGAACATTCTTGTTCGAAGGATGCCATGTTCGAGACTTTGTTCACCTAAGTCTTTCTATCCACATATTGCTGAAACCCTATGAGGATGACCCCAAAAGAATGCACATCGATCTGTGCTTAAGTCTTGACAAATAAGAAAATCACTGAAGGAAATTTCTAAAGAACAAGAACATAATATATATAGTTGACGTTCAGTACGTTGTGGCATTGTATAAGAGGGGTCTGCACAACTTGATTGGCTATCTTAAGAAAGTTTGGGGTGTTGGTCCTGGTGGATGATCTTGGGCTTCTCTCACCTCAAAGCTAGTTCAAAAGGTGAGATTCTCTCTTACACTTATAAACTGACCATCTTGCCCTTTCATAATTGACGCGAGATAAACCCCAACATATCCCTCTAATAGAAGGCTGCAACAGCTGATTGGTGGGTGCAATGGAATCACAGAAAAAGGCCACACAAGCGTGAAGCTTCTTAAATGCAGGCCATGTGCAAAGGGAGGACATCACACACCTCGCAAGATTCTCTTCAATTAGTCTTGAAATGGTTCAGGCCATTTGACTCCTCTTCCTTCCTCCACTGTGCTTCTCTGGTCTGTCTTTAGTGTAAAGTGAGCCTTTCTGATGTGTGGAGTGCAGTTAAAAGCTGAGGAGGACCATCCTTCATGTCTTATGATAACATTTGTTCTCTTATACATAAAAGAAAAAAAAAGCTGAATTCCTTTCAAAAGTTAGGTACTCAATTAAGTGGAAGTCCACTTACATATACATTCATATTAGCAACCAATAAATTCGAGGAAAAGTTGTAAATTAGGTTGAGTTTGGCTGTCTGGACATTACTTGGAATATGACAGGATAACATGAGTAAAAAAATTCCTTTGAAGTCATGGAAAATCTCGTCCTTTATCTAGTGCATCCAAGATAAGATTGAAATCACATCACAATGGCAAGGAAATCGATGGGGAAGCTTATTGAGAAGGTGTTCATGTCTAGGACGAGTTGGTCTACTAAACTGAATCTAAGTCATACTGCACCTCCACATATTGCTCTGATAGTCCTACTTGATGACAAGAGAAGTGTCTTAATGTATGCACACCCTATTTTTTTTCTTGTTGAGGGTATCCTCATATCTCAATGTTTATGACATTTTACTTTTAAAATTTTTATTGTGGTTTGGTCCAAAAGATATATATATATTCACAGCCTTTGTACAGTAAGAGTCCAAACATCATATTGTCCTGGAGTCGGGAAAGTACATAAGATCCCTTAAAATCATATCGATGCAATAAAAAAAAACTCTGAGGGCTCACTTGGTCTCAGAAAATAGCTTAAAAGAAAATCAGAAACGGACAAGTGTCACGATTTCGTAATGCATATGATCTTTTAACACAACCATACAAGAGGATCCTCCTATTTTTGTCACATTCATTGTCATGTTCTCTCGTGAATCATCACAGCAAGAGGGTTGGAAGGGAAAATTTTCATAGGTGATATCCGAAAAACCAGCATCCAGTCACATGGCTTAGGTAATCTATTTACGTGCATTTGTCATTTTTGGAGGATACAAAACCCTAGAAACTACGAAACGCTAGTTTGTCCATTTCACATGCCTGCTTTGTTGATCAATGCAAAATGGATCTGTACGTCTCTTGAAAGACACAGCTAAAAAAGTCAAAGCGATGGCCTGTCGATTCCAAATGATAGAATATTATTGTTGTGATCTTTACACCTGAGGAAAAGAACGAACTACAGCAGAAAACAAATCCCTCATCTTATGTTACAATAACAAAGACAAGTATATGTACGTAGCAGAGAAACTTTAAAATGACTTTGATTTGTTTTTTTCATAGAACCAATTTTGCACAAAATCCAACAATAGTTGAAAATGAGCCATTCATGTGATTCGTTGAAAGGCTTGAACTGAATGATAGACATTATCTAGTAAATAAAATTTTTAAAATAATTGACGGTGATTCCACAAATATCTTATATGATATCAAAGTAAAGGGTTCAAATATTTTCAGACTCCATTTACCTCTCAAATTAAATATGTCTATGCTTAATACTAGGTAAAATAATAGTACATATGTCCATATTAAAAATATCAAATTGTGTTTTCACCTAAAAACTTGAGTTTTTAGAACAAACGGCAATGATACCACCAAATTTTACAAATGAAAAAGGTCAATTCCTAAATCAAAGCTTTATTTTGGTCTTGAAAGGAAAATGAGAAGGAGAATCCGGAAGGGGGTGAAAGCGGAGTCCAGACCCATTAATCTAGACTCTAATAGCCATGCCTCTAATTTTTTTTTTTTTTTCTTTTTAAGGTCGGATCTACCAAGCTGTTTAGGTAAGTATAATATGCCCAGGATCAATTGCATTCTCCAAACCTCGTATTGACTTGAGTGCCTGAAGATACCAAAAGTCCATCCCTAAAGGACTTTCTTATCGGTGATGTGGAGAGTCTGTGGAGCCACGAGCTGGTCAAACGAGGAATTTGCTTGATTGTTACTCGCGGCTCCTTCTGTTAAATTTGGTGCCATGCAAATCAGGAATCACCGGAATAGGACCGGATTGGTCCAAAACTAGTAGTTCTTATGGAGATCGGTTCGGTTCCCGTTTCAATTTATTAGAATCAGTGATTACTTATCCAACTTCCAGTTCTAAGTGTGGAACCCCCAACTAGATTGAATCAATACATACATAATTTTTTTTTGAATTTTTATGCAGAAAATCTATTTGCTCCTGAGTTTGATGTATTTGACTTTAGAGATAACTAAAGTGAGTTCAATTCCAGATTTGGTGACTCTTTTAGTGAGTTCAATTCCATTAGCCAAATGAAAAATTGGGGAACCTCTTATGGGTGTTTCCCATGACTAGGTAAATAATTTGGGTGCTAGAGGCATCTATGATCCAACATTCTTCAAATCTAAAAGGAGATGATTGGCCAAGAGCTGTTCACCATAGGTGTTGAGGAGGATTGGTTCGTGGTCCGAGGCAATTATAATGAGATGAGTGATGATGGCTTTCGAAAACTAATGATGCCAATCTAGGTTGGAACTAAACCTATAAACTATTTAGAACACCCTAGAATGAATTTGGTTAGAGACATTTCCACTAGTGCCATAAACCTGCTTAGTCCATGGAATCAAAAGGCGGTTCTTGATTCTAAGCTGAAAACCGTTTACCTTGGAATCGATCATCCCGAGAGGAACGTTCGAAAAGCTGAAGAACCTCTCTTCAATCTCAAAGTGATGAGTGAAAAGCTTGCCGGAAATCTAGGCTAGTACCGGGAGAATTATACGTGACCAGTCTACCTGGCAATCAGTTGGCGCCATGTCCCTTCAATCCCAAAGTGCCGAGTGAAAAACCAGTGAGAATCGATAGCCAGGACCAGAAGAAGCGTGGATGCGTGCGACCAATCTACCTCGCGAACCATGGACAATTTGGATCTTCCGAGGGGAGGAAGAGAATGCCGGAAGCCAATCTCGATGGTGAGAAGAGAGAAATGAAAACACTGCCAAGCAAGATAGGCCCCAGTAACCAGTGAGATGCTTGATACCCTGATGTGAAAGATGGACGGCACGTATCATAAAGTTCTTCAGATGGCTGAAGAGGACAAGTCTTGTGCTGATGAAATTATGAACAGTGAATTGCTCCTCTTCGGTTTCCGTGTCTCCGATTGAATCATACGATGAGGCAGTAGATCCAAGGATCAAGTAGATCTTTAAGGTAACGATGATGACGTGACGTGATAGTTAAAAATTCAATGTTACGTGTAATTTAATTGGAGAACAATTGATCACTCAACACTTATTTAGGTTGGGATTGCTAAGCCAGCTAAATAAGGATTAAAAACTCAAAAGAAAATTTTGGTATATTTTAAAATATTACATATTAAAAAGTAATTCGAACAAGAGTTGATTATTACAAAAATGAAAATTTATTCTGATAGCGATTTTGATAAAAAAAGAAAACAAAAAAGTTGACGATGGTAGACGCTAATGACCTCCCTCTCTATGCCTTGCGTTAGTAAATCAGTCTAATTTAGATCAGCAATTTCACCTTAGAATTAGTGTATTCGAACTATTGAAAAGTCAAACAAATGAAAATTTGTAGTTTGTACAAAAGTCTAATTTTCACACTAACTAAAAAAATTGGTAATCTTATAAAATTGTCGATAAGTTACCAACAAATTCCTAAAAAAATGCCTTTAATCATTCTTTTATCAATAGCTTTTTGACACTTACATATGCTAAGTAAAATTTACCAGCACGAGAAAAAAAACAGTCCACATCTTGGGGGCGCAAAACATTAGAATAATGCTATTTTAACACTCTAATTGTGCCAAGTAAGTACCTTACTTATTTCGAATCGCTATCAGCTTACATGTTATTGTTATAGCTGAAGTAACAATTTACAGCAGCAAAACTTCTTTGTTGCGCAGAGAGGGAAGAAGAAAACAGAGTATTTTCTTCTGTCTACTTGAAAAAACTGTCTTGTACAAAACTAAATAAGAGCAACTTTGGAACTGCACACAAACGTGCAACACATAACAGCCCACAAACTTGTTCCACTTCCTAGAAAATAGCTAACAAACTAACTGCCTAACAAATAACTTGACTGAGTAAAAAAAAAACTAAAATGACAGCACATAAACTAAAATGACAGCACATCAACAGCAGCATTGAGACACAACTCCAACAGTTATGAAGTTCTCGTTGATGTTCTGGTATGTTATTTTTGAATCCATCTTCGATAGCTTATGCAATATAGCCTAAAGTCTCCAAAGCACAATTTGAACATGATTTTTTATTCTATGTTCAATAGCTTAAGCCTCAAAGCGAGGATCAACAGCGCTCATTTGTGTCAGTTTCACCCTTAGCTGCTGTAATCGATCCTACATTTCCCACACACGGTATGATTTTTGACAGAGAACGAACAGAGTTCAAAGCCGAATCTGTGAAGAATGAGCAATTGGCAGATTTACAGGACCCTTTCCTTCTTCGAACATATGTTTGCTAGTTTCCATGTCAAGAAGATTCAGCTTTTGAATCGATCAAGATTCAAGAATATCCTAGAGCTTCAAACTAGGCCACTTTACATTGATTTACACTACAAAATTCTCATCTCCGTCACGCTCATGTCATCGCCAGTGCTTCCTTGTTCATGATCCTGACGATTCCTTCTCGTGCAGAGGCACGCAAAGAGTAAACAGCCCGTGGAGGTGGCGATGGTGAAAGCATAGAGCGCCCAGAAGCTGTTGAGACCCAACTTTGGTGTGTCGCTGGTGAAGTTCCTCATCGTACACTCGGGACGGAACCACTCGTTCTCCAATCTTTTCATCTCACCGCTCTCTGAAAGCTCCAAAATGGCCGTAGAGAAAATTGCAGCTAGTGGAGAGTCTTTTGGGAAAACCTGCATATGAGCAGGAAAGGAGATTTTCAGTGACACAGGAGCAATTCCATAACCACTAACAGCTAATTAATGTTCGTGAAATTCCTTTCTTTCTTCTCTTTTTGGCTATGGTAACCCCAAGAGAAGTTCGGTGGTCGAATATCAATTGTGGTGCTCTTACTTGGGGATACTTCCTGCTTCTGTAGCAGCAAGTAATGTGGAACCACTCTATCAATACGCAAGCTAATAGACTTAAACTAGGTGCAATGTGGATAGGGTTCATCCCAGAGATTCGACTCCATCTATACCATTTTTAGGGACTCAACTTGAAACACATGGATCAAATCATTCCCTAAAATGAATATTCAAGTGTTAAGTGGGTTTTGTTTATTTATCACTCCACACCCTATGTCATTCTGTTGGGATTTAGTGTGGTATTTTAGTTCTCAAGCCACTTTTTTTCCTTTTGACCTAGCCTTAAGAGATACAACACACAAACTCAGGATGAATTAACACTCCGAAAAATCTAGTCTATGCAGAATAAACTTGATCATACTTACAAAGCCAAAACCGCCAAATGCATAGTTTTCATGAGTGACTATATATCCAGAGCAATACTCAGTGAAGAAAGCTCGCTCATATGGGTATTCCAGAAAAAGGGCAGAGATGCTGCCACTTCTGAATTTGTCTCCATAGCTGGAAGTATTGCTAATGCGGACGATGGCGTCCTTTGAGAAGTTCAGCGTTTCAATCAGATAGTTACAAATGAAAGCATCAGGGTCGCAAGCCACTTTTGCTTTAGAAATTCTCAGATATTCCATGCTGGTCTCAGTCGGTTTGAGCTTCTGGAGAGTGAGCATCGAGGTGAGGCCAGCCGTATAACTCTGCGTCAAGATCAATGCTACAAAGAACCAAATCACCAGCACAATCCGAGTGAAGTTGTGGTAGACTCTCTCCCCTGCAAAAGTCAGCAATACATGTGCATTTTGTTGAAGGTATGGGCTCAAAAGCGTGTACATGGACTATAATCAACAGAGAGAAGCTACTTACTATGAGCGAAGAAGAGAGAGGAGAAAGTAAACCAAAGAGCAGTTGAGAGCTGATTCGTCCAAGGGCCTCTAAATTCTGGATTGATCGGATGCTCCAAGAACCAAACTACCAACATTGTGTACATGAGGATGCCTCCAGAGGCGATCCACATCATTGGAGTGAAAGGCTCCATGAAGATCAATGCCCTGTCCGTGTCCAGTTTTGCTGGAACTATCATTGAAAGGTCTGATGCTATAAATGGTTGTGTGAACTCAACATACTGTGAGCGATTGGCCAGAATGGTTATGTCACCGACTGCAGCGTCGTAGGTCTTCCATTAATTTTATACATGAAACAACATCAAAGCGATCCACTTTAGGATTTGATACAAAAGTGCACTATCAAGTCAGAATATTAGAATTAACAGGATGTGGGGCTATGGCAGTCTATTTATGCAAAGTGATCCAATCTTGTGAGTGAAAATTGATATTTGTGTGAAATGAACTTGTTGCTTGGTTTAATTTGTTCAGGCTCCGATGGTTTGTGTATCAGAGAAAGTGACAGTTGATATTCTACAATATGATAATGTAACAATCATGCAAGAACAAAGATGATGTGGTACCGTACCTTATTACTAACTTTGTTAACCAAGTCGTCGTATGTTCCATCATGACGTTGAAAGGTATAATTTAAACCAGGAAAACGAAGAACAACCTTCTTGAAAACATCTATGCAAAAGCCAGTGTACTTTGGTTCCCCGGTTGTGTCGTCCATTTCCTCCTTCACAAACTTATCAAAGGGAGTTTTCCCAGGAACTCCGATCACCATGGGCTTCTTGTCACCCGAAGTCTGTCCTTCTTGGGTCTTCAATGTGTCTGCAGTTGCGTATGCATTTCCTCTTGAATTTTGTTTTGCCACAAAACTCCCCGAGAAACCGAAATTGGGAGACCAAAGCTTAAGCTCTTTATATTCATTTCCATTAACACCTACAAGACGGAGTTTGGGTCGATGTGTCAACTGACCTTTCTCAAATCGTATTGGCCCGCTCAAACCCATGAGTCTGGTGTGCGATATTCTATTAAGCAAAATCTCAGGCACAATATCATGGCTCGGCCCTGCATCTATGGCATTTTTAACTGTCATAATGCAATCATATGCTCGAACAGCATTGGTTGCTGGCTCAAAATTGAAGTTCTCTCCATACTTGTGATGGAACATATTCAAGAATCTAGATCTGAATTCTCTATATGCCTGGTTTCTGGGATGGTAGGTGATTACTCCTATGGTGCCTTTGACAGTGGAGGAGATTGCTGATTGTTCTACTGAAGTTAGGAGATTCGTGAATGGTTTCTCAGCAAATATCCAAATTGAATCTCCATTGAAGAGTCCCATCTTCTTTGCTTCTTTAAGAAAATGAACGCTTCCCTGTGACGACAATCCTAGAACAATAAAGATTGGAGATGCCTTTCCCTTCAGCTTCATTAAATTTTCTTCCAAAGACACTTCTGCTCTGGCTGGAGAAGAGAATGCCTGAAGAATCAGCTGGTCCTCTATTGTCGAGCCGATTTTTCCAAGCTCCTCCGTCAAAGAATTTAACAGATTGGAGTACACAGTATCGTACGCCCTGGCCTCATATATTATTGATACTCTTTGCCTGTTATAGGAACTAACTACATCTACAATGCATTTAATTTGGTCAGATTCATCGGCAGTCATTTGAAACAGTGAAGGCCATAGAGTTTGCGCCATCAATGTAGGGGTTACGTGATCTCTGGCAAGGGATATGACTGGTATCTGAGATTGATTAGCGATTTCAGCAACTAACGTAGCTCCTTCCCATGTCTCCAAGCCAATAATAGCTTTCACATTCTTCCTTTTAATCAGCTTTTCAGCTGTTAAAACAGAAAAAAGGGGGAAATCATTATACTAAATTTCAGGATTCAAGGCAATTTTCTTTATCAATTTCTTCTGATAATATCACTTATTTACCCCTATTAATTGGGTTCATGGAAGGGATTATTTCAACTCCATGCATTACGTGAGATACATGTCTACAAGGAAGAACATCAATTTACCATAGTTATAACAAACGTTCATGCCAAAGCTTAAGCTCCCAGTTATGGATCCAATGTGTATATCAAGTACTATTTGGTCAATAAGGAAATGCTTACTAGCTTTTCTGTGAGAAATGGTTAAAGAATCATGAAGTACATCCATAACTTTTTTGGTGAATGATTTAACATAATCATGGTGTGTCTTAAATACACAACTTCATTCTGTAAGGGTCTCACTGTGCAGCAGTATTACGAAAGGAACAACGTTTACTAAACATTCAGTGCATGCGATCGACAAAAAGTAACACCAGGTACATAATCTCAAAGCAGAGTTGGGATAATTTTTTTTGTTACTGCCCAGGGCAACTGACATGTTTCCAACAAACAAAGCAGAAATTATTGCAAGCTGAAGTTACCCTATTAAGGAAGGGCAATGATTGACTAACCGGCTGAAATTGCTCGAAGGGGCTTTGCGTGGGAGTTCATGTAACACGGCTTTATGTAATAACTTCCTGATGACGAGATGCTGTTTGCGTCTTGGCATGCTATCTCGATTGCCATACGCATTTGGTTGCCAAGACGTGAGTCCAAATCAAGAATCACGCCGACTTTGAACACATTCCTCTCATCTACGGCTTTGGTGGCTGCACCGGAGTAGCTTGGGACGAGGAGCAGCAAGAGCAGGAGAAACAGCGTCGAAATGGACAAAATGTGTCTCATACTTCTGTTACACGAGCTTTGAAGAAAACCCATCACGAAAACCTGAATAACTCCTCCTTGTAAACCAGAACAAGTGTTGAACTGTATTGCTTTGTAAATAATTGTTGTGTGTTTGTCATAAAAGGGACGATCCATTTCACAATTCCTACGTACTTATGGTGAAGGGAGAGGGGTTTACGTCGGTGTAAAGGAAGTGATTTTCCAGGAAGGTAGGGCCAGGAAAATCATTGCGTGTCAATTTCGGGCAGTTTGTGGTGCACGTAACAAAAAGTCAATGTTGAATTGGTCATCCCAGGACCAGATTTTTTTTTTTTAAAGAAAATTTTCCCGGAAAATCTTTCTTGGACTGAAGCGAAGGTTGCATGGTCAGTATTCATACACGCCCTGACCCTACGATTCGAACTCACGAGGACTTTGAGAATAGACCACCAAGTCATTGCCTGCTTTGATGGCATTAGGATTCCAATGGAGCCGAATTTTCAAAGGAAGGACAATCTTGTCATCCTCGAGCCCTCAGTCGCGTTCGGATGCCCTGGAATGGGTCCAACTCTCCGGCGATGTGGTATATTCCTTCTCTACTAGGAGGTAACTGTGCTTCAGTGTCTTCTAGATTCATCAGTCCCGTCAATTCAAATCGGTAGAATGTTGAAGCAGGCACGCCAGGGTGTACATCAGGCAATTTAAAGATGCCCCCTCTGCTACCTTCCGTCTCTCTCCTCGATCCCACTGGGCGGTCCAAACCCAACCTCAATATGCACAGGGAGCTCCAGCTGCCATTCCCGCGGTCATGCCGCCATCTCCGATCATCGCACCACCGCTCCTCCATCCACCGGGCAGGGCTCTGAATGTCGGCCAAAGGGAGAGACGAGAGCGAAGGCGAAACTGGGAGATGGAATGAGTGGTGGGATATTCTATGTGCTCACTGGCACTTCTTCGGAAGTGTAGACATGGAATACGTGTAGTAGAGAGAGTGGCAAGGTGAAATTTGCGGCTGTTAAACGATTTTGAATATATATAAATATATATATTTTCCTTTTTCCTTTTTTTTTTCATTCTCTCCCGACTCGCCTCTCCACCTCACGCATGGCTCCTTCCTCCTGTCCCCCGCCACCGCCGCCATCTCCAACGACCTCGCCTTCCTCTACACTGGCAGCGTCCACTGAAGCTCGGCCTAGCTTGAAGCACAAGCATGAATTGGCGAGCCTCGATTGCACCTGCGGTGTAGATTAAGTAATACCGATAGTGACACGTGACATAATACACTGACACATTATTTCTAAAAAAATAAAGAATTTCGACACATTAAAAGACGTTGTATATTAAATGCATATTTTTATAAATACATTATCAATTATCATTTTTATGATTATTTGAATTAAATTAATTTAATTCAAATTCATAAATAATAAATAATAAATAAAGAGCCTATGATGAATTTACACTAAAAACATTGATTCACCATTTGTTAATATCATTCATTGTGTCAATTTGAGAAATTCAACTTCATTCCAATAATCTATATAACTTGGAGAGAAAAAAAAAGCAATCCAGAAAACATGCAATCGACATTTTGGACTTGCATGTTAGAGTGTATCGGAAGAAAAGAGAAAAAATAAACTTAGGAGTGAATTGTATATTATGAGAAGTGAGAGTCAGAGGAGAAGAGAAGACTAGATTTTTTGTATTTTCTCTTTATTATTGTTTTATTTTTTACATATTTACATTTTGACCCTCCATTTATTAATTTTTTTTTTAAATTGACCTATTGCGTATTAGAATCACGTGTTGGAATTCCGGACTCATGTGTTGAAAAGTGTCGAGAGAGTTGACCAGATGTTGGATTTTCCGATAGTTGTTGATTGAGTGTTGGAGTATTTGATATGACACGAAAGTTCCCGAAAATTGTCGGTGCTTAATAGGACATAGGTGTATGCGTCCCAAACAATGATGGACCTGTGCTCGCACTAGAAGAAGGCACAAGCGTACCAAATAGAGAACCGGCAGAGCTTCTTGATGAGGCAAACGATGGTGCAAGGGAACTTGAGTGAACAGCAATGAACTAGAGCTTGCGGCAGGCTAAGCCATTCCGAAGGGCGATGATCCTCCGGATGCGGCCGATGATGGTGTAACTAAGAGCATTGGCCCTGAAGTCGTCGGTGTGGAGCCGAATCTATATGGAGAATAAAGGAGCAAAGAACACTGACACTGACACTGATGAAGAGGAAGAGGAAGAGGAGGGAGCAAAGTTGACGGGAGCGGGGGAGGAGCTAGGGTTGTAGGCCATGGCGAAGGGGAGGGGATGAAGGAGAAGGAGAGAGGGGAGGAGGAGCTAGGGTTTATGGCCAAAGGTAGGGGTGTCAAATGGGTGGGCCGGGTCGGGTTTGGGTCGGGTAAAAAATGGTCCAACCCACATTGACCCATTTAACCCGTTTTGACCAATTTTCATGCAATGTAAATTTAATGACCCATACCCGACCCGACCCATACCCAACCCATACCCAACCCATATTACCAACACATATTAATATTTAACTTAATTTAAGAAAATCTACTCCCGCTTATTTAGTCCACTTTAAACTTTTCACATATAAATTATTTGAATAAAAATTTCACATCAAATTTATAAAGTAAATTAAATAATAAAAAATTAGTAAATAAAAATATGTGGATACCTCTAAATTGAAATAGTTGAAGGAAAATAATTTAAAAAAAATCGATTTTTTAATTATTGTTGAGTGAACCTCATCGGATCGGCAACGGAGGATGAGAACGCATAAATGAGGGGAATAGAAGGAGAGAGATGATGGGTCTACCTAATAACTCACTCAATCCATATTTGACCAATATTTAATTTTCACTTAACCCATATTTGACCCATATTTAACTTTCACTTGACCCATTTAACTAAAAGTGGGTCATAACATGGGTTTATGACCCATATTGACACATCTAGCCAAAGGTAAAAAAAAAGAAAAGAGAAAAAAAAGAAAAGAAAAGTATATAAATAATTAAAAAATAATTAAAAATTCTATTATTTTTAGAAAATTTATTTTATAAGAATAAATTTTTTAATAATCAGTGACCAAAAATATTTTCAAAAACTTTTTTTCGATTCTTTCAAAGAGAAAATCATTTTTATGAATTTAAGTTTTGGTAGAAAAGCCTTTTTCGTTGAATAAAAAAATATTTTCTGTTAATTTATTTTCTTAAGTGTCCGTGAAACAAATGCACTTTTAGAATAGAAAACATGCGGGATAAAGAATTTTGAACCACAACTTTTTGTTATATCAGTCTCAAAAGTATAATCATGAAACGTTATTTGGAAGGGAATTGATAATAATATGTAGAAATCGAACTATTAATAATGAAGTGTTTGCAAGTTTGGCGTAACAAAACTAGCAGTGAATCACGTGGTAGAGAAAAAGAAAGAGATTACAATCATCCCAATAGTCGATGGTACAAGCGCGACCAATCTACCTCGCACCACACGGCCAATTTAGATCTTCTCGGGGAGGAAGAGAATGCCGGAAGCCAATTCCGGCGGTAAGAAGAGAGAAATGAAAACACCGCTGAGCAAGAACAGGTCCTAGTAAGTGATGAGATGTTTCATGCCCTGGTGTGAAAGATGGACGACACGAATTAGAAAGTTCTTCAGATGGCAGAAGAGGACAAGTCTCGGGTTGACGAGATTATGACTGCACTTGTGACTCCCCATAACGTTAGGCACGGCATGTGTTTTATCCATTTTTACTCATAGTTATAATTTTGCATGTGAAAGTATAATAAAATTTTGACAACATCCCTTAAAAAAAATTGCACGAGCTTAGTAATATACATGTTTCAACTCTATACAAATATTGGTAGTTATTAACATAATAAATTACATAGCCCTGAGAAAAAGGTTTGAGTCAACTAGTGTTACTACAGCCATCAACAAGCTATCACCATTGTAACCAGGGGAACCATTAGGAACCTCTAAGTAGTCCAACAAACTCCCCATCGACTCATATGGTGAAACTACACTTAATATATACTATCATTGATCCAGGGATGGGCACAACTTGGTAATCGCAATCAAAATATATCGAAACAACCATTTCAGTGATGATCCATCCTACAAAGTTGAAAAAAAATAAAGAGTGAGCTGAAATTCAGTAAATGAAATCTTTAAATCGAAGACAAGAGATCACCTTGCTACTCCACTTGGTGTAAAACTATCATGTATAACGAGTGCAGGAGTACATGCATTACCTTTCTTATCATGATATGTCGGTGAAAACTGAAAACAACATTGCATGATAATATCACTCAAATATGAGAGGATGACATGACATATTATGGCCTCAATTATCACCAATTAATTCACTATTAGGCATGTGTGCCCATATATTTTCACATATGCACAAAATTACGTATTATATTCATTATTTCTCCTCTTGAGCATTGACACATGAGCCATCTCTACTGCAAGGCATCTCGACACACGTGATATTATTACCACTATTATATGGGCGACGAAATTATATAACATAATACTTTCTATATTAAGTCATATAGTAACAATGCACAAATTTTTTTTGTGCAAATCATTCTCGAAATACAATCATTATGTCTTATACATGCGTCTCTTCCATAAATTGTAATAACAAATTTATCTCTTTTCATTTCCCTTGCAAACTATTATATCATAGTCAAAGATCGGTAGATTCATCAAAAGCCGACAAGTTATCAATCAACAACACAAAAATACACAACTTATCAATCAACATCTTAAAATTTTGACCACATGATATTGACAATCAATATAATCGACACCTCGATCAAGCGACAATACTTAGCTACTAAATTGATAACTTAGTCCGATTACGAAAATATCGATGACTCAAAAAAATTGATCAAGTGATTTCAACAACCAATATAATCAACAACACGATTAAACGGCAATACTTAGTTATTAAATCAGTAACTTAGTTAGGATGTAACAACTCATCAACCCAAGTCAAATAACATAACAACTTCAATGCACAAGTCAAAGTTCAAGCCGAAATTAGTAACCATCATACAATCAAGTCAAGAGTACTAAGTAGTTCATTTTAATTTAGCCCCTAGAGTTGTCACTTACCTCTTTGAGAAGACTTAAACAACTCAAAGCTTTTATTACCTTCAAAGCAAATAGTCAAGAACATAAAATTAGCAACTCTCAATATCCTATAAAGAAACTAGTTCGCCAAAAGAGAATAAAACTCACAAAATCACCGTGTGAACTCTTGAAATATCGTTTTAGCAACTTCAATCAACACAAGAGTGGAACTCTTGCTTCTACTCGAAAGATTGGAGGATGAAATTTGGGAGAGAGAATGAAGAATTGAAGCATTTTGGAGATGAAATTTCAAGACCAAGGGGATGTATTTATAAACTCACATGAGTTACAAAGGAAATAAAATTTTGTACCGTGGGTTAAAAGTGATTTTATTTACTGAGTTTCCAAAACTCACCCTTTTACCTTTATAGATTTGTAGCTATGACTACCGAAGTAGGAATAATGTATCGGAAGTGTACTACTATTGTTTGGGTCGATGAGGGACAAATTGAGTTGGTCTCTCACTGTTACGAGGCTTGGTATGTCTAGTCCAATGGGGATTTTATTGGTCCCTTTCGTGGCTTTAAGAGGCCGATGAACCTAAGTGGTGGGACAACGTCTGATGGAACGAATTCTGGGCCTTAATACTAGCCAGTAGCAGGAAGGATTCCCACTTTTGGAAGCCACAATTGTAGCGGAGATGGGGACATCCTGGCTTCTTGCATAATGTAAATTAGGGCCAAGCAGAAAGTTAGTTTGTATGTGAAACTACTGATGAAAAATAATAGCGTGTTTGTGTACGTACTCTCCATATTCTTCCAGTGATATTTGTCGGGGTTTTATATGTTAACGTTTTTGCATAGACATATAAATAAGATAAAAGGAATTGGGTTGATGATAAGTTTTGGATATCACAAAAATAACCCACAGCTCGGTCCCTAGAAGTAGTTGTGACAAACATAGTTATTTCGAATCACTATCAGCTTAAATGACATAAATGTTGATATTCTAGTGTGTAATTTTTGAGTCTATCTTCGATTGTTTACGCAATAGCCTGAAGTCTCAAAAGCCTAATCTGAACATGATTTTTTATTCTGTGTTCAACAACTTAAGCATCAAAGTGAGGACGACCAACAGTGCTCAATTGCGTCAGTTTCACCCTTAGTTGCTGTAGTCGAAACTGCATTTCCCACAAACAGTATAGTTTTTCAAAGAGAACGAACAGAGTTTTTTTTTTTTTTTTTTTTTTTTGGGTAAGGAGAGAACGAACAGAGCTCAAAGCCAAACCCGCCAAGAATGAGCAATTGGAAATTATCGAGCTAAATACAGAACCCTTTTCTTCTTCTCTCATGTGCAAGAAGATTCAGCTTTTGAATTGATCAAGACTCAAGAATAATGTTTCCCCCTTCATCCTCGAGCTTAAGACTAAGCCTCTGTACATTGATTTACACTACAAAATACTCATCTCCGTCACGCTCATGTCATCATCAGTGCTTCCTCGTTCATGATCCTGACGGTTCCTTCTCGTGCAGAGACACGCAAAGAGGAAACAACCCGTGGAAGTGGCAATGGTGAGAGCATAGAGTGCCCAGAAGCTGTTGAGGCCCAACCTTGGTGTCTCGTTGGTGAAGTTCCTCATTGTGCACTCAGGAGGGAACCACTTGTTCTCCAATCTTTGCATCTCACCACTCTCTGAAAGCTCCAAAATGGCCTCAGAGAAATTTGCAGCTAGTGGGGAGCCTTTTGGGAACACCTGCATATGGGTAGGAAAAGGAGAATTAAGTAACAAGGAAGAGCAATTGCATAACCACTAGTAGTAGCTAATTAGTGTTCCGGCAATTCCTTTATTTTTTCTCTTTTTGTTTACAGTAACCATACGGAAGCAATTTGATGCTTGGGGATTTGTACTCGTCCTGCTTCTACAGTGGCAAGTAATGTGATGCCATTGTATCAGTACCTGGTCAGCAAGCTGATAGACTTTAGTAAGTGTGATGTGGACACATACCGGGGGGTTCATCCCACAGGTTGGACTCCCACTATACCATTTTCATGACCTCAACTTGAAACACATGGATCAAATCATTCCCTAAGAGGAATGTTCAAGTGCTGATCGTTTTCCTTTTGACCTGGCCTAGATAGGACACACAAACTTGGGATCTATTCACACTTCGAAAAATCAAGTCCATGCAGAATAAACTGGATCATACTTACAAAGCCAAAACCGCCAAATCTGTAGTTTTCATGAGTGGCAACGTATCCAGAGCAATACTCAGTGAAGAAAGCTCGCTCATATGGGTATTCCAGAAAAAGAGCAGCGATGTTGCCTCTTCTGAATTCATCTCCATAGCTGGAAGTGTTGCTTATGCCAACAATGGCTTCCTTCGAGAAGTTTAGCGTATTAGTCAGATAGTCACAAATGAAGGCTTCGGGGTCACAACCCACTCTTGCTTTGGAAATTCTCAGCCATTCCATGGTGGTCACAGTCGGTTTGAGCTCCTGGAGAGTGAGCAATGAGGTGAGGCTAGCTGTGTAACTCTGTGTCAAGATCAATGCTACAAAGAACCAAATCACCAGCACAATCCGAGTGAAGTTGCGGTAGACTCTCTCCCCTGCAAAAGTCAGCAGTGCATGTGTTTTTGATCAAAATTTTGGGCCCAAAAGAGTGTGCATGGACTATAATCAACAAAGGGAAGTTACTTACTATGAGCAAAGAAGAGAGAGGAGAAAGTGAACCAAAGAGCAGTCGAGAGCTGATTTGTCCAAGGGCCTCTAAATTCTGGATTGATTGGACGCTCCAGGAACCAAACTACCAACATTGTGTATATAAGAATGCCTCCCGAGGCAATCCACATTGTTGGAGTGAAAGGCTCCATGAAGATCAATGCCCTGTTTAGGTCCGGTTTTTCTGGGACTATCATTGAAAGGTCTGATGCTATGAACGGCTGTGTGAATTCAACAAACTGTGACCGATTGGCCAGAATAGTTACGTCACCGACTGCAGCGTCATAGGTCTTCCATTAATGTCATACCATGGAACAACATCAAAGTGACTACTTCAGAAATTAATACCAAAAGTGTAGCATCAAAGCAGAACATTAGTATTAACAGGATGTGAGGCTTTGACAGTCTATTAATGGAAAATAATACAATTTGTGAGTGAAAATTGATATTGTGAAATGAACTTGTTGCTCGGTTTAATTTATTCAGGCTGTAATGGTTTTTGTATGGATATAAGTAACAGTTGATATTCTATACTGTGATCCTGCAATAACCATGTAAGAACAGAGATAATGTAGCACCATACCTTATCACGAACTTTGTTAATCAAGTCCTGATATGTTCCATTGTGAGGAGAAAACTGATAGTTCAAACGATCAGGAAAATGAGAAACAACCTTCTCAAAGACATCTATGCAAAAGCCAATGTAGTATGCTTTCCCAGTTGTGTCGTCTATTTCCTCCTTTACAAACTTATCGAAGGGACTTTTACTAGGAACACCAATCACCAATGGCTTGTTCCCCCCAGAAGTCTGTCCTTCTTCGGTCTTCAATTTGTCTGCAATTGCGTATCCATTTCTTCTTGAACTTTGTTTTGCTATAAAACTCCTTGAGAAATTGAAATTAGGAGACCAAAGCCTAAGCTCTCTATATTCATTCCCATTAACACTTACGAGTTGGAATGCGGGTTGATGTGCCAACTGACCTTTCTCAAATCTTATTGGCCCACTCAAACCTGTGAGTCTATTGCGTGATATTCTATTAAACAAAAACTCAGGAATAATATCATGGCTTGGCGCTGCATCTATGGCATTTTTAATGACCATAATGCAATCGTATGCTCGTACAACATCAATATCTGGCTCGAAATTGAAGTTTTCTCCATACTTGTGATGGAACATATTCAAGAATTTGGATCTGAATTCTCTATATGCCTGGTTTTTGGGACGGTAGGTGATTACTCCTATGGCGCCTTCAACAGTGGAGGAGATTGCTGATTTTTCAGCTGAAACTAAGAGGTTGGCAAATGGTTTTTCAGCAAATATCCAAATTGAATCGCCATAGAAGAGTCCCATCTTCTTTGCTTCTTTGAGAAAATTAGCACTTCCCGGCGGTGACATTCCTAGAACAATAAAGACGGGAGATGCCTTTCCCTTCAGCTTCATTAATTTCTCTTCCAAAGACACTTCTTCTCCATTCGGAGATGATAATGCTTCAAGAATCAGCTGGTCCTCTACTGTTGAGCCGATTTTTCCAAGCTCCTCTGACAGAGAATTTAACAGCTTGGAGTACATAGTATCGTATGCCCCCGCCTCATATATTATTGATACCCTTTGCCTGTTATAAGAACTTACTACATCTACAATGCATTTAATTTGGTTGGATTCATCGGAACTCATTCGAAACAGTGAAGGCCATAGAGTTTGCACCATCAATGTCGGTGTTACCTGGTCTCTCGCAAAGGATATGACTGGTACCTGAGATTGATTAGCGATTTCAGCTATTAAAGTTGCTCCCTCCCATGTCTCCAAGCCAATAATAACTTGCACATTCTTCCTTTTGATCAGCTTTTCAGCTGTTAAAAGAGAAAAGGAAGATCAACATACTAAACTTCAGGATTCAAGGCAATAATCTTTACCAATCTCTTCTATAAATATCACTTATTCACCCCTATATATTGGGTTCATGGAAGAGATCATTGCAGCTACACGTTTGGTACATGAGCTACATGTTTACAAGGAAGAACATCAAGTTACTGTCGTCATAAGAACCATTCGAGCAAAAGCTTAAGCTCCCAGTTTTGGATCCACAGTGTATACCAAGTACTATTTGGTCAGAAAGGAAATGGTTACTAGCTTTTCTTCAAGAAATGGTAAAAGAATCAAGAAGTTCATCCATTAGATTTTTTTTAGTGAAAGATTTAACATAATCATTGGGTGTCTTACGTACAACTTCATTCTGTACGGGTTTCATTGTGCAACTATATTACTAAATGAACAGCTTTTAGTAAACATTCAGCACATGCAGTCGAGAAAAAAATAACGACAGGTACGTAATCTCAAATCAGACTTGGGTTGGTTTCTTTAACTACTTCTCGTCCAATTAACACGTTTCCAACAAACAAAGCAGAAAAATTATTGCAGGCTGCAGTTACCAAACTGAGGAAGGGCAATGAATAACTAACCAGCTGAAATTGCTCGAAGGGACTTCGAGTGAGAGTTTACATAATATGGCTTTATGTAATGAGTTCCCAATGATGATATGCTGTTCACATCTTGGCACGCTATCTTGATTGCCATACGCATCTGGTCGCCGAAACGCGAGTCCAAATCAAGAATCACGCCCACTTTGAAGACGTTCCTCTCATCTACAGCCTTGGTGGCTGCACCAGAGCAGCTCAGGACGAGGAGCGGTGAGAGCAAGAGAAACAGCTTCGAAATGGACAAAATGCGTCTTCTACTTATGTTATATGAGCTTTTAAGAAAACCCATCACGAAACCTGAATAACTCCTCACAAACTAGAACAAGTATGCTTTGCAAATAATTGTTTGGTGTTTGTAATAAATGGGACTTTGTTTCTCATATTCCTACATATTTATAGCGAAGAGAGGAGGGAGGAGGGGGTCGTCGGTTTACGTAAGGACAAAGGAAGTGACTTTCCAAGGAAATAGAACCGGGAAAATGATTGCATGCGAATTTTTGACGGTATGGGGTGCGTGTACCAAAAAGTCAGTGTTCAACTGGTCTTTCTAGGACTATATATATATTTTTTCTATCTTTCCCGGAAAGTCTCTCTTGGACTGAAACGAAGAGTCAATGGTCAGTTCTCATGTGGAGAACACGCCCTGATTCTCCTAAGATTCGAATTCTGGTGGAGTTTCGACAAGCAAATCATATGGTTGATTGGATCATCAAGACTTTTCGAGGGAAATCTCTCCTTTTTTAATTGGGTCTTCCAACCCTCCAGCCTCTTGGAGATTTTCTATGTCTCGACAACGAATATCTTTTGCGGAATGAGGTATCTTTTCCAATAGAAAAGTTCTGGTGGACTTCGAGAATAGACCAAGTCATAGCCTGTTTTGATGGCCTTGGGATTCCTATGTAGCCAAATTTTCAAAGGAAAGAGTCTTCTCATCCTTGAGCCTTCGTTCTCGTTATGCCGTTGAATGGGTCCAACTTTTCAACGATGAGGTATAGTCCTTCTATACTCAAAGATAACCGCGCTTGTCACCGTCTTCTAGATTCATCAGTCCTGTCAATTCAAATTGGTAGAATCTTGAAGCGGGCACGTAGGGGTGTCCCTCAAGCACCCAATTTAGAGATACCCTCCACTTCTCCCTCTCTCCTCCACCCAACTAGGCGGTCCAAACCCAATGTCAATATGCACAGGGAGCTCCGGCCACCATTCCCGCATTCGTGCCGCCATCTCCAATCATCGCAACACTGCTCCTCCATCCACCAGGCTGGGCACTGTATATCAGTCAGCCAAAAGGAGAGAGGAGATAGAAGGGGAAAGTGGGAGATGGAATGGATAGGTGGAATTTTCTCCATACTCGCGAGCACTTCTTCCGCATTGTAGATATGGAATGCGTGTAGGGAGAGTGGCAAGGTGAAAAAGAATTTGCAGCTGTTCTAACAATTTTAGAATAGAAAACATGCAAGATAAATAATTTAAACCAGAACTTTTGGTTATATCAGTTTCAAAATGATAATCATGAAACTTTATCCGGAAGGGAATTGATAATAATACATAGAAATCGAATTATTATGAATAAAGTGTTGGGTTTGAAGGTCTGGCCCAACAAAACCAGAGAGAGAGCACATGCATGAATGCACACGACTATGATCATCCCATGGTAGATGGTGCAAGCAAGCTGGGAGAGATATGTTAGGATTATTGGTGCCAAATTATCGACCGCCACGATGATAATAATTTATCAATGAAATAAATAACTCCACTTATAAGGTAGCAAGTTATTGTCTGAACAAGAATTACCAACTTCGAGTGGAATGTAAGTTATTTACTTGATTGTAATAGTATTACTTAAAATAAAATTGTAGATGTGAAATTAATATTATACCAACAAAAGCCCGTTTTCAGGCTAGTGGGTTACCTATTAAGTAAGAAACTTGTTATTAGAAATAAAATAGTTGTTAGTATCTTGCAACTGAAATAACGAAATGACCAACATACGTCCGCTAGTCTTAACAAGTTACCCACAATTTGAGGAATTTATCCTTGCGAAATGCAATATTTAGTGGTAAAAACTTTGTTGTGGAAGTTATAAGTACAAGTGGAACTAATAGCTGATCAAAATGTGCTTCTTTTGTGATCTATGCCTTCGGTCACTACACCGGAGGCGCTGGGGATGAGGAGCGACAAGAGCAAGAGAAAGAGCTTCGAAATGGCCGAAACGTGTCTTGCACTTCTTCTGCTAAACGAGCTTTGAAGAGATCCCATATTGCTTTGTGTTTGTCATACAAAGGAGCCAATTCGGTACGAGAGAGAGATTTTAATAAGTTGGTGACATGAAGTGATTTTCCAGGAAACAGGATGCAAAATGGCTGCAGGCAATGTTCCCGTGGCGAAAAGTCAAGTCTATTTGGTCTTTCTTGGACTGAGATGAGTTATTACAAACTTGATGATAGGCAAAAGTACAACCCAAGTGTCAAAACTTATACGAGGGGATATTTAAGTGTCAAAAGTTACAAAATGTATATTTAAATGCCAACATTGGAGCAAAAATGATTAATTAAATGCCAACGGCGAGAAAATCCGGTCAAAATACTGACGTGGCACTTTTCCGACAAGTTATAGTTGAAACGGTGTCGTTTTGAGTGCCGACATAGCCAAATAAGCTTGAAATGACGTCATTTTGAGTGCTGATGTGGCTAGATTAATCCAAAATGATGCCATTTTGGCCAAAATTTAATTTTTAATATAATGTTAATTAAATAATATTAAAAGCGATTTTTTTTTAAAAGGAGGCAGTAACTTCCCTACCTGAGGCCGTTGCCCCATCGCTGATGGGATGGCGGCAACGGGCGGTGAGGGTCGATGACGCCTGGGCGTGGGTTGGTGAGGGTCGTTCGGCCCTTGCCACACGTTGGGAGAGGGCAGCAACCCTCTCCCAGATCTAGGTGAGGGCCAACCGCCCTCGCCCAGCGCCGTTAGAAACTCAGCAGCTCCGGGCAAGGGCTGCTGACACTTATGCAAGGGGTCGGCGACCCTCGCCCGGTCGGGCGAGGCGCCAACCCTCACTCAGATTTGGGAGAGGGTTGCCGCCCTCTCCCAACGTCTAATGAGGGTTGTCTCAGGAAGCTGTTGCCTCCTTTATTATTTATTTTTTATAAATTTCGTTTTTAATATTATTTAATTAATATTTATATTAAAAAATAAACTTTGATCAAAATGACATCATTTTGGACTGATCTAACCACATAAGCACTCAAAACGATGCCGTTTTGAGCTTATTTGGCCATGTCAACACCTAAAACGACGCCGTTTCGATTCCAACTCGTCGGAAAAGTGATATGTCAGCATTTTGACCAAATTTTTTCGCCATTGGCACTTAACTGATACTTTTTCTCCAATCTTAACACTTAAGTGTACCTTTCATAACTTTTGACACTTAAGTGTCTTCTTGTGTCAAGTTTTGGCACTCTAGGGATTTGGTTGTCCTTGATGATGTCAAGAATTGCACGTATTTCATAATGAGGTATTGTTGGTTTTGATCCATAAGTCTCTTAAGTTCATTTTTATCAAAAGGGCTCTCGTGAGGTGAGGGGTAGTCATAATCATCTTTTTATAATGAGATTGTGAAATTGAATGATAAATTTTACATTTTTTGAGAGTAGGGGGTCACCGTCTCCCTCATGAAAATCCTTTTGATAATGAAAACATCATGAGACCCATGGGCTGAAGCGAACAATATTGCATGATGAGACATGTGCAGACTTTGATATCATTGATAATGAATTAAATTTGGATCGTTGTATCTGGTGACATATTTGAAACCAAAATACTCACATGAGATTTACTAACATTTAATGGTTCATGATTCAATTTAGTATATATACTAAATTCATGCGATAATTTCTTGACACGAAAAGGGGATGGAGCCAAAGGTCACCCTCGCCCTACCCATTTCAGTCTTTTTCCATATCATAAGAACCTTAATAATCACAATTAGTGTATGCTTGAGAAATGAATCTTTTGACAGCCCCTTAATCAATCTTGGTATAGGTAAACCCTTTCATCTACATCTATACTAAGTAATCTCAATGAATCCTTTGGCCCCTCAATCATTCTTGGTACAGATACAACCTTCATTCATACTGAGTAATCTCTCTCTCTGCGCTTGTGTCTTCTGCTTTCTTTTCCTTTTACAGAAGTGATTTATGATATAAATTAGTTAGCATGTTGTTATATTTTGTAGGTCATGATTTTGATGATTCTCGTAATATTTCTATTTATGTATTTTTAATAAATTTATCAAGTGTGGAGTTACTTAATTCCTTGAATATTTATTCTTGATATTGTTTTAATGCAATTTGTAAGCTACAACCTCTTTGTGTCTTAAAGAAAGGAAAGTAGAAAATTTCAAAAATCTCTTTATCGGTGCAAATTTGAATTTCACCGCCCGCTTTTTATTGATCCTTTAAGAAATTTCTTGTTTTGTGGCATAATAGGTTTCGCACTTCACTACTTTCCGGCGGAACGATTTTTTCTTTTTTCTTTTAAGAGAGAAGTCCAAGCCAATGAAAAACCCAGCTAATCTCATATTAAACTTGGTGAAATAAATTTTAAACTCATGTGATGTATGAGGAAGAATTATTGTATGGGTAAATTTACACGAACAAATTTTAATTTTCCATTTTACGTATATTGAACAATTGCTCAATATTATAATGTGGATCCCTCAAGATTCGACTTCTAAATCCGTTCCTGTTGAAGGGATGAGCGTGCCACGTGTGTCCACATACATTTAAATTATAAGATATCCATTACATTTTATTTAGCCCTCACAATATCTGACGGTCCGCCCACTTGGCAATTTGGTTATATTAAGCTTATAAGATTCTCGTGGACTTTGAGGATAGACCAAGTCGTTGTTTGATTTTGCCGACACTAGGGTTCCATTGGCCTCAAATTTTCAAAGTACACATAATGTTCTCCCCATCCTAGAGCTTCGTTCATGTTGAAAAGATTTGGTTGCAAGTTTTCAAAGATGCTACTCCTAATATATTAGAAAAAAGCAACTTGATACAATATTTTTAAATTCAATAATCAGTTGTATCAATTCAAATCTCTTGAATCAAAGTCGGTAAATTGATTCGCCATTTCACTCCACTAAAGAAAAAAAGAGTGTTTCTCTTTGAAATGTGTTCTCAAAAGGAGACTTTTGTTTTCCTTTTGTTTTCGAGCTTTTCAAATTTTGTTAAGAGGAGCACTTGTTAAACACCTCAGTAAAGAAAATTTGTCAATTTAAATGCATTATTTTTCTCATATTATGTATGGCGGTGAATTGAAAATGAAATTATTTTTTATTAAGTATGGTTAACTAGTGCCTTGATAACACTTGTTAACAAGACAATTTCCATGTTTTATGTACTTAAAAAGATATGACTTGACAATCTAGGAATAAAATTAAGGGGTATTGAGAACAGTATTCTTTGTAAATTTTTCTTATTGTTTAATGGTATCCCTAAACTTTTTTCTCAATACTGTCCCTTAGCTTTTTAAATTTTGTTCAATAACATTTCTTCACTAAAAATGTAATGCAATTTGTTTTTTTTTTGTTGGTAAAGTTAAGTATTATAAAGAAAAATTAAAAGTCAACCATACAGCTATATAGGGGGGTGAGACTTGGCACCAACCCACACTCAACGGGACAACATGTTGCTAGAGTGGGGGGGGGGGGAGGTTCACAACAAAGAAAAGCAAAAGTGAGAAGCCAAGGTTTTCAAGGCTAACCTCACTCACATTCCTACACAAAAATATTTGGGTCTAGCCCCATTTCTTCTACACTGCAATGTCCTATTCCTTGGGTTATCAGCAACCATCTTGAGGGAAGTAGCTTTATCCTTGACCGCTTTGGTGAGATACTGTTTTATGGCCGGCATAGAGAGATTGGATGACCAGAATGTTATATCATTTCTAGTCTTCCAAATCACATAGCAAAGAGCTCCGAAGGAGAGTCTGGCGATGTCCACATAGAAGCCACTACCTGAGAGAGTATTGCTTACCCAACTAATATTCTCCATCCAAGATCGATTAGTCCAGGTGAGATTGCATTTTGTAGCCCAAAAATTAGCAAGCAAGTTGGAGACGTGACATTCAAAAAATAGATGGTTAATAGAGTCTGGCCTGGTATTGCACAAAGCACAGTGTACCAGAGGAAGTCTACCATGGGCCATTAAGGAAGCCTGAGTTGGGAGGCGATTCCGAGATATTAGCCAAAGGAGAAATTGGTGACGAGGAATTATTGCCTTATTCCACACAAATGAAGCCCACGAGACCGGCGCCGCTTTCCTTCGTATGACCGACCAGGCAGGTGCCGTAGAAAATGTACTAGAGGGATGCATCAACCAAGTGAACTTGTCACTCGTTTGATTTAGTGGAGGGATAAGGATTTGCCATAAGCGAATCTCATTTAAAATGATTTGGCCATCCACGGAGAATAGATCTGCAACCTTTGCATGCCTAGTAAGGAGTGATTGGTTTATATAGCCATTATCAAAGATCGAATTTATGAGGCCCAAGTCTAGCCATGGGTCAAACCAGAGCGAAATAGATGTACCGTTACCTATTTTTCACTTGAAGAAATTTATACTTTCCTCCCTTAATGCAAGAAGCTTCCTCCATGTCCATGAGCAACAGGTCGGGGAATAGGTCGGGGAATGTAATGCAATTTGTTGACGTAGCCTTTAACATTACTAAATTACTTCTTCTTCTTTTTTTGGTTTGTTCAGTTTAATTCTTAAACTTTATATTTTGGTTCTTTCTCTCTAACAAAGTCCCTTAAGCAAGATCAAGGTCATCCAGTATTTTTAAGATAAGCCTCATTGACTCCTATCTAAAACTAGTGATATTCGACACAACCCCTTGACAAGACATACACACTAGACATGTTAATGTGGTCAAGAAATTTTTAATATGATGAATAATAAATGACCAAGTGCGTTGTAAGTCATAAGACTTGTAAAAAAAAAGTATAATTAAATCCTAAACTTGTTATAAAATGCAATTAAATTCTAAAAATTTTAAAATGTACAATCATATCCTAAGACTTATTACTTTGGTCCAATCAAATATTTAATTTGATTGCACTTTTTGAAAAATTTAGGATACAATTGTGCTTTCGTGCTAAGTTTTAGAACTTGATTACACATTTTAAAAGTTTTAAGACTCGATTACACTCTTGTGACAAGTTTTATAACTTCATTACATTTCTTGAAAGTTTTAGTGTTCAATTACACTTAACAAGTTTTAGAACTTACCTATCGCAATAATAAGTATGCTAGGTGAGATTTGACTTTTACCCGCTTATAATGCACTTGAATTCACTTGGTTGAGCAATTTAATTAATTCCTTTAACATGGTATGTTTATTTGCATTTAGAAATACTTACAACATGTAAACACAAGTAACCGTTTTATTTATTTATTTATCTTGAATGTCATGTGCTGTGAAATCCATTTAATTAATTAGTTTCGTTTGTGTTTAAATGTTGTGAAATTATTTAATAAACACTTTGCATTGAAATTTAACATGGTGCTTTCGTAAAGAGATAATAAAAAAACAGTTTAGAGACAAAATTGAACACAAATAATGATGTCATAAATTCAATGACATATTTCATCCACATCCGCAGATAAAATCAACGAGATTGAAAAAGAAGAAGAGAATGATGACACTAAATAATAAGCAAAAGTTTAAAGATTAGTGGTGCCGTGAGCCCTACAAACAAATTGATAACTTTATAATCATATAATTATTTTAACTATTTTAGGCAACAAATATGGTACTTGTCCGCATATTCACATATATGTCTATTTCACCGAGTTTCTCTCCAAGACAGTGTTGAGATCGTTATGCCTTTCGTGCAATATTTGTTAGAAAATATTTGGATTTGTTTCTATTTTCCTAAATTTTCCTTGTTTATGCATAATAATAAGATATGGAGTAAATAAGGAAAATATGGCAAAAAGAAGGAAATGAAGAATTTTGTGATTTAGGAATTCAAATTAGAAGTGTTGGAGAATGGATATCAAATTAGGGATTCTGCGATTAATTCCTTGATTTTATGTGAAAAAATGAGCAATTGCCTTGTGTCAAGATTCTTGAATATATCCTAAAAATAGGATAACATGAAGAGACTGGAGAGGTGGCTAAGTTTTTTTTTTAGATTATTTTTCATTGTTTTGGGTTTTTTCAAGTATTTTGAAGAGAAAATGAAGTGGTGAAGAATTCTTATTCTTTGATTTAAGATGCTGGGTTTAATTTATATTTTTGTTTCTTCTTCCATTATATTCTAATTTTATTTTGTTAGGGTTACGATGTAGCTTGACCATATTGATATGAATTTCTTGATTTTTATGTGTTGCAACTGATATCAATAATGTGAGTTATATATTATTATGCTTAATGCTTTTAAGTGACTGATCACTATTTCAATGATTTGATGTGCTAATTTGAGACTGAGAATTATAATATATAACAATCAATTAAATATGGATAGAGATATACCACGTTATTTATATAGCTTTTGGTGATAAGGTGATCCTAAAGACTCATTGTAAGTTGGAAATATTTATAGATTTTAATGCGCTTATGTTTATTTAAATTCACAAAGAAATATGGTAGATTGATAACTAAG
Source organism: Angophora floribunda (assembly GCA_014182895.1). Classification (NCBI taxonomy): domain Eukaryota; kingdom Viridiplantae; phylum Streptophyta; class Magnoliopsida; order Myrtales; family Myrtaceae; genus Angophora; species Angophora floribunda. The sequence goes on along the minus strand of CM024709.1, from coordinate 32,189,474 downwards.
TAGGTTTGCAATTATAGTAAATAGATTATGAAATTCCACTATCACATGTTGATATTATTCTTGTATGCACAATTATCTGAAATTTATGTTTAGTGGTTATGATGAAATCGAATACTCTAACATATTTATTTGATTGATTTATTGCATTTAGTTTTGATATTTTGCTTTTAAGATTTTCAATTTAATTTTTCTTAATCCTATTTTCATCTGTTAGATAAATTTTACAATTAATTCATTTCTAATATTTAATTGGTTTATTAATCATCAATCTCTATGTGATAATATTTTTTTCTTATCATTATATTACTTGTTCGATATATTCACTAACGTTTAGAATTTTACGGATACAAATACTACGATAAATAAATGCTAATTGCATCTCCTTAAAATAAGCTGTTAAGCCTTCTTCTTTTTTGGCAATTTGTGATTTATTAGCAGATTTATTCCCCTATGGTTGGCCAAATTTTGAAGCGGGAAAGGTTATAATATCTACGCGAGGATTGGTTCCAAATAGATTTAGAAAGTAAGAATGGACAGAATAAGAGTTTTATATATCTCTTTCGCACATTAATATGAATATCTTTTTCCTCCTACATGAACGGTTCATATCACATAGTACACATATGAAGCAGACTAATAATCATCAGATATATCAAGTTAATTTGAGACCAAGCATCTTGATTAACCATTTTACAGGTATAATCAAACATAGAATATGATAGTCGAGCACCAGAAGAGTTGAGCATCGCGGAAGTCTAGTCGAGCTCAAACCTTATAATTACATCACTTAATTAGTCCTTGAGTGTTTAATCAAAGAGTTATTACATGAATGTATTAGGAAAAAGGACGCTAATACTACCGCGACTTTCTAATGTTGCTCAATTTGGTGCTGTAATTTTTCAAACGACCGTTCAAGTGCCATCACTTCTAAAAATCAATTATTTAGTGAGGCTGGCCGACACCGACGTAGCTGGTTGGCAACCGTGTCGGCCAGCTTGATTGGCCCTAAGGCGGTTTGAACCTTCGGGTGACCTCATGTGAGGTGGGGACATTTTCAGAATTATGAAAGTTGGGCTACAACAAAGTCGGAAAAAAAGGCCTATGTAGTAGTATCCTTTCCACTTGGGTCATCACTAAATTGCTTGCTCAAGGACCTGCAGAAGAACATCTTTTTGCTCGTCTAATGCAGATTTACTCCACAACAATAGTGTCGATAAGAAATACAAAAAATAAGCGAAAGTGTGGTACCTTTTATTTGTGTAATCTAGGTGCGGACATCTCTCTCAAGATTTCCTCATCAGTGTGCGAAGGTTGATGCTCCTTTGGGCATGATGGTGATCGTCCGTGGACATGTCTGGTCGGATGTTAAATGTTACCTGATTTGTTTCTCAATTTTCCCAACAATAGCCAGCGAATTCATGTCTATTGCCCAGAAAATATACTGCCAGCGAAAATCAAGAGAACTACATATTGCCCCCAGAACTTGGGCCCAGAATTCAGTTACTGGATTAGTGACCCAAGCCGGCCGTCAACGGTGGGCCGAACACTTGTGCTAGTTTATTCATGTTATTCATTTGGTTTGAGTTCAAAGGCTCGCTGTGCTCTCGAATATGTTTATTCCCAAGGTGGTGGCACTAAATCTTACGCGAGGGGCCTGCATCAATCAACCAGTAAATTCCACTACTTCCAAGCAGACCATTAACGAACATACCACTCATGAATGAGGCAACTCTTGCAGCCTTCTGGTGGTCAGGGCCGAGTTGATCCATACCATGTTCTATGAACCATTTGATATGTTTTCCCAAGCTGGCCTTAGTTTCTCAGTTGTTCCGCCGCGTCAAGGCACTTTATAGTCTTCTATCTCCGACCTAACTTAAAAAGCAAGAGGCCAGTTATCAGGTCGTTGGCACTTCGATATAGGCTAATAGATGCTCACGGCAAGATTTATCGCTGAAAATTTGCCGATGAAGACTCAAATCACAGCTTCCCTTCATTGTGAAAATAACTTACAGTTTATTGATCTTTGAAACCAGTCTTTTCACTCATTTATTGATCCTTCTCCATTGGATCTTATCATGTTCAAGAAGAAAGTAACGATGCCACAGTTGACTAGCTTTTCCAGTCATCTTCATGTTCATCACTTGCATGTTTATCCAGGTTACATAACCTCCTGTTTTCGCAAAAAAGAACGCTGATTATTGCTGCAACTCTGCATGTCCTCATCAAGCTCCATATCCTTTCAATTATTTTGGGGACTAACGGAGTTATGTCCTTACTCTGCAATATATCCTCATTCCTATCAATCCGTTCAAATCTGACAGCACTGACCTTTCTGGCATTTCCTGCTAGAACCCGTGGCATAGATAGACATCACACAAGGATGTCACTTTATATAGCAGTAGATGACTAAGGTAAGCACGACCACTTCCCTAATATTTGTACCTCAATTCTGTAAACTTGACGCAGGAGGCTACTGATCCTAGTGGGCACATTTAGCCTCCCTAGATCCATCAACCTTTTCCCTAACTTTGATGCCTTGTCCTGCTACAGGGATATGCTTGAAAGCCTCACAAAAAAATCCAAATACAGTCTCACGACGGTGACCTTGTCACACCAGGCAGATTTTTCAAGCATTAGAAGGAGCATACTGTGTTTGACAGGATATTTTTACTTCAAGCAGAGATAAGTGGAAGCGAAACCAAAGCTCAGGAGGCAGATACAAGCAAAAAAAAAGCTCAGGTATTTTAATATTCAGCTCTTCTGAGAGCTGAATGATGGCTGTGTGACCATCAACATCATAGATTCTCTCAGATCCCATAATGAAGCCTGTTCTCTTCTCAATTTCCTCCTGTTATACCAGAGATATCACAGGATATAAAATCTTGTAAAATAGCAAATTTAATGATACATGCTAACAAATGTTTGGTCATCATGTAATTTTTCTTGGATCATGGAAATAACATTGCCGAGTTCAAATCATATACTAGTTTATATACTGGCTTCTTTTTTATTGTCATTGTTGAGAAAAAAACTGCAGAAAGGAGTTCTTTTTTAAATAAAAAATAATCACAAGGTCTCAGAGAACTCCTCTTACAACCTATAAGTAATTGTTGAGCGCAACATAAGTAACAACTTACTCTTTGGGTTTGGATTCATGCAATAGCTATCCGAATTTCCTAAAAGATCAAGATGATAAGCAAGTTTTACACTTGTCCCACAACGATATCTTTGGGCAAGTACCTGAATAGTTCATAATTGTTTGTAGGGAGAAAGTTTCTTGAAATGAACTTCCTCACCGGCTTTGCTGAACATCACACTGATCTCAGATGGAGAGCGCTTTAGATCTGCAACTCGAAGGCAATCCACAGCAAGGACCACTCCATATACCACCATAAGATATCTCAAGCTACCTTGTTGATGATAACACCTTCAGTGGCAAGATGTTATCTCAACAATGCAACATCAGCTCTGTTCAAATCCTCGATTTAAGTGGTCTGATTTGCCAATGTTAAAGCAACTTAAAAAATAATATTCTTGAAGTAATGGACTTAGGGGGCAATAAGTTTCGCGGGAGAGGTCCTGAGTTGAATGGAAAAAAACGTGGGCACTGAAGATGGTCAACGTGAGTGATGACCAACCCGCAAGGTCCATTGCCAAGGATGCTCACAAGCTGTGACAAGCTCCATTCATAAATTTCAGAAACTATCAATTCAGCGACATTAATCCATCTTGGCTGCATTGGAAATTTCCTATAATGTGCTTACATTAATTAATTAATTTTCTATTTTAAATAATCGGGTTAATGAATATTCCAATATATGTTAAACCTTTAAGTGATCTTATTAAATTGGGTTATGTTATCCATTAATAATGGATCGAGTTGAGCAGTGAAGTGTAGGCAAATGTGTTTAACTGAAACCCGTAATAGGAGGGGCCTAGTTAACACACTATTGATTAGGATTTGCTAAGTTCCATCTCTAGTCTATAAAAAGCTAGGTTATATCTATCAGGTGCTGAATCCCATTAAAAGCTACTATATTAAAATATGTCATCGAGAGGAAAATATGACATTCCAATAAATCGCAGTCAGTCTGATCTATTTTTATTGAGTGAAGTTATGACTCACTGGGTACTCAACTTGCAGTCCAACAAGTTCATGGGGGCATTTGGAGAAGCTTTAACTAATTTCGAGTTCTCCAAACTGAATGTCATTGATCTCTGTCAAAATATCACCGGCACCTTGCCATACAAGTGTTTCGACCATTACTGATGAGCCAATAATAAGACCATAAAATAGATTTAGTTTTATCATCTTACCTATTATTACTCTATGGATTCAAGGGATTCCTCACATTTATTGATCCTTCAAACAACAGTTTCAGTTGAGACATCACCATGTCTCTTGGAAGCCTAAAGCAGCTGTAGTTTCTCAACCTTACAACATGCTCCCCGGGTCCATTCCTTGTTTCTTGGAGAATTCCACAGATAAGCATTGCATCTTTCTGAAAACCAGCTTTCGGAAGATATCCCCCAAGAGTTGACGCGACTCATGTCTCTAGCACTGTTAAATATCTCTTATAACCACTTGACTGGGCCCAAATTCCACTTGCAGCAATTTGCTACATTCGAGAGCGACTTTTACATAGGAAACTCGGAGCCCTGTGCTTCTCCTTTGTCAAAGAAATGCAGATTGATTACTTGTTCCTGATCTATGTAGAATTGCCAAGTGACTCCCCATGTTTATTCCTCTAGTATTTGGCATATCAAATTCAAACATCAAATCTGTGATAATAAATGAATTAACTGGCAGACGTAGAAACCCAGTTTGGACGAGGTGTGATGAAAAAAATTGCAATACCTAGTTGGGGGGCATAAGTAATGAACTTTCATGAAAAATTCATGAATTATGGCATATGTGACCCCTTCAGTTGAGACCGTGTCGCTCTTTCACCTACTTTTCCTGGGATTGCAATATAAACGTGAATCAATTTGAACAGCGAGTGAATGCATTACTCTGCAATGGATGACATAAATGTTCTATTGAGAAAGGGAGGAGGAATAGGGAGGGCTGTTACCCGTAAAGAGAGATAAATAAGAACACAAATGATCTGGCACAATCCCATGCTTTGCTTCAGGACACTAGCTTAGGAGCTTCAGGGGAGCGATTCAGTTACGTTATATAATTCATAGTATCCTTGTTACTGGAGACATGAATTATACTACTTGATGGGAAATTTTTGGGGTGCCAATTTCTAGTGCTAGTGTTGTTCCTTGACTCAATACACAAGAGACAATGGAGTTGTCTTTGGAGCATCCAAAGAGTTGGATTTTAACCCGTTTTGACTCATATTTATGTAATGTGAATTTAATGATCCATACCCAATCTAATCCATAACTAACTCAACTCGTATTGCTAAAACCCATTAATATTCTAGGAAAATCTATACCCACTTTTAGCTCTATGCTAATTAAATAAAAACTTCAAATCAAATTAAAAAATCAAATTAAACAATTAAAAAATTGTAAATAAAACAAAAAATTGTAAATAACCAACATATTGAAATATTTATAAAGAATTTGACCAATTAAATATATTTATAAAACCTGCTTAGATTTTGCCATGCATCTTATTTGATTCAGTTGAGTGAGGCGAGCTTAGGGTTCACTTGCCCAGAGAAGGCTGCTTTTTTTTTTTTTTGGTCGAAACAGAATGCTTTCATTAGAATCAGCCCAAATTTGGGGGCCCAGCGAAGGTTGCTTTATTCCTACATGAAAGTTAAGCAGATATTCAGATTCCTTGCCTAAACACAAATTGAAGAAAGAACAGAACTCAGGGTGCAATTTAGTCCACAATGGTATAAGAAAAAAATGACAAAAAAGGTTACATAGACAATCAAGTTGAAGAAAGAACAAAACTTAGGGTGCAGTTTTGCCAACTATGCTATGTTCACAATGGTATAAGAACTCAGGGTGCAGTTTAGTCCACAATGGTATAAGAAAAAAAATGACAAAAAAGGTTACATAGACAATCAAGTTGAAGAAAGAACATAACTCAGGGTGCAGTTTTGCCAACTATGTTCTGTTCACAATGGTATAAGAACTCAGGGTGCAGTTTAGTCCACAATGGTATAAGAAAAAAACGACAAAAAAGGTTACATAGACAATCAAGTTGAAGAAAGAACAGAATTCAGGGTGCAGTTTTGCCAACTATGTATGCTATCTGTAGAAATGATCTGCCCCTCCTGTTTGATTCCAATTTGGCCAACTTGAAGAAATGAGTTGGATTGTGCTTCTCATCATTCTAGGAGATTTGAAGGGTAAAGGCAAGCAAGTGGGTGCGAGATCACATGTGGTGTAAATAGGGGTATAAAATCAGTCCGCTTCCTCAGGATTAAGAGTATGAACAACGCTTCATAATAGAAATCTATAAACAAAGATTTCAGTAGCAAACATATGGTTCAGGCGTCAAGCGTCCTCCTGGAGGAGCATTTTGTTGTATTTGCTGGGGAGCTCGTAAACATACACTTTCAATCTTCCCACTACATTATCCTCAAGGACGTCACCAACCCTTCCTGCCAATCATTTTCCAAAGCTCAAATAAATTGCCAGCTCTCTCGGATATCAACCATCTCACATCCATGTGAGAGTCCAGGGGCTACTGATTTTTGAGGAAGCTAGCAAAGATACCTAGAGGGGGGTGAATAGGTGTAAATATAACTTTTTGCCAAATTATAATAGAATAAAATCTGACTAATGTATAGAAGCAGAAATTGAATCTAGAGTCTGACCATGATGAAGTAAACTTTTGTAAAATGCAATTAGAATATGAAAGATAAATGATAAGAAAATTGCAAACGGAAATTATAGTAGTTCGGTTTAGGTTAAGCCTACATTGTCGCGACCTCCCTTTCGCATTCGAAGGCTAATGGCTCAACTAATACTTTAGGGCTTAGCCTGGGCTCTCCCAAGTCCATCAATTCACAACTTATGGTTCAAATTTTTAACTTGCAGATCAATTTCATTTAAAAAGACATTCGCCACTAATCAATTTGGGATAGATCGATTATAAACCCAAGTAAAATACTAGGAGAAATATTTTAGCCCTGCGCAACTAGAGAAATTAGGATCAAGAACTTAATTACATTAGTTAATCACCATGCGAGCAAATAGATCAAAAACTATTTTTGTCATTTTCTGATTTTTTTTTAAAATAAAAAATATTTTGGGTTTTTTTCTTATTTTTTCTGGAATAAAAATATTTTTTGGGTTTTTCTTTGATTTTTTTATAATATTAAAATAATAAAATTATATTTATTATAAACGGATCCGGGCCAAAGCCCGGTCGAGCTCGGCCCGACCTAGGCTAACCGAGGCCCAACAGGTGGGGCCATTGCCCTGAGTTTGATCGGGCTGGGCCTTCGGATGGACCAAGCTTCTCTAGTGAGCCCAGCCCAGTAGCCTTCAAAATGAGGGTGAAATGGCAAAGCCCTGGCCCACGCACGAAATAGAATTAAGCCAGCCTGAAGCCCAACCTTTCGCTCACCCTGCCCAGCTTTAACCAACCCACTAGCTAGAACGCTACTCGACCGTTGACCCTACTCACGTCCCTGCGCGGCCATGACCGAGAGACCCGAGGCGAATGGCGTCGCCTTCCATGCCCGCCTCGAGAGCTCGAGCTCCACCGTCCCGTCATCAGCCGTCGTTGTCAGCCACCGCAACTCCGGTCGCGCCCACCAAACTGAAATTCCGAGGGCCAACTCTTTTAAGCAATTTGTCGAACAGGTGGTGTTTGCTGGTGAATCAAGGTGTGGGCAGCAACGGAAGCTAAGCAAGCAGGCGGCGTTGTCGATGGCTGAATAGTGACGGCGTCGGGCGGTGACTAAGTGGCGATAGTGTTGCCGAGACCGATGACAAAGCTGCTGGTCTCGCGACCCCTCTCTCTTTGATCTCACTCTAGTGATTCTCTCTTGCTCTCTCAGATCTCACTCACTCTCTCTTGCCCAGACTCGCTTGATTCGCTCGGAGGTCTGTCCTCCCTAGATGTCTCTCCCGAGAAGCTAGAACCTCTAAGCTCACCACTCATCCACCCCTTCCAAAAGGAAAAAAGGGGCTGGGAGCGAAGGCCCAGCCCTAGTGGGCTTCTTGATTCTATTTTTTGTTGAAACAATAATAATTTTATTATTTATCCAAAAATAGAAAATAACACTTAATTGATGTAAATAATATTAATACCTAGGTAATGTGAAAAAATTCTTTTTCTTGGGGCCAAATTGATCCTTAATTTTTAATGCAATTTAAATCTAAATATTTAGTCAAAATTTAGGTGTCAACATTCATGCTCTCACACTGATAGCTAATAGGTTGGATTCCCCTATGAAATCAATGATAAGATGCACTTTCTCACTAAGTCACCTTTTTGTGTAAATCACTCTTGCTCACTCTAATTTTGCACGCAAAAGACAATTGAATATGAGAATAGATTCAGACTTTAGAATTTTGATTTGCGCCATATCTTCTCCAAGCCGTGCAAGCTCCTTAAATACTTCTTTAAGCCAAACTAGACGTTGGCCAATCAAATGAAGGATTAACTTTCAAATTTCCATTCTTGGATAGATAGATATAAGCAAATCTTATAGCTGTTGAGTATAAAGATTGAATTCTAGTAGATTTTGGTCGCTCTTATAAGCATAATTTAGGTTTCCAAAAGTATTCCATCCCTTTTTGGAAATTGTCTCAAAGATTGATTTTGTCAATCAATTGATTAACATAATCAATAAATATTTGGTATGTGTAGCAATTATAAATCTTGTCTTCATTCTGGTCCTCCTAACAATTTGGAAGCTTTTCGTTTTGGACCCCTGTTAGAATAAGATATTACGTCTACTATAGAATAAGGTTGATGTAGAATCTTCTAAAATAAAATAGACTTTCATGATGGTCTTGACTGACATCCAGACTTTGATCTTCATTCTAGAGTCTATTCTAATATAACATTAGAACTTAGAAAGTTTTGTTAACATCAAAATTAAAAGTTTTCTCAACAATTTTTACAAGATTTTAATGACTAAGCTAGAATTTCAGGTAAAAACAGATTTACAATTGACAGCACGCGAAAAACAAAATAAGCTTCCCAATTCATATCGATCAATTCATGTAGTAAACAATTTGGATCTGTGAAAGCCTAATACACAGTATCCCTCCATAAAAGTCATTCCTATCAAATATGTAATGAGCTCTAGCTCAAGCCACTAAGGCAATCTACAACAAGAAAGAATTTTCATACCAAACAATGCTTTACTTTCTCGGCAATATTAAAAGATGAGGAAATCAAACAAGCATTAAGTTTGACTAGTGATCAACCTTCATTGTCAGAAAATGGCAGTTTCAACAAGAACTATGCACATGATAATTTAGGTTTGAACTTTACTTTCTGTTATGTCACTTTGCTGTCATGAGAGGTCTGTCGTTGATATTAGCTATAAACTAAAATTTGAGAGAATCATCGGTTATAAAAACTACTATATACACACTCATCTTTTATCAAATCAGGCGCACCAAATCATGTGAACAGGAACTTGAAAATAGCAAGAATTGAACTACTCACAAGACCTCGCGAATTGATCTGGTGAGACCGACATCTACGAAACAAACTCATGCAACCAAAAAACTCACAAATTCAATTTCAGAGCTACGCGAGCTCAAATTGAAACCCACAGCCTCATCAGAATCCCTACAATCAAACCCACAAGACTAAATAGCTCTGAGAAAAAGTCTTTGGAACTGTGGAGTCAAAGCAGTCCCAATCTCCAAAATTCACGCACACTCGAGCCCCAGTTTAATTAATGCACAGTAAAGTCACATTTTTCTAAAAGGTTCACATCTTCAGATGCTTATTAATTCCATCTATGAAGTCAGAGAGGAAAGTTCTTTATGATGAGAAACTGCAGAGTCCACTAGAAAGCAAGCGCTATCAAATTTGTGTAAGCATACCAGGAATTATAAAACATAAGTCCATTGAAAGTTGCAAATTTAATCGATAGAAAGCTATGCCTTGAAAATCACATTGATTGAGGGGGCAAGTTTTCACAAGCTCCATATAGGGTAAGTCCAATTTATTGCTTCGGAGCTCAAATAAAGAAGAAGAATCCAATCAAGGGACAAAGCCATCAACTAAGTAACGCAAAACCCAGATGAGATAAAAACGAGAAATGTTCATGCTGAGGCGGAATCTGACACTGGAACAAGATATCACACTTGGGTCGTTAATTGCGCTAAAGAAGAGCTCGGCAAATGAGTTATTGAAGGAGCGACGGTAGAGACACTGTTAACAATCAGCAGCCGTCTTCCTATCTTTACTGACGACATGAGAAGAGAACGACTTACCGATAAAAATTGGAAGGCTCCAAACTCGGACTTGAAAAATCATCCCCGACTCACTGATAAAACTATTTGAGGTTTCGGCAACCATGGATCGAGCTCTTTCATTGGTCAAGCATTTTGGTCGGCCTCAAATGGAGGTCGCAGAGGTGTGGCATGGAAGCAGGAGGCGGGAAGGATCTACGCCAAGGATAGAGGGAGACGATGAAAATCGAGACGAGGAAAAAAAACGAAGACAAAGATGGAAATGGCTTACTTAGATTAGGCCTCACTGAGGAGAAGAGAGATGTGATGGAGGTGAGCTCGGAGGCAGCTTGGTCCAATGGAATTCATAGGTATAGGAAGAAGCCCTGTCATAGAGATTTTTTCTTAACAATCATATTTTGATTATTAATACGATATCCAAGGACTGCTACTAGTCTATATCTTTCTATTTCTATATATGGAACCATTTCCATTCAAGAGTTATTATGTGTTTCCGCATGCCTTTGAGACCTTGAAAAATGGACAAGAGGCAAGTGGCGGAGGTGGGTGCCGTGACCTTCCTAAAAGTTAATCACCATAGGAAGACTAATGGATTACTAAGTCCGAAAATTTAGTGTGGACTCTTCCAAGCCCTACCAACCGCAACTTGGTACTCAAAATTTAACATTGTTAAACATGTAGTTTTATTTAATTAAGAGCTGCCACTAATCAATTAGAGTTGATTAGAAACCCAAGTAAAGTATGGGAGAATACTTTACTTCTGCAAACCAAAGATTCAATAGGTTCGAATATATGGTTACGTTAAGTTAAACTAGCGCAATTTTAGTACAATTTCTCTTTAAGCTTCAAAAAAAAATTTTTGCAAGTAGTCTTGGTTGATTTTAACCTAAGTCACTAACATGGAAATGAGTGGTTATGTGGATCACAATCAATAACATTCAATAAGTCCAAAAGGATAAATATAACAATCATGATCAACCTTAAGGCAAAACAAGCTATAGCTAAAAATGCATGCCTTAAACATAAATTCTAAATGGGATGACATCTATTTTTTTTATTTTCTAAAATTAATTATATATAACTCTAGTCTAGATTTAATATGCATGATTTCTTACTCTAACGACATTTGACATGCAATTCAAATGACCAAACTCTAATGACATATGTTAATTGAAAACTATTGTAACATATATGTAATATGATTTACATGACCCTAAACATGCATGTGTTACATGACGTGGGATGAATAACATATTAATACTATATGCAATGCATGTTCTTTTATTTTTATTTTTTATGACCTTTTTGTTAGAATAAGAAATTGCTTCTTGTTTACCATGATAATAATCAAAAGTCTATTTTAATTAATGAAATTTCCTAAACTTCTACGTCATATGCAATGTAGACTATATAAGACTAGTCCGACATGAAATGCATTAATCTACCCTATTATGCAACAGATTTTTTTTTTTATGCATTTTTGTAAGCTTACTAAAAAATCAATACATATAATGCAACCGATCATATAAAGCACCCAATTTGTCCCAACCCAAAATAGAAAATCAAAATAATCAAAAATCTAATCCGACGTCTTGCGGCTCAATATTTTTTATTATTAAGATTTTTTAAACACAACACAACGAATTCACTTAATCGGAATATGCCTAATATCTCAAGGATGCATTGTGAATTGAGCAATTTAATATTCATACAAATGAAAGGATTGGGAAATTACCTTGATGGTCTTTTCTTTTCTTTTTTCAGTTTTTGTAGGCACTTGTTGATAGCTTTCTATAGCTAATGACGGCACCTACACAAAGAGAAATTAAAGAACAACCATGAGAGAAATCATGTCCCGATGTGAGATGTAGTCTGGTCGAGTGTGAATAGTTGCAAAGATCTGGCATAAAGCGGCCATGCCAAACTCACAACAACAATATTCTGTTCAGCAATAAAAATAATAAAAACTGGTCAAAAACCATCTAGTTGACCCTAAATTGGACGACAACCCTTGGGCGGCAAAGAGCAAATGATCTCCGAACAACGGTGGTGACGAGCCGCGGCAACAAAACTGGATAGCCGATCATGATGAGCAACCTGGCAAAACTGGACAGCAAACAACCACGAGCAGCAGCGATGAAAGATAACAAACAGCAGTGATCCAGCGGTGGTGAACCGCGACGAACGATAACAATGCAGCAGCGACAAGAGACAACTACAGCAGTGACCCAGCGGCGGTGGAAGGCAACTAACAGCAACAACGCGGCAGTGGAGGGCAACGAAGGGCAGCAGCAATGAAAGATGACGAACAAGTGGGATTTTCTCTCCTTTGGCTCCTCTCTCTCTCTTGCACCCGTCCTCACTTTTATTCCTCTCGGTCCCCTCCTCTCTATTTTCTTTTTCTCATTATTTTTTCTGCAAACAGCAACTTAGTCCCCTAATGGGGACGAACTCTTGCCTCTCCCTTGCTTTTTTTCAGTTTTCCCTGAATCCTCCTTTCAATCCTCTTCATCCCCCCTGCTATGAATTCTTTTGGCCTCTATTTATATAGGAAAAAAAACGATTTGTTGTTCAGCAAAGATTTTCTGTGATTGTAGCATATATTCACTCAACAAGAGAGAGAGGAGCCGAAGGAGAGAAAATCCCACTTGTTTTATATAATTACTAGATTAACCAACGGAGAATTGCCTTTTGAATTACAAGCCTGACAAAAGGTCTGATCCATCCTCTAAACAAGGCCAAAAAGAAACTAGGCTAATTTAGCTATACAAAATGAATCCTCGGGTTCAACACCACAGTCACTGGGACCCATCGGACTCGGCTCCGTCAAGTCGATCACTGGTGGAGTGGGGGCAGGATTCTCCAATGCAAGTGCGCCATTCTAAAGGCTTGAAAAAGGTTAACCACGACGAATTGAGATAAAATCTTAGCGAGTTCTTCCCCTAAACCTCGGTTAGTACACCAACTCAACCCGGGGAATTTCTCTAGAACCACCCCTCACTCAACCCAACAACAAACAACCAGCAGTCAATAATTAAATAATAGGCAGGGTCAATCAACAATCAAAAGCTGGTTCGCATACAACCTTACTCAGTATGCCATACCTTGCATGTTATATATCAGCACAATACATGCAATGCACATGGCCGTTAGATGATGCAGTTCATCAATCACATGCGAGTCGCGTCGCAAACGATCTCACCTGACCATTGCCACACCCCACACATTATCGATTCATGCGTGCGTGTCATAAATGATGTGATCATCCCATGCATAATCGGAACCAATGATGCCATATTTTCTCATGCACTCTTGCATCCACACATATTCCGATTATTACTGCCCCACAAGGCTACAACCGAGGCGCAACGGCACTATGGCGCCCTTCCTCCGCAGAGGCGCAACTGTGCCCTTCCGTGCCCAAAAGACGTCAAGGGATACTATCCCAAGACTGCATGCCCAAAGAACGTCAATGGATACTCTCCCGAGATAGCATGCCTACAAAACGTCAATAGATACTCTCCCGAGACTACATGCCCAATGAACATCAAGGGATATTTTTCCAAGATCGTATGCCCAATAAACGTCAAGGGATACTCTCCCAAGACGCATTTTCCACAAGATGTCAAGGGATACTCTCCTGAGATAGAGGGTTCAGTTTAGTGATCACACAAGCATACCATCACAACCCACTTATTATCTTAGAGCATTAGCCAATGTACACATGCTTGCATATAAAACTTCAAGTCATTTCTCACAAAAACGGTCTATTTCTGGTGTTCCTCGGACAAACCATTTTTCCCCTTTTTGTGAAAATCACGCGATTCAAGCGGGTGATCATGTAATGTCACATCTAATTCAATTCATATGATCAATGCACATGAAATTACACTTTTTAATTTCTGGATGAACAGTAATTTCAGAATTTAATAATTAAATTTAGAAATTAAAAATAAATAAATTCAGAAAATTAAATAATTAAATAATTAAATACTTAAATTTATAAATTAAATAAATCATTAAATTAAACAATTAATCACATTAATCAAGTAATTAAGGCAAAACATGCTTAGTTAGCACAAAACACACAATTAAGCATAATTAAGCATAAATAAGCAAGATTAAGCTAAGCTAATCTTAATCATTTATCTAACCATCTATGGTAGGGCTAATGCACTTAATTAAACACCTTAATCAACGCTTAGCACTAATTAACCCAACCCTAAGCAAATTTAGGTACTAAATAGGGTTTAGGAGCTAAACTCACCCGTTAAGTGGGTCGGAGACGCGGACACGGCGGCAACGACGAACTCGACACCCAGAGACCTCTCCCATGACACTCCAATGCGGTCCTGGGCTGAAACAACAGCAACAAACTTTGGTTCCCTCAGCAACTTCTGAAAAACTGACTACACAAGAGGAGAACTGGGCTGATCAGGGAAAAACGGCTTGGCCGAAGCTTCGACAAGCTAGTGGCTGGTGACCGGAGGCTCTAGGGGGTCGAGGGGGAGTTGCTAGTGGTTGGTGTGGGCGGTGGTTTGGTCGGAAATGGAGGAAAACAACAGCAAAGGCGAAACTATGCAGTACCACGTGAATAATAGATGGTCGACGAGTAGTCGGTTTTCGGCCGCTGTACAGATCTTCCGACAGGTCCGTTCGATGAACGATTGACACCATTCGTACGGATTCTCTTTCTTGAACGCAACGGTGGGTGGCATGGGCCGAGATTCCAACGGGAAGGTAATGAACAACTCAAATTTCGATGGAATGTTAGAAACTAAAAATTGCAGGAAGGCAAGAGAAGCAAAGGGAAGAAGGGCTGCGATTTTGTGTGCTCAAGAGGAGTGAGAGAGAGTGTAATGAGCTAATCAAAACTATCCATTAATGGCCTTAATGGCTGCTTCAACTCCCTATGCATATGACCTCATCTTCTCTTTCTTCCTTTTTGACTTTTCTTCAAAATATCCAAGGGCATTTTGGTCATTTCCACCTTGCACAATTCCCAAACTGCCCTTGGGAAAAAATGAAAAGCGGGCCTAGGAAACAGGTTGGGAAATGGGTAAGAATGGGCTCAGGAATTTCTTGGGCTCGAATTGGCTCAAGTTTGGATAATAGGATAGGAAGGGTGAGGGGTCAGTTGGGTCCAACGGGCTCACTCATTTGTCTCCATCTTCCACGGTGGCTGTCCCACCTTGGGCGTGAGGCCTACATTGATTTTGCCCCGCCCACATCCTCGTAGGCTCGTTTCCTTGATCCGATAATCCCTTCTCCAAATACTCAGCTCAACTGGCACTGTTGACTGTCGAGGAAGCATCATCCAAAAGTCCGTCTCGGACACTCCCGAAAATTCGAAGTCCAATCTTGGATTCTCATGCCTTGTCAATTTCGCCCGAATGCCATTTTGGTATTACTCAGACTAACAGGCGGTTTCGAGGACTCACGCGTAACCGACTTGTGTCAATTCACATTCAAGACTTCATGACACATGGACGTCCTTGCCTACATGAAATTACAAAGGATCGATTCTTATTTTAAAGTACATGATTATCAAGGATCAACATAGGGTTATTCACGGATTCAATAACAGTAGATGGAATCACCCGTCGTCCCATTATTTCTGTCTGCGAATCGACTTCTAGTCGTCCTTAAAATCAGCCTACATATCTACAGGATCGTCCTTACGCAAGTCTCACGGTCGAGTCATTTTCCTAGGTCAAGTTCTTTAGTCGCACGAGTTCTGTCCTTATTAGCCTTTCCCCTCAAGGTCAATATCTTTGAAGTGATTAGTTCCAAGTGAGATTAACCAATAATGCATTAGCGAAATTAATGTTCATTCCTCCCTCAAAGGGCTCAAATTTCAAGACGTCACACTTGGCCTAGTCTAGGACTGCTTGGTTTCTTTTTGGTTGCTTATACTAGCTTGTCTTGTTTATTTTGGTGAATGCGGTACCCTTCCACTCCAGTAACATATTGTCCAATTGAGTGATTGTTGGTGCCGTGATCCACCCTCTTGTACAGTTTCCTGGTTGAAAGTCTATAATACTTACCTTACAAAAAAAAAAAAATGGTTCCATCATCCAAAATTTAAAACCTTTTAAACCTCCCTCCACAATTGGATTATTCACTAATTCTGATTTTTTTTTATTAAAAAAAATCTAAATGCAATATTATGAAATGCTCAAAATTTAGGTGTTAACAGTGGGTGACGAAGTGTTGCAATCGTTTGCAATGCCGAAGCTTTGTGTTAGGCCACCCTTAGTTCATGAGAACAAGGAAAATGGATTAGACGTTAAAATACACTTATGTCAAGTGGGCCACTTAGGCTCCATTTGGCAACACTTACATTTCTCTATTTTTCTGTTCTTTTGTTTCTCGGAATAGAAAAAGAATAAAAGTCCATTTGGTAATGCCAACTGATTTTTCTGTTCCCTGGAATAGAAAGTTGTTCCCGGGAATAAATTTGGAGTAGAAATGATAAGTAGAAAAAAGTAATTTCTCATTCCTATGAACAATTTCTAGAAACTATTTCTTAAGTCATTACTCATGACCGACTGTTGTCCACTGACCACCACTCGTCAGCTTTCGACTGCTAGCCAGTGATTATCGCCAGCGACCTCCAACCACTAGAGACCATTGATCGATGGCCTGGCATCTAGTGTCCAGTGTCCTGCAACTGGCCACGATGACCTAGCAACCAGCGATTGGCAGCCGACGTTTGTGTGACCTGCGGGTGGGGTCAAGTGATCGGTCGCTTGGAGTCCTGCAGCCCAACGATTGGCGTTCAGTGGTGACCAGCGGCGGCAGCTAGTTGCTAACGAGGGTGGCAGGAGGTGACTGGTGATCGACGACCAGCGATTTGAGACCAATGGCCGCCAACTGACGTGCGGCGGTCGTACCGTCGAGTGACCGTTGGTTGCTAGTCACTGGTTAGTGGTCATCGCTAGTCATCTCCCGCCAGTCGCCACCCACCACAACCATTGAGGAAAAAAGAAATAATTCTTTTTTGTTGGTGCCAAATGCATTTCTATTCTTTTCCTATTCCGAGAATAGGAAATTTTTGTAGTTACCAAACGCCTTATTTTATTCAAAAATTGTTCCAAGGAATAGAAAAGAACTATTTCTCAAAAGAAATTGTTCCCAAGCATATAAATGTTACTAAACGTTTTAAATAAAAAATGTGTTAGACATTTCTTACTCACGTTTGATCCATCTTCGATTCATATAATTCAATTTAAAACTTTTTGGACTCATTTTAGCCGAGTCTTTATATATTTATAACTCACACAATCCATTAATATAAAATATAAGTAAAAAAATGGGTACATGACCCATTTTGACCTAGAAAGTATCGATACTTTTTGAGAGTCTTTGCATCTGTGTTCAACACTCCGATATGCTTCGACACAGGATCAACATGTGTTAGAAAATTGGGCATGTGGTCAACTCTTTCGACATGCGAGAATGGAATTTTGATATGCATGGGGTCAATTTTCAAAAAATTTCAATAAATTATGGGTCAAAATATAAATATATAAAAAATTAATAAAAACATAATGAGGGAAATAGAAAAATCAAGTCTTTTTTTTTTATGACTCTTACTTCAAATGACACACAATTTCCCCCCCAATTTTTTTTCTCCTTTTCTGATACACGAGTTCTTCCGATACACGAGTTCAGAATGTAAATTACTTAATTTTTTTCTCCAAGTTATTAATTATTAGAATGGAATGTAGTTGAATTTATCAAATTGAAACAATGAATGTTATTAACAAACGATGGATTAATATTTTTATTATAAAAATTTATTGAAAAATTTACAAGTCCTGATATTGGCATAGAAGCCATTATTCATTTGAGCTGCCCTAGTATGAGTTCATTATCAAATATAATCGTCTCACTTTATGTCTTTGTCTCACATACTAATCAATAGGCGAAGCTTGATGCTCCTTTGGATATGATGGGTCGTTCGCGTACATGTGTGGTCGGATGTTTAATGTTACCCAGTTTGTTTCTCGGTTTTCCCAACTGTAGCCAGCGAATTTATAAACATTGCCTTGAAAATACACTGCCAGAGAAAATCGAGAGAATAAAATTGATTTTATCAATCGAACAATCCCCAGGTGGTCACCCTTCTCACTTTAGAAGGATGAAGTTAGATGTTCGAATCTCCACCTTATCGACAGGGTTGGGATGGGAATGATTTAGTTTCAGGAGTGGGCTTCGACTTTCATACCCTACAAGTAGGCATGGCAAAAGTCTAAACGTTAGAGTGAGAGTAGAGCATAACTGACACTAAAAAAAAAAAAAAAATCGAACAATCCTTAATGGGCATTCATTTGGATGCTTAATGTTCAAGAAAGAAAAATTCTGACATCTATTACGGAATTGGTTTAATCTGACCATGTATCTTTATGTTAGCATTTTTTTTTTAATGTAGAATAATGAAGGATGCACATGAGTGACCCCACATAAATGTCCAGTTAAAAATTATAAAGCATTATATGGTCAACGGAAGTATATAAATCAGATAGGATGATCGATAGAAACAAGTAATGTGGGACAATCTTAGTCGGTAATTACTGTTTAGTCTGAACTGGTTTAATTTCAAAACTTCGGTCTTCGATTATCTTAACTTTTCTCTTTTTGTGGTTCCATCCAAAATGGAGTATTTTCGATTTAGAACTTTTAAGATTATTAGGCTCCTCTACCGCCAAAATGTTATTACTACTTACTCCAACGTATCATATGATATATCAAAAAAATATACTTTGATCCTGTAATTCCAGTCACTAGTTTAGGGCCAGTGTTATATTGAGGTACATGTGAACATTTTTCACTGGCGTTTGGAATGATTGTCGGACCAACCGGCTACTTGACCAACACTTTTTTACTTCCACGTCCCGGGAGTAGTGTTAAAAAAGTCCTAAACTTATTACATTGGTGTCAATTTAATCATAAATCTTTTAATTGTATCAAATTAATCCTAAACATTTTGATCCAAAGTCAATTAAGTCATTCTAGTTTATTTTGGTCGGATATTGCTGACATAGATGCCAGCCAACCTAGTGCTCAAGTGAGCTTTTTTAATAATTTTCAATTTTTTTATTTTTTTACTCTCTCGCTCTTCCTCCTCTTTCCTCCTATGGCCGGTTAGGCCACCTTTGCTAAATCTGGTGAGGCCACACATCACCTGGACCAGGGCGGCATTGCTAGGCATCGCCTAGGCTAGGCAAACCTCGCCTGGTGAGGCTACCTGGGCTTGGCCTACGTGAGGGTCAACTGCGGCTGGGGCAGACTGTGTGCAGAGAGGCTGCAATGGGTAAGTGAGCGAAAGCCCCAGTCTTGAGGGCCGAACAATGGTCAACTGACACACCTTCTTTATCACCTTTCACGGTGGATGTTTTGTTGAAACCCCGAACTCGGTGAAAGAGGCCATCACAAATGCCATTCTCTATCAGGCATTTAATTGAACGGGTCACAGACGAAGGAAAAGTTGAAGTTCAATAATGAGAAGTTGATCAAATCAAACTTTTCCGTTCTATCTTTCTACTTCTTTTGGTGAAAAAGTCAGTTGAGGGAGGGGTTAAATTCGTTAAGGCTATATTGATGACTTGGGCTACATATGGTTCGGATCTTAGTTCAAGTAGGGTCAAGCACATTTCCATTTCGATTCAATTTGAGTATCATGGAAATCCAAACCGAACAGAATCATTAACACCTTGATATCGATATCCCCATGAAGAACTAGGACTCCATCCCCAAAAATTAAGGGTGCGAATGATAAATTTTTTGACAAAAAATTGATTTTTCTCTTTCTATTTTTTCGATGAGTGTCTGAGCAAAATAAGGCTTTGATAATGACACAAAATTTCTTCCTCTTGAGCAACGGTAGCAAAGGGAGGGGGTAGCGACGGTCAACGACAGGCGGCGGCAGCAGTGGCAAGTGGTCGATTAAGAGAGGGGGCGGTGGTGGCGACAACGGCAATGGCAGCAGCGGGGGGAGGGGGTGGTAGTGGTAGGTGATAGTGGCGGGCAGGCGATAGGGAGAGGGGACAGTGGCAGCCTACAACTGGCGACTAGTGGGGGAAGGGGTCGAGGTGGTGACTGGTGAGGATAGTGGCGAGCGGTTGGTGGGGGAGAGGCTGGGCCGGGCTGAGGGAGGGGGTGGTGGAGGCAATAGAGGTGGTGATGGGGGCAAGGGGTAGCAATGGAGGGCAGTTGGTTGGGAGAGGGGGCGGCAGTGACCGACAGCAACGGTGGTGGGTGGAGGCCACTAGAGGGAGGGCGGACGAACAGGGGTTAGGGAGGGATTCCTTCTAGTGAGAAGTAGAAAAGAGAAAAAAAATTCATGATTTCTATTTTAGAAATAGAAAAGTAAATAAATTTTATTTTTATTTCTATTTTAAACCTATTTCTAGAGTAGAAATCTATTCTAGAAATAGAAAAATGAAATTATTTTATCAAACTGATTTTTGTTCCAAAAATAAGTTTTGAATAAAAAAAAATTTCAAACAGAAATAAAATGGTTATCATGTATGCCCTAAGTTATTGGACAGTGACCCAAGTTGGCCTAGACGTGGGACTAGACATTTGTACTAGTTTATTCATGTTATTCATTCTGTTTGAGTTCAAAGATCTGCTTTCCTCCCAAATACATGTATAATCCCAAGGTAATGGCACTGAATCTTACATGAGGGATCTACATCATTTACTACAGGGTTCAGTTATAATAGCTTACAGTCCAGAATTCACTACTGACTTGCAACTTTAAAGATTTTAGTATTTACTCTAAAGGACATTATTTCCTTGGCAGATTAATTTATTAACAACTTTGGCTGAACGAGTTAATTCTTCACTTCTTATTCTTCGTGGACAAATAAAAGCTACGCAGATGGGAAGATGAAAAAGACATTTGGGAAGGTTAATGGCACTTGCTGTTTTATATTTTCGCTTCATTATTTTTAAAGCTGGTTGCTTAATAGATCTCACTATTCACCTTGTCAATTAAACATAAATATTTGCACCATAAAACAATAAGAGAAGACATTAGAAACAAGCCTCTATAAGGAAAATGACATTGCAAGCTACTCTGATGACATCGTTATACAATGAATCTACATTGTGCAGTTTAAAGAGGCAACCCCTTAAATAAATTCATTTTCCATGAAATTTGATGACCTTCTGCTTTGGCTTTTCCATCCACTTGGCTGCTCTTCTCTCCAACATTCTCACAACTCGCAAGAGCCATTTGGGCCTTCCCGTTTCAAATGTAATGTATTCTATGGAAACCCCAATTATGATTCCGGATGCATAACCTATCCACACTACTTTATGTTTGAACCAACTCCCATGCCCTTCGTGGTTGAAAGTTGATGAGGGCGATGGTTGTGGATGTTGAGCATCGCTGGGGCATGCTTTTGGCAATGGAGTTCCACATAAGCCTGGATTCCCACCAAATGAGTTGCTTGAAAATGTACTCAATTGCTTGTCTTGAGGAATTTGACCAGTGAGTTGGTTCTTCGAGAGGTTTAAGTACCCAAGAAATGCCAAATCTCCCAATTTTCTAGGAATTCTCCCACTGAGCTTGTTTGAAGAAAGATCGAGCCATTCAAGATCAGTCAAGTTCCCTAGTGTAAGAGGGATGGAACCTGTAAGGTGGTTATGAGAAAGGTTGAGTCCTATGAGAGAGTGAAGATGTCCAATGACTCCTGGGATATCCCCTTGAAAAGAGTTGCATGACAAGTCAATGGTTGTGAAGATAGTCAAGATCTTCACTAGCTCAATCTCTCGCCCTTTCATGGTCACAGTGATGGAAGTTTCATAAAGCGATGTCATGTACAATGATTTTTCTTGCCCATCTTCACTATTCAACATGGCTTTAAGGTTCATAATCAAGTTGGCTGGCAAAGGACCGCCAAAGTTGTTGTTGGAGAGGTCTAGAATGTGTAACTTGGGAAAGAGGTGAGCTCCTTTGGGAATATTAAGAAGATCCTTAAAATTGTTGGACTTCAAAACAAGAACTTTTAGTTCTTGGAGTGTTCCCAACCATGTCGGAAATGTATCCTCTATCCGGTTGTTACTGAGATCCAGAACTTCTAGATACTCACAGTTGACAAGGGATTGGGGCAATGTGCCTTCAAATAGATTTCGACTCAAGTCAAGAGTTGTCAACATACTTCTTGAAAGAAATAATTGAGGAATTGTGCCCTCAAGGTGATTCTTCCGCAAATTCAAAACTGACAGAGAAGTGCTTAAATTTGTAAAGCACCGAGGCAAACTACCTATTAAGTCATTGTTAGACAAGATGATGATCTCGAGGTAGGTGGCATTGCAAAACCATGAAGGGATCTTTCCACTTATACTGTTACTTGCAATAGAATAATAAAATGTGAAAGGAGATGGAAGTGGAATTGGGCCTCCAAAATTGTTGTTGGACAAGTCTATTATTCGCAATGAGGTGTTTGAGAAACCCTCTGAAGGCCACAAACCAGTAAAATGGTTGTTGGAAATAGACAAATGATTAAGCGAAGGAAAAGATAGTGCAAAGGCAGTGATGTTGATCCTACCATAAAATTTGTTGAATTGCAGTTCAAAGAACTGCAAATTTGGTGCTTCTAGCCAATGTGGGAAGATGTCACTGAACTCATTGTGACTGAGATTTAGCCATGATAAGTTCACAGATTTGACTAGGGAACGCGGTAATGGCCCTTGTAAGTTATTACTACTTAAGTCCAGATTCACAAGATTAGTTGTATTACCAAAACATGGGGGTATATTTCCAAAGAGATAATTGTTAGACAAATATAATTCCAAGAGTGAATTCAACTGACAAATTGAAGAGTCGATCTCACCGGTGAAACCATTGTCTGCGGCATGAAAGTAAGAAGCAGAAGGTGAAGGTATCGGGAGAGGTCCTTGGAATGAGTTATTTTGAAGGTTTATATATGACAATCGCTTCCAGTGCAATTGTGGTATACCTCCCCCAAAAAGGTTTCGAGAAAGATCTAAATGTTCCAATGTATCATGGCTTATTTCCCAAAACCACTTTGGAATTTCCCCACTAAAGTTATTAGAGGAAAGATCTAGAAATTGAAGTTGCTTGAGATTCCCCAAAGATGAGGGGATGAGTCCTGTGAATTTGGAATTGGAAAGATCTAAAATTGTTAAATTCTTCACCTTAGCAATTGATTTGGGTATTTTTCCTGAAAAGCTTGTACACGAGAGAGATAAGAACTCAAGAGGACTGGTCCAATTGGATTTGGGAAGAATCCCGAATAAGTTAAAATTGTAACTCATATCGAGATATGTAAGGCTTGGTAATTGAAAAAAAGTGTCTGGAACTATCCTCCCTAAGTAACAATCAGCAACACTCAAATGTGTCAAAGAAGAAAAATTCATGAAGGACTTCGGCGAAACTGTGGACAGGTCTACACTATGGAGAGCAAGCTTTCTAAGTGACGTTAGATTCCGAACAAGCATTGTGAAAATAGAGTTTTCCAACTGAAGAGGACAGAATGAGAGATCAAGTGACACTAGCTTGGAGAGGTGAGAGATTTCACTAGGAATGGTACCACGAAATTGTGAACCAGAGAGATTTAAATGAGTCATTTTTACAAATATAGTCAAGTTAGGCAAAATGGGTGAATCGTCAAAGTTATTACCGAAAAGGTTGAGGCTCCGAAGATGGCGAAGGAGAAAGAGGGAGCTATTCGAATGGAGAGTACCATAAAGCCAACTGCAAGTAAGATCGAGACCGATGATGTTGCCGGTGACTTCATTGCAAGCGACGCCATCCCACAAGCAGCAATCCACGCCCTTGTTCCATGAGTTTGTCTTTGGATAAGATGTGACATGGTAATCCTCTTCGCAAGTGTGCGACGACTCGCTATCAAGTGCAAAGGAATTCTTCAAATTGAGCAAGGCATTGCACTGGTCAGGAGGGCAAAGGAGAGAGGCAAAGGGAAGGGAGGAATATAAGAAAAAGAGGAAACTGAGGAGGCCAAGGATTTGATGCAACCCCATTTTTCACCTTTGCATGCATGTGAGTTAAGGGGTGCAGGGGAGTCCTTCAACTTATATAGCTCTTCTAAAGTGTGAATGCATCGGCACAAGTCTTCTCTAGTAAGGAAAAAGAAAAGGGTCTAGTAGAAAAGACCCAAGTCTTTATCGTAATTTGCGGGAGCTTGCTTTTCCCTTCCACCATGGAGTCTAGTCTAGTTTCACAATCGGTGGTGGGGATAGGGATTGAACAAATATAGGGAGTTTATATTGCGTTATGAGATGTCCACTATTAACATTTATGCTCCTTCGCATTGAGAAAATTATAGGAGATTTTGCAAGAACTGCAACTTTGGATTAATCTCCATAATGGTTGCAAGCCGTCCATCATCCACGGAGACCGAAGAACAACAAACATCTTGTTAAATGGAAACATGGAAGCCAAAATATCTGATTTTTGTCAGAATTGAAGGAATCTGTGGCAATTGAATTGGCATCCTAATTCTTTTTATTAATGAATGTTAGGTGAACTCAATCGTGCTCGACTTGGTGGAATGGGAAAAGCAAGAATCATATCATCGTCCCATTTCCAACATGAACCAACTCTTGATGACCACGTTATCATATTCTTCGTCAAAGTCAGTTTTCCTATGGCAAAAGTATTGTCCAACGTGCTTTATCTTATCGTCGAAAACTTAGCAAGGGAAAAGCAAGTGGCTTTAGAAAAAGAGAGAAGGCATTCTTATACGCTCTCAGGCGGTCGTGGTTCTGTTTTTTGCTTAATCCATGTGCAAGTCGTCTCCCCATGCACACGTTGTTCTTCGCGGTTGTCGTCCACTGCACGTTGTGGAACGTGCACGTTCCGTGACCATCGGCCAGGTTAGCATTGTTATTTATTTGTTTGTTTTCTTCTTCCAATGATAACGTGACTTATGGAATCCTTCGACCACTCGATTGATTATAATTCACATTAAGTGCGGTAGTCTTCTCTTCCTATTCGAACAGTCCTACAAGGATCAAATAATAATTGCTTTTCTTCATAGATTGATATCCTCGTAACAGTTACCCAACTTACCTAGTGGGGTTAAGTTTGTGAAACAAATTGTGGATGTATGTACTTTCTGCCGCGATCATTGCGCATCATGGTGGGGTTATTGAAAAAGTTAATTTCAATTAATTACCTCCCCACGTTTGGGGCAAAGACCAAATTCCAATTTTTTTTTCCAAACATGAGCAGTATCTGAAAGTAAATCATATGCACATGATGATTTATATATTAAGGTTGCATTTGATAATTGGGATAAAATTCAGGATATGATAAAAATTTTCTTATCATACATTTAGTGTCTACTCAAGATAGGATAAAGTGAGATATAAGAGAGATATAGCTCGGATAAAATTATTCCATGAGAGAAATGGAATAAAGATGAATATGATTTCTAATATCTATAAAAGGAAAGTTATTTTCCTTGAATAACAAACTTCTTAAATTAATAAATTAAAATTGTATATCAATATAAACAATATTTGAAGTCTAATGTATTATAAATTCAAAATAACAAAAATTAACAACAAATTATTTTTTAATTTAATCCTATTTTTATTTATTTATTCGAATTTAATTCTATCTCATATTATAAATTCAATTTATAAATATGAATACATCTATATTTATTCCATATTTTAGGTATGTTATTGTAGTTTGTTATTTAATAAAATTGTATTAGACAATGATGGAAGGAAAAAAGAAATTAAAAAAGAGAGGAAAAAAAAGCAAATAAAAATGAAGTAGGCAAGAATATTGAGAGAGATTTTTATCATTTTCATTTGTGTAATTTTTAGGTTCATTTGCACTGATATACCATTAATACCGAATAATGTGCATGATATAATGTCCATGAATTTCATATATTATCATATACAATCTTATTTAAGTAAAAATCCAGATGACCAAACATGGCCTAAGATTATTAAGATCGATGAAGGATTAGCATGTCTAGAATCCTCACATCATTGATTATTTGGGTTTTGTTTAGTTTTGTTTAGTCCAGATAAACATTTTGTTAATCCTTTCATTGCTCAACCCATGAGATAAACTAGGTGGACCAGGGTCAAATCCAAACCCAAGTTCACAATAATGGCACCAAATCCTTACAAATTGGAAGACACCACACAAACTAATACTCACAGGCTTGGAAAAAATCATGAAATGTCTTCCAAATAGACTTGTCAAATGAGTGGGCCGAGTTAAGTTTGGGTTGGGTTATAAATGGTTCGACCTAAATTAACCCATTTAACCTGTTTATGATCCTTTTATCATAGTGCAAAATTTTTGACTCATGGTCGACCGACCCGACTCATTCTCAACTCATATCCAACCTACCTAACCCAACCCATTCTCAACTCATACCTGATCCACTTAACTAAACCTAAGAAAGCTTATTTATTTTTCTTTTTTTAAATGGTGTTGTTAAAATGCTTTCATGCAATACAGATCTAGTGGATAATTTTTATATTTTTTTAAATAATGAGCCTTTATTTGTTTTCTTAAATATTTTCAAAGAAGTATTTTTTTTTCATAAAAAGTACAGTATTTTTTTTGTTTTGTCTAAAATCTGAAAATAAATTAGAAAATATTTTGTGCCGTTTGATATGAAAAAAAATGATTAAATTTTCCTTTGTGACTCCTTTTAATATTTTTATTTTTATTTTTTTAAATCAAATTTATAATTCTTTTTCTTTTTTTCTTTATAATATAATTTTAAATTATTTATTTTTCTCTTTTCTTTTTCTTTTTCTTCTTCTTCGATTGGCCGCTGACCATGATGGCCGACAACTAGCCACAAGCGAGCTTAAGCTCACCCGATTCCGATGAGCTTGTGCTCACCAACGCCGGCGAGCTCGATCTTGCTAGATCAACGAGGCCTTTGCATCGCCAGTAGTCAGCGATGCCTTCGCCTTGGCCTTGTTGGATTTGGCAAGCTTGAGGTTGCCCAAGGCAACTCGAGTTTCGCAATCGGCGAGGCTCAAGCCTCGCCAGTCATCAGTGAGCTTGAGCCTTGCATGGCCAGTGGCTGGCCATTGGCTAAGGAAGGTGGAAGAAGAAAGAATAAAAAGAAAGGAAAACAAAAGAAAAAGAAATATAAAAATAATTATAATTCCTATATTTATACAAAAGAAAAAACTTGTATAAGGTTAAAGAGGGAAAGAGAGTGTTGAGCTTGGGTTGAAATGGGTTTTAAGTCCAACCCATTTAAGGCCCATTTACTTGAAGTTTTCAACTTTCAAACCCATTTAAGTAGTTTTTTCAAAATATAAGTGACCCATATATGACCTATTTATATTTTAAATGCGTGATATATTGGTTTAAGACCCATTTTGATAGGTATACTCCCAAGCCCAAGCTCAAACTTTGCTCATATACTCTACAGCTCAATGCCCCATCTGGAATACAAAGCTTTATCTGCATCCGTAGAAAACAAAATCCTTTCCTGCAACACAGCTTGAATTCGAACTCTGACAGAGAAAACAACCCACTTGATAACAAGAACAATCTGAGGAGCAACATGATCTGGCAATGCATCGTTTCTCTCCCTCCAAATATGATAGACAGCCCCGTTCCAAGCAAACTTTAGCGCAGTTTTAAGCAGATATTTGCCCTTTGCAGTTCGTAGTACCCATTTGAACTCTAAATCCCATGCTGTGTTTGAATAGTTTTACTTCAAGCAAAGATAAGTGGAAAGGGAAATCAAAGCTCAGGAGGCAGATATAAGCAATGAAAACTCTCTAGTACAACTCTTAGGACTAAAGCGAAGATATAACTCTGGTATTTTGATATTCAGCTCTTCTGAGAGCTGATTGATGGCTGCGTTAGCATCGACATCAACTATTCTCGCTGATCACATTCTTATGTAGCCCGTTTTCTTCTCAATTTCATTCCGTTATACCCAAAATATCACAGGGAATAAAGTCTTGTAATGCAGCAAATTTCGATTATGTATACAGAAATTTTTGAGTGTCATGTCGTATTTATTGGCTCATGGAAATAACAATGTTGAGTCCAAATGGGATACTTGATTATTATACTGGCTTCTTTTTTATTGTTTTTGTCGAAAGAAAAAATGCAGGAAGGCGTTCTATTGTAAATCAGAAAGACTAACAAAGCATGTGGAAATTCACCCAATTCTAATTGTACCATTACCCACGAGCCAGTTAACAAACTAGATATCTTGCAGGTCAATTAAAACCTCAAGCGAATCGAAGCAAAAATGGCAGCTAAATGTGCTTTAGGATCAAATTTGAACTTCCAGGCGCACCATTAAATGTAATAGTTAAAAAGTTTCCTAACATACTGCGCGCACCATTAAAAGTCTGATAACTTGGAGCCTTTACTAAATTGACTGCTTCAGCTTAATCAGCCAAGATATAACTCAAAGTTGCAGGAATTTTCCAGTTTAGTACAAGTCCTGCTATTGGCAGCACCACGACATGAAGAGAAGGAATGTGTTCCCTATCCAATACAACCGTAAGAGAAGTGTCTCCAACTCCAACCCTTTGTCATGCTTGTGCTATCAATCTTATCCAGATTGGATTTAACTTTGATTAAGCAGCGGCTGCGTGGCTTTTTTCTTTGCAATGTCTTGAAAGGCCCTAACGTTGCCAAGAAAAGCTAAGAAATAGGTTGTGTAGTACGGACGCTGTCTACTAGGAAGTACCAAACTTAGTAAATGCCAAATGATCACATAAAAAGTCATAATGAATTTACTTCAAAATCTTCTTAAAACAAGGATTTCCCCCAACATGTTCCTCAACCACATCTTCCAAAGTGAATAGGATTAATTTCATAAAAAAACCTCAAATTAGTACATCTATGATAAATTTATCCCAAACTAACTCTTTTACCACAAAAAACCCCAATGGAAAAATTACAAAAAAATGTCTAAACCTATTGCAATTTTTTCAAATCAGTCATAAATTATTTTTTGGTCAATTTAGTCCTAAAATTTTTTGTAATTAATTTGGTCGGCAGTACCAATGTGAATAATTTTTTAATAATTTTTTTTTTTTTATTTCGATTTTTTTATTATTTTTTCTTTTTCAACCACTAGTGATGGCAAGGCCGTGATTTGGGCACGGCCGGGAGGCTCACCCAAGCCAAAGGCCACGCAAGGCACGACCTCGCCAAATCCGATGAGGTTGTGCCTCGCCAAATGCCACAAGGTTGAAGGCTGCGACCTTGTGCGGCCTTTGGCCTAGGCGGGCCTTTTTGGCCATGGCCAGGTCACAGCCTCACTATCAATGGCTAGCGAGTTATAACCTCGGAAACTTTATCGGTATTTCCGAGAGCTTTCTTTTACCTTCCACCACAGGTTGTAGTGGCTTCAAATTTAAGGCAAAATCGAAATGTTTCGAGCTGGCGACCTGCATAAAGCCCTTGCGAAAAATTTGATCCCACCCCATTTTGCACTTCAGCACGTGAGTCTATTGGTGGTGGGGATAAGATTTGGAATGCCTTTAGTAGAACACCATGCAACGAAGTTCGTCCTATTCAAATTTCTTATAGAAGCAATAACACTACTGAAAAAGAATCCGCAAAAACCAAATTGGACCACCCAAAAGAGGAAAACAACCCCAACAGTAAAACTTCCTCTCCCTCTAGTGAATAACGACCTTAGCTAGAAGTTCGTTGGTGAGCAAGCAAAACAAAGCCATTATTTAGAAACTTTGAATCTAGTAGCTTGCAAATCGGCCACTGTGGTTTGAAGCAATGACAATCATATTCAGACTCATTTTCACCAGACCACAATCGACTAGTTGATGATGATAACCGATGGCGGTTTGAGGCTACAATGATTGCACGGTGCGTCACTCCATCACTCTATTGTTGGAAGATAACCGGATTTGTTAAGTTATTTTTTAATTTTTATATCTAATCCAGGTTTATCTTGCTCATGTTCCCGATTTCTTCTTAGACATTTTACTAGGTATATCCGAGTTTATCCAGTCCGAACGATGTTACCAAATATTAAATAGGATAATTTGTTGATTTGTTGCGCTCATATTAGAGCACCAAAGGCAACCAAAAAGTCGAACATGGAGGACATAAACATTCAATATAATGACACACTTCCAATCTTAATCAAGCGCAAACCAGGATCACCTAGTAACAATATTAGGTCTCATTGGACTCAAATTTCATCACATGCGGTTAAACATGGCAGCAAATTCTTCCAGCAGCACTCTCTCTCTGATGCATACTGAAGATTTCCATCGTGTGAATATACGAAGCAATGTCCTACATTCAATCAAATTCTTAGTGAGTGGTGGAACTTAGCCAAGATTCATCCAACGTTGAAATAGAATATAATGAATTTGCAAACAGTCAATAGAACACTCCAACACTTCATACTCCATCCTGCACAAAATAGGTTTTAGGGGGGAAACATCAAAAAGGTCATAAATCTATTACATTAGTACCAATTCAACCATAAACTTTTCAATTGGACCAATTTATTTATAAACATTTTCACATTAGTATCAATTCAATCCATCGAGTCAATTTAGGGTAAAAATCAATGATGTGGACACCAGTGATCCTATATGGTATCACCGACATTGACGTGAATATTTTTAAATGATTTTTTAATAATTTTTTGGTATTTTATTATTTTTAAAAAAAATTTCCTTTTTTCTTTTTTTCTTTCCTTTTTTTTCCTGTTAGTTTTTTTTACATGTGTTGGTATTAGCCATGGCAAGCGACTAACCATAGACGAGGGCATTGTGGCCCTCACTGAATCTGGCGAGGGCGAGACCCTCACAGCCTAGGTGAGGGCAAGAACCTCACCTAGACAAGGGTGGCCCTTGCTGGATTTGGCAAGAGCATCATTGCTTGGGTGAGGGCAGCCCTCACCGACTTGGTAGGGGTGGGGTGGCAAGGGTCAAGCCCTCACCCAAGCCGCAAGGGTTTCGCCCTCGCTAGATCAAACTAGGGCGACCCTCGCCTGTGACCAATGAGGGCCACGACGCCCTCGTCTGCCCTTGCCTATGGCGGGTACTAGCCACAGTCTAAAGAAAAAGAATAGGAAAAAAAAAGAAATAAGGAACATTTAAAAAAAATTGAAAAATTATTTTAAAATATTCACGTCAGCATCGACGATACCATGTAGGATTGCCAACATCCAAGTCATCGATTTGTCAATCTAATTGGCCGGACGGAAATAATTGATACTAATGTGAAAAGATTTATAACTAAATTGGTTGAATTGAAACATTTAGAATTAAACCGATACCAACATGATAGCTTTATGAATTTTTGGTACTCTTCCTTAGGTTTTAACGAGCAACACCAGAGTTTTTCCGATATATATATTTTTTTTTGGTCGAAAGAGAGTTTTTCCGATGTTACCAGACAATCCCTTCGCCCAGTTTCCACCACCGTCACGGATTTCACCTCCTACTCCAGCAATTTCTTGCTCCTCAATTCACAGCTCCATCTATTTTTAACTCGTGCTATCCATCTTCAGATTTTTTCCCCCAAAAGATGTTATAACAAGCGCCCTTCTTTTTATGTTCATTCCCTGCACAAAAAGCTGCAGAATTCTGCAACTTTGACAAACCAGAAGCTAGTAAGATTTATCTTCGGGATCAGAAATTGCTCCGTCACGTTGTATGCAAAGGGCCCCAGAGAGCCATGAGAAGCAGCACACCCGACTTTCCAGATCATCCAAAGACTTAGCGCGAACTCCTGGAGGAATCGGAAGGATACTCCATAATCTTTTGTCGAGATCGAGAGAGAGAGCAGAGCAGAGCAGAGTCGGTTGAGGGCCTTCTCTGATGGGCTCCTGGGATAGGCTTGGCTGAAGAGTCCATTACAGATCTCCAGCGATGTGGGCCGCATTTATGGATCTGATGTTCGACGAGTTGATGAGTTGGGCCGATCCGGGTCAATCCGAATTTCAACTAGGGGGTTTATTATTTTCTTATTTGTTATATATTTTTTATATTCTCTTATTTTTATATGTATATGTATTTTTTACTTTTTTTCAAAAAAAGTATACTTGATTTGTTGATAAAAAATTCAGGTGTCAACAAAAGTTAGTAAGTTCCAAGCATTGGTTAGTTCTATGCAAATAAAAATTGGTTGTTTGTATAAAATTTGCTAATTTGCATGCTATAAAATTTGGTAATTTCGTATCTAGAAAAAAATCTCCAGTCATTTTTTTATCAATTTCTTTTCGACACTTATTAATGCATTTAAAAATTGACCAGCACAGGGAATACAAATCTGTTTTTCGGCACAAAACATTATATTTGTGCTATTTCAACACTCTCCAATTTCACCAAGTATTATATGTCCCTTATGTTGACTAGATAATAACTTTTTTTGGTCAGAACTAGATATTAGCTTACATGCTTTGAACATGGCAATTGTACTATCTTCAACATCCTAAGCCTCAAAGTGAGGATCAATAGTGCTTGTATGCATCAATTGTCCCCATAGATGCTGTAATCGACTCTACATTTCCCACCCATATTATAATTTTCAAAAGAGTATGGACAAAGTCCAAAGCCAAACCCGTGAAGGGTGCCGAACTATGAATCGTTCAGAGATCTCAACCATTATCCCAATGTTTTTAAAAAATGAGCAAATAGACATAGCAATAGGCTCTACATTTCTCACACAGATTATAATGTTTTAGAGAGTATGAATAGAGTCCAAAGCCAAACCTATGAAGGGTTCCGAACTATCAACCATCTAGAAATCTCAACCATTATTTTGTTGTTTTGTAAAAAGAGGACACATACATAGCAATAGGCAAAAGACTACAACCCTTTTCATCCATAAAAATGTGCAAGAAGATTCAGCTTTTGAATTGATCAAGCTTCAACTCTAATGTGTTCCCCCTTTATCATCAAGCCTGAAACTATGCCAATGTACATTGATTTCCACTACAACATACTCATCTCCGTCACGCTCATATTGTCGCCATTGCTTCCTTGTTCATGATCCTGACGATTCTTTCTCGTGCGGGGACATGCCAAGAGCAGACAGCCAGTGGAAATGGAGATGGTGAAAGCGTAGAGCGCCCAGGAGCAATTGAGGCCCAACCTTGGTGTCTCGTTGGTGATGTTCCTCATCGTGCACTGGGAAGAGAACTACTTGTCCTCCATTATTTTTATCTCACCTCTCTGAGAATGCTCCAAAATGGCCTCAATAGAAATTTGCAGCCAAGGGAGAGTCTTTTGGGAACACCTGCATATAGGTAGTGAAGGAGAGATAAGTAACAAAGGAAAAGCATTTCCATAGCCACTATTAGCTACTTGATATTTGTACAATTCCTTTCTCTTTTCTCCTTTTGCCTATAGTAACCCCAACAGAGTTTGGTGGTCGAATATCAAGCACTGTGCTCTCACTTGGGGCTTTGGATATATCCTGCTCTGTAGCATCGAGTAATTTGGTGCCACAGTATCAATGCGCAGTTCGCGAGCTAATAGATTTATTGAGTGAAATGTGGATATACCATTTTTATGAACTCAACTTGAAGCACATGAATCAAAGCATTCCCCAAAAGGAATATTCAAGTGCTGATTGGGTTTCACTTCATACTCTCTTAAGCATTGCGGAAGTCTAGTCGACCTCAAACCTTATAATTACATCACTTAATTAGTCCTTGAGCGTTTGACCAAAGAGTTATTAGATGAATGTATTAGGAAAAAGGATGCTAATACTACCATGACTTTCTAATGTTGCTCAATTTGGTGCTGTAATTTTTCAAACGACCGTTCAAGTGCCATCACTTCTAAAAATCAATTATTTAGTGAGCCTGGCCAACACCAAGGTAGCTTGTTGGCAACCGCGTCGGCCAGCTTGATTGGCCCTAAGGCGCTTTGAACCTTCGGGTGACCTCACGTGAGATGAGGACATTTTCAGAATTATGAAAGTTGAGCTACAACAAAGTTGGAAGAAAAACCTGTATGTGCATTTTGAAAATACTCAAAATTCAAAGCACTTCCGGACTTACTTTGGGCAAAGACATTTGGAAATGTAATTGCATCTCTCTAGAGCTCTCCAAAAAATTTGACAAACCATATTTGCATTTACCCAATGAACTTTAGGAAAGTGTCCCCCACATGCACCAAGTGGGATTAGAAATCTTTTGGATTATAGAAAATTCCATCATATGTTAGGTTTAATTTAAGATTTGATTGAAAACCTCCGAATCCTACATCATGTCCAGCTACTTTGGCCTCTACCCACCACTTCCGATACTCCTTGAAGTGCCCCAAGTCTACTGTCCCGTTCATTACCCTCATAATCGGCTTCCTCATGGTCGGCGACGTCTATGAAAACCTCGTTGTCTTTGAAAACCTTATGCAAAGGCTGCGACCCCCTATCTAAGTCACAGAGACAGAGAGGTGGAGTTTGAGGGGATTGATATGGGTTGGAAACTTGGTTTTCCACTTGGGTCATCACTAAATTACTTGCTCAAGGACCTGCAGAAGAACATCTTTTGCTCGCCTAATGCAGATTTACTCCAAAACAATAGTGTCGATAAGAAATACAAAAGATAAGCAAAAGTGCGGTACCTTATATGTGTAATCTAGGTGTAGGCATCTCTCTCAAGATTTCCTCATCAGTGTGCGAAGGTTGATGCTCCTTTGGGTATGATGGGGTTCGTTCGTGGACATGTCTGGTCGGATGTTAAATTTTACCTGATCTGTTCCTCAATTTTCCCAACAATAGCCAGCGAATTCATGTCCATTGCCCAGAAAATATACTGCCAGCGAAAATCAAGAGAACAATATATTGCCCCCAGAACTTGGGCCCAGAATTCAGTTACTGGATTAGTGACCCAAGCCGGCCCAACGACCCGCTGTCAACGGTGGGCCAAACACTTGTGCTAGTTTATTCCTGTTATTCATTTGGTTTGAGTTCAAAGGCTCGTTGTGCTCTCGAATATGTTCAAAGGCATGTTTGGTAACAATTTTACTCTCGAGAATAATTTCTGATTAGAAATGATTTTTTTTTATTCTGCTCCCGAGAACAATTTATGAATATTTAAGGTGTTTGATAAATTGTTTAAAATTTTTATTTCAGGAATAGAAATGTGTTTGGTAAGAGTTTTTGATTCTTTGATTCTTTTAATTTTTAATACCTTTTGTTATAATTTTGTTATAATTTTCTTTTTTCTTTTTCTATTTCTCTCCTTCCTCTTGGCCGTTGCCATTGGTGGTGGCCGGCGGAGCGGTCGGGTGAGGCTCGCCTCCCTAGATTTGGGTGAGGCAAGGCTCACCCAACCACTGGCGAGGTTCAATCTTGCTAGCTGGCGCGAGGCCCAGCCTTGCGTTGCTTGGGCGAGCTCGAGCCTCGTCGAGCTGGGCGAGCCTCACCTGGCCACCAGTGAGGCTCGGCCTCGCTGATGGTCAGGCGAAAGTTACAAAAAATACCTTTAAGTGCTACTTTAAAAAAAAAAATGAGACATTTAAGTGCCAAGTCCAGTGAAGGGAGTCGGAAATTCAACGTCATTTTGACGCTGATGTAGATTTTAATATAAATATTAATTAAATAATTTAAAAAAATTGAATGTGTGGGTTGGGTGAAGGCTGTGCCACCCTCATCCAACCCTCTCCTGTTCACCTCTTTTTTTTAATTGATTTTGGAGTTTTTTGGTTGATATGGCATTTTTTTTTAGAAATGCCACGTGGATAAATTTTTTTATAAAATTGCCACATGGATGAAAAATTATCACGCCAGTAAACAAAGTCGTCGTAAAATGCCACATATGCATTTTGCCTGGATTTCCTTACCGTTACTACTTAACTGATCCATTTTGCTCTAATTTTGATACTTAAGTATACTTTTTCTGAACTTTTGACATTTAAATATCTTTTGTATCAAGTTTTAGCACTCTAGGTGTTTGACACTCCATTGTTCTGAGTCTTTATCCTTGGCTGGTGGCTTGTGTTTTTACATTTTGGTGATGAACTTCCTTATCCGACCCATCTCAACACACCTGTCAATACACATAATGAGACACATAATCCACCTATTTCAGGAGCTACTCTTCCTATGCATGCATCATTTATAGCGGGGTCTGTCTCCTTAATTCCATTTGGAAGGTTCAAATTTCCAATATCTCCATCAATATGTTGTTGTTTTGCCTAGGTGACTAGTTGAGATTCTTTGGAATAATTACCAAAAAGTCCTAAATCTATTATATGGATACCATTTTAGTCGAACACTTTAATTTGATCAATTTAGTTCTAAATCATTTGATAAATTATCAATTTATTTTTTATGGTCCATTATGTCTAGATATATTTGATGTGGAAGTCAATCATCCTATGTGGCATGGTGAATTCTAACGTGAATAATTTTTACATTAAATAATTTTATGACTTTTTGATATATTTTTACATTTTATTTTTTCTTTATTTTTTCCACTGTGGCTAATAGGGTCGCCAGGGCCTCACCCATGGTTGAAGATGGCTTATGGGTCCTTGTCCGATGGCCGGCGAGGGCCGTCACTAGCTGTAGTGGAAAAAATAAAAGAAAAGAAAAAGTATGCAAAAATTCAGAAAAATTATTACAAAATTACAAAAAATTATCCATGTCAACATTAGTTATCTCTAGCTATGTCACATCGGACAGCCTATGTCCACATTTAAAATTGGCTGAAATGATAAAATTAGCAAATTGCCAACATGAATAAAATTAGATTGACTAAATTGAAAGGTTTAAAATTGACTTGACATATGTATAATAGATTTATGACTCTTTTAACATCTATTCCGAAATTCTTTAGCATAGCCTTTTCTTTTTCCTTTTGATTTTCGTTACATCATCATTGGAAATAATTGATGATTAATATTTACTCTGGAGCATTCCCTCTATTCTGTTTGCTTCAGCAATGTAGAAGGTTTCTCTAAATCGGGTTCTGTCCTTTCTATGGAGACTAAGAACTAGATTTTGTTTCATCCGTGTTTTCTTGGTAGAGCTCTATATATTGTGAACCGTTCGTAGATTCTTTAGAACTATGTTTCACAGAATTCTAATTTTTCTTGTCTGTTAGAAAGATCCTTTTTCTAATTTGAATTTGTCTTATCTCAAGTTTCCCTACGATTTCCGGGGATTTTCTCATCAATAACTTTTCCTCGAGCATTAGCTGAACGAAAAAACACCGCTGAATTACAGTATCTGAAATTCGGTTACCCTTTTTTTCATATCATCTCTACGTTCTCTGCGGAAAAAAAATCAAGACCAGGACAGGGCTTGTGGAAGTAGGAAGCTCAGACGTTTCCGTCTGCTCAATGCTTAATCCTGAAGCGATAAGCCGGCATTTCTCATGACGAACACTTGGAGGTGGACTAATCACTTGATATTCCTCAATTATCAGCAAAAACTATGAGATGATCTAACATCGATTGGAATTTGAGTACATTCCTAATGACTGCATTTTTCTTTTTTTTTTGCGCATAGGAGAATTCACAAAAGTTATATGTGGGGAGGCATTTCGCAAGTTACAATTATTGTCCCAAAGCAGAAAAAATAATAAGCGCTATTTCATGCTCAATATTTTGTAGTAAAACCTTGCCTATCCCAATGCAAGAAAAAAGCAGGAACAGATGAACCTGAATGCCCTTCTCTCAACGAGCTTCGGGATTCAGAATCTCAGAGAAGACAGCCCCAGCCAGCAACTTATCGGTATCGTAACTGGTCGTACTCTCATCATAAACGTCATCGCTACTGGTCGTTGTTACAGCTACCCCACTGCTCTTCCCATCACCACCGTTGCTAGTGCTGAACACCTCATCGCTGCCGCCCATCAGGTTGCCTCCAATCGGAGCCTCATCATCGTCGCTGTCATTGCCATCGTGCACGGATGCAACCACATGGTCCATCACCTCCTGCTCCGAGCTCACCTGTAGCTGCAGTGCGAACTCGAGGCCCCACACGACGTCGTTCATGGATGGCCGCTTGGTTCCCTCGTCCTGCAAGCAGCTCAGGGCGATCTCGCAGAACTTACTGAGGCACTCCGGGGCGATAGCCCTTCAGGTGCGGGTCCACGATCTTGTCGATGCTCCCGCTCTTACAGCATCTCTGGGCCCAGTCGGCCAGGCTGATCTGCTTCTTCTGAGCGGTCCGGTTCACCGCGGGCCTTGCACACAGCACCTCAAACAGCACCACCCCGAAGGAGTACACATCGGACTTGTCAGTCAGCTGCTGGCGCCTGTAGTACTCCGGGTCCAGGTACCCGAAGGTGCCCTTCACGACCGTGCTGACGTGGGCCTTGGACACAGACGTGGGCCCGACCTTGGAAATCCCGAAGTCGGACACCTTGGCGACCCACTTCTCGTCGAGCAGGATGTTGGTGGTCTTCATGTCGCGGTGTATGATGGTGTACTTGGCACCGGTGTGGAGGTAGTGCAGCCCACGCGCGGCTCCCGTGCAGATTTGGAGCCGCTGCTTCCAGGGAAGGGGGGGAT
This sequence comes from Angophora floribunda, assembly GCA_014182895.1. Taxonomy (NCBI): domain Eukaryota; kingdom Viridiplantae; phylum Streptophyta; class Magnoliopsida; order Myrtales; family Myrtaceae; genus Angophora; species Angophora floribunda. Next base: position 32,150,627 of record CM024709.1, on the reverse strand, counting down.
TGTCTGTGTTGTAGAGATGGTCACGGAGAGTCCCGCGCGCCATGTAGTCGTACACGAGGATCATCTCTCCTGCTTCGTTGCAGAATCCGATCAGGGAGACGAGGTGGAAGTGCCGGAGCTGCGAGAGCATCTCGATCTCGGTCATGAACTCGTGGAGGCCCTGCTGCGACCCCGGGTTCAGCCGCTTGATCGCCACTTGGGTGGCGCCCCCGTCGACATAGCCCTTGTACACGTTGCCAAACCCACCCACGCCGATGATAAACACCTCGTCGAAGTTGTTTGTGGCCGCTCTGATCTCGGCCAGAGAGAAGTCGCGGCACACATTCGACGGCAGGGACAACCCCTGGGCCTTCATTGACTTGGCCGTCGCGTAGGAGACCGGGCCCCACCATGAGGTGCCGTCGCTCGAGGTCGAATCCTTCGCTCCGTTTCGTCGCCAGTGAAGGAAGAAAGCCAGGAGAGAGAGCACGGTGAAGCCCGAAGCTACGCCAGCAACGATGGCAATCTTTGCTGCTTTGCTGATGTTGGACGATGCTTTGCTCGCTGGTGGAGGCACCGGCGGATTAACTGGGACTGGATCTGGGTTCAACCCGGTGAGATTCCCGTATGGATTGCTGATCTTGAATATCTCGAGGCCATTCAAGATGGCATCAGAGTAACGAGTAAAACCGTCTGGGAGTGCGCCCACCGCGACCCGGAGGTTGGTTCTCTTCTTTCCGCCATTGGGCAGATATACTGCATAATCTCTATAGACGGGCACGCCCTTCCCGCCGCTCCATTCAATGACATCCGCCCAATCCTCGACCAGTTGTGAATCTACGAAGATCTTGAAATGCCTATCTGAGGGGTTATTTATCTCTACCTGGAATTCACAGAAGTGTAACCGGACTAAGTAGTAGAAGTCCGTATCCACCTCGACGGACCAGGTGAGGTTGTAGCTCAGGTTGATTCTTTTGTCCGTTCCCATCGTCCTCGCCGTTCTGTATACATTATCTGGAGCAGTGTAATTTGGCACGTCCTCACTGTAATTGAGTTGGATAGTCGTGTTAACCGGTAAAACTCCATTGCTCGAAGAATTCAAGTTGTTGTCATCTGCTTCCCAGGTCCTGTACATTCCCGTGTCATCAGCTGGACCGACAAACTGTCCTCCGACGTTCAAGCGCTTCACCGCTGCGAGAGCATCAGCGGCAGAGAAGTTGTACGGCGTCGTCTGACCTGCCAACTTGATTCTCTCATTTAAGTCGACCACGGTGTTGTAGTAGAGATGTTCGGGCATGGAAACGACTTCGATCCCATTCACGAAGGCATACGCGTCTGAATTACCAGGAGTGGGAGCGAAAGTTATGTTCAATATCTTGTCATCTCCGACAGTTAAGCAGAACTCTTTGGAAAAGCTCGTCAAACCGGTATGATCAGCAAAGAGGGAAGCGCTGAAGTTGTGGAGCAGAGTGTAACCAGCGGCCTCGACCGAGAAGAAGGAATCGGCAGGGCGGAAGTTGAGGTAATCGGAAGGGAAGAAGTAGAGGCGAACGAATTTGGGCCCTGCGGTGACATGGAAGGCGTAGGCGAACTCGGATCGGGAGAGGCGAGCAGTGGAGAAGGGGACAAAGCTGGAGATGGTGGGAGATGGCCTGTTTGCCCTTGCAGTGATAGAGGAGGGAGTTTTCTCAATTAAAGAGTAGTCCGAGCGGTCGGCGGCATCTCCAATCCAAATCCGTCCGTCCACAGTGGAGCTGGCGTTAGAGCCACAGTCGACGGTGATATCATCGGTCGGCTTGTAAGCATCGACGTTGTCACCGGTGACCGAGACCGGGAGTGATTCGAGCAAGACAAACATGAAGATGAATAATAGAAGTGGTGGTCTCAGATTCTTCATCTCGCTGCTCGACAACAGAGAGGGTTGCAGCTGAAATCGACGAAAAGAAGTTCACAAGGAGGGTGGGATCTTGGAGATGAACCAGTTTTGATCATGGGGAATTATAGGAAGGAGCACGGAATGGGAGGCCAGAGCGAGTGAAGAGATTCAGTGGTGTTAGGGACCACATCCGAAGTCACGAAAATTCCACATAAAAATTGATTGATTTGCACAAACATGTCTTTATGGTTTGATCCATTCAAAGGGTTGGAACGGAAAATCCAAAAACCAGCTAGCATTTGGACGGTACTGCTTCAAATCTCACATATTAGCTTGGACGGTATTTATTAGCAGCCTCTTGATTGGGAATATCTGAATAGTACGAATCATGCCTTGGATATTTTTATTTCAAGACAAAATTATTAAAATTAGACTCAGTCAACTAAGATATGTATCATCCATAGAGGGGATCTTTCAATCAAGACGATCCATCGATCTTAGACGAAGAAAAAAGTCTATTGATTTTATTTAGTTATTATATTAAACTTTAATTGACGATACGTTATTGGAGTATGTAGTAACAACCATTTCATCCAACATGCTAAGTTTTGAATTTTCAATTAATTTACATCTTTTATTAATGGAAATTTATTTGATGGAGTCCATCAAAACAAGCTCTGTAGGTTGATGTACATTTGATGTGTCATACACTAGATAAATCCAGCAATGCACAATCGAAGACTTCTAAGGTTTTAATCTTTTACCATAACCCCATAAATGTCAATCGTTAGATTGAGTTGGAATGGTTCCAATTATCAAATGAGTCTGTTGCATAGTTTTCACACAAGAAAATGAAAGTTCGACATACTAAAAGTGAAATTTACTATGCTTAGAAACGTAGCAGTGAAATTAGTAACTCGCCAACATAGATCAGCTTACAAGTTATTAAGTTACCAATAAAGTAGGAAAGTTGCTATTGAAAGTTAACTAGAAGTTAGTAACTTGTAACTATTATAACTAGATGACCAACATACGCCTGCTTTTTCATAACAAGTTACCCACAATTTGAGGAACTTACCAATGTCAAATAAATTCTAAATTAAAAAAACTCTGCCATTAAAGTTAGGATGTACAAGTGAAAATAGTAGCTGTGCTGACCTTAGTAAATACAAAAGAAGTATGAAATGTTTTGAAATTTATAAGCTTATTGAGGAAGTGGCAAAATAAAGCGAAATCTACCGATGAAATTAATTAGTGATTTAAGTAATTTTTCAACGGAAACTTGCTTTTGGTCTAATAAGTTACCAGTGGAGTAAGGAATTTACCGACTTGAAGTGTAATAGTAATTATCCTATTAACTTTATAGAAATTTACCGTTGGGCAGATGGATCGGCCACAAACTTTAAAACACTTAACATTCTTTCATTGGATATGCATATAGGAGTGATTGGTTCTCAGATGGGTTAGTTTCCAACCTAAACCTAGGAATTGATGGCGCATGATTCCAAAAGATTGATCCTGAAATAAGCCATTTTTCTTTTGTGTAAAAAATAAAATTTAGAAGTTGTACAATCGTACTACAAAAAAATAGTTAGTCAAGTGGTTATATTATTATTTTTTCTTGTGGAAGACCATGTTTTGATTCTCGATGGTTCGTTATCTCGTTGGTAAGTTACTAACTATTTCATTAGCCCGCTTGTAGATTTTTAAAGCACTTGTAATCTACTGATAGACATGAGTTGTAAAACCATTAGTTTGTTTACTAAATACTAATAAATTGAATTACCCGCCTGTAAGATTTTAAAACACTTGATAACCTAATATTAAATGGGGAAATGATCGAATCACTTTTTCAACAATAAGTTATAAACTACTTGCTGGACCCTTTAATAAAGACTTGTGTTATTTCTACCCCTTTATTGGCTTTGGATATGGGAATGGAGGAGGCAGGGGGTTCGAATCCCCATGTTTTCAAGGGGTTGGGATGAGCACAATTTAGCTTTAATTGTAGGTTTCAACTCCCACGCTTTGCAAGGAAGCATGGCAAAAAGTCTAAAAGTCTAAAAGTGAAATTACAGTAGGAGTAGGATCAACAAGAAAAAAAAATTCCTTATCACATTGATATAACTACATTATCCTTTATGAGTCCCACTCTTGATTTAATATTATTTATTTCCTTTTTTCCTCGTTTTTTGTTGTTTCAATTTTACTAGAGACAAAATCTCAAACAACATTTGTCAAGGTTAAATGTGAGACCCATTCTTGATTTAAGATTATTTCTTGCCTTTGTTTCTTTTTCTTTTTTTTGATCTTTTTCTTTTTCTTTCTCCATTTGGAATAAAATTGTTGTTCCTATTTTTCCACAAGAAATGTCCATTTGGTAAATAGCTAACGAACTATTGTGTCAATGATCTCTCTCTTCTTCTTTTTTGTCCTAAGAAACTATTGTTCAAAAAATAGCCTAAACATAAGTAAGATTAAAGGAATCATCTACCAGTTTTTGTACGCATTATAACATTAACATGTCATTACGTTGTAGTATGTGCATTCTTTTTATTTAGTGAATCTAGCAGTCCAAAAATCATTAAGTTTTCATGCCATCATTGCATCATGTTTTAAAAAATATTTTCAGAAAAAGTGAAAAAAATATGACAAAGTTAAGCACATAAAAAAGCATGTTCAAGTCTGTCCAAGCAAGCCCAAAAAGGACCTTGAAGTCGAATGTGCCCCTTCAATTACGGTAGATGTGCTTTTAAAGTCAAATGGCTTCCTTACAGCAATCTTCAGATTCCCACTGAGTCTTGTAGATATGCATTCAAAGTCGAATGTGCCCCTCCAACTCTTAAAATGACATGGTTCCCAAAATGCATATATGCAGATCTAGCCAAGTAGGCACAAAAGGTTCTTTGAAAAGAAGCCATGTATTTTTTATGGGATTAAGAACCGATAGATTTTCCTTACAATCTTTGAGTAAATTCTCATAATTTGTATTGAAAATCAAAATTGAGAAATTCATGATCATGAACATAGTCTATAGAAATAAAGTAAACAATTTGTAGATAAAACTAGCAGTTCTTTATTCTGATATATGATAGATGCTTGCTTAGATCACAACAATCGAGAATAAGTTAGGGAAAAAAAATGAAGGAAGTATTGAAATGTAATGGGTGTTGAAGGAGCGGCTAGGTGAAAAAAAGTTGTTCAAAAGTGATGTGCATAGTTTTTGTCTTTTAGAAAATTGAAACAAAAAAATAAGAAGGAAAAATGTGAGAAATAATTTTAAATCAAAAGTGGGATCTGCAAAAGGATAATTTAGTCAAATTAATATGATAAGGGGTTGTCAGAAGTCAATAAAGGGTGGAAATAGCATAAGCCTTAATAAAATATCAAAAAACTTGATAATCTGCCATCGCATACTAGTTAGATCAAAATGTCATTATTTCGTTGATAAGTTACAAGTTAAATAACAAGACTGGCTTATAAAATTTGAAGGTAACTGATAATCTACTATTGGTTATGGGGTAAAGAAATCATTATTTCATTGCCAAGTTATTAATTACTATACGGGACAATTGTAAAACCTTATAGCACTCGGTAATCTACTACTACATATCATATTTGAGGATGATAAAATTGCCATTTCGTTGATAAATTATTAATTAATTGATGGGGCTCATTCGTAAAATTTCCAAACAGTTGGTAATCTACTAGCCAATTAACGGGCCTCAATGGTCAAAATATAAAAGCGCATGATAATTTACTAGCGGATATTAGATTTGAGAATGCTAAAATCCTATATCATTGGTTAAGGAGAGAAGGATACTAGAAGTGTCATAAGTTGTGGATGGCACTCACTTTAATACCAAAAGTTTTTACTAGCCCAGTTAAGTGTCAAAATTGGAGAAAAATGATCACTTAAGTGCCTCTGACGAGAAATTCCTGTAAAAGAAATTACATGGCTTTAATAATTAAAAAATTTATATGACGTAGCATTTTTTTTTGGTATTGAAGTGTTCATTTTTTTATTAAGATTGGCACTAAAGTGATCACTTTTTACCAACAATTAGAACTGAAGTGATCATATTTTTTACAATGACTAGCATTGAAGTGATCGATTTTTAACTCACTACACAATATTGTTTTAGGCCTTTTATGTTGATTCAAACCTCTAGCGAGTCACGTCAGCTTAAGATATTAATAAAAAAATACCACATTAGATTTTCAGCCAAACAAATCGGAGTTGGCATTGAAAATATTATTTTTCAAAAATTTGGCATTTAAGTAATCCGGCGAAAACTTTTGGCACCAAAGTGAGCGCCGTACATAACTTATGGCACTTCAAATGTCCTTCTCCCATGGTTAAGTTACTAATAGTTGACTGGATAAAAAGTTCACCGATCAATTTTACTTACTAATAATAATATTGGAGATTTAATTGTACTAGCGCTTTTTTAATTTCAACAGAACTATTGACTCAGCCTAGCCTAGAAGCCATACGTATTCATTATACCGATAGTTGTTGGAGTCAATTCTACAGTTTACACAAAATTGGAGAACGGTTCAAAGTCAAACCAATGAAGTGATTTCAAATCTTGAATAGTAATCCTACCTGATAATCTTGCTCATTACACTTTGGTATGAAAAGTGCACCTATATATAGAGGTACCGTGTCATTATTATCTTTCACCGTTGGATTGAAATGTAACATATTTTAGCCATTAGGCAGATCTCAACTTAGATGGTTGTGCAATATCCGTATGTATGTTAACGGGCGAATTGCCTTTATTTCCCCACATAATGTCTGCTAATGTTGTGGTGCAGCAGGGAGAGAAGATTTAGTTTCTGAGCCGAAGAATATACATCCCTTGATCATCTTGCCCTAAACTATGTTGCAGTACACTAAGTTTTCTTCATGAAATACTCAAATCCTGACTCATGGCGTCACCATTGCTTCCTTCTTCGTGAACCTGATGGTTCCTCCGCTTGCAGAGATATGCCACTAGCAAACAAGCTGTGGAAATGGCGATGGTGAAAGCGTAGAGTCCCCAGAAGCTGTCGAGGCCCAACCTTGGTGTCTCACTGGTGTTGTTCCTCATCGTACACTTGCGAGGAAACCATTTGTCCTCTAACCTTTTAATCTCGCCACTCTCTGAAAGTTTCAAAATTGCCTCAGAGAATTTCGCAGTCAGTGGAGAGCCTTTCGGGAACACCTGCATTCACAGAGAACAGAGAACAAAGCCACTAGTATATGTCAGCACTGATTCTTTCCTTTTTGCCAATAATAACCCAAAATGGACTATATCATCTGAAACTTTATTCATTTTCTGGTTTCCGCCGTTGTTTACATCTCGTCCATGAACCTAGTAATACTTAATAAGCTTTAGAGGTCAGATGCACCGCCCTTGCTGCTAACCTGGGATTTGGATAGGTACTATGCTTCTGCGACTTGGTGTTTTGATGATATTGCACTAAGTCCCACTAGTAATCTTGTTCCTATTCTTCTATACCACTTTCATGAGCCTAAGCTCAAAACACATGGATCAAATGAAGTCCCTAAGAGGATTTCCCAAGTACTGGCTTCACAACCTCTATCTTACTCTGCTGGCAGTTGGTTGGATTCTCATGCTCCTTATTCTTTGTGGGCTAGCTTAAGGAGATGCTACACGCAAACATAGGATGCTATAAAATACCCTAAAAAATCGAGTTTATGTAGAATAACGGCAGATACTTACAAAGCCAAAACCGCCGAATCTGTAGTTCTCATGAGTGACAGCATATCCATAGCAATACTTAGCGAGGAAAGCTCTCTCATACGGGTATTCCAGAAAAAGAGCTCCAATGTTACCGCTTTTGAATTGACTTCCATATCTTGAGCTGTTCCTTAGACCGATAATAATGTCCTTAGAGAAATTTAGTGTATTCTTCAGATAGTCACAGACAAAAGAGACAGCGTCACAACCCACTCTTGCTTTGGAAATTCTAAGCCTTTCCATTTTGGTCACAGTCGGTTTAAGTTCTTGAAGAGTGAGCATTGTAGTGAGGCTAGCTGTGTAACTCTGTGTTGAGATCAATGTGACAAAGAACCAAATCACCAATACGATCCGCGTGAAGTTGTGGTTGATTCTCTCCCCTGCAAAGGGAATAACGTGCTTGGTTCCTTTTTTATTTCGGTTTGAAAATTTGGGCTTAAAAGAGTGTACATGGACTATAATCAACAGTGGGAAGTTACTTACTATGAGCATAAAAGAGAGATGAGAAAGTGAACCAAAGAGCGGTTGAGAGCTGACTAGTCCAAGAACCTCTGAACTCCGGATTGGTCGGATGCTCCAGGAACCAAACTACTAGCATTGTGTATACAAGGATGCCTCCAGAAGCAACCCACATGGTTGGAGTGAAAGGCTTCATGAAGATTAATGCCCTGTCTGACTCTATTTTTGCCGGAACTATCATTGAAAGCTGTGACTCTATAAATGGTTGTGTGAACTCCACATACCGCGAGCGATTAGCTAGAATAGTTATATCACCAACTGCAGCGTCGTAGGTCTTCCATCAATGTCACACCATGAACAACATTAAAATGATGCATTTTAGTAATTTACACCAAAACGACACCATCATCCGAGTGAAACATTACTGCTAAAATGTTGAGACTTTGATGGTCTAATAATGCAAAGCGATTCAATCTTGTGAGTCCCCTAGTGATCAAATCTAGCAAACAAGGATCTGTGTGAAATAAACCTGTTGGTTTTTGTAATGTGCACATGCTTTGATGGTATGTGTATCAGAGAAAGTATTAGTGGATATTCTAAAATGCAGTGAATAATCATTGAACAATCATTGAGGAACAGAGATGACGTGGTACCTTGTTATGAACTTTGTTAACCAAGTCCTCGTATGTTCCTTCATGAGGTGAAAATGTATAATTCAAACCATGAGGACGCGCCTTCTCGAAAATATCTATGCAAAACCCAACGTACGTGGCCTCCCCAGTTACATCGTCTATTTCCTCCTTCACAAATTTACCAAAAGGAGTTGTACGAGGAATTCCAATCACCATTTGCGGGATGTATTTTTGATGGGTCTTCAATTTGTCTGAATTTGCATAAGCACTTATCCTTTGACTTTGTTTCTGTGGAAAGCTCCTTGAAAAACCGAGGTTGGGAGACCAAAGCTGAAGCTCTCTACTTTCATTTCCATTGACACTTACAATTTGGAATTTCGCTTCACCTGTCAACTGCCCTTTCTCAAATTGTATTACCCCGCTCAAACCAATGAGTCGAACACTTGATATTCTGTCAAGCAAAAGCTCAGGGGTAATGTCATTAGTTGGCAAAGCATCTACGGCCTTTTTTACAGTCATGAGGGAATCGTATGCTCGACTAACTTCTATGCTTTGCTCAGAAATGAAGGTCTCTCCATGCTTTTGATGGAACTTATTCAAGAATTTAATCTTGAAGGCTCCAGACGCATGGTTTTCTGGACGGTAGGTGACTAATCCTATTGTGCCTTCCATGGTGGTTGAGATTATTGAACGGTCTACTGAAGCTAAGAGATTGTTGAATGGTTTCTCAGCAAATATCCATACTGAATTTCGATTGAAGAGTCCTATCTTCCTTGCTTCTTTGAGAAAATGGCCACTTGCACGAGATGATAACCCTAGGACAATAAATATTGGGGATGCCTTGCCCTTCAGTTTCACCAATTTCTCTTCAAAAGACTTTCCCACACTTGCCGAAGGTGAAAGTGCTTGAAGAATCACTTTGTCCTCTATCTTGGAGCCGATCTTGTCAAGCTCTTCAGATAAAGAATTTAACAGCTCAGAGTAGACAGTATCATATGCCTCCGCCTCATATATTATTGTGACTCTTAGTCTGTTGTAAGAACTAACAATATCTGCGATGCATCTAATTTGGTCGGATACATCAGTACTCATGCGAAAGAGTGAGGGCCACATGGTATGCACCATTAATGTTGGCGGTATGGGGTTTGCCGCGAAAGATATGACTGGTACCTGAGATTGATTGGCGATCTCGGCAACTAAAGTTGCTTCCTGCCATGTCTCTAAGCCAATGATAACTTGCACCTTCTTTCTTATCAGCTTTTCAGCTGTAAGAAAGAGTAAAAGTAGAATTAAACTAACAAATTTCAGGATTCAAGATAATGTTCATCACCGGTTTCATCTATTTATATCTCTTATTAACTGCTCTTGAATTCTCGGAAGAAATCAGTGCAGCGATATGTTCATTAAGAGATATATGTACGCGAGGAATAACATCACGTCTTTTTGTTAAACAATTGCTGACGGAAGCTTAAGCTTTCGAGGAGAGCAGATCTGCAGTGATTACTCTAAATGTGGCCTTTATGTTGAACTTTTTAAGATCTTTGCTACTTGGCATTACTTGCATAATAAAACGTGTTAAACTAATACGTAATGTTGAACTTTCTATGAACTTGCTTAATAAACTTGAAACAATTCAAAGGCACGAGTACTATGGGAATCGGTTTCCAACTTTCATTATGAGATCATTTTGTTATTCTAATCTCTCTATGGTGTGGAGTGTCTTTTAACTTGTAATTTTTTTTAAAAAAATTTATTAGAAAATTCAACATATAAAATTAAACTAATACATGGAGAGAAACTACTAATATGTAAGGTCGATGTAAAATTTTTAGAGATAAGTGATTTTCTAACACCCCTCTCACATGCGTGCAAACCAAACTATAAGAACTGCACATGGAATTGAAAAAAATGGAATATAATAAACTTAGGAGAAATCTCATGATGATACTAGAAAGTCAATCCAAAATATTAAACTATTAAGTGGAGGAAACTTACTGAATTTAAGGCCAATCAAAACTCATAAACAATGGGAAGACATTTAACAATTTTTTTTAATCTTGTGGTGCATACACTTTGACTTTCCTTCAATCTTAAGCGATTGAAATTTTCACCATATATTAACATATAATAGTTCATAATGTTTTAGAATTTGAATAATTTTAAGTTTTGATGGGATAGTAAATTTTTGCTTTTTAAAAGTCAAAAGAAATGAACTAGGACTTTCTATTTGGTCTTCATAGGGAAAAGCGTTAGAAAAATCATAAATATATTGCATACCAATTTAATCATAACCCTGTCAACCTAGAGTTAATTCAGTTTTTTCAGTTAATTTTGTCCAAATATTTCTACTGTGGACGTCAGTTAACTTACATGATACAACCGGCGTTGACATCAACATTTTTAATAATATTTTAGTAATTTTCTAATTTTTTCTTTTTTCTTTCTTTTTTTCCTTCTCTCCCTAGTTAACCATCAAGGGCTGGTCTCACTTAAACAAGTGTTGGCCTTATCCTAGCCTAGGCGAGGGTTGGCCTTGCCAGATTTGGTGAGGCCAACATTGCCTATTAGCCTCACCAAGAGTCACCTAGGTGAGGCCTCACTTTGGCCCAGGCAATGGCCAACGAGGCTACCTTGGCTTGGGCAACAACCTTGCCAAATTTAGCAAGGTTGACCCTCACCTAGGCTAAGACCTCAATGAGGCCAATCCTTGCCAGCCATTGGGGATAGAAAAAGAAAGAAAGTTGGAAATTTATTAAAATATTATTTAAAAATGTCTACATCAATATTGACTATATCACATAAGTTGGTCGACGTCTACATTAGTAATATTCAACCAAAATTAGCGAGAATGACTGAATTGGTTTTAGGTTAAAAAGTCCAGGATTAAATTGACACAGTTAAAATGTTTAGAATTAAATTAACACAAATATAATAGGTTTAGGACTTTTTTTATATTTGTCTTGTCTTCATACTTAAGTCCTCTGCTTGTCTATAGCGAAAAGCTCTTTTCTTTTCTTTAGGCATGAAATACGGACAAGGAGCATATGCCTTGTGAATTTAAGGAAAATATTTCTAGTTAATTGAAGTTTTTGTAGAATGACTTAACAAGATATTGGGCGTCTTACACACTCACCTGGATAAATTAAAGGTGTCATTTTGGGGTAACTATGGTCCGTAGCTTTTACTTTTGACTTTTTTCCAATCTTACATTATGCACCCTTTGATTTTTTTTTAATTCAACAAATTTTGAAACTTTCAGAAGCGAATTTATATTGAGTAGTAGATTTACCTATATTTTTTTTAAATTAAGATAATAATTTGAATATTGACGGGAAAATAACTAGTACTTGGCAAACAGAAACTTTATGCGAATGACTAACCTGCAGAAATTGCTCCAAGGGCGTTTGCGCGAGAGTTCACATAATGTGGCTTTATGTAATAACATCCTGATGCGATGTTGTTGGTGTCTTGGCATGCTATTTCTATCGCCATGCGCATTTGGTCGCCAAGACTTGAGTCAAAATCGAGGATCACACCGACTTCAAATGCTTTCCTGCGATCTGTGCATTCCGTCGCTGCCCAGGAGATGCTAGGGATGAGGAGCAACAAGAGCAATAGAAAGAGTTTCGAGATGGCCGAAATGGGTCTTGTACTGTTTCTGCTAAATGAGCTCTGGAAAGATCTCATATTGCTTTGTGTTGATCATATAAGGGTGCCAATTTACAGTTCCTACTTATTTATAGGAGAGAGAGAGAGAGAGAGAGAGAGAGAGAGTTGAATGAGTAGGTGGTGGGAAGTGATTTTCCAAGAAAAGAGGATGCGGAAATGGCTGCATGCAATGTACGGGCACGTAAAGGTCAAGTCAGTTGGTCTTTCTTGGACTGGGAAGAAAGACTAAATAACAGCACCCCGCGGAGGGCGGCGGAGGGAGTACTAGCTGTGACACTCTCGATGATGTCAGGATTTGTGCTTGTCTTGCTGCAAGGTATTGTCTGTTTTAACTTCCGCATCAACAAAGTGCTCTCATAAGTTGAGGGATGAGTCCTTTTAGAAGTTTAGACCATCCTTTTTGATTGGAGGATGTGTTAAGGGATCGATGAATTCCATGTTGATTGAGAGTAAGGGCTCGCCACTTCTCTCACAAGGGCCCTTCGAGGCACACTGGCCAAGGCCAAAATTTCGCATGACGAGGTGCACACAAACCCTAATATTAATGATAGTGATATAAATCTCAACCGTCATGTCTAGTAAGATCGTATGAAAGATTAACACACATAAAATTTGAGGTTAATATCACGCAAAACTTTAAAGTGATATATTTGTGACAAGTTTATCTTAAATTAATTTTTTATTACAAAAACCATAAATTAGTATATTTATAATAAATTTATCCTTAATTAGTTTCCATTAAATTTTATTATCAAATTGTTAAATTAAATGACATGGATACTTGAATAATTGACAATATTATAACATAACTTCTTCAATATTCGACTTCTAAATCTATTTGTGTTGAGGTCAAAATGCAAGCATGCCATGTTTGTTAATATATATTTAAATCATCATATATCCGATGCATTTCACTTGAAACTCATGATATCTGACATCCGATGGCGCAAATGCTTTCGAATGCATATATTCCCTTCAAGTGGTAATCATCCATTACGTAAGGCTTCTAAAATTCTCGTGGAATTTGAGGATAAGACCAAGTACTTGTTTGATTTTATGACCCTAAAGATTCCATTTGCCCTAAATTTTTCAAAGTACACGGAGTCTCCCCATCCTAGAGCTTCGTTCACGTTAGGAAGATTTGGTTCCAACTTTTCAAAGATGGTACCTTGATGCTATATTTTTATATTCATCGGTCGGTCCTGTCAAATTCAACTCTCTTGTATATCAAAGTAGGTACATTGACTCACCATTGACTCCATTTAAAAAAGGGTATCTCTTTGAACCGTGTTCTCAAAAGTAGACTTTTTGTTTTCCTTTCGTTTTCAAGCTTTTGGCAGCATTACATTTCATTTGAATTTTGGTAATAGGCACACTTGTAAATACTTCAATTAAAAAAAATTGTCATTTTGAATGCATCGTCTCGTGTTATGTTGCGGTGAATTGAAAATTAAAAATTTCTTTATTCAATATGACTAACTAATGCTTAGGGAGTACTTGTTAATAAGACTCTTTTTCATTTTTTATGTATATATCTCTAAAAAGATATGACTCGACAATTTTGGGATTCAAACTAGAGATAGTGACACCGGTGGTCCTTGAGCTTTTTCTCATTGTTTGATATCATCCTTAAATCTTTTTTTATTTGTTCAATATCGTCCCTTAACTTCAATTTTTGTTCAATGTGGTCATTTCATTAAAGATCTAATGAAATTTGTTGATGGTAGCCTTTAAAGTTACCATTCAACCTGGAACTATATTTGTTTTGTTCAATTTCATCCTTAAACTATTATAAATTTTGTTTGTTTCATAAAATGAATGATTTGAAAAATATTTTTCTAAAATTAATTGTCTGTATCATTTAAAATAATTAGTTAATGAAAAATATTTCTATTATTAATAACAATTTATGCCTAATTAGTTTCGTGAATGATAAAAATATTTTTTATTTATTTTTATGAGTAATACAAACAATTGTTTTTAAAAAAATATTTTCCAAACCATTCGTTTTCTACAAAACAAATGCACCCATAATTTGATTCCTTCTCTCTCGTAGCCTTTGCTTAAGCATGATGAGGGTCATCAAATATTGTAAAAGATAAATCTTGACAACAATTATTTTGAACTAGTAATTTTCAATATAACCCTTGACAAGATATAAATACTCAGTTAAGGAGAGAATTATTAAAAAAGTCATAAACTTTTATAAACTTTTTTTATGCTAATTAAGTTTCAAAAACTTTTTGCAATTGTATCGATTTAGTTCATCTAGCAAATTTTAATCGGTGAGCATTGATGTGAACGCCAGCTGTTCGACTAATATTGATGTGGACAAATTTTAATAATATTTTATCTTTTTTTAATTTTTGTTCTTTTTCCCTTTTTTTTTCCTTATTTACTTTTTTCCCCATAGTGGCTTGTTGGCCACTGGCTAGGGCCATAAAGTTGTCACTCACTGCCAACAAGGGTCGTAGGTCTTCTCTAGCCTTGATTGGCCTAGGGCCACAAGCAAGGTGTCTTTGCTCAAATCTAGGGGAGGCCAACTTTGCCTATAGCTGTCGTGACCATAGTCGCCTTTGCTTGCGACCGGCAAGGCCATGACAAAGGCAGCCATGGCCTTGCCCATAGATGAGTAAAGCCACCTTGCCTGTGGGCCTTAGGGCTCTCCCAAATGTGGGCAAGACTGAGTGAGGGTCATAACCCTCGCTAGTGGCTGACGAGGCTTTGAGTCCCTTGACTTGTGGCTGGTGAGACTCACCAACATTATGGGGAAAAAAGGGAAAAGAAGGAAGAAAAAAAAAAAAGAAAGGGAAAAAGAAAAAAATTCAAAAAAATAAAACATTATTACAATTTATTAATGTCAGCACTGACAAACTAAAATTTGTCGGATAGATTGAATTTGTATAATTATGACAATTTTAGGATTGAATTAACCAAAAATTCTTAGCACAATTGTAATAGATTTATGAATTTTTTGGTAATTTTCTCATCGATTATGTGTTTATATAAGTCTAGTAGTGATGAATATGAACATGTCAGATATGACTTGACTTTTTACGAGTTTATAGTGCACTTGGAGTCATTTAATTAAGCATTTTTAATTGTTCATTGTGTCAACGCAACATGCTTTTTTACGTCTAGAAACTCCTAAAACATGTAAACACAAGTAACAATTTCTATATACGAGAAGTCATCTCTTAAATGTTTTGTGTTGTGTATACATTTAATTATCGTGTTACATTTGGGTTTTAATGTTGTAACATAATTAAATCTAAATTTCACATTGCTCAATTGCAAGAGAATATTAAAAAACAATGCCTTGACCAAATTGAATAACTAAATAAAGTATGGGGACCAATTGAACAAGAATAATGACAAGTCATACTTGAATAAAGTAAAGTAAAAAAAATGAAATCTATAAAAGAAAAGTAAGGATCCTCATCAGCCTATTCAGCCGATGACTTTAACAGGAGGACCGCATCGAATCACTTTTTAAAAGTTTTGTGACAACATTGAAAAAAGAAGAAGCGTTTAAAGATGAAATTGAAGAATGAGCAAAAATTCAAGGATTATAGGCGTCGTTAACCCTACAAACAAATACTACACATCACGGCTTGACTTATACCAAAATAACATATAATCTCGAACCCTTGAGTTTATGTTAATTGTCCTTCGTGCTAAAAATAGGTTCTCTAATTTTATGCACTGAAGACATTCATACAATGAACAAAGGTGGTAACTTCAGACAATATTTAGAATGCAATCGGATCTAACTCTAAATTAGCGGTTTTGTATGCGGTCTATTTTAGGATCGTGTCAACTCGCTAAATACTATTGAATAAAAAAAATCGCTAATTACTTGATAAACAGTTAGTGTTTTGAGTCAAATTTATATATTAGAAATTGACCAGTGCAATTTTTACAATAAAAACACTAGGATTAAATTCTAATATACACGTGTATAACAAGATAATAGTGCATCGTCTATTAATATATCCAGATGTATATAATATATATTCTAATCCCATCTCCTTGAAATCAGCCGCTAAGCTGTTTTCAAATCTCTCTCTTTGTTGGCAATTTGTGATAACCTTTCTTTTTTCCTGTTTTTTCTAATTTTTTGTTCTTGAGAATAGATTTGAAACATAAATCCTTTTGATAAGGTCATTTCATTTTTCTAATTTCCAAGACAAATATTTAGTTAAGAAATAAGTCTAGAACATAAACAAGTAATAAAAATTTTCTACTTTTCTAATTCTGGAACAAAAACAAATTAAAAAACTCTTTTTATTGCTTGCCCTCATCCTTGCAATCGATCATCTCACCTATTGTCACCTATTGCTGGTTGACATACGATATCCACATGGACCCTTCAATCAAATGATTAAGGATGTTTTATTTCACAAAAGAGTGGAGCACAATAAAAAGAGTACAGGAAGGAAATATTTAAGAAATCCTATCAATGAATTTATGTTTCGATAACAGAAATTTTGTCCATTATCAAATGCATATTTTTATTCAGAAATTCGTTTAATTTATTGAAATTTTTCTTATTACAAATTGCTTTAGGAACAGGAGACTTAGCATTTGCCTCCTAATAGATTCAAGTAGCCAAACAAATATTAGAGTGACCTGCTTTTGGTAACCCTGTCTTAGCATGTAGGAGTTTCACATTAGCAATCGGATGAGCGAGTGGGGATTTCGAACCTACGACGGAACAATATTCAGTTCCGAGTCTTGTCTACATGCTCGTGTCCGACCGACACCGCTTGAGGTGGACCGAGTAGCGGGAAAACGTTGTTCTCCCCTTCAAAACCCCCGGCTGAAGACGACCAAAGCTTGAAATTTGGAGGAGCGAGATGTCGCAATTCTGGAAGCCGGGGACCGAGAAGCCTCGACTGATTGACGACGAAGAAGGCGGCGTCCTCTTCCTCTCGGCTTCTGCCTCTTCTTCGTCCTCTTCCGGGTACGTCCCTCCTCGCAATTTTTCGTTTCGAATCACCCGCGTATTGGGTGTTCGTTGATATGCGCAAAAGAGTGGGGAAAAAGAAGTGTTGACGATGATTTTTGTGTTGTTATGCTTGCTTGTGCCTAGATATGGGTATGCTAGTTTCGAGAAGCAGAGGCAGAGGCTTCCTGTCTACAAGTACAGGACCGCCATTCTCTATTTGGTGGAGACTCATGCGACCACCATCGTAGTTGGGGAAACGGGTAGTGGCAAGACCACTCAGATTCCACAGGTTTGTGTTTTTCTTGATTGGGGTCGATTCGCTTTGTGTTCTTTATGCTTCTCTGGAGGTCAGACAGCCCAAATTGGAGGAAGCAGAATTGGTTACAATGAGATGGAGGTGTAGTTTTATTTGATGCAAGTCACAGAGACACTCCTTGGAGATAGTACGGGCAAGGTTTTATAGCTGTCAGAACCGAATTTACTCTGGGAAACACTAGGGAATGCAATTTCAATATAAATTCTCTTCAGTTGTTTCCAATTTTTTGTTCCTTTGTTCTCCATTTGACCACCCTTTTCTGTGTCTGCTCTGTCATCTTTATGGCCTTTGTTTGCTGTCTATGAAACTGTGAGATTGGTCTTAAAAGGTGATGCAGAATGTTGCCCTATGTCCTTGCTTTTGGTAGTAGGCACCCCATATAGCTGTGTAGCCTCCATATGGTTGTTTATTGGGAGTAGCATTGTTAAAATTTCTGGTCACTTTACAATTATTGTTTGGAATGCTTTCCCTTGGCATACTTGGAGAGTGAGAAATGATGTCTTATGTATGAATGTATATTTTGATGTAAATATGTACAGATGGTGTCCTGGATGGAATCTGAGTGTTGGGAAAATAATAGAAAATAGGGTGTACATATATGGAGAGGAGGGAAAACATTGAGATTGATAGTATTCTTTGCAAGAATTGGAACATTGTAAGGTACAAGTTTGTTCATGGGGTTGGTAACAGGATTGACACTCCCACTATTGGAGCAAATAAAGGATTTACTTTGCCTGTAATGTCAGGGTGGTGCTTTCATGAAATTTTATAAAGGAATCATTTAATAAAAGTTGTCTGAGCTTTATGTTCTGTCGGTGTCGGAGATATTTGTGGTATTTGTAGGTTGAATAGTTAAATCCTTGAAGCATTGGTGATTAGATTCATTATCCATTTAGAGTGAAGCTGGTTTTGTGGTTTTCAGAGCCAATAATTTATGGATTTTGTTTGTCATGCCTGTGCTTCTTGAATGAGAACAAAACTCGAGACTCGTAGTTTGCTTTAATGTTGTCAGCCACCATGGTATTAAAAGAGAATGTGTGTGGCCGCTCAACAATGATAGCCTTATTTCATCGTTCCATTTCCTTTCTAAGTTAGTCCCTTGTTATCTTATATGGAACCTTCTCATCCTTTGATTGTGAAATGCTTAAAAGTTTGATGATTGTGGTTTACTTTGGTAAATGCAGTATCTCAAAGAAGCAGGTTGGGCTGATGGTGGGCGTTTAATAGCTTGCACACAGCCGAGACGACTTGCTGTCCAGGTCATAAATTAAGTTGCACTATAATGGTGCATCTGCTCACTATAATGCTTGTTCATTGCCACTTCCAAGACTAACTATTACTGGTCAAAAAGAAAGCCTACTTTGTATTGGATTTGAGTTTTCACTTGTCCACTTCATGTGCTAAATTTATTATATTAAACTGTCTGCATTGCGGATTCTAAATTGCAGGATCAATATTTAACAATCATGCTCTGTACTAAAGTCAGCATTTTTGGACTTGTCTGCCTACTGTATGAGATTGAATAACCCACAATTTTAGACTATATTTTAGGCTTGCTTATCTATAGCCCGATCACTATTAGCATTAGTCCTTTTATGCTGTTAAGCTTCAAATATTTGGTGACAGGCAGTTGCATCAAGAGTTGCCGAAGAAATGGGAGTCAAGCTTGGAGAGGAAGTTGGCTACACAATACGGTTTGAAGATGCTACCAGTACAGTTAGTTTTCTGCTTTCCCCGTGGCTGAGTTATCTTTTGAGTAGTTGTGCTTTACCTGTTATAGGATCATGCAGAATTTAGAAAAATTGTTTCTTGAGCCTGGTTTGACTTAAAAATGTTAATTTCTGCTTGAATATACTATTTTTTGGTGACATTCTTTTTTTTTTCATTTGGCACAGGGAACCCTGATCAAGTTTCTCACAGATGGGGTGCTACTCAGGGAAATGATGGATGATCCACTTTTGACTAAGTATAGGTACCATCTTTGAATTGCCATCTCATGTCTTCCCCCCCCCCCCTTCTCTCTCTCTCTCTCGTATTTGTGCATGCGACCACACTCAAGAAGAAGCATCTGTGTATGCAGAAATCCATATGCACATAGAGATCACTTTGAACTCTGTGCTTCCTGTCTACTGCTCCTTTTCTCTGTTCATGTGATGCCAGCTTAAGTATTACTCTTTCCTTTACATGATTAATCATAGCATGCTCAGTGTTTATTGGTCTAGTGGAGATGGATGTGAGTTTCTAAAGACTGAGTTTTCTACTTTGGCAACTCAATGTGGTTATGTTAAACTATAAGTTTCCGGGGGGTCAAATGTTCATTGGTACTTTGCTTTATACAGAGTTAAATGGTTGGGAGTTTCCTTTATTGACTGCTTTCTATCTCTTCCGTATTCTGCTAAAGTTTGTTGGTCAAGATAAGATTGCATGCCATCCACCCAATAGCTAGAGCTTTAGCTTTAAATCTTTTACAACATCTTGGGAAATTTCTCCCCTCACTCTTCCTCTCTAAAGCAAGTTGGCTTCTTCAGATTCCTTACAGAATTTTCTTTTCTGTTGGACCACTGCTTGATTTAAAATTCTTACTATCAATGTTGTCAGAAAGCAAAATTATATAATCTGGCATTGTTGTTGTATGTGCAAACATGTAGGCAAATCTGTTGATGTTCTTTTTCTTCATTATGACTTCACTTTGAAACTGTTTAATATTATCTTCAAAATTCTCTAGGGTTGTGCATAGAAATGCGATTCAGTTATTTCACTAATAAAAAGCCTTTGTGGTTGATTCAAGCTCAAAATAAATCTTGTAGGAAGGCACTGGTTTGTGTTACATGGCACTTTTGTAAGAAAATATTGTTTGAAGGATTTGAAGCTTCTGGTTCTGCTATTTTGTATCTTTTATTTGTCCCTTGTTCATCTTGCTCCAGTCGTGTCTTATTTTATTCAAAAGAAATCTGGTGGTAATTTCGTCTTATTTTATTCTTCCTTTCCTCTTTATTAAGTTGACTGTTCTGATGTACTAGGATTATCTTTCTAGTATAGTCTTTTATGACTTATCAATATAAAGGAGGACTGCTTATGGCTAGATGTGTCACCTTGAATATCTGCAATAAACCCACAAGTCTACCTGCAGTGTAGCTTTTGGTTTTTGCACACACCTATGCACACACAAGCTTGTCCACAGAGTAGATTACTTCCTATTAAGAATGATTGCTTGAATATTTTGAAGCAAAATTCTGCATTGCCAAATAATTTCTGTTTTGGTGGATCTAGATTGTCTGACATCAGAAGTGAGATGGGTGCAACACTGCTATATTAGGGTGACTGTTATCATCAAACAGATGTTTACTTAGCTTAGCACTGATTATATTGAAAACTAGTAGCTCTTTTTGATGCAATCTTAGAGAGAGACCCCAATGGATGATCAAGTAGGAGGGTTTCAGTGGATTGAAGGAAAAGAATATGAATACTAAGACTTGTCAGAGGTGAAAAATGTAAACAAATATATGGCATGACTTTACTTACTCTCCGATATTTGAATATTCTAAAAACTTGGGATTTTGGTTTCAAAATTATCTTATATTGTCTGACCTTTTGCCTGTTTATACTTAGATTAATTTCTGTTGTTAACTGTGCTTATGAGGCAATTGATAATATATTCTATTATCATCTGTTGTGAAAACAGTGTCATAATGGTGGATGAGGCCCATGAAAGATCTATTTCAACTGATATCCTACTGGGTCTTCTGAAGAAGGTATTATTTTGTACAACCAGGACATTTTGTGTTGGTTGTAATAAAGCTATCTTTAGCTGTATTTTACTTGCTTTTCAGGAAGCAATTTCAGAATTTTGGTTTTTCTAGTTTAGACTAATTTCTAGTTCTGAAACTTTAGATTCAACGACGTCGACCTGAATTGCGGTTGATCATATCCTCGGCCACTATTGAAGCTAAATCTATGTCTGCTTTCTTCCAAATCAGGTTTTCTTCAACACATTAACGTGCCCTTGGATTAAGTTTTGTCTGATTTTGGTTGGTTGTGTTTCTGTTTTAATGTTTTTTTGACATGCAAGCTTGAATGGATGTGAAAATTCATTTAATATTGCAATCGAGAAGAAATAATAATTCATTTGGAAGTGCTTTTCATTTGATGTGCTCTGCATTCATAAGTCTTTTTAATGCTGCACTGATCTTGACAAACTGGCTCCTGTTTAGCTCTAGTTGGACATGTCTATGATCTCTGATCATGATTAGGCCAAATCAGAGCTCTTTGATGTGTTGTCCAAACTGGGATAGTTTGATTGCGAGTCACAATTGAAGAATAAGCTGCAAAAGTAGACGCTGACTTGGGCTTCAAGCTTGAAATCTAGTCTGCATAACCCTGCTCAAATTGAAGCTCAAAGACTGCATATTTAGTGATTTCTAGTTTTCTTGTTATGTATTTGAATATTAATGGGTTCCTGTTCTTTTGATTCGAATGGTTGTTAGTCACTTTTTTTATTTTTGCTGGTTTTGGATTTTACTAAAAGAGTAGTGTCACCCTTGAGCAGTCTGATGATCATTCTGTGATTGGAAAGTAGGTTTTGATTCTTTTTTAGAATTTATGCCAGTTGGGATAGATTATACCAGGGTCACTCATTGAATTTTAGTTTTTTTTTTTCCAAAATATCATGAAAGGGCTATTGCCTCAAACTTAGTTTTCCATTGAAGTTTTAAAGTTGAATATGGCTGTTGTCTTCTGTATGTTGTAATCTGGCAGAAAGCGTCGAGGACTACAAGGTGCAGAACCTGCATTGGCTATGGAACCTGCAATTCTCTCGGTTGAGGTGCTAAAACCTCTCTCTCTCTCTCCCCCCCCCCACTGAAAGAGACGGTGTGCAAGTGGGCACAAATCTCAAGCTGTTGCAGTTGCTATGCATGAACAACTTACGAATTGATATGATTTTCAGGGTAGAGGTTTTAATGTGCAAATTCATTATGTTGAGGATCCTGTGTCGGACTATATCCAGGCTGCTGTTTCAACAGTGTTGTTGATTCATGACAAGGTAAATGCTTTCACATCTTTCTGCTGTATGATAATCTTGTGATCAAATCTATGCTTTTAGGTCGTACTTGTTACTTTTCTATGTTCCCCTCTGATATTAACAGCCAATTGCCAAAAGAAGGCACGGGACTTATTCCCTTTGGACATAAATAACCCACTTTTTGAATAATAAAAAAAGAAGCACGAACTTTTGCTTGAGGGAGAAAAATGTCCATAAGCTTGTACTCTTGAGACAGAAATAACCTCCATAAACTTGTCCATAAAAACATGAACTTTTACTCTAGGACAAAAATATCCACCGTTTTGACTTTTCTGTCTAAAAAAGTGTCTTTTTTTTTTTGCATCTGATGTTGCTAATTGGTTGTGACATGACATGTCAGTTGAGCCATAACAACGCTGTTTTTACTTTGTTTATAATGGAATATTTGCTCAATTAGCTTTAACATTGTAGAAATTGATATAGAACAAAAGAGAAGTGCGTACAAACTGATTAGGGTTTGCCTCTCCTCCTACTTTAATTATTAATTTAATAACACTTAGTGACCATAATAATCCTCTCACACTTTAACACTCCCTCTCAAGTTGGAACATAGATATTGAGTATACCCAGTTTGTTACAAATATACTCAACCTTACTAATCTCTAAAGACTTGTTGAAAATATTAACTAGCTGTCCATTGATCCTAACATGACTCATAGAATTAACTTCAATGTGAAACTTTTCACAGAAAAAAGTGACAATCAACTTCAATATGCTTGGTATGCTTGTGGAAATACTGGATTTGCAGCAATATGGATAGCTGGCTAATTATTACACCACAACTCCATTGGCGCAAGATCGTTGAATCCAATTTCAACTACTAGCTTGAGCCATAGCTTTGTATTCTGATTCTGCACTGGATCTAGCCACAACAATTTGCTTCTTACTCATCCAAGATACTAGGTTTCCTCCCACAAAGGTGCAGTAATGTGATGTAGACCTCCTATTTTAGGAGACCCTGCCTAATCAGCATCCAAAAACACTTCCACACTTCCGTGACCATGATCACTATAGAAGAGACCACGACCTAGAGCTTTCTTCAAGTATCTCAAAATTTTGACTACAGCA
Source organism: Angophora floribunda (assembly GCA_014182895.1). Lineage (NCBI taxonomy): Eukaryota > Viridiplantae > Streptophyta > Magnoliopsida > Myrtales > Myrtaceae > Angophora > Angophora floribunda. The sequence goes on along the minus strand of CM024709.1, from coordinate 32,126,847 downwards.
TCCCAACGAGAGGTATGGGGGGAAGACATAAATTGACTCACAACACTCACAGGAAAGGAAATATCAAGTCGAGTGACAATTGGATAATTTAATTTTTCAACAAGTCTTCGATACTTCTTTGAATCGTCTAACAACTCACCATCCTCTGCCATCAATTTCGAGCCAGCTTCCATGGGTGTATCTAGTGGTTTAGCTCTTAGTATAACTGTCTCTCTATGCAAATCCAAAACATTCTTTCTTTGGGAGATATGAATACCTTGCTTCGCCTGTGCCACTTTGATACCCAATAAATATCTAATTGTTTGAAACCACTGTTACAAATATAGTTTCAAATCATCAATCCCCACAGAATCATCTCCAGTTATGACAATATCATCCATATAAACTACAAGAAATATCCAACTAGCTCTAGAAACTTGGTCAAACATAAAATGATCTCCACTACATCTAAACAGTCCAAATTGGAGCACCACATCAGTAAACCTCCCAAACTTGGGAGACTGCTTCAAACCACATAAAGATTTCTTCAAACGGTAGACATGACCAAACTCCCCCTAGGCAACAAACCCATGTGGTTGTTCCATACACACCTTTTCATGTAAATTGCCATGAAGAAAAGGCATACATCAAGCTGAAAAAAAGGCCAACAAGCAGAAGCAGCCAAAGAAAGTTAAAAGGGAACATAGGTCATCTTAGCCACTAGAGAGAGAGTATCGCCATAATCTACCCCATAAACCTGTGCATAGTTCTTAGCAACCAATTTACCTTGAGGTGAGCAAGAGAACCATTTGGATTAACCTTGACAGTAAACACGCACTCACATCCAATGGCAGTCGTCCCCGCAGGTAGAGGAAGAAAATCCCAAGTCTAGTTTTGATTGAATGCTAATAGTTCCCCCTCCATAGCTGTCCTCCAACTTGGACTTGATAATGCTTCAGGAATGGTTTTAGGAATAGGATGTGTATCAGTGGTGACCGTACTAGCCCGAAAAGGGGCAGACAGACCAGTATAGGAGGCAAATTGTGCTATAGGGTGCTGGGTACAACTACGAACTCCTTGGCAACGTGTAATAGGGTTATCAAGGTTAGCGTGTGACAGGCTTACCTCAGACTCAGAGGACAAAGAAGACGAAACAGGTGGAGTTACATTTGTAGAGGGCTCTACATGTTGACGATGATGTCTACTATATACATACTGGATGGGTAGAGGAATTGGTGGAGAATCCGAAGTGGATTTCACAATGACATATGTAAAGGAATCATCATCCACCATAAGAGGCTCCATTGGTTCATAAGAATAAACAGTATACTCAAAGAAGGAAACATCTGCAATGGTAAAATACTTATGCAAAGAAGGACAGTGACAATGGTAACCCTTCTGTGTACAAGAATACCCCACAAAAAAGCATTTGACAGATCGAGGTCTAGTTCAGAAAGTCCTGGACAATGGTCATGAATATAGCAGACAACCAAATATACGGGGTGGTAAATGAAATAATGATTTAGAATGAAAAAGAAGAGAGTGTGGAGTTGCACCCTTAAGAATAGAGGATGGCATGCGGTTAATAAGATTACCTGCAATCATAACAGCGTCGGCCCAAAAATATTTGTCTACCTTTATATCAAACATCAATGATTGGGCAACATCTAACAAGGACAGTTCTTACGGAGAGATGGAGTAGAAACTTGTTCCGGAATAGACCCAAACGTAGAGTGTGAGTTTGGGATTGAAGGAGCATGAACTGATTCATCAGAAACTGATTTGTTAGGAGCTGATTGGTCAAGAGTTGATTGAATAGAGACTACTTGATTAGAAGTGGGAGCTCGAATTGGAGAATTATTAGGAGGTAAGTCAAGATTAAGGCTGTCAAAGTCTTCATCTTTCACTAATAATTTCTCCCCCTGAATATTAGATTGTAGAAAGTAAGGTTTGTTTTCTACAAATGTAACATCAGCTGATATGTAGGTCTTTCGAGAAGGAGGATGGTAACATTTATACCCCTTTTGTGTGGAGGAGTAACCTAGAAAGACACACTTGATTGCTCTAGGATCTAGTTTCCCCCTCTGCTGATTATGAACATGTACAAATGAGGTGCAACCGAAGACTCTAGGTGTGAGATTATTTGTTGTCCTGAAATGGGGATAAAAGCTGGAAAGAACAGCCATAGGAGTTTTAAAATCTAATACTCTTGATGGTAGTCTATTGATCATGTATGTAGATGTAAGGACAGTTTCCCCTCAATATGATTTAGGAACATTTCCATGAAACAACAATGCTCGAGTAGTGTTAAGCAAATGACCATTTTTCCTTTCAGCCACCCCATTTTGTTGTGGTGTGTTTACACAAGATGACTCATGAATGATTCCTTCCCTTTGGAAATAGGTTGACAAGATTTGGTTAAAGTAGTCTCTAGCATTATTTGATCTAAAGCTCTTAATTTTAACTCCAAATTGATTTTGAACCATGGAATTGAAATTAGGAACAATACTACTTACATTAGATTTGTGTTTGAGTAAGAATATCCATGTGACCCTAGTGCAATCATCAATTAGAGAAATAAACCATCGAGCCCCTGAGATATTTGGAATTGTGGAGGGTCCCCAAATGTCACTGTGAATCAAATCAAAAGGATGATAACTTCTTTTGTTGTTTATAGGAAAAGATACACGGGTGTACTTAGCAAATTCACAAGTGTCACATTGGAATTCACTCATATCTAATCCTTTAAACAAAGAAGGAAACATGACATTTAAAACACGAAAAGATGGATGACCAAAACGAAAATGATAAAGCCAAATGACATCCTTATTTGAAGTACTAAGAAATGACAAGGGTGAATTGTTCATGACTTTCTTTGAAATCCTCGGTGTTTCAAGATAGTACAACCCATTCTTTTCCTTAGCAAGTCCAATCTTCCTCTCCGAATCCTGTTCCTGAAAAACACAGTAGGTAGGGTAAAAAATTGCATGACATTTAAGATCTTTGGTGAGCTTTTGTATGGAGACAAGATTGGCTGATAGTTTCGGCACATAAAGGACACCTTTGAGAGTGAGAATGGGTGTAATATGACTATCACCAATTCTTGCAACAGTGGCCAGGGAACCGTTTGCCACCGCTGTTTTTCTATTGCTTAGACATGGGATATAGGTACTAAAAAATTGTGAAGTATGAGTCATGTAGTTAGAAGCACCTGAGTCTATTATCCAAGGTTCACTCAAAAATGTTTATGAGGCATTTAGACCAAAAGAAAATGGAGGCTTACCTGAGAGTGCCAATGAACATGCACCGGAGGGTTTTTCAAGAGACCTTAAAAGGCCTCTGATTCTTTCTATTTCCTCATTGTTGAAGGATTCTTTCCCTTGTCCTTCACTATAATTGATCTGCTGGCTGGTCTGTTCAGTTAAATGAGCCTGGGGCCTTTGCTGTCCTCCTCTATTTCCCCACTCTCGGCTTGAGATTGCTGGTTTGCCATTCAATTTCCAGCAACGTTCCTTTGTATGCCTTGGCTTTTTACAGTAGGTACACCACATACTGTCTTGATTATCCCTCCATGTTGGTTTTGAAGCATCCGTCTTTCCTTTTTCTTGTGTTGATGCATTGTGAGCTATTAATGCTGAACCTTCCATAGCTTGAGGCTCTAGCATTATTCCTCTTCAACTTTCTTCTACTCGGATTAGAGAGATTGTCTCTTCTAAAGAAGGGATTTCTTCCTTGCCAAGTATTTGAATTCTGACTTGATCAAATTCAGAATTAAGACTTGCCAAGAAATCATATACTCTATCCTTTTCAATGAAGGTCTTTAGAATAGCAGCATCATCCACGCACCTCATCTCAAATACTCGACAATGATCGAGTTCTTGCCATAGATTTTGAAGGGAATTGGCATATTCCGTCACAGTTTTGTTTCCTTGTTTTGTTGCACTGGTTTTTACCTTGATTTCATACACTTGTGCTGCATCTCGAGCCTTTGAATAAGTCCTGCAAACAGAATCCCAAATCTCCTTTGCAGTTTTGAGAAACATACATGTATCACTTATGGCCGGATCCATCGAATCCCATAGCCATGACATGATCATTGAATCTGCTTCATCCCATGCGTTGAACTTGGGATCTTCTGGTTTTGGACCCGTTCCGAGAAGATGGCTGAGTCTCCCTTTACCCTTCAGGTAGGTTTTGACGAACTGTGACCATTTGAGATAATTCTTCTCATTCAGCCTATATGTTGCCCTCACATTTTGTAGATCTCCAGTCATATGGGTGGTGTTGGCCTCCTCAGTTTGACCCGAGGAAACTCCCTTCAGTTTTGTCTCAAACATCGATATTTCTAAGCACAAGGAAAGTACTTGGAAAGGAAGAGCAAAACAAAATAAATAAAGGCTGCAAGTGAATGAGGTTTTAGGGCCGAAAACTGAGATAGGATTAGAGGCGAAGTGAGAAAAATTGTAGCTGAAGGGATCACAACAATGAAGGTTGCGATCAGATTCCAAAAAAAAATCCAGCAATGAAGGCAGTGATTGGAAGATTATTGCAACAATGAAGGATGCATTGCAACACTATCCCAGAAAATGAGCCTGATGCTCTGATACCATGAAGAATTTAGAGAAAAGAATTGTGATAATTCTCTGTGTAATTTTTACCATGATTACAAAACTATTTATAAGACAACTTTGAGTGTCAACCAAAAAATAAAATAAAATCTGAAAGATCCCACAAATTAAGGGATACTAATAAATCACTTCTTAACTAATTCTTTACAGCTATTTCCTAATAATCAAGACCTAAAAATCAGGATCAAATAATCAGATCAAATATTCCTAATAATTAGGTCAAGAAAACAAGATAATTCAACATTAACTGCCTTTGAATGGCAGAATATCTAAATGCCAAACTACTAGGTAACAGGAATATGCTTCCTTGCGATGTGATCCCCAATTTAGGGGATGGGCTTCTGCTGTGCTTGTTAGAATCTTATATACTCCATTTAGGGAAGCTATCGGTAGTACTAGACATATATAGCTCAGAACCCTGCAAGAATACTGAGAAAAGTTGACCTGCCACTCGTTCATATGAAAAAACAAAAATTGATATCTTAAATGACCAGAAAAAGAAGCAAACTAGTTGCAATGCTACCTTTTCTTTTTGGTGTTCGTTTAAGTCATCCTTTTGACAACCTTACATGTTGGTACTTCATTGGCAAACAACGGGATAAGCCCTAATAGCAACTTTAATTGTCATTAGGAGCCATTTGGTGACATTTTGGTGTTTCTCACTGGTCAAGATGATATTGAAGCTGCTGTTAAGTTGCTCACAGAACAAGCTCGAGACAACAGAAAAAGTTCTTCAGGTATGTTCATCCGATCTTAGCATGTAGCTAGGGTTCTCTTTTCATCCAGACAATATGGATACATAAAATTATATGAATATAGCATGTCTTTCAGTACTTATAAGGAGGTGCATATAGGGTAATGGTTTTAACTTTTGTGGTTTGTCTTTGACACTGGGACAATATAGCATAACTCTGTCATGGGGGCCATATGTTGATCACTGCCTGAATTTGCCTGACCATTGCATAAATGACCATTTATTGATGCTCTTCTTGTGACATGCAGCATTTGACATATATCCTCACTTGTAGACCTAATTCAGATATCTATTTCTAACTGATCTGTTCCTTTTTCTTCTTTTAGGATTGATTGTTTTGCCTTTGTACTCGGGACTTTCACGTGCAGAACAGGTGTAGTAATAGGTTGCCCGAGAATCGTTATTCTTTTTGTACATATGCATGGAGAGATTTTAATCGCTCTTGTATTTATTTCCAGGAGTTAATATTTTCTCCCACTCCTCGGGGGAAGAGAAAAGTTGTGATATCAACAAATATAGCAGAGACATCATTGACTTTGGAGGTTATACTTTCTAATCTTGAAGATGGAGCTGTACCTAAGCCTTACTCTCAATATTCTTGGCATGGGTCCATTTATAACTTGCTTTGTATTTCTGATTGGTGCAGGGTATTGTTTATGTAATTGACAGTGGGTTCTCTAAACAAAGGTTTTATAATCCGGTATTTCACTCACATTCCCTTAGGAACTGTTTGCTTATGTTTTTTTAAAAGCAAAGAGCAACTTTTTTGCTTTCCTGCCAAAATATCCAATTTTAAGAAACTAAAAGGTGGTATTTGAATTTTGTGCCAACCTTTGCGTATTGTAAAAGTTTCAGGTGTTTCAAGTTAAGAAAAAGTAGTGTGCTAGACGCAAGATTTATATGAAGGAAAAAGCAAAAGTCTATTCAGACAAGCTTTTAGATCTTATAAACACTTAGGTCTCAATTTCTTTAGAATTTTGACGTGTTAGTGTTGCTGAATAGCAGTCTTGGACAATTATTTTGTTTCTATCACATCTCATGAATCTTTCAGAGATGCTCCTAGTTTCATTTTGAGAGCCCAGAAAGTTTTACTGTGTTTGAGTACCTAGAATAGTATGGACTGGTAGAAGCTCATGAGCCGCCTCATTAGTTGAAATAAGTCAGATTATCAAAGCATCTATAATGGTACACACCTGTCAAAGATGATTATTTGGTTTCTTTATTATTTGAACAATGTCCTTGTACAGTTATTCGTCAATTCATTTTGCTTTTCCAGTGTCGCGTGTCATTTGCCTGGATGTGTTAAGGAATTATCATTCTAGCATATGCATACACGTTAGCACAAAATTATGTTGACTTAGTTTGTCGGGCATGATGCAGATTTCAGACATTGAAAACCTTGTAGTGGCACCAATATCTAAGGCTTCTGCCAGACAAAGGGCTGGCAGGGCTGGAAGAGTTAGACCTGGGAAGTGTTACAGGTGAGTATTGACAACATATGTATGAAGTACCCATCCTTTTTATGGGGCTTATGTCCATAGTTTTCATATTTATTTCTAATTCCTGACTGCAACTATTAGCTATTTGATAATTCATTTCTTTAGTTATGATAGGATATGGTGTTGTCATATAATCAAATTCTCCATGAATTGCTTCTCAGCTAAAACTCTCAGTGAGCTGATGACGTTCAAATTTGCCTCTTCTTTTCTAGCTGATAAGTTAAACACACAAGGAGTCTTAAACCATGGAGTACCGGAGAATGACCTAGGAACTGATTGTTTGGTGCTTCTTTCTTCTGACAACCTCATTAACCTCTGGAAGGTCCCTCCCTTTTGAAAAAAGTTGATTCACTTGACACGTATTATGTGAGAGCTATGACAACCACTTATGGGTTACTACATTGTCTATTCATTCTTTGTTGCTTCATGCTCCCCAAAGAGTTACTTGGCAGATGACTTAACTTTCAATATATGAATGACCCGAGACAAAATGCCTATGCAATTTGTTGGGGAGAAGATGAAAGAAGCATGTTTAAGCTGGTCTGAGCACATGACACAAATCACAACAACCTCAAGATGCTTGAATAAGAATGGAGACAAAACCTTGAAAACTGGGAGATATCCCTTTTGAGTGTTGTGGTGTTTCCTGAAAGACTAGAACATTTGACGAGTTGGTGCTTATGTTATCAATCACTCAAGGACATGTTTTTTAGATCAATAAGTTAATTATAACAGACAGAAATAATTATACAATCTCAAATTTTGTTTTATCTAAATATATAAACCATGTGTTTATTCGAAAGCTTAAGTTATTAAATTATTTGCTTGTTGTCTTACATGATTTTAAATGGTGCTAGAATAGGAGTCCAGATCCCAATTTTATTTTGGCACATAGCCTACGCGTGACGTTAATTATTTGCAGCATTTAGATAATAAACTACATATTTATCTAATAACGTAAGTTTTTAGATAATTTGGCATTGGTCGCATAAATGTTGCGTTAACATTAGGAAAGCAGTAAATATGACTTATGTAATTCATGATAGAAATAGCAACAGAAGCCTAATGATTTAGCAAACCACCCCTCCCTCCTTTTCTCCTGGTTCCCCTTCCAAAGAAGAAAAGAAAAGACAGAATTCTGCTACATCTATTACTTGTGTCGGTTGGTAACTTCATGGGGGTTGACTTTCCAATCATAATCAGTGGATGACGTTACCTAGTGAGCAAGCTTAAATTCATTTCAACAAATATCATTGAAAGAGTTGGAAACATATTGCATATTGCTTGATTTGCAGCTTTGCAGAATAAATCTATGGTCTCTTGAGCAATGTATAAATTCGGTGTACTTAAATCATTTAAAGTCTGCTCAGACAAGTGTTTGAAGACTCTTTGGCCAAAACTAAGAGGAGTGATGTATGAAGACACCTTCTGTCTTTCTTGGGCCCCATGATTCATTGTATTCCTTTTTGCACGTTGTCATGCCTTATCATCTAGCCATACTCAGGGCTAATGAACATGCCCTTTTGGCTCTCTTTACACGTGCAACCAGGTTATATACAGAAGAGTATTTTGTCAATGAAATGGCCACTGAGGGGATCCCAGAGATACAGAGATCAAATCTTGTTTCCTGCATTATTCAGGTGTGCAGTTTCTTGCCCTGATTTTGTCATGTGAAGTTTCCTTGAATACATGCATAACTCATGATATTATTGCATTTATAACAAACTGCCTCTGAACTTGGGAGGATTGATACAGAAGAGTGACAAGGGATGAGTTTCAACCCAATGTGGTTTTAATATGAAGTTGTCTTTTTGTCAATGGCATTGTTGTAGCTGAATCAAAAATTTAATATGAAGTTGTGTCTATTTGTCAATGGCATAATTGTAGCTGAAACAAAAATGTATTGCACTTTTCTCAACTGTGTGAGCCTTACCACACTTTAAGCAGTAGTTGAAAATTCTTTTTCCAATTTTTGTTGAGGGATCTGGGAAGACATAGAATTTTCTTCTGTTATGCTTCATTTAAATTTTACTTGCTTAAGCAACTTCTCATGTTTCTTTGTTTTACTCGACTGTTCCATCGATGGACAAGCGTGTTATCTTTCATTTGTAAATCTTAGTGGCCAAAAGAGAGGTAGGGACCTTTCAGCAACATGCTGAAAGGGGAGTCCACTCTGCTTGACAAATAACTTCATTTAGGTGTCGCATGAAAAATAGTGTCCTTGGTGCAATTAACAGTTCTTGAACTAATTTTCACTGACTATAAGCATTTTATGTTTTTTATAATGAACGTTCACTCTTCTTCAAATTTCTGAAGCTAATCATATTTTACTGATCTTTCAGTTGAAAGCCCTGGGGATAGATAATATATTGGGTTTTGACTGGCCGGCATCTCCATCCCCTGAGTCAATGATTCGTGCTCTTGAAGTGCTATATTCTCTTGGAGTACTCGATGGTGACGCCAAACTTACGGCACCTCTTGGTTTTCAAGTAGCTGAGATTCCACTTGTATGTAGCACTGGTCTCTTTCGTCACCGCTATTATTTTTTTAAGCAAAGTTTACTTTGACTGCTTGAATTTTCTTAGATACTTTTATGAACACTGCCATGCTTTTATTTAGCTGCTATTCCTTCTGCCACTCCCAATCCAATATTCCTATTCTTTGGCATCTCTGTCTGTGGTAAATATGTTGTAATCTGGTGTCATTTGAACGCACTTATTCTAGATAGACTGAGAGGCAAAATTGGAGAGAAGAAATCAGCAATTACTTATTGTTTGCCATATTGGTACTTGTCTATCCTCTACTCTCCACCCAACTTTGGTTTTCCACGTGGGTTGGAGATGTCTATTTCCTGGAGCAAACTTTTTCCTTCTTGGTAGTGCTGCTTATTCATTCTGTGTTGAAGTTGCTTATGCACTAGCATTTTGAGCTATGATTTCCAATGAGGTGTTTTTATTTATTTTTATTTTTTAGTTCTCCTAGTCCTTTTGATATACTTTTTGAAAGATTCTGTGTAAAGTTTTCATGATTAACTTAACTTAGTTCATGAAGATCTCTGCATTTTGTTATCTCAATTGAGCTTTTTTTTTATATCAGTTGAGCTTTGTGTAGGACCCAATGATCTCAAAGATGATCTTGTCTTCAGACCAGCTGGGTTGTTCTGAGGAGGTCCTCACGATTGCTGCTGTTCTTTCTATCCAAGTAATAGTTTCTGCCTGTGCCATCGTTAGCTACACTTATTTGATGGTGAAGGAACTTCTTGAGCTTAAATTACCTTTGGAAATTGCTTTTTCAGTCTATTTGGGTTTCCAGTAGGGGAATACAAAGGGAACTGGATGAAGCAAAGTTGAGATTTGCTGCTGCTGAGGTTAGCATCTTGCTTTTTGATCCACTAGTCAGCTATATGTGCTTGGGAGAGTTCTTTATTATCATATCAATACGACATTCTCCTAAACGTTGTTCATTTTGTTCAAGCATCTCATTTGTCTTATGGGTTTAAACTTAAGATATTTAGGATTTTTTGAAGTTGTTCCACCATCAATTATTTTATTGGGGTTACCTTCTTAATTTGATGCAGGGCGATCATGTTACATTCTTAAATGTGTACAAAGGATTTCTTCAGTCTGGCAAGTCATCACAGTGGTGTCATAGGAACTACATTAATTATCATGCAATGGTATGCACCTTTGCAGTATAGCAGACTGATGCTATTTGTTTTTGTATGCCTGTCCGCTTTACATTTGATCCATTTTACCACAATGTTCTTTTTCCCACAGAAAAAGGTGGTTGATATCAGAGAACAACTAAGAAGAATAGCTCAGAGATTGGGAGTAACTCTAAAATCTTGCGACAATGATATGCAGGTAATACTTTTACTCACACTCTGGTTTCTTATTTTCTCATCTTTATTGTCAGTCTGAAACTTCACTCGCTGCCTACCGAGAGAGCTTTTCACAACTGCTGAGTGATTCTGGACCCACAATCTCTCCTTCCAAAATTTTTGGGCCATAAAATCAGTTGCTTGCACTTAATACCAATACTTTATTCAGGTCTAAATTTGTTGACTGTGGAGGTATAGCTCCACTGGCATTAGTGCTCATGTGAATCTTGATTGTCTTCTTAAGAAAGTTTTTCTTGAGGAGAGTAATTTTCTTGGGATGTCTCCAAAAGCAGCAGCATGATAGGTGAATTGAGTTTTAAGAACATCAACAACATTGACAGCTTTGTCTTTACTGACATAGTGGCATCTGTAACTTGGATCTTCTTATGCCATCTTACCCTGGCCTGTAATTTTCTTCATTGTATTCAACTACACAGGATCTTACTTCAAAGTATCTCTTTGCATCATTCTGCCTTTTGTTGCCTCTTTTAGCTTCCATCTCCATCATAACTTTGCATCTTACTGTTGGAGCTTTGGACTTCATATTCTTCACATGTATAAACTATTTTAAACAAGCATCTTCGTCTTAACCTCATCCGACACCACCCTTTCCTCTGATGCACTTGTTTATAGCAATCTCTCCTTAAGTGTTGCACATCCATGGCACATCTCCATATCTGCTAAACTCATTATTATACCATGCTGAGGTTGACTGCTAACATCCTAAAAGCCATGAAGCATTGCAGGTCTAATTGCTCTCACTGAAATTTGCACTTTAGCCATAAGTTATATTTCGTGAAACCAAATGGTACTAGATTTACTTCTTTATGTTATAATAGAAAAATAAATGTTGGTGACATCAAAATGCTGTTTATGTTGTTATGTTTCGAGAAAACTATAATAGAACCAAAATATATTTGGGGAAAAGATTTAGTCAATCAACACTCTGCTTCTGCTCTTTAAACCAAGCAAAAATTCCTTGGGTTTTACCAGGAGTTTTAGGTAACACTCCCTAACTTTGACTTATTGTCAAGATTTACTGTGTTTGGCTCTTCCTATTATGCCATGGCTTTGTTGCGCAATTATTTTTTCCACATTAATCTGCTACTGTCGCGTCTAAGTTCAGTGCCGAGATGAGACTTCTATGCTCCCCTTAGTAATTCTCATGTTTTATTGTATTTTTCCTCGGGATGAAAACCAAAGTGAATCAGTGATGTAAGCAGTTGGGACTATTTCCCTTTCCCCTTCCCTTTTGGAGATCAGTTTCATGGTTCGAACTTCATGGGTAAATATTGATATTTCATGGGGCGGTTTGGTTAAAGTATAGAATTATTGGCGTATGGCCCAGTCATAAGGCCATCCATGGCATGGTGAATCGTCAGAGATTGGATCATTGAGTCATGCAGGGCCATTTTAAATAACATGATCATGGAAACTGCGCATCAGAATAAAAATTAACAGAAAGAGCCCCCTCTATTTGCAAAAAAATTCATGTTTGCTCCTTTGACAATATACCATTATTTTCACAGTGGAAGTTCTTGAGAAAGCCCTTATTCTCTCTCTCTCGCAGGTTGTTAGAAAGGCAGTTGCTACAGGGTTCTTTGCAAATGCTTGTCGTCTTGAGGTGAGTTTTTCTCCTTCACCTATTGGGCTAGCTGCTGCTATTTGCATTCACGATCTTAATCGTCCTTGGTATTCTAGTCACACTAAAGTAATATGTCAAAGTCAGGGTCAGCTGATCTTTGATTTTTCTTGTGGCCTTTTACTTGTTAAAAAGCCATTTAGTCATGATGGGATGTACAAGACCGTGAGAACGTCCCAGGAAGTGCACATTCATCCGTCCTCGGTTTTATTTCGGTGAGTAAGCAATGCTATATATTTTCATTTTGTGTGTGCTGAGAGTTGATCTCCTGTATACAGTGCCTGATTCCTTCTTGCTCAAACTACGTCACTTTGCAGAGTAAATCCGAAGTGGGTTGTCTACCACTCAATTGTCTCAACCGACCGACAATACATGCGCAATGTTGCGACCATCGAACCGTCATGGTTGAGAGAAGTCGCACCCCATTTCTACAGGCAGGATGGCCCTGATCCAATGTTGCATTGATTCTTTTGACTAGGTTAGAAGTGTTCAGGGCAATATTTGGTCTCCTATGATCTCCTATGATCTCCTATGAACTCACAAGACATCCTTATCGGATGTATGGAGTGATTTGAATTAAACAGATCGTCTATTGCTGAGGACCAATTCAAATCCTGCAATTTCTCAATAGCTGCAATTCTGAGCAATTGTACTTCAATGCGACTTTTTAGCTGCTCGTCCACACCAAAGCAAAACAAATTATAGAGTTTTGAAACATTGTAATGTAATTATAAGCCTAGTGAACTTTTTAAAATTTATCACTAGCGAGATAAATTGATTTGATGACCTAGTGCGAAGCTAAATGCGATCCGTACATTTTTATATTCTTTTTCGACTTCTTATTGCCAACAAGTGGCTCCATTTCGGGATTCTGTACTGTACTGAATTTCAATGGTCAATTTTTTGGTTTTAATGTGGATTTTATTCGTGAATCTCATAAGATCAATGATCATCGTGTACTAGGTTCATTAGATTTGGATTTAGACAAATATTTTTCCACCATTTGATGTGAGGGTTTTATTAACATTATGCAAACCAGCCGTTTGGCCTGGTGATTTGACAATTGGGACATTAGGGACGTGCCGGTTCAAATGCCAGCTAACGGAAAAAAAGTGCAAAAAAAAAAAAAAAAAAAGGAAAAAGAAGAAAAAACGAAGAACAGAAAAGCAAAAGGAAAGTGCATTTAGGAAAATTATTTGCACTTTATTGTATCTCCCTGATTTCGACTAGGAAAGTCAAAGTAACCTTATAGTGGCTAAATCCTTGTTTACTATTGTTGCGTCTGACTATTTTTGCAATTTGGAGACTAATTATTTGGAATAAACTTGGCATTAGATTGGTGAAATTACACTAGAAATCACCAACCTTTCACAGAAATTCAAATGAGAAGTTTTTTTACATGACAAAAATCGAGAGATTAATGATCAAAAGAAATACATTATAGGATAATTATCAAATATTTTTTTAAATCTGTACTTGTGTCAATTTATTCCTAAAACTCGAGTCAAATGCATCTTGAATTGCAATTGTTCTTCTTTAAGCTACGGCAAAAGCCTTGGGTCAATTGCATCTTGAACTACAGTTAGTTTCCTCTTTGGCTAACAGTATAATCTGAAGGAAATAATTATCAAATCAGTCTTAATTTATTATGCGAATGTTAGTTCAATCCTTAACTTTTAAGTTTGCTCAAATTCTCAATCTCTGCAATTCTAAGCAACTGCACTTCAAGGCCACATTTTAATTGCTCGTCCACAACAAAGCAAAAAAATTATAAAGTTTTGGAACATTGTAATGTAATTATAAGCATAGTGGGCTTTTTAAAATTTATCCACTTGCGAGAAAAATTGATGACCCAGAGCAAAGCTCAATGAGATCCATACATTTTTCTTTTTCTTCATCAACTTCTAATTTTATTGCGAACAAGTGGTTCATTTCGGATTTCCGTCATGTGTTGAATTACGATAATTGATTTTTTTGGTTCTCACATGCACCTCACTTGATTCGGATTAAGGCAAGCGTTTTTCTGCCACTTGATGTGAGGGTTTTCTTAACATAATGCGAAAGAGGCGTTTGGCCCAGTGATTTGACAACTCGGGTTTTAGGGAGTCAGGGACGTGTTGGTTCAAATGCCAGCTAATGGAAAAAACAGTACAATAAAATAAAATAAAAAGGAAAAGGAAAGTGCATTTTTTCGAAAAGAGAAAGTGTTACAAAAAAATATTAAATTTTGCTTATTGTAATATATTTATCTTGATCCTTTTTTTGTGACATTAAAAATCCTAAACTTATATCCGTGTGATATATTTATCCTTCATCATATTATATTTTTGTCACAAATCACCATCATGGCACCAACGTGGACTAAGTGATGAAAAATAAAACAAATTTTCATTGACTAAAGAAAATCGTTCACTTGTGCTCTGTTTATACTTCCCCTTTTCTTCGAGTTCAAAATTTTCCAAGCTCTCTCTACTGAAACTCCATGCTCTATCTCCCTCTCTCACTTTGTCCGCGTTTAAACCTGCATTTGTTGGTTGACTGGCTAAAGGCGATTTGGGGCTTTGGGGTTTCATAATCTCTCCCTGCCCCTTCTCTCCCAAAAGGAAGCTCGACTAAGCCAAAGTTCAGATTTTTTGAAGCTTGTTTCCTTGGCAAAAGCGATTTGGGTTTTTATTTTTTTCTTCGAGGGTTTCCCGTTTGTCTCTAAGGAGAAAGCCAACTCGGTGATTTGGGGCTTTTTATAGGGTTTTTTGTTGGTCTCGATTCACTAACATTTTATGAGTATTCTCTTCATTGGTCTTTACTGTCAAGGTTCTTGTTTTGGCAATTTTGCTATTGTGTGAATCGAAGCTCGATTTATTTGAGGCTTCTTTGCTAGTCTAAGGAGCTCGACTTGTGGTTGAAGCGCAAGTGCTCTCTATCTCTCCCCCTTGATTGCTCCTCATTTGCTGGTATTAGTTCCTTGTCCTATTAAACAATAATGCTCCGTTTGTTTAGTGAAAAAATAATGATTTGTAAATTTTTTTTTTTTGAAAATGATCGTCTATACGACTTACAAAAAAATTAATAAATGAAAAAATATTTTAATCGTTCATCAAAATGTTTAGACATAATTTTTCTGATAATAAAATTATTTTTAATTAACTAATTATTCAAGGATACAAACAATTATTTTTAAGAAACTATTTTTCAAATAATTTATTTTTTACAAAATAAATGGTGTCTAAATATTATTATTTTTCACTTCATTCAAATAAGAGTTATACAGTGAGGATATTTTTGTTTGTTTAAATATTTCTCAATGAAAAATAATATTTGATGACAAAAAATAATAAATATTTGGCTGATATATAATTTTCATTGGACAATATTGGTCATGTCTAATTGTATGTTATATTATTGTGCATTTTATCGCCTCATAATATTTTCACTCGTAAGTTCTATTGTCAAAATAAATATCAACAAGTTAGAACTAGCCAAAGTAGAAAATTTATTCGTTGATAACATCGAAAAAAAATCTAATTCATAATTAAAACCAATATCAATATCAGTTACTAGACATATGAAAATTCTAATTGCTAAAGGGTGAAGAAAAGTTTAGAGGCTCTGTTAACTTTGGCATATAATGAGAGTGATCATCATGGATGGTGATGATATGCAGTGGCCATTGAATTTGTATACGTTCTTCCCTCATAAAAATTTCACACGCACTAATAGCTCTTGTTAACTTCGTAATAAAGAAGGTTTAACTTCACATATAGAATAATCTTTTCGTGCAAAAATAAAAAAAAAGAGAGTTAAAACATAAGATCAAAAAATAAAAGCTCATACAAATGTGACTCAATCTTAGTTAACCAATGCCTTTGGTGATTACATCTAGCTCATCAGACTAATCCTGTGATGGCCCAATTGACATTGCATGGGGAGGAGGGATGACGGTGCATCCTCGCCTCGGTCCTTGGATGTGCGATCGATTCCTTTATCACATGAAAATCAAAGACAAATTCAGAACCGGTATATGCAAGTAGACCTCTCCATCCATTGTGGGGGTGGCGGACGTGGCTTGGATTATGGAGTTTAAGTAGGAGAAGTCGAGAAAATGCCAAAGCAGAATTAGATCACACCCGCAACAGCACGCACCAGTCAGCGATGATCTCCATAGAGAACAACCACCACGCTTCGTCTTACCCACACCATTGTTGCTGGGTGGTCACCCAACGCTGCTCCCAGTTTTTGGGTCTGCACCAGCGGGCTTTCATTGAGTCTGCAGATCTTTTGAACGAGGAGAAGCCATGACGAGACAAGACATCAAGCGTTCAGGAAGGAGAAGGAAATGGAGATGGTGGTGATTGATCAGTACATTGTGGGGAGACTTTCCTCGCGTCCCTGGCAGGGCTCGTCCTACTTACGTTTTACATTGGAGGAATGGTGACGTGAGAGTGAAGGTTTTGAGGGAGGACAGAGATTTAGTCACTATCCATGACAGGTCACTGTGTGATGCTACGAATGACGATTGACGAATAATGGCCTTGGCGCTACCATTGTAATCATAATCAGCATCGGAGTTGCCAGTCCACTCTTATGCACACCCTCGACAAGGTATGTGATTTCATTGCTTGAAATTAGAGAAGAAAAACGATCATAATAATATGATAATATTCTCGATTATTTGCTCCATTCCATTTCTTATTTTGTTGGCCTAGAGTTGGACCTTGCCAAGTCGAGTTGGACCAAGTTGCTCGTCACTATTGGATGTTTCTAATCTCATCAATGACGTCGAGTTTGTTGTGGTCAATTAAATAAAATTTGGATTGGTCATAGGGCAAGCAAGCAAATGGCCATCAAAGCTCTCTCCACAACATATTCTTGTTTCTAACCGAATTGAAGTTCATGAGTATTTCATGCATGATTAGCCGGTGGTGACATCATGGCCGATGAATCAATTGGTTAGAGTAAGTTGAAGTTGTCTCTCATATATCATTTGCATCATAGGATTGCACTGGTTTTCTAATTTTGATGTTTGTATTTCATTGAGCATGAAAATTTGATGATGCATAGTGACCTGGGCAACTGTGGGTGGTTGGGTTTGTTGACTTTTCTTGACTTTGCTTGAGTTCTTTTGCCCTCTTATGGTACAAAGTCATAGGAACCCTCCATAATAGGGCCTCATTTGTGAGGTTCATTGCGAGTACAGTGATGGGCAATGATACTTCTCGTGTCGAGGATGCTTCGTTCCCAATGGGAATGGCGAAATTGATTTGGAGTCCTCGAAGCCTTTGGATAGAGGAGATGGTTTTATGTCTGGCCGATCGAGAATAGGGTTAATGTCTACTCCTCTAGATGCTATAGATAAATCCAACTTCTTGGCACCTCTTGCATGAGGGTGTCGAAGACATGGTCTTTCGAGTCTCATGAGGAGTGTCAATGGGTCTATGAAAAGTACTATCACTCGAATATTTTCTAGACGTTAAATGGGGTCTCATTAGATGCAAATTTTTTTCTAGCACCCAATGACCCAACTGGCCTAGCATTCTAAGGATGTATAGTTTCGATCGGATGCCTCTAGAAATATTTTTGAAGTGGAGGTATCCAAATGGGACTTTGGAACTAATATAATTAGATTCGTTAAGACGAAGAAATATCTAACTTTCATTTAAAATGAAATATTTGGGTGAAGTAGATACTTTATTGGATATTAAAGTTAAAAACATAGTGGGGTTATTCTTTGAGCCAAAGTGATTATGAGGAAAAGATATTGAATAAATTTCAATATCTTATATTTCAAAGAAATGAGTAATTCATTTAATTCATGGTAGAGGGTCTTTAATGTGAATGCTATAGGGAATGAATGCAATGCACTGTACTAGACCCTATATTGCTTATTTCGTGAGTAAGTTCAATATATATATATATATTTGTAATCCAAGTATAGAACATTGGAAAATCATTACCCAAATTTTTGGGTTATTTTAGAGGACTAAAAATTTGGGATTGTTCTATTATAAGTATTCAATTGTATTAGGAGGATGCATCAATACTAATTGGATTACTAGTTGGGTGATAAACAATCCACTACTGGATGGATTTTCACATTTGACAGATATGCTCATTTTTGGGTGAGCAAGAAACGAATGTGTATAACTTACTAAATTATGAAATTTGAATTACTACTTTAGAAGCAATTGAGAAAGAGGTTAAATGGATGAGGAATTTGTTATTGGAAAATAAATTATTACCTAGTCCTATACCTCATATTTCTATCTATTGTAATAGTCAGGCTATTTTGGCAAAAAGCTTATCATAGCACTTGTAATGGTAAGTCTAGGCATATTAACCTAAGGCATGAGTATGTGAGATAATTGATTAAAAAATGGTACCATGACAATTGTCTATGTGAGGTCATTTAAGAATTTGGCCATTCCATTTATAAAGGCTTTACCAAGAAATATGGTAAAGACGACCTCACAAGAAACAGGGTTGAAACCCTTTATTTAAAATCACTAGTAATGGTAACTCGACCATTTTCGAGAACATCACTAGTTACAATGTTTAATGGGTAAGAACAACTTATTGAATGTGATTGTTTGATATTGATGTAGTCTTGATACGAGAAGTCAGTATCGTCTATTACATTTTGTAGGTTGAATTGAATTATTAATGAAGTATAGTACAAATTTGCAATGTGTTAATAGTAATAGAAATTTGTGGTAGATACTATGAGTCTAGAAGTGGTGTCACCTTTTACGAAAGTTAGGGTTACTTTCTAGAGAGCTCATGAAATAGGATCGAGCACAAGGTCATAATAGTGCGGAGTAATATAGAACTTCTCGCCAAAACAAGAGGTTAATATATTTGTGGTATGTTCGATTCTATCATTTAAAAGTATAAATTTAAAGCTGAGCTATTTATCACTTTGATAGGGTTTTGAGATAATAAGTAAATGTTTAACTTGAAAGAGACCTAAATATATTATATATATATTAGTATCATCAAAATTTTGGCTATATGATTTTTAAAATTTTATTTTGATATCTTTGTTTTACAAATAAAAGTGGAGGGTTGTTGGTAGTCAATTTGTAAAACAAACTGAGAGGTGCCTTGTTCCACATTGAAAAAATGTGAATATGTAAGTGGACGAGATTTAGCTAAACAACGATCATTATTTTTTATTTATTGAAAAATTCAGATTTATTTTTATAAAAAAATTAACCAAAGCTTCTTCTTGAAACAAAGGAGTTACGGTTCTTTTTATTTATTATTTATTTTATTTCGAATTTTTTTTTATATGTGTCATTTCAAGATAACTTTTGGAGATCATACTTCTTCAGTTTGCAACCTTTCCCGAAGGGTTACATGAATTCCTTTTGCAATTTCTTTTGAAATGATACATTTGTTCATTTTGTAGCTTTTTCTAAAGGGATATTTTTGTTAACTTTGCAACCTTTTATGAAGAGTTGCCTATATTCTTTTTATATGTCAGCTTTTGAAAAAACTGAGTATTAAATCATTTTTTGAGTCCTCTTTCTAAAATTGCATCCAATTTTTCAATTGTTTTCTAGAGAGACCTTGCAAAAAACTAGAATTGCTATATAATATTTTCATTTGAGACTTTGTTGTATCCTAAAAAATATTTGCCGGTGATCATTAGCAATATTGTGGGACAAATAAATCCTTAAACAAAGTAATATCACGTTTCAAAATTCAATTTGATTACTCTATTGATTCGAATTCATATTGATTTCTTTGTTCTACCTGAGCTCAAAGATAATTTCCCCAATAGGACCATGAACATACTGATGCGCTTAAATGCATGGAAGTCCCCAAGCTCTTTTTCTGGGTTTACTGTCCCCCACCAACAGTAGTATATGTCCATCTCACGGAGCCCTCTCGTGATCCACTGATCGCGCCCCAATCTTGATTAAGGGAAGAAATTTGCCCAGACGATAAGTGAAAACAACCAAAGACATGGGCGGGTTCCCTTTTAATGAATTTCTACACCTTGTTTCTTTTCTAATTGAAGAGTAGGAAAACAAGGAATGGCGAAGAACGGTTGAACTGAAACAACCCAATTGTTTTAGATGGTGGTGAGATAACCAATTTGGAAAGTTTTGCCTACAATGCGATGAACTCAGACCCGGTCCTTCTGCTGAGACAACTACCTTCCGATGCTGTGCTGAAAATAAAGCGCTTTCGCAGTGATCATCCCAGAGTAATGCCACTCTTAGCTCGTCAAGTTGCGGTTGAAACATCACCTCTGCAAAAATAGGACAAGGGGAAAGATAATTTACAGTTCCCTCTAGCCTTCTTAAACGGAAGTGAAATGGTACCAGAAGAAAGTGGAGTTTGCATTCGAAATTGGCATTTCTAAAACGTGAGAGGGGTTGTGCACCGTCACTACCGTCCCCAGCCTAACCGGCAGTGCAACAAGCACCACAGACGTGGCTTTACAAGCCAACTAAGTAGTACTCGCGTTGATGGAGGTTCTGGATAAGGGATGAACTAGTGCTGCATTGAGGGGTGGTTAAATTGTTTAAATGAAATTGCAACTTTGAGTCGAGTCAAAATATTTTAATACTGATGCTCCACTCAACTCGGTTCTCCATTGCTTGATACTCAATTTGAGCTCCATTGGTCAAGTATGATTTCTCATTGAAACTCAACTTGAGTTAGCTTCACATACACTCAAGCACAAGCTCAAGCTCAATTTCACATGTTAAATCTGACTTTCAGTCTATGCTCGAGTTAAGCATGAACTGGATCTCAAATTCTGAGAATATGATAAAAACAAATAATAATATTATGTGTTTCTTTATCAGATCTAAAGATGCATAACTATCCCAAAATATATGGAAATTCAATTGCTTGATTATTCCGAGTTGAGTATCTCTAAACTCAAGCTTGACCGGTTAAATTCTCGAGCTACTTGAACTCGAGAATGATCTAGCTGAGTACGAGTTTCCTATGGGTCAAGTTTGAATAGCTCATGAGTAGCTTTACTTGCTTATACCCTGGTCGCAGCTATTAAAATGAAAAATTCTTTTGTAACGAACTTTTATTTTCTTTTCTCTTTGGCATCCTTGTGATAGATTAATTTTGAGTTTCACCAGCAGATGCGTAGAGCTGAAAATGAGGCGTAGACATTTTTTTTTATTTTATCAGTGTAGACTTGTATTTTGCACCACTGGAGATGATAGAAATTCCAGCTTATGGTCATACTCGTGTTTCAAGGCGCTGGACCAAACTCCAACGATTCCGACTTCGTCAATTCTTAGGTCGCAAGCTTGTGGGTGTCAGTGATATAGGAGGAATGAAAGAGACTCAGGATATGGTAGAGTTTTGTGCAAAACACGGTATTACTGGAGACGTTGAGGTAGTCCAGGTGTACCACATCAATACAACTATGAAAAGGCTTGCAAATTCTGATGTGGGTATCGTTTCGTGATTGATGTGCCATCTCTTTGTCACAGTAGATATATGGTGATGCGTTCTAAATATTTCATCTGCTACTTTCGAGGACTTTTTATTAGAATGAAAAGAACTTGCCAGTGCGAAGCATTTGTGCACTTTGGTTGGTGTTCGTTATAGAATCCTTTTGTTCGAGTTTCTTTGCTTGATTAAATGTACTAATCCTGCTTTCTCGTGCGATTACATTCGCTTGTTCAGTCATCTTTGATATTATGCGGGTTTTGGGTAGAGTTGTATCAGTTGGTTAGGGCTTCCCATTGGTTGGCCATCTTCCTAGTAAATTGTTTGAAGAATGTCTGACTTCACGTTTAGCTGCGTAGAAGAGCATACCCAAGGCCAAGGGCAAACCCTCGGCCGATCTGCTGAAAGATAGCCCTCACCAGCCTAGGCAAGGGTGACCCTTGCCTAAAGCCAGCAACCTTTGTTGACCATCGATTAGGTTGAAGTGAAACAACCCAATTGTTTTAGATGGTGATGCGATATCGAATCTGGAAAGTTTTCCCTACAATGCAATAAACTCGGACCGGGTCCTTGTGCTGACACAACTACCTTCCGATGCTGTGCTGAAAATAAAGCCTTTTTGCCATGATCATCCTGGAGCAATGCAACTTTTAGCTTGTCAAGTTTCGATTGAAACATCGCCTCTGCGAAAATAAGAGGAGGGGAAAGATAATTTGCAGGTCCACGTCCAAATCTAGCCTTCTAGAACGGAAGTGAAATGGTACGAGAAGAAAGTGGAGTTTGCATTCGAAATTGGCACTTCTAAAACGTGAGAGGGGTAGTGCACTGTCACTATCGTCCCCAGACTAACCGGTAGTGCAACAAGCACCACAGACGTGGCTTTACAAGCCGACTAAGTAGTACTCACGTTGATGGAGGTTCTGGATAAGGGATAAATTAGTGCTGCATTGAGGGGGTGGTTAAATTGTCTAAATGAAATTGCAACTTTGAGTCGAGTCAAAATATTTTAATATGGAAGCTCGACTCAACTTGGTTCTCCATTGCTTGATACTCAACTTGAGCTCCCTTTGTCAAGTATGATTTCTCAAATTGAAACTCAACTTGATTTAGCTTAACATACTCTCAAGCACAAGCTCAAGCTCAATTTCACATGTTAAAGCTGACTTTCAATCTATGCTCGAGTTAAGCATGAACTGGATCTCCAATCCTAAGAAAACGATAAAAACAAATAATAATATTATGGTCTTTTTTAAAGCTGATTTTCAGTCTGTGCTTGAGTTAAGCATTAACTGGATCTCCGATCCTGATAATGTGGTAAAAGCAAATAATAATATTATGTGCTTTTTTATTGTACCTAAAGATGTATAACTATCCCAAAAATTATAGAAGTTCAACCACTTGATTATTCCGAGTGGAGTATCTCTAAGCTCAAGCTTGACTGGTTAAATACTCTAGCTACTTGAACTCGAGAATGATCAAGCTGAGTACAAGTGTTGTTTTGGTCAAGCTTGAATAGCTCACCAGTAGCTGTACTTGCTTATACCCTACTCGCAGCTATTCAAACGAAAAATTCTTCTGTAACGAACTTTTATTTTCTTTCCTCTTTGGCATCCTTTTGATAGATTAATTTTGAGTTGTGCCAGCAAATGCATAAGAGCTGAAAATGTGCTATATAATTTATTTATTTTAATCAGTATGGACTTGTAAATTGCACTACTGAAGATGGTAGAAGTTCCAGCTTATGGTCATACTAGAGTTGCAAGGTTCTGAACCAAACTACAATGATTCCGACTTTGTCAATTCTCAGGCCGCAAGCTTGCGGGTGGCAATGATATTGGAGGAATGAAAGAGACACAGGAGATGGTAGACTTCTATGCGAAACATGGTATTACAGCAGACATTGAGGTAATCCAGATGTACCACATCAATACAGCTGTGGAAATGCTTTACAAAATCTGATGTGAGATATGGTTTTGTGATAGATGTGGCCAGCTTTGAATGAAAGGAGAAGAGAACTTCGTATTTTGGTAATTCTCCAGGAGTCATGTTTAACCTTGTCCATCAAGGTTTTTGGCTCACAATAAAGCTAGGGTCCTGATCAAGCAACTAGTAGTCCTATCTATCCACCTCTCCAGACACAATATCTTGAGTACCAATAATGATGACCACATCTGCTAGCATGTGATGTTTGGACATAGAATTGAGTCCTTGAGAATGGGCAAAGCTGGGTGCTCTTATTTTATGATGGCAGTGATGATTGCTTCCATTACTGACCAGAAAGACAACAAATTCTCCTTTTGGTGCTTCAACTGTAGTATAGGTAGAAGGAGCTGGTACGGAAAAACCTTCCAGTCACGGTAAATATATCGTGATATGTTCTGAGTGTTTGGTTGCAACCTGAAAATAAACTAAAAATATTAACCATTGTTTAATATGAAGAACTGATTTGATTTTCCTAAGTAGATATACAATGTTCGAGCATTAATAATTTGTACATGGGCAACTAGAGAGTCGGGTAGAGACACCAACAAATTCATGTTTGTAACCATGTTTTATACATCTTAGGTTGAGATTTCGGTTAGTATATGTGGGAATTTTCGCAGAATGTAAAGGCGTTTTGACAAAGTATAGCTATTTTCTAGGTTGGCGTGGACTTTTAACAAATTTGTACGCTCTAATTGGTTACTGATCCTTTTGCATTTGAAAATGGGATTCCTAGAACGGGAGATTATTGCTATCATCTCTATCTTCATCCGGGGGGACTTGGGTGTTCAAATAGCAAGCAAGAAAGCACCACGCACGTTTTTCTTGAAACACACAATGTTGCACACAAGGAAATTCATTATCATTAGAATGAATGAATCCGAGCATATGGGAACAGTCAGCGCATCAGTTTACCTCCGCTTATATTTAAAGGCGTCCTAAATGCATGTTCACTTCACCATGCGAACTCCCCCTTTTCCTTCTTCATAGCAAAACCCTAGTGGTCGGAAACGTCTACAGGCACAGATATATATATATATATAGCAATAGCCATTGACAAACGCTCCAACTGCCGCCGCCACAATGAGCTCCACCACCCCAGCCACCATTAATGCCTTACTTCTCTTGGCATTCGTCGCTTTATGTAATATCGTGAGACAGAAGCTTTGTTGCAAAACCATCAGAAACCAACATAATTCCCTCCCACTCCCACTCCCTCCAGGCCCTGCCCCGTGGCTGGTGGTTGGTTGTGTCCCAGGCATGCTTCGCAACAAGCCCGTGTTCCGGTGGATCCATCGCCTGATGGAGGAGATGGACACCGAGATAGCGTGCATCCGTCTAGGCAGCACACACGTCATTCCCATCACTTGTCCAACAATCGCCCAAGAATTCCTCAGGAAACAGGACTCAGTGTTCGCCTCAAGGCCAGTTACAATGGCGTCTGGCACATTCAGCAATGGCTACTTGACGGCCATCTTCTCGCCCTACGGGGAGCAATGGAAGAAGATAAGGCGGGTCTTGGTGTCGGAGGTAATATGCCCAACACGGCACAAGTGGCTCCACGACAAGAGAGAGTGGGAAGCCGATAACCTAGTGAAGTATGTCTTTAACCTATGCAAAACATCAGGTCATCAAGTAAACTTGAGAACCATTACCAGGCACTATGCTGGGAATGTGACAAGAAGGCTGATGTTCAACAAGAGATACTTTGGCAAGGGAAGGCAAGATGGAGGACCGACCATTGATGAAGAAGAACATGTCGTCGCAATCTTTAATGCGCTGAACTATCTCTATGCCTTTTGTGTTTCTGATTACTTTCCATTCTTGGTGGGGCTTGACCTTGATGGGCATGAGAAGGAAGTAAAAGAGAGTGCGGGGATTCTTAGGAGGTTGCATGAACCCATAATAAGTGAGAGGATCAAACGATGGAGGGATGATTTGAATTCTGAGTGTGACAAAAAGAGCCTCAAGACTTATTAGATATTTTGATTATGCTTAAAGACTCGCAAGGGAAGCCATTGTTGATGCCACAAGAAGTTCGAGCCCTGACCACGGTAAAATTACATCCTTCTTTCTAGAGTGTTCGATCAGTATGAACTTTAAAAACTCAATTGGTGTCTCCATATTTTTACACCATTGACACAAAGCAAGATCACTTTAAAAACTCAATTACTTCGGTACTTATTGGGTATCGTAAAAACATATAGTAACATTTTTGGAATCAGTAGTATATTGATAAATTTAATAAAGCTTTGCTAGCATAATAATAGTTTTTGAGTTATTGTTGTTCTAAAAGTATGTTGTCAGTCACAAACTCCTTAAAGAATGAACCTCATGATAATTTTCAATTATTTGTTAATTATTTTTTTTGTGGTATGAAATAAGCTGTTATTCTTATAGTACGTAAACTAAAGATTGTCATATAAGCATTTCCCATTCTAGTATATTTGCCCATTCATTTACGGCATGTTTATCTAAATAGTTTAAATTTTAGCATAAAGATGCATGACCTAATCTGCAGGAGATTATGATTGCTGCGGTGGATAATCCATCAAACGCTGTCGAATGGGCAATGGCGGAGATGATAAATCAGCCCGAACTCCTTAATAAAGCCACAGAAGAACTAGACAAAGTTGTGGGTAAGGAGAGGTTAGTCCAAGAATCTGATATCCCCCAGCTCAATTATATCAAAGCATGTGCGCGGGAAGCCTTTAGGCTTCACCCGGTCGCGCCCTTCAACGTTCCACACATAGCCATGTCGGACACGGCCGTGGCCGGCTATCGCATCCCCAAGGGCAGCCACGTCCTTTTGAGCCGGGTCGGCCTCGGTCGAAACCCCAAGGTGTGGGATGAACCGCTCAAGTTCAAGCCGGACTGGCACATCATGAGTGACCATGCGGAGGTTGTGCTAACAGAACCCGACCTGCGCTTCATTTCTTTCAGCACTGGCCGACGCGGGTGCATTGCCGCCACGCTTGGGACGACAATGACCGTGATGCTCCTTGCTAGGCTAATCCAAGGGTTTAGTTGGAGTAAACCCTCCAATTTATCGAGCATCAACCTTGCCGAGTCGAGAAATGGCCTATTTCTCGCGGAACCACTAGTAGCTCAAGCGGAGTTGCGATTACCAAGTCATCTCTTCTTGCATAGGCACAAGAACAAAGTCATGGTGATGTACTTCTCATGATATATTTTATGAATAATCGATATTAAAATAAGTCCATGTGTCCATTAAGCTGGACATCCCGAATAAGAAATCTCCGGTGTGAATTACAGGCTCATATTTAAGACACATTCTAATGTAATTATGCAAAAACTCCGTGTCTTGAATGTAATAGCCACTTCTTGAGATTGAGTAAGTCCAAGAGTATGTTTTATTACCATTATTCATGAAATTGTTTGGAGCAGCTGCTATTATAGGATTTTTACGAGAAAAGTTATACAGAAGTCCTAAAATTATTGCATTTTTGTTAATTTAATCCTAAACTTTTTAATTTTTCCAATTGAATATTAAACTTTTATGATTTGCCAATTGAGTCAATTCGGCTAATTTTTATAAAAAATCGCTGATGTGAATATTAGCCATATTAATTAACGCCGTTAGCATTGACGACAATTTTTTATAATATCTTTTTGAGAAATTTTTGTTTTTTATTTTTTTTCTCTTTCCTTTTTTACCTTCCCTTCTTCCTCCTCTTGTTTGGTGAATTGCAAGTGCACAATATCAACAAATAATAAAGTGATGAATGAGTATCGTTCCCACAATGACTGTTTTTATTTTATTTTATCAAATTACTTACTGAAAGTGATCAATTCAAAAATCTAGCTAAACAAATCGACAAGATGAGTAAAAAGTAAACTAAACCAATTAAATTACTAAAATATAGAAAATGTCAAAACTTAAAGAATTAAAAGCGAAGTAAAATTAATCTAAAGCAAATTCAAGATCACAAAGCGTTAGAGCAATCAACTTCACTTAACCATTCATAATTAATTTTCTTAATTTTTTATGCCACAAATTAATTTCCAATTGTGTTGACGAAATTTCCCTAAGATGAATTAAAAGCTGACCTCGGTCTAATAATCTCTAATTAGGTATGTTAACCCACACTAACCTTAGGTGAATTTAAACTACCTAAAAGCATTAAGTTCTTGTGGAAATTCTCGGATTCAATCTAAGTAGTCCCAACCTAGATCTACTACCGCAGCCACATAAATAACCTAGTGTACCTTGACCTAAATTTAATTTATGGTTCAATATTACTATTGCACATGCACACAATCTCCACCTGGTATCATGCATACATAAAAAATCATTCAAAAGTTGGTCAAACTTCTAAAAGCATTAAGATCATGATAAATAACGACACAATCAAAATAATTATATTGCATGAAAGTCTTTGAAAATTAATCAATCATAATTAAGACCCATTGTATCTCTAACAAAAGAAATTTAGAACATAGCAAAAATTAAACCGACAAGAATTAAAGAAAACATAGTACTAAATAAAAACAAATTCATCAAATTGAGAAACAAGGACTTTAGGTTTGTCTCCTCCTTCTCTCCTTTACACACCAACTCCACTAAAATAGAAGAATAAAATCTAATTAAGAAAACTCAAAATCTTCTGCAAAGATGGTACCTCCAAGGATTCTCTCTTCTTCTGCGGTACAAGAGCAGTTTATATACCCTCCAAAAATATGCCCTAAGTCAACTCCTATTAGGATTTGGAAAAGATTCATCCTTGATTTTCTTTGAACCTTATCTTCAATCATGGTCAAATTCTCCAAATATCTGATTTGGGCTGGCTTTTTCTTCAAGATGAAATATTCTGAAAGATATTGCAATATTCTGGAAGATCTAAAAATATTTCATACAAAATAAAATTACGTGAGTATCAATTAAATTCACCCAAAATTTCTCAAAATTAAGCAAATATCAAGTCTAAATTAGCAAGAATACTCTATTAAAAATAGAGTTATCAATTATCCCCAACTTAGAAATTTGCTAGTTCTCGAGCAAACAATAAATAAACTTCATCTCCAATTATCAATATCCATTCATAATTACGTGAAATCACAACTCAAAGGAAAAAATAAATCCCATCAACCCAAAATTAATACATAAGCTATGTCTAACCTTAACTATGCAATCCGTGTGTATGTGTGCCCCTTGACTTTTCAAATCATGTATATTCAAATAAATCAAGTTGATATGCAACACTCTAAACTTAAAATCCACTAACTAAGTCTCATAGATTTGTTTTTCAATTCTCTCTCCACTATTGAAAATAATACTCATTCAAAAATCAATAGGTCTTTAAGGCTTATATTGTGGCTTGGCTAAGGGAATGGTATAAAGAATTTAAGCTCAAGAAACCCCATAAATATATCAATTCTCAAAGCATTTGAATTAAATAGGATTCAAGACACATCATCCATATGCTTATACTATTATAACCATGCAATTCACAAACACTCAACACTTTAAAGTTTCCATTATTTCTTTTTCCACACTATACGGCGAAGTTTCTTTCTAAGTCCTTTCCATAGTGCAATGCTAACCCATTGAGTATCCAAAAGGCTCACTCAAGTTGAAAGTTAGCAGTAGGGATTCGTATGAGCTGTACTAGAGTAAACAACTTTCACTTTATAACTTGCACTTTTTTTTTCTTGCTTTTTCTTTCTTCTCTTTTTTTTTTTTCATTTTTTTTCATGACTATTTCAAGCTTCAACAACTTCAGATATATCAAGAATCCATAGCTATTAAAGTAGCTTTAAGGATAAACATGCTTATGGGGTATAAGGTAAAGTAATACATTTGGATTGGCATTATAAGGTCATCAAAGAAAAATAGGCCTATTAAGCTCAAAAGGGTATTATGAATCAAGTAATAAGGTAGGCTTGAAAGGCTCAAACGATCCAAAGAATGCCTATATCACCTTCTTGATTGAGTATAACATATTAATTTCAAGAGAATATTAAACAAATTTTAAGACTTAGGTGAGTTCTAAAGAATCGCATACTTCCCATTGATATTTTCTAAGCACACATAACTCAAAAGGCAAGGATAAATGCTCAAAATATGAATTGCATAATCAAGATTAAGACTAACTCATATATCAATAACTAATTGAACAAGATTTATATTCCCTTAAAAATCACAATAACTCATAACCATGAAAATGATATCAATCTTGTAGATTATAGTTCAAAATCATCATTGTTGCGACCTCACCTCGGGTGCACCACCTAGGGTTTGGCTAATGGATTACTAAGCCTAAACTTAGTTCGGGCTCTCCCAAGCTCATACCAATTTGCGACTTAGGGTTTATATTTTTAGTATGCAAATGATTTTTACTTGGAGTCGCCACTAATCTATTTTTTGGTAGGTCGATTAAAAACCCAAGTAAAGTAACGGGAGAATTACTTTACTCCTACGAACCAGAGACTATGGGATCGGGGACTTGATTACGTTAGATTTCTCTAATGCCCTTTCGGTACCTTTTCTCTTTTATTTAAAAAAATGATTTATAGGCAATTTTTGTGGACCTCATGCATGTCTCGTGTGGATTCTGACGTGTGCTTATGAGTCCACTTGTGCCCTGAGGCGTGTGACGCGGGGTGGAGGGCGGCCCTGATGCGTATTTACGTGGGGAAAAAGTAGAGTCCTGAGGCGTGTTTACGCATGGAGGTGGAGAATTTTCCCTGATGCGTGTTTACGCGGGGAAAAGGTAGAGCCTTGAGGCGTGTTTACACGGGGAAAAGGTTTTACACTGGGAGATGGAGAATGTGCCTTGATGCGTGTTTACGCGGGGAAAAGGTAGAACTCTGAGGTGTGTTTACACGGGGAGGCAGATGAGATCGTGCCCTGATGTGTGTTTACGTGGGAAGGTGCATAATTGTGACTGTTAGCTGCATGGGATGCATGTGTTGTGTTCTAGTTATGGGTAACATGTATACGTGTGTTTTGTACCGTGCATGGTATGTGAAATGATTTGTTTGTCAGTTGCTCCCATGAGAAATGTGCCTGATAGGTACACAATGCCCGGTTATATCCGGTAAACCGCCAACTTTCAAGTTGTGCCGTGGCCCGAGGGGTCGTAATAATTAGGACATGCTTAATTGCTCTATGCATGGAATGCATCTGTTGTGTTATGATTATGCAATTATATGTTTGCCATATATTTGGCACGTGTGGTTATTATCGTGCAAGGTAGGTGCAGCCGCGAGGTAAGGCTGTTTTGATTGAATGGTTAATTATTGAATATCATTATGAGAGCCATGCCTGTTAGGTACCCCTGAGGTGGATTGGTGCCCTAGCCGAGGCTTAGCGCTCGAACTTACTGAGATTTTATTTCACTGGTTGTATAACTATTTTCAGGTCCGTTGGATGAAGAATCGGCACGTGTTGCCATTCGTGGCTTCGATTGAAAGAAGTAGATTAACCCTGACCTTATTGGTGTCATTGGCTCGATAGGGAGATACCCGTGGTAAGTGCTTGTATTTGTAAACTTCCTAGGGTTAATCATTAGATAAATAAAGCTGCACTGTTGATTGTGTTTTCTGATTGACTTTCCTGGCTATCCCGATTATTATGTGGTACGGGGATTATTTATTGCTTCCGTATGTGTTTAATGGAAAGATAAAAATAATGGTTGGCGACGCGTCCTAGGATGTCGCATTCAAATGACCGCAAGAGAAAAGGGGATTGTCGTGTGTTCGAGAGTTGGGGCGTGACAATTTTGCAATTTGGAGACCAATTATTTGGAATAAACTTGGCATTAGATTGGTGAAATTACACTAGAAATCACCAACCTTTCACAGAAATTCAAATGAGAAGTTTTTTTTACATGGCAAAAATCGAGAGATTAATGATCAAAAGAAATATATTATAGGATAATTACCAAATTTTTTTAAATCTATACTTGTGTCAATTTATTCCTAAAACTCGAGTCAAATGTATCTTGAATTGCAATTGTTCTTTAAGCTACAACAAAAGCCTCAGGTCAATTGCATCTTGAACTACAGTAAGTTTCCTCTTTGGCTAACAGTATAATCTGAAGGAAATAATTATCAAATCAATCTGAATTTATTATGCAAATGTTAGTTCAATCCTTAACTTTTAAGTTTGCTCAAATTCTCAATCTCTGCAATTCTAAGCAACTGCACTTCAAGGCCACATTTTAATTGCTCGTCCACAACAAAGCAAACAAATTATAAAGTTTTGGAACATTGTAATGTAATTATAAGCATAGTGGGCTTTTTAAAATTTATCCACTTGCGAGAAAAATTGATGACCTAGAGCAAAGCTCAATGAGATCCATACATTTTTCTTTTTCTTCATCAACTTCTAATTTTATTGCGAACAAGTGGTTCATTTCGGATTTCCATCATGTGTTGAATTACGATAATTGATTTTTTTGGTTCTCACATGCACCTCACTTGATTCGGATTAAGGCAAGCGTTTTTCTGCCACTTGATGTGAGGGTTTTCTTAACATAATGCGAAAGAGGCGTTTGGCCCAGTGATTTGACTATTCGGGTTTTAGGGACGTGTTGGTTCAAATGCCAGCTAATGGAAAAAACAGTACAATAAAATAAAATAAAAAGAAACACGAAAAGAAAAAGGCAAGTGCATTTTTTCGAAAGAGAAAGTGTTATAAAAAATCTTAAATTAGGCTCATTGTAGCATATTAATCTTGATTCTTTTTCTGTGACATCAAAAGCCCTAAATTTATATCCGTGTGACACATTTATCCTTCGTCATATTATGTTTTTGTCACAAATCACTGTCATGGCACCAACGTGGACTAGGTGAAGGAAAATAAAACAAATTTTCATTGACTAAAGAAAATCGTTCACTTGTGCTCTGTTTATAGTTCCCCCTTTCTTCGTGTTCAAAATTTTCCAAGCTCTCTCTACTGAAACTCCATGCTCTATCTCCCTCTCTCACTTTGTCCGCGTTTAAAGCTTCATTAGTTGGTTGACTGGCTAAAGGCGATTTGGGGCTTTGGGGTTTCATATCTCTCCCTGCCCCTTCTCTCCCAAAAGAAGCTCGACTAAGCCAAAGTTCAGATTTTTTGAAGCTTGTTTCCTTGGCAAAAGCGATTTGGGTTTTTATTTTTTTCTTCGAGGGTTTCCCGTTTGTCTCTATGGAGAAAGCCAACTCGGTGATTTGGGGCTTTTTATAGGGTTTTTTTGTTGATCTCGATTCACCAATATTTTATGAGTATTCTCTTCATCGGTCTTTACTATCAAGGTTCTTGTTTTGGCAATTTTGCTATTGTGTGAATCGAAGCTCGATTTATTTGAGGCTTGTTTGCTAGTCTAAGGAGCTCGACTTGTGGTTGAAGTGCAAGTGCTCTCTATCTCTCCCCCTTGATTGCTCCTCATTTGCTGGTATTAGTTCCTTGTCCTATTAAACAATAATGCTCCGTTTGTTTAGTGAAAAAAATAATGATTTGTAAAATATTTTTTTTTGAAAATGATCGTCTATATGACTTACAAAAAAATTAATAAACGAAAAAATATTTTAATCATTCATGAAAATGTTTAGACATAATTTTTGCTGATAATAAAATTATTTTTAATTAACTAATTATTTCAAGGATACAAACAATTATTTTTAAGAAAATATTTTCCAAATAATTTATTTTTTACAAAATATATGGAGTCTAAATATTATTATTTTTCACTTCTTTCAAATAAGAGTTATACAGTGAGGATATTTTTGTTTGTTTAAATATTTTTCAATGAAAAATAATATTTGATGACAAAAAATAATAAATATTTGGCTGATATATAATTTTCATTGGACAATATTGGTCATGTCTAAATGTATGTTATATTATTGTGCATTTTATCGCCTCATAATATTTTCACTTGTAAGTTCTATTGTCAAAATAAATATCAACAAGTTAGAACTAGCCAAAGTAGAAAATTTATTCATTGATAACATCGAAAAAAAAAAAAAAATCTATTTCATAATTAAAACCAATACCAATATCATTTACTAGACATATGCAAATTCTAATTGCTAAAGGGTGAAGAAAAGTTTAGAGGCTCTGTTAACTTTGGCATATAATGAGAGTGATCATCATGGATGGTGATGATATGCAGTGGCCATTGAATTTGTATACATTCTTCCCTCATAAAAATTTCACACGCACTAATAGCTCTTGTTAACTTCGTAATAAAGAAGGTTTAACTTCACATATAGAATAATCTTTTTGTGCAAAAAAAAAAAAGGGTTAAAACATAAGATAAAAAAAATAAAAGCTCATACAAATGTGACTCAATCTTAGTTAACCAATGCCTTTGGTGATTCTACATCTAGCTCATCGGACTAATCCTGTGATGGCCCAGTTGACATTGCATGGGGAGGAGGGATGGCGGTGCATCCTCGCCTCAGTCCTTGGATGTGCGCAAAGAGGGAGGACATGTCTCCCATCCCACATTGCTTAGGGAGGAGTCCTGGGCTAATTTATAAGATTTGGGTTCTCTACTCTGTGTAATGCATTTTAAAGCTGTGCGGGTAATGGTCTAAAGCGGACAATATTACACAGTAGTAATCCTGACTTCTTAAAATTTGACTTAGTATCTTGCCAAAACATAGTATTAGCATACTGTTCCCTTGTCATTGAGATGTTTGCAGGGTAAGTATACTAAAAGTGCCAAAAGTTTTTGTCGGCTTACTTAAGTTCTAAATCGGAGAAAAAACAATCACTAAAGTGCTTTCGGCGAAATATTGGCCAAATTGATTACGTGGCATTTATAATTAAAATTTTAATATGATTTGATACATTTTAAAAAAGTTCCAATCCATGTGGATGTCCAAAATGACGTCGTACAATGATCACTTTTTAATTGAGATTTGTATTGAAATGATCACTTTTTAATTGAGCAGGATCTCGAGAACAATGTCGAGTTTTGTAACGAAGTGGACAATTCAATCAGACCAAACGGCATTGCAAAAGGTGCGATCGATGCCTTTATCACATGAAAATCAAAGACAAATTCAGAACCCTCTCCATCCATTGTGGGGGTGGCGGACGTGGCTTGGATTATGGAGTTTAAGTAGGAGAAGTCGAGAAAATGCCAAAGCAGAATTAGATCACACCCGCAACAGCACGCACCAGTCAGCGATGATCTCCATAGAGAACAACCACCACGTTTCGTCTTACCCACGCCATTGTTGCTGGGTGGTCACCCAACGCTGCTCCCAGTTTTTGGGTCTGCACCAGCGGGCTTTCATTGAGTCTGCAGATCTTTTGTACGAGGAGAAGCCATGACGAGACAAGACATCAAGCGTTCAGGAAGGAGAAGGAAATGGGGATGGTGGTGATTGATCAGTACATTGTGGGCAGACTTTCCTCGCGTCCCTGGCAGGCCTCGTCCTACTTACGTTTTACATTGGAGGAATGGTGACGTGAGAGTGAAGTCCTCCCAATCAGTGAAGTCCGGGAACTATCTCCTTGAAAAAGCTAAAACATCACAGGCGATCGGGCCTACCCCTACCTTTGAATCTGCTAGAGAACAGAACCTACCACCTCTAAACGTACGTTTTCAGCACGACATGATGCCTTCGTTGACCCCTTTTGAAAGCATGACGAGCAGCTTACCTAAGCCCACCCATCGCCTTGCAGCAAGCAACCTGGCATCCATTAGATTGTTTTGAGGGAGGACAGAGATCTAGTCACTATCCATGACAGGTCACTGTGTGATGCTACGAATGACGATTGCTCGACGAATAATGGCCTCGGCGCTACCAATGTAATCATAATCAGCATCGGAGTTGCCAGTCCACTCTTATGCACACCCTCGACAAGGTATGTGATTTCATCGCTTGAAATTAGAGAAGAAAAACGATCATAATAATATGATAATATTTTCGATTATTTGCTCCATTCCATTTCTTATTTTGTTGGCCTAGAGTTGGACCTTGCCAAGTCGAGTTGGACCAAGTCGCTCATCACTATTGAATGTTTCTAATCTCATCAATGACGTCGAGTTTGTTGTGGTCAATTAAATAAAATTTGGATTGGTCATAGGGCAAGCAAGCAAATGGCCATCAAAGCTCTCTCCACAACATATTCTTGTTTCTAACTGAATTGAAGTTCATGAGTATTTCATGCATGATTAGCCGGTGGTGACATCCTAGCTGATGAATCAATTGATTAGAGTAAATTGAAGTTGTCTCTCATATATCATTTGCATCATAGGATTGCACTGGTTTTCTAATTTTGATGTTTGTATTTCATTGAGCATGAAAATTTGATGATGCATAGTGACCTGGGCAACTGTGGGTGGTTGGGTTTGTTGACTTTTCTTGACTTTGCTTGAGTTCTTTTGCCCTCTTATGGTACAAAGTCATAGGAACCCTCCATAATAGGGGTCTCATTTGTGATGTTCATTGCGAGTACAGTGATGGGCAATGATACTTCTCATGTCGAGGATACTTTGTTCCCAATGGGAATGGCGAAATTGATTTGGAGTCCTCGAAGCCTTTGGATAGAGGAGATGGTTTTATGTCTGGCCGATCGAGAATGGGGTTAATGTCTACTCCTCTAGATGCTATAGATAAATCCAACTTCTTGGCACCTCCTGCATGAGGGTGTCGAAGACATGGTCTTTCAAGTCTCATGAGGAGTATCAATGGGTCTATGAAAAGTACTATCACTCGAATCTTTTCTAGACGTTAAATGGGGTCTCATTAGATGCAAAGATTTTTCTAGCACCCAATGACCCAACTGGCCTAGCATTCTAAGGATGCATAGTTTCGATCGGATGCCTCTAGAAATATTTTTGAAGTGGGGGTGTCCGAATGGGACTTTGGAACTAATATAATTAGATTCGTTAAGACTAAGAAATATCTAACTCTCATTTTTAAAATGAAATATTTGGGTGAAGTAGATACTTTATTGGGTATTAAAGTTAAAAACATAGTGGGGTTATTCTTTGAGCCAAAGTGATTATGAGGAAAAGATATTGAATAAATTTCAATATCTTATATTTCAAAGAAATGAGTAATTCATTTAATTCATGGTAGAGGATCTTAATGTGAATGCTATAGGGAATGAATGCAATGCACTGTACTAGACCCTATATTGCTTATTTCGTGAGTAAGTTCAATATATATATTTGTAATCCAAGTATAGAACATTGGAAAATTATTACCTGAATTTTTGGGTTATTTTAGAGGACTAAAAATTTGGGATTGTTCTATTATAAGTATTTGATTGTATTAGGAGGATGCATCAATACTAATTGGATTACTAGTTGGGTGATAAACAATCCACTCTTTTGGATGGATTTTCACATTTGACGATATGCTCATTTTTGGATGAGCAAGAAATGAATGTGTATAACTTACTCAATTATGAAATTTGAATTACTACTTTAGAAGCAATTGAGAAAGAGATTAAATGGATGAGGAATTTGTTATTGGAAAATAAATTATTACCTAGTCCTATACCTCATATTTCTATCTATTGTAATAGTTGTCGCGACCCTCCCAAAGGAGGATTAATGGATTACTAAATGCAGTGCTTAGCAGACTCTCCCAAGTCCTACCAATCGCAACTTGGTACTCAATTCAACTATGATATTTATCTTACCTATTGGAGCCGCCACTAATCGGTTTCGGGTCGATTAGACACCCAAGAAAAATGTGGGAGTACATTTTACTTCTGCGAACCAAAAATCATGAGTTCGGGGACTTGTACCTTTTCTCCTTATTTTTTTAAAAATGTTTTGCATACAACCGTTGTTGGATTTTGTAATATTACACTATTAACGTGTAAAATATGACCAAGCAATTGAGTGAACAATAACATCCAACGATAATGATCATGAGAAAATATGAACCTAAACATTTTTTTTTTAAATGATATTATCAATATCACAATGTTTCTAAGAGAGATTGGTACAAACCATAAGCACGATATTATATGAAACAACTAAAGGAATGTAGCGGCAATGACCAGTAGCAATGTAGCAACATCGACGCACCAGAGCAGCGACGAACGTCGACAAATCAGCAGCAAACCAGCATCGAATCAGCAGCAAACCAGCAGTGATCAGCAGCAAACTAGCAGTGAACAGCAAACAATAATGGTCAACGATGGAGATCTTCAGTGAGGACAAAGCTTTTGTAGCCGCTATTGGAGACTCATTTGAAGACTAAGGACTCAAGAAAAGGATTGCGTTGTGATGTATGCAAGGCACCACAACATTGTGAAAACACGAGAGAGCTTCGTATGGTGATGAGAAAATTCCTTTGGTGCTCTTCTCCCTTCCTTTTATAATGGCCCCGAGCGTCTCTTTCTACGGGCAATTTTTGAGTTTCCTTTTCTCATTGCCTTAATTCATGGTTTGCAAATTGGTTCGCGATTTGGTGGCCAGCTTAATCTTTCCTATTTCACATCTTGATTCCTTCCTTTGTCGAATTTCCTGCCTTTCTGTTCACCTGATATTTTGGCTCTTGATTCTTAATCAGAAATTTGGATCCTCATTTACCAAAATTCGAATATCCATCACAACAAGAATGGCTGATCAGGATTCCCACCTTCCTTGCATAGCCAATCAGATTGATCCCCTCTTATTTTCCAACTCATTAGCTTCCTTTTGTAAGTCTCCACAGCCCACACTTGCCACAAATGTTTTCGTTTTCCTCTCTCCATTTCATCCATCTTATCCCATGAATTCCTCCGAAGATTCTTTGTAAAAATTGCAACCCCCTAGTATCCAACTGATTTCCTTCCGAATTTTCTATCCTCACGTGTGCAATTTATCTGTCCCTTTCCTCATGTTATGGGCAAGGTTCATGGTCCCTTATTAGGCTAAACATATTTTCCATAAAAAGCATCAACCAAAGGTATCCTTTTTGTGAGTCAGCCTGCAAATATAGCCACACGTTAGGTCAAAATTTAGGTGTCAACAATAGTCAGGCTATTTTGGCAAAAAGCTTATAATAGCACTTGTAATGGTAAGTCTAGGCATATTAACCTAAGGCATGAGTATGTGAGATAATTGATTAAAAAATGGTACCATGACAATTGTCTATGTGAGGTCATTTAAGAATTTGGCCATTCCATTTATAAAGGCTTTACCAAGAAATATGGTAAAGACGACCTCACATGAAACAGGGTTGAAACCCTTTATTTAAAATCACCAATAATGGTAACTCGACTATTTTCGAGAACATCACTAGTTACAATGTTTAATGGGTAAGAACAAGTTATTGAATGTGATTGTTTGATATTGATGTAGTCTTGATACGAGAAGTCAATATCGTTTGTTACATTTTGTAGGTCGAATTGAATTCTTAATGAAGTATAGTACAAATTTGCAATGTGTTAATAGTAACAGAAATTTGTGGTAGATTCTATGAGTCTAGAAGTGGTGTCACCTTTTACGAAAATTAGGGTTACTTTCTAGAGAGCTCATGAAATAAGATCAAGCACAAGGTCATAATAGTGCGGAGTAATATAGAACTTCTCACCAAAACAAGAGGTTAATATATGTGTGGTATGTCCGATTCTATCGTTTAAAAGTATAAATTTAAAGCTGAGCTATTTGTCACTTTGATAGGGTTTTGAGATACTAAGTAAATGTTTAACTTGAAAGAGACCTAAATATATATGCATATTAGTATCATCAAAATTTTGGCTATATGATTTTTGAAATTTTTTTTTTTTTTGGTAAAGTTTGAAATTTTATTTTGATATCTTTGTTTTACAAATAAAAGTGGAGGGTTGTTGGTAGTCAATTTGTAAAACAAACTGAGAGGTGCCTTGTCCCACATTGAAAAAATGTGAGTATGCAAGTGGATGAGATTTAGCACTAACCAACGATCATTATTTTTTATTTATTGAAAAATTCAGATTTATTTTTATAAAAAATTTAACCATAGCTTCTTCTTGAAACAAAAGGAGTTACGGTTCTTTTATTTATTATTTATTTTATTTCGAATTTTTTTATATGTGTCATTTCAAGATAACTTTTGGAGATCATACTTGTTCAATTTGCAACCTTTCCTGAAGGGTTACATGAATTCATTTTGCAATTTCTTTTGAAATGATACATTTGTTCATTTTGTAACTTTTTCTGAAGGGATATTTTTTTTAACTTTGCAACCTTTCACGAAGAGTTGTCTATATTCTTTTATATGTCAGCTTTTGAAAAAACTAAGTATTAAATCATTTTTTGAGTCCTCTTTCTAAAATTGCAGCCAATTTTTCAATTGTTTTCTAGAGAGACCTTGTAAAAAACTAGAATTGCTATTTAATATTCTCATTTGAGATTTTGTTGTATTCTAAAAAATATTTGCCGATGATCATTAGCAATATTGTGGGACAAATAAATCTTTAAACAAAGTAATATCACGTTTCAAAATTCAATTTGATTACTCTATTGATTCAAATTCATATTGATTTCATTGTTCTACCTGAGCTTAAAGATAATTTCCCCAATAGGACCATGAACATACTGATGCGCTTAAATGCATGGAAGTCCCCAAGCTCTTTTTCTGGGTTTACTGTC
This sequence comes from Angophora floribunda, assembly GCA_014182895.1. Taxonomy (NCBI): domain Eukaryota; kingdom Viridiplantae; phylum Streptophyta; class Magnoliopsida; order Myrtales; family Myrtaceae; genus Angophora; species Angophora floribunda. The sequence continues at coordinate 32,086,512 of CM024709.1, read as the reverse complement.
CCCCACCGACAGTGGTGTATGTCCATCTCACGGAGCCCTCTCGTGATCCACTGATGGCGCCCCAATCTTGATTAAGGGAAGAAAATTTGCCCAGACGATAAGTGCAAAACAACCAAAGACATGGGCGGGTTCCCTTTTAATGAATTTCCACACCTTGTTTCTTTTCTAATTGAAGAGTAGGAAAACAAGGAATGGCGAAGAACGGTTGAACTGAAACAACCCAATTGTTTTAGATGGTGGTGAGATAACCAATTTGGAAAGTTTTGCCTACAATGCGATGAACTCAGACCCGGTCCTTCTGCTGAGACAACTACCTTCCGATGCTGTGCTGAAAATAAAGCACTTTCGAAGTGATCATCCCAGAGTAATGCCACTCTTAGCTCGTCAAGTTGCGGTTGAAACATCACCTCTGCAAAAATAGGACGAGGGGAAAGATAATTTACAGTTCCCTCTAGCCTTCTTAAACGGAAGTGAAATGGTACCAGAAGAAAGTGGAGTTTGCATTCGAAATTGGCATTTCTAAAACGTGAGAGGGGTGGTACACCGTCACTACCGTCCCCAGCCTAACCGGCAGTGCAACAAGCACCACAGACGTGGCTTTACAAGCCAACTAAGTAGTACTCGCGTTGATGGAGGTTCTGGATAAGGGATGAACTAGTGCTGCATTGAGGGGTGGTTAAATTGTTTAAATGAAATTGCAACTTTGAGTCGAGTCAAAATATTTTAATACTGATGCTCCACTCAACTCGGTTCTCCATTGCTTGATACTCAATTTGAGCTCCATTGGTCAAGTATGATTTCTCATTGAAACTCAACTTGAGTTAGCTTCACATACACTCAAGCACAAGCTCAAGCTCAATTTCACATGTTAAAGCTGACTTTCAGTCTATGCTCGAGTTAAGCATGAACTGGATCTCAAATTCTGAGAATATGATAAAAACAAATAATAATATTATGTGCTTCTTTATCAGATCTAAAGATGCATAACTATCCCAAAATATATGGAAATTCAATTGCTTGATTATTCCGAGTTGAGTATCTCTAAACTCAAGCTTGACCGGTTAAATTCTCGAGCTACTTGAACTCGAGAATGATCTAGCTGAGTACGAGTGTCCTATGGGTCAAGTTTGAATAGCTCATGAGTAGCTTTACTTGCTTATACCCTGGTCGCAGCTATTCAAATGAAAATTCTTTTGTAACAAACTTTTATTTTCTTTTCTCTTTGGCATCCTTGTGATAGATTAATTTTGAGTTTCACCAGCAGATGCGTAGAGCTGAAAATGAGGCGTAGAATTTTTATTTTTTTATCAGTGTAGACTTGTATTTTGCACCACTGGAGATGATAGAAGTTCCAGCTTATGGTCATACTCGTGTTTCAAGGCGCTGGACCAAACTCCAACGATTCCGACTTCGTCAATTCTTAGGTCGCAAGCTTGTGGGTGTCAGTGATATAGGAGGAATGAAAGAGACTCAGGATATGGGAGAGTTTTGTGCAAAACACGGTATTACTGGAGACGTTGAGGTAGTCCAGGTGTACCACATCAATACAACTATGAAAAGGCTTGCAAATTCTGATGTGGGTATCGTTTCGTGATTGATGTGCCATCTCTTTGTCACAGTAGATATATGGTGATGCGTTCTAAATATTTCATCTGCTACTTTCGAGGACTTTTTATTAGAATGAAAAGAACTTGCCAGTGCGAAGCATTTGTGCACTTTGGTTAGTGTTAGTTATGTCATCCTTTTGTTCGAGTTTCTTTGCTTGATTAAATGTACTAAATCTGCCATTCGTGCGATTCCATTCGCTTGTTCAGTCATCTTTGATATTATGCGTGTTTTGGGAAGAGTTGTATCAGTTGGTTAGGGACTTCCCCTTGGTTGGCCATCTTCCTAGTAAATTGTTTGAAGAATGTCTGACTTGACGTTCAGTTGCTTAGAAGAGCATACCCGAGGCCAAGGGCAAACCCTCGGCCAATCTACTGAAAGATAGCCCTCACCAGCCTAGGCAAGGGTGACCCTTGCCTAAAGCCAGCAACCTTTGTTGACCATCGATTAGGTTGAAGTGCAACAACCCAATTGTTTTAGATGGTGATGCGATATCGAATCTGGAAAGTTTTGCCTACAATGCAATGAACTCGGACCGGGTCCTTGTGCTGACACAACTACCTTCCGATGCTGTGCTGAAAATAAAGCCTTTTTGCCATGATCATCCCGGAGCAATGCGACTCTTAGCTTGTCAAGTTTCGATTGAAACATCGCCTCTGCGAAAATAAGAGGAGGGGAAAGATAATTTGCAGGTCCACGTCCAAATCTAGCCTTCTAGAATGGAAGTGAAATGGTACGAGAAGAAAGTGGAGTTTGCATTCGAAATTGGCACTTCTAAAACGTGAGAGGGGTAGTGCACTGTCACTATCGTCCCCAGACTAACCGGTAGTGCAACAAGCACCACAGACGTGGCTTTACAAGCCGACTAAGTAGTACTCACGTTGATGGAGGTTCTGGATAAGGGATAAACTAGTGCTGCATTGAGGGGTGGTTAAATTGTCTAAATGAAATTGCAACTTTGAGTCGAGTCAAAATATTTTAATATGGAAGCTCGACTCAAACTTGGTTCTCCATTGCTTGATACTCAACTTGAGCTCCCTTGGTCAAGTATGATTTCTCAAATTGAAACTCAACTTGATTTAGCTTAACATACTCTCAAGCACAAGCTCAAGCTCAATTTCACATGTTAAAGCTGACTTTCAATCTATGCTCGAGTTAAGCATGAACTGGATCTCCAATCCTAAGAAAACGATAAAAACAAATAATAATATTATGATCTTTTTTAAAGCTGATTTTCAGTCTGTGCTTGAGTTAAGCATTAACTGGATCTCCGATCCTGATAATGTGGTAAAAACAAATAATAATATTATGTGCTTTTTTATTGTACCTAAAGATGTATAACTATCCCAAAAATTATAGAAGTTCAACCACTTGATTATTCCGAGTGGAGTATCTCTAAGCTCAAGCTTGACTGGTTAAATACTCTAGCTACTTGAACTCGAGAATGATCAAGCTGAGTACAAGTGTTGTTTTGGTCAAGCTTGAATAGCTCACCAGTAGCTGTACTTGCTTATACCCTACTCGCAGCTATTCAAACGAAAAATTCTTCTGTAACGAACTTTTATTTTCTTTCCTCTTTGGCATCCTTTTGATAGATTAATTTTGAGTTGTGCCAGCAAATGCATAAGAGCTGAAAATGTGCTATATAATTTATTTATTTTAATCAGTATGGACTTGTAAATTGCACTACTGGAGATGGTAGAAGTTCCAGCTTATGGTCATACTAGAGTTGCAAGGTTCTGAACCAAACTACAATGATTCCGACTTTGTCAATTCTCAGGCCGCAAGCTTGCGGGTGGCAATGATATTGGAGGAATGAAAGAGACACAGGAGATGGTAGACTTCTATGCGAAACATGGTATTACAGCAGACATTGAGGTAATCCAGATGTACCACATCAATACAGCTGTGGAAATGCTTTACAAAATCTGATGTGAGATATGGTTTTGTGATAGATGTGGCCAGCTTTGAATGAAAGGAGAAGAGAACTTCGTATTTTGGTAATTCTCTAGGAGTCATGTTTAACCTTGTCCATCAAGGTTTTTGGCTCACAATAAAGCTAGGGTCCTGATCGAGCGACTAGTAGTCCTATCTATCCACCTCTCCAGACACAATATCTTGAGTACCAATAATGATGACCACATCTGCTAGCATGTGATGTTTGGACATAGAATTGAGTCCTTGAGAATGGGCAAAGCTGGGTGCTCTTATTTTATGATGGCAGTGATGATTGCTTCCATTACTGACCAGAAAGACAACAAATTCTCCAGCTGGTACGGAAAAACCTTCCAGTCACGGTAAATATATCGTGATATGTTCTGAGTGTTTGGTTGCAACCTGAAAATAAACTAAAAATATTAACCATTGTTTAATATGAAAAACTGATTTGATTTTCCTAAGTAGATATACAATGTTCGAGCATTAATAATTTGTACATGGGCAACTAGGGAGTCGGGTAGAGACACCAACAAATTCATGTTTGTAACCATGTTTTATACATCTTAGGTTGAGATTTCGGTTAGTATATGTGGGAATTTTCGCAGAATGTAAAGGCGTTTTGACAAAGTATAGCTTTTTTCTAGGTTGGCGTGGACTTTTAACAAATTTGTACGCTCTAATTGGTTACTGATCCTTTTGCATTTGAAAATGGGATTCCTAGAACGGGAGATTATTGCTATCATCTCTATCTTCATCCGGGGGACTTGGGTGTTCAAATAGCAAGCAAGAAAGCACCACGCACGTTTTTCTTGAAACACACAATGTTGCACACAAGGAAATTCATTATCATTAGAATGAATGAATCCGAGCATATGGGAACAGTCAGCGCATCAGTTTACCTCCGCTTATATTTAAAGGCGTCCTAAATGCATGTTCACTTCACCATGCGAACTCCCCCTTTTCCTTCTTCATAGCAAAACCCTAGTGGTCGGAAACGTCTACAGGCACAGATATATATATAGCAATAGCCATTGACAAACGCTCCAACTGCCGCCGCCACAATGAGCTCCACCACCCCAGCCACCATTAATGCCCTACTTCTCTTGGCATTCGTCGCTTTATGTAATATCGTGAGACAGAAGCTTTGTTGCAAAACCATCAGAAACCAACATAATTCCCTCCCACTCCCTCCAGGCCCTGCCCCGTGGCTGGTGGTTAGTTGTGCCCCAGGCATGCTTCGCAACAAGCCCGTGTTCCGGTGGATCCATCGCCTGATGGAGGAGATGGACACCGAGATAGCGTGCATCCGTCTAGGCAGCACACACGTCATTCCCATCACTTGTCCAACAATCGCCCAAGAATTCCTCAGGAAACAGGACTCAGTGTTTGCCTCAAGGCCAGTTACAATGGCGTCTGGCACATTCAGCAATGGCTACTTGACGGCCATCTTCTCGCCCTACGGGGAGCAATGGAAGAAGATAAGGCGGGTCTTGGTGTCGGAGGTAATATGCCCAACACGGCACAAGTGGCTCCACGACAAGAGAGAGGGGGAAGCCGATAACCTAGTGAAGTATGTCTTTAACCTATGCAAAACATCAGGTCATCAAGTAAACTTGAGAACCATTACCAGGCACTATGCTGGGAATGTGACAAGAAGGCTGATGTTCAACAAGAGATACTTTGGCAAGGGAAGGCAAGATGGAGGACCGACCATTGATGAAGAAGAACATGTCGTCGCAATCTTTAATGCGCTGAACTATCTCTATGCCTTTTGTGTTTCTGATTACTTTCCATTCTTGGTGGGGCTTGACCTTGATGGGCATGAGAAGGAAGTAAAAGAGAGTGCGGGGATTCTTAGGAGGTTGCATGAACCCATAATAAGTGAGAGGATCAAACGATGGAGGGATGATTTGAATTCTGAGTGTGACAAAAAAGAGCCTCAAGACTTATTAGATATTTTGATTATGCTTAAAGACTCGCAAGGGAAGCCATTGCTGATGCCACAAGAAGTTCGAGCCCTGACCACGGTAAAATTACATCCTTCTTTCTAGAGTGTTCGATCGAGTATGAACTTTAAAAACTCAATTGGTGTCTCCATATTTTTACACCATTGACACAAAGCAAGATCACTTTATAAACTCAATTACTTCGGTACTTATTGGGTATCGTAAAAACATATAGTAACATTTTTGGAATCAGTAGTATATTGATAAATTTAATAAAGCTTTGCTAGCATAATAATAGTTTTGAGTTATTGTTGTTCTAAAAGTATGTTGTCAGTCACAAACTCTTTAAAGAATGAACCTCATGATAATTTTCAATTATTTGTTAATTATTTTTTTTGTGGTATGAAATAAGCTGTTATTCTTATAGTACGTAAACTAAAGATTGTCATATAAGCATTTCCCATTCTAGTATATTTGCCCATTCATTTACGGCGTGTTTGTCTAAATAGTTTAAATTTTAGCATAAAGATGCATGACCTAATCTGCAGGAGATTATGATTGCTGCGGTGGATAATCCATCAAACGCTGTCGAATGGGCAATGGCGGAGATGATAAATCAGCCCGAGCTCCTTAATAAAGCCACAGAAGAACTAGACAAAGTTGTGGGTAAGGAGAGGTTAGTCCAAGAATCCGATATCCCCCAGCTCAATTATATCAAAGCATGTGCGCGGGAAGCCTTTAGGCTTCACCCGGTCGCGCCCTTCAACGTTCCACACGTAGCCATGTCGGACACTGCTGTGGCCGGCTATCGCATCCCCAAGGGCAGCCACATCCTTTTGAGCCGGGTCGGCCTTGGTCGAAACCCCAAGGTTTGGGATGAACCGCTCAAGTTCAAGCCGGACCGGCACATCATGAGTGACCATGCGGAGGTTGTGCTAACAGAACCCGACCTGCGCTTCATTTCTTTCAGCACTGGCCGACGCGGGTGCATTGCCGCCACGCTTGGGACGACAATGACCGTGATGCTCCTTGCTAGGCTAATCCAAGGGTTTAGTTGGAGTAAACCCTCCAATTTATCGAGCATCAACCTTGCCGAGTCGAGAAATGGCCTATTTCTCGCGGAACCGCTAGTAGCTCAAGCGGAGTTGCGATTGCCAAGTCATCTCTATCTTGCATAGGCACAAGAACAAAGTCATGGTGATGTACTTCTCATGATATATTTTATGAATAATCGATATTAAAATAAGTCCATGTGTCCATTAAGCTGGACATCCCGAATAAGAAATCTCCGGTGTGAATTACAGGCTCATATTTAAGACACATTCTAATGTAATTATGCAAAAACTCCGTGTCTTGAATGTAATAGCCACTTCTTGAGATTGAGTAAGTCCAAGAGTATGTGTTATTACCATTATTCATGAAATTGTTTGGAGCAGCTGCTATTATAGGATTTTTACGAGAAAAGTTATACAGGAAGTCCTAAAATTATTGCATTTTTGTTAATTTAATCCTAAACTTTTTAATTTTTCCAATTGAATATTAAACTTTTTATGATTTGCCAATTGAGTCAATTCGGCTAATTTTTATAAAAAATCGCTGATGTGAATATTAGCCATATTAATTAACGCCGTTAGCATTGACGACAATTTTTATAATATCTTTTTGAGGAATTTTTGTTTTTTATTTTTTTTCTCTTTCCTTTTTTACCTTCCCTTCTTCCTCCTCTTGCAAGTGCACAATATCAACAAATAATAAAGTGATGAATGAGTATCGTTCCCACAATGACTGTTTTTATTTTATTTTATCAAATTACTTACTGAAAGTGATCAATTCAAAAATCTAGCTAAACAAATCAACAAGATGAGTAAAAAGTAAACTAAACCAATTAAAATACTAAAATATAGAAAATGTCAAAACTTAAAGAATTAAAAGCTAAGTAAAATTAATCTAAAGCAAATTCAAGATCACAAAGCGTTAGAGCAATCAACTTCACTTAACCATTCATAATTAATTTTCTTAACTTTTTGTGCCGCAAATTAATTTCCAATTGTGTTGACGAAATTTCCCTAAGATGAATTAAAAGCTGACCTCGGTCTAATAATCCCTAATTAGGTATGTTAACCCACACTAACCTTAGGTGAATTTAAACTACCCAAAAGCATTAAGTTCTTGTGGAAATTCTCGGATTCAATCTAAGTAGTCCCAACCTAGATCTACTACCGTAGCCACATAAATAACCTAGTGTACCTTGACCTAAATTTAATTTATGGTTCAATATCACTATTGCACATGCACACAATCTCCACCTGGTATCATGCATACATCAAAAATCATTCAAAAGTTGGCCAGACTTCTAAAAGCATTAAGATCATGATAAAGAACGACACAATCAAAATAATTATATTGCATGAAAGTCTTTGAAAATTAATCAATCATGATTAAGATCAATTGTAGCTCTAACAAAAGAAATTTAGAACATAGTAAAAATTAAACTGACAAGAATTAAAGAAAACATAGTACTAAATAAAAACAAATTCATCAAATTGAGAAACAAGGACTTTAGGTTTGTCTCCTCCTTCTCTCCTTGACACGCCAACTCCACTAAAATAGAAGAATAAAATCTAATTAAGAAAACTCAAAATCTTCTGCAAAGATGGTACCTCCAAGGATTCTCTCTTCTTCTGCGGCACAAGAGCAGTTTAATACCCTCCAAAAATATGCCCTAAGTCAACTCCTATTAGGATTTGGAAAAGATTCCTTCTTGATTTTCTTTGAACCTTATCTTCAATCATGGTCAAATTCTCTAAATATCTGATTTGGGCTGGCTTTTTCTTCAAGATGAAATATTCTGAAAGATATTGCAATATTCTGGAAGATCTAAAAATATTTCATACAAAATAAAATTACGTGAGTATCAATTAAATTCACCCAAAATTCCTCAAAATTAAGCAAATATCAAGTCTAAATTAGCAAGAATACTCTATTAAAAATAGAGTTATCAATTATCCCCAACTTAGAAATTTGCTAGTCCTCGAGCAAACAATAAATAAACTTCATCTCCAATTATCAATATCCATTCATAATTACGTGAAATCACAACTCAAAGGAAAAAATAAATCCCATCAACCCAAAATTAATACATAAGCTATGTCTAACCTTAACTATGCAATCCGTGTGTATGTGTGCCCATTGACTTTTCAAATCATGTATATTCAAATAAATCAAGTTGATATGCAACACTCTAAACTTAAAATCCACTAACCAAGTCTCATAGATTTGTTTTTCAATTCTCTCTCCACTATTGAAAACTAATACTCATTCAAAAATCAATAGGTCTTTAAGGCTTATATTGTGGCTTGGCTAAGGGAATGGTATAAAAAATTTAAGCTCAAGAAACCCCATAAATATATCAATTCTCAAAGCATTTGAATTAAATAGGATTCAAGACACATCATCCATATGCTTATACTATTATAACCATGCAATTCACAAACACTCAACACTTTAAAGTTTCCATTATTTCTTTTTCCACACTATACGGCGAAGTTTCTTCCTAAGTCCTTTCCATAGTGCAATGCTAACCCATTGAGTATCCAAAAGGCTCACTCAAGTTGAAAGTTAGCAGTAGGGATTCGTATGAGTTGTACTAGAGTAAACAACTTTCACTTTATAACTTGCACTTTTTTTTTCTTGCTTTTTTTTTCTTCTCTTTTTTTTTTCTTTTTTTTTCTTTTTTTTTTCATGACTATTTCAAGCTTCAACAACTTCAGACATATCAAGAATCCATAGCTATTAAAGTAGCTTTAAGGATAAACATGCTTATGGGGTATAATGTAAAGTAATACATTTGGATCGGCATTATAAGGTCATCAAAGAAAAATAGGCCTATTAAGCTCAAAAGGGTATTATGAATCAAGTAATAAGGTAGGCTTGAAAGGCTCAAACGATCCAAAGAATGCCTATATCACCTTCTTGATTGAGTATAGCATATTAATTTCAAGAGAATATTAAACAAATTTTAAGACTTAGGTGAGTTCTAAAGAATCGCATACTTCCCATTGATCTTTTCTAAGCACACATAACTCAAAAGGCAAGGATAAATGCTCAAAATATGGATTGCATAATCAAGATTAAGACTAACTCATATATTAATAACCAATTGAACAAGATTTATATTCCCTTAAAAATCACAATAACTCATAACCATGAAAATGATATCAATCTTGTAGATTACAGTTCAAAATCATCATTGTCGCGACTTCACCTCGGGTGCACCACCTAGGGTTTGGCTAATGGATTACTAAGCCTAAACTTAGTTCGGGCTCTCCCAAGCCCATACCAATTCGCGACTTAGGGTTTATGTTTTTATTATGCAAATGATTTTTACTTGGAGTCGCCACTAATCTATTTTTTGGTAGGTCGATTAGAAATCCAAGTAAAGTAACGGGAGAATTACTTTACTCCTACGAACCATAGACTATGGGATCGGGGACTTGATTACGTTAGATTTCTCTAACGCCCTTTCGGTACCTTTTCTCTTTTATTTAAAAAAAGTGATTTACAGGCAATTTTTGTGGACCTCATGCATGTCTCGTGTGGATTTTGACGTGTGCTTATGAGTCCACTTGTGCCTTGAGGCGTGTGACGCGGGGTGGAGGGCGGCCCTGATGCGTATTTACGTGGGGAAAAAGTAGAGTCCTGAGGCGTGTTTACGCATGGAGGTGGAGAATTTGCCCTGATGCGTGTTTACGCGGGGAAAAGGTAGAGCCTTGAGGCGTGTTTACGCGGGGAAAAGGTTTTACTCTGGGAGATGGAGAATGTGCCTTGATGCGTGTTTACGCGGGGAAAAGGTAGAACTCTGAGGTGTGTTTACACGGGGAGGCAGATGAGATCGTGCCTTGATGTGTGTTTACGTGGGAAGGTGCATAATTGTGACTGTTAGGTGCATGGGATGCATGTGTTGTGTTCTGGTTATGGGTAACATGTATACGTGTGTTTTGTACCGTGCATGGTATGTGAAATGATTTGTTTATCAGTTGCTCCCATGAGAAATGTGCCTAATAGGTACACAATGCCCGGTTATATCCGGTAAACCGCCAACTTTCGAGTTGTGCCGTGGCCCGATGGGTCGTAATAATTAGGACATGCTTAATTGCTCTATGCATGGAATGCATCTGTTGTGTTATGATTATGCAATTATATGTTTGCCATATATTTGGCACATGTGGTTATTATCGTGCAAGGTAGGTGCAGCCGTGAGGTAAGGCTGTTTTGATTGAATGGTTAATTATTGAATGTCATTATGAGAGCCATGCCTGTTAGGTACCCTTGAGGTGGATTGGTGCCCTAGCCGAGGCTTAGCGCTCGAACTTACTGAGATTTTATTTCACTGGTTGTATAACCATTTTCAGGTCCATTGGATGAAGAATCGGCACGTGTTGCCATTCGTGGCTTCGATTGAAAGAAGTAGATTAACCTTGACCTTATTGGTGTCATTGGCTCGATAGGGAGATGCCCGTGGTAAGTGCTTGTATTTGTAAACTTCCTAGGGTTAATCATTAGATAAATAAAGCTGCACTGTTGATTGTGTTTTCTGATTGACTTTCCTGGCTATCCCGATTATTATGTGGTACGGGGATTATTTATTGCTTCCGCATGTGTTTAATGGAAAGATAAAAATAATGGTTGGCGACGCGTCCTGGAATGTTGCATTCAAATCACCGCAAGAGAAAAGGAGATCGTCGTGTGTTCGAGAGTTGGGGCATGACAATTTTGCAATTTGGAGACCAATTATTTGGAATAAACTTGGCATTAGATTGGTGAAATTACACTAGAAATCACCAACCTTTCACAGAAATTCAAATGAGAAGTTTTTTCACATGGCAAAAATCGAGAGATTAATGATGAAAAGAAATATATTATAGGATAATTACCAAATTTTTTTTAAATCTATACTTGTGTCAATTTATTCCTAAAACTCGAGTCAAATGCATCTTGAATTGCAATTGTTCTTTAAGCTACAACAAAAGCCTCAGGTCAATTGCATCTTGAACTACAGTATGTTTCCTCTTTGGCTAACAGTATAATCTGAAGGAAATAATTATCAAATCAATCTGAATTTATTATGCAAATGTTAGTTCAATCCTTAACTTTTAAGTTTGCTCAAATTCTCAATCTCTGCAATTCTAAGCAACTGCACTTCAAGGTCACATTTTAATTGCTCGTCCACAACAAAGCAAACAAATTATAAAGTTTTGGAACATTGTAATGTAATTATAAGCATAGTGGGCTTTTTAAAATTTATCCACTTGCGAGAAAAATTGATGACCTAGAGCAAAGCTCAATGAGATCCATACATTTTTCTTTTTCTTCATCAACTTCTAATTTTATTGCGAACAAGTGGTTCATTTCGGATTTCCATCATGTGTTGAATTACGATAATTGATTTTTTTGGTTCTCACATGCACCTCACTTGATTCGGATTAAGGCAAGCGTTTTTCTGCCACTTGATGTGAGGGTTTTCTTAACATAATGCGAAAGAGGCGTTTGGCCCAGTGATTTGACTATTCGGGTTTTAGGGACGTGTTGGTTCAAATGCCAGCTAATGGAAAAAACAGTACAAAAAAATAAAAAATAAAAGAAACACGAAAAGAAAAAGGCAAGTGCATTTTTTCGCAAAGAGAAAGTGTTATAAAAAATCTTAAATTAGGCTCATTGTAGCATATTAATCTTGATTCTTTTTCTGTGACATCAAAAGCCCTAAATTTATATCCGTGTGACACATTTATCCTTCGTCATATTATGTTTTTGTCACAAATCACTGTCATGGCACCAACGTGGACTAGGTGAAGGAAAATAAAACAAATTTTCATTGACTAAAGAAAATCGTTCACTTGTGCTCTGTTTATAGTTCCCCCTTTCTTCGTGTTCAAAATTTTCCAAGCTCTCTCTACTGAAACTCCATGCTCTATCTCCCTCTCTCACTTTGTCCGCGTTTAAAGCTTCATTAGTTGGTTGACTGGCTAAAGGCGATTTGGGGCTTTGGGGTTTCATATCTCTCCCTGCCCCTTCTCTCCCAAAAAAGCTCGACTAAGCCAAAGTTCAGATTTTTTGAAGCTTGTTTCCTTGGCAAAAGCGATTTGGGTTTTTATTTTTTTCTTCGAGGGTTTCCCGTTTGTCTCTATGGAGAAAGCCAACTCGGTGATTTGGGGCTTTTTATAGGGTTTTTTTGTTGATCTCGATTCACCAATATTTTATGAGTATTCTCTTCATCGGTCTTTACTATCAAGGTTCTTGTTTTGGCAATTTTGCTATTGTGTGAATCGAAGCTCGATTTATTTGAGGCTTGTTTGCTAGTCTAAGGAGCTCGACTTGTGGTTGAAGTGCAAGTGCTCTCTATCTCTCCCCTTGATTGCTCCTCATTTGCTGGTATTAGTTCCTTGTCCTATTAAACAATAATGCTCCGTTTGTTTAGTGAAAAAAATAATGATTTGTAAAATATTTTTTTTTTTTTTGAAAATGATCGTCTATATGACTTACAAAAAAATTAATAAACGAAAAAATATTTTAATCATTCATGAAAATGTTTAGACATAATTTTTGCTGATAATAAAATTATTTTTAATTAACTAATTATTTCAAGGATACAAACAATTATTTTTAAGAAAATATTTTCCAAATAATTTATTTTTTACAAAATAAATGGAGTCTAAATATTATTATTTTTCACTTCATTCAAATAAGAGTTATACAGTGAGGATATTTTTGTTTGTTTAAATATTTTTCAATGAAAAATAATATTTGATGACAAAAAATAATAAATATTTGGCTGATATATAATTTTCATTGGACAATATTGGTCATGTCTAAATGTATGTTATATTATTGTGCATTTTATCGCCTCATAATATTTTCACTCGTAAGTTCTATTGTCAAAATAAATATCAACAAGTTAGAACTAGCCAAAGTAGAAAATTTATTCATTGATAACATCGAAAAAAAATCTATTTCATAATTAAAACCAATACCAATATCATTTACTAGACATATGCAAATTCTAATTGCTAAAGGGTGAAGAAAAGTTTAGAGGCTCTGTTAACTTTGGCATATAATGAGAGTGATCATCATGGATGGTGATGATATGCAGTGGCCAGTGAATTTGTATACATTCTTCCCTCATAAAAATTTCACACGCACTAATAGCTCTTCTTGTTAACTTCGTAATAAAGAAGGTTTAACTTCACATATAGAATAATCTTTTCGTGCAAAAATAAAAAAAGAGAGTTAAAACATAAGATGAAAAATAAAAGCTCATACAAATGTGACTCAATCTTAGTTAACCAATGCCTTTGGTGATTCTACATCTAGCTCATTGGACTAATCCTGTGATGGCCCAGTTGACATTGCATGGGGAGGAGGGATGGCGGTGCATCCTCGCCTCGGTCCTTGGATGTGCGCAAAGAGGGAGGACATGTCTCCTATCCCACATTGCTTAGAGGAGTCCTGGGCTAATTTATAAGATTTGGGTTCTCTACTCTGTGTAATGCATTTTAAAGTTTTGCGGGTATTGGTTTAAAGCGGACAATATTACACGGTAGTAGTCCTAACTTCTTACAAATTTGACTTAGTATCTTGCCAAAACATAGTATTAGCAAACCGTTCCCTTGTCATTGAGATGTTTACAGGGTAAGTATACTAGGAGTGTCAAAAGTTTTTGTCGGCTTACTTAAGTGCCAAATCGGAGAAAAAACAATCACTAAAGTGCTTTTGGCGAAATATTGGCCAAATTGATTACGTGGCATTTATAATTAAAATTTTAATATGATTTGATACATTTTAAAAAAGTTCCAATCCATATGGACGTCCAAAATGACGTCGTACAATGATCACTTTTTAATTGAGATTTGTATTGAAATGATCACTTTTTAATTGAGTAGGATCTCGAGAACAATGTTGAGTTTTGTAACAAAGTGGACAATGCAATCAGACGAACCCTCACACTCGACAGCATTGCAAAAGGTGCGATCGATGCCTTTATCACATGAAAATCAAAGACAAATTCAGAACCGGTATATGCAAGTAGACCTATCCATCCATTGTGGGGGTGGCGGACGTGGCTTGGATTATGGAGTTTAAGTAGGAGAAGTCGAGAAAATGCCAAAGCAGAATTAGATCACACCCGCAACAGCACGCACCAGTCAGCGATGATCTCCATAGAGAACAACCACCACGTTTCGTCTTACCCACGCCATTGTTGCTGGGTGGTCACCCAACGCTGCTCCCAGTTTTTGGGTCTGCACCAGCGGGCTTTCATTGAGTCTGCAGATCTTTTGTAAGAGGAGAAGCCATGACGAGACAAGACATCAAGCGTTCAGGAAGGAGAAGGAAATGGGGATGGTGGTGATTGATCAGTACATTGTGGGCAGACTTTCCTCGCGTCCCTGGCAGGCCTCGTCCTACTTACGTTTTACATTGGAGGAATGGTGACGTGAGAGTGAAGTCCTCCCAATCAGCGAAGTCCGGGAACTATCTCATTGAAAAAGCTAAAACATCACAGGCGATCGGGCCTACCCCTACCTTTGAATCTGCTAGAGAACAGAACCTACCACCTCTAAACGTACGTTTTCAGCACGACATGATGCCTTCGTTGACCCCTTTTGAAAGCATGATGAGCAGCTTACCTAAGCCCACCCATCGCCTTGCAGCAAGCAACCTGGCATCCATTAGATTGTTTTGAGGGAGGACAGAGATCTAGTCACTATCCATGACAGGTCACCGTGTGATGCTACGAATGACGATTGCTCGACGAATAATGGCCTCGGCGCTACCAATGTAATAATAATCAGCATCGGAGTTGCCAGTCCACTCTTATGCACACCCTCGACAAGGTATGTGATTTCATTGCTTGAAATTAGAGAAGAAAAACGATCATAATAATATGATAATATTTTTGATTATTTGCTCCATTCCATTTCTTATTTTGTTGGCCTAGAGTTGGACCTTGCCAAGTCGAGTTGGACCAAGTCGCTCGTCACTATTGAATGTTTCTAATCTCATCAATGACGTCGAGTTTGTTGTGGTCAATTAAATAAAATTTGGATTGGTCATAGGGCAAGCAAGCAAATGGCCATCAAAGCTCTCTCCACAACATATTCTTGTTTCTAACTGAATTGAAGTTCATGAGTATTTCATGCATGATTAGCCGGTGGTGACATCTTGACCGATGAATCAATTGGTTAGAGTAAATTGAAGTTGTCTCTCATATATCATTTGCATCATAGGATTGCACTGGTTTTCTAATTTTGATGTTTGTATTTCATTGAGCATGAAAATTTGATGATGCATAGTGACCTGGGCAACTGTGGGTGGTTGGGTTTGTTGACTTTTCTTGACTTTGCTTGAGTTCTTTTGCCCTCTTATGGTACAAAGTCATAGGAACCCTCCATAATAGGGGCCTCATTTGTGAGGTTCATTGCGAGTACAGTGATGGGCAATGATACTTCTCATGTCGAGGATGCTTCGTTCCCAATGGGAATGGCGAAATTGATTTGGAGTCCTCGAAGCCTTTGGATAGAGGAGATGGTTTTATGTCTGGCCGATCGAGAATAGGGTTAATGTCTACTCCTCTAGATGCTAAAGATAAATCCAACTTCTTGGCACCTCTTGCATGAGGGTGTCAAAGACATGGTCTTTCGAGTCTCATGAGGAGTGTCAATGGGTCTATGAAAAGTACTATCACTCGAATATTTTCTAAATGTTAAATGGGGTCTCATTAGATGCAAAGATTTTTCTAGCACCCAATGACCCAACTGGCCTAGCATTCTAAGGATGCATAGTTTCGATTGGATGCCTCTAGAAATATTTTTGAAGTGGGGGTATCCGAATGGGACTTTGGAACTAATATAATTAGATTCGTTAAGACTAAGAAATATCTAACTTTCATTTTTAAAATGAAATATTTGGGTGAAGTAGATACTTTATTGGGTATTAAAGTTAAAAACATAGTGGGGTTATTCTTTGAGCCAAAGTGATTATAAGGAAAAGATATTGAATAAATTTCAATATCTTATATCTCAAAGAAATGAGTAATTCATTTAATTCATGGTAGAGAGTCTTTAATGTGAATGCTATAGGGAATGAATGCAATGCACTGTACTAGACCCTATATTGCTTATTTCGTGAATAAGTTCAATATATATATTTGTAATTCAAGTATAGAACATTGGAAAATTATTACCCAAAATTTTGGGTTATTTTAGAGGACTAAAAATTTGAGATTGTTCTATTATAAGTATTCGATTGTATTAGGAGGATGCATCAATATTAACTGGATTACTAGTTGGGTGATAAACAATCCACTACTGGATGGATTTTCACATTTGACAGATTTGCTCATTTTTGGATGAGCAAGAAACGAATGTGTATAACTTACTCAATTATGAAATTTGAATTACTACTTTAGAAGCAATTGAGAAAGAGGTTAAATGGATGAGGAATTTGTTATTGGAAAATAAATTATTACCTAGTCCTATACCTCATATTTCTATCTATTGTAATAGTTAGGCTATTTCGGCAAAAAGCTTATAATAGCACTTGTAATGGTAAGTCTAGGCATATTAACCTAAGGCATGAGTATGTGAGATAATTGATTAAAAAATGGTACCATGACAATTGTCTATGTGAGGTCATTTAAGAATTTGGCCATTCCATTTATAAAGGCTTTACCAAGAAATATGGTAAAGACGACCTCACAAGAAACAGGGTTGAAACCCTTCATTTAAAATCACTAGTAATGGTAACTCGACCATTTTCGAGAACATCACTAGTTACAATGTTTAATGGGTAAGAACAACTTATTGAATGTGATTGTTTGATATTGATGTAGTCTTGATACGAGAAGTCAGTATCGTTTGTTACATTTTGTAGGTTGAATTGAATTCTTAATGAAGTATAGTACAAATTTGCAATGTGTTAATAATAACAGAAATTTATGGTAGATACTATGAGTCTAGAAGTGGTGTCACCTTTTACGAAAATTAGGGTTACTTTCTAGAGAGCTCATGAAATAGGATTAAGCACAAGGTCATAATAGTGCAGAGTAATATAGAACTTCTTGCCAAAACAAGAGGTTAATATATGTGTGATATGTTCGATTCTATCATTTAAAAGTATAAATTTGAAGCTGAGCTATTTGTCACTTTGATAGGATTTTGAGATACTAAGTAAATGTTTAACTTGAAAGAGACCTAAATATATATATATATATATATATATATATATATATGTATATTAGTATCATCAAAATTTTGGCTATATGATTTTTAAAATTTTATTTTGATATCTTTGTTTTACAAATAAAAGTGGAGGGTTGTTGGTAGTCAATTTGTAAAACAAACTGAAAGGTGCCTCGTCCCACACTGAAAAGATGTGAGTATGCAAGTGGACGAGATTTAGCACTAAACAACGATCATTATTTTTTATTTATTGAAAAATTCAGATTTATTTTTATAAAAAAATTAACCATAGCTTCTTCTTGAAACAAAGGAGTTACGGTTCTTTTTATTTATTATTTATTTTATTTCGAATTTTTTTATATGTGTCATTTCAAGATAACTTTTGGAGATCATACTTCTTCAGTTTGCAACCTTTCCCGAAGGGTTACATGAATTCATTTTGCAATTTCTTTTGAAATGATACATTTGTTCATTTTGTAGCTTTTTCTGAAGGGATATTTTTGTTAACTTTGCAACCTTTCATGAAGAGTTGCCTATATTCTTTTAATTGTCAACTTTTGAAAAAACTGAGTATTAAATCATTTTTTGAGTCCTCTTTCTAAAATTGCAACCAATTTTTCAATTGTTTTCTAGAGAGACCTTGTGAAAAGCTAGAATTGCTATCTAATATTTTCATTTGAGACTTTGTTGTATCCTAAAAAATATTTGCCTGTGATCATTAGTAATATTGCTGGACAAATAAATCCTCAATTTGATTACTTTATTGATTCGAATTCATATTGACTTCAGTGTTCTACCCAAGCTCAAAGATAATCTCCCCAATAGGACCATGAACATACTGATGCGCTTAAATGCATGGAAGTCCCCAAGCTCTTTTTCTGGGTTTACCGTCCCCCACTGACAGTAGTATATGTCCATCTCACGGAGCCCTCTCGTGAGCCACTGATCGCGCCCCAATCTTGATTAAGGGAAGAAGATTTGCCCAGATGATAAGTGAAAACAACCAAAGACATGGGTGGGTTCCCTTTTTATGAATTTCCACACCTTGTTTCTTTTCTAATTCAAGAGTAGGAAAACAAGGAATGGTGAAGAACGGTTGAACTGAAACAACCTAATTGTTTTAGATGGTGGTGAGATAACCAATCTGGAAAGTTTTGCCTACAATGCCATGAACTCAGACCCGGTCCTTCTGCTGAGACAACTACCTTCCGATGCTGTGCTGAAAATAAAGCACTTTCGAAGTGATCATCCCAGAGTAATGCCACTCTTAGCTCGTCAAGTTACAGTTGAAACATCACCTCTGCAAAAATAGGACGAGGGGAAAGATAATTTGCAGTTCCAAGTCCAACTCTAGCCTTCTTCAACGGAAGTGAAATGGTACCAGAAGAAAGTGGAGTTTGCATTTGAAAATGCACTTCTAAAACGAGAGAGCAGTGTACACTGCTGCTGTTGTCCCTAAACTAACCAGCAGTGCAACGAGCACCACAGACATGGCTTTACAAGCCAACGAAGTAGTACTCGCTTTGATGGAGGTTCAGGGTAAGGGATAAACTAATGCTGTATTAAGGAGGTGGTTCAATTCTTTAAATGAAATTGCAAGTTTGAGTTGAGCCAAAATATTCTGAAGCTTGACTCAACTTGATTCTCCATTGCTTGATACTCAACTTGAGCTCCATTGGTCAAGTATGATTTCTCAAATTGAAACTCAACTTGAGTTAGCTTCACACACACTCAAGCACAAGCTCAAGCTCAATTTCACATGTTAAAGCTGACTTTCAGTCTATGCTTGAGTTAAGCATGGACTAGATCTCCAATTCTGAGAATATGATAAAAACAAATAATAATATTATGTGCTTCTTTATTGGATCTAAAGATGCATACTATCCCAAAATATATGGAAATTCAACTGCTTGATTATTCCGAGTTGAGTATCTCTAAACTCAAGCTTGACTGGTTAAATTCTCGAGCTACTCCAACTCGAGAATGATCTAGCTGAGTACGAGTGTCCTATGGGTGAAGTTTGAATAGCTCATGAGTAGCTTTACTTGCTTATACCCTGGTCGCAGCTATTCAAATGAAAAATTCTTTTGTAACGAACTTTTATTTTCTTTTCTCTTTGGCATCCTTTTGATAGATTAATTTTGAGTTTCACCAGCAGATGCATAGAGCTGAAAATGAGGCATAGAAATTTGTTTTGTTTTTTTATCAGTGTAGACTTGTATTTTGCACCACTGGAGATGGTAGAAGTTCCAGCTAATGGTCATACTCGTGTTTCAAGGTGCTGGACCAAACTCCAACGATTCCGACTTTGTCAATTCTTAGGTCGCAAGCTTGTGGGTGGCAGTGATATAGGAGGAATGAAAGAGACTCAGGAGATGGTAGAGTTTTGTGCGAAACACGGTATTACTGGAGACGTTGAGGTAGTCCAGATGTACCACATCAATACAGCTATGAAAAGGCTTGCAAATTCTGATGTGGGGTATCGTTTTGTGATAGATGTGCCGTCTCTGTCACAGTAGATATATGGTGATGCGTTCTGAATATTTCATCTGCCACTTTTGAGGACTTTTTACTAGAATGAAAAGGAACTTGCCAGTGCGAAGCAATTGTGCACTTTCGTTGGTGTTCGTTATAGAATCCTTTTGTGCGCTTCAAGTTTCTTTGCTTGATTAAATGTACTAATCCTGCTTTCAGTCATCATTTGATATCTTTGATATTATGCGGGTTTGGATAGGTAGAGTTTAGAACATTTTGTATTAAATTTTGGTAAATATTTATATTTAATCTGCATAGTTGGTTAATTGGCCCTAGCAAAAATGATTTTTCGTAGCACTTAGGTATTAATATTGTGCACGTCTACTAGGTTTTATTTTCCCCTTATTTTACACTATTTTTCAGATTATTATTACTATTAGTATTAAAAAGAAAAGAAAAGAGGCCCATGGAGGGGCTGGGCTTTCGCGCCCAGCCCCATTCTTCTTTATTTCTTCTTGTCCACGCGGGCCTAGGCCCATCTTCCCCCCACTCTTCCTTCTGCAGCAGCCAGGCCCGGCCCCTTCTCCTTCTTCTTCCTCCTTCCTGCCTCCTTCCTCCTCTGTCTCTGCAACTCACGCGCGAAGACAGCTTGGAGAGAGAGGAGCAGATCGGCGATGAAAGGGACGCCTCGCATGCGCCATCAATGCTGCCGCGCGAGATCCGGCGCAAAACCCGGACGGAAGAGACGTCTTGGCGGAAGCTTTCAATGCCGAGCGGAGAAGAGGGGATGGGACGCCGGTTCGGCCGAGGGAGAGCCCGGCTGGGCACCGAGGACCACCGGTCGGAGCACCTCCGTCGACCGGACTCCTCGCCTATAAATAGAGGGGTCGAGCGAAGGAGAAGAGAGCAACACAGAAGCGAAAATCCAGAGAAGAGAGAGCGATCTGGAGGAGAAGCGGGAGCTCGAAAGGCTTCCTTGGAGAGACATCCAGGAAGCCGGTTTTGAGCGACTGCCGATCCGAGAGAGAGATCTGAGAGGAGGAAAAATGGCTCTGGAAAAATAGAGGAGAGAAAAAAGAAAGTGGATCAGATCTGGAAAAGAAACTGAGTGAGGGTGCGAGGGCGGAGAGAGATCTGCAGAGAGATCTGAGTTTGTGGTTGCGATTGAGAAGAAAGTGTCGCCGTGTCGCCGCGTCGGAGATCTGATCCACTGCTCGTGTCGCCACCGCATGCCCAAGTTGCTGCTCTTCGTCGATCCACCGCTCGTGCCACCACCACAAAGCCCAAGTCGCCGCTGTGCGAACCCACTTATCATCTCCACGACCCAACCGCCCACTGGTTTCGGCCTAGCCTTACGACCACCATCGCCCCTGCTTCCTCTTGCCACCTCGTCGACGCGCCAGCTGATCCGGCGACGACCGGCGCTGCTTGTTGCGGTCATCTTTCGCCGCGGAGGAGCTATTATGACCGGGTCGGGTACAAGGACCCGGTCGACCCGCTAGTTTTGGGGGCTATGGGCTAAAATGAATTGGGCCCATTGGGCTTATTTTGCTTTCTTGGGCCAGTCTTTGTTTTATTTGGGCTTAGGCGAACAGAGCCCATTAGCTTCCCATTGGTTGGCCATCTTCCTAGTAAATTGTTTGAAGAATGTCTGACTTCACGTTTAGCTGCGTAGAAGAGCATACCCAAGGCCAAGGGCAAACCCTCGGCCGATCTGTTGAAAGATAGCCCTCACCGGCCTAGGTGAGGGCGATCCTCACCTAAAGCCAGCAACCTCTATTGACCATCGAAAAGGCCCAGCAATGGCCAATAGAGAGACAAAGTGAAAAAGAAAAAGAAAACGAAGAAAAAGAAAAGGAAAAAAAAAGTAAAAAAAAGTAACGAAGTAAAGAAGAAAAAGAGAAGAAAAAAAGAAAAAAAAATAAAAATAAAATTCAAAAAAAATTAAAATATTATAAAAAATCATCCATGTCAACGTTAGCCTTGCAATGTAAGACGGCCAGTCTTATAATATTTAAATAATAAATTATGCATTCATCTAACAATTTAAGTTTTAAGAATAATAGGCAGTGGTCCCATAAAATTTTACATGATATTAGAATTGGAGGTCTCATTTGCCTTCTAAATTAAAATTTTCATATTTTGTACTAAGCAAAAGACTAAACTAAGTGTGAGGGTGAGTCTTATAATATTTAAAAAATAAACCACGTTTTCATCTAAAAACTTAAGTTTTTAAAATAGTCGGCAGTGACTTGACAAAATCTCACAGCTGACGTCCAAATAAGTGCTTTCCATTCAAAATTAGTGAGATTGATTCAATTAGAAAACATGAAAAAGTCTATAATTCAATTGGTATAATTAAAAATGTTTAGAACAAAATAGTTTAGGACTTTTTCGACAACTTTTCCAGGTGTGAATAAGAGATGAAATTGTATAGCGAAAACAACTGAGAGATACAGGCTTGCACTGCTTTGAAAAGGGAAAGAGAATCGTTTCACACTATGATTTTTTTCGTTTGTATCATTTAACACTTTTAAAACAACACGAGAGACAAGACCATAGTAAGAATATGGGGGCTGCAAACGAATTGGTCCCCCCCTCGTTTGTATCATTTAACACTTTTAAAACAACACGAGAGACAAGACCATAGTAAGAATATGGGGGCTGCAAACGAATTGGTCCCCCCCCCGGGTACTTAGAATCGTTTGAAACCAAAACCTAGGACCACAAGCATACGGTCGGTCGGTCTCCAATGTCAGGAGGTCCCAAAGCTCATTTTGTCTGTATTGTTTCACAAGTTAAATGTCTTGAGAGACGACACCATATCATGAATATGGGGCTGCAGCTACAATGGCATTGTCTCTGTCACTTACTTAGAATCGTTTAATACTAAAACCTCGGACCACCGACATGCCGACATGCCGTTGCGCTTGAATGTGTGGAAGTCCCTAAGCTCTTTTTCTGGGTTTACCATCCCCATCACATAACCGACAGTAGTATCTGTCCATCTCAAGGAGCTCTCTCGTGATCCACTGATGATTAAGAGAAGAAGATTTGCCCAGACTATAAGTAAAAACAACCAAAGACGTGGGCGAGTTCCCGCTTAAGAATTCCCACATCTTGCTTCTTTTGTAATTCGAGTGTACTAAAACAAGGATTGGCGTGGGCATCCATCTTTTGGTTGCCTTCATCTGTGGTGCACAAAATAGAGCAAATATGCATGCAGTTTTTGTGGAAGGGCCTGGCCATGGGCTCGGGTGGAGCAAAAGTGTTTTGGGAAGATGTTTGCCTCCCCAAACAGGAAGGAGGCCTAGGACTTCGCAGGATCTAGGATGGCAATAAAGCTGCCATGATTAAGCACATCTGGAACCTCTTCACTGATAAAGAATCTCTATGGTGCAAATGGATCGATGTCATACATCTCAAAAGGAAGGATTTCTAGAATTCAGATCCTCCCACCAACTGTTCTTGGGCCTGGAAGAAAATACTGGCACTTAGAAGGGAATCTCTTTCATTTTTCAAGTGGAAGATAGGTGATGGTCTGTCCACCTCACTTTGGTTCGACCCTTGGCTTGATATAGGTCCGCTTTCTGCATTATTTTCGGACTCCTACATATACCGATCGGATCTCAATAGGCAAGCTAAAGTGGTGGACCTATACACTCCCTTTGGTCAAACACTTCTCCATGAACTCTCATCCTGGGAAATCATGGTCCCCACCCTGTCTCATGGCATGGACTCTCTCACCTGGAATGCAGATCCCTCAGGCAAGTTTTCGGTAGCTTCGGCATGGGCAGCAAATCTGTAGAAATCACACGTGGTTCCTTGGTCATCCTTTGTGTGGAGCAAGACCATTGTCCTCGACACCAATTTCTCCTTTGGCTGATGGTTAAGAACCGTCTTCAAACCCAGGTATTCCTTATGTCATTTGGTAGAATCCCTAATGCAGTATGTGCCTTTTGTAATTCTCGACCCGACTCAGTCGACCATCTATTTTTTGCCTGTGGTTCTTCAACTCGCTGTCAGGTAGTGGGTTTTCAAAGGAAATTGCTCAATTCTTCTTTGGCGCCCTTTGCTATATAATTTAGAAGACAATGAACAATATTATCTTCCGAGCACAAAATGTACAAGTCTCAGCCATGAAACAATACCTTTCCAAGGCAGTTAAGGATAAAGCACTGACATTTAAACGGGTGGAGGATAATCCCAGTAATAGGCGGATGCAACAGAGTTGGGAAATAGACCATAGTATCTTCTGTTCAGATGCCGAGTGAAGCCTATGTAGGCTCTTTTGACTAGTTTATTGTTTGTTGTATCTCCTTATTGCGATCACGGTACACCCTCACTCCAGTGACTTGTTTGTCCCGCTGAGTGATTGCTGGTGCCGTGTTTCACCTTCCTTGTACATGATATATTGGTTGAAAGCTTATAATACTTACCAAAAAAAAAAAAAAACAAGGATTGGCGCATAATGGTTGAAGTGAAACAACCCAGTTGTTTTAGATGGTGATGCGATATCAAATCTGGAAAGTTTTTCCTACAATGCAATGAACGTGGACCGGGTCCTTCTGCCGGGACAACTACCTTCCGATGCTGTGCTGAAAATAAAGCATTTTTGCCATGATCATCCTGGAGTAATGTGACTCTTAGCTCGTCGAGTTTCGATTGAAACATCACCTCTGCGGAAATAAGTGGAGGGGAAAGATAATTTGCAAGTCCACGTCCAGCTCTAGCCTTCTAAAACGGAAGTGAGATGGTACCAGAAGAAAGTGGAGTTTGCATTCGAAATTAGCACTTCTAAATCGTGAGAGCGGTAGTACACAGTCGCTATCGCCCCCAAACCAACCGGCAATGCAACGAGCACCACAAACGTGGCTTTACTAGCCGACCAAGTAGTACTCGCGTTGATGGAGGTTCTGGATAAGGGATAAACTAGTGCTGCATTGAGGGGGTGGTTAAATTGTTTAAATGAAAGAGTCGTGTCACGCCCCGACTCTCGAGCTAGCGGCAACCCCATTACCTTGGTCGATTGAAAGCGACGTCCCAGGACCCATCGACGACCATTCATTTTATCTTTGATTATGCGCAAGCGGAAGACGAACCATCCCCAGACAAACATACAATCAAACAGGGATAGAGGGATGAACAACAAGAACAACAGCAACTACTCAATTATTCGATTTACTGGATTAACCAATGGAGGATCGTTTTCTGAATTACAAGCCCGACAAAAAGGGCCGATCCATCATCTAAGCCAAATCAAATAGAAACTAGGCTAATCCAATTAAACAAGAAGAACTCTCAGGTTCAACACCACGGTCACTCGAACCCATCGGACTCAAGCTCCGTCGAGTCGATCACTAGAGAAGTGGGGCAGGATCCTCCATTGCGGGTACGCCATTCTAAGGACTTGAAAATGGTTAACCACGACGGGTTGAGATAAAATCTCAGCGAGTTCTTCCCTTAAGCCCCGGTTAGTACGCCAACTCAACTCGGAGTATCTCTCTAGAACTACCCCTCACTCAACCCAACAACCCACAAACAACAACCAACAACAGATAGGGCAACCAACATAGCAATAATCGATTTGCATGCAACCTTACCTGGTATGCCATACCTTGCACGTTCAATCTCATACAATGCAAGCAAGGCACATGGCCGTTAGATAAAATATTTCATCAATCACATGCGAATCGCATCACAAGCGATCTCACCTGGCCATTGTCACACCCTGCACGACTGTCAACTCATGCGTGCGTACCATAAATAATGAAATCATCACGACATTAAGAGCATGCGAATAATCAGAGCATCTCACACAACTTTCTCATGTCTCACACTCACACATGCTCCGATTATTACGACCACTAGGGCCACGGCACAATCTTATGGTTGGTGGTCTACCAGTCAAAGACCAGGCATCGTCCTCCCCCATGAGGCACGGCGATGTCACGGGCTATCCCCCATCGACGACATTCCCTAAGGAGCATGGGTCCGGCCTCTACCGCGACTCCGCAACCGACCACTGTCAGGCAACCGACCGAAGTCAGGACGACCAAAAGGCCACGGCACAACCCCAAGGGTTGGCGGTCTACCGGCAGCGCCGGGCTCTCCTCTTAATGTGATCATGCAACACCTCATCAAGCAATCCATTTATATCTTTGCTCTGTCGTGAATGCAACATCGCTCATGCTCATGCGACATGCTATTGCAGTTAACACACATATAATGTCATGCGGCAGTATCCAGCAATCACGTACAATAGCAGTAGTCCAATCATTCACGAAAGTCTAACAATCAGCAGTTCAAGTCACGCCCGACAATTAATTCCGACCAATCAACATCACAATACTTGCACACTTTTCCAAAATAATCACGTACCTCCATAATTACCGGTACCCAATCACGTGTCTCAATATTTAATCATAAATAAACACGCGTCCTCACGACTACGACAATCAACTATTCTCATTTAAGAAGCATGTAATACTATAGTCGATTGTTCCGATAAAAATAATTTAAGTCCGACAAAATACTTATAATTATTTTCCAATTCCATAATTAATAATCCAACCCGAATAATTCCATTTAATAAAACCATTCTTTAATAAACCAATGCCATTTAATAATATAGTATATAAATACTATGGACTTTAGAAAATTGGATCATAGTAATTTTCCCACAAAATTACTCAATTAAAGCCATTTTCCATAAATACTCAATTAATTATTTTCCCCAAAATAATTAATTTTCAGAAATATTAATAATTCGAAATTATAAAATAATTTAATTAATTAATACATTAAATTCAGAAATTAAATAAAACATTAATTAAAATCATTAATCAAGCAATTTTAACTAAACATGCTTAATTAATCCACAAAAATCACATAATCCACCATTAAGCACTAATTAATCCCAATTAAGCTTAATAAATAAAATTAAGCTAATCTAATCTTAATCATATATCTAACCACTTATCTTAGGGTTAATACAACTTAATTAAACCATCTAAACCAATATTAACACTAACTAACCTACCCTAAGCAAGTTTAGGCACTAAATAGGGATTAAGGCTAAACTCACCCGTTAAGCGGGCTGGCGACACGGACGCGGCGGCGGCGACGAACCCGACACCTGGGGACCTCTACCGCGATGATTCAAGGCGGTCCCGGGCTCAACACAGCAGCAACAACTCGGAATCCCCACCGAACTTCGAAAAACAAAGACCGCAGGAGGAGGAAGAAGCGATCGGAGTTGAACGGGCTGCCCGGAGCTCCGGCGAGCGGCGTGCCAGCGACCAACGGCACCTGGGGGTCGAGGGGGAACCACTTGTGGCTGGTATGGGCGGTGGTTTGGCTGAAATGGGAGAAAAACAGGGGAAAAGGCGGAACAAAGCAGGGACAGGCGGAACAGTGACGGTCCGGCAACAACCTGCTTCCGGCGGCCGTACGGATCGATCGGAGACTCCTTCCGGCGATCGGCAGATGCTATCTAAACGTAAATTCTCTTCCGAACACAACGGCGGGTAGCACGAGACGTGATTTAAACGGGAAGGCAATGAACAACTCAATTTTCGGTGAAAGGTCAGAATTGAAAAACTAAAGGAAGGAAGGGAAACTAGGGAGAGAAGGGTGTGCGGTTTGGGGAAGATGAAGAGGAGAGAGAGAGTGAAGTGAGGCTGAAGATAGGCCTCAATTAAGGCTAATTAATGCTTGTCTCAAGTCCCCAAAAACATGACATCATCTTCTCTCTCTTCCTTTTTGACTTTTCTTCAAAATATCCAAGGGCATTTTGGTCATTTCCACCTTGCACATTTCCCAATGTGCCCTTGGGCTGAAAATGAAAGGCGGGCCTAGGAAACGGGCTTGAAAATGAATAGGAACAGCTCGGGAATTTATTGGGCTCAAACTGGCTCACGTTTGGATAACGGGCTAGGACAGGTAAATGGTCGGTTTGGTCCAACGGGCTCACTTGCTTGCCTCGGGCTTTCCACGATGGCTGTCCCACCTTAGGCGTGAGGCCCACACTGATCTTGCCCGGCCCATGTCCTCGTAGGCTCGTTTCATCGGTCCGAAAATCCCTTTTCCAAAACTCGGCTCAACTGACACTGTCGACTGTTTAAAAAGCATCGTCCAAAAGTCCTTCTCGAACGTTCCTAAAAATTCGAAGTCCAATCTTGGATTCACATGCCTTGTCAATTTCGCCCGAATGCCATTTTGGTACTACTCGGGCGACGGCGGCTTTGAGGATTCACGCGTAACCAACTCGTGCCAATTCACGTTCAAGACTTCTCGACACATGGACGTCCTTGACTACATGAAATTGCGAAGGATCGATTCTTATTTCAAAGTACACGATTATCAAGGATCGACATAGGGCCGTTCACGGGTTCGATAACAGCAAACGGAATCACCCGTCGTCCCATTATTTCTGTCCGCGAATCGACTTCTATTCGTCCCTGGAATCGGCCTGCATGTCTACATGATCGTCCTTACGCAATTCTCACGGTCGAGTCGTTTTCCTAGGTCAAGTTCTTTAGTCGCACGAGTTTTGTCCTCATTAGCCTTTTCCCCTCAAAGTCAGTATCTCAGGAGTGATCAGTTCCGAGTGAGATCAACCAACAATGCATTGGCGAAATTAACATTCATTCATCTCTAAAAGGGCTCGAATTTCAGGATGTTACAAGTCGAGTCAAAATATTTTAATACTGAAGCTCCACTCAACTCAGTTCTCCATTGCTTGATACTCAACTTGAGCTCCCTTGGTCAAGTATGATTTCTCAAATTGAAAGTCAACTTGATTTAGCTTAACATACGCTCAAGCACAAGCTCAGTTTCACATGTTAAAGCTGATTTTCAGTCTATGCTCGAGTTAAGCATGAACTGGATCTCCAATCCTGAGAATATGATAAAAATAAATAATAATATTATGTGCTTCTTTATCGTATCTAAAGATGTATAACTATCCCAAAATTGATAGAAGCTCAACCACTTGATTATTCCGAGTTGAGTATCTCCAAATTCAAGCTTGACTGGTTAAATTCTCGAGCTACTCGAACTTGAGAATGATCTAGGTGAGTAAGGGTGTCCTATTGGTCAAGCTTAGATAGCTCATGACTAACTTTACTTGCTTATACCCTATTCGCAGCTATCCAAACGAAAATTCTTCTGTAACGAACTTCTATTTTATTCTCTCTTTGGCATCATTTTGATGGGTTAATTTTGAGTTTTACTAGCAAATGCGTACGGCCATAGAATTTTTTTTTTAGTTAGTATAGACCTGTATTTTGCACCGCTGTAGATGGTAGAAGTTCCGGCTTATGGTCATACTGGAGTTGCAAGGTGCTGAACCAAACTACAATGATTCTGGCTTTGTCAATTCTCAGGCAGCAAGCTTGTGGGTGGCAGTGATATAGGAGGAATGAAAGAGACACGGAAGATGGTAGACTTCTGTGCGAAACATGGTATTACCGCAGACGTTGAGGTAATCCAGATGTAACACATCAATACAGCTATGGAAATGCTTTGCAAAATCTGATGTGAGTTATGGTTTTGTGATAGATGTGGCCAGCTCTTAGTCACAGTAGATATATGGTGATGCGTTCTGAATATTTCATCTGCCACTTTCGAGGACTTTTTAATCCAATAAAAAGGAACTTGCCAGTGCAAAGAACTTGGGCACATTGGTTGGTGTTGGTCTTTTGTGCAATTCGAGTTTCTTTGCTTGATTAAATGTACTAATTCTGCTTTCTCATGCGATTACTTCCTCTTGTTCAGTCATTTTGATATTCCGCAGGTTTTGGGGAGAGTTGCATTAGTTGGTCAGGGACTTCCCTTTGGTCGGCCATCTTCCTAGCAACTTGTTTGAAGAATGTCTGACTTGATGTTCACTTCTGTCGAAGAGCATACCCTAGGCCGAGGGCAAATCCTCGGCCGATCTGCTGAAAGACAGCCCTCACCAGCCTAGGTGAAGGCAACCCTCACCTAAAGCCAACAACCTCTACTGACCATCGACGTGGCCCAGCGATGGCCAAATGAGGGAAAAAGTGAAAAAAAAAAAAAAAAAAAAAAAAGGTAAAGAAGAAAAAAAGGAGAAAAGGAAAGAAAGTCAAAAAGTAAGAAGTAAAGAAGAAGAGGAAAAATAAACAAATAATTGAAAAAAATATGGAAATATTATGATAAATTATCTATGCCAACATCGGCCATATCACAAAGGATGACCCACATCCAAATCAGCATTTTCGGTTAAAATTAGCTAGATTAACTTAATTGGAAAATATGAAAAAGTTTACAATTCAATTGATATAATTAAAATGTTTAGAATTGAATAGTTTAGGACTTTTTTGACAACTTTTCTAGGTTCGAATGGCACAAAAAATAAATTTTAAGACATGAAATTGTACATAAAAAACAACTGAGAGGGACGAGCCTGCACTAATATGTCACTGCTTTCAAAAGGGAAAGAGAATCATTTCACATTTGGATTTTTTCGTTTGTATCGTTTAACACGTTAAACAACTCGAGAGACGAGACCATGGTAAGAAGATGGGGCTGCAAACAAATTGGTCGCCATCACCTACTTAGAATCGTTTGAAACCAAAACCTAGGACCACAAACATACAGCCGCTCTCCAACGTGTGCAAGTCCCTAAGCTCATTTGGTCTGTATCATTTCACGAGTTAAATATGTCAGAGACGATACCGTAGGAAGAACATGCGGCTGCAAAGGCATTGTCCTCGTCACTTAGATTCGTTCAAAACCAAAATCTTGGACCACCGACATGCTGTTTGAGCTTGAATGTGTGGAAGTCCCTAAGCTCTTTTTCTGGGTTTACCATCCCCATCACATGACTGATCGTATCTGTCCATCTCACTGAGCTCTCTCCTGATCCACTGATCGTGCCCCACTCTTGATTAAGGGAAGAAGATTCACCCAGACGATAAGTGAAAACAAACAAAGACATGGGCGGGTTCCCCGCTTAAGAATTTCCACATCTTGCTTCTTCTGCAATTCGAGTGCACTAAAACAAGGAATGGCACATGATGGTTGAAGTGAAACAACCGAATTGTTTTAGATGGTGGAGCGATATCGAATCTGGAAAGTTTTGCCTACAATGCAATGAAGTCGGACCGGATCCTTCTGCCAAGACAACTACCTTCCAATGCAGTGCTGAAAATAAAGCAATTTTGCCATGATCATCCCCAAGTAATGCAACTCTTAGCCTGTCAAGTTTCTGTTGAAACATCACCTCTGCGGAAATAAGACGAGGGGAAAGATAATTTGCAGGTCCACGTCCAACTCTAGCCTTCTAAAACGGAAGTGAAATGGTACCAGAAGAAAGTGGAGTTTGCATTCGAAATTGGCACTTCTAAAACGTGAGAGGGGTAGTACACTTTCACTATCATCCCCAAACTAAACGGCAGTGCAACAAGCACCACAGACGTGGCTTTACAAGCCGACTAAGTAGTACTCGCGTTGATGGAGGTTCTGGATAAGGGATAAACTAGTGCTGCATTAAGGGAGTGGTTAAATTGTTTAAATGAAATTGCAACTTTGAGTCGAGTCAAAATATTTTAATACTGAAACTCGACTCAACTCGATTCTCCACTTGAGCTCCCTCGGTCAAGTATGATTTCTCAAATTGAAACTCAACTTGATTTAGCTTAACATACACTCAAGAACAAGCTCAGTTTCACATGTTAAAGCTGATTTTCAGCCTATGCTTGAGTTAAGCATGAACTGGATCTCCAATCCTGATAATATGATAAAAACAAATAATAATATTATGTGCTTCTTTATTGTACCTAAAGATGTATAACTATCCCAAAATATATAGAAGTTCAACCACTTGATTATTCCGAGTGGAGCATCTCTAAACTCAAGCTTGACTGGTTAAATACTCTAGCTACTTGATCTTGAGAATGATTTAGCTGAGTACGAGCGTTGTTTGGGTCAACCTTGAATAGCTCACGAGTAGCTGTACTCGCTTATACCCTACTTGCAGCTATTCAAACGAAAAATTCTTCTGTAACGAACTTTAATTTTCTTTTTCTCTTTGGCATCCTTTTGATAGATTAATTTTGAGTTTTACTAGCAAATGCATGAGAGCTGAAAATGTGCTATATATATATATATATATATATCAGTATGGACTTGTATATTGCACTACTGGAGATGGTAGAAGTTCCAAGGTGCTGAACCAAACTACAATGATTCCGACTTTGTCAATTCTCAGGCCACAAGCTTGCAGGTGGCAGTGATATAGGAGGAATGAAAGAGACAGGAGATGGTAGACTTAGTTGCCATATATTGTGATGCGTTTTGAATGTTTGGTTGCAACTTGAAAATGAACTAAAAATATTAACCATCATTTGATATGAAAAACTGATTTGAATTTCCTAAATAGATATACAGTATCCGGTCGTTAATAATTTGTGCATGGGCAACTAAGGAGCTAGGTAGGGGCACCAACAAATTCATGTTTGTAACCACGTTTCTATATACATCTTAGGTTGAGATTTCGGTTAGTATATGTGGGAATTTTCGCAGAATGTAAAGGCATTTTGACAAAGTATAGCTTTTTTCTAGGTTGGTGTAGACTTTGAACTAATCTGTACGCTATAATTGGTTACTGACCCTTTTGCGTTTGAAAATGGGATTCCTAGAACGGGAGATTACTGCTATCATCTCTATTTTCATCCGGGGGACTTGTGTGTTCAAATAGCAAGCAAGAAAGCACCACGCACGTTTTTCTCGAAACACACAATGTTGCACACAAGGAAATTCATTATCATTAAAATGAATGAATCAGAGCATATGGGAACAGTCAGCGTACCAGTTGGCCTCCGCTTCTATTTAAAGGCGTCCTGCGTGCATGTTCACTTCACCATGCGAACTCTCCCTTTTCCTTCTTCATAGCAAAACCCTAGTGGTCGAAAACGTCCACAGGCACAGATATATATAGCAATAGCCATTGACAAACGCTCCAACTGCCGCCGCCACAATGAGCTCCACCACCCCAGCCACCATTAATGCCTTACTTCTCTTGGCATTCGTCGCTTTATGTAGTATCGTGAAACAGCAGCTTTGTCGCAAAACCATCAGAAACCAACCTAATCCCCTCCCACTCCCTCCAGGCCCTGCCCCGTGGCTGGTGGTCGGTTGTGCCCCAGCCATGCTTCGCAACAAGCCCGTGTTCCGGTGGATCCATCGCCTGATGGAGGAGATGAACACCGAGATAGCGTGCATCCGTCTAGGGAGCACACACGTCATTCCCATCACTTGTCCAACAATCGCCCAAGAAGTCCTCAGGAAACAGGACTCAGTGTTCGCCTCAAGGCCAGTTACAATGGCGTCTGGCACATTCAGCAATGGCTACTTGACGGCTGCCCTCTCGCCCTACGGGGAGCAATGGAAGAAGATGAGGCGGGTCTTGGTGTCGGAGGTAATATGCCCGGCACGGCACAGGTGGCTCCACGACAAGAGAGCGGGGGAAGCCAATAACCTAGTGAAGTATGTCTTTAACCTATGCAAAACATCAGGTCATCAAGTAAACTTGAGAACCATTACCAGGCACTATGCTGGGAATGTGACAAGAAGGCTGATGTTCAACAAGAGATACTTTGGCAAAGGAAGGCAAGATGGAGGACCAACCATTGATGAAGAACAACATGTCGACGCAATCTTTAATGCGCTGTACTATCTCTATGCATTTTGTGTTTCTGATTACTTTCCATTCTTGGTAGGGCTTGACCTAGAAGGGCATGAGAAGGAAGTAAAAGAGAGTGCAAGGATTCTTAGGAGGTTGCATGAACCCATAATAAGCGAGAGGATCAAACGATGGAGGGACAATTTGAGTTTAGAGTGTAAGGAAAAAGAGCCTCAAGACTTATTAGATGTTCTAATTATGCTAAAAGACTCACAAGGGAAGCCATTGCTGACACCACAAGAAGTTCGAGCACAGACCATGGTAAAATGATATCCTTCTTCCTAGAGTTTTCGATTGAATATCAACTTTAAAAACTCTATTGGTGTCTCCATATTTTTACGCTAGTGACACAAAGCAGGATCACTTCATAGACTCGATTGCTTCGGTAATTATTGGATATTGTAAAAACATATAGTAACATTTTTGGAATTAGTAATATATTGATCATTTTAGTAGGGCTTTACTAGCATAACAATTCTTGAGTTACTATTATTCTAACTCCATGTTGTCAGCCACAACACATAATAATTTTCAATTATTTGTTAATATTTTTTTCGTGGCCCAAAACAAATTATTATTCTCACAGTAAATTAAATGCTGTCATCGAAGCATTTCTCATTCTAGTATATTTTCCCATTCATTTACAGCATACTGGTCTAAATAGTTTAAATTTTGGCATAAAGACGCATGACCTAATATGCAGGAGATTACGATGGCTGCGATAGATAATCCATCAAACGCTGTCGAATGGGCAATGGCGGAGATGATAAATCAGCCCGAGCTCCTTAACAAAGCCACAGAAGAACTAGACAAAGTTGTGGGTAAGGAGAGGTTAGTCCAAGAATCCGATATCCCCCAACTCAATTACATCAAAGCATGTGCTCGGGAAGCCTTTAGGCTTCACCCGGTTGCGCCCTTCAACATTCCACACGTAGCCATGTCGGACACCGCCGTGGCCGGGTATCGCATCCCCAAGGGCAGCCACATCCTTTTGAGCCGGGTCGGCCTCGGTCGAAACCCCAAGGTTTGGGATGAACCGCTCAAGTTCAAGCCGGACCGGCACATCATGAGTGACCATGCGGAGGTTGTGCTAACGAACCCGACCTGCGCTTCATTTCTTTCAGCACTGGCCGACGCGGGTGCATTGCCGCCACGCTTGGGACGACAATGACCGTGATGCTCCTTGCTAGGCTAATCCAAGGGTTTAGTTGGAGTAAACCCTCCAATTTATCGAGCATCAACCTTGCCGAGTCAAGAAATGGCCTATTTCTTGCCGAACCACTAGTAGCTCAAGCGGAGCTGCGATTGCCAAGTCATCTCTATCTTGCATAGGTACAAGAATAAAGTCATGGTGATGTACTTTTCATGATATATTGTAAGAATAATCGATATTAATAAAATAAGTCTATGTGTCCATTGAATAAAAGCTGGACATTCCAAATAAGAAATCTCCGGTGTGAATTACAGGCTCATATTCAAGACATACTAATGTAATTATACAAAAATTCCGTGTCTTTAATATAATCTCCACTTCTTGAAATTGAGTAAGTCCAACAGTTGTATGTGTGTTATTACCATTATTTATGAAGTTGTTTGGAGTAGCTGCTATTATAGGAGCTTTACTAGAAAATTTATATAGGAAGTCCTAAAATTAATGCATTTTTCTCAATTTAATCCTAAACTTTTTAATTTTTTCAATTGAATCTTAAACTTTTTCATAATTTGCCAATTGAGTCCATTAGGCTAGTTTTTGTAAAAAATCGTTGATGTAAATATTAACCATATTACATAACGTTGTTAGCATTGATGACAATTTTTTATAATATCTTTTGGAGAATTTTTTATTTTTTATTTTTGTATTTTTTTCTCTTTCCTTTTTTACTTCCCTTGTTCCTCCTCTAACCAATTGCCAAGCCTCAACGACTAGCTAGAGAGAGGGCATGCTAGGCATGGCAAGGTTGAAACTTGTTGTCGCTGGGTGAGGTCTTGCCATGGCTAGTCAACAACCTCGCCTAGTGACGGCAAGGTTCAACCTTGCTAGAGACAGTGAGGCTCCTTGAGGCTGATTGGTTCAACCCAACCAGCACTCGCCTACATCAATGATTGGTTAGAGGAGTAGGTGGAAAGGGTGGAAAAAGAAAGAAAGAAAATAAAAATGAAAAGAAATAAGTAAATTCAAAAAAATTATAAAATATTGTCCATGCTAGCGATGGCCATCCTACGTGACACAGTCAGGCGTCTATATCAGTAATTTTTAACCAAAATTGTTAAGATGGAATTAATTGATAATATGTGAAAAAATTTAAACTGAATTGGCAAAATTAGATGGTTTAGGATTGAATTAATAAAAGTGCAATAGGTTTATGACTTTTTGGATAATTTTTTGCATTTTTCATGCACTAAGATTGAACTTAGGAAAAGAAAGTTAGAGACACTATAATTCGCAAGTTTTGTCAGTTCAAATTAAACAAGCAAAGCATGGTTTCTAGGATCATCTTCGCCATTGTCCCATTCGAATGCGTTTGATGTTGGAGACACCAATTAGGGTGGACAGCTTGTATTGTTTTTTTTTCTTTTTATTGAATGCTCTTGGAAGAAGGAAAAGCTAGTTTCATTTCCATTTACTATGCATGGTGTTGCACCTCCCGAAACCCTATGTGCGAGCATGGAGGCTAATGCCTTGCTAAACACAGGCTTAGCTCGAGCTCTCCCAAGCCAATCAATTTATAATTATGATTCATATTTTTAACCTTCAAGTCAATTTTAAATAGAAGTCGCTACTAATCAATTTGCCATAGGCCAATTAGAAACCTAAATAAAATATTGTGAGAAATATTTTACTTTTGTGCAATCAGGGAAATTAGGATCGGCGATTTGATTACATTAGTTAATCAACTAATGTTCTTTTAGTACATAATCTTGTTTAAATCCTGAGGTTTGATTTCCTTGGATTTTCAAGGATCTTTCATGCATTTGTGAGAAAACTACTCAAAAACCATTTTTTTAGTCTTTTTCCGATTCTTTAAAAAAATATAAACTATTTTTGGATTTCTCTATTTTTTTATTTTTTAGAAAATGATAATATTATAAAATAATTCGGGTCGGGCTACCAAGCCCAAATTAGGCTCTGCCCGACCTGCAATGATGAGGGCCCCCATCCTGGCCCCTTGAGTTGAGCCCGAGGGATTGGGCTCTAATAAAGAGCTCAATTCGAATATAATCTCCCAGGCCCAACTTCAAATGAAAGAAAAGCCAGGCCCACAAGCTAACAAAGCCACGGACGCCCAGACCCAGTTGGTTCGAGCAATCAAACCCCTACCCAACTATGACCCGTACTCGACCGGTCTCAGAGCTCTCTCAGCCACGATAGCAGAGGTTTGATCAAGTTCACCAGAGAAGAGATTAAAATCAGGCATCACTAAACTCTTAAAAGGTACCGCTTCAATCCAA
This sequence comes from Angophora floribunda, assembly GCA_014182895.1. Taxonomy (NCBI): domain Eukaryota; kingdom Viridiplantae; phylum Streptophyta; class Magnoliopsida; order Myrtales; family Myrtaceae; genus Angophora; species Angophora floribunda. Next base: position 32,049,154 of record CM024709.1, on the reverse strand, counting down.
TCTGGATATGACTTTCTGTATATGGGTCTGATATTCCCTATATCATGCTCTAAGCATTGTACTGCTTGATCTGCCATAACTGAAAATTGTGGGGATCTTGACTAGGAATCACTTGAACTGGCTGCCCTCCAGGCAAAGGTGGTGGTCACTGGGATTGCATACTGGATTGGGTACAGCCATCGCTTCGAACGCAATCTCTCGCAGGTCATCGGAAAGGCAGTCACTACTGGGCTAGCCGCTGCTATTTACGTTCACGAGCTTACTCATCCTTGGTGTTCCAGTTACACTTCAGTACTATGTCAAAGTCAGGGTCAGCTGATCTTTGATTTTTCTTGGGGCCTTTGACGTGTTAACAGGCCATTTAGTTATGATGGGATGTACAAGACCGTGAGAACGTCCCAGGAAGTTTACATTCACCCATCCTCGGTTTTATTTCGGTGAGTAAGCAATGCCATATATTTTTTTTTTTTTGGTAAAGGTAAGTATTATAGATAAAATGAGAGCCAACCATACAGCTATACAGGGAGGGTGAACCTTGGCACCAACCCACACTCAACGGGACAACATGTCACTGGAGTGGGGGGGGGGCTAGGTTCACAACATAGAAAAATACAAATGTGAGAAGCCAAGGTTATCAAGGCTAGCCCCACTCACATTCCTATACAAAAATATTTAGGTCTATCCCCCAGCTACGCTGCAATCTCCTATTTCTTGGGTTGTCAGCTACCGCTTTGAATGAGATAGCTTTATCCTTGACCGCCTTGGTGAGATACTGTTTCATGGCTGGCATAGAGAGATTGGATGACCGGAATGTTATATCATTTCTAGTCTTCCAAATCACATAGCATAGTGCTCCGAAGGAGAATTTGGCGATGTCTACATAGAAGCCACTACCTGATAGGGTTCTGCTTACCCAACTGAGGTTCTCCATCCAAGATCGATTTGTCCAAGTGAGATTACATTTTGCAGCCCAAAAATTAGTAAGCGAGTTGGAGACATGACAGTCAAAAAATAGATGGTTTATAGAATCTGGCCTGATATTGCACAATGCACAGTGTACCAGAGGAAGTCTACCATAGGCCATTAAGAAGACCTGGGTCGGGAGGCGATTTCTAGATATCAACCAGAGGAGGAATTGGTGACGAGGAATTATCGCCTTATTCCATACAAATGAAGCCCATGTGACCGGCGTCGCTTTTCTTCGTATGACCGACCAAGCAGATGCTGTAGAAAAGGTACCAGAAGGATGCATCAACCAAGTGAAAGTGTCACTCGTTTGATTTAGTGGCGGGATAGGGATTTGCCATAAGCGAATCTCATTTAGGATGACTTGGCCATCCACGGAGAATAGATCTGCAATGCCATATATTTTCATTTTGTGTGCACTGAGAGTTGATCTTCTGTCGAAAGATTAACGGCGCCTAATTTTGTATTTGATTCCTTCCTGCTCAAACTACATCACTTTGCAAAGTAAATTCGAAGTGGGTTGTCTACCACTTAAGTAGCACCGACACTAACACGTGACACATGACGCAATATGACACGCCAAATATCATTCCTCAAAAAATAAAGAATTTCAACATATTATGACACGTTGTATATTAGATGTATATTATTATAAATAAATGATAAAAAAAAATCCACACTCTACTATTAAATTTAATATTTAAAAAAAGCAAAGAAAAAAAAACCAATCCACATTTCAGGGTGGAGAGAGAAAATCAAAGGTTTTTTTTTTTTTTTTTTTTTTTTTTTTTTTTTTTTTTTTTTTTTTTTTTTGGTAAGGTAAGAAATATATTATAATAACGACCAACATTTACAACAAACATGAGGTGGGGTACCAACAAACACTCGGCTAGACAGCTAGTCATTGGAGTGATAGGGTACCTCGGTCACAAGTGAATACAAGAGAATACAAAACATGTACAACGAAGAACGTAAAAGGGTTAAAGGGTCCGATATAATCTAAGCCTCAAAAATTCGAGCATCTAAACCCCAACACCGCTGCATCCTCCTATTCCTTGGGTTGTCCTCGACCCTTTTAAAGGTTAGAGCCTTATCCTTTACCACCTTATCAAGCTGTAGCTTCAAGGCTGGAGTGTAGAGATTACGTCCGCGGAAGATAATATCATTCCTGGTTTTCCAAATGATATAGCATAATGCTCCAAAAGAGAATCGAGTTAGTTCTTTGTAGAACCCCTTGCCGAAGGATATTATTAGCCCAAAGGAGGTTGTCTGGCCAATTTGAATTGATCCAAGGAATATTGCATTTGGCGGCCCAATAATTGGCGAGGGAGTGAGGAACGCAGCATTCAAAAATAAGTGATTGATTGAGTCGGGCCGGACTTACGAAAAGCACACACCGTGGAAGGTATTCTCCCATAGTGCATGAGAAATACCTGTGTTGGGAGACGGTTTTTGGAGATGAGCCACATAAGGAATTGGTGTCTAGGTGCGAGGGCCTTATCCCGCACGAAGGAGGACCAGTGGTACTGGGTTGGCTTTGCGGCGAATGGTAGCCCACGCCGAAGCTGTCGTGAAACTCCCAGAGGAATTTTCCACCCACCGAAAGATGTCCTGGCCTTGCGAGCGTGGGGGAATCGTGATTTGCCATAGTGACAAGTCTTGGATAAGCTGGAGCCCATCTGAAGTGTATATGTCCTTAACCTTAGCTTCCCGAAGAAGGTCTGATTGGTTGATATAATTATCGAGAAACAACAAATATAGCGGGCCACACTCTAGCCAAGGGTCAAACCACAGTGAAGTGTGTTCGCCATCACCTACCTTCCATCTAAAATGCGGTCGGAAGGTTTCTCTTAACGCAAGAATTTTCCGCCAAGCCCAAGAGCAGAGTGTTGGAGTAGGAGAGGTCCAAAAGAATTTTCTTTTGAGATATGTGGCATGTATCCATTTGCACCAAAGTGATTCTTTGTCAGTGAATAGCAGCCATATATGTTTGGCCATGGCTGCCTTATTGCTGTCTCTGATTTTCCTCAAGCCAAGGCCACCTTCAGGAGTGGGAAGGCAGACATCGGCCCAAGACACTTTTGCACCTCCCGGTCCCATGGTAGGGCCCTTCCAAAGGAACTGCCTGCAAACTTGCTCTATTTTGTCTACAACCGAAGTAGGAAGCCAAAAGATGGAAGCCCAATAGGCTTGTATTGCATGCAGTACCGACTTAATAAGTTGTAAGCGACCCGCAAACGAAAGAAAACGGTGTGTCCAGGATTGGACTTTGGCAGTAAGATGACTTACCAGGGTATTGCAATCTACTTTGTTCAGCCGGGAAGTAATGATAGGCACCCCTAGGTAACGAACTGGAAAAGAACCCAGCGTGAAGCCCAGTGATTGTAAAATCTGGTCCCTAAGTGCAACTGAGCCTCCAGAAATGAATATCTCACTCTTGCTAGCATTTGGATTCAACCCGCTCCATGAAGAAAACTGCGTGAGTCCGTCCTTGATACAGGATATAGAAGCAAGGCTCGCTTGAGTAAAAATAAGGACATCATCTGCAAAGAATAGGTGAGATAATCGCGTGGTCTTACATCGCCAATAGTATCGGTACCACGGGAGCCGGGTGTGGGCATCAATGATACCCGTGAAAACCTCCATTGCCAATGTGAATAAGTAAGGAGACATAGGGTCTCCTTGACGTATGCCTCTACCACTTTGGAGAAGAAGCCATGGAGTTCGCCATTGATAGAAATGGAAAATTTAGGGGTGCGGACACATACCATGATCGCCTTGTAAGATGATTGGGAAAGCCAAATGCCGGGAGGGTGGTCTCGAGGAAGTCCCGACCCGGTGTGTCATAAGCTTTCCCGAAATCTACCTTGATGGCACATTTTGGAATATGGGGCTTGTTATGAAAACCACCGAATAATTCTTGGGCAAGGAGAATATTGTCACTTATTCGCCTTCCTTTCACAAATGCTTTGTTTGAACCGGACCGATGAGTTCGGAGAACCGCCGCAATTCTAGAGGATAGAATCTTGGTAATACACTTATATATCGTATTGCAGCATGCAATAGGTCATGTAATCCGATACCGGCGAAGCATTGGGAACTTTGGGCACCAAGGCAATGATGGTATTATTGACTTCTTTAAGTAGACAGCCTGACTCAAGGAAGTCCATAACAGCTTCAGTGACGGAGGGACCCACCTTCTCCCAATTCTTCTTGAAGAAATCTGCATTGTAGCCATCTGGACCCGGGGCTTTATTCCCGGCAATAGAGAACATAGCAACACGGACTTCAGAAGGATGGAAAGGGCGAGAAAGAAAATTGACCTGGTCATTTGTGAGAGGAGTGTGTATGACGTCAACGATCTCCTGGATATTTGGTCTCAGAGATACCTCAGTCGGGGCTAGTAAGTCCTGGAAATAAGAGACAAAAACTCTCTGAACTTCTACTTGTTCAGTAACCATTTGACCAGAATTATCCTTGACTGAAAGGATTCTTTGTTTCGGAGGTGGCGATGATTCATCGAATGATGGAAAAACTTAGTATTGTGGTCACCTTCTTTTAGCCGAATCTCGATTTCTGTCTAAAGAAAGACTCTTCCAGGGACCGGAGCTCGTAATATTCTTTGATTTGGGAATGTTCAACATCCGCCAGGTGAGTATCTTGAGGATCATGGAGAAGTGCTTCTTGGGTGACTGATAACAGCCTTTTAGCTGTAGAAACTCTCATGGAAATGTCCGAGAAAGCTTCTCTATTTAGACATTTGAGGCGACCCTTCAAGATCTTCAGTCGACCGTATAGTTTAAACATAGATGAGCCTTGGACTTGAGTGTCCCAAGCCTGCGTAACAATCATGGAGAAGTCTGGATGGCTCATCCATAGGTTATAAAACTTGAATGGAATCCGGCGGTGAACAAAGGTAGGACTTTCACAACCATAGGTGTATGATCCGATATGCCCGGAGCCAAAAAAGAAGCCTCGAGAAGGAATAAGATAGACACCAAAGCGGCTTATTAACCGATTACACGATCAATCTTTCTTTGTTTTCTAGTAGCACCCGAGGAAGTAGACCAAGTGAAGCGGAATCCCACATATCGTAGGTCTATTAGTTCAGCTTCGTCCATACATTCCTTGAAGTCATCGAAGGCGGGGATCCAAACATCTGGACTCCCTATACGATCTGAGGGGTCCCGGATGGCATTGAAGTCTCCCCGCAACAATCCAGGGGCTGTCCTTAAGGCCTTGGCTCAAACTAATAATGTCTTGCCAGAGGGGTCTACGAGAAACAAAAGTGTGTTCTCCATACACCACAGAGAAGGTGATGACTGTGTCTGAACTCAAAATTTTTGTCTCTCCATGGAGAAGGCGGGCCGGTACCAAGAAGGAGTTTGAAGTCCACTAGAAGCGGGTTCCATCCTACCCATATTCGCCCGAGGGGAGTGTTCATAGTTAGCCAACCACAGCCATCCGAGCAAAGAATCCGGGCGAGATAACATCAAACTTGTCAGCAGGGACTTTAGTTTCCAAAATACCAATACAACATATACTGTTTTGGCGCACAAAAAGTCTGACTTCCGCTTGCTTAATGGGGTTCATGAGACCCCTTATGTTCCAGCATCCAAAAAACATAATATAGTATAATAAGAAGGCCAAGAGTTACCTTCTTTTAGGGCGCCGCTTGCTGGTTGAAGGCTTAAGTTTAGAAAGGGGGGAACCGGATGAGGCCACCGCACGCCGGCGCCTTAGGGCTTTTTCCAGCATCCATCCGAGTGGGAGAGTCATTGCAGGCCATCTTATTCTTCAGCTTCTGTATTGTAGGGTCGAGTCGGAGGTGCGGCCAGGCCGAGGAGAGGAAGGAGCTGCTTCCGGTCGTTCCTCTCAGTAGCTGCGGGCGTAGCAACCTCCGGCGGAGCGCCGCCGTGAGAGGTCGGAAAAGCCAGCACTCCTCCTGCTCCATTCTTTCTGTTTGCACTAGCTCATAACTCGAGCTTGCAGTCAAATCTACCTCCAGCACTACCTAGTCTTGACTCCCAGAACGCAGCAGCGAGCTGTCCAGCAGGTGAACAGGAGTTGAGTCATCTTCTCGGACAGCATCAGAGGCGAGAAGGTCTGGGACTGCCGAAGAGGACATCTGCTTGGCAGGAGATGCCGGAGAGGTCAGCTGGTTGAGAGCCGGATCCTGTTCAAGTCTATCCCCGCAAGAAGCCAAAGGTCTACTTGGGATAGGTGTGGGGGCTTCCAAAGGCCGAGAGGAGTCCAGCTGAGTGTGCTGTCCAGAAGCTGCAGCAGTGTCTTGAGGGACATGATCCTCATTCTGGTTCTCTTGCATTGGCCGGTTATTTCCAGTATTAGTAGCAGAACATTTGTGGCCAAACACGCCACAAGATTGGCATGAAATAGGCTTCCATTCGTACTCTACTTCTACCACACGAACTTCACCATTTATAAATACATTTATGGTATCATAGCATGCTTTGGAGGCTTCAAGCTCAATACAGACTCGCGCAAAGGAAATCATTTTTAGTTGTTCCGTGCGCTGATCAACATACAAGGGAGTACCCAAGGTACTAGCAACTTTACTAATACCTCGGGCTGACCACAATCCATATGGTAGGTTCTTCAGCCGAATCCAAACAGGAACCGAGGTGTGCTCACCTTTTTTCAGCTCTAGCATTGGGCCGCCATTCTTGAAGCATGAGAGGGACCCTTGCCACCGTCAATGGACCCCCTTCAATGACTTTCCTTCTAAACTCCGGGTCCGAATATGGAAGAAAAAGAACCCTTGATCATTAGCTTTCACCTCCATTAGGCGATGCCCCCACAAGTGTTTAAGGGCGTCTCCACTAGCTTGAATGGGAGTTTTTTCCCAACGAAATACCCCACCAAACATTGTTTCCGAATGGATCGGCGCGTCTAAGTCCTCATCATAGCAGTTCACAGCATTACTTGCACCTAAATTAGGACGATAAAAGTTGAGGGAGTACCCTTGCACCGCCGTTTAGCCACATTTACCCAAGAGCGGGCTGTTGTGGATCTTCTCGATTGTTGCTGCAACAGAGGGGTTTTAGGTCCATTCGCAGGCCGGTTGGCTTCGGAAACTCCTTCAAAGCATCGATTACAGCAGCATCTATCCCTAAGCCATCAGAATTTTGCCTTCTACCAGCAGGACTAAGCCTAACTACATCAGCATTACTAATACGATTACGCTCAGCTAGTTTCCCCCCAACTACAGAACCAGTTGCAGCAGCATTTTCATTGCGCGCTTGGTCGCGCGAGGAGTTACGCCCTACCGGAGCCCTACTCCGGCTCCGGTGTCGACCCCCACCCAGGTCGAACTTGGTCTTAGGGGCAGATGGTTCCTTCTCCATCGGAGGAACAGGGGAAGTCAAGCTACCATCTCAGCAAAGCAGGGCAACCCTAACCCACATAACAAAATCCGAGAAATCAGCTCTTACCAGAGCAGGATAAGAAGGGGGTTCTGGTGGCCGCCCAAGGGCTGCTCCTCTATGCGAACGGCCTTCAATCGACGCCGGAACTGACCTCCCAGAGCCAGGGGCAGAGCCGGCGCTACAGTGTTTCGAGTTCTCAGTGTTGAGAGAAAAGGATGAACAGTGTTTCATCAAAGAGGTCGCTCCTAGAGAAAATCAAAGGTTCATTGAGCGAGGAGAGAGAAAGAGAGATCGGGATTGATTTCTAGGGTTTTGCAGAGGGGGGAGGAGATGGAAGGAGTGAAGTCAGAACTGGTAATATTGTGATTAAGAGAGAAAGAGAGAGAGAGTACAGGTAGACTTTTCCACTCTCTACTACTCGGGGGAGGGCGTATATACGGATATACACGCATGCACTATTCAAGTATAAATGTACACCTCAAAATCAGATCTAAATCTTTAGTATTAAAGGTTTATCCTATAGAACGGTGAGAGGAGGAATGGTAGGGTAGTGAGAGAAGAGTGAGAAGCAATTTTACTTCTTTCCCCTTTATTTTTTTTATCTTTTTATATATTTACATTTTGACCCCCAATGTATTGAAAATTTTTAAAATTAATCTTGTGCATGTCGGAATCTTGGACTTGCATGTCGGAGTGTGTTGAGGAGAGTTGAGCATGTGTCGGATTTTTCGACATGCGTTGATCACATGTCGGAACGTGTCGGAGTGTATCGGACAAATGTTGGAGTGTCAGACACAATACGAAGGTTCCTAAAAAGTATACGTGCTTCGTAGTTCATAGTCTACCACTCGAATGTCTCAACTGACTGATGATCCATGCACAATGTTGCAACCATCGAACGTCATGGTTGAGAGAAGTCGCGCCACATTTCTACAGGTTGCATGGACCTGGACCTATGTTGCATTGATTCTTTTGACTTGTTTAGAAGCGTTCAGGGCAATCTTCGGTCTTCTATGAACTCACAAGACGTTCTTATTGGATGTATGGAGGAATCTATTTTGAATCAACAGATTGTCTCTTCCTGGGGACCAATTCAAATTTTAGAATTTCTCAAAAGCTGCAACTCTAGGCAACTGCACTTCAAGGCCACCTTCTAGCTGCTTGTCCACCCGAAAAGAAAAACCAAAACGTTTTGGAACAATGTAAAGTAATAATAAGCATAGCGGGCTTATTAAAACTTATCCACTATTGAGTAAAATTGATGGCCTAGCGCAAAGCTCCATGGGATACGTACATTTTTCTTTTCTTTTCAATTTCTTATTGCCAACAAGTGGCTCCATTTCGGGATTCTCGTCCTGTATTGATTTCAACGGTTGATTTTGTGATTCTCATACAAACTTTACTTGTGGATTTTACATGATTTATGATTTTCATACACTCAATTCATTGGATTTGGATTCAGACTAAGTTTTTTTTTTCCGCCATTTGACGTGAGGGTTTTCTCAACATTATACAAACCAGCCGTTTGGCCCGGTGGTTTTAGGGATGTGCCGGTTCAAATGCTGGCTAATGGAAAAAAAAAGTACAAAAACAAAAAGAAGAAGAAAGGAAAGAAAAGAAAATAAAGAGAGGAAAGTGCATTTTGAAAAATTATTTTCACTTTATCCTATTTCCTTGATTTCGAGTAGGAGAGTCAAAGTAACCTTATTTTGGCTATATCCTTGTTTATTACTGTTGGGTTTGACAATTTTACAATTTGGCGACCAGTTATTTGGACTAAACTCAGCATTTGATCAGTGAAATTACATAGAAATCATGAACCTTACACAAAAGTTCAAATAGGAAGTTTTTCAAATGACAAAAATCGCAAGATCAATGATCAAAATGACTATATTATAGGGATAATTACTAAAAAAATATTAAACTTACTGTATTTATACCAATTCAATCTTAAGCCTTGAGTCAAATGCATCTTGAACTACAATTAGTTTCCTCTTTGGCTAATGGTATAATTTGAAGGAGATAATTAACAAAATATTCATAAACCTATATGAATGTCAATTCAATTCTTATTTTTTTTCAAGTTTGCCAATGTGATGATCAAAATCTCAATAGCTGCAATTCTAAGCAACTGTATTTCAAGTCCACTTTTTAGCTGTTCGTCCACACCAAAGCAAAAAACCAAAAAGTTTGGAACATTGTAATGTAATTATAAGCATAGTGAGCTTTTTAAAATTTATCCACTAGCGAGAAAAATTCATGACCTAGTGCGAAGCTCAATGGGATCCGTACATTTTTCTTTTTCTTTTTCAACTTCTTGTTGCTAAAAAGTTTGGCGCCATTTTAAGATTTTTGTCACGTGCTAAATTGTAATTGTTGATTCTTTTGTTCTCATATGCACTTCATTTATGGATCTCACAAGATCAATGATTGTCATATACTCGGTTCATTATATTTAGACTCAGGCAAGTCTTTTTCCACCATTTGATGTGAGGTTTTTCTTAACATTGTGCAAATGAGGCGTTTGGCTTGGTGATTTGATGATAGAGGTTTGAGAGATGTGCTATTTCAAATGCCAGCTAACGGAGAAAGGGAAAAAAGAAGAAGGGATAGTGCATTTTTTTAAATATTATTTTCAATCTCCTTGATTTCGAACAGGAAAATCAAAGTGACCTTATTTTGGCTATATCCTTGTTTTCCTACTGTCGGAATTGACAATTTTGCAATTTGGAGACCAATTATTTGGTAGAAACTTGGCACAGGATCAGCCAAGTTACACCAGAAATCAACAACCTTTCACAAATAAGATAATTTTTGCATGACAAAAATCACGAAATCAACAGTCAAAAGGATTACATTAAAATATCATCATAGATTTGGACTCACATTTTATTCAAAACATCAATTTGACTCATCAATTGAGTTCAAACTCTGTTGTCATCCTTACAATCATGTGGAAGAAAGATTGTAATTCGAAGAACAACAATTAGTGAGAAGATAGCGTTTCTCTTAATTAATTCAGTATCCCTTTGTTTATTTTGGATGTCTAATGGAAATCTCCCTTGTACATTCTTCTCTTATAAAAGGACTTCTCTTTTGATCTTGATCAGCTCAATATTGGTATTAGTCTTTGTTCTGTTAGACAATAAAGGTCACATTTTTTTTTTCACTTCGTTCAAATAAGAGTTGTAATGGTACATATATTTTGGTTTATTTTAACATCTCTCGATGAAAACTAATATTTGATTACAAAAAGTAATAATTATTCAGTTGATATTATTTTGATCAGACAATATTGCTCATGTCTAAATGTACCTTATATTATTGTGTATTTATCACTACATAATATTTTCACTCGCAAGCTCTATGGTCAAAATAAATGTCAACAAGCTAGAACTAGCTAAAGTGGCAAATTTATTTCTTGGTGACATAAATATATATATTTCTTAATTAAAAACAATACCATTATCATTTACTAGAGCATGCAAATTCTAATTACTAAAAGCCGAAGAAAAGTTTCAGAGGCTCTAATAATATTGGCATATAATACGAGAGTGATGACTATGAATGGCCATGATATGCAGCTATCGGGAATTTGTATATACCATTCCTCAAAAAGATTCCAAAGAAGATGTAACTTCATACATGGAAGAATCTTTAGTGCAGATTTGAAAAAAAAAAAAACAATTTACACAAATGTAACCCAATATTAGCTAACCAGTGCCTTTGGTCATTCTGCATCTAACTCATCTGACTAATCTGGCTTAATATCTTGCCAAAACGTAAGAAGATTAGCAGACCGTTCCCTTGCCATTGAGAAGTTTGCTGGAGCAATCGTGAATGCCCTTCAAATTAGGGAAAATTACTAATTCACTCTTAAGTCTATTATTTGGATGCCAACTTTTCAATTTTGCTAGGTCCAAAACCTTTGTGAAGCTTTAATTCAGTCATTCCAACCAATTACTCTAGAAACATTGACATGATGATTGACAAGTAGTCCATGCCATCATGCCAAGTAGGGCGACTAGCGGTGACTTTGCGCCACATCAACAATATCCAACATCGATTAGCCGAAATAACTATATTGGAATTCTACATAAAGATCTAGGACTATATTGGCAAACCTGAAAAGTTTGAGCACTGAATTGGCATTTTTACAATAGATTTATAACTAATTTGATAGTTATTTCCTTCCAATTATACTAGTAGCCAAAGAGGAAACTAACTGTAGTTCAAGATTCATTTGACTAAAGGCTATTATCACAACTTAAAAGTCAAACAACTACCATTCAAGATGCATTTGACTCGAGACTTCATTGCAACTCAACACCAATATTAAATTAGGGAAGGTTCATCGCACCGAAAGGAAAAGAAAAGAGCATAATGGGTTTTTTTAAACTCTCATCTTGCACTGTGTCTCAAAGAGCAACTGCAATTCAAGATGCATTTGACTCGAGGCTTTCACTCCAACTCAAGGCCATAGTTAAACTAGTGAAGGTCGGTCCTATCAAAAAGGACAACAAAAGATCATAGTGGGCTTTTCTAAGTCTCTTATTGCACCGCAGCTCAAAGAAAATGACTGCAATTCAAGATGCATTTCATTCGAGGGTTCCGCTGCATCTCAAGGCCCCTGTTGAACTAGGGAAGGTCATACCTGCCGAAAGGAGAACAAAAGAGCATGGTGGGCCTTTTTAACTCCCTTCTTGCTGCTTTCAAGGAGGAGCAACGTGAAAGGCTTGTAAACCTACCCTGGCCTATCTGTCTTAGTCCGCAGTGCAGTAAATACTATAATTAGGAAATCATTACCTTTTTATCTAAAGGGAATCTAGGCCTCGACTTTGGAATGCGTGAGAACTATGTGGTGAAGGGTATAGTTACCAACAATACGACAAGGGTTTAGCCCAATCTTGGTCCTTGTAACTTTGGTTTCTTTTGCAAGTTCGTCCTCCATTTTTATTGTAAATATAATTTCGATCTCTCTTGCAATCAAGTCCTTCTGCCCGTTATTGCTCAAATTGCTGAGAAGACATCGAATCACGCCGATGTAGTTTCAAGATAATTGCCCTCCATCTATGTAAATATATCACAAGAAGTTATGCCTTAATATGGGAAAATTAACAAAAAGTTTTGAACCTATTGCAATTTTGCCATTTTAGTCATAAACTTTTTTTTGCCAATTAAGTCCTAATTTTTTTTTGTATTTGTACCAATTTAGTCTATTAGGTCAATTTTGGTCAGTCGGCATTGACATAGACATCAACTATCTTACTGTTACTAATGCTGACTTGGATAATTTTTAATATTTTTTGAATATTTGAATTTTATTATTTTTCTTTCTCTTTTTTTTTTTATCACTTTCTTCTTCCTCCAATCGATCTCTGCCGACAACTAGCCAGATAGCAAAAATGCAGCAAATTTAGGACGAAGTTAAGACTTAATTTGTGTCTAAACCTCTTTTCATGAAAACAATGATCAATTATTCGTTGTCAACGGCCCATTTTACACATAGTAATTTGCTATTATAGAACTTATCTTGTCTTCTGATATCGTAAGTAGTTCAATATGGGGAAAAAATAATATAGACTAAAATTAAGGATTGTGTTATCAACAATATAGAAATTTTAAAGAAAATTATTAAAAATAAATCTTACTCGTAATGTACTTGTGCCAATTTTGTTCTAAACCATCCATGTGTCAATTTACTCTTAAACATTTTGATGATTTGCTAATTTAGTCTTAAATTTTTTGACAATTTGTCAATTTAATCATTTTGGCCAATTTTAGCTAGACATTGTTGATATGGTAATCTAATTAGCATGTGCCATCTTATGTGGAACAATTGGTGCTAACAATGATAATTTATAAAAACAATTTGAATCTTTTTTATTTTTTTCCTAATGCTAGGCCGGTGATCTCACCAACCACGAATGAGGACCTCCACACCCTTGCTAACCATGAATGAAGGCCTTTGTGCCCTCATCAGCCAATGGGCAAAGGCCCAATGCCTTCATTTGTTGCCAATGAGGGCGTAAAGAATCTCCCCCATAACCTATGAGGCTCACAATGCCCTTGCCTAAACTCGGTGAGGGTTGGCCAATGACCTTGCCAGCCTAAGATTAGGACAAAAAAAAAAAAAAAAAAAAAAATTTCAAAAAAAAGTCTTAAAAAAATATCTACACTAGCACCGACTATGCTACATAAGATTGTTGGCACTTGCTAGATGGTTAAGTTAGTGATTTTCTAACAAAATTATTTAAAAGGACTGATTTAGCAAATGATCAAAAGAGTTAAAATTAAATTGGCATAATTATAAAGTTTAGAACAAAATTGATACAAGTTAATAGATTTCGAATTAAATTGGGTAAATTAAAAGGCTTATAACTGAATTAGCATAAATGTTATAAATTTTAGATTTTTTCGTTGATTTTTTTAAAATTTTATGGAAATTTATGTTTTTTAGCAATATCTAACGTGAGTTTAACATAATTTTGAAATGTCAATGATGGGATGTAACTGAGGCAGCTTGTACTTTGCTCGCTAGGCTGGTTTGTCACGTGAGTTTAACATCCCTTGGTTTGTCACTTTCTGAGGGGATCGGGTGGACTGTTAGTTCGAATACTTCAATTCATTTTAACACGTGGAAGTTTTGTCTTAGTGAACTATAATGTCAGAAGAGGACAGGCTGGATAAGAAGAAAAACTCTTATCAAAATCAGGAGGAGGAGGATGCCTATAAAAATGCAGTTGCCCTACCAGTGACTCCATGTCATTTTTGGCTGAACCTACTCATATTATCCTTGTCTCTCTCTCTCTCTCTCTCTCTCTCTCTCTCTCTCTCTCTCTCTCTCACGCATGCTGATGAAAGCCATCTTCTAGTGTGCATGTCTCAGGAAATAAACTCGTCCTGTTAGTAAAATGGTGCATGCTTTTAAAGATAAACTCACCCTTTCTTTATCTTTGCTCATGTTCAGCTTCCTTCTCATCACCAAGGAGCAATTAACATCAGTAGGCAAGCGATGAGGATCACGCTTTTCATTCTTCTGGTGTTCCTGATGAGCCGTTCCACAGAATGCCGTTCCATCAAGCCGAGCTGGGGTCTGATACCTGACGGCATGGTAAATCAAATCAATGATACTCAATTGGTTTGTCAAGAACTCAAGACAACGAGCGTCACATGCGACCTTACTTACTCATTCTTGCCATGCACCACGGAGCTGTCGGGCAAGATCTTTCTCATTGTGGTGTACGAGTTCTTGCTTGGGTACGCGGCCAACTATGTCAACTCGGGGTCAGAGCTGTTCTTCCGGACATTTGGGACCGGGATCTTCAGCTCCAGTTTGTTCCAAATTCTTGGATCCCTTCCCTCGGTGATCATAATGCTTGGTGAGAAAAAAGATCCATTTCAATGCACTTGTTATTTCAAAATTTTCCTCGACCATATTTCGTGTCAGTTAAAACTGGGTACGAAGACGATTTTACAGCCTTTTAGTCACCCTTCTTGAACTAGACGTTTCTAGTTTCTATTAATGTACCTCGGACTTTATGAAGCACTTTACTTGGTTCACAGTCAGTAGTCTTTCATCAAGTGCGGATACGGTCGAGACAACGGCTGCAATGGGGATGGCCATGCTCGCAGGATCGGCAGTTTATAGCCTCACAATAGTGTGGGGCTCCGTTGTTGCATTCGGAAGCCATGGCATTTCAAAAACTTCATCTTCTTCAGTCACATGGTCCAATCAACCAACCAAGAAGTTGGTCACTCTACTAACAGGTTTCCCTTCAATACCTCGATCCTTGGCACATTGTTTCTTTCTGTCTATTGGTAGTGTTATGATAAGTAAATCTCTCTCCGAAAGAATTGTTAATCTTTACAATATAAAAAGTAATCTCATTTTTAACTAACTAATTTAAGTATGACAAGAGGGGGTGTTGAAATATCCCACGTTGTTTGACTATGAGGTTTATAAGCTCCTTATAAAAGAATTGCTAGAATCAATTTATCCCATGTCTCAATTTATCTATCACTTTTGGTATTTGTAGGTTCCGGCATAGAAACTGACACGGAGACCAAAAGAATTGCTAGAATCACTTTCGTTTCCATAATTCCATTTCTTATCCTCCAATTGGCAAAGATCATCAATACGACTACTGGGACAAAAGTAGTGGTCTCGATCACTCTTGGAGTTACTGTCATCTTGCTCATTGGAGACTACACAGTTCTGGTAAAATGATAACCCATGTCAATACAAGATCCCTCTACCAGAGCCTAGATTTATTTCTGATTTTGTGATCTTTTCTCCATTCAAGAAAACCGTACAGAGACACTTTTATAGCTTGTATAACAAAAATGTGCAATAGGTATTATATGGCATATGATTTCAGTTAACCCTTTTTCTTCGCCGTCTTACATTGAAAAAGAAATGTTGTACAGGTATTCAGACCATGGATTCAGGAGAAATCATTTGCATACGTAACAAGCAAGTATGTAGGAAACAGCACATTTCGGAGTCTTTGCATTGTTGATGGGAAGCCCAGTGAATCTCGGATAAAAGAGTAAAAGATATTTTCTTGACTTTTTTCAATAAAATTTACAAATTCTATGTATAGGCATTGAGCTTCTTCTACCATGTTTTTTTTTTTTCTTTCAGGTTTGATCTTCACCATTTCGTGCACCTTGCAGGGTGTTTCAAAGGATTGATCAGAATAATGATTCACAAGTATCGAAGGCCGAGCTATATGCATTCCTGCTAGGATTACAAATGGAGGGAGCAGATGTGGGCACCGATGATTATGCAGTTGCTATGATGACGGAATTCGACAATTCACATGATGCATCCCTTAGTGAAACAGAATTTGTTCAAGGAATGGTCGAATGGTTGAATCAGAGAACTTTACCTTCAAATGGTCTTTCTCAAGATCTGGCTAAATCAAAATCTCGAAGCAGCAATTTCATGGTGGACCCTTAAACCTAAACACATCTTGATATCATATTCTCAATGCTGATAGACTCTAGCCCCTTATCCAAGAGCTCGTCGTGATCCTGGTGCAATATATCTCGACCTTTTATATTCATAATACATTGCCATGGGCATGCAGGGAATAACAGAAGAGCAAGAAAGGTTGCTGGTGCGACAAGATAGCAAACCCAGAAGGGCACTTGCAATCTCATGGAACTATGTGAAAGCTGGTTTCTTGATCATTCTGGGGACGACAATGATGATCATTCTTGGCTCGCCACTCATGCAAAGCTTTGAAGATGTCGCAAGCGACTTGAACATGCCCTCATTCTTTGTCTCCTACGTGATGCTTCCCTTAGCCATGAGCTACAAGCAAGTATTAGGAGCCATTACTTCTGCCAGAAAGAAGACATTGAAGGACATTTCTGGGCCAATGAGTGAGGTATAAAGACACATGCTTCTCTCATGTGCTAAATTTAGTACTTTTTAGTGAGCGAAACGAGTCTCAAAACCTAGTCAATTTAAATCTCGATCTACCATTGACTTAATATGTATGAATAGTCACAGTTCATAACCTAATTGTGGGGCTTACATTTTCAAAGACTTACCATGCATGTTCGCTTGCATGCACACAATCTCTACCTAGAACAAGGGATGAGCAAGTCGCTAATCTTATAATCGATAGGTTCAAGTAGTTTTCTTAAGGAGTTCCTCATTTTACCATTATGGAATACGAATAACTCGCCCATTTTTGTGCCACGAAAGATAGCACAAATGAAATTATCTTCAGTAAAAGTGGCGTGTCTATTACAGATCTATACCAATGAACAAAACATATTTGCTTGAATATTGAACGTGTCCACTACATGTGAGAATGGTGGCTTACATGCATTTGCACGGATCGATCAGTTGAACCAGAGGTCCCTACACCCCGCTGTTGTGAAAAGAGTCCTTTGTACATATCACATCACTATTTGCAGAACGAACATTTGTAGGACGGTGTTATTTTTCAACTTTTCCTCCGTAATGGAAAAACATATATATTTTCGAATCAAGCATTTTTAAGTATACATGAACAGGGAAAGCAGAAAACCCTACATTTCCACCGCACATCCACTTGTGAACGTCGAACCATGTATGTTGTTCAGATTTTTCCTCCTGATAACAGGAAGTACGTACTTCAATTTTCTGGGATGCAGGTCTACCGCGGGGTGTTCCTGAACAACCTAATGGGGCTAGTCACCTTCTTATTGCTTGTTCTTATCAAGGACATATCCTGGAGCGTCTCAGCCGAAGTCCTGGTCGTGCTCTTGATATGCAGTTCCATGGGCGTCCTCACAAGCTTTCGCACCAAGTTCCCCCTCTGGACCTCCGTTCTTGCATACTCTCTCTACCCATTTTCAATCCTGCTTCTCTACGTTCTCACCAGTGTTCTGGGCTGGTCTTAGTGCTTTCCTCTTTCCGCTGTTTTCGAGAATCCAACGATGAAGGAATCAAATGAGGATTGTGATGTATTTTCTTGTCATCCATAAATTTTTAGGTCCAACAATCAGGCCACCATTAGGGGTCAAATGAGGATTGTAATGTCTTTTCAGATAATTTCCTCACTTGGAAATAGCGCTTAATTGTCCACGGGCGTTTATGCTGGTCCTATGCATTCCATTTCCAATCGATAATTGATCGGTATTCTATTAGCGAAAACAAGTTGATTTTGGGACATATTGACGCGGTATGAACCAGCTATACTCCCATTAGCACCATGATGGGGCGGCGGTGAAGGAATGTTTCAATGTCATGATTATGGTTGATGAGAGTTGATTTCATATTGGTACAGATATAGATTGTTGCTGAATTTTATAAAATGTTAATATCGTAAAAACTCAAAATCGGTACATATGTGACACATTTATCCAAAAATAATTTTTTGACCATTAAAAACCCAAACTGATATACATTTGACAAATTTATCGCAAACTTGTATATTTGTAATAAATTTACCTTTTGTTAGCCTTCATTAAATTTTATCATCAAATTATAACGTTAAATGGCATGTGATAGTTGACTGGTGTACCAATTTGAGATTTTACCATATGTTGCCATAGTTGTACTAGTTTTGTGTTTTTTTGGTATTAATCTAACTTAACAGAGGGTATATTTGTCACAAATGTACCAGTTTGGGTTTTTGGCGGTCAAAAAATTAATTTAAAGGTAAATTTATTACAACTATACCATTTTGGGGTTTTTTGTTGTCATTTAGGGTAAATTTGTCATATGTGTACTAGTTTAGAGTTTTTAGTGGTCAAAAAATTATTTTGGGGTAAATTTATCACATATTTATTAATTTTGATTTTTTTGTGGTATTAATCCTTTTATAAATGACATGCAGAATTATTTCTTGTTTTCATTTTGAAAATTTAAAAAGATCTAATAGGGAAAAAGTTGAGTGGTCTATCAATGATCTCACTGACCAGATCCCATGGTCTGGCAAACCCAACCATGGTGGTTGGGAGTTAGCATGGATCAAATCACCATGACCTGTCAAAGATGAGGCACTTATAGCATCCATCCACTTTAATATCCCGCTTGATTATAAACTCACGTTACCAACCTTGACAATTCACAGCATTTTTTTAATCCTATCTTTTGTGAGAGGTTGCACCAAATTCAAAATATTCCCTCTCAATAAGAGTATAGAAATATGCACTATACAGAGTCTCTCCTTTTTTTTTTAGTTCTTTTTTTTTATCTTTTAGTTTGTTCAACTTCATATTTATACGGGATGCAAGGATTTTAATAATCTCATTCGTGTAAAGGTTCCAAGATGTAGAACTCATTATTTCGTTAATTAATTTTATTGATCAGTCAGATAAAAGTTTACTACAGTTCAATCTGATCAACATTCAAAGGGAAGAAAGGAGGGCAAAAGAACACAGAACAAAAAGCATCATGCCAGTGTTCCAAACAGCATCGCAAAATGGACTAAAAGTCTAAACCCAATGATTTCTAACTCCTCTTCACATTTACATAAATGCGTTCAAAACATATTTCTGCTCCTTGGCTAGTATTTGTGTGTGGAGGGTTATGTGCATCACTCGTAAGTCGTCCCAAATAAACCCTAGCCAAAGACCCAGTGGGATGCACAGATCTTTTTCATTCTTTTGCATCGAGACGGTCCATTGGGTTTTAACTTATGGGGTCAAATACGAACTAATGGCGACGATCGAATTGTCCAGGAATGCCAAAAGAGGGTTTAGTGTGAAAGAACTGTGTTTGAAGATAATGATGCATCCTCTCTCTGTTTGGAGAGAATTTTCTGGTGACTACTTGCCTGAATAAAGTAATCATGGTTCCAAACTAATAACAACGCTTGTTCTCTTGCCTAAACAAGGAATTATTAGCTTTCAAACTTAGGCTTTATTTGTTTAATGAATAGTGAATTTTTGAAAAGCATTTTCTTAAAAATGATCATTTATATCATTTAAAATAATTAGCCAATAAAATATATTTTCTTTATCAATAACAATTTATGTCTGAATATTTTCATATATGATGATAATATTTTTCATTCATTAATTTTTATAAATGATATAAGTTACCATTTTTTGACAAATGCTTTCTGAATCATAAATTTTATGCAAAACAAATGGTGCCATAATATTGAGATATACATGTAAATTGTGTTAGAAAAGTACTACATTAGAGAATTGATGTGATGTTAAGTAGTTAATATATATTAATTGATCTATAACTCATTGACTTTTGAGTGAAAGTAAGTCTAACTTGATATATTGACAGATTCAAACTTGGGCTCTATTGACAATCTTCCTAGATGAAAATATAGGGCTTCTACTATACCGTCCTAACAATTGAGTATCAAAGCCAAGTTGTAAGTTGGTGGGCCTCCCAATCTATTTCCAGTTTCTAGTGAATATTTCAAGAAAAAAAAATCTCATGATCTAGGTGGTGAGTGTTATGGTTTGGCAACGCAATCTTGTTGGTAGCCTCCTGGTTTGGTCCAAGAAAAGAGACCATAGATGAAAGTAGGTGGTGGAGAAACCTAGATTAAGGGGAGTAGTCCAATAACATGCTCAGATTTATGCTCCCTCTTGGTGATCTTTTCAAGTGAAGGTATCCAGTTCGTACTACGCACTCTCAATAATTGTGAAAAATAAAAACAATGAGGAGACACCAATACCAAAATATAGACAATGGGGAGATTTTTTGTTTGGGTCCGCCTTTATCAAGCCCAACTAACATAAAAAAAGGTGACAAGTAGAAAAAAATAAACCCGCATGCTAGAGAGGAGAGCGAGAGTGTTCTTGCAAAGGTTAGAGAACGGGGAGGAGGCAAATTTGCAGTCTAGTTTTGATGCCCAAACATTGTTGAAATTAGCTAAAATTTCAATATATTGTTTGTGAGATGGAGGTCAACAAGATAATTGGTTTCGTTTGTCGAAATCCTTATTCAAGGTGTCTATTGTATTCTCCAATCATGGTTAAACTTTGTTGCATCATTTGTATTAATCCACTTTGGTGGTGATGAAATATTGTTGTATCATTGATGTTGAGCCTCTTAGAGAAAAATCTTTGTATATCCTATTATTTTCAGTCATTAGTGGAAGTTTTTAATGGCCTGTGATTTTTCTAGTATTGAATTTTCCTTGTAAAAATTTTGGTGTTGTTGTTGCCTTGTTACTTTAATAGCATTATATTTATTGTTTTGAGGTTATATAACTGAAATATACTGCTGATTGTTGCTTGGGTTAAGTTCATATTGGTCTGTTTATTTTTGGGGAAGAAATTAATCTTAAATTGAGTTAGCTCTTGGTGAATTGTCAACTGCTTTCCCTTAGCACTTAAATTCATCTACTTTTCTTCATGGGGATATTCAATCATCACTCTATTTGGTGTCAAATGTTGCCAATTCAGTCCATTTGCCCGACATTGATATAGACAATTTTTAATAATTTTTTTCAATTTTTTTTTTCGTTTCTTTTTCTTTTTCTCTTTCTCTTTATGTTCTTCTTCTTCCTTCTTTCTCCTTGTTTCTCCACAAGGGCCGGTGAGGCTCCATTTAGGCTCACTGGCTGCCAGCAAGGGTTGCGACCCTCGCTCGACCTCTTCCCGTGTAGCCACCCCCCGTGCCCCCCAAGCCTCAACCTAACCATTTATATGAGGACCCAGAGCAGCCCATCTAGCCGCAACCCATTCTAAATTAACTCAATTTGCAGAGCCCAGAATATTCAAGCCCAAGAAACCAAGCCCATAAGTTCAATTCAAAAGCCCGCTAGACATTGTCTCGATTGACTCATTTGCCCAAGCCCAATTTGCTCATTGGTCCAGCCCACAACTTGGGTCCAAGCATTTTCAAGGCGATTCCTTCTTATATGTCCTCTTTTGCCATAACTCCGATAGACAACACCACTGGTTTTAGATTGATTATGTTTGTTCAAGTTTATACTACTTCTGCTAACACAAATATTGGTTCTTCCTCAACTTTCACCTACTAAATCAATAGACACTAGTCTAGCATATATTCTCCTATGAATGTTTTCACTCAATCAAATCGTGAAGCCCACTAAATGTTAAACTTGTTAACCCAGAGAAATTATTAACTATAGTAATAGCAGTATTCCAACTATCATAAGGAGAATAATAGGATTAAACACATACCTCATCTTCACGATCAATTTCAACTAAACTCAATTGGCTAACGACTACATTGAATTCATTGATATTATCAGCAATTGACATACCTTCACTCATTTTCAAGTTAAATAGACATCATATCAAGTAGACCTTGTTGATCATAGAGGGCTTTTTGTACATGTTTGACAAGGCCTTCATCATCCTATAGTGGTCTTCTCTTTCACAACATTAAAAGTGATGTTACAAGTCAATGTTAGTCAAAAAACACCCAATGCTTGGCTATCTAGTAACTATCATTTAGCTTATTTCATCAACTCTTGTTTCTTCCTAGACAAGAATAAGTGCATAATCCTCGGGTAAAGATAATGCTCAACCTATATCATCAAGAAACCAAAATTATTTCCATCAAATTTGTCAATTTTCACTTTTCCTTCTTCTATCACCATTGATTTGCTTTAGTTTAGTCAAGCCTAGTTCTAATACTAATTGATGCAAAAGCAACTAATGGAATAATAAAATAGACAAAACAAGATAATAAATGGAATATTGGAGTTATGTGATTCAATTGATATGACCTACATCCACGGGAAGAGCAATAAAAAATTCCGCTATAGATCAAGAGACACAACGATTACAACTACAATCAACTTACTCATATACTTTTAGTGTTTTCCAGTCCCAATTATATCGAAAAGTCACACAATGTTTAATCTTACAATTCCTCGTGAAAAAATCTTTCAACCTCACAAAGGAATTGACAAAATCTTACTCACAAGTTTTAATTGTCTTTAACATTAAAACCTCTTGGGGTATAATTCATGAAATAGTTGTCTCTCATTTACTCTTTAAAGGAAAAAAAAACTTCACTTCTTATGTATAGGCCAAAATTGAATCCACAATAGAAGACATTTTCTAACAAGGCCATTCAAGTAAGAAAATCATTTGATTTAGGAAAGTTCCTCCTTCATACTCAAACTTGAGACATGTTTTCAAGAGTGAGCCCTAGATTTAACATTTATGTCTCTAGTTGACTCCGGATCTATCAAAATGGGGTACTTGTTAAGTTAATGAGATGAGTGAAAAATGTCAAAGAAGAAGAGGGTCTAATCTTTTCAAACTTTGGAGTTTCTCAGTTCTTGTTGGCTATTAGAAAAATGCTCCACAACAAAGACTTGTACAAGTATTGAGCTGTTCGGTCCCAATTCCAACTTTTTGGAACTGGGGGTCAAAAGGTCGATTCAATTCTAGGCCGAGAACTAACTTGCCCTAGAACCTATTAGCCCTAAAGCATACTAATTGAATAATAAGTATAACAAAGTGACATGCGGACCCCTAGAATGCCAAAACTTGGCATGAGGGGACATTAAGTACCAAAAGTTCGAAAAGGTACACTTAAGTAACAAAATTGAAACAAAAATGATCAGCTAAGTGTCAATGGCGAAAAAATGTAGCTAAATTGCACACATGTCATTTTCCGTCGATTTTATTTGCTGACGGAGCAATTTTTTTCAAAACAAACATCCACTTGACAATTTTGAAAAAAAGAAATTGTCCACGTGGCAAAAAAAAAGTCATACCAAAAAAGAAAATCTAAAAAATTGATTTTATTAAAAAAAAAAAAAGGAAAGGAGAGGGATTGGGCAAAGGCTGTCCAACCCTCACCACTATCGCCGTCACCACCCCACCATTGCCAGGAAGGGTCGGCGATGGTGGAGTGAAGGGTCGATCGGCGATGATGGGGCGGGGGTCGGTCGGCGTCGTCGACGACCTTGGCCGATCCTAGTGAGGGCCTGGAAGCCCTCACCTAGCTAGGCCAAGAGCCGCCAACCACCCAAGTAGGCAACCATGGCCAACCGTTGCTAACCCTTGGCCCGGCTGGGCAAGGGTCAATAGGCCATCGCCACACGTCATCCAGAGCCCAACGACCCCGGCCGACCCTTGCCTCACCATTGTCAGCCCTTCTCAACCATGGTATGGCGGTGGCGAGGGCTACACAACCCTCGCCCGATCCTCCCACTTCCTTTTTAAAAAAATTAATCAATTTGATAATAATATATTTTTTAAATGTCATGTCAACATCAAAACGACATTGTTTTGACTAAGTTTTTGCTGACTTAGCTTTTGGTGAGCTACATAAGCGAGTTATATTATTAAAATAAGCCATATCAGATTTTCAGCGGTCTTCACTAGAGTTGGCACTTAAGGGTTTGTTTGGTAACATTTCCACTACCAAGAACAATTTCTTTTGAGAAATAGTTATATTCTATTTTTCCTCCTTGGAGTAATTTTTGAGTAAAACAAGGCATTTGGTAACTACAAATTATTTTTATTCTCGGAATAAAAAAAGAATAGAAATGCGTTTAATACCAATAAATTATTTTTTTCCCAAGACCAGCGGAGACCAGCAGGCGGCAGAGGTGATTGGCAGCGGTCGTCGCCGGTCGCCGCTGCCAATCTCCGAGTCGCCAGTCATCAGTCGCCTCTAGTCACGCCAGGTCGCTGGCCGCCGGGCGAAGGGCAGCAGCAAGAGGTTGACCACTAGTGGTCGGTTGGCGGCAAGCAGGTGGGGGCAGCGGGTGACAGGTGGTGGCGGCGGTGAGCGATGACTAGTGGCAACGGGTGGTGGTGGGCTAATGGCAACATGCTATAGGCAGTGATTTGTCCCCAAGAAATAGTTTCTAAAAATTGTTCCTAGTAATAAGAAGCTACTTTTTTCTATTTCTCATTTCTACTCCAAATCTATTTCCAAGAACAATTTTCTATTCCCGAGAATAAAAAAATCAGTTGACATTATCAAAACGGATTTCTATTCTTTTTCTATTCCAAAGAACAAAAGAATAGAAAAATAGAGAAATTGGAATGTTACCAAATGGAGCCTAAGTGATCCAATTTAAATAATAATAAAAAGTGGCACTTAAGTATACATTTCGTAACTTTTGGCACTTAAATGTCTCATCGTGCCAATTTTTGGTACTTGGGCTGTTTTTTTCCCCTCTAAAATTAGTCCCTAGTTGTGTAGGAAGTGAAACATCCTCCCATGTCTTACTTGACTCCTAATTGACCCTAATAAACTAGCAATGGCTCTAAAATAGGGTAAAACTTGGTAAACAGATCCAATTAAAAGAACTTCTTAGCATCACGTGAGATGAGATTATGGGAGACCTTGTGTTTAGTGAAGGCATTGATGAGTACCTATGCTCAATATTAACTAATACTTCTAACTCATTCATCAATGCATAAGGACCCCGCTCAGGATGGTATCGATCCCAATGCATAATAACTTGCTCAAGAGGGTCGCAACATTCAATATAGTCCTAATTTTTCCATGATTTGTCAATGTAACTTATCAAACCAATTTAGACTAAAATTGGCTAATGTGGCAATCTAGTTAGTGCCAACTATTGTACGTGACATGGTTGGTAATAGGACGTGTCCAACTTCGATGTTGTTTTGAGTAATTTTATTATTTTTTATTATCTTTTTTTTCCTTACTATCTTTCTTTTTTTTTTCTTTTTCCTCACCATTTATCTTCTTGAAAAGAGCCAACAAAGCGGGGGTCATTGGGGCCTTGATGATGGTTGGCCAAGGGTGGCTATTAAGGATTGTAGCCCTTGCCTAGATTTGGGCAAGGCTATGTTGGCAAGGGTAGCAAGGTTTGTGAGCAATGACTAAAGAAAAGGGTTGCAACCTTCACCAAAGGCTAATGAGGGACTGTGGGCCAAATTTGGGATCGTTGCTCACAAATTGAAAGTGTGTACAAGGCCCTATAGGATCATCACTTGAGGGTCACTAGCCATTGCCGAGGCCTTAGTGACCCCTATTAGCCCTTTTTAGTGGAAGGAAGAAAAACATAGGGAAGGAAAGAATAGGAAAAAAAGAAAAGGAAAAAAAAAAAGGTTAAAACTACATCGCTTCATTTAAGATTATCCATGTTACATAATGACCGCACCACATAGGATGGCTAGCACCGACTAAACCACTATATTCATGATTTTCAACCTAAATTGACTAAATGGATTATATTGAAAAATCATGAAAATGTTTAAAATTATATTGGCTAGATTGATAAACTTGGAATTGAATTGGCAGCTAACAATAGGTTTATGATATTTTGAACAAGTTTCCTTATTATAAATACCTACTAATGATGTGAGTATTTTCATATTTTTAAAAAAAAATGAAAGTTATATCGATAAATTAATTTTTAATTAACATCAAACAACTTTTTATTCAATTTTCAGTACTTGATATTCAGTATTAGTTTTCAATTTTATCAGTCAAGATATTATAGTCACCAACTCAAATATGGCCTGTTCTTGTTTAAGCGGTTTTTTTTGTTACATTTGATTTGATGTAGCGGACTCCCATGTTATATAATTAATAAATGCTAAATTATTAGGACTAATTTAGAAATTTATTATACTGATTAATCTAGTTGGCTAGTTATTGGTTGGTGAAGACGTCCAGCTTATTCAAATTCCCATTTACAATTTATTACATAACTTTTTTTTTTTGGTCGAATTGTTACATCACTTAATAAGTCAATTAGAGTCAAACAATTTTGGTAGGAAATATTGATGCTGGATGTAAACCGTGGTCCACAACAAAGTTTTAGGGCTTGAGTTTCCTTATTTTATGAGGCACATCCTATTTGTTTTTTTATCAGTGGCAAAAGGATGTGCGTTGTATGTATGTAAAACATTTATATTTAATAGAGGAAAATTTTCAAATAAGCACATGAAGTGCTCTCATTTTCTCAAATAATGTCATGAAGTATGTCATTTTTTCAAATAAGAACTTAAAGTGAATCTTTTTATAAATAAGAGCCTCAAGTGAAATTTGATTCAAATAAGGGCATGAAATGCCTATATCAGTCTCAAATAAGAGCTTGACTTTGTTGGTCTAAGGGCATTTTCATCTTTTAAAAAATTTTAAAAAATTTCCTTTTTTCCTTTTCCCTTTTTTTTTTTTTTTCTTTTTTCTTTTTCCCTCTTCCCTTTGTCAATTGTGGTGGAGGTCACTAGACTCAAGCAAGGCCCACCCTCATCGATGTTGGGCGAGGGCAAGGATTGCCTTCGCAAGATCGAGTGAGGGTTGCCCTCAACCACCTAGCCTAGGCAAAGAAACCATCACCTAACGCTAGCTGCCTTCACCCTTGCTAGTATGAGGCTGAGTAACGACTGCCCTCGCTTAGCGGCAGCAAGGGCAACCCTTGCCTAAGGCTAGCAACCTACGCCAACCATTGGCAACCTCATCAATGGCTAGTGGAGGGAAGAGGAAAAAAGAAAAGGAAATACATACAAAATTTGGCTACTTCAAGCTTTTTTTAAGATGATTTGGCCACTTCACGCCTTTATTTGAGATTTATATAGCCACTTTGGCCCTTATTTGAAAAAATGATGGCATTTCAAGCGTTTATTTGAAATTTTTTTCCTTTAATAGATTTTGTAAAATCAACTTATTATGAAATACTCGATTATTAATTAAGTTAAATAAATTGTTTACATAATATGAAAAATTTTACACATGTAAGAAGAGAAAAGTAATTAGAGAACTAAATATTTTTGGTAAGACTACTTAATTAAAAGTTTATGCTATTAGATGAATGAGTAATATAATATAAAGATAATATAAAGATTCTAACAATCCTTTCACACATAGGTTGGATGACCTTATGCTTTGAT
The DNA here is from genome assembly GCA_014182895.1 of Angophora floribunda. Lineage (NCBI taxonomy): Eukaryota > Viridiplantae > Streptophyta > Magnoliopsida > Myrtales > Myrtaceae > Angophora > Angophora floribunda. The sequence continues at coordinate 32,021,513 of CM024709.1, read as the reverse complement.
ACTATTTAAAATTTTATGGGACTATTATCAACTGTATAAAAGCTTAAGTTGTTAAATAATTGCTATGTTTAATATTTATTGTAACAAGAACATGTAGATTTTTTTTTGTTTGCATTGATCCACCAATAGAATTTTTATAAAAGAACAAATTGAAGATATTCCGTGGAAGAAATAAATGATAATATTATTTTAAAAATAGGGAATCCTCTTTATTTTGTGTAATAGTATATTTCAGCGTAATGTTCCTACTATTATTCTTCTTTAGCTTTAGTAGAAATACCCCAATATAATAAAGCAAACCTAAAATCACTTTCAACCTCAAAATTTGACCCAAACTTTTCCAGTGATACACATGGTTGATATGAATGCATAATAACAACATTGCTTTAAACAAATAATTTCAACGAATCAATAGAATAAATTATCCCATGAACATCTCATTAAGTTTAAATTTGCATCAAATCTTTCCCATCATTCCTAAAGTAATTAAAATCGTGCTCTCCCTTCTTCTCTTATTCTTTCTTTTGGCAAGTTTGGCATATGCACTATTTTGTTTTGTTTCTCTCTCCTCTCTTTTATGTACACATGTGCATATTATTCACCGGAATTGAACTTTATAAACAGTACTCCCCCCTCCAAAATCCATTTACCAGTAAGACCGCATGCCTATTGTTGGTGTTATGCACACTTTGTGAGCCCTTGTCTGCTAGCATACACAATTTGGAAAGTGGTGTTTGATAATAATTTCTTATGATCATTGGCATTATTCGAGCTTTTCCTATTATAATATCTTATGAACCCCCCCACCCCAATATATATATGCATTTTTCGAAGAGCGTGACATTTGGATTATCCGAAAAAATTAGAATTAACTGACCACCGCATCTTTCCACCCTCTGAAAACTATGCTTAAAGAGGTGGGAAGTAGCCGCCGGCGACTTTGACTCAAGGCTTCTGACCAGGAAAGGCCGGTTTCATGTCAATAGCTAAACCTGCCAGTCTAAGTAAACGAAATCAAAAATCAAACATCGGAACATGAAATGTTTATACATCATTTCCAAAACTTCATCAACTATTATCTAAAAATAGCCAATTAACGTTGGGTTTCTCGGACGTGGTTCACTTGCCCCTTTTGTGTGACCTATTCCAAGTTGACATATGGACAGTTAGCTCTAGTCAAATGACTTTATTCAGCAAGTGATGCATTGAATCTCTTTCCCTTTTTTTTTCTGATAAAAAAAAAAAAAAAGATTGGGATTCTTTTCTTTTCTTTCTTTCTTTTTTTCCCTTTCGTCTTGTCCTTTTTTAGTTTGTCGGAAGAGGAAGAGGAATCAACTGGAGATCACAAACGTCACTCTTGATTTTATATGTACACATTGATATCGATGATGAAGCTGCATGATCCATCCTTTTTGTTTTTTTGCCACTGAGATTAGCTATAGTTGACCTATGTAGGTCCTCAAAAGGCTTAAGGGAAAATAAACATGTGGGAGATCCACCTAGGAGTGAGAGACCTTGCAATATTACCTCTCATTTCCTTTATTGGTGGGGAAGAAAAATATTTGCCAGCTAATGAAGGATGCGAGATGTACAGGTACCAGAACATTTAAAATAAGGAATGTAGCCAAGCAAGGCGCCCTCATTGGAGGAACTATCGCCAGCGGCCCTCATAAATGAAAACACCTTTGGAAAAGAATAGGCTAGTGAAGTCAACCTCAATTTCGTTTTATTGTAAGCCCATAACCCTCCAACAAGCCTCAACTTAAAGTTGAAGTTGATGAAGAGAAAATGAGAGTAACTTTCCCTAGCTAACCCTTGGTATGAACCATTGGCAAACACATCGTTTTCAGGAGGGTTGTTATGCCGCCTTTCGTCAGCCTGTCTTTTGTTTACGGGAATCTCCTAAACTAACGAAAATGGAGGTTACCAAGTCATTATTCAAGATGTCATGGAACTAGGACAGGGCAGGGCGGGGCGGGGGAGGTCGGTGTGTGATCTCAGGCCGGCCTCCCAACACAATGACGTGGGCGCCCACGCGAAATTCAGCACTTTAAAGTTAAATTCTAAAATATGACGTTAGATTTAACATGCAAAAAGTATTGAAGAGATATCTAAACTTATAGAGAAAACTTTCACCAAGAGAATTCTTGAAATTTAAAACGATTTTGACAAAGAAATAATAACAAGAAAAAGCCTTGCTTTTATAAATGATGCAAGCTTGGAGATTTCTCTTCGTAAAATAATGTAGGACGATTATTTCTTACGTGCTGGATCTTCATATTGTCCGACGTCGACTAATTTGTAAAGTTTAGAGCTTGTTTGCCTTTATAAAATCCACCCATGAGGCCATTCTTTCTTATACGGGTAAAATACAAAAAAAATCAATAGCTAGAGGTTGCCTCGATGGCCACTCTTCCCCATCCTGTGAGAAGAGAAAGATGGAGAGTTTGATTTCTCCATCTTCTCAAGGGAGGTTAGGAGTGGGGACATTTAGTTTGGGATATTAGGTTCAACTCTTATGCTCTACAAAGCAAAGCAAAAGTGTGAAAATAAGTTGAGAGTCAAAATAGAGCGGATAAAAAATAAATACAAAAAACATTGAATGGCCATCTAGCAAGTAGCTCTTTGAGAAACAGCAATTGACAATAGGACGTTGCCTTGCGAAATTATCAACATCATGAAGCGAGAGGGGCATCATCAACTCGTATGTGAGTCTAAGAACTGCTCATATAGTCTCAAGGGCAACCCCCTATCACCTAATAACTCATCATATGCAACACTACTGGCATATGTAACCTTAAAGGAAAATTACCAAAAAAAAGTCAAAACTTATTATAGGATGACTAATTAAATTCTAAACCTTTTAATTTAATCTATTTAGTCCCAAAACTTTTAAAGACCTGCTGATGTAGTCCTTCAGGTCAATTTTGGTTAGAAATCAATGACGTGAATGTTAGCCATTATACGTGACAAGGCTAGACAACCAATGCTAAAATGAACAATTTTTACAAAAGAAATTTCAAAATTTTCTAAAATATATTATTTAATATTTTGTTTTTTTTTTGAACTTTGGATTGACAAGAAAAGAAAAAAATAAAAATAATTTTAAAAATAGGAAATTATATAACATTGCAAAACTTATCTATGTTAGCGTCAATCGTGCCATATAAAATGGTTGGCGGCTAACGTCTACGTCATCGAATTTCCACTAAAATTGGCTAGTATATCTTCATTGGCAAATTAGTCATCAAAATGTTTAAAGATAAATTGGTTAAATTCCAAAATTTAGAAAGATTTTCCCTCTTTACAATAGGTTAAAGACTTTTATGATAATTATCCCACAACCTCCAAACTTCAACAATAAGATTCTTAAACTGTCCGTACGCCATGGCTGGTTATCCATGTTCATTGGCAAACAGTGGTGAACAAGCAAATGGGTCCCGGCAAACTGGTGGAATGTTACCTCAAAAGCTCCAACTAAATTCAGCATGCGGAGTATCGTTTTTTTTTCTTTTATAATCCAGAATAGGTGCAGACCAAGGTTTAATAAGGAGGGAGGCGGCTAGCAAAATCCTTTCCAAATTATCCATGGCCTTGTCTAGATCTAGGCAAAGCCACCTCGTCCAAATTTGGGAGACCAATCAAGGGTCATGACCCTCGCTAGCAGCCAATAAGGGCTTCATGGCCCTCACCCAGTGGCCGATGAGCCTCATCGGAGCCTCACCGGCTACTTTGGGAAGAAAAATTGAAGAAGGAAGAAAACAAAAAAAAAAGGAAAAAACAAAAAATTATTAAAAAATTCAGAAAAAATATTATTAGAAATTATCAATTATCAACGTCGAGTGGACGGCCAGCATCCATGTCATGTCAACATTAGCCAGTCAAAATTAGTTGGATAAACTGAATTGATATAATTACAATAAATTTATGACTTTTTTGTAGTTGTACTAATATTATGAGTTTACTTTCCTCGGTAATTCCCTAACTTAGAAGGATCTCTATCCCTTTGCCACGTTGAGTGGAAACCAAACAGGTAATTTCATTTGGGATCTAAAGGTAAAATCCACTTCTAACTCCTAAATTTGCGTATTTTTTCAATCAAGTCCTTAGATTCATAATTTTGTGTAATCAAATCCTTGAACTGACATAGCTATTTTAATCCAATCCCTTGGGCCCCAAATTCAGTCAGGGAGCTGACGTGCTCGCTGGGCTGACAAGAGTATGACATGGTAAATCTTTTTGCAGCTGGGGACTGTTAGCTAATTCGTGGAGCTAAAATCTCCGAAGATGAACACCGCAATCCAACCTTTGAACAATCGGATTGTTTTATAAGAACATCGTGTCCGACCGGAAGTATAAAATGGACAAGTAACAAATTTTAGAAAGAATCTTGACAAAAATTTCTCAGATTTTGGACAATATTTTTTTTTTCCAAATAGACAATGAAGTTAACAAAAAGGAAATATACTTGATACTTGTGAACTTTTTCTAACCGCTTTAAATAACTATTTAAATGTGAAACTCAATTATTTCATAGTGTACTTGCGACAATATTTTCCCATATTGTTGACATAAAGAAAGTCAAATTAGTAACCCACATGTGTAATTCACTAATTTAATGAAATTCCAAAATATTATTGATCAAGTGAAAAATTTTGTGCACTACATTGAGTCTCATTGTGGCATGTATTGAACTTAGACATGATATATACTTATCTAGTTGAGATACGTTTGATTGAAATTTAATTAGCATGGTGAAAAAGTTGGGCTATACAAAATATAAAAAAGGTGAGTGAGGCAAAAAATTTAATCAAACAAATTCAATATACTATAAATTTTTAAATAAATTTCAATTTTGAATAGTTACAAAAATGATCATGATTTTGGTTTCTTGAGTTAACTTGGATTGCTTTGGCTCAAGTCGAATTTATTCGATGCCTTAAGTTGAATAAAAAGGATTGAAGTGTTTATTTTGGTAATTATATTCATTTTGTTAAATGATGAGCAAATTTTTTTTCATGACTGCAAGTGTAAAAAATGTTTTACATAGTGATGTTCTCAAAAGAAATCCTAAATTTATTTGTCTTATGATAAAAGTGTTTGAACTGGTCTTTCTACATGGAATGTAAAATATTTCATGTTGATAATGCTTTCAATAAAGCACTTTTCGATTCCCTAAGATTTGTCTATTTTCTTTTTTATTTATTTTTTCCTTAAAAAATCTTGTTGTTGGGGGAGCACCGTTACTCTCCAAGTAGTAACGGTGCCGTTACCCCAGCATTATTCTTAGAAAAATTATGCTAGTTCAGAAAAATTTATTAGACAGACTATAGGCGCTTGATAGCAAAAAGGGCAAATTCAAGAACTAAAAGTCAGACTTATTTTGTATCTAAACCTCTTTTCATGATAACGGTGATCACGCATTCGTCGTCAACAACTCATTTTACACGGTAATTTACTGATATAGAACTCACCTTGTCTTTTGATACCATAAGTAGTTCAATTTGGGAAAAAATATTATAGACTTAATTTATGGATTGTGTTATGAATATAAAAAGTTAACAATATGAAAGTGTTAAAGAAAATTATCACAACAGTCTTACACCTATTATATTCGTTCAAATTCAGTTTTGCCGACACTCAAAATTAATCCTATCATCATGTGCTGGTCACAAGAGGAAATATGGCATTTAGGCAAGAGTGGGTTACAACCCTGTGTGTATCACACAAGTAATATTTGATACATGCTTGACTATCGACAAATATAAGGATAACTATTCAGTGATCAGTGGCAAGATAAGAAAATGCTGGTTGTTGAAATACGGTGATGGATGATTGCTGGTCGCCCAAATGAACTTTGGCAGCAAACTTTTCAATAAAGGTATTTTGAATATTAGTCAAGATGCCACGATAATAGGCACTAAACATGCACATTATGAAGAAGCAATTGTTATTAGAAGACCCAGACATAACACGATCATCGATAGCCATATAAGCCCCAAAGCATGATCAAGATAGTTGTATGATTAGTGGGCAAAGTGATTGCGTGGAAAAAGGAGCAGGGGCAAAGCGAAGAGCGGTTATTAAAGAATACTCAACGGCTAAGCGGTAATTAAGTTTGCATTATAAATACCATTAATCATCCAGCAAAAGGGCCTTGACAAATCAATTAACATGTTATCTTTTTATCTTTATTTTTCCAACACTGCACTTTGGCGTAGCTTTCAGATTCCAATTATCGATTAGATTTTGGTGTGTTTCTATATTCTGGTGCATCATTATTGATTAAATTCCAACATTGCATCTTATTATCCTGGTGTTGTAGCGTCAATCAGATTTCGGCATTTATTCTACTATTTTTTATTTGTGTCATTAATTGAATTTCAACATAGTTCAATTCTAGTCTTGTAACTTGTGGGCCTTGTTGTTGATTAATTTCAACTTAGCCAAAAATGTATGGTGTTGTTTGGATCAAGGAAGTTAAATATGTCGTTGCATGATATCATTATTCAGAATTGATGCAAAATCTTTTGATGATTTGTTAATTTAGTCCTAAACCTTTTGACGATTTGCCAATTTAGTTTTTCCAGCTAATTTTAGCTAGAATCATTGATATGATAGTCTAGTTAGCACTAACCATCTCACATGGCACAGTTGATGCTAACATTGACAATTTTTTAAAATGTTAAAAAAATTGAATTCTTTTTTATTTTTCTTCTTTTCTTTTGTTTTTGCCCTAACTCTAGGTCGACGAGATCACCGACAATAGGTGATGTGTGCTTTGGAAGTCTTAAAATTTGACATAAAAGTACAAATGTGTTCTAAAACTTGCAAAAATTGCAATCAAATCTTATAACTTATCAAATTGATACAATCGAGTATTTCTATTAACTCCATCCATTTATATTAGCAGAAAATGTTAAAGTGGCTTTTTAAAATATTTTCTCTCTCATACGCAGTGATGACATGGCCAAAACATGGGACACAATGCTAAAACAACATTGTTTTGGATTAATTTCTAATTTTTTAACCAAAATCTTGATTAAATGAAATACAAAATATTTATAAAAACACAAAGGAAATACACATTCGTGACAAGTTTTAGGACTTGTTTGCACGTTTTGTAAATTTTAGGACTTAATTACATTTTCGTAACAAGTTTTAGAACTTTCAAAACACATATCCCTTTTTTCTTCTATTTTCTCCCTTCTGCACCCTCATTGCTTCACACTGTTCATGTGAACGATGTTTTTAATTCTCTTTTCTCTCTTCTGCGCCCTCACTTTTTCAACAGCACTCACGCATCACCACCCAGACCTACGAGCTACGCCATAACCTCAACGAACGATGCTAGGCCACTTCCCTTGCATTCTCGTGAATGCGCTTACATGCCTTCTTCATAGACACACACAAGAAACACTTCCATCTCACAAGCTATCTCTAGCATGTTCATCCGGGCTTGATTCTCAGCCTTTTTTGGAGAAAGAGGGCGAGGCATGACATGGTTTAGATACGTGAGAGGGTGCTGTTCAATCAATGTCGCTTGGATGTTGCAGTGCTTAATGGAAGAAATGAAGGGGAGAGAGAGGAAGATGAACAACGTCGCTCTACGAGAAAAGTCAACGTCTTGTTGAACGACCCAGGGGCAAGTGAAACTTATTAAAATGATATTGTTTTGGATTTTTTATGCTGATCAGACCTCTAGTGAGTCAGGTTAGTGGAAAAAATATTAAAATATTTCCACGTCAAGCATTCAAGAACGAAATTGACACTTAAATAATTATTTAAAAAAATGACACTTAAGTAATTCGAAAAAAAATTGATATTAAAGTAAGCGCCGTACATAAATTTTAGCACTTTTAATATCCTTCTCTTTGAAATCAACGTGAAATCAACATAATCTTAAAATGTAAATGGTTGGATGTAATCGATATAACTTGTACTATGCCTTGGTCGCTCAGCTCAGTCCCCTTGGTTTGTCACTTTCTGAGATCGGTGGACTGTTAGCTCGAATGCATCAATTCATTTTAGCCCGTATAATGTACGTCTTAGTAAATTATAATGTTAAAAGTGGACATGATGAATAGGAAAAACCCTATTAAAATGACGAGGAGGATGCCTATAAATACGAAGTTGCTCTATGGGCGACTCCACGTCTCTCTCTCTCTCTCTCTCTCTCTCTCTCTCTCTCTCTTATGCATGGTGATGAAATCCATGTTCTAGTTTGCATGTCTTAGGAAATAGACTCGTCCAGTTAGAAAATTAGATGAACATTAGTAAAAGGGACGCATACTTTTAAAACTTTCTTTATCTTTGCTCATGTTCAGCTTTCTCCTCATTACCAAGAAGCAATCAACATCAGTCAGCAAGCGATGAGGATCGTGCTCTTCATTCTTCTGGTGTTCCTGACGAGCCATTCAGCAGAATGCCGTTCTATCACGCCGAGCTTCAGTCCGATAACCCACAGCATCGCAAATCGAATCAACGGTACTCATTTGGTTCGTCAGGAACTCAAGACAACGACCGTCACGTGTGAGCTTACTTACTCATTCTTGCCGTGCACCACGGGGCTGTTGGGGGAGATCTTTCTCATCGTGGTGTACGAGTTCTTGCTTGGGTACGCGGCCAACTATGTCAGCTCAGGGTCGGACCTGTTCTTCCGGATGTTTGGGACTGGGATTTTCAGCTCCAGTTTGTTCCAAATTCTTGGATCCCTTCCCTCGGTGATCATCATGCTTGGTAAGAAAAAAGATCCATATCAATGGATTTAGTATCTCGGCATGTTTCCTCAACTATATTTTGCATCGATTAAAACTGGGTAGAAGACAAATTTACAGCTTTGGAGTCACCCTTCTTGAACTAGACGTTTCTAGTTTCTGTTAATGTACCTCGAACTCTGGTTATCAAGCACTTAACTTGGTTCACAGTCAGTAGCGTTTCATCGAGCGCGGATACGGTCGAGACTACAGCTGCGATGGGGATGGCCATGCTCACAGGATCGGCAGTTTATAGCCTCACAATGGTGTGGGGCTCCATCGTTGCATTCGGAAGCCGTAGCATCTCAAAAACTTCATCTTCTTCAATCACATCGTCCAATCAACCAACAAAGAAGTGGGTCACTCTACTAACAGGTTTCCCTTCAAAACTTCGATCCTCGTCACATTTTTTTTTAATGGCTATTTGGTGTAATCAGCACCTATAGTCCTTGTAGTCATCCAGTTTACTATATGAAAAGTGTCGCATTTTTAACTTATTCAATCAACTAATTTAAGTATAACCAGAAGCATTGAAACATGCCACGTTGTTTGACTATAAGATTTATAAGATTTTTATATACATGTAGTCTCTATTTACCTATTGCTTTAAATTTTATATAAATGTTGCATAGGAGTATCAAATGGGTGAGTTGGATCGGGTCAAAAATGATCCAACCCATATAATCCATTTAATTTATTTTAACCTATTTTTATGTAATGTAAATTTGATGACCCCTACCTAACCCAAGCCATATTTGACCCATATCCAACTCAATCCATATCATCAAACATATTAATATTTAACTTAATTTAGGAAAATTCACCCCCACCCATTTGATTCACTTTAAGCTTTTCACTTATAGGTTACTTGAATAAAAACTTCACATCAAATTTAAAAAGTAAATTAAATAATAAAAATTAGTAAATAAATAAAAAAAAATCTGAATACCTTTAAATTGAAATACTTTTGGAAAATAAATTTTTCAAAAAAATTTTAAATTTATAATTATTTCTTAAAATCGAATTTTAATTATTTATATTTTTCTTTTTAAAAATATATTTTTAAATATTTCTTTTTTCATTTTCTTTTTTTTTCTTTTCTTCTTCTCCAGCCAACCGCCAGCCATGATGGGAGTCAGCAACCAACCATAGGCAAGCTTGAGCTCGCTTGATTTTGACGAGCTTGAGCTCGCTCGATTAACGCCAACAAGCTCAAGTCTCACCAAATCAATGAGCCTCGAGCCTTGCTAGACGTTGGTGAGGCCTCGGCCTCACTAGATTGACGAGATCGAGCTCGCTCGACACCAGTGAACTCATGTCTTGCCAAATCGGTGAGGCTCGAGCCTTGCTAGTCGTCGACGAGGCCTCAGCCTAGCCAAATTCGGCAAGCTAGAGCTCATCCAACGCCTAGCAAGCTCAAGTCTCTCCAAATCGGGAGGCTCTTGCTTGCCCAACACTAGAGAGCTTGATCTCTCTTGTCATCAACGACCTCAATAACCTCAAACCCTGCCTGGTCGTTGTAGTGCCGGCAATTGGCTAAGGAAGGAAGAATAAAAAAGGAAAAGGAAAAGAAAAAGGAATTATAAAAATAATTATACTTTCAATTTTTATATAAATTTTTTTTATAAAGTTAAAGAGGGAAAGAGAGAGTATATGGCTTGTGTTGGAAATGGATTGGAAATGGGTTCTAATTCCAACCTTTTTAAGACTCATTTATGTTTTTGTTTTATTTTTAAAATCCATTTATGACTCATATTTAATTTTCATTTGACCTATATTTGACCAATTTAGCTAAAATTAAGTCATAATATGGATTAATGACCCATTTTAACACCTTTAAATTCTTACAAAAGAAAAGATTCTTCAAATGTTATGATCATTTCCTTCCTTCTGGTATTGTAGGTTCTGGCATAGAAACTGACACAGAGACGAAGAAAATTGCTAGAATCATGTTTGTTTCCATGATTCCATTTCTTATGCTCCAATTGGCAAAGATCATCAATTCGACTACTGGGACAAAAGTAGTGGTGTCGATCACTCTGGGAGTTACTGTCATATTGCTCATTGCAGACTACATAGTTCTGGTAAAATGATATTCCATGTCATTACAAGATCCCTCTACCATAACCTAGATTAATATTTCATTGTTTTTTCTTTTCTCCATTCGAGAAAATCATACAGAGATACTTTCATAATTTGTATAACAAAAATGCGCAGTAGGTATTATATAGTCTATTATTTCATTTAACCTCTTTTGTCTTTGCCATCTTACATCAAACAAAGAAATCCTGTGCAGGTGTTTAGACCATGGATTCAGGAGAAATCATTTGCATACATAACAAGCAAGTATTCAGGAAACAGCGCATTTCGGAGTCTTTGCATGGTCGATGGGAAGCCCAGTGAATCTCGTATAAAAGAGTAAAAGAAAATTTCTTGATTTTTCAATAAAATTTACAAATTCTATGTATAAGCATTGTGCTTCTTCTTCTTCCATGTTTTTTTCTTTCGGGCTTGACCTTCACCATTTCGTGCACCTTGCAGGGTGTTTCGAAAGATTGACCAGAATAATGATTCAAAAGTATCGAAGGCGGAGCTATATGCATTCCTGCTAGGATTACAAATGGAGGGAGCAGATGTGAGTACCAATGATTATGCAGTTGCCATGATGACGGAATTCGATGATTCACATGATTCATCCCTCAGTGAAACCGAATTTGTTCAAGGAATAGCCAAATGGTTGGATCAGGGAACTTTACCTTCAAATAGTCTTGCTCAAGATCGGGCTAAATCGAAATCCCGAAGCAACACCTCCACGGTAGAAACCTTAAAACTAAACACACCTTGATATCATATTCTCAATGCTGATACTCTAGCTCATTATCCAAGGTCGTCGTGATCCTGGTGCAGTATATCTCGACCTTTTATATTCATAATGCATTGCCTTGAGTACACAGGGAACAACAGAAGGGCAAGAAAGATTGCTGTCACAACAAGATGCGACTAGCAAACCTAGAAATGCCCTTGCAGTCTCGTGGAACTATGCAAAAGCCGGTTTTTTAATCATTCTAGGGACGACAATGATGATCATTCTTGGCTCGCCACTCATGCAAAGCTTTGAAGATGTCGCGAGCGACTTGAACATGCCATCATTCTTTGTCTCCTACGTAATGCTTCCCTTGGCCATGAGCTACAAGCAAGTATTACAAGCCATTACTTCTGCCAGAAAGAAGACATTGAAGGACATTTCTGGGCCAATGAGTGAGGTATATAGACACATCCTTCTCTCCTCATGTGTTAAATTTGGTACTTCTTAGTGAGTGAAACGGGTCTCAAAACCTAGTCAATCCTTTTTAAATCTCGATCTACCATCTACTTAATATGTATGAATAGTCACAGTTCATAACCTAATTGTGGGGCTTACATATTTCAAAGACTTACCATGCATGTTCGCTGCACGCACACAGTCTCTACCTAGGAACAAGGGATGAGCAAGTCGCTAATCTTATAACCGTACAAGTGGTTTTCTTGAGGAGTTCCTCGTTTTACCTTCACAGATTACGAAGAACTTGCCCATTTTTGTGCCCTGAAAGAAAGCACGAACAAAATTATCTTCAGACAAAGTGGCATGTCTATTACAGATCTATTCCAACGAACAAAACATATTCGCTTGAATATTAAACGTGTCTACTACGTGTGAGCATGGTAGTTTGCATGCATTCGCAGGGATCGATAAGTCGAACTAGAGCTCCCGGTACTTGTTATAAAAAGAGTCCTTAAACATATAACATCACTATACGGAACAAACATTTGCAGGTGATTTACTTTTTCAACTTTTCTTCCATAACGGGAAAGCACATACAATTTGAATCAAGCATTTTAAGTATACATGAACAGGGAAAGCAGAAGCCTATACATTTCCATCTAATATCTACTTACGAACGTAGAACCATGATATGTTGTTCAAATTTCTCAACCTAATAACAGGAAGTACATACTTCAATTTTCCATGATGCAGGTCTACCGCGGGGTGTACCTGAACAACCTAACTGGGCTAGCTACCTTCTTGTCACTCGTTCTTATCAAGGACTTATCCTGGAACGTCTCGGCTGAAGTTCTGGTCGTGCTCTTGATATGCAGTTCCATGGGCGTCCTCACAAGCTTTTGCACCGAGTTCCCGCTCTGGACCTCCTTTCTTGCATACTCTCTCTACCCAATTTCGATCCTGCTTCTTTACGTTCTCACTAGTGTTCTGGGATGGTCTTAGGTGAGAATCCAACGATGAAGGAGAACAGTGTTTTTAATTTCAGCAGTCGCAGTGGCGCATCATCGAAGGCCTTGGATTTGATCACTTATTCTAAAAGCTATATTTTCTTGTCATCTAGAGATTTTAGGTCTAATAATCAGGCGACCATGGGGGCTCAAATGAGTATTGTGATGCCTTTTCAGATAATTTCCTCACTTGAAAATGGTGCTTCAACGCTATGTTTGGTAACCTCTCTGTTTCCTTATTTTTCTGTTAATATGTTCTCTATAACAAAAAAAGAATAGAATTCCATTTAATAACGTCAACTAATTTTCTACTCTTTAGAACAAATTAGTGGTTGGGGAATGGATTTGAAATAAAAACCAAAAGTAGAAAAACTTTACTTCTTTATTCCTAGAAACAAAAAGAGAAATAAGGTCATTTTAGAAACATAAGCTCAACATAACCTAATGCTCATCTTTACACAATCGACACAAATTTAGGAAAATGTTAAAAAAAATTACATTTTGAAAATATTTAGTTACATTTTGAGTAGTTATACAAGATTTTAATGTTAATTGTAGTTTAGAATTATTTAGCATAAAAAATGTGAAAATCTTTTTATGAAAATTGGATTCAAAATTGGAGAAGCTTGTGGGACTTTACTATAAGGATTTTTGAATGTTGCTTTCTTTTAGAGACAATGCTAAGTTGCACAAGCTTGGCAACTCCAAGCAACATTTGCTCTTCTTCTTGTAGCTAAAAAAGCTCAAAAGGTCTATGCGCTTGTTCATTGTAAATGCCCAAAGATTTACTATCAACCTTCTCATATTATGAGTTAGATTTACTATCAACCTACTCATATTATGAGTCATAAACTAGTAAGACTCTCTACTGCCATTTCTAGCCATTTGTTTTTGACTAACTATTGCATTGGATTTCTCAAGAAATCTTAGAATATCTTGATTAACTAAATAATTACAAAAGTCCAGTTTTATGCAAATATGAAATGTTAAGTCTTGACATTTTTATAATTAAATGAAAAAATTAGGAAAATGGTTATACCAAATGTATTTCTATTCTTTTTTTTTTTTTCTGGAAATAGAAATTTTATGCAATTACCAAATGCATTCTTCTACTTAAAAACTCATCAAGGGATGATAAATAGAAAAAAATTATTTCTAAACAAAAATGATTCATGAAAAGTAGAAATGTTATTAAAAGCGTCCTAATTGTCTAAAGGTGTCTATGCTAATCCAATGCATCCCATGTCTAGTGGATAATTATTTAGTATTCTATCAATGACACAAATTGGGTTTGAGACTTATTGACTTAGTATAACCCTAGCTCTACTCACACTAGTACCGCGGTGGGGAGGCAATGATGGAATTGCTTAAAATGAATGGTATTTATAATTCAACTAAATGCATTGTTATAGGTGTACAATCCTCTTTGATAATGTCCATAAGGGTCAACAATGCGGATTGCCCCTTCCTGCCCTATTCACTAATTAAAAATAGGGAAAAGGAATATGGCAAGGTTGTTCAACTCTTGCTCACGCTTGACAACAACCCTCTCTCTCTCATGATCTACCATTGGGACAAAATATCATACAAGTGTAGTAAACTGATCATGAAAATTTGTGCATCGTGTGAGCCCCATACTAGTCTAACTAGATGTAACGGTCTAAGTTTATTTTAGTACATCAGTTTCACTGAATAATATTCTTACTCATCTAGCCTTTTCCTTATCCCTCCCATTTTGTTTGTTGAAAAACATATATTTTTATTTCATTTTTAGTTTTTTCTCCTTATTTATCTATTCAATTTTAACTCTACTAGCATAAAATGACATTTAACACAAATTTAGGAGAAACGTAGTTTCAAAAGCCACATGGATAGCAAGTAAAAGCAAAGCACATTAACCAACAAGGTCGTTAGCCTAGTGGTAAATTGGTCACAAATCTTCCACAAATTCAATTAACATCATGAACGAACTTTTGAACAGCTTGTGCTACATTTTCTAATTGTAGCACACACCTCATGTGAAGAGACATCCTAATTGCTCATTTTACATTTTGTAGTGGGTGTAGTGTGTTTATAATATAGGCAAGAGGGGTAACAACCCGCACTTCTATTTATAAAGAAAATAAAGAATAGCAGAGAATGATCTAATGGCTAATTAAGTAAATGCATTAATTAAAGCATGGCAGATCAAAGTTCATTAAGTCTTTATGGAATAATCCCTGAATTTAAATCCTCTTTTTTTCTAGGCATTATCTCCATTGTCCGATAACTCTCAGTCATAACATACGATTCTATTTGAAATTCCTGACTTAACAATTTAACAAAACCACCTAACCAATAAGTTAGGAGCAAATCGAGATCAAATCTAAACTTTGAATGCTCAAACACTCTAAATTCAAAAGGGATAAATGCACTAAAAATTTAAATTTGTCACAAAAGTGTAATTGAATTCTAAAACTTTCAAAATACAATTAACTCATCTAACTTGTCAAAATTGGTGCAAATCCTTCTGTTAAATCTATCCAACTTGGTTATGGAAAATAATAATGTAGATTTTTTTTTATCTTTCATACATGACACTAATGTGGATAAAACGAAATAGTTTTGGTTCAAATATGATTTTTTAATATAAATTTTATTTAAATTATAATAAAATGAGACAACTTGAAGAAAAGAGGAGGAAGAGGTAGGACGATTGTCGCCCTACCATCACCAAGAAGGCTAATGATTGGGCGAAATAGTTGGCAGGGTTGACGAGCCTTGGCTAGGCAAGGGTCATCGACCCTTGCCCAAGTTTGGCCAAGGGCCACCATTGTTAAGGGCTAACAACCTTCACCCAATTTTGGGAAGGGTTGGCGAGGGTCACCAACCCCTAGACAGGGCTTAACAACCCCTGTCAACCATTCCCCCACCATCACTAGCCCTTCTTGATGATGGTGCAACAGTGATGGTAGTATGAGCAACAAACTCTCACCCGCATCTTCCTCCTCTTTTTTTTTTTTTGTTTTTGCATTTGTTATAGTTTTCTTAGTTTAGATAAAATTTGTATTAAAAATCAAAGTTAGACCAAAACTACATTGTTTTAGCCACTCATCACCATGTAAGAGAGAAAATATTAAGAAACGCCATGTCAACATGTACCATTAGCCAAGTTGAATGATGTTAATAGAATGAGTACCAATTTGACAAGTTTTAAGACTCAATTATATTTTCATGACAAACTTTAAGACTTTGATTGCACTTATCCCAATTCAAAATATATAAATTTTAAAACATAATGGTTGAGGAGAATTCAAAATTTGGTGAGCATGTACAAAACTAATCAAATGGTTCCAACTATACACATTATATAGGAAATTTACATAAGGAATGAGTTAGAATTTGTAATTAATGATTGTGATTTTCACAAATGGAACCTAGAATTAGAGAAGTTGATTAGGACATAATGGATTTAGCAAGTGTAGGCTACTCATGGAAATCCTACCAATTGCGTGCAAATTACTTTAGGCATCACTTATATAGGCCAAAGGCATAAACTCAATAAAATCGATTCATAGGGCTCATAGAATATTTCATGAACTTTGAGATAGTTGAGTCTCCACATTTGTGCTCATGGATCATTAGAAAAAGAAAATTCTGAAAATGTCATTATCCCAATAAAATGTCTATCCTATATATTAAAATTAACATTCTATCCTATATAGTAAAATTAACAAACTTAAGTTTTTAATGATTTAAAGAAAAGAAATGCTTACTACCATGTAATATTTTCAATACTCAGTAAAATGTGAAGTTTTGTTATCAAATTGTCGTTAGAAAGCCATGCGTAAAGTAGGACTTAGGAACAGTAAAATGATCAACTTTGTTTGTCTAGTATCATGACCACAACCTCAATTCAGGGCCTATTGGGGGATCATGGGCTCATAGCAAAGTGAAGTTTAAGTCAACTTCACCAGCCTATCTTCATCTAAGGGTATTTCCACCTACAAAGGCTACCAACAATAGTTCCTTCAGTAAGAGTGCCTAATCTGGCTGTATTCCTTATTTTAATATGCCGATACTTGCACACCACATACCCCTTATTCTAAGTTGTATAGTTTTCTTCCCTAACAAGGTGGAATTATCCTTATGTTTTACGTACGAAAGTTTAAACAAAGCAATCTAGGGACTTACTCAAGTCCGATGAACCCTATTATAGGAGGAAGTTGATCCCACAACATAGTCATCCCATGACTGTAGCGTACAATATCACATCATATTATTAATCCATCACCAAATTCATGTTCCTTGTCTCAAAGCACAAGTTGATACTTGTGTACCATTATCCACCTAATCCATGGATAATTCGCTATTACCACTAACTCAAAGGATTATATCTTCATTATTGACCAATATATGATTGTCATATGAATTAGATCGATTGAGCTAAATTGACCATTCAGCAAGTAGAACGTGACTATAAAGTGAATCAATCCCTAGATGAGATAGTCTTGAGGATCTTGAGCACATTCTACCAGTTATTCTTACTATTCATATTCTATAGCAAAAACTCCCATTTCTTGCCTACAATTACTCTTAACCTTAACCACCCAAGCCATCATGTATTTCTAACTCTTCAAGATAAATGAAAGTACTAAATACTAAGTTAGGTTAATATACTTAACACTTTTGACTTAGTTGTTTGATGGTTGTTAATTTTAATATGAATTTTGCTATTAAGTATGAAAAGTTATAATGGTTGTTTGTTGAAATGTTGTGTTGGTTTGCCTTGAATCTTTGAGGCTCTACATGTCAAATTGTGGTTAATGGATGTCCATAAGATATGATAGAATAAAAATGGTAATGGCAAAACTATACCTGAAAGTGATATTTTGGGACTTGATTGAGTTATCAATTTACTAGCAAATTGTTGCTGACATTCAAGTTGTTAATTATTTAAAGTGTTGATATTTATGTTGTTGATAATTTGAAAAGTTGATGTTCATATTATCGATTATTTGAGTTGTCAATATTTACATTATTGATTTATAAGTACAAGTCTTAAATTATCGATTTCCTATTTATGACTTCTAATTGATGATGATAGAGCTTAATATAGAATAAATGTGCATGTGTGCATGTTATAATTTGATGTATGAGAAAAGACAAATTATTGTAATGCATATGATAATTATGTATGTCTTTGATGTCAATTAAGACCTTTGCCAGAGCCTATTTGCCACTAAGTGAATTCCCATGTAGGAGTATGTGAATAGATTTTGGAGTTGGCCAAATATTCTATCATATATGACGGTTTTCCATAAGTTTGAGATGATATGAAATCCTATAATAATATGGTACTTGTGATCATAATATAACATGGCTCGCATAGTCATAGTTTGACATGGCTTTTGTGATTATGATATGACATGACTTTTATAGTCACGGTATTACATGACTCTTGTAGTTATAGTATAATATTAAGAAATGACCATCATCATGTGGATGTACACTAGCGTATCTATCTTTATTGATGTAGAGAACACTTGCGATTAATGGATAGAGGCGTAGCAAATGGTATGTATAATTTTGACTCCCATAAGTTGGTAATATTGTGAATCAAGAATGTCTTAGCTAGTGGCATGTATGAATTACTTGTGTATGTGGTAGTGAACTCCAATGACATATATGAATTCACTTGTATGTGTGTGTGATGAACTCCAATGATAATTATGGTCCCACCCATATATGCTTGTGAGGTTCATGATAAGTATGAACTTGCTTATGTATATTCTTGTATATAATGGTAAGCTACTAAGTGACATTGGTGTATCATTAAAAATAAAAAAAAAAAATACGTCATTTGCTTGATTTTGGATAAATGAATTTGCAATGCCATTAACGTTTTCCACTAGCAAATCAAGATAGTAAATATAGAGTATTTATTTATGCATTTGTTATATATGATTAATTTTGTATTGCTTTGATCTCACGTTATTTGTGGATACTAGACTAAGTAATAAACTTATCTCATAAAGTAGGCTTCAGCCCATCCCTTATTTTTTAGATTTGTAGGATGGTCTCCTTGGACACAGCAAGAGAAGGGACAAAATGATGTTGGACACTATCAATCCTTAAATTGGATGGTGGCTTTGTTAACGTTAAGATTCGCTTTTAGTTTAGTTTGTATGGCACTTTACATGACCCTAACCTTTTTTGGGACTATATATTTTTATAAAGATAACAACTACCGGTGTTTGTATAAAATTAAAGATGTGTATACTATTAAACTCAAGCGATTTTTTTGTAAGGGATGTTATGGAAATTTTGTCGTGCTTCCGCATGTATAATTAAAAGGCGTGAGAACCTTATGCCAATATAAGACCTAGCAAACCTTCTTGGAATCACTCGATTTCTTGGATGATAAGAGCTTGCCCTTAGACATTAAGTATCCACATCGACATCTGGTCAATGTGCAAATTAAAATCCTATCCAAAATATGAACTCGCAAAACAATCGAAATAATTTAGAGCGATCCAAAACAATCCAATTCCTGGTGACCTATAGTGAACTCCTACCATAGTTAATTCAAAACTATCAACTAACTCTTGTGTTGCTACAACCTTTCCATATCCCAAGTGGTATGATCCGAATGCTTGATGTGATTACCATGCTGAGGCAACAGGGCATTATATAAAAAATTTCACCGCATTCAAAATCGAGCCTTAATAGATTGGTTTGATTTATAAAAATGATCAATGCCACATGATGTTAATGTTAATATGAATCATTTGTCGAATCATTGGAATTCCGAGGTAAATGTTCTTAGTGGAGAGTATTCAACATACTTATATGGGTATAAATGAAAATGATACATAACTCACATGATATTTTGAAGCATCACATTCCAACTTTTAGTGATGAGGATAATAGGTCCAATGTCCTACCTCATTTCCAAAGTTAATCTTAACTAAACTCAATTAGTTAATGACATCATTGAATTTATTGATATGATTGGCAACCAACATACCTTTGCTCATTTTCAAGTTAAACAGATAACGTATCAAGTAGACATTATTAACCAAAATGGGCTTCTTGTATATGTCTGATAGGGCCTTCATCAATCCTAGAGTGGTCTTCTCTTTCACGATATTAAATGCAACATTATAAGCCAAGGCCATCAATAACACTTAATGCTTGTCTATTCAACAACTGCCGTTTAGTTTGCTTCATGAACTCTTGTTTTTTCCCAAACAAAGATAAGTACATACTTCTCTAACAAAGATAAAATCCTCCATTTGCATCATCCAAAAATAAAAATCATTTACATCAGATTTATCGATTTTCACTTTTCCTTATTTTGTTGTCATTGATTCGCTTCAACTTAACCAAATCTAATTCTAATACCAATTGTAGCAGAAGCAAGCGATGAAGTAACAAAATCCTCAATTTATGTCATCCAAAAATCAAAATCATTCCCATCAAATTTGTCGATTTTCACTTTTACTTCTTTTGTCATCATTGATTCGCTTTAACTCAACCAAATATATTTCTAATACCAATTGAAGTAGAAGCAAGTGTTGAAATAAGAAAATAGATAGAACAAGACTATAAATTATACACTAGATTTAAGTGGGTCAATTGATGTAATCTATGATTGTAGGAGGAGTAACAAAGAATTCTACTATATAAAGCGACACAACGTAGATTACAGTCATACTTGAATCACTCAAATGCTTCTAGTGTTTCTTAGCCCTAATTATATATAAAAAAAAAACTCATACAAGTGTTTAACCCCATAGTTTCTCATGAAATTATCTTTTAATCTCACAAACGACTTGACAAAATCCTACTCACAAGATTATATTAGCTTTAACATTAAAAGCTCTTAGGGTGTAATTCATAAAAAAGTCATCTCTCATATACTCTTTAGAAAAAATATACACTTCTTATTTAGGCAAATATTGAATCCTAAATAGCAAACCTTCTCCAACTAGCAAACCATTCAAGTAGAAAACTTATTCAAATTATAAAAGTCTCTCCTTCATATTCAAACCCAAGCATATTTTCAATAGCAAATCTTGAATTCAACATCTATGGTACCACACAACCTCAAATCTATCAAAGTGGAGTACTCCTTGAGTCAATTAGACTAGTGAGAAATGTTGAAAAAGAAGAAAGTCAGTTTTGTAGACTTTGGAATTTCTCAGTTCTTGTTAATTGTTAGGAAAAAGCTCCACACGAAAGACAAATACAAATACTGGCCAATTTCAAAGTAGAATCGAGAACTAAATCGGAACTAGCCAGTCAAGTTCAGTACCAACCTTTTGGAACCAAGGGTCACATGGTTGGTTCAATTCTAGGCTGAGAACCGACTTGCCCTAGACTTAATCAATCCTAAAGGGCACATTTTGGATAATTAGTGTAACCAAGTCCCCAAAATTGAATCTATGATTGCGTATCTTGACGGGCCTTGATAAACTAGTGGTGAGTCCAAAATATGGTCAAATTTATTATACAAATCAAATTAAAAGAACTTCTCAATATTGCATGAGATAAGATTTTGGGAGAATTTGTATCAAGTGGAGGCATACTATAATATAAATATTCTAGTAGTTCTCTTTAGACATACATTGGACAACATTATGCTTTTATACTATCTAAAATTTTCTAAGATTATTACTAACTATTTAAAAAGCTTAAGTTGTTAGATGAGGAGTATGTTTAATATCTAAATGTTGTAGGAAGAACACGTAGATTTATTAATTTATACATTTGTCTATTAATAGAATTTTTATAAGATAATTTATTGAAGATACTTTGAGGAAGAAATAAAAGGATTTTGTGTGATAGTATATTTCAACATAATATCCTACTATAGCTCTTCTTTAGCTTATTTATCAATATCCCAATGTAATAAAGCAAACCCATAATATTTTCACCTATGAGGGCTGCCAATAATAATCTCTCCAGTAAGGATGCCTAACTTGGCTGCATTTCTTATTTTAATGTGCTAGTGCTGGTACATCTTACATCCCTTGTTCCTAATTATATATTTTCTTCCCTAACAAGGTAAAAATACCCTGTATTTTATGTCCTAGGGTTCAGATAAATTATTGTTTAAGGACTTACTTAGGTCCATTATCAATATCCCAATGCAATAAAGCAAACCCAAAATTACTTTCAATCTCAAAAGTTGACCCAAAATTTTTAGTGATGTACATGGTTGATATGAGTGGATAATAACAACATAGCATCAAACATATAATTTCAAATAAACAACAGAATAAATTATCCCATAAACATCTCATGAAATTTAAATTTGCATTAAATCTTTTCCATCATTCAACAATTTTAATTTGTTTCCTAAAGTAATCCAAATCATACTTTCTTCTTCTCTCAATTTCTTTTTGGCAAATTCAGCATATTCACTTTGTAAGCCATTGTCTGCCAGCATACACAATTTGAAAAAGGGTGTTTGATAATAGTTTCTTATGATAATTGACATCATTGCATTTTTCAAAGAGCATGAAATTTGGATTAATCGGTAAACCATGTGCATATTATCCAACAAAATATAATTATTTGACCACTGCGTCTATAATCCTCTCGACAACTGTACTATGCTTAAAGAGGTGGGGAGTAGCCATCGGTGACTTTGACTCAAGGCTTCTGACCAGGAAAGGCCGGTTTAAATTTCATAGCCAAACCTGCCAGTCCAAGTAAACCAAATCAAAAATCAAACTTCCGTACATGAAATGTTTAAGTCAAGATATTAAAGACATCATCATGCATGTTGGATTCTAAAGCTTCATCAGCTATATCTAAAAATAACCAATCAACGTCCGGTTTCTTGTACATGGTTCACTTGTCCCTTTTGTGGGACCAATTCCAAGTTGACATGTGGACTGTTAGCTCTAGCCAAATGGCTTTATTCCGCATGTGATGCATTGAACCTCTTTCCTTTGATCTGATAATAAGAAGATTGAAATTCTTTTCTTTTTGTTTCTGCCCTTTATGTGATCCTTTTTGGTTTGTCCGGAAGAAGAGAACGAATCAATCTGGAGATCACAAACGTCACAGTTGATTTTATAGGTACATGTTGACATTGATGATGAAGCTGCATGGTCCATCCTTTTTGTTTTTTTGCCACTAAGATTGGGTACACAATAAAGAGAAAATGAGAGCAACTTTCGCTAAATAATCCTTGGCATGTACCATAAGCAAGGACATCTTTTTCAGCAGAGTTGTTATGCTGCCTTTCGTCAGCCTTTTTGTTTACGGGAAGCTCCTAAACGAACAAATGGAGGATGCCAAGTCATTTTTGACGTCATAAAAATAAGGCAGGGCGGGCTGGGGCGGGGAGGGGTGGGGTGAGCACGGGGTGTGTTCACGGGCCTGCTTTCGACCCGTAATACTCATCCGATCCCCACCCAACACAGCAATGCGGACGCCCACGCGAAATTCAGCTCGTCAAAGCTAAACTCTTAAGTGAAATTACATTTAACATGAAAAATTATCGAAAGATATCTAAAATTGAAGAGAAAATTTCCCCAAGGGAGTTCTTGAAATCTGAAACGATTTTGAAAAGACTTGCTTTTATAATTGATGCAAGCTTGGCAATTTCCTCTAGGTAAAATGACGTAGGACGATTGTTTCCTATGTGCTTCATCTTCACATTGTCCGACGTTGACTGATTTGTAAAGGTTAAGAGGTTGTTTGCCTTCATAAAATCCACCTGGGAGGCCATTCTTTCTCATACGAATAAAATTACATAAAACATCGAATGGCCGTATAGCAAGTAGTTCTCTTTGAGAAAAAGCAGTTGATTATACTGTGGTGCACCGCAAAACCATCAACATCATGAAACGAGATGGGCATCATCAACTCGTATTGAATCTAAGAACTGCTCATACAGTCCTAGGTGCATCACCTGACTGCCTAATAAGTCATCATACGTGACACTATTGACATATATAACCTTGAGAGAAAATTACCAAACAAAAGTTTTAAAACTATTATATATTTGATAATAAATATTTCAATTTGATCTATTTAATTCTAAATCTTTTGATAATTTACTAATATAGTTCTTTCGGTAAATTTTTGTCAAAAATTGATATTGTGGATACTGACCGTTCTACATGGTATGGCCGAACTACTAGTGCTAAGGATAATTTTAAAAATTTTATTTTCAAAATTTATAAAATTTGTATTATTTTTTCTTTTTTTTTTTTTTTTAACTCTAGGCTAACAAGGGTCTATGCCTACCCAATTCGGAAAAAAAAAAAGAGAAAGAAAAAAATTATAAAAAAAATAAATTATGTAAAATTATAAAAATTATCCACGTCAATGCCAACTATGATTTTGGCTAAAATTAGCTAGTATGACTTCACTGGAAAATTAGTCATCAAAAGGTTTAGTTCTAAATTACCTAAATTAAAAAATTTAAAAGTGATTTGGCCACCGTTGCAATGGATCTAGACTTTTTTTTAATTATTATGTGCCTTCAAATTTCAAAGATAAGATTCACAAACTATCCATACGCCATGGCTGGTTTTCAATGTTCATTGGCAAACTATGGAAAACAATCACATGGGTCTCGGCAAACCGGTGGAATGTTAGCTCAAACGCTCCAGCTAAATTCAGCACGCGGAGAATCGTTTTTTATAATCAGAATAGGTGAAGACCAAGGTTTAAATAAGGAGGGAGGCGGCTAGCAAAAAATCTTTTCAAGATCATCCATTGTTAACAGCTCTCTATGGACTCTATGTAACGTCACTCGCACCTTACCCTACTACACATCTCTCTCTCTCTCTCTCTCTCTCTCTCGTGACGACCATCAATTCAGCATTTAAACATCAACTCACGCTTTCATTCAGCAAACATTATAGAAACGAGATAAGTTAGATCGATTCTATATAGTTTGTGGTACCGTGTTTGATATGCCAACGTGCTATAAACGATGGATCAAATATACAAAATCACTATGTTTACCAACAAAACAATAAACATATTAAATGGATACAACTAAGATACTTCATTAATTTCGTATGTCAACTTGGCACATCATGTGATGTAAATTACTATCTCTCTTTAAAATATACATACATATATATAATATAAACATATAAAAATTAAGTAAATAAAGTTTGAAAAAAATACGTCAAAATTTTGATTTATTTTTTTTAATGTAAATTCAAGTTGTGGTGAAAAGAAATATGAGAGAATTTTGAAATACCCAACATTAATTCGAATTCAAATGTAGAACGGAAGATCCACTGATGACTTGCTAATTATCTTTATTATCGTAAATTACTATTTTTGCTCATTTATAGTTATATGCATGAGTTTTCCATCGAATTTTTACAAAAATAATTTAGGCTGAAGTGACTATAGAGTTTTGGTTAACTAATAGCAATAAATATATAAACAAACTGTTAAGACCAATTCACAGGTTCAGGAAAATTAACGTGAGTAAACGCACGCCTTTATCCACCACCCCCCCCCCCAAAAAAAAAAAAAAAAACGCCTTCCCTTGACTTCTTAAGTATGACTATATTCAATCCCATTAATTTTTTTTTATGATTTTCGTACATCACGTACAGATGGCCCAATGACTTCCCCTCTTTAATACCACCTGAATGAGTCCGACTCTTCTTGGATCCCATTTCTTTCTTCTTCAGTCTCTTCCATTCCCCACCACCCATCCGAGCAATAAACATCAAACAAGCGTTCTCTCCGTCTCTCTACCATGAGGCTCACATTCTTCATGCTTCTGGTCATGATGACCCGGTCGGCGAATAGCCGGTTTATCCGAGGAAATTCCAACCCGATTTCTGGCAGCATGGGTCACACCAACGGGACATCCTCGGCCCTCAGCCTTGCCACGACCACCGTGACATGCGAGCCGACTTACGGGTTCTTGCCTTGCACGACGGAGCTGTGGGGCGAGTTGTTCCTCATAGTGGTGTACGAGTACTTGCTGGCTCTCGCGGGCCAGTACGTATCTTCCGGGTCGGAGCTCTTCTTTCGCATGTTCGGGACTGGTATCTTCGGGGCCTCTTTGTTCCAAATGCTGGGAACCTTCCCTCAAGTCATCATAATGCTCGGTAAGAAACCCTGATTCTCGATCTCTCTTGCTCGTAATTTTGACCTTTTCTCTCTTGCTATGGTCCAATATTTCCCATCATCCACTCGGTGTTTTGTATTCATAGGGGCATAGAGCGTTAGAGAACTTTTCATTTTTAGCTTCAGCTTGCATCTCGAGTGAAATTATAAAACCGTGGTTAGAAAACATGGTCAAGCAAGAAGAATGTCCTTGCAATTGGTTTGTGCTCATTTTCCCGACCAAAATGAGGACAAAACTTACAAAGAAGTAATCCCTATATTGTACCTTGAATGATGTAGCAGACGTACTTGAAAACAGAAATTTGAGGCAGGAAAAGGGTTCTGATACGCTCCCTCCAAATCCCAAAGAGGCGCTAGTACCTCAAAGTTCTTTTACATTAATGATTTAACTTATTCTATTACCTACCATGTGGCATATATCTTTCCTTCAATACTTAAACACCATATGTTCGATACGCATTTGCATATCTAAGTCCCAAGTCACATCCCCAAATCTCTTTCCAAATGGACATTTTCAAAGCAATTAAGGCACACGTTGGGTTGTGACGGATTCTTAAATGAGGTCACCAACTTTGTGGACTCTTCAAAGATAGTATTTCTCCCCTTGATATATGGGAAGGTTCGGATGTCGATATCTCCTGTCCTGACCATTCAAGAGGGATTAGATATAATCTTTCAAATTTTACCTGATCCGGCTCTGATTTCGTCGAATTATTAATCGTGGTTTCCATATTCCGGTAGGTGGTGAGCAAGTTGGTGAGAAAGTTGATGGCATTTTTAATGTTTTTTTCGATCCTCATCCGTCGGTCCACGAACGTGCTTCTCACTTCAGCCCTACGCTCCTACCCTAACCCCAATCATGCACTCATGATACATAATTTAGATCTTGCTTTCGTCTTACACTCCTTTTAGCTGCAAGAGAAGTTATTAATGTGCTGTCCATTATCTTCGTACTTTATTCTTACCATTCCAAGCTTCCTCACCCTCTATATCTACTAGAAATTATTAGATGAATCGAATTCTTATCCTCTATATTCATATCAATAGTTAAAAAGTTAGATCATGTAGATTGATCTATTTCAATGATCTCATAAATTATGGGTGGATTTTGCACTCGCATGTGAAGGTATGTGTGAAAACCCATTGCATGAAACCGTGATTGTACAAAGTCTCCTTGGGAAGAATGATTAGACAATAGATGACGAAAGTTGATAAGTTACAAAGTTCACCCCTCTAAACGAAAATTTAGTAGCTATTTTGACAATGGTATGCTCCTTGGAAATGACTATCAATCTCGCGCAGCCCAAATATTTCTGTTTCTTCTTAGACTTAAATAAATAAATAAATAAATAAATAAATATATCTTTATTCATTTGCATTAAAAAAATTTTATTTTATTTCGGAAAAGTTGCTAAAGAAATATAATACCCTAAATGTAGATCGGCTGAAAGTCCGTCACACAAATCGGTGGAACTTTGACTCTTATTAGAGAGACAGCAGGCACACTTGACAATTGATCCAACTAGCTTTTGTGGCAAGTGCTGTGTTTTCCGCCATTCCGTTGAGAGAAACTTACTCCAATCGTTATTTTCATTGATGGACTATAAACATGGGTATCACCCACAATAGTATTTACATAAGTCCGCAGGGGATTGATGTCCATCATTTGTAACCTACTAATTAAAAACATCGTTGGAAAAAAAAACATATAGCCCTGTCACGAGAAGCTAGTTTCTTCTGCGAGTAATTATAGCATCTACTAGAGTTGTAAACAAAAACATTTCCACAAGAGGTCTTATCCACCATAGATTAATGGCTAGTGAGAGAATAACTAGTCAAAACCCTCAAATGAAATATGGATTAGATCGTTTGTGTAGAACTTCCTTTGTACCGCCGGTGTTCAAATTTTCGTTTTTGGGCATCATCATAAGGAATAATTATAGCTCACTCTAACATTAAAAAAAGAAGTTACGCAAACGGCTTTGTACGTCAATAATTTGAGATAGTGGGTAATTATCATTTTTAAATTAAGGGCGAATAATGTCGGTCACATATATGGTCTATTTTTCCTTGTCGCAAGGGCCATGGTTGGCTAGTTGGAGAAAACTTCCTCCAATCCTGCTTTTGATTTGTAGACTACAAACACAGACATCAGCCAAAACTATATTTAGTTAAGCTTGTTGAGGGACGATGTTCATAACTTGTAATCTATCAATCAAAGTCATATATAGACGAAAGTAAATTTCTCCAACTAGGGTTTTCGGAATATATAATCCATACTTGATAATATATACTATTATATCACCTGTAAGCTTCAAGATGAACCTTAGAACAATATAAACAGAATCAGAACAGGATATGGAAGAAAGAAAAAGAAGTGATGACCAATCCTAATACAGATCGCTCCTAGTCCATGGTGTCGAAAAAGATAGGTTTTGAACAATCACCTAAAATGTCAACCATTTCGGCTTAAGACCATCTAGCGGTTCGCCAATTCTCACGCCATCGAAGCCACCGCAAAAGGTGGTGAGGGAGGCTTGTCTGCAGACAAGACAACGCAGACTAAACTAAACAACAAAAGGCAAAAGCGAATGTCGCTAACTGGAACTTCTGCAAGTTGTAGTGTTTTGTAAATCCAAAAACTTACTAATTTTCGCAGTACGATAAAACCTGTGGAGTCACGTGGATCACAAAGTCATCGCACGTGAACACTTGCTGTGTGCTGCTTGATTTGCTGGTGTTTGCTAGGGATTGATCGTGATACAGATCCATTGATGTCTGACATCACCGACAATCAAGACTGTCTAACACAAGTAATCATTAGCATACTTAGTGGCCTCGATAAGAATTCGTGACCTTTGAATTTCATGTTTGCAACGCAAGTTTTGTTCGATGAAATTAAAAAAAGTCGGTCTAGTATATATCTGTAACATCACCTGGTAGCAATAACCAGATGAATCATTCATGCTGATGCTCTCATGTTAATGAGGATAGAATCCTCTAAGTTATGGAGAGTAGTTTGCCCTGCATGCATGCACTTCATTGATTCAATGAACACTCTGGTGGAAGGTTGAGTTAAGACGTGAAAAGATATCAATTTGGGTATCACATGAGGAGAAGGGCATGAAGGAGTGGCGTATCAGATTTGATAAATGGGTCTTCTAGTTTAAGGCGATTTGTTTTGCCTTTTCTGCAAATATTCAAGCACTTGTACATCCATTTAATAGCAAAACTAATCAGCAAAACACGCTTTATCTGCATATTCAAAAACAACATATTGATCCAGGCTAGATTTGACAAACACTTACTTCTTAATTATATGTCCCTAACTAATTCATTATGTTATCACTGTGAATTATCTCTATTCACATGTACAGCAAGCGCAATAACATCAAGCTCAGATACAATTGAGTCGATGGCGACAATGGGGATGGCCATGCTTGCTGGGTCGGCGATCTTCAGTCTCTCGCTGGTTTGGGGCTCCATTGTCGCTTTTGGCAGCCGTGATTTTTCCAGCTCTTCATCATCTTTGACATCAGCAAATCAATCCACCAAAAAGTCGATTAGCCTAACAGGTTCTCTTCTTCAATATCGTCTGTCCCTGTAATACATTTGAAGATCAGATTTCTTGCATGCGAGTTAGATCCCATGACAGTAGAGCCATGTGCTAAGTATAATTAGCTAGTAAGTATACATTATATAAACCCCAAGCTTTAAATCCTCGCATAAATTAAACTGCGTCTGTCATGTGGTATGAACACTTTAATTAGTGATAATTTGATGTTTTTACTTCTTTTATTCATACTGATTTTGTAGGTTCCGGTGTTGAAACTGATACGGAGACTAGGTACATAGCCAGAATCATGTTCGTTTCCATGATTCCATTTCTCATTCTTTCATTGGCAAAAATCATTAATTCTACTAGCGGGATACGGATAGTGGTTTTGATCAGTCTCATAATTACACTCATCTTCCTCATCACTTACTGCACTTATCAGGTAAATTGAAGATTCTGTGCTCTCTATAGATTCATAGCTAGTCATTTCATGGCAAAATCTTGGTGTATATCACTAGAATATGGTTCAATGTAATTAAGTTTATGCTGAAAGAAGAATCTCGATGCAGGTATTTAAGCCATGGATTCAAAGGAAGAGGCTTCAGTATATAAGTCGATTACATGATGGAGACAGCATACTAGAGAGTCTTCTTACCATCGATGGCAAGCCGAGTGAACTTCATATCAAAGAGTAATTAATCTTCTTTTTCTTCTTGGTGCAAATGTTGTAATTTCTGAAATTCCTCTTGCCATTTTGTTATTCGCTCGAATATGTACTTTGCAGCCTCTTTCAAAAGATTGACCAGAACAAGGACTTGAAGGTATCGAAAACCGAACTCTACGCGTTCATGCTGGGAATACAGATCGAAGAAGCCGGTTTGAGCACCGACGATTTCACCGATGCCGTGATGAAGCAGTTTGATGTTTCCCTTGATGCAGCAATAAGTGAATCCGAGTTTGTGCAAGGGATTTCCAAATGGTTGGACGAGGACACAGATTCTACAGCTAATGGTCTTGCAGTTCAGTCATCACCATCGACATCTTCAAAAACGACAAGTAACAAATCGCAGGTACATCGAAAATTTCTTTCTTGGAAACTCTAGTTGCTTCCGAGCATGTAAATATAAAACGAAGGTCTTTGTAGTCTTCCACAACATAATTAGTTTTATGCCTAGATAACGTTACTGGTCATTCTGTTTTGTAATTGTACATTTCCATGGTGCACATGAATTTGCAGGGGACATCAGATGAGCAAGAGAGTTTGCTGTCTCAAGACAAGACAAGCAAACCCACAAGCAAATTAGCAATCTGGTGGAACTACACGAAAGCTGGTTTCTTGATAATCCTAGGAACCGCCATGATGATCCTGATCGGACAACCCCTCATGGAAAGCTTACAGGAATTCGCAAGTGCTGCAGATATTCCCTCGTTCTTCGTCTCTTATGTGCTGATCCCTTGGGCCATGAGCTACCGGCAAATTCTTGGAGCCATTAGTTCTGCGAAAAAGAAGACCAAGAAAGACATTTCCGGGGCATTCACAGAGGTATATATATATACTTCCACTTCTTCCTTGATTTTCTATTTTTCGGGTAGGTCGCGGCGTAGGCAATTGAGTCTCTGAACCTATTTATCTTAAAAATTTGCGGTTATCTTGTTGAAGTGATTCTAATTTGGTCAATTGATTCTGTTACCAGAAAAAAAAAGATTTTTCTTCCCACAATTCCAATACTTTCATGAAATTACTAACTCTTTTGAAGATTTGTAAATTATCAACTTTATCTTTTACCAAGGCCTTAAATTTACAAACCCTTATAAGAATTCATTAATCTTTATTTAAGTGACATATCAGCATTTATCATCTAATTACTGGTGAATTTTGGGTTACCACCTCTCGTTCGGGTTACTCATAAACGTTATTTCAATTTTTCCGAAATTATCAATTTTTTTCATCATATACCAACTTTAATTTTTCTTTGTGTCACATGCATTAAATTTTATCCACTCTTATATGAATTTACCAACATTTATTGGTGTGATTTACAGTTTTTTCTCTAATTAGATTACCGGCTAATTAGTGTTGGTTTTCCTACTCTAGTTTGACTTGCTTACAAACATTTATGTGTTTTTTCCAATAAAAATTCACCAACTTTTTCATTGAGTTACCGAGTTTTATTTGTCTTACTTACCAATCCGTTAAATTTACCCACTACAAAATCAACCTGAGAAAATCTCTATGAGAATAACCAACCTTTCTTTGTCAATTGAAGAATCTTATAGCTAGACCCTAATGCCTATTTTCACATTTCTTCATGTCTTTTTCTGAAGGGAAACCTATGAGCAGATGAAATTTGTCTAAATATAAGTAACTTGCCCATCATTTATTGCATAATAATGGTTGACTCTTTGTCTCCATCAATCTTCACATGCATGAGAATTTGCACAATGTCCCTTTCTCTCGTCTTCTCATTAAAAAGCACTCCGCATGGCAGGTTTACAATGGGGTGTTCATGAACAACGTGATGGGATTAGCCACCTTCTTGGCCATCGTGTACATCAAGGACATAACCTGGGACGTCTCGGCCGAAGTCCTGGTCGTGCTTCTGATCTGCACTTTTATGGGGGTCGTCACGAGCTCCTGTACCAAGTTTCAGCTCTGGACGAGCATTCTCGCATACGCTCTCTACCCGCTGTCCCTTCTGTTTCTTTATATTCTCACGAGTGTCTTAGGCTGGTCTTAGGTCTATTTTGGCAGCGTCGCAAAACGATAAATATATAGAGCAAGAATAACTTCTCTGTTACAGAAACGGAATCCGATTTATATGCGAGGAAGGAGATGGTAAGGTCTAATAAGTATCGGCTCCGTAAACTTTTGTTGGAAATTATTTTCCAAGGTAGTGAGTTTCAAGGAAAATGATTTGACTTTCTTGTATTCGATTGTCCTTTGGGAAGATAGAAGTCATTTTCTTATACCGAAGCTTCATTAGTTTCGTAGAAAATTTGACATTTTTAAAAAATATTTTTTGAGAAATCATTTTAAAATAAATTGACAATATTTTTGGGTCTATGGCTGAGATCTGAAATTAAATTGAAAAATATTTTCTATTATTTGATGAAGAAAATTTCATTTGGTCTAAAATTCCTAACGTGGACGCATGTTATCCTACATGGTACTGGCACACTAATGTGGACAATTTAAAAGAAAATTCGAAATTTTAATAAGTTTTTTTATTTTTCCTTTCTTTTTATTTTCCTTTTTCCTCTGCCGGTTGCTAGGCTTCAACAATGGCTATAGGAAAGGGCTGTCAATGACTAACCTCATGGGGATCTAGTGAGCTCGAGCCTCACCAGCCTCGGGAAGGCTCAATCTTGCTAGAGGCTAGTGAGGCTCAAGCTTGCTGGATCTAGCAAAGTGGAGCCTCGTCTGAGGTTGGCTCGGGCCTGTGGCTAGTCACTGATTGTCATTGAGGCCTAGCAACAAGCAAAGGAAGAAGGAAAAGATTAAAAAAAAAAAAGAAAAAAAATCGAAAACACTAAAATTTTGAAATTTTTTTTAAAATATTTTGGCATCAATGCATCCTAGCAAAAGCATCAAGGACCCAAGATTGGCTCAATGTTACTTGGCATGTTGACCTAAGTGCAGCCTTGATGGACTCGAGCGCGGCCTAGATGGACTTCAGCTAGGATGTTGGAGTTCTAAGCCCAGCATTGATGGACCCAAGCCTGGGCCTTGGAGTTGAGGACCAACCTCTCTGCCAAGGGCTCAAGAACAAGCGTTGGGATTCCATTTTCAAGCACAGTTTTTGGTCCAAATGTCAATAACTAGCTGTATTTTGGAAAATGTTTTCCAATTTTTTAAAGAAGAAATCATTTTCCTAAGTTTAAAACTTTGATAAGAATACATTTTTCTTTAACTAGGAAAATATTTTTTGTTGGTTCATTATCCTAAGCAATCTAGACACCGAAAAATGAGAAAACTATTTTTTTGAGAAATTTTTTCTATGAAACAAACAAAGCTTAAATGTGATATCACACTTGTGTTTCTAGTTGAAGCTTGTGCTAATTACATGACTAGCTATGCAAAAGGGGACAATAGGGCATATCCAAAGAGATCCGTTTCCTTCACGGAAAATTATACTACAATGGGAAACATTTTCAAAAGAAATGATTTTCAAGGAAAGCTGTCTTGTCTTCTTGTGTTTAGTACTCGGTGATATGTGTCACAGAAAATTATCAAAATAATTTCGAGAAAAAGACTGAGTATAGACTTGGGGACCCATTTGCTTTTGGGTCCAGAGTGCAGACGTCGGGGACTCGGGGACGGATTTGTGGTGGTGAAACTCAAGTTGCATTCTCTAACATGATTTTTAATTTCGACAAGGAAAGTTAGTATTTTCAAATATTTTCATTTGGCATCTATAAAAAGAATTTGTTAATTCATTTTCTGAAAAATTCAGTCACCAAAAAATGAGGAAAATATTTTTCAATAATTAATTTTTTGCGATACAAATAAAGTCTTAGAATAACAATCATTATATAAACCATAACTTGGTAGTAATACCACATGGCCAAACTGACATGCTGAAAATAATCTACCGATCAAATATACTAGTTTCATCAAGATTTTTTAACATCAGATGGCAATTACGGTAACAAATACACAATGACCATAATGTAGCATAACATGTCAAGTTAGCATGTCATGTGATATTTCTCTCCCTCAAATCAGTCTCTTAATACATTAAAATTGAAATGCCGATTTAACCCCACATGAGGAAAGTAGCATTGGAGTGCCACTCTCACCTTTACCTAAATTGGAGTGCATTTGTTTAAATAACAAAAAGTTTATATGCACTTACCAATCATTAACACGACAAGATACCATTGCGATGCACTAAGTAAGAATACAACTAATCTCGACACAAAATTGGCATAGTGGATACATTTTGATTGTATATATGGAAAATATATACAGTCACACTTAATTAAATTTCCATAAAATCCGCATGTATTGCTAATTTCTTGTAGCGAAGTTAACAAAATGAGTTCCATGGTAATTGTTTGTGCCAAGAAATCATGTTCGCTAATCTATATATGTTTTTGGGAAAAGTGTGAGAAAATTCCTATATTTATTGCATTTGTGTCAATTTACTTCTAAACTTTTTTATTAGTGCCAATTTAATTATAAACCTTTTGATCTAACGTCAATTTAGTCCTTCTAACTAATTTTGACTAGATCTTGCTGATGTGGATACTAGTTGACTTACATGATACGGGCGCTATTGATTTGGACAACTTGAAAGAATATTATGATATTTTGTTCGAGTTTTTTTTCCCTTCTTTTTTTACCCTCCCTTTCTTCTTCATTTAGCCAATTGATCATCAATGATTAGCCTTTGGAAAGCATCACCCAGCCACGGCGAGGCTACCCTCGCCATGGCTGGGTGAGGCCCAACCTTGCTGAGGGCGCAAAGGCAACCTTGTGTTAGGCTCACAAAACTTGAGCTTATGCTAGAGGCAATCGGTCAAAGGTTGCAACATTGTGGCCTTTGTGCCAGGGCTCAAGCTTTGTTATGGCTAGGTGAGGCTCGACCTCGCCGGATTTGATGAGGTCAAGACTCACCCATGATCGGAGAGGCTCCACCCTTGCCAGCCTAGAGCGAGGCCACCCTCATAACCCCTAGTGAGCTTGTCAAAGGCCAGGTGAGCCTCACTAGTGGCCAACAAGGTCCCTTGCATCTAGCCAATCGCTGAGGTCCAATGACTAGCTAGAGGAAAAGGGAATGGAAGGAAAAGAGAAAAGCGAAAGTACAAATAGGAAAAAGAAAATAAAAAATCGAAAAAAAAGGCTAACTATCACGCCCCGAACCTCGAGCACACAACAACCCCCTACCATGATCAATAGAAAGCGATGTCCCAAGACTCATCAACGACCATTCATTTTAATCTTTCGTTATGCGCAAGCGGAAGACGAACCATCCCCAATCCAAACAGACAATCAAGCAATCAATTAGGGATAGAGGGATGTACAGCAGAAATCTCGACTACTCATTTATACAATTACTAGATTAACCAACAGAGGATCGCTTTTCGATTTACAAGCCCTACAAAAGGGGCCAATCCATCCTCTAAGCCAAACCAAAAAGGAGCTAAGCTAGGCTAATTCAGCTATACACAATAAACCCTCGGGTTCAGCACCACCATCACCAGGACCCATCGAACCTAAGTTCCGTCGAGTCGATTACTGGAGGAACGGGGGCAGGATTCTCCACTATGACATTCTAGGGCCTGAAAGTGGTTATATAATAACTAGTGAGATATAAATCTTAGCAAATTCTTCCCCTAAGCCCTAGTTAGTACATCAACTCAACTCGAGGTATCTCTCCAAAACCACCCCTCACACAATCCAACCACAAATAACCAGCACTCAACAATTAACAACAGACAGGGGCAACCAACAAACAATTAGTGGGTTCGCATGCAATCTTACTCGGTATGTCATACCCTGCAAGTAAAACCTCATACAATACAAGCAATGCAACCAACAATCATATAGTCGGTTTGCATACAACCTTACCCGATATGCCACACCCTGTACGTTATTAGTCAGTACAATATACGCAATGCACATGGCCGTTAGATGATGCAATTCATCAATCACATGCGAGTTGCATCACAAGCGATCTCACCTGGCATTGCCACACCCTGAATGTTATTAATTCATGCGTACGTGCCCTAAATAATGATGTGATCACCTCATGCACTCCAGCATCCACACGTGTCCCAATTATTACTGCCCCACAGGGCCGCAACTGAACTCCCGCCGATGTCTATTGGTGCAACTACATCAGGGGATACTCTCCCGAGACAACTTTCCCCAAAGGATGTCAAGGGATACTCTCCCAAGACTACATGCTCAAAGAACGTTAAGGGATACTCTCCTGAGATGACATGCCCAAAGAACGTCAAGGGATACTATCTCGAAACGGCATTTTCCAAAAGATATCAAGGAATACTCTCCCAAGACAGCGGGTTCAGTTTAGCGATCACGCCAACATACTGTCACAACACACTTCTCATAAAAATGGTCTATTTCTAGTGTCCCTTGGACAATTCACCTTTTTCCCATTTTTATGAAAATCCTACAATTCATGCAAATGCTCATACAATTACACATTCAATTCACTTCATAAATTCAAGACACATGAAATTACACATTTTAATTTCGAATGAACAGTGCATGTATAGTGAAATTTCAGAATTTAATAATTAAATAATTAAATTCCGAAATTAAAATAATTAAATAAATAAATTCCGAAAATTAAATAATTAAATACTTAAATGCAGAAATTAAATAAATCATTAAATTAAACAGTTAATCACATCAATCAAGAAATTAAGGCAAAACATATTTAATTAGCACATAACACTCAATTAAGCACAATTAAGTATAAATAAGCAAGATTAAGCTAAGTTAATCTTAATCATTTATCTAACCACCTATCTTAGGGCTAACACACTAAAATTAAATACCCTAAATAGCCATTAATAATAATTAACCCAACCCTAAGTAAGTTTAGGTACTAACCAAAGGATTAGATGCTAAACTCACCCGTTAAACGGATCGACGACACGAACATGGCGACGGCTACGAACCCAACACCCGGGGACCTCACTCAGATGATCCAAGGCGGTCCCGGGGCAAAGAACAGCAGCAACAAACTTGGACTCCCACTGAACTTCTAAAAAACTGCACTACAGGAGGAGGACAGTGGCTGGTCGGAGTAAAACGGCTTGGTCGGAGTTCTGACGAGCGATGGGTCAAAAAATGGTGGCTCTAGGGGGTCGAAGGGGAACTGTTGGAGGCTGGGATGGGCGGTGGTTTGGTCAGAATGGTAGAGAAACAGAGGAAAAAGGTAGAACATGCGGACTGGTTGCTATAGTAGGCGGTTTGGCGAGCAGCGACTTCCTGCCGCCATACAAGGCGCCGGCAGCTCCTTTCAGCGAAAGGCTAACGCCATTTGAATGTATTTTCTATTTTGAACACAATGGCGGGTGGCACAGAACGTGATTCACACGGGAAGACCATGAACAACTCGATTTTCGGAGAAAATGTCAGAAGCTGAAATTGCAGAAAGGCAAGGGAAACCAAAAGAGAGAAGGGCTGCTAGAAGATTTCATCAATGCCATTAATAGCTTGGCTCAAGTCCCCAAAAAAACACGACATCATCTTCTCTCTCTTCTTTTGACTTTTCTTCAAAATATCCAAGGGCATTTGGTCATTTCCACCTTGCACAATTCCCAAACTGCCCTTAGGCTAAAAATGAAAGGCAGGCCAAGGAAACAGGCCAGAAAATGAATAAAAATGGGTTCGAGAATTTGTTGGGCTGGAATTGGCTCAAGTTTAGACAACGGGCTCGGGAGGGTTAATGATCGGTTTGGCCCAACGGGCTCACTTACTTATCTCGGTCTTCCATGATGGCTATCCCACCTTGGGCGTGAGGCCCACACTAATCTTACTTGGCCCACATCCTCGTAGGCTCGTTTCTTCGGTCTGTAAACCCCTTTTTCCAAAGACTTGGCTCAACTAACACTGTCGACTATCAAGGAAGCATCATCCAAAAGTCTGTCCCGGACGTTCTCGAAAATTCGAAGTCCAATCTTGGATTCTTATAACATGTCAACTTCGCCCAAATGCCATTTTGGTACTACTCAGACTAATAGGCAGCTTCGAGGATGCATGCGTAACCAACTCGTGCCAATTCATATTCAATACTTTTCGACACATGGACGTCATTGACTACATGAAATTGCAAAGAATTGATTCTTATTTCAAAGTACACGATTATCAAGGATCGACATAGGGCCGTTCCCGGGTTCGATAACAGTAGACAGAATCACCCGTCGTCCCATTATTTCTGCTCGCTAATCGACTTCTAGTCATCTTTGAAATCGGTCTACATGACTATAGAATCGTCCTTACGCAAGTCTCACGGTCGAGTCATTTTTTTCCCAGGTCAAGTTCTTTAGTCGTACAAATTCTGTCCTCATTAGCTTTTTCCCTCAAGGTCAGTATCTCAGGAGTGATCAGTTCCGAGTGAGATCAACCAACAATACACTAGCGAAATTAACATTCATTCCTCCCTCAGAGGGCTTGAATTTCAGGACGTCACACTAACATATTATTAAAAGTTGTCCACGTCAACACTAGTTGTACCATGTGGTCTGGTTAGCATCCACATCAGAAAGTCTGGACAAAATTAGCCAAAATGACTGAATTAACACTAAATCAAAATGTTTATAACTAAATTGACACCAAATCAATAAATTTAGGATTTTTCTAACACTTTTCCCTATGTTTTCAAACTTATAAGGAAAAATTTCAAATAATGATCTAAAGTGCCCTCATTTTCTCATATAAAAGTTTGACATGGATCTTATTTCAAATAAGTGCCTAAGAATTCTTTATTTCTTTTCTTTTTTCCTATTTTTTTCTTTCCAAAAAGAAAAAAAGTTAAAACTTCAAAAAGCACAAATGATTAATAAATAAATAAATAAGGGGCAAGGCCAACCCTCTTGCCTGTGGCCACCACCCCATCGTCACTGGGGTGGTAGTGATGGCCGATGAGGCCATTGATGATGCTTGCCAACCAAAGGCTAAGGCCTTACTGAAATAAGGAGAGGGCGGCGACCCTCCCCTAGATTTGGGCAAGGCGTGCCGCCCTCTCCTCTAGTCGCCGAGGCTCACCGACCATCACCGTTGCTCCATTGGCAATGGGGCGATGTATTTTTGTTTTTTCTTTAAAAAATTATCTTTTTAAATTTTAATCTAATTTAATTAAAATTAAAATTAAAAATTGTGTTTGGACGAAAATACCTCTAATTGATCAAAATATTTTGCCAACTAGCAAAGTTAAACTCTTATTTTTCTTAAAAAATCAAAATAATCAATTTAATTAAAATTAAAACTAAATGTTGTTTTGGATTTAAAAAAAATGAAAGTAGGCTTTAAAACAATCATAACTTTTCATTTAAAACAACCTTCATTTCATGCCTTTATTTTAAAAAATAATGACATTTTAAATCATTATTTGAAATTTTCTCAACTTATAATTCAAGAAGGTAGTGATTTTTCCATGAAAATTAGCTTATTAGCAACATCCCTTATGTTTAAAATCAATTTGAAACAAGTGATGTCTCAAAATTTCTAAAAATGTCTTATATGTTTGAATATTTTTGTTCACAAGATTGAAAAAATATCCGTCATGTCATTGATAAAGACAATAAGCAGATAGATGTTCAGACAAGACTAACATTACTTATTGCTTTTTACATATTTATTAAAAAAATTATCCGTGATTTAACTTCATCCTAGAGAAAATACAACTGAAATGATTTGTATGCATTAGTATTTTTAGTCGTGCCTTCGGCCCGAGGTTACCACCATTATATCAAATCACACATGGTCCCTGACAAGTTCGATTTGTAGGTATCATTCAAGGACCGTAGTAAATAACCTTTTTGACTTCTTCATAGAATATACGATTATATTCTATCTCGACATTCTTTTTTTTCAGAACTATAGCGCATCCCCATACTGAGTTGAATCATATCCTCTCCCTAATTCAGA
Source organism: Angophora floribunda (assembly GCA_014182895.1). NCBI lineage: Eukaryota > Viridiplantae > Streptophyta > Magnoliopsida > Myrtales > Myrtaceae > Angophora > Angophora floribunda. The sequence goes on along the minus strand of CM024709.1, from coordinate 31,981,195 downwards.
AACCTTCTCGACTCCTCGTCCTTTCTCCTCTCTTCTCAGTCTCTCCTTCCCCTTCTCTCTCTCTCTCTCTCTCAATGAGGATCGCATTCTTCGTGATTCTGGCCATACTGACCCCCTCGACGGACAGCCGGTCCGTCAAAGGAACCTTCGACCGGACACCAGACGGCTCAGGCAGAAGCAGCATGACGCTGTCCTCAGCCCTGGATCTCACGACGGCGACTGTGACATGCAAGCCGACTTACGGGTTCCTGCCGTGCAGGACCGAGCTGTGGGGAGAGCTGTTTCTTGTGGCGGTGTATGAGTGCTTGCTCGCCCTCGCCGGCGACTACGTGTCTTCGGGGTCGGAGCTCTTCTTTCGCATGTTTGGGACTGGGATCTTCGGTGCCTTTCTGTTCCAGATGCTCGGAACCTTCCCTCAAGTCATCATAATACTCGGTAAGAAAACCTAATTATTTTTTTTTTTATGGTTATTTGAGTTAGACAAACCAGTCTCTTTCCAATATTATTTATAAAATATTTAGTTATGTCATTTAAATTTCTTGGAAACATGTTGAATTTGCATTAAATATTCACTCACCATTAATGCTTTGTATATTTCATGAAAAATAAATAATCAATATTTTACTGATCAAAAAATTAATGAACAAAAATATTTTTATCATTCATGAAAATTTTTAGACAAAAATTTCTATTAATGATGAAATTTTTTCATTGATTAATTATTTTAAATAAAAAGATTTTTCTATAAATTTTTTTAAAATTATTCACTTTTTACGAAAAAATGAAATTTAAAATACTCATTTGCGGGTGCTTAGCTGGTTCTTCTAAGAAATAACTTTCTCCTTGATAAATTGCGTAACTAAATAAAGTAATCGGATGTCAATTGCTTGCTTTTGCACTGACTTTGACCACTCACGTGGCAGTATTTATTACCCTCAATTTAATCCTCTAATTTTTTTATTTTCATGATAAATTCCACATTGGGATTGATGAACGCGCTTATTACTTTAATCTTACGCCAACCACAAGCAAGTATTAATGATGTATGCTATGGATCGATTTGCATTTTGCTTCTTTTTGGAGCCAAAGAGATATTGTTTATAGTTTGATAATGGAAATTGCTGCTACAAGTTTAACCATTTTCCTACTCTATTCTTACCATTTTTTCTTCCAAGTGTAAAATTCTTTTTATATATCTAGAAAAAGTTATATTTTGGTTTTATGTTGATTAATATATGAAGTGTTACTACTCATTACCACAGAGAAAGTAACAGTGCTATCTCCACTGCATAATCTCTTAGAGGAAATTAGATAACTTATTTGCCCAGTTTACCGAGTGCTAACTTTCTTAAGAGAAAATTAGCCAAAATACAAGAAAAAAACTATAAGAAATTAGGTTATCACAAGTACGAAATGATTTATTTGTTTTGATTCCAGGTTGCAAAATAACTCGATTGCATGATCCCCTCATCATTTGCTATCATTTTCAATTGAGTTATTTATCCCGACCTCTACAATTACACTATTTTCATGAATTGAACTATGGCTAGATGAGTTCCTTATTCTATTGGTTACATAAAATTTGCTTCTCAAATTGTCATGCTTTTTTCTCCTCGAGTTATATCACCATCTATGTTTGCTAAATATAACGTTAATTATAACTGACGTTATACCACGGTTTTTTTCCTCCAATTGCCCATCTCATGCCAAACGAAATGGGCAAATATCCTTGCACCGTTACTATATGAGAGTGATGGTACCGTTATCCTAACAACACAGTAATATTTGGATATAGGGAAAATGATACTAATAGTAGTTAAACTTTAATTGAACATGCGATGTCATATTTTGGACTTTAGTTTGTTTCAACGAAGTTCTTGAACCATTCTTAAATATTTAATATAATTGTAAACTTTCAATTTGTTTAATTTAGTTCGTCAATATTTCATAATAACTCAAATAAACCTTTGGTATTATTCATGAGTTTTCATAATTACATTATTTCTTGGATTTTAAAATAATCTTTTCATTTCTTTTCTTTTATTATCTTTTTATTACCTTTTTGGTTTTATATATTTTTTATATATTTTTTATACCGTTCGTACGCCTTACGTTACACTTGATCTAACGAGCATCTTGCTGATGGATATTGTTCTGTGCTCCTTGTAACTTAGAAGCTTCCACAGATCGCAAATTAAGAAGATGAATTTTAAAACAAATAAATGCAAGTGGAAAAAAAAATACGAGAAATCTCTTTCATACTACAGATCACCATGGTGTCAAAAAATAATTATCTAACACGATAGCTTAAACATCAAAATACTATTTAAATACCGTCTTCTTGCAAATCGCGTCACCACGTAGACTTGCTTAAATGAAAAGCTCAAGTAATTGCTCCACCATGATTTATGACGTCACGTGGGATCTTAAAGTCGTGGAATTGTTGTATGCTGCTCAGATTGCATGAGTTTGCGCTGAACTGATTGCATTATACTTTAATAATTGATGGATTGTATAAAGTATTATCTAATGTGGCCTACTTTCATTTATAATTTACTTGCTTAAGGTCATATAGTTTGAGGCTGTATCTGTTTCAACTTGTCTAAAATATTCATCATTTATACACCCAATTAACAAAAATAATCAGCAAATTTGAGATGTTTCTGCATATGTACATTAAGCCTGTCAAAATGGTTTATAAAACCCTTTTTAACTCATATTGAATGATCGACTTGTTATACTTAGTTGATGGGTCATAAACTGATTTACACCTAACTCTATGGGTCATAAATGGGTTATATATGGGTGTTAAATAGGTTTGCAACTTACTTAAATTCACCCACCTCTATGACTCTTTTTTCATTCTTTCTTATTCTCACTTGATCTCATGTTCACTCATTCCGTGTTTTCTCCTTATTTTGGATATGAATTTTTCTAAATTCAGTAAAATTTATAAGTGTTTTAGTAGTATAAGTTGAGTTGGAGATATGTCACTAAATTTGTATTGCATGAAAATGAGTCATAACTGATTTAATGGGTTAATTTCGGTTGGATCATTTTCGATCCAATCTGACTCAACATGTTTGACAAGTCTAATATACATTCATCGTGACATCATGAAAGGTTTTAATGTTCGACCAGAATTGAATCATGGCCAACACAAACATATTTCTACTTATTTTTTAACGTACTAAATATCTTCCTTTGGTAGCAAATTCTTAACCTAGCTTTGCAATTTTACCTTCTTCTGTGTCTTCATGATCTTGTATTATCTCAATTCCTTTGTAGCTAGCGCAATATCAGCCAGCTCGGACGTGACCGAATCAATGGCGGCAATGGCGATGGCCATGCTCGCAGGATCGGCAATCTTCAGCCTCTCGCTAGTTTGGGGTTCCATTGTTGCTTTTGGCAGCTGTGATTTTTCAAGCTCTTCACCTTCTTCGTCCGATCAACGACCAGCCAGAAAGCCATTTTGTCTAACAGGTTCTCTCCTTCTTACATATACCTTGAACAAGACGTTCTTTCCTATCATATTATATGCAATCTGCGAATATTAGCGATAGTTTGGATGTTTTACTCCTCTGGATTTGCAGGTTCGGGTGTCGAAACCGACCCGGAGACTAGATACATCGCCAGAATCATGCTCGTTTCCATGATTCCATTCCTCATTCTTCAATTGGCGAAGATCGTCAATGCTACCACGGGGAAACGGATAGTGGTTCTGGTCAGTCTCGTGATTACGGTCATCTTCCTTGTCACATATTGCACTTACCAGGTAAAGCAAAGAAATTCGTCGGTCTACTAGAATTACTGAGTTCGTCGATGGTTTCCTACAATTGTAATGGTGAAATTTGAATCCTGGTGCAGGTCTTTAAGCCATGGATTCAGAAGAAGAGACTTGAATATCTAGTGCGACTATATGAAGGAGAGAGCATACTGCAGAGCCTTCTCACCGTCCACGGCAAGCCGAACATACTTCGTATAAAAGAGTAATCAATCTTCATTTGTCATTGGCAGTGCAAATGAATTAAGATCTTCAGATTCCTATCGCCCTTTTACTTATTTGTTTATTCATTTGTTTGTTTGAGAAGTTCACTCTATTGTACTTGCAGCCTCTTTCAAAAGATAGACCAGAACAAAGATTCACAGGTACCAAAAACTGAACTGTACTCATTCATGCTGGGAATACAGATCGCAGAAGCCGGTTTCAACGCGGACGACTACACTGATGCCGTGATGAAGCTATTCGACTCTTCAATTGAAGCGTCCATTAGTGAACCTGAATTTGTGCAAGGAATTTCTGAATGGTTGGACGAGGACACGCTCCCGGTAAACAGTCTTGCTCAAGCTCGACCCTCAGCTGGCAACAAATTGGAGGTATGGCGCAACTGTCTTCAAAAACTCTAGTTACATTATCAGACTTATGTTTAGTACGTATGAACAAATTTGTAGTCGTCTTATATAACACAATTAATTTTGCATCTGATCTACATCACTACTTAGATTCTGAATTTCAGATATGTATCAGTAACAAATTTTGTGATACATCACATGGCACAAATGAAGGTGCATATTGGCACAATTATTAGCTTCTACTTATTGGCTTCTAGGGTCTTGTCTGCAAAATGAAATGCTCCCAAAAGATTTTCACTACTTATGTGTTCAACATATATTATCAACATGATCTGCTCACCTACCAAGACTTTTTTTGGCTTTCTGGCGCTTTCCTGGTCCCATGAATCTGCAGGGAACAGCACCAGAGCAAGAGAGCTTGTTATTGCCTCCTTACAAGACAAGCAAGTCTGCAGGCCGATTTGCTGTGTGGTGGAACTACACAAAAGCTGGTTTCCTGATAATCCTAGGATCCGGCATAACGGTTCTGCTCGCAGGACCCCTTGCTGACAGCTTCCAAGAATTCGGGCGTGCCGCGGGGATCCGCCCATTCTTCATCTCCTACGTGTTGATTCCCTTGGCCACAAGCTACCGGCAAGCACTTGCGGCAGTTATTTCGGCAAAGAGGAAGACCACCAAGGACATTTCCGGGGCGTTAAGTGAGGTGAATAGATAAGTACAATGTACTTCTTCTTCCTTAGTTTTCTCTTCTTCTGTGCACATCGCGGCAGAAGATGTCGAGAGCTGTCTGAAACCTAATTGCCTATCCTAAGAATCCCCCGGTTAGTGCCGTCAAAGTGAATCTAGAACGAGTTTACCTTCACAGGCTCAAGCACTATATGATCAATGCCCATTTTCAAGCAGCCGATAAGATGTTTTCATAATACCCACGAGGCTTAATTTTCAGTTCAATCAAGAAAATCATTAACAGAGGTAGATTTTAGTGACTGGCATGTGCAGTTCGACTCGAGCACTTGGATCAATCAATCTTATGTGAACGCACATCTTGATTGCAAAATCCCTTAGCTTCCGTGTTTATAGTCACGACAACTTGAGTTCTATACAATCACAGTACAAGTGCTTGCAGACATATCTTTCCCGCATTTTCGCGAGAATTAGGTCGTAAGAATTCAATTTCTTTGCATTGCAGGTTTACAACGGGGTGTTCATGAACAACGTGATGGGACTAGCCACGTTCTTGGCGCTCGTGTATATTAAGGACCTAACCTGGAACGTCTCGGCCGAGGTTCTGGTCGTGCTTCTGATCTGCACTTTGATGGGGTTCGTCACGAGCTCCTGCACCAAGTTCCAGTTCTGGACGTGCATTCTCGCGTATGCTCTCTACCCTTTATCTCTTCTGCTTCTTTATATCCTCACGAGTGTTTTAGGCTGGTCTTAGGGCGACATTTGGCTGCATCGTGAAGTGATATACAGCAAGAATGATTTCTACGATACGCAAATCGAATCGGATCTATATATGTACAGGAGAGAGATGGGACATTGGTGAGGAGGAGATTGATATCAAGATGGTATTGTCTTTTGTGATTTGATTCAAATATGTAAGTTGTTCATCCTGTTTGGATTGGATGACAAGATGTTGTTTTAATCAAAAGAATTTTGTGAATTTATGGCATCCATATTGTTGGTGTATAAAGATCGAAAAACATTTTAACGCATAATTATTTCAAATGATATGAACAATCTTTTCAAAAAAATGTTTTATAAATCATTTATTTTCCTCAAAACTAATGCACCCTAATTGAAGCTATGGACAAATTTCAAGATATATCCATACGAAGGAGGAGGGATTGTTTTTGTGAGATTTAGGGACAAATTTCGAGATGGATCCATATGAAGGAGGAGGGGATTGTGTTTTTCCTAGTACTAAGTGTGTAAATTTAAATGGGAAGAAAAATAGGGTCTAAAAAGATTTGAACTTAAGACTTTGAATCTTGATACCATGTAAGATTATTATATAACCACTATCAACTATTTTAAAAATTTAAATTGTTAAATGAACATGTAGTATATTATTTAAATATTCTAATAGTTTTTATGTGAATGACATGTGGATGTTACCTCCTAGAAAAGTTTATTATATAAACTGTCTATACCTTCAATGGTAGTATTGTGTATTGAAGTTGTGCAATTTCATCTTTATTGGTAAAGGGCCAACTCTTGGTTGGAGTTGGTTCAACGGAACAGAACGGAGAGTGCCACTAAGGTACACTATATGAAAAATACCCTAAGGCCACTACTTATTTGATACTAAAAAACAAAACATTTTTGTCGCCTTTAGGTTACCCAAAGGCGACAATATAGTTTTTTGTCGCCTTTAGATCGACCAAAACGGAATTAACTAGATCATATCTTAAGGCGACAAAATCAAAGTTTCATCGCCTTAAGTTTTGAATTACTGCCACAAACATGAAATTTTGTCTCTTTAGGTGAGATTTGAAGTGACAAAGACATGGTTTTTGTGATCTTAGATTCAGGTCCATGAGACAAAATTCAAAGTTTGTTGCTATTGAGTGGGAAAACATTCCAACTTACGGTGACAAAAATAAAATTTTGTCACCTTAGGGAAGACTTGGAGAGACAATCATTTTTTGTTCGCCTTGGGATATGACCCAGGACAACAAAATTAGTATTTCCTTTGTCTCTAGGTATGATCTAAGGTAACAAAATTAGTGTTCCAGTGGCAAACTAGTGATTCTATTGTCTTTGGTCAATCCTAAGGCAGCATATCTAAACATCTGTCACTTTTGATTGATCGTAAAGCTGAGAAAGTTAGGATTTAATTGCCTTTGATCGACCATAAAGTGACAAACCTAGAATTCAATTAAGTCCTTTCCATTACAATACACAAAATTGATTATGTGATAATCACAAACTATCCTTGTGTCGATCTTAAGATTGCCCTTTTTAGTAAATGTTTTGCAATTGGACTTCACCTCTTTTCATGGAGTTTTTAGTACTCAATTGCAGCATCAACATAGTGATTTAGAACTAGATTGACTTAATGATATCATTTGAAAAGATCTAAAATGCAATTTCATTTCCCAAGAAGATAAATAAAGTAGCAATGCATTTCTTCCCAACATCGTATAATTAATGTTCCTTGTAGATGAGGTTATACTGTGATAGGTAGAATAACCACTCAAAGAGAGTCATGCATGTAGAGATTAGAGGCGTCGGTGAACTATTCCTTAATCTATGGTGTTGTGACATATAATTCTATATTTTTATTCTCTCATGAATCTAGTTCGAGAAATATCTCGTCATGTTTAGATTAAAAAATCTTCCTCCATTGAAAACAAAAATCAATGAGAAATACCCGATATAGTAAATGGATAATCTCACCAAAAACCCCAATTTTCTTCTCGGGGCCATCAATCCCAAAAAAATTTTTTTATCACCTAACCAATAGCCTAGACTTCTATTGGTGATCCAAAAATACCTTATGATAGACTTTTGTCCATAATGAACGTGAAAGATCCAGCGTAGCATCGTTCCTGTTGCTAGTGAAATACGTCATCACAGGTGTTAAAAAAATGATAATAATGATAATAATTCCATGATTAGATCAGGAGCAAGTGAAATATAATGATAGTAGGAATATCGCTTGAAATGGACCTAATTATGAAAGCAGCTACCTAGATTTGGCAAAACATGTGCTGGCCATATCTGGAGGCTGTTGATACATTAATAAATGGAATAATAACAATTACTAATATTCTTTGGCATTAAATGATTTCAAAATTATTGCCATTATCTAATGTTTTGATAATGGGGAGCTTGGCAGTTGAACCGACCCCAGCTATAATTTTTTTTCCCCTCTTTTGTCTTCGCCTAAACAGTTGAGCTACATAATTTCCTCCTTTGCAAATCATTAAATCGTAGTCAAAAGTTAAGTATAGCCATTGTTAATTCGAAAATCAGAAGAATAAAGTGGATGTGGGAAAAAAAAAAAAAAAAAGGAAAATTCTTGGCGTGTTTTGTGCGAAAAGAACGGAACAAAAAGAAATTTCATTTCATTAAATTAATAAAATAAGGATAATGTCAAGCAACGTGGTCCCGTAGCTCAGTTGGTTAGAGCGTTGGTCTTATGAGCCGAAGGTCGCGGGTTCGAGCCCCGCCGGGACCACCTTTTTATCATTTTCCCTCACTTCAAATTCTTATTTTATTTTTCTCATGAATGGAAAGGCAATGCATTTTTTTTCATTAGATAAAGGGTCATTATGATTCAAAATAAAACCTTTAACAAAAATTTATAATTATAATAAATTTATCTTTTATTAAAATTCATTAAATTGAATTAATATTGTGAAAAATCACAATTAGTACACATATAAAAAGTGAAGGATAAAACTCCAAACTAATATGCTCATTAATTGTTATGTGTCACCAAGCTCGACAATTTGACGATAAAGTTTAATGAAAACTAACGTATGGTAAATCGCAATTAATTGTTAAATTGAAAACGTATGGTAAAATTGACCTAAGTGTACCAATTTGGAATTTTTGTTGGTTAAAAAATTAGTTTTGAGTAAATTTATCATATGTGTATCAACTTAAGATTTTTCTAATATTAACTCTTAAGAAATGAATATAGATTACTTATCCAAGTAATTGAATGTGTACTTCCTTTTTGGAGATGTTTTTGTTCTTACAAGCATTATTTGCACGCTTTCTTAAAGTAATATTTCCCGCAAATCTTTTCATTTATTAATCAAGTTTCGCAAGAAATTAGTCTCAAATATTGATATCACGATTTTGCGAACTCTTGCTGGGTCTTGCCTATGAGTTATAATATTTTCAGCATTAGTCGCAATATGGAAGCTTAGATTTAAAGATAGTTCCTCATGAATTTAACTTCGAAATGCCAATGACCAGCCTTTTACATTTCTTTCTTTTAATTTGTATCGTATTTTCTCTGAAAGCAACTTTCAAGGAGGAAATAATTTTTTTTTTCATTAGTAAAATGAAGATAGATTACTTCTCCTTGTAATTGAATGCATTGCTTCCTTTTCAGGGATTTTTTTTGTTCATACAAGTGTTAATTTGTGCACTTTCTTAATTTCTGGAAAATCATTTCATTTCTTGATTGAGGTTCACAAGAAATTGGTCTCTAACATTGATGTCACAATTTTGCGAACTCTTGCTTGGCCTTGCTGGTGAGTTATGACAGTTTTGGCATTACTCCCGACATGGAAGCTTAGATTTAAAGATAGTTTCTCATGAATTTAACTTCAAAATACCGGAACTAGATCAACTTCGAAAGCAACCTTCATGTCGATTAGTTCCATAACAATCTATATTTGATAAATAAATATCTGCTTGAGCAGGCAATCCAGATCAAGAAACTCATGTGAATTTTTTTTTTCTTTTCTTAGAAGTGCATCAAACCAATCATCACCACCATGCTAATAATCATCTCAGCTCCTGCTTGGTACTGTGGCACAGTTTGAGAACACTCCAAAATATCCATAACAATTCCACACACAAAAAAAATAACGAAAAATCTCAACTTTCTCACACCAGATCAGAAAGGCGGGCCATCACCGTCAACCCTCTATTGGTTTGTTCTGCTGTCGCTGTGTTCGACCCCTTTGTTTTTTTGCTGACTTGGTCGCCCCAACAACACTCTCTCGTACCAAACTGCAGGACCCTTTCGAGTGAGTTGTATTTCGTTGGTTGAGACTTTGATTGAGCCGAGAATGGTGGACTAAGCAGAGGAGAGAGAGAGAGAGAGAGAGAGGACTCCATTCAAGGATGAGATGGAAGAGTACAGACATTTTCCATCGACCCCATCTGCTGAAATGAATGATTTTTAAAGGAAAGGAAAGAAAAGAAAATTCTGGGTAGAACTGGAGGTGGACCTTTTGCATATCCACATTCCACACCCACTTTTTATTCTCTCTCTCTCTCTCCTCTTAGCTATGACTGCCCTTTTCTTTGAGCTTTCTTGTGCTTTACTACTAATACTACCCCCACCACAATTCTTTAGGCGAGACCTTTGAGTGCCCATTTGGGTGAAAAGAAGAGGGAAGAAAAGGTCGTCGCTGGACTGGACCTCATTGGTGCTGCTTCTGTGGGTAGGTCATCATTGTTCATAAGACTATGCCCTTTTGCCTTTTCTTCTGTTTCATTCTATTTTTCACCTGAATATCTGATGTGGGGTAGGCGTTTCTTGATGATAAGGGAGAGACTGGGATCTGGGCTCGGGGACAGTGAATGATTGGTGAAGCAAATGCTCGGTTTCTTGATCTGGGAATCTAATTGTAGTTTCTGCAATTTGGCTCGAGGAATGGAGCGTTCTGCTTCGTTTATGACGTTGTCTATGGGGTCCGCATTTGATGAGATGAAATGATGTTGCCACCATTCTGAACTGCTGTTCTCTTAGGATTGGATCAACATAGTTTGAGATTAGCAGTCTAACGGAGTGGTTGATTGAGGAGGTGGTTACGTGTTCCTAATAGAGATTCAATGACATTATGTTCTAGCTTTCTTAATGAAAAAGCACTGATTATGTATGATTAAAAGTGCAGAAATAGGATCTTGGGTTGTTATATGATGCTATTGAGATCAATTGGGATGATATTATGATGTTTATGACTGTTGATTCTTGAGTTGATGAAGAAATTAGAGATTTGAGTATATGGTGTCGCGGTTCTTAATCATGCAATCTTCCAAGGGTTGTTTTGTGCCAGCAATCATGTCATTGATTTTTTGTGAAACAGGGTATTTCTCTTCATCCGGGTAAAGGCATTTAACTTAAAGATATGGGTTCTGGGGACTGGTTCAAGTCTATAATCAACCTGAAGAAAGTGAAGAATGGTGGCTCAAAGCAATCGAAGGTATAAAACAGTCCAGATACTTTCTTTTATTTTTTTTAGTCCTGTCGCATTTGTGTTAAGCATGGATCAACCATTTTCGCTTCCAGCATAGTTGAGTTGGGTATGGAGATACTGTTTCAAGTTTTTCTAAAAATCTTTCTGCTCTAAATTCTATCTCTATAAGATTGCACTTTCTCTTGTTAGCTAATCATGAAACATCTCTCCTGGAGTTGTTTTTCCTGAAACTGTGAGAATGTTGCACAGAGTTTCTGAGGACGCAGAAGGGTTTATATGCATATGAGAACTATTCATGATTGGGCTCTATCTCATGGACAACTATTCATTTCCTGGTAGTGCTTATTACAGTGACCATTTGAACACCTGGGTCATCTGATGAAATAATCTGCTTTCTGGAAATGTTCTGCCTTTTCTCCTGCTTGTTATTAAATTTTTATCCTTTGAAACTTATTGTTCTTCCCTGTAAAAAATCTTTATTGTAGTTTCTACTTTCTCATTAGATTCACTGTGATAAGAAACTTGTTATGATTGGTGCCAGCTTCCAGAAGTAAGTAATGGCTGGTTGCTTGATATGTGTTAGCAGTGTTAATGACTTTCCACTGTGTTCTGTGCTTCTGAGGTTACCATCTGAAAAGGCTTTTAATATAAACTATTCAATGGACCTAGAAAAACATTCAAATAAATTTCTACTTTAGCGGTTACCAAGATCATGAAGTCTTTAAGTAAATTCTTTCTTTCAATTGTCTATATTAAACCATTGGAAAATTATGTTTGGAGTAAAAGTTGAAAGGTGGTTATGATTTTAAAGAAATCTCTACTTCTGTTACTTATGGAGCAAATATGTGATAATAGGGTTAAAGTTGTTTGTGTCTTTCATACTTTTGATGTTGCATTGCTGCTTGATGTTATGCTTTCAGCCTGGAAAACAGGCATCTTCATCTCCTGGAAAGTCAAATTCCTTCAAGTGGAAGACCCACTCAAATAAAGAGTCTAGAACTTTGGAAAATGGTGCTACTGCTGGAAAAAGTTCTCTTGGCATGCCCCTTGAGGACAGAGCTGCACTACGAATTCAAACAGCATTCCGGGCATATATGGTACTAAATCCACCAAATGCTTCATTCAATTATGGTTCTGCCTTAGGTTCACCCTATTGATTGGTCATGTTTTAGAAATTTCCTTGGCTAGATAGCTACTAGCTAAATACAGCATCTTGGGAAGATGTCTTGCATCTGTGTTGGTGTATCCTCTGGATTTTATTTTCACTTTCAGCTGGCAATTTTTCTGTTCAACTCTGCTATTATTGAATTATGGTGGGTGTAAATTTTATGGTACCTAAGATGTAAATTTCCACATTATATCTGGCCCTCAATGATTGTTGTGCTTAACTCTTTGGAAGATGCGTTTAAATCATTTATTTGACAGAATTGCTCTCATCCTGCTCTAGGCACGGAAAATGTTACGACGTTTGAAAGGGATAGTAAGATTGCAGATCCTGACACAAAACTTTTCGGTCAAAAAGCAAGCAACAACAACATTGGGGTATCTTCATTCCTGGAGCAAAATACAGTCCCAGGTTAGAGAGCGCCGTCTCTGTATGGTGACAGAAGGGCGGATAAAACAGAAGAAATTGGAGAACCAGATGAAACTTGAGGCTAAACTCCATGATCTTGAGGTAAATTTCATCATCCATATCAAAATTTTTTTTGGACATCAAAAACTTTGGTTAAGGAAGGGATCAATGACCCCCTGCAGCATATCAAACCTGTTGGGATAATGGTACCATTCTATGCATAAAAGCTCCTGATTAAGGATTCTTGCTGAGTCATACTTTCTGTGTCTGTAGCGTAAAAGGCAACTGCAGCATGTGATTGTGGATTGTAGTCACTGAAGCCTTCTACTTCAATTTTTGGTCATTGAAATAAGTTGCATGTTCTCTAGTGGCCATTATGGCTTTATAGTTATATATCCTGGCATTCTCTTACAACTACATCATTACATGCCTGACAGGTCGACTGGTGCGGTGGCTCTGACACCATGGAAGAAATTCTTACAAGGATACATCAGAGAGAAGAAGCATCAGTTAAACGCGAACGAACCATGGCATATGCATTTAACCATCAGGTGAGGGAGATCACATAACATATGTCAAGGTTTATTACTAAGGCTCTATTTAGGATCAAGCAAAATGCTGTCATAAGATTCACCATTCAGTGGGATGTTAATTGGTATTATTTTAGTGTTTTTGGGTGCGATGGCTGTGCTTTGCAATGCAAGATAGTTCCTGTCTTCTTAAGGAATAGTAAATAAATTGAGAAGAAAAAAGTACGTCGTTGAAGGATTCAGTTCTCAGATGATATTTGCTAAAGAGTTTATCTTGCAAGCTCACAATTCAAAGGTGATTATATTTTCTGAATACAATTCCCCCTGTCCTCACATTGTATAAGTTCATAATTCACAGTGGAGGGCCAACTCTATTACCAATGGCTTGAAGAATTATGAACTCGGAAAAGCAGGTTGGGGTTGGAGCTGGATGGAGCGATGGATTGCTGCTCGCCCATGGGAAAGCCGAGTACCTATCATTAGCCCGAAGAAACCACTTAACAAGCACGGAATCAATGTCGCTAAAAGCTTGAACCAGCAAACGCCAAAGGCCGTGGCTTCACCGAAACCTTCTCCATCCTCCAACGGGAAGACAACTATGAAGGCAAGGAGGTTGTCTTATCCAGCAGCCGAAAAACCTGTCAGTATGCTTTCAGAAAGTAAATTTGAGGAAGCAAACAATAAGAAAGAATCGACGGTTGCTTAAGATGATGGGTGGTGTTTATTTTTCTTTTTCATCCTTCGAGTTGCAGAGACGGCGAGAGAAAAACATTTGTTTTATATCATTCATTGTTGCTGAAATTATGTGTATAGCTTTTGCTCGAAAATTCTGTTGGTTTGAGGATAAAACGGTTGCATGATACATAAGCTTGTCAGTTCACTTCACTTTTTCTTCCTGTAATCCTGAATGATGTGATTTATATTGTATTTATGCTGTATATATATAGTACCTAAATTCCATTTGTCAAAACTGGGGTATGTTGTATTTCTGGAGTTGATTTCTTATAGCTCACACTCATCCATCTGCAGTGAATGCTTTGTTGTTTCTAAGACAAGACTTATTTTTTCTCTAGTTATGGCCATCATCATAAATAGAGAAAGAAGTATAACCTGCTCAAGAAGCTCATTGCTCGGTATGATGCTGAATAATTTCACAATGAGAAAATAACACAAAATGGTCATTAAACTTTAATCCAACGTACAATCTGATTCATAAATTTTTAATTTGTTTAATGTAAATTTTGAACTTTAATCTAATGTCTAATATTGTCTTTGAACTTTAAATTGCACAATTTGTGAAAAAATCCCTTCAAAATAAGCAAATAAGCATACCTGTCACAAATTCTATTTCCATTCCTAAATTTTTTATACATGTTCAATAAAGTCCCTTAACTATGTGAAAATATTAGACGGCATCCTTCCATTAATTCAAATTCAGGGACAACCTTAAACATTTTCATACAATCCAAAGACTGCATTAAATATGTGTCAAAAGTTTAGGGATTAATTCGGAACTCACGTTACATATTAAGATAAAGTTCAAAGAACACGTTGAATAAATTAAAAATTTAGAGGTTATATGCATATTGGACTAAAAATTCAAAGACTATTTGCCTTATCATCTCTTTCACAATACTGGGCAAATCAGAAGACACGACGTTCCAACAAGGCAAATTAAGATATGGAAAGCAAATAGATTAGTCATCGGTTAAGATTTTGAGACAAATTGAACAGACGAGACAGCCAAGAAGTTCACGTACGGGATAACATTAGACAAGAACAACAAAAAGTACAAAGCTTTTTCACTTTCTTTATGAGATCCGGTGCAGATGATCTCGGTTCTCAGAAGAATTTCTGCGTCTGCATCGACATCTCGATTCTTGAAGCTCATGAACAGCTCACCGCCACCCCCTCCTCCTTCGCAGAGGCTCGCGGCCTTGGCTCAGCAGCTCCGGCTCTACAAGCCGCCGCCGCCCGATTCCGAGGACGCCGAGGAGCAGCGGATCGAAGAGGCCGCCGGCAAGGTCGTGTCTCAAGTGGGCTTTCCGGAGTCGGCGGCCCCGATCGCCCGCGACCCGGAAAGGTTCACACCCAAAAGAGCCGCGGTCTTGATCTGCCTCTTTGAAGGCGATGATGGGGAGTTGCGAGTCATACTCACCAAGAGGTCCTCCGATTGTCCACCCACTCGGGTTCGTCTCTTTCGAGGGTCGTTGCTTGATTTTTCGTTTTCAAGAGTTTAGGTTTTCCTTTTGTAACAATTCGAGTACGATGACTCATTAGGTGTGAGATATCGATTCTTGTTCTTGTTTCAGATGAGAGAAATGGGGAGGAAAAAGGATCTTTTCGTGCTTTAACTTTGACTCGCTGTCGCAATTCAAGATTGCTTTTGTGGGTTTCTTGATGATTCGGAAATTGTGGGTTCAGTTTAATCAAGTGGTAGCTTCTTAATTCTAGTCCTTGAATTGAGAAGTTTTGATGTTGTGGTACTTTTAGTGCTTAGGTGAATTTCTCTGTTTCTAGAAAATTGAGGCACAGAAATGCGATACTGGCAGAAATGGTTGAGACTGAAACTTCAACTACAGTGAATGCAGAAAGTTTGGTTATGTAATCATGGTGATTACAAGAGCATGAAGGTGCTGTCTGGTGATCTAAGTTCCACGTTGTTTTGGGTTGCAGGTGAAGTATCGTTGCCAGGTGGGAAAGCAGAGGAGGGTGATAAGGATGATGGAGATACTGCGACAAGGGAAGCCAAGGAGGAAATTGGGTTGGATCCTTCCCTTGTCAATGTGGTAACTGTACTTGAGCCATTCTTGTCCAAGGTATTAGCATTCGTTACTCTCTTTTGCCATGGAAATGTTGAACTTGATTGCTAGTATATATGACCTGCAAATTTTGGAAGTATGAACCTGAACAAGCTTTATGGCCAACTCCATTAAACCACTTTCAGTAGCAATACATTGTACTATTTCAGCAGTCTCTTCTCAATTAAAATGGAGCATCGGTCAACCAGCATGTGATTCTATTTAGTGTCTGCAATGAGCCAATGATCATTTACATTTTATTTTTGAGTAACCGATCTTTTATTCCATTAAAAAACAGTTTGCTTTACTCATGTCATGTTTGTCAACCCTCCTCAGAATCAATCCTGGTTAGCATTGAACTTATTTTATATCTATCCATTTTCTCCCCAACTCGTCAACTGTGAAGAGTTATGTACTTGGGATGTTTAGGAAATGAAATTGGGCTGAGTCATGTTATGAAGCCAACCAGAATAAACCTAACTATCTTAGTATCTTGTTCTTAGCATGTACATCAGGAGATTACTATAATTCTGTGGAATATCATTTTGGTCCTTCGACAAAATATCGTAATTTGAGTGCACATATGACTAATCCCATTTGCTCATTTCGTGGTTCTTCCTTCCAGGTTCTTTGTCTATCGTCCCCTGGCAAAATGCTTAAATAGAATTTCATTATCAACAAAAGGAAGTTCTGAAGAGTTTCTCAACCAGTGATTAAGGATGGTCTCCCTTGTACTTTGGAACTAAACTAGTCATGTCATACCTTTAGGCCTATACTTATTCACGAGTTCTTTCAGAAATAGTTTGCATCAGTTTACTTATGTCTTGCCATCATGTGAATTAATGAAATGTTAGTTTGGTCTTATTTTTGCTTGAATGTGTGGGTTCAATGACCATTTGATCTTGTGCAGCATCTTTTGAGAGTCATGCCGGTCATAGGCATACTTACTGACAAAAAAGCATTTAAGCCCATCCCAAATCCTGGAGAAGTGGAAGTGGTGTTTGACGCTCCATTGGAGATGTTCATCAAGGTACTGCTTCATTCCACACATCATAAGACTATAGTTATTGCGGTGGAACAATATGGTTCTCATGATAAGAGCAATGTGTATTTGTTTCAGGATGAAAACCGAAGAGATGAAGAGAGAGAGTGGTTGGGCAATAAATATCTTATTCATTTGTTTGACTACAAGGTGGAGAACAAAAAGTTTTTGATATGGGGGTTGACAGCAGGGATTTTAATAAGGGCCGCATCAGTGGTATACCAGAGGCCACCAGCTTTTTTGGAGCAGAATCCAAAGTTTAAAGTTCCTAGAATGGTAAATGAAGATACTGTAATGCCTTAAATCTGGCAAAATTGTTGACAATACATATTCAATAAAAGCAAGAATCTATCACTGCTGGATTGAAAATGCTGAAGACAATTGCTTAGATGTACTCTGCAGAACTAAATCATTTGAAATCTAAAACTTAATGCTTCTGCCTTGATGCTCTTAGTGAAGACGTTGATCGATTTTTGCAAAGAAGCAAACAAATTTCAAGCAAAGACGCACCCGTGTATGATTAATATCATACAAATATCTTGGAGTTAACTCATGAACTTCTCGCAGGTCAGTCATTGTCTGAGCACTAAAGTTACAACTGTCTTATTCTTCTGTTCTGCTATCTGTGTGTGCTACCTTTGTTGATTGGGACTAATTTTGAGTTTTCCTTTTGGCTAGGTCAGGGAAATAATCTAATGTTTGTTGACTATTTCTTACTCTGCTTGAGCTTTACAGGTAAGAACTTGCTTTCTGTTAGCCGTGGATTAATCATTTAATAGAGTTTGAAGCTTGCCTCCACTTGTAGAAGTAATTGCTCTTTAATGGATCATAATTGTATCATCCATTCTTGAAACCCTGCTAGCCTCATTCAATTTGTACTCTCTTTTTTTCCCTTTCTCATTATGGGTCTTTAGCTATTTGTGATGCTAGGTAGTTTCTCATTGTAGAGGAGCGAAATTGAGAGAGATTTAGTGTCACCTATCGTTTGACATTCGTTGTTCAAGTAAGGTCCTCTTCACTTTTCCCTCCATAGGTCGTGAACTTTGATGTTGACTTGTTATTCCTCATAAAGGCAAGAAAGTAGTGGGTGTATAACTGCTTAATGTACTTTGAGCATAATGTTAGAAGAATGGAGTTAACTAGATGATATTACTTCTCCATTAGATTATAAACGGGTCGATTGCTTTTGTTGCAAGAGTGAAAAGCCTATGCTATTCTTACTTAGCTCAAGTTCGTTAAAATAGAGAGACACTGACCCGTTCATGGTATGAACTTAATAATGATTTTATGTTGACAGTACTTCTCATCATCCCTCAAAAGATAGGCCCTTTGTTACATATGAGCGATTAGCAAAAGTCTCTGCCAATCAAATCGACTTAAGAGGAGCGACGACAAATTGATATACAGATACCATGAGACGGTAAATGCGCAATAGACATATATGCAAGTGGTACCTAGTTATTGGGGATTCGATCTCAATTGGACATTGCGTGTAATAGGGTCAACTTGAAACAGAGTCGAGATTCTGATTCTGGGTTTCTCTTCCTCCATCCTGACTAGAACAATAATTTGTGAGAATACAGAACGAACCTAATGAGGACTTTCACGAAGGGCGGCGATTCGAAAACGGGGGAGAATCAAACTGGGAGGAACCAGTAAGCGATTCATCGACGAAGGAAGCGATGTAAAAACAGCAGAAGCGGAGAATTAGCTTCAAGGAGCAATTGGGTTGACGCGATTCAGTAACTAATACGCGAGCACAAATTGGGATAGATGATCCTTCCCTTCTATAGCCCATTCCCTGCCACTAGTATGGGAGGCGTACGATGTTGTCGTGGCGCCGAACCATCTAAGTGATGATGTGGCAAATGTTTCATAAGCAAATTAAGACAAAGAAAATCTAAAGAGAGCGTGGTTGATAAAAATGATAAGAGACGCCAGACAAGATAAGTGTCATTGTCGAAGCCATCATCGCCGTCACCATATCGGCGGCGCCGCCATGGCCGGAGGCAAGTCGTTACTCATCGTGATTTCTCTATCCCAGTGTCCCCCACCCAATTTGTTTTCTCCGGTCGCCGGTCTCACAGAGATCCAGGCACTGTTGTCAGTGACGTCGAGATGTTTCAAGGGCATGATAATATCTAGGAGACTAGTCGAAAGCGAGTTCATAGGTGTCGACAGCTCAATCATCAAAAGCGACCCCACAAAGCTGGGGATATCGAGCTCTGCCAAGGCGGCCAGTTTGGCCAGCTTGAGAGAGTTCAGTTTATCCTAGAAAAAGCATCAGTGGCATGTGGAGGTTGCCATCTTGGACTAGAATAAGCAAGAAGAAATAGCCCAATGAATCTTAAACTTATTGTACAAATATTAATTTAGTCATAATTTTTCACAATTTGCTAATTTAAAATTTCAATCTAGTCCATCTAATTAATTTTCGTCGGACATTACTAATGTGATGATGTCGGCGACGATTGGACCACGATGTTGGCATTTTCCAATGGAAAGTGATGAGGAGGACTCATTGGAATTTCATGTAAAGTTTTATGATTAAATTGGTGAAACTGATAAATTTAAGATTGATGACTAATTGGATGATTTTCCGAGCAGCTGCAGTTGTGCATGATCAATGTTGGGGGGCAGGCAGTGGAGGAGGATAGAGGGTGAGAGATAGAACTCAGGTTTTGCCGAAAGAGCTGTTTCTGATGATTTAACACAGTAAATTTACACATATTGTTATTTGGTAATCGAGTATTACAGACTATGATATGAGATAAGCATGTGCCCGAAACAAATATGATGCATCTACAAAAGACAACCATCGTGGAGGAAGATGAATATGAGGGGAAATGAGAGGCAGACTTCATGGCTTTTCACTCCTCTCTCTCTCTCTCTCTCTCTCTCTCTCTTTTTGGGTAGGTATTTTTTTTATAGTTATCGAGTCCCATTCAAGCTCTCTCCTCTTTGACCCCCTAAACGCCATCTCTGCAACTGCAACTTCTAGGTTTTTTCTTTTCTTTTTCAAATTTCCCCATCTGTGACTAGTGAGCAGTGGGCAAACAGAGCAAAAGCAGAGCAAGTGCTGCTGCAAAGAGAATAAGATGTTCTGAAAATGACCCAAATTGGCGGTTCCTCTCTCTCTCTCTCTCTCTCTCTCTCTCTCTACATTAAAGCGAAGACAGTATCCCCAAGCTTGTCCTTGAGTCCTTGAACATGACCAGCACGTTGGAGGGAAGACCCTGAACCGGCTTGACCCGCTTTGGGTCCTCAGCCTGAAGGACAACTCCATCTCCGGCAATGTCCCTGACCTCTCAGGCCTTGTCAACTTCAAGTCCCTCTACCTCAACGGCAATTCCTTCTCCGGCGGCTTCCTGACCTCCTTGCCTCAAGATCCTTGTACTCGCCGGGACTGCCTCTCCGGCCAGATACTTGGAAGTCAATAACTCTATGAATTTCTTCTTCTTGAAGAATAGTATATTTGTTTCTTTCAATAATACCCATATGCAAAAGTGATGGTCTTGTACTGCAAATTAGTGATCTGGTTGCCTGTTATGCACAAAACAAAATGAGTGGTCTAAACTGCACCGTTACTTGTAGGTAGCAACGGTGCTGTTCTCCTGGCACAATCAGAATATGAGCGATACAACACGACGTGCTCGTCATTGTCATGTACAAATTCATTGGCTCGTTTAGTAAGACGACTCTTAACAATATTTTAATATTTTTTTGAATTTATTTATTTATTTTCTTTCCCCTTTCCTTTTCTTTTTTGTTTCCCTTCTCCTCCTTCCTCCAACCGATTGCTGGACCTTGACGACCAGCCAAAGGCGAGGGCGGCCTCGCTCAATCCGATGAGGCTCGAGTGAGGCTTGCCCTTTTCTAGCCATTGGCAAGGGCTTGAGCCCTCGCAAGCGCGATCTCGTGACCTCTGGTGAAGGCTTGAGCCTCACCAAGGGTTGGATAGGGCTCGAGCCTTGCCAAGAGCTAGGCGAGGCTCTACCTCACCGAATCTAGTGAGGTCGGGCCTTGCCCATGGTCAGCAAGGCTTGACCCTTGCTAGCTTAGTACAAGGTTGGCTTCATGCCCTTGTCACACCCTTTGACAAGGGCTCAAGCCTCGCCAGTGGCAGGTCATCAAGGTCTGGTGACCAACTGTAGGAATGAGGAGAAGGAAAAAAGAAAAGGAAAGGGAAAAATAAAATATATAAATAATTCGAAAATGTATTAAAATATTATTAAAAATTATCCATATCATTGCCATTCATGTCATGTCAGTTGATTCACGTTCATGTCGGTAATATCCAACCAAAATCAACTGGAAAGACTAAATTAGTATTAAGTCAAAAAATTTAGGATTAAATTAACATCAACACAAAAGGTTTAATATAATCTTCCGAGCTCAACCTATACACATTCCGTCCATGAAGCTCCATATTATTAAAGCGGTCAAGGACAAGACAATGGCGTTCAATAGTGTGGCGGACTCCCCTACAAACAAAAGGATTCAACGTGGTTGGGGGATTAATCCGGCTATATTCAAGCAATGACAGCAATTGATTTTTGTATGTTTCGAGTTGTCGCTTTGTAATAGTTTCCGATTTCTTGAACTCGGCACCCTTTCACCCACATGACATGTTGTCTTGGTGAGTGCAAGATTGGTTTCGAGTTTTTTTTGCTATATAGCCTTGTTGGTTGAAAATTTATACAAATTTATCTTTATAAAAAAAAACACAAAAGGTTTAAGACTTTTCTATTGCTTTTCCCTCCTTTTTCATGTTATCGTAAACGCATTATCTTCTGCAATTATAATTTACTTGCGTCAATCTATTTTATATGTTTGTCAGAAAAGGGGGCATTATAAATTATCATTGGTTGCGGATCCAGTATGCATGAAGCCTCTGTACGTGTAAGAAAAATGGGTCAGTCCGTACCTCCTTTAGTGCCATCACATACACTTTCCATTGGAAATATATTAAACTGAAAATGGAGTTGGATTAGCATTCATTTGAAGATTTCCCCCAAAAAGCGAGATTTATGGACAAATGCAAACAGAATCTTAAAACATATAAAGAAATGAACTAAAATTTTCATGAGAAAAAATCACCAAAACCCACCATGACACTTCTATCTTAAACTTTTTTCTGTGACACCAAAAATCAAAAATTTGTATCGCATGACATATTTATCCTCCATCAAGGTTATGTCAATGATCATTGTGAAAAATCTACTTACACAAGCACTAGAAAGCAAACAGTATTGATATAGCGTTTACATGACTTAAGTGAAATAAAAACAACGTTATTTTGACTGAAAAATTATATGGTAGTATCTTGATTGAGAGTAAATATGTCATATAGTTACAAGTTTAGTTTATGATAAATATATCATGGTGGACATAGTTTGGGGTTTCCAATATAACAAAAAGAGCTCGGGGGTAAATACGTCGTAATGGACATAGTTTGAGTTTTTTTGTTATTGTTGTTGTTGTTATTTTTCAATATTTAATTTGTGCAATAAGGTATTCAAACTTGGGGAAAAGTGCAGTCAAGTATCACTATAAGCACTGTCCAATTTAAGTGACAAAAAAATGTTAAAGTGGCATATGTCAGCATTTTTCGAGATAGGATGAATATAGGGGTGAGCTTAGTGATGATATCAAATATGAGCCAGCACAGGTGTTATTTTTTATGGTTTCATTGTCCTTATTTAAATGACATATATTTCAAAACCAGGACCACATTAGGATAATATAAAGTCCACGAGATGACAAGGTCACCATGCTTTTCACATTGCCACGAGTCCTCACAAAATTGCGTATCAGTAAACAAAGAATAAGCACAACCAGACCATTAGCATAGGTTAGTCCCAAACGAGGAAAAAAAAAATCAAACGGAGATGACCCAATAGTATAAAGGTCCTTTTTTCACTTCACTGTGAACGCATTATCTTCTGCAATCATACTTTAGATGTGTCAATGTTCTCCACTAAGCATGGAGTCTCGATATGTGTAAAAAAATAATGTTAGGAACACTTTAAGACACTTACAAAAAATGATAATTTCATAAAGTATTGTGTAGAAGGCAGGGAAGGAGGAAAACGGACAACAAGTGACTAAGATTCGCTTTTCCCGTATCTACTTTGATCATTTGAAAAATGAAAAGGTAGCCATCCTTAAAGACTATATATCGGAGGTCATAACGCTAATTCTTCATTAAACCCAAGAGCCTTTCGCTATTATCGAAGGAAATAAACATGGCGATGAGCATGTTCAAAATTTGTCTATGCCTCGTGCTGTTATTGCTTTCTTTTCCAAGCTCCCTCACACAAGCACCCTTTGTCATGATCAGAGTGAAGATAAGTCGTCATGAGCTCACGAGGGCTGGTCCTGGAGCTCCTGATCCGCAACCTCCCATCATCATCTCTGGTTGGTTTTTTAGGAGTTCCAACGTTTACCATGTCTTTCTTCGATGCAACGCCCTAGTAGGGTATTACAATGTTGAGCTGTCCGCCGAGCTTGTGGGCATCGCAATATAGAGTACTACATGTAACGGTTTTTTTTTTTTATCATAAGTGGACTATGTTGGCAATTTATTTTTGTTCACTACTTTGTCTGTGTGTTGTTCAATCTTGAACGTCCTGTATAGGTGGCCATCTTTCTTGAAAATCACTGAATTGCAATCTCTATGATAACAAAATAACAATTTCTGCAATTACCAAAAGATTATTGCCATCTCAAGCAAGTATCATGACGATCACATTGAAAGATGTAGATCGAGATCATAAAAAAATGGGTTGATATCACAAAAACTTTAATACATCTTGTTAAATTTACTCTCTGTTAATTTCTGTTAAAATTTACCATCAAATTATTGAGTTGAATGATATGTGATAGTTAAATGATATATTAATTTGGATTTTTATCCTCCATTTATCACAAATATACTGGTTTATATTCTTTTGTGGTGTTAATTCAATTTAACAGAACAAACATAAGGTAAATTTATTACAAATGTACAATTTTGAGGTTTTTGTGGTTAAAAAAAACTATTTTGGATAAATATATCATCACTGTATAAATTTGAGATTTTTATAGTATTAATTCAAAAAGAAAATAGAAAACATCATCACGTGCATGCAAAAAAACAAGGTGAAGGGAGATTTTCGAAAGGAAGAAGGAAGAGGAAAAAGAAACGTCAATCCGCAAGCAAAACGTCATGCACAATAAAAAAACAAAACATCGGTCTTCGTCATCTTCATCGGAGCTCGGCCAGGATTACTTTTAGACGCCGATTCCGATCCATTGTTGAGGATATTAGTCGCTCGTTGTCGTCATCTGTCGCTGTCGAGATCTGCGAAGTGGCTAGATCTCACTCGAGGCGTCCTTCGCTTGTCCCACTTCCGCTTCAAAGCGTCCAATTCGCTTGTCACTTTCGATTTCGCCTCTATGCATTCGTGACCTCTATCAAATCTCATATGAAAAGCTTCAATCTTAGGTTCCAGCGCTTGTAGCAAAAGACTTTAGATGTGGAGAGGGGGGAGGTTTGAATATTTAAATAGCAAACCATCAATAATTGGCAGATAATTCCCAAAATCTCATGTGCTTGAGTCAAGCCATAATCGATAGTGGTCTTTGCAAAATCTCACACACTTGAGTTATGTCATGAATTTACAGTATAAAAAATAAAGAAGAGATGACCATTAGCAAATCAGGTATTTCCCAACATCACTTGTTGTTGGTTTTGCTTTGTTGGTATATCTAAATAATAAATCATATTTTCATCTAACAGCTTAAGTTTTTAAAATCAGCAGTGGCATCTACCAAATCTCATATGATATTAGAGTTGGAAGTCTCGAGTTTAAATCTTATTAGGTTTCATTTGCCTTCCCAATCAAATTTTCACACTTAGTACTAGGCAAAAGACCAAACTAAGCGTGAGGGGGAGCGTTTGAACATTTAAATAGCAAATCACATCTATATCTAACAGTTTAAACTTTTAGAACAGTCGGCATTGGTTTATACTAAATCTCACATGCTTAAGTTAGGCCATAGTCGATAGTGGTCTCTGTCAAATCTCACACGCTTGAGTTATGTCATGAATTTGTAGTAAAAAAATAAATAAAGAAGATAACCATTAGCATAGATTAGATCCTTTTTCACATAATGTAAACGCATTATCTTTTGCAATTATACTTTAGATGCGTTAATCTATTCTATGTGTTTGGTTAGAAAAGTGGGTCATTATGAAATATCATTGGTTGGGTTGTAGCATCCACTAAGCATTAGTGTCACTCATACTTTAAGACACTTTCAAATTGGCAACACAATAAATGAAAAATGGAGTTGGATGAACACTTATTCGTAGATTTCCACCAAAAAGGAGATTTCTAAATAAATACAATCAAAATCCTAAAACATGCAAAGAAATGGTAATTTAATCCCAAATTTTTTAAGGAAAAAGTTACTAAAAATCTTAAACTATACCCACTATGACATATTTACCCTAAATGTTTTTCCTTGTAATACTAAAAATCACAAATTTATACCTACATAACACATTTATCCCACCAATGTTACATCAATGAGCACCGTTAATAATTTGATTACATGGACATCAAAAAGTAAAGGGTGTTGACATTGTAGGCGTGTGGCTTAAGTGAAATAAAAACAATATTGTTTTGACTAAAAAAAAATTATCTAGTAGAATCTTGACAAAGGGTAAATGGTTACAAAGGTACAAGTTTAGTTTATGATAAATATTTCATGGTAGGCATAATTTGAGATTTTTAATATCATAAAAAAGCTCATGATAAATATATCATAATAGGTATAATTTGAATTTTTTGGTATTTTTTCCTAATTTTTAATTTGCGCAATTAAGTACTAAAACTAGGCTGAAAAGTACAGTCAAGTACATCCATTAGCATTGTCCAATTTAAGTGACAAAGTAATGTTAAAGTGGTATTTGTCAACATTTTTCGAGATAGCATGAATAGTGGTCAGCTATGGTGATATCAGATATGAAACAACACAGGTATTATTGTTCTATTGAGCACATGATAATAATATAAAGTCTATGGGATGGCAACGTCACCTCGCTTTTGCCACGAGTCCTCACAAAGTTGCGCATCGGGCAAATAAAGAATAAGCACAACCAGACCATCAGGATGGATAGTCCCAAATGTTAAAAAATTCAAACAGAAATAGACCCAATAGCATAAAGGTCCTTTTTCACTCTACTGTTTTATTTTTTTTTTTTTGATCGAGCTTTTTCACACTACTGTTAACACATGATCTTCTGCAATTGTACTTTAGATTTGTCCATCTCCATTAAGGAGAGGAGGAGGAAAACGGGAAGGGGACTAAGATTCACTCTTTGCATATCTACTTTGATTGTTTTAAAAAATGAAAATGTAACCATCCTTTGGGCTATATACAGAGGATGTTGGAACCCTAATTCTCCATTCAACCCAAGAACCTTTCTTTGTCCTCGAAAGAAATAAACTTGGTGATGAGCATGTTCAAAATCTGTCTATGCCTAGTGCTGCTTCTGGGCTCCCACGCAGAAGCTCCCTACATCGTGATCCGAGGGAAGACAAATCGTCACGAGCTCACGAGGGCTGGTCCTGGAGGTCCTGATCCGCAGCATCCCTTTGTTGTCTCCGGTTGGTTTTCTACGAGTTCCAACTTTTACCATGTCTTTCTTCGATGTAACGCCCTAGGGGGCAATTACAATGTCGAGCTGTTCGTGGAGCTTGTGGACTTGGAAATATAGAGTACTACATGTGACGTGTTTTTTCATCATAAGCGGGTTATGTTGGCAAATTTTTTTTTTTTTTTCACTTCTCTGTCTTTGTACTGTTCAATCTTGACGTTCCTTTATAGGTGGCCATCTTTCTTGAAAATCACTAAATTTCAAGGGTCAATAATAAGAAAAATCCCAAATTAGTATATCTGTAATAAATTTACACCAAATTAATTGTTTGATCACCAAAATCCTAAAACTAGTACACCTATGACAAATTTACTCTTCATTAGTTTCTGTTAAATTTTACTGTTAAATTGTTAAATTAGATGATAAGTGACAATTTTACTTTCCATTTATCACAAAGTGTACCGGTTTGTGATTTTTTATGGTATTAATCTAATTTAACGAAAATTAACATATGGTAAATTTGTCACAAATATAATATTTTGAAATTTTTTGATATCACAAGTGTACAAGTTTGAAATTTTTCGTGATATTAACCAATCAAGAAAATTAAAAACATCATCATAGACGCAAAAAACAAGGTGAAGGGAGAGCATGAAAGGAAGAAAAGAGTTTTTCGGAGAGAAAACAAAAGGAAAAAAAAAGGTCATCCGCACTCAGAATGTCATACGCAATCAAAAATCAAAAATAAAAAGTCACGAGCTTCATCGTCTTCATCGGAGCTCGGTCATGGATTTGCTTGAAGACTCCCATTCCGGTCCACCGTTGAGGATGCTAGTGGCTCTTCGTCGTCATCTGTTGCCGTCGAGAGTTGAAGAAGTGGCTGGATCTCACTCAAAGCAGCCAGATCTCAGTCTAAGCGGCCTTCGCTTGTCCCGATTCCGCTTGTATACGTGCGTGAGAAGCTTCAATCGGAGGCTCGAGCACTTGTGGTTATTGATTTCGAACATCATTTGTTATTTTCGCTTGAGTCAGGCTACGAATTTGCAGTAAAAAAGAAGTTAAAATCTACTCTTCAAATTGTTATGGTGAAATGCCTTAAAGGCACGCACGATTGAAAAATGATCCATGAGTTCTTTCATATGCGAAAACATGTCGACACAAATTGCTTGTTTCAATTGATTTGTTAAGAATTTAGATACGATTCCACTCAAATTTCATTGTATTTGAATTTGAATGTCATTTTTTTTTTCTTTTTTTTTGGTGTTTTCATTCCATGTTTTGCATAGAGGTGAGCCTGGGCGGTTCCTGAAGGCATCAGTCTAGTTCATAATTCTGATTTTTTGGAACTAGTGATTTTCGATTCGAATCAATTCTCGGTTTCATGTGTGGAATTGTCCATCCAAAATAGACATTTTTTTAAAAAAAATTTTCTGACAAACATGTAAAATCTAATAAGCCCTAATTTATGTTCTATTAAAATAGTTTCTGGTCATTGGTTTAGAAAATGGTACCAAAATTAAAAGCTATCGATGATGTCAAATTCACTTCACTGCCCTGTGATGACTTTTGTGTGTAGTGGAAGGAGATGGTGCATGCTTCCATCGCATAAGCTTTCCAAGTATTTCCTTTTGGTGTCCAAAGGCAAGAAAAGAAAGTAACGGGAGACCTGCAACAGCAATATCTACAAAAACAATGAGTCAAGACAAATTGACATGCATGTAGAGAGAGAGAGAGAGTTAAAGGAGTGTGCCGATTTTATGAGAAAATTAATTGGAAGTTTATGCTTGGAAGGCATAATGAGAGAACAAATCATAAAAAGAAGAAGATAGAACAAAATATGCATTGGTTCTATTGGCCCACTCGAGAACCGGATTAAACCAATAGAAAAAAAGAGAGAAAAATGAAACATGCATAGGTTCCATTGGCCCACCCGAGAACTTGTCTAGACCAATCAGTTTGGTTTCAGGGGCCACTAGTCCAGTTCCCCATTCTAGAAATGGGGAGCCAATCACCTTAGTTTTGCACATGTATTCCTATGACATTTCCGTGGAATCCAATGGTGAAGAAATGGCTGAAGTCAATGACTAGTGGTCAACCTCTTGAGATATTCATGTTGGTTCATTTCTCAATTCGTGTATTAAATAGCTTTATAATCTTTACGATCGTGAAATGGTGGGGGTCGTTGGCTGAAATGGTAGATGATAGAGGTAGTTTAGTGATGTTTAAGAATAGATATTTCAAATGGGTGAGTTGGGTCGAGAATGGTCAAATCTAAATTGATTCATTTAATCTGTAATGCAAATCTATTGACCTATACTTATCTTGATCCATATTAATAAAATAGTTTTATATATAACCAAATTTAAGAAAACTCATACCTAAATTAAGGCAAGAGCATAAAGTGAGAGCAAGAGAAAGTGAAAGAGATGGATTTGGTTTAAGTAAGTTATGAATCAATTTAACACCTATATTATTTTGGTTTCTAATCCCATTTATGACTTATTTACTGAATAGAACTAACACATATAACAACTCAACCATCAAATATGTGTTAAGTAATGGATTTATGCCATATTTTGATAGGCTTAGTAAGGAACGAGTGTTGATGGTGTTCAATTTAGGCGCCACTTTATTTGAGCAAGATAGTGTGAAGCAGAAAAAAATGAAGAACTAAGAGTTCAAAGGTTGCGTTTGCTATATTAGATTTTAGCCCGGATTAGATGACAAATTATCTCATCTAGTATTAGGTGATTTCTTTGAACCGTATAGACCGTATACATTCAGATAAAAGATGGTTAAGAAATGCGGCTTGGGGGTGGCATAAACCCAAATTGGATATAAAATTTAAAAATAACCTGATGGAGTGATGCATCATATATTGTTTCGCTAGCGGCATTGTACAAGGACACCGCTGAGATAGCCGATCATCATCACTTCCGCCCACCACACAATCATCATCACCTTATGGCTAGGCTAGTCATCATTGTGGCCTGCGATTGTGTTAAGACGAGTGAGGGTGAAAAGGGATCTAAGGACAATGTCATGCTAGGTTCGTGTAGATCATCCTTTCCACCCCAATTGCATATGTCCTTCATGTTGAGCTCAGCCTTTGACACGCGACTCGCAAGCTGGCTGTTCACCTGTTGGCGCATGATGTTGTGGTGCTAAAGCATCATAGTGATGATGTGGTAAACGTTTCAAAAGCGAGTTAAGAAAAAGAAAAACTAAAGAGAGCGGGGTTGATAAAAACAATTAGAGACGCCTAACAAGATAAATGTCAGTGGCAAACACCATATAGGTCGTACTTCTATGGTTGGAAGTGTGTCATCACTCATCGCGATTACTCTAACCCACTTTCCTCTACCCAATTTGTCTTCTCCGGTCGCTAGTCTCATAGAGATCCAGGCGCCGTTATCAGTGACATTGAGATATCTCAAGGGCGTGATAGTACCTAGGGAGACTAGTCCTAAGCGAGTTCATCAGTGTAGACAGCCCAATCGTCTAAACGCCACAAGGCTTGGCGTGTGTTTTGATCTCTGCCAAGGCCGCGAATTTGGTGGCAGAGAGAGAGAGTTAAAAGGGGTGTGCCCATTTTATGAGAAAAATAATTGGAAGTTTATGATTGAAAGATGTAACGAGATAATATAACAACCAATCAAAAAGGAAGAAAAAGAAGAAAAAGCATAATATGCACTAATTCCATTGGCCCACTCAGGAATTGGATCGGGCCGATAAAAAGAAGAAGAATATGCACCAGTTTCATTAGCCCACCTAGGAATGAATTGGACGGTTTTAGTTCAGTTCGAGGGGTCACCCCTTTCTTTTTTCTCCTTCTTCTTTCTTGTTCTTTCCTTCTTTTCTTTCTTTCCTGTGCGTGCTCTCGGTCTCTTTTAAGAACCGAGCATCCCCTTCTTTCCCTTTTCTTCTTTGACATTTCTACCTTTATTTTATTTTATTTTGCTTCTCTCTCTTTTTGGCTTTTCAAACCCCTATATTATAAGCTCTGCCAACGCGGCCAGTTTGGCCGGCTTGGGAGAGGGAGAGAGAGTTTAATTATCTGGGAAATGGCGTTCGTAACATGTGGAGGTTGCCACTTGGACTTGGGGCGGCTGTGGGGAAATTGCCCAATTAACCTTAAGTCTATTGTGTGGATGGAAAAAATTATCTAAAATATCTTAAATTTATTGTACTCTTACTAATTCAATCCCAAACCTTTCGATTATACTAATTGAATCCTAAACTTTTCAAAAATTTACCAATGTAGTTTATCCGGTCAATTTTAATTGGAAATTACTGACGTAGATGTCGATTATCTTACATGGACGGCCGATGCTACAAATTTATTAATTTATTAATATTTTAATTTCTTTTTTCTTTTTTTCTCCTTCTTCCATTGCTAGTTGCCTAGGATCAGCCATAGGCTATGACTGGCGAGGCTTAGCCTAGTCAAATTTGATGAGGTTGAGCCTCACCAAAGGTCGGGGAGGGTCAACCCTTGCTTGCTTCAGGCGAGGTTGAGCCTCACTCTTGTTGGCCTTTGGTGAGGATGACCCTTGCCTAAGGTCAATGAGGTCATCCCTCACTTTAGGCCGGCAAGGTTGACCATTATTGGCCTTTGACAAGGCTCAACCTCTTTGAATGTGGCGAGGATGACCCTCACTAGTCGTAGCTTCTAGCTGGTTGCTAGTGATTGCCTACGCTGAGTGATTAGTGGAGGAAGGAGAAAAGAAATTATAAATATGTAAAAAAATTCGAAAAAATATATAAAAATCAATAAAATTTGTGCATATCAACGTCAGTTATGTCACGTAAGATAGCCCGCGTCAACATCATCAATTTTTGGTCAATATTTGTCGAATGAGTAAATTTTTAAAAGATTTAGAACTGAATTAACCAAAGTGCAATAAGTTTAGGACTTTTTGGACAAATTTCTTGTACAAATGTCAATTCAGTCCTAAATTTTGTCAATTTAGTCCTAAATATTTGCTCAAAATTACAACGTAGTCCTTTTGTCTAATTTTTGCCAGAAATTGCTGAGATAACAATATGCCATGTAGAATTGCTAGTTATGTCTAAACCATAATGTTAGCGATATCGAGTATAAAGGGACTGGGAGGATTACATTGGAATTCTAAGGAAATGTTTAGAATTAAATTAGCAAAATCAAAAAAATTAAAATTGAATTGACATCTACACAATCCATGACTAATTGGATAATTTTCCTAAGCGGCCATAGTTGCGCTCGGTTGATGCTTGGTAGTAGGTATTATTGTAATTAATTATTAAAACATGCCATTGACAGTGATCTCATAAAAAGAGGAGGAGAGAGAAACTACTTGACACTTGCCAAAAAGTTGTTCAAGATGACCTAACACCCCGAAAATACGACGAGCCTACATAGAGTGCTGATGAAACTTACTCCTTTTCTGGTCGTACTACATCTTCGCGCGATTGCTCGACGATTTGCAGGGAGTGACTCGGATTGCAGTACCACCTTCGACCCTGGTGGCCGAACCATGCAACATGACGTCCTAACTATTTTGACGTACCGTTTCACTGGTTCGCTACGTAAACCTTATGCCTTTTCATCATTTGGCATTAACCAATTATAAGAGAGAGTCGGTGAAGATAAGCTTGTCCCGCCATATTTAGGTAATCCTACGATGGCCATGGTGCGAAAGAAATAAAATTGAAATGGATAGAATTCTATCCTATGATTTTTAGTTCCAAGATCGAAACGGACAGGTGATGATGATTCACTCTTGGCGTATCGCACTTTCGATCATTAGAATAATGGAAAAGGTAACCATCCTTGAAGGGCTTTAAATAGGAGGTCGGAGGACTGATTCTCCATCTACCCAAGAGCCTTTTCCTATTTTGAAAAGAAAAAAACATGGCGACCAGCATGTTCAAAATTCATCTATGCCTAATGCTGATGTTGCTTTCGCTCCCAAGCTCCCGTGCACCAGCTCTGTACGTGGTGATCCGAGGGAAGATAAGTCATCACGAGCTCATGAGGGCTAGCCCTGGAGGTCCTAATCTGCAACGTCGCTTCGTCGTGTCGGTTTATTTTTCTCCGAGTCCCTACTTTTACTATGTCCTTTGTCATTGTAATGCCATGGTAGGGTTTTGTTATATCGAGTTGTCCGTGGGGTTTGTGGGCATGGCAATATAGGGTACTACATGTAATGTGTGGTTTATGATAAGCGGACAATGGTGCCATATATATATATATATATATAATTTGTCTTTGAGCCGTGGAATCTTGATTTCTGTATAACGGCCCTCTTTTTTAAAATCACTAAATTGCGATCTCAACAATAACTAAATAAATGTATCCGTAATTACCAAAAGACCATGCCCTATCACTACTTCATGTTCCCCTCTCAATCAATTTTCGTGACCATTGGACCATCATCGCATTGAAGGATATCTCCTGTTGAGGGAGGAAATTGAGTTCCCGAAGCAAGTCAAACGTCGTTCTTTCCACTGCTTTCATGTCTACTTAAGCTTCCCGGATTGGGGGATTGATTGATTGGATACTATCGAGAATTTTCACTCCAAAACTAATCGGAGGAGTTCCGGGGACCTTAAAAAATCAATATTACAAAGAGCTCCAAACTAATACACCGTGACAAATTTATCTTAAACTAATTATAAAAAAAAACTCCAAACTAATATATCTGTGTGGTTTATGATTGGATACTTAAGTGTACCGGTGTGTGGTTTTTTATGCTATTAATCCAATTTAATGAAAACTAACGGAATGTGAGTTTATTATGAATGTATTATTTGAGATTTTTTATAGTTAAAAAATTAGTTTGAGGTAAATACATTAGAACTGTACCAATTTAGGATTTTTGGTGATAAAAAATTTCTTTTAAGGTCAATTTATTACATGTATACTAATTTATAGTTTTTTTTTTTTGTAATATTTACTCAAAAAAGAAAAAGAAAAAACGCCATCATACGCATGCCAAAAAGCAAAAGGTGAGGGGACAGCAAAAAGAGAATAAAAAAAGAGAGAAAAAGAAAACGTCATCCGCACATAAAAAGTTGCCAAAAATAAAAAAAGTTCGGCCTTCGTCGACTTCATCGGAGCTTGGTCAGAGATTGCTTGTAGACACCGATTCCGATCCACCGTTGAGCAAATTAGTTGCCCTTCGCTTGTCCCGATTCCGTTGTATGCGTTTTCGAGAAGCTTCAATCGTAGGCTCGAGCCCTTGTAGCACTTTTGATACCGGTGATAAACCAGGTGATTCCCAACTCTCCGCTCTATCCCGTTTCGATTTCAAACATCACTTGTTAGTTTCACTTGAGTCAGGTCATGAATTTGCCGTAAAAAAAGAAGAAGTTAAAATCCAATTCTTCAAATCATTACGATGAAGTGCCTCCAAGGCATGACTGAAAAATGATCCATGATTTCTTTCCGATAAAAAAATATGTCGAACTAAATTGATTGTCTTCTATTTTTTTGATTGGTTTTACTTTATTCCTATTCTAACACGTTTAGACTTTTGCTCTGTCTCCTTGCAGGGCATGGAAGTCGAAACGTGCTCTTAAAATTAAATTGTCCACACTCCAATCCCTTTGAGAAGTGAGGATTCAAACCCCCAACTTCTCTCTTCTCATATGAGGAGGGTGGTTATTGAGGCAAAACTGTAGTGGTTTCTTATTTTCAATTGATTTGTTAAGAATTTAGATATGATTATGCTCATAACAAGCAAACCCTATGAGTTGTATCCGAAGGTATGGAGAGGGATGGTTTTTATGTCAGCAACAGCAGCCCAAGTTCATAGGATTGCTCATCTTGTAGTGATTGAATAAAAAAGAAAGATATCAAATCGCGGATTTGAGATTTTCTCCTTACTTTATTATTGGCTTTAATAATATTTTATTCATCTATTAAATAGAGAAGTAATTCATAATCATCCTATTAGGATCGATCTAAACTAGCTCATTTATTATGTATGTAATTTAACAAGTCAATTATTAAACAACTTATTAAAAATACAAGATAGCCAATCGGAAATGTCATGAATTCCCCTACTCTTGGAGGATGTCCTTAGCATTGAGGAACATGTACTAGAGTGTATGTGTTATGGATGTATTTGTCGGGATTATTTTAAAACACAAGTAATTTTTCTTCTAAAATAAAACATAAAAATATTTTGAATTCGGAAATGGAAATGATTCAATGGAAAAACTGGTTAAGGGGTCATTATCAATATGATTTATCTTCGATTAGATGGTATCTATTAGTACCACACAAATGGTGAAATAGGCTTAAAATAGGGATAGTGCAAAATAAGATTTAAATAATACTATAGATATGACATTTTCTCATATAAATCGATTAATTATGAAAATAAGAAGGATTCACATATTTATGTATCACCATTACGTTTAAATAATAAACAAGAGATTTCTTATAATTACAACACGATATATAAAAAAAGTAAATTAATTAATATGCCAGGAGGTATTATCCCTATTAATTTAGAAGATGATGATATTCTAAATCTGGATAAATTTACAGATAGAAAATATTTTGATTGGAGAATTTTCGATTTTTGTCTTTAGATCTAAAAAAAGATAAACGTCAATTTTTTATTATGTTTTATCTTTTTGTGTGTTTTCATTCAATGCTTGGTATGGGGGTGAGGAAAAGGAATTGCCCAGACAGAACCGGCTGGTTATGGGTGGTTCCAAAGGCATTGGTTGGGTTCCTAGTTCCAAAAAATTAAAATTGATATTTTCGATACAGTTACTGATTTAATTTGTGAAACCATCCACTTAGACTGGATCAATCTTCTTCTTTTTTAAAAAAATTTCTTACAAACATGTGAAAACTAATAGCCCTAATTTATGTACTGTTAAAATAGCTTCTAATCATTGATTAGAATATGGTTCCAAAAGTTAAAGGCCATCGATGATATCAAATTCACTTCACTGCCTTGTGACGGATTTTGCGCGCAGTGGAAGGAGATGGTGCATGCTCACATCACATAAGCTTTCCCAGTATTTCCTTTTGGAGTCCAAAGGCAAGAAAAGACAGACAGAAGTCCTGCATCAGTAGTAATTATAGAAACAATGAGTCAAGACAAATTGACCTGCATATAGGGAGATAGAGTTAAAAAGGGTGTGCCCATTTTTTTCATATTGCTTGGAAGGTATAACGAGAGAATATAATAACAAATCAAAAGAAAAAAAAAGATAAAAAAGTAGAACAATACACGGGTTCCATGGCCCACTTGGAAATCGGATCGGTCCAATCAACAAAGAAAAAAGAAAAAAAGAACATGCACCAGTTCCATTGGTCCGAAAATCGGACTGAACTAGTCAATCCTGTCTGGTTTGATTCTAGGGATCATCAGTCTAGTTCCTAGTTTAAGAAACTGAATCAGTCCCTTTGGTTCCATTCTTGGTGCTTGGTGGGAACTAAGCCATCAAGGAACTGATCAGCCCTGGTTTTGCATATGTATTCCTATGACATCTCTGTGGAATCCACCCGTGAGGAAATGGCTGAAGTTAATAACTGGTGGTCAACCTGTTCAGATATTCATGTCTATTTGTTTCTCTAGTCCATGTTCTAAATAGCATTACCACCTTTACGATCCTGAAATATTGGGTGGCCGTTGGCTGGAAGTTGTAAATGATAGAGTTATATAGGTGGGTTTGGTTTAAACAAGTTATGAATCAATTTAACACCTATATTATTTTGGACCTTAACATTCTAAACCTATTTATGACTCATTTATTGAATAGAACTAACTCATATAACAACTCATGCCATCAAATACATGTTAAACTATAGATTTATGACCCATTTCAATAGGTCTAACTAGAAATGAGCACAATGGTGTTTAATTTAATGCTTTGATGTAGATTAAACTTTATTTCTTGAGCAAGATATGGAACATAACTCATGAATAGAGAGCTTAGCATGAAGAAGAAAAACATGAAGTTGTGAAAAGAATGAAATGAATTATTAGGGTTTGCTTTAGTGGCCATCTTTCCCACATGAGAAGGGGAAGGTGGGGGGTTGAAATCCTTACTTTCTCAGGGAGTTAGGGGGACTACGATTTAGTTTTAAGTATAGATTTCGCCTTCCACACTTTGTAAGAAGGTAATACACAAATCTAAAAGTGAGAGTTAGAGTAAGGGTAGAATATGATCGACAAAAGAAAAAGGAATGAAAGAAAAAGAAGCATGGAAATAGAAATAGAAAGAATAATAAGATAAAGAGGGAATGAGAAATAAGAAAATGAGATTTATAACAAAAAAAAAGGATTGATATGGTTTTCCCATGGGTTTCATTGTGATTTACTGAAAGTGGGCTTCAAATGAGCAAAGGCTCAATCGGGCTTTCGTGTTAGTGTAGTAGAAATGGGCCAAATTTGGTTATGGTAAAGCTGGACTCAGTGGGTGTAATTTTTGAAAATTGGCTTTGAGGGTTTTAAAACTAAGAGGGGACTTTATGTGAAAGCCTGATGATGTCCTTTGGCCCAGACCCGTGAAGTCATTTTATTCCATATTCAGCGCAAGCCTAAGGGCCGGCCCGAGTCCATTTTTCCAGAAAATAACAAAAAATAAAAGAATTTGGAAAATTAGTTATAAAATTAGGCCTTGATTAGGTTGTCAGATTTTTGTATTAAATTTAGCTTAGTTTCATTTAGAATTCATATAATTAGAAAAGTATTCCTTGACTTTTAGTGTACTTCATGCTTTTGCTTGATGGTTTAATGATTGATGTATTCGTTACCTATTAGATTTTGGATTCTTAGTTTAGTTGAAGATCACTTAGAATTAGTCTAGCTTATTAGCTTTATTGAATAAAATAGATTTAGTTAAAGTAAATATAATAAAAATAGTAGTTTTGAAACATCACTTAAAAATATCATAGTAAATAGCTTAGTTTAATTTGGGATTCACCTCAAATAATTGAATAGGTAATATAGAAGTTTTGTAACCTAGAAGAAACTTGAAGGGAACTAAATAAGTACCTAAAATCCTAAAGCCGGATTGGGACCCCAACTTAGGATGACAAAGTAGTTCCAATAATCCATGTTACTCATTTTAAAATAGGATAGTCTCTAAAGTCAAATTCATAAGGGCTGCTGTCCTGGAGCTTAATAACAAGGCCATGCCATATTTGAGAGTCCACGTATTTGAAAAATCTCACTTGATTGCTATTTCCACAAAAGCTAGAAGAACGAACCGATTTCTGGTGAGTCTCTTTTTGTCACTATCGAGAATGTTTGCTGATACCAAATTCAATGTCCTCGTTTGTCTCTGTGACTGGATGCTGAAGTGCAAGTCCTCCGATTAGAAACGCTCGCTCCGAGTTTCACTAGTTTTTCCACACCTTTTGCTTGCCCGGGGACTACTTCAGCGCCTTCTGTTTAACCTCGCTCTTTTGATCGAGAACGCGGCCCATAGGACCTCAAGGAATCCGTCCTTGCCACATTCCCCGTTGACGCTCTCAGCATATCCCGCGACTCCGAGGACGCTCTCCGTCTCTTCAATTGGTGCCTCATGGCCACAAGTCCAGTGCTAATGCGGGCAATTTCACACCTTTCGCTGCTGAGGTATAGCGTTTTGGACTCATTAGAGACCGTTTGATGGCTCGGCTGTCATCAACCGAATTTAACAGAGACATTCTTAAAACCAGGACCATTCGAGGGTAATATGCAGTCTGTGGAATTAGGGGCGAGCATGGTTCAAGGGTAGAATTGAGAATCAAAGATTTGGACTTATTGTGAATCGGACCGGTCAAAACCAGTCCGGTTCTAGGTGGTTCAGTTCCTGATTCCACTTTTATAGGAACCCCTAGTATCCGGTTGCCTTAGAAATTAAATTGAAACTAGGAACCTAAATAGAGAATCGGGAACTAGAATTGGATCGAGAATCAAAATTGGATAGAGAATCTAATGTAAAATCCCTAATTTTTCTCTTGAATTAGAATATAAAGTGATGTTTATATTTTTTATATTGTAATTTCCTTTATGTGTCAATGAGTGAATATTTTATTTAATTTATTATGTTTTTTTTAGATATAGATTGTCTTAATGAAGAGATTATCATTGGTAAATAGGGTTTATCAGTTGAAGTGGAATGAATATATGTAAAAGACATTCTAATAATTATTTTAGTTTAATTAATATTAATTTTAAATTTAAAACTATTATTAAGTGATTAATTATGATTGTTTTTTTTAAATGGTTAGAATTTGGAACAATTTATTATGGATGATTGAGATTTGAAGTTCTATAATTTAGGTTTTATGTTATGTGTTTTAAACCTTTTATTATTTATTTTATTTTACGTGTTCAGCTTTTTTAGATTGTTGCTATTGAAAAATGAGAAGTTTTCATTTTTGTTGTTGCGTTCACTTTCGTTTTGCTCAACTAAAAATGAAACAAGAAAAAAAAAACTATTAAACCCTAGAACATATGTCAAGGTAGGTTACAAGTTTCAGGGTCTGATGGATAGATTCTAGGTTCCATAAAACGATGAACCTATATCGATAGGTAGATTCCCTGGAACCTATAACAAACTTGGAACCATTTAACCCTACATGGGATAGAAACATCACCATGCTTTTCACAATGTGACAAGTCCTCGCCAAATTGCAGATTGGATAAATGGAATATAAGCACAATCAGACCATTAACATAGATTAGGGCCAAATGAGAAAGACTTCGAACAAGAATAATATAAGTGCCATAAATTTCGTATGATGTTCATTAGACCTATCAAAATGGGTCTTAAACCAATATATGACCCATATTGGTCACTCAATTTAAAAAAATCTAGTTTGAATGAGTTTAAATTTAAAGACTAAAATAAATGGGTCTTAAATGGATTGAGTTTAGAACCCATTAGGCTCATCCACTCTCTCTCTTCCCCTTTAGCTTATAAAAGTATTTGTAGAAAATCGATTTTTTCTTTTCTTTTCTTCTTTTTTTTTTCTTTTTTTCTTTTTCTTTTGTTCTTTCCTTCTTCTTCTTCTTATTTTTTTCCATTTCTTCTTCGTTCTTCTATCCGGCTAGCCATGCGATAGTTGGCCAAATGAGGGATTGGTAAGGCTAGAACCTTTTCGATTTGGCTAGCCTTAAGATCAAGGCTCAAGTCTTGTTGATCTAGTGAGCCTTGAGCTCGTCAGTTTGGCGAGGTCAAGACTTCGTTGACATCTAGTGAGCCTTGAGCTCATCAGCCCAAGGTGAACTCCAGCAAGCTCGAGTTCGCCAATCTAGGAGGAAAATCAAATTAGATTTTTTATACCAAATGGCGGAAAATATATTTTTTAATTTATTTTCAAATTTCAGGCATACACAAAAAATATTGTTATTTTAATTGAAAATGACTTCCAAATTTTTTTTTTCAAGAAGAAAAAGACCCTCAATTTTTTTAAAAAAAATATAAGTTGTCTACTAAGTTTGTATTATTTGAGAGTGTCTTAGCAATGCCATTTTTTTTAATCATAAGAAATTTTTTTTTCCTATTAGGTTAGATATGGAAGTGTTTTAGCAATATGGGTCGGGAAGAGCATGGCCCAGGTATGGGTCAAAAAATTTACATTACACGTAAATGGGTCATCAATGGGTTAAATGATCAATTTGGATTATATCATTTATGATTTGACCCATCTGTTTAATAGGTCTGGCGCTCACTTAAGTGTCAACTTTTTTTTCGATTACTTGAGTGCCATAATTGATTTGGGTGGCTCGAAAATCCAATGTAGCATTAATTTATTATAAATAGGCTGATATGGCTCTCAGGAAATAATCCATTCACAAACCTTGGGTTCAGTTCGTTAAAGTGGAGAAATGCTGGACGCATTCATAATCCTACGAACTCAAGAATGATTTCATGTTGACAGTATTTCTCATCATCTCTTGAAAGATATTCCCTTTATAATGTATGAGCTATTTGTAGAAGTCTGTTTGACACTCAAATCAACCCCACTGAAGCGGCCACAAATTATTAGATTGATCCCATGAGATGGTGATGTGTTATAGGCATATATGCTTGCGATCCCTAGTTGTTGAGGATTCGATATCAATTTGATAGAGAGTGCAATGGCGTCAATTTGAAACGGAGTTGAGATTCTAATTTCCCCTCTTTCTCTTCCTGTGATACCATGTGGCAAATCTGGTTCATGGATCAAACTGTTAGAGGATAGTAATATCACCTAGAGGGGTTAAATAGGTGATTTAACAAATCTTGACAAATTTAAAGTGGAAATAAAATAGTCAAGATCTAAGTCTAAACAATGACAATAGAAAGACGATGTTCACTAAAGTGCAAAGGTCAAAGTCTAAATAGAGATTAGCTGCATTTTACTTGTGTGCAAAAATCTATCAAAAGATCATCAACAAGAGTTTAGGGGAGAAGTGTACTATTAGTGCCTTAAATTGTGTACAAAGCTCATTTTAGTGCCATAATTTTTTGGCAATGCACTTAAGTGCCAAAATCAAAGAAAAATGATCACTTAAGTGCCATTGCTAATATGCTTAGCCGGAAATCCTAAGTGGTTTTTTTTTTTTAGCTGACATGGCTTGACTGAACACGTGGATGTTGAACAATGTCCTTTAACTAATTTTTCGCGGATCACTTAAGTATCAAATTTTTTGAAAAATGAAATTTTCAATGCCAAATTTTTGTTGATGCTGAAAAAATTATTTTTCAAAAAAGTTGGCACTGAAAAATTGTTTTTCAAAAAATTTGGCACTAAAAAAATCATTTTTCAAAAATCTTGACAAAAAATTTAATTAACAAAGCCATGTGTTAATTTGGCTGGAATATCTTGCCGAGGCTTTTAAGTAATCATTTTTCTTCAATTTTGGCACTTAAGTGCGTTGGTGAAAGGTTGTGGCACTAAAATGAGCGTCGTACACAAGTTAAAGTATTAATAGTGCACTTCTCCTAGAGTTTAGGGATAAAATAATTTACACACATAATTTATAATGGTTTGGCTTATGGCAAGCCTATGTCAACTCTTCTATGTTGACATTCTACCAATTGGATTTTACTAGATGATCTATAAGAGATTACAACTATGAGTGGTAATTCTCAATGTATGATATGACTCATTATCTCAATCACTCTTTTTAGTATCTCTCAAGGATTACACTTTATAGCTTGAGAAAGACAAGTGTGTAGGATTGAAGTTATCTCAGACTTTGGAATTTTTTATTTTGGACCTTGTCTTATATTTTTTATTTCACTTTATACTCCTCCACTTTCAATCTAGCCATTGAGTGATAAAATTTGAATCTTCATTGAATAGGTTACCCATACAACAAGGTTCTTGGTTTCCATTGGTAGAGATCTTTGTTTTTAGAAGGTAATTTGTCTCAAGATTGATTGCCAATTGTTTTAGATATCTTGTAGAACAAAGTTAGATGCAAAACGATCTTTAAAATTGAGAGTCAATCAAGTCTTTCTATATATGGATTTTGAGCCAAATCACTAGTTGTTGGAATATATACATGGTCTTCTTAGTTTGAATAAACTTATTGATCACATGATACTTTCTAGGTCTAAATACTTTCCAAGTCTATACAGATTCCGTATAGAGTATGAAGATGCCAAACATCTTAACAATATTCACATGCAAATTTTGTTGATATCCTCATATTACTCTAATGATATCCATGTCATACATTCATGAGGTCCATGAAGTAACATATTAAGCCATAATATTTGGACAGACTTAGACTTGAGTCTCAATAGGATCAAGATTGTTAGAGACTTCTCTTTCGAGAATATTTCTTGAATTAAAGATACTTCAGAGCAATTATCAAATTCACAAGATACTCATAGATGGTTTTGTTTTGTTTTGTTTTTGGTTTGAAATGTAAGTATCATTAAGACGATGTATAAGAGCTTAGGGGCATTCCCCAACATTGCATAGATAACTAAGAACACAAAAAAAATGGAGTTAGGGAGTCTCCATATAGTAGCCAAAATTATGTTTTTCTGGGAAGGTTTAAAATTTTTGTAAAATAATACTTGGCTTCTGACAAGCTTACAAATTTTAGCCACGATGATGGGGACATCATTTCACTTGTTTTGGAAATGTCTACAGTTACGTTTCATCCAAATACAATATATGGTTGCTAAAAAAGTTACTTTGAGAAGCCTTGCTGCCAAGTCCTTGCCTCTGGTAGCTTTGATTATTTATTAGATTTCATCATTCCATCTTCCTAAGTGACGGTGGAATCTGTACTGTGCAAAGATAATATGCCATATGCTTCATGTTCATGTGCACTGAAAGAATAGATGATCTCGATTTTCCAAATTAATCAAACAAAAATTGCAATGGATTGCTACTATAGGCATCCAACATGATATGATCTCTAGTATTGGGAGTTTATCTCTACAAACTAACCATCTGATAAAATTGTATTTGCTAACCCTACCTGTCCATATCAGTTGGTACCATCTCATAGTCGGTCCCACATTTCTTAGTTCATCGTATAACTCTTTGCAATAATATCTTTGTCTATATATGACTGGAGCTAAAGTTGACCTTAGTTTAAGAATACCGCGCTAACTCCATATCATGCTACCTTTAATTTCAAGCTGCATAATTGGAATGCTTCTACATTTGGTATTATGAACCCACTTACCCCATAAGGAAGATGATGGACAATTTATGAGGCTTTAGAGCATGAAGCCCAGTAAAACTTTGTTCCATAGATTTAGATTGAACAACCCTAGTCCTCCCTCCCTTTTTGGCAAGCAAACAATTTTCCAAGTAACTTTATGCGATCGATAGCCTTCCATATCTCCATTCCATAAGAATTGTCCAATCTTCTTCTCCAATTCATATATGGTTTGCTTTGGAAGTAAACATATTTGTATCCAATAAATACATATTTAGCCAACTCAAGACAACCAACATAGTTGATATGTTGCATGCCGCAACCTTCTATT
This sequence comes from Angophora floribunda, assembly GCA_014182895.1. NCBI lineage: Eukaryota > Viridiplantae > Streptophyta > Magnoliopsida > Myrtales > Myrtaceae > Angophora > Angophora floribunda. Next base: position 31,937,407 of record CM024709.1, on the reverse strand, counting down.
TTTTTGAAGATTTAATTGGTCAAACTTTTGCAATCTGCATGTGTGAGTTATCTAGTGACAAGAGGGACACCGGGGTATCTAATTGGAAGGGTGCCTATGGGAAAGGCATGTGATCCAATATAATACCCTTTTTTACCTCGGCCAATTCAAAGAAAATGATTTGGCATTTATCTAGGTTAAAATATAGTCCAATGAGATTTGCAAAATCATCAAGTGCTTTAATAAGGCAGATAACAGAATTGGCATCCCCATGAGCAAAAAGAAACAAATCATTGGCAAAGCATAGGTGAGTGATTTTCTTAGTTTTGCAACACCAATGATTAAGGGTGATCGGGTCTAGGGTGGGTAGGGTCTAAACCTGGATCCTATACCCGACCCTGTTATAACCGGTTCCTCTTTTTTGGACCATGTACCCTACCCTGTTTTTATTGGACCCTATTTTGGATCCAACCCTGTTTTTCTAGTCCGGGAATAGGGTCAACCCTATTTTCATTGGAACCTATTTTGTAACCGTTCAATATTCTATACGGCTTCGAATTTTACATTAATTAGCAAAAAAACAACAACGTAATTCTCCTAATATTGTAAGACAAAACAAAAATCTTAAGAATGCATAAGCATTAGCAACAAATATGGATCTAATATTGTCTCATTTCCACAAATACTTCTAATATGACCTAATGTGCTTACTTATATACATGCAACGAAGCTCTTATTAAGATGACATCTTTCTTGAGTTGGACTGAGAATAGTGCTACAATAGTTAATAGCATTTGTCTTGCGACTATAGTAATAGTTGAAAGTGAGAATATTAAAAAAGAAAAATAATTCATGAGGACAGTTCTTTTTAACAATTTTTTCAAAACAATTATCTCTTAACTTGATTTAGAGAGAATCTTTCATTTTTTAACATTTCTTCGAAGACAAAGAGACTCAAAAGTATTATACAGAGAGACGATTTTTTTTAACAGGGTAAAAATCGGTTCCAAAACCGGTCCGGTTTTGGGTGGGTATTTGCTTGGATCCTATTCCTGGACCGGTTGAAACCGGTTCCCAAAAATTGGAACCTGTACCCGGACTGGTTTAACCGGGAACCGGTTCTCGACCTTGTTTTTCGGGTGGTCCGATCCGAGTTTCGGGTAAACCCGGTCCAGTTGCACACCCCTACCAATGATACTTGAAAGAAGAAATAACCACTTTCTCAATGATAATTCTATCAAGAATCTCCATAACTAAGACAAACGATGAGCAGACCTTTGGAGTGTCAAAACTTTGCATGATAGGACATTTAAATGCCAAAAGTTTGTAAAGGTACACTTAAGTGCCAAGATTGAAGCAAAAATGTTAGTTAAGTGCCAATGGCAAGAAAATCCAGTTAAAATGCTGACGTGTCACTTTTCCGGTGAGTTAAGGTCGAAATGACATTATTTTGGATGTTGGCATAGCCAAATAAGCCTAAAACAACGTTGTTTTGAGCGCTAACCTGACTAGATCAGCATAAAACGATATTGTTTTCACATTGATTAGATTTTTATATAATTATTAATTAAATAATATTAAAAATGAAATTATTTTTTTTTTTTAAAAAAGGTAGAGGGAAGTGGCTCCCCTGCCTATGGCCGTCGCCCCATCACTGGTGGGGTAAGGGCTGACGACCCTCGCTGACCCACGCCTAGCTGTTGGCGACCCTCTCCGTCCATCGCCATTGCCCCACCAACAATGGGGCGGTAGCCTTAGGCGGGGGAGGCTCCCCCGCCTATGCTGTTGCTATTTTTTTATTTATTTTAAAATTTCATTTTTAATATTATTAAATTAATATTTATATTAAAAATCAAACTTTGGCAAAAACAACATCGTTTTGGTGAAGGTAAGTTGACATGGAATTTCGATGAGCCACGTAGATGTTAGAAATTGTTAAAATAAGCCACGTCGGATTTCCAGTGGCCTTTGCCAGAGTTGGCACTTAAGTAATCCAATTTTTTAAAAAAGTGACACTTAAGTGTACCTTTCGTAACTTTTGGCACTTAAGTGTTCCCTCGTGTCAAGTTTTGGCACTTAGGCTGTTCTTTTCCCCAAGACAAATAGATAAGGAGAGAGTGGATTGCCTTGTTGTAATCCGTTGGTGCCAGTAAAGTATCCAACGTGTTCACCATTAAGGTTTATCGAAAACCTTGATGTAGTTATGTATTGGGCTATTATATCAATCAAGTGTGGTGGCAAGTTAATAACTCTTAAGACCCCAAGTACCGCCTCTTATTTTACCATATCAAAACCTTTCATGAGGTCAATTTTTATTGCCACACATTTATCTTTGTCACCCTTATGGTAGTTGGGGTTAATTCCAAAAAAAACCCCAAACTTTAGGTCCAATCCCAAATATACCCCGAAATTTTTTTTGTCTCAAGAAAAACCTCAAACTTTAGGTTTAGTCCCAAATCTGCCCCAAACTTTTTTTTTGTCTAAAAAAAAACCCTAAACTTTAATTTTAGTCCCAAATCTACCATGAATTTTGTTTTGTCTAAAAAAATCTCAAATTGGTACACATATGACAAATTTACCCAAAATTATTTTTTTGACCACCAAAACAAATTACCATATATTATTTTCCATTAAATTTTATTGTCAAATTTTTAAATTAAATAACACGTTGTAATTAACGGGTATACTAATTTGGGGTTTTACCCTCCGTTTGTACTAAAAAAAATCACCAATTTTTGATATGTTCTCAAATATACCCCATGATTTAGTCCCAACTTAACATGACATTTCTACATAGATAATAAATACACATAAACAAGATGTCATAGAAAATTATTTTCAAAATAAAACCATTTTAGGACATAAAAAAATTAAGGATTACTAATATAGCTTTTGGACAGAGACTAACGAGAGCAAATTTAGGATTAGAGTAAAATTTGCTGATTTATTTTTGACAAAAAAAATTGGGATAGATTTGGGAATAGACTAAGAGTTTGGGGTTTTTTATGAGACAAAAGAAAAGTTTGGGGCAGATTTGGGACTAAATCTAAAGTTTGGGGTTTTTTCTGAGACAAAGAAAAGTTCGGGGCAGATTTGTGACTAAACCTAAAGTTTAGGGTTTTTCTTGAGACAAAAAAAAGTTCGGGATATATTTGGGACTGAACCTAAAGTTTGGGGTTTTTTTTTGGAATTGACCCATGGTAGTTGTGAAGGAGTTCCTAGCAAAGCAAAATATTCTCCTAGATCTGTCGATCCAAGATGAAAGCAGTTTGGTTGAGTCCAACAACTGAAGGAATGAAATAGTTGACTCTTTCTACAAGTAGCTTTGATATGATCTTATAAGGAAAATTGCAGCATGAGATGAGTTTGAAATCCGTCATGTGGGAAGGATTCAAGAACTTCAGCACAAGAGATATGAGAGTAGAATTTATAGTTTTAGCATCGTTCTTGAGGAGAAAAAGTCCATGATATCATCCTCTATGTCTTGTCCTATGATGGGTTAGGCTTTTTGGTAGAATAAATTGTTATATCCATCTAGACCCGGAGCTTTGAAATTGTTGATGCCTTTAAGAAGTCTAAGTATCTCAGTACATTAAAAGTTTAGTGTAGCCATGAGGTCACTTACATCTTTAGGGAATAAGGAGGCACATCGCTCATAAGGGATATCAATGTGTCCAAAGTTGCCAAGTATGTGCTGGTAATAGGATACAATTGTATCCCTAAGAGCGCTTTCATCTGTGATAATAGTTCCATTATCAAGTGAGAGTTGAGTAATTCTATTCTAAGCACTTCTACGCAACATGGAGGCAAAGAAAACCTTGTTGTTGTTGTCCCCCTCTTTAAGCCATAAATTTCGAGATTTTTGTTTTAGGAGAACTTCTTCATGTTTGCTAAGGGCAAGTAGTTGCTCTAGTTGCGCCTTCTCTTCTTCCCGCATACTCATATTGTAAGGGTCCAAAGCAAGAACTTGTTGTAATTGTTGTAGGCTCTTCCTAGCTATCTTGACCTTCAAACGCAAGTCACCAAATTGATATTTATTCAAGAGATTAAGTTGTTGTTTCAATGCTTTGAGTTTCTTTACCAGAATAAACATTTTCGATCCTCTAATATCCTGTTGCCATCAAGCATGGAATATCAGAAAAAAAATTGCAACTTTCAGTCCAAAAGTTGAAGAATTTGAAAGATGGCTTCCTTCTCTTAGTAATAGCATCAAGACATACCAAGCAAGGGGAATGATTCGAAACACCCGGCAGCAAAAATTCTATTGAATAATGAGAGAACCTATGTTGCCAATTTGCATTAATGAAGACCTTGTTAATCTTCCTCACTCTAAGATAATCATTGGACCTTTCATTTGTCCATGGGAAAAAAGGACCTCTGGAATGAGGCTCAATGAGTGCAAGCTCCTCAATTATAGAGTTTAACTCATCCATTCCACAAGTCCAATGGACATTAAATCCAATCCGTTCACTTGTATCTCTCGTTTTATTGAAATCACCCATTAGTAGCCAAGGCACACTTTCTGTATTACGGGCAAATAATGAGTTAATGTTCAGCCATAAAGATCTCCGTTCAACTTTAGTATTACATCCATAAATTGTAGATGGGAGAAATGGGTCATCTCCTGAATTCTCAACAAGGCAATGTATGACTTGGTCATAAACTTCCATTATAGTTAGGTTTATAATGGATGGTTTCCACAATACCCATATTCTATCGAGATTACTGCTCTAATAGTTATGAATACATTTCCAACCTTGAAACTTGTTTTTGATGACAAAGTTAGCATTTTCCTCTTTTTTTTATGTTCAATTAAAATAAGGATATGAGGATCTTGAGACAAAGCAAAATCTACAAGTTCTTTTTGTTTGGGGCTACTATTAAGGCCTCGTACATTTCAAGAGAGGAGATTCATTGGTCAAGAGGTTTAGCCGCACTCCTCGCATCCTCAAGTAAAGCAATGGGGCAGCTAGAGATGATAGGATAATCGCCCTCTCCTAATAATGCAAATCTATTCCTGAGAAAGTTGAAGAATTGGGAATAGCTGCACTTTTGTTGTGAGAGCCTTTCTTCTTACTTCCAACTTGCTTGACATCTATAGAGGATGACCCCAGCTTGGAAGTGGCAAAAACAGGAGTCTTTGGCTAAACAACTATGGAATTACCAGCCCCGGTAACAGGAACATTCGGTTGAGGAGCTGAGGAATTGACATTTGGCAACACTGTAGAGACTCTTTCAGATGGGATGGGAACAATAGAAGTAGCATTAACTGGTGTTCTCACCAATGGTTGGGTTTTAGGAACCCAAACTCCCTTGCTTTGTGTAGCACAATCCTTATGTCCAAAGCAGTTACATTTTTTGCATGTTAATTGTATCCAACTATAGTCAACAGTAATCCCAAAGGTTTCCTCATTCTCCATATCAAGTTCAAAATTTTCCGGGAATGAACTATCAAAATCCATGAGAATGCATATGCGAGCATAAGTTAGTTGACATTTTTCTTTTGTAGCCTTATCCATATACAAAGGTCTATCGATAAGGTTACCAAGAAAATTGCATACATAGCTTGAACCAGGTTTGGTCCAAAGAACATGAGGTACATTATAGAGAAGCACCCAAATTGGCACTGAAGTAATCCTTGCCCTTTCCAATTTGATTAAAGGATGCCATTTTTATAAAAACAACGGTTTGCCAGCTATGTCCCATATCACCACCTCCATAACTTCAACTAGCTTTTGAACTTTAGAGAATTGGAAAAAGAAAAATCCATCCTCCGTAGCCAAAACGTCTAAAAGGTTTTCTTTCCCCCATAGTTTTTCAACGATACCTCTCACCCAATAAAATGAGGTATTTGCAGTAAGGAAATAACCAACAAGACAATTCTTGAAATGTGCCTTCCCTTCTTCAATAATCTCAGGGGGAGGAGCACCGAATTTGTTAACAAGTTTGTTGGGCTGGATGAAATCTAATTTTGATGTTTGGGAGATCTTATCCATAGCAATGCTTTTCCAAGATGGACTTGTGCTTGTAGCAAGGATCGGTGAGGGTGGGATATAGCCACAAAAGTTTCCATCCATACTACTATTAGCTATAATACCAACTACCCCTAAGGCAACTTCCTTATTGAAAGTTCCAACTTTAGGCTCAACAACACAATCGGTGTTATAGCAGGAGGCAAAACCCCAGCTATATTAATACCCATTTCACAATCAGGATTGCTATAGCCAAGTCCTACATTGAAATCACAATTATGAACTATAGTAACACAATTGGAGGCTTGTTTAGGTGCGGCTATGTTCAAAATCTCGGCATCTTTCTCCTTTAGAGATTTAAATTGGGTGCTTTTAATCTCAGCCGAGGAAGTGTGGTTCTTTAACTTTTTGGAATCGAGGACTCCAAGACAATAGATTTGCCACTCCGAGTGTTAACCATTATTGCAAGAACACTATTATTCAAAGTGGTAGAGCGTCGATTCTGGCGAGGGGTGGCGTCTTGGTTGACGCGTTCAAGGGGCTAAACCATGGAACATACTCAAAGAGGCTATCCTTCTCTCAGGAATTTTGTCAAACACCTAAACTGCATTCTTGGCTTTGTAGATCGTGAACAAGTGAGAAACTCTTGCAAACCCCCAACAAACGTTCTCAGTTGTTCTAGGAATCCCCAACAATCCCCCAGAGACCTTTCTTTACGTCCATAAAAGGCTGGTCAAGCTTCTTGTACCTTGTGCCCTTATCTCAATTCTTGGAACTAGCCTCGGTGCGTGATGATGGAGATGGAAGAGCTATTATTTGCAAAAGGTGATCAGTGCAGGATGCTGAGGCACATAGGGTGGATACCCCAACACGGCTTGCTCGCCGCTCGCACCAAGGAAAAAGCCCGCTCACAAGGGAAGGAGGCATGATCCGCCGAAGAATGGCTTCTTTCGTCCGACCCACCTCTAGGAAGTCGCTAGAGTTCACAATCCAATGGACAGGGAGCTGGTGGAGCTCTTCGAGAGGGCCAAGAAGGCTGCCGATGCGGCGGCAAGTGACAGGGTGTTGTCGAATGGCCCCGAGGTTTCCCGGTGTGTGGACACCTTGAAGATGCTCAAGAGCTTCCCAATTGGTTTTGTTAACTACAAATCAATAGGGAAGTTTTCTCAACCCAAACCAAGGCTTGTTTCATGCATGAAGTGCCAATTTGACAACAAGAACAATCAATTGTAAGAATGCTATAAGAACAAACCAAGTGAGGACTCTTGCAAAGGGCGGCAATTTGAAATCTAGATGATGAGTGCACAAATTTGGGTAGGGGATCCTTGCCCTTCTAGAGCCCATTCCTTACTAAATTCACAAAAATTAAGTTTGAATTGGCATTCATACTTTGGGTTTAGGACTAATTAGATAATTTTCCGGGGAAAAGAGCTTGGGGCTTGTGAAAGAGTTGTTTCGAATGATCATCAATAGACTGTGCACACATGGTCATCTAGTAATTGAGTAATATAGATTGTGATATTGAGTAATCATCTGCCCCAAGCAAGAATGATTTACGTGTTAAAACTTTGTTTGTTTCACATAAAATAACTTTTAGGAAAAAGTATTTCAGATTTTTTGGCGTTTGGTTTATGTAAAATAAACTAGCCTAGGAAAACATTTTTCATCAATGGGAAAAATATCTTCACAAGTGCGGAAATGATTTCCTCTTTTTGAAAAGAGGAAATAATTTTTCTCCTCTTTCTTTCACCAAGACCAATTATGTTATCCTTGTCCTCCTTTTAATTATATTATTTTTTTATTATTTTTTTAAATTGAATTTTAAATAATATTTTATCTTATCTTTTTCCTCTTCTTTTAAAAATCGCCAATCACAAGACGGCCAAAGATAGGCCACAAGTGAGGGGCAAGCTCGCCAGTCTGTGGCGAGATCAGGTAAGGTCATGCCTCGCCCAAGGCTAGTATGATTTGTCTCATTGGAATCTTACGAGCTTGGCTTGGCTCACTAGAATTTGGCAAGCTTGAGCCTTCGACGACCATGGGTGAGCTCATCCCTTGCCTGTGGCCAATGGTCAACCATCACCACGGCTGATAAATGAAGGAAGAATGAAAAAGAAAAAGAAAAAAGAAAACATTAAAAAATAATGAAAAAATTCGAATATTTTGGTAATTTTCATTAGAAAAATCAAATCAGATTTTCCATATGAAATGGTAGAAAATATTTTCTAGTTCATTTTTAGGTTTCAACCAAGTACTGAAAAATATTATAATTTTCTTGAAAAATAACTTTCTGCGGAAATGTCATATTTTCTGTGAAATAAACGGAGTTTTAAGCCAAATTCAAAGTTCAATGCATTGAGTAAGATAACAATTGAACTGGTGGCTCAAAACTAAAGCATTGATGAAATTCACTCCGTTTTTGGCCGTCCTAAATCTTCGTGCGATTACTCCACGATTTGCAGGAAGTGACTCGGAGTACCACCCTCGACGATCGTCGCGGAGGAACATGACAATGAGCCGTGCAACACGACTTGCACGTACAAATTCATTGGCTCGTTACATAAGACAAGAATGAGGAGCAAGGGATAAGGCCAAAAGGTAAAGAGGCATTACGCTTTTACACAAAGTTATCCACAAAGAGACAACCCACCCGACTTTCAAGCTCCTTCAAAGGTCAAAAACAATATACATAGAATAAAGTAGGCATTAATCAGTAACAGTTCTTTACCCATTGGAAGAGAGTTTCAGCCAAAGAGCCATGATGTTTTGTTTAATCTTGGACGGTACACGACAATGCATCTTTACGCATGGTGGGAAAATGTAAGATCGTACAGATGAAGATTCAATTAATGCCCTATCCAATGATTTTTGCTCCAAGAACAAAACGGACAACTGGTGATTAAGATTCATTCTTCCCGTATCTACTTTGATCATTAGAATAATGAAGAGGGACCATCCTTAGGACTATATGTAGGTGGTCGAAACTCTAATTCTCCATTGAACCCAAGAGCATTTTGTTATCTTGAAAAGAAATAAGATGGTGATGAGCATGTTCAAAATTTGTCTATGCCTAATACTGATATTGCTTTCGCTTCCGAGCTCCTATGCACGAGCTTCCTACGATGTGATCCGAGGGAAGACACCTAGTAATGTGGTTCGAGCATTACGTGAAGACTATGGAAAGGGAGATAATGAGCAAGGCGGTCGTTACGAGTTTACGAGGGCCAGTCCTGAAGGTCCTGATCCACAGCATCACTGAATAAAACGATTGCCACCTTTTTTATATTTGCGGCTGGCGTCCAAGTGAGCATGAGATGACGCTCTTCTTTTTTATCGTCTGCTTTTGTTTTTTATGAGTTCCGAATCTTGCTAGTTCATTTTTCATAGTAAAGCCATAGAGGGTTTTAATGTTCATGGAGTTTGCGGGCATGGCATGGAAAAGTACTAAATGTAATGCAATTATCAAAATTGGACTTATAGTTGTGAAACATTAAATATTGATGCAATTGACTATGTTGGCACTTTGTTATCTTTAAGCTTTTAAATCTTGACAACTTGTAGAAGATCTAATGTAGTGGAGCCATAAGAGCTATGGTGATATCAAATAAGAACCAACACAAACATTACCGTTCTATGGTTTATCGTCCCCATTTAAAAGACGCATATTCAAAACCAGGACCACATGATGATAATATGAAGTCCATGGGATTGTAACGTCACCATGCTTCACATTGTGCCGACTCCTCATGCGTACTGGGTAAATAAAGAATAAGCACAACCAGACCATCAGCATATATTAGGGCCAAATGAGAAAAAGTATTAAAAACAGATGAAACAGCATCTTAAAGGTCCGCTTTCACATAACTGTCCTGCAATTTTACTTTAGATGTGTTAATCTTCTCCATATTTATCGACAGAAAAAGGTCATTATAGAGTATCATCGGTCGTTAATGTAGCATCCCCTAAGCATGAAGCCTCGATATGTGTAAGAAAATTATGTTAGGGACACTTCATGATACTTTCAAATTGGAAAGAAAATTAATGAAAAATTGGAGTTGGATGAACACTTGCCAAAAAAGCAACGTCAACATATTTTATTGTAGGGATAAATGGTGATCAAGACAGTATCGGTGCCACAAGTACTGTGTAGTGGTCACTTTGGTACCAATATTTTGCAAATGACTCTTTATGTGTCACAACGTTTAAGGAGCGATCGCTGGGAGAAGTATATTAAAAGTGCCAAAAATTATGTATGGTACTAATTTTGGTGTCAAATTTTTTTTTTTTTTAATCACTTAAGGGTCATTTTAAAAAAAATGATTGGTGCCAACTCTGATATCAAATGTTGGAAATTCGACGTGGTAATATTTTAATATTTTTCCCACTGAAATGGCTCATCAAAGGTCTGAATCAGCATAAGAAGCCTAAAACAATGTTGCTCAACAAGCTTCATTTGCTTGCGCAACCTGAAACCACATCGTTCAACAAGAAAAATCAATTTCTTGCTGAACAGTGGACAGAGAGGGGGCGCAAGGGGAAAAAGGGAGCATAACGAGAGCGAAAGGGAATTTCTCTCTCGCTTCTTGTCTAGGCAATTCATCAAAGCCACCTCAAAGTTCATTGTCAATGAAGCCAATTCGCTGAACAACTCGGCTGAAAATCAGAGGTTTGGTTGTATCTATTCTCGGCCACGCATGATAAGGAGTTTGAATCACGGTTGATGTCGCCTCCTTCATGGACAAGTCCCTTGAGGCGGTTTCTATAGTTGTTTTGTTCTAATCTACCCAACAATCGTGTTTGACAACTTTCCCTTTGTCAAAGAAAACGATGATGTGTCATGATTCAGCTACAATCTCTCCACCACTTGCTCATCAAGCAAGATCGATTCTTTCCAAAGAGGAGATCACGATTGTGTCCCTCATTAATTTTGTAACCCTAGCTTGTATTATATAAAGACACCACGCTGCATAGCCAAAGAAAGTAAAAATAAAAATAAAAATCGTATTACTGAAAAACAGAACACTTATTGGCAATTGCCACCCATTCTCATATTGTTAGTTTATTGTTTTCTTTTATATGGTATCAGAGCTATATCTTGCAAAAGCATAGATCATCTTCCCTAACGCATCTGCTAGCAATTAAACAATAAACAACCTAATCCGAAGTGTTAATAATCCAACAGACCTCATAGAAAATGCTATCCTTACCAAATCTCACATGGCATCAGAGTTAGAGGTGTTGAGTTCAAATCTTATAAGGTCCCATTTGTCTCATCAATTAAATTTCCATACTTAGTATTAGGCAAAAAAGACCAGACTAAGTATGAGAAGGAGTGTTGGAATATTTAAATAATAAATAACAAATCACGTCTTTATTGAATAGCTTAAGATTATAGAACAGTTGGCAATAGTCCCACCAAAATCACATGCTTTGTCAAAGGAAACAATGACATGTCCTCTCATCTCTCTTGCAGGAGGCTCATCTGGATCAATCATATGTCTTGTGGTTGGTATCAAATTAATCGGAGAGAATTACTTCATAGGAAAGGCACGCCTTCTCCCCTTTCTCCGGGCCAGTCGACTCCTGTCAATTGTAGATGGAACCGAACCGTGCCCTCCACACACTATCACTGAAATCAGTAAGAATGATGTCACCAAAAGTTTACCAAATCCAGCATATGAAACATGGTTTACTTGAGATCAAATTGCCTTGGGGTGGATTCTAAATTCCACAGCTGACAACATTGTTGCATAGCTCTCCAATTTAGGCTCTTCAGCAGTCGCGTGGTCCTTCTTGGCTCAATCATATATAGCACATAACAGTGCCCACGCCACACATCTTCGGATGCAACTTCAGACTCTTTGCAAGGGAAATCAAATAATCTCGGGATATCCACAACAAGCAGCCTTCCTTGTTGACCAACTTACCTCGATTGATGAGAACATTTCTTCACAAGAATATTAAACTCACCTGTTCAGGGGACTCGGAGCGGAATATCAAATTTTAGCAATGTCGATCTGTTGGGATTTCATGTATCATGTATAGGCAATTTAATATAAACGCAGCGGAAACAAGATGAAATATTTCTATACATGAATCTCCAAAGGCGTTGTTCGTGCGTTTTAATAAAAAATCTGGTTATAAGAAGGGAGTTGAACGAATTACCTCTCGAAGCCCGCTTTAAACAAATTGGTCCAAATGTTCTTCAATTCGAGCCCCACAAACGTCGGACCTCTAGTTCAGACACACCACCAATGGATATCGAACGAAGAGAGAACTTGCGGATAATCACCACTACGATTGTGCTAGCAACTTCGTGGAGATATTCCTTTGTATCCTTAGTATTATCAACCACAGCCCAAATGAGAGAGAAAAACCTTTCTTCTCTCTTTTTTCTTTTCGTTTTCATATGTTCGCGCAGAAAAACGAACACACACGCCTTTTATAGAACCGATCATGGGTAACCACCCACGATCGGTAACTACCCACGATCGACAACCACCCACGATCGACAACCGTCGCCGATCGTGGAACGACCAGCAACCGTTGCCGATCGTGTTGTTCATCCGCACGATCAGCAACGGTTGCTGATCGTGTCTTTCATGCGCACGATCAGCAACGGTTGCTGATCGTGCCTTGTATATGCGCACGATCAGCAACGGTTGCTGATCGTGCCTTGCATGCGCACGATCATCAACCGTTGCTGATTGTGAATTGCATGCAAATATCCTTTTTTTTTTAATTTAAAACACGCACATGAGTGCGTTGCATGTGGTCAGCAATTGTTGCTGACCGCATGCATAATTTAATTAATTAATCAATTCTTAAATTAAATAAAAAGGACATAAATCTTTGTGTGCGCATTTAGGGTACATTAACATGTATCTACTTTGGGCATGTGTGTGCATCATATGCACGTAGGCTCATGACTATAATACAAATTAAATTAAATCCCATTTAATTTAATTTCATGTCGACTCAATGTGACCGTAGTAATTGCAAACACGTTTGCAAAATTATATCTCTCTTGTTTTACGTTATCCCAATTGGTTATGGTGTGTGACATTCCTAGGTTCATCACTAAACTGGTAGTAAGACTTGTACTAACACATTAGTACTCCCAAAAGAATTAATTGTCCCGATTAATCTTTGGGTCCTACAAGCCATGATTGACATCTAGCAATATGTCATGGCTACCCAGATAGTGTGAATGCTTTAAGAATATAATGAACCTGTCAGTTTTGGCTACAGTGTAATTTAATCCCTTCGTCTTACTATGTCCCGATCAAACAAAGACCATGGAATATTTGTCAAGCCACCAATTCGATCATATGCACAATTCTAATTGACATGTATTTTATTTGAGACATAAATAATTTATTCTCGGTTACAATCCCGGCCGAGGATTTCAATACATTGTCACAATTAGATTGCATAGGACATCATTATAATACCTTGTATGTAACAAGGAGACAGATTCCATATTGCGTACACGTGCAACTTCGTATATGAATAAACTATGACCATCAGGTATAAAGACGAATCAACGACCCGGCATTATGTGCACCCGTGAACCATAGTTGTTCGATACACAAGTTAACACTGTACCTTAGGTCTAAGGATTATTTACACAAGACCAAAGCATGAACAATTAGACATTGACCGTGCTAAAAGCTTCCATGTTGCTAATCGTTCTATATACGTCACGTTCAGTGAATTTGTCTAATACAAACACCTGTGTTTTAACTCAGGTATCATAATACCTAATGACTTGCAACTCATCATTCCCTTAAGTATCCAATACTTAATGGTGAAGTTAAGAACACACCGGTCTCAACAGGATTATAAATATCCACTCAATAATCTATTGACCAGGAACAGTTTAAAGATTCAGTCTAACTATGAACCCGTCACAATATTCTTGACGTCTCAAGAATAGGTCTAGTTACAACTGATCTTATGGAATCATTCATAAAATAATTGGACAAATGAATGAATACGTCATTGCCATTAATTAAATAATAATGATGATAGTACAACTGAAATCCCTAATATGTAACTATTACATAGTAGCTTTAGGGCATACATCCAACACGATCTTCGTTCAAAGTCAGTACTAATCCCTTACATGCGAGTCTCTACACGGGCTGCTCTTGGCTCATGAGGCACGACTTGATCTGTTTGAGCCTATCACCTCTCCTCCAGCAGTGTTCATGATGCGGAGAGCACACCAAGCACCTCAATAGCTCCCTTCTCGGGTGGACAGGTTAACACAGCTTGGGCAACAATTTCTGCAAAGTGGGCAGTACTTTGGCCTACGAAATTCAGCCACAAATTACTCATCGAATGTAGGCAATTACAGAAATCAAAGGAGAGGCAGCGTTCAATGTCAACTCTGCAATCGCTTTGGCCATCGAGCCACTTTGCCGTGATCGTGGGCCTCCACCACAATTAGTTTGGTCTTTTTTGCCTAATACTAAGCATGGAAATTTAATTGAGAAGACAAATGAGACCTTATAAGATTTGAACTCAATACCTCAAACTCTGATGCCATGTGAGATTTGGTAAGGACAGCATTTTTTATGAGGTCTGTTGGATTAGCAACACTTGGGATTAGGTTGTTTATTGTTTAATTGCTAGCAAATGCGTTTGGGAAGGTGGTTTATGCTTTCGCAAGATATAGCTCTGATACCATATAAAAGAAAACAATAAACTAACAAGATGAGAATAGGTGGTGATTGCCAATAAGTGTTTTGTTTTTTAGCAATACAATTTTATTTTTTTTACGTTCTTCAGCTATGTAGCGTGGTGTCTTTATAAATACAAGCTAGGGTTACAGAATTAATGAGGGACACAACCGTGATCTCTTTTCTTTGGAAAGAATCGATCTTGCTTGATGAGCAAGTGGTGGAGAGATTGTAGCTGAGTCGTGACACATCATCGTTTTCTTTGACAAAGGGAAAGTTGTCAAATGCGATTGTTGGGTAGATCAGAACAAAACAACACTAGAAACCGCCTCGAGGGACTTGTCCAAGAAGGAGGTGACACCAACTGTGATTCGAACTCCTTATCGTGCGTGGCCGAGAATAGATATGACCAAACCTCTGATTTGCAGCCGAGGCAATAAGCCACTTCCTCCTCCTTTGCTCGACTGGTTCACTGCTGCTATTGCTACTATATTTCTACCCTGCTGCCGGCATGTTGACGGCCACCCTAGCCCCTATAGCTCCGTCGTCTCACTGACACGATGTCAGGACCACCGACGAGTCACCACCTAGCCACCCCAAACCCGAGCCGCTGCTGCCTTCCCATCTTTCTTCTTCCTCTCGGTTCTAGTTTGAACCCTAGCTAGCAGCTTGGATGCTGGAGAGTTGGCTGCTCGTTCAGGATCGTTGGACTGCCACCAGCCAGTTTAGCCATTGCCCGTCCTCCGCCCTTGCCAACCGCACTCTTCTCTCCCTCTCTCCGTTTTGGTTTGGGCCGAGATGGCCACTATCACCGTTAGCCACCGCTCACTGCCATTCATCGCCCTTGTGCCGCTGCCAGCTTGCCTCAGCTACCTTCACCATCGTCCCTTCGCCCCTGTCACCGTTGGGAGCCAGCCGACCGCCCAGCCAAGCCAGTTGCCAAACCCGAGCTATTGCACTACTTCTCTCCCTCTTGGTTCTGTTTTATTGTCACTGGAGCCACCCTGCCTGATTGTTGAAGTCGCTGGCCACTGTCTAGAGCTACCGGACTGCCCACCAGCTAACCCCGTGCCGCCTCAGCTGCTGGTTCCTCCATTTCTCAGCTTCTTGCTGCGTGAACAACCGCCCTCAGCCGAGATCTAGTCTCATGCCGCATCGTCTTGATGCATCGGAGGTTCTCGAGCGCTCCCTTGTCACTATCGTTGCGCCTGTGTCGTCGAAATCGTCACCGGGTGAGTTTACGCTATAATCATTTGATTAGTCCGTTAAACTTGCTTATGAGTATTTTAAATTATAGTTAATTATGGTTAGGAGGTGGATTAAGGCTAATTATGATTAAGAGGGTTGTTAAGAAATTAGACTATGGTTAGGTTAATTAACCAAGGTTGGGTTAATTAACTAAAGGTGGAAGCATGGTTAGGTTAGTTAACTATTGTTAATTCTGATTAAATTATTAATCATACTTAGTACTAATTAACGGTGGTCAATTAGGGTAATCGAGAATTATTGGGATATTTTGGACTAGCATTATTTTATTAAAAAGGAATAAATTTTTAATTATTATTTATTAAATTCGAAATTATTACTATTATTTTAAATAATAATTAATTATAATTTAATTATGAATAGCGTTGTTTATTTATAATTAAATTATGAGATTTATTTAATGTGTCTGTAAGTATTAAAGCATGTTGAATCATTGCTTGGATTAATGTTGAATTAATTGTGTGATTGATTGAGATTATTGAGTGCTTGACTATTATGATTAATTATGCCTTGACATATGCATACTGTTGGATGAGCTATAAAAAGGCAAAACCCTAAGGTGTCAGGCGTATATATGTCAAGTTTTGCAAGAAAAATGAGAATGATAAATTTAAATGATAAGGCATAAAAGCTAGATTGGTTTTGAAATAAAATGTGATAACGAATGATTCTTTCCCACAATTTTTACATGAGAAATGTGCAGTAGACTTTTATGTTGAGCATGTACCACATCTACATTGGTTAATGCATGGAATCATTCATTGGGTGTGCCCATGTGATCACATAAGAAAAACCACTATCCCGACGGGTGTTCGAATGCGAGTCGTGGTAGAGACCGGACCTATGCTCTTTCGGGAATGTCGTCTAGGTGGAAGATCCAAATGTAGCTGTGCTCGATGGGGTGGGATGGTGCCTGGCAAAGCTAGATATTGATGGGAATTCGGTATAGTATGAATACAGGGGGTGCATAAGAGACATGTTGACATTGTGTTTTGATTGTGCTAGTGCTTGTTGCACTGTTTATGATATGCCTGAGTTGGTACCGTGTGGGGTGTTGTAATGGCTAGATGAGATCGCCTAGGACATGACTTGATTGTGATTGATTAATGCAGTGCCGAGGGTGTTGGATGCATTTATTGTGGCACGCATGTACATTTACCGTGTAGCGTATGGTATGACCGGATAAGGTTGCTTGTGAATTGCTACTTGTTGATGTTGTTCATGGGGTTACTCAATAGATCAAGTCATTGACTAAAGCATAGTGTTGTTTTGCCATTGACTTGCTTGAGGAATCTAACCATGCCATAGGTACCCCAAGGTAAATAGGTACCCTAACTGGGGCTTAAAGCAAGAATTCACTGAGATTATATCTCATGGTTATTATTTAACCATTTTTAGGTTCATGGTCTGGAGAATCGGCAGGTGGTGTGGTTCATTGCTATGTTTTGGAAAAAGTAGATTAACCTTGGAAGTTGCCCGTTATAAGGGCTTGTATATGTAGACTTCCTAGGATTAATCAGAAGATGAAAAAATGGTATTGTTGATTGTGTTTTTGCTTGACTTTCCTAGCTATCCTAATTTTTATCTTGTAAGGGGATTAGTTATTGCTTCTATATGCATTTAATTGAAAGATAAAAAAAATGGTTGGCGACGCGTCCTCAAATATCGCACTCAAATGACCACAAGTGAAAAGGGGATCATCGCATGCTTGAAGGTCGGGGGGTGACATCACTTCTTTCCATAGAGAAGAGATCACGATTGTGTCCCTCATTAATTTTATAACCCTAGCTTGTATTATATAAAGACACCACACTACATAGTTGAAGAATGTAACAAAAAATTCTATTACTGAAAATCAAAACACTTATTGGCAATTACCACCCATTATCATCTTCTTAGTTTATTGTTTTCTTTTACACCCTTCACAAAGGTACACCCAAGCTCCTCTGATTTCCCTCGTTTTGTCGGATCGGTAGACCAAGGCTCACCTTCCCTTGTTGGCACGCATTCTGGACTTGCTCATACCTTTCTTAGTGTACTGCTAATGTTGTTTTCTAGTTACGGTTGATTTTGGTCTGAGTTTGCACCTCGAATGCTTTATGGTTCTCCCCTTGGCTATTGTACCATAATGTACATGTAATAATATCCATGTAATTTAATGAAAATATGCTTAGGCTTATATAAATCAAATTGCATATCCTATTAAATTAGTCCATGATTCTCTTGCTTGTTATTAGAATTAGGTCATATATAGATTGTATTTAAATAATTCATGTCACATGTGTTAGTTTAAACTTGAATTCATATAAATATATCTTAGATTAAAATTACATTCATTTTAAAAAAATCCCAAAAAGAATTATTTATGATTGCATTTAGAAATTATACATACAAATTTTTTAATAGTTAAACCAACAAAATCTCAAACAATAACCACTATGACACAAATATTGTGAACTTTTTTTGGGTCATTAGAAATCTTAAACTTGTCCATTATGACACAAATATCCCAATTTTTTTTTATTATTATAAAAAATGCTGAACTTATACCAATGTGACAAATATATCATGGATGGAACTAAAATAGATAGTATATATTTCACAGATGTATACATTTGGGTTTTTCATGACATAAAAAATTGGAAGTATTTGTGTGACAATGAAAACAAGTTTAAGGTTTGACAAAAAAAAAGTTTAGGATTTTTAGTGACAAAAAAAATTAGGGTATTTATATTACAATGGGCATAGCTTTTGGTTTTTTTGTGGTATTTCCTTTTTTTAATTAATATCTTGCAAATTGTCATGCCCTACCTCTCGAGCACGTGACAACCCCTATTCTCTTTAGTCAAATAAATGGACTCGTCGTTGACCATTTTTTTTATTCTTCAATTAAACACATGCGAAAACGAACCAATAAACACCTAGTCAATAATAATAGCAAGGATAGCAGAATGACATATCAATGATTGCAAAAGTATCGCCTTTTTATTTATGAACATGATTAACCTTGAGAAAAACTATACAAGTCTTGTTCACTAGCAATTTCCAATGTTGGCCGACAAAATATACCAGGGCCAGCTTAATCTACTTCCATGCCAAAAAGGAGGGTTAGTGAAAATAAGTGTAAGCATTGGATGCCTATACATACTCCTTCAAGTCAGACTCCTCAAACGAGGGATCCTCTATGGCGCCATCAAGGGCATTGACATCCATAGGATCCTAGACCTCAGTGCCTAGAACCGCCATCTAGTGAGCCATCAAAGCCGCTGAGTGGCCTAAAGGAGCTCTCCCTTTTCTTGACAAATTAGGCCTTAAACACATGGGGTACCTACATCTCCAGCCCCTCACCCACTTAGATGATGGAGACATAGTGCTTTTATACAAAATCACGACCAAAGACAAGGCGCATAGTGATTACAGCATCTTGGTCCAAAGGAACCTCAAATTGAGCTAGGTGGTGTGCCATACTAAGGCTCGAAAAATAGTTAACAATAACAAATGAGATATAGCTCAGTAACATAAAGTTCTAAGCTTCAGTTAGGATAATAGCTAATCTTGAGTGCAACCTAATCAGACAACTTATTATCACTGATAGATCCATAGCAAAGTGACCCTTTATGTGCCTTAGCTATTAACATGAGTGGGCTCTATTCCTCAACAATTAATAAACACCATCTAATACGCCTATAGACATTCTTACCTTACCTTGCAATATACAACCTGTATGATACAATTTATCAAGTGTCATAATCAATGCAACAAGTATAGTTTATAATCAGAATACATAACATACTCTCCCATGCATAATGTATTCATGTGTGTTTTAATTATTACGTTATTTTTCAATTTGAGAAAAACAAAGAAAATTAGTAGAAAAGTTAGAATATCTATTTTTTGATGGGCCAACCACCTTTGTCATAAGCAAGCCCCTACACGATAGTTGTGATGTCCTGAATTTCGACCAATTTCCGAATATATGAAATTGTTGTTTGATCAATGCGCTGTTAGATACAATTACTCTAAACTAGCCATTTATAAGTTAACTAACTATTCAGAAAGGCAATTAAGGATCGGTACGTATACACCTAGTGAATTTAATTAGTAATAGACCGCTCGACTATAAGGATCAAAGATGGACGATACCACACTATTACAAACCAATTAATGAACAAAAATAAATCGATTTGATAGAAGTATGTGGTCAGATTATGGATGATTTCGCATTACTATGATACTAACTACGAATGATGGTAAACTAATTTCTCTTGGTTTTGTACTCAAAGTGAGCAATTGAACTCTCACGATTATATGATAACCGATGGTTGCCCATGATTCGAAAAGGTACAAATGTGGATTCAAAAGTTATCAATCATGGGTCAAAAGCGTGAAAGCTCCTAAATGTCGCTCGATAGTTTGGGTCGTACTAAAGTCATAATTAATCGATTTTAATCATGAATTTCAATTTATTTTGAGTATTAAACTTTCAAAGATTTCAGGATTGAACTATTGGATGCCACCTAATTAATCCTCATATTTATCGATAAGCTCAAAAAATTTGGAAAATGGTTTAATGGGCCGAGATTTGGATTAAAAAAGGAGTCGGGATGATCGAAGGCCCAATAAGCCTCACACCCAATAGGGTTTGGCCATGTGGGCCTAATCCAAGCCCACTAAGCCCAAGTGGACCCAATCAAGCCTAATAGTTAATCAAGTCAATTTCCATTAATTTGAGCCCAAACCAGATTTATTCAAGCCGATATAAAATTCTAGCCCATTTAAGTGTATAATATTCTATACTATACTTTGTGAAATGACCATTTTGCTCTTCTTTCTTGCCATTAATGAGAAGTGACAAAAGAAAGAGAAAGTCAAAGATTATGATGGCTTGAAAACTTGGACAAGAAGTTGGCTTAAGAGAGAAATATATATCTCCCCTCTCTCTCTTGGACGTTTACCTTTCCAACCTCCCTCTCATTTTTCTTCTCTCTATTTTCCTCTTCTCTTCTTGTTTTTCTTCCCTCGGCCGAGCCAAACCCCCCATTGGAATCGCCGCTTGCTGCCAATGTCTACCGCCATGCCTCGCCACTACACCACCGTGCCTCAATTGCCGTCCATTTGTGGTTATCTCCGTCACTTGCTATCCGCTCGTGCCACTTGCCCCCGCTTTTCTTCCCTCGGCCGAGCCAAACCCCCCATTGGAATCGCCGCTTGCTGCCAATGTCTACCGCCATGCCTCGCCACTACACCACCGTGCCACAATTGCCGTCCATTTGTGGTTATCTCCGTCACTTGCTATCCGCTCGTGCCACTTGCCCCCGCTACGGAGCCAGCATCGCCGAGACCTAATTTGATTGTCACCCCTTTGATGCTTCCGGACCTAGCCATGCGTCGCTTGTGCTGTCGCCATTGTCCACCCGTCGTCGGAATCCTTTGATGAGGGTGTTAAACTTGATTAGGGGTAGTTTAGGTTATAGATAATCTTAATTATATGGATACCCACGATTAGGGGTGATTTAATTATATTTAACCTTGATTAATATTAATTAATTAGGTTTAGCCGATTAGTTTTCGTGATAAGTGATAGGCGAAAATGATAGGTTATCGCGATAAGTGATAGGTCAGGAGTGATAGGGTATCAAGAATTGATAATTGGATAATGATAGCCTATCGAAGAAAAAGTAATAAGCAATTGTTGAAGGGGCAATAAGCTATTGGAACTTAAACAATAAGCTATTACTAAAGGGGGTGATAAGCTATCAGATTTTTAATGATAAGCTATCACTATTTACATGATATGTTACTGGGGAAAGTCGATAAATTATCGTAATAGGGCAATAAGTAGAGAATATATGCATTTTCTACTTGACTTATATGTTGAATTATACACATTCAATGTTGCTTGAGACATTCTTTGTCATGAAAAATACTTGCCCAATGTGAAACCTTTATTATTAATTTTTAAAGGGACTTTTATGGACATATAATGGTTAAATTCCAAGGTGTCGGGTTTATATGTCATGTTTTATGAGCTAAAGTGGGTAAGGATATTCTAAAATGAAAGCATGCAAAGTTTGACAGTTTAATAATAAATATGTGATTACTTGCGATTATTTTATTGCATTTTTATCCAAAAAGTTGCAGTAGTTTATTATTACGAGTCCATACCACGTTTGCATCAGCTAAGTGAGAAAAAAATACAATTGGTATGAGTGGTTGGTGTGTTCGTGTGATCATGTGAATGAAAACCGTCACCAATGAATTTCGGATACCTGATGAATTTTGGGTCTACCATTATCCGATAGATTTCGGGTTAGCCATAACCCTGATGGATTTTGGAAAGTGATAATATACCTAATGAATTTCTGATGTACCTTGAATGGTAGTGGGAGTAACTCCGATGGATTTCGAATATTTGATAAATTGCATATGTGCCTTGAATAGTAGTAATAATAACCTCAATGGATTTTGGGCACAGCCCTAAGTGATCCTAATAATTGAGATATGTATGGATGCTTTGTGTATGGAATTGATAATTATTGTGGTCCCAAATTATTAATACATTTGTTGTATGACGGTTGTAGGCATAACCTCATGTGTAAATTGATCAAGTGAATTTTGATGTGCTAAGGTGAGGTGAGAATGCTTGCGTAAATACATTGTGCATGAGAATTATCAAAAGAATTCTGATCATGCTTGAGTTTGGTTATAAAATTATGGCACGTATAATTTATTGTATGCAATGCATTTGCTGATGTGAGGTAAGGATGCCTGTAGGTTTATTCGATGGTCTGGTTTGTTATTATAGGACTAAAATGCTTGTTCAAGTTTATAGTGAAGGTAAAGCAAGGGTTGTTTTGCTATTGATTTGCTATTGATATAGCGTGACATGATTAGGTTGCACCTAAGGTGAATTATCTTCCTAAACAAGGCTTAGGTTAACACAACTTATTGAGATTTATATCTCACCCGTCATTATTTAATCATTTTTAGGCTAGTAATATGGAGAATCGACAGGTGTGGTTTGAGGTTCCTAGGACTTGAGGTGACATCGAACTAGGTTTTAGGATTAGCATTTGATGGGCGATATGCATCACTATTGGCTGGCCCTTGCATTAGAGGAGCTTATTTGACCCTAACCATGCTAGTTTTGTTGGTATAATAAGAAATTGCCCATTATAAGGGCTTATACATGTAAACGTTTTAGTATTAACTAGTAAATAAACAAAAGTAGTACTTTTAGAAATGTTTGTTGTTCTATGGTTGGGATTGACTGGGTGATTATTTATTACTTCCGCTACGTTTAATCTCAAGATAAAAAGAATGGTCTGTGATGCATCTTAGGACATCGCATTCAAATGACCACAAAAGATTAAAGGTTGTCACGTGCTCTAGAGTTAGGATATGGTAATAGTGGTGTCACCACTTGCTACCACTACATGAGGATCTATGGGGTGATAGGTAACGCAAGATGCCACCAACATGCAAAGGCTTTTAAACCCTTGCCCATACCCTCGCCTAGTCCCCACAAGGATTGTGGGCCTTGGCTTGTGTTTAGCGAGGGTTGTGAGACCTCAACAAGGCCCAAGCAAGGGGCGGCGGCACTGTCCCATTCTACTGATTAATTAATGGATATCCTTTATTTTTTAGCTTTTTATTTATTTATTTATTTTTTCTTTGGTTTTTTCCTCTCTTGTGGGTTCCCTTGGTGCCAAATCATTGTTTCTGAGATTGAAAAATGTTGCATCAGCTTTTTCCATATTTTAAATTAGAAGGGTTAACGGAAATACTTGATTACACTTTTTGATAAAGTTTTAGAAATTAACTATACAAATTGCAAAATTTTAGAAATGGGCCAAAACACTTTTGATTGTATTTTCGTTATCAATTCTAGAAATTTGATATTTATTGCCTAGTTTCTTTGTCTTAATGGCTCATCATGACCAAATTTACTTTATTTTATTATATTTGTTGTGATGAACCAACTACAATGGCAAATCATCAATAATTTGCCAAATCTTGTCGTTACTTCTTCAATAATGTAACATCTGGGGTTAAAATACTAAGAGTGCCATAACTTTCGTATGGCGCTCACTTTAGTGCAAAACTTTTTTTTTGCTCACTTGAATGCAACAAGTTTAAAAAATGTTTACTTGAGTGCCACTTCCAATGTGGCCACTGGAAAAGCTGACGTGGCCACTGAAAAAGCTGACTTGGCCACTGAAAAAGCTGACTTGGCCACCAGAAAAGTTGACGTGATCGCCGGTGAATAATATTTTAATATATTTTCATATAATTGTTAATTTTTTGGAATTTTGTCAATTATTTTGCTTTTTTTTTTCTTTAAGGCCGGTGACCCTCGCCTTAGGCCATGAAAGCCTAGGGCAGGGCAGTCAGAGCTTTGCCGGCCGGCGAAGCTTTGCCAGCCGTTGGTGGTGAGGGTCTCACCGGCCTACCTAGATCTGCCTCTAGGATGGCTAGCGTGGCTGGTGAGGTGAATCTGCACAATATCAACAAGTAATAAAGTGATGAGTGAGTATCCTACCCAAAAGTGATCAATTCAAAAATCTAGCTAACCAAATCGGAGTAAAAAGAAACTAAACCAATTAAAATACTAAAATGAAAATGTCAAAACTTAAAGAATTAAAAGCTAGAAAATTAATGGATCACAAAGCTGGCATCCAACTTCACTTAACCATTCATAATTAATTTTCTTAACTTTTCATGCAACAAATTAATTTCCAATTGTTTAATTTATGGTTCAATATTACTAATGCGCATATACACAATCCTCACCTGGTATCATGCATACATAAAAAATCATTCAAAAGTTGGCCAGACTTCTAAAAGCATTAAGATTATGATAAAGAATGACACAATCAAAAGAATTCTATTGCATGAAAGTCTTTGAAAATTAATCAATCATGATTAAGATCCATTGTAGCTCTAACAAAAGAAATTTAGAACATAGTAAAAATTAAACTGACAAGAATTAAAGAAAACATAGTACTAAATAAAAACAAATTCACCGAATTGAGAAACAAGGAGCTTCAGGTTTGTCTCCTCCTTCTCTCCTTGATAGCACCAACTCCACTAAAATTGAAGAACAAAATCTAACTAAGAAAACTCAAATTGTTCTGCAAAGATGGTGGCTCCCAGGACTCTTCTTCTGCGGCATAAGAGCAGTTTATATAGCCTCTAAAAATCTGCCCTAGGTCGACTGCTACTAGGATTTAGAAAAGATTCCTCCTTGGCGAGACCCTCTCCAGCCGCGAGCGAGGCCGTGACGACCTTTGCCAACGGCCGGTAGAGCTTTGATGGCCCCGCCTTGAGCCTTCTTGGCCCAGGGCGAGGGTTCTGCGGCCAACGAGGGTCACCAATGACTCACTTGCCCTAAAGAAAAAAAAATCAAAAAAATTCCAAAAAAAGGAGAAATGATGTCTTTTTGCACGAAAAATCCATGTTGACCGACGAGGGTTACCACTAGAAACCAAGTCCACGTCGAAAATTATTAAAAAAAGAAGAGGAAAATCATTAAAAAATTCCACATATGCATTTTGGCTGGAAGTGACACTTACCTAAATGATTTTACTCCGATTTGGCACTCAAGTGAACAAAAAAAAAGTTTTGGCACCAAAGTGAGCGTCGTATGAAAGTTATGGCACTCCTAGTGTTTTAAACCCCGTAACATCCATAATTTGGTACCATGGGAAAAAGGGCTATGGAATCGGTGTATCAATAGTAGAGATTCACTTGGCATGAAGGCATTGTGCCTTGTCACGTGTCCGTGGACGAAGGTATCATGCCTTACACCGTGCCTTTCATCGTGCCATGGATTGGTTGCTCGACCATAAAGGTTGGTCGTGAAATGGTTACGCACTACCATAGAGCCAGGGGCGATCATTAATTGATTTTGCATGGACGTACACTAGTCATGGATGATTATGCTTGAGTACCTACTGACCATAAATGACCTTGAATTGATCTTGTTCAATTGTGTGTTGGCCGTGAATGGATCGATTCCATGCAAGCACATGACAATTGATGGTCGATCATGGATCATGTACAACAAGTCATGAATAGGCCAAGACTAGGCCATAAGCTAGCTAGATCCAAGCCCATGCCAAGCGTGGAGTAGATTAGGCTAGGCTAAGGCCCGGCCAAGTACTAAGCACAGAGTTGGCCCGGGCTTGGCTAGCCTAGTTGGTGTGCCCATCAGGGATGGTCTCGAAGCTAATCGCGGGGCCCATCCGACAAGCTTTGAGTTGGCCAACCCGAGAATAATAGGCAGTGACTAGCCTTACTTGCGCACAAAATGGCCATCCACCTTAACCCGTTAGGCATACTAGACTATGATAAACCTAAAAATCTCTCACTCATTGATGTTAACACTTCTTTCAATCTTATTCTTATGTTTTCCTTAATAGTTTTAGAAGCTAGCCCATTACATAAGATTCTAGAACCTTCTCTCTTTTAAATAACTTGAGGAATAAGTTTAGCTTAATGATGACAAGTCTTTAATGAGGGAGGTGTGTCATGCACTTATGTGTCACCTATTGGACATAACCATCATTAGGACTATATTGAAATTTGGAGAGCAAGCTTATCTAAGGCTCATGATTAAACATTTAATGCAAGAACTTTAGTCACCTAGCTTAGATGTCTCCTAATTAATGTGGTCATCATCCTACTCATCATTTCATAAGTGAATCATAAACTTGGGTAGCAAGTTAGCTAATCAATGAAGAGGGTGGCAATGAATGAGTGGCATTATCTAAGCAATAATGAGAGGAGATGAGTTGCGTAGCTTAAGTGTCCATGAAATCATTACACCTCATGGGAACTAGAGAATCAAACTTGGAGAGTAAGTCTTATTTGAAGCCATAAACATGGTAGAAGGTTCTAGAGAACCACAACTTGGGGAGCAACTTTTGCATGAAGCCATTTGATGAATATCTAGAATTAGTAATGCAAAGGGCTTAGTCACCAAGCTTAGGTGTTCTCATAATCATGACATATCATCATTAAATGAGTGATTCACACCTTAGGTGGACCACTGAGAGATGAATCAAGTGTTTCCCTAAGGTTAGGCTTATCACTTATTTTGTATTAGTTTGACACCTCTTCCAACTAAGGTTGCCACACTAAGGAAGGTTATTAGTCCACTTGGAAGAAGAAATGATGAGGGACTTGCCTATAAATAGAGGCCTTTTCCTTTATTTCTTCACATCTCTCTCCCATGCCTCCTCTCTTCCTTGCACTCTTGCTCTCACGCCTTCACTATCATCCTCCCTCTCACCACACCCTCTTACTACTACTTCCTCTCTCTTACTCATGGCCCCTTGCCAAGTTGCTTGCCACACCATTGACCAACACCTTTAGGCACGTAGTAAGTGAACTTTATAATCCCTGACTAGGGTGTTACAATGGTAGAATGGGCCGTGTTCTTGATTGTGTTTTTGTGTTGTTGATTGAACTCCTATTGCTTATTCATGTGCAGTTTTTTATGTTTCACTTGTCTGTAAATTTTGCATGGTTTGCTCATGTGTTTGGAAGTACAACCCGGGCCATGGACAAGTCTCACTTGGTATGGATAAACATCAAGGTATGTCAAAATGAACCTCGCTTGGTGGGTGAGTATTTGAGGCACACCGATCTATGCCTTGCTTGGTGTATGTCGGCATTATGATTAGTTGGTTCAAGTTACGAACCTTGTGCCATGCCCGGTATGATGTACAATTTTAGAAAGATAAGGCCTATTACACACACCTTACATGATTCATGCCTTCAAGCCTTACTTGCATCGGTTAAGAAGCCCTATTGTGAAGTTTTCTTGCATGGTCATATGAGGCAATAATTTGACCTATCACCCTTAGACTAGGGGATGTTGCGTGATTAATTTCAAAGGCCCAATCGATTTTAGAGGATTGCCATCGCCCTTGGATTAGGAGACATTGCTTGATGAATTTCGGATGCTCGATAGATTTTGATGTCCGATGGATTTTAGATGATAGCTGTCACCCTTGGATTAGGTGACATTGCCCGGTGGATTTCAAAATAATTGTGTGAACGGTTATATAATGAACGAACCCTTTTGTGCATACTTTTTGTTTTAATATGACGGCTTTAATTGTGTGAGCCTTACATTATGTATGCTTTTGTTCTAGTGTGACTGTTTTAAATTATGTGAGCTTTGAAGGTAAGATGAACTTTTCTCATGTACATACTTGAGTTGTTAAAGTATTTTTACTATTGATTTGCTATCAACATTTGACGTGGTTATGTTCACATGCTTGTTCAACTATGAGACATCCTCCTATCCAGGAATTAATAAGTTTACTTATTGAGTCCATGACTCACTTCATTGTTTTTTAGAATTGTAGGCATGGAAGTCCCACACCAATTTCGGAGTTGTATTCTCACTAGAGGAGTTGGGGATTCCCTTAGCTTACATAGATACATGTAGTGTGTTGATAAAGGGAAAAGTCTATAGAAAGGGCTTATAAAATACACTGATGTAATATAAAAAGTAGTATGTTGAAAATGTTGTTTTCCTGGCTACTTGTTTGTTGAATTTTCTAGGTGTTTGTGGTTGTACGCCTATGCATGCTTACTATAAAAAGATAAAAGGAAATGGAATGGCAACACCCATAAGACGTCGCAGCAATAATCCTGGTCACGATCGCAACCTGGAGTCGAGTTGAGTCGTGACAAACCTTCCCTACATTAATTGGCACAATAAATAAGGGCGGTGGGGAATTCCAACTTAGGAATTGGATTTCACTTATTCAAAAGGATAATAAATTAATTAGTTCATAAGCTTATCATATGAATGTCAATTTAGTCCTAAACTTTTCAATTTTGCCAATTTTACCTTAAAATTTTGCACAAAAGTCCAATATAGTCTTTTCAACCAACTACTATTGGCAATTGATGACGTGGCATCCAGTCATCACCATTCATCCTATGTGGCATGCTGGTATGGACAATTTGTGAATCATTATGCTAGTGATTTTCAGTGGTAAGTGGCTAGAAGGACCATTGGAATTTTGTGCAAAAATTTAGAATTACATTGGCAAAATTAATAAATTTATGATTGAATATATTTAATATTGAATTGGTAATTTTTTTTTTGTTCAAATCCCATCATCCGCATGTAAGCTAATCTGGTCAAGACATCTTAGACAAGGCAAAAACTTAATTGGCTTATGGGGCTTGTAGAGTCCTATGTACAAGTCAAAGGCTTAGATCTAACCAGTTCACGAGGCATGTAGGGTATTTTAGTGGGCCTCCATTTAGCTGGGCCTCTTTGGTCATGCCGTAGGTTGCTATTTATCGGTTGTGGACTTGAGTTTTAATGATATATGTTTTTTTAACATTGTACTAATTCAGTCATGAGCTTAATTCCTAACATATGTTGAGAGAGCCTGTATGTAGATAAAGCCTAGATAAACCTAGTGCTCAGGCGATGTTGGATTGATTCCAGAAAATTTCGTCGAATGCAAATTTAGACTGAAAGTGGCCGGTGTGGAAGAAGGCATGTGAATAGAAGAAAGTAGAACCGCGCATATGTGAAATAAGCCTAGGGCAAAAAAGACTATGAGACTTGACTCTAACACCGTGTTAAATTGTCCCACTAAAAGATTTAAGTTATTAAGTGGAGGAAATCCACAGGAATAAAATCCACTCAAATTTAGTTATCAAGCAATGCAGGATATTACTTTAACATTGTTAATCATTATCTCAAGTATAATGAGGACAAACGACCTTTGACGACCCTAGTGAAAGAAATAACATGATTATAAGGGCAAGTCATAAACTTATTTTTACGTATGCCAATTCACCATATCAACAATTTTTGATAGAATTTAATCGGATTGACTAAATTGGAATTCAAAAATATTTAGGACAAAATTTCCCAAAATTAAAATGTTCGGGATTATATTGGTGTGTGTGTGTGTATATATATATATATATAATAGGCTTAGGACTGGTAGGGCAGTTTCCTTAGATTGTGAGCCAAGCGTGCAACTTATTTTGATGTACAAATTCATTGGTTCCCTACATAAGACAATAATGAGGACGCAAATGATCATGCGAAAAGTTAAAAAGGCATTAGGCTTAACCACAACGATATGCACAAGGAGACAACCGACCCAACTTTGAAGCCCTTTCTAAAAGGTTAAAAACAAAATATATAGAATAAAGTGGGCATTAATCACTAACAGTTCTTTACCCAATAGAAGAGAGAGTTTGAGCCAAAAAGCCATGATGTTATGTTAAATAATGGATGATCCACGACAGTGTATCTTCAGGCAAGGTGGGAAAATATAAAATTGAAGTAATGAAGATTCAAACAAAGCAATGTCCAATCTAATGCT
Organism: Angophora floribunda; assembly: GCA_014182895.1. Classification (NCBI taxonomy): domain Eukaryota; kingdom Viridiplantae; phylum Streptophyta; class Magnoliopsida; order Myrtales; family Myrtaceae; genus Angophora; species Angophora floribunda. The sequence goes on along the minus strand of CM024709.1, from coordinate 31,907,125 downwards.
TTTAGCTCCAAGGACAAAACGGACAAGTGACTAGGATTCTCACTTTTCCCGTGCGTACTATGGTCATTTGAAAAATGAAAGGGTAAGCATCCCTAGCACTATATATAGATGTCCTAACGCTAATTCTCTATCAACACGAGAGCCTTTCGGTATCCTTGCAAGAAAAAAAGATCACGAAGAGCATTTTGTTTATACCTAATGCTAGTATTACTTTCACTTCCGAGCTCCCATTCACAAGATCCCTATGTCATGATCCGAGGAAAAACACTTGGTAAGGTGGTTTGAGCATTAAGTGAACACTGTGGAAAGGGAGACAATGGGCAAGTAAGTCGTTACAAGTTTATGAGGGCTAGTCCGGGAGGTCCTAATCCCCAACATCACTGAATAAGACGATCGCCGTCTTCTTTAATTCATGAACAGCATCCTAGCGAGCATGAGACAACACTCTTCTTTCTATGTCATCTCCTATATTTTTCCTCTGTTTCCAAATTTTATTAGATTATTTTTCAATGTAATGCCATAGTAGGGTTCATAATGTCGAGTTGCTCATGGAGTTGTGGGCATGGCAAGGAAAAGTACTACAAGTATTGTGTTCCTCAAAATTGTTCTTATTGTAGTGTAACATTAATATGGATGCTATTGACTAACTATTTTGGCATTTTTGTTATCTTTAAGCTTTTGAATTTTGACAACTTGGAGAAGATCTAAGGTTGTGGAGCTAAAAGAGATGTTGTTATCATATATGAACCTTGTTGACTAGGGGTGTGCAACCAAAAAAAAAAAACCCTAGTCAACAAGTCTTGAAGTGGTTTTTATTTGAACTGGTCCGAGAATAGGTTCAAAATTTTTGGAACTAGTTGGAACTGGTCTGCAAACAGATTTTGAGTGAATATGCACCCGTGAATCAGATTGAACCGTCCCATTTTAGAACCGATTTATAAGCTAAAAGGTCAAGACCGTAATTTCCTTTTCCCCTAAAATTTAACTTCAGCACTTCTCCATCATTTGTCTACCTCAAAGTCCTCACTAGTCTTTCCTACAACTAAATTTTTATGGATAAATTGGGAATTGAGTTTTATGATTTATATTTTATGTGATGTGTATGAATTTTTTATCATTTATAATTATATGTGATTACGTGTTCATCTTATCGATTGTTTTTCTTTTTTTGCGGATAGGGATTTCCATTGCTCATTTTTTACTTTGAATCTTTTTGTTGCTTATAACCTCATATGATTTTTTTTTTTTTTGGTAAGGTAAATAACCTCATATGATTTTGCTACTAGAGTAACTTGTAAAGGTAATGTTAAGGATGTTTTGGACAAAGTATTTGAATCATCCTTGGAGCTTCTTTCAACTTCATCTAGCTCAGTTGCAATTGTTGTGATAGCTAGGAGAGTTTGCTGGTGCTATTGAAAAAGGGGAAAAAAAGATCCTGGAGCTGGACCGGGAAAAAAAAGATCCTAGAGCTGGACCGCAAAAAGTCTTTTTCATTAAATAAAAAAAATAGCAATAATAAAAATCATTAAAGCCATGAAAATTATATATATATATATGTAAATATATAAAGAAAGAAGGAATTTTTGAAAAAGAAAAAAAAAAACATCCTTTTGCCCTTTTTGGTTCGTGCTTCTCTTGCCCGCCTGCTACAGGGATACCTCACAGCAACAGTTACGAACCATTACCACACAAGCCGGCGAGGTAAGCAAATTCTAGACTTTCTAGAAGGTTCTTAGCTAGCCGAAATTTGTTAGGAATAACCGAAAAGAATAACAAAACTGTTGGATTTCCCGTCACGGATTCTGGCGATTTATTCTCACTGCTCGAACCAGGTATTGAGGTCTGGAATACAGAGTTCAATCGTTGAAATCACGAGTAAACCACATCACACTGATTCTATCTCGTGATTATTCATGTCGGTTTAGAATTGAATATATCGTGTTTGGACTAAGAATTGCACTGAATTCGAATCTGAAACTTGTGGGCTAAACCACAATCCATCTGTTCGACGAATTGCTCATGAGAGATAGGGAACTTGATTTTGCATAATCATCCATTTAACTGCGTTTAGAGCTTAGTTTTGATGCACAATTTACTTCACTGATTGTGGGACTGAGCCTAAAGCCGAGTTTTTGGTTCATTTTATGTCATTCTCGCGTCTCATGGCGTGGGGCGTCCATGAGTATATGAATTGGAGCAATTTAACGAGTTTCCTTCTGTGATGGCCTTGGGTTAGAGTCCCATCAGTTTAGCTTCCTTCTTTCCTTCCTTTGCCATGTATATGTGTAGACTCAATGATTGCTGGAGTAGTAGTAGGCGAGGGAAGATGGCTGTCAACAATTTTTGGATGGCCGGAATAGGCGACCGGCAGTCCATTAGCTGTCGTGATTGACAGCGAGGGTAAAAGGTTGGTGGTAGTGTCTGCTGGCATTGGCGGCTAACGTTGATGGCTGGTCAGCAACCAAGAAGGAGAGCTCTTGGTGACGGATTCATCGGTGCAGTCTCGAGGAAGAAGAAACCAGAAAAAAAAAAAAAAAAATTCGGACTGTCTCAGAAACAAATACCTCTAAATATATTCCTGAGGGTGATCCCTTGAGGGTAGGTCGCGACAAACTTGTGAAAGTATCTTTGGTTGGTGGTGTCGTCGTCCGTCTCAAAGTATCAATTTCGTGTGCCCATTCTTATTTCTGTTTGTATGCTGAGAAGGGTGGAAAAATAATGCAAATCTTTTATTTATGGGGTTTAAATGAGCCTTATATTTATGTTCTCTCCTCTTATAGTTTAAATTTTTGGATTGGACATACTAATAATCTAAATTTAAAAGACACATATTGTAAAACCAAGACCTCGTGATGATAAATTTGAAGTCCATGGGATGGCAACATCACCATGCTTTTATCTGACCAATTAAAATATACATCACCATGCTTTTCACAATGGGACGAGTCCACACCAAATTATTCATTGATTAATAAACTTCAAGCACAATCACACCACTAGCATAGATTTTGGCCAAGGGGAAAAATTATAGAAGAGATGACACGATACATTAAAGGTCCTCTTGCACCTAACTGCTGTCCGCATTATCTTCTGCAATTATACTTCAGATGTTTAATTTGTTATTGTCCCTCAAGTGATGTTTGGATTAATACTATAATGCTTCCTCAAGTGCAAATCTAGACTGAAACCGGCTCGCATGAGAGAAGTCGTTTGAGTAGAAGAACATGGTGCCACACATGCTCGAAATAAACCTAAAGCATCAAAGAATCTGAGGCCTGGCTTCGATACGTACTAAAATGTCTAACCTGAAGAACATGAGTTAGGTAGAGGGAAACTGCATTAATAAAGCTAAGTCGAATCTCGTAGTCAAGGGATGTGAATTATTCATCTGTACAATATTAAATCATACGTGGGGAAGAGCACTATGAAGAATATCGGATATACGTAGGGATGTGCTTCTTAACCCAAGTTCTTTGACAACTCTTGAACTTCTACCCTCCGACTAGGACGACATCAATTACGTCGGAAAAGGTGCGCGATCATGTCATCTTATCATTCTTGGCTATAGAAGAAAAATAAAAGTTAACCGTGTTTTCAGTACCCTTTGACTGGCTACGTCAAACGCAAAATCTTTTATTAGCCTTAATCTTACGTAATGACAAACTCAAGGAGCTGGGGGTGATTTGTTTCTGTTTTGACGGAGATAAAAACACAAAGCGACAGGGCAAAAGAGATGGAACTTGTCGGCTAGTAATCAAACTTGGCAAAAGAGATGGAACTAGTCGCGTAGTAATCAAACTTTTCGAGTAACGGCATAATTCAGCTGGTGACTCCAAACAAAAGCGTTGATGAAATTCACTTCTTTTTTTGGCCGTTCTACATCCTTGTGCGTTTACTCAGAGGATTTGCAGGAAGTGACTCGGAGTACCACATTCGACGACCATCGTTGAAGAACGAATCTGAGCCACGCAACACGACGGCCGCATCCCTTTGATGTACAAATTCATTGGCTCGTTACGTAAGACAATAATGATGAGCAAGCGATCATGCCAAAAGGTGAAAAGGCATTAGCCTTACCCACAACTACATCTACAAAGGGACAACCCACCCAATTTTGAAGCATCTTCGAAAGGTCAAAAAACAATAGACATAGAATAAAGTAGGCATTAATCAGTAACAGTTCTTTACCCAATGGAAGAGAGTTTGAGCCAAAGGACCAAGATGTTTTGCTTAATCTTGGACGATACACGACCACAAGTGACTAAGACTGAACAAATGAAGATTCAAATATTGTCTTATCCAATGATTTTTCGCTCCAAGAACAAAACGAATAACAAGTGACTATAAGGGTGCGTTTGTTAATCATTTTGTTTCTAGGAATAGCTTCTACTCAAAAATGATTCTTTTTTATTATGTTCCTTGGATGTATTTTTGAGCATTTGAAGGTGTTTTGATAATTATCCAAAATTTCTAATCCTAAAATAGAAGGTACAACCCTTAAATTTGTTTGTGAGTTAGAATTTCTTTTAATTTTTTAATACTTTTATTATATTTTTTTCTGTTTCTCTTTTCTCTTTTTCTTCTCCTCTTCTTCTGGCAATTGGTCATTGGCCATGGCGATGGCTGGCGACTGGCTAGGCTAGAGGAAGAAGAAGAAGAAGAAAAGAAAAAGAAAAGAAATGAGAAAATAAAAAGGAAAAAGAATAGATTTACTTATTAATTCTATTCCAAATCTATTTTTAGAAATAAAAAAATTATAAAATGGATTTCTATTCTTTCTTTTTTTTTTTATGATAAATAAAAGAATAGAATCATGCATTATTTGACATGTTATCAAGATTCACTTTTCCTGTACCTACTTTGATCATTAGAATAATGAAAAGGTAACCATCCTTGGGACTATATATTGTCGTAACCCTAATTCTCCATTAAATCCAAGAACCTTTCGCTATCGTTGAAAGAAATAAACATGGCGATAAGCATGTTCAAAATCTATCTATGCCTAGTGTTGATATTGCTTTTGCTTCCAAGCCCCTCCGCGCAAGCTCCGTACGTGGTGGTCCGTGGGAAGATAAGTCGTCACGAACTCATGGGGGCTGGTCCCGGAATTCCCGATCCACAACATCCCTTCATTGTCTCTTTTTGGTTTTCTACGAGTTCCAACTTTTACCATGTCTTTCTTCAATGTAAAGCCCTAATAGGGTATTACAATGTCGAGCTGTCTGCGGAGCTTGTGGGCATGGCAATATAGAGCACTCCATGTGAAAGATCTGACTTGGAGTGTTGTATAGAATGGTAATAAAGGGTAGATTTGTATGAGGCATACCGGTTTAGAATATGTATGAGGCGTACCGGTTTAGTCTCTCTTCCAATTTTTATAGTGTTTGTCTTGGTCATAAGCAGACAATGTTGAAGGATGTAGATTGAGCGAAAAACAGAGTGGAGAGAGCGAACGAAAGGAACAAGAGAGTTTAGAAAATCTGTGGAAGAAATCAAAAAAGAAAGAAAAAAAGAGTCGTCTTTGTCGAGATGAGATGACTTGTAGACCCCGATTCCGATCAGCTTTGAGGATATGAGTGACTGCTCGTCGTCATCTGTCGCCATCGAGAGCTGCAAATTGGGCAGATCTCACTTGAAGATATTTAGATATTGTTGATAAATTGGGTAATTTTAGACTCTCCGCTCTATCCTGTTTCGATTTTGATTGGGAATTGATACTTGACGTTCTCTGTGGAAGCATGGGTTGGAGTTGAATGAACTGGTTTTTATTGATTTCAGACATCGCTTCTTAGTTTCACTTGCATCGGGCCATGAATCTGAAGACATGAATTGTTAAGATCTATCTCGTGAAATCATTAACCATTACCTGTTCGACCTCGAAAGCAGGACTGAAAAATGGTCCATGAATTCTTTCGGATCCAAAAACATGTCAATATAAATTGCTTGTATTCAATTGATTTGTTAAGAATTTAGGTGCATTTGATTTGTTAAAAATTTAGATATGATTCCACTCATATTTCATTGTGTTCAATCTGAATGTCAATTTTTTACTTCTTTTTTTTTTTTGATATTTTCATTCCAGGTTCTACATAGGGATGAGTTGAAAAAATTGACTAGTTTAGTCCGGTTACCAATTTCAAATTTTCGGAATTTGGTGATTTTCAATTTGGTTCCTAGTTTCATTAAAGCCGTCCACCTAGGTCATTGGACTGACCTTTTTTTTTTTAATTTCTTACAAATATGCAAAAAATAATAAGCCTTAATTTATGTTATGTTTTTTAAGTTATGTTAAAATGGCTTCTGATCATCGATTTAGAACGTGGTCCCAAAAATTAAAAGCTATCGAGATATCAAATTCACTTCACTGCCTTGTGATGAATTTTGCATGTAGTGGAAGGAGATGGCGCATGCTCACATCGCATAAGCTTTTCAAAGCAAGAAAAAAAGAGACGGGAGTCTTGCAATAGCAATAACTATAGAAACAATGAGTCAAGACAAATTGACATGTACGAGAAAGTTAAAGGGGTGTGCCCATTTAGGAGAAAAATAATTGTAAGTTTATGCTTGGAAGGTGTAACGAGAGAACATAACGACAAATTAAGAAGAAGAAGAAGAAGAAAACAGAACATGCACTGGTTCATCAACCAACCAAGGGACCGGATTGGTCGGTCTTGTCCGGTTCAATTCCAAGGGCCATTGGTCAAGTTCCCGATTCTAGAATAGAGAACCAAACCATCTGAGAACCGATCGCCCTTAGTTTTGCATATGTATTCCTATGACATCTTCGTGTTATTCACCAGTGAAGAAATAGTTGGAGTCAATGATCGGTGGTCAACCTCTTGAGATATTCATGTCGGTTCATTTCAGCAGTCCGTGTTCTAAATTGCTTTATCATCTTTATGGTCATGATATATCGGGTGGCTGTTTGTTGGAAGTGGTAGCTGGTAGAGGTGGTTTGGTAATGTTTAGGAATAGACATTTTAAACGGGTGAATTGAGTAAAAAATGATCCGATCTAAATTGATTTATTTAATTTGTAGTGTAAATCTAATGATTTATATCCACCTTGACTCATATTACTAAAATATTTTTATGCATAACCGAATCTAAGAAAACTCAACCCAAATTAATGTGATAGTACAAACTAAGCAAGCATGAGATCGAAGAGAGTCATAGAGATAAATTTGGTTTAAGTAAGTTATGAACCCATTTAACACCATAATTATTTTAACATTAACATTTTAAACCCATTTATAACTCATTTATTGAATAGAACTAACACATATAACCATTCAACATATCAAGTAATTGACTAGTAACCCTTTTTATAGGTCTAATTAGGAACTAGTGACGGTGCTGTTCAATTTAACACTTTGACATAGGCGAAACTTTATTTCTTGAGCAAGATATGGAATGGGCTCATGAATAGAGAACTTAGCGTGAAGAAGAAAAACATGAAGAGCAAAGAGCTCAAAGAGCTTTGAGTTGTGAAAAGGACGAAAGGAAAAGAAGCAAGGAAATAGAAATAGAAAGCATAATCCGAAAAAAGAGGAAATAAGAAATAAAAAGGAAATGGGCTTCACAACCAAAAAAAAAAAAAAAAGGATTAATATGGTTTTACCATGGGTTCGTTGTGATTTTCTGGGAGAGTGGGCTTTATGTGAGCAAAGGCTTAACAGGGTTTTGTTGTTAGTGTAGCAAAACTGGGCCAAATTCGATTATAGTGCTGGACTGGACTCGGTGGGAGTAATTTTTGAAAATAGGTTTTGAGGGTTTAGAGCTAAAAAGGGCCTATGTATAAAAGTCCTTTTATATCCTTTTTAGACTATAATCAGACCAGGTCCAAGGGCCGGCCCGAGTCCATTTTTCCACAGAAAAAGAAGTAAATAGACAGAAAATAATTAAAAAATTTGGAAAATTACTTAGGAAAATAGGCATTGATTAGCTTGCTAGATTTTTGTATTAAATTTAACTTAGTTTCATTTAGATTTCATATAGTTAGAAAAGTTCCATTCCTTGATTTTTAGTGTAATTCATGCTTTTATTTGACGGTTAATCATTGGTGTATTCATTATCAATTCGATTTTGGATTCTTAGTTTAGTTGAAGATCACTTAGGATTAGTCTAGCTTCTTATTTCTAATGAATAAAATAGATTTAGTTAAAGAAAATATAATAAAAATAAAAATAAAACAAAAAATATTAGTTTAAAAACATTACTTTAAAAATATATCATAGCATAGCTAAATTATGATTCACCTCAGATAATTGAATAGCTCATATGAAAGCGTTGTAACCTAGAAAAAACTCGAGGGAGACTACATGAGTAACTATTATCCTAGAATTGGATTGGGACCCATCTTAAGATGACAAAGTATTGACGCGGCATTTCATGTTTTTTCAAAAGTTCCAATAACCCATGTTACCCATTTTTAGATAAGATAATCTCTAAAGTCAATCTCATAGGGGTTGTTGTTTCGAACCTTAATAACGAGGCCATGCCATATTCAAGAGTCCATGGATTTTAAAGACCTCGCTTGATCGCATCAACAAAACCTAGAAAAACGAACCGATTTTGAGCGAGCCTCTTCTCGTCCCTGTCAAAGCATGTTTGCTGATACCAAATTCAACGTCCTCGTTTGCCTCTTCGACTGGACGCAGAACAGCAAGTCCTCTGATCAGAAACGCTCGCTCCAAGTTTCGCTAGTTTCTCGACACGCTTTGCTTGCCCGGGGACTACTACAGCTGTTCTAGTGAGCATGAGGTAACGGTCTTCTTTCTTTATCGTCTCTTTTTGTTTTTCTAAGAGTTTCAAATCTTGCTAGGTCATTTTTCAATGTAATGCCTTAGTAGGTTTTCAATGTTGAGTTCATGGATTCTGTGGGCATGGCAAGGAAAAGTACTAAATGCAATGTGCTTATGAGAATCAGACTTATACTACAAAAAAAAGAAGTCTTGACAACTGGGAGAATATTTAATGTGGTGGAGCCAAAAGAGGTATGGTGATATCAAATATGGACCAGCACAAGTATTATTGTTCTATGGTTTCATTGTCATTAGTTTAGTAGGACAAGGTAAAATGAAAAGACACAACAGTTACGCAATTCAGAATGTTAATAGTATCTTGGTAGAAAAAATTGTCCAAAAAGTCTTAAATTTATTATACAGGGACCAATTTAATCATAAACATTTGAATTGTACCAATTTAGCTCTAACTTTTTAACAACTTACCAATGTAGTCCTTTCAACCAAATATCCAAGTAATATGTTTAAGATCAAACTGCTAAATTATCAAAAAATTTATGACTAAATTGGCACAATTAAAAGATTTAAGACTAAATTCGGTAAATTGTCAAAAATTTTAAGACTAAATTGGCACTAGAATTGAATTGGTCGCTATACAATAAATTAAGGACTTTTTGGATAATTATCCCTGCCATGGCCAACCAAATGATACAAATGACAATGGTGGCCTATTTGGATCTATGGTACCCAAACTAGCCTGTCGCAATGAAATTTTGTAGCTTTGGCCTAGTTTCTTCATCCTAATCGCCAGTCAAGACAACTTTTTTACATTGTTACATGTTCGTTACGATGGAAAGTATTTTTGGGGATAGGTGAACCAACCCTAATGATGATTTAGTCAACAAACCTGCCAAATTTTGTCATTGTCCCTCAAGTGATGTTTGGGTTAACACTATAACGCCTCCAGAAGTGTAAATTGAGACTGAAGCCGGCTGGCATGGGAGAAGGCATGTGTATAGAAGAACGTAGCGCCCCACATGCAAGAGATAAACCTAAAGCATGAAAGACTCCGAGTCCTAGCTCTAATACGGGTTAAAGTGTCTAAATCGAAGATTATTAGGCAAAGAGAAACTACATTAATAATGCTCAATTGAATCCCGATGCAGATTATTTATCTGTACAACATTAAATAATATGTGAGAGAGGGCATTACGAAGAATATTGGATATACATAGGGATGTGCTTCTTCTTAACCTAAGTTCTTTGACAACTTTTGAACTTCTAAAGAAAACGGCCACACCGACAAGACAACATCAATTACGTGGGAAAAGGTGCGCGCAATCATGTCTTATTGTTATGCTTGGCTTTAGAAGAAAAATAAAAGTGAGCCGGGTGGTTAGTACCCTCTGACCCGCAACGTCTAACACAAAATCTTTATTAGCCCTAATTTTACTTAATGACAAAACTAAAGAAGCTGGGGTGGCTTGTTTCTGTTTTGACAAAGGAGGGCAAAAGAGATGAACTTGTCGGCTAGTAATCAAAATCCTCGACTAACGACACAATACAGCCGTTGACTCCAAAAGGAAGTGCTGATGAAATTTACTCCTTTTTTGGCCGTACTATATCTTCGTGCGATTACTCGAGGATTTGCAGGAAGTGACTCGGAGTACCCCGTTCGACGACCCTCGTGGACGAACATGAACATGAGCCATGCAACACGACGAGCACATCATTTTGATGTACAAATTCATTGGCTCGTTACATAAGACAATAATGAGGAACATCATGCCAAAAGGTGAGAAGGCATTAGGCTTTTCCACAACGTTATCCACAAAGGCACAACCCACCCAACTTCGAAGCTTCTTCAAAAGGTCAAAAACAATATACATAGAATAAGGTAGGCATTAATCACGAACGGTTCTTTGCCCATTGAAGAGAGTTTGAGCCAAAGAGCCAGGATGCTTTGTTTAGTCTTGGACGATACACGACAATGCATCTTCACGCACCATGGGAAAATGGAAGATTGAACAGATGAAGATTCAAATAATGTCCTATCCAGTGATTTTTGCTCCAAGAACAAAATGGACAACAGGTGACTAAGATTCACTCTTAACGTATCTACTTTGATCATTAGAATAATGAAGAGGCGACCATCCTTAGGACTATATATATAGGAGGTACAAATCTAATTTTCCACCGAACCCAAGAAAGTTTTGCTATCCTAAAAAGAAATAAGATGGCGATGAGCATGTTCAAAATTTGTCTATGACTAATGCTGATATTGCTTTCGCTTCCAAGCTCCCGTGCACAAGCTCCCCACGACGTGATCTGAGGAAAGATACTTAGTAAGGTGGTTCGAGCTTTACGTGAAGACTATGGAATGGGAGATAACGAGCAATAAGGTTGTTACGAGCTTATGAGGGCCAGTCCTGGAGGTCCTGATCCGCGACATCACTAAATGAGACAATTGCCGCCTTCTTTTATCCGTGTATAGCGTCCTAGTTATCTTTTCTTTCTTTATCGTCTCCTTTTGTTTTCCTATGAGATCCAAATCGTGCTATGTCATTTTTCAATGTAATGCTGTAGTAGCGTTTTAATGTTGAGTCGTTCATGGAGTTTGTGGGCATGGCAAGGAAAAGTACTCAATGTTATGTGTTTATCAAAACTGGACTTGTGGCAAGGAAACATTAAATATTGATGCTACTGACTCACTATGTTGGCGTTTTTGTTATCTTTAAGCTTTTAAATCTCGACAACTTGGGGAAGATCTAATGTAGTGGATCCAAAAGAGCTATGCTGATATCAAATATGAACCAGCACAAGTGTTATTATTCTATTGTTATATTGTCCTTATTTAAAAGACATTTCATAACCAGGACCACATGATGACAATATGAAGTCCATGGGATGACAACGTCACCATGCTTTTCTCATTGCGACGGTTCCTCACAAATTTGCACATTGGGTAAATAAAGCAGAACCAGACCATTAGCATAGTTAGGGCCAAATGAGAAAAATTAGAAGTACACCCCAAGTGCTAAAATTTAGCATTGGTGAATACATAAGTGCCAAAACGATGTCATTTCTTCTTTTCTTTTTTTGAAATTTGAATACTTAAATAGACTTGCCGAAAATTTGACATGGTATTATTTTATTAATAAAACCGGTCTATATGATTGTCGGAAATTTGATATGGCTTGCTATTGGCACTTAAGTGTTCATTTCTTCTCTAGTTTTAGCATGTAAATGTACCTTTTGGAAGATTTAGGACTTATGTGTTTATTCAAACGTGCGGACCCCTGAAATGCCAAAACTTGGCACGAGGAGACACTTAAATGCAAAAAGTTTGGAAAAGTATACTTAAGTGCCAAGATCGAAGTAAAAATAATCAGTTAAGTGTCAACGGTGATAAAATCCAGCCAAAATGTTGACGTAGTACTTTTCCAATGAGTTAAGGTCGAAATGGCATCATTTTGGGCACTGACATAGCCAAATAAGCCTAAAACGATGTCGTTTTGAGCGTTGATATGGCTAGATCAGTCCAAAACAATGCTATTTTGAACTTAATTAGATTTTTACATAAATATTAATTAAATAATATTAAAAATAAAAAAAGGGTAGAGGGAGGGGTTCCCCCGCCTGTAATCGCCACCCCATCATTGGTGGGGCGATGGCGCTAGTTGCGAGGGTTGCCGGTGTTTGGGCAAGGACCGTCAACCCTCGCCAAACGTTGGGAGAGGGCGATGACCATCTCCCAAATTTGGGCAAGGGTCGTCGGCCCTCATGCTAGCGCTAGCGATCCTCGCCCATAACCGCTAAACCTTAATAGCGCTGGGTGAGGGCCACTGCCGCTAGTGCGAGGGCTCATAACCCTCGCCTAGGCCGAAGTGAGGGCAGTCAACCCTCGCCCATATTTGGGAGAGGGTCGTAGCCCTCTCCTAACATCTGGTGAGGGCCGGCTTGCCCTCGCTGACCCGTGCCCAGGCATTGGCGACCCTCGTCATTCATAACGTCGCCCTATCGGCGATGGGGCGGCGGCCACCCGCGAGAAGACTCCCTTGCCGCCGCTGTTGTTTTTTTTTTTTTTTTTAATGTTATTTATTTAATATTTATATTAAAAATCAAATTTTGGCCAAAACAGTGTCGTTTTTGTGAAGGTGAACTGACGTGAAATTTCAACGAGCCAAGTAGATATTAGAAATTATTAAAATAAGTCACATTGAATTTTCGGCAGCCTTCACCGGAGTTGGCACTTAAGTGATCCAATTTTTTTTAAAATAACAGTTAAGTGTACCTTTTGTAGCTTTTGGCACTTAAGTATCTTCTCGAAAAAAAAATCAAAGAGACGAAAAACATTCTCAAGGACCTCTTTGACATAACTGTCCTTCCGCAATTATACTTTAGACCTGTTAATCTTCTCCATATGTTTGGACAAAAAAGGTCATTAAAAAGTATCACTGGTTGTGGATGTAGCATCCACTAAGCATGAAGCCTCGATATGCGTACGAAAGTTAAGTTATGGACACTTTTAAGACACTTTCAAATTGGAAAGAATTTTAATAGAAAAAAACTGGAGTTGGCTAAACACTTACCGAAAAGCGACATCGAGATAGTTTATTTTAGGATAAGTGGTGATCCGGACGGTATTGGTGTCATGACTTTATGTGACGCTTACTTTGGTACAAATATTTTAAATATGACTATTTACATGCCACAACGCTTAAGGACCTATTACTTAAATAATTCTAATGGTGGGAAATCTGATGTGACTCATTTGGAGTTGCTCAAATGAACGCTTCTAGATAGTTCTTACATTAGATTGATGACAGTAAAGTGATTGTTCGTGAAGTTTTAGTAAAGAACATTTTAAAATTGTGTGGTGCATAATTTATGTACTAACAACATTGTTAAATGCGTCAATTTTTCACAAATTGAGAAATTGGGTTAAATTGATTCTCAAACATTACGTATAATTGATCCTCATATTTGATTAAAGAGAGATAATCTATTTTCACAAGGCTATAAGCTCTGTTGTTTAGTTTTAGGGTGATTGGTTCTTGGTGGGTCAGCTCCTACCCCAGAATCGGGAACTAGACTTTGTCCACATGGACCAGGACCAATTGTGTATATAAGATTGTGTTGAGCCAGTACGAAAGGAAAAAAAGGTTTAAATACAAACATCAGCAATGGTGCAATCTTCAAAACGAACCAAAAGTATCCAGGAAAGTGAGAAGAATTGTTAATCAGAACCATCATTTTCTTGTGGTAAGGCTTCCTTTAAAAGTACTGATCGGGGATGGTAATGAAAAATATAGACAATCGTGAAGGATGAGGCAATCTGAGTTTGTTCATGTTGAGACACTGCCTTCCATACTAGAAAAGCTCATCAAGTGCAAATTGAGACTGAATCTGCCTAGAGTGGAATCGAGAACCGATTTTGTCCACCCAGATTGGGACTTAGTAGTGAGCATCGGTCCAGGGTTGACCCTGGACCGACCTTGGACCGGCCCAACCTTACCGGTCCTGGTCCGGTTCCCAAGGGGACTGGGTCAGTCCTTGGTCCTGAGATCCTTGGACTAATACTGTGCAGGTTGGTCCTCGGTCCTAGGAGTTTCGGGTTGGTCCAACCCGGACCAACCCTAGCTTTATTTATTATCATATATATAATATATTTTTATTTATTTTAAATAGTAAACCCTAATTCAAATTGCGTTCTCCTCCAGTACTCTTGTTCTCTTCTCTCTACTTTATCCTCTTAGTATTCAATTTGCTAAGTAAAATCAAAAGAAATAACTTCACTCATGAGCAATTTTGCCCCGCTCGCCACTTGACACTTACTTTGCTCACTTTTGGTCTCTCGCCACTCGACACTCACCCTGCTTGCCATGCTCACCCCACTTATCGCTTGACGTTTGCACTGCTCACCTCTATTCGCTAACCTTGCTCCTTTTGAGTAAATCATAAGGAAATAAAGCCCTAATTAGAAATTCTTTTCGCTCGTGAGCAACGCTTGTCTTGCGACTCTATAAGCAATCTTAATTGTTTTTATGGTTTCTTGCTTTTAGCAAGTGTGAAATTTTTATTGTTACCTTATTTTAAATTTGTTGAATATGTATTAGTATTTAAAGTTCAGTTAAAATCACAGTATCGATAAATATATAAATTTGAAATAATTGGTTTAATTTTTCAAAAATACAAAAAATGAAAAAAATTAACGGTTGGTCTTGGGTTAACCCTGGAACCAAACCAAACTCATTGGGTCAGTCCGGTCCTCAGTCCTAGGCTCACTAGGGTAGGTCCTCGGTCCCAAAAATTGAGGACCAACACTGTGCGGGTTAGTCCTAGGGTCAGGAGATGGACCGGCCCAACTCGGACCATGCTCACCCCTATTGGGACTGATTGTGCATGTATTGAGCCAGTCCCGAAAGAAAAAAGGTTAATACATATTTTTAACAACAGTGTGATCTTTAAAGCAAACCAAATGTATCAACTAAAAAGGAAGAAGAACTCTTTAGCAGAACTAGCATTTTTTTTTGTGTGTGGTTAAGGCTTCTTTCACAGGTAGAGATCGGAGAAGGTAGTGGAAAAAATGCAGATAGCTGCTAAGGATGAGGCAATCTCAATTTGTTCACGTTTAGACACTGCCTTTCGTTACCAGAAAACTTCCTCAAATGCTAATTGAGATCGAAACTGGCTGGCATGGAAGAAGGAATGGGAATTGAAGAATATGGAGCCACACATACATGAAATAAGCCTAGGGCAAAAAGGACTCCGAGACTTGGCTCTAATACTGTGTTAAATTATCCAACTAAAACAATGCTTAGTTATTAAGCGGAGGAAACCCACATGAGTAAAATCCACTCAAAATCAATATTCAAGTGACGTGAGATAATACTTTAACATTGTAAATCATTCATCTCAAGTATAATGAGGACAATCAACCTTCGATGACTCTAGAGGAAAAAAGAACATGTTTATGGAAGCAATCACAAACTTATTATATGGATATCAATTTGCCATGTTATCGATTGCTAGTAGAAATTAACTAGAAAGACTATATTGGAATTCCATGAAAAGATTTGGGATAAAACTTTACAAAATTAAAAAGTTTAGAATTCTATTAGCATCAGTACAATACAATTAGAACTAATTGAATAGTTGCGTCAATTACGAGCCATGCAACACTATGTGCAAATTATTTTGATGTGCAATTTCATCGGTTCCCTACATGAGACAATAACGAGGACCCAAATGATCATGCGGAAAGGTGAAAAGGCATGAGGCTTACCTACAACGACATACACAAAGGGACAACCGACCAAACTTCGAAGCTTCTCCAAAAGGTCAAAAACAAAATATATGGAATAAAGTAGGCATTAACCACTAATAGTTCTTTACCCAATTGAAGAGAGAGCTTTAGAAAAAAAAGCCATGATGTTTTGTTAAATAATGGACGATCCACGACATTGTATCTTCAGGCAAGGTGGGAAAATATAAAATTGAAGTGACGACGATTCAAACAAAGCAATGTCCAATCCAATGATTTCAGCTACAAGAACAAAACAGACAACAGGTGACTAAGATTCACTTTATCTGTATCCACTTTGATCATTTGAAAAATGTAAAAGTAAGCATCCTTAGGACTATAAATAGGATGACGTAACGCTAATTCTCCATCAACATGAGAACTTTTCGCTATACACCAAAGAAAGAAATTGCGATGAGCCACGACATTGTATCTTCAGGCAAGGTGGGAAAATATAAAATTGAAGTGACGACTATTCAAACAAAGCAATGTCCAATCCAATGATTTCAGCTACAAGAACTAAACGGACAACAGGTGACTAAGATTCACTTTATATGTATCCACTTTGATCATTTGAAAAATGTAAAAGTAAGCATCCTTAGGACTATATATGGGATGACGTAACGCTAATTCTCCATCAAAGAAAGAAATTGCGATGAGCACGTTTGAAATTTGTTTATGCCTAATGCCGATGTTTCTTTCATTTCCGAGCTCCCTTGCACAAGCTCTCTATGTCGTGATCCGAGAGAAGACACTTGGTAAGGTAGTTTGAACATCACTGAATAAGGCGATTGCCACCTTCTTTTATTCACGAAAAGCGTCCTATGAGCATGATATGACGCTCTTCTTTCTATATCGTCTCCTGTTTTTCTGAGTTTCCAAATCTTACTAGCTCATTTTTCAATGTAATGCCATAGTAGGGTTTAAATGTTGAGTTGTTCAGAGAGGTTGTGGGCATGGCAAGGAAAAGTACTACATGTAATGTGTTAATTAAAACGGGACTTATAGTGAAACAATAATAGAGATGCCATTGACAAACTATTCTGGCATTTTTGTTATTTTTAAGCTTTTGAATCTTGACAACTTGGAGAAGATTTGAGGTAGTGGAGGCAAAAGAGATATGCTATTATCATAACTGAAAGCGCACAAGTATTTTTGATCAATGTTGTCATCGTCCGTCTTAAAGTATCCACTCCATGTGCCATTCTAATTTCTGTTTGTCCGTGAGGGGTGGAAAAATATTCTACTTCTTTTATTTTATTTATAGGTTTTATATGAGCTTATGTTTAAGTTATCTCTCTCCTCCTACAGTTTAAATTTTTGGGTTGGACATTCTAATAGTCTATATTTAAAAGACACACTGTAAAACCAAGACCACTTGATGACAAATTTGAAGTTCATGGGATGGCAATATCTCCATGCTTTTCACAATGGAACAAGTCCTCACCAAATTGCGCATTGGGTAATAAAATACAAGCACAATCAAACCATTAGCATAGATTAGGGCCAAAGGGAAAAAATTACAGAAGAGATGACGCAATACTTTAAAGGTCCTCTTTGCACATAACCGTTATCTCATCGTCTTCTGCAATTATACTTCTTTTAATCAAAGCAATTTCACTTCAGATGTATTAGTTTTCTCCACGTGTTTGGACAAAAAGAGGGTCATCGTGGGGTATCATTACTTGTGGATCTGGAGGTACGGACCTCTGGAGTGCCAAAAGTTGGCACAAAGGGATACTTAAGTGCCAAAAGTTACAAAAGGTATACTTAAGTGCCAAAATCGGAGCAAAATGGATCAGTTAAGTGCCAACGGCGAAAAATTCCGGCCAAATTGCCACATGTCCATTTTCCGGCGACTTCATTTGCTAACGGAGCATTTTTTTCAAAATAAAAAATCCACGTGGCAATTTTTCAGATTTTAAAAAAATTAAAATCGATTTTATAATGATATATATTTTTAATTATTTAATTGATAAATTTTAAAATCCACGTCAGCGCAAAAACGATGTTGTTTTGTGCTGATTTTCGTCGTTTCAATTTCCGGCGAGCCACGTAGGCAAAAAAATTAATAAAAAATTGCCACGTAGGATTTCCGGCAGGGTTCCGACGACTTGGCACTTAAGTGATCCATTTTTTTTAAAAGTGGCACTTAAGTGTACTTTTTGTAACTTTTGGCACTTAAGTGTCCCTCTGTGCCAAGTTTTGGCACTCCCGCTATACTTATGCCTATGGATCTGGCATCCACTAAGCATTGAGCCTCGATATGCTTAAGAAAATTATGTTAGTCCGCATGTCCTTCATTGTGCCACTGATACTTTAAGACACTTAAAAAGGGGCTAAAAATTGAATTCCAGATGAATTTGGATGGAAACTTATTTGTAAATTATCGCCAAAAGCCGAAACCTTTTATGTTATGGCATTATCTTCTATTACCCACGAGGATCCTGGCCCTTGGTTGTCGCTGGTGAGGGTCAACCCTTGCCAAGGCCTACGCAAGGTGTAACAATCCTATTTGGTAAGGATAGATAGTGATCGCTAGGTTGACAACGCTCGATTAAGGGGTGATTCTCAACAAATTTTTAGGATGGCGAATGGAACCAGAATGAATTAGATCACACACCAAATAAAGGAAAAGTATTATTAGATTATTTATGTGAAGGAAGAAGTCATATAGTAATATGGGAGGAGATGACGAAAGAATTGAAGAAGTTCTTATTGGCAAACTACTGCCAAGATACTTTCCTCCCGTTTCAACATTTCAAACAAAAGGAGCTGTCTGTGGAAAAATATATAATAAAATTTAATCATCTCATGATGCTTTGTGATGTTTCTAAATCAAAGGAACAAACTATTGCCTGCAATCCTTGTGGACTTTGATCTAAAACTGTTAAAGTTGTCTAGCTACAACCTTATTGGACTTACAATGATATTTGTCAAATTGAACTTAAAGTGGAATGATAAATTAAAGAAGCACATGGTAGTCCCCCCCAAAACAAAGAATGCTATTTCAAAGGTAAGAGTGCTTTTACTTTTAATACTCTTCAAATTCAATTCCTAAGAATGATGAAGCATTAAGTTTCAATAACCCTAACCATGCCGGTATAAGCAAGTGTTTCAAGTGCCAAGCTTTTAGACATTGCCTCTGATTGTCCAAATCGAAATATTGTCTCTATATTAGAAGAAGAGCTTGAAGAAGAGAAATGTGATGACTCACCTAGCTCCAATGAAGGGGGAGGAGAAAATGAAATTATCCATCTAGATTCAGGAGAGTCTCTAATCCTTTGTCGGATCTTGAATGCTACTCCTAGTGAAGAAGGCACTTGGCTTTGCAACAATATTATTCAAACTAGATGCACTTCTCTTGAAAAGGAGTGTAATGTTATAATTGATGGAGGAAGTTGTGAGAATGTATTGGCTACAACAATGGTAGATTAATTGCACCTCATGATAGAGGAACAACCCCAACCTTGCAAGCTTTCTTAGCTTCGCAAAGGAAATGAGGCAAGGGTTGATAAAAAATATCTTGTTCAATTCTCCTTTGGAAAAAAATATAATGATCAAGTATGGTGTGATGTTGTTCCTGTGAATGCTTGTCATTTGCTTCTTGGGAGACCTTGGCAATTTGATACGAAAGTTTGGCATGATGGTCATAATAACACCTAC
Organism: Angophora floribunda; assembly: GCA_014182895.1. NCBI lineage: Eukaryota > Viridiplantae > Streptophyta > Magnoliopsida > Myrtales > Myrtaceae > Angophora > Angophora floribunda. Next base: position 31,887,410 of record CM024709.1, on the reverse strand, counting down.
ACATACAGCAAGGACCAAAAACATGTCACCCTTGTTCCATTAAATCTATCAATGACTAGCAAAAATTCAACTTGGCGAGAGAAACAAAATTAAGGAAAACCTTTTCTTGAATGAAACCCGGGTTGAGAGAGTCATGGTTGAGAGAAAACAAGTGAGAAAGAGAGTTCCCTACACCTTGAAATGCGTTCTTTAATGAGTATGCTTGAAGATGTGAGTTTAGCCTCGAAGAATTTCATAGGGTTCAAGCATATGCATTATCTAATTCTTTGGAGAGGCCATTTGAGAAATTTGTCGGGATCAAGTTTCTTGGGTAAGAATAATTTTGACAAATTAGGAACTTAAGATGAGGCAATTACAAGATTTGAGGACAAATCTTCAATAACCTAGGGAAATTGATGCGGGAGCATTGAGCATGGTCGATAGATTCAAATTGAAGATGTTGATTATGCAACATAATTGTCAATTCGGTGTCCAAGTTGTCGATTTCATGGTTGTCGATATTAACTTACCAGCTTGTTATCAATTCCAAGACTGCTAATCGACTATATAACAATTAAAGGCTATTCTGGATGATTTTCTTTATTGTTTGACAATCTTTCAAGGTATCGATTGTGTCACGCCCCGACTCTCGAGCACGCGACAACCCCTTCTCTTGGTCGATAGAAAGCGACGTCCCAGGATTCGTCGACGACCATTCATTTTAATCTTTCGTTATGCACAAGTGGAAGGCGAACCATCCCCAGTCCAACAAACAAACAATCAATCAATCAGGAATAGAGGGATGAACAGCAAGAACAACCATCACTACTCATTTATACAAATTACTAGATTAACCAACGGAGGATCGTTTTCCGATTTACAAGCCCGATACAGGGGCCGATCCATCCTCTAAGCCAAACCAAAAAGGAACTAGGCTGGGCTAATCTAGCTGTACAAAATGAACCCTCGGGTTCAGCACCGCGGTCACTCGGACCCATCAGACTCGACTCCGTCAGGTCGATCACTGGAGAAATGGGGGCAGGATTCTCCACTGTGGGTGCACCATTCTAAAGACTTGAAAAAGGTTAACCACGACGGGTTGAGATAAAATCTCAGCGAGTTCTTCCCCTAAGCCCCGGTTAGTACACCAACTCAACCCGGGGTATCTCTCCAGAACCACCCCTCACTCAACCCAACCACAAACAACCAGCAATTAGCAATCAAACTACAAACAGGGTCAACCAACAAACAAAAGTCGGTTCGCATACAACCTTACCCGGTATGCCATACCCTGCACGTTAAACCTCATTCAATGCAAGCAATGCAACCAACAATTGAATAGTCAGTTCGCATGCAACCTTACCCGGTATGCCATACCCTGCACGTTATAAGTCAGCACAATACACGCAATGCACATGGCCGATAGATGATGCAGTTCATCAATCACATGCGAGTCGCGTCACAAGCGATCTCACCTGGCCATTGCCACAACCTGCACGTTATCAATTCATGCGTGCGTGCCATAAATGATGTGATCATCTCATGCATAATCGGAACCAATGATGCCATGTTTTCTCATGCACTCTCGCATCCACACGTGTTCCGATTATTACTGCCCCACAGGGCTACAACCAAGGCGTAACGGCGCTACGGCGCCCTTCCTCCGCAGAGGCGCAACCGTGCCCTTCCGTGCCCAAAAGACGTCAAGGGATACTCTCCCGAGACCGCATGCCCAACGAACATCAAGGGATACTCTCTCGAGACCGCATGCCCAACAAACATCAAGGGATACTCTCCCGAGACCGCATGCCCAATGAATGTCAAGGGATACTCTCCCGTGACCGCATGCCCAATGAATGTCAATGGATACTCTCCCGAGACCGCATGCCCACAGAACATCAAGGGATACTCTCCCAAGACGGCATGCCCAAAGAACGTCAAGGGATACTCTCCCGAGACGGCGGTTTCAATTTAGTGATCACACAAGCAAACCATCACAACCCACTTATTATTTTTTTTGAGCATTAGCCAATGCACACATGCTTGCATATGAAACCTCAAATCATTTCTCACAAAAGCGGTCCATTTCCGGTGTCCCTCGGACAAACCATTTTTCCCACATTTCTCATAAAAGCGGTCCATTTCCAGTGTCCCTCGGACAAATCACTTTCTTTCTCATAAATGCGGTCCATTTCCGGTGTCCCTCGGACAAACCATTTTTCTTTCTTTTGTTAAAATCACACAATTCAAGCGGATGCTTATGCAATGCCACATTTAATTCACTTCATATGATCAATACACATGAAATTACACAATTTAATTTCCGGATGAACAGTAATTTCCGAATTTAATAAATAAATAATTAAATTCAGAAATTATAAATAATTAAATAAATAAATTCCGAAAATTAAATAATTAAATAATTATTTAATTAAATGCAGAAATTAATTTAATCAATAAATTAAAAAATTAATCACATTAATCAAGCAATTAAGGAAAAACATGATTAATTAGCACCAAACACACAATTAAGCCTAATTAAGCACAATTAAGCATAAATAAGCAAGATTAAGCTAAGCTAATCTTAATCCACTATCTAACCACCTATCTTAGGGCTAATACACTTAATTAAACCCCTTAAATCAAAATTATCACTAACTAAACCAACCCTAAGCAAGTTTAGGCACTAAATAGGGATTAGGAGCTAAACTCACACGTTAAGCGGGCCGGCGACACGGGCGCGGCGGCGGCGACGAACCCGACACCCGGGGACTTCCACCACAGCGATCCAAGGCGGTCCCGGGGTCAAAACAGCAGCAACAACCTCTGCTTCCCACCGCAACCTCGAAAACAAGACTTTGCTTGAAGAGAAAGTGGCCGACCGGAGTTGAACGGGCTGCCCGAGCTCCGACGAGCTGGTGGCCGTGACCGGTGGCTCCTGGGGTTGAGGGGGAGTTGTGGGTGGCTGGTATGGGCAGTGGGTAGGCCAAAAATGGAGAGAAACGGAAGAAAAGCCGAAGCTGCACAGGAGGCGCTGCACAGTGACGGATAGAGGACCGCCGACTTCAGGCGGCTGTACAGACCGGCCGGAGGCTTCGTTCGACAAAATTCCGACGCCATCTGAACGGTTTTTCTGTTCTGAAAAGATTGATAGGTAGAACGGCCCGAGATTCCACCGGGAGGCCATGAACAACTCGATTTTCGGTGGAAGGTCAGAAACTGAAATTGCAGGAAGGCCATGGAAGCAAGGGGAGAGAGGGCTGAGATTTTGTGGAGCTGAAGAGGGGAGAGAGAGAGTGAAGTGAGCTGATCAAAACCCTTCATTAATGGCCTTAATGGCTGCTTCAACTCCCCATGCACATGACCTCATCTTCTCTCTCTTCCTTTTTGACTTTTCTCCAAAATATCCAAGGGTATTTTGGTCATTTCCACCTTGCACATTTCCCAATGTGCCCTTGGGCTGAAAGTGAAAGGCGAGCCTAGGAAACGGGCCGGAAAATGAATAGGAACGGGCTCGGGAATTTATTGGGCTCGAATTGGCTCGAGTTTGGATAACGGGCTCGAAAGGGTACAGGGTCGGTTTGGCCCAACGGGCTCACTGGCTTGCCTCGGGCCTTCCATGGCGGCTGTCCCACCTTGGGCGTGAGGCCCTCACTGTTCTTGCCCAACCCATGTCCTCGTAGGCTTGATTCCTTGGTCCGAAAATCCCTTTCCCAAAAACTCGGCTCAACCGACACTGTCGACTATCAAGGAAGCATCGTCCAAAAATCCGTCCCGGACGTTCCCGAAAATTCGAAGTCCAATCTTGGATTCTCATGCCTTGTCAATTTTGCCCAAATGTCATCTTGGTATAATTCAGACTGACAGGCGGCTTCGAGGATTCACGCGTAACCGACTCGTGCTAAACCACGTTCAAGACTTCTCGACACATGGACGTCCTTGACGACATGAAATTGCGAAGGATAGATTCTTATTTCAAAGTACACGATTATCAAGGATCGACATAGGGCCGTTCGCGGGTTCAATAACAGTAGACGGAATCACCCGCCGTCCCATTATTTCTGTCCGCGAATCGACTTCTATTCGTCCTTGAAATCGGCCTGCATGACTACAGGATCGTCCTTACGCAAGTCTCACGGTCGAGTCGTTTTCCCAGGTCAAGTTCTTTAGTCGCACGAGTTCTGTCCTCAGTAGCCTTTCCCCTCAAGGTCAGTATCTCGGCAATGATTGGGTCCGAGCGGAATCAACCAACAATGCATTGGCGAAATTCACGTTCACTCATCCCTAAAAGGGCTCGAATTTCAGGACGTCACAGATTGGGCTGCCCTAAATGACTCACGGATCTAGAGTGTAATCTTAATTACCTTGCATCTAGTCAAGTGTCATTTGTAAGTCTCAAGTGTGTTGTAGGTGCCAAAGAGTCAAAGTTCAAGTCTCTAGATGCTTTGATGCATTTTATAGTTCCTCGGACTTAATTGTGTTTTTCTAGCTCCTATGTCTTTAAATAATGAGGTAGTATCTTGTGTTCAATGTTTAGTCTCTTTCCTTTGGAATAATCCCTCTATACAATGAGGTGAATTCTCAAGTATAAGATAGTGAATTTTGAGTATATGAAAATTTGAGATTATCTTCTATGTGAGTGAATATCTTTGGAAAGTGGATTACTCTTGGTTTTTACATTCTTGGGAGGCGGATTCTTGGTGTTAAGCCAAAGAAGTATTGTCTTCTCGGCGAGTGGTTTTCCTGTAGGCCTTGATAATGAGCTTCTTCAATCCCAAAGTCTTGTATCCTTGGCTGGTGATTTCTATAGGCCTTGGTGGTGAGCTTCATCAATCCTGATTTTGATCCTTGGCTATTGGCATGTCCTGTACGTCTTGGTTTCAATCGTATCCTATCCCTCATTTTGCATTACCCATAAACATCCATCCCCATACACTCACCCACCATCGATAATCACTCAAAACAACTCTTGCCCATCTTGCAACTACATTAAGGATGGCACTTATGGTGAATGCTTTTTGAAAATTATGACACTTAAATTATCGAATGAAAATTTATATAGAGTGAGCGTTGTACACAAGTGATGGCCCCTCAATTATTGGAAAAAAATGTTATAGCATTCAAGTGAGACCGTACACCTAAGTGAACACTGTATGAAAGTTTATGACACTTATGGCATCATTTTCCCAAAATAAAAAGATACGACAACTACATAGTCAATATGTTAGTTAGACCGTGGCAAACCAAATAGTACAAATGACAATAGTAGCCTGATTGGATCTATGGTACCCAAACTAGCCTATTGCAATGATATTTTGTAGCTTTGGCCTAGTTTATTGCCTGTCTAGACTAATTTTTTTTTCATTCTGACAGGTTCGTCGTGATAGAAAATATTTTGTCGGGATAGGTAAGCCAACTATAACGATGATTTTGTTGATAAACCTGTCAAATTTTGTCATTGTCCCTCAAGTGATGTTTGGATTAATACTATGACACCTTCTCAAGTGTAAATTGGGATTAGAACCGGCTGGCATGGGAGAAGGCATGTGAATAGAAGACAGTAGTGCCACACATCTGCGAAATAAACCTAAAGCATGAAAGACATCGAGGCCTGGCTTCGATACATTTTACAATGTCTAACACTAAGAACATGAGTTATTAGGTAGAGGGAAACTGCATCAATAAAACTCAGTTGAATCTCATAAACCTAAATCATGTAGATAATTCATTTGTATAATATTAAATTATACGTGAGGGAGAGTATTACAAAGAATATCGGATAGACATAGGGATATTCTTCTTCTTAACCTAAGTTCTTCGATAACTTTTGAACTTCTAAAGAAAACAGCTACCCGGACAAGGACAACATCATTTTCGTTCAAAAAGGTGAGATCATGTCTTCTTATTACGCCTGGCTATAGAAGAAAAATAAAATTGAACCGCACCGTTGGTAACCTTTGACTGGCTTCGTAAAACACAAAATCTTTCATTAGCCCTAATCTTACGTAATGACAAATTCAAGGAGCTGGGGGTGAATCGTTTCTGTTTTGACGTTGGAAAAAGCCCAAAGCGACATGACAAAAGAGATGAACTTGTCGGCTAGTAATCAAAACCCTTGAGTAACGACACAAAATTCAGCTGGTGACTTCAAACGGAAGCGTTGATGAAAGTCACTTCATTTTTGGCCGGACAATTCATTTTGGTGCGATTTCTCGAGGATTTGCAGGAAGAGACTCTGACCACCACGTTCGACGACCCTCGGGGACCAACGTGAATATGAACCATGCAACACGACGTGCACATCGTTTTGATGTACAAATTGATTGGCTCGTTACATACGACAATAATGAGGAAAAAGCAATCATGCCAAAAGGTGAAAGGCATTACGCTTTTCCACGACGTTATCCGCAAAGGGACAACCCACCCAACTTTTCTTCCAAAGGTCAAAAACAATGTACATGGAATAAGGTAGGCATTAATCACGAACAGTTCTCTGCCCATTGGAAGAGAGTTTAAGCCAAAGAGCCAGGATGTTTTGTTTAATATTGGACGATACACGACAATAATCTTCACGCTTGGTGGGAAGATGTGCGTGAAGAAGTAAGATTGAACAGATGAAGATTCAAATATTGTCCTATCCAATGATTTTTGCTCCAAGAACAAGACAACAGGTGACTAAGATTCACTCTTCGTGTATCTACTTTGATCATTAGAATAATGAAGAGAGGACCATCCTTAGGACTCTATATATAGGAGGTTGTAACCCTAATTCTCCATCGAACCCACAAGCATTTCTCTCTCCTAAAAAGAAATAAAATGGCGATGAGTATGTTCAAAACTTGTCTATGCCTAATGCTGATATTGTTTTCACTTCCCAGCTCCCGAGCACGGGCTCCCCATGTTGTGATCCGAGGGAAGACACTGGTTCGAGCATTACGTGAAGACTATGCAAAGGGAGGTAATAGGCAAGAAGGTCGTTACGAGCTTATGAGGTCCAGTCCTGGAGGTCCTGATCCGCAGCATCACTGAATAAGACTATGGCTGCCTTCTTTTATTTGCGAATATCGTCTCCTTTTGTTTTTCTATGAGTTCCAAGTCTTGCTAGGTCTTTTTTTAATGTAATGACAGAGTAGGGTTTTAATGTTCATGGAGTTTGTGGGCATGGCAAGGAAAAGTACTACATGTAATGTGTTCATCAAAATTGGACTTATAGTAGTGAAACATTATAAATTGATGCTATTGACTAACTGCGTTGGCATTTTTGTTATCTTTAAACTTTTGAATCTTTACAACTTGGAGAAGATCTAATTTAGTAGAGCCAAAAGAGCTATGGTGGTATTAAATATGAACCAACACAAGTATTATTGTTCTATGGTTCCATTGTCCTTACTTAAAAGACATATATTTCGAAACCAGCACCACATGATGACAATATGAAGTCCTTGGGATCGCAACGTCACCATGCTTCTCACATTGCGACGAATCCTCACCCGATTGCGTATTGGGTAAATAAAGAATAAGCACAATCAGACCATCGGCATAGATTAGGGCCAAAAAGAGAAAAAGCTAAAAAGAAATGAATCAACATTGTAAAGATCCCCTGTCACGTAACTGTCCTTTAGCAAGTAACTTTAGATATGTTAATCTTCTCCATATGTTTGGACCAAAAAGGCCATTATAAAGTGTAGCGTCATCCACTAAGCATGAAGTCTAGGAAAATTGTCTGAAAAGGTCTAAATCTATTATACTCTTACAGATTCAGTTTTAAATCTTTTTAATTGTTTTTATTGAGTCAATTCAACCAATTTTAACATAAAATCACTAACATGGCATTGGCCAAGGATAAGTGCATTAGAAGTGCCAAAAGTTGTGTACCACACTTACTTTAGTGCAAAAAGGTTTTTTGGATCACTTAAGTGTCACTTTCATAAAAAAAATAATCATTTAAATGCCAATTTTGATTCGAGTCAAATCTAATGTGGCCATATTTTATTAGTTTCTTTGGCCCACATGGCTCGCTGGTCCGATCAATCAACATATAGACTATAAACGACGTTATCCACATCATTTGCCCCAAAATATAAACCATAAATTGCAAATGGAAACCCTACTTCGATTTACCCCCAAAATCGAATGATTTGCTCCCAAAATCGAAATCCTAATTGGTGAGCCAAGGATAGGAGGAGTGAGTGGCTAGGTTGAGGACAAAGAGGAAGCTGCAAACGATGAAGGTGAGGATCAAGTAGTGTTGACACCTGTTGACACATAAATTTTGATTAATCATTCGTAATTTAATGCACAAAAATTTAGGGATTAATTTTAACCCCTAAACAAAAAATATTAGGATTAAATTGCATAGCATATAGTTTTAGGAGCATTTATTATTGCATGCGCATTTGACATGTGGCAAATGGGCTTCAATTGATGGTTCTAAGCTTTAATTTAACAAATTGGACTAAGCCCATGGTGAAAGAGAATTTGGCCAGGCCCGTTAAGGGGTGATGAGTTGGAATATGAGAATATTCCCGGGAATATGAGAATGTTCCCGAGAATATTCGCATTATTCTTTCAATATTCAGGGAAGGTGTCGGATGAAATATTGGAAAAATATTGCACGTGGGATACAAGAGCTAAATATGCAACGTGCAAATTTATCAGCTTTCCTTAAATAACATAGTCCTCTCACTTATAAAAAGGGGGCCACACACACACAAAAAACAGCCACAATTGAGAGAAAAGGAGCGGCAGCGCAATATACAGAGAGAGGAGAAAAAGCGTCTCTTTTTGCTACAGGTCTTGAAGGTCAGCTCACAAAAGGAGGCTTCTTCCCAAGAGACAAGGTAGGTAAAGTTCCTATCTAAATTAATTCTTGAATATTTTGTTTTCTCGTTTAAAGTATTGCATGATTGATTGAATTCCAATTAAGTGAGGTCGTTGTGTCGTGTTAAAAAATCTCAATAATCAAAAATATTGAGCCGCGAGACGTCGGATCAGGTTTTTGATTGTTTTGATTTTCTATCTTGGGCGGGGCTAAATTGTGTGCTTTACATGATCGGTTGCATTATATGTGTTGATTTTTTTAGTAAACTTACAAAAATGCATAAAAAAATCTGTTACATAATAGGGTAGATTAATGCACTTCATGTCGGACTAGTCTTATAGTTTACATTGCATATGACGTAGAAGCTTAGGAAATTTCATTAATTATAAAAAAGAAAACATAAAAATTGCCATGCTCATGTCATGTAGAATTAGGTCATCACCTGTGTGTCATCTAGTCATTGCATGTTTAGGGTCATTTGAATGCGTGACATACTAGGGTAGTTGCATTAAATATTTTCTAGCATTAGATTAAGTTAAATAATTAATGTCACGTGACATATAGTTTGCATATTAGGTTGCACATTGCATGCTATTATAGTTAGACAATTTCGTATGTCATTACATGCATTGCACGTAGTTTTAGGCTTCATTAAATAAGTGAAAACCTTAAAAAATATTTGAATGAGTGCGTGTTAATTAGAAATTACATCTAGGATCATTGATGTAATTTTTAAGCTAACATCGCAGATGCTTTCGTAGTTTTAAGGTAAGTAACTTCCTCCTTTTCCTTGCAATTTATTTATTGCTTTGCTTCATTGAGTGTTAAATAATGGTTTGTACACTCGCATGATCACATTGCATGTTAGGGAGTAAATTAAAATCAACAAAAAATTGCCTACAAATCATTTTTCTAAAATAAAAGAGAAAATGTACCGAAAGGGCGTTAGAGAAATCTAACGTAATCAAGTCCCCGATCCCATAGTCTCTGGTTCGTAGGAGTAAAGTAATCCTCCCGTTACTTTACTTGGGTTTCTAATCGACCCACCAAAAAATAGATTAGTGGCGACTCCAAGTAAAAATCATTTGCATAGTAAAAAATTAAACCCTAAGTCGCGAATTGGTATGGGCTTGGGAGAGTCTGAGCTAAGTTTAGGCTTAGTAATCCATTAGCCAAACCCTAGGTGGTGCACCCGAGGTGAGGTCGCGACAGCTTGGCAACTCCGCTGGGGACTTGAGTTTAAACTCTTAGTGGACTTAGGCCAATTTTCTCTTTTTTTTAAAAAAAAAAAATTTTGGCAGCGAGTTTAAACTCTTAGTGGACTTAGGCCAATTTTCTCTTTTTAAAAAAAAAATTTGTTTGGTAGCGAGGATACTAGGTACGTCCCTAACCATTTGAGGTGTTAAATGTTTTTGCAGATGAGAGTTATAAGGGGTGGAGTGATTGTTAACCCTTTGTCTTGCAGGTTGGAATTGTGAATGAATGTTTTAAATTCAAATTATTGAAGTGTTGTTGTGAATTTAAACTGTTATGCATGCTTATGCATTTTCACTACACTTTGCACACACTACCTGCCGTCGGACCTGGACCGCAATTAAGGATGTTAGGATGGTGTTGAGAAATGATCCAACCTTGAACGCGAGACTGCAATGTATAGGTTGCCTTTCTCAACTCCGAAATTTTCTTCTCAGTGTCAAAATGTTTATCCTTGTTTGCGAAACTGCATGACTATAGGATTTTCTTTGACCAAGCCGGAGCTAAGAGGACCCGACCTTTGTACGCGAGACTGGGACTAGTCGGATCATTCCTCTTAACTCTAATTTGCTAAGCCCTATAGTTTATGTGTCGAACCTCACGTCTCATGTGTATGTCTATGTGATTGCCATTTTTCCTTCATGAAGTAAGTATTCTTACCTTATACTATGCAATCTATTTATTTTGTCATTTTTTTGGGGTCCATGACAAAAGGTCAATTGTATATAGAGAAAAGTCACTAAATTGTTTTTATGTTCATGTCTAGGAGTTCAATTTCAATTTTAGAGTGTTATTTCAATTTCTTAAACTGGTGTTTTAGGAATTTAATTCCCTAGGGAGTCACTTTCATTTCTTAGATTAATGTCTTTGGAATTCAATTTCACTTAATAAAATGTGCGATCGATCGTTGTCATGGACCAATTTCATTTGTCATGATGCTTACTGTGCTTTTTCCTTTTTACATCAAGGTGACATTGATACAACACGGCTCACCCGAGATCACCTATTCGTACTCGTTCTAGAGCAGCAATGGCCGATAACACTGAACAAGCACGTGTTACTGAACAAGCTCGTGTCACTGCCCTTGAAATGGAAATGAAGCAAGTCATGAATGTCCTTGAGCAGCTGTCTAAACAAATGGATTCCCTCAAATCGAGCATTGTCCCATCAGCTCCGCAAGTTGAAGTGGTGTTACCTCAACAACCTCCTATTGGTGATTCAAGAGATAAGGGCAAGAATACGACTGCAATCGACCCGTCAAACTCTGGTGATGCTCCTACAGTCAAAATCACTGACACGCCTCAAATTGTTGCTGATGATGAGGTACAAGTGATGCACCCGGTCGTACCAAAAATTGAGCAAGAAAAACGCTTGGCAAAAATTGAGGAAAAGCTCAAGCAACTATAGGGTTCAGAATACCAAAGTCCGACAGACTTGTCTTTTTATGCAAAAGTCAAAGTGCCGAAGAAGTTCAAAATGCTTGACTTTGAAAAGTATGATGGCACCTCTTGCCCAAAGATCCATCTGCAGACATATCTGGTCAGGATGACCCAGTATGTTGATAATGTACCCTTAATGATCCAGTCGTTCCAAGCAAGTTTGACAGGCCGGCATTGCAATGGTACATCATGAAGAGAATTAATCTCTTAGAGACTTGGGAGGATTTGACGGATGCTTTCTTCAAGCAATATAAGTATAATATCGATGTTACTCCATCCCGGGAGGATTTGATTCGTACAGAAAAGAAGAAGACGGAATCTTTCAAGGCATATGTCACAAGGTGGCGAGTCACGGCTTCTCAAATCAGTCCCGAACCAACGGAGAAAGAGTTAATGGATTTGTTTATGAAGACACTCCCGCCTGAATATCGAAGCCGGATGCTCGGTTCGACTGCTGAGTCATTCAATCAGCTAATCCCTGTTGGTGAACGAATTGAAATGGCCCTGCGTGATGGATGGGTGTCCGATCAGACCAACTCGTACAAGAGATTCTCAGTCAAGAAAGATAAGGAACCCGTAGCGGAGGTTAATGCAGCTTATGTCCAACCACCTCGCTCCACCCAGAACACCCAGCAAGGAGGAGCGCGACCGTTTTATGGTCAACAGAGGAACTCTTCTAGGCGTCAGTTCACGCCGCTTCCTAAACCTTTGTCTAAGATTCTGCCGATCCTCCAAAAGAAAGGGTTACTGGCCAAAGAGCCTAAGCGGACCAATCCCGAGCGTTTCCCCAACTACGACTCGTCCAAGACATGTGATTATCACATGGGGGAAATAGGGCATGCTGTTGATGATTGCTATACATTGAGACACAAAATCCAAAATCTTTTGGATGCTAAGGTGGTCTCCTTTCGCGATACACAACCGAACGTCCAAAGTAACCCACTCCCTGACCACGCGGAAGGTATAAATGCCATCTTCAGTTTTGATGCTGATAGGAAGAAGAACTTGAAAGTACATGTGGATGACGTTTATGATAGTTTAGTTCGTGCCGGGTATTATTCAGAGACAGAAAAACCTACAATGTCTCAGAAGAAACAAAGAGTTAAGGCGATATCCAACCAAGGCATGATTACATATGCGGACCATACTGGCATGATTTCAACTATCACTCCATTCGTTATTGATTTGCAAGAGGAGTTTACCAATCAAGGGGATGAGTTTGCTCACTGGAACATTAAAGCTGATGAGACTGACCCTCTACCTCTTGACATGCCGCCATTGGAAGATGCGTTGGACGAGGATGGATTGATCATTATCGACACACCATTGTCTGATGAGGAAGAGTTAATTCTTGATGTTACGCAACCCTATGCGTATACAAGTGATAAAGCAGTGCCATGGTGTTATAATACGGAGATAGATGTGGTCACTCGGTCAGGGCACATCTATGCTCAAGCCAACTCACAACCTGTCAAGCCGGTCACTAATAAGGAAGCTAAAGAATTCTTAGCTGTAATTAAGGCAAGTGAGTATAATGTAGTAGAGCAGCTTCACAAAATGCCCGCACAGATCTCTTTGTTAGAATTGCTCCAAACATCAGATAAGCATCAAAAGTCCTTGATGAAAGTTCTTGGTGAGATACACGTCCCAGAATCCATTGACCATGAGAAGTTGGAGGAATTTATTTGGTCCATTTTGTTAAAAGACCAAATTGCCTTCTCGGATGAGGAGCTCCCATATGAAGAAAGAGGACATAATAAGGCCCTTTATATCTCAGTCAAGTGTCGGGATACTTTAGTGGCTCGCGCACTCATTGATAATGGATCGGCTTTAAACATATGCCCTCTAGCAACTCTGAAACGCCTAGGGTATGATTTGGAGAAAATTCGTGCAGCCAAGACCTCTGTTCGAGCATTTGACGGGACTAGGAAAGAAGCAGTTGGAGAAGTTGATTTAGATATGCATATAGGGCCGATGCTATTCAATGTGGTTTTCCAAGTTTTGGATATACCCACTGCGTTCAACTTCTTATTAGGTCATCCATGGATACATGCAGCATGTGCAGTTCCTTCAAGCCTTCACCAGAAGGTGAAGTTTGTAGTGCAAGGGAAGATTGTTACAATCCAAGGGGAAGATGACTTTAAAATCTACCATGAGACAGCTATCCCCTATATCGAACCAGATCATAAAACAGAATCTAGTTATCAGGCGTTTGAGTTAGTTTCAACTATTCATATTTCTCGAGGCACTACTCCACCAACCCCAGAAGTATCCAAATCTGCGATCATGGTAGGCAAGATTATGGTGGGAAGTGGCTTCACCCCTGGTGATGGCTTGGGCCGACATGGTCAAGGCACTCGGCAACCAATTGAAGTGGGACGAAACTCATACACAACTGGATTGGGCTATCGTGGCAAGGGTGAACGACCCCACCGAGGAAGAGGAAGAGGTCGAGGACGATTTGGCCTCACTATACCCCACATCGGGTCCACATTCCCTGGTCCTGCAACAATGTTGCATGAGGAAGAAGAGGCAATCGGTACTCCAAGTGTTGTGTCCACTGCTCAATCCAATGCAAAAGATGACGAGGTCGAAGGAATGATCGAATTGTTCGAGGAGAATTTAATGTTTGCCATTGATGAAGCTCAAGAGTAGGAGAATTTTAATTGTTTGCATACTCCTCTACGCAGGAGTCTTTATTGCTTTCCTAGTTTGCATGTTAGGATTTCTTTCATTCCAATAATGTAATTTGCTTTTCATCCAATAAAATACATGAAGATTTTCATATTTTGAGGGCATGTTGAAGTACACCAAACTAGCCCTGTGATGAAATCCTACCAAAAAGAAAACGGCATGGAGCTAATTCTAAAGGCTGGGCTTCTCCATGTTCTTTCAAAATTTTCCAAAATAAAAAGATTTTTTCAACATGCATCTTGTTCACCTCATTTGTCTCTCTGATTGTTTACTTTATGTCTCAGGCATGATCTTGCACCATCTGCTTTAATGAAGGCAAAGCCTCGAGTTTATAATCATGCATGTTTTACTTTTGCAGGGGCAAAAGATGAATGGCGTCATCAGGCTCCCTTACAAAGAGGGGCAAGATACAAACACCTTTTAGCTCTGACTTTGGAATTCAATGTTTGTGCTTGCAGGAGTAGAGCCTAGTTGCTTTATCATCATAAAGCATTTTCACATGATAGTTTGCTTGTTTAATTCGCCAATTTCACTCGAGATTTGTCAAAATAGACAATTCAATGAATAGTGTGGAAATGTTTGAATTTGCTAGAATGATGAAAGGCAAACCTTATCCTATACACAATCCCTTGTATATACATTGTGAGATGAGTGTGAAAAAAATCCATGTCGGCAAGGTGAAGGGTTTTCTCGCGAAAGGGACGACAACTAAAATGACGAGAGGCAATTTATTTCTCTATCCTAAACACTGCAAGTAGACCATTGCTTAACCCCTTTGAGCCTCATACACTTGTGGAGATTTCTTTCAAATTACCCCTGTCAAGAACCACCCCATATCGGGGCAAATTGGAGGTAAGTTGGCATCACGTGGCGAGGAAAATAGATGGAAATTCTCTTGCTCTCACTTGCATCAATCTTTGGGTATCTTATTGCAGATGAACTCAAACAATAATCCAAGTGCCTTAGGATGACGAAGAGCATTTTTTTTTTCTCTATTCTACACACGTATATCCATTGCATAGCCCTTTGAGCCTACAAATTCATTTCTTTGAACCCAGTGGGTGATCATCCCCCACATTAGGGCAAGCAAAAAATAATCATTCAAGAAGCAGCAAGATCTAGAGTGCCAACAAAATGTGAAGACCTTCAAAAGTCCAAATGGAAAATTGATACATCGTAGACAACGTGTCATTGGTAAAAATAGAACTAGGGGGCATGAAAAAGCAAAGTGTGCTTGGTAAAAGCAAGGCCGATGCCCATAGACATAAGAGTAAAAGAGGGGCAAGAAAAAGCAGTGTGCCTAGTAAAAGCAAGGCCAATGCCCACAAGAGAAAATGAAAAAGAGTCAAGATAGATGACTATCGATTGTGAAAAGTTGTCAAATGCAAAACTTTTTGGAAATAATCCTTGATGGCGAAGATGAAGACTGGTGGTAATGTCAAGATGATCACCAACTCTCACCCATTTACACACATTTTGAGCCTGATAATCCTTTCATTTCTCAACCTGTGAACCTAGCTTACATTACGTCCCTCATAAAGTCTCTTCAGATTAGGGCACTTGAATTAATGTAGGTGTTCACACGTCTTAAGCATTGCTCGAAGAAGTGTGAGCAAGATTATTTCTATCTCATTTTGCAGGGTTCTTGACTTGTAAACCTGAGATGATTGCAGAATTGTTCTTTCAATAGCCTTGACTCAAAGAGTCCCCTTGTTAAGCCGTTGACCAAGATCACATTATAATCCTGGTAAAGACCTCTCAGATTGGTAAAATCGTACCGCTTGCGAGAAAGCTCGAATCCTTGTTGACTTGATGGTAAGATCGAGTGATTAAGATATTCCCGCATTTATCGGGACAAATAGCCTTCTTAAATGAGAGTGAGTGAAAAGCCCTTTCAAACAAAAAGTCTCTCATCTGGCATTTTCAAGAAGTCCACACTATGAGTGAAAATTGTCTTGATGATGATTCTAACTGGTGGAATGTGGAGATGAAAACATGAAAAAAAATATGCATGGGTCTCCTTGAGTTTTAATGTCCAAAAATGGCTTTAATTCTTCACTTTGCTATTAAATGCACACTTGCTCTAATCATGTTTGACAGGTGGGTTGCTTCGGAGATCAAAGAGCTCCTCTTTGAAGCCTTGAGTTTGTCCAAATACTATTAAATCTTCAAAACACCTGATGAGAATTCCAGGTATCTGTTCTCAAGATGATTCGAAGTACCTAATGAGGATTCCAGGTATTGGTTCTCAAGTCAATCCAAATTCCTAATGAGAATTTCAGCCGAAAATTCCAATGTCCTAAAAGTATTCGGCGATAATTCCTTATACTTGAACCTTTAAATACCTGATGTGATTTCCAGGTGTCTAGTGAATTTTTTTCAAATGTCTGATGTGAATTCCATATATTCGAACCTTTAAATACCTGATGTGATTTCCAGGTGTCTAGTGAATTTTTTTTCAAATGTCTGATGTGAATTCCAGATGTTCAACCTTTAAATACCTGATGAGATTTCCAGGTGGTTAGTAAATATTCTCAAATATCTGATGTGAATTCCAGATATTTAAACCTATAAACACTGGACGTGATTTCCATGTGCTTAATCTCTTTTGAAATCTGATGAGAATTCCAGATCTTCAGATGTTTTGTAAGTCTCATGGAATTCATCATGTACCTCAAGATGCTCTATCGTATTGATTGGTAAGTAACTACAGGTATGCTCTTCTTCTTCTTTTCACACTTTGCATTAGCTTTTCCATGCATCATATCATATTGCATTTTAAAATGGGATTCATTTTCCCACAAAAAATAACATTATATTGCATATACATGGTCAAAATTTAGGTTTCAATTTATCTTTGAATGCAACCTCTGTGAGCTCACCTTCAAAGAGGGGCAGCTGTTGACACATAAATTTTGATTAATCATTCGTAATTTAATGCACAAAAATTTAGGGATTAATTTTAACCCCTAAACAAAAAATATTAGGATTAAATTGCATAGCATATAGTTTTAGGAGCATTTATTATTGCATGTGCATTTGACATGTGGCAAATGGGCTTCAATTGATGGTTCTAAGCTTTAATTTAACAAATTGGACTAAGCCCGCGGTGAAAGAGAATTTGGCCAGGCCCGTTAAGGGGTGATGAGTTGGAATATGAGAATATTCCCGAGAACATGAGAATGTTCCCGAGAATATTCGCATTATTCTTTCAATATTCAAGGAAAGTGTCAGATGAAATATTCCCATTAAGGGATGACGAGTTGGAATATGAGAATATTCCCGGGAATATGAGAATGTTCCCGAGAATATTCGCATTATTCTTTCAATATTCAGGGAAGGTGTCGGATGAAATATTGGAAAAATATTGCACGTGGGATACAAGAGCTAAATATGCAACGTGCAAATTTATCAGCTTTCCTTAAATAACATAGTCCTCTCACTTATAAAAAGGGGGCCACACATACAGAAAAAAGACAGTGACAATTGAGAGTAAAGGAGCGGCAGCGCAATATAGAGAGAGAGGAGAAAAAGCGTCTCTTTTTGCTACAGGTCTTGAAGGTCGGCTCACAAAAGGAGGCCTCTTCTCAAGAGACAAGGTAGGTAAAGTTCCTATCTAAATTAATTCTTGAATATTTTGTTTTCTCGTTTAAAGTATTGCATGCTTGATTGAATTCCAATTAAGTGAGGTCGTTGTGCCGTGTTAAAAAATCTCAATAATAAAAAATATTGAGCCGCGAGACGTCGGATCAGGTTTTTGATTGTTTTGATTTTCTATCTTGGGCCGGGGCTAAATTGTGTGCTTTACATGATCGGTTGCATTATATGTGTTGATTTTTTTAGTAAACTTACAAAAATGCATAAAAAAATCTGTTACATAATAGGGTAGATTAATGCACTTCATGTCGGACTAGTCTTATAGTTTACATTGCATATGACGTAGAAGCTTAGGAAATTTCATTAATTATAAAAAAGAAAACATAAAAATTGCCATGCTCATGTCATGTAGAATTAGGTCATCACCTGTGTGTCATCTAGTCATTGCATGTTTAGGGTCATTTGAATGCGTGACATACTAGGGTAGTTGCATTAAATATTTTCTAGCATTAGATTAAGTTAAATAATTAATGTCACGTGACATATAGTTTGCATATTAGGTTGCACATTGCATGCTATTATAGTTAGACAATTTCGTATGTCATTACATGCATTGCACGTAGTTTTAGGCTTCATTAAATAAGTGAAAACCTTAAAAAATATTTGAATGAGTGCGTGTTAATTAGAAATTACATCTAGGATCATTGATGTAATTTTTAAGCTAACATCGCAGATGCTTTCGTAGTTTTAAGGTAAGTAACTTCCTCCTTTTCCTTGCAATTTATTTATTGCTTTGCTTTATTGAGTGTTAAATAATGGTTTGTACACTCGCATGATCACATTGCATGTTAGGGAGTAAATTAAAATCAACAAAAAATTGCCTACAAATCATTTTTCTAAAATAAAAGAGAAAAATGTACCGAAAGGGCGTTAGAGAAATCTAACGTAATCAAGTCCCCGATCCCATAGTCTCTGGTTCGTAGGAGTAAGGTAATCCTCCCGTTACTTTACTTGGGTTTCTAATCGACCCACCAAAAAATAGATTAGTGGCGACTCCAAGTAAAAATCATTTGCATAGTAAAAAATTAAACCCTAAGTCGCGAATTGGTATGGGCTTGGGTGAGTCCGAGCTAAGTTTAGGCTTAGTAATCCATTAGCCAAACCCTAGGTGGTGCACCCGAGGTGAGGTCGCGACAACACCTAAATTTTAATTAAATATTTAGAGAAATTCGGATCTTAAGTCGTGAATTGGTGGGTTTGGGAGAGTTTTGGCTAAGCCCTAATGATAAGTATTTAGCCGAGCCATTAGCCACTGGGACACGAGAGGGAGGTCACGACAAGTAGCATGTGAAGGACCTTGTTTCTATAGTAGTGAAGAAAGAGAGCATTGAAGGCTTTGTGTAGACTTAGTAGGGAGATCAAGTGGCTGAACATGGTCATGCTCGGATTTTTGGGCATGTGACAACCTTTATTCACTTGTGGTCAAATGAGTGTGACGTCCTAAGATGCGTCGCCAACCATTCTTTTTATTTTATGGTTATGCGCAATGGGAAATGAAACATTAAACCCCGATCAAACAACAACAGTAGAGATAGTCATAAAGACAAACACCTTAAAAGCAATCTCGTCATTTTATTTACTAACTAGATTAACCTTAAGGAACAGATACATGTACAACCCTATAATTGGCTACTGTTCCACCTACCAACCAAAAAGATATAAGGGCAAAAAGAGGTTATCTACTTCATCCATTGAACCGAGGTCAAGTTAGCCAAAAAGGTCAAGATGGTTCAACTAGAACAATTGAAGTATGATGAATCCGAGTTGTGCTCCGACGGATCGTAATCCGACAGGTAGTCTAGAATAGGCTAGGGTGCAGGAGTTGGTGATGGTGTGGGCTCATGGTTCGGGTCCTCCACGGCACTATTAGGAGGATTGACGTCCATAGGGTCCTAAACCCCATGGCCAGGGCCCTCATAAGGTGGGTTGTCAAACCCATGCAATTGACCGTATCAAATCTCCCTCTCCCACATGAACCATGTTTGAAACTCATGAGGCACCCAAAAACCGAGTCCCTCGTCCACTCGCAATGTGGTCAAATGCTTTTCAAAAAGATTTAGGCTATCCAAGAGGTTATGATGTGTAATTGTGGTGTCCTAGCCTTGTGGGACCTTGAAATGCTTTGGGTGCTGCGCCATGTCAAGGACCTAAAATAGTTAAACCATAACCAGTGAGATAAAATCTCAATAGGTTAAAGTGCTAAGCCTTAATTAAGGCACTAATTCCCCTCAAGGGTACCTAATAGGCACATTCCTCATAACAACAACTAACAAACAAATCAAATCATAGGCAACTTTACCTCGTGGTTGCACATACTCTTCACAACACCAATCATGTGTGCTAGACGTAAATAACGGGTGAACAAATAATTAGAACACGATATAAAATATCCCATGCACTTAACAATCAAGCGTATTCGAATTATTATGACCCCTCGAGCCACGGCACAATCCGAAGGTTGGTGGTCTACCAAATATAACCGGGTGTCGCGACCTTCCTGAAGGTGAAACACCATGGGAAGATTAATGGATTACTAAGTCCGAAGGCTTAGTGCGGACTCTCCCAAGCCCTACCAACCGCAACTTGGTACTCAAAATTTAACATTGTTAAACATGCAATTTTATTCAATTAGAAGCCGCCACTAATCAATTGGGGTTGATTAAAAACCCAAGTAAAGTATGGGAGAATACTTTACTTCTGCGAACTAGATATTCACTAGGTTCGGGGATATGGTTACGCTATGTTAAACTAGCACCCTTTCGGTACTATTTCTCTTTAAGCTTCAAAAATATTTTTTTACAAGCAATTTTGGTTGATTTTAACCTAAGCCACTAACATGGAAAAGAGTGGTCGTGCGGATCACAATCAATGACATTCAATGAGTCCAGAAGAATAAATGTAAGAATCATGATCAATCTTAAAGAAAAATAAGCTATAACTAAAAATGCATGCTCTAAACATAATTTCTAAATGGGATGTCATCTAATTATTTTTGATTTTAAAAAAAAAAAATTAATTATGTATGACCATAATCTAGATTTAACATATATGATTCTTATTCTAACGACATATGACGCGCAATTCAAATGGCCTAGCTCTAATAACATATGTTAATTGAAAACTATTGTAACATGTGTGCAATCTATTTTATGTGACACTAAATATGCATGTGCTACGTGATGTAAGATGAATGATGTAATAATGCTATATGCATATGCATGTTCTTTTTACATTTTTTTTTCACATTTTCATTTTTTATTCTTATTAAAATCAAAACATAAAACCAAGCTAAGTCTAATATAGAAAATTTCATCTAAAAATATTATATAAATCTAAGATGCAACATAGATACCACACTATCATGCAATTAAATTACCATGCGATACAATGTGAAATTTTTTTTGTATTTTTTTATTAATTAAAAAATTTAATAATATAAAACCAACACAAACAACGAACACAACTATATAAACATATAACTCAATCACGACCAAAGATAGAAGGTTACGATAATAAAAAATCTAATCTGATGTCTCCCAGCTCAGTATTTTTGATTATTATGACCCTCGACATGAAAATATACCTAACGAGTCACTAATCGCAATAAGAACCAAATAATTGTAAAACTAAATAAGAAAATGACCAAATTAATTTTGATTAAAAAAAACTACCTGATTCAGAAGAGAATTATCTTGGAGAATGTGACTAACAAAGAATGATGCCAAGATCCCAATGATGCATTCCCAAGTAGCACGAAAATTCGTCTAGTTGGGGTCACTGCTTTTGCGAGGCGAGGGCTGCAACGAGACTTGCGAGACGATCGAAAGTTGGTCACCCTAAGTCAAGCCAATGCACCGAGAACCATCAAAAGGATCGCACGGGAGTAGCAACTTTGCAAGAAGCGTCAAGACCGCTGATTGTCAGTGATGCCAGGAATTGTCGTAGAACAGGAATGCCGGGACTAATGACAAGCCCGTTTGGTTACATATTGAACCAACGTTGCAAAGGTAGCGTGCAACTCTTTATCTGCAAGGAAAGCAGCACAACTCAGCAAAGTCGTTTATTGCGGGAACTCTTCTTTGGCCATGGACTGAACATGCTCTCTTCTCTTCTTCTTTTTCCAGCCTTTCCTCACCTTCTTCGACCCCCCTTTACGATTCTTTCAACCCCTTTTATGGCAAAAATTCTCCCACGTATTGTTGGAAAGTTAGGATCCGTGGAGCCAATTGATGATTCTCAGAAAACTTCTCAATTTTGGCTTTGATTTGTTGCCGAGAATTGATTGTGAATCACTCTAATTCACTTCCAAATTAGCGTTTCAAATCTTTTGGTTTCCCTTTTAGCTCCTATTCACATTCCCACGAATGCATCCAAATTCACTCATCTCCATTCACGATTCCATGACAAACTTGATTCTTTCCCTTAATTTCCTATCACAATTCTATGGCCGGCTCATTAGTTACTTTTCGTAAATTCTAGCAGCCCACACTTTCCACAAATGCTTTGATTTCCTTCCCTCCACAATCGGATTATTCTCTAGTTCTGATATTTTTTTATTATTTTGGTTTTTTTAAATAATAATAATAATCTAAATGCCATGTTATGAAATTCTTAATATATATATATATATATATATATATATATATATATATATGTGATGAACAAGTGAAATAGTCAAAATTTAGGTGTTAACAGTTGCCCTCTTTGAAGGTGAGCTCGTAGAGGTTTCCTTGAAAGATAAATAACACCTAAATTTAGACCATGCGATAAATGCAGAATGAGTATGCAAATGGTCACATGGTAACCTTCATCAGGAATGGATTCCCATTTTTGAAATGCAAGGTCATGCAATAAAGAAATGCAATGCAAGTGTAATGATCTTAATAAGAATGGTGGTCACAATGCATTTACGCCAAAAAAAATAAAAAATAATAAAGATAAATACATACCTACCGTCCCTTACTTTGAGATTTGGAAAAGCATACTTGGGTACGAAATGATTTCCATGAGACTTGCAAAACATCTAAAAATTTGGAATTCTCATCAGATTTCAAAAGAGATTAAGCACTTGGAAATCACGTCCGGTATTTATGGGTTCAAATATCTGGAATTCACATTAGACATTTGAGGATATTTACTAAACATCTGAAAATCACATCAAGTATTTAAAGGTTCGAACATCTGGAATTCACATCAGACATTTGAAAAATTCACTAAACACCTAGAAATCACATTAGGTATTTATAGGTTCGAACATTTGGAATTCACATCAGACATTTGAAAAAATTCACTAAACACCTGGAAATCACATCAGGTATTTAAAAGTTCAAGTATAAGGAATTCTCACTGAATATTGAAAAAGTTTTAGGACACTGGAATTTTCGCCTGAAATTCTCATTAGGAATTTGGATTGACTTGAGAACTAATACCTGGAATCCTTATCAGGTACTTTGAATTATCTTGAGAACAGATACTTGGAATTCTCATCAGGTATTTCAAAGATTTAATAGTATTTGGACAAACTCATGGCTTCAAAGAGGAGCTCTTTGGTCTCTGAAGAAACCCACCTGTCAAACATGATTAGAGCAAGTGTGCATTCCACAGCAAAGTGAAGAATTAAAGCCATTCTTGGACATTAAAACTCAAGGAGACCTATGCATATTTTTTTTATGTTTTCATCCCCACATTCCACCAGTTAGAATTATCATCAAGACAATTCTCACTCATAGTGTGGACTTCTTGAAAATGCCAGATGAGAGACTTTTAGTCTGAAAGGGCTTTTCACTCACTCTCATTTAATAAGGCTATTTGTTCCAATTAATGTGGGAATATCTGAAGCACTTGATCTTACCATCAAGTCAACAAGGATTTGAGCTTTCTCGCAAACGGTACAATTTTACCAATATGAGAGGTCTTTACTAGGATTGTAATGTGATCTTGGTCAATGGCTCAGCAAAGGAAAATTTGATGGCTATTGAAGAGATATTTTTCAATTATCATCTCCGGGTCTACAAGTCAAGAATCCTATGAAACAAGATAGAAACAACCTTGCTCGTACTTCTTCGAGCGAAGCTTATAAACATATGAATCCCTACATTAATTCAAGTGCCCTAATCTGAAAAGACTTTATGAGGAACATAACATAGACTAGGTTCATGGGTTGAGAAAAGAAAGGATATGTTAGGCTCAAAGATGGGATGAAAGTTGGTGATCATTCAGACATTATCATTGGCTTTCTTCTTAACCATGGATTGTCTTCTTGATAAATGCCCCCATTGACCTCAAGAGTCTGCTATTTGACTCCTCGTAGGACTATCATATTTTTTTCTCCTTTCTGAAGGTTATGCACTTTTCCCTTTTTTTTATTGATTTATTTCTTGATGGGCATCGGCATTGCTTTTACTAGGCACACTGCTTTTTTAATGCCCCCCAGTTCATCAGTCATCTTTTTTTTTTTTTTACAGACTCTCATAAGAAGTCTGTATTAGGACGTCTTCATTCTCAATTGGTACTCTAGATCGACTGCTCAAATGGTCACCTTGCCCCAGTGTAGGGGTGATTACCAACTGGTTTAATGTAAAAAATGGAATTGCAAGTTCAAGTGGGTGATGCGATGGACATAAGTGTATAGGATAGAGAAATGAACGCTCTTCGTCATCCTAAGGCACTTAAATTTCGTATGAGTTCATCTGAAATAACAGCACCCAAAGTTTGATGCGAATGAGAGCAAGAATATTTCTATCCATTTTTCTCACCTTTAACATCAGCTTACCTCCATTTGCTCCAATATGGGGCAATTCTTGACAAGGGTAACATGAAAGAAATTCTCCGAGTGTTTAGGCTCAAAAGGGTTAAACAAAGGTTTACTTGTAGTGTTTAGGATAGAGAAATAAACTGCCTCTCATCATTTTAGTTGTCATCTCTTTCGCGAGAAAACCCTTTACCTTACCGACATGGATTTTTTCACACTCATCTCACAATGTATATACAAAGGATTGTGTATAGGATAAGGCTTGCCTTTCATCATTCTAGCAAATTCAAACATTTCCACACCATTCATTGAATTGTCTGTTTTGACAAATCAAGAGTGAAAGTAGTGAATTAAACAAGCAAACTATCAATTGAAAATGCTTCATGATGATAAAGCAACTAGGCTCTATTCCTGCAAGCAACAAACATCAAATTCCTAAGTCAGACCTAAAAGGTGTCTGTGTCTTGCCCCTCTTTGTAAGGGAGCCTGAAGGGGTTCCTTGCAAAGATAAATGACACCATCCATCTTTTGCCCCCGCAAAAGTAAAACATGCATGATGATACACTCAGGGCTTCGTCTTCATTAAAGCAGATGGGCGTAGGATCATGCCTGAGACATAAAGTAAACAATCAGAAAGACAAATAGGGTGAACAAAATGCATACTGAAAAAATCTTTTTATTTAGGAAATTTTTGAGAGAACATGAAAAAGCCCAGCCTTCAGAATTAGCTCCATGCTGTTTTCTTTTTGGTAGGATTTCATCACAAGGCTAGTTTGGTGTACTTCAACATGCCCTCAAAATATGAAAATGTTCATGTATTTTATTGGATGAAAAGCAAATTACATTACTGGAATGAGGGAAATCCTAACATGCAAACTAAGAAAGCAATAAAGACTCCTGCATAGAGGAGTACGCGGACAATTAAAATTCTCCTACTCTCGAGCTTCATCAATGGTGAACACTAAATTCTCCTCGAACAATTCGATCATTCCCTCGACCTCGTCATCTTCTGCACTAGATTGTAATAATCTTCCCTTGCGCCACAAACTTCACTTTATGGTGATGGCTTGAAGGAACCACACCTGCTGCATGTATCCATGGACGACCCAACAAGAAGTTGAACGCAGTGGGTATATCCAAAACTTGGAAAACCACATTAAATAGCACTGGCCCTTTTTGCACATCCAAATCAACTTCCCAAACTGCTTCTTTCCTAGTCCCATCAAATGCTCGAACAGAGGGCCTAGCTGCACGGATTTTCTCCAAATCATACCCAAGGCGTTTCAGAGTTGCTGAAGGGCATATGTTCAAAGCTGATCCATTATCAATGAGTACATGGGCCACTAGAGTATTTCAACACTTGACTGAGATATAAAGGGCCTTGTTATGTCCTCTTTCTTTACCTGGGAACTTCTCTTCCAGATCAATAACAATAGGAGTGATGGTTGAAACTATGCTAGTATGGTCCACATATGCAATCAAGCCTTGGTTGGACATTGCCTTAACTCTTTGTTTCTTCTAAGACATGGTAGGTCTTTTTGTCTCTGAATAATACCCAGCACGAACTAAACTATTATAAATGTCATCCACATGTATTTTCAAGTCCTTCCCACTAGCATCAAAACCGAAGATGGCATTTATACCTTCCGCGTGATCAGGGAGTGGGTTATTCTAGACGTTCGGTTGTATGTCGCGGAAGGAGACCACCTTAGCATCCAAAAGATTTTAGATTTTGTGTCTCAGCGTATAGTAATCATCAACAGAATGCCTCATTTCCCCCATGTGATAATCACATGTCTTGGACGAATCGTAGTTGGGGAAACGCTCAAGATTGGTTCACTTAGGCTCTTTGGCTAGCAACCCTTTCTTTTGGAGGATCGGCAAAATCTCGGACAAAGGTTTAGGAAGCGATGTGAACTGACGCCTAGAAGAGTCCTTCTGTTGGCCATAAAATAGTCGCGATCCTCCTTGCTGGATGTTCTGGGTGTAGCGAGGTGGTTGGACATAAGCTACATTAACCTCCACTACGGGTTCTTTATCTTTCTTGACTGATAATCTCTTCTACGAGTTGGTCTAATCGGATGCCCATCCATCACACAAGGCCATTTCAATTCGTTCACCAACAGGGATTAGCTGATTGAATGACTCAACAATCGAACCAAGCATCCGGCTTCGATATTCAGGTGGGAGTGTCTTCATAAACAAATCCATCAACTTTTTCTCTGTTAATTCAGGACTAATTTGAGAAGCCACGGCTCGCCATCTCGTGACATATGCCATGAAAGATTCCGACTTCTTCTTTTCTGTACGAATCAAATCCTCCCGGGATAGAGTAACATCGATATTATACTTATATTGCTTAAAGAAAGCATCAGTCAAATCCTCCCAAGTCTCTAAGAAATTAATTCTCTTCATGATGTACCATTGCAATGCCGGCCTTGTCAAACTCACTTGGAATGACTGAATCATCAGGGGCACATTGTCAACATATTGGGTCATCCTGACTAGATAAGTCTGAAGATGAATCTTTGGGCAAGAGGTGCTATCATACTTTTTAAAGTCAGGCATTTTGAACTTCTTCGGCACTTTGATTTTTGCATAAAGAGACAAGTCTGTCGGGCTTTGGCATTCTGAACCCTATAGTTGCTTAAGCTTTTTCTCAATTTTCACCGAGCGTTTTTCTTGCTCAATTTTTGGTACGACCGGGTGCATCACTTGTACCTCATCATCAGCAACAATTTGAGGCATATCAGTGATTTTGACTGTAGGAGCATCACCAGAGTTTGACGGGCCAATTGCAATCGTATTCTTGCCCTTATCTCTCGAATCACCAATAGGAGGGTGTTGAGGTAACACCACTTCAACTTGCAGAGATGGTGGGACAATGTTCGATTTGAGGGAATCAATTTGTTTAGATAGCTGCTCAAGGACATTCAGAACTTGCTTCATTTCCGTTTCAAGGGTAGCGACATGAGCTTGTTCAGTAACACGTGCTTGTTCAGTGCTATCAGTCATTGCTGCTCTAGAACGAGTATGAATAGGTGATCTCGAGTGAGCCATGTTGTATCAATGTTACCTGGTGTAAAAAAAAAAGCACAATAAGCATCATGACAAATGATATTGGTCCATGACAATGATCAATCGCGCATTTTATTAAGTGATATTGAATTCCAAAGACATTAATCTAAGAAATGAAAATGACTCCCTAGGGAATTAAATTCCTAAAACATCAATTTGAGGAATTGAAATAACACTCTAAAGTTGGAACTGAACTCCTAGACATGAAAATAAAAACAATCTAATGACTCTTCTCTATATACAATTGATATTTTGTCATGGACGCGAAAAAAAAAAAATTTGCATAGTGTAAGGTAAGAATACTTACTTCATGAAGGAAAAATGGCAATCACATAGACATACACATGAGACGTGAGGTTTGACACCTAAACTATAGGGCTTAGCAAATTAGAAGTAAGAAGAATGATCCGACTAGTCACAGTCTCACGTACAAAGGTCGAGTCCTCTTAGCTCCGACTTGGTCAAAGAAAATCCTATAGTCATGCAATTTCTCAAACAAGGATAAACATTTTGACACCGAGAAGAAAAAAATTCGGAGTTGAGAAAGGCAACCTCTACATCGCAGTCTCGCGTTCAAGGTCGGATCATTTTTCAACACCGTCTTAATATCCTTAATTGCGGTCCAGGTCTGACGGCAGGTAGTGTGTGCAAAGTGTAATGCTAAAACCATTTAAAAATCATGCACAACAATTAATAATGCAAACATCACTTCAATATGAGCAAAAAAAACATTCAACCTTAACACCATCCTACAAAACAAAAAGTCAGCAAACACTACACCCCTTATAACTCATTTCTACAAAAACATTTAACACTTCATGCTAGGGGCGTACCTGGTATCTATGCTGCCAAACGAAAAAAATATTTTTGAAAAGAAAAAAAAAAGGCCTATGTCCACTATGAGTTTTAACTCATGTCCCCAGTGGAGTCGCCAAGCTGTCATGACCTTCCCGAAGGTGAAACACCATGGGAAGACTAATGGATTACTAAGTCCGAAGGCTTAGTGTAGACTCTCCCAAGCCCTATCAACCGCAACTTGGTACTCAAAATTTAACATTGTTAAACATGCAATTTTATTCAATTAGGAGCAGCCACTAATCAATTGGGGTTGATTAGAAACCCAAGTAAAGTATGGGAGAATACTTTACTTCTGCGAACCAGATATTCACTAGGTTCGGGGACATGCTTACGCTAAGTTAAACTAGCGCCCTTTCGGTACCATTTCTCTTTAAGCTTCAAAAATATTTTTTTGCAATCAATTTTGGTTGAATTTAACCTAAGCCACTAACATGGAAAAGAGTGGTCATGCGGATCACAATCAATGACATTCAACAAGTCCAAAAGAATAAACGTAAGAATCATGATCAATCTTAAAGCAAAATAAGCTATAACTAAAAATGCATGCTCTAAACATAATTTCTAAATGGGATGTCATCTTATTCTTTCTGATTTTTTTTTAAAAAATTAATTATGTATGACCATAATCTAGATTTAACATGCATGATTCTTATTCTAACGACATATGATGCACAATTCAAATGGCCTAGCTCTAATAACATATGTTAATTGAAAACTATTGTAACATGTGTGCAATCTATTTTACGTGACACTAAATATGCATGTGCTACGTGATGTAATATGAATGATGTAATAATGCTATATGCATATGCATGTTCTTTTTACATTTTTTTTTACATTTTCATTTTTATTCTTATTAAAATCAAAACATAAAACCAAGCTGAGTCTAATATAGAAAATTTCATCTAAAAATATTATATAAATCTAAGATGCAACATAGATACCACACTATCATGCAATTAAATTACAATGCGATGCAATGTGAAATTTTTTTTGTATTTTTTATTAATGAAAAAATTAAATAATATAAAACCAACACAAACAACAAACACAACTATATAAACATATAACTCAATCACGACCAAAGACGGAAGGTTACGATAATAAAAAAATATAATCCGATGTCTCTCGGCTCAGTATTTTTGATTATTATGACCCTCGACATGAAAATATACCTAACGAGTCACCAATCGCAATAAGAACCAAATAATTGTAAAACTAAATAACAAAATGACCAAATTAATTTTGATTAAATAAAACTACCTGATTCAGAAGAGAATTATCTTGGAGAATGCGACTAACAAAGAACGATGCCAATATCTCAATGATGCGTTCCCAAGTAGCGTGAAAATTCGTCTAGTTCGGGTCACTACTTTTGCAAGGCGAGGGTTGTAGCGAGGCTTGCGAGATGATCGAAAGTTGGTCACCTTAAATCAAGCCAATGCACCAAGAACCATCTAAAGGATCGCACAGCGGCAGCAACTTTGCAAGAAGCGTAAGACCGCTGATTGTCAGTGATGCCAGGAATTGTCGTAGAACAGGAATGCCAGTACTAATGACAAGCCCGTTTGGTTACGTATTGAACCAATGTTGTGAAGGTAGCATGCAACTCTTTATCTACAAGGAAAGCAGCACAACTCAGCAAAGTCGTTTATTGCGGGAACTCTTCTTTAGCCATAGACTGAACGTGCTCTCTTCTCTTCTTCTTTTTTCAGCCTTTCCTCACCTTTTTTAGCCCCCTTTTATGGCAAAAATTCTCCCACGTATTGTTGGAAAGTCAGGATTCGTGGAGCCAATTGATGATTCTCGGAAAACTACTCAATTTTGGCTTTGATTTGTTGCCAAGAATTGATTGTGATTCACTCTAATTCACTTCCAAATTAGCGCTTTAAATCTTTTGATTTCCCTTTTAGCTCCTATTCACATTCTCACGAATGCGTCCAAATTCACTCGTCTCTATTCACGATTCCATGACTAGCTTGATTTTTTCCCTTAATTTCTTATCACAATTTTATGGCTGGCTCATTAGTTACCTTTCGTAAATTCTAGTAGCCCACACTTTCCACAAATGATTTGATTTCCTTCCCTCCACAATCGGATTATTCTCTAGTTCTGATATTTTTATTTTTTTTCATTTTTTAAAATAATAATAATAATCTAAATGCACTGTTATGAAATGCTGTGTGTGTGTGTGTGATGAACAAGTGAAATAGTCAAATTTAGGTGTTAACATCGATCACTATCCCATCCTATTAGGTACGGTTGCATTTGGATCTCCCACCTAGATGGCATCTCATAAAGGAGTATTCGGTCCGGCCTTTATCGCGACATGATTCTCAAACTCCCACCGGGCAATTGATAAAAATCGAACAACCTCATAGGGCCATGACACAGCTTGAAGGTTTGTGGTCTTCTAGCAATGTCGGGTGTCCTTTATGTGATCACACAAGCACAACAACCACTCAAGCTTATTTTATTCTTTTATCATCAGCCAACGCGAACGTGGTTCGTGCTCACACAACTGTATATAGCAAGTTTCACACATGAAAGTGCAATAAAATAATTATACGTGACCACACAAGTCCACATAATTCTCAATGCATACATGCTTCAATCAATAAAGGACAAGTATGTAGTCGGCATACAATTCAGTCAGTATCTCATATAACATCCATTTATTGTCACTTTGTAACGATTCGACAATCAATAATTCCTATAAATCAAAATTTACCACAATTAATTGTCATGAAAATAATTAATTCATGCACGGAAATTATCTTAATTAATTATTATTAAAAATAATTAATTATCACTAAAATAATCAATTACAATTAATTATTACCAATAATAATAATAATAAGTATTTAATTATTTTCGGAATAATTTAATATAAATAATTAATTTAAAAATAAATTGATTTTGTAATTAACACAAATTACAATTAAGCTTTAGTTAATGACCACAAATCTAGATTAACTAAATTAATCATCATTTACTTATATTAAACATAACTATATAATCCCGATTAATCCTAAGCTAAACTAACCCAATCGAAATTAATACGCTAATCAAGGGATTAGCGCCATAACCCACCATTTAGTGACCGCGGGGGTGCGTTTGGGATGGAGGCGGCGAGGCGGACGCACGGACGTCTCCAATGCGTCAAGACAAAGCAGCATAGCGCTGGATCTCGGCCGAGGAGGTTTGGACCAAGCCGGTCCGCGGAGGAGGGAGGCACAGCAGCCACTCTGGCTGCTGGGATGGACTATGAACGGCTCCTAGCGGCGACGGCAAGCGGGTAGAGGGACGACGGCGGCTGAACGGAGGGCAACTGGCCGGCGACGAACAGCTGTGGTGGTCGAGTGTTTCAGCCAGCTGGGGGTCCGGTTCGGAGGAGGGAATGGCCGAGGGAGAGAGAGAGAGGAGAAACAGTTGGTTCGGGTGGGGTTCGGCTGGTCGGTTGGCCGCCTTTCGGTAGCGACAGGGGCGGACGGATGGTGGCTAGTGGCTGAGGGCTGGTGGCGACCGACGGGTGACAGCGGCAGCAAGCAGCCGCGGATCCCAGAAGAAGAAGAAGCTGAGAAGGGGGGAAACATGCTGCTGGGCAAGAGAGAGAGAGAGAGAGAGAAATGGAGAGGAAAGTCAAAATGATAGGGGAAAGGACAGAGCAGGTGGGGACGTGCAGAGGAGAAAGAGGAAAAGAGGAGATAGAGGAGACGCGAGCAAGGAGGGGAGGAGGCACGGAAAACACAGGAGAGAGAAAAGAAAGAAAGGTAAAAGAGAGGGAGGGGGCGGCTAGTTCCCAATTTAAATTTTCAGTCTAGCAACCTTTTTTCCGATTTTTTCGAGTGAACCCAAATTTTGGAAATTAATGAAGCTAAAATCTAATAATTTAATCTCGTCATCCAAAAAGTTCAAGAACTGAATTTGGATTAAAATTATGGCCAAGTCCTTCAATCGCAATTTTAGTGCATCTTAGACTAACGGATGACTTGTCGGAGTCACACGCATTCAACCTATGGTTAACATAATATTGATTTGTGTTTGAGCCTTCTCGATATGGAAAAGACCTCAGTTGTCATGTAATTGCGAGGGACCACCCAGGACCAAAATCTCTAGTCGTGCGTGCACTTAATTCGTCAATAACATTTCTCCTTTAGTTAGTATCTCATAAGTGATTAATTTAGATAGAAACTCAACTAACAGTGTGTTAACGAAATATACATTCATAAAATCCAAAATAGGCCAAAAATTAAGACGTCACAAACATCATCTGCTTTGTGGAGTATGGGTGGGCGACTACCGAGGCATCTCAGAAGAAGGAAGAAAAACCCTCTTTGTGTGTGATCGAGGGAGAAACAAGAAATCGAGTGAGAGAAAAGAAAGAAATGGTGTGTTTTTAGGCCAACCAGCCACATTGGCTTGTGCGGTGTCATTTTGCACATCCACATGCACTGGTTTTTAATAAAAAATATGCCAACTAATATTAAAATTTAATTATAAAAATCATGTAATCATTTTGATCGAAATTCTCGCTAAAGGCATTTAAGTGATCATTTTTTTTTTAATTTGGCACTTAAATGAGCTGGTGAAAATTTTTGGCACTAAAGTGAGTTCCGTACACAACTTTTAACACTTCTAGTTTACTTTTCCCATGTTGACATTTCGCTATCTTAGAAATGGCCATGAGCATGTCCATAGAAAGAAATAAAATGGCCATGAGCATGTTCATAATTTGTCTATGCCTAATGCTGATATTGCTTTCGCTTCCAAGCTCCCGTGCACGAGCTCCCCACGTCGTGATCCACAGGAGGACGCTTAGTAATGCAGTTCAACCACTACGTGAGGACTTTGGGAAGGGAGGCATAAGGCAACGAAGTCATTATGAGCTTATGAGGGCCAGTCCTAAATGTCCTGATCCGCAACATCACTGAATAAGAAAATCGATGCCTTCTTTATTCATGAATTGCGTCCTAGTGAGCATGAGATAACACTCTTCTTTCTTTTTCGTCTCCTTTCGTTTTTCTATGAGTTCCAAATCTTGCTAAGTCATTGTACAATGTAACGTCATAGTAGGCTTTTAATGTTGAGTTGTTCATGGATTTTGTGGGCGTGGCAAGGAAAAGTACAAAATGTAATGTGTTTATCAAAATTGGACTGATAGTAGTGAAGTATTAAATATTGATGCTATTGACTATGTTGGCATATATGTCGCCATCCCATGAACTTCATATTGTCATCATGTGGTGCTGGTTTAAAAAAATGTGTCTTTCAAATGAGGATGATGAATCTATAGAAAAATAATACTTGTGCTGGTTCATATTTGATATCACCATAGCTCTTTTGGCTCCACTACATTAGATCTTCTCCAAGTTGTCAAGATTCAAAAGCTTAAAGATAACAAAAATGCCAACATAGATAGTCAATAGCATCAATATTTAATGTTTCACTACTACAAGCCCAATATTGATAAAAACATTACATTTCATACTTTTCCTTGCCATGCCCACAAGCTTACTACGGCATTATATTGAAAAATGACCTAGCAAGATTCGGAACTCATAGAAAAACAAAAGGAGACGATAAAGAAAGACAAGCATTATCTCCTGCTCACTAGGACGCTATTCACGAATAAGAGAAGGTGGCGATTTTCTAATTCAGTGATGTTGTGGATCAGGACCTTCAGGACTGGCCCTCATAAGCTCGTAACAACCTTCTTGCCCGTTATCTTGCTTTCCAAAGTCTTCATGTAATGCTCGAACCACCTTACTAAGTGTCTTCCCTTGCATCACAGTGTGGGGAGCTCGTGCACGGGAGGTTGAAATCGAAAGCAATATCAGCATTAGACATAGACAAATTTTGAACATGCTCATTGCCATTTTATTTCTTTTCAGGGTAAACAGTCTTGAGTTTGATGGAGAATTAGTGTTAAGACCTGCTATATATATAGTCCCAAGGATGGTCCTGTCTTCATTATTCTAATGATCAAAATAGAAACGCGAAGAGTGAATCTTAGTCACCAGTTGTCTGTTTTGCTCTTCGAGCGAAATCATTGGATAGGACATTATTTGAATCTTCATCTGTCAATCTTACATTTTTCCACCATGCGTGAAGATGCATTGTCGTGTATCATCCAAGATTAAACAAAACATTACATTTCTTTGGCTCAAACTCTCTTCCATTTGGTAAAGAAGTGTTAGTGATTAATGCCTACTTTATTCTATGTATATTGTTTTTGACCTTTTGAAGAAGCTTGCAAGTCGGGTGGTTTGTCCCTTTGTAGATGACGTTGTGGAAAAGCCTAATGCCTTTTTTACTTTTTGGCATATTCGCTTGCTCCTCATTATTGTCTTATGTAACGAGCCAATAAATCTGTACATCAAAATGATGGGCCCGTCGTGTTGCATGGCTCATATTCATGTTCGTCCAGGAGGGTCGTCGAATGTGGTACTCCGAGTCACTTCCCGCAAATCCGCGAGTATCGCACGAAGACGTAGTCCGGCCAAAATAGGAGTAAATTCCATTAACGCTTTTGCTTGGAGTCACCAGCTGAATTTTGTCGTTCCGAGTATTTGATTTCTAGCCGACAAGTTCATCTCCTTTGCCCTGTCGCTTTGTGTTTTTTTCCTACGTCAAAAGAGAAACGAGTCACCCCCAACCTCTTGAGTTTTGTCATTACGTAAAATTAGGGCTAATAAAAAATTGTGTTAGACGTAGCCTATCAAAGGGTACTAATGACACGGCTCACTTTTATTTTTCTTCTATAGCCAAACATAATAAGAAGAGATGATCGCACACCTTTTCCGACGTAATTGATGTCATCCTTGTCGGGGTGCCCGTTTCCTTTAGAAGTTCAAAATTTGTCAAAGAATTTAGGTTAAGAAGAAGCACATCCCTACGTATATCCGATATTCTTCATAATGCCCTTCCTCACGTATAATTTAATATTGTACAGATAAATAATCTATAGCATTTAACTGTAAGATTCAATTGAACTTTATTAATGCTGTTTTCCTCTACCTAATAACTCATGTTCTTCGGGTTAGACATTTTAACACGTATTAGAGCCAGGACTCGAAGTCTTTCATGCTTTAGGTTTATTTTGAGCGCCTACCACCTCGCAATGGTCTGATGATCCTTGTCCGATATTGGCAAGTGGTAGCGCCACTACTTCGAAGGGCACCTACACCTTGAAGGGCACCTACTCACGGCAAAGTTGGTTGACCCTCAATTCATTTCTAAAAATTATTAATTTGTGTAATTAAGTATTAAATTTTAATTAAAAAGTGCAATCAAATATTTTTGCTGGACCATGTCATTTTTTTTATCAGTCATACTTTATTTTTACTCTAACTCTCACTTTCAAACTTTTGTCCTGCCTCCTTGCAAGATATAGAATCAAAACTTATATTTGAAACTAAATCATCATCACCTCAACCCTCTAAGAAAATAGGAATTCGAACCCCCTCCTTCTCACGTAGGAAGGGTGCCCACTAGAACAAATTGGCTGCCTCATCTAATTTGAACGATGAAAAAAGCTAATGCAACATTTGTTAATATCTGTCAATCTCATGTAGTATTGATTTGGCACCAAGCGAACTCGCGAGAGGGAAAAAACCAAAGATAAAATGATACGTTGAAAAAATGCTAAAAATAAAGGGGCATTCATTGGCTAATTGATGCAATGGGATGATGCCGCTGCTGCTCGCCTAAGACTCGGCGAGGACTGATAACCCTCGCCGAACACGAGTCAGGGCTTGCAATCCTCATGAGAACTAGGTGAGGGCCTTAGGCAAGGCTTTGAAAGCTCTTGATTGGTGATGGCGCCTCGCACTGCCTACCACCCGTGAGGGTTTGATGATCCTCGTGCGGTCGCGCAAGGTGGTGGCAAGTGGTGGCAAGTGGTGGCGCCTCCACCGTGCAAGGGCCTGCTCACGGCGAAGGTGGTTGACCCTCAATTGTGGTCAACAATGTTGCCGGCTCTTATTGATGCTCAATCAAGGGTGAAGGCCCTCATAGCCGCATCGCCCTTCAAGCAATCTAGCGAGGGCCATTGTACCAATTTTGATAAATTTTTGGAAATTTTTTGCTAACGTGACATCCAATTAGCGTCAAAGTAGTGCAACGTGCCCCCAAAAGTATTAAAGTATGCCAATGCAAGGGTCGGCCGAACATCACATCGAGGTCTCAAGAGTCGGATGCCATGGTTGACCAACCTTTATGTGGCGATGCCAAGTTTGGTGCCGCCACCGTGCAAGGGCTCGCTAACAGCTAGTGTGTTTTCAGTGACGGTTGTCAACCCTTGTCGATGCTTAAGGCGTGGAGGGTTAGCGAGCGTATTCTGCTCATAAATGATTCAATTTTATTATGCTTCCAATAACAATTTTTGAGCATTTGAAGGCGTTTGGCAACTGTCCAAAATTTTTATTCTTAGGATTGAAATGCGTTTGGTAAAATCTTAAAATTTCTAGTCCAAAATATTGTCTTTTAATTTTTTAATACTTTTTTTTCACATTTTTCTGTTTTATTTTTTCCTACTTCCTCCATTGTTGCTGGTTGCTGACGGTGGCGGTGGCCGACGACTAACTAGGCAACGTTCGGCTAGCTCACTGGAGCCTTGCCTGACCATAGCTTGGTCTCACAAAGCTGGGCAAGGCTATCATTGCCTAGATCTGGTGAGGCAAGCAACGCCCAAGCAGCGCGAGGCCCGGCCTCACCAAGCCAAGGTGAGGCTGACCTCGCACTGCTTGGGCAAGGTTGACCCTCGCTGGTGACCTAGCGTGGCTCGCCTAGCCACTGGCGAGGCTCAGCCTCCCCTAGATCTACGAGATCTAGCTCGTCGATGGCTAGGCGAGGTCTGGCGACCTCGCCTAGCCACTTACCGGCCACCGCTAGTGCCAGCGATGATGGCCAATGGGCAGTGATGGGGTAGTAGTAGACTGAGAGGAGGAAGAAGAAAAGGAAAGAGAGAAGAGAAAAAGAAGAAAGCGAGAAAAAACTTATTTTTGGAATTGTTTTCGGAAACAAGAAACAATTTTTTTTTATTGTTGATTCCGTTTCAAATCTATTCCCGAAACAAATTTGTTCTCAAGAACAAAAATTTTAAAAAACGAATTTCTGTTTCGAATCTACTCTCGAAAATAAAAGAACATAAATTTTTACTGTTTGACAAATTATCAAATAAGTCATTAATGGCCAATGTCGAGAACACGCGGCAAAGGTGCTCCACTATTCAAGCAATCCAGCGAGGGCCTTGCTCTAGTTCGAACGTTTTCTTTTATATTTTTGGGGACATTACTGATGCGACATCCACGTTACATCAAATCAACGCCATATGACCGCCAAAAATATTCAAAAATCTCATGTCATTATTTTTTGTCATTCAAATTGTGTGAAGTTAGTAAAGGTACTTGATAGTACATTTTCTTTACAAGTTTAAAAATTTTAATTGCACTTAATTAGGAAAAAGGATGGCCTCAATGATGTGGCTTGCTGAGTCACTTAAATATACTTTTAAAAATTTCTGATAACAAAGTGATAAAATTTTGGTACTATATTAGTCATTCATAAAGTCTTTACTCTAAAATTTTTGTAAATTGAAATATGACAAATTGGAGACGGGAACTCAAAGGAAAACTCACAAAGTAGATATTCTAACTTTGCTACTAATTTTCTTTGTTTGCTCAAATCAAAAGGCAAAATCTTGTAGCAAGTATTCTCTCCAAATAATTTCATCTAAATTACAAATATCTTTTTGTTCCCAAAAGTGGAAGTAATATTTTCTCCATCTCTCGTTATTTCGCTTTTGTTTTTTCTCAGACCTTGCTCTATTTCTGGATTCAACTAGGGATAAGGGATTGCAAACTGAACCAAACCATTCCGACTCCGGGCGGTCCTCTCAGAAATTAGTCTCATTTTTGGTAAACTAGTTAGGTTCTTGGTTCTGCACTAGGACCCAGACCGGAGCAATATGTTTTTTTGTAACATTTTCTTCTTCTTATTTTCTAATCTAAAGCTATACATCGGTGCTTTTTTGGGGCAAAACAAAACCTAGCCTCTCAAAGTCTCACTGACACTCTCAAAGAAGCGACCTCTCGATTCTCTCAACTCCGATGCCTCTCGCCTCTTAGCTCTTGGACCCTCTCGTGGCTTTGTCTTCCTCTCTCATCTCGTGTCTCGAAGCTCGCCTCCCAACTCCCTCTCTCATCCTCTGTCGCTCTCTCTCGCATTCGTAGCGTGGCACCACAAGTTCAAGGAGAGCTAGACCGAGCAAGAGCACAACAAGTTTCTCGAAGAGCTTAACGGTATCGCAACTCTCCACAAGATGAACCACCAAAAGAAAAGTTAAACTTTCACTAGGTGAACTATCAAAAGGAAAAGCAAATCGATTACTAAGAAAACACTATGCATGAACACTTTCAACCACATACCAATTACAATTGGTATTTTAATGATATCATATAAACATACAAATCAATTCACTTTGGAATTGCCACTAATCTATTATGGGTCGATTAGAAACCTAAGTGATATATGAGAGAACATTCTTTTTCTACGAATAAAAGATTTCATAGATACAGGGAATTGATTAAATATAAATCTAATGCTCTTTCGATACATTCTTTCTTATTTCAAAAATATCTATTTTGGAAGCAGTCTGGAACAATTTTAATTCTTGAGTCATGAACATGTGAGAGTGTACAAATAAGAATATAAAAATCAATAATCAAAGCGATAAAAAAATTACTAGAAAAGAGAGAAAAACGTCAATGTATTAAGAAAAACATGACATCGTTATGATAATATGACCCAAGTGTTCCACAAGTTGTTAATTAAAAAAAAACATATGCATGACCTAAATATGATTCCAAATGCAATGACAGTTAATTCTTTTGTGGTTTTTCTTTTAATGGATGCAATTTTAATCTAAGTTATGTTTATCTAAATTCTAATTTAAGCTAATGACATGTGACATGGATTATTTAAATGCAATCTATATGTGACCTAATTCTAATAACGAGAAAGACAATCAGGAACTAATTTAATATGATACGCAATTTGATTCATACAAACCTAAGCATATTCATTGAATGACATGGATATTATAACATATATATTATGATTTGGACACGACATGGATATTAACTAATTTATTCTATATGAGAAATGCACATGGTATTTTTCTAATTTACTTTAAAAGCCAAAATAGGAAATTACTTAAAGTGTATGATGACCTAACTTAAACTAGGAAATAATTTATAATGATAATGTAAATTAGGTAAATTCCTAAATTACTACATGGTTTCTAATAATGCAATTTTATTTTAGGAAACTTAGGTGAACGCAATCTATGTTGAATGCAATGCAATTTCTTTTGTAATTTAAAAATACGAATGTTTCGTAAATTAATAACAATGCAATATATGAGCCCCACGTAATCAAATATTATCACAATCAAAATAGGAGACAAACTTAATTAGGGATACAATCTTCAGTCTAAAAATTCAAATGCCAACTATTATAAATATGCACCGACTAGAAGGAGGATATTTGGGAAGCGCTTAAAATCTCACACCAAATGAAGTTACAATTATTATATCTCAAATTAGGAAATCATATATTTGAATTGGGTTAGGTTTAAGACACTAATTAGTTTAAAAAATTGATTTCCAACGATGATTGGCGACGAGAGTTTCACGGAGTCTGGCGAGATGATCATCGAATAACCGGAGAGGCAAAAGGGATACACAGCAAGGACTCAGCAAAGACTTGTGCTCGTTGGGGCGGCTACCATGCGGCAAGGAGCTCCGAGACAGTAAGGCTAGGACACCGATATTAGGCAGGGCATGCAGCTTGACTTCAATATTGCAGATTCATCAAACATAACATCCCTACTCATCATAACTTACTTTTCACTTGGATCCGATAATTTGTAACATTTCATTCATTTCTCGTAACCAAGAAATATGCATTGTTTTGACTTTGGATCCAATTTTAAGCCCATTGAACTTTGCACATGTAAAAAAATATGATAACCGAATATTCTTAAATTAGAATAATCAATAGTTTTACTAGTCCATAGTAATTGATGGAGACTGATTCACAAGATAACATGCCATGTAGACAGCTTTTGCCCAAAACTCCTTGCTCAATCTCACATGTACCCTCATGGTTTGAGCTCTCTCTAATAAGGTTTGGTTCATCCTTTCCACTACGCCATTCTGTTAGGGCGTATCCAAAACTATGAAGTGATGTTTAATCCCTTCATTCAAGCTCCATGAATGGTGTCGATTTG
Organism: Angophora floribunda; assembly: GCA_014182895.1. Lineage (NCBI taxonomy): Eukaryota > Viridiplantae > Streptophyta > Magnoliopsida > Myrtales > Myrtaceae > Angophora > Angophora floribunda. The sequence continues at coordinate 31,846,584 of CM024709.1, read as the reverse complement.
TACTCTTCTCCATTGTCTGATCTCAAGCACTTAAGTTTTTTTCTTGTTGAGGTCTCAACTTCAACTTTCCATCCTTTGAACTTGTCAAAGACCTCGCTTTTGTGTCGCATGAAGTAGACCTAAACTTTTCGTGAGAAATCATCAATGAACATCATGAAATATTCATTCATGCCTTTTGACTTTAGTGGTGAAGGACCCCATACATTTGTGTGCACATACTCGAGCACACCCTTGCTCGTATGAGTTGCAACCTTGAACCATACTCTGCATTGTTTTCCAAACACACAAAATTTGTAGAAATTTAATTTGCATGTTTTCATACCTTGGAGTGCATTCCTCTTGTGAAACCCCATCAATCTTCTTTCTCCAATATTGACAAAATGCATATGCCATAGATAGGTGTTATCTATTGTGCTAGCATCCGTGGACACAGATGCTCCACCTTGCATTGTGGTCCCTATAAGTCGATATAGGTTCCCATGCCTCTATCCCTTTAGATCAACTAGAGCTGTCTTGATCACCTTCAAGACTGCACCTTGAGCCATGTATTTGCATCCATTTGATTCAAGTGCTCCCAATGAAATTAAATTCTTCCTTAGCCTCGATACATGATGTACATCTGCTAGAGTTCTGACCATGCCATCAAAATTTTCACAGTTCCAACTCCCATAGTCTCACACGAAGTGTCATTTCCCATGAGAATTTGAACCACCATCATATGCTCACATGCTTTGTACTCATCGAAGGCTTCTCGATGAGGACACATATGATTAGTGCATCCGGAGTCCAAGATCCACGAATCTTCAAAGGTATCCTTCCCTGATAGTATGAACAAGACGTCCCTATCATTGGTCTCAATGTTGTCAACTACACTTGCTTCATCCAAGCTCTTCTTCTTTTTCTCATACTTATTTTGACAGAATCTCTTGGTATGCCCTTCCCAATTGCATCCACAACATCTTCCTTTGAACTTTCCCTTAGATTTTGATCGACCCCTACTACTCGATCCTCGATCCGTTGATCTTCCTCTTCCTTGATTGCTTTTCTCCTTTGCAAAGAGTCCCTCTCTCGAAGATTTTGAACAACTTGCCATTTTCCAAATGTTGTTTGAAATTAGCAATCACCTCTTCGATCTCTAGGGTTTCCTTGCCATAAATGAGCGTAGTCACTAAGTGGTCAAATAAATAATGTCAATAGTAGAAGCACTATATCTTCATCCTTGAACTTTTCCTTCAAGCTTGTAAATTCACTGATCATCTTATTGAACACGTTGAGGTGCTCTAATAGATCTCCTCTTTCATTCATCTAAAGTGAATATAATATCTTCTTCAAGAACAACTTGTTTGTAAGTGATTTTGTCATAGAGGTGCTTTTGAGTTTGAGCCATACCTCTAGAGCGGATTTAATTTTTGTTATGTATTGAAGGGCCTCATCCGATAGGTTCAATTGGCTCACGTTGCACCCCTTCTCCTCCATGTCAGCCCAGTCACCATTGGTGATGGTGTCCGGCTTGCTCAATCTTCCAAACCTTTGATAAACCTTGTTGAATCAACAAATCCTTCATCCTTCTCCAACATAGTGTAAAATCATTCTTCCTAGTGAATCATTCGATATCAAATCGAACGATTCAAACCTTTTCCAGCCATCTAGTTAGAAGTCGCAATACATGAACGGAGAACCTAGATTGCTTTAATACCAATTGATGTGTGGAAAAACACCCTAACTAGATGAGATGAAAAACAAGAATAATCAAGAACATGGAGATTTACGTGGTTCAGCAAAAATTTGCCTACCTCACGGGAGAGAGAGAACTTCTTATTTTTATTATATCTCAAGTACAAGGTACAATGCTTAATAAATAGATCCTCAGATTTCCACATCCCTAATTCTAATAGCAAAGAAATTCCACCCTAAAATTTTTATCAGATTTAAACTAACTGATAAATCTTTAGTAATTATCCCCCAAATATTAAGGATATCATGACATATCCCAATTATATTGAATCCGGACTATTTCCTTGAAATCCCTTGTATATAAGTCCAAATCTAGGAAATATATATGGAAACATATAGCCTGCAATTTTCAAGCCTTCCTAGATTTCCCAATCGACTTTTTCATATCTCTAATTGATCGAATTTTTATGGAATTCAAGACACCATAAGCAGGAAAAGGTGCGAGATCTTGTCTTCTTATTATGCTTGGCTATATAAAAAAAATAAGTGAACTGTGTCGTCAGTACCCTTTGACTGGCTACGTCTAGCCAATAATCTTTTATTAGCCCTGATCTTACGCAATGACAAAGCTCAAGAAGTTTGGGGGCGGGTCGTTTCTGTTTTGACTAGGAAAAAGCACAAGGCGACGGGGCAAAAGAGATGAACTTGCCTGGTAGGAATCAAAATCCTCGAGTAACGACGCAAATCAGCTGGCGACTTCCAACCGAAGTGTTGATGAAATTTACTCATTTTCTGGACGTACTCCACCTTCGTGCGATTGCTTGAGGATTAACAGGAAGTGACTCGGAGTACCACGTTCGACGACCCCGTGGAAGAACATGAATATAAGCCACTCAACACGACGTGCATATCGTTTTGATGGACAAATTCATTGGTTCGTCACATAAGACAATAATGATGAACAAGCGACCATGCCAAAAGGTGAAAAGGCATCGGGCTTTCCACAGTGGTTATATACAAAGAAACCCACCCAACTTAGAAGCTTTTTAAAAAGGTCAAAAGCAAAATATATAGAATAAGGTAGGCATTAATTCACTGACGGTTCTTCACGCAATAGAAGAGATTTAAGCGAAAGAGCCATGATGTTTTTTTTAATCTTGGACGATAGACGGCAATGCATCATCTCGATGGTGGGAACAAGCAAGATTGAACAGATGGAGATTCATATAATGTCCTATTTAATGATTTTTAGCTCCATCAATGAAACGGACAGCAGGTGACTAAGGTTTCATTAACCTTTCACGTATCTACTTTGATCATTAGAATAATGAAAAGGTAACCATCCTTAGGACTATATATAGGAGGTCGTAGCACTAATTCTCCATCAACCCAAGAACGTTTTGCTCCCCTGAAAAAAAGAAATAAAATGGCGATGAGCATGTTCAAAATTTGTCTATGTCTAATGCTAGTATTGCTTTTCCCGAGCTCCCATGCACGAGCTCCCCATGTTGTGATCCGAGGGAAGACACTTAGTAAGGCGGTTCAAGCGTTACGTGAAGACTATGGAAAGAGAGGTTATAGGAAAGAAGGTCGTTACAAGCTTATGAGGGCCAGTCCTGAAGGTCCTGATCCACAACATCACTGAATCAGACAATTGCCTCCTTTTATTCGCAAATAATATCCTTGTGAGCATGAGATAATGCTCTTCTTTCTTTATTGTGTCCTTTTTGTGATGTCTTGAATTTCGACCATTCTCGGGATATATGAAATGGTTATGTTATCGATGTGCTATTAATTACATTTACTCTGAATTGATCACTCATGAGTTAATTAATCTATTGTAAAAGGCCATTAAGAATTAAAATGCGCATGACCAAAGAATTCAATTAGAGATAGATTGCTCGACCATAAGGATTAAAGAGGGACAATACTATGTTGTTGCAAGCTAATTAGTGAACAAAAATAACTCAATTTGGCAAAGGTACAAGGTTGAATTGCGGGTGATTTCGCATGATTGTGACACTAAATGTGAACGACGGTAAATCGATTTTCTTTTACCTTTGTACTCAGGATGAGCGATTGATCCCTCACAATTACATGACAACTAAGGGTTACCCATGAATTGAAGAGACAAACGTAGATTGAAAATTATCAACTACGGGTCAAACACGTGAAAATCCCTAAAAGCCACCCAATAGTTGAGGCCATACTAAAGTTGCATTTGATCAATTTTAACCATGAATTTGAATCCAATTTCTGGTATCGAACTTTCAAAGATTTCAAGACCAACCTTTTGGATGTTGCCTCATTAATCCACTTCTTTATCGGTAAACATAAAATTTTGGACAAGGGATTAGTGGGCTAAGAATTTGAAGCCCACGAACTGAGGGAAGGCCCAATGGACCTCATGTCCATCTTGGTTCAACTAAGTGGGCCAACCAAGCCCACTCAAGTTAAGTCAAGCCCATCCAAGCCCAAGAAAGCCTATTCAAGCTCATTTCCCATTAAATTGAGCCCAAATTTGATTTATACAAGCTTGTACAAAAATTTTGCCCGTGTATGTGTATAGTATTTTATACTATACTTTGGTTAAATTATCCTTCTTGTGGAAGACTTGCCATTAACGAGGGACTTGATGGGAATGAGACAAAAGGGGAAATGCTTGGTTGAGAGGACTCTAGGGGAAATGTTGCCTTTGCATTGAATGAATATTGTTGTACAAGCATGCAAAGGGAAAATATCTCGCTCTTGTCTCTCAAATCTCTCTTGCCTCTCTTTCTTTCACACTCTCTCTCCCTCCTCTTGTTCGGCCGCCCCTCCCCCTCAAGTTTTCTCTCATTTTCTCTTCTTTCTCTTCTCCTTACTATCACCCTCACCGTGCACCACCGCCGCTCCCTATTGTCATCCTCTGCGCCGTCTCATCGTCGCCATTCCATGGCCATACCGAGCCATTGCCCAATCACTACATTGCCACCACCACCTTTGCCGAGAGCCACTACCACCGCCCTCCCTCACCATTTCAAGCTGTGAGCCATAGCCATTCATTGTCTCGTCGCCGCTTGCATCGTTGCCACCATTTCCCTTGTCGTTACTAATAAATTGTGAGTTAACCTCCTAATCCTTGATTAGGGTGTTAATTGTGATTAGGGTAATACTAGATTATAGTTAATTATGCTTTGTGCTAATTAATGATAGTTTAGCTAATAAGTTATCGCGATTAGTGATAAGTTAGAGGTGATAGGTTATCAAGAAAGTGATTAGTGGAAGTGATAACTATCAAGGAAAGGAGTGATAAGTTATCACTAAATAGACAATAAGTTATCAATGAAAGGTTGATAAGTCATTGCAATTGAGTGATAAGTAGCATTTATATTTGTGTTATATACTTGTGTCATATGAGAAATTATGCATTTTGTATGTTACTTGGAGCATGAAATACCATGTAAATGAATTGCCTAAAGAAAAGAACTAGGTTGCTAGTTTAAAGAAAGGTTTTATGGGCACAAAAGGGGTAATTCCTAAGGTGTCATGGTTGAATGTTGTGTACATAGGTTGAATTGGGCAAGGGTGGTTTAAAATGGAAAGGTGCAAAGTTTGATGGATTAATTGTTTATAAGTGATCATGAGTGAATATTTTACTGCAATTTTTATATGCGAAAGTTGTAGTGGTTTGTTGTGATCATGAACCATGTGTGTATTAGCTAAATGATGAAAAATGAAATTGGCATGAGTGGTTGCTATGCGCATGTGATCACTTAAAGGAACTGATCACCCAACAAGGGTTTAGGGATGATGCTTGATTTCTATTGGATGCCCGACGGAGGTCCAGATACTGAGTTGCTATTGAGGCCAGGCCAATACTCCTTATGGAATGTTGGCAAGGGTTCAAGACAAAGTCGTGCCCGATGAGGTAGGAGGATGCCTGGTTATGCCAAAAGACCACCAACTCTTGTATTGGCCATGGTTGTGAGTGAAAACACATGTGAATGCATTGTGCATAGGAAAGTATGATAAGTGTTTTGATTATGTGATATGCTTGTTGTAATATCTATGGCACATGATAATTGATATTATACAGGAGTGTGCCAAGGCAAGATAAGAATGCTTGTAGGTTTATTCAATGGCTTTAATGATTGATATCGGGTTGTATTGCTTGATCATTTATATAGTGAAGGCGAAGCAAGGGTTGCTTTGCTATTGATCTCCCATCAATATATTGCTGTATGTATATATTGCACCTGTGGCGAGTTATCTTCCTAATCGCTGTTCCAGTCCACCATTCACCGATCCAAATTTGGGAACAATATCTCCAAGATTAGGTAATTATTTCATCGTAATTCAATATTTGATTTCATTTCCTAATTTGGATGAGATTGTAATCTAATTGCATATTTTGAGTGACAAGTATCCCTCCAATTAGAAAACCTTCCTAGCAACACACACACAATCAATAATTCAATCTCTAAGGCATGAGAGAGGATAATGGATTGCGCAAAAATTAACATTTTGATCTTTAAGGCCTAATATTGGGCTATTGATTTTATTTGCTACCAAATCTGATTTGAGTACATATTCCTTGTGATCTTCATGATTATATTATTTAATTTAGTGTTTATCTCTTTTGATTGGGTGCTCATCTTGTTTGATCTATTTCCTTATCTAATAATACCAAAAAAGAACACATGTTAGATATTTAGATTATATTGCATGTTAGATAGATTTTATTGCATGCTAGTAGATAATATCTATCTAATCAGGATAATTATCTGATAAAAATAAGATTTAATCTAAATTATTTCCTAATTGAAATTGGATAATATCTCACATAGGATAGTTTCTTTCTCATTAATTTTTAATTACAAAATTTAATATAAATTACCAAAAAATATATTACGTGAATGTCATATAGATTTAGTTGCATCATGCTTACATCACTATTTGCTATGTCATCAATGCCACATCATATAGCTATGTCATGCCATGTCACATGCCACATTGTTCATATATGCCATGTCATCATGCCACGTCATCAATGTCATATCATACGCCTTTTCACCATTCTTGTCATCATCCATGCATGTCATTAGTGATTGCATCTTTAAGGCTATTTAACTTAGAATTACATGCTATGTTAGTTAGGTCATGTCATTAGAATAGTACATCATACATGTTTATCCTAGGTTAGAATAGCATAATTAGTATACATTAAAAAGAAAAACCCTTAAAAAAAGAATTAATCAGAATTGTGTGATAATTGCAAACCATAATCAGGTCAAATATTCGTTTGTAATTAACCTTGTTGCATATTGCTTCACTTCAAGGTAAGTAAATCCCCCCCATATTTTAGCAATATATTTATTTACTCTATTTATTGAGTGTTAATTTCATTGATTGCATAGCTACACAATCATCCCTTGCATGTTAGTGGAGATTAAAATTAATCCAAATTCCCTAGTAAACATTTTTTTTTAAATAAAAGAGAAAAGGTACTTAAGGTGCATTAGATAAATCTAGCGTAACCAAGTCACCGAATCCATTTAATCTTTGGTTCGTAAAAGTAAAGTACTCTCCCGCACTTTATTTAGGTTTCTAATCAACCTACTAAAAATCGATTAATGATAACTCTAAGATAAGTTGATCTTGCATGTTAAGAACTTGAACCTAATTTGCAAATTGGTAAAAGTTTAGGAGAGCCTGAGTAAGTTATGAACTTGATAATTCATAAGTTAAACCCTAAGGTGACCCATTAGGGAAGGTCGTGACAAAATAAGGAAAAAATATATCAAGATGACGTTAGATTTATCTAATTTAATCAAGTCCTCATATCCATGAAATTTCTCATTCACAGAAGTAAAATGATCTCCCATATTTTACTTGGGTTTTTAATTGACCAGTAATAAATTAGTGATAATTCCAAAAGGAATTCATTTGCAAGTATAAATGATTTAATTAAAAACCCCATATAGTAGCAATTGATAAGTGCTTAGGAGAGTCTATTCTAAGTGTTTGTTTAGTAATCAATTAGCTATTAATTGGGTTGTTCACCTCGTGAAAGGTTGCGACCAGGAAAGGTTGCGGCAAGCTGGTCGCGACAAGGTTAAGCGCTTCGAGAAACTTGTCGTGCTCCTGCTTGGTCTAGCTCTCCTTGGACCTTTCATGCCACACTCTGAATGCGAGAGAGAGCGATAGTGGATGAGTAAAGAGCTGAGAAGCGAGCCGACTTAGTTTAGATACGAAAGCAAGAGCAGAAGGCAAAGTCACGAGAGAGTCCGAGAACGAAGAGGCGACAAAGGGGAGGGATAGAGACCGCGGAGGCAATATAATCGAGATGTAGCTGATTTGAGAGTGTAAGTAAGACCGAGAAAGGCTAAGTTTTGTTTTGCCCCTAAAAACCACCAATTCATGGCTTTAGTTTAGAAAATAAGAAGAAAAATTACGAAAAAGGAAAATAAAGGCATACTGATATGGTCTAATTTCTTGTACAGGACTGAGAACCTAACTAGTTGTTGCTGGTTCTCAAAAATCATACTGGTCCTTCAAGAACCATCCAGAACCAGCCAGTTCAATCTGGTTCTAACCCCTGACTGTTAGTGGTCAGTGAAGAAACAAAAGCAAAATTACACAAGGTGAAGAAAATATTAGTTGCTTCTTTTTTTCGGAAAAAAAAAATACTTGTGGTTTAGATGAAATAATAGAGAATGTTCCCTTTATGAATTTGCTTTAGATTTGAGCAAAACAAAGAAAATCAGTGGCGAAGTCAGAATATCTGCTTTGCGGTTTTTCCTTTGAATTCGTGTCTCTACTTTGTCAAATTTCTATTTTCAAAAGTTTTAGAGGAAAGTCTTTATAAATGACTAATATAGTGCCAAAAATTTATCAATTTTGTACCCACACTTATAAATAAAGAACATTTAAGTGACCCCGGAAAAGCCACATCACTGAGACCATCTTTTTCCCCAGATAAGTGCAATCAAAATTTTAAAACTTATACAGGAAAAGCACTATCAAGTACCTCTGTCAACTTCATCTAATTTGAATGGCAAAAAATGTCCACGCGATATTTTTGAATATTTTTAGCAGCCATGTGGCATTGACTTGCTGCATTAGCAAAGTTGCCCAAAAATAAAAGAATAACGTTCAGAACTAGAACAGTGGGCTCTTGCTAGATTGCTTGAATGGCATAGCGCCTTCGCCCCACGTCACCAGCAAGGGCCATTCGACCCTCTCCCCAAGCATCGACAAGAGCTACCGACCCTCAATTAACACAAGTGAGGGCTAACCACACTCGCCGTGAGGAAGCCCTTGCACGGTGGTGGCACCACCACACAAAGGTTAGTCAACCATCACAGCCGGCCCTTGAGAACTCGACTTGATGTTCGGCCTCTGCATTGGCATATTTTAATTCTTTTGAGCCCACGTTGAAGGGCGAGATGACCACACGACCTTCAATGAGGAGGGACTTTTGTTAGTAATTAATATAAAATTCATTGCAGATGGTCAAGCAAAGGAGTCGTCGATTCATTAATATGTCAGTTCGATTCTCTAGACAGATACACACATTAAAGAAGAATCATCATTGAAGCATTGCTTTTAATAAGTATGTTCATATTTTTGTGTTGTGACTATTTATGTTTCAAGGTCTAATTAATATTTTGTGAATTCCTAGAAATGTATCTTCTCTTGGAACTGCATTTATAAGTCATTTAGAAGAGTTATGTGTTAAGCCTATAAAAGGCGAGTTTTGTAATAGTTTTTAATAAGGTAAAATAAATCGAAAGCCTATCTATCTGATTCTCTTCTTCGTGTTGTGAGCGTTATTAATCAGAATGTTTCACCTTTAGATACTCCCATTAGATGATATCCAAGCGAACAATTTGTGATCATGCCCTCAACAAACACTTAGCTTCATCTTCAATACCCTCATCTTACCAAAGATAATTATGGTAACTAGGCTATTAGAATGAAAGCTCTACTCAGCACTTATGGTTTATGGGAACTTGTCAACACTAACTATGATGAGTCAGAGGATGAAGCCACCTTGAATAAGAACCAAAGGAATGCCTTGGAGAAGGTGAGAATAAAATATCAATATGCCCTATGAATCATCAATCAAGCTTTAAATTATTCCATGTTCAAAAAGGTTTCGAACGCCACTACTACAAAGAAGGCATGGGAGATTCTTCACACACACACACACTCACTAAGGAGTTCAAAAAGTTTAGAAGATTCACCTTCAAATATTGAGAGGCAAATTCGAGGTAATTCATATAAAAGAATTTGAATTGAGTGCTAATTATTTCATAAGAGTTTTGGCAATTGTCAACCAGAAGAAAAAAAAAAATAAAGAAGACATTTGAGATATTCAAGTTGTTGAGAAAATACTTTGGTCCTTAGATAAGAAGTGTGACCACCTTGGTGTTGCAATCGAAGAATTCAAAGACCTAGATACCATGATGATTGATGAACTTTTGGGTTCATAACAAGCCCACGAAGAAAGATTTAGAAGGAAAAAGGATGGACTAGTGGAGGAAGTTCTTCAACAAGATTGACCATTTGAGAAGAGAAGGAGCAAAGAAGAGATCCCGTACAAACTCGTGGGACAAATCAAGATCGTGATCGAAGTTGAGTGTAACGACCTAGTTCAACGAAAATAGGGAGTGGTCATTGAGGGCAAAGGTCCTAGATAATGAGTGACTCCTAGTAGGCTTCTCGGATGGCGAAAAGGGTAGGAATGAACCAAACTATGCATCGAATAAGGGGAGAGCGATTATGGGATATATATGTGAAAAACTAGAATTAACTCACAGAAGCACACTTGATGTGATAGCAAACTTTGCTTTGAAACTCCAAAGTTAGGTGAGCTCAAGCTAAAGCACTACTAAGATAGGTGACCTCGTGGGAAAGTGCCTACCTGTACGCTAAAGGATAAAATTGTGATACTCAATATAGGACGAGCCAAAGCAGACAATACTTCTATAAGTTAATCCTATGATGGCACATCGAGGCCTAGGTTGTTTTCAAGGAAGAGGTCATGGGCAAAGCACAGGAGATGCTACTTGAAGTGATGGCAGATACAAGAATCAAAGAGGTGTTCGTGGAATAGGAAAAAACTCGACTGGCCAATGGTATGATAAATCTAAAATTCGAGGTTATCATTGCAATGTACTTTGCTGTTATGCTTCTACTTGTTGGTACAAAGAAAAAATCACAATAAATGAAAAGGTAAGCTTAGTGAATGAAGTTGACCAAGTTCTTTTCTTGGCATTCAAAGAAGATGAGAGAGGTCAAAATGTTACATGGTACTTGGTTATTGGTGCAAGCAACTACATGTGTGGGCAAAAGGAGATGTTTGCCAAGTTAGATGAGACAATTAAAGGAAAAGTCTCACTCGATGATAACTCTAAAATTCTTGTTGAAAGTAAAGGCACAATTTTGATTTGTTTGAAGAATGGTGTATAGTAGTTTATTACTAATGTTTATTATGTTCCAAAAATTGTCAAGTAACATCTTCAGTTTAAGACAGCTTCTAGAGAAAGGCCATACTATTCATATTAAAGATCATAGCCTTGTACTAAAAGACCAGAATGATAAGCTAATTGTAAATGTAAAGATGTTGAAGAACAAGATGTTCACTCTCAATATAAAGAATGAAATGTCTCAATGGCTCAAGGTATGCATGGACGATCCTTCGTGGTTGTGGCATTTGAGATTCAGCCATCTTAATTTTGGTGGACTCAATTTGCTTTCTTGCAAGAAGATGGTTTATAGTTTACCACGTGTTGATCATCCCGACCAAATATGTAAAGGGTGTGTTATCAATAGGTATTCTAGAACCATTTTTATGAAGGAAACAACTTATCAGGTGAAGAAGCCACTTGAGTTTATTCATTCTGATGTGTATGGCTCCATCACTCCTTATTTATATGGTAATTATCAATTTTTTGTTACTTTTGTTGATGATTTTACTTGAAAGACATAAGTTTTGATACTTTTAAACAATTCAAGAACCTGGTAGAAAAGGAAAACAACTATTTGATCAATGCTATGAGGACTCATTGCGACAAAGAATTCACTTTAGCTATATTCAACAAATTCTGTGAGGATTATGGTATTTGGCATTTCTTGACACCTCCGTACTCTCCTTAACAAAATGGCATAGCTGAATGAAAAAAACAGAACCATTCTTAGCATGGCTCAAGCATATTGAAGAGCAAAAATTTGCCAAAGGAGCTTTGGGCTGAAGTTGTTTCATGTGCAATCTATCTACAAAATAGATGTTCGACATATAGACTTAAAGGCATAACTCCACAAGAAGCATAGACCAGGAGAACACCAAGTGTTTCACACTTGAGAATTATTAGGAGCATGGCCTATGTTCATGTTTCAAGTCAGAAAAGATTGAAGTTGGAAAATAAGAGCAAAAAGCTCATCTTTTATCGGATATGACTCATCATCCAAAACCTATCAATTATTTGATCCTAACACTTTGAAAGTGTAAATAAGCAAATATACCAAGTTTGATGAAGATGGCAAGTGGGAAGATAATCCAAAAGAAGAAGTGAATGTTTATGGTTATTCCAACAAACAAAGTTGAAAGATCATTCTACACATTCTTCTCCAATATCTTCTTCTTCATCAACACCAAAATCTTCAAATGGTATTGATGAATTGCTAATGTCAAGATCAAGTAAATTGTCTAATATTTATGAAGCCATCGATGAGCTTCACCTTATATGTCTTCTTGTAGATTGTAAACTAGTCACCTATGATGATGATTCTGCCAAAGAAGAAAAATGGAGGAAAGCCATGAGTGAAGAAATTGAATCCATTAAGAAAAATCAAACATGGGAGCTTGCTAATCTCCCAAAGGATAAGAAATCAATTAATGTCGAATGGGTCTACAAAGCCAAGAAGAACAAGAAAAGAGGAGTGATAAGATACAAGGCTAGATTAGTCGCGAAGAGATACAACCAAAAGGCTAGAATAAACTGTGATGAAGTTTTTGCCCCTGTCATCCACATGGAAACGATTAGATTGATCATTTCCATTATTACTCAAAATAATGGGCGAATTTATCAATTGGAAGTCAAATCAGCATTTTTGGATGGCATCTTTGAAGAAGAAATTTGTGTCGAACAACCCAAGGGATTTGTTGTAAAAGGTCATGAAGACAAAGTGCTAAAGTTGAAGAAAGCTCTATATGGGCTTAAAGAAGTACAAAGGGCATGGAATTACAGAATCGATGCATATTTTAAGTCGACATTATCTCAATGTTCTTATGAGCATGTACTTTATTTGAAGCAAGAAAAAGGTGATGCCCTTGTTTATATGGGGATGAGCTTGTTTTTATAGGAAATAATTTGGTAGTGATTGATTCTTTTAAGGCATCAATGGTGAAAGAATTCTAGATAATTGGTAATAGTCTCATGAATTATTTTCTTGACAATGAAGTGTAGCAAAGTGTAGATAAGATTTTTATTTCCTAGAAAGGACATGCAGAAAATATCCTTGAAAAATTCAACATGAAGAAATATACACTAGTTAATACACCAATGGAGTGGGGAACCAAGGTTTCAAAGTTTGATGATGGTGTCGATGTTGATTTGACAAACTATAGAAGTTGGACTGGGAGTTTGAAATATATAACATGCATGAGATCGCATGTGTAGTGTTGGAAATGTGAGTCGATATATAGAGAATCTGAAGTCATCTCATCTTAAAGTAGCAAAGAGGTCACTACATTAAAGGTATTGTTACTCATGGCTTACATTACTATTGGTCTAAATCTTTCCAATTTAAAGCTTATTCAAATAGTGACTATGTCAGAGACATCAATGATTGAAAAGACACTATAGGCTTTGTATTTTTTTTTTGTGACACTGGTTTCACGTGGTCATCAAAGAAACAACCTAGCATTACACTGTTGACATGTGAAGCTAAATATGTAGCAGCATTTTCATGTTTTTTTCATGCAATATGGTTAAAAAAACTACTCAAAGACATTCATATGGAGCAGAAGAAAGCAATAAAGATTTTTGTCAATAATGTTTCTGCTATTGCTTTGGCAAAACATCTAGTTTTTAATGAACAAAGTAGACATATCGATATTCAATATCACTTCATTCGAGAATAGGTGAGAGAGAAGGATATTGAAGTGTTGCATGTGAAGATAAAAGATCAAGTAGCAAACATTTTTACCGAACCTCTCAAGATTGATGCTTTTTGGAAGTTTAAGAGTTTGCTTGGAATATTGATGGAAGAGAATTTGATTTAAGGGGGAGTGTTAATAATTAAACCAAAATCAACGGAGGTGGTCGATCAAGAAAAGGAGTCATCAATTCATTAATATGTCCATTTGACTCCCAAGCCGGGTGCACGCATTGAAGAAGAGTGATCATGAAAGCATTGCTCTTAATAAGTCTATTCATATTTTTATATTGTGACTATTTCTTAGTAAGTCTGATTATATTTCTATATATGACTATTCGTGTTTCAAGGTCTAATAAATATTTTGTGAATTCCTAAAAATTTATCTTCTCGAAATGTTAATTGCATTTATGAGTCATTTAGTTTAAGAGTTATGTGTTAAGCCTATAAAAGGCGAATCTTGTAATAGTTTTAGATAAGGTGAAATAAATCGAAAGGCCTATCTATCTTATTTTCTTCTTGTGTGAATTGTAAGTGTAATCGATCAAAGTGTTTCACCTTTAAATACTCCCATCACCTTTACCCTTGCTTGGACATCAATAAGGGTCAGTGACCCTCACTGGCCCTAGCTGAGGGCCAACCACCTTTGCCTTAAACAAGCCCTTGCACGGAGGTGGCACCACCACTTGCCACTACCACATGAGGATCATCCAACCCTCGAGGGGGTGGTAAGTGGTGCAAGGTGCCACACCATGCTAGGCCTTTCAAACCCTTACCTAGGCCCTCACCAGATCCCCATGAGAATCATGGGCCTTGGTTGTGTTGGGTGAGGTCTAAAGATGACTTTTCGTCCTTGCTCAATGGGTGGGTCTTAGCCCTCACCAAGGCCCAAGTGAGGGGCAACATCACCGTCCCTTTCCACTAATTAATCAATAAATACCCTTTTTATATTTAGCTTTTTTATTTTAATATTTTATCTTTGGTTTTTTTCCTTTAGGGAGTTCAGTTGGTGCCAAATGAATACTACATGAGATTGAAAAATGTTGAAAATTGTTACATGATCTTTTTCCTTCGTTCAAATTAGATGGGGCCAACATAAATATTTGATTGCACCTTTTGGTTAAGTTTTAGAGCTTAATCATAAAAATCGAAAATTTTTAGAAATGGGCTGAAGCACTTTTAATTTTATTATCGTTATTAGTTTTAGAAATTTGATGCATACGGCCCAGTTTCTTGTCCTAATTGCCCATCACGACGAATTACTTTTTTTAAGATATATTCGTTGTGATGAACCAACTTTAATGGCAATTTTGTCAATAATTTGCCAAATTCTGTTATCGTCTTCCGAATACCTCCCCAACTGGTTGCACGATAAATGAGGGCGTCAGGGTACTCCGATTTTAAAAGCTAGTTGTCACCTGCTCAGAGGATAATAACCTGATTCGTTGATAAACTTATTATACGAATATTAATTAAATTCCAAACTTTTAAATGTTATAAATTTAGTTGTAAATTTTTGCGTGAAATTTCAATATAATCATTCTGGCAAACTACTGTCAAAAATTACTAACATGGTGTGGCATGCTGACATGGACTGTTTGTGGATCACCATGTCAATGATTTCTAGCATCAATTGGTTGGAAGATTTATATTGGAATTTACGTAAGGTTTTGTGATTATATTGACAAAATTGAGAAGTTTACGATTGAAATGACGTTTGTATAATATGTTAAGAACTAAATTGGTAATTTTGCCCTCATACAAAACTCACCAACTGTATGCAAATGAATCTGGTCAAGGCCACTTGGATAGGGAAAGGTTTGGACTTAATTGGCTCAAGGGACTTGTAGAGTTCTATGGGCATGTCAAAGGCTTGATCTAACCAGTTCATAAGGCTTACGAGGTGTTCAGTGAGAAAGCATGTGAATCGAAGAACAAAGAACCACACACGAACATACACGAAATAAGCCTAGGGCAACAAGGAATCCAAGACTCCACTCTATGACCATGTTAAATTGTCCAACTAAAAAACTGTAAGTTGTTAAGTGGGGAAATCCACCTGAAAAAATTCTTCAAATTTTGTAGCCAACCGATATAGGATAATACTTTAACATTTATCATTCATCTCAAGTATAATGAGGTCACAGGACCCTTTGATGACCCCAGTGGAAAGAAAAATATGATCATGAGGGGAAATTATAAATTTATTATAGAGATACCAACTCATTACATCACCCAATTCATGGCAGAAATTGGCCATAAGAATTGTTTTGGAATTTCATACAAAAGTTAGGACAAATTTTGCAAAATAAAAAAAGTTTAGGATTATACTGGCACCATTTAGGACTTATTGGGCAATTCTCTCCGATTGTGAGCCATGCAACACGGCGTGCAAATTATTTGATGTACAAATTCATTTCCCTGCATAAGACAATAATGAGGTCACAAATGATCATGCGAAAAGGCAAAAAGGCGTAAGGCAGGTCCACAACGATACACACAGCGACATCCTACCCAACGTTGAAGCTTCTTCAAAAGGTCAAAAATAAAATATACAGAATAAAGTTGTCATTAAGCACTAAGAGTTCTTTACCCAATAGAAGAGAAGAGTTTGAGCAAAAATGCCATGATGTACTCTCAAGTAATGGACGATACACGACAACATATCATAAGGCAAGGTGGGAAAATATAAAATTGAAGTAATGTTTAAAAAAACCAATGTCCAATTCAATGCTTTTAGCACCAAGAACAAAACGGAGAACAAGTGAATAAGATTCACTTTTCCCCGTATCTACTATTATCATTTGGAAAATGAAAAGGTAAGCATCCTTAGGACTATATATAGGATATCGTAATGCTAATTCTTCATCAACATAAGAACCTTGGCAATCCTCCAAGGAAATAAAATGGCGGTGAGCATGTTCAAAATTTGTCTATGCATAGTGCTGATACTGCTTTCTCTTCCGATCTCTCTTGCACGAGCACCATATGTTGTGATCCAAGGGAAGACACTTGGTAAGGTGGTTCGAGCATTACGTGAAGACCATGGAAATGGAGATAATGGGCGCGAAAGTCATTATGAGCTTATGCGGGCTAGTCCTGGAGGTCCTGATCCACAACATCACTGAATAGGATGTTCGCCGTCTTCTTTCATTCACGAATAGAATCATAGTGATAATGAGATAATGCTCTTCTTTCTAAATCGCGTCCTTCTGTTTTTTTATGAGTTTCCAAATCTTACTAGGTCATTTTCAATGTTCTGCCATAGTGGGGTTTTAATGTTGAGCTGCTCATGGAGTTTATGGGCGTGGCAAGGAAAAGTACTTCATGTAATGTGTTATCAAAACTGGATTTATAGTGGTGAAACATTAATATAGATGCTATTGACTGACTATGTTGGTATTTTTTATATCTTTAAGCTTCTGAATATTGACAACTTGGAGAAGGTCTAAGGTAGCGCAGCCAAAAGAGATGCTGTTATATGCTGTTATCATAGATGAACCTATGCAAGTTTTTTTTTTATCAATGATGTCATCGTCCGTGTTAAAGTAGCGATTTCATGTGCCATTCTTATTTCTGTTTGCACGTGAGAGGGGAATATATACATTCCTCATTTCTGATTTATAGAATTTATATGAGCCTATGTTTATGTGGTCTCTCTTCTGTCATAGTTTAAACTTTTGGATTGGATATTCTATTATTCCAAATCTAAAAGATACATGTTGTAAAAGCAGGACCACATGATGATAAATTTGAAGTCTATCGGATGGCAACATTCCCATGCTTTTCAGAATGCGACGACTCCTCACCAAATTGCGCATTTGGATAAATAAAATAAGAGCACAATCAGACCATTAGCATCGATTAGAGCCAAAAGGGAAAATTTAGAAAAGAGATGACACAATACTTTCATGCTATACAAGTTTATTGGGCAGCTATTTTCTGGCTTTCCTCTTCAATAGTCGACAGGATAGAACAGATTAGTCGGCAATTCCTCTGAAAAGGGCCAGGGCTTGGCCCAGGAGGGGCAAAAGTCTGTTGGTATGATGTTTGTCTTCCTAAAGAAGAGGGAGGCCTTAGGATTCGAAGAATCAGGGACAGTAACAAAGCTGCAATGATCAAGCATATATGGACTCTCTTCATCGATAAGGAGTCTCTCTGGTGCAAATGGATTCATGCGAACCACCTCAAAGGTAAGCATTTCGAACCCCCCTTCCTACTTTTTGCTCTTGGGCTTGGAGGAAAATACTTGCATTGAGGGAAGAAGTCCGAGGTTGCTTTCAATGGAAAATAGGTGATGGATTATCTATATCGCTTTGGTTTGACCCGTGGCTTGACATGGGTCCTATTAATCTAATATATACAAACCCTCAAATTTATCAATCGTCTTTAATGAGGAATGCGAAGGTCGACAATCTATTCTCCCATGAAGGTCAGGAGATATTGCATGAGCTACTCTCATGGCAGGTCAGGATTCCTTCCCTAAATCAAATGCCGGATTCTTTTTCTTGGACCAAACATCCTTCTCGGTAGATTCTCCATTGCATCTGCATGGTCGGTCATCGGAGGAAGACTACCCCGGTTCAGTGGGCATCTTTCATTTGGCATAAATCTATTGCTCCTCGGCATCAGTTCCTCCTTTGGCTTATTTCTCGGAATCAACTACCCCCAGGTTTTTCTTATGTCACATGGTAGACTGGCATCGGCTCACTGTGCTTTTTGCAGCTTAAGGCCAGATTCTATTGATCATCTATTTTTTGAATGTCACATATCCAACTCCCTCGCTACTTTTTGGGCTGCGAAGTGTACTCTTCCGTGGACTAATCGACCCTGGTTAGAAAACATTCGGTGGATACATAATATTCTCTCTGGAAGTGGATTTTATGAGAACATTGTTAGGTTCTCATTTGGTGCCCTGTGCTATGTAATTTGGAAAACTAGGAATGACATCATATTCCGGTCATCCAACATCTCCATGCCCTTGATGAAGCAATACCTTATCAAGGCGGTCAAGGACAAAGCTTTGGCTTTTAATGTGGTGGTTGATGCTCCAAGGACTAGAAGTTTACAATGTAGTTGGGGCATGGATCCCTTTCTTTTTGGTTAGCTAGTGGGAGAGTTAGGTGTAACTCCTCCCGTGGTTCTATAGTTTGCTCTCTGGTTTGTTCTCGTGAACTTGGCCCCCCCACACTCCAATGACATGTTGTCTCATTGAGTGCGTGTCGGGGCCGAGTCTCACTTCTTTGTACAGTTGCATGGTTGAAATTCATATATAATACTTACCATTACAAAAAAAAAAATACTTTAAAGGAACTCTTGAACATTACTGTTATTGCATTATCTTCCGCAATTATACTTCAGATGTGTTAATTTTATTCATATGGACATAAAAGCGAGTCATTATGGAGTATCATTAGCTGTGAATCTGGCAAGCACTTAGCAGTAAGCCTCGATATGCGTAAGAAAATAATGTTAATCCGGACGTCCTTCATGTCCCACCAATATTTTATATTAAAGTAAGAGATACCATCTGATTCTCTGATTATAAATTAATTGATTTAGTCAATCCGTAAAATTAAATATTCAGAATATATAATAGAAAATGTTACTTTGTATATTATTTCTTATTTTATATCCTTCTTGTATTATAAATAGGCTTGTAACACATTGACTAAAGTAAAGAAGTACACAATACAATTTTCTCCAATATTTTTCATTTTTTATTTAGAAACATGGTATTAGAGCAAGGTGATCACTAAACCCATCTCTTGCCTTCAGTCATTTGATTTTGGTCGGCCGCCACCAGCCATCCGTTTGCTTCTCCTTCGGACCAATCGTCTTCATTAGTTTGCTTTCGGTTTGCTTTGATTGATTTTTCTGGGCACCGTCGTTTTTTTTTTTTTTTTGAATTGTTTATCATGTCTGGACTCCCGAACTAAAGAATACTCCAACCATTCACCGACTCATGAACGGACCGATAGTCCCTTCTTCCTCCATGCATCTCCATGCATCGGATAGCCCATGTTCGAATTCAGTCAACATGTTTTGAGGGTGATAATTATAACAGCTAGTCACAAGCCATGACCATTGCTTTGCCTGCAAAGAACAAAATGGGTTTTGTCATGGGAGATATTCCAAAACCCGAATCAACCAATGTCACATATGCCCCATGGATTTGCATCAACAGCGTGATATTATGATGGATCTTATCCTAATTGTGTTGTACATAGAATCTATTGCGGAATTATGGGCTGATCTGCATGAACGTTTTTTTACAGTCTGATGGTCTCTGCATGTACCACCTTGAGCCAAAAATATGCACTCTTGAACAAGGTGAAGACAACATCACTAGGTATTACGATAATTTTATAGCGTTATTGGGATGAGTTGAACAATTTGGAACCCTTGCCAAACAGCTCTTGAGAGGCAAAAACATTGTTTGTGATGCAACTTGATAATCGACGTCTTTATCAATTCTTAATGAGTTTAAACCCAAGGTATTCTAATGTGATCAGTCAAGTTTTGCTCATGAATCCATTACCCACTATTGCGCAGGCTTACTCACTTATTCTTCAAGACGAATCTCAGCTCCATGTTCACTCGACTCGTTCTATTGACATATGGCTCCTTGCGAAAGATCCCGCCTCAAATGGACTCGCCACTCTCGACTCCATCCCGTAAGCACACTGAGACCATTTCTACTCACCTTGCAAAATGCAGTCCTCCATCACGTGCCCATGAACGTTGTGCCTATTCCGGTATGCCAAGTCATTGCCATGATGTTTACTTCCTGTCTCCATGGATTTCCCGCTAATTATAAGGGTCGGCACCATGACCAACCCCCTAACAAGCCCTCAAACAGCAAGCTGCCACCCATCCCTAGAGCTCTTCTTCCACTTCTCCACCGTCATTCACCGATGAGCAATGTAAACAAATCATGGGATTATTCCAAGAGGTAAATATTTCCAAGGAAAATTTCACAATATTATTCTCGATTTGAATTCTAATTTTCATTAAATTCTTGCACTTGGGTTATTGACACCGAAGCCATGAATCACATTACACATAACCTTGAATCACTTCAATATGCACAAGCATGCCCAAAACCCCTTCCCACTATTGGCAAATCTAATAGGGTTGGAGTTCCCATAACTTCACATGGCTCGATATCTCTGACGCTGACCTTCACCCTTACTAATGTGTTTTGTGTTATAACCTTTAAGTTTAATCTCCTATCCATTTTAAAAATTACTCAATGCTTAAATTACTTAGTTACTTTTTTTCTCTGTTATTGTTTGTTTCAAGACCTCTCAATGAAGAAGATCATTGATCGGTGCCTTGAATGTGGTGGCCTCTACTACTTGGAGTTCCATTGCATTATCTACCCACCCGCCTATCCATAGTTGATGGCATGCCTATCTTGGCCACATGTCCGAGTTAGTCCTCTGCACCTTGCAAGATTCTCCTCGTTTTTTTCAAATAAAGAATCTGACCCATGTGATGCACAAACTCGTTTAATCTTTTTCTAGTATGTAACCTTTTAATATTATTCATGTTAACATCTAGGAACCTTACTATGAGTTTACTCATAAGATATGTCATTATTTTTTTTATTATTGTAGAAATTTTTTTCATTATACATGGATATTTTTTCTCACTTTTAAGTCTGATGCTATTTATGCACTTATTTAATTTCATACCTTTATTTGGACCCATCATCAAATAGCCATCAAAATCGTTCAATCAATAATGGATCCGAATTTCTTCTTCCAAATTGCAATCTTTTTTTCAGTCATGAGATATTCACCCCCAGCGTAATTGCCCTCATACTCCACAACAAAATGGAGTTGTTGAGCACAAACATTGCCACTTGCTTAGTGTGGCTCTCGTGCTCTCCAATTTCATTCGGGAATTTGACTATCTTTTTGGGGTGATTGCGTTCTCACCACAACACAATTAATCAAATGTCTCTACCCACACCTTTACTTCAAAATAAAAGTCCATATGAAATCCTCCACAAAACACTGCCCACTTATGACCACAATCAAGTCTTTGGTTCCCTTTGCTATGCTTCTTTTGGATACCTTCATTCCAACAAATTTAGTCCCTACTCTCGTTTTTGTGTCTTCTTTGGATACCTAGCCAACCATAAAGGCTATCACCTCTATGACCTCCGTGACCATACAATTTTCATCAACTGTGACATTATCTTTTATGGAAACATTTTCCCCTTTCACACCTTACATGAAACTACCTCTCCTCAACCCAACATTGTTATCCCACTAGCTATTCCCAACGACCCTTTTTCTGACCCTAACCCCGCACCATTTGTCTTATCTCAACTTGAATAGACCGTCCTGTCTCCCAATGCACTCATGGCTAAACAAGATGACCCAATTCCCAACTCTTTGAGCAGCCCAACACTACTGCACCATCACCCATCTTACACTCACCGAAAACCCACCTATCTCCAAGATTACCACTGCGCTATTACCCCTTTTGACCAATTGTCTTTAGCACTTAAGAGTCCTATTATAGGTATGCCCTATCCCCTCTCCAATTATTTATCATATTCCAAGTTATCTTCATTTTACCATGCTTTTTTAGGCAATATCAGTATTGAGTGGGAACCCACCACCCATGACTCCACGTGTCAATCTCCCAAATGGAGGAAGGTAATGGCTTTGGAATTACTTGCTCTTGAACAAAACCACACGTGGGATATTGTATCTCTTCCATGCAATAAAAAGGCGATTGGTTGCAAATAAGTTCACAAGATCAAGTACAAATCTAATGAAACTATAGAGTGATATAAAACTCATTTGGTTGCAAAGAGTTATATTCAAGCCGAAGGGATCGACTATTATGACACATTTACCCCTGTTGCTAAAATGATCATGGTAAGAGCTCTCATTGATATATCCACTATTCGCCACTGGCCTTTACATCAGCTTGATGTTATCGATACATTTCTTCATGGCGACCTTGATGAAGAGGTCCATATGAATCTACCTTCAGGACTTCACACTAAGGAGGAGAACTTGCTTTGTCATTTGAAAAAGTCTCTTTATGGACTTAAACAAGCCTCTTACCAATGGCTTGTCAAGTTTTAATCCACTTTACTTGATATTGGTTTCACTCAGTCTAAGGAATATTACTCTTCATTCAGGGCTACACGTGGTTCCCTTATTATCGTGGTTCTTGTTCATGTTGATGATTTGGTGATCACAGGGGATGATTAGGTATGCATACATCAGCTCAAGCAATTTTTACATAATCATTTTTGCATCAAAAACTTAGGTTTTGTTAAATATTTCCTGGGCATAGAAGTTTATCGATCAAAAAGGGGCATTTGTCTCTCTCAAAGGAAATACACCCTTGACATTATTTCTAATACAAGTGTCATTGGCGGGCATCCCATTGACACACCCATGGAACCAAACCTTTAGTTTAGTGAATCCCCCAAGCTAGCCAATCCAGCTCCTTACCATCACTTAACTAGATGCCTTTTATACCTCATTGCTACTCGCTTGGATATTCTATTTCTTGTTTAGAATCTTAGCCAATTTATGCATGAAGATCATTGGCAATCTACACTTCGGATAGTCTGGTATTTGAAATTTGATTCAAGTTTGGGAATATTTTTTTCTGATTGACTCATTTCTTGTATTATAAGGATATACCGATTATGATTCGGTTGCATGTTCATCCACACGTCATTCAATTTCTGATTATTTATGCTCATTGGCTCTGGCCCTATTTCTTAGTGTTCTAAGAAAAGCACATTGTTGCTCGGTCTTCAGCTAAGGCTAAATACAGAGTGATGGCATCTGTAGCTTGTGAGATTACATGGCTTCGCATGTTTCTCACCGATCCTGTCGTCCCATTGTCCACTGCCGAGCTTTTTTACGACAATTAAGCAGCTATCCACATTGCTACTATTCCAATTTTCTATGAGTGTACCAAACACATTGAGATTGATTGCCATCTTGTTCATGAAAATAATTTAGGGTGGTATACTTTGACCTCTTCATGTCCCTACCCATTCCTAGCTTGCGAGCTTATTCATGAAAGCTGTTTTTTGTGATCTATTTCTTTCATTCAAGTGTAAGTTGTTGACATACATACACTCACCAACTTAATGGGGAGTATTACAGTAGGAGAAATGATTTAATTCTGATTATTCTGATTGTGCATTAATTGATTCAATCAATCCATAAGACTAGATATTCAGAATATAGAATAGAAAACGTCATTTTGTAATATTCTTTTCTATTGTACATCCTTCTTGTATTATAAATAGGCTTATAACACATGTACAAAAATATTTTTCATTTTCTATTCAAAAACACTTTAAGACACTTTCAAAGTGGGAAAACAAATTAAGTATAAGATATAGTTGGAGGAACACTTATTTTTCAATAATTATTAAAAGCCATAACCACAGGAATCATGGGCCCTCACCATTGCAATTGAGCATTGTCGACCCTTGCCAAGGCCTAGGCGAGGTGTTACAATCCAGCTTGATAAAGCTAAGGAGTGATAGCCAAGGTGAGAGAATCTGAACAAGAAGCAACTCTATAGACTATTATGATAGTGGAAAGGACGAGAATGAACCAAATCACATACCAAATAGAGAGAAGGTATCATTGGATTATTTATGGGAAATTATAATTAACTCATACTGGCACTAAGAATGAGACTACTAGGCTTCGGGAATAGATAGAAGCAATCGAGCCCAATCAACATGGAATGTTTGAATAATAGGCTATAAAGTAGCAGACTAAGGAGATGCCAAAGGGCACAATATTAGGAAATGGTTCAGTAGGATGCGATAAGGACAAAAGCAGTTTCGAAGTATCGGCATTGGCAAGAATTCGGGATAGAATATAGCAATTAACGCTATTGCGGCCCGCCCTGGGCAATGGTTATTTGTCAAGAGGGATGGAGGTTTAGGGGTATTTATTCATGGATAGTCCTCAAAAGGTGCATCATGTCAAAGATGGCTCAAACACATCATCAATGACAATCCTCCTATGAGGTCTATCGATCGTGAATGTGGACTCTCCCAAGTCCATACCTTGCGCGATGGCAGACTTGGGTTACACTAATGCTTCCGTTAGCGCCTTTTCAATACCTAACAATTATCATGTGTTTACCTAAGATGACCGTGCGTGTTTTTTTACTTTTTCGTACCATTTAAAGATGAAAAGTTGGTCATATGTGGATATTTTTTTCATATCATTCTATTTCTAAGAATTGAAAAACAAAAGAAGCAAACAATTTTAATTGAAATAACAATGCGGTAAGTAAACACTCAAGGAAAGTAGTAAATATAACATACAATCCTTATAAAAAGAACATGTAAATGAAAGAAAATAAACATGCAACTTGTTAGGATTTTATACAATGCACTAAGACATATGTCAAGTATCAAATTAATGATACAAAGAACAGTTGGAAGGGACATTGACCATCATCATCTTTGGCGCCGCCTTCTTCACCTACTCTAACTATAACCTAAAGCTGTGCAATCATGTCACATTTGAAATAAACACCGAATCAAGCGAAAGACAAGCAAAACAAATTAATAAGGGAAACAAGCAATGATTAAATCGATTCAAGTTGGCTTTGAGGTTGACTTTTGATATTAAATGCACAACGTGTCATAAAACATCACCATATTCATTAGTAGACATGTCCTATGATGGTTAGCCATCATTAGTATTCTCTCATAGTGTCTAACATCATAAGTTCCTTAAAGTCAAATTCTAATGGACAATCCCAAGTCTAACCCACGAACATGCATTGGGCTTGCGGGTATATCCATCAATCACATGCATAGAACTAAAAAATAAACAAGTGAACAAGTCTGAAGACCTTGGTTCTCATCTGATCAATTAGTGAGCCGACATGGGATCACTTCACTCATTTGACATGCGACAGGCACAATCACAAGCATCGAGCAATCGTAGATTGTCTTTTTATTTTTTTTGAAAATTTTTATACTTAAATTCAAAAGACGACAATTAGAGGTCATTAAGACGTCAAGAATCGATTATGCATGCATACATTTTTGAAAATTCTAGAATGTGTACATATCACAATAAACAAAATAGGGGAAATGACGATGTTAGATCAAAAGATGCGCAATTGAACAGGACTCATGGAACAATTGACCTCACAAAAATTAGGGTTCATCAATTATAAAATATAGAACAAATTTCATGAGAAATTTTTTTGAAAGAGCATCGCATGATTTTATAAAAATCAGAGAGCATGTCAAAATGCATCAGGACAGAATAGGATAGTAGCAATTTTAGGTAATTTGATGGTAACATGATCATATTCATGACATTTGAAAATTCTCAAATTTTGCCATATAATAGTCCTACAGATTAAAAATAAAGTTCATGAAGGACCCAATCTCTAGATCTTAATAGAAAAATTTATACAAAAATAACAAAGTGTAGAGATGAAAATGGTCCTACAAGCAATCCGAATTTGTAATTTTCCATGTTTGGGAGCAACTTTGCAAAAAACAGAAAAGAGAACTATCGACATGCAAATGGACCAATTCTAGCATCATTAGAAAGCTTGACAAATGTACTAAGACTTTCTAAGAGGCCACGTGCTTCGGCAAGGTCGATTACATGTCCAATTTGGCATATCTACACAAATATGCTAAAGCCAATATTCAGGATAGCAGTCACATTACAAAGATGCATGGTTTATTTCTCCTATATGACATAGTAAAATGTGGAAAAGAATCATAAAGATTGAACACAAACTATGAACATTTTCCATTAAGGGTCCGAGACCTAAATGCAATCACCTAGTATAGTATGAAAATGGCAAAAACAAGGCAAACATGGACCGTATGTACAGTGACAAGCAATATCTCACTAATACATGCAATCACATGAGCTAATGACTTTCACTCAGAATGACTTAAGTATCCTTAGAATAACATTAAAGCATGGAATTACTTTCATGAAGACTATATACTCAAAGAATCATTATTGCATGCTTAATTGCATTTGAATGCAAATTTGAATTCATACAAGGCAGAAGTTGTTGGAACTGTGTAGCAGAAATTTGATGCCTTCACTTAGAGAGATCTCCAAGGGGAAAATCGAAGCCCGAGCCTATCAATATCTTTAGTTGGACCCACTTCAACTCAAAAATTTAAGCTAGTGAGTTATGGGCCAATTAGGATATATTAACTGCTCCATAGCACATCAATTCTCCAATATATGACTACTTCTCTAACCCAACTCACACATATATCCTAACAGAAGTGGCCTAATGGCGATTTTTAGAGAATTTCACCTAATGAGTGTGTCTAAAAATTCTAGAAAAAATATATGTCATGAGCAATATCTATATGAGCGAATTTCTAGAAGGAATCATCTGTAAATGAGCTTTGGAAAAATCACAAAAAGAAATTGACAAATTGATGACCCTGACTCAGCAATGCACTGAACAGCATAGCAGAGGGACGATTTTTGGTAAATTTGGCCTAGATGTACTCATTTAAAAATTCTGAGAAAAAAATATGTCATGGCCACCATCAATACGTGCAAATTTTATGAGAATTCAAATTCAGAATTCAAGCACAACAGTTAGCAAAAATTTCAGAATCCAAACCAGGCGTTTAGGAAGTGCAGAATCCAGAAGTCAACACGGTGATGTAAGAGCAAATCGACCTAGGTTAATCACCTCAGAAAATTTTGAAAAAAAATATATGTTCTAGATAGACATATCATAAACAGTTTTTGTGGAGAAATCGACTCAAAAATCAGATCACAAAAATCAGAAACAAACCGTAAAACCGCCAAGGTCAAGCTACCACAGAATATGTAGACTCAAAGAAAAATGGCAGAACGTGACAGCAGATTTCACCGAGGTTTTCAGGCACTAATCGGAGTCCAATCGGGATGTTCTATAGCTCATTGGAAAGATTGTCGAGTCATCTTCAAATATCATGAAGACATCAAATGCAATCGAACACATTTTCTAACTCGGACAAAGAAGTCTCTTAGATTAGTTTTTCTGTCATCCGAAAATTACAGATTAAGTCCAAACAAAAAATCAAGTCAAATTAAGCCATATTCATCCAATCAAATACATTCCTAATCATCATAAACCATCATAGCAACCATGAAAGTCATAGAATCAATCCTAAGTTTGAGCTTTAGCCCCGATTGCCTAGTGTGATCTCGCTTCATCGAGCTCGAGTTCAAGAATCCTACATTCGTTGACATTTTGCGATGAATCGAGCTTGAAACTAGATGAGATTAAATCACAGCAAATACAGCACTGGAAAAGAACACCAAAGAGGATCTTCATCACCGGAGAGGAGGAAATTGGTGCCAAAATGGTACCAATCTTGGCCAAACAGAACCGGTCTGATTGGATCAATCTTCGACCACCGTAGAGAAGATTAGCCAACAGAGGAGCTCCTGTGGCTTTTTGAGGGAACCCTGACCATCAGAGGGTTGGGAACATTCCAAGGAAAGAAGCTGTGGTGGTCGGACCGCCAAGGAAGGCTGTAGGACCACCAATTTGGGCTGGAGAAGCCGGCAGGCTGATTACCGGCTTATTCGCTGATCTTCAATGCCGCGAGGAGAGACGGCCGCATGGGCTGATTGGGGGAGATCCGAGGGGATCGTTGGCCACCAACAGCTCAGGGGAAAGGAGGTGGATATCGGAGGATCAAGTAGTTGTGACAGCATTGCTGTCATAAGGGCTGTCGGCTATGAAAAACCGGCGAGAGGAGTGGTTGAAGCAGTTAGGTAAAGAGAGAGAAATGGAGGGAAAATGGGGGAGATTAGAGAGAAAGAGTGCAGTTGCAAAATGGCCCCCTTGAATTTTTGGAGGGAAAGATCTCAAATCCTAACTGTCGAACTGATTTGATGGCTAAAGATTAATCCTACAAATCCAAAAAACTTCATTAACCTTTAAGCAAGTTTAGAATTAAGCACATATCTATTTTAATGGATGAGATTTTACTAGATCAAGTGGTCCAAATCAATTTTGCTATATGGACCTAATTAGGGGCGATTTTATATTTTCATGAAAACCCAGTGCATTTTCACAATATTAGAGGAATATGAGGGCATGGAAGAATAGAACATGGGATGAGCCACCCACCAGCAGTTGTTGTCGGCCAAGAACTAGTCGGATGAGGGCTGAACCAGCCTCCTTCGCCAATGGCCAGTCTGACTGGTCAGATCGGTTCACACTGATTCAATTGGTTCAGCCTCCCTAGGGGTGGTTTAGTGTAATTTTTTCTTAAATTTATGCAATTTGGTCCCTCATGGACTAAATTGGAAAAAAAATTGCCTTGGAAGAGAAATGGTTCGATTTTTGACTAAATTAGGCTAATTAAATCATATAGATGCATCTTGACAGTTTATATTGGTTTAATTACCTAAGTAATATGGAAAATAATGGATCAATACCATAGGTGCACCTAAATAGATTTTTAGGTTTTAAAGTGGGCAATTTCACTTAATTGTTGATCGAAATTTGCATTGATTGAAATTGAACTCAATTAAAATTGCGAGATACTTATTAGCCTAATTGCCCATGCCTAGGGGACCTATTGCATTCAAATTGATCTTTAATTGATGGTATGACCTTTTCGCCAAAATTAAATTGAGGGTCAACATCAAAATTGAACTTCAATTCATCAAATTAAACCTTAACCATGAATGAGTCAATTTAAAATTTTCAAATTGAAACTCAATAACCCGATTTCCTTAAGGCCAATTAAGCAAAATCTCCTAAATTGATGAGTTGGCTAGTAAATTTCTCAAAATTGACCTTGAATTTGGATTTAACTTACAAAATTGAGTAGAATATAAGTATTTACTCGCAAATCATGTTGAGTGGATCCGGACCTCTAATTAGGGACAGAAATGTCAATTTACATTTCCCTTTACTTGATCTTAAAATTGATTGAACGAGTGAATGGGTAATTATCTCTAAATCAAATATTGTAAATAGAACTAAGTCTAATTATAACTAGTAACAAAAGTAATTTTATTTTCGGCCCATTTCAAAACTAAAACTAAAAAATTCGGAAAATAGGGTTCTTAGTCAATTTTTGCAAAATTTTTTATGCCAAAGTCAAATTAAAGCTAAAACAAAGTTATTTTGTGATTTTTATATTTTTCAATTTTTTTGGTCAAAGATTTGACTAAAAGTCAAGCCCTAGTTGACTTTTCTCTAGAAGTTCGATTTTATAGTTAAAATTTTGATGTTTTTGAAATTTTCTCTTCTAAAGTGAAATTAGACTCAAAAGGAACATTTTTGTACAACAAGCCACAATTTGACTCGGGATTGGCTTTTTATCAAAGGGTTGACCAAAACATCAATTGGAAAGTCAATTGTTTGACTTTTGGAGTTTTCATTTGAAATGGATAGGAAATTGATTTCTAAAGCTAGACTATCAAATAGAATTAAAAAATAACACTACTTGTTCAAAAAAAGGTTCTATCACGATCGAAAACCCCTAATTCGATTTTTCTACTTTCATCAACGCATCTACTAAAAATTAAATGTCAACAAACGCTACAATATTGAAGTTTCTTGACCTGTTTAAAATTCAACGCAATAACGCTCAAAGATCGTCATTTGAGAGACCTCCTACAAATAATCAAAAGGGTGTAATTGAGAACATCTTACTTTATCTTGTTATCATATATTTACTTTTCAATTGCAAATTTATTTGATCTTGTTTAGTTTCTCTCCTATTTCCTTTGCATTTTCGTTTACTTGTAGTGTAGAAAAGTCACTTCTTTTCCGAAATGACACATAACTTGTATCAAACAATAAAACTGAAGTTCTGCCTCTTCAGTGAAAGATATTTATCGAGAGAGTCGATTCCCCGGCAAAAATCTAATTAGTAGTCTCCATTGCCATGGGTGTGCCTACTTTTGAGGTTTTCTATAAACCTTTCTGGATCCTCCAAGCTTGGATTAGGTTGTACTTCATCTTTGTTTTCCACTTCTAAGAACTCTCCTCCGTCTAGGCATAATGCCGGCCCATACTTTCCAGAGAACAAAGGAGCTCGGTTATTAAGTTTCTACCTTCACCCCTCGTTGGAAGGTTCTTTAGCTTTTCAACACTTTTTTCACCATTTTACCATGCCTCTCTGAATACCAATGATTTCTATCTACTTATCAACTTCGACAACTCATAAGATGCACTTTTCGATGAAATGACAACGTTTAGCATTAAAATTCTGATGTTAAGCATGCTTAAGTGAAAGCATTATCGAGATGAGGGTGACCTCTTAAGAAAGTACTTACATGTATGTCAAGGAATAAAATTATAAGGTTTGGTATGAAACAAATCAAAATAAATGATATCTTAAATGAGTTAATTTGAGATGTCACATAAGGAGCGGAGGAGGAACGGCTTTGCCCCTTATCAATTATTGGATAGATGTTTTTCCCCTTTCTTTTCATTTTTTTCATTTTTTCTTGCTTTTCCTTTATGTTTTTGTCCTTGGTTTTTTTTCCCCTTACATGAGATTCACGTGGTGCCAAATCAGCATTTTGTGGGCTCAAAAAGTACTAGAAAAACAGTACCGTTAGCTTTTTCCATCACTCAACTTAGGTAGAGTTCAGGGGTGTTGATTGTACTTTTTGGCTAAATCTTAAAGCTGTATCACACAGATTGAAAACTTTAGAAATTGATTTTATTTTCGTTATAATATTTTAATTATTTGTTATCCCTATAGTTTATTTGGACAAGGGAAAATGAAGAGGTACAAGGGATACACAGTTCAGCAGGCTAATGGCAGTAGGTACCGTGGCCAATCAAATGATTCAAATGACAATGGTGGCCTTGTTGGATCTAAGGTACCCAAACTGGCCCAGTTTCTTTGTCCTAATTGCCTATCTGGACAAAATCATTTCATTGCGATATATTTATTGTGACGAAAAATATTTTGTCATGAGAGGTGAACCAACTATAACGCCGATTCCCTCGATAAACCTACCAAAAGTTTTTCATTGTCTCCCAAGCAATGTTTGGATTAATACTAGAACACCTCAAGTGCAAATTGAGACTGAAATTGACCGGCCTCAAAGAAGCCATGTGACTAAAAGAATGCAGTGCCACACATGCGCAAAATAAGCCCAAGGCACGAAATTCTCTGAGGCCTGGCTCTAATACGTAAACCCAAAAACATGAATTATTAAGTAGAGGGACATCGCATTAATAAAGCTTAGTTGAATCTCGTATTTCAGACAATGCAAATTATTCATATTATTCATCTGTATAATCTTAAATTAATCGTGAGGGACAGCTTGATGAAGATATATAAGATATACATTAGGGATACGCTTTTTCTTAACTTAACGTTTTGTTTTCTTTTGACAACTTTTGAACTTGCAAAGAAAATGGCTTCCCCGACGAGCTCAACATCAATTCCACTGGAAAAGGTGCTTGGCTCGAAACTTTAAACCAGATAACTTGTAGGCCTCCTACAGAAGAAATATAAAGTGAACTGTGTCTTTACCACCCTTTGACCGGCTGCTTCAAACACAAATTCTTTTATTAGCACTAATCTCTTGCATAATGACAAAACTCAAGAAGGTAGGGGTGGGCCGGGTGGCTCAATTCTCTTTTGACGTAGGAAAAAGCACAAAGCGGACGGGGCAAAACAGATGAATTTGTCGGCTGCGAATGATGAGTTATATGATTAATATTATATAATTCAAATGGAAAGCTCTTTCCAAAAGCATTTGGCCGCGAAAGATCAGCCAAGGGAGGAGGTCCCTTCGAGCAGCCAGACAGCGCACGTAGGAATTGCACTAAGTGCTTATGTTGAGCCGAAAGATCGTAGGCCTTACGCGTGCCAAGAGAATATATTTTCTTTTGCAAAATAAAAAAAAATTAAGGAAAAAGGTACAAAAAAGTCCTAAATATTTAGCATTGATCAATTATACCAATTTACTCCCAAATCTTTTCGCATTTGTACCAAAATAATCCATCTGACCAATTTAGACTGAAAATTGATAACATGGACAATAGCTATCCTACGTGATATAACTAGGGGTGAGCG
Source organism: Angophora floribunda (assembly GCA_014182895.1). Lineage (NCBI taxonomy): Eukaryota > Viridiplantae > Streptophyta > Magnoliopsida > Myrtales > Myrtaceae > Angophora > Angophora floribunda. Next base: position 31,813,679 of record CM024709.1, on the reverse strand, counting down.
GTTCCAGGTTCCTTACAGGTTCCGCTTGGAACCTAGAACCTACCCTCGGGTACAGGTTCCTCAGATTTTGGAACCTGGAACCTACCCGTCGAAATCTAGAACCTAGAACCTACCCTCTTACAGGTTCCGGTTCCGGTTCCAGGTTCCTACAGGTTCTTTTTTTTTTTTTTTTCATTTAAGTGGAACCGGTTCCGGTTATGAAAAAAGAAGAACCGGGAACCAGAACCTCCCTCTCTAGAACCGGGAACCGTGATCATCCCTTTCAACATAGTTTTTTTAATGATAACGACACAATTTCTATGAAGATCTCCCTAAGTCATAAAACAATCATGTCATCATATTGCAAAGCAAGAGGTACATCACAAGTCTCACAAATTAAATAACAAGATTATCTACAAAATGAGGGACTTACATCATTAATGACTAAGAGAAAATCATGCTTTTTCTTAAATCTTACAAGTTCATCCATTTGGCGCAAAGCCTGCATCCATGCTAAACAAACTGTAGAGGAAGAAAACAAAGATCACCCCAGTTTAAAATTTAAATTACTATCCACTGAACTAAAATAATTATTAGAAAACCTTACCACGTAGCTTCATTTCGCTTTAATTGGTAAACTCTATTTACTGGTGATCTCCTCACTAAGACCATCCATATCTTTAAAAAAGAAGAAGAGAGAGATTAAATAAAGCATTCATTTATTAGACATATATAAGGATTTACAACATATAAAACTAGAAATATTACTTACCCAACTCAAATTTTTCTGCATTCTCAATGCACTCTTCAACATTAATAGGTACACGAACAGCTCTCAACCAATCTTGAGTGCAAATCAAAGCTTCTACTACTTTGGGAGTCAAAGAACTTCGAAAGCCATCAAGTACACGACCCGGTACTGAAAGTCGATTCCGAAGGAACAGTAGTTACGGGAATAGACAAAACATCTCGAGCCATCAAAGATAGGATTTTATATTTTGAACCACTAGTCTTCCACCACATCAAAATGTCGAGATCAATAACTTTTTCAGTTTTATCTTCAAGATATTCATCAAGCTCAGATTTATTGAGCTCACACAATTGTTGGCTCGAGTTCATAAATATTTTCCGCCATGCTTAGGCGTCATACTTCCTTTTGTTAGCTCCATTGCCACCAGCATCGGCGTTGGAACCACTGCTACTAGCACTCCAATTTTGGATACAAAAATTCTGATCACTTGAATCAAAAGAAGATTGCTTATAAAATTCAAACAAACGCTCCAATGCGTTCTTCACCTTATGATGCATGTCATTAACTTTTGATTCATCGTCATAAATTTGTCCATACAAAAATTTCACATAACTCAACTTGGCTCTAGGATCCAATACAACCGCAATCAACACCATCATATTCACTTTGTCTAAGCTCCCATAATATTTGTCGAATTTTTCCTTCATTTTCAAACCCATAGCTTGAAGTTTAGGATCCGAATCATCCGCTGTATCTTTCAAATATTTATACAAAAGAGCTATCCCCTCAAAATAATCATTGGAAGTTATATATGAACTTCCCGACATTTGATTTGTAGCATCATAGAACACCTTTAGAAATTCTGAAAGAATAACAGCATTTTCCCAATCATCATCTTGAGGAATATCATGGTTAAGCTCACTTACAAAAGATAAATCATATTCTTCCAATCTTTCGAAAGCTTTCCTGAACTTCACAGCAGTGTCTAACATAAGATAAGTAGAATTCCATCTAGTGGCTACGTCAAGAATAACCGAACCCTTGTAAGTGATATTTTCAGTCTCAATACAAGATTGAAATGCTTTGGCTCTTAAGGGAGAACTTTTCACATACTTAACCACATTGCGGATACGTGAAATAGAGTCACGTACCATACTCAAGCCATCTCTCACAATCAAGTTCAGTTTATGAGCTGTGCACCTCATATGCAAAACACTACCATCTAATATCGCCACCCTTTCTTTTAAAAGCTTTTCCCTCAAATGACCAATTGCAACATCATTGGAGCTAGCATTGTCAACAGTAATTGTTGACACTTTTTTTATTATTCCCCACTCATTAATGCACTTCTCTATCATTTTTCCAATCTCCTTACCTCTATGACTATGCATCACTACAAAATTGATGATTCTTTTATGCAATTTCCAATCATCATCAATAAAATGTGCAGTGATACACAAATAATTCATGTTTTGAATAGAAGTCCAGGTATCGGTTGTAAGGGCAATCCTAGACTTAATCTTACCAAAGTAAGTCTTCAAACAAGCTTTTTCGCGGAAATATAGGTTCATGCAATCTTTAGCCACTGTAAAACGTGATAAATGCTTGAAGAGAGGTTGTAACTCGAGAGACAAACTCACGAAATCCAACACGCTCCACCAAAGAAAAGGTTGTTCATCAATAATGATGAACCGGGCAAGCATTTCCCTGCAACGTTCTTGATTAAATGACCATGTTGATAAGACATTACCGGTGTTGGATTCTCCTTCGCCTTGCTAGCTCCACTTACATTACGTGGTACAAAGAATTTCTGCCTCTTCTCTACATTACAAGGAAACTTCTTGCATGTTGTTAAGTGCTTCCTCATGGCGGAAGTACCATTAGAAACACGGTACTTTAACAAAGACCCACAATGAATGCACTTCACCTGATGTGGGTTTCCATCCTTATCTTTGATTTTTGTATAATGATTCCAGCACTCGATGTATATTTCTTATCATGAGAAGGAAGAGAAGAACCAAGTACCTTGTCCTGTCCCACTCATGTTTGGGGATGGATCTTGTTCTTGTTCATTTTCATCGCCAGACATTTCCATTTCTATAATAGGAGTCATCTTCTCATAGTCATATCCCTCCTCTTCTATTGACATGTTAAGTTGATAAGTCCAACAAACAACACTGCCAAACAACCATTTAATCATCTCAATAATAAGAAATAAGGTCACACGATGACAATTTCACATAATCTAAGCTACCTAAAGAAAAACATATTAAAAAAAATTTACCTAGTAAGCAAAAACCGTTCTCTAGTCCCTTTCTAGATCAATTTCAGGTTTTGCCGTTTAGTAAGCAAAACAACGAGCTCAAAAAGAAGCTAAATATCAGCATTCAGCAACCAAAATTCCACAATTGAGCCGCAATCAACACCAAAAGTATTGAGTACCGCAAAAATGGAAGCCTCATCAACTAAATTTAGTATGATCTCATGAGTCATGACTACACATTTTTTCCATTTTGCTTGGTTTGGGAAGTACCAATATCTCTCCAGACTTCTCATGAAAATTATATCACAAAAACATAAGGAAAGATTACCAATACGGAGTGGTGATTGGGCGGAGCAGCGGAGTAGTGGGTGGGCGGGCGGAGTCGCGGGCGATTGGGCGGAGCTACGGGCGAGAGGCGGAGCAGCGGGTGGGTGGAGCTGCCGGCGGAGCTGCGGGCGGAGCTGCGGGCGAGGGGCGGAGCGGCGGGCGGGCGGAGCTGCTGGCGAGGGGTGGAGTGGCGGGCGGGCGGAGCTGCGGCGGCGGAGCCGCGGCGGGCGGAGCCGCGGGCGAGGGGCGAAGCCGCGGGCGGAGCTGGGCGCGGGCGGAGCCGCGAGGGGCGGAGCTGCGGGCGGAGCTGCGGGCGGGCGGAGCCGCGAGGGGCGGAGTTGCGGGCGACTAGGCAGAGTTGCGGACTCGCGAGCGAGGGGCGGAGCGGCAGGCGGGTGGAGCTGCGGGCGGGCGGAGCTGCAGGCGGGTGGAGCTGCGGGCGAGGGGCGGAGCTGCGGGCGACTGGGCGGAGCTGCGGGCGACTGGGCGGAGTCGCGGGCGGAGCCTGCGGGCGATGGGCGAGCTGCGGGCGGTCGGAGTCGCGGGCGAGGGGCGGAGCTGCGAGCGGGCGGAGTCGCGGGCGGGTCGAGTCGCGGGCGGGCGGAGGTGCCGGCGGGCGGAGTCACGGGCGGCAGCAGCGCGGGGAGGGCGGAGTCCCGAGCGGGCGGAGCTGCGGGTAGGCAGCGAGCGTAGCGGGACGCAGCGGCGGCACGGTGAGCGAGCGCGCGGACGGCGGCGGCGCGGCGGGCGAGCGGCGGTAGCGGGCGGCGCGCGCGGCGCGGGCGAGCATGGCGGCGGCGGGCGCAGCGCGGCGCGCGGCGGGCGAGCAGCGGCACGACGGGCTTGGTTGAAGAAATCGAGATGTATGTGCAAAGTGAGATTTGGGGAGAGAGGGGAAATTAGGGTTAGAAACTTAGAATTAGGAATTTTTTTTTTTTGGGAGGGGGGTTTGTAGACCGGTTCCCGGTTCCGGTCCGGTTCCGAGAAATGAGGAACCGGAACTGAGGAACCGGTTTCCCTAGAACCGGAACCGAACCGGACCCTCCGGTTGGTTCTCCGGTTCCCGGTTCTACCCGGAACCGCGCTCACCCCTAGATATAACCAATACTGACATAGAAATTTTTAAGTATTTTTTTAATAATTTTTTGATTTTTTTACTTTTTTTAAATTTCTTTCTTTTCCTTTTTTTTTCCTTTCCTTTCCTTTTTTTGGCCTTTTCTTTTCCTTTTTGGACTATGGCCAGCATCAGCCATGGTTAGGACCAGCCATAGGTGAGGGCCAACGAGAGCGTTGCGGCCCTCGTTGGCATAGGCGAGGTCGCCCCCGCCGGATCTAGCGAGGGCAAGACCCTTGCATCCTCGATGAGGTTGGCCCTCGTCAGATCTAGCGAGGCCCACCCTTGCGACTTCTAGCCTAACACTTGCATGAGCAACCAAGCCTTCGATGGTGAAATTCCGATTGCGGGATTCGAATTACCGCTCGAACTGCTATAGAGGAAGAGCATTCTTCTTTGTCGATCATTAGACAACGAACAATTCACAAAGATAATGGCAGCCAGAAGCTGCAAGGGTGGCCCTCACCCAGGCCGTGAGGGTGGTCCTTGCTAGATCCAGTGAAGGCTGACCTCACCTAGGCCGCGAGGTTCGTCCCCTCGCCCAATCCGATGGGGGCAACCTTGCTTGTGCTGGCGAGGGTGGGGGCCACGATGCCCTCACCAGCCCTCACCTGTGACCAGTTGTCAGCCATGGCTAGTACCAACCGCAATCCAAAAAGGAAAAGAAAAGGGAAAAAAAAGGAAATTTTCTAAAAAAGAGTAAAAAAAATCAAAAAATTATTAAAAAAAACCTTAAAAATGTCCACTTGTGCACTGGCCATGCCACATACATCTACATCATCAATTTCCGGCCTAAAGTGGCCGGATGGACAGAATTGGTACTAATGCAAAAAAATTTAGGATTAAATTGGTACAATTGAAAAGGTTTTGATTAAATTGGTACCAATGTTAAAAGTTTAGGACTTTTTTGGTACTTTTCCCCCAAATAAACACCACTTTTACTTGTGAAAAATGAATGATTTGAAAAATATTTTTCAAAAAATAATCACTTATATCGCTTGAAATAATTAACCAATAAAATTTTTATTATCAGTAACATTTCATGTCTACATACTTTCGTGGACAATGAAAATATTTTATGTTCATTTAATTTTATAAGAGAAATAAGCAATTGATTTTTATTTTGAAAAATATTTTCCATATTATTCATTTTTTTTCAAAACAAACACAACATAAATTTGCTTGAGTGTCGTTTAGGGAAGTTTTGTTTGTCAAGTGTTTAATAACTAAATTAATCGCAATGCACAAGCTCTTAAAGGATTGAAGGATACTTCATTTTAGGGATTAAGATTGTTTACTTAACTCAACATGATCGGACAGATGCAAATCGAGGCTCCGACGAAGGCACGACATGGGACGTGCATAGTAGTTGCTCGCGTGTGCTCTATTTTTTCTTTTTGTTTTTGGGAAAAGTTTATTCATGGGTAGGAAAGCGACAGGGGACCAAAAAGGGAGGAGTGAGAAAGGGAAAAAAGGACAGAAAAATAGTAAATTAGTCTAGGCCTTTAGTGGCCTCGGTGATGAAGTGTCTTTCTAATTTTACAAGATTTTAATTTGTAAATCGAAGATGTGGGGGCGTCAAAACTCCGCATGCACGTATTGTCAGGTGTTAGCCAAAATTTGGTAAGGTTTTTTTTTTTTTTTCAGTCACATGTAAATGATTATTAATGGACGGGACAACCATGGTATTGTCCCACTCCCATTCACTCTATCTTCTATACTAATCATCATTTTACAATAGATGCATGCTCATATGGTATTGTATTATCTATATGTTTTATCGTTGACATAATCAATATTATACATTCATTGACGAGAATAGAGAAAATTACTAAAAATTCCGACCATTTTTACATTTATGTCAATTCAATTCTAAATCTTTCAATTATGCCAATTGAGTTCTAAACACATTCATATTTTGCTAATTTAGTCCATCCAACCATTTTTAACTAGAAATTGCTTATGCAGGCATCAACGGTCCTACATGGCATGGAACATAGGATGGTTGGCACTAACATGGATTTTTTTTTAATAATGTTTTGAATTCTTTACAATTTTTTTTTGTTTTTTCCATTTTTCTTTTCCTTACTTTGTTTTTTGGACTAAGGATTGGCAAAGGCTATTGGCCAGTCCTGGCCAGCCACAAGCGAAGGCTAGGATGCCCTCATCGGCCATAGGTGAGGGTTCGGATGCCCTTACTACATCTAGGCTAGGTGAGGCCACGATGCCCTTGTTGTTGTTGACAAGGGCATTGGGTGAAGGTCAAGCCATTGCTTTGGCCAACGAGGACTACGATGGCCTCGCCCAATGCCGTCAGTGCCATTGGGGGTTAGCCGACAACCCTTGCCAACCCTTTATCCAAAAAAATTAAGAAAAGAAAAGACAAAACAAAACAAAATTATAAAATTTCAAACGATTATTAAAATATTAATGTCAACAACGACATGTCACGTTCATGTCAACAATTTATGGCAATATTAACCGGATAGACTTAATTGGAAAAATGTGAAAACATTTGGGACTTAATTAACATAATCGAAACTTTTAAGACTGAATTGATACAAGTATAATAGATTTGTGACTTTTTTATTTGTTGTCTCAACAAGAATGTGGTTATCAATATAAGTCGTAATATATATAGCTTACTTTCTACAAGATGATTAAATTTCAAGACAATTAGAATCCATTGAAGAATACGGAACTAAACTCACTTTTGGATGATTAAACGAGATCGACGAACCCTAGATGGTGGGACAAATTCGTTACATACATCGGGTGCATGCTCATTAACCTTCACATGTTTGTTGACTTCACTCATACAAAGATCATCTGGTCTACAACTTGTGAATAACAGTGTGATAGCGTTGAGCTTGGCGTGATCGAAGTCTTTTAACATATCTAGCATTGCTCAAGTTATGCTCGCTCCACTAAAAATAAAAGCTACGTAGAGAAACTTCTATGACTCTTTTTAATGATGAAGGGGTCGGTTCGGCTATGTTGGCAAGATAGTGGGGAGCACCACCCGAATCTAAATTTTTTAACCTATTGTTTTCCATAGACTACGTAATCAGGTTGAGTCGTTGATTAGGTCTAATTGACAAAAACAATGAAAAGGAGGAGAAAGCAAAGCTTTAACGGAAAAAAAATTTGGCCAATTATTTTTCCATAGGCTATGTAATTAGGTTGAGTCATTAATTAGGTAATTAGGTCATGAGTTCGACTTCTGTTAAAGAAATAATTTAATTGGGATTGCCATACTTGAACCTCGTGTGTTGTGCGCAATTTATTATACAAAAGCCCATTAAAATGAAACCTGATAAGTCTGAGCATAGGTACGATACACTGTTAAATTATCATTAGATTTGTTAAAGGCACAATTATTAATTTAAGATTTTAGGTTATACTTTCTAACATACTATGAGAATCAAGTTTTGCCTCAGTTTATTCAAGTGTGTTTCCACCTCAATTATCAGATTTCACGTGTCATTTCTATTTTGTTTTGCACGTGAGATGAGGTTAAATTATCTCGCATTACTTGATAATGGATTTATATGCTTACATGTGGGCTCCTTCCATCTATCACTTTAAGTTTTTTTGCTAGACTTTCTAACATGTTATAATAAATAGACATAGAGGCAGAGAATAAAATAGTTGAGCAATTAATATGTATAAAAGTAGATTCGCAAACATGAATAGAAGATTGTTGTGTTTTACAAGACGATTTCCTTGTTGTTCTTCATGATTTCTATAAGTTTATGTTGAAATCAAATAAATGTTTCTTACGTGCAAAGGAGTCACAATAAATTAAAAAAAGGAAAATGACACTAGGAGTGCCACTTGTCACTCTCGTATGACACTTACTTGAGAGTCGTAACTCTTTTTTTTTATATTATCACTTTAACGTCTTAACTTTCATATAGTGAGTACCATAATTTTTATTTTATCAATTACTTGAGTATCATATAACTTTTCATTCAATCACTTTAGTGCCGAAATTTTTTAAAAACATTAATCACAAGTACTATGCTATGAGTAATCGGATTTCCGACCCTTGGGTGTATGTTTTTAAAACGTTTTGGTATTCAAATGGTTGATTGAAGGTTATGGCACTCAAGTGGTTAAAAAAAAAAGTTACCATCCTAAAGTGAGTGTTGTACGAAAATTATGATACTTGTGGTGTTTTTATTCCAAGTAAAAAAGAGGCTGCATGATAAATAAATAATTAATCAGTGAGAGAGAATACGTTTAACGTTGTGAACTAAAAAATTGGCAAAAAATAGCATAAAAAATCTAAATTTGCAATTACTGCTCTAGCTCGCTTAAGTGAATAACCGACTATTGTGAGATAGAACAACCGTTGCCAACTTTGAGATGACTCCCTTGCGGAGAAAGGGTCCGGCCGACAGGTGTAATCTTTCCTGGATCTTGGTCAACAGGGATCAATCACATATTTTTAATCATATGAGATGCACGCGAATTTGATGTGATTTATAAAAATCAAAAGTTTTGATTGCACTTAATCTGTAAATTCGAATCTAGGCAAGAATTTCTTGATCGGGACAAGAGCAATTTAACTTTAAATTACAGCGGAAAATTCTATCCACCGCCCAAAATTGCTATAAGACCCTTAAGGTTTATATATTTTTAATAATAACAAGATCTGAAATGGTTATTTACACATTTCACTAGGCAGCTTTTTTGTTAATGGGTGGTTACTTCCGCTAAAATCACTCCTGCATTATCTTACACCTTCTAGCCATCGGCCGCTCAGCTTCTACCACTTTCTTTTCATGCACAGCCGTCGAATTATACTCACGCACATTGCATGGATAGACTCTAATTCTATGTAATAGTAAATTCTTATTGTACAATGCATGCTTCTATTTTTCCCTTGTTCCGTTTTTCATGTTTATATAATAGTCCCTCCTATCATACAATGTGGATTTGATATTGTCCGAGATAATTAAGATACTTTTCTATATTACAAATAATTAGGATATTTTCCTTGGTTCTCTATATCTATCAGGATTATGGATATATCTCAATAGATGTGCATATCCGTGATTGATTATAATTAATATCATGATCATCTTATTACCTTAGATAGTGATGTAATTAAAACTATAAATATGATCAAATACTCTCCATTATAACATATAGAAATATACAAAATTACACACTTCTCTTTTTAGCGTTATTTCTTATCTCCTTTGGGTGAGGATCACGCACTTCTTCATTGCATGAGTTAAAAGGAGTTAATTTTATCGATTTCAATATTCATCTATACAACCTATCATGGGGAAGATTCTAGAGTGGCCACCCCGGAAAATGACTATTTTATCCTCATTGTAACTTCTTTAATTTCCACTTTCTTTTAAACTTTCAAATTTTATTTTGTGCCATCTGCTTTTCTTTTCTTTTCTTATCATCCAGGTTTTTCAATAACTCAATTATGGGAAAATTATAAACAAGGACTCAAAGTGTTCTCTTTTTCTTAAAAAAGGGCTGAAGTGGATTTTGTCTCAAATATGGTCTTGAAGTGCTCTCAATTTTTTTTCAAATAACGGCCCAAAGTGAATTTTGTTTCAAATAAAGATGTAAAATGGCCATGTCGATTTTAAAGAAGGGCATAACTCACTAGCTGATAAGGGCATTTTCGTCCTTTGTTTTTTTGAATTATTTTCCCTTTTTTCCTTATTTTTTATTAAATGAAAAAAAAATAGGGGAAGGGTAGCAGGGGCCTTATAGGCTCTCGCCACCACCATTGCTACCCCACCTTTACCAAGACAAACCAGTGAGGGTCGTTGGGCCTTGGCCAGTGGTCAATGAGCCCTCACCCAAATCTAGGCAAAGGTCGTGGCCCCCACCTAGATCAAGCGAGGGTCATTAGCCCTCACCCAAATCTGGTCAAGGGCTGCCACCTAGTCATGGCCCTCACTTGTGGTTGGCAAGGGTCGTTGACCATTGGTCGAGGCCCGACAACCCTTATCAGCCCTTGGCTAGCCCTCGCTTGGTGCCTATCCCTCATCATCACTAGCCCTTCCTGGTGAAGGTGGTGGTTGACGACCCTCACCGACCTTTAGCCACCCATCCCCATCATCACCGGCCCGTCCTCGTAAAGGTGGGGCAATGACGACAAGGGCTTGCTAGGGGCGTCAAGATGGGTCATTGACCCATTTTGTGAGTCATGTTCTATCTTAATGGGTCAAAAATTGCTCATAATATTTGACCCATTTTCGACCCAACTATAAAACGTATGAGTAATTTTTGACCTATTTTTAACCCAACTATAAAACGTATTTTTCTTCTTTGAGTCATCCTCAAGCTTGGTGAGTAGTAGTGACTTACTAGTGATCGCGACACTTCGCCGCTCACCTCCACCCCATCTCAATTTATAGGTTTTTTACAAAGATATATTTAATTGGTGAAATTCTTTAAAAATATTTCAATTTATAGATTTTTTACATTTTTTATTTTATTTACTATTTTTTAATTTTTTTTAATTTGATTTGAAGTTTTATTCATTTAGCATAGATCTTAAAGTGAGTTTGGGTTTTTCTACAATAATAATGGCTTTTAACAATACGGGTCGGGTTTGGTATAGGTCGGGTATGGGTCACTATAGCTACATTACATGAATATGGGTCAAAACGGGTTAAATGGGTCAATATGGGTCGGACCATTTTCGACCTGACCCAACCCATCCGTTTGACGGGTCTAGGGCCTGTAGAGCCCTCACCATTTTCCCTTCCACTTCCTTTTTTTAAAAATTTAAAAATTTTTAATTTTAATTTTTTTTCATTTAATACAAGAAAAAGAAAAAAGGAATTGTGTTTTAAAAAGTAAATGATGAAAATGCCCTTATTAGCAAGTGAGTTAGGCCTTTGTTTGAAACTAACATAGCCATTTCAAGCTCTTATTTGAATCAAGGTTTATTTCGGTATTTTATTTGAGAAAATAAGGACACTTCGAGCCCTAATTTGAAGCATCATAGAAGGATTTGTTTTGGCCATGTTTCCTTATCAATAGTAGCTTGCTATTGGGTTCTTGAGATTGGGCCACCCATAATAGTCTTGGGCCAAGCCCAATTCACAAGCTTTGAGAAGGAGCATTTTTTTTTTTTCCAAGAAGATCAACTTCTCCTTGTGAAAACACTCAATATATACGAACAATAGTGGGGGGTGGGCATTTAACAAGCATGTGAGATAGCGATAGCGTGCATGGGGTGTCGACAACAACAAAGAGAATAAGTGAGTGCTCGAGTGCATGCGCGTGATATACAGAGAAACACAGATATCCTCAAAGAGAGTTGCAAGAAAAGTGTAAGATCAACGAGCATATTTGGCCGTAGCAATAAGTATGCTAGTCGAAGTGCGTGATTACACTTTTGACCGAAAACACAAGTATTACATGGAGATAAATGGTCTTGTTGTTTTTGTACGATTTTCATATATGTTGTGGCTAAAATGACCTTGATCTCTTCTGGAACGTTTGAGTTATTCTGCTCAAACAATTAGCAAGAAAATTGGACCCAAACTTGAAAAGGATGAAAATTTCGAGAGTTATATCTTTTTGCAGAGTTCATTTTGTGCAATGAAACTCATATCACAAAAAAAAAAGTCATGAAACAAGCTTTTCAACAACATTTTTTTTTTTGCAATTTTGGACATCTGTAAAAACATATGGAACCTATGAAAATGAGGGAAGTTTGGGGGTTAATTGACATATTGCCCGGGTGTAGAGCCATTTGGATCATACGGGTTCTCAAAATTAAAATAAAGGATGATGGGTCAATTAATAGACACAAGACTCTGTTGGTGACAAAAGGTTAAGTGCAACAAGAGGGTATTAATTTTGAGAATACCTTTTTCGCTGATGGTGATATTCACCTCTATTGACCTTAAAGTAAACATAAGAGCAGGTCTGGATGTTAAAATTGCTTTTTCAGATCGGTGAACAGAACAAAGAAATTTACTAGGAACACTTGATTCGATTTGTTGAAAAAACCCAAGAGCACTGAGTGTGCAAGCTGCAGAAATCTATTTTCGGCCTTAAACAATCGTTTAAGAAGTGGTAACTTCAAGTGCCATCAAGTGATAATGTCATATGATTTTACTAGGATTTATGAAGACCATTGTGCATATGTTAACGGATCTACCAATTAATTCATAGTTCTATCCTTGTACGTGCGTTACATGGCGTGGTTGGAGATTGCAAGAAGCTTGTGTTGATCGTATAACGATGATTATTTTCGAAATTTTACATAAAGGATATAGGCGGCGTGACTTTACTATAGAAGATTCCGGTCGATCAACTTGCACGGGGTGCTGATCCAAGTCATCCCTTCTGGTTGGTACAATGATCTTTCTGGCGATGTTGTCACTGGGCTATCCTAACGTTTCGATTTCAAGATCACCGTCTTCATACCGCTGTTTAAAGGAATTCTATCTTACCGGATTCCTATTAGGAAAACTAACTCGGTCAAACACCGTGGACCATTGGATCTGATTGATTGGAGAAGGGACATAATTGACTATCCGTCCACGGTCCCTGGAGTTTTGACTGATCTCTTGATGGCATCATTCACAAAAACTTACTTGAGGCTGTTTTGTCTTGAATTTTGCTGACACCATGCCGACCATTTGAGGAAATGGATCAGGAACGATTTTCCATCTTTGCTTTCTCTTTCTCATCACCAAACTTTATTTTTCCTCGCCGAATGGCATTCTAAATTATTCACCTGAAAATAATATAACAATCTGTGTTATGGCTCCATGGGTGGTACCATTCACAATACTTTTATTTACTATTTTTTCTTTACTCGGAATGGTTTAGCCTTCGATAAACCTTATTAGGCCATCCTTCAAAAGTAAGTCAAAGGTTTCATCTAACTTACTTATATAGACCGAATATACTTGGGTGTCTTCAGCCCTAACCATGATAATTTATTTAACCTTGACAAGCTTTAAAGCTCGACAAACATATGGTTTGTTAAGCATTATCTTAGCCACAACAAATTTGACTTTTTCATCTCGATTTGATTTGAAATCTTTATATGGCTTATCTCTGTTGTTTAAAAGATGTTCATGCTCAGACACCATTGCAGTTAATTGAAACAAATCAACGAACACTTGGCCTTCAAATTATTCTCTTAGATTATATTTTAATCCATTAATGATCAAATTGACAAAATCTTTTAATGAAAGTGAAGTGAGACATTTATTTCTTGACTCCTTGAATCGAGAAATGAAATGATCCACCAATTCATTGTTGTATTGATATAGCCTAGCTAAATCTATCACCATTACCTAAGGCATCAATCAATAAAATTGAGAATGAACTTGTCTTTCTATCTTAGCCTAATTGTGTGACAAATTAGCTAGCAAATTAGTATATCAAGTGAAAGCATTTTTTGACAAAGACAAAGCAAATAATTCGAGTCTTAGGAATTCATTGTACATGCCATACCACACTAGTCAAGAATCAGCCAACATGTTCAACCGTCGATTGATCATCCTCACCGGTAGAAACCACAAAGTCCGAAGTTTTAAATCCCCAGGGATGAGGTAACTTGTTGAACCGTTCCGTATGTAATGGGCGCCTGGCTCCCAAATGTGGTAATACCCCATCAACCACTTGTTCTGTCCGTTGTCGATAAAGTCGACCATCCTACCCCTAGGCGAAGATGGGGATCTAGCCTAATTATCCACGTTGAGATGAAACAGCTAATTCCCCCTATAAGGATTATTTCCTACATTTGGTGGAATTGACGCACCAAATGGCCTTACATTATCAACATTCGACATTGGTCCTACTGACTGACATTTTGATTTGCCAAATTATTATTGTAATTGACATTATTTTTACTACTGTTAAGTTGGTTATTTCCAGTAACAAGTCCAACGTATTTTGAGTTACAGTGACCCTAGTTAAATGTTTTAGGCCTTTGCAAAATTTTCAGACAATGCAATGCAGTTGACAATTCGGAACACATAGCACTCTCTTTGCCATTATGCGGTGACTAGTTGTTGCCAACGCCATTGTCATAATCGTGTTCATTCTTTGTCCTTGCCATTACAATTTCTTAAATCGAATTAGAATGATCTTACCGGGCGTGACAACAGATGTTTCACTAAAGATGGGTATTGACTCAAATAGTGAAAAATCCTTCACCAAAGAGTTATTTTCGGTTTTTTTATGAAATGAGTTTAATGTTGATTTTGGATAAAAACTCACTTGACGTTGCAACAAAGATCAATTGCAGATTTGGAGATAAAAGACTGTAAATGATGGAAACTGACAAGGCAATATTATTGATAAACTGAGAAAAAACACATCCAGAAAATGTGTTTTTGTTGATTTTCCTCCATAATTACATACCGCCATCTTTATAAATCATTAATTACAACCATCTATTAGCAATTATCAGTCTAAATATGGTTACAACTGCACTGCCGAAATTTCATGCCTCCCATTTGCACGCTGATCTCATCCACAGTCGGTTATAACTTCCAAGGCCACTAGGCTAACCATTGCTTGGTATCGTTGCCATCAATCGATATTCTTGTCCTCATGTCCTCCCCTTGCTTTCAATACTTGGCCAAATTTTAGGATAGCCAAGTCTTTGCTTGCTCCATCGATGAACTTTATTGAACACCTCTCAGCTATTTGACTGTGTTGATTTCATATAGTTGCCGATTCATCTTCATAGATGTCGATATTCATGTCAATCATTTAATGACTTGAAGCACATTGATCCACCAATCTTCCTCAATCGAGTGCACTCTGGCTCACTGATAGTTGTATGGTATGGTTGTCAAGAGCCACACATATTGGTTATTGGTAGGCTAGTTTTGTAATTGTCAATAATCACATCATGCATTTATCAATAACCATGTCAATCACATCAACCAAACTCAATTAACCAACTAAACCCTCTGTTCATCTATTTAAATTTTTTTATTTATTTGGGTGTACACTAGTAGTCATTGATCACTAACAGTTCTTTTCCCAATAGAAGAGAGTTTGAGCAACAAAGCTTCTCCTCCACACGAAATCCCATGATGTTTTATTCAATTGGGACGATACGTGACAATGTATCATCAGCCATGGTGTAAAAGATTCAAATAAAGCAATGTCCAATCCAATGATTTTAACACCAAGAACAAAACAGACAAGTCACTAAGATTTTCTATTCCCATACCTACATTGATCATTAGAAATATGACGATTTAACCACCCTTAAGGCTATATATAGGATGTCCCAACTCTAACTCTCCAGGAACCCAAGAACTTCTTCGCCATCTTCAAAGGAAATCAAATGGCTATGAGTATATTCAAGATCTGTTTGTGCCTAATGCTGATATCGCTTTCACTTCCGAGCTCCTGCGCACAAGCTCCCCACATTGTGATCCGAGGGAAGACACTTAGTAGGGTGGTTCGAGCATTACGTGAAGACTATGGAAAGGCAGATGAGGAAAAAGGAAGCCGTTACGAGTTTATGAGGCCTGGTCCTGGAGGTCCTGATCCACAACATCATTGAAGTAACATGTAGTGGCCGATCGAACAATACGATCGCCACCTTCTTCTATTTGCGAATAGCGTCCCAGGGAGCATGAGATAATGCTCTGCTTTCTTTATCCTATCTTTGAATTTGACTACGCTACTCCTCTAGGAAGATGATGAAAATGAAATAAATGAAACATTCTCTCACTTACTTGGTCTACCCTCAACTCACTCTAGCCCCGGCCCTTTTGTTCTTTCAACGTAAGCTCCAAGTCTTCACTAACATAATATACATGCTTAAGCAAATTGCAACAGTAGGGTTTCCATGTGAAGTTGTTCATGGAGTTTGTGGGCATGGCAAAAGTGCTACATGTAATTTGTTTATCATAAGTGGACTTATAGTAGTGAAACATTAGTATAGATGCTATTGATTAACTGTGTTGACATTTTCTTTTAACTTTGAGCTTTTGAATCTTGACAACTTGAAGAAGATTACGGTAGTGGAGCCAGGTATGGTTATCAAATATGAACCTGCGCATATATTTTTGTTCTAGGGTTTGTCATCGTCCGAATTTAATAGACACGTACTTGAAAACCAGGACCACCTGATGATAAATTTAAAGTCCATGGGATGGCAACATCACCTTGCTTTCACATTGGGTAAATAAAGAATAAGCACAACCAGACCATTAGCAAAGGTTAGTCCCAAGTGAGAAAAAATCAAATAGAGATGACCCAATATTATAAGGGTCCTTTTTCACATAACTATTTACGCATTATCTTCTGCAATTGTACTTTAGATGCGTTAATCTATTCTATATAGTTGGTCAGAAAAGGGGGGCATCATGAAGTATCATTGGCTGTGGATTGAGTATCCACTAAACATGATGCCTCTGCATGCGTAAAAAAAATATGGCAGTCCGTACGTCCTTCAGTGTCATCACATACTTTAAGACACCATCCAATTGGGAAAACATTAAATTAAATAACTACTAGCATGAAAAACTCATATTTTATGACCATCAAAAACCCTAAATTAGCACACCTATGATAAATTTATATTAGACTAATTTTTTTATCATTATAAATCTTGAACTTATATATTTGTGATAAATTTAATTTCTATTAGCTTTCATTTAATTTGAATAATATTACGAAAAACTATAAACTAGTAAAATAGAAGGTAAAACCCTATAATTGGTACACCACTCAACTACTATGTGATCATTCAATTCAACAATTTAATGTTAAAATTCAATAGAAACTAACTGAAGGTAAATTTGTCACAAGTGTATCAATTTGTAGTTTTTGGTAGTCAAAAAATTAGTTTGAGATAAATTTGTTGAAGTATATTAGTTTGAGATGGTATTAACCATAAATTAAAATTGAAGCTTCTTCTTGGTCGGGTTAAAAATGGAGTTGGAAGACAGATTGCATATTTCCTCCAAAAACGACATCAATGTAAGTTATTTTTATGGGTAAATGCAGTCAAAATTCGAAAACATGCAAAGAAAAGGAAATTTAGTTGTAAAATTTTAAGTTTGTTCAACTAAATACTGCAACTTGACTAAAAACTGCAGTCAGTATCTTTATAAGGCTGCCCACTAACAAAAAATGTTAAGGTGGCACTTGTTAACATTTTTCAAGACCACATGAATGAGGGTAAGAATTGGTCCTAGGTCAACTCGAGAGCCTGATCAAACTGGCTGCTTCTAGTTGGTTCCCGCAGGAATTTGTTCGGCTTCCGATTCTACAAATTGGAAATGATAATAATTAGTCTCGTCTCTTGTGTGCAACTGGACCAACAAAATTGGTCCTGTTCTCTTTCTTTCTTTCTTTTCTCTCTCTCTGATTTGCATTGTACTTCATTTTCTATGTATGATTTGTAGCGCTGGTGGCCTTTTACTGCTGCAAGTTGTTCAATTTCTGCAAAAGTGGGAAGTGTACACCTATATTAGTTGATTCCTAAATAACAAGCAGAAGCACTGGCTAGTTTTTTATTTGCCAGATATTGTCTGGATTTCTTTTGGCAAAATAATGTGATTGGCTCTAGCTCGATTCTAATTGTTTAATTTTAGGTAGACAATTTTATATCCTTGTCAATAAGGATCTTCATGCTTGCCCTTTTAGATCAAATGATTGCTATAAGTTTACTTTGCAACTTGATCTTGACTGCGAGGATAGATAATGCTTATATTGTCAAAATAGTTCTTTTGAATAGAAGAACTAAAAAAAGAAAAGAAGAAGCCAGTCCCGAGTTGATCATAGAACTGGATCCGATCGGTTTGATCTGATTTCATGGTTAATTCCCAATTCCACAAACTAAAAATCAACCATGTTTGGTCAGATTTCAAGTTTCATGATGGAAATTGACCGGACTTGAAATCGACCACCCTTACACAAAAAATAATAATTTGATGTCAAGAGGGGCCATGTTGGTATAAGCCCAAAGGATTAAAATAGAAAACATAGAACTAGAACAATGGCCCTCACTGCCCACATTCGCTGGCAGACGTTGACCCTCGCCTAAGCATCGACAAGAACTGGCAGGACAACAACCCTCCCTAGTCACAGGAGAGGGCCAACCATCCTTGCATGGTGATGGCACCACAACTTGAGGGTAGGTCGACCCGCGTGACCTACCCTCATGGAGTGGTGGTGAGACCACCGCACAAGGGCTTGCAATGGGCAAGATCTAGGCGAGGGCCTTGCTTGCATACCCTCGCCTGCTCCCCACGAGGCCGCTTCATTCTAGTTAATCACTAGTTAATCGCTGGGTGCTATTTTATCTTATTTTTTGCTCTTCTTTTCCCTTTTTATTTCAATCTTTGATTATTTGCCTTCATGTGGATTCTGCCACTTAGCACTGTGTCTATTCAAAATATTTAAAAAAACTTACATCAGTTCTTTCCGTCTGTCAAATTGAATGAATTTAACGGAGGTATTTAATTGTAATTTTCGGCTAAGTTTGAAAACTTGATAGCACAATTGAAAGTATTTAGGATTTTATTTTACTTTCATTTGAGTGTTAGGTATTTAATTGTAATTTACCCCTTAATTATATTCCGAGCAGAGAAAAATGAAAAGATACATAGGCATGGTGTATATATGATTTGCTACAAAGTTAAGCATGCGTATGGTACCATGGCCAATCAAGTGATGGACATGATAATGGTGGCGTGGTTGGATCTGAGGTACCCAAACCGTGCCCCATTTTTAATAATGATTACATGGATTGCAATTCAGGAAAAAAAAAAAAAGGATAGCAATCCCAACAAAAGAAACTATGCTATCGTGATGAAATTTTTTAGCTTTGGCCCAATTTTTTCGTACCAATTGCCTATCGCGACGATGCTTTGTCAATATTTTAGCACGATAAATGAACTAAGTATAACTACAATTTTAGAGTTAAGAATAGTAAAAGTACCATAACTTTCGTACGATATTCACTCTAATGTCATAATTTTATTTGCTCATTTGAATATTACAAATTTGAAAAATCGATCACTTGAATGTCATCGGCGATTCACTTTGTCGAAAATCTGACGTGGACACTAGTCATTTTACGTGACTTCACCAATGCTAACGTGGATAATATTTATTATTATTTTTTTTCCCTTTATTTCCTATTTTTTCAGGGTCGGCAAGAGATCTGGTCGCAAAGGCCCTAGGTGAGGGCATCACAACCTCATTGGCATCAAGCAAGGCCACAAAGGTTGCCACTAGCTCTAGGTGACTATTGCTGACGCCGCCTTGCCCAAGGCTTTTTGTGGTTGAGGGCAAGGCGGCTAGGGTTTCACAGTCGGTGTGTTGGCCATAATAAAAAGAAAAAAAAAAGGAAAATTTTTTTAAAAAATTCAAAAAATTTTAAAAATTCATGTAGAATAATTTACCGGAATTGACACTCAAGTGATCGATTTTACTCTGATATGGCGCTTAAGTGAGTAAAAAAGTTATGGTACTCAAATGAGTGCCGTACGAAAGTCACGACATTCCTGCTATTCTTCTCCACAATTTCGTCTAAAAACGTGCCAAATTTTGTCATTGTTCCTCTCCCCTCACCCACAAGGAATCAATGATTGGCGTAGTTGATGGGGTCAATACCACTTGAATAGGGCAAAGGTTTGAAATTAATTGGATTATAGGATTTATAGTGTTTTGTGTCTAAATCAAAGGCTCGAACCTAATTGATTTGAGGACTTGTAAGGTGTTTAGTAAGCCTCCATGATAGTTGGGACCTCTATAGTTATTCTTAGACATGTTAAAATGTGTTATAAATCGATTTCTCAACCCATTTATGATGTGTTAGAGTTGTTATACGAGATAGTTATATTCAACAAATGGATTTAGAATGGTAAAGCCCAACATAGTACTGGAGTTAAATGAATTTATAACTTACTTAGACTTAATCCACCTCTATGACTCTCTCTTTATTCTCTCTCACTCTCACTAGATTTCTCGCTCACGCTTTCACTTCAATTTAGGTATAAATTTTCCTAGATTTGGTTACATATGAAAGTCTTTTTAGTAATATGAGTCGAATCGGATATGATTTAGGTTTAGATCGAGTCAGATATGGATCATTAAATTTGCATTTCATGGAAGTGGTTCTGTTTGGTTTGGACCATTTTTAATCTAATTCGCCCCTTTTATGGATAGTGCCTAGATTGTGAAAAAACATAATTTGGTTACATAGGTTCAAGTTTTAATGGTATATGGTTTTCTAACAATGTATTAAAGTATTGATCATTAGCTTAAATCCTCACATCCGTTAAAGAAGACTATATGTAAATAAAGTCCAGTCAAATCCAGTGTTCAAGCGATGTTGGATTAATACTACATTATCTCCTTACATGCAAATTGAGACTAACACCAACTAGCATGGAAGAAGGCATGTGAATCAAATAGCGTAGAGCCACACATGCATGATATAAACATGGGGCAAGAAGGTCTCCGAGGCTTTGGTTCCGATACCACATTAACCAGCCAACCCAAATACACAAGTTATTAGGTGGAGAAAAATCACATGTATAAAACCCAATCAAATCCAGTGATCCAGTTACATAGGATAATGCTATAATACTTTAAATCATTTATTTCAAGTACAAAATTAAATTATTTGTAAGGAAGAGCATTGGAGTGGGATTTGCTTTTTCTCCACATAAGTTCCATGACAACATTTTAGACTTCAAATAAGCGGTTTCCTCGACAAGGACAATATTTAATACGTTGTAAAAGGTGGCTAATATGTGTTCTTATTTAACTTGGTTCAATACTTAGAACTTTTTCTTAGCACTAATTTACTCGATTACCAAACTTCCGAAGCTTGGGGTGGCTAAATTCTAATTTGATGTCGGAAAAAGCACAAAGTGTCGGGATAAATGAATGTGTCGGCATGTAATCAAAATGCGTTGATTAACGTTTATGAACCAAGTCCACTTCTCTTTTCCAGAATAAAACAAACCAAATTGTTGGTTGGGGAACTTTTGTTTGCTGTGTGTTTACTTGAGTAAATATAATCGCAATTCGCAAGCTCCAAAAGGCTTAAGGGAGACTTTATTTTAGTGATTGGGATTCTCTAAGCTTAAGATAATAACTTTTACCATTTGAAACAAAGGAAAAAACTAGGCGAAATGATGTAAATGATTTATTAACTTTTAATTATTGAACCGGATCCTTGAGTTTTAATTTAATATGTATTGTGGTCTCTAAACTTTTAATACATGCTCAATTTAGTTTATGAGTTATAAGAAAATATTCAGTATTATCCATAATTTTTAATTAATGGAAATATTACGTTAAACATTTTCATACAATTTAAGAACTATATTAAACATACACCAAAAGCCCATGGATCATATTGAATAAATTAAATGTTTATGAATTACATTGAATATTATGCTAAAGTTCAAGAATCACATTAAACAAATCAAAAATTTAGAGATTGTACTGTCTATTGAGTCAAAATTCATGAGTCATTTTTTTTATGATCCCAAAAAATTAAGAACCAGAACTGTAGTAGCTCCCTACCTCTCTCTCTCTCACCAGCCGTCCACCTTACCGGTGCCCTGCAGCACTTGTGTTGTAGCATCTTTCCTATTGTTAGATCTTCACTCGTGACCTAGGTGTGCAATCTGACATATGATCTCATGAGCCTAGCCACTAGTTCGGCACAGAGAGAAAGAGAGAGCAAGGGATTTTTTTTTTTTTGGGGGGGTTGGGGGAATGACGGGCCTTGTTGGCAAGGGTGGGGGCCATGTCGGGGCTGCGGAGTAAGGCTCCGACAAAGGCGCGACACGGGACGTTGTTCATAATTGCTCGTGGGTGCTCTATTTATTTGTTTTCGGGCATATTTTGTCCATGGATCAGAAGGAGGAAGGAAACAAAAAGGAAAAGAGGGGAAGGAACAAATGGAAAGAAATATAAGAAATTAACTTAAGCCGTTTAATGAACCTAGTGATAAGGTGTCAATTTCTCAACGAGTAACATATCAGTGCAAGTTTGCTTCTAATTTTGAAATATCTCAATCCGTAAATCGAAGATGTGAGGGCATCAAAACTCTGCATACACATGTTGGCATGTGTTAGCCAAAAAGAAATTTGCTAAGGATTATTCTATTTTGTCAGCCATATGACAATGATTATAAATGGACGGAACTACCACGATATTGTCTTCCTCCCATTCATATTAATTACGATATTAATCATTGGTTCATAGTTGGTGCATATTCCTATGGATATTGTCGAGATGTTTCATGATAGACATATTTGATATTATAATACATCTGTTGACAAGAAATGTGGTTATCAATACAAGTCACAATATATATCACTCTACTTTCTACAAGATCAGTAAAATACAAGACAATTGAAATTCATTGAAAAATACTGAAATAAAGCTACTTCTGGATGATCAAACGAGACCGACTGACCCTAGATGATGGGATTCGTTACATACATTGGGTGTATGCTCATTGTCCATTCACATTTTTTGTAGATTTCACTCAAATGAAATTTATCCGGTCTACAAGTTGTGAAGAACAGTGTCATAGTGTCGAGCTAGGCGTCATTGAAATCTTTTAATATATCCGGCACTGTTCAAATTATGCTTGCACGATTAAAAGTAAAAGCTACATAGAGACACTTCTATGATTCTTTTATTGATTATAGGGGCTTGGCGAGATTCGTTGACTTAGATAGTGAGGAGCTCCACCTGAATCTGATGTTTAAACCAATTGTTTTCCATAGGCAATGTAACCATGTTGAGTCATTAATTAGGTCTGATTGACAAAAACAAATGAAAAGCAGTATAAAGCAAAGCTTTAACAGGCAAAAAATCTTGAAAATATCCGCAAAACTTGACAAAAATCCTATTAGGTCTATTGTTTTTCCATAGGCTATGTAATCAGGTTGAGTCATTAATTTGGTAATTAGGTCACGAGTTCAACTTTCATTAAAAGCAAGAATTTTATTGGGATCGCTATACCTAAACTTTGTGTCGTGCACCATTTATCATACCAAAGCCAATTAAAATGAAGCATGAAAAGTCTAAGCATAAAGTACAGCATTATGTTAGTTAATCCTTATACTTTAAAGATACACCTATAATCTTAAGCTTTTAAGTTAGATTTTCTAATATGATATAAGAGTCGAGTTCTACCTAGTTTATTTCGCATGTGTGTTCACCTCATTCGTCGTACTAATCTACTTGCACATAAGAGGTGTTGAAATATTCCACATTGCTTGACTATGGGTTTATATGCTGATTATGGATACATATATATATACATACACACACATACATATCTCTCGCCACCTATTAGTATAATCTTTTGGATTGGACTTTCTAACAAGATTATAAAAATCAAACAAATAGGTAAAGTGTCAAAATTTTAAGAATTTAATATCTATAAGAGTTGATTCGCAAACATGAATAGAAGATTGCTATATTTTATAAAACGATTTCCTTATCATATTTCATGATTTCTATAAGGTTATTGAATAAAAATTTTATCAATTGATAGTTTAATATGAGAAATCATTTTAGTAATTATGTGATTATATGGAAATCAAATAATTGTTTCTTTGTATAATGTAATACTTATTGAAGATAGAGAGGAGGAGTCGCAACAAATAACTAATGAATTGGTGCGAGAGAATAAGTCTAGTGTTGTCAACTAAACAAAACGGCAAAAAATAGCATAAAAATGTAAGGTTTCTCCATTTGCAATGACTTTCCACGGAGTTCTCTCGCTTAAGTAAATAGTTACAATGAGATAAAAGAACTGTGGCTAACTGTGAGATCTGTCCGTTGCTTTGAAGGTTGGGTTCGACATGTAAAGTCTTTTCTGAATCTTGATCAATAGGGACCAGATAAACCACGACCATTAATCATGCGATCCACTTGTGAATTTGACGCGGATTACGAAAAATAAAAAGTTTGTTTGCACATAATCTATGGATTTGAATCTAGACGAAAATTTAGATTCAAAAAAATTTTCTGACCAAAAATAAATCTAGACAAAATTTTCTGATTGGGACCAAAGAAATTTAACTTTATATGATGGTGGAAAAATCTATACACCCCCAAAATATTTATGCAAAACTATACCCTACCCTAGGCTTCATTTAGTAGCTAGGATAAAAATCAGGATAAGATAAAATTTATCTTATCATGTACTTGGTTTTTACTTAAGACAAGATAAATTATCTCATTGAGAAGGCCAGATAAAATTGGATAAATTTTTTTATATTCATATAATACAAACTATTTTTCTCAAATACCAAACTTCTTAATTAAAAAATTAAAATAATACTTAAATATAAAAATCATTTGAATTCCATATAAAAACTGAAATTCAAAACAACAACAATTTTTTTTTATTCCTATTGTTATTTATATATTTGAATTTCTTTTATTTTATAATATATATCTTACATATATTTAGTTTGCTTACTATATATTTTAGATATATTAATATTGTAAATAAAAATAAACTAGGCGAGAGAGTTGTATTACTATACTTTACAAGATGGCGAAGGTGAATAATCATGTATTCTTTCTCTTACTGAATTTGGCATTCACTAGGTGATTTATCTCATTGATTATATTGTACCCCATATACAATTTCTTGTCATGATCGAACTTGTGGTTCCGGAATGCTGCAATGACCTCATTTGTTGTTTATGATTTAAGACCATCAATGATAAGGCATTGATTGATGAAGGTTATTTCCATTTGTGTATTTGTGGTTTCTTTAGAAGTGAATCATATTCTTATCATCTTCGTTTGTATATTTTCAGATTCATTTATACTATATATGTTCTTCATACCAAATAATGGATATGATAAAAATACGAATATATGGTTTTATTACTTCAATTCACAAAACAGTGGACCCTGAATTTTATATCTTAGTCAGTCCTATTTTGACTAGAACATCAAATGACCAAATGCAACTTTAAAGTTTACATGAGTCTTATAATCTATCTAAAATGGTCATTTACATATCTGACATTGTATTTTTTATGTTAGTGGGTAGTTACTTCCACTAAAACCACTCTTGCATTATTATACCCCTTATAGCCAACAGCAGTCAGCTTCTACCACTTTCTTTTCACGCATAACCAACAAATCAAAATTGCCTATGCATCGTTCGAGTTGACTCTAGTGCAATGTCAAAATAAATTCCTAATGTACAATGCATGCCTTTATTTTTCCCTTGTTTTTTTTTCTGTCTTTATAGAATAGTCTCCTATTATGCAATGTCGATTTGACTTTGTCAGTGTTAATTAGGATATTTCCATATATTAAAGAAAATTAGGATATTTTCCTTAATTCTCCGTATCTCTTTGAATTATGTATATAATTCTCTTGATTTTTCATATCCCTAATTGACTATAATTGAAATCAAGATTATCTTGTTATTTTAAATAATCATCTAATAAAGCCTATAAATAGGCTCATGTCACACAATTCTCTTTTCTACATTGTTTATTTTATCATCTGAATGAGAAAAAAGGATTTGGCACTTTTATCTTCTGTGTAGGAGTTAATCGGAGTTAAATTTATCGATCTTGATATCTATCTACTATGATACCTATAAAGGGAAAGATTTTAGAAGTGGTCACTAGCAGAGCATGACTCTTTTATCCTCCTTTCCAACTTCCACATTTTATTTTGTGTCTTCTTTTCTTTCAGATTTCAAATTTGTGATCATTAAATCACAACATTCTCTCTATTTTTCCTGGACTATAACTACAAGTAGCCAGCCATTTTGTTTTTTTGAAAGATATTCTTTTCTGATAGAAAGGGCAAAAGGAGTTTTTCGGCTTAAAATCCAAACGATATTCATCACTTACTTAAATTGCTTCTTTCAAGCATTCATCCAAAAGGGCTTCAAATTTGATTAATTCAATTGAGGCATCTGGAAACAATTTTTTTTTTTTCTTATTTCTTCATTTGAAGTGTGCTCTTATTCTATTTATTTATTCTTTCTACATCCAAGGATAAACTAATGAATTACAAATTAAAAATAGCGAATAAATTCATAAGTCTAATGCCTTGTTATAGAACTTAAAATTAATTTCCACTAGAATATGTCATTGAATCCTAAAGCCGAGGAACTAGAGCACTTTTAGCTTTGGAGAGCCAAATATCCAGATGTTTAGAACCAAGCAAGCAAATCTTGAGAGTCTTTTTACTTTTTTTGCCTTATGCTGGGGAAAAAATTCAGCTGAGTTGTATCAGATAAAAGGAAACAAGTGATTTCGAGATTTTTCTTGATTATGCGACACCCGAATATGAATTAGTGAAAAAGAATTTGTAGTCTCCTGTGTTACTGCTCGGCCATGCCACCAAAATGTATGGTTCCCACCAAAATAGATGAAAAATAGTCCCTCTTTGTTTCTAAGAATTGATTAAATCAAGGGTTCATGTTGTAAGACTTAGCCGATCTTATTGATTATTAGAACTTCTTTTTTTCCAATCAAATCATGTCTAGGACAGCATTAAACATCTCCTCGAAAACTTATAGTAGCTTGCCAAATAGAGGCTAATAGAAAAAATAAAGAGTATTAATGCCATAAAATCTACGATTAAATTTAAAAAAGCATAAGTCTCTAGCAATTTGGCTAAAAAAAAGCTACTCGAATAAAGGGCGGAGTGAAGATAGATACAAATCAATCTAAAGATATAAAGCACGAAATATTTTTATGTTGGACATGGAGATAATTGTATTTTAATTGAGTTATTGTTATTGAAAATTAATATCCCTTGTCGGTGTCTTATAAGTTTAGCAATTAGCCTATTGTTTGAACATAATAGAAGGATATCTTTTACCAGTGTTACTCTTGTCAATACTAGCTAGCTATTGGGTTTTTCAGCTTGGGCCGCCCATAATAGGCTTGACCCAAGCCCAATGCACGAGCATTTAGGAAGGAAAAGTTTTTTTCTGAAGGGAAGATTATCTTCTCTTTGTGAAAACACACTCAAAATACACGTACAAGAGTCGGGGTGTGAAAGTAACAAGAATGTGAGAAAGTGCTTGGCTTGGGTATAAAGAAAAACATAAATATTCTCAGAATTGCAAGCAAAATGTGAGATTAAGGAGTATATTTGGTTGGGGGAGAGATCAAGTAAAGTACATGGTATATTTGGTTGTGGATGTACAAGTGGAAGCCCAAATGCATGATTACATTTCTGACCACCAGGAAGACACAAGTATTACGTGCAATCTTGGTTCTTGGGACTTGTGTAATTATGCAAAGCTCGACATTAGTATCAAAGCATGTTGATTGTTTCCTATGCTTCGTTTGTATTCAATAGATATCGATGTTTTTTTCGTTAGTCCTACTCTACATACTACTCTACTCCTACTTTAATACTCAGACTTTTGCTCTGCCTTTATATAATACGTGAGAGTTGAAACCCAATCCTGAAATAAAATCGTCCCCACCCCAACCCAACTCCCTCCCAATAGATGTCATGTTGAAGTGTTTTAAATGTGCACTCCATGTTTGACACGTTGGAAGATCAAAAACGGCATGTTCCGCAAATTTCCCTTTTCTTGTATGATTTAATATCTGTTGAGGTTGATATGTTTTTTTATCTATTAAGACAAGTTTGAGTTATTAAGAAACCGCTTGGACGCTTTTGAATGGAGAATTATAAACCAATGAAAACTCCTGTGGCGAAAGGCAAAGATGTGAGCCTTGTGACGAAAGCCCAAGGAAAGAAATTGAATTCGCAAGGACACCTTATCCTAGTACATTTTCGGTCAGTCAAATCAAACAGTGTAAATAGGAGGATCCAATCTCTTAAATTTAATAGATTTTAAAATTTGGTTGCAATTTTTAAAGTTTACTTGATTGAAATTCATGATAATTTTTATTATTATACCCTTCTTTTAATGTAATTGTATAGGGTCGTCAAATATGCCAGCGTAGCGCATTGGGGTTCTTTGTACGTAAAACAATGGAACCGTTCACATGGGACACACTAAATAACAAACATGGAGAGGGAACCCCAAATGGATCAATGCGTGTGTTTACAGAAAAAAAATGACCAACACTTTATATAAAGCTTGATGATGAGATTGATATGGCTGTTGATAAGTGATGTGATAGTAACCTATAGTTATGTAATGTAGTCACCGATGATGGTAATAGTGTTGACACCCGAATTTTTGTTAACATGTTTTAGATACCCATTTACTTTGCAAATATACATATATATATATATATATATATAAATTTATAGAAAGGATAAAACAATTCGGAAAAAAAAATTCGGTCGGTTGGGCTGGCATAACCTAACCCCCAGCCTTGCCTTTGTTTCTTCCTTTTTATCTCAGCCCAGCCCATCAACATTTTAGCTTCTCCTTATTCCCTTCATCTCTTCCCACACACACACACAACACACATGGAAGAAAACTAACGACGCCATTTGAATGGCGAGGCCGCAGCCATGTCGTCAGCACCGTGACACCAGTAAGGGAATCTTCCCTTGTTGCGCTATCACATGGAGAGGGAACCAATTCACCTCAAAACCGATTGTCCCTACACATGACTAGTGATTTGATGTCAAGAAGTGCCACATTAACCAAAGTCCCAAAGATCAAAGTGCTGGCCCACCATCTTTGGTGGACATTGTCCCTTGCCTAGGCATCACAATGATCGGCAAGATAGCAACCCTTGCTAGCCATAGACGATGGTTGCTCTTGTTGGAAATTTCCTATAATGGGCTTACATTAATTAATTGATTTTCTATTTTATATACTCGGGTTAATGGATATTCCAATATATATTAAACCCTAAAGTGATCTTATTGAATTGGGTTTTGGCATCTATTAATAACGGGCCTAGTTGAGCAGCAAAGTGTAGGCAATTGTGTTTAACTAAAGCCCGTAATGGGAGGGGCCCAGTTGACACACTGTTGATTAGGGTTTGCTAGGTCCCCTCTCTAGCCTATAAAAGGGTAGGTTATACATATCGATCGCTAATCCCATTAAAAGCTGCTAAACCGAAATAGGTCATAGAGAGGAAGAATCGGCATATCGACGGATCACCGATCATATCGGGTTGATCCGTTTTCGAGTCAAGTGAGGTCATGGCTCAAACAAGTATGTGTTTAATTCCGCTGTGTGTATTGATTTTGATGTTTTACATTCATATATGGATCTAATTATTCGTGATTAATTAGTTGTTTATGTAGAGAATTTCTACATGTGGTATCAGAGCCTGTCATATATGATTGTAGAACCCAAAATTATTATTTTTTTTTTATGAACAAATTCGAAATTTCTTCTCTTTAACCTAATGTTGTCGTTATTTTCTCATACGGACTCTTTCATCAATTGACTCTGAAACCTTAGGGTTTTTATTCTGCATGTCGAGATCTTTCCAACCATATATAATTTATAGATTTTCGTTGAGAATTGAGAGAGAATTTTGAATTTGAAATTCTAGGGTTTGTACCAAAATTTTTAAATTACTTGCAATTGAATGAAGCATGTTATAAATTGATGCATGGGTATTGCAATATATGTGTTTTAGAATTGTTTAGTTGCATTAAAGTGAGTTTCTTGGCCTTAAACTTGAGAAAATTGATTTTCGGCCATGGGTATAGGATCCAAAAATTTTGAAGCTTTAATATTGATGATTTGTTCGATTAATCTTCGTTTAAATCACTCTAATCAATTTATAATGGTGTTAGAATCAAAGCCCATGAAAAATCTCACCAAAATTAGGTATAAAACAAGTATTATTGAGCTTCAGGTCGAAACCGGGTCGTGTGACCCGGTTTGCAAACCTTGGGGCTCCGACTAGAGGTTGAAGAAGACCTCCAGCCGGGCCAAACCGGATTCGGGCGTAGGCCCGAATCCGAGCCCTTAGGAGATTTTGGGCGCCTAGAGAATCGCCTAAGGGAATCCGGGCTAAGGGCGGCTGGCCGCCAAATTTTGGGCGTAAGCCCAACCACTGGGCCTGTTACATGGCCTGTTGTAGATTCTGGGCGCAAGCCCAGAATCTCAGCTTCTGTAGGAAGCCCAGGCGGGCCGGGCCTTGAGGATTCTGGGTGTAAGTCCAGGTGGGCCGGGCCTTGAGGATTCTGGGCGTAAGTCCAGGTGGGCCGGGCCTTGAGGATTCTGGGCGTAAGCCCAGGCGGGCCGGGCCTTGAGTAAGCCCAGAATCTCGGCTTCGGAGGAAGGCCACGCGGGCCGGTGACCAGAATTTTCTGGCCCGAGCCCGCTGAGCCAAAATTCCTGTAGATTAATAATAAATAAATATTAAATGAAAATGAAATTTCAAAAAAAAAAAATTTGTGGCAAAAATTGTTGTTTAATGTAATATGATTTTGGGAAGCACATGTTGTTAAGTGCTTCATATTGATAAATTTTGGGCATTAATTAATGGAACATTATAAAAAAATTTGGAGTTCCTATTAATGTAAATTAGTATATACAATTACTTGCCCAAAGGGGGTTATTGTGTATATTAATAAAGATAAATTCCCACCTTAAAAAGATGGGGATGTATGATTGGAAAAATATTTATCCGCCCAAAGGGGATAAATTTTTTTGAAAATTATATGTAATTCCCCTCTATATTAATATAATAGAGATAATTGATGGGGATGTATAACTCAAAATTTTTATCTTCCTAAAGGGGATAAATTTTAGAGTTATGTGTAATTCTCCTCTATGTAATTTAAAAGGTCTTGTTTGCACAAAGTGAATAAGCCCTTGATAATTATATGTAATTCTCCTTATCGTCTCTATATATTAATATTATGGAGATGTATAATTTAAATGATCTGTCTGCCCAAAGGGGATGGATTCTTGACAATTATATGTAATTCTCCTTGTTGTTGTTTTACAATCTTCATGCTGTGGAAAATAATGGTGTATTATACGCTTTGCCCAAAGTGGAGTTTATAATATACTAATTATTTTTGTGGAATTGCTTATTGCCCATAATTAATCATATTTTATTATGTATGACAAACAGTTACTTTTGCTGTAAACAACAACAATGCCACGGTTGAGATGTTAACTGGATCAAACTTCAAGAGGTGGAAGCAAGATATAGAGTTTGCTTTGGGTATTGTGGATATGGATTTGGCTCTACGTGAGAATGAACCTCCCAAGCCCAATGATCAAAGTAGTGCAGATCAAAAGGCTCATTATGATAGATGGAAAAAATCCAACCGACTGAGCCTCATTGCTATGAAGAGGTCCATTGCTGAGCATCTCATTAGTGGTTTACCGGAAAATACGAATGCAAGACAATTCCTTGCAGCAGTGGGAGAACGATATAGAGTCTCGGATAAGGTTGAAGCTGGAAACTTGCTGAATGAGTTAACAAATATGAGATATGATGCTGCTGTGGGTGTTAGGGAATTTATACTGAAGATGGTCCACATTCAGTCCAAACTCAAAGCCCATAAAATAGTTCTTTCTAAAGATTATATTGTGCATCAAGTCTTAAATGTTCTGCCAACTGAATTCAGCCAGATTAAGACTGCTTATAACGCTCAGAATGAGACTTGGAGTGTTAATGCCCTAATTTCAAAGTGTGTGACTGAGGAGGAGAAGTTAAAGAAGGAGAAGAATGAGTCGGCCCACTTAATTGCTAATGCCAAGTCGAGTTCCTCTAGGGGAAAATGGAAGCTTAAAGGATCAAATGCTTATGGTCCAAAGAAAGGTCAAGACTTCAAGAAAAATGTGAATAGTGGGAGAAATGGAGATAAGGATTTCAACTGTTTTCACTGCAAGAAGCAAGGTCACAAGAGAGCCAATTACTATAAGTTCAAAGCTTGGCTAAAAGGAAGAAAAGAAAGTCACCAAGGTGAGTTGTTGGTTTGTTTTGAATCAAATCTAGTTGATGTTCCTCAGGATTCTTGGTGGCTTGATTCCGGTGCTACTGTTCATGTGACTACTACCTTATAGGGTCTAACAAATCTAAGGAATCCAAGTCTAAGGGAGTTAAAGCTTAAAGTTGGAAACGATGTTGGAGTTGATGTGGAGCGCATAGGCACAGTTGTTTTGAATTTAGATTTTGGATTTCAGCTTACTTTGAACAATGTCTTTTATGTTCCTGGTTTTAGGAGAAACTTGATATCTTTTTCTTTGCTTGACAAAGCAGGATATTGTCTTTATTTTGCAAATAAAAGAGTGGATTTGAGTTATGATTCCAGAATTATTGGGAATTGTGTTCTATGTGATGGATTGTATCAATTGTCCTTATCTCCTGATAGACCATATTGTTCCTTTAATGTCGAGAACAATGTTGCTAAAAGATCCTTGATTAAAGAGAAATCTTCATTGCTGTGGCATAAGCGATTAGGGCATATCTCTAAAGAAAGGGTAAAGCGACTCATCAAGGCTGATATTCTTTCTCCTCTTGACTCGGATGATACTGAGACTTGTATTGATTGTGTGAGGGGAAAATTGACTAAAATTAAGAAGAAAGGCGCTACTCGCAGTCAAACCCTATTGGAGATAATTCATATAGATATTAGCGAGCCATACTCATCCACCTTATGTGGAAATAAATACTTCATCACCTTTATTGATGATTTCTCCCATTATTGTTATGTTTATCTGATTAAGGAGAAGGCTGAGGCTCTTGACATGTTCAAAGTGTTTCGCACTGAAGTTGAGAAACAATTGGGAAAAATTATCCAAATTGTCAGATCTGATCGTGGTGGTGAGTATTATGGGCGATATACTGAGACTGGACAACAAATGGGACCGTTTGCTAAATACTTGCAAGACTGTGGTATTGTTGCTTAGTATACAATGCCTGGAAGTCTCGAACAGAATAGTGTAGCTGAACGGCGCAATCGCACACTCATGGAGATGAAACGAAGTATGATGGACAGTTCTAATTTGCCTGAATACTTATGGGGTGATGCGATTAAAACAATGGCTTATATATTGAATTGTGTGCCTAGTAAATCGGTCCGAAACACCTTTTGAATTATGGACGGGGAGGAAACCAAGCTTGAATCACTTTCGAGTTTGGGGTTGTCATGCAGAGGTGAAAATTTATGATCCTTCTCAAAAGAAGACCAAACCTAGGACTACTAGATGTTATTTTATTGGATACCCTCACCATTCCAAAGGGTATAGGTTTTATTGTCCTACTCGGGGCACTAGAATCGTTGAGTCTCAAACTGCTAAATTTCTGGAGTTAGATGTTGCTGAAGAGAATTATTCTCAATCTTTTGAAAGGGATGAACTAAACTAAACAGTTTCCATTCCATTGCCAATCTTCAATGATGATTCCATACGAGAGCCTTGTAGAGTGGAAACGCAGTAAGAAACAGATACTGGAGATATGGCTGCGAATGAAATTCCCTAGACGAATGATCTAGCTCTAGAAATGCCTGTGCGGAGATCACAACGACAAAGAAGACCAGCACTTCAAGATGATTATCATGTCTATCTTGGAGAAGTTGATTTTGACATTGGACATATAGTTGATCCAGTGACCTTCAAAGAAGCTCTCGATAGTGATCAGGCAGATGAATGGTTAAGAGCAATGAAGGACGAGATGATTTCCATGTCAAATAATCAAGTATGGGAACTTGTCGAATTACCTGATGGGCATAAACCGATTGGCTGCAAATGGGTATTCAAAACCAAGAAAGATAATAAAGGCAACATAGAGAGATTCAAGTCGAGGTTACTTGCAAAGGGGTTCACGTAGAGAGAGGGCATTGATTATACTGAAACTTTTTCTCCGGTGTCCACTAAAGATTCATTTAGGATAATCATGGCATTGGTGGCTCATTTCGACTTAGAGCTTCACCAAATGGATGTCAAGACGGCTTTTCTAAATGGAGACCTGGATGAATAAGTATATATGCAGCAACCTGAAGGGTTTAAAGAAGCTAGAAAGGAGCATATGGTGTGCAAGCTTCGGAGATCTATTTATGGTCTCAAACAAGCATCACGTCAGTGGTACTTGAAATTTGACAAAGTTGTGAGATCATTTGGCTTTGAAGAAAACAAGTTTGATCAATGCATCTACATGAAAGTAAGTGGGAGTAAATATTTTTTCTTAGTACTTTATGTAGATGACATTTTGCTTGCCAAGAGAGATGTTGATCTATTGAATGACACAAAAAGCTTTCTATCTGCAAAGTTTGATATGAAAGATCTTGGGGAAGCCTCTTTTGTTCTAGGCATTGAAATTCATCGTGACAGATCTAAGAAGATTCTGGGATTATCTTAGAAAAGTTATATAGATCGTGTCCTAAAAAGATTTAACATGCAAACTTGCAAGGTTGGTGAAGCTCCTGTTGTGAAGGAGATAAATTGAGCATAGAACAATGCCCCAAGAATGATGTTGAAAAAGAAGCAATGAAGAATGTTCCATATGCTAGTGTAGTTGGCGCCTTATGTATGCACAAGTATGCACCAAACCTGATATTGCTTTTGCTGTGAATGCTCTTGGGAGATATCTCGTCGAATCCAGGTCATGAACATTGGGTTGCAGCTAAGAAAGTGATGAGATATCTGCAACGAACAAAAGACTTCATGCTTGTGTATAGAAGAGTAGAGGATCTAAAAGTGATTGGATATTCAGATGCTGATTTTGCTGGTTGTTTGGACGATATATTTTTATGATGGCTGAAGGTGCTATTTCTTGGAAGAGCACAAAGCAAACCTTGGTTACGAACTCTACGATGTATGCTGAGTTTGTGGCGTGTTAGGGTGCGTCAACTCAAGCTGTTTGGCTCAGAAATTTGATCTCTGAATTGCGAGTTGTGGATTCTATTACTAGACCTATGGTGATCTACTGTGACAACACTGCAACTGTGTTTTATTCCAAGAATGACAAGATCAGCAATGCGTCCAAACACATGGAGATCAAATATTATACTGTTAAGGACTTAGTAAAAAATGGAGACATTGTGATAGAGAATATTAAAACTGAGTCCATGTTGGCGATCCCCTAACAAAAGGCTTACGACCCATTTTGTTTAAAAACATGTAAAGAATATGGGGGTTTTAGAGTCTTTTGATCTCTTTTGTTAGTGGGAGCTATATAGTTTGTATTTCTGGATATTATAGTTATATATAAACTGATAATGCTTTTATAATGTCTATTAAAGCATTTACTCTTGATGATCATCATTATTGATTTTATTGTTATCATTTCTCCTATCGACTGAGAAATGGAAATATGAAACAGTATCTTTAAACAAATTTTAGTTTAAAGACGACTAGATGTCACAGATTATGAGATCTCATGCTGGATTGTGACATAGTTGTGCAATTTCATGTTGTTTAGAAATTGCGCTAATGCAGTTTCATGTCGTTTAGAAATTGCATTGAGGACCGATAAGAAATAGTGTATATTTTGATCACATGTTGACACTATTTCTTACTACACTACCAGGCTCATGATCCATGAAAATATAATGTTTATTATATGTGATTATGGAAGGTTATGTGTTATGATATTTTCTTAACACGTTGATCGCCATAGTCCTATAATGAGGTTATATAGGATTGGATTGGTTTTGAGATGCCATTATTGGAATATTATTTTTCAAAATTGTGGCCATATAAAACAAATTTTCAATTTTTAACCCGAGAGTGTCGTTTTCAAATAAAATCATTTTCAAAAATAAAATAAGTTAATTAATGTAGCCCAAGTGGGAGAATGTTGGAAATTTCCGATAATGGGCTTACATTAATTAATTGATTTTCTATTTTATATAATCGGGTTAATGGATTTTATAATTAAACCCTAAAATGATCTTATTGAATTGGGTTTTGGCATCTATTAATAACGGGCCTAGTTGAGCAGCAAAGTGTAGGCAATTGTGTTTAACTGAAGCCCGTAATGGGAGGGGCCCAGTTGACACGTTGTTGATTAGGGTTTGCTAGGTCCCCTCTCTAGCCTATAAAAGGGTAGGTTATACCTATCATTCGCTGAATCCCATTAAAGCTGCTAAACCGAAATAGGTCATAGAGAGGAAGAACTGGCATACCGACAGATCACTGATCATATCAGGTTGATCCGTTTTTAGTCAAGTGAGGCCATGGCTCAAATAGGTATGTGTTTAATTCCGCTGTGTGTATTGATTTTGGTGTTTTACATTCATATATGGATCTGGTTGTTCTTAATTCATTAATTGTTTATGTAAAGAATTTCTACAGCTCTTTCATGGTGTTGATGCCACCACTTGCCACCACCACACGGGGGCAGGCCAAGCCTTGCATCCAACCCTCACTACTTTGATGCGAAGGTCAACCAACCCGTATAAGGCGGTGGCCAGACTACCATGGAAGGACTCGCAAATTCCCACCCAAGTTTAGGCGAGATCTAGGCAAGAAATTGCAAGCCCGCGCCTACTCTCATAAGGACCGCAGCTTCATTCCAGTTGGTCTATTGATGCTATTTTTCCCCCTTCTTTATCTTTCTATCTTTGATTATTTTCCTTGTTGATCAACAATATGTCTATTCCAAATATTCAGAAAAAAAACTCATCTATTTTTCCAATCACTCAAATTGAATGGATCAAACAAAAATACTTGATTGTCCTTTTTTGCTATGTTTGAAAACTTGATTACATAATTTGAAAATATTTAAGACTTGATTGTATTTTGTTATGAGTTTTAGGAATTTATTATAATTTATCCCTTAATTTTATTTAGATAGAAAAAAATGAAAAGGTACATATGCGTAGTGTATATATATGATTTGCTACACAGTTAAGCTTGCTAATAGCACCACCAATCAAGTTATAGACATGATACTAGTGGCAAGGTTGGTAAGGGTGAGCGGTTCCGAGTTCTGTAGGGGTTTCACTTGAAACTTAGAACCTACTCATTAAAATAGGTATATCATTTTTAGAAACCTGGAACCTACCATGCGTAGCTTAGAACTTGGAACCTACCTTATTACAGGTTCTAAGGTTGATTCCAAGGTCTATCTTCCATCAGTATTATTAATTGAATGATTGTGGTGAATTATCACTTTTAATGACAACCACTTGCTTCTAAAATCTACTGATCATAACTTATATTATACACATGAAAAATATCAAACATTAACAAAGTAAAAGTCCTAGTTATAAAATGAAAGCTTAGACTAGTGGTTTCAAATTATACACTCATCATCGTACGCCATAGAAAACCGTGAGATCGTGCAAAGACATAAACCAAAAAAAGAACAAAAACTTGTTTCAAGTTCCAAATTCTAGGTTTCAAGTTTTAAGTTCTAAGTTCCACCTATCTAGAACCTGGAACTTACCCATCAAAATAGGTTTTCCAATTTTGTAACTTAAAACCTACCCTGCATACCTTGAAACCTAGAACCAGATAAGTTCCTATTTGTCTAGTTCTTTCTAGAATTTACTCTAGAACCATACTCACCTCTAGTGGTTGGTTCTAAGATACCCACACCATCCCCCACTTTTGATAGTGAATAAATAGATTGCGATCACTACAAAAGAAACTAGGCTATCATGATGAAATTTTGTAACTTTTGGCCTAGTTTCTTCATCCTAATTGCCTATCACGACGAAGTTTTATCATTGTAATACACTAGCTGCAATGAAAAATATTTTGGCGGGATAGATGAACCAATTACAATAACAATTTCGTCCAAAAACCTCCCAAATTTTGTCCTTGTCCCTCTCTCCTCCCCCACAATGGTTGCCATGATTGATTGGTCAATACCACTTGAATAAGGCCAAGGTCTGAACATAATCAGATTATAGGGTTTTTATAGGGTATTGTGTCTGAATCAAAGGTTTAAACTTCACTTATACATGAGATTGTGAAGTGTTTAGTAAGCCTCCAAGATAGTCGAGACCTATACGGTTGTGCCCTAGATTATGAAAAAACAAAATTTGTTGACATAGGTTTAAATTTTAACCACATA
This sequence comes from Angophora floribunda, assembly GCA_014182895.1. Lineage (NCBI taxonomy): Eukaryota > Viridiplantae > Streptophyta > Magnoliopsida > Myrtales > Myrtaceae > Angophora > Angophora floribunda. Next base: position 31,775,334 of record CM024709.1, on the reverse strand, counting down.
TGGCTTTGTAACACTATATTAAAGTATTGATCATGAGCTAAATCGTTACATATATTAGAGACTATATGTAAATAAAATCTAGTCAGCACCAGTGTTCAAGTGATAACGGATTAGTATTGCAACATCTACTTATTTGCAAATTAAGATTGAAATTGACTATTATGGAAGAAGGCATGTGAATTGAAGAACGCAAACCACGCCCGCACGATATAAACTTGGGGCATGAAGGACTCCAAGGCTTGGTTCTAATACCATTTTAACAAGTCAAACCCAAATACACAAGTTATTAGGTGGAGAAAAATCATAAGAATAAAGCCTAATCAAATCAATTAGTAAAGTAATGTGAAATAATACTTAAGCAATTTAACGAAACCATCTCAAGTGTTATATCAAATCATATGAGAGGGAGAGTGTTACATAGATACATTGGATATACAGTGGGATTTGCTTTTTCTCTGTCTGGATTCCGTGACGACTTTTACACTTTCAAAGAAAACAGTGTCCACCACAAGGACAATATTAAATACGTTGGAAAAGGCGGCTAATATGCGTTCTTATCAGTTGGTGTAAAACTTTAAGCCAGTTATCTAGTTGACCTATTGAATTGAGTGAGCTATGTCCTTTATTATCCTTCGACAGGCAACGTGGAACGCAAAATCTTTTGTTAGCACTAATCTTCCATGATGCCCGAACTTAAGAAGCTTCAGGTAGCTCACTTCTAGTTTGGCGAAGGAAAAAAGCCCAAAGTGATGGAAAAAAGTGGTGAATGTGTCGGCATGTAATCAAAATACTGCTGATTGAAAGCTCTTTTCAAAAGCATTGGATTAGACAGATCAGCCAAAAGGGGGGGTCCTTTTGAGCAACCGGAAAGCACACGTAGCATTGCATCGAGTGCATATCTTTTTTTCTTTCTGAAACTGAACTAACTGCATATGTTGAGCCAAAAGAATGTAAGCGTTACGCGTGTCAAGATCAATTTTTTTTTTCAAGATAAAGCAAAACTAAATTAGCTTGAGCGTCGTTCGGGGAATTTTTGTTTGCTGCGTGCTTAGCTAAATAAATCACAATGCACGACCTCCAAAGTCAAGACAATAACTTTGCCAGTTGAGATGATCAAATTGCCCCTATTTCTTTATTGAACTTCATTAAAAAAAAAAAAATCAGACCCAAGCCCTAGTATTTCCCCTCCACTAGCTCCCTGCTGTCGCAGCCCTTGGGTCGCAGTATCTCGCCATCTTTCGGATCGTGATTCATGACCTCAGATTCCGTGTCAGCTGATGCCGACAAAAGTAGGGCTTACAGCCTGAGATATGATCTCGAGAGCCCAGTCGCGCGCGAGAGAGAGAGGATGCACAATGATGGGGCATAGTGGCAATGGCGAAGGGGACACGGGGTTCCGATGCGGAGTAAGGCTCGAAGGTGTTGGGGATGCAGTTCATATTTCCCATCAACAAATAGACACAATTTTAAGCCTAAACAATTAACATAAGAGAGATGGCGCAAGTAACAATTTAACTTAAGCGATAAATAAATTGCTTGAGGAGATAGAAAAAACCTTCGTGCGCTGAGTAAATCTTCAAACAAATGTCCTGCAAGATGTTAACTAAAGACCAAGTAATCGTTTCATGTATAGATGACTTAGATATGATTTCCAAATATGATTATACAATGCCAATCAATTTTTTTTTTGGGTTTTTCTTATTTAACGTGAATATGATTTAATTTAAATGTTATCTCTATACAAGTTCTAAACTAACATGAAATCCTAAATAACATGAATGCTATGTTAATTAAATTGAATGCAACCTACATGTGATTCTAATGACATGGACTATGATCAATTATAAATTAATCCTATTAATTAACAGAAGCATGATTAATTATTTATGTGATGCAACGCTGGCTCTTTATTATGGTATTTTCTCTGTAAGAAAAATTAAATTATATTTAATGCATGAGAAGAGAAATCTTTGAGAATTTTCTTTGAAAGTTAAAGTTATGAACTACCTAAAGAATATATTAAGGTAATTTAAATAGGAAAATTTTTATATTAAATCCTAATTTAAATAGGCAATTTCCTAATCACTACATAGTTCCTAAGAGATGCAATATTAATTTAGGAAACTTAATGGCATGTAACCTATCCTAAATGTAATGCTTTTATTTTTTTTTGTATTTTTCATGATACGAATGTTATCTAAACTAGTGATATGCGATATTTAAGCCCATGTGATTGAGTATTCATCACATCCAATATAGGATATAAAGGTAGATGAGGATCTGATCTTAGGTCTTAAAGATCAAATATCCAATTATATGCACGACTCAAAAGAGGAAATTCCCTATCTAATTTTCTCATTCAAAGACATATTTTAAAAGATTATTTCATCATCTCCATTAGAAGAACTCAAGTATGATGACTTAGCATACTCTTCACAAAATTTGAGAGCGATCCAACGGTTAATGCATGCACATTTGTTGATTCCGTAAAATTACACACTCGAATTTTTCTGGGAGTTGCGGGAAAGAGAGATTATGTGTGTATATTTTTTGTGCTCTCTTGTGTCATTTTTCTTTTTTATTGTGTATTGCCAACCTCTATATGAATCATCTCTAATGGGTTTATATAGGGTTAAGCTTAGGGTTGTCTTGCGAGAACCAAGGATATCTTTATTTCCTATGTTAGAGTATACGCCCTTTCTTATTTCCCTATAAACAAAATTTGACAATATAAAGCTTAATTACCCCCCCAAATTTGCTTCAATAAATCAATTTTACCTAATTTAAGATAGCACGTTTCCTAGGCACATGTATATTCGGCCGCTTTAGAGGAACTCTGGGATTGTCCAAATTTTGCGCTTTGCTTAGTAGATAATTCAATTAAGCTCAATGCTTCACTACAGTTTATGTGGACTTATATTTATTAAATGGAAACTGCTCCTAATATGCCAATGCAAGTTAAAAAAATTTCTTTAGGGGTTGGGGTCGATCCCTATTTTTTCTATGCAATAAATAACTAAATTGGTTGCCAAATTTTAGATGTCAACAAGTTACAACTACACTCCCGAGTTCCATACCTCCTATTCACACACCGATCTCATCCACAAATGGTTATAGCTTCCAAGGCCATAGGCCACTCAACCATCGCTTGGCGCCCTTGCCTTCAATGGATATTCATGTTCTCATGTCGTCCCCATGCTTCCAACACTAGGCCAAATTTTAGGATAGTGAAGTATTTGTAAGCTTCGTTCATGAACTTTGTTGAACACCTCTTAGCTATTTGTTGATGTCGATTCCATATAGTCCTCAATGATTCTTCTTCATAGATATCAATATTCATGTCATGTTGATCATCTAATCACTTGAAGCATTTTCATTGACTAGTCTTTCTCAACCGATCGCACTTGAGCACTCATCAATAGTTGTGTTGTATGATTGTCGAGGGCCACACATTATGGTCATCAATATATTGGTTTTGTAATTGTCCATATCATGTAGTTATCAATAACTATACCGATCACAACACCCAAACTCAATTAGTCAATTAAACCAACTGTTAATTAATTTAAAAGAGTATGGTTTTTCTTTTTGTGTGCGTAAAATGGTAGTCATTAATCACAAATAGTTCTTTACCCAATAAAAGAGAGAGTTTGTGCAGCAAAGCTTCTGCCTAAAGTATAAGTGAGAAATCTCATGTTGATTTGTTGAATATAGCACGATCCACGACAATGTGTCTTTAGCGTAGTGGGAAATGTACAAACAAAGTAATGTCCAATCCAATGATTTTAGTTCGAAGACAAAATGGACAACAAGTGACTGAACTGGTTATACAGTACTTTCTGAGTATGTTCTTTGACCATTAGAATATTGAAAAGGTAACCGTACCTAAGCCCTATATATAAGATATCCCAACTCTAATTCTCCATCAACCCAGACCTTTTTCGATATCTTCAAAGAAAATAAAAATGGCGATGGGCGTGTTCAAGATTTCTCTGTGCCTAATGCTGATATTGCTTTCGCTTCCGAGCTCCCGTGCACGAGCTCCCCACGTCGTGATTCGAGGGAAAACACTTAGTATGGTGGTTCGCGCATTACGTGAAGACTATGGAAAGGGAGATAACAGGCGAGGAAGCCATTACGAGCTCATGAGGGCGAGTCCCAGAGGTCCTAATCCGCAACATCATTGAAGTAGTGAGTAGTGGATCGATCGAACAAGATGACTGCCACCTCCTTCTATTTGCCAACGGCATCTTAGGGAGCATGAGACAATGCTCTTGTTTCTTTATTGTCTCTCCGAATTTTACGTAGTCATTTTCTATTGTAATATCATGATCGGGTTTTGACGTTGAGTTGTTCATGGAGTTTGTGGGAATGACAAGGAAGAGTACTGCATTTAACGTGTTTATAATAAGCGGACTTATAGCAGTGAAACATTCACTGGATGCCATTGACTAATCTTTGAGCTTTCGAATCTTGAGAATATGGAGAAGATTTAAGGTAGTGGAGCCAAAAGAGCTATGGTATTATCAAATATGAACCCGCGCAAGTTTTTCTTTAAGGGTGCCATTGTCCGATCATAAAACCAGGACCCCAAGATGTAAATTTGAAGTCCATCGGATGGCAACGTCACCATGCTTTTCGCACAGCGACGAGTCCTGACCAAACTGCGTGTTCGGTAGACAAAATGAAAGCACCACCAGACCATTCATAGAATAGGGCCAAATGAGGAAAAATTAAAATGAGATCCAATATGTCGAAGGTCCCTTTTCACATAACTATCAACGCCTTATCTTTGCCACTAATCTTTAGATGCGTTTGTCTACTCTATATGTCTGGTCAGAAAAGAGGGTCCTATACCGTATCATTGGTTGTCACCATTTTTCGAGACCACGTGAATAGGGGTGTGCACCAGTTCCGGGCCAATTCTAGGTTGTTCCAGCAAAAACCGGTTCCTAATTCTACAAAATTAGAATCAACAATAATTGGTCTGGTTCCCGTTTCCTTGTGCATAATGGACCAATCGGACCACCCCGGTCCTTTTTTTCTTTTTCTCCTAGTTTGCATCGTCATCATTCTCTATGTATAATTTATGGCGCTGGTGGCCTTTTACCGATGCAAGTTGTTGAACTTCTGCAAAACTGGGAGGGGTCGACCTATATTAGTTGATTCCTACGTAACTTGCAGGAGGACTGGCTAGTTTTTTTGTGGGCTTCAATAGTGTCTGGATTTCCTTTTGGCAAAATAATGTGACTGGATCTTTGCTTGATTCCAATTTCTTAATTGTATGCGTCAACAGTGCCTTTCCAGTTTAGTTGAACATTGTTTTATTTTTGTCAATGAGGATCTTCATGCTTGCACTTTTTAGATGAATGATCACTATGAGTTCCGTATGCAACTTTATCTTGACTGCCACGATAGATGGAGCTTAAATTGTGAAAATGGTTCTTTTGAATAAAAGATACCCAAAATTAAAAAAACCTGCCAATCCCATGGTCAACAGGGTCGATTTCCAGTTCTACAAACTTAGGAATCGACCTTGTTTGCTTTGATTTCTAGTTCTAGGGTACAAACCTACCCACTCTACAATCGATCATCCCTAACATAAATCCCAAAAGATTAAAAGAGAAAAGGCAAAACTAGAACATTGCCCTCACTACTCAACCTTCACTGGCAAATGTTGACCCTCACTTAAACACCATAAGGATCGGCAAATAGCAACCTTTGCTAACCATTGGCAAGGGCCACCCACCCTTGCATAGTGGTGGAGTCACCACTTGCCAACACCACACAAGGGTAGGTCAGGCCTTGAGTCCAACCCTCGCCCCCTTATGCTAGGGTCGACCAACCCTCGTGAAGTGGTGACCAGACCATTGCACGAGGGCTTGCAAATACTCGTTCAAGTCTAAGTGAGATCTAGGTAAGGGTTGTAGGCCCTCACCTACTTCTCAGGAGGACCACAACTTCATTCCACTGAATCTATGGGTGCAATTTGTTTTTCCCTTCTTTATCTTTCTTTGGCTTTTTTCCTTGACATGGATGTTGTCAATTAACAATACATCTATTCAAAATATTTGAAAACTCCCATTAGCTTTTTCGATCACTCAAATTGAATAGATTTAAAGGAAGTACTTGAGTGTACTTTTTGGCTAAAGTGATAGACATGACAATGGCAGCGTGATTGGATCTAAGGCACCCACACCATCCCCCATTTTTAATAGTGAACAAACCACTTCCAAAAAACACAAAACTAGGCTGTCATGATAATTTTGTAGCTTCGGCCTAGTTTCCTCAGTTTAATTGCCTATTGCGACCAACTTTTATCATCTTGATACATTGGCCGCAGTGAAAAATACTTTGGTACGATACATGAACTAACTACAGTAACAATTTCATCCAAACAGTAGCCAAATTTCGTCCTCGTTCCTCTCCCCTTCCCTACAATGGCTGGCATGGTTGATGAGGTCAAGATCACTTGAATAGATCAAAAGTTAGAAATTAATCAGGTTACATGATTTTTAGAGTGCTTTGTGTCTGAGTCATATGTTTATAGCTAACCAATTCATTAGACTTGTAAAGTCTTTATTAAGCCTTCAAGATATTATAGACCTCTATGGTTATGCCTTGCAATATGAAAAACCAAAGTCTATTCACATGGGTTTAGGTTTTAACGACATATGGTTTTCTAACATTGTGTTAAAGAATTGATCATGAGCTTAAATCCTCACATCTGTTAGAGAATGTATGTAAATGAACCCTAGTCAAATCTAGTGTTCAAGTGATGACGGATTAGTACCGCAACATCTCCTTATTTGCAAATTGAGACTGAAATTGACTAGCATGGAAGAAGGTTTGTGAATCGAAGAATGTAGAGCCACACATGCATGATATATACTTGGGACATGGACTCCAATGCTTGGTTTTGATACCACATTAACAAGTCCAACCCAAATATATAAGTTATTAGGTGGAGAGAAATCACAATAATAAAGTCTAATCAAATCCACTAGTCAAGTAATGCTAGATGATACTTCTGCAATTTAACTCAGTCATCTCAAGTGTTACATCAAATTATACATGAGGGAGAGCGTTACATAGATGCACTGGACATATAGTGGGAGTTGCTTATTCTCTGCCAAGATTCAGTGACAACTTTTACACTTCCAAAAAAAAAAAAAAAAAAAAAAAGGTATCCCTGACAAGGACAATATTGAACATGTTGGAAAAGGTGGTTAATATGCGTTTTTATTTAACTTGGTTCGAAACTTTAAACCAGATATCTAGTTGGCCTGTTGAATTGTCAACTGTGTTGTTTACTATCATTTGACGGGCAACATCAAACACAAAATCTTTTGTTAGCTCTAATCCTACGCGATGGCCCAACTTAAGAAGCTTCGGGTGGCTCATTTCTGGTTTGGCGTAGGAAAAAAGCCCAAAGTGACGGATAAAAGAGACGAACGTATCGGCGTGTAATCAAAATACTACTGGTTGAACATTTATAAGCAAAATGGAAAGCTCTTTTCAAAAGCATTGGGTCCTTTTGAGCCACCAGAAAGCATACGTAGTAATTGCACTAAGTGCATATTTCTTTTTGAAACTGAACTAAGTGCATATGTTGAGCCAAAAGAATGCAGGCATTACGCGTGTCAAGTCCATATTTTTTTTTTCAAAGTAAAACAAAACTAAATTAGGTGTAGCGTCATTTGGGGAATTTTTTTGTTGTTGCGTGCTTAGCTAAATATATCACAATCCACGACCTCCAAAGTCAAGATAATAACTTATGCCATTTGAGAAGATCCAATTGCCTCTGTTTCTTTATTGAACTTCATCAAAAAAACCTCAGAACCAACCCCTATTATTTCTCCACCTCTCTCTCCCCACCCCTCTACCACGCCGCTGCCGCTGCCGTCGCAACGCTTGTGTCGCAATGTCTCGCCTTCTTTCGGATCTTGACTCATGACCTTAGATATTGTGTCACCTGATGCCGACAAGAGCAGGGCTCACAACCTGAGATCTAATCTCGTGAGCGTGGTTGTGCAAAAGAGAGAGAGGCTGCACAATGATGGGGGCATAGTGGTAAGGTCGAGGTGACATGGGGCTTGGATAAATGCAGAGCAAGACTTTGATGTGTCGAGATGTGGTTTATATTCCTCATCGATAGGTAGACACAATTTTAAGCCTAAACAATTAATATAAGAGAGATGATCATACGAGTGCAAAAGTAACAATTCAACTTAAGCTATGAACAAATCGCTTGAGGAGATAGAGAAAACCTTCATATGCTAAGTAGATCTTCAAATAAATGTCCTACAAGATATTAACTAAAGACCAAGCAACCATTTGATGTATACATGACTTAAATATGATTCCCAAATATGACTATACAATGCCAATTAATTCTTATTGGGTTTTTCTTGATTGACATTAACATGATTTAATTTCAATGCTATGTCTATATGAGTTCTAAACTAAAATGAAATCCTAAATGACATGAATTCTATGTTAATCAAATCGAATGCAACCTACATGCAATTCTATTGACATGTAATATGATCAATTACAAGTAAATCCTATTGATTAAACGAAGTGTGATTAATTATGTATGTGTTTTCTTTTTAATAAATAAAAAAAAAAACTCTAGGACGCTTATTATGACCTCATGCACTTTTATTAAAAAGAATAGTGACATATTGATGCAACGCTAACTATTTATTTTGGTATTTTGTCTTTATGAAAATTATATTATATGCAATGCATGAGAGGAGATATCTTTGAGATTTTCTTTGAAATTTAAATTATGAAACTACGTAAAGTATATAATAAGTTAATTTAATTTAGGAAATAATTTATATTAAATCCTAATTTAAATTAGGTGATTTCTAATCTCTACACGGTTCCTAAGATATGTAACTTTGATTTAAGAAACTGATTGCAGGTAATCTATCCTAAATGTATTTTTTTTTTTTGTATTTTTCATAATAGGAATGCTATCTAAACTAATGACATGCAATATTTAAGCCCAAGTGATTAGGTATTGACCACATCCAATAGAGGATATAAAGGTAATCAAGGATCTGACCTTAGCTCTTAAAGATCGGAAACCAAACTTGAAACAGTAAATTTCCTATTTATGATGCACCTAAAACCTTCACCAAACCAAGTTAGAATCTTAACACTCAAAATTTAAGCGATTTAATATTGAAATTGAGAATCGTTTCAGCGAAATTACCTAAATTGAGACTCTAACTTTGAACTGCAACCGGCTAAGGAAGCAACTTTGAACGGGAGGGCTGGCGACGATGGATAGCAAAACTCACGACGGTGTGACAAGAGGTGGCAGTAGCAACATTGTGGACTATGGACATCACAAGGGGTCTTTGGATATTCGATGCTCGATTCCTTCGGTGAGGCTGAGGAAATAGGTGGTGTAGACGTCTCCTCAAAATTTTAACACATTTCGACTTAGAACAAACATATACCCACTGCTTACATGCAACCGCAAATTGGACTCTCTAGCAATCCCACTAGTCTGATTTTTCCTTGAAAGACATATTTCAAAATATTATTTCATCTTCACTAGCAAAACTCAAGAATAATGACTTAGCATACCCTCCACAAAATATGAGAGCGATCCAACGGTTAATGAATGCATATATGTTGATTTCGTGAAACAACATGGTGGAATTTTTCTGGGGGGTCTTGAGAGAGAGAGCTCATGTGTGTATGTTTTTTTGTGCTCTCTTGTGTCATTTTTCTCTTATATTGTGTATTCCCAATGTCTAATTGTGAACCATATCTAATGGGTTTTATAGGGTTAAGCTTAGGGTTGTCTCATAAGAACCGAGGATATATTTATTCCTATTTCAGGTTATGTGATATTTCTTATTAGAGTATACGCCCTTTCTTATTTCCCTATAATCAAAACTTGACAATACAAAGCTTAATTACCCCCCAAGTTTGCTTCAATAAATCAATATTTTATAATTTGAGATACCACGTTTGCTAGGCACATGTATATTTGGCCGCTTTAGAGGAACTCTGGGCTTGTCCAAATTTGTGCTTCTACTAGCTTAGTAGATAATTCAATTAAGCTCAAAGCTTCACCACTGTTTATGTGAATTTATTACCATTAAATGAATAATGCTCCTAATATGCCAATGCAAGTCAAAAATATTTTTCTCCAGGGTTAAGGTCGATCCTTAAATTCCTATACAATAAATAATTAAATGGGTTGCCAAACTTAGGTGTCACTAGGTTATCATTGCACTCCCGAGTTTCCTACCTCCTATTCGCACACTGATTTCATCCGCAAACAGTTATTGCTTTCAAGGTCATAGGCTACTCAACCGTCGCTTGATACCCTTGCCTTCAATTGATAATTTTTTCCTCACACCCTCCCCATGCTTCCAACACTTAACCAAATTTTAGGATAGCTAAGTCTTTGCAAGCTTCATCGATGAACTTTGTTGAACACCTCTCAGCTAATTGTCGAAGTTGATTCCATATGGTCGTGGATGATTCTTCTTCATAGATGTAGATATTCATGTCATGTCAATCATCTAATCACTTGAAGCATTTTCATCTACCAGTCTTCCTCCACTGATCACACTCTAGCGCTCATCAGTAGTTGTGTTGTATGGTTTATCAAGAGCCACAAATTATGGTCATCAGTAGATTGATTTTGTAATCGTTGATAACCATATCACATAGTTATCGATTATGCCAATCACAACACCCAACTCAATTAATCAACTAAGCCTACTGTTAATCAATTTAAAATAATTTATTTTTTTTTGTGCGTAAACCGGTAGTCATTAATCACAAAGAGTTCTTTACCCAATAGAACAGAGAGTTTGTGCAATAAAGCTTCTCCGGTATTTATAGGTAAGAAATCTCATGTTTTGTGTTCACTATTGCACGATACACGACAATGTATCTTTAGCATGGTGGGAAATACACATATAAAGCAATTTCCAATCCAATGATACTAGTTCGAAGACAAAATGGACAACAAGTGACTGAACAGCTTGTCCAGTACTTTTCAAGTATCTATTTTGACCATTAGAAAATTGAAAAGGTAACCATCCTCAAGCACTATATATAGGATGTCCCAACTCTAATTCTCCATCAACCCAGACCTTTTTGCTATCTTCAAAGGAAATAAAATGGCGATGGGCGTGTTCAAGATTTATCTATGCCTAATGCTGATATTGCTTTTGCTTCCGAGCTCCCATGCACGAGCTCCCCCATCGTGATTCGAGGAAAGACACTTAGTATGGTGGCTCGAGCTGTACGTGAAGACTATGGAAGGGGAGATAACAGGCGAGGAAGCCATTACGAGCTTATGAGGGCGAGTCCCAGAGGTCCTGATCCGCAACATCACTGAAGTAATGAGTAGTGGATTGATCGAACAAGATGATTGCTACCTCCATCTATTTGCAAATGGCGTCCTAGGGAGCATGAGACAATGCTCTTGTTTCTTTATTTCTCTCTGAATTTTACTAAGTCGTTTTCTATTGTAATATCATAATCCGGTTTTTACGTTGAGCTGTTCATGGAGTTTGTGGGAATGGCAAGGAAGAGTACTGCATTTAATATGTTTATCATAAGCGGACTTATAGCAATAAAACATTAACTAGATGCCATAATCTTTGAGCTTTTGAATCTTGAGAACATGGAGGAGATTTAAGGTAGTGGAGCCAAAAGAGCTATGGTGTTATCAAATATGAACCTGCGCAAGTATTTCTGTTTAAGGGTCTTATTGTCCGAATATGAAACCAGGACCACAAGACGTAAATTTCAAGCCCGTCGGATGGCAACATCACCATGCTTTTCGCACTGTGACGAGTCCTCGCCAAATTGCGCATTGGTAAATATTTAAAAAAAATAAAAAAGACCATAGATTCGGGGCAAATGAGGGAAAAAAAACAGAAAAAGAGAAGACCCAATATGTTAAAGGTCCTTTTTCACACTTTATGGTTGTGTTTCATTGACCAGATAAAAATCAAGATATGATATGTTTTATCCTATCCCGTGTTGAGTAGTTGTCTAAAATAGGATAAGGTCAAATAAAGAGGAGATATAGCTCAAATAAAAGAATCTAAGGGATGGGATAGACCCATATAAGATTTCTATTGTCGATCTATTTTGTTAGAGACCCTTCACTCTTATTTTCCTTCTCTTTCTCTCATACGCACAACTCCTCTCACCGCCACCTTCGTTGCCGCCATCTCAATGCTATCTCGCACCGTTGTCACCCTCTCTTACTGTCATCACCCTCTCTCGACTTCTTGCCATACCTGAGCCTGAGGTCAACAGTCAAGTCGTACCCTAGCCCCATCGCCTCCACAGCAGCATGTGAAGCCTCCTCACCCCATCCAGCGCCTTGCTCCCCATCACCTCAGTTGATCAATGGGAAGCTTCTTGCTTTTGGGTATTTGGGTAACCCATCTCTTTGTATGTTTGTCTGTTTCTCTGTCTTCAGCCTACTTGTGTTGTGTTAGTTGGTCATGTGCGAAAGCAAGAAAAGAAAGCTTCAAAAAGTCGCCAAGAAAGAGTGAGTCCTCCTTCCCACGCCTCATCAGCCTTTTCCTCTCAATGGATCAAAGTCAGCACTTTCAAAATCAATCGCTCACATGTGATGATAAGCAGTAGAACCCTCCATTATTAACTTCTTCCTCTTCCTGGCCGTCTTCTTCTTCTGCTGCTTCTTTTTATAGATTACTTATTTTTTGTTGCGTTAAGGAAAATGAAAATCTCGTCTAACCATGATATCTAGTAAAATTGGAAATTTTGGTGGAATCTTCAAGTAGCAAACGGATGATCCATATGTATATCAAATCTAGAAACTTCAACTATGCTCTGCATTCTGGTTTGCTTAAGGAAGGCCTGAAAATTTTTGTTCTCCTTCTAGACAGTTGGGTAATGCGATTCAAAGAAACACCGACAACACGGTAGAGAGAATGGATGACAGGCGCAATCAAGAAGGACAGCAGAAGTTTATGATGACCATATGGACTGGAATGGAGGTAGGATGGCGGAGGTGGTCATTATAGATGGCAGAGGTCGTTGTAGTAGGCCTGAGCAACATCAAATTAGTTTTCCCCACTCTAATAATCAGATTTTTTTTCCAAATCTCAAAGATTGATTTTTTATGTTTTATGTTTAATCCAATTTTTTCCCCGTATATCTGGACATTACCAAATATTATATAGGATATTTCAAATCCTATCGTATCCTTATCCTATCTAATCTTATTCTATCCAGTAAAATTGTCTAGACATTATAGGCCTAGTTAGAAAAGAGGGTCATTATGAAATTTCATTGGTTGTCAACATTTTTTTACAACATGTGGATAGGTGTGTGCATCGGTTCTAGGTCAATCTAAATGTCAGACCAACCAGCGGTTTTGGGTGCTTCCAGTGAAAACCAATCATGTTCTTGATTCCGCAAAATTAGAATCAACAATAACTAGTTCAGTTCTCAGTTTCTTGTGCTAAACTGGACCAATTACACCTAACTAATGGTACCTACCCAGTTCTATTTTTCTTTTTTTCTTGGTTTGCATTGTACTTCATTTTCTATGTATCATTTTTGGTATTGATGGCTTTTTACAAGAAATTTTTTTAAAATTTCTTAAACCTACTGCAATTTTGTCAATTTAGTTATAAACCTTTCAATTTTGCCAAATCAGTCCTACACAGTTTCACCTTTTATCAATTAATTTCATTTGGCCAATTTTTGCTGGAATTCGGTGACATAGATAGTTGACACTAATTTGTCACTTTTTAATAATATTATGAACTTTTATGATTTTCTCTCTTTTTTTACTTTTCTTTACTCTCTTTTTTTTTTGGTTTTACGTGTTAGGGTTGGGTGAGGGTGGTTGGTTGACCCTCGTCAGCCATTGCCAAAGGCCGGCCACCCTCACCGGCCCTAATTCCTAAACCCAAGAAAAGCAAAGAAAAGAAAAAAAAAATATCATAAAAATTTAAAATATTATTAAACATTAGCACAGGCCATCTACCTCAACAAATTCCGGCCAAAATTGGCTTGATAGACTTAATTAACAAAAGGTAAAAGGGTTCACAACTGAATTGGCAAATTTGAAAAGTTTAAAATTGAATTTGTAAAACTACAATAGATTTAGGACTTTTTGGACAATTTTCCTGGCCTCGTATTGCGGCAAGTTGTTCAACTTCTACAAAATTGGGAGGGGTACACCTATATTAGTTGATTCCTACAAAACTTGTAGGACTGGCTAGGTTTTTATGTGCTTGAGTATTGTGTGGATTTCTTTGGGCAAAATAATGTGACTGGCTCTTGCTTGATTCCAATTTCTTAATTGTAGTTGTCATGGCCGCCTTTTCAGTTTAGATAGACATTGTTTTATTTTTATCATTGAGTATCTTCATGCGTGTACTTTTTAGATCAATGATCGCTATGAGTTCCCTATGCAATTTTAACTTGACTACAAGGATAGATCTGCTTAAATTGTCAAAATAGTTCTTTTGAATAGAAGAAACCCAAAGTAAAAAAACTCCTAATCCAAGTTCTAGGATGGAAATTGACCTAGTCCAAAGTCGATCAACCCAAGCAAACGTCCCAAAAGATTAAAAGAGAAAAAGCAAAACTAGAACATTGCCCTCGCTACTCGACCTTCACTGGCAGACGTTGACCCTCACCTAAGCATCACAAGGGTCAATGGACAACAACCTTTGCTAGCCACTCACAAGGGCCAAACCACCCTTGCATGGTGGCAATGCCACCACATGTTGCCTCTGTACTAAGATCCATCAAGCCTTGAGTACAACCCTCACTACCTCAATGCGAGGGTCGACCAACCCTCATGGAGTGGTGGCTAGACCATTACGCAAGGGCTTGCAAATCCTCCCCAAGGCTAGGCAAGATCTAGGCAAGGATTGCAAGCCCTCACCTCCTCCTCACATGGACTGCCACTTCATTCCAATTAATCTATGGGGGCTATTTTTCTCCCTTCTTTATCTTTCTATCTTTGGTTATTTCCCTTGATACGGATGTTGTCAATCAACGATACGTCTATTAAAAAAATTAAAAAATCTCACATTAATTTTTTCAATCAAATCGAATGGATTTAAAGGAAGGTACTTGATTGTACTTTTTGGCCAAAGTGATAGACATCACAAGGCGGCGTGGTTGGATCTAAGGTACCCACACCATCCCCATTTTCAATGGTGAATAAATGTATTGCAATCACTATCCCCAAAAAACAAAACTAGGCTATCATGATAATTTTGTAGCTTTGGCCCAGTTTCTTCGTCTTAATTGTCTATCATGTCTAAGTTTTATCATTGTGATACATTCGTCGCAATGAAAAATATTTTGACACAGTAGATACACCAATTACAACAACAATTTCATTTGAACAACTGCCAAATTTCATCCTTGTCCCTCTCCCCTCCCCCACAATGGTTGGCATGGTTGATGGGGTCAAGACCACTTGAATAGGTCAAGGGTCTAAACTTAATTAGATTACATGATTTTTAGAGTGTTTTGCATCTAAATCAAAGGTTTATACCTAACCTATTCATGAGACTTGTAAATTATTTAGTAACTCTTCAAGATAGATGAGACCTCCATGGTTCTGCCACGGATTATGAAAAAGCAAAAATTGTTCACATAGGTTTAAGTTTTAACGACATATGGTTGTCTTGCATTGCATTAAATAATTGATCATGAGCTTAAGTCTTACATCTGTTAGAGACTATACATAAATAAAGACTAGTGTCAGTGTTCAAGTGATGACAGATTAGTACCACAACATCTCCTCGTTTGCAAATTGAGACCGAAACTGACCAGCATGGAAGAAGGCTTGTGAATTGACAAATGTAGAGCCACACGCGTGATATAAACTTGGGGCATGGACTTCGAGGCTTGATTCTTGTACAACATTTACAAGTGTGACTCAAATGCATATGTTATTTGGTGGAGAGAAATTACAAGAATAAAGCCTAGTCAAATCCACTAGTCAAGTGATATGACATAATATTTTAGCAATTTAACCCAATCATCTCAAGTATTATATCAAATTATATGAGAGCAGGGCGTTACATAGATACATTGGATATACTATGGGATTTGCTTTTTCTCTACCTAAATTCAGTGACAACTTTTACACTTTCAAAGAAAATGGTGTCCCCGACAAGGACAATATTAAATACATTGGAAAAGGTGGCTACCATGCATTCTTATTTAACTTCGCTAGAAACTTTAAACCAGGTATCTAGTTGGCCTGTTAAATTGAGCGAACTGTGTCGTTTACGACCTTTAGACCAGCGACAGTTTTTTTTGTTAGCACTAATCTTCCATGATGACCGAACTTGAGAAGCTTCGGGTGGGTCATTTCTGGTTTCACGTAGGAAAAAGCGCAAAGCGACGGATAAGAAATGAAACCGTCGGCATGTAATCAAAATATTAATGATTGACCTTTTTATAAGCCAAATGGAAAACTCTATCCAAAAGCATTGGTCTTCGACAGATCGACTGAAAGGGGGGGTCCTTTTGAGCAACCAGACAGACAACACACGTAGTAATTGCACTAAGTGCATATGTCGAGCCAAAAACATGTAGGCGTTACGCGTGTCAAAACAACATTTCTTTTTCAAAGTAAAACAAAACTTTATCAGCTTGGGCATCATTTGTGGAATTTTTATTTGCTGTGTAATTACATAAATAAATCACAAGGCACAGCCTCCAAACGGCTTAATGAAGACTTTATTTTAGGGTTTAGAGTCTTCTAAAATCAGGATAATAACTTTTACCATTTGATGTGATCAAAGTGCCCCTATTCTTTTATGGAATCTACTAAGATAATAATTTTTGGGTCATTGTGAAAATAACCATATATTGCAAATCACAAATTCTTGAGAAAGTAAATTCCATAATAATTTCGAATTATTTATTATCATTTTTTTACATAGAATAAGCTGTTCATATCACAATAAATTAAAGATAGTTAAATAAGTATTTCTCATTCTTTATCGAACTTAACCAAAACAAAATCCAACCCAAGCCCTACTATTTCCCTAGCCCTCTCTCTCCAACCCAACACCACACCACTGCAATCGCGCCCCCTGTGTCGCCGGATCTCGCCATCTTTCGGATCTTGACTCATGACCTCGGATTTTGTGTCACCGGATGCCGACAAGAGCAAGGCTCACAACCTAAGATCTAATCTTATGAGCCTAGTCTCGCGCGCGCGCAGAGGCGGGGAGGGGGATGCGCAATGATGGGGCAAAGTGGCAAGCGCAGGAGCGACGCAAGGCTCGGATAGATGCGGAGCAAGGCTCCGATAGAGACGGGGACGGGAGACGGGAGACGGGAGACGGGACATGGATCGTTATTGCTTGAGTGTGCTCTGTTTCTTTGTTTTTGGGCAAAGTTTGTTCATGGGTCAGAAAAAGACACGAGGGCAAAAAGGGAAAAACGGGGAAGGGAAAAAAGGAATGAAAAAGAGGAAATTAACCTTAGCCGTCTAAAAAAAAGAAGAAAAAAACCCTAGGCCATTTAATAAGGGTTATTCAGAATGACGAGGTGTCGATCTCGATCTCTCAAAAAATAACATTCAAATGCAAGCTTATTCCTCATGATCTCAATCCGTAAATCGAAGATGCGGGGGCGCCAAAACTCCGCACGCACATGTTGTTAATGTTAGCCAAAAAGAAATTTACTAAGGGCTATTCTATTTTGTTCATCATATGAAAATGATTATAAATGGGCATAACTACCATGGTATTGTCCCACTCCCATCCCATTATCCATGGTACTAATTATCATGTCATAATAGATGCATGTTCACATGGTATTATGTTATCTAGATGCTTTATCATTGACATAATTAATATTACTGTACATCCTCTAACAAGAATGTGGTTATTAAGACAAGTCGCAATATAAATCGCTTTACTTTCTATATGATCAATAAAATGCAAGACAATTAAAATCCATTAAAGAATACGGAAATAAATCCACTGCTGGATGATTAAACGAGATCAACGGACCTTAGATGATGGGAAAAATTCATTACTCATTGTCCTCTCACATGTTTCGTGGACTTCACTCATATGAATTTCATCCGGGCCACGAGTTGTGAACGACAGTGTGATAGTGTCGAGCTTGGCTTGATCGAAATCTTTTAACATATCTAGTGTTGTTCAAATTATGCTCACACAAGTAAAAGTAAAAGCTAAATAGAGAAACTTCTCTGATTCTTTTTAATGGGCTATAGTACAGCATAAGTACCAAAACTTGTCATAAGTGGACACTTAGGTATCAATTTTTTAATAAAAAACTGTCTCATGTAAGTGTCAAGTCCAACGAAAGTAGCCAGAAATCTAATATGGCATATTTTTAACAATATAAGTAGTCTACATGGCACGCTGAAAAACTGACTCAACAATGAAGATACTTAACAACATTGTTCTGCCCCAAAAATCAAATTTTAATATATATATTAATTAAAATATATTAGAAGAACCAAAATTTAAAAACACGCACATACACACACAAGTGCAGTGTTCGGCGAGGGCCTCCATAGACCCTCGCCTCTGTTGACGACGGGGCGTCACCCAGGTCACCAAGCCTTGGGCAGGAGCTGGAGACCTTAGCCAATCACCAACAACGGCTTGCAAGTCCTTGCCTAGATTTAGGGCGAGGGTCATAGTCCTCCCTCATTGGCCCGACTAGACGAGGGCCAACGACCCTTGCCGGATCTAGGGGAGGGCCGCGACTATTACGCTCCAACTCTCGAGTACACAACAACCCCTAATCTCTTTGGTCAAATGAATACGACGTTCCAAGACACGTCACCGACCATTCTTTTTAGTTTCAATTAAACACATGCAAAAATGAATCAACAAACACCTAGCCAATTGTAACAACAGGGATAGCAGCAAGACAATTGCAAAAGCACCACATTTTATTTATGAACATGATTAACCTTGGGAAAACTATACAAGCCCTGTTCACGAGTGATTTCCAACGTTGTCCTACAAAAAGATACCAGGGCCAGGTTAATCTATTTCCATACAAAAAGGTGGAGTCACAGTAAAAAATGAGTAGGCACCAGATGCCTAAACAAACTCCTCTGAGTTAGGCTCCTAAGACATGGATCCTCCACAACACCATCAGGGGTGTCAACATCCATAGGATCCTAAACCTCAGCACCTAGACCCCCGTCTGGTGGCCCATCAAAGCCTCTCAGTGGACCCTAGAGGTCCTCTTCATCCTTGATAAACCGGGCCTTAAACACGTGGGCACCTAAAGTGTAGCCCCTCATCCACCTAGACTGTGGAGACATGGTACTCATACAGGTAATCGCAACTAGGGAAATGACGCGTGGTGATTATGGTGTCCTGATCCTAAAGACCCCAAATCACACTAGGTGGTGCGTCATACTAAGGCCCTAAAAATACTTAATAACAACAAATAAGAATATAACTCAGTACGTTAAAGTCATAAGTCTCGATTAGGAAGTTCACTCACCTTGGATGCAACCTAAATAGGCAACCTATTATCAATGACATATTAATAACAAAGCAACCATTGCTTTGCCTTAACTATTAACATGAATAGACTCTATTCCTTAAGCAATTAATAACCACCATTGAATGTAGCCACGGGCATCTTTGCCTCACTTTGTATACACAACCTGCATGATACAATTTATCAAGTGTCACAATCAATACAGTAGGTACTGATCATAATAAAAACACATAATATACTTCCCCGTACACAATGCATTTATGTGTGTTCCAATTATTATGAACCCTCAAGGTCACGGCCAACCTGAAGGTTAGTGGTCTTCTGGTATAACAGGGCATCATTATGCCCCATTGGGTACAACTTCATTTAGAACCCTAGCCTAGACGGCATTCCAAAAGGAGTATTCAGTCTTGCCTCTATTGCAACTCAACTTCCGAACTTCCGTTGGGATTTCAATAAAAAAATCGGCTTCATCCCACCCTCTAGACCCTAGCTGAGTGATGGATTCCTTTATGTAACCGCACAAGCACAATGACTACTCATGCCAACTTCTTTTCTTTTCATTTAGATAATGCAGACGTGGTTCATGCTCACACAACAATTTATTATAATTTTCACATGTAAAATGTAATAAAATAACCATAGGTGATCATACAAACATGCTTAACTTGTTGAACCTTGCTACTTCTATTTCAAAATATCATTGCCCTATATGACTTACAAAACATGGCATTTACCCATGACACTTTGTAAACTACCACTTATCTATCCATAAAACCTTCCTTAAAACAATCAAAGTATATAACATTAACAAATATATTTTCAAGGCAAACATGCTTCAAACACAGTATATAAGCCAAGCAATTAACACATATAATGGCCACTTAAAAATTATTTAATACTAAAATAACTAATTATAATTATTACTAAAAACAAAATTTTATAATTATTTATTAATAAAAAGGATTAATTATAATTAATTATTACTAAAAATAGTTCATCATAATTAATTATTGCTAATTAGAATTAACTAATTAATTAACACTAATCATAGTTATCTATAGTTAATGAACACTAAGCAAGATTAGTGAAATAAATTAACACAAATTATAATTAACTATAAATAACCACCTAATCCAAATTAGTCTTAAACTAATCTACCCCTAATCGAGATTAACATCCTAATCAAGAGATTGGGAAATAAACTAATGGGTTAATCAAGCTGGGGGTAGGGAAATGATGGCGGTGACGAGGGCAACGAGTGGTCTAGCTTGAAAATGTTGAAGGGGCGGCCAACAGTGGCTCACGGCGGCTGAGGTGGTTGGTGAGGGTTGTTTGAGAGGGAGAGAAATGGTAATGAGCGGCAGCTTTGCTCGATGCAAGTGGGTGGATGATGACGATTACGGCAATCCAGACAATGAGCGGTGGCAAGACACAGTGGCAGCATGGATAGCGAGCGGTGATCAAATACGGTAAGGGGTGGAAATGAAGAGAAATGAAGAAGGAAAATAGAGAGAAAAGGGGTGGCCGAAACTTGCTAGGGGGGAGAGAGAGAGAGAGACTTGAGCAAGAAGTTGGCCCAAACTTCACTCAAGTCAAGAGTTTAGTGTGTGCGGCAAATTTCTTTCTCAACCAAGCATTTCCCTCTTGTTCTAGACCACACAAAGCAAACCTTCTAGAAGCAAGGGCATTTTGGTAATTCACATTTAAATTACAAATTTCCCAATTTGCCCATGGGCCCAATTGAAAAAAATAGGCTTGCTTGGGCCATGGTGGCTAACCATATTGGGTGCAAGGCCTAATGGGCCTTTGGTCAACCCGTCTTCTCATAGGCTTCAATTTTAGGCCCATTAATCCCTTTTTCTAATTTTTTTGGGCCTACCAATAAACATGGGAATTAATAAGGTGACATCCAATAGATTAGTCTTGAAGTCCTTGAAAATTCGATACCCAAAATCAAATTGAAATTCACGATTAATATCGATTCAATGTAACTCTAGAACGACATAAACTATCAAATAGCTTTTAGGAGTTTTCATGTGTTTGACCTATTGTTGATAAAATTAAATTCACATTTGAACCTTTTCAATTCATGGGCAGCCCTCGATTGTCATATAATTGTGAGAATTCAATTATTCACTTTGATTACGAAGTCAAAAAGGAAATCACTTTATTATAGTTCACAATTAGTACCGCAGTCATGTGGAATCACTCGCCCAGTTCAACTTTGTATTTTTGTTGAATCAATTTATTTACATTCACTAATTGTAACAGCATAGTATTTCCTCTTTGATCATTTTGGTCAAGTGGTCTACCCTTGATTGAATTATCTAATCGTATGCATTTTATGCCTTATTGGCCTTTTCTCAATAAATTAGTTAACTCGTGAGTAATTAGTTAATACATCCATAAATAAGTCAAAATTCAAGACATCATAGCGACTCTTGCCTGCCTCTACCTAAGGCTCGACGACCCTTGGTGACCCTCCTCCACCATCACTGGTTGCAACAGCAAGGGCCTATGCAGGTCTTTTATTTTATTTAATTATAATTTATATTAAATTGGAACCCATAGGTAAAACAACATCATTTTGGGCTTATATAGCCACAACAATGCCAAAAATTACATTGTTTTGCATTTATCTAGTCACGTTAGCGTGCAAAACAATGTCGTTTTGCTTTTAGCTCGCTAGAAAAATGCCACATCAACAATTCAGCTAGAAATTTCGCCATTAGCACTTAAGCATCACATTCTTCTCGAATTTTGGCACTTAAATATACCTTTTGAAAGTTTTTAAACTTGTGGTGTATTTTAGCCCTTTTCAATGATGAAGGGGTTGGCAAGCCCACATTAAACCTATTGCTTTCCATATTGGCTATGTTATCAAGTTCAGTCATTAATTTGATAATTAGGTCATGAGTTCTACTCCCATAAAGTAATAATTTTATGGGCTAATACCATGAAAAACCCTAAATTTACATATGTAACAAATTTATCCAAAACTAATCTTTTGATTACAAGACCCTAAATCGGTATACCTATGATAAATTTATCCCAAATGACCACGAGAAATCCTAAATGGATATACTTGTGACAAATTTACCTCCAAACTAATTTTTTGGTCACAAAAAACCCCAAACTGATGCATTTATGACAAATATACCATCTGTTAAATTAGATTAATACCACAAAAAATCACAGAGCTGGTATAATTGTGACAAATAGAATCAACAGTCAAATGTCATACAACTTAGCAATTTGACAATAAAATTTAACAAAAACTAATATAGGGTAAATTTGTCACAAATGTACTAGTTTGGGATAAATTTCTCACAAGTAAAACAATTTGGGATATTTTGTGATATTAATCATAATTTTATTGGGATCACTATACCTAATCCTCATGCCATGCACGATTTATCTTACAAAAAAACCAATTAAAATGAAATAGGCAAAGTCTTAGCACAAAGTTATCATTCCCCTCATAGCCAATAGCTACTCAACTTCTACCACTTTCTTTTCATGCCTAACCATCAAATTCATAGCTATTATTTTTAAACTTGCTTTTTCTATCTTTATATATGGCACGTGCTTGTTCTACTACTTATTTGACATAGACACTCCTTTTTTGTGTTTTTTGACTATACTATTTCTTGTGGAACGCACCATTACTCGTACGACTCTATAAAAGTTTTTTTTTTGTCAATGCTTTTTATTTTTTTTCCTTCATTTTTTCCCTTGTGGCCCACTTTCCTTCTTCTCCTTTCTTTCCCCACCTTTGATGTCTCACTTCTCCATTTTTGCATATCGTCTCTATTTTCTCTCTTATAGGCCATTCTCTTCTTTCTACACCTTCCACTTCTTCTTCTTCTTCTTCTTCTTTCACAAATCTCTCCTACATCTGCAATATTCAAAAGAACATTTTACTTCAAGAATTTGCACCTTCCTCATTCGATATTGGAGGTATAGTTTTGGCAAAAGCTCGTTTTCTTCCTTGATCTCGAATCATGCTCAATTCAATCGCTATTGAGTTTTTCTTGATGTCTTTTCTTAAAAGTCAAATTGAGTTTTGTGTCATAAAAATGCTTCATCTTGTGTTTCAATATGGTGTTTAGAGTGTAGTGTGCATCAAAACAATGTTTGTGAATTAATTGTGATGTTGCTTTCTAGTCTGTAACATACTTGTGTCCTATTGGCTTTTACTCCCTCTAGGTTTAGGGTCTATTTGATAATATTTCTATTTCTCTATTTTTTATTCTTTTATTCACCAAAATAAGAATAGAAAAAGAGCAATTTTTTTGTGTGTACATTAGTTAATTTTTTAATTCTTCGGAATAGATTAGTGGTCAAAAAATAAATTTGGAACAAAAACGAAAAGTAAAAATATCTACCGGAGCGAAAAGAGAAACAATGTAATTTTAAAGAAACAAGCTTAGTATAATCTAATGCTTGTCTTTGCCAATTCAATCATAAATTTTTTGCAATTGTATCAATTCAATCGATCTAATGAAATTTGGCTGGTCAGTGTTGATGTGGCCACCAGCCAGTGCTACCATCCGACGAATAATTTTTTTTATTTTTTTAATGTTTTAATAATTGTTTATTTTTCCTTTACTTTTTCTTTTTTCTTTTCTTTTTCTCTCTTCTTCTTCCTTGGCTTCTTCTCCACCTAGTGGTCGGCAAGTCTCCGGCAAAGGCTTACTGGCCACTAGGCAAGGGACGCGAAGCCCTCATCAACAGCCGACGAGGCTACCTTCACTCACAGCCCGACCATGGTGAGGTTGGCCTCACCTAGATCTGGGTGAAGCCACCTTGCCCGCAGCCCCTAAGCCTCGCCTAGATCTAGGTGAGGCCACTGACAAGGGTGGGCAAGGGTTGCAACCCATGCCAGTAGCCAACGAAGGCTTTGCGGCCCTTGCCCAATAGTTGACGAGCTTTGCTAGCTGCCGATGAGGCTTCGTGACCCTCACCCAATGATCAACGGGCCTTGTTAGAGCCTCGCTAGCCACTGAGTGGAGAAGAAGCCAAGGAGGTAGAAGAGAGGGAAAAAATGAAAAAAATGAAAAGAAAAGTAAAAAAAGGAAAAATAAAAGTAATAAAAAATTGAAAAAATATTTAAAAACTATTCATCGGACGGCCGGTGTTGGCCGATGGCCACATCAGCATTGGCTAGCCAAATTTTGCCAGATAGACTAAATTGACATAATTATAAAAAGTTTAGGATGAATTGGCAAAAAAAATTGGTTTAGGATTGAATTTGCATATTTGCAATAGGTTTACGATTTTTTTGATGATTCTCCCTTTTAAAGGTGGTCACTCCCAAAAAATGACTATTTTATCCTCATGGTAACTTCTCTAACTTCTACTTTCTTTTTAAATTCCACATTTAATTTTGTGTCTTCTTCTTTTCTTTCTTTTCTTTTGTCTTTTTCATTTTTTTCAGTATTGAACTTGTGATCATTAGATCACAATATTCTTCATAAATCTCTCTCCATTTTTCCTGGGCTATAACTGCAAGTAGTTGGCCATTTTTTTTCAAAAGATTTTATTTTATTATAGAAAGGGCAAAGAGAGTTCTTTTTGCCTAAATTCCAAATAATATTCATTACTTGCTTGAACCGGTTCTTTCAACCATTCAGCAAAAAGGATTTCAAATTCGATCAATTCAGTTGAGCATCTGAAAACTAGATTTTTCCTAATTTACTCAATTGAAGTGCGCTCTTATTCTATTTTTGTATTCTTTCCAAATTCAAGGACTACCTACTAAATCACAAACTGGAAATGCGGAATAGATTCATTAGGTTGATGCCTTGTTATAGAACCTAAGGTTAATTTCCATAATAATCTATTTTTGAATACTAAAGGCAAGGATTTATAGCACTTTAGCTTTCAAGAACAAATTTTCAAATGTTTAGAACCAAGCAAGCAAGTCTCAAGAGGTCTTTTTACTATGTTCCTTTTGCTAGAGAAAAATTCAGCAAGTTACATCAGCAAAATGAGACATTTCGAGTTTTTTCTTGATCAGGCTTCACTCAGATATGAATCGGGAAAAAAGGATTTGATGTCCCCGCCTTACTGCTTAGCCATGCCACCAAATGTATAATACCAAACAAAATAAATGAAAAATGTTTGTCTTTGTTTCTAAAAATTGTTAAAAGGGAAAATGTCACCAAAAACCTTGAACTATGCTCTCTGTGACAATTATACCCCAAACTTTTTTTTATGTCACCAAAAACCCCAAACTATGCCACTTGTGACAATTTTACCTTGAACTATATCTCTTGTGACAATTTTACTCTGAACTTTTTTTGTGCCACCAAAAACTCTAAACTACGCTACTTGTGACAAATTTACCTCGAAGTTTATGGGGTTGAAGGGCATTTTCGTCAATTTCTATTTTTTCTTTTTTCTTTTTTTTCTCTTGATGGGAGGAAGT
Organism: Angophora floribunda; assembly: GCA_014182895.1. Taxonomy (NCBI): domain Eukaryota; kingdom Viridiplantae; phylum Streptophyta; class Magnoliopsida; order Myrtales; family Myrtaceae; genus Angophora; species Angophora floribunda. The sequence goes on along the minus strand of CM024709.1, from coordinate 31,749,380 downwards.
TGGCAGCCGCCCAGGCTAGATCCAATGTGGTCAAGCCTCGCCAACGTCAAGCGAGGGTCGCCCAGGCCAAATCCGGCCTAGGCGAGCCTCGCCAACATTGAGCGAGGGCTGCCCAAGCCAGGCTAGATTCGACATGGGAGAGGGCCACCAAAGCCTCGCCCGACTCTAACGCCAGCGAGGCTTGCCCACGCCTAGGCGAGGGCCGCTAAAGCCTCGCCTGACTCCGACACCAGCTAGGGCAACCTCATCGGCTGCCCTCTGTCGAGAGAAAAAGAAAAAGAAAAAGAATAGAAAAGGACAAAAATGCCCCTCAATCAAAAAGTTTGGGGTAAATTTGTCACAAATGGCAAAGTTTGGGGTTTTTTATGGCACAAAAAAAAGTTCAGGATAAAATTGTCACAAGTGGCATAGTTTTGGATTTTTGGTGACAAAAAAAAATTCAGGGTAAAATTGTCACAGAGGGCATAGTTTAGGGTTTTTGCTGATGTTTTCCCTTGTTTAAATTGAGGCTTCATATTGTAGGACATTTGATCTCGTCCATTGTTAGAATTTTCTTTTCCAAATGAATCATGTCTAGGACAGCATTGAAGGTCTCATCACAAACTCGCAACATTTTGCCAAACAAAGGGTAAGGGAAAAAAGGGGTAATGGCCAAAAAATTTATGATTGGATTTAAAAAAGTGAAGTCCTCGGGCGATTTCACTAAGAAAAACCTACTCGAATAAATGGTGGAAGGAAGACAAATACACGTCAAAAGAAAGATATTAAACATGAAATATTATTTTTCTTGGATTTGGAGATAATTATACTTTAATTGAGTTATTGTTATTGATAATTGATATCCCTCTTTTCTCTCGTATCGGTTTAGCAATTATCCAATCATTTAAACATCATTGAGGTTAATATATCCTTTATCTAACAAGTTGAGTCATAAAGAAACTACTTGAACGCTTTTGAATGGAGATTTTAAGCCAATGAAAACTCTCTTGGCAAAAGGCAAAGATGTGAGCCTTGTGACATAAGCCCAAGGAAAGAAAATGAATTGCCAAGGACACCTTATATTAGTATATTTTCCATTAGTCAAATTGGACGATGTGAACTAAAGGATTAGGTTGTAGAAATTTGACAAATTTTAAAATTTATTTGTAATTTTTTAAAATTTTAAAACTCAATTGCAAATTGGCAATAAATTTTAGTATTATAAACTCATTTGATGTAAGTTTGTGGAGGTCACCAAACATCCTAGTATAGCGTATTGGGGTTTCCTGTACGTAAAGACAAGAACCGTTCACATGGGACGCGTTAGATGATAAAAGGTGGGAGCATGAAGCTGATGAGGATAGTTATTGTGCCAACCCTTTATAATTGACATGAAGATGATATGATCAAATGTAGAGCTCGATGATGAGATTGATACGGCTATGGATGAGTGATGTGATAGTCACCGTTAGTTATTTAATGTAGCTATCAATTATGGTAATACTCATCGATGACTATGAATAACTAATTATCGATGACCATAAAATGTAGCCATTGATGCGTGATGATAAATGGTTGACGAATATATTGATGATAAACCAATATGTGGCCAATGTCATAGTAAATTTGGCTAAGTGTTGGATGCTAAGGAAATTAAGAAAGAAGACGAAGTGAAGAAGCCAATTGAAGATGAAAATATCTATTAACAGTTGAGCACAATGGTAACTAACGAGTTGTAAATTAACTACTTATGAGCAATTATGTTTAGTAGATCATATAAAAGGCAATATGTGATTATTGTAAAAGGATCCATCATCAAGAACACAAATTCTCTATGTACCAGCATTTACAGTCCTTTATTTCTAAATGTATTATTCTTCATTTTTGTTACTCAAATTCAATTCCTATGTCACTGAACCTATTTAACAAAAAATCAAAAATCAAATTTTGGTGAAAGATTTTCACTACTTTGGTCTAATCAAGATTTCTAGTTAGACAACATCATTAGGTGGCTCAAGCCAACTTTTTTTTCTCCTTGGAACTCAAGCCAACTTTAATTGGATCCTATGTACAATGGACACCACCGAAACAGGGGTCTTTGAAGTTCAATATCGACGGATCGCATCTTGAAGGAGATCGGGAGAGAGCTGTTGTGGACATTGTCGTGAGGCTGCTAGCGGTGTCGCCACTGGATTTGCACAGAAAGTTCAAACTTCTTCAGCCTTGGAGACAGAAATGCTCGCTCTTAGGGCAATACTCCTGTACTTGGAAGTCAAAGACGATCGCACTGGGAACATGATTTGAGACTGCTTATAAGTACTAATAGCTTATATGTGGTCAATATGGTGCTAGGCCTTGACCCAAGCCCATAAGAGCTTCGGATGCTTGTCGATGAATGCAGATAAAGGCTGGCTGGTTCATTTTTATTGATTTGGTCCATAGCCCACGTGAAACAAATCAAGTAGCAAATTGGATCTCGAAGGCCCACCAAAGAAAAACCCTCCCGCCAAATTGGATTTTGAATCCACCCCCTCCAATTTGATATCTTTTATAATTAGAAACTCATACTCTATGTTATCCTTTCCATAGTTGATGAATTAAAAGCGTGATGTTATGAACAAAAAAAAAAAAAAAGATCCTATGTCATTAACCGAGTGGCCTCAAAATCAGTTAATAAATCTCTTTAAGATTTTGTCAACAGGAAAACATCTCAACTAAATCAATTGTGACCTACGGGGTTGGCAACGTATGCTTACCATTCCTTGCGTAAATAGGGAAAATTAGTTCTGCAAGGAAAAAGTGTGTTTTTATAAGGTAGTTTGAACATTAGGACGAATACTTGTTATAGGTGAACATATTGATACAAGATTAACCTATTTATAGGTGAACATATTGATATAAAATTAACCTAGATAAAATTAAGGGATGCCACATTTTCAGAAAATGAATTTCTTCGTAGCGCTGAAATTAATTACTACTTTACTTTATATCAATTAAATGGTACGGATAACGTAGATGCTCCTAACCATGAAAATGATTCGTGAACCTAATGGAACATTACCTTGAGAAAAAAGGACACTGCAAGTTTCATAACTTTCATTTTTTATGCCATAACTTTATAATCAATTATTGAGGAAAAGGACACTACATGCTCCATTTTTCCGTTTTAGTAGACGCCCTCTGCATGTTCGGCAAAATGCCCAAGTGAGATTTCGTCCGAGTGAGATTCTTACGGTTGTTCTTAGTTCTCTGTCCGTCGTGGGTGCTTGTTGCTTGTTAAATGCTTTGATAGATCCATGCCGCTATCCTTCCGCTTTGTAGGTTCTCATTTCATCGTTTTTTATTGTTGAGCATCATGTCCCGTAAATGGCCGGTTATAGGCCAGTGAAGAGGAAGGCGGGCCATGGTGGCCGTTGGCTGTGCGCCTATGGCATCGGTCCAGCGACTGGCGGAGGTCCGGCGAACGCGTAGGGGATGCTCCGGCCTCAACTTCGCGTTGCTGAGGAAGGTCTTCGGTGAAGACCAATATGGAGAAGATGATCGCGTGGGTGTGGATGGGCTTTAGTGTTTGACTTGAAGAGTTTGGTTTCTTTTGGGCTTAAGGAGGGTTATTTGGGCTTCCTTTTGCTTTAGTTTGGGGACCAGGCTGGGCTCGCGTATCAGGCCCAGTCTGACCGCGGGCTTGGCAACCTGGGTCAGTTCCGACCCGGGTCCCTTTTTATATATTGTATAATATTATTATTATTTTAATATATTTTTAGACAATAAAATACTAAAAAAATGCAGATATTTTATCTTTTTTCTAATAAATAGAAAAATATTAAAAATTATTCTTTGAGTAATTTTCCTGAAAAATGTGTGAAAATCCATAAAAAAATTGTGCTTAAATTCTCGGAAGCAAATATCAACTTATTTCTCTTATTCCTATTGTGCCTTATGATGCATGGATTTGTTATTTCCTCGGTATGGTTAGGAATTGAATCCTAGGATTCCCGATTGGTACAAAATGCTGCATGAATGCTTTACTTGATGTTCAAGCCCAAATTAGGTACCAAAAGGGCAATAGTTGATTAATTAATGTAATCAAGTCCTCGATTGTAATTTTTCTAGTTACATGGGAGTAAAGTATTACACTCAATATTTTACTTGAGTTTCTAATTGACCCACTACAAAACGATTGGTGTCTACTCTTAAATGAAATTGACTTGCAAGTTAAAAAATCAGATCATAAGTAGCGAATTAGTGGGTTTGGAAGAGCTCGGACTAAGCCTAGACTTAGCAAGCTATCAACCTCTTGAAGGCTATGGGAGGGCTTTGAGGAGGTTGGGACAACGATGTCCTTATCCTTGTTACTATCACACCCTGAATCCTATAAAAATTGGGAAATGAAACGACCGTCCTTCCACCTAAAAGACGCAACTTGAAACACAAGCCTAATATCAAAATATATATATCCAACCATCTCAACTCAACTCATATCTAAAACACAACTACCAAAAAGTCTTCGCCGATAAAGCTCTCATCTTGATTGTCGTTACCTAAAGAACCTAAAAAGAAGGTAATGAATGGGCGAGCAAGCACAACTCAACAAGTAGTGCATTTCTCTTCTAAGCAAATCAAGAATCGACTTTGCATATTTGCAAAACTATTCTGAAATTCATTTGATTCAAATCCACAATATAGCGTATATACAAGATCAAAAATGAGTTTTATCTTTTCAACAAAGTTTTATACATATTAGATATTAATGGTCCGATCTATTATTCAATCTCATCAATTCACATATCAATGGTCTATTCCATTGATTAATCTCATATCATGCATCAATGGTCTATTTCATTGATTCAATCAAATCACATACTAATGGTCTATACCATTCATGTTATGTTCACCCTAGTAAAATGTTTAAGCTTTTGCAAAATTCTCACAGACGATAAAATTATTGAGCCTAAATTACTAACATTTTAAATTGAGCAAAAGCTAAAGGGACGTATTGAGGAACTGCCAAGATTTCCTTGAACTAGAAATGGCTGGTTAGATGAACCTGGTCTAGTAATGACATTGTTATTCGCATTAACAATCATCGGACTAATTTTGTTCGGTTACTCCTTGAAGACCCTCCTTATGGTGGCCACGATGGTCGAGTTTGGTGCCATGTCCCTCATCTTTTCCCATATCAGATGCCTTGAAAAATCGGCATTCCCAGCTTGATCCTGCTTGTCTGCTGCTTGAGCGGCCGATGATTTGAAGTGCACAATCGTCTCATTGATGTTATACGATGACTGGTTGTTAACAACGGCATTGTTAGAATCTTGTTGATTCCTTGTCTTTGCCATTAGGATTCCTCGAATCAAACTACAATGGTCCCACCGGACAAGACAAAAAGATGTTTCCCTAAAAATAAGTGTTGACCCAAAGAGTGAAAATTCATTCACTAAAAAGTTAATTTTTTGTGGTTTTAGAAATGAGTTAAATGGTGATTTTGGATAGGAACTCCCTCATTTTTACAGTGAAGATCGATAGCAACTTTAAAGCTAAAAGATTGTAAAAAACGGCGACTGAATAGACAATAATTTTAGTACATCAGAAATATGTGTTTTAATGATCCTTCACCATGATTACCCTATGTCGTATGTATAAAAACCACTAATTGCAACCATCTACTAGTAATTATTACTCTAGGTACAACAATATCTTGGCATTCCCAAAAATGAATTGCCAAAGGAAAACTAATGGATTACTAAGCAATCAATTAGCGCAAACTCTTTTAAGACCGTACCGATGGCAACTTTGGGGTTTTAATTTGAGCAATTAGACATGTAGACCGATTTATGATGGACTAGTTAGAAACTCAAGTGAAACATTGGGGAACATTTTGCTTTTACATAGAAGAGATTTCATGAGTGCAGGGACTTGATATCACCAGATATTGATTACACTAAATATATCTAACACAATTTCAGTATATTTTCTTATTTCAAAAATATTTTACAAGTAGTATAAGTCAATTTTAAGCCAAATTTCTTAATATATGAGAGATGATCATGCGAATACATAAGCAAAAGTTGAACACTCAATAATTTAAGTGATAATAAATTGCTTGAGGAGATATAAAAGAACCTTCGTGCACTAAGCAAATCTTCTAGTACATGTTTTGCAAGATGTTAATTAAAGATCAAGCAACTGTGTGACATATGCAATGCCAATCAATTCTTTTTGGGTTTTTCCTAGTTTAACATGAATATGATTTAATTTGAATGTTATGTCTTCATGAGTTCTAAAATAACATGCAATGATGAACTAACATGAAATCCTAAATGAGATCAATGCTATGTTAATTAAATTGAATGCAACCTACTTGCAATTCTAATGACATGGAATATGATCAATTGTAAATTAATCCTGTTAATTGAACTACGTGTGATTAATTATTTATATGTTTTCTTTCCAATTAAAAAAAAAAACTAAACTCTAGGACACCTATGGCAACCTAATTGACATTTATTATAAAGAATAGTGACCTATTGATGCAATGCTAACTCTTTATTTAGGTATTTTCTGCCTATGAAAAATTAAAGTATATGCAACGCATGAGATGATATATTTTGAGATTTTCTTTGAAAGTTAAATTAAGAAACTGCCTAAAGTATATAATAACCTAATTCAAATTAGGGAATAATTTATGTTAAATATTAATTTAAATTAGGTAATTTCCTAATCACTACATTGTTCCTAAGATATGCATTTTTAATTTGTAAAACTTAATGTCATGTAATCTGTCCTAAATGTAATGTTTTGTTTTTGTATTTTTCATAATAGGAATGTTCCCTAAACTAATGACATGCAATATTTAAGCCCACATGATTAAGTATTCACCACATCCAATATAAAAAATAAAGGTAATCGGGGATCTGACCTTAAGCCTTAAAGATCAAGTCATATGCACTGTGTATATAAGATTTGCTATGCTCTAAGCATCATAAATGTAATGCTTCTTTTTGTAATTTATCCCATTATTATTATTCCGAAGGAGAAAATGAAAAGGTACATATGCATAGTGGATATATGATTTGCTACGCAATTAAGCATGCTAATTGTACCATGGCCAATCAAGTCATAACCATGACAATGGCGGCGTGGTTGGATCTGAGGCACCCACACCACCCCCCATTTTTTTATAATGAAGAAACGTATTGCGATCACTACAAAATAAAATTCGGTTATCATTATAATTTTGTTGCTTTGGCCCAATTTCTTCATCTTAATTGCCTAAGGCAACGAACTTTTATCATTGCGATGCATTCATAGCAATGAAAATATTTTTGCAGGATAGATAGACCAACTACAACAACAATTTTGTCCAAACAACTGCCAAAGTTTGCCCTCGTCCCTCTCCCCTCCCCCACAATGGTTGGTATGGTTGATGAGGTCAAGACCACTTCAATAGGCCAAAGGTCTGAACTTAATCAGATTTCAAGATTCTTAGAGTGTTTTGTATTTGAATCAAAGGTTTAAACCTAACCAATTCACAAGACTTGTAAAGTATTTAGTAAGCCTCTAAGATAGGCGAGCCCTATATGGCTGTGCCTTGGATTATGAAAAGACAAAATTTGTTCACATAGGTTTAAGTTATAATGAAATATGATTTTCTAACACTGTATTAAAGTATTCATCATGAGCTTAAATCCTTACGTCTCTTAGAGACTATACGTAAATAAAGCGTAGTCAAATACGGTGTTCAAAGTGATGACGGATTAGTACTGCAATATCTCCTTTGCAAATTGAGAGTAAAACTGACTAGCATGGAAGAAGGCATGTGAATTGAAGAATGTAAAGCCACGCATGCATGATATAAACTTGGGGCCTGGAGTCTGAGGCTTGGAGAAAAAACGACAAAAATAGAGCCTAATCAAATTCATAGTCAAACAATGTGAGACAATACTTGAGCAATTTAACTCATCCATCTCAAGTATTATATCAAATTATATGTGAGGGAGTGGGCAACATAGCTACATCGGATGTACAATGGGATTTTTTTATTTTTTTTGGTAAGGTAAGATTGTTATAAATCGACCAAAGAGCTGTACATCAAAAGGGGGTGAGGACACAGTACCTACAAACACTCTACTGGACGACATGTCACTGGAGTATAAGGGTACCGTGATCACCAAAATAAGAGGAGAAACATACTAGGGATACAGGTACAAAAGACCCAGATCATCCTAAGCTAAGCCGAGAGTGGCTACACTCCAAAAATCCGAGGGTCTATCCCCCAACTACGCTGCATCCTTCTGTTTCTGGGGGTGTCTTCCACCAACTTGAACGTGAGGCCTTTATCTTTAACCGCCTTAAGAAGGTAAAGATTCATGGAAGGAGCATAGAGGTTATGACCACGGAAGAGAATGTCATTTCTGGTCTTCCAAATAATATAGCAAAGAGCACCAAAAGAGAACCGAGCTATCTCTCGGTAGAATCCTTTTCTAGACATATGATTGATAGCCCAAAGGAGATTGTTCGGCCACGAGGAGTTGCTCCAAGGAAGATTACACTTCGCAGCCCAAAAGTTAGCTAGAGAGTTGGATACACAACAATAAAAAAAGATGTGATTAACTGAATCGGGTCTACAATTGCATAGGGCACAGACCGGATTAGGAATCCTACTAAATGACATGAGGAGCACCTGAGTGGGGAGACGGTTTTTGGTAATAAGCCAGAGAAGAAATTGATATCTAGGTGCTAAGGCCTTGTCCCAGATAAACGTGTACCAATGAACCAGGTTTGATCTGCGTTGGACTGTGGCCCAAGCCAAAGCCGTTGAAAATTTTCCTCCAGTGTCCTCCACCCATGTGAAAATATCCTGACCAATTGATAGGTGGGGAATCGGTATCTGCCATAGAAGCAGCTCTTGGAGTACTTGACACCCATCAGGGGAGTATAAATCCTTAGCCTTTGCTTGTACAATGGGATTTGCTTTCTCTACCTGCCAACTTCTACACTTTCGAAGAAAACGGTATCCCCAACAAGGACAATATTAAATACGTCGGAAAAAGTGGCTAATATGCGTTTTTTTTTTTCACTTGATTCAAACTTAAATCAGATATCTAGTTGGACTGTTGATTTGAGTGAACTATGTCCTTTACGACCCTATGACCGGCAACATCTAAACCCAAAATCTTTTCTGTTAGCACTTAATCTTCCATGATGACCAAACTTAAAAAGCTTCGGGTTGCTCATTTCAGGTTTGGCGTAGGAAAAAAGCCCAAAGTGACGGATAAAAGAGATGAATGTGTCGGCATGTAATCAAAATACTACTGACTGAACATTTATAAGCCTAATGGAAAGCTCTTTTCAAAAGCATTGGGCTTCGACTGATCAGCCGAAAGGGGGTCTTTCCAAGCAACCAGAAAGCACACGTAGTAATTGCACTAAGTGCATATGTTTTTTTTCTTTTTGAAACTGAACTAAGTGCATATGTGGAGCCAAAAGGAGGTAGGCGTCACGCGTGTCAAGACCATATTTAATTAGCTTGAGCGTCATTGGGATTTTTTATTTTATTTTTGCTTCGTGCTTGGCTAAACAAATCACAATGCACGACCTCCAAAGTCAAGATAATAACTTTTACTACTTGAGATGATCAAATTGCCCCTATTTCTTTATTGAACTTCAAAAAAAAAAAAAAAAAACTCAAACCCAAGCCCTACTATTTCGCCACCTTTCTCTCTCTCACCACCCCGCTGCCTTCGCAGCACTTTTGTCACGGTATCTCGCCATCTTTCAGATCTTCACTTGCGACCTCAGATATCGTGTCACATGATGCCGACAAGAGTTGGACTCACAACCTGAGATCTGATGTCGTGAGCCTAGTCGCGCGAGAGAGAGAGAAAGAGAGGATGCGCAATGATGGGGGCATAGTGGCAAGGGTGGGGGTGACATGGGGCTCTGATAGATGCAGAGCAAGTTTCCGATGTGTTGCAATGTGGATAATTAACATAAGAGAGATGATCATGCCAATGCACAAGTTAACTTAAGTGATAAATAAATTGTTTGAGAAGATAGAAAAAACCTTCATGTGCTAAGTAAATCTTCAAATAAATGTTATGCAAAATGTTAACTAAAGGCCAAGTAGCCATTTGATGTAGACATGACTTACATATGATTTTCAAATATGATTATGCAATGCCAATCAATTCTTTTGGGGCTTTTCTTATTTAATATGAATATGATTTAATTAAAATGTTATATCTAGATGAGTTCTAAAATAACATGATATCCTAAATGATGTGATTGCTATGTTATTGAATGCAACCTACTTGCAATTCAAATGACATGGAATATGATCAATTATAATCTAATCCTATAAATTAAACTAAGCATGATTAATTATTTATGTGTTTTCTTTTTGATAAGTACAAAAACTCAACTCTAGGACACCTATCATGACCTAATTGACTTTTATTAAAAAGAATAGTGACCAATTGATGCAACACTAACTCTTTATTTTGGTGTTTTCTCTTTATCAAAAATTAAAATATATGTAATGCATGAGATGAGATATCTTTGAGATTTCCTTCGAAAGTTAAAATAGGAAAGTATCTAAGGTATATAATAAGGTAATTTAAATTAGGAAATAATTTATAGTAAATCCTAAGGTAATTACCTAGTCACGACATGATTTCTAAGATATGCAATTTTAATTTAGGAAACATAATGGCATGCCATCTATCCTTTACGTAATGCCTTTTTTTCTTTTCTTTTTGTATTTTTGATAATATGAATGTTATCAAAACTAATGACATGCAATATTTAAGCTAGCGTGATTAATTATTCACCACATCCATTATAGAATATAAAGGTAATCTAGGATCTTGAGGATCTTGATGTAGAATGGGTTGACTGCTCAAACAATGAGATTGGGAGAGTGACTTAGACACTTGGAAACTTAGTCACAAAATCAAGCAAACATTTGAATTCTGTGGTAGCTTGGGAAAATGGGCATAACTTTGTCGATTCAAATCAAAAGAACTTGATTCCAAAGCCAAAAGAACGGAGACTCTTGGATCTACAACTTTTATGTTTTTAGTTTTCTTAGATAAGCACTATAGGCTTGTCGATTTTGAAAGGAAGAGGGAAAAATGGTATTGGATAAAATGAAGAAAAGGATAGAAATTTCAATGGTTGCTTTTCTAGATCTTCAAGGAAGTTGAAATGGCATCAATTCTTTAAGATTGATGGCTGCAACTCCTCAAGTATTTAGGCTTTAAAAGCTCTAACTCTTTAAGTACGGAGTGAAAACTCTTATAGGTTTTCAAGGGACTTGATTTCTTCAATGTTCAAGGGAATTGCACTAAACAAATTTCATTAATCAAATTCATGCCCATCTTACAAAGGCTCAATGACTTTGTATAGAACAAAAAAAAACAAATGAAGAGCAAGAGACTAAAGTCAAGACTTGAAACTATAAGTTACATAGAAACTAGAAACATTTAGAATCGAGGAGCTATTAAAATCCAAATAATATTTCCAATGCTTTTGCTTGTTTCAAAATGCCTTGATGCAAGTTTTGATGCATGGGAAAGGACAAGTTTTTATGACAAAGTCAAAGATGAGGCTCTTGCTGGTGAGGGACTTATCGATGAGAGTGTCGTCAATCTTGAATGTATGCCAACCTTCTTGGTAGAATGAGTTGGTCTTGAATATGGGCTGCATCAGAACTAATCTTAGGTCCTAAAAGACGAAAACCAAATTATATGCCCAACTCGAAAGAGGAAATTTCCTATTTATGATCCTCCTAAAATCATCACCAAACTAAGTCAGAATTTTAATATTCACAATTTAAGCAATTGAATATTGAAAATGAGAATCGTTTTAAGGAAATTACCTAAATGGAGAGCCCAACTTTGAACTGCAACCAGCTAAGGGCTATCCACTGCGGCAACCGACAAGGATATGACAAGTCCAAGAACGGAGAAGGGCAGCAACTTCGAACGAGAGGGCCGGTGATAATGGATAGACAGTGGCAGGGAGTCCGGCATGGGCTAAATCGTCAGGCCACAGTAAGTAATCACGCCGGGGCACCAGGGGGGGTTTAGGAAATAGGTGGCGTAGAGGTCTCCTAAAAATTTTAACACATTTCAAGTTAGAACAAATGCATACTCACCATTTACGTACAATCGCGAATTCGACTCTCTAGCAGTCCCATCAGTCTGATTTTCTCCTTCAAAGACATATTTCAAAATATTATTTCATCATCTCCATTGGAAAAACTCAAGAACAATGACTTACATGCTCTCCATAAAATTTGAGAGTGATCCAACAGTTAATGAATGCGTAGATGTCGATTTCAGGAAACTACGTAATGGAATTTTTCTGGAGGTCGCTGGAGAGAGAGAGCTCGTGTATGCATGTTTTTTTGTGCTCTCTTGTGTCATTTTTCTTTTCTATTGTGTAGTGCCAACCTTTAATTGTGTACCATCTCTGATGGGTTTATATTGTGTTAAGCTTAGTGTTGTCTTGCAAAACCGAGGATCTATTTATTTCCTATTTTAGGTTATGCGATCTATCTTATTAGAGTACACGCTCTTTCTCAATTCCGCCCCTCCCCCCCAAAGTTTGCTTCAATAAATCAATATTTCCTAATTTGAGATACCACGTTTGCTAGGCACATGTATGTTCGGCCACTTTAGAGAAACTTTGGGCTTATCCAAATTTTGTGCTTCCGTAGGCTTAGTAGACAATTCAATTAAGGTTACAGCTTCCAAGGCTATAGGCTACTCAACCGTCGATTGGTACCCTTACCTTCGATCGATACTCTTGTCCCCATGTCCTCCCATGCTTCCAGTACTTAGCCAAATTTAAAGATAGCTAAGTCTCTAAAAGCTTCATCAATGAACTTTGGTGAACACCTTTCAGCTATTTTTCGATGTCGATTCCACATAGTCAACAATGATTCTTCTTCATAGATGTCGATATTCATGTCATATCGATCTATTAATAGCTTGAAGCACTTTCATTGACCAATCTTCCTCAATCGATCACACTCTAGTGCTCATCAATAGTTGTATTGTATGGTTGTCGAGAGCCAATCATTATGGTCATTGATAGATTGGTTTTGTAATTGTCGATAACCATATCATGTAGTGATCGATAACTATGTTGATCATAACAACCAAACTCAATTAACCAACTAAATCCACTGTTTATCAATTTTAAAGAATTTGTTTTTTTTTTGTGTAAAGAGGTAGTCATTAATCACGAACAGTTCTATACCCAATAGAAGAGACTTTGACTAGCAAAGCTTCTCCGCCATATGTAGGTATGAAATCTTATGTTGTTTTGTTCAATATTGCAATGTACACGACAATTTATCTTTAGCATGGTGGGAAATATACAAACAAAACAATGTGCAATCCAATGATTTGTGTTCCAAGAACAAAATGGGCAACAAGTGACTAAACTGGTTATCCAGTACTTTTCGAGTATCCACTTTGACCATTAGAAAGTTGAAAGGTAACCATCCTTAAGCACTATATATAGGATTTCCCAAACTCTAATTCTCCATCAACCCAAGACCTTTTTTGCTATCTTCAAAGGAAATGAAAATGGTGACGGGCGTGTTCAAGATTTGTCTATGTCTAATGTTAATATTGCTTTCATTTCCGAGCTCCTATGCCCATGAAGTTTGATTTTGTAAAACTACTAATAACTGTTTTAAAAGTTGAAACGGTTAGATGAAAACGTGATTTATTATTTAATTACTCTAGTACTCCCTCTTACCTTAATATGATTTTTAGATAAAGACATGATTTATTATTTAATTACTCTAGTAATCCCTTTCACCTTAGTCTGATCTTTTTTACTAGTACTAATAGTGAAAATTTAATTGGGTAATCAAATGGGGCTTAGTTTAAACTCAGAATCTTATGCTCTAATACCATGTTAGATTTTATGGAAACACTACTAACTATTTTAAAAACTTAAGCTATTAGATGAAAACGTGATTTATTATTTAATTACTCTAACCCGAGCTCTCGATATCGTCATTTGAGGGAAGACAATTAGTATGGTGGTTAGCGCATTACATGAGGACTATGGAAAGGGAAATAACAGGCAAGGAAGCCATTAAGAGCTTACGAGGGCAAGTCCCAGAGGTCCTAATCCACAACATCACCGAAGTAATGGGTAGTGGATCGAATGAACAAGACGATTGCCCCCATCTATTTGCGAATGGCGTCCTAGGGAGCATAAGACAATGCTCTTGTTTCTTTATTGTCTCTCCAAATATTACTTTGTCATTTTCCAATGTAATCCCATAGTTGGGTTTTCACGTTGAGTTGTTCATGGAGTTTGTAGGAATGGCAAGGAAGAGTACTGCATTTAATGTGTTTATCATAAGTGGACTTATAGCAGTACAACATTAACTAGATGCCGTTGACTAATCTTTGAGCTTTTGAATCTTGAGAACTTGGAGCAGATCTAAGGTAGTGGACCCAAAAGAGCTCTGGAATTATAAAATTTGAACCTGCGCAAGTGTTTTTGTTTAACGGTGTAATTGTCCGAATATAAAACCAGGACCACGAGATGTAAATTTGAAGTCCACCGGATGAAAACATCACCATGCTTTTCACACTGCGACGAGTCCTCACCAAATTGCGTATTGGATTGTTGATGTATCAAGACCGCACCATCTGTTTTTTCTTTGTTTTGTTAAGTCAGTTTGTTGATGTCCTGTTTTCTAGGAGTTAGTTTATTGTTATTTTACTTGGTCAATCCTATTTTGTAGGAGCAGTTAGCTGCACTTTTTTTGCTGTTCTGTTAGTTTGTTGCTGGTTTTGTGGACCAAGCAAGCTGTTAGTGGGCAACGTGGGTTTATGGTTAAGTTTTAGTATGTATTTAAGCATTTCTCAGTTTTCTGAGTAAAAAACGCAGTTCTTGCTGTCAACTTTTGCTGTCAACTCCTTCTCTGTTCTTTAGAAAACAACACTAGTATCAGAGCCTTCTTGATCTTAAGGGGCTGTGAGTGACTTGTGAGATTGATTGAGAGGTGTGTCTGCATCCATAGAAGCTAAAAGCAAGATGGAGGCAGGATCGAGTGGTTTTTCAGCAATAGCTCCACCAACGTTTGATGGAGAAAATTATCAAGCTTGGGCAGTGAGAATGCGAGCCTATCTAGAAGGTTGTGATTTTTGGGAAGCTGTGGAACAAGATTATGAAGTTCCTCCCCTTCCTGACAATCCAACCATCAATCAAATCAAGTTTCACAAGAAGAAGACAACGAGGAAAGCAAAGGTAAAGTCTTGTTTATATGATGCTGTCTCACCTGCCATTTTCAGCAGAATGATGGCTTGTGAATCAGCCAAAGATATCTGGGACTTCCTCAAAGCTGAGTATCAAGGAGATGAGAGGATCAGAAGCATGAAGGGGCTAAATCGATCACGAGAATTCGAGAGACTACATATGAAGGAGTCTGAGACAATTAAAGAGTATTCTGATAAATTGGTAAGCATTGCAAATCAGGCAAGAGCTTTAGGCATTGACCTCTCTGATAATAGGCTAGTGCAGAAGATTCTTGTCTCCTTGCCCGAAAGGTTTGAGGCAACCATTGCCTCTTTGGAGAATACCAAGGATTTGTCTCAAATTAAGTTGGCAGAATTGTTAAGTGCTTTGCAAGCACAAGAGCAGAGGAGGTTAATGGGGCTGGAAGGAAGTACGGAAGGAGCTTTGCAGGCCAAAGAATAGCAGAATGTAGGAGGAAGAGTCAACAAGTGGAAAGGGAAGAAAGACAATGGCTGTGGTGGTTCAGAAGCTGCTGCAAGAGAGAACAATGCGGGCTACTCCAAGAACAATTGGGGAAGATATTCCTCATATCAACACTGTGGAAAAAAGAATCATCCACACTTTAGGTGTTGGAAGAGGCTAGATGTAAAGTGCAGAAAGTGTCATAAGCTTGGACACATTGAGAAGTTCTGCAAAGAGAAAAGAAATCAACAGCAAGGTGAGGTACATGCTGCAATCCAGCAAGAGGTAGATCAACTGTTTGTTGCCTCTTGTTTCTCCTCTAGTACTCCATGTGACAGTTGGCTTGTTGATAGTGGTTGCACAAACCACATGACAAGTGATGAAAAGCTATTTATAGACCTTGACAAGTCATTAAAATCAAGAGTGAGGATTGGGAATGCGGAGTACTTAGAAGTGAAAGGTAAAGGGACTGTAGCAATGGAGAGTTGTGCTGGAACAAAGCTAGTTTCTGATGTGATGTATGTGCCTGAGATTGATCAGAATTTGCTGAGCGTGGGGCAGTTGGTAGAAAAGGGATTTAAGGTGATATTTGAAGAGGAGAAGTGTTTGATTTTTTACTCGAGTGGTCAAGAGCTATTCAAGATAAAGATGCAACAAAAGAGTTTTTCTTTGAATCCTCTTGAGAAGGAGCAAATGGCATTCAAGTGTCGGGCCAATAATTCTGAAATATGGCACAAGAGGTTGGGACACTTTCATCACAAAGGCGTGATGTTCATGCAGAGGAATGAAATGGCAACTGGGTTACCAAGCCTGGAGGAGCAGATCACAAGATGCAAAGCTTGTTTGCTGGGCAAGCAGACAAGACTTCCCTTCAAGGAATCCACTTGGAGAGCTACAGAGAAGTTGTAGCTGATTCATTCAGATCTTTGTGGTCCACAAGTGACTCATTCACTAAATGGCAGTAGGTATTTCATCATTTTCATCGATGATTATACTAGAATGTGCTGGATTTATTTCATGAAGCAAAAGTCAAAAGTTGCTGAGGTATTTCTGAAGTTTAAGAGATGGGTTGAAAACCAAAGTGGCTGCAAGATTCGGGTCATCAGATCTGATAACGGAACAGAATACACTTCACAGAGGTTTAACTCTTTCTTTGAAGAGGCTGGAATTGAGCATCAGCTTACTGCTCCTTACTCTCCATAGCAAAATGGAGTTAATGAGAGGAAAAATAGAACAATTATGGAGATGACTAGGTGTTTGCTGCATGAGAAGAATCTACCAAAAGAGTTTTGGGCGAAAGCGAAACACATCGGTTTTTCTCTCTTGAATAGACTACCTACAAGGGCATTGGAGAAGAAGACACCCTTTGAAGCTTGGTTTGATGTCAAACCAATTCTAAGAAATTTGAAGGTGTTTGGTTGTTTGTGTTTTTCTCACATTCCACAGGTCAAGAGAGACAAGCTGGGAGAGAAAGCTGAACCTGGGATTTTTGTTGGCTATAGTTTAGTGTCAAAAGCTTATAGGATCTATCAACCACAGACAGGGAATGTGATCACTAGTAGGGATGTTCAATTCCTGGAAGATGAGAAATGGGACTGGACAAATGAGCCACAAGGCAAGCATAAGGAGGTCTCACTGGAACTTGATGAGCTGGTGGATGATGTTCCAATTAGAGGTACCCAATCTCTGACTGATATATATCATAAGTGCAGTGTGGCTGTTTTGGAACCTGCAAGTTATGAGGAAGCTAAAAGTGATCAAAGGTGGATGAATGCAATGAAGGAAGAGTTGGCTATAATAGAAAAGAACCAAACGTGGGAGCTAGTGGAGAGGCCTAAAGACAGGAAGGTGATTGGAGTAAAATGGGTTTTAGGACCAAATTTAATCTTGATGGCTCAGTGAATAAGCATAAGGCCAGGTTGGTGGTGAAGGGATATGCACAGGTTTGGGGAGTTGATTTCTCGAAACCTTTGCTCCCGTGGCAAGACTAGATACAATT
This sequence comes from Angophora floribunda, assembly GCA_014182895.1. Lineage (NCBI taxonomy): Eukaryota > Viridiplantae > Streptophyta > Magnoliopsida > Myrtales > Myrtaceae > Angophora > Angophora floribunda. The sequence goes on along the minus strand of CM024709.1, from coordinate 31,731,667 downwards.
AGAATGATTCTGGCTTTGGCAGCTCAACAAGGATGGAAGGTATATCAGTTAGATGTGAAATCTGCATTTTTGAATAGAGTGTTGCAAGATGAGATTTATGTTGAGCAACCAGAAGGCTTTGTTACACTAGGCTAGGAGGAGAAAGTTTATTTGTTGAGAAAGGCTCTCTATGGCTTGAGGCAAGCTCCCAGAGCATGGTATAGTAAGATGGATGAACACTTGCTAGGCCTAGGTTTCAAGAAAAGCCTCAGTGAATCCACTCTATATGTCAAGAAGTTAGTATCTAACTTAGTGGTGGTGTCTCTTTATGTGGATGATATGCTAGTGACAGGGAGTAATGGTGCTCAGATTACTGCATTTAAGCAAGAGATGATGAAGATGTTTGAAATGACCGATCTTGGTGAGATGTCATATTTTTTAGGAATGGAGGTTAAGCAAAATCAGAATGAAGTTTTCATCTGTCAAAAGAAGTACTTGAAGGAGATCCTAAAGAGATTCAACATGGAGGAGTGCAAGAGTATGAGTACTCCAATGGGTCAAAAGGAAAAGCTTCAAAAGAAGGATGGATCAAAACCTACAGATGAAAGAGTTTATAGAAGTTTGATTGGCTGTCTTATGTATCTCACTGCAACTAGGCCAGACATCATGTTTCCTGTAAGTGTCTTGTCTAGATTTCTCAATTGTGCAAGTGAGTTGCATATGGTAGCTGCAAAGAGGGTATTGAGGTACTTGAAAGGTACTCTTTCATATGGGATTAAGTTTTGCAGAGTTCAGGAGTTTAAGTTGCAAGGGTATTCTGACAGTGACTGGGCAGGATCGGTAGATGATATGAGGAGCACTTCAGGTTATTGCTTTACATTTGGGTCGGCATGTTTTTCCTGGTGTTCAAAGAAGCAGGAAATAGTGGCTCAATCAACTGCAGAAGTTGAGATCAATGCAGCCACTGCAGTTGTGAATCAAGCATTATGGTTGAAGAAGCTAATGGATGATCTGAATATGCAACAAGAAGAAAACATAGAAGTATTTGTGGATAATCAAGCTACTCTGACCATTTCAGAGAATCTAGTATTTCATGGAAGAACAAAGCATTTTAAGATCAGGTATTACTTCTTAAGAGAAGTGCAAAAGGCTGGAGATGTGAAACTAATGTACTGCAGTTTAGAAAACCAGATTGCGAGATATATTCACGAAGTCATTTCATGTTGGTCGATTTGAACTTCGAGGGCAAAGCTAGGAGTGTGCAGTACTTGATCCAGGAGGAGAGTGTTGATGTATCAAGACCGCACCATCTGTTTTTTCTTTGTTTTGTTAAGTCAGTTTGTTGATGTCCTGTTTTCTAGGAGTTAGTTTATTGTAGTTTTACTTGGTCAATCCTATTTTGTAGGAGCAGTTAGCTGCACTTTTTTTGCTGTTATGTTAGTTTGTTGCTGGTTTTGTGGACCAAGCAAGCTGTTAGTGGGCAACGTGGGTTTATGGTTAAGTTTTAGTATGTATTTAAGCATTTTTCAGTTTTCTGAATAAAAAACGCAGTTCTTGCTATCAACTTTTGCTGTCAACTCCTTCTCTGTTCTTTAGAAAACAACATGGATAAATAAAATCAAATAAAAAACACAACCAGACCTCTAGCATAGATTAGGCTCAAATGAGAAAAAATCAAAAAGAGATCATCCAATATGTTAAAGGTCCTATTTCACATAACTGTCGACACATTATCTTTTGCAATTATACTTTAAATGCGTTAATCTACTCTATATGTCTGGTCTGAAACAGGGTCCTTATAAAGTATCATTGGTTGTCAATATTTTTCGAGATCATACAAGTAGGGGTGAGCATCAGTCTTGAGTCAATCTAGAAGCTTAATCAAACCTGCTAGCTTTGGGTGGTTCTAGTAGGAACTGGTCAGGTTCCCAATTCCTTGTGTGAAACAGGACCAATCAAACAAGACCAATGGAACCTACTTGGTTCTGTTTTTCTTTTTTTCCTAGTTTGCATTGTACTTCATTTTCTATGCATGATTTACGGCGCTGGTGGCTTTTACTGCTGCATGTTGTTCAACTTCTGCAAAACTGGGAGGAGTACACATATGTTAGTTTATTCCTCTGTAACTTGCAGAAGGACTGGCTAGTTTTTTATGTGCTTGAGTATTGTCAGGATTTCTTTTGTGAAAATAATGTGAGTGGCTCTTGCTTGATTCCAATTTCTTTATTGCATGTGTCACCAGTACCTTTCCTGTTTATGTAGACATTGTTTTATCCTTGTCGGTGATGATCTTGATGCTTGCACTTTTTAGATCAATGACCTCCATGAATTCCCTATGCTACTTTATCTTGACCCCAAGGATAGATGATGCTTAAATTGTCAAAATAGTTCTTTTGAATAGAAAAAACCAAAAAAAAAAAAAAAAAAAGAATTGCGACTCCTAGGGTCAATGGGTTGATTCCCAATTCTACAAACTAAGACTCGACCTTGTTTTGTCAGATTTCAAGTTCTTGGGCGGAAATCAACCCACCCTAAAATTGATCCCCCAGCAACAATCCCAAAATATTAAAAGAGAAAAAGCGAAACTAGAACATTGCCCTCACTACTCGACCTTTGTTGGCAGACATAGACCCTTGCCTAAGCATCACAAGGATCAGAGAGATAACAACCTTTGCTAGCCACTAGCTAGGGCCAAACACCCTTGCATGGTGATGGTGCCACCACTTGCCACCACTGCACAAGCATAGGTCAAGCCTCACATCCAACCCTCACTACATCGATGGGAGGGTCAACCAACCCGATGGAGTGGTGGCGACTATGTGAGGGCTTGCCAATCCTCACCCATCTAGGCGAGATGTAGGCAAGGGTTGTAGGCCCTCATCTATTCCTCACGAGGACAGCCACTTCATTCTAGTTAATCTATGGGTGCTATTTTTTTCCCTTCTTTTATCTTTCTATCTTTGGTTATTTTCCTTGATATGGATGTTATCAATCAACAATACATCTATTCAAAATATTTTTAGAAACTTACATTAGTTTTTTGGCCACTCAAATTGAATAGATTTAAAGGAAGTATTTGATTGTATTTTTGACTAAAGTGATAGACATGACAATGGCGACGTGGTTGGATCTGAAGTACCCACACCATCCTCCATTTTCAAAAGTAAATAAGCGTATTGCAATCAAAACACAAAAACAAAAACAAAAAAAACAAAAAACCTAAGGCTTTCATGATAATTTTGTAGCCGTGGCCCAGTTTCTTCATCTTAATTGCCTATCAAGATCAAGTTTTATCATTGCGATACATTTGTCGTGATGAAAAATATTTTGATACGATAGATGAACCAACTACAACAATGATTTCATCCAAACAACTACACAATTTTGTCCTTGTCCCTCTCCTCACCCCTACAATGGTTGGCACGGTTGATGGGGTTCAAGACCACTTGAATAGGGCAAAGGTCTGAACTTAATCAGATAACAAGGTTTTTAGAGTGCTTTGTGTCTAAATCAAAGGTTTAAACCTAACCGATCCATGAGACTTGTAAAGTATTTAGTAAGCCTTCAAGATAGTGGAGACCTCTATGGTTGTGCCCTAGATTATGAAAAGAAAAAGTTTGTTCACAAGGTTTAAGTTTTAATGACTTATGGTTTTCTAACATTGTATCAAAGCATTGATCATAAACTTAAATCCTTACATCTATTAGAGACTATATGTATCTAAAGCATAGTCAAATTCGGTGTTCAAGTGATGACAGATTAGTACTGCAACATCTCCTTATTTGAAAATTGACACTAAAACCAACTACATGGAAGAAGGCATTTGAATCGAAGAACACAGAGCCACGCATGTAAGATATAAACTTGGGGCATGGACTCCAAGGGTTGGATTTTATACCACATTAATAAGTCCAACCCAAATATATAAGTTATTAGGTGGAAGACACCACAAGAATTAAGCCTGATCAAATCCATTAGTCAAGTAATGTGAGATAATACTTCAGAGATTTAATTCAATCATATCAAGTATTATATCAAATTATATGTGAGAGAGAGCCTTACATAGATACATTGGATATATAGTGGGATTTGCTCTTTCTCTACCTAGATTCAGTGACAACTTTTATACTGTCAAAGAAAACGATATCTCCCTGACAAGAACAATATTGAATACGTTGGAAAAGGCAGCTAATATGCATTCTTATTTAACTTGGTTCGAAACTATAAACCAGCTATCTAGGTGGCCTGTTGAATTGAGTGAACTGTGTCGTTTACTATCCTTTGACCGGCAACATCAAACACAAAATCTTTTGTTAGCACTAATCTTCCACGATGCCCAAACTTAAGAAGCTTCGGGTAGCTCATTTCTTGTTTGGCGTAGGAAAAAAGCCCAAACTGACGGATGAAAGAGATGAACGTGTCGGCATGTAATCAAAATACTACTGATTGAAAGCTCTTTCCAAAAGCATTGGCTTCGACAGATCAGCCGAAAGAGGAGGGGGGTCCTTTTGGGCAACCAAGAAGCACACGTAGCAATTGCACTGAGTGCATTTGTTTTTTTCCTGCTGAAACTGAACTAAGTGCATATGTCGAGCCAAAAGAATGTGGGCGATATGCGTGTCAAGACCATATTTCTTTTTCAAAAATAAACAAAACTAAATTAGCTTGAGCGTAATTTGGGGAATTTTTGTTTTCTGCGTGCTTAGCTAAATAAATCACAATGCACGACCTCCAAAGTCACAATAATAATTTTTACTATTTGAGATGATCAAATTGCCCCCATTTCTTTATTGAACTTCATAAAAAATAAAAACTCAAACACAAGCCCTAGTATTTTCCATCTCTCTCTCTCTCACCACCCCTCCGCCACACCATTGCTATGGCAACACTTGTGTTGCCGTATCTCGCCATTTTTCGGATAGTGACTCATGACCTCAGATATTGTGTCACCTGATGCCGACAAGAGTAAGACTCATACGACCTAAGATCTGATCCCCCACGCGCGCGCGAGAGAGAGAGGATGCACAATGATGGGGCATAGTAGCAAAAGGGCGAGGGTGACATCGTGCTCAGATAGATGCGGAGCAGCGCTTCGATGTGTTGGACATGGTTCACTACCCATCGATAGGTAGATGCAATTGTAAGCCTAAACAATAAAAATAAGAGAGATGATCATGCAAGCGTGCAAGTACCGATGTAACTTAAGCGGTAAATAAATTGCTTGAAGAGATAGAAAACCTTCATGCAATAAGTAAATTTTCAGACAAATATTATGCGAGCTGTTAACTAAGACCAAGCAAACCATTTGATGTATAAATGACTTAGGTATGATTTCCAAATATAATTATGAAATGGCAATCAATTCATTTTGGGTTTTTCTTGTTTAACATGAATATGATTAAATTTAAGTGTTTTGTTTATATGAGTTGTAAACTAACATATACGACAATGTATATTTACATTGGTGGGAAATATACAAACAAAGCAATGTCCAATCCAATGATTTTAGTTCCAAGAACAAAATGGACAACAAGTGACTAAACTGGTTATCCACTACTTTTCGAGGATCTACTGTGACCATTTGAAAATTGAAAAGGTAGCCATCCTCAAGCACTATATATAGGATGTCCCAACTCTAATTCTCCATCAACCCAGACCTTTTTTGCTATCTCCTAAGGAAATAAAAAGGGGATGGGCGTGTTCAAGATTTGTCTGTTCCTAATGCTGATATCGCTTTCGCTTCCGAGCTCCCATGCACGTGCTCCCCAAGTTGTGATTCGAGCGAAGACACTTGGTAAGGTGGTTCAAGCATTACGTGAAGATTATGGAAAAGGAGATAACAAGCAAGGAAGCTTTTACGAGCTTTTGAGGGCGAGTCCCAGAGGTCCTGATCCGCAACATCATTGACGTAATGAGTAGGGGTCGATCGAACAAGACGATTACCACCTCCTTCTATTTGCGAATGGCATCCAAGGGAGCCTGAGACAATGCTCTTTTTTCTTTATTGTCTCTCTGAATTTTACTATATCCTTTTCTAATGTAATATCATGGTCGGGTTTTCAAGTTGAGTTGTTCATGGAGTTTGTGGGAATGGCAAGGAAGAGTACTGCATTTAATGTGTTTATTATAAGCGGACTTATAGCAGTAAATCATTGACTAGATGCCATCGACTAATCTTTGAGCTCTTGAATCTTGAGAACTTGGAGAAGATCTAAGGTAGTGGAGCCAAAAGAGCTATGGAGTTATAAAATTTGAACCTGCGCAAGTATTTTTGTTTAAGGGTGTCATCGTCCGAATATAAAACCAGGAACACAAGATGTAAATTTGAAGTCCACAAGATGAAAACATCACTATGCTTTTCACACTGCGACGAGTCCTCACCAAATTGCGCATTGGTAAAAAAAAAAATTAAAAAAAAAAAAAACACACACACACACAACCAGACCTCTAGCATAGATTAGGGATAAATGATAAAAAATCAAAAAGAGATGACCCAATATGTTAAAGGGCCTTTTCCACGTAAATGTCAACGTATTATCTTCTGCAATTATACTTTAGATGCGTTAATCTACTCTGGATGCCTGGTCAGAAAAGAGGTTCATTATGAAGTATCATTGCCTGTCAATGTTTTTCGAGATAACATCGATAAGGGTGTGCACTGGTTCTAGATCAATTTGAAAGTCAAACCAAACCGGCCAATTTTGGGTGGTTCCAATAGAGACCAGTCCAGTTTCTAATTCCACCAAGTTAGAATCAACAATAACTGGTCCGGTTCCTAGTTCCCTGTGCAAATCCGTGTTAACATAGTTTGTTATCATAAAAGATGTATCTCTTGCTTAAGAGAACACATGACTCTTGATTATAAAAAGAGATGACTCTTAGTCCTAAAAAGAGGTTATCGATGGTTATGAAAGGAAGTTATTCTTGACATAAAGAGTGGTGATGATTAAGGATAAGATACCTATTCCCAAGAGATATGTTGATTGGTTATCTACATATAAGGACCCAATCATATGTTATTTATTATAATCACAATTGTTCATAACCAATTTTTCTTCAGAACTCTCTCTTATTCTCTTTTCATAAATGCAACTTTAATACATTCAAGATGAAATTCTAAGAGAGAAATTGAATAATTGCATAACTCATTTCTCTACAGCTTTGGTATATATTCTAAAGGTATATTTGTCTAAACTCGACAACAACAATAGTGGAAGCAAATATACTTTAAGGACAGTGATCGTCATCACACATCAAAGCATCAAGGATATATTACTACTTATATATCTTCATCAGCAACCAAATTTTGCCGACAAATCGGACCAATGGAACCTACTCAGTTCTGTTTTTCATTTTTAGTTTGCATTGTACTTCATTTTCTATGTACGATTTTTGGCGCTGGTGGACTTTCAGTGCTGCAAGTTGTTCAATTCCTGCAAAGGTAGGAGGGGTACACCTGTATAAGTTGATTCCTACGTAACTTGCAGAAGGACTGGCTAGTTTTTTATGTGCTTGAGTATTGTCTGGATTTCTTTTGGCAAAATAATGTTACTGGCTCTTGCTTGATTCCAATTTCTTAATTGTATGTGTCACCAGTGCCTTTCCAATTCAGGTAGATATTGTTTTATCTTTGTCAATGAGGATCTTCACGCTTGAACCATTTAGATCAATGATCCCCATGAGTTCCCTATGCAACTTTATCTTCACTGCAAGGATAGATGATGCTTAAATCGTCAAAATAGTTCTTTTGAGTAGAAGAAACCTTAAAAGAAAAAAAAATTGCCGGTCCCAAGGTCAACGGGGTCAATTTCCAGTGCTACAAATGGGGAATCAAACTTGTTTTGTCCAATTCAAGTTCCAAGACGGAAACCGACCCACCCAAGATTCAATCACCCTGAGCAATAGTCCCAAAAGATTAAAAGAGAAAAAGTGAAACTAGAACATTGCCCTTGCTACTCAACCTTCACTAGCAGACGTTGACCCTTGCCTAAGCATCACAAGGATTGGCGAGACAACAACCTTTGCTAGCCACTGGCAAGGACCAATCACCCATGCATGGTGTTGCTGGCACCACTTGCCGCCACCGTACAATAGGTCAAGCCTCAACTCCAACCCTTGCCACCTCGATGCGAGGGTCGACCCACCCTTGTGGAGTGGTCGCCAAACCATTGCATAAGGGCTTGCAAATCCTCCCCGGATCTAACCGAGATCTAGGCAAGAGTTGCAGGTCCGCACCTACTCCTCACAAGGGCCGCTACTTCATTCCAATTAATTAATGGGTGCTATATCTTTTCTTTTTTGTCCTTCTTTATCTTTCTATCTTTGGTCATTTTCCTTGATGTGGACATTGTCAATCAGCAATACATCTATTAAAATATTTTTAAAAACTCACATTAATTTTTTTAGTCACTCAAATTGAACAAATTCAAAGGAAGGTACTTGATTGTACTTTTAGGCTGAAGTGATAGACACGACAATGGCGGCTTCGTTGGATATGAGGTACCCACACCATCTCCCATTTTTAATAGTGAATAAACATATTGCAATCACCATAAAAATAAAAAATAAAATAGAACCTAGCCTATCATGGTAATTTTGTAGCTTAGGCCTACTTTCTTCACCTTAATTGCCTATCGCGAGCAAGTTTTGTCATCGTGATACATTTATTGCAATGAAAAGTATTTTGATACAATAGATGAACCAGCTACAACAATAATTTCATCCAAACAACTGCAAAATTTTGTCCTTGTCATTCTCCCCTCCCCCAATAATGGTTGGCATGGCTTATGGGATCAAGACCACTTGAATAGGTCAAATGTCTGAACTTAATCAGATTATAGGGTTTGTTAGAGTGTTTTGTGTCAAAATCAAAGGTTTAAATCTAATCAATTCATGAGACTTGTAAAGTATTTTAGTAAGCCTTCAAGATAGTCAAGACCTCTATGGTTGTGCCTTGGATTATGGAAAAAACAAAACTTGTTCACATAGGTTTAAGTTTTAATGACATATGGTTTTCTAACATTGTATTAAAGTATTCATCATGAGCTTAAATCCTTACATCTATTAGGGACCATATGTAAATAAAGCTTAGTCAAATCCAGTGTTCAAGTGACGGATTAGTACTGCAACATCTCCTTATTTGCAAATTGACATTGAAACTGCCTAACATGGAAGAAGGCATGTGAATCGAAAAACGTAGAGTTGCACATGCAGGATATAAACTTGGGGCATGGACTCCAAGGCTTGATTCTAACACCACATTAACAAGTCTAACCCAAATACATAAGTTATTAAGTCATTAGGTGGAGAGAAATCATAAGAACAAAGCCTAATCAAATCCACTAGCCAAGTAACGTGAGATAATATTTCAGCAATTTAACTCAATCGTCCCAAGTATCATATTAAATTATACATGAGGGAGAGGATACATAGGGACATTGAAGATACCGTGGGATTTGCTTTTTCTCCACCCGGATTCAGTGACAACTTTACACTTTCAAAGAAAACGGTATCTCCGACAAGGAAAGTATTAAATACGTTGGAAAAGGTGGCTAATCTGCGTTCTTATTTAACTCGGTTAAAATTTTTTAATTGCTATCTAGTTGGCCTGTTGAATTAAATGAACTGCGTCATTTACAACCCTTTTACCGGCAACATCTAATCCAAAATCTTTTTTTGTTAGCACCAATCTTCCATGGTGACCAAACTTAAGAAGCTTTGGATCGCTCATTTCTGGTTTGATGATGGAAAAAGCACAAAGTGACTGATAAAAGAGATGAATGGGTCGGCATGTAATCAAAATACTACTGATTGAACATTTATAAGCCAAAAAATAAAGCTCTTTCCAAAAGCATTGGGCTTCGGTAGATCAGCAAGTGTCCATTTGAGCGACCAGACAGACAGCACACGTAGTAATTGCACAAGTGCATGTGTCGAGCCAAAAATAAAAAAAGGTGCGTAGTACGCGTGTCAATAAAAAATTTTGTTTCAAGTAAAAAAGAAAATGCCTATTTTATCCTCATTGTAACTTCTCTAACTTTAATTTAACAAAATATCAAAAAATCAACTTCTTCTTTTTTTAGGTCGAAAATAAAAATCAACTCTTGGTTAACTCCAAGAATAGGAGGATGCAGCATAGTTGGGGGATTGACCCATGTATTTTTGTTGTGGAGCTGCACTTGGCCTAGCTTAGGACTGTTTGGGTCCTTCTTGTTGCTTATCCTAGCTTGTCTTTGTTTGTATTGGTGAATGTGGTACCCTTTCACTCCAGTGACATGTTGTCCAGTTGAGTGCCTATTGGTGCTGTGATTCACCTTATTGTACAGTTATCCTGGTTGAAAGTCTATAATACTTACCTTATCACACACACACAAAATCAACTCTTGGCGAGAGATTATCGTTGCTCGGGTTAAATACCATATTTCTAGTGAAATAGCAGGTGGCTCAAGTCAACTTTTTTTCTTTTTTCCTTGGAACTCAAGCGAACTTGTCAGTTTTCTTTTTGGAGAGATACGTTGTTCATCGTATCTTGTGTCATTAACAATTTAACCGAGTGCCCTCAAAATTGGTAAATAAATCTCCTTGTGATTTTGTGGACAGGAAGAATATCTCAACTAAATCAATTGTGACCTTCAGGGTCGGCAACGTATGCTTGCCATTCCTTGCGTAAATATGAAAAATTAGATTTGCAGGGAAAAAATGTGTTTTTATAAGGTATTTTGAACCTTTGGATGAATACTCTTCATAGGTGAACACATTGATGTGAAATTATGCAAGATAAAATTAAGGGATCCCACATTTAGAAATGAATTTCTTTGTAAGGGTGAAATGAATCAATGCTTTATTTCACATCAATTAAATTATATGGACAATGTGAATGCTCCCAATCACAAAAATGATTCATGTACTTAGTGGGAGCATTATCTTAGAAAAAGGATACCACAAATGCCAAATTTTTGTTTTTTATACCATGACTTTTCAATCAATTATTAGCACCCATTTTTAGGGGATAGAACCATTCACTATATTATATTGAATCCCTCGTACCATTAACCACAATATTTTAACCTAGGTGGGTCTTGCAGCCAACCTCCCTTCAGCCTTTGCACCCAAGGACCAATCTCCGCCCTTCCTTGTCTCTAGGTGCCTAGATATCCACCATGAGCCTTTCCTCATTTGAATCTTTCCTTTCACTTTAAGGCTATGTCATTATCTGATGCTACCAATGGAAGGATCTTATCAATACTAATAATTGATTGAAAAGTTATGCTACCAAAAACAAAAGTTATGGCACTAAAAATTAATTGAAAAGTTATGGCACTAAAATGAGTATCATATAAAAGTTCTGACACTTGCGGTGCCTTTATCCTTTTTATTGTCGCAACTCCAAATCATATAGGAATAGGAGAATGACATAGCCATCCTTTCACTCAAAGGACACAATCTCAAATGCAAATATGGTATCAAAATATACATATATCCAACTATCTCAACTCAGCTCATATCCAAAACACAACTACCAAAAGGTCTTTGCCAATAACACTCTCGTCCTGATTGTCACTACCTAAAGAATCTTAAAAGATTGTAATGAATAGGTGTGCAACCACAACTCAACACATAGTGTATTTCACTCCTAAGCAAATTAAGCACTGACTATGCATATTTGCGAAACCATACTAAAATTCATTTAATTAAAATCCACAATATAGCATATGTATGAGATCAAAAACAAGTTTTATCTTTCCATGAAAGTTTTATACATATCAGAAATATTCATTTCATTGGTATTATCAAAGAAAATATCAATGATCCAGTCCATTAATCAATCTCATCAATTCACATATCAATAGTTTATTCCATTGACTAAATTCATACCATGTATCAATAATCTATTCCATTGATCCATCTCATGAAATCACTTATTAATGGTCTATTCTATTCGTAATATGTTGACCCTAGCTAAATGTTTAAGCCTTTGCAAAATTCTCATAGGAAATAATATTATTAAGCCTAAATTAGTAACATTTTTAAATTGAACAAAAGCTAAACGGACATACTTGGGAATTGCTAGATTTCCTTGAACTAGAAATGGTGGGTTAGATGACCCTAGTCTAGAAATGACATTATTAATTGCATTAACAACCATCAGCCTAATCACATCGGTAATGTGCCTTACCATGCGGTTGGCTATGTGGTTTTGTTACTCCTTGAAGAGCGTCCTTGTGGTGGCCATCATGGTCGAGTTCGGTGCCATTTCCCTCATCAATTCCTAAGTTAGATGCCTTGAAAAATCAGATTCCTAGCTTGATTCTACTTGACCACTGCTTAAGCGACCAACAATTCAGAACACACAAACTTATCATTACCATTATACAGTGAATGGTTGTTACCAGCGGTATTGTAAGAATCTTCTTGATTCCTTGTATTTGCCATTATAATTCCTCAAATTGAACCACATTTGTCCCTCTAAGCATGACAAAAAGGATGTTTCCCCAAAAATAAGTGTTGACCCAAATAGTGAAAAATCATTCACTAAAAAGTTAATTTTTAGTTTTTTTATCAAATGCATTAAATGGTGATTTTGGATAGGAACTCCCTCAATGTTGCAACAAAGATTGATAGCAAATTTAAAGATAAAAGTCTATAAATGGCGCCACCTGAAGAGACAATAATGATAGTACATTGGAAGTATGTGTTTTATGATCCTCCTCGTGATTACACACCACCATATATATATAAACCACTAATTACAACCATCTACTAGTAGTTATTACTCTAAGTACAATAATGTCGCAACCTTCCCAAAGATGAACCACCAAGGGAAAGCTAATGGATTACAAAGCAATTATTTAGCACAAACTCTCCCAATTCTCATACTAGTCGCAACTTTGGGGTCTTAATTTAATCAATCAAATAGACAAACCAGACTTGTAGTCACAGTAATCTATTATGAATCGATTAGAAACTCAAGTAAAATGTGGGAGATTGTTTTATTTCTATGAAACTTGAGATTTTATGAATACCGTTGTATTCATGACTTAGATATGATTTCGAAATATGATTGGCGTTGCCAATCAAGTCTTTTCAGGTTTTTCTAGTTTAAAATGAATATGATTTAATTTGAATGTTAATGTCTATATGAGTTCTAAATTAACATGCAATGATTAACTAACATGAAATCCTAAATGACACAAATCCTATGTTAATTAAAATTGAATGCAACCTACATGCAATTCTATCGACATGGAATATGACCAATTATAGATTAATCCTATTAATTCAATTACGCATGATTAATTATTTAGGTGTTTTCTTTTTAATAAATAAATAAATAACTCTAGGACACCTATTGTGACCTAATTAATTTTTATTAAAAAGAATAGTGATCTATTGATGCAACGCTAATTCTTTATTTCGGTGTTTTATGTTTATGAAAAATTAAACTATAAGCAATGCATGGGATGAGATATCCTTGAGATTTCTATGAAAGTTAAATTAGGAAACTACATAAGTGTGTAATAACCTTATTTAAATTAGGAAAAACTACTTAAAGTACATAATAGCCTAATTTATATTAGGATATTTCCTAATTTAAATTAGGTAATTTCCTAATCACTACATACTTCCTAAGATATGCAATTTTAATTTAGGAAACTTAATGGCAGTAATCTAACCTGAATGTAATTTTTTTTGTATTTTTTATAATAGAAATGTTTCCTAAACCAATGACATGCAATATTAAAGCCCACGTGATTAAGTATTCACCATATCCAATGTGGGATATAAAGGTATCTGATCTTAGGTCTTAAAGATCGAAAACCCAATCATATGCACTACTAGGAAATTTATTTATGATATGCCTAAAATCTTCAGCAAACCAAGTTAAAATCTTAACACTCACAATTTAAGCAATTGAATATTGAAATTTATAATCGTTTTAGGGAAATTACCTAAATTGAGAACCCAACTTCAAATGGCAACCAACTAAGGGGTATCCACGGCAGCAACCGACAAGGCCAAGAAGGGCAACAGCGATAATGGATGGGCAGTGGCAGGGAGTCCAGCAAGGGCGAAGTCGTCAAGCAGCAGCAAGTAATCACGCCGGGACAACGAGACTCACCACCGCATGGCAAGAGGCGCCGAACAGTAACATCAAAGACTGTGGACATCACAAGGGATCTCTAGATCTTTGATGCTCGATTCCTTTGGTGGAGTTGAGAAAATAGGTAGCGTACAGCTCTCCTCAAAATTTTAATGCATTTCGATTTAGAACAAATGCCTACTCATCATTTACATGTGACTACGAATAGGACTCTAACACTCTGATTTTCTCTTTCAAAGACACAGTTTAAAATATTGTTTCCTCATCTCACTGGAAAAACTCAAGAATAATGACTTAGCATATTCTCCACAAAATTTGAGAGCGATCCAACCGTTAACGAATGCATGTTTGTTGATTTCGTGAAACTATGCATTGGAATTTTTCTTTGGGGCCATGGGCAGAGAGAGCTCATGTGCCTATGATTATTGAGGTATGGACCCCTAGAGTGCCAAAACTTGGCATAGGGGGACATTTAAGTGCCAAAACTTAGCACATGGGGACATTTAAGTGCCAAAAGTCACAAAATATACACTTAAGTGCCAAAATCGGAGAAAAATGATCCAACAGCGAGAAAATCCGGCCAAAATGCTAACATGGCACTTTTTCGACGAGTTGGGGTCAAAACAACATCGTTTTGGGTGCTAACATGGCCAAACAGACCCAAAACGACGTCGTTTTTGCCAAAATTTTAATTTTAATTAAATAATATTGAAAGTAAAATTTAAAAAAAAAAAAAAAAAGAAACTTAGTAGCCCCGCCTATGGCCGCAGCCCCATCGCCGGTGGGCCGAAGGGGCGGCGGCGACGGACAGCAAGGGCCATCCGGCCCTCACCGACCCACGTTTAGGCATCGACAACCCTCGCCGTTCATCACCGCTACCCCCCCCCCCCTAACTAGCGATGGGGCGGTGGTTACAAGTGGGGACGCTGCTGCCTCCTTTTTCTTTTAATTTCACTTTTAATATTATTTAATTAACATTTATATTAAAAAATAAACTTTGGCCAAAACGGCATCGTTTTAGGCTGATCTAGCCACATCAGCACTCAAAACAACATCGTTTTGGACTTATTTGGCCATATCAACACCCAAAATGACACTATTTCAACCCCAACTCGCCAAAAAATTGCCACATCAATATTTTGGCTGGATTTTCTCACCGTTGGCACTTAATTGATCCTTTTTTTTTTCCAATTTTGATACTTAAGTATACATTTTGTAACTTTTGGCATTTAAATGTCCCATCGTGCCAAGTTTTGGCATTTGGGCTGTACTTTTGCCTATGATTATTTATTTATTTATTTGGTAAGGTTTGCTTATGATTATTTTTGTACTCTCTTGTGTCACCTTTCTTTTCTATTGTGTATTGCCAACCTCTAATTGTGAACCATCTCTAATGGGTTTATATAGGGTTAAGCTTTGGATTGTCTTGCAAGAATTGAGTAGGTCTTTATTTCCTATTTTAGGTTATGTGATCTTTCTTACTAGGAAATTAGAGTATATCCTCTTTCTTATTTCCCTATAATCAAAATTTGACAATATAAAGCTTAGTTAACCCCCAAGTTTGCTTCAATAAATTAAGATTTCCTAATTTAAGATACCACGTTTGCTAGGCACGTGTATATTTCGGCCACTTTAGAGGAACTTCAAACTTGTCCAAATTTTGCGCTTCTGCAGGCTTATTAGATAATTCAATTAAACATAAAGCTTCTTTACAGCTTCCAAGACCTCTAGGCTACTCAACCGTCACTCCATATCCTTTCCTCCTATCGATATTCTTGTCCTCATGTCTTCCCATGCTTCCAACACTTAGCCAAATTTTAGGACAGCTAAGTCCTGTGAGTTTCGTCTATGAGCTTCGTTGAACCCTTCTCAGCTATTTGTCGATGTCGATTCCATATAGTCATTGATGATTCTTCTTCATAGATATCAATATTCATGTCATGTTGATCGTCTAATGGCTTGAAGCACTTTCATTGAGCTGTCTTCCTCGATCAATTGCACTCCAACGCTCATCGATAGTTGTATTTTGCGGTTGTCAAGAGCCACATATTATGGTCATCAATAAGATTGGTTTTGTAACTGTCGATAATAGCATCATGTAATTATCAATAATTATGCCAATCACATCAATCAAACTCAATTAACCAACCAAATCCACTATTTATCGATTTAAAAGAGTTTGGTTTTTCTTGTGTGAACAGCTGACAGTTATTTACCCAATAGAAGAGAGAGTTTGAGCAACAAATCTTCTCCACCATATATAGTAAGAAATCTCGTGCTGTTTTGTACAATATTGGACGATATACGACGATGTATCTTCAGCATGGTGGGAAATATACAAACAAAGCAATGTCCAATTCAATTTTTTTAGTTCCAAGAACAAGATGGACAATAAGTGACTAAACTAATTATCCAGCACCTTTTACGTATCTACTTTGACCATTAGAAAAATGAAAAGGTAACCATCCTTAAGCACTATAAATAGGATGTCCCAACTCTTATTCTCCATCAACCCCAAGACCTTTTTTGCTATCTTCAAAGGAAATAAAATGGCGACAGGCATGTTCAAGATTTGTTTGTGCCTAATGTTGATATTGCTTCCGCTTCCAAGCTCCCATGCACGAGTTCTCCACGCTGTGAACCGAGGGAAGACACTTAGTATGATGGTTCGAGCATTAAGTGAAGACTATGGAAAGGGAGATAACATGGAAGGAAGCTATCACGAGTTTATGAAGGTGAGTCCCAGAGGTCCTGATCCACAACATCATTGAAGCAATAAGCAGTGGATCAATCGAGCAAGACGATGGATGGCCCCCTTCTTCTATATGCGACCAGCGTCCTAGGAGGCATAAAATAATGCTGTTGTTTCTTCAGTCTCTCTTAATTTTACCATGTCATTTTCCAATGTGATTATATAGTAGGGTTTTCACGTTGAGTTGTTCTTGGAGTATGTGGAAATGGCAAGGAGTACCGCATGTAATATGTTTATCATAAGCGGACTTGTAGCTATGGTGTTATCAAATATGAACCTGCGCAAGTATTTATGTTTAAAGGTGTCATTTTCCGAATATAAAACCAGGACCACATGATGTAGATTTGAAGTCCACCGGATGGCAACGTCGCCATGCTAAAGGTCCTTTTTAATACATAACTGTCAACGCATTATCTTCTGCAATTATACCCTACATGCGTTAACCTACTAAGCATGAAGCCTGGATATGAAGTATCATTGGTTGTTGATCTAGCATCCACTAAGCATGAAGCCTTGACATGAATGGGTAAGAAAAATCTGTTTGTCCGTACGTCCTTTAGTGTCGCTCATACTTTAAAGACACTTCCGAAACGGCAAAATATTGGATGAAAAGGGGATTCGGAAGAACACTTATTTGCAGATTTCCTCCAAAAAGTGGCATTTGTGGATAAATGCCATCAAAATCCTAAAACATGCAAAGAAAAGGAAATTTAGTTCTACCATTTTCAATTTACGCAATTATGTACTAAAACTTGGCCCAAAAGTGGAGTCAAGTAGCTCTGTTTAGCACTGTTCAATTTGAATGACAAAGCATGCTGAAGAGGCATTTGTCAACATTTTTTGAGACTGCATGAATAGGGGTGAGCACCGGTTCTGGGTCAATCCGGAAATTGGACCAAATAGGCCATTCTAGGTGGTTCTAGCAGGAACCATTCCAGTTCCCGATTCCACAAAATCGGAACCAACAATAACCTGTCCGGTTCCGATTCCTTGTGTGAAGCCGGACCAACGGATAGAACTGATGGAACCTACCCGGTTCTGTTTTTCTTTTTTTTCCTAGTTTGCATTGTACTTCAATTTTTATGTATGATTCATAGTGCTGGTGGCCTTTTACTGCTGCATGTTGTTCAACTTCTACAAAACCGGGAGGGTTACACCTATATTAGTTGATTCCTACGTAACTTGCGGAAGCACTGTCTAGTTTTTTAATGTGCTTGACTATTGTATGAATTTCTTTTGGCAAATTAATATGACTGGCTCTTGCTTGATTCCAATTTCTTAATTGGAGAACTCAACTTAATAGTGATTTCTTTTGGCAAATCAATATGACTGGCTCTTGCCAACCTTGTTTGATCTAATTCCTAATTCCAAGGCAGAAACCAACCCACCTCAAAATCAATTAACCCTACACATTAACAATGATTTGATATCAAGAGGTGCCACATTAGCAAAAGGATCGGCAAGATAGCAACCTTTGCTAGCCACTAGCAAGGGCCAACCCCCCTTGCATCGTGGTGGCACCACCACTCGCCACCACCACACAAGCGTAGGTCAAGCCTTGCGTCCAAACCCTCACCACCTTAATACGAGGGTCGACCAATCCTTGTGGAGTGGTGATCATACTACTGCATAAGGGCTTGCAAATCCTCAGTCAGGTCTAGGCGAGATCTAGGCAAGGGCTTGCAAGTTGTCGCCTACTCCCTACGAAGACCACCACTTCATTCCAATTAATTTATGGATGCTATATTTTATCCCTTCTTTATCTTTCTATCTTAGGTTATTTTCCTTCATATGGATGTTGTCGATCAGCAATATGTCTATTCAAAATATTTCAAAAACCTCACAGTAGTTTCTTCAATCACTCAAATTGAATGGATTTAACAAACGTACTTGATTTTACTTTTTGGGTAAGTTTGGAAACTTGATTACATAAATTGGAAATATTTAGGACTTGATTGTATTTTTGTTATGAGTTTTAGGAATTTTGACTGTAATTTATCCCTTAATTTTATTTCAAGAAAGAAAAATGAAAAGGTACATATGTATGGTGTATTTATGATTTGCTCCATAGTTAAGCATGCTTAATGATACTAGGGCCAATCAAGTGATAGACATGACAACGGCAGCGTGGTTGGATCTGAGGTACCCACGCCATCCCCCATTTTTAATATTGAATAAACGAATTGCAATCGCTATCAAAAAGGAAAAAAAAAAACCTAGGCTATCATGATGAAATTTTGTAGCGTTAGCCCAGTTTCTTCGTCTTAATTGCCTATTGTGACGAAGTTCTATCATTGTGGAGCATTCGCCACGATGAAAAATATTTTGGTAAGATAGATGAACCAACTACAACAACAATTTCATCCAAACAACTGCCAAATTTTGTCCTTGTCCATCTCCTCTTCCCCACCACTTGAAGAGGTCAAAGGTCTGAACTTAATTAGATTACTAAGTTTTTAGAGTGCTTTGTGTCTGAATCAAAGGTTTAAAAACCAAACTGATTCACCAGACTTGTAAAGTAGTTAGTAAGCCTTCAAGATAGTTGAGACCTCTATGGTTGTGCCCTAGATTATGAAGAAACAAATTTGTTTCCATAGGTTTAAGTTTCAATGAAATATGATTTTCTGACATCATATTAAAGCATTGATCATGAGCTAAAATCCATTTACATCTGTTAGACACTACATGTAAATAAAGCCTGGTCAAACCCAGTGTTCAGGTGATGACAAATTAGTACTGCAACATCTCCTTATTTGTAAATTGACACTGAAACCAACTAGCACGGAAGAAAGCATTTGAATCGAGGAACATAGAGCCACGCATGCATAATACAAACTTGGGGCATGAAGGACTTCAAGGCTTGACCACATCAACAAGTCCAACCAAAATACATAAATTATTAAGTGGAAAGAAACTACAAAAAATAAAGCCTAATCAAGTCCATTAGTCAAGTGATATGAGACAATATTTCAGCAAGTTAACTCAATCATTTCTAGTATCATATCAAATTGTATGTGAGGGAGAGCATTGCATAGATGCATTGGATATATAGTGGGATTTGCTCTTTCTCTACTTAGATTCAGTGACCACTTTTACACTTTCAAAGAAAACAATATCCCTGACAAGGATAATACTGAATACGTTGGAAAATGCACTCATCTTCCATGATGAAAGAAGCTCCAGGTGGCTCATTTCTGGTTTGACGTTTTCGGAAAGTGACGAATAAAAGAGATGAATGTGTCGACATATAATCAAAATACGGCCGACCGACTGAACATTTATAAGCCAAGTGCAAGGCTCTTTCCAAAAGGATTGGGCTGCGACAGATCAATCAGAAGGGAGGTCCTTTTGAGCAACCAGACAGCACACGTAGTAGTTGCACTAAGTTCATACGTCGAGCCAAAAGAATGTAGGCGTTACGTGTGTCAAGACAACAATTTTTTTCAAAGTAAAATAAAGTTAAAGTAGCTTGAGCGTCATTTGGGAAATAAATTTAATCCGTTTAACGGGCGAGGTGTATGCACACCTTTTCCCAATATTACGGGATCCCAATCAAAATATGGGGAAGTCAAAACTCCGCATGCACATGTTGTGATGTGATAGCCAAAAAGAAATTTGCTAAAGGGTTATTCTATTTTGTCGGTCAAATGAAAATGATTATACATGGACTGAACCACCTGAAATTGTCCCGCTACCAGCCGCATTCTCTACGATACTAATCATTGTTTCATAATGGATGCATAAGGAAAATTACTAAAAAGGCCCTACACCCGTTGCACTTGTATCAATTCAATCGTAAATTATTTAATTTAATCAATTTAGTCCAAAATCTTTAGACGATTTACCAATATAATACATCCAGTCAATTTTAACTAGAAATTACTGATATGGATATCTATTATCCTATGTAACAAGGTTCTCCATCACTAGATCTGGCAAGGGTGAGGCCCGATGAGACTACCTTAGCTTGCTTGCCAGGCCTTGCTTGGGCTCGCTGGTGAGGGTCCCCCTCACTAGATCTAGCCAAACCAACCCTTGTTGGGCCTCATTGGTGATCACCTGTGTTTGGTGGCTAGTCACAAAAAGAAAAGGGAAAATAAAGAAAAAAATAAAAAAAAATTATTATAAAAATTATTCATGTTAGTGTCAGCCGTCTTATGTTGGTTGTACCAAGTAGGAGGGCTAAAATCCACGATAGCAAATTCTAATCAAAATTAGCTAAATAACCTATATTGGCAAATCAACAAAAGGTTTAGAACTCAATTGGCTTAATTGAAAGGCTTAGTACTGAATTGGCACAAATATAATATGTTTAGAACTAAATTTGCATTAGTACAATATATTTAGGACATTCTTGGCAAATCATAGGTAGGGATGAGAGGAGGGGGGCATCAAAACTCTATATGCACGTGTTGTCATGCGTTGGGCAAAAAAATTTCGCTAAGGGTTATTCTATTTTGTCAATCCAGTGAAAATGATTATAAATGGACAGAACTACCATAGTATTGCCCCACTCCCCTCCATCAAAACTCTGTACGCACATGTTGTCATGTGTTAGGCAAAAAAATTTTGCTAGAGTTATTCTATTTCAATCCAGTGAAAATGATTATAAATGGACAGAACTACCGAGGTATTGCCCCACTCCCATCCACATTATATACAATACAATACTAATCATCATTTCATAATAGATGCATGTTCACATGGTATTATGTTATCTCGATGTTTTATTATTGACCTAATCAATACTCCCATACATCCGGTGACAAGAATGTGGTCATCAATACAAGTGGTAATAGATCGCTTCACTTTCTAAAAAATCAGTAAAATGCAAGACAATTAAATTTCATTGAAGAATACGGAAATAAAGCCACTTCTGGATGATTAAACGAGGTCACTGGACCCTAGACGATGGGGGAAAAAATTTACATACATCAGGTGTATGCTCATTGTCCTCTCCCAAGTTTTGTACACTTTTTTTTGTCCAAAATAAGCCTACGGAACCCAAGACTGGGGCGTCAATACATGGCAAAGTACAAAGGGCCTAAGGTGGGGATGTAGGCAAGGCCCAGTCGGCTATCGAGTTAGCACTTCTCAGGCAGTAGGCAAGGCCCACAAAGGAGAGGCTTGATAACAGAACTTGGCATTCAGCGATAAGAGTACGAGCATTCCAATTGAAGCGATCTGCTAACTTAAGAGCAGTGTAGACTTCACTGATGTGGAATTCATCCTGTCAACAAGTTGTGAGCAACAGTGTCATAGCGTCCAGTTTGGCGCGATTGAAATCTTTGAATAAATCTAGCATTTTTCGAATTATGCTCGCTTTGCTAAAATTAAACACCAGGTAGAGAAACTTCTATGATTCTTTTTATTGAATGAAAGGATTGGCGAGGCTACGTTGGCTAGAGAGTGAGGAGCACCACCCGAATCTGATTTTGGAACCTCTTGCTTTAGTGGTTTCACTCTGTGTAAACCTCGTGCTGTGCACGATTTATGATACAAAAATCAAAATGTTTGGGCATTAGTTCAACATTATGTTAAATTATCAATTTAAATTTTTGGGTTAGACTTTCCAACATGGTACAAGCAACAACTTTTATGAAGTTAATTTAGTGAGTGCACCCACCATATTCATCAAATTTCACGCATCATTCTTAACCATACCTAAATGTAATGGTGGGTGTTGAAATATGAGTTCATATGCTTTTTATGCATATGTGGTTTCCCTCCACCAATCAAATGAATAGGAAAAGAATCAATATTTTGGGCAATTAATATGTATAAAACTAGATTAACAAACATGAACTACTGTATTTTATTAGACAATTTCCTTATTGTATTTCATGATTTCCATAAGGTTATTTGAATAAAAGTTTTTATCAATAGATAGTTTGATATGACAATTTCCTTAAGTAAATACCTGGACTATTGTGAGATAGAAGAATTGTCGCAGAATTTGAGATCACTCGATCGCTTTGAAGGGTTAGGCTGGGTTGAAAAGTAAAGTCTATTTTGGGTCTTGGTCAATAGGACTAGATCAATAACAACCATTAATCATATTGAATTTGACCTTATTTATATAAAAAAATCAAAATGTTTTGATTGCTTTTGTCATGCCACAAATCTCATGCACGCGACAACCTATTCACTTTGGTCAAATGAATGCGATGTCCCAGGACGCATCACCGACCATTCTTTTTATCTTGCAATTAAACGCATGCGGAAGTAAATCAATAACACCTAGTCAATAAACAGCAGGGATAGTAGAAAGATTACAAATTATAGTAGCAGTGTCATTTTTATTCTTGTACTAATTAACCCAAGCCCCTCAATCGGGCGACTTCCTCTATAGTCATCAAAATACTAAACATGGTTAATCTACTTCCTTCAACCATCGGACACACCAACTTGTTGCCCTCCACAACATGCTCCAACACTTCTCAAACCATGGTAATATAGATGCCATAACTACAGACCTGAAAAACGGTTAACAATGACAAGTGAAATATAATCTCAGTGAGTTATTGCCCTAAACCCCGGTTAGAACATCAACTTGCCTTAGGGTTCCTAATAGGCAAATCCTCATGATGATGGCAAATCAATTGCAAAGAGACCCTCGCTTTGACTTAACTAACCACGTGATCTATCCAATAAACCCTATAAGAAACAATCAGTAATCAATCGACTCGTAGGCATCCTTACCCGGTCATGCCATACCCTGCATAGTATAAATTCTCATGCATGACATAAACAATGCATCTAGCATTTTAATAATCTCAGTGATCAATCATAGGCGAGTCGATTCGCAAGCAATCTTACCTTGCCATTGCCATAACCTACATAATATAACCTCACGCATGCCATGTTCAATGCAAACAACACATGCATAATCATAACATGTCACAATATGCTTCACATGCACTCCTGCATTCACACGTGTTCCAATCATTAATGCCCCCCAAAGTCACAACCGAACTCCCGCCAGTGTCTATTGGCATAACTAGGCATCGCCCTCCCCCATGAGGCATGACTACATCAAGGGCTCTCTCCCAAGACAGTATTCTTGAAGAAGTATAAGCTCAGCCTCTACTGCGACTCCACATCCGGACTCCTACCAGGATTTCCAATAAGTCAGACTATCATCCCCCGAACTCCCGCTGAGATGACGGATTCAATTTAGTGATCACGCAAGCATATTATCACAGCTCATTTTTATTTTTGAACATTAGCCAATGCATACATGATACATGCTTGCAAAAAAGTCAATTAAACACATGCAGTCACAATTTCATCTCAAGAAATCATTCAATTCCATGTCCCACAAACAAAGCATGTCCCCTTTTAATTTCAAGACCACATGGGACAAAAACATACACCTGACACCTCAGTTTTCCCCCTTTTTATAAACCCACGCAATCCATACAAATGTCTATGCATTCAACAACTAGCAATGCACATCATATGATCAAAATATATTCATTTAAGCAAAATTTTGCTTCTGCATGAACAATACCACGTGAACAATGCGCGTGAACAGTACCGTGTGAATAGTGCACATAAATAGTACAACATGAACAATACATTATGAACAGTGAAATTCCAGAATTTAATAAATAATAAAATAAATTCCGAATTCCATAAAACAATAATTTATTAAAATAAATCAATTCATTTTAATAAACTAAGACTAATCAAGATTAATCCCCTAATCTTGAATCAACCAACTAAACCCCAATTAGTGAGCAGTAAGCAAAATTAATCCAAGTTAATCATAGTCATCTAACTAACCACATATCTTAACTCTAATACACCTTTATTAATCCCTCTAACTAAGATTAACTCTAACTAAACCAACCTTAAGCAAGTTTAGGCACTAACCAACGGATTGGGACATAAACTCACCCAGCAATGATTTCGACGTCATGAGCACAATGGTGGCAGGGAGGGCTACGCACGGCTATGTCCGAAACCTCGAGGGGGTGCCCGGCAAAAATAGGTCTCGGCGGAGGCAATTTCCGATGGAGGTGAGAACCGCAAGGGAGAGAGAGAGGTGTGGCTTGGGCAGCCTCGGACGGTGGCACCACAATGGCACGACGGCTCCAAAACAGTAGCAAGGCGGCCAAGATGGCGGATGAGAGTGGTCAAGTTGGTCAAGGGGGCATCCAAGGGGAAGAACCATGGAGAAAAGGAAGAGAAAAGAGAGAAAATGAGAAGAAAAAGTGAGGAAGAGAGTGAGAAACGTGGGAGTGTGGGCTGCACATTGGGGAGGGAGAGAAATGAGGAGAGAGAGAGAGAAAGCAATAAGCCAAGTCCAATTTCCTTCCTTTACATCATTTCCTTCATAAATTTCCTTTTGACTTTTCTCTCTTTTGTCCTCCAACAATAAATGCCACTTCTAGAAGGGGTAAAATGATAATTTCTCAAAGTATAGTATACCGTACTATACGCATATACGGGTCAAGATTTTATACGAGCTTAAATAAAATTGGTTTGGGCTCAAATTGCGGAGAAATGGGCTAGAAAATGCAATTGGACTCAAGGCTTGAAGTTGGGCTCACTTGGGCTTGGTGGGCTTGGCTTGGGGCCCACTCAGTTGAACCTTAATGGGCACAAGGCCCATTGGGCCTTTGGTTGGCCCATTTCCTCTTAGTTCCAATTTTTCAGCCCGTTGAATCTTTTTTTGATAAATTTCAAGCTTACTGATAAATTCGAGAATCAATCAGGTAATGTCCAATATTTTAGTCTCAACACCCTTAAAAGTTCGATACTCGAAACTGGATTGAAATTTGTGATTAATATCAATCAATCGTGACTTTAGTATAACCTAATTATCAGGTGGCGTTTAGGGGTTCCTGCGCGTTTGACCCGTAGTTGATTAATTTTCAATTTACGATCGTCCTATTCAAATTAGGGTGATCCTCGATTATCATGTAATCATGAGAGGCTAATTGCTCACGCTGAGTACAGAGCTGAAAGGAAATTGATTTAACGTCATTTGCAGTCAATATCAAAGTCGTGCGGAATCACCCGCAATCCGACCTCGTATTTTTGCTGAATCGATTTTTTTCCATTCGCTAATTGGACTGCAACAACGTGGTATCATCCTCCTTTAATCCTTATGGTCGTATGGCATACACCCCATTGAATTCACTAGTCGTACACGTATCGATCCTTAATCGTCTTTCCGATTAACTAGTAACTCATAATGTGCCAGCTCAAAGTAAACGTAACTAACAGTGCATTGATAAAATAACAATTTCATATATTCCAAGATGGATCGAAATTTATGACATCATGGCTCTTAATAGATTGATTCAAACCTAGACAAGAATTTCCTAGTCAAGACCAAAGAAGTCTTCCTTTATGTAATAGGGGAAAAATCTATCCACCCCCATAGTTACCGTAAGACCCTTAAGGTTTGTGTGGTTCTTATAATAATCTAATAGGCGTACATTCTCTTCACAATAATGCATAAATCATAAAGAAGTTACACAATTCTCTTTTTTGCATTGTTTGTTATCTAATCTGAGCAAGGGAAATTATCTAGCACTACTACCTTCTTTGCATGATTTAATAGGGGTAAATTTTATCAACCTTGATTTCATAAAGGGAAACATTTTAGAAGTGGTCATTCAGAGAAAATGGCCACTTTATCCTCATTAAAACTTCTCTAACTTCCACTGTCTTTTTTTAACTTCCACGTTGTATTTTATGTTTTCTTAATTTTTTTTTAAAAAGGTTTATCAATTATTCAATTATTTAAACATCACAAAAGGATTTTTATTTTTATTTTTTGCTTGACCAATCCTCATCGATACTAGCTTGGCCATTGGGTTTTTAAGCTTGGGCCCCCATAATGGGCTTGGCCCAAGCCCAATCCACGGGCTTTGAAAAGGGGACAGTTTTTTTCTTTTTTTTCCTTGAAGAGAAGATCAACTTCTCCTTTTGAAAAGTGTGCAAGTAACTAGCATGAGAAGCACTTATTGATGAATGATGCTCCCTATTATCAAGATTATCATAAGCAGGCCTGGGTTATTGCCCAAGAAATGCAAATTTCGTGGGTGATTGGACCGTGCGGGCTCATGGGATAAAATGCCTTCTACTAAATTGACTTTCTTCTCCTCATTCTTTTTGGCTTTACTTTGTAATGACGCCCCTATTTTGAGCTTTTCTGGCTAAGTCCAATTTATGATATAAATAAAAATTGTTTTATGACAAAGACAAAATACAAGCATGTGGGAGAGTGTTTGGGTGTATAGGGTGACCATAAAGAGAGACAAAAATATTCTCATAATTGCAAGCAAAATGGGAGATCAAGGAGTATATTTGGCTGTAGGAGCACAAGTGCTAGTCCGAGTGCATGATTAAATTTCTGAACAGCGCGCGTTCACACAAATATTATATGGAGCAATATCAGTTCTTGGGACTTGTGATACAATTATGCAAAATCCGACATCGGTGACAAAGCATGTTGGTTGTTTCCCATGCTTCGTCGGTATCTGACAAATGCCATGTTGAGGTGTTCTTTTTGTGCACTCCATGTTTGACACCATGGAAAATCAAAGACGGCATGCTCTGCAAATTTTCTTTGCTCTTGAACGATTTGTGCATAAAATGCGACTAATATGTCCTCCATCTCTCATGCAAAGTTTGACTTATTAAGAAATCGTAATGAATGGAGATTCATAAGATCCCAGTGCATTTCTCAGCCAAATCGGACGGCCCTAATAGGAATGACTCAATCGCACAAATTCGATAAGTTTTAAAACACAATTAATTGCAATTTCACATGCACTGTACACTTATTGCCATATAATTTAATGCTTAGCGTAGCGTATTGGAGTTCTTTCCACGCAACAAACAGAGGAGCCTTTTCACATGGGACACGCATGCATGATAAGAGAGATGGAGAGAGGGGAAGCCGGCGAGGAAAGTTCGCCTGTGCCGACCGGGTCAATGCATTGATTCGGAGGATGACGCCAGGCTTTTGCTCGGTAGCTGGTCTCGTTCTTCTTATCCCCACCAATCGATTCCTTGCCTTGGCTTTCACTGGACGGCTGAGTTTTCAACGCTCTTCTTTCTCTGTCCTCACTCGCTTTTTTCCCACGGCTTTCGTTTTCTTCCGTCAAAACCCACCTGCCTCCCCGGTACCCATAAACGAAGACGAACGAGGAAGCTCCTCCCGAAGCTTTTCCGAGCACCAGCGGAGGAAATCTCGGCTACCCGGAAGACGAATTTCGCTAGCGAAGTCGGAGAAGGCCGGCCATCATGTGTTGCTGCTGCTGCGACGACGAGGGCTGCGAATGCCGGCCTCTCGGGTTCCTCCTGGGCCTCCCGTTCGCGTTCCTCTCGCTCATCCTGACCCTCGTTGGCATCGTCATTTGGATTATAGGGTAAGCGTTCTGCTCATCGCCTGCATGTACTGCAACTGTTCGACGAAAGTCCTCTTTCAGAAAAGGGCGTCTGTATGGGGGGTGCGAGAGAGAGAGACTCGTCAGTGTTTGTTCAGTGGATGACAGTACAGCGAATTGGGGCTGAATTTACTTCGTATGCCATACGTTCGATCGCATGAATTTGAGCTTAATCTCATGATTGCGTTCGCGGTAATTGGGAATTTAGAGCTATTTTGGTTTCTGATCCGATTATATGTTCTCGGTGAAATCTGCAGGCTGCCCTTGTCCTGCATATGCCCTTGTTGCTTTTGCATCACGGTGGTGGTCGAGTTCGCTCTGTCGCTGATCAAGGCTCCGATTCTGGTCATGAAGTGGTTCACCTCCAAGATCCCTTGTTGATGATACATATACATGATCTCGAATCTTGTCGTCACCGTACATTCAAGTTCTCTGCTTGAGAAGACTGATAGCCGATTGATTCATTCATGCGAATTTTCAGTATATACATGGCTTTGCAGATTGCTGCTAGATCTTTTCTTTTTCCTCGTTCATAGACCATTTTCTGTATTACGATCTCATCAGTTGCAGTAATTTTTTAGAGGGTTCCTTTTTTTCTTCAAGAGCCTGTGTTTTCTCGATCACATATTAGGAGGAAATTCTATTCCACCAATCAATTGCTGCGAACCCAGAAATTCGGGTGATAGATGAGTGCCTCGGTCTATCGATGCCTTGAGGGCGATCATCTACACCGGTGTATAAAAAGACATTTGAGATTCTTAAAGTAGCGATGGAGAGCTTAGGACAAAAAGCAAAGATTCTGGCTAACTTCTATCACTTATGATCAGTGTTCACAAGAGCGAGACCGGTCCATATCTTACAATGTTAACGTCATTCGCTGTAGCTTTACCCAATTGTCATCACATTTTGCCTATGCCGCCATCAACTTCTCCAAGCATCATCACCAACAATGGCTCCCCATACCTAAAAATTCAAGAGCGACATGACGCCGTTGATAAGCTAATGAGAAGAAGAAGAGATTGGAATTCGATGATTAGCGACACTTATGCGAATGGCTAACATCGTATTTTTTCCAAGGAAATTTTCTCCAATCATCGTCATATAAAATAAGCCCACGTGAAACATAAACCACCCACCATCATTTCATGTGCATGAAAAAAGATCACCGCTGCACACGTCAATCTCTTAAAGGCATTGGAGAAATCAGCTTTGGTCAATCTCACGGGCGTGTCGATTGGGCCAGCCCGCTGCACGTGGCGGTCTCAGCGCTGGTCAACGTCGTCGCTGGGGCCCACGGTGAGAATCCGGCCCGGAGGCTTTGTGTAGTGGGCGGGGCCCGGTTCTGATGATCATGATGGCGCGAATCGGGTCTTGCATCACCCGACCCGATTGCCCGAAACAAGTATTATAAAAAGAAGAATGAGATTCGTTTCCTTCTTTTCCTTTTGAAAAAGGGACATTAATTGCTTCCGTTGATAAATTTCCACAAAAATAGCATTTGCGTAAATCTTAGCCTCAAGTCTCTCTCTCCCCACCACCCACCATTGTAGGTCTCAACCACTGCCAATACTCAATCAACACCTTTTTCATGTTGCTTGTCACATCTCGCTTATCATCGCCTATTAAAAATAGGGTGTATTCTTTAATTTGTATAATAGATGTATGATTATATGGATATGAGCTGGGCACCTAAGCACGACCAAGGAACATATCCCAATCTCTATGTCGTGGGTGTCAAGGACCCGAACATAGGTACCAAGGTCTTGGAGAGGGGCCCAAAAAAGAGTTGGTTCTCATTTCTAAAAGCCAATATCTTATTGTATAATGGAAAATGACTTTTGATTTTTAAAGAAGGAAATGCTTTAACTTGAGTAGCATGAGGCACGTGGAATCCCATGTGAAATCATTTTTGTAAATTCAAATATATAAAGTACCCAACTGACCCAAGCCTAGGAGTTGAGCAATCTAGTATGGCCGTCGAGATCAAGGCGTAAACACAAAGGCCTTAGAGATGGCTTCAGGACTTTGGCAGGCCACTGAGGTTTTGAACATAACCTGCCAACTCGTTTTTTAGTGCTAATGTCTAGATGTATGATAGAAAATGACTTTTGGTTTTTATAGAAGGAGATTATTTTTGTAAATTCATGTCTTGGGTCGATTATAACAAATAATAATCTTTGGTTGATCCATTTTTCTAAAAGATTCAACCCCAAAAAACGAGGAAAAGACGATCTCACCAAACGCCAAAGGGAAGAAAAAAGAATGCAAAAAAAAAAGAGAGAAAGAAACGTTGAAGAAGAGAGAGAAACGAAGGAGAGAAAAGGCATTTGCAGCTTTCTTCAATGGTGGGCCCGCGAGCGACACTTGTTGCTCGCCGAATGGACTAGAATCCGACAGAACCTGATCGACTGGTAACGGCAACGGCAACGGCAGTTCCTTTCACCAACCCCGTTGCCATGGCGTCCTGCCTAGCGCCTTCCCTCTTCCTGAAACAGCTGGCCCTCCTCGCCGTCGCCGCCGTCGCAGCGCTGCTTCCGGTCATCTCGTCCTCCCCTGCTGTCGGATGCTTCGACTCCATCCTCAGCTTCGGCGACTCGCTCGCCGACACCGGAAACATGCTCCGCCTCTCCCGCTCCGAAGGCCGCCCCACGCACGCCGGCTTCCTCCCCTACGGCGAGACCTACTTCCGCCGCCCCACCGGCCGCTTGTCCGACGGCCGCCTGGTCATCGACTTCATGGGTGAGTCCGAAAGTCGTCGCTGTAAAATGGGTTCGGCGAGGTTTTTCGTGATTTGCTCGAGAAACTTCTGACGGGTTCTGATGGTGTCGTGGTGTCGGGACTTGCAGCTGAGTGGCTGGGGCTTCCGTTCGTGGCTCCTTACTATGGCGACGACGGCGGACGGAGCGTGGCGGATTTCAGGAAGGGCGTGAACTTCGCGGTGGCCGGAGCGACGGCGCTCGACGAGAGCTTCTTCGAAGGGAGGGGGATGGGCAACGTGTTCCCGAATGTTTCTCTGGGATTTCAGCTGGGCCTCTTCAAAGAGCTCTTGCCTTCTCTGTGCAGCACAGCTTCGGGTAAGTCCTGAATGCATAGAAATTCCAAAATTTGCAATTTAGTCCCTGGAAGGGTTGAAAAATGAAAGGTACATGGTATTACTGTTTACGTCACTTGGCGTATTAGTCATGTAGATTGTTTCAGTAATGCCGCATCGGTGTCGGATCAACGTTAAGTCCCGATTTATGGAGAAATTTCATCAGCAGCCCCTTGAGTTTGTCCGTCTGTCCATTTTAATTTCCGATGTTGAAATTTGTACAATCATAATCATTGAGCTTTATTTGCATTGGATTTGGATCATGATACTTCACGTAACCAAAGTGAATCATGTACATAAATTCACAATGGAAAATCGAAATGGACTGCAGGGTCACTTGCACAATTTATGACCCAAGTTCAATGCAGTCAGAGACCAGAATCACACAAAGTTGAAAGTCTAGAAGGTCTAAGATCACAGTAAATTGAAAATTTGATGAGTAAGATTTAGTACCAAAATCAATAGTTAAAACCGCGAAAGGGATAAAAGTTAAGGGATCAATCCCTTAATAAATGCAGATATTTTGACAAATAAACCAGATTTTACCTTTTCTGCATTCTTCTCTTACACCAAGGATGTAATCTGCTGATGACTCTCAATGACACTAGAAATGTCTTGTTAAATTAAATAGTGTAATCCTAGATTCAAAATGGTCTATATTTGAATCTCAAGCCCTCTATTAAGTTTATGTATACAGACATGTTAAATTCCTGGGTGCCGCATGAGCTGTTTTATTGGTTTGTCAGTGCATTGAGATCAGCTTTCATACTAGTTGGTGCAAATTCTCTACTTGAATTGTGCTGGCATACTTGGCAGATTGCAAACGGTTTCTTGGTAACTCTTTGGTTCTTATGGGAGAGATTGGTGGCAATGACTACAATTATCCCTTCTTCATGGGAAGAGATCTGGAAGAGATTCAGGGCATCATGCCCCTTGTCATTGAGGAGATTGTTTCGGCTATCAGGGTATGATCCTCTTCTTAACTTCCAAGCTAAATGACTTTTATGCAGCATGGCAATACAAGGGCCAATGGGCCTTCTCTGGCCTTTTCAAATTCTATTGTTGTTGATAAATTATTATGGTATTTACCAAGCAAAAGCTGGAGAATGATCCTAAGCTAAGGGAAGATATAAAAGCATGGAGCTTGTCCTGCTCCATGGAACTTGTGTCAGTGATGAGACCTTCATCTCTAAAGATCTTTTCAATAAATGTGCCTCTCCAGGTTTTTGCTGCTCATATATTATGTGAAGTTCATTGCTCCTTGAAGGGGAACTAGTACCTACCTTAGTGTTATCTAAGTCCTTGATGTTATTCTATATGCAGTGAAATGCTGTTTTCAGTGCATGTATAGGTGAGCACATGATAAACTTCCAAAAACAGTGACTTCTTAAATTGTTCGCCCATAATATCAATAATGCTGGATAGCTTACTTACATCGAAGCATGTCCTGGTAAATGAGATAAAAATTCAGCAATCTAGTTTATCATGCAGATTATCTCTCATATGACCATATCTGGCCGACTTTCAGTTCTTTGACTTATCATATTCATCTTATCACCTTGAGATGCATCATTTTTCCCCTCTTCCTGCCATTTGGTTGCAGGAGTTGATTGACTTAGGTGCAGTGACAATATTGGTGCCGGGAAACTTTCCAATTGGATGCTTGCCTGTCTATTTAACAGAATTCCAGAATTCAGACAAGGAAGAATATGATCCATCAACTGGCTGCCTTAATTGGTTGAATGAATTCTCTCAGTATCACAACGAACAGCTCCAGAGGAAGCTCAACCATCTACAAGAGCTTCATCCACAAGCTAATATTATCTACATCGATTACTACAATGCTGCACTCCGCTTTTATCAGTTGCCAGATAAATTCGGTAAGTTGCATCTCCATAACAGGCTTTTCCATTAGCCCTCTCACTTCTTGGTGCATAGGGAAGCTCTCACTTTCCAATCCCTGATGTAGCGATGCTTGCTCATCTTCATCCAGAGGAAGTCAGTAAATCTACTACTTTTTCACAATGAGGATGACCAAGCGTGATATTGGATGAATGATTTCAAAATTTCAGTCTTGCTGCTACTGGTATCTCATTTGGTCTATCAAGTTGACAACAGACAATAACTAACGGATGCAAATTTCTTCCGTCAACTCACTGTATCCATTGTTTGTCAGTTAATAGCATACTGACCGACACATTGGACGTATTGGCAGTTAATCCAACTCTCCTTTTGAAACAGGGTTCGGTGGCAGAATACTCAAAGCATGCTGTGGAGAAGGTGGAACCTACAATTATAACTCATCGGCATTGTGCAATTCTAATGCGAGGGCATGCAATGATCCATCCTCGTATGCAAGCTGGGATGGAGTCCATTTCACGGAAGCAGCATACAGGTGGATTTTCAAGGGCATGGCGGACGGTTCGTTTACTGTACCTAAACTGGACATTTCTTGCCCTTCACTAGCCTTGAATGAGCCTGCTTTAACCAGCTCTGAGTAACTAGCCTACTCAAATTAAACTTCCAAGACTAAACTGGGAGATACATGTAAATTCACGGATTAACTTGAGAGAATGCTGATCCGCCGAGGGTTGAGATCCTCTAAAATTATGAGAATTCCTCACAAAAGCTGTGTTTCTAATAATGTCAACAATGTAGCATTGCATTTTGTTTATGAATTCCTCGCAAAAGTAGACAGGCACCAGAGAGTTCTCAAGGCACTCAATTCCCCCAATATGATGGCAGGAGAGATGGTCAGCCAGATGTTCAGGGCGTGTCAATCTCGCACCTGTATTCTGTCCTGTGCTACCTTATCCGGCAAAACCATGACCTTTTTGAGATCATGGTTTCACCCACACTCAATCTCGCGCTCACTCATTGAGCACCTATATTGCTTCGATGTTCTCCCCTTGCAGGTATCGACCCTTGATCAAGCGATATTGTTGCTGTCTTTGCATGATTTGATAATCCTTTATGCTCGTTGGCGTTGCACGAGTTCACCGTAGCTGCCCCCTTCTTGATGCTATGAAGTTAGATTGTCATATATTTGTTGGGTTACATGAGTTTAGTATTGACTTGCATGTTTAGTGTTAGATTGCTCTTGCATTGAGTTTTTGTGCATGTTGATTAGAACTTGTCTTTCTTGAAATACTTTGATCTTTGCGGGTACTCATGACAAATAGGTTAAAGTTTTGGCCTTTGGTCGATGTTTTCATCCACGCCAAAACATTTGAGTCTTTCAAGAAAAAATCGAAACTTTTATTGTTCAGAAAAAGTGTTAGAAAAGTCTCAAATTTATTGCATTGTTGCCACTTTAATCATAATTTTAAATGTGCCAATATAATTCTAAATTTTTTTTAACCTAGTTCTAATTTAGTTTTTCCGGAACATTTTGACCAAATATTACTGACGTGAACACCAGCCGGCTTATGTGGTACCGCCAAGTGGATAATTTTAATAATATTTTATATTCTTTATTATTTTTTATGATTTTTTTTTCTTTCCTTTCATTTCTCCTTTCTTCTTCATTTTGCCGATGACCAGCCACGACAAGCTAGCCTCACATGTTGGGGTTTGCCCAGGGAAGGGCAGCTCACCTAGCCATGGCTAATGGCTAGTCATTAGCAAATGGACGAAGAAAGGCAAAAAAACAGAAAAAATCATAAAAATAATTAAAAAATTGAATAAAATATTAAATATTAATAAAATTATGTTCACGTTAGCGTCAGTAGTATCACATAGGCTAGCTAGCATCCATGTCAGCAATATTTGGCCAAAATTAGTTGAAAATATTGAATTGGCATTAGGTCAAAGGGTTTAAGATTAAATTGGCATAATTAAAATATTTATGATTAAATTGTCATCAATACAATAAAATTAGGACTTTTCTAACACTTTCCCTTTATTGTCCAACATGCCATATAGGATGTAGATTCGTTTGAATGTATATATTAGGGGAAAAAATCATAAAAAGATTGCATCTTTTATTTTCATGTTTAAACATATAGTTTATAGGATTGTTTATAGGACATAAATGAATGCCTAGGTCATTGCATGTTAATAATAAGGATAAGAAAGAACACATCTTGAAAGCATGTTGGGCAAGTTTGCATCTAATTTAGGAGATTTTTTTTTATTAATTCATGTTTATCTAGATTAATATCGGAATTTGACAATTATTCTAGGAAATATCCGCTTTATAGTTTGATTTAAATCACTTCCACTTTTCATGGATAACTCACTAGGTCCTATCTCTGGATTTAATAATAACGTTATGTTTAATTTTGCCCGATATAACTAGGGTTTTTTATATTCCTGCCCCGTTTTGTTTGTTGTTTAGTTTGCTACGTTATTGGTTTCTATGTTTGTTCTCCCAGGTTGATTAATGCATGATCTTCTTTTTCATGTGCTTGGATGATTGAAATAGGAAAAAAATTAACAAGATCGCATGCAATTTGTTTTCACAAAACAAAATAAAAGGGTACCAGCAACTGGCGTTGGACACCTCTACCCAAATCATGGTCTCAGATTCGTTAATCTATGATTTGCAGGAGTAAGATGGGATTCCGAGTCTTACTCGGGCTCCTAACCGGCCCCATAATAGGCCGGTGATGGTTCCAAAGCAAATCAAATTAAGTAATTGAACAAGAAAATCAAGTTACGATCGTTATTGCACGGTAGAGTCCGTTAGGGGTGTCAAAAAAGTCTACGCCAGCCCGACCCTAAAATTAGGGTATTTTGGAGTTGGGCCTTGTCTTCTTTGGATAAGGATTTTTAGATGTTATTTTAGGCTTGGGTTGGATCGGGCTAGCATGTGCTTTTTTGACCCCTTAGAACACAACCCAATCTCCCTCGGTTTCCGCTTCTCTCTCTCTTTGCACATGCGCAACAAGGATAAAACCCTAAACCTAAGCCCAGCTCATTGGTGTTGGCCCAATCCAATCCGACCTATTCTTTTGGGTTATATGATATTTGGGTCTTGGGTTAGGTTGGGTCGGGTCGGGTCAAGCACACCATGTACCTTTTTTTATTGAGTCGCATATCATGAAAGTTGGCCAAACTTGACCCATTGACATTCCTAGGGTCTGTGCTAGATGTAGGCCCCACCTCACAGGAAGAACTACTCACACCGACATGGCAATCCCTTAACTCTCTCTGTATTTCACCTCGGAAGGGTTTCGACATATCCTTCTTTGTTTGGTAAATCTTAGAATATCCAAAAGGTAAGACCAAACTCACTTTTCCAAATTTTACATTGGACCAGCCCTCGTTTGCACCGTTTTGTGCCGGTGAACTCTTGGGTTATGTACACTGTTGGAATCGGAGTTTCAAATTCCCAATACAATTGCGAAACAAGAGATTAAAATTTAGATTATGACATACTACTCGAAAATAGAAAGCTTTTGTGAGAGGAGAAAGTTGTAGAAATTTTTCAGATAAGAGCAAATAGGAAACTAAAATCATAATGGAACCGTACAAATTATACAAAAAGAATGCATGAGGACTTTTGTAAATTTAGGTTCCTTTGAAATATAATAGATGAGAGTCCAATCTTCTCTAGCATGTCTATACATAAGTCATAACCATGTGTATTAGGATGATCGATTTCAAAGTTGATAAATTTAGATCTAAAGCCTGGAGCCTACCATGCTAAAATAGATTCCCAATTTTTTGAATTAGGAACCCACCCTATTTGCCATGAGATCAACCTTGCTTTTTCTAGTTCTGTGGTAGGGTCTACCTTGAGAGCCTATTTTTCTTTTGTTCCTTATTTTAGTTTCATTCTTCATAGTAAAATAAAATGAGTAATAAAATGATTCAAAGTAATAAATGAATAAAGGCGACAAGCAAAGATGAGTTGAGAAGCAATTAAGGGAGAGGTTGAGTCGTGAGTGAGCGAGCGAGAGAGAATCATGAAGTGCCTGAGTAAGGTTGGAAAGAATAGAGAAAAAGATCCAAGGGAAAAATGGTTAATACTACAAAAAAACTCTAAACTAGTACACATTTGACAAATTTATTTAAAACTAATTTTTTGCCTATCAAAAACCCCAAACTAATATGCCTTTAACAAATTTAATTCAAATTGGTACATTTGTAATAAATTCACCCTTTGTTAGTTTCCGTTAAATTTTATTGTTAGATTACTGAGTTTGATAATAGTAACACGTGAAAAATGACTAGTGTACCAATTTGAAATTTTACTTTTTGGTTGCCATAGTTATATCAGTTTTGTACTATTAATTCAATTTAACAGATGATATGTTTATCATAAATGTACATTTAAATTTTTTGCCAAATGGTTAGTTCAAACGATTTGAAACCATTCCAATGAAATCTGAAACTAGCCCGATTTTTAGAATGGTCCGGTCTGATTTTCAAGTAGAATCGATACGGTTGTACACCCAACGTGGACTTGCACTAAAGTTTCTCAAGGTACGTAAAAAATCTGAATATGATTGTGACCAGCCGGCCAATTAGGACCATGGCATGGCAATGGCAATGGCAGTTCCTTTCACCACTACCACTGCCTACCCGAGCGATTGATTTCGTCCATCTTTCTCTCCCTGTCCAATGGCGTCGGGCATGGCGTCTTCCCTCTTCCTGAAACAGTTGGCCCTCGCCGTCGCCATCGCCATCGCCATCGCCATTGCCACGCCACTTCCGGTCATCTCATCCTCCCCCGCCCTCAGATGCTACTACTCCATCATCAGCTTTGGCGACTTGCTCGCCGACACCGGGAACTTGCTCCGCCTCTCCCGCTCTGCAAGCCGCTCGACACAGACCGGCTCCCTCCCTTACGGCCAGACCTACTTCCACCGCCCCACCAGCCGCTTCTTCGACGGCCGCCTGGTCATCGATTTTGTGGGTGAGTCGGAAAACCGTCACTGAAAAATGGGTTCGTTGCGGTTTCTCGTGAGTTGCTTGAGAAACTTCTGACGGGTTCTGATGGTACCGTGGTGTCGCGACTTGTAGCTCAGCGGCTGGGGCTTCCGTTTGTGGCTCCCTACTACGGGGATGACGGCCGACGGAGCGTGGCGGATTTCGGGAAGGGCGTGAACTTCACGGTGGCTGGGGTGACGGCGCTCGACGAGAGCTTCTTCGAAGGGAGGGGCGTGGGTAAATACTAGTTGATCAAGCCATATTGTTGCTCTCTTTGCATGATTTGACGATCCATTATGCTAGTTGATGTTGCACGAGTTAACCTTAGGCATGCTGATTCACAGCTACCCCGTTTTTGATGCAATGGGGTTAGATTGTGATAGGCTATCATAGCTTACTACAAAAGGTATCTAATAGGAGTAAGTATGGCTCGAGTTGAGTTGGTCCAGCATGTAACCTAAGGACCAATCCGCATGATATTGATCCCCCATTTTTGGGACCAAGGATCGACCCTATTGAGCTTGGGATTAAAGACCGAATCGACCTTATGGGTCTGGTCCGGTTCTAGGGTTAACCCAAGACCAATCGATTATTTTTTTGTTTCATTTTTTATATTCCTTAAAAGACCATACTATTTAAAATCACATATCCAACCAAACTATGAACATTAATTCATATTGTTGACACCTAAATTTTGACGATTTATTTTAGTATTTATTAATTGCTTTGAAAAATTAGAGATTAGTTTCTAATCCCTTAACAAAAGAATTCTTTCATTAAAATTGCATTGCATATAGACATTAGGAGCTTTTGCATCACTAGTTTTAAAATTAATATGCAAAAAAAAAAATAAACAATTAATTAAAAATAAATAATTAAATAATTAAAAAAATCGAAAAAAGAGGCCGGGCCAGGGCTGGGCCCGCCCGACCCCCCATGCGGCCCTTTCCCTTTCCTCACATGGGCTCGGCCCATTTCCTTTTTTTTCTTTCCTCGGCCCGGCCCGTCCATCTTTCTTCTTCCCCCGTGCACAACAACGGCTACTTGCAGAAGCAGAATAAAAAAATGAAGTGTGCAGGTTAGAAAAGCGAAAAGTCGGCGAAGCGAGAGAGGGCAGCAAGGCGAAGCAAAGTCGAGCACGCGACCAGCAGCAAAAAGAGAAAAAAGAGAACAAAAAACGGAAAGAAAAAAGGAGGGACCGGAGGAAGCAGAAAAGGATCGGAAGAAAAAGGCAGGAGAGAATAGAAAAACAAAAAAGAAAGCGAAAGAGGGAGAGCAAGGGAGAGAGGAGTAAAAGGAACGAGGTGTTGGACATTTCCTATAATGGGTTTACATTAATTAATTAATTTTCTATTTTATATAATCGGGTTAATAGATATTCCAATATATTTTAAATCCTCAAATGATCTTATTGAATTGGGTTTTGGCATTTATTAATTATGGGCCTAGTTTAGCAACAAAGTGTATGCAATTATATTTAACTGAAGCCCGTAATGGGAGGGGCCTAGTTGACACGCTGTTGATTAAGGTTTGCTAGGTCTCCTCTCTAGCCTATAAAATAATAGTTTATACCTATCAATTGCTTGATTCCATTAAAGCTGCTATACTAAAATAGGTCATAGAGAAGAAAATCCGACATACCGATAGATCACTGATTATATCAGTTTGATTTGTTTTCAATCAAGTGAGGCCATGGCTCAAATAAGTATGTTTTAATTCCGCAGTACATATATGATTTTGGTGTTTTACAATCATGTATGGATCGAATTCATTCTTAATGTATTGTTTGTTCATATTAAGAAATTCTTCATGTGGTATCAGAGCTAGTCATATATAATTGTAGAACACAAAATTATTTTTTTATGAACAAATTCGAAATTTCTTCTCTTGAACCAAATGTTGTCGTTATTTTTTCATGTTGACTCTTTGATCAATTGATTCTGAAACCTTAGGGTTTTTATTCTACATGTTGAGATCTTTCCAACCATATATAATTTATATATTTTCGTTGAGAATTGAGAGAGAATTTCGAATTTAAAATTCTAGGGTTTGTACCTTGAAAAGTCCCAATTTTTTTTTAAATTACTGGCAATTGAATGATGTATGTAATAAATTGTTACATGGGCATTGTTATATATATATTTTATAATTGTTTTAGAATTGTTTGGTTGCATTAAAGTGAGTTTTTTGTCCCTAAACTTGAGAAAATTGAATTTCGGCCATGGGTATAAGATCCGAAATTCTTGAAGGTTGAATATTGATGTTTTGTTCATTTGTTCTTCGGTTAATTTACTTTAATCTATTTATAATGATATTAGAAGCAAAACCCATGGAAAAATTTCATCAAAATCAACCCTAATATGTGTTTTTTGAGCTTCGGGTCAAAACTGGGTCGTGTGACCCGGTTTGCAGACTTCAGGCCCCAGCTGGTGGTTGAAGAAGACCTCTAGCCAGGCCAGACGGTCTTCTGGGCTTTTAGCCCGCCCGTTCACGCCCATCTTCTAGGCTTGTTGAGGTATTGGGCCAAAAGCCCATCTTCTGGGCTTATGAGACTTTGAGCCTAGCTTCTTATTCTAGGCAAAAGCCCAGAATCCAATCTTCTTCCAGACTCCCAGGCAGGCAGGGCTTCTTCTGCAAGCCCAGGAAGGACGGGCTTCTTCCAGAAGCCTAAGCGGGCCGAGGGTCTAGAGTTTCTAGG
This sequence comes from Angophora floribunda, assembly GCA_014182895.1. Taxonomy (NCBI): domain Eukaryota; kingdom Viridiplantae; phylum Streptophyta; class Magnoliopsida; order Myrtales; family Myrtaceae; genus Angophora; species Angophora floribunda. Next base: position 31,690,756 of record CM024709.1, on the reverse strand, counting down.
CGCAAGCCTAGGCAGGTTGGGCGTCTAGAGTTTCTGGGCGCAAGTCCAGGCGGGTCGGGCCTTTTTTTTTTCTTTCTGCAATAATTATAATAATAAAAGATTAAAGAAAAAGAAAAAAAAAGGAGTGACAAAAATTGTTGTTTAATAAATATAATATGATTTTGGGAAGCACATGTTGTTAAGTGCTTCATATTGATGAATTTTGGGCATTGATTAAATGGAAGATTATAAAATTTTTAGAGTTCATATTAATAAAAATTAGTATATACAAATACCCGCCCAAAGGGGGTTATTGTGTATATTAATTTGAAAAATTGCATGAAGATAAATTCCAACTTTAAAAAATAGGGATGTATAATTGAAAAATATTTATCCGCCCAAAGAGGATAAATTTTTTGAAAATTATATGTAATTCTCCTCTATATTAATATAATAGAGATAATTAATGGGGATGTATGACTCAAAAGTTTTATCTTCCTAAAGAGGATAAATTTTAGAGTTATGTGTAATTCTTCTCCATGTTGAGATAATGGAGATGTATAATTTAGAGGTCTTATTTGCACAAAGCGAATAAGCCCTCGATAATTATATATAATTCTCCTTATCATCTCTATATATTGATATTATGGATATGTATAATTTAAAAGATTTGTCTGCCCAAAGTGGATGGATCCTTGGTAATTATATGTAATTCTCCTTATTGTTGTTTTACAAACTTCATGCTGTGGAAAATAATGGTGCATTACACACTCTGCACAAATGGGAGTTTATATTGTACTCACTATTTTGTGGAATTGCTTATTGCCCATAATTAATCATATTGTATTACTGGTGACAAATAGTTACTTTTGTTGTAAACAACAACAATGCCACGATTGAGATGTTAACTGAATCAAACTTCAAAAGGTGGAAACAAGATATAGAGTTTGCTTTGAAAATTGTGGATATGGACTTGGCTTTACATGAGAATGAACCTCCCTAGCCCAATGACCAAAGTAGTGTAAATCAAAAGGCCCATTATGCTATATAGGAAAAATCCAATCGACTGAGCCTCATTGCTATGAAGAGGTCCATTGCTAAGCATCTCATTAGTGGTTTACCGGAAAATATGAATGCAAGACAATTCCTTGCAAAGAATGGGAGAACAATATAGAGTTTCGGACAATGCTGAAGCTAGAAACTTGCTGAACGAGTTAACAAATATGAGATATGATGCCGCTGTGGGTGTTAGAGAATTTATACTGAAGATGGTCCACATTCAGTCCAAACTCCAGGCCCATAAAATTATTCTTTCTAAAGATTATATTGTGCATCAAGTCTTAAATGTTCTGCCAATTGAATTTAGCCAGATTAAGACTGCTTATAATGCTCAGAATGAGACTTTGAGCATTAATGCTCTAATTACAAAGTGTGTGACTGAGGAGGACAAGTTGAAGAAGGAGAAGAATGAGTTGGCCCACTTAATTGCTAATGCCAAGTCGAGTTCCTCTAAAGGAAAATGGAAGCCTAAAGAGTTAAATGCTCATGGTCCAAAGAAAGATTAAGACTTCAAGAAAAATGGGAATAATGGGAGAAATGGAGATAATGATTTCAAGTGTTTTCACTGCAAGAAGCAATGTCACAGGAGAGCCAATTGTTACAAGTACAAAACTTAGCTAAAAGGAAGAAAAGAAAGTCACCAAGGTAAGTTATTGGTTTGTTTTGAATCAAATCTAATTGATGTTCCTCTAGATTCTTGGTGGCTTGATTCTGGTGCTACTGTTCATATGACTACTACTTTACAGGTCTAACAAATCTAAGGAATCCAAGTCTGAGAGAGTTAAAACTTAAAGTTGGAAATGATGTTAGAGTTGATGTGGAGCGCATAGGCACAGTTGTTTTGAATTTGGATTCTGGATTTTAGCTCATTTTGAATAATGTATTTTATGTTCCTAGTTTTAGGAGAAACTTGATATCTCTTCTTTCCTTGACAAAGCTGGATATTGTCTTTATTTTGCAAATAAAAGAGTGGATTTGAGTTATGATTCTAGAATTATTGGGAATCGTGTTCTGTGTGATGGATTATATCGATTCTCTTTATCATCTCTATATATTGATATTATTGATATGTATAATTTAAAGGATTTGTCTACCCAAATGGGATGGATCCTTGGCAATTATATGTAATTCTCCTTATTGTTGTTTTACAAACTTCATGCTGTGGAAAATAATGGTGCATTATACACTCTGCCCAAATGAGAGTTTATATTGTACTAATTATTTTGTGGAATTGCTTATTGCCCATAATTAATCATATTGTATTATTTGTGACAAATAGTTACTTTTGTTGTAAACAACAACAATGTCACGATTAATCGGTTAACTGAATCAAACTTCAAGAGGTGGAAACAAGATATAGAGTTTGCTTTGAAAATTGTGGATATGGATTTGGCTTTACATGAGAATGAACCTCCCTAGCCCAATGACCAAAGTAGTGTAGATCAAAAGGCCCATTATGCTAGATGGGAAAAATTCAATCGACTGAGCCTCATTGCTATGAAGAGGTCCATTGCAAAGCATCTCATTAGTGGTTTACCAGAAAATACGAATGCAAGACAATTCCTTGCAGCAATGGAAGAACGATATAGAGTTTCGGACAATGCTGAAGCTGGAAACTTGCTGAATGAGTTAACAAATATGAGATATGATGCTGCTGTGGGTGTTAGAGAATTTATACTGAAGATGGTCCACATTCAGTCCAAACTCCAAGCCCATAAAATTATTCTTTCTGAAGATTATATTGTGCATCAAGTCTTAAATGTTCTACCAGTTGAATTCAGCCAGATTAAGACTGCTCATAACGCTCAGAATGAGACTTCGAGCATTAATGCTCTAATTACAAAGTGTGTGACTGAGGAGGACAAGTTGAAGAAGGAGAAGAATGAGTTGGTCCACTTAATTGCTAATGCCAAATCGAGTTCCTCTAAAGGAAAATGGAAGCCTAAAGGGTCAAATGCTCATGGTCCAAAGAAAGGTTAAGACTTCAAGAAAAATGAGAATAATGGGAGAAATGGAGATAATGATTTCAAGTGTTTTCACTGCAAGAAGCAATGTCACAGGAGAGCCAATTGTTACAAGTACAAAGCTTACCTAAAAGGAAGAAAAGAAAGTCACCAAGGTAAGTTATTGGTTTGTTTTGAATCAAATCTAATTGATGTTCCTCTGGATTCTTGGTGGCTTGATTCTGGTGTTACTGTTCATATGACTACTACTTTACAGGTCTAACAAATCTAAAGAATCCAAGTTTGAGAGAGTTAAACTTAAAGTTGGAAATGATGCCAGAGTTGATGTGGAGCGCATGGGCACAGTTGTTTTGAATTTGGATTCTGGATTTCAACCCATTTTGAATAATGTATTTTATGTTCCTAGTTTTAGGAGAAACTTGATATCTCTTATTTCCTTGACAAAGCTGGATATTGTCTTTATTTTGCAAATAAAAGAGTGGATTTGAGTTATGATTTTAGAATTATTGGGAATCGTGTTCTGTGTGATGGATTATATCGATTCTCCTTATCTCCCGATAGATCATATTGTTCCTTTAATGTCGAGAACAATGTTGCTAAATGATCATTGATTAAAGAGAAATCTTTATTGCTATAACATAAGCAATTATGGCATATCTCCAAAGAAAGAGTAAAATGACTCATTAAGGTTGATATTTTTCCTCCTCTTAACTTAGATGATTCTGAGACTTGTATTGATTGTGTGAGGGGAAAATTGACTAAAATTAAGAAGAAATGTGCTACTCACAGTCAAAACCTATTGGAGATAATTCATATGGATATTAATTGGCCATACTCAACAACCTTTTGTGGAAATAAGTACTTCATCACCTTCATTGATGATTTCTCTCATTATTGTTACATTTATCTAATTAAGGAGAAGGTTGAGGCTCTTGATATGTTCAAAGTGTTTCGTATTGAAGTTGAGAAACAATTGGAAAAAATTATCAAAATTGTTAGATTTGATCGTCGTGGTGAGCATTATGGGTGATATACTGAGACGGAACAACAAATGTGACCATTTGCTAAATACTTACAAGACTGTGGTATTGTTGCTTAGTATACAATGACTAGGAGTCCTGAATAGAATGATGTAGCTGAATGGCGTAATCGCACACTCATGGAGATGAAATGAAATATGATGCGGTTCTAATTTGCTTAAATACTTATGGGGTGATGCAATTAAAACATCAGCTTATTTATTGAACCGTCTACCTAGTAAATCACTACCGAAAACACCTTTTGAATTATGAACAGGGAAAAAACCAAGCTCGAATCACTTTCAAGTTTGGGGGTGTCCTGCAGAGGTGAAAATTTATGATCCTTCTTAGAAGAAGACCGAACCCAGGACTACTAGATGTTACTTTATTGGATACCCTCACCATTCTAAAGGGTATATGTTCTATTGTCCTACTCGGGGCACTAGAATCGTTGAGTCTCAAACTGCTAAGTTCCTGGAGTTAGATGTTGCTGAAGAGAATTCGTCTCAATCTTTTGAAAGGGAAGAACCAAACAAAATGGTTTCTATTCCATTGCCCATCTTGAATGATGATTCCATGCGAGAGCCTTGTAGAGTGGAAATGCAGCAAAAAGCAGATACTGGAGATACGACTGCGAACGAACTTCCCCAAACAAATGATCCAACTCCAGAAATGCCTGTGCGGAGATCACAGCAACAAAGAAGACCAGCACTTCAAGATGATTATCATGTCTATCTTGGAGAAGTTGATTTTGACATTTGACATATAGTTGATCTGGCGACTTTCAAAGAAGCTCTTGATAGTGATTAGGCATATGAATGGTTAAGAGCGATGAAGGACGAGATAATTTCCATGTCAAATAATCAAGTATGGGAACTTGTTGATTTACCTGATGGGCATAAACCAATTGGCTGCAAATGGGTATTCAAAACCAAGAAAAATAATAAAGGCAACATAGATAAGGCAAGGTTAGTTGCAAAGGGGTTTACACAAAAATAAGGCATTGATTATACTGAGACATTTTCTCCGGTGTCCACTAAAGACTCATTTCAAGTAATCATGGCATTGGTGGTTCATTTTGACTTAGAGTTTTATCAAATGGATGTCAAGACAGCTTTTCTAAATGGAGATTTGGATGAAGAAGTATATATGCAGCAACCTAAATGGTTTAAAGAAGCTGGAAAGAAGCATATGATGTGCAAACTTCGGAGGTCTATTTATAGTTTCAAACAAGCATCGCGTCAATGGTACTTGAAATTTGACAAAGTTGTGAGATCATTTAACTTTGAAGAAAACAAGTTTGATTAATGCATCTACATGAAAGTAAGTTGGAGTAAATATATTTTCTTAGTACTTTATGTAGATGACATTTTGCTTGCCAATAGAGATGTTGATCTATTGAATGACACAAAAGGTTTTCTGTCTACAAAGTTTGATATGAAAGATCTTTGGGAAGCTTCTTTTGTTTTTGGTATTGAAATTCATCGTAACAGATCTAAGAAGGTTCTGGGGTTATCTCAGAAAATTTATATAGATTGTGTCCTAAAAAGATTTAATATGCAAACTTACAAGGTTGGTGAAACTCCTGTTGTGAAAGGAGATAAATTGAGCATAGAACAATGCCCCAAGAATGATGTTGAAAAGGAAGCAATGAATAATGTTTCATATGCTAGTGCAGTTGATAGTCTTATGTATGCATAGGTATGCACCGGACTTGATATTGCTTTTGCTGTGAATACTCTTAAGAGATATCTGTCGAATCCAGGTCATGAACATTGGGTTGCAGTTAAGAAAGTGATGAGATATCTGCAACGAACAAAATACTTCATGCTCATGTATAGCAGAGTAGAAGATCTAAAGGTGATTGGATATTCAGATGCTGATTTTGCTGGTTGTTCAGATGACAGAAAATCAACTTCTGGATATAATTTTATGATGGCTGGAGGTGCTATTTCTTGGAAGAGCACAAAGCAAACCTTGGTTACGAACTCTACAGTGTATGCTGAGTTTGTGGCGTGTTATGGTGCTTCAACTCAAGCTGTTTGGCTGAGAAATTTGATCTTTGAATTGCGAGTTGTGGACTCTATTGCTAGACCCATGGTGATCTACTGTGACAACACTGCAACTGTGTTTTATTCCAAGAATGACAAGATCATCAATGCGTCTAAACACATGAAGATCAAATATTATACCGTTAAGGACTTAGTCAAAAATGGAGACATTGTGATTGAGAATATTAGAACTGAGTCCATGTTGGCAGATCCTCTAACAAAAGGGTTACGACCTATTTTATTTAAAGAACATGTGTGTTTTAGAGTCTTTTGATCTCTTTTGTTAGTGGGAGCTATATAATTTGTATTTCTGGATATTATAGTTATATACAAACTAATAATGCTTTTATAATGTCTATTAAAGCATTTACTTTTGATAATCATTATTATTGATTTTATTGTTATCCTTTCTCCCGTCGACGAGAAATGGAAATATGAAACAGTATATTTAAACAAATTTTAGTTTAAAGATGATTGGATGTCACTAATTATAAGATCTCATGTTGGATTGTGACATAGTGTTGCAATTTTATGTTGTTTGGAAATCGCACTGAGGCAATTTCATGTCATTGAGAAATTGCATTGAGGACCGATAAGAAATATTGTATATTTTGATCACATGTTGGCATTATTTCTTACTACATTACTAAGCTCATGATCCATGAAAATATAATGTTTATTATATGTGATTATGGAAGGTCATGTGTTGCGGTGTTTTCTTAATACGTTGATCGCCATAGTCCTATAATGAGATTATATAGGATTAGATTGGTTTTTGAGATGCCATTATTGGAATATTATTTTTCAAAATTGTGGCCACATAAAACAAATTTTCAGTTATTAACCCGAGAGTGTCGTTTTCAAAATAAAAATCATTTTCAAAAATAAAACAAATTAATTAATGTAGCCCAAGTGGGAGAATGTTGGAAATTTCCTATAATGGACTTACATTAATTAATTAATTTTCTATTTTATATAATCGGGTAATGGATATTCCAATATATTTTGAACCCTCAAGTGATCTTATTGAATTGGGTTTTGGTATTTATTAATTATGGGCCTAGTTGAGCAGCAAAGTATAGGTAATTGTGTTTAACTGAAGTCCGTAATGGGAGGGGCCTAGTTGACACATTGTTGATTAGGGTTTGCTAGATCCCCTCTCTAGCCTATAAAAAGGTATGTTATACCTATCAGTCACTTGATCCCATTAAAGCCGTTATACCGAAATAGGTCATAGAGAGGAAGATCTGGCATATCGATAAATCACTGATTACATCAGTTTGATCTGTTTTCAATTAAGTGAGGCCATGACTCAAACATGTGTGTTTTAATTCCGCAGTACATATATGATTATGGTGTTTTACAATCATGTATGGATCGAATTCATTCTTAATGTATTGTTTGTTCATATTAAGAAATTCTTCACGAGGTTCTATAAAACCTGATTTGAGAGGACTCCGGGGTGAGCTCGAGGGACCGAGGAGCAACTCAGACAAAAAAAAAAGAGAGAGAGGGAGGTTGGTTTCGAGAGTGAGTTTGAGGGGGGAAGAGAGCGAACCGGAGGGAAGAGGGAAGCTCGAGGGAGCAGCTAGCCATCGTCGGAGGCTGTCCGCTCACTGTTGTCCGCCGCAACTCTTCCCCGAATGAGGTAAGTCCCCAACATCCTTGTAGTCCTATCTCGGAAAATGCCGGGCCGGAGCTCGCGGCCAATTGGCTTGCGCAAGCTCCGGCCCTTGCCGCCCTTGCATTTTGTTCTCATGTTCCTTGTATGTCATGTTTGAGACCCCCAAGGCACGTTTGATTCTCGGTTGAGCCGGAAACCTTAGTATTTGGTAGCGCACGCCAAGTGTTCGATAAAATGCCCTAGAGAAGAACGAAGCCTGCTCACGTTCTAGCTCGAGATCTATACGTGTTTGCACTTATATTCATTCGAATCATGTCATTTTTCATATGGTTTGCGTGGAATCGTTGTTCATTGTCGAGTCAATGTGAGCTTCCTTTGCACTAGAAAATAGCTTCACAATTGCCGGGTAAGTGGCCGGTGATAGCCAACGCCGGTCGAAGGGGATATCCAGCGAGTGGTGGTTGCCTGGTGGTAGCCCCAACGCCGGTGGTTGCTCATCGGAAAACGAGCGAGCTTCGGTGAGAGAGCGGGTGAGCTTCGGGCTTGGAGGTCCTCGTGCATGGAAGCGTCCAGCTGCATGAACACGTGAAGAAGAAGCCCAAAAGGAAGAAGACCATAAATAAAAAAAGGATTAAAGAAAAATAAAAGAAAGCAGAAATAGACAAAAAGAAAGATTAAAAAAGTGAAATGGGAAAAAACCGGAAAATAGGAAAATAGAAAAATAGTGAAGGTGGGCTTCGTCTTGGGCTTGTGGACACCAGACTGGGTTCATCGCGGGCTGAGAGCAAAAGAGCAAAAATCAGAAATTGGCCTTTTTCTATAAAAAAACAAATAAAAGAATTTCGTGGGTTTTTAATCTCTAGTGATTAGGGCCGGCCCAGTCTTTTGTGGCCTGACCCGGACCGACTGGGTCCGAATCAGGTTAGTAGGGCCGGGTTTCCTGACCTGGTCCGAATTATTATTATTATTAATAAAAGAAAATCATTAAAAATCAAAAATTCAAAAATAAAAAAATATTTAAAATATTTAAAAAATAAAAAAATTCGAAATTTCACAAAATTCATGGGAAATTCAGAATCTTGAAAATTTATAAAAATTTTCGAAAAAAAAATATTTTTAAAAAAAAATCGAAAATATTAAAATATTAGAAATTCCAAAAAAAGAAAGAAATTTTTTTCAAAAATCCCAAAAATTCCAAGTTTGTTTTCGAGTTCCCTAAAAAGCTCTAAAATAATTGTTGGACCAATTTTCTCTTCAAAGGTGTGGGAAAATCATCGATCTAAAATTGTCTTAAAATCAAACAAGCCTTCACGCTTCACCTTAGGTTTTAATTATCCTCATATATAATTGCCCTTAATTGCACCCTTATGATGCGATGATTATGGTTTTCCCTTAGTTTAATTAGGGTTGTCATCTATTTATCTTTTAATGCTATGTGTTTATTTTCTCCTATAATTTATTTAATGTTTTCTTTAATTGCTGATTGTTATTTTGATGACTATGCACCCGCATAATCATTTCATATGTTAGTGGTTAAGTCTAAAATCAATCAAACTGCCTAACAAAAGTATTTTTGAAATGAACAAGATTAAATACCGAAAATGCACTAATTGGTTAATTAGTGTAATCAAGTTTCTGATCCTAGATTCTCTAGTTGTGTAAAAAGTGAGGCACACTCCCTTACCTCGCTTGGTTTCTAGCCAACCCCAATAGGCTAATGGCGACTCCTCATTCGAAGATTTTCATAAATATCTAATGTCATGCGGGGTATAGGCTTGGGAGAGTCTACGTCTAATTAAGGGTCTTGGACCCACCTTTTGGACAATATCCCTAAACCTATTTAGATATTCCTTTCCCTCTCAGGACAGAAAAAATAGGTCGCGACACATATCAAACATAAATATAAGATAAGTTAATAACAAAAATTTACACTTGCTAAAAGTAACAAACCATAATAGCGAACATGCAAGGCAAAGGAACAAGGCAAGTGATCAGAGGCGAGTGAGGCTATAGCAAGTGAAGAGGGTTTTCTTTTTTTGTTGAATTAGGCTAGGTTTCTTTTTATTTTCTAATTTACATGATAAACTGGAAGATAACAAAGGAGATGAAAATTTAGAATAGACAAAAGCATCTAATATATAATATGTTGGATATATAATGTAATATACATTATGTATAGAGTTGGTCTGGGGTTGGATCAACCCCAATTTCTCAGGATCGAAGACCAACCCATACAATATAGAGCTAGAGGTCCTAAGATCAAGGACCGACCTAGTACCCTTAGGAATTGGCCCAGGATCAGTAGGGTTGGGCTAGTCCATGAATTGATGCTCACCCCTAGTCCAATCGAGTTTAAAGGCATTTCTCTAGCCCATTGTCCACAAGAAGCAAATCATGCGACTCGCTAAGACTTTTTGGAGGAAATCCGCCCTCCCTGACTGGGTCCGCTGACCCCGTGATTGCTAAAATCCTACCCTTAAATTGGTAGTGCTTGGGAATCTAGAGCTATTTTGGTTTCTGATTTGATTATATTCTTGGTGAAATCTGCAAGCTACCTTGTCCTGCATATGCGTGTGTTGCTTCTGCATCACAGTGGTGGTCGAGTTCTCCCGGTGCTGATCAAGGCTCCTATACATATGCATGATCCCATGTTGATGATCCATATACATGATCTCGAACCTTGTCGTCGTCGTCGTTAGTACACTAGTGTTCTCTGCTTGAGAAGATTGATAGTCGATTGATTCATTCATGCAAATTCTCGGTATATACATCGCTTTGCCACACATATGTTTTGATTGCTACTAGATCCTTTGCTTTCCCTCAGTTTGTAGATCATTTTTTGTGTAATAATCTCATCAGCTGCAGTAATCCTTTAGAGGGTTCCTTTTTTTCTTCAAGAGGCTATGTTTTCTTAGTCACATGTTAGGTGGAAACTATTCAAGCAATCGGTCATCATTGTTATCGTAAATACCCAACACTGGGTACCTTGGTCTGTCGATGCCTCGGGGGTTAATCATTTACACCCGTGCGTAAAAAGACATTTGAGTTTCTTAAAAGTAATGATGGGGAGCTTATGGACCAAAAGTGAAGATTCCAGTGACTTTTATTAGACCAAAATGAGCATTTAGAAGATTCCCATTTTGTGACTTTTATTTTCTAGATGAAAAGTCGAGCATCATGGTAGTAATCGACGTGGATAATATTTGCTCTGCTCCCGTAGATGTCCGTTCAACCAATTAAGGCAGCTGGTTGACGGATCGTATTCTTCCTTGTTCGAATCTTGGAATTCTGTCAAATAGACAGGCAACCATCCGATCGGAAAGTTTCCCGGCACCAATATTTTCACAGTGCCTAAATCAATCAACTCCTGCAACCATATATGGCAGGAAGATGGGAAAGAATTATGCATCTCAAGGTGATAAGATGAAAATTATGAGTTGACGAACTGAAAGTCGGCAAGATATGGTCATTCGAGAGATCCTCTTGATGATAACCTAGATCATTGGATTTTCATCTCATTTACCAGATCATGCTTTAATGTGCTATTATAGGTGAACAATATCAGTAGTCATTTGGAAGTTTATCATGTGCACCACTGTTAATGCACTGAAAATTGCATTTCACGGCCTATATGATAACATCAAGGACTAAGACAACACTAAGGTAGATACAAGTTCCACTTCAAGCAGCAATGAATTTAAATAATATATGAGCAGCAAAAACCTGCAAAGGCACATATATTGAAAAGTTCTTTAGAGGTGTAGGTCCCATCACTGATACAAGTTCACTGGAGCAGGACAAGCTCCATGCTTTTCTATCTTTACTTAGCTTAGGATCATTCTCCAGCTTTTGCTTGGTAAATGCCATAATCTATTGACAATGATAGAATTTGAAAAGGCCAGAGAAGGCCCAAAAAGAGAATCTCGTGAAGTTCACCAAGAAGCATAATCTATTGGCCCTTGCATTGCCATGCTGCACAAAAGTCATTTAGTTTGGAAGTTAAGAAGAGGGATCATACACTGATAGCCGAAGCTGGGGATGGAGTCCTCAGCTTGCCGTTAAGATTTTCTGAATGGTGGATTTCTTGCTATTAAGATTGACAATGTAAATAAGTTCAATTAATGTCAGATGAACAAAACCATTAAAGTCATTTAGAATTTAGAGAGAGAGAGGAGAGAGAGAGAGGAGAGCAGTAAATTTTGAATATTTTCCATGTGGCGCCTACATCAAGTATTAAACCGACCTAATATTTTCTGGACGGTGGATTTCTTGCTATTAAGATTGCAGAATTAAAACATTTATCATTAAAAGTGTAAATAAGTTCAACCAATCCTCACTAAAGTCATTTAGAATATAGAGATAGAGGAGAGAGAGAGGAACAGAGGAGAGCAATAAACTTTAAATTATTCCCACGTGATCTACGTGGACGCACCTAACGTTTTCTCGATGATTGCAGGATTAAAAGGTTTATCATTAAAAGTATAAACCACTACTGCCATGGCGTCGTGCCTAGCATCTTCTCTCTTCCTGAAACAGCTGGCCCTCCTCGCCGTCGCCGTCGCCATCGCGCTTCCAGTCACCTCGTCCTCCCTTGCCCTCGGATGCTACGACTCCATCATCAGCTTCGGCGACTCGCTCGCCGACACCGGGATCTTGCTCTACCTCACCAGCTCCGAAGGCGACCCGGCGAACGCCGGCTTCCCCCCCTACGGCGAGACCTACTTCCACCACCCAACAGGCCGCTACTCCGACGGCCGCCTGGTCATCGATTTCGTCGGTGAGTCGGAAAGTCGTTGCTGAAAAATGGGTTCGTCACGATTTTCGTGAGTTGCTCGAGAAAATTCTGACGGGTTCTGATGGTGCCGTGGTGTCGTGACATGCAGCTCAGCGGCTGGGCCTTCCGTTGGTGGCTCCCTACTACTGGTATGACGGCGGACGGAGCGTGTCGGATTTCGGGAAGGGCGTGAACTTCGCGGTGGCCGGGGCGACGGCGCTCGACGAGAGCTTCTTCGAAGAGTGGGGGGTGAGTGACTTGCGACCGAATATCTCTCTGGGATATCAGCTGGGCCTCTTCAAAGAGCTCTTGCCTTCTCTATGCAGCACAGCTTCGGGTAAGTCCTGTTCTGTCAAATGCTAAGAATCCAGTGACGCCCCTGGTATGTCCAGAATTTGCAATTTAGCCCCTGGAAGTGTGGAAAAGTGAAAGGTACCTCCTAGTACTATCTATGTCACTTGGCGTATTGGTCATGTAGATTGTTTCGCTAATACAGCATTGGTGTCGGATTGATGTTAAGTCGCAATTTATGGAGAAATTCCATCAGCAGCCCCCTTGAGTCTGTCTGGCCATTCGTACATTCTAATTTCCAATCTTGAAATTTGCGCAATTATAGTCATTGAGCTTTATTTGCATTGGCTTTGGATCATGATACTTCACGTAACCAAAGTGAATCATGTACATAATTTCACAACGGAAAATTGAAGTGGACAGCAGGGTTACTTGCACAATTCATGACCCAAGTTCTATGCAGTCAGAGACCAGAATCACACCAAGTTGGAAGTGTAAAGGTCCAAAATCACAGCAAATTGCAAGTTTGAGGAGTAAATTTAGTTCCAAAATCGATAGTTAAAACTGCAAAAAGGATAGAAGTGTGGGGATCAATCCCTTAATAAATGCAGATTGTTTGACAGATTGAACCAGGTTTTACCTTTTCTGCATTCTTCTCTTGCATCAAGGATGCAATCTGCTGCTGACTCTCAATGACACTAGAAATGTGTTGTTAAATTAGATAGTGTAATCCTAGATTCAAAATGGTCTATACTTGAATCTCAAGCCCTCTATAAAGTTTATGTACACAGACAAGCTAAATTCTCAGGCGTCCGAATGAGCTGTTTTTATTTTTTGTTTCAGTGCAATGAGATCAGCTTGCATACTAGTTGGTGCAAGTTCTTTATTTGAATTGTGCTAGCATGCTTGGCAGATTGCAAACAATATCTTGTGAACTCTTTGGTTCTCATGGGAGCGATTGGTGGCAACGACTACAATTATCTCTTCTTCGCGGGAACAGATGTGGAAGAGATTCAGGGCATTGTGCCCCTTGTCATTGAGGAGATTGCTTCGGCTATCACTGTATGATCCCTCTTCTTAACTCCAAAGCTAGATGACTTTTATGCAGCATGGCAATGCAAGGGCCAACGGACGTATGCTCTTAGTGAACTTTGAGAGATTCTCTTTACGGGCCTTCTCTGCCTTTTTAAATTCTATCATGGTCGATAAATTATGGTATTTACTTAGGAAAAGCTAGAGAATGATCCTAAGCTAAGTAAAGATAGAAAAGCATGGAGCTTGTCCTGCTCCATTGAAGTTGCATCAGTGATGAGACATTCATCTCCAAAGAACTTTCCAATAAATGTGCCTCCCCTGGTTTTCACTGCTCATATATTATGTAAATTCATTGCTGCTTGATGGGGAACTAGTAGCTAAGTCCTTGATGTTATTATATAGGCCGTGAAATGCAATTTTCGGTGCATTTACAAGTGTGCGCATGATAAACTTCCAAATGACTTCTTATATTGTTCATCTATAATAGCAATAAGGTCGGCTAGCTTACTAACAACGAAGCACGAGCTGGTAAATGAGATGAAAATCCAGCGATCTAGTTTATCATCAAGAGCACCTCTCACATGACCATATCTTACCGACTTTCGGTTCTTTAACTTATCATATTCATCTTATCACTTGAGGTGCATCATTTTTTCCCCTCTTCCTGCCATATGGTCGCAGGAGCTGATTGATTTAGGCGCAGTGACAATATTGGTGCCGGGAACCATTCCGATGGGATGTATGCCCGTCTATTTGACAGAATTCCAGGGTTCGGACAAGGAAGAATATGATCCGTCAACCGGCTGCCTTAATTGGTTGAATGAGTTCTATCAGTATCACAACAAACATCTCCAGAGGAAGCTTGATGATCTACGAGAGCTGCATCCCCAAGCAAATATTATCTATGTCAATTACTACCATGATGCACTCCGCTTTTATCAGTCGCCAGATAAATTCGGTAAGTTGCATCTCCATCTTCTTGGTGCATAGGGAAGCTCTCACTTTCCAAACCTTATTGTAGTGATGCTCGCTTATTTTCATCCATAGGAAGTCAGTTAATCAACTACTTTTTCACAATGAAGATGACCAAGCATGATAATTTGTTGGATGAATGATTGCAAAATTACAGTCTTGATGCTTCTGATATCTAATTTCGTCTTTCAAACTGACAACAGACAAGAACTAACGTACGCAAATTTCTTCTGTCAACTCACTGTATCCATGGTTGTCCAGTTAATAGCATACCGACCAACACATTAGTCGTATGGGCAGCTAATCCAACACTGCTTTTGAAACAGGGTTCAATGGCGGAATACTCAGAGCATGCTGTGGAGGAGGAGGAACCTACAATTATAGCCCGTCAGCATTGTGCAATTCCAATTCGACGGTGTGCGATGACCCATCCTCGTACATAAGCTGGGACGGCCTCCATTTCACGGAAGCAGCATACAGGTTGATTTTCAAGGGCATGGCGGACGGTTCATTTACCGTACCTAAATTGGACATTTCTTGTCCTTCACTATCCATCAATGAGCCTGCGTTAACCAGCTCTAGGTAATTAGCCACCTCATTTGGAAACAGAGACAAGGTATGCCAATTTGTTTCATGGAGTGAAATGGTGTTTGGTCTGTGCCGCACGTGAAATGACCTTGTGCATGGTCCTTTTGGCGAATTGCTTAGGACATTATTAGCAAGAAAAGGATAATTACATCTAGAAGGGACGGATATGTTTTCGATGATTGAAAGTATGAGTCATATGACCTTGTTTAGCTCAATGATTGCCGGAGTCCATAAAATTTCTGATGATTAAAAGGACTAGAGGTGATCAATTTTCAATCCGGTCCGGTTCAATAGAACTAACCATTTTTTTTCTTATTAAAGAGTTATTGTGCACAATGAGGGAGTAACAAATCTTAATATTTTGATGGAAGTAACGATGAGTTAAGAGTCATTATACTGTAATTTGTAGCACCATTGGATGAGGTAATATTTAGTTTTTATTTTTCTATTTTTTTTAAAAAAATGTATATATAGTCGGTCTGGTTTGGTTCCTTGTTGGAATCAAGAACCGGACTGTTTAGATACCAATTCCACTTTTAGAAATTAGGAACCAGATTGACACTAAGAACCAAACCAAATCGGCTGGTTTAATTATGTTCAATTTGGGTGGTTTCCAATTTAGGCTGTCCGTTTTGCATACCCTTAAAAGGGACATGTACATGGAAGAAAAATGCAGGAGGAAAGGACATAAGGCATTAAGTCATGCACCATTGGAATATGATGAATGTGCATGCCCATCATCTGGGTAAGTTATTGAGGATGATAGTGGGCGGGTATTGTTTGGTAATTTAATCGAATCCAAATCCTAATGCGATGGAGCTGGTTTGGAAAAGGGGGAGACGAGTTTGGAGACAAAAGTATGATTGATATGTACCTTTTTTTAGTTCAATGATTGCCAATAACCATCAATTTTTTGCTATTTGCTTAAATCGGGGCATCTGCATACATTTAGTTTCTCAGTGACATAATCTCTCGGCAGATTTCTTTCATTGATAATCTCCAAGCTTCTCTTGCCAATATACTCCAAACATATACACTACAATTTAGATTCTCTAATAGATTCATATGTCAATATCTATAGCAAAATATGTCACCATCTCACCTTGAAGCTCATATAAGTTATTATGCTTGATTTCTCTCATTATCATCAAGTCACTTCTATGGTTCTTGTCACGCCCTGAACCCCGAGCATACGACAACCCCTTACCATGGTTAATTGAAAGCAACGTCCAAGGACTCGTCAACGACCATTCATTTTAATCTTTCATTATGCGCAAGCAGAATACGAACCATCATCAATCCAATAAGACAATCAAATAATCAAATAGGGATAGAGGGATGAACAACAAAAACCTCAACTACTCATTTATACAACTTACTAGATTAACTAACAGAAGATCATCTTTCGAATTACATGCTCGACAAAAGGAGTCGATCCATCCTCTAAGCCAGGCCAAAAAGAAACTAGGCTAATCCAGCTATATAAAATGAACCATTGGGTTCAGTACCACGGTTATTTGGACCCATCGGACTCGGCTATGTTAGGTTAATCACTGGTGGAGCGGGGGCAGGATTTTCCACTACGGGTGCGCCATTCTAAAGGCCTGAAAAAGGTTAACCACGATAGGTTGAGATAAAATCTCAGCGAGTTCTTCCCCTAAGCCCCGATTAGTACATCAACTCAACCCGGGGTATCTCTCCAGAACCACCCCTCACTCAACCTAACAACAAACAACCAGCAGTCAACAATTGAACAATAGGCAAGGTCAACCAATAATCAAAAGCCGGTTCGCATGCAATATCATTTGGTATGCCATACCCTACACATTTTATATTAGCACAATACACGCAATGCACATGGCCGTTAGATGATGCAATTCACCAATCACATGTGAGTCGCGTCACAAACGATCTCACCCGGCCATTGCCACACCCTGCACATTATCAGTTCATGCGTGCATGCCATAAATAATGACGTAATCACCTCATGATGTGTCCCATTAGGCCGAGATGCTACGGCACTACGGTGCCCTTCCTCCATAGAAGCGCAACCGTGCAGGCCGAGGCGCTACAGTACCCTTCCTCCGTAAAGGCGCAACCATGCCCTTCCGTACCTTCCGAGGCGCTACAACGCCCTTCCTCCGCAGAGGCACAACCGTACCCTTCCGTGCCCTCCCTTCGATAATCCGAACTATCGCAATCAATGCATACATACTTGCACATACACTTGCATTTAAAATCTCAAGTCCTGCCTCATAAAAACGGTTCATTTCCGGGTTCTCTCGGACAATTTATCCTTTTGCCATTTTTATGAAAATCACACAATTCATGTAGATGCTCATACAATTACACATTCAATTCACTCCATAAAATCAATACACATGAAATTACACAATTTAATTTTTGATGAACAGAAATTTCAGAATTTAATAATTTAATAATTAAATTCAAAAATTAAAATAATTAAATAAATAAATTCCGAAAATTAAATAATCAAATACTTAAATAAAAAAATCAAATAAATAAATAATTAAAACAATTAATCACACTAATCAAACAATTAAGGCAAAACATGCTTAATTAGCACATAACACTCAATTAAGCATAATCAAGCACAATTAAGTATAAATAAGTAAGATTAAGCTAAGACAATATTAATCATTTACCTAAACACCAATCTTAGGGCTAATGCACTTAATTAAACACCATAATAAGCCATTAGCACTAATTAACCCAACCCTAAGCTAGTTTATGCACTAATTAAGGGATTAGGAGCTAAACTCACCTGTAAAGCGGGCCGGCGACACGGACGCGGTGGCGGCGATGAACTCGACACTCTAGGACATCTCTCTCGACACTCCAAGGCGGTCCTGGGGCGGAAATCACAGCAATAGCCTTTGCTCAAACACCCAACTTCAAAAGGCAACACTGCAGAAGGAGGAAGTTGCTAGTCAGAGCAAAAAGAGGTTGGTCGGAGCTCCAGCGAGCTAGTGGCTAGTGACCGACAGCTCTAGGGGGTCGAGGGGGAGTTGCTGGCGGCTAGTGTGGGCAGTGGTTTGGTTGAAATGAAAGAGAAACGGAGGAAAAGGCGGAACAAGCAGAGACGGGCATAACAGTGGCGGTCAGTGACTCGCCGACTTCCAGTCGCTATACGGATCGGCCGAGGCTCCATTCGACAAACGGCCGACGCCATCCATATGTATTCTCTATCCTGAACGCAACGGTGGGTAGCAGGGGCCGAGATTCACACAGGAAAGCTATGAACAACTCCAATTTCGGTGAGAGGTCAAAAGTAGAAACAACATAAAGATAATGGGAAACAAGGGAAGAGAGGTGTTGTTTTGGAGGGGCTGAAGAGGAGGAGAGAGAGGGAGATGAGAGCTGGAGATAGGCCTCAATTAAGGCCATTAAATGGCTTGCCCAACTTCCAAGAAAGATGGCATCATCTTCTCTCTCTTCTTTTGACTTTTCTTCAAAATATCCAATGACATTTTGGTCATCTCCACCTTACACAATTCTCAAACTACCCTTGGGCTGAAAATGAAAGGCAGGCCTAGGAAATTGGCCAAAAAATGAATAGGAACGAGCTCGAGAATTTGTTGGGTTCGAATTGGCTCAAGTTTAGACAATGGGCTTATGAGGTTTAATGATCGGTTTGGCTTAACGGGCTCACTTGCTTGTCTCGGTCTTCCATGATGGTTGTCTCACCTTGGGCATGAGGCACACATTGATCTTTCCCGGCCCACGTTCTCGTAGGCTCGTTTCCTCGGTCTATAAATCCCTTTTCCAAAAACTCGACTCAACTAACACTATCGTCTGTTGAGGAAGCATCGTCCAAAAGTTCGTCCCGGACGTTCCCAAAAATTCGAAGTCCAATCTTGAATTATCATATATTGTCAATTTCGCCCGAATGCCATTTTGGTACTACTCAAACTAACAGGTGGTTTCGAGAACTCACGCATAAACAACTCGCACCAATTTACGTTCAAGACTTCTCGACACATGGACGCCATTGACTATATGAAATTGCGAATGATCGATTCTTATTTCAAAATACACGATTATCAAGGATCAGCATAGGGTCGTTCGCGGGTTCGATAACAGTAGACAGAATCACCCATCGTCCCATTATTTCTGTCTGCGAATCGACTTCTAGTTGTCCCTAAATCGGCCTGCATGACTATATAATCGTCCTTACGCAAGTCTCGTGATCAAGTCGTTTTCCTAGGTCAAGTTCTTTAGTTGCATGAGTTCTGTCCTCATTAGCCTTTCCCCTCAAGGTCAGTATCTCATGAGTGATTAGTTTCGAGTGAGATCAACCAACAATGCATTGGCGAAATTAACATTCATTCCTCCCTCAAAGAGCTCGAATTTCAGGATGCCACAGTTCTCAAAACTCCACCTTCCAAAGTATATGGACACCCGGTCGAATCCATGACACCTAAAGAGTTCAGGTTCATCTTCGTGCCTCACTCCAGTCAATATTCCAATAATACCATTATCCATTCTAATTCTAACATCACCAACACCAATACCATTGCACTCAACATTGTTTCCTAATTGCATTTTACTATTACCCATGCATTGTAAAGTAGTAAACCAATTCTTATTTAGTGTCATAATAGATCCTTCAACAAATCCTCAGTAATAAACAACACATAATTAGTGTTATTCAAATTGTTGGTTCAATGCATGTGCTATCCATGTGCCATGTGCCATGCACATATTTTCTCGATAGTGGATTTTTTGCTATTAAGATTGCAGGATTAAAACATTTATCATTAAAAGTGTAAATAAGTTCAGCTAATCCTCACTAAGTCATTTAGAATTTAGAGACAGAGAAGAGAGAGGGACAAAGGAGAGCAATAAATTTTGAATATTTTCCATGCGGCTTACATGGAGTATTAAACCCACCTAATATTTTCTTGATGGTGGTATTCTTGCTATTAAGATTGTAGGATTAAAAAAATTATCATTAAAAGTGTAAATAAGTTCAACTAATCTCCACTAAAGTCATTTAGAATTTAGAGACACAGGAGAGAAAGAGAGAGACAGAGGAGAGTAGTAAATTTTGAATATTTTCCTCGTAGTCCACGTGGAGTATTAAATCCATCTAATATTTTTTCAATGGTGGATTTCTTGCTATTAAGATTGCAGGATTAAAACGGTTATCATCAAAAGTGTAAATAAGTTCAATTAATGTCAGATGAGCAAAACCACTAAAGTCATTTAGAATTTAGAGACAGAGGAGAGCTGTGAATTTTTCATATTTTCCCCATGGAGTATTTAAATCCACCTAACATTTTCTCGTTGGCGGATTTGTCGCTATTAAGATTACAGGATTAAAACATTTATCATTAAAAGTATAAACCACTAATCACTTAGAATTTAGAGACAGGCAGGTGTGAGCGCTAAATTTTGAGAACTTTCCACTTTGGTCCAAGTGGAGTATTACTCACCTGATGTTCTCTCAAGTTCCTCACACCATCCCCACTACTGCCATGGCGTCGTGCCTAGCATCTTCTCTCTTCCTGAAACAGCTGGCCCTCCTCGCCGTCGCTGTGGCTGTCGCGCTTCCGGTCACCTCGTCCTCCCTTGCCCTCGGATGCTTCAACTCCATCCTCAGCTTTGGCGACTCACTGGCTGACACTGGGAACTTGCTCTACCTCTCCAGCTCCGAAGGCCACCCGACGCGCGCCTGCTTCCCCCCCTATGGCGAGACCTACTTCCACCACCCAACCGGCCGCTACTCCGACGGCCGCCTGGTCATCGATTTCGTGGGTGAGTTGGAAAGTCATCACTGAAATATGGGTTTGGCGCGATTTTCGTGAGTTGCTAGAGAAATTCTGACGGGCTCTGATGGTGCCGTGGTGTCGTGACTTGCAGCTCAGCGGCTGGGGCTTCCGTTCGTGGCTCCCTACTACTGGGGTGACAGCAGACGGAGCGTGGCAGATTTCGGGAAGGACGTGAACTTCGCGGTGGCTGGGGCGACGGCGCTCCATTAGAGCTTCTTCGAAGAGAGGGGGGTGAGTGACTTGCAACCGAATATCTCTCTGGGATATCAGCTGGGCCTCTTCAAAGAGCTCTTGCCTTCTCTATGCAGCACAGCTTCGGGTAAGTCCTGTCCTGTCAAATGCAAAGAATCCATTGACGCCCCTAGAAAGTCCAGAATTTGCAATTTAGCCTTTGGAAGTGTGGAAAAGTGAAAGGTACCTCCTAGTACTATTTATGTCACTTGGCGTATTGGTAATGTTTCGTTAATGCAGCATCAGAGTCGGATTGATGTTAAGTCGCAATTTATGGAGAAATTCCATCAGTAGCTTCCTTGAGTTTGGCCATTCGTACATTTTAATTTCCGATCTTGAAATTGGTGCAATTATAGTCATTGAGCTTTATATGCATTGGCTTTAAATCCGAATGAGCTGTTTTTTTTTTTTTTTGTCAGTGCAATGAGATCAGCTTGCATACTAGTTGGTGCAAGTTCTTTATTTGAATTGTGCTAGCATGCTTGGCAGATTGCAAGCAATTTCTTGGGAACTCTTTGGTTCTCATGGGAGAGATTGGTGGCAACGACTACAATTATCTCTTCCTCGTGGGAACAGATCTGGAAGAGATTCAGGGCATTGTGCCCCTTGTCATTGAGGAGATTGCTTCGGCTATCACTGTATGATCCCTCTTCTTAACTCCAAAGCTAGATGACTTTTATGCAGCATGGCAATGCAAGGGCCAATGGACGTATGCTCTTAGTGAACTTTGAGAGATTCTCTTTACGGGCCTTCTTTGCCTTTTTAAATTCTATCATGGTCGATAAATTATGGTATTTACTTAGGAAAAGCTAGAGAATGATCCTAAGCAAAGTAAAGATAGAAAAGCATGGAGCTTGTCCTGCTACATTGAAGTTGCATCAGTGATGAGACATTCATCTCCAAAGAACTTTCCAATAAATGTGCCTCCCCTGGTTTTCGCTGCTCATATATTATGTAAATTCATTGCTGCTTGAAGAGGAACTAGTGTCTAAGTCCTTGATGTTATTATATAGGCCGTGAAATGAAATTTTCAGTGCATTTACAGGTGTGCGGATGATAAACTTCCAAATGACTTCTTATATTGTTCATCTATAATAGCAATAAGGTCGGCTAGCTTACTAACATCGAAGCATGAGCTGGTTAATGAGATGAAAATCCAGCGATCTAGTTTATCATCAAGAGCATCTCTCACATGACCATATCTTGCTGACTATCGGTTCTTTAACTTATCATATTCATCTTATCTCTTATCACTTGAGGTGCATCATTTTTTCCCCTCTTCCTGCCATATGGTCGCAGGAGCTGATTGATTTAGGCGCAGTGACAATATTGGTGCCGGGAAACTTTCCCATTGGATGTTTGCCCGTCTATTTGACAGAATTCCAGGGTTCGGACAAGGAAGAATACGATCCGTCAACTGGCTGCCTTAATTGGTTGAATGAGTTCTCTCAGTATCACTACAAACATCTCCAGAGGAAGCTCGATGATCTACGAGAGCTGCATCCCCAAGCAAATATTATCTACGTCGATTACTACCATGATGCACTCCGCTTTTATCAGTCACCGGATCAATTCGGTAAGTTGCATCTCCATCTTCTTGGTGCATAGGGAAGCTCTCACTTTCCAACCCTTGATGAAGCGATGCTCGCTTATTTTCATCCATAGGAAGTCAGTTAATCGACTACTTTTTCAAATGAAGATGACCAAGCATGATAATTTGTTGGATGAATGATTGCAAAATTTCAGTCTTGATGCCTCTGATATCTAATTTGGTCTTTCAAACTGACAACAGACAAGAACTAACAATACGCAAATTTCTTCTGTCAACTCACTGTATCCATGGTTGGCCAGTTAAGAGCATACCGACCAACACATTAGTCGTATCGGCAGCTAACCCAACACTGCTTTTGAAACAGGGTTCGATGGCGGAATACTCAGAGCATGCTGTGGAGGAGGAGGAACCTACAATTATAACTCGTCAGCATTGTGCAATTCCAATTCGACGGTTTGCGATGACCCATCCTCGTACGTAAGCTGGGACGGTATCCATTTCACGGAAGCAGCATACAGGTGGATTTCCAAGGGCATGGCGGACGGTTCATTTACCGTACCTAAATTGGACATTTCTTGTACTTCACTATCCATGAATGAGCCTGCGTTAACCAGCTCTAGGTAACTAGCCACCTCATTTGGAAACAGAGACAAGGTATGCCAATTTGTTTCATGGAGTGAAATGGTGTTTGGTCAGTGCCGCACGTGAAATGACCTTGTCCATGGTCCTTTTGGCGAATTGCTTAGGACATTATTAGCAAGAAAAGGATAATTACATCTAGAAGGGATGGATATGTTTTCGATGATTGAAAGTATGAGTCATATGACCTTGTTTAGCTCAATGATTGCCGGAGTCCATCAAATTTCTGATGATTAAAAGGATTAGAGGTGATCGATTTTCAATCCGGTCTGGTTCAATGGAACTAACCGCTTTTTTTTTCCTACTAAAGAGTGAATGTGCACAATGAGGGAGTAACAAATCTTAATATTTTGATGGAAGTAACGATGAGTGAAGAATCATTATACCGTAATTTGTATAGTACCATTGGATGAGATAATATTTAGTTTATATTTTTCTATTTTTAAAAAAATAAAAAATATATATAGTCGGTCCGGTTTGGTTCCTTGTTGGAATCAGGAACCAGACTGTTTAGATACCAATTCCACTTTTAGAGATTAGGAACCGGATTGACACTAATAATTGCTTAGGACATTATTAGCAAGAATAGTATAATTACATCTAGAAGGGACGGATGTGTTTTCGATGATTGAAAGTATGAGTCATATGACCGTGTTTAGTTCAATGATAGCCAATGTCCATCAAATTTCTGTTGATGAAAAGGAATAGGGATGATTGGTTCCCAGTCCAGTCCGGTCCAATGAAACCGACCATTTTTTTTTCCACTAAAGAGTAGTCGTACACAATGAGGGAGTAACAAATCTTAATATATTGACGGAAGTGACGATAAGTGAAGAATTATTGTGCTGTAATTTGTAATATCATTGGACGAGATAGTATTTAGTTTATATTTTATTAATTTTAAAAAAACAGTATATATAATCAGTCCGGTTTGGTTCCCTCTTGGAATCAGGAACTGGACTATCTAGATATCGGTTCCACTTTCAGAAATTAAGAATCGGCCTGACACTAAGAACCAGACCAAATCAGCCAGTTTAATCTGGTTTAGTTCGGTTGGTTTCCAGTTTAGGCGGTCTATTTTGCATACTCTAGAAGGGACACGTACATGGAAGCAAAATGCAGGAGGAAAGGACATAAGGCATTGAGTCATGCGCCATTGGAATATGATGAATGTGCATGCCCATCGTCTGGGTAAGTTATTGAGGATGATAGTGGGCGGGTATTGTTCGGTAATTTAATCGAATCCAAATCCTAATGGGATGGAGCTGGTTTGGAAAAGAGGGAGACGGGTTTGGAGACAGAAGTATGATTGATATGTACCTTTTTTAGTTCAATGATTGCCGATAGACATCAAATTTCCGCTATTTGCTTAAATCAGGGCATCTGCATACATTTAGTTTCTCAGTGACATACACTCAGCAGATTTCTTTCATTGATAATCTCCAAGCTTCCCTTGCCAATATACTCTAAATATATACACTACAATTTAGATTCTCTAATAGATTCACATGATGTGTCTATAGCTAAATCTGTCACCGTCTCACTTTGAAGCTCATATAAGTTATTATGCTTGATTTCTCTCTTTATCACCAAGTCACTTCTATGGTTCTCAAAACTCCACCTTCCAAAGTATACGGACATCCAGTCGAATCCATGACACCTAAAGAGTTCATGTTCATCTTCGTGCCTCACTTCAGTCAATATTCCAATAATACCATTATCCATTTTAATTCTAACATCACCAACACCAATACCATTGCACTCAACATTGTTCCCTAATTGAATTTTGCTATTACCCATGTATTGTGAAGTAGTAACCAATTCCTCTTTAGTGTCATAATAGATCCTTCTACAAATCCTCAGTAATAAACAACACATAATTAGAGTTATTCAAATTGTTGGTTCAATGCATGTGCTATCCATGTGCCATGCACACCTTCTAGAAGAGTTACCGGATGAGGTTTAAGGATGGTTTTTAACCTAAATTTTCAATTTGGAATTAGATTAGGGATAGGAATTTCAAGATTCATCTTTTAGAGGAATATTTAAATGCCAAGACAAGATGTTCGCGAGGTGGATTCGGCCACGGACTCGTTAATGGTCCCAAAAAAAGAAAAAAACTAAAATTCTGCCAATAAAGGATTCTACGCCAGAGAAGGATCTAGGCATGCAGCTTCGTGAAAACGAGGAGTCCACTTTTGGATCGTGCTTAAATTTCATGGAGAGTACGGTCAAACATCGATCTTTAGTTTGTCTAGTGGGATTAAGGAAAATAAAATATATAGAGGTAGGACTTCGAAAGCAAGAACCGAGGAGGTCGGACCACTTGGTCCTCGGAGATTTTCCAAATTTTTTAATATTTTTCATTTTTTGTTTTTCGTTTTTTGGTTTTTCTTCACAAGTGGCTAGCGAGGGTCACTAGGCCATCCCAGCACCTTCAGTGATCTGGTTATAGGAAGTAACATGAATTGTTGATCTTGCGTGCGTCTCTAATATCGATGCATCCTTCCTCATGTTGCTAAGATTTGAAGTGTGCCATGCTTTGATTCCACCTTTGTGTGAATTTTATCAAATAAAGATTACACCTTTATTGCTTAGAAGTTCTCCCTTCGCACGTATCCATCCTTGATCAAGCCATATTGTTGCTCTCTTTGCATGATTTGATGATCCATTATGCAAGTTGATGTTGCACGAGTTAACCTTAGGCATGCTGAATCACAGCTGCCCCCTTTTTTATGCAATGGAGTTAGATTGTGATAGGTTGTCATAGCTTACTGCAAGAGGTATCTAATAGGAGTAAGTATGGTCCAAGTTGAGCAAGTCTAGCACATAACTTAGGGACCAATTCGTACAGTATCGATTATCAATTTTTGAAATCAGGGACCAACCCTATTGAGCTTGGGACTGAAGATCAAACCAACCCTATGGGTTTGATCTGGTTCTAGGGTTAACCCAAGACCAATTGATTTTTTTTGTTTCATTTTTTATATTCCTTAAAAGAACATACTATTTAAAATCACATATCCAACCAAACTATGAACACTAATTCATATCAAACATAAATATAAGATAAGATAATAACAAAAAATTACACTTGCTAAAAGTAACAAATCATAATAGCGAACAAGCGAGGCGAGGGAACAAAGGCAAGCAGCAAGGCAAGTGATCAAAGGCAAGTGAGGCTATAGCAAGTGAAGAGGGTTTTCTTTATTTGTCGAATTAGGGCTATGTTTTTTTTTTTTTTTCCTAATTTACATGATAAACTGAAGAGAATAGAGGAGGCAAAAATTTAAAATAGACAAAAGCATATAATATATAATATGTTAGATATATAATGTAATATACATTATGTATAGGGTTGGTTTGGGATTAAACCCACCCCAAATTATCAAGATCGAGGATCAACCCATACAGTACAAAGCTAGAGGTCCCAAGATTAAGGACCAACCTAGTCCCCTTAAGAACTAGCCTAGGATCAGTAGGGTTAGGCCGGTCCATGGATTGATGCTCACCCCTAGTCTAATCTAGTTTAAAGGCATTTCTCTAGCCCATTGTCCACAAGAAGCAAATCATGTGACTTGTTAATACTTTTTGGAGGAAATCTGTCCTCCCTAACTGGGTCCACTGACCACATGATTTGCTTAAATCCTCCCATTAAATTCGTAGTACTTGGGAATCTAGAGCTATTTTGGCTTTTTGATTTGATTACTCGAGCCTTGATCAAGGCTCCTATACATATGCATGATCCCTTGTTGATGATCCATATAAATGATCTCAAACCTTGTCGTCGGCGTTGTCTTTGTAGTGCATTCATGTTCTCTGCTTGAGAAGACTGATAGTCGATTGATTCATTCATGCAAATTCCCAGTATATAAATCACTTTGCCACACATGTTTCGATTACTACTGGATCTTTTGCTTTCCTTCAATTTGTAGATCATTTTCTATATAATGATCTTATTAGTTGCAGTAATCCTGTAGAGGGTTCCTTTTTTTCTTCAAGAGGCTATGTCTTCTCAATCACATGTTAGGTGGAAATTATTCAAGCAATTGGTTGTCATCGTCATTGTCACGACCCGACCCTCGAGTTCACGACAACCTCTATTTTCTTGTGGTCATTTGATTTGCGACTCTCCAGGATCTGTCGCCGACCGTTATTTTTATCTTTTGATTAAACGCATGCGGAAGTGAAACACAATCCCCGGTCAATTACAAAGGTAGGGATAGCAGAAAAACCCAACAATAACACATTCCAAAATACTGTTTTATTTATCTATTGATTAACCCTAGAAAGTTTACAAACACAAGCTCTTACCGCGGGCATCTTCCCATCGAGCCAATGAAACCGATAAGCCAGGGCTAATCTACTCCCTTCAAAAACGGCAACGAGCCGTAACACGCGCTGATCCTCCATCCTACGGACCTGAAAATGGCTATTCAATAACCAATAAGATAAAATCTCAGTAAGTCAAAATCCTAAGCCTTGATTAGGAGACATACTCGCCTCAAGTGCGCCCTAACGCGCAATGTCTCTATCGCCACAATCCAACAACAGAATAACACCCAATCGACCATTAACAGACGCATAATTAGATCCAGGCTCATATGCAATTATTAACAGTTAACAATTGCAATCACAAGCATCCTTACCTCGCCCTTGCCACACGCAACCTGCATGATACAGTTTATCTTATATCCACCTCAATGCAACAAGTATATCAAATAATCAGAACACCTCTCAAGTTGTCTCATGTACCATGCACTTGCTCGTTTTCCATTTATTAACACATTTGGGGGAATTTCCTTCGAACACACAAGTTGGTAGTCAACCGGCATAACCGGGCATCGTCCCACTATATTGGGCATGGCTACGTCTGGCACCCGACTGCATTCGCAAGGAGCATAGGTTCGGCCTCTACCACAACCCGCATCCAGACCTCGCCTGGGCATTCCGATAATACGGACTTCGTCCACCACAGATCCCCCACTGGGTGACGAGCTCTTACGTGACCACGCAAGTACACCAATTAATCATGCTCATTTTATTATCTTTCATGACAGTCAATGCAGACATGATTCGTACTTGCACATATTAATTCATCGCATCGCATTTCACACGTGGTCACACGAATACAAATGTCTTTCACACATAGTCATATGAATATGCTGAATATATTAACCATAATTCACAATTGCAGTCCATGAATTTACTCCACCGAGTACATATTAAACAATAGCATCAAGGGTAGCATATATATATATATATATATATATATATATATATATATATATGTATTCAATATGTAATCCACGTGAGGAAAGTACAAACAATAATCCACCGAAATTAATCGATACTAACACAATTAATTAATAATGTACTTTCCAAAAATAATAATTTACTCCAAATATATTATATTAGTAATTATTCAACAATCAAAATCCAACATCCAAGAATAATTAATCATCCACCACTAATTAATCAATTCATCTCCAAATATAATTAATTAATTATTACCCAAAAATAATAACCACCAATTTCGAAATTAATAATAAATTATTATTATTTTATTCCAAAAATAATAATAATATTTATTAACACTAACCACGGTTACTAATTTAACCCAACCACGATAATTAACCTAACCAAGATTAACACTAAGCGAGCTTAATCAACAATAATATAACACTAATCATCCATAATCCAAAAGCACTAATCAAGCTTAATATTAAACTAATCACCCTAATGGAGTTTAGTATCTTTAAGCAAGGTTTAGAAAATCAACTCACGGGTTAGCGATTCCGACGACACGCGCGCGACCATGGCGACAAGGGGAACGCTCAAGAACTTCCGGCGCGTCGGGACGAGGCGGCCCAAGATCGGATCTCGGCGGCCGAGGGTGGCTGTCCGCGCGGCAAGAAGCCGAGAAACGAAGGAACCGGCGGCACGGGGCTGGCTGGTGGGCGGCCCGGCGACTCCGGACGGCGGCCAGCAGCTCCGGTGACCAGGCGGGCGGCTCCGGCGAGGTCTGGACAGAACCGAGAGAGGGAAAGGAGAGGCTGGGCGAAGGACAGGAGTGACTGAACTTGGCCGGTCGGCTGGCTTCCGGCGGCGACTAGGGCGGTGGTCGGTGATGACAGCAGCAGCAAGAAAACGCAGCAGCAACAGCAAGCCGGCGTCGACTGGAAGGGAGGAGGAAGAAGAAGAAGCTGCTGGGAAGGGGGGCTGAACGTGCAGGGGAAGCTGCGCGCGCTAGAGAGAGAGAGAGAGAGAGAGGCCCACATGGGTGTCAGACAAATGGGAAAAGAAGAGAGAGAGTTGACAAGTCCAAGGGGGAAAAAGTGAGAAAAGATGGGGCAAGTGGGGGCTGCCGCAGGGAGAGGAAACGTGACGGGGAAGAGAAAGAAAAGGGAGAGAGAGAAACGTGCAGAGAAAGATGGGGGAAGAAAAAGACAAAAGAAAGGAGGACAAGATAAGTCCTAAACAAGCTTCTGAAAAGGGTAATTTGATCTTTTTTTCCTTGAAACACAAACTCTCAAATATTTGCCTCTAAAACTCGGCCCGTTGAATCATTTTCCAATAATTTCGGGCTCACCGAACAATTATTTAACTCGTAAGGGGCCGATTCAAAGTAAACGTAACTAATAGTGTATTAATAAAATAATAATTTCATTTATCCCAAAATTGGTCGAAATTCAGGATGTTATAGTCATCATAAATACCCGACACCGGGCACCTTGGTCTATTGATGCCTCGGCGGTTAATCTTCTACACCCTTGTGTAAAAAGACATTTGAGATTCTTAAAGTATTGATGGAGAGCTTATGGACCAAAAGTGAAGATTCCAGTGACTTTTATTAGAGCGAGACCGGTCATTGTTGTCGAATGAGCATTTAGGACTCACTTTAGATTTACCCAACTGTGCATTTCACCACCTATATAATAACATCAAAACTTAGACAACACTAAGGTAGATACTAGTTCCCCTTCAAGCTGCAATGAATTTATATAACATATGAGAAGCCAAAACCTGTAAAGGTACATATATTGAAAAGTTCTTTAGAGGTGTAGGTCTCATCACTGATACAAGTTCAATGGAGCAGGACAAGCTCCATGCTTTTCTATCTCTACTTAGCTTAGGATCATTCTCCAGCTTTTGCTTGGGAACTGCCATAATCTGTTGACAATGATAGAATTTGAAAAGGCCAGTGAAGGCCCATACAGAGAACCTCTTGAAGTTCACCAAGAAGCATAATCTATTGGCCCTTGCATTGCCATGATGCATAAAAGTCATTTAAGTTTGGAAGTTAAAAAGGGGATCATACACTGATAGCCGAAGCTGGGGATGGAGTCCTCAGCTTGCCGTTAAGATTTTCCGAATGGTGGATTTCTTGCTATTAAGATTGACGATGAAAATAAGTTCAATTAATGTCGGATGGACAAAACCATTAAAGTCATTTTCTGGATGGTGGATTTCTT
The DNA here is from genome assembly GCA_014182895.1 of Angophora floribunda. Lineage (NCBI taxonomy): Eukaryota > Viridiplantae > Streptophyta > Magnoliopsida > Myrtales > Myrtaceae > Angophora > Angophora floribunda. The sequence goes on along the minus strand of CM024709.1, from coordinate 31,659,708 downwards.
GCTATTAAGATTGGAGGATTAAAACATTTATCATTAAAAGTGTAAATAAGTTCAACTAATCCTCACTAAAGTCATTTAGAATTTAGAGATAGAGGAGAGAAGAGAGAGAGAGGATCAGAGGAGAGCAATAAATTTTAAATATTTTCCTCGTGATCTACGTGGAACCACCTAACGTTTTCTCGATGATGGATTTCTTGCTATTTAGAGACAAGTAGGTGTGAGCGGTAAATTTTGAAAATTTTCCAAGTGGAGTATTACTCACCTAATGTTCTCTCAAGTTCCTCACACCATCCCCATACTGCCATGGCGTCGTGCCTAGCATCTTCTCTCTTCCTGAAACAGCTGGCCCTCCTCGCCGTCGCCGTCACCCTCGCGCTTCCAGTCACCTCGTCCTCCCCTGCCCTCGGATGCTTCGAATCCATCCTCAGCTTTGGCGACTCGCTCGCCGACACCGGGAACTTGCTCTACCTCTCCAGCTCCGAAGGCGACCCGACCCACTCCTGCTTCCCCCCCTACGGCGAGACCTACTTCCACCACCCAACTGGCCGCTACTCCGATGGCCGCCTGGTCATCGATTTCGTCGGTGAGTTGGAAAGTCGTCGCTGAAAAATGGGTTCGGTCCGATTTTCGTGAGTTGCTCGAGAAAATTCTAACAGGTTCTGATGGTGCCGTGGTGTCGTGACTTGCAGCTCAGCGGCTGGGGCTTCCGTTCGTGGCTCCCTACTACTGGGATGACGGCGGACGGAGCGTGGCGGATTTCGGGAAGGGTGTGAACTTCGCGGTGGCCGGGGCGACGGCGCTCCACGAGAGCTTCTTCGAAGAGAGGGGGGTGAGTGACTTGCAACAGAATATCTCTCTGGGATATCAGCTGGGCCTCTTCAAAGAGCTCTTGCCTTCTCTATGCAGCACAGCTTCGGGTAAGTCCTGTTCTGTCAAATGCTAAGAATCCATTGACGCCCCTAGAAAGTCCAGAATTTGCAATTTAGCCCCTGAAGTGTAAAAATGTGAAAGGTACCTTGTTTCGTTAATGCAGCATCAGCTTTGGATTGATGTTAAGTCGCAATTTATGGAGAAATTCCATCAGTGGCCCCCTTGAGTTTGGCCATTCATACTTTCTAATTTCCGATCTTGAAATTGGTGCAATTATAGTCATTGAGCTTTATATGCATTGGCTTTGGATCATGATTCTTCACGTAACCAAAGTGAATCATGTACATTATTTCCCAATGGAAAATTGAAGTGGACAGCGGGGTTACTTGCACAATTCATGACCCTAGTTCTATGCAGTCAGAGACCAGAACCACACCAAAGTTGGAAGTCTAAAGGTCCAAGATCACAGCAAATTGAAAGTTTGATGAGTAAAATTTATTTCCAAAATCGATAGTTAAAACTGCAAAAAGGATAAAAGTTTGGGGACCAATGCCTTAATAAATGCAGATTGTTTGACAGATAAACCAAATTTTACCTTTTCTGCATTCTTCTCTTGCATCAAGGATGCAATCTCCTGATGACTCTCAATGACACTAGAAATGTGTTGTTAAATTAGATAGTGTAATTCTAGATTCAAAATGGTCTATACTGGAATCTCAAGCCCTCTATAAAGTTTATGTATACAGACATGCTAAATCTTCGGGCGTCCGGATAAGCTGTTTTTTGTTTGTTTGTCGGTGCAATGAGATCAGCTTGCATACTAGTTGGTGCAAGTTCTTTATTTGAATTGTGCTAGCATGCTTGGCAGATTGCAAACAATATCTTGTGAACTCTTTGGTTCTCATGGGAGAGATTGGTGGCAACGACTACAATTATCTCTTCTTCGTGGGAACAGATCTGGAAGAGATTCGGGGCATTGTACCCCTTGTCATTGAGGAGATTGCTTCAGCTATCACTGTATGATCCCTCTTCTTAACTCCAAAACTAGATGACTTTATGCAGCATGGCAATGCAAGGGCCAATGGACGTATGCTCTTAGTGAACTTTGAGAGATTCTCTTTATGGGCCTTCTCTGCCTTTTTAAATTCTATCATGGTCAATAAATTATGGTATTTACTTAGGAAAAGCTAGAGAATGATCCTAAGCTAAGTAAAGATAGAAAAGCATGGAGCTTGTCCTGCTCCATTGAAATTGCATCAGTGAAGAGACATTCATCTCCAAAGAACTTTCCAATAAATGTGCCCCCCCCCCCTGGTTTTCGCTGCTCATATATTATGTAAATTCATTGCTACTTGAAGGGGACTAGTATCTAAGTCCTTGATGTTATTATATAGGCTGTGAAATGCAATCTTCAGTGCATTTACAGGTGTGCGCATGATAAACTTCCAAATGACTTCTTCTATTGTTCATCTATAATAGCAATAATATCGGCTAGCTTACTAACATCGAAGCACGAGCTGGTAAATGAGATGAAAATCCAGCGATCTAGTTTATCATCAAGAGCATCTCTCACATGACCATATCTTGCCAACTTTCGGTTCTTAAACTTATCATGTTCATCTTATCACCTTGAGGTGCCTCATTTTTCCCCCTCTTCCTGCCATATGGTCGTAGGAGCTGATTGATTTAGGTGCAGTGACAATATTGGTGCCGGGAAACTATCCGATCGGATGTTTACCTGTCTATTTGACAGAATTCCAGGGTTCGGACAAGGAAGAATATGATCCGTCAACTGGCTGCCTTAATTGGTTGAATGAGTTCTCTCAGTATCACAACAAACATCTCCAGAGGAAGCTCGATCATCTACAAGAGCTGCATCCCCAAGCAAATATTATCTACGTCGATTACTACCATGATGCACTCCGCTTTTATCAGTCGCCAGATGAATTCGGTAAGTTGCATCTCCATCTTCTTGGTGCATAGGGAAGCTCTCACTTTCCAACCCTTGATGTAGCGATGCTCGCTTATTTTCATCCATAGAAAGTCAGTTAATCGACTACTTTTTCACAATGAAGATGACCAAGCATGATAATTTGTTGGATGAATGATTGCAAAATTACAGTCTTGATGCTTCTGATATCTAATTTGGTCTTTCAAACTGACAACAGACAAGAACTAACGTACGCGAATTTCTTCTATCAACTCACTGCATCCCAACACATTAGTCGTATCGGCAGCTAACCCAACACTGCTTTTGAAACAGGGTTCGATGGCGGAATACTCAGAGCATGCTGTGGAGGAGGAGGAACCTACAATTATAACTCGTCAGCATCGTGCAATCCCAATTCGACGGTATGCGATGACCCATCCTCGTACGTAAGCTGGGACGGTATCCATTTCACGGAAGCAGCATACAGGTGGATTTCCAAGGGCGTGGTGGACGGTTCATTTACCGTACCTAAATTGGACATTTCTTGTCCTTCACTATCCATGAATGAGCCTGCGCTAACCAGCTCTGTGTAACTAGCCACCTCATTTAGAAATAGAGACAAGATATGCCAATTTGTTACATGGATGGAAATGGTGTTTTTGTCTGTGCTGCATGTGAAATGATCTTGTGCATGGTCCTTTTGGCAGATTGCTCAGGAAATTACTAGCAAGAAATGGATGATCACATCTAGAAGGGACGGATATTTCTAGCAATAAGTGATCAAATTATTTGCTTTTCTTTTTTAATGTCTGTGATGATCAAAAGTATGATTCCTATGAACTTGTCTAGTTCAGTGATTGCCGTTGTCCATCAAATTTCTGATGATGAAAAAGGACACATAAATGGAAGCAAAGTGCAGGAGGAAAGGACATAAGGTTTTAAGTTATGCAACATTGGAAGATGATGAATGCGCACGTCCATTATCAGGGTAAATTATTGAGGATGGTAGTGGGCGGGTATTATTAGGTAATTTGATCAAATCCAAATCCTAATGGGATGGAATTGGTTTGGAAAAGGGGGACGGGTTTGGAGGCGACTGCTAAGATTTTATTTTATTTTATATTTTTTGCGATGATTAAAGTATGATTTACATGTACCTGTTTAGTTCAATGATTGCCGACATCCATCAAATTTCTGCAATTTACTTAAATCATAGCACCTACATACATTCGATTTCTTAGTCACATAATCATTCAATAGATTCCTTTGCTCTTGCCAATATACTCCAAAAGCATACGCCACAATTCAAATTCTTGAACAGATTCATCTGACGTCTCTATAGCAAAATCCGTCACTATCTCACCTTGAAGCTCATATTGGTCATTATGATTGATTTCTCTCATTATCATCTAGTCACTAATTTGGTTTTCAAAACTTCACCTTCCAAATTATATGGACACCTGGTTGAATCCATGACACCAAAAAAATTCAAGGGCAAATTTGCCCTTAGCCAACCTCCTCAAGCTATCAAATACGTTATGAAAGAAGAAGCGTATGATTATTTTTGCCAATCATGTTTTAATGATATAACTTGATTTTCAATTGTTGGTTTGTTTTGGAGCTCTACAAGCTTGTTTTGTTATGATAACTTTTGAGATTCTTTATACATCATTTCATATATCTTTTGGTAGTAAATAAAAATTTCTTTTGACCATAAAAAAAACCTCCTCGAGCAACTTGTTACACTTTTCAAAAATATATTATATATAATTTTTAATCGTTTATTAATATTATTTTAAGATAATATATTTTATTTTATTATACATCATACAATAGTAAATTTACATTCTATAATCTATGTTTCATTTAAAAATTAGAGAAGAAAAATGTAGAATGTAAACTGACAGAAGATTATATAATGATGAGAAGGAAGTCAACTTTAAATGTATTTTCTAAATTTGAGAAAATCCTTAATAGACTGAGGTCGACACTTAAATTTTTGTCAACAATTCTAATATGCATTTTTAGTAATAGAAAATAATATATAATAATCAATAAGAAAAACGAAACAAGTCTCAAACTCTAATTCGGGTTTTCTCTGGTAGAAAAAGAGGATACCTGGTATTTCGTCCAAGATTCCTTCGCCGGCGCCGATCCTCGTCGCTCGCTGACACCGAAATCTCCTTCGTCGATTCCACTTATACTCATAGGTTCCGACTTGTTCCATTAATCTGGTAACGCCACTCTCCATCTTTTTCCTGCTCTATTTTGTAAGATGAATGACCCAGTTGCGTTCATGTACTTCACGTGTAATGCACTTGAAATCTGAGCCGTAACTGGATGAGTTTGTGATTTCAACATTGATTCTAGACGGAAATATGGTTTAGATTTCATGGCCAGAGTCAATACCTTTGATGCGTACAACCTGTTCGACAAAATGTCGACTTGAGTTCGTACCCTTGGTGAAGTTCGTGGTCGATGCTCTTACTGTTTCGGCTCCTCGTATTTCTGTTCTTCTCACGTTCAAAGACCCGTGTTTGCTTTCCTTGGTTGTGTCGGTGGTCGATGGAGATGGTCGCCGGAATATAGAAGTTGAAGGCGGTCGATAGTTGATGGGGCCGGCGGTTCGCGGTGGAGGTCCAGCGACTGGAAATATTTGATGATGGAGTGTCTTTATTCTTGGTCTAGGATGTGATATGCGGGCATCGTTGTTGAAGTTGTATTTGTTCGTGAATTGATACGTGAATATTGAGATTTCTGGGTTAGAGGAGAACAATGGAAGTCCCCTGTACCACCACCCGCAGCTGCGCTCGCTTCGGGCTCTCTTCCCCTCACGAAGGGAAGAAGTTCAAATCCCAACACTGTCGTTAAGGATTTTTAAGTGTGACGTCGTGGTGGTGGGTCTTGTGCTAGCATCACCCCCATCTTCCATCTTCGGTCGTCGGTGCGGGAGTTCCCCGTCATAAAAAAAAAAAATGGAAGTCCCCTGTGTATTAATTCAATATTGGGCCAGTCCCAGTCCCCATTTTCCCAGAAATAAAAAAACAACAACAAAAAAATAATAAAAAAGTAAAAATTCCGAAAATATGAAGATTATGGAAAAATGGTTAACAGTATAACATGGTTAAGGAAAGTTCCTGATTTTCTCTAGTGATATAGAAAGATTAGTTTTTTTATTTATTTCTTTCTAGAGAATTGAAGTGAATTGAAATTAGCTTATGAAGGTTGCTGTCCTAAGACTTAATAATAAGGCCATATTATTTTTTGCTTGATTTGTATCAAGTAACTGCATTTCATTTTTACTCATCCTATCATTATTACTTTTTTTGATGAATTGATTGTGACTCTTTTGTATTGCTTTTCTAATTGTGATTTACCTGTTTTAGTTAAATGGTTTAGTTATGTTTTAGAGTCATAATAAATATTAAAAAAACATTGTATAGACACTTAGCAAACTAGAACCTAGGATCTTAATTGAAAAAGAAGAGTGTGTGGACACCTTAGTTGATAAACAATTAAGTTTAGGTACCGAAAGAAAATTAGTTTGATAATTATTGTAATCAAGTTGAAGAGTCTACAAAATTCTAATTGCGTAAGAAGTGAGATTTTATTTCGAATTTTTAGTTAATCTCAATAAGTCAGTAACGACTGATCATTTAAAATTTCCGTAGGTTCATCGAATTAAAATAAAAATTTCAGGGTTTGGGAGGACTCATATTGATTAAGGACCACCGGTCCCCAACTTGACATGTAGGGTAGACTTAAAAAAAAATTTCTAAATAAAAAATTATATAATACCACGATATTCTGATAAAAAATCTAAAATAACATAAATGAGCAACTAAATTAAAAATAAAAGTATTTCCCAATAAAATAAATTAAAAATAAACGTAACCCTAACTTTCCCTTCCGTTAGCCCTGTCCAGGCTCGCCGACCTGCCGCATCTCACGTTCGACTCTCTCTCGCCGTCTCACAGAGCACCGTCCGGCTAGCAACCTCCCTCTGACGACCGGCGACCGGCGACCCGCGACCCGCGTGCGACCTCTCTCCGAGTCTCCGTCTCCAGGTACACGTCCATATCTCTCTCTCTCTCTCTCTCTCTCTCTAGCTTGATGATGCATCATGGGTAGGCTCGTTTTATGAGATTGACATTAAACTACGCTGCTGCGGAGGTTGTGTTGTAATGGAATGTGCGTCTCTTGTGCCGAATTGAGTGTTGGGTGGTGCCTTGGAAGCTTAAAAGAGGAACTTCAGTTGTTTTCCTGTTCTTTTTGTTCTAATTATGCTATTACTCTGTGAGATCTCACAAGTTCATTCGATGTTGGGATTGAAGTTTGGCTATCAGATATGTTAATATTGGAAAGGTTCATGCTTTGGGTTAGTTTTTTTCACACAGTGGATTCTCTTTATGGTGGTTTACAGCTTCGTAACAACCACTTCGCTGGGACGCGCTTGAGGGGCTTTGATCAACTTGGTTCTTGCTCTGCTGGACATCCTCTAAGGCAAAAGACAACCTGTACTTAGTTCTTTCTTGGCTTTGTAATGGACCAAGAGTCCCAAGTGGATGGGGACTTCCCCCTCTTCCGGAAATGCTCCAAACAACCTAAAGCGCCACCAACATCATCAATAGCTACTTCCTTCTTGGTAATGGATACTTGCTCATGACCATCCATTGGTTAAACTACCGCTAATCGATGCATAAGTGCAATGATCTATCATTGATTCCAGTAAACTCGAAACGAACCCAACCTAATGGGTTAAATTGGATTACCTTCCAATAGCAATCTATTGTAACTCGATACTTAGTAAGCCAATCTATTCCAACGATCACATCAAAATCGTACATTTCCAACACAATCAAATCGATCAATTCCTTTTGATCGCCAATGACCATTGTACAATCTGAATATCCTACAGCATTAAACCTCATCCTTTAACTGGGTCAACCTGTTAAGAATTTCTTCCAACGATTTTGGTCTTAACCTCACCAACTTAATGAAGTGTTCTGCTATACACAAATGCGTAGCTCAAAAAAAAATCAATTAACGCATAAGCAGCATAATCACACTGGAAGTTGTACCAATAGTCACAGCCTTCAAATTCAACACCTAACATTCCAATTATATACTAATCTTCCCTAATACCATTCCTTCTATCATCAGCTTTTTCCCAAGCCAATGATTAACCATATAAGATGCAAACCATGACTCAGATGCAGCTATTCAATTTGTCATGTCCTTTTTCTTAACAAACAAGACTGGCACTCCCCAAGGCGATGCACTTGGGTGAATGAAGCCATTGTCCAATAATTCATGCATCTGCACCTTTAATTCCTTCAACTCTGACAACGCCATTCTGTACAGTGCTTTCGAGATTGGTTTTGTCCCAGGAGCCAACTCGATTACAAACTCTGTCTCTATGGCTGGGGGTAGTCCTAGCAATTCCTTTGGAAATACATCAAGATAATCTCGTACTATCACCATGTCCTCCAACTGTAGTCCTTCTTTCGATGTGTCACTCACAGACGCCAAATAACCCCGAAATCCTGACCCTAACAACTTGGTTGCTTCCAAAGAAGAAATCAAGGGAATCGAGGATTCTCCTCGACTCCCTACAAACTATTCACAATGATAGAATTTGAAAAGGCCAGAGAAGGCCCATAAAGAGAACCTCTTGAAGTTCACCGAGAAGCTAATCAATTGGCCCTTGCATTGCCATGCTGCATAAAAGTCATTTAGTTTGGAAGTTAAAAAGAGAGATCATCCACTGATAGCCGAAGCTGGGGATGGAGTCCTCAGCTTGCCGTTAAGATTTTCTGAATGGTGGATTTCTTGCTATTAAGATTGACAATGTAAATAAGTTCAATTAATGTCGGATGAACAAAACCATTAAAATCATTTTCTGGATGGTGGATTTCTTGCTATTAAGATTGGAGGATTAAAACATTTATCATTAAAAGTGTAAATAAGTTCAACTAATCCTCACTAAAGTCATTTTGTCACGCCCCGACCCTCGAGCACGCGGCAACCCCTGTTCTCTTTATGGAGAAATTCCATCAGCGGCCCCCTTGAGTCTGTCTGGCCATTCGTACATTCTAATTTCCGATCCTGAAATTTGCGCAATTATAGTCATTGAGCTTTATCTGCATTGACTTTGGATCATGATTCTTCACGTAACCAAAGTGAATCATGTACATAATTTCACAACGGAAAATTGAAGTGGACAGCAGGGTTACTTGCACAATTCATGACCCAAGTTCTATGCAGTCAGAGACCAGAATCACACCCAGTTGGAAGTCTAAAGGTCCAAGATCACAGCAAATTGAAAGTTCGAGGAGTAAAATTTAGTTCCAAAATCCATAGTTAAAACTGCAAAAAGGATAGAAGTGTGGGGATCAATCCCTTAATAAATGCAGATTGTTTGACAGATTGAACCAGGTTTTACCTTTTCTGCATTCTTCTCTTGCATCAAGGATGCAATCTGCTGATGACTCTCAATGACACTAGAAATCTCTTGTTAAATTAGATAGATTCAAAATGGTCTATACTGGAATCTCAAGCCCTCTATAAAGTTTATGTATACGGACATGCTAAATCTTTGGGCGTCTGGATAAGCTGTCTTTTTTTTGTTTGTCAGTGCAATGAGATCAGCTTGCATACTAGTTGGTGCAAGTTCTTTATTTGAATTGTGCTAGCATGCTTGGCAGACTGCAAACAATTTCTTGGGAACTCTTTGGTTCTCATGGGAGCGATTGGTGGCAACGACTACAATTATCTCTTCTTCGCGGGAACAGATCTGGAAGAGATTCAGGGCATTGTGCCCCCTGTCATTGAGGAGATTGCTTCGGCTCTCACTGTATGATCCCTCTTCTTAACTCCAAAGCTAGATGACTTTTATGCAGCATGGCAATGCAAGGGCCAATGGACGTATGCTCTTAGTGAACTTTGAGAGATTCTCTTTACGGGCCTTCTCTGCCTTTTTAAATTCTATCATGGTCGATAAATTATGGTATTTACTTAGGAAAAGCTAGAGAATGATCCTAAGCTAAGTAAAGATATAAAAGCATGGAGCTTGTCCTGCTCCATTGAAATTGCATCAGTGATGAGACATTCATCTCTAAAGAACTTTCCAATAAATGTGCCTCCCCTGGTTTTCGCTGCTCATATATTATGTAAATTCATTGCTGCTTGAAGGGGAACTAGTATCTAAGTCCTTGATGTTATTATATAGGCCGTGAAATGCAATCTTCAGTGCATTTACAGGTGTGCACATGATAAACTTCCAAATGACTTCTTATATTGTTCATCTATAATAGCAATAATGTCGGCTAGCTTACTAACATCGAAGTACGAGCTGGTAAATGAGATGAAAATCCAGCGATCTAGTTTATCATCAAGAGCATCTCTCACATGACCATATCTTGCCAACTTTTGGTTCTTAAACTTATCATGTTCATCTTATCACCTTGAGGTGCCTCATTTTTTCCCCTCTTCCTGCCATATGGTCGTAGGAGCTGATTGATTTAGGTGCAGTGACAATATTGGTGCCGGGAAACTTTCTGATCGGATGTTTGCCTGTCTATTTGACAGAATTCCAGGATTCGGACAAGGAAGAATATGATCCGTCAACTGGCTGCCTCAATTGGTTGAATGAGTTCTCTCAGTATCACAACAAACATCTCCAGAGGAAGCTCGATCATCTACAAGAGCTGCATCCCCAAGCAAATATTATCTACGTCGATTACTACCATGATGCACTCCGCTTTTATCAGTCGCCAGATGAATTCGGTAAGTCGCATCTCCATCTTCTTGGTGCATAGGGAAGCTCTCACTTTCCAACCCTTGATGTAGCGATGCTCGCTTATTTTCATCCATAGGAAGTCAGTTAATCGACTACTTTTTCACAATGAAGATGACCAAGCATGATAATTTGTTGGATGAATGATTGCAAAATTACAGTCTTGATGCTTCTGATATCTAATTTGGTCTTTCAAACTGACAACAGACAAGAACTTGTTGGCGTGAGCTAATTTGTAGGAGCGATATGTATAGAAAGAAAATATTTATATTTACGCGAGTTGATTTGTGGGGGTAATACATATAGAAAGCGAATATTTTACCTAATAGGCACTTGTTACCCTTGCAGTACCTATATGTATATATATAGCCTTGTAAAGGAAAAAAATATACTGAAAATAATAGTGATCTATTTTTCAACATGGTATCAGAGCAGGAACCCTAGTTTTCTCCACCTTCTTTCCACCGGATCAGATCGCTGATGTAGCTCTAGGTTTTTCCTTGTGCTGCCGCAGCATTGACTTGTGCTGTTGTCGCACTAATCTAACTTGATCAGAAATTCCTTTGCGAAGGAATTGAGATTGGCAACCATGACAAAGCTAACTGATGAGGTACCTCATCAAGACCAAGGGGAGAACTCAACAAATGATTCTTTTCTAGAGAATCTTACGATGAAGCTGACCCAGATTTTGACTCAGAGTTCGACTCAGGTATCAACACAATCCCAGGAGCCATCCACTGCACAAATCTCAGTCAAATTGGATGGATCAAATTATGGATTGTGGTCTCAAGTGGTGGAAATGTTCATCTCTGGTAAAGACAAGTTGGGTTATATTAATGGTGATCTCCCTCAGCCCTCACCTACCGATCCTCAATTTCGAAAGTGGAAGACTGAGGATGCGATTGTGAAGGGGTGGCTAATCAACTCGATGGATCCTGCATTAATAGGAAATTTTATTCGCTTCCCAATTGCGAAGATGGTATGGGACTCTATTGCAACAACCTTCTTTGATGGAAGTGATGCCTCCCAAGTTTATGACTTGAAGAGGCGGGTGACTCGGATGAGACAAGGTGGAGAGACAATTGAGGCTTATTACAATAATCTTCAGGGTTTGTGGAGGGAGATCGACTTCCGTCGTCCAAACCCAATGACATGCCCAGCTGATATTGAGCGGTACAATCTTGCCATTCAGGAAGACCGAGTGTATGTCTTCCTTGATGGGTTGGACGATCGTCTAGACAAAGTGAGAGCATATGTTCTCCAAATGCAACCATTCCCAACTGTCAAGCAAGCATATGCACGGGTTCGTAGGGAGGATACAAGACAGTCAGTGATGCTCACCCATACTGGTTACACGTTTGGGTATGCTGCCATGGTGGCACGGGGAAGCAAGACAAGTGTCCGAGAATCACTAGTAATGCCAAATCTACAAATGAATAAATCAGGAGCTACGCAAGGGGGTGGGCGGACGGATAACGATTCACGAATTACAATTTCATCTGGAGGATACTCACACTGTGGGAATGCTAAGCATACTCGAGAGACATGCTTTAAGCTCCATGGTTATCCAGAGTGGTGGAAGGAATTGAAGGCGTGAAAACAAGCTGACGGGGATACTAATAGTGGAAAAGGGAAGGTTTTTCTTGCTAAGATGGAACCTTAGTTGTCTTTGGTGCCCAAAGTCGAAAGTCAAGACCAACCGACTACGTCCAATTCAGGCAATATCCAAGGTAATTGTGGTTGTGCGCTGGTTCTCCCTAATCACAGTAGTTGTGATGGATGGGTTATCGATTCGGGAGCTACGGAGCATATGACCTTTAGCCTGGATGATTTTGTGAGCATTACAGAACCAAGATGATGCGGTATCTCAAATGCAAATAGGCATACATACCCAGTGATAGGGGCTGGTGTGGTTGAGGTTTCTCCTCAGTTGTCATTGCCTAACACCTTACTTTTCCCATCATTGACCACAAAATTAATTTCTGTTGGACAGCTCGCTGAAGATTTGAATTGTATTGTCCTAATGTATCCTCAATTCTATCTTTTCCAGGATATCCTCACGAATGAGATCATTGGACGTGGTACTAAACCGGGGGGCTGTATTACTTGGATGACCTCAAGTTTGGAAGTGTGCATCAAGTCCGGGGTTCACCTAGCAATAAAGAAAAACAGATTTGGTTTTGGCATCGACGATTGGGACATCCTTCATTTGGCTATATGAAAAAGCTATTTCTTGAATTATTTTTGGATCTAAAAGAGTTGGGTTTTAGTTGCCATACTTGCATTTTGGCTAAGAGCCACCGTGTTTCTTTTCCCATAAGTTTGAATAAGAATAACGTGCCTTTTTCGTTAGTTCACTCTGATGTCTGGGGTGCTTCTCCTATTACTGCTATCTCGGGCTATCGGTGGTTTGTTATATTCGTTGATGATTGCATGCATATGACTTGGCTTTACTTGATGAAAACTAAGGATGAAGTGGTTAATGTGTTTAAAGTATTTCACAAGATGGTTCAAACACAGTTTGATGCTAAGCTACAAGTTCTTCAAAGTGATAATGGCGGAGAGTATGTGAATCGACATCTCAAGGAGTACTTTCAGCAACATTGTCTCATTTATGAGACCTCGTGTACACAGACTCCACAACAGAATGGAGTGGACGAAAGGAAGAATCGCCATATTCTCGAGACTGCTCAAACCCTCTTAATTGAGGGACATGTTCCTTCACGTTTTTGGGATAATGTTGTTGCCACGGCGGTGCATCTTCTCAACCGAATGCCCTCGAAAGTGCTAGATTTCCATAAGCCTCTACAAGCACTCTCTGCATTTGTCCCATTGCCATCAGTCTTGACAATTCCTCCTCGTGTGTTTGGATGTGTTGCATTTGTTCACATTCCGAAGAACCAACGTACCAAACTTGATCCATGTGCTCTACGGTGTGTGTTCTTGGGGTATGGTACTCATCAAAAGGGCTATCGATGCTACAACCCATCTACTAAAAAAAATTATGTGACTATGGATGTCACATTTGTTGAAGGAGAGTTCTTTTACCCGAGTACCAATTCTACCTTTCAGGGGGAGAATTGGCTAGAAAGGAAGAATTGGTGGGAGATTATTGCTGGGGTTATACCCAAAGGAAGAGATGCGGTTGTTGGGGGTGATGGTAGTGTCGATGATAGCTCCAACACTAGTGATAACAAGGCTTGGCAAGCTCTGATTGATGTTGGAGCAACCGTGGGTGGTGCTGATACGACTGGTGTTAATGGTGGAACTGTTGAGCAGGTGATAGATGGTACTAGTGCTGATGAATTTGTGATGGGTGTAGCTACAGAAGCCTCGCAAGATTCGACAAAGGGCGAAATACCCACGCGTGTACAAGTTGAACAGCCCCCTTCCCCTCTAGTACCCGACCAAGTTCGTGAGGATTTTCCTGAGGTAATCTCCTCTACTGCTTCTGGTTTGTTTGATGAATCTAATATGTCAATGGAATATAAATTACCTGTTAGGCATAATCGGGGAAAGCCCCCAAATCGATACTCACCAGATGCTGGAAAAAGGAGATCGAAATATTCCATCGCAAATTATGTCTCAACAGGAAGGTTATCTAAACCATTAAAGCAGTTTGTGTTAGCTGTATCTTCGGTTCAAATTCCGAATGGAGTACATGAAGCTTTGGAGGATCCGCAGTGGGTTCGGGCTATGGAAGAAGAGATGAAGGCATTGAAAAAAAATAGAACGTGGGAATTGATGGACTTACCTGAGGGAAAGAAAACAGTGGGATGCAAATGGGTGTTTTCTATCAAATATAAGGCGGATGGGTTCATCGAAAGATACAAGGCAAGATTGGTAGCGAAGGGGTACACGCAGACGTATGGAATTGACTACCAAGAGACTTTCTCTCCTGTTACAAAACTTAATACTATTCGAGTTTTGGTGTCTCTTGCAGTTAATTTAGACTGGCCACTATATCAGTTTGATGTGAAGAACACATTCCTCCATGGTGACTTGGAGGAGGAGATTTATGGATGTACCACTAGGATACAAGTCTTCCTCACATCCAAGTGTGGTCTGCAAATTAAAAAGGTCCTTATATGGTTTGAAGCAGGGCTTGGTTTGGTCGGTTCAGTGTGGCAATGAAGAAGTATGGGTATAGACAGAGTGAGTCGGATCACACCTTGTTTCTTCGACGACAAGAAGGGAAGATAGTTGTATTGATTATCTATGTTGACGATATAATCATTACAGGGGATGACGTGAAAGATATCACCTCACTTCAAAGGAGGCTTTTTGGAGAGTTCGAGATGAAAAACCTAGGAGAACTGAGGTATTTTTTGGGGAATAGAGCTATCAAGATCAAAAAGGGGAATATTCATGTCTCAAAGGAAGTATGTACTAGATTTGTTGACAGAAGTAGGGATGCTAGATTGTAAGCCAGCAGATACCCCAATCGTGGAGAATCATAAACTTGGAGAGTATCTCGATCAAGTACCTACAAACAAGGGGAGATACCAAAGGTCAGTGGGGAAGTTGATCTACTTATCGCATACGCGTCCAGACATTGCATATGCGGTAAGTATCGTAAGTCAATTCATGCATGCTCCTAGTGAAGACCATATGAATGCTGTGGTGAGAATAATTCGATATTTGAAAGCATCTCCAGGGAGAGGGTTAAAATTCCTAAGGAATGGTCATCTTGGAATTGATGGGTACACGGACGCAGACTGGGCGGGGAGTGTTTACGATAGGAGGTCAACTTCGGGGTATTTTACATTTGTGGGGGGGGAATCTGGTCACTTGGAGAAGTAAGAAACAGAAAGTGGTGGCTTTGTCGAGTGCGAGGCAGAGTTTAGAGGGATGGCTAAAGGGCTATTATTTTACATTTGTGGCTTAGAAAGCTGATGTCCGAATTGTGATTTCCTCCTAGATCCGAGATGAAGCTCTTTTGTGATAACAAGGCAGCTATTGACATATCACATAATCCTATGCAGCATGATCGGACCAAACACATTGAGGTTGATCGTCATTTTATTAAGCAGAATTTGGATGCGAGGATAGTTCAATTTCCGTTTGTGAGGTCTGAAGATCAGCTAGCAGGTATATTGACGAAGGCAGTCTCGAGCAGAGCCTTCTATAGCTCACTTGACAAGTTGGGCATTAGCGACATTTATGCACCAACTTGAGGGGGAGTGTTGGCGTGAGCTGATTTGTAGGAGTGATATGTATAGAAAGAAAATATTTATATTTGCGCGAGTTGATTTATGGGGGTAATGCATATAGAAAGCGAATATTTTACCTAATAGGCGCTTGTTACCCTAGCAGTACTTGTATGTATATATATAGCCTTGTAAAGGAAAAAAATATACTGAAAATAATAGTGATCTATTTTTCAACAAAACTAACGTACAGAAATTTCTTCTGTCAACCCACTGTATCCATGGTTGTCCAGTTAATAGCATACCGACCAACACATTTGTCGTATGGGCAGCTAATCCAACACTGCTTTTGAAACAGGGTTCAATGGCGGAATACTCAGAGCATGCTGTGGAGGAGGAGGAACCTACAATTATAGCCCGTCAGCATTGTGCAATTCCAATTCGCCGGTGTGCAATGACCCATCCTCGTACATAAGCTGGGACGGCCTCCATTTCACGGAAGCAGCATACAGGTGGATTTTCAAGGGCATGCCGGACGGTTCATTTACCGTACCTAAATTGGACATTTCTTGTCCTTCACTATCCATGAATGAGCCTGCGTTAACCAGCTCTAGGTAACTAGCCACCTCATTTGGAAACAGAGACAAGGTATGCCAATTTGTTTCATGGAGTGAAATGGTGTTTGGTCTGTGCCGCACGAGAAATGACCTTGTGCATGGTCCTTTTGGCGAATTGCTTAGGACATTATTAGCAAGAAAAGGATAATTACATCTAGAAGGGACGGATATGTTTTCGATGATTGAAAGTATGAGTCATATGACCTTGTTTAGCTCAATGATTGCTGGAGTCCATCAAATTTCTGATGATTAAAAGGACTAGAGGTGATCGATTTTCAATTTCAATGGAACTAACCACTTTTTTTTCCTACTAAAGAGTGATCGTGCACAATGAAGGAGTAACAAATCTTAATATTTTGATGGAAGTAATGATGAGTGAAGAGTCATTATACCGTAATTTGTAGTACCATTGTATGAGATAATATTTAGTTTATATTTTTTTATTTTTTTAAATAAAAAAATGTATATATAGTCGGTCCGGTTTGGTTCCTTGTTGGAATCAGGAATCAGATTGTTTAGATACCAATTCCACTTTTAGAAATTAGGAACCAGATTGACACTAATAATTGCTTAGGACATTATTAGCAAGAAAAGTATAATTACATATAGAAGGGATGGATGTGTTTTCGATGATTGAAAGTATGAGTCATATGACCTTGTTTAGTTCAATGATAGCCAGTGTCCATCAAATTTCTGTTGATGAAAAGGACTAGGGGTGATTGGTTCCCAGTCCAGTCCGGTCCAATGAAACTGACTATTTTTTTTCCACTAAAGAGTAGTCGTACACAATGAGAGAGTAACAAATCTTAATATATTAACAGAAGTGACAATGAGTGAAGAGTTATTGTGCCGTAATTTGTAATATCATTGGACGAGATAGTATTTAGTTTATATTTTACTAATTTTTATAAAAAATTAAAAAAAATGTATATATAGTCAGTCCGGTTTGGTTTCCTCTTGGAATCAGGAACTGGACTATCTAGATATCAGTTCCACTTTCAAAAATTAAGAATCGGCCCGACACTAAGAACCAGACCAAATCGGCGAGTTTAATCCAGTCCAGTTCGGTTGGTTTCCAGTTTAGGCGGTCTATTTTGCATACTCTAGAAGGGACACGTACATGGAAGCAAAATGCAAGAGGAAAGGACATAAGGCATTAAGTCATGCGCCATTGGAATATGATGAATGTGCATGCCCATCGTCTGGGTAAGTTATTGAGGATGATAGTGGGCGGGTATTGTTCGGTAATTTGATCGAATCCAAATCCTAATGGGATGGAGCTGGTTTGGAAAAGGGGGAGACGGGTTTGGAGACGGAAGTATGATTGATATGTACCTTTTTTAGTTCAATGATTGCTGAAAAAGCATCAAATTTCTGCTATTTGCTTAAATCGGGGCATCTACATACATTTAGTTTCTCAGTGACATACACTCAGCAGATTTCTTTCATTGACAATCTCCAAGCTTCCCTTGCCAATATACTCTAAACATATACACTACGATTTAGATTCTCTAATAGATTCATATGACGTGTCTATAGCTAAATCTGTTACCGTCTCACATTGAAGCTCATATAAGTTACTATGCTTGATTTCTCTCATTATCACCAAGTCACTTCTATGGTTCTCAAAACTCCACCTTCCAAAGTATACGGACACCCAGTTGAATCCATGACACCTAAAGAGTTCATGTTCATCTTCGTGCCTCACTTCAGTCAATATTCCAATAATACCATTATCTATTTTAATTCTAACATCACCAACACCAATACCATTGCACTCAACATTGTTCCCTAATTGCATTTTGCTATTACCCATGCATTGTGAAGTAGTAACCAATTCCTCTTTAGTGTCATAATAGATCCTTCTACAAATCCTCAGTAATAAACAACACATAATTAGAGTTATTCAAATTGTTGGTTCAATGCATGTGCTATCCATGTGCCATGCACACCTTCTAGAAGAGTTACCGGATGAGGTTTAAGGATGGTTTTTAACCTAAATTTTCAATTTGGAATTAGATTAGGGATAGGAATTTCAAGATTCATCTTTTAGAGGAATATTTAAAGGCCAAGACAAGATATTCGCGAGGTGGATTCGGCCACGGACTCGTTAATGGTCCCAAAAAAAGAAAAAAACTAAAATTCTGCCAATAAAGGATTCTACGCCAGAGAAGGATCTAGGCATGCAGCTTCGTGAAAACGAGGAGTCCACTTTTGGATCGTGCTTAAATTTCATGGAGAGTACGGTCAAACATCGATCTTTAGTTTGTCTCGTGGGATTAAGGAAAATAAAATATACAGAGGTAGGACTTCGAAAGCAAGAACCGAGGAGGTCGGACCACTTGGTCCTCGGAGATTTTCCAAATTTTTTAATATTTTTCTTTTTTTTTTTTTTGTTTTTTTGGTTTTTCTTTACCAGCGGCTAGCAAGTGTGGCCGGGCCATCCCAGCACCTATAGTGGTTTGGTCATAGGAAGTAACATGAATTGTTGATCTCGCGTGCGTCTCTAATATCGATGCATCCTTCCTCATGTTGCTAAGATTTGAAGTGTGCCATGCTTTGATTCCCCCTTCGCGTGAATTTTATCAAATAAAGATTGCACCTTTATTGCTTAGAAGTTCTCCCTTCGCACGTATCCACCCTTGATCAAGCCATATTGTTGCTCTCTTTGCATGATTTGAAGATCCATTATGCAAGTTGATGTTGCACGAGTTAACCTTAGGCATGCTGATTCACAGCTACCCCATTTTTTATGCAATGGAGTTAGATTGTGATAGGCTGTCATAGCTTACTGCAAGAGGTATCTAATAGGAGTAAGTATGGTCCAAGTTGAGCAAGTCTAGCACGTAACTTAGGGACCAATCCGTACAGTATTAATTCTCAATTTTTGGGACCAGGGACCAACCCTATTGAGCTTGGGACTGAAGATCGAACCGACCCTATGGGTTTGGTCCGATTCTAGGGTCAACCCAAGATCAATCGATTATTTTTTTTTGTTTCATTTTTTTATATTCCTTAAAAGAACATACTATTTAAAATCACATATCCAACCAAACTATGAACACTAATTCATATCAAACATAAATATAAGATAAGATAATAACAAAAATGTACACTTGCTAAAAGTAACAAATCATAATAGCAAACAAGCGAGGCGAGGGAACAAAGGCAAGCAGCAAGGCAAGTGATCAAAGGCGAGTGAGGCTATAGCAAGTGAAGAGGGTTTTCTTTATTTGTCGAATTAGGGCTATGTTTTTTTTTTTTCTAATTTACATGATAAATTGAAGAGAACAGAGGAGGTGAAAATTTAGAATGGACGAAAGCATATAATATATAATATGTTAGATATATAATGTAATATACGTTATGTATAGAGTTGGTTTGGGATTAAACCCACCCCAAATTCTCAAGATCGAGGACCAACCCATACAATACAAAGCTAGAGGTCCTAAGATTAAGGACCAACCTAGTCCCCTTAAGAACCAGCCTAGGATCAGTAGGGTTGGGCCGGTCCATGGATTGATGCTCACCCCTAGTCTAATCTAGTTTAAAGGCATTTCTCTAGCCCATTGTCTACGAGAAGCAAATCATGTGACTTGTTAATACTTTTTGGAGGAAATCCGTCCTCCCTGACTAGGTCCGCTAACCAAATGATTTGCTTAAATCCTCGCCTTAAATTTGTAGTACTTGGGAATCTAGAGCTATTTTGGTTTTTGATTTGATTATATTCTTGGTGAAATTTGCAGGCTGCCCTTGTCCTGCATATGCTTGTGTTGCTTCTACATTACAGTGGTGGTCGGGTTCGCTCGAGCCCTAATCATGGCTCTTATACATATGCATGATCCCTTGTTGATGATCCATATAAATGATCTCAAACCTTGTCGTCAGCGTTGTCTTCATAGTGCATTCGTGTTCTCTGCTTGAGAAGACTGATAGTCGATTGATTCATTCATGCAAATTCCCGATATATACATCACTTTGCCACACATGTTTTGATTGCTAATAGATCTTTTGCTTTCCCTCAATTTGTAGATCATTTTCTGTATAATGATCTCATTAGTTGCAGTAATCCTGTAGAGGGTTCCTTTTTTTCTTCAAGAGGCTATGTGTTGTTTTCTAAAGAATAGAGAAGAAGTTGATAGCAAAAGTTGACAGCAAAAACTGCATGTTTACTCAGAAAACTGAAAAATACTTAAATACATACTAAAACTTAACTATAAACCCACGTTGCCCACTAACAGCTTGCTTGGCCGCAAAACCAACAACAAACTAACAGAACAGCTAAAAAAACGTGTAGCTAACTGCTCCTACAAAATAGGATTGACCAAGTAAAACAGCAATAAACTAACTCCTAGAAAATAGGACATCAACAAACTAACTTAACAAAACAAAGAAAAAATAGATGGTGCGGTCTTAATACATCAACACTCTCCTCCTGGATCAAGTACTGCACACTCCTAGCTTTGCCCTCAGAAGTTCAAATCGACCAACATGAAATGACTTCGTGAATATATCTACAATATGGTTTTCTGAACTGCAGTACATTAGTTTCACATCTCCAGCCTTCTGCACTTCTCTCAAGAAGTAATACCTGACCTTAAAATGCTATGTTCTTCCATGAAATACTGGATTTTCTGAAATGGCTAGAGTAGCTTGATTATCCACAAATACTTCTATGTTTTCTTCTTGCTGCATATTCAGATCATCCATTAGCTTCTTCAACCATAATGCTTGATTCACAGTTGCAGTGGCTACAATGAACTCAGCTTCTGCAGTTCATTGAGCCATTATTTCCTACTTCTTTGAACACCAGGAAAAACATGCTGACCCAAATGTAAAGCAATTGTTGACATCTAAATTTTGACCTAACATATGGCTATATTTGCAGGCTGACTCGACCCTTAAGCAAAAATCGCAAATTATGTTCAACCTAATAGGGGACCATGAACCTCGCCCATAATATGAGGGAAGGGACATATAAATTGCACATGGGAGGATAGAAAATTCAGAAAGAAATCAATTGGATATAGGGGTTCGCAATTTCACAAAGAATCTTCGGAGGAATTCATGGGATAAGACAGACGAAATGGAGGGAAGAAAACGAAAACATTTGTGGCAAGTGTGGGCTATGGAGACTTACAAAAGGAAGCTAATGAGCTGGAAAATAAGAGGGGATCAATCTAATTGGCTATGCAAGAAAGGTGGGAATCCTGGTCAACCATTCTTGTTCTAATGGATATTCGAATTTTGGTAAATGAGGATCCAAATTTCTGATTAAAAATCAAGAGCCAAAATATCAGGTGAACAAGAAAGCAGGAAATTCGACAAAGGAAGGAATCAAGACGTGAAATAGGAAAGATTGAGCTGGCCACCAAATCGCGTACCAATTTGCAAACCATGAATTAAGGCAATGAGAAAAGGAAACTCAAAAATTGCCTGTAGAAAGAGACGCTTGGGGCCATTATAAAAGGAGGGGAGAAGAGCACGAGAGAATCATCAATTTTCTCATCACTATATGAAGCTTTCTCGTGATTTCACAATGTTGTGGTGCCTTGCATACATCACAACGCAATCCTTTTCTTGAGTCCTCAGTCTTCAAACGAGTCTCCAATAGCGGCTACAAAAGCTTTGCCCTCACTGAAGACCTCCATCGTTGATCATTGCTTATGTTCACTGCAGATTTGCTGCTGTTCACTGCTGATTTGCTGCTGGTCACTACTATTTTGCCGACGTTCGTTGCTGCTCTTGTGCGTCATTGTTACTACATTGCTGCTGGTCATTGCTGCTACATCCCTTTAGTTGCTTCCTATAATATTGTGCTTCCGGTTTGTACCAATCTCTCTTAGTTTACTCAAACTAAGAAACCTTGTGATAATGATAATATCATTTTTTAAATATGTTCAGGTTCATATTTTTTTCATGATCATGATCGTTAGATGTTATTTTGTTTGCTCAATTGCTTGGTCATATTTTACACGTTAATGGTGTAGTATTACAAAATCCAGTAAAGGTTGTATGCAAAACTTTTTTTTTAAATAAGGAGAAAAGGTACAAGTCCCCGAACTCATGATTTTTGGTTCGCAGAAGTAAAATGTACTCCCACATTTTACTTGGGTGTCTAATCGAACCAAAACCGATTAGTGGCGGCTCTAATAGGTAAGATAAATATCTCGGTTGAATCGAGTACCAAGTTGCGATTGGTAGGACTTGGGAGAGTCCATGTTAAGCACTGCGTTTAGTAATCCATTAACTCGTCATCGCCGGTCACTGGCGGCCCCCGCCCACCGGCCGTCGGTCCGGTCACCGGCCGCAGCCCCCGGTTGCCGTCCGCACCCCACAGCTCGCCGGTCGCCGCCGCAGCCCGCCGGTCGCCGCCCGCCGGTCACCGATCGCCGACCCCCACCGCCCGCCGGTCGCCGGTGGCCGACCCCCACCGCCCGCCGATCGCTAGCCGCAGGGCGAAGGACGGCGACTGGCGGTCGGCCGGTGGCAAGCGGGTGGGGGCGGCCGGCGACAAGTGGCGAAGATCGGCGACCGGCGGCGGCGGCGACCGGCGGCGACGGCCAGTGACCGGCGACCGGCGGCGGCCAGTGACCGGCGACCGGCGGCGGCGACCGGCGGCGACCGGCGACCGGCGGCGGTGGCGGCAGCAGGCGGTGGGCGGCGGTGGGTGGGTGGCCGCGTGTTATAAGGGTGAGAAGTCCCCAAGAAATAGTTTCTAGAAATTGTTCCCAGAAATAAGAAGCTAGTTTTTTTTACTTCTCATTTCTACTTCCAGGAACAACTTTCTATTCCCGGGAATAGAAAAATCAGTTGGCGTTACCAAACGGATTTCTGTTCCTTTTCTATTCCAGGGAACAAAAGAACAGAAAAACAAAGAAATTGGCAAGTTGCCAAACAGACCCTTAATACCTGAGGTGAGTTCCAAGTACCCTTCAAGGCGATCTAAGGTGAGTTCCAGATGTCTATTTAATACTTGAGGTGAGTTCCAAGCACCCTTCCAGACAACCTGAGGTGAGTTTCAGTAGTCTGTTTATCATACCTAAGGTGAGTTCTAAGTAACCTTCCAGACTATATGAGGTGAGTTCCGATAGTCAGTTTATTATACCTAAGGTGAGTTCCAGGTACCTTTCAAAGCGATCTGAGGTGAGTTCCATATGTCTATTCAATACCTGAGGTGATGTCACAACCTATTTTTTTCGTCCCAAGGGGGAATGGAATTATCTGAATAAATAGGTTTAGGGGTATTGTCCAAAATGTGGGTCCAAGACCCTTATTAGACATGGGCTCTCCCAAGCCCATACCCCGCGTGACATTGGGTATTCATGAAAATTTTCAAATGAGGAGTCGCCACTAGCCTATTGGGGTCGGCTAGAAACCAAGCGAAGCATGGGAGTGGACCTCACTTTCTACGCAACCAGAGATTCTGGGGTCGGGGACTTGATTACACTAATTAACTAATTAGTGCCCTTTCGGTACCTAATCTTGTTCATTTCAAAAAGACTTTTGTCAGGCAGTTTGGATTGATTTTATGATTAACCACTAATATGTGAGGTGATCATGCAGGTGCACAATCATCAAAATAGCAATCAACAATTAAATGAAGCATTAAATAAATTGCAAGTAAAATCCTAAAGTGAAGCCATAAGGGCTTATTTGATTTTAAGCGCAATCTTAAGCCGATGATTTTCCGACACCTTTTAAGAGAAAATTGTCCAAGAATTATTTTAGAGCTTCTTAGGGAACTCTAAAACAAACTTGGAATTTTTGGGATTTTTGAAAACTTTTTCTTTTTTTGGAATTTCTAATATTTTAATATTTTTGATTTTTTTTTTTTAAAAAATTTCGAAAATTTCATAAATTTCCAAGATTCTGAATTTCCCTTGAACTTCCTGAAATTTCAAAATTTTTTATGATTTTTTTAATTTTTTTTATATTTTCTGAATTTTTTTAATTTTAATAGATTTTGTTTTTTTAATAAATAATTCGGACCGGGTCAAAGGACCCGGCCCTACTAGACTGACCCGGGCCCTCTCGGTCCGGGTTGGGCCAAAGTAATCGGGCCGCACTCTCCCTCCAAAGCCCGCTCGAAAAAAAAAAACAAAATTAAAAGTCCACAAAATTTTAATAAAGACAGCCCATTCCCAACTTTTGCTCTCGGCCTAGCCATTCCCCCTATGTCTGGCGCGGGTCCAGGCCCGCTGGATAAAGCCTCGACCCAGCCCCTTCCTTATTTTAATTTCTGGCCTTTCTGCTTTTTGTCTTTTCTTTTTGTTGTTTTTTTGTCTTTTTTTTTATTTATGGTCTAGTCTTCTTCTCCATGCATGCCCATATACGTCTTCTCCCCATACTTCTTCTTCCCGAAGCTGCAGCGACCGCCGCTCTCTTTCGCCGACCTTTGGATCGCCTGGTGCGGTCATTCCGTCCGACCGACGCCGAGCGCTGCCGGCGACCAGCTGACCGGCATTCCGAGAGCCGTCAGACGGACTCCGGCGAGCTACGACGAAAAACTTTCTGATCCGAACAGCATGGGGTAACACTCCGAAAAGTGAGGAAGACGCCAAAAATAATGCGTGGTCACCATATACCTCCTAGCGATGCAGAAAATCTAAAGGCCGAACTCCGGTCAAAGGCTAGGGTCAGTTTTCTCAGTGGGGCATTTCGTCGAATGGTTAAAGGGCACTACCGAGTTCAAAGATTTTCAGCTCAACCGAGCCTCGAACACACCTTGGGGGTCTTCGAACATGGCATACGAGGGACGTGGGAACAAAATTCGAGGACGATGAGGGCCGGAGCTTGCGCGAGCGGCCGGCCGCAAGCTCCGGCCCGGTATTTTCCAGAAATAAAGCAACCGAGGTTCGGGGAGACTTACCTCGTTCGGGGACGGGCTGCGGGCGACGAACGGACTCCGACGGCGTTCAAACGCTCTTCTGGGTTCGCTCTCTCACCTCTGACTTCGCCCTGTCTCCTCGCTCCAGCTGCGACTAAACACCGGCTGGCTTCAAGGAAAAAGAGCGGAGGCACGGCAACGGGACGTGGACCTCAGGTCAGGCGTGGCTACCGGTGGTCTCTCACTCTCTCCCTCTGCTCTCTCCTTCTCCATCTCTCCGTCCCTCCCCTCTCTATTTCTTAGTTCCTTTCTTTTCTTCTTTTTTTCGCTGCCTTTCTGCCCTTCAACTACAGCACGCCCGACACCTCTGCCTTGTCTTCTCGTCGACTTGCTGTTGCCCTCTCGCTCCGCCGCCGAGTTGCCGCCGCCGACCCGCCGACTTGCTTTGCTTGTTGCTTTTCTGGCACCCGCTGCTGCCTCTTTCTTGCAGGTTGTCGTTTCCACGCGCGGGAGAAGAAGGGAAGGAGAAGAAAGATGGACGGGCCGAGCCGGGAAAGGAAAGGAAAAAAAAAGGGAATGGGCCGAGCCCGTGCGAGGAAAGGGAATGGGCCACGTGGGGGAGGCTAGGCAGCCCCAGCCTTGGCCCGTCCTCTTTTTTCGATTTTTTTAATTTTCGATTTTTTTAATTATTTTTTAATTATTATTTTTTTAAATTTCTTGATAAATTTTAATACTACTGATGCAAGTGCTCCTAATGTCTATATGCGATGCAACTTTAATGAAATAATTTTTTGTTAAGGGATTAAAAACTAATCTCTAATTTTTCAATGCAATTAATAAATACTAAAACAAATCACCAAAATTTGGGTGTCAACAAGTGAGTTACAGGTACCCTGCCAGACTATATAAGGCAAGTTCCAGTAGTCTATATGTTATACCTGAAATGAGTTCCAGGTACCTATCAAGGCAATCTGAGGTGAGCTCTAGATGTCTGTAATACCTGAGGTGAGTTCCAAGTACCCTTCAAGGCAATATGAGGTATTTGTCTAGACTCTCAACAAATAATTTCATACCTGAATACACGTTTCTAGGACTCCAGATCAATCTTGATAGGTACACATTTTATCTTTGTACTAGCATCATTCTTAATGCATTTTTGAAATTTAGGTGTCATGAATCTTTGAAGGAAACCTCTACGAGACTCCCCTTCAAAGAGGGGCAGTTGTTGACACCTAACTTTTGACCTAACATGTGGCTATATTTGTAGGCTGACTCGACCCTTAAGCAAAAATCGGAAATTATGTTTAGCCTAATAGGGGACCATGAACCTCACCCATAATATGAGGAAAGGGACATATAAATTGCACATGGGAGGATAGAAAATTCGGAAAGAAATCAATTGGATAATAGGGGGTTGCAATTTTCACAAAGAATCTTCGGAGGAATTCATGGGATAAGAGGACGAAAACGAAAACATTTGTGGCAAGTGTGGGCTATGGAGACTTACAAAAGGAAGCTAATGAGCTGGAAAATAAGAGGGGATCAATCTAATTGGCTATGCAAGGATGGTGGGGATCCTGGTCAGCCATTCTTGTTCTAATGGATATTCGAATTTTGGTAAATGAGGATCCAAATTTCTGATTAAAAATCAAGAGCCAAAATATCAGGTGAACAGGAAGGTAGGAAATTCGACAAAGGAAGGAATCAAGTCGTGAAATAGGAAAGATTGAGCTGGCCACCAAATCGCGTACCAATTTGCAAACCATGAATTAAGGCAATGAGAAAAGAAAACTCAAAAATTGCCTGTAGAAAGAAATGCTTGGGGCCATTATAAAAGGAGGGGAGAAGAGCACGAGAGAATCATCAATTTTCTAATCACCATATGAAGCTCTCTCGTGATTTCACAATGTTGTGGTGCTTTGCATACATCACAACGCAGTCCTTTTCTTGAGTCCTTAATCTTCAAACGAGTCTCCAATAGCGGCTACAAACGCTCTGCCCTCACTGAAGACCTCCATCGTTGATCATTGCTGCTGTTCACTGCTGATTTGCTGCTGTTCGCTGTTGATTTGCTGTTGGTCGCTATTGTTTTGCCGACGTTCGTTGCTGCTCTTGTGCGTCATTGTTACTACATTGCTGCTGGTCATTGCTGTTACATCCCTTTAGTTGCTTCCTATAATATTGTGCTTCCGGTTTGTGCCAATCTCTCTTAGTTTACTCAAACTAAGAAACCTTGTGATAATGATAATATCATTTTTTAAATATGTTCAAGTTCATATTTTTTTCATGATCATGATCGTTGGATGTTATTTTTTTGGCTCAATTGCTTGGTCATATTTTACACATTAATGGTGTAGTATTACAAAATCCAGTAAATGTTGTATGCAAAAAAAAAATTTAAATAAGGAGAAAATGTACAAGTCCCCGAACTCATGATTTTTGGTTTGCAGAAGTAAAATGTACTCCCACATTTTACTTGGGTGTCTAATCGACCCAAAACTGATTAGTGGCGGCTCCAATAGGTAAGATAAATATCACGGTTGAATCAAGTACCAAGTTACGATTGGTAGGACTTTGGAGAGTCCATGCTAAGCACTGCGTTTAGTAATCCATTAACTTCCTCCGGGAAGGTCGCGACAACAATAACCTGAAGTGCTCCTCATGTCATCTACCGATCCTGCCCAATCACTATTAGAATACCCTTGCAACTTAAACTCCTAAACTCTGCAAAACTTAATCCCATATGAAATAGTACCTTTCAAGTACCTCAACACCCTCTTTGTAGCTACCATATGCAACTCACTTGCACAATTGAGAAATCTAGATAAGACACTTACAGGAAACATGATATCTGGCCTAGTTCCAATGAGATACATAAGACAGCCAATCAAACTTCTATAAACTCTTTCATCTGCAGGTTTTGATCCATCCTTCTTTTGAAGCTTTTCCTTTTGACCCATTGGAGTACTCATACTCTTGCACTCCTCCATGTTGAATCTACTTAGGATCTCCTTCAAGTACTTCTTCTAACTGATAAAAACTTCATTATGATTTTGCTTAACCTCCATTCCTAGAAAATACGACATCTCACCAAGATCGGTCATTTCAAACATCTTCATCATCTCTCGCTTAAATGCAGTAATCTGAGCACTATCACTCCCTATCACCAGCATATCATCCACATAAAGAGACACCACCACTAAGTCAGATACTAAC
Organism: Angophora floribunda; assembly: GCA_014182895.1. Taxonomy (NCBI): domain Eukaryota; kingdom Viridiplantae; phylum Streptophyta; class Magnoliopsida; order Myrtales; family Myrtaceae; genus Angophora; species Angophora floribunda. Next base: position 31,631,297 of record CM024709.1, on the reverse strand, counting down.
TTCTTGACATATAAAGTGGATTCACTAAGGCTTTTCTTGAAACCTAGGCCTAACAAGTGTTCATCCATCTTACTGTACCATGCTCTGGGAGCTTGCCTCAAGCCATAGAAAGCCTTTCTCAACAAATAAACTTTCTCCTCCTGGCCTGGTGTAACAAAGCCTTCTGGTTGCTCAACATAAATCTCCTCCTGCAACACTCCATTCAAAAATGCAGATTTCACATCTAACTGATATACCTTCCATCCTTGTTGAGTTGCCAAAACAAGAATCATTCTAATTGTATCTAGTCTTGCCACAAGAGCAAAGGTTTTTGAGAAATCAACTCCCCAAACCTGTGCATATACCTTCACCACCAACTTGGCCTTATGCTTATTCACTGAGCCATCAGGATTAAATTTGGTCCTGAAAACCCATTTTACTCCAATCACTTTCCTGTCTCCAGGCCACTCCACTAGCTCCCATATCTGGTTCTTTTCTATCATAGCCAACTCTTCCTTCATTGCATTCATCCACCTTTGATCACTTTTAGCTTCCTCATAACCTGCAGGTTCCAAAACAGCCACGCTGCACTAGTGATATATATCATTTAGAGATCGAGTACCTCTAATTGGAACATCATCCACCAGCTCGTTAAGTTCCAGTGAGACCTCCTTGTGCTTGCCTTGTGGCTCATTTGTCCAGTCTCATTTCTCATCTTCCAGGAACTGAACATCCCTACTAGTGATCACCTTCCCTGTCTATGGTTGATAGGTCCTGTAAGCTTTTGACACTAAACTATAGCCAACAAAGATCCCAGGTTCAACTTTCTCTCCCAGCTTGTCTCTCTTGACCTGTGGAATATGAGAAAAACACAAACAACCAAACACCTTCAAATTTCTTAGAATTGGTTTGACACCAAACCAAGTTTCAAAGGGTGTTTTCTTCTCCAATACCCTTGTAGGTAGTCTATTCAGCAAAAAAACTGTCGTGTTTACTGCTTCTGCCCAAAACTCTTTTGGTAGATTTTTCTCATGCAGTGGACATCTAGTCATCTCTATAATGGTTATGTTCTTCCTCTCACTAACTCCATTTTGCTGTGGAGAGTAAGGAGCGAGCGATGCTCAATTCCAAAGATCTTCATAGAAAGAGTTAAACCTCTGTGAAGTGTATTATGTTCCGTTATCAGATCTGATGACCTGAATCTTGCAGCCACTTTGGTTTTCAACCCATCTCTTAAACTTTAGAAATACCTCAGCAACTTCTGACTTTTGCTTCATGAAGTAAATCCAGCACATTCTAGTATAATCATCAATGAAAATGATGAAATACCTGCTGCCATTTAGTGAAGGAGTCACTTGTGGACCACAAAGATCTGTATGAATCAGCTGCAACTTCTCCGTAGCTCTCCAAGTAGATTCCTTGAAGGGAAGTCTTGTCTGCTTGCCCAGCAAACAAGCTTTGCACCTTGTGATATGCTCCTCCAGGCTTGGTAACCCAGTTGCCATTTCATTCCTCTGCATGAACAGCACGCCTTTGTGATGAAAGTGCCCCAACCTCTTGTGCCATATTTCTAAATTATTGGCCTGACACTTGAATGCCATTTGCTCCTTCTCAAGAGGATTCAAAGAAAAACTCTTCTGTTGCATCTTTATCTTGAACAGCTCCTAACCACTAAAGTCAAAGATCAAACACTTCTCCTCTTCAAATATCACCTTAAATCCCTTTTCTACTAGCTGCCCCACGCTCAGCAAATTCTGATCAATCTCAGGCACATACATCACATCATAAACCAGCTTTGTTCCAGCACAGCTCTCCATTGCTACAGGCCCTTTACCTTTCACTTCTAAGTACTCCCTATTCCCAATCCTCACTCTTGATTTTAATGACTTGCCAAGGTCTATAAATAGCTTTTCATCACTTGTCATGTGGTTTGTGCAACCACTATCAACAAGCCAACTGTCACATGGAGTACTAAAGGAGAAACAAGAGGCAACAAATAGTTGATCTACCTCTTGCTGGATTGTAGCATATACCTCACCTTGTTGTTGATCTCTTTTCTCTTTGCAGAACTTCTCAATCTATCCAAGCTTATGACACTTTCTGCACCTTACATTCGGCCTCTTCCAACACCTAAAGTGTGGATGATTTTTTTTTTCCACAGTGTTGACATGAGGATATCTTCCCCAATTGTTCTTGGAGTTGCCCACATTGTTCTCTCTTGCAGCAGCTTCTGAACCACCACTGACATTGTCTTTCTTCCCTTTCCACTTGTTGACTCTTCCTCCTACATTCTGCTGCTCTTTGGCCTGCAAAGCTCCTTCCGTACTTCCTTCCAGCCTCATTAACCTCCTATGCTCTTGTGCTTGCAAAGCACTTAGCAATTCTACCAACTTGATCTGAGACAAATCCTTGGTATTCTCTAAAGAGGCAATGGTTGCCTCAAACCTTTCGGGCAAGGAGACAAGAATCTTCTGCACTAGCCTATTATCAGAGAGGTCAGTGCCTAGAACTCTTGCCTAATTTGCAATGCTTACCAACTTATCATAATACTCTTTAATTGTCTCAGACTCCTTCATCTATAGTCTCTCGAATTAGGTGATCAGATTTAGCCCCTTCATGCTTCTGATCCTCTCATCTTCATACTCAACTTTGAGGAAGTCCCAGATAGCTTTGGCTGATTCACAAGCCATAATTCTGCTAAAAATGGTAGGTGAGACAGCAGCATATAAACAAGACTTTGCCTTTGCTTTCCTTGTTGTCCTCTCCTTGTGAAACTTGATCTGATTGATGGTTGAATTGTCAAGAAGGAGAGGAACTTCATAATCTTGTTCCACAGCTTCCCAAAAATCACAACCCTCTAGATAGGCTCGCATTCTCACTACCCAAGCTTGATAATTTTCTCCATCAAACGCTGGTGGAGCCATTGCTAAAAAACCACTCGATCCTGCCTCCATCTTACTTTTAGCTTCTATGGATGCAGACACACCTCTCAATCAATCTCACAAGTCACTCACAGCCCCTTAAGATCAAAAAGGCTCTAACACTAGTGTTGTTTTCTAAAGAACAGAGAAGGAGTTGACAGGAAAAGTTAACAGCAAAAACTGCATATTTACTCATAAAACTGAAAAATGCTTAAATACATACTAAAACTTAACTATAAACCCACGTTGCCCACTAACAGCTTACTTGGTCTGTAAAACCAGCAACAAACTAACAGAACAGCTAAAAAAACGTGCAGCTAACTGCTCCTACAAAATAGGATTGACCAAGTAAAACAACAATAAACTAACTCCTAGAAAATAGGACATCAACAAACTGACTTAACAAAACAAAGAAAAAACAGATGGTGCGGTCTTGATACATCAACACTATGTCTTCTCAATCACATGTTAGGTGGAAATTATTCAAGCAATTGGTGGTCATCGTCATCATAAGTACCCGACACCAGGCACCTTGGTCTATCGATGCCTCGGGGGTTAATCATCTACACCCTTGCATAAAAACACATTTGAGATTCTTAAAGTATTGATGGAGAGCTTATGGACCAAAAGTGAAGATTCCAGTGACTTTAATTAGAGTGAGACCGGTCATTGTTGTCGAATGAGCATTTACGACTCGCTTTAGATTTACCCAGCTATGCATTTCACCGCTTATATAATAACATCAAAACTTAGACAACACTAAAGTAGATACTAGTTCCCCTTCAAGCTGCAATGAATTTATATAACATATGAGCAACCAAAACCTGTAAAGGCACATATATTGAAAAGTTCTTTAGATGTGTAAGTCTCATCACTGATAAAAGTTCAATGGAGCAGGACAAGCTCCATGCTTTTCTATCTTTACTTAGCTTAGGATCATTCTGCAGCTTTTGCTTGGTAAATGCCATAATCTATCGACAATGATAGAATTTGAAAAGGCCAGAGAAGGCCCATAAAGAGAACCTCTTGAAGTTCACCTGTAACATCCTGAAAATCGACCCCATTTTGGGATTTTATAAAAGGGCAATATTATTCGAAGGCCTGGTCAGTACAAATACTCCGAACTGTGTGTTCGTGGGATAGTGGATTATAGGAAGGCGTCGAAAGGAAATGATTTGCATACGACTCGCAATTTCGATCAGGAACGAACCCTTCGACCATGAGGACCTGGGAGGGAACGATATCATCTAAGTACTAGACTATTAAGGAAACAGAAATAAATCGATTCGACAAAAGTACGAAGTTGATCTGCGGGTGATTTCCGCACGATTTCGATACGAACTACGAACGACGATAAACCGAATCATTTTCATCTGGTACTTGGGATTATCAATTAAGCCCCCGGGATCACATGACAATCGAGGGATGTCCCTGACTCGAGAATTGACGTTAATGTGGATCAAAGAATGATTGACCACGGGTCAAAAGTGAGGAAAGTCCAAAAAGGGCGCCCGATAATCCAAATTGTACTACGGTCGCAATCGACTTAATTTAGCCCCGATTTTTAATCCGATTTTGGGGACCGACTTCTTAGTGATATCAAGATTAAATATTTGGACATCGCCTCATTTATTTTTGGATTTTCCTGGCCCAATGGGCCTTGCGCCCATCCAGCCCAGCCCAAAGGGGGCCCAAGTTGGCCCATTCTCCTCTCTCTCCTCAGCCCATGGGCTTCTCTCTTTTGGCCTTTTTCCTTTTGGGCCCATGTGGGCATTGTTTTTGTTTGTTTGTGCTTGTTTTTTATTGGTTCTTGAAGCAAGTGGCAAGCCCACTTGCCTTGCTTCTCCCTCAAGTTTCCAAAGTTTTCTCTCTCCTTTTCTCCCCAAATTCGTTCAGCATAGCAGCCCCTCTCTCTCTCCCTTTTTCTCTTCCTTTTCCCTTCCATTTCTGCTGTTTCTTGCTGCCCTTAGTGTTTTCCAGCCGGAAAACGGCCTTGCTGCCGTCACCGGAGCCGCCACCACTGCCCATAGTGTAGTCACAGAAGTTAGAAAGCCAGCCGCACACCCCCGGTCACCCCCGGTCGCCCCGAACCGCCCGTTTCGGCCCTTTTTGCGTAGTTGCACCGGTTCCGCATGAACAGTAAATCCGGACTGTTTTGGCCCGTTTTGTCCACCGTTCATCGTCCATTGCCATCCCCGAGCTTACCTCTCGTAGCCCTCGTTCCCCTCTACGCGCCGGTGTCGCCAGATTTCCAATCCAAGTAAGTTGATTCCCTAATCCTTGTTTAGGGGTTAATTTTGTTTTAGGGGTAATTAGTGTATTTGTATGTTTGTGTTTAATTAGAGTTAATTAGTGGATTAGTATGGTTAATTATGCTGATTGAGATTAGTATGTTGACTAGAGTTAGTGTTAAAGTAACTATAGTTAGTTGATTAAAGTAACTATAGTTAGTTTTAAAGTAATCAAGGTTAAAAGTTAATCATGATTAGGCTAGATTAACTAAGGTTGAGTTAATTTTGTAACCATGGTTAGTATTAATAATAATTATTAATTTTGGATTAAATAATAATTATATATTATTTTCGGAATTATTAATTAATTTATAATTTCGAATTATTGTTATTATTATTATTATTATTACTATTCATTTCTGAAAATTAATTATTTTTGGGGAAAATAATTAATTGTGATTATTTATGGGAAATGTTTTTAATTGAGTCATTTTTTGAGAAAATTTCTATGGTCTAATTTTCTAATGTCAATAGTAATTATATACTACTTTGTTAAATGACATTAGTTTAAAGAAGGGTTTTATTAAATGAAATTAATTGGGTTGGGTAATTAATCATGGGAATGGTTGATTGTCGTAGTCTTGAGGACACGGGTTTATTTATTGTTGAACGTTGAGTCACTTGAGTGGGTACCGGTAATTATTGAGGTACATGATTATTTTGGACAAGTATGCAAGTGTCATGATGTTGATTGGTCGGAATTGATTGTCGGATTGTGACTTGAACTGCTGATTGTTGCAACTTTCGTGAATAATTGGACTGCTGGATATTGCTGCATGACATTATACGTGTGTTAACTGAAATAGCATGTTGCATGAGCACGAACGGTATGTGCATTCACGACAGAGCAAATAAATGAATAGATTGTTTGATGATGTGTTGCATGGTCACATTAAGAGGAGAGCCCGGCGTTGCCGGTAGACCGCCAACCCTAGGGGTTGTGCCGTGGCCTTTTGGTCGTCCCGACTTCTGTCGGTTGCTTGACAGTGGTCAGTTGTGGAGTCGCGGTAGAGGCTGGACCCATGCTCCTTAGGGAATGCCGTTAGTGGGGGAGAGCTCATGACGTCGCCATGCCTCATGGGGGAGGACGATGCCTGGTCTACGACTAGTTGACCGCCAACCATAAGGTTGTGCCGTGGCCCTGGAGGTCGTAATAATCGGAGCATGTGTGGGTGTGAGACATGAGGAAGCTGTGTGCGATGCTCTGATTATTTGCATGCTCTTAATGTATGATGATTTAACTAACAGTTTCTGCAGGTCGCGTGTGCCAAGGCTAGGTAAGGTTGCCTGTGGTTGTGCCTGATTATCAAACTGTCTTCTGCTTTATTTCTTTGAGGTGGCGTTGGTTGATTTGATGAATTAGGTTGTATGTTAAACTCCCGAGGCGAGCGAAGTTCCTAACCGGGGTTAGGGCTTTAACTTGCTGAGTTTATCTCAACTCGTCGTGGTTAACCTTTTCAGGCCCTAGATGATGCAGAACTTGAGGATTGAAGAAAGCGATCCCACCGAGAACAGCGAGTAAGCACTTGTACAGTGTTAGGTTAGTTAGGCCGGTCTCTTTTTTAGTAGGCCTTAGTTTGTCGCATATAGTAAGGCGTGTATGTATTTGCTGGTGTGCTGGTTAACCTTCAGATGTATAAAATATCGTTTGTCTTTCATCTACTGCTGTTGTTGCTATCCTTGTTCTTTGGTTTGGGAGTTGTTTGTTTCCGCATGTTCTTAATTACAAGATAAAATGAATTGGTCAACGACAGTACCTGGGACGTCGTACAATTAGACCTCAAGTGAAATGGGGTTGCCACGAGCTTGAGAGTCGGGGCGTGACATCACCAAGAAGCATAATCTATTGGCCCTTGCATTGCCATGCTGCATAAAAGTCATCTAGCTTTGGAGTTAAGAAGAGGGATCATACACTGATAGCCGAAGCTGGGGATGGAGGCCTCAGCTTGCCGTTAAGATCTTCTGAATGGTGGATTTCTTGCTATTAAGATTGACAATGTAAATAAGTTCAATTAATGTCGGATGAACAAAACCATTAAAATCATTTTCTGGATGGTGGATTTCTTGCTATTAAGATTGGAGGATTAAAACATTTATCATTAAAAGTGTAAATAAGTTCAACTAATCCTCACTAAAGTCATTTAGAATTTAGAGATAGAGGAGAGAGAGAGAGGATCAGAGGAGAGCAATAAACTTTAAATATTTCCCACGTGATCTACGTAGATGCACCTAACGTTTTCTCGAAAATTTTCCATGTGGAGTATTACTCGCCTACTGTTCTCTCAAGTTCCTCACACCATCCCCACTACTGCCATGGCGTCGTGCCTAGCATCTTCTCTCTTCCTGAAACAGCTGGCCCTCCTCGCTGTCGCGGTCGCGCTTCCGGTCACCTCGTCCTCCCTTGCCCTCGGATGCTTCGACTCCATCCTCAGCTTCGGCGACTCGCTCGCCGACACCGGGAACTTGCTCTACCTTACCAGCTTCGAAGGCGACCCAGCGAATGCCGGCTTCCCCCCCTACGGCGAGACCTACTTCCACCACCCAACCGGCCGCTACTCCGACGGCCGCCTGGTCATCGATTTCGTCGGTGAGTCGGAAAGTCGTTGCTGAAAAATTGGTTCGGCACGATTTTCGTGAGTTGCTCGAGAAAATTCTGACGGGTTCTGATGGTGCCGTGGTGTCGCAACTTGCAGCTCAGCGGCTGGGGCTTCCGTTGGTGGCTCCCTACTACTGGTATGACGGCGGACGGAGCGTGGCGGATTTCGGGAAGGGCGTGAACTTCGCGGTGGTCGGGGCGACGGCGCTTGACGAGAGCTTCTTCGAAGAGTGGGGGGTGAGTGACTTGCGACCGAATATCTCTCTGGGATATCAGCTGGGCCTCTTCAGAGAGCTCTTGCCTTCTCTATGCAGCACAGCTTCGGGTAAGTCCTGTTCTGTCAAATGCTAAGAATCCAGTGACGCCCTTAGAAAGTCCAGAATTTGCAATTTAGCCCCTCGAAGTGTGGAAAAGTGAAAGGTACCTCCTCGTACTATCTATGTCACTTGGCGTATTGGTCATGTAGATTGTTTCGCTAATGCAGCATCGGTGTCGGATTGATGTTAAGTCGCAATTTATGGAGAAATTCCATCAGCAGCCCCCTTGAGTCTGGCCATTCGTACATTCTAATTTCCGATCTTGAAATTTGCGCAATTATAGTCATTGAGCTTTATTTGCATTGGATTTGGATCATGATTCTTCACGTAACCAAAGTGAATCATGTACATAATTTCACAACGGAAAACTGAAGTGGACAGCAGCAGGGTTACTTGCACAGTTCATGACCCAAGTTCTATGCAGTCAGAGACCAGAATCACACCAAGTTGGAAGTCTAAAGGTCCAAGATCACAGCAAATTGAAAGTTTGAGGAGTAAAATTTAGTTCCAAAATCGATAGTTAAAACTGCAAAAAGGATAAAAGTGTGGGGATTGAATCCCTTAATAAATGCAGATTGTTTGACAGATTGAACCAGGTTTTACCTTTTCTGCATTCTTCTCTTGCATCAAGGACGCAATCTGCTGATGATTCTCAATGACACTAGAAATGTCTTGTTAAATTAGATAGATTCAAAATGGTCTATACTTGAATCTCAAGCCCTCTCTAAAGTTTATGTACACAGACATGCTAAATTCTCAGGCGTCCGAATGAGCTGTTTTTTTTTTTTTTGTTTCAGTGCAATGAGATCAGCTTGCATACTAGTTGGTGCAAGTTCTTTATTTGAATTGTGCTAGCATGCTTGGCAGATTGCAAACAATTTCTTGGGAACTCTTTGGTTCTCATGGGAGCGATTGGTGGCAACGACTACAATTTTCTCTTCTCCGCGGGAACAGATCTGGAAGAGATTCAGGGCATTGTGCCCCTTGTCATTGAGGAGATTGCTTCGGCTATCACTGTATGATCCCTCTTCTTAACTCCAAAGCTAGATGACTTTTATGCAGCATGGCAATGCAAGGGCCAATGGACGTATGCTCTTAGTGAACTTTGAGAGATTCTCTTTACGGGCCTTCTCTGCCTTTTTAAATTCTATCATGGTCGATAAATTATGGTATTTACTTAGGAAAAGCTAGAGAATGATCCTAAGCTAAGTAAAGATAGAAAAGCATGGAGCTTGTCCTGCTCCATTGAAATTGCATCAGTGATGAGACATTCATCTCCAAAGAACTTTCCAATAAATGTGCCTCCCCTGGTTTTCGCTGCTCATATATTATGTAAATTCATTGCTGCTTGAAGGGGAACTAGTATCTAAGTCCTTGATGTTATTATATAGGCCGTGAAATGCAATTTTCAGTGCATTTACAAGAGTGCGCATGATAAACTTCCAAGTGACTTATATTGTTCATCTATAATAGCAATAAGGTCGGCTAGCTTACTAACATCGAAGCACGAGCTGGTAAATGAGATGAAAATCCAGTGATCTAGTTTATCATCAAGAGCATCTCTCACATGACCATATCTTGCCGACTTTCGGTTCTTTAACTTATCATATTCATTTTATCACTTGAGGTGCATCATTTTTCCCCTCTTCCTGCTATATGGTCGCAGGAGCTGATTGATTTAGGTGCAGTGACAATATTGGTGCCGGGAACCATTCCGATGGGATGTATGCCCGTCTATTTGACAGAATTCCAGGGTTCGGACAAGGAAGAATATGATCCGTCAACCGGCTGCCTTAATTGGTTGAATGAGTTCTATCAGTATCACAACAAACATCTCCAGAGGAAGCTCGATGATCTACGAGAGCTGCATCCCCAAGCAAATATTATCTACGTCGATTACTACCATGATGCACTCCGCTTTTATCAATCGCCAGATAAATTTGGTAAGTTGCATCTCCATCTTCTTGGTGCATAGGGAAGCTCTCACTTTCCAACCCTTGATGTAGCGATGCTCGCTTATTTTCATCCATAGGAAGTCAGTTAATCGACTACTTTTTCACAATGAAGATGACCAAGCATGATAATTTGTTGGATGAATGATTGCAAAATTACAGTCTTGATGCTTCTGATATCTAATTTGGTCTTTCAAATTGACAACAGACAAGAACTAACGTACGGAAATTTCTTTTGTCAACTCACTGTATCCATGGTTGTCCAGTTAATAGCATACCGACCAACACATTAGTCTTATGGGCAGCTAATCCAACACTGCTTTTGAAACAGGGTTCAATGGCGGAATACTCAGAGCATGCTGTGGAGGAGGAGGAACCTACAATTATAGCCCGTCAGCATTGTGCAATTCCAATTCGACGGTGTGCGATGACCCATCCTCGTACATAAGCTGGGACGGCCTCCATTTCACGGAAGCAGCATACAGGTGGATTTTCAAGGGCATGGCGGACGGTTCATTTACCGTACCTAAATTGCACATTTCTTGTCCTTCACTATCCATGAATGAGCCTGCGCTAACCAGCTCTGAGTAAACTAGCCACCTCATTTGGAAACAGAGACAAGATATGCCAATTTGTTACATGGATGGAAATGGTGTTTTTGTCTGTGCTGCAGGTGAAATGACCTTGTGCATGGTCCTTTTGGCATATTGCTCAGGAAATTACTAGCAAGAAATGGATGATCACATCTAGAAGGGACGGATATTTCTAGCAATAAGTGATCGAATTATTTGTTTTTCTTTTTTAATGTCTGTGATGATCAAAAGTATGATTCATATGAACTTGTCTAGTTCAGTGATTGCCGATGTCCATCAAATTTCTGATGATGAAAAAAGACACATAAATGGAAGCAAAGTGTAGGAGGAAAGGACATAAGGTTTTAAGTTATGCACCATTGGAAGATGATGAATGCGCCCGTCCATTATCAGGGTAAATTATTGAGGATGGTAGTGAGCAGGTATTATTAGGTAATTTGATTAAATCCAAATCCTAATGGGATAGAATTGGTTTGGAAAAGGGGGACGGGTTTGGAGACAACTGCTAAGATTTTATTTTATTTTATATTGTTTGCGATGATTAAAGTATGATTTATATGTACCTGTTTTAGTTCAATGATTGCCGACATCCATCAAATTTCCGCCATCTACTTAAATCATAGCACCTACATACACTCGATTTCTTAGTCACATAATCATTTAGTAGATTCCTTTTCTCTTGCCAATATACTCCAAAAGCATACACCACAATTCAGATTCTCAAACAGATGCATCTGACGTCTCTATAACAAAATCCGTCACCATCTCACCTTGAAGCTCATATTGGTCATTATGCTTAATTTCTCTCATTATCATCAAGTCACTAATGTGGTTTTCAAAACTTCACCTTCCAAATTATATGGACACTTGGTCGAATCCATGACACTTAAAAAATTCAAGTTCATCTTTTAATTCTTGAATATGCCTCACTCCAGTCAATATCCCCACGATACCATCCTTGCATTCTAATTCTAACATCATCAACACCCACAAACATCGCACTCAACATTGTCCCTCAATTGCATTTTACCATTTTTCCATGCATTGTGAATAGTAAACCAATTCATGTTTGGTATCATGATACATTCGTCAACAAATCCTTAATAATAAACAACACATAATTAGTGCTATCCAAATTACAGGTTCAATGCATGTTCTATCCATGTGTTGCGCACACATCTTCTAGAAGAGTTACCGAATAAGGTTTAAGGGTAGTTTTTAATCTAAATTTTCAATTCGGAACAAATTAGTATCAGGATTTCCAAGTTTGTCTTTTAGTGGAATACTTAAAGGCGAAGACAAGACATTCAAGAGGGGGGATTCGGCCAAGGACTCATGGATTGTCAAAAGGAAAAACATAAATTCTGCTAATAAAGTATTCTCCGCCAGAGTAGGATTGGCATGGAGAAAATATTAAGTGCCTTTTGTGTGCCAGTGTGACAAATAGGAATGGTCATAAGCTTGCGACACATGAGAGAGAGAGTAGGGGAAGAGAGAGGAGAGAGGAGAGAGAAGAGAGAGAGTGTGTAGAGGAGACAAAAGAGAGAGAACCTGCAAAGAGAAGAGAGAGTTTGTGGAGGAGACAAAAGAGAGAGAGAGAGAGAGAACGTGCAAAGAGAAGAGAGAGAGGAGAGAGCAATGAGAGTCTGATATTTGGCCTCTTTGCCGTTCCCTCTCTCTTGCACCGAGCCTTCATCCGACCAATGAATAATTGTGCCCAACCGACAAACTTTGCGATGAAAGAGGCAACCTTTCAAGGCAGAGGCAAAGGCCACGTGTTGGTTTGTCGAAGGAGGGTTTGGTCATGACTTGGAGGTGATAGAGAAGGCATAGTCGGAAGAAAACAGCGATTTGGTGATGGGCTATGCCTCGTTGGTCAGACAAGGGCACAATGGCTTGTCCAACGAACCATTGCACGGCCTCGGCCTCAACCTCGAAAGGTTGCCCCCGCCGTCGCTCATTAGTTGAGTGTGATGGTTTGTTAGTTGGACAAGGGCATGGTGGCTCATCTGACAAACCATCGCACGACCTCCACCTCCGCCTTAAAAGGTTGCCTCCACCATCCCGAAGTGTGTCAGTCGGGCACGGTGGTTCATTGGTTGGACGAGGGGGCGGTGAAGAGGGAGAGAGTTGAGCGAGAGAGAGAGAGAGTGCAGGGGAAGAGAGAGGAGAGAGGAGAGAGAAGAGAGAAAGCTTGCAAAGGAGACGAAAGAGAGAGAGAGAGTGGAGAGAGAGGAGAGGAGAGAGGGAAGATTGGGGCACACTCTAGACATGTGTCGCAAGCTTATGATCCTTCTTATTTACTATGCCACCTAAGAGGCACCCAATATTTTCTCCTCGGCATACAACTTCATGAAATCAAAGAGTGTACATTGCTTCACCTTTTGGATTGTGCTTAAATTTCAAGGGGGCGCGGTCAAACATCGATCTTTAGTCTGTCTCGTGGAATTAAGGAAAAAAAAAATATGGAGGTAGGTCTTTGAAAGCACAAAACCAAAGAGGTTGGATTGCTTGGTCATGGAAGATTTGGAGATCTTTACAATACCTAATTCTTTAACCCCACAAAGGACGAATACTAATGAGGTGACAATTGCCACTCACCAGAGCTCGTACAATACCTAATTCTCTATCTCTCTAATTTTGCAGTTTATCCAATTTCATTTTGTAGTGTTCAACCAATCTTATCGTGATGAATTAATCTCATCACGATGGGATGAAAGCTATCCTGCCCTTATTGCTAGGATGAGTTATCCAGTATCTTATCCTATTTATGCCGACTTTATTCCATCTGAAGTGCATCACTAGATGCCAAGTAGGATAACTTATATCTTATTCAAACCCTTTTATGGGCTATCAAATTTGCCCTATAGTATAGATGTGCATGAACGTGACGAGTGTGCACCCCATACACTCGACTTGTTAGGGGGCAGATTTGCCCTTAGCCAACCTCCTCGAGCTATCGATCTTTTTCGCTTAGATGTAATTATAGATACGTCCTAAAAGAAAAAGCATGTGATTATCTTTATCAATCACGTTTTAATGATATAACTTGATTTTTAATTATTGGTTTATTTTGGAGCTCTACAAGCTTGTTTTGTTACGGTAACTTCTGAGATTTTTTATACATCATTTCATATATCTTTGGGTTGTAAATAAAAATTTCTTTTGACCATAAAAAAAAAAGCCTCCTCAACCAACTTGTCATACTTTTCAAAAATATATTATTTATATAATTTTTAAGCATTTAATAATATTATTTTAAGATAATATAATATAAGTTATTTTATTATATATCATACAATAGTACATTTACATTCTATAATCTATGTTTCATTTAAAAAGTAAAGAAGAAAAATGTAGAATGTAAACTGAGAGAAGATTATATAATGATGAGAAGGAACTCAACTTTAAATGTATTTTCTAAATTTGAGAAAATCCTTAATAGAACACTTAAATTTTTGTCAACAATTATAATATGCATTTTTAGTAGTAGAAAATCATATATAATAATCAATAAGAAAAACGAAAAGGCCTTAGCCCATTGTAATCGAAACAAGTCTCAAACTCTATTTCGGGTTTTCTCTAGCGGAAACGTGAGGATACTGAGTAGGGGTGTCAACAAATCGGGTTGGGTCGGGTCTTGATGTTACCCGACCCGACCTGAACAATAAGGGTCATGTCATTTGACCCGACCCAACCCGACCCAAAATGCATAAAACATGAAGCAAAAAAAAAAAAAACGTCGGTTCTGTTCGGTTCGGGTTTTGGGTTTTTTATTAAAAAATATGACAAAGGGAATTCGAAATGCTCTTACGTGATGCTGCGAGGCCTCGTCCAACCCGTCCATGAACATCTCCACAGACAAATAATTTTTTAATAAAAAATATGACAAAGGGAATTTGAAATGCTCTTACGTGACGCCACGAGGTCTCGTCCAATCCGTCCATGAACATCTCCGCAGACAGATAATTTTTTAATAAAAAATATGACAAAGGGAATTTGAAATGCTCTTACATGACGCCGCGAGATCTCGACCAATCCGTCCGTGAACATCTCCGCAGACAAATAATTTTTTAATAAAAAATATGACAAAGGGAATTCGAAATGGTCTTACATGACGCTGCGAGGTCTCGTCCAACCCGTCCATGAACATCTCCGCAAACAAATAATTTTTTAATAAAAAAAAAGACAAAGGGAATTTGAAATGCTCTTACGTGACGCTGCGAGGACTCGTCCAACCCGTCCGTGAACATCTCCGCAGACAGATAATACTTCCTCCTCTAAAGTTTTGCGTCGGCTGCGAAAAAGAAGCAAATCATATGGAAGATGGGGGGAGAGAGAGAGAGGGAGAGGGAGAGAGATTGATGGGGGTCAACCTGAGGGGCGACAACGACGAACCCGTGAGACGAGACGTGCTGGATGAGTTGCAAGTAGAAGGAGTTATAGAGGAGATAGCTTGGGTGGATGTGTTTAGGTTGAAGCCTTTAATGTGTTTGGGTGAAACAATGTTCCGACCCTAACTTGACCCAAAACATGTATTACATTTGTATTTATAATTGTTACCCGAACAATATTAAGACCTGAAACATGTACCATACTTATTTCGTGCTCGGGTCGTGTTCGGGTCATGTTCGAGTTGGATTTGATGGGTTTTTTGGACACCCCTAATACCGAGTGTTTCGTCCGAGATTCCTTCACCGGCGCCGATCCTCATCGCTCGCTGACACCGAAATCTCCTTCGTTGATTCCACTTATACTCATAGGTTCTGACTTGTTCCATTAATCTGGTAATGCCATTCTCCATCTTTTTCCTGCTCTATTTTGCAAGATGAATGACCCAGTTACGTTCATGTACTTCATGTGTAATGCACTCGAGAGCTGAGCCGTAACTGGATGAGTTTGTGATTTCAACATTGATTCTAGACGGAAATATGTGTTAGATTTCATGGCCAGAGTCAATACCTTGGATGCATACAACCTGTTCGACAAAATATCGACTTGAGTTCGTGCCCTTGGTGAAGTTCGTGGTCGATGCTCTCACTGTTTCAGCTCCTCGTATTTCTGTTCTTCTCACGTTCAAAGACCCGTGTTTGCTTTGCTTGGTTGTGTCGGCGGTCGTCGGAGATGGTCACTGGAATATTTTGAAAGATGAATGACCCAGTTGCGTTCACGTACTTCATGTGTAATGCACTCGAGATCTGAGCCATAACCGGATGAGTTTGTGATTTCAACATTGATTCTAGACGGAAATATGGTTTAGATTTCATGGCCAGAGTCAATACCTTGGATGCATACAACCTGTTCGACAAAATATCGACTTGAGTTCGTACCCTTGGTGAAGTTCGTGGTCGATGCTCTTACTGTTTCAGCTCCTCGTATTTCTGTTCTTCTCACGTTCAAAGACCCGTGTTTGCTTTGCTTGGTTGTGTCGGTGGTCGTCGGAGATGGTCACCGGAATATAAAAGTTGAAGGCGGTCAATAGTTGAAGGGGCCGGCGGTTCGCGGTGGAAGTCCAGCGACTGGAAATATTTGATGATGGAGTGTCTTTATTCTTGGTTTAGGATGAGACATGCGGGCATCGTTGTTGAGGTTGTATTTGTTCGTGAATTGATACGTGAATATTGAGATTTCTGGGTTAGAGGAGAACAATGGAAGTCCCCCTGTGTATTAATTCAATATTGGGCCGGTCCCAGTCCCCGTTTTCCCAGAAATTAAAAAAAATAACAAAAAAAAAAATAAAAAGTAAAAATTCCGAAAATATGAAGATTATGGAAAACTGGTTAGAAAAATAGACTTCGATGAGGTTGTTAGATTTCAGTATTACATGGTTTAGGAAGGTTCATGATTTCCTCTAGTCCTGATATAGAAAGATTAGTTTTTTCTTTCTTTCTAGAGAATTGAATATGATTTGAAATTAGCTTATGAAGGTTGCTGTCCTAAGACTTAATAATAAGGCCATATTATTTTTTGCTTGATTTGTATCAAGTAACCGCATTTCATTTTTTGATGAATTGATTGTGACTCTTTTGTATTGCTTTTCTAATTGTGATTTACTTGTTTTAGTTAAATGGTTAAGTTATGTTTTAGAGCCATAATAAATATTAAAAAAACATTGTATAGACACTTAGCAAACTAGAACCTAAGATTCTTAATTGAATAAGAAGAGTGTGTGGACACCTTAGTTGATAAACAATCAAGTTTAGGTATTGAAAGAATATTAGTTTGATAATTAATATAATCAAATTGATGAATCTAGAAAATTTTAATTGCATAGAAAGTGAGATTTTATTTCAAATTTCCAGCCAATCTCAATAAATCAACGATGACTCATTATTTAAAATTTTCATAAGGTTGATTGAATTAAAACAAAAATTTCAGGATTTGGGAGGACTCACATCGATTAAGGACCACCGGTCCCCAACTTGACAAGTAGGGTAGGCTTAAAAAAATTATAAATAAAAAATTATATAATACCACGATATACTAATTAAAAAAATCTAAAATAATATAAATGAGCAACTAAATTAAAAATAAAAGTATTTCCTAATAAAATAAATTAAAAATAAACGTAACCCTAACTTTCCCTCCCGTTAGCCCTGTCCAGGCTCGCCTTCCTGCCGCACCTCACATTCGACTCTCTCTCGCCGTCTCACAGAGCGCCGTCCGGCTAGCAACCTCCCTCCGACGACCGGCGACCGGCGACCGGCGACCCGCGTGCCACCTCTCTCCGAGTCTCCGTCTCCAGGTACACGTCCATCTCTCTCTCTCTCTCTCTCTAGCTTGATGATGCATCATGGGTAGGCTCGTTTCATGAGATTGACATTAAACTACACCGGTGCGGAGGTTGTTTTGTAATGGAATGTGCGTCTCTTGTGCCGAATTGAGTGTTGGGTCGTGCCTTGGAAGCTTAAAAGAGGAACTTCAGTCGTTTTCCTGTTCTTTTTGTTCTAATTATGCTATTACTCTGTGTCCTTACAAAAAAAAAATTATGCTATTACTCTGTGATGAGTCACAAGTTCATCCGATGTTGGGATTGAAGTTTGGCTATCAGATATGTTAATATTGGAAAGGTTCATGCTTTGGGTTAGTTTTTGTTCACACACTGGATTCTCTCCATGGTGGTTTACAGCTTTGTAACAAACACTCCGCTGGGGCGCGCTTGAGGGGCTTTGATCAACTTGGTTCTTGCTCTGCTGGACATCCTCTTAGGAAAAAGACAACCTGTACTTAGTTCTTTCTTGGCTTTGTAATGGACCAAGAGTCCCAAGTGGATGAGGACTTTCCCCTCTTCCGGAAATGCTCCAAACAACCTAAAGCACCACCACCATCATCAATAGCTACTTCCTCCTCCTTGGGTCTCGCAGTAGAGACATCGATAAAGCAAGTGGAGAAAGTGAAGGAGGATACTAGCCTTACTAGCACTGGGCCAGGGGATCCCATGACGTTCGTGGATTTAGGGTTGGCTGAGTGGGCAGTGCAGACATGCAAGGAGCTGGGGATGCGCAAGCCAACTCCCGTCCAGGCTCAGTGCATCCCACAAATTCTAGCTGGTCGAGATGTTCTAGGCTTGGCCCAGACCGGCTCTGGAAAGACTGCTGCCTTTGCACTGCCCATTCTCCACCGCCTATCTCTCGACCCCTATGGCATATTTGCCGTCGTTATCACTCCGACCAGGTTTGATTGTCTTGTCTTCATTTTTTTTTTCTGGTTTTACCGGTAAAGTTGTATGTATATGTTTTTTAAATCTCTGAGTATTAGGGAATTGGCTTATCAGCTGGCAGAGCAGTTCAGGGCATTGGGGTCGTGCCTACACCTGAGGTGTACTGTGATAGTGGGAGGGATGGACATGTTGACCCAGGCCCAGAGTCTGATGAAAAGGCCTCATGTCGTCATCTCCACCCCAGGCAGGATCAAGGTCTTGCTTGATGAGAATCCTGACATCCCTCCTCTTTTCTCCAACACCAAGGTAAATCTCCCCTTTATATATTAGTTAGAAATGCCATGATCAGTGTGTTGATAAGATAATATTCAGAGCCTAGCTGTATGATTAAGATATCTCAATGTGCAAGTTGATTTCTTTCTTAGTGACTGTACCTCCTGTGGAAGGACTAGTTTAAATGGTTGCTACTAGATGCATTCTTGTGAAGCTATGTTGGATTAAGCAGTCAAAGAGTTTTGAATTCAAATGCGTATATGATTAGCGAAATCCTCCCCTGAAAATTACTTATGATGCCACAGAAGTAGTTGTTAACTAGTCATTCTTATTTTGTTCTTACATACTCTCACAATGCGGAACTTGGAACTTGCTATCTAGGTTATTAGTGTTTCAGCCATTGGATTGCTTTAAAATACAAAGAACCACTCAAATACTGCTTTGTATTATTTAAGTTTTGGGATTTTTCTCTTTTCATCAATGATATGAATCCAGAGTTCATTTTAGAAGTGCCCATGTAATAGCCCTCTGTTAAAGATATAGTGATATCTATGAAACCAGGTCATGCATCATATTGTGGCATTGAAATAGAAACTTCTCCTTGGATGTGAAGAAAACATCTTGATATGTTCCTATGTGTTTACTTCAGTTCCTAGTTTTGGATGAAGCAGATAGAGTCTTGGATGTTGGTTTTGAAGAGGAGCTTAGAGTAATCTTTCAGTGTTTGCCAAAGAAACGGCAAACCTTGTTATTTTCTGCTACAATTACCAGCGATCTCCAGACATTGCTCGAGCTTTCTTCAAATAAGCCTTTCTTTTATGAGGCATACGAAGGTTTCAAGACTGTCGACACTCTCAAGCAGCAGTACATATTCATCCCAAAAAATGTCAAGGATGTCTATTTATTTCACGTTTTGTCCAAAATGGAAGACATGGGTATCCGCTCGGTCATGATATTTGTCTCCACCTGCAGGTATTTATACGCTTTCTCAACTTTCACTGTATGTGATCTTAGCATGCATTTATCTTCTTTACTCAACATCCATAACTATTTGAATCTCTTTATTCTCATCTGCCTGATTTTCTGAACACTTGGGTTATTTTTTTCTACTTCTCTACATCTGTATGAAATATAAAAGTACATGGTAAGTGTTTGCTCATTTTGATACAGTTACTTAACTGTAATGGCTGATGATTTCTGCGTTTGGCTTATCCAAATAATCCTTTTTGTTTTTTGGTAGATGGACTACACTAATCCCCTTACTCTTTTTACGTTTGACAGCCTACAATACCTTAGTGATATAGTTGTATTGGCACAACTTCTTTTAGCATGAGAATTGAATTTTAGTGTATTTCTGCAGTTTGTACTTGCAATGTTTTTAGAACAGAGGATTTTTTTTATTGTCTTTATTATATTGACAAAAGTTAAAGTCCACGCATCTGGTCCATATAGGCTCTGTCTAAAATGTAATAATTTTTTTCTGTTTGTTAATTAGGTAATCTAAATTTTTGGATGCCAATGTCGTTAAACTGTCCTAGTGTAAGTACTGGTGAGGTTGGCGGTTAATTCTAAACATTAGCTGATTTAGTTAGAATCTTGTTAAGGATAAAATATGCAATGTATATCTATATCTGTAGAAATTGCTACCCATAAATGCAGATTCCAAATCAACCAAGATATCAGGTAGGTGTGGCAATTATTGACATGACATGCATAAAGTTAGTGAGTTTGACTTTATCTTAATAAAGTTCCTGTCATAATTAACCCGCTTGACAAGATTGATGGATTGATGTCTGTGAATCTGAGTGCTGACAAACAGTGGTTGGGTCGGTGGCAGTGGACTGTGGAAGCTGCAGCTTGGAATGGCAAGGGTTTTGTAATTGGTAGCTTTTGTTTTTAAAGAGTGGGAAGTTTAGAGTTGTGACTAGGTCAATTTGGGGGAAGAGTGGCGATTTGGTAAATAGTTAAAGGATGCCAACTGATGGTAGGCCGTAGATGCAGTTCAGTATCAAAGGTGAAAACTCTAAATGCAAAGTGGTATTTTTAAAAGTAGAGGACGAAAGTGGTCAGAGAGGGGAAAAAAGAAGAAGAAGGAAGTGAGGATGGTATTTGGTATCTTCCCTTTAACAATGTCCCCTTAGATTGAGCAATGGAATGTTGGACATGAATCACCACCCTTAAATTGTTGTTTAGGTGCTAGAAAATTAGTTGGGTTGTGGGTTTAGTCTTCTGCACAATTTCATTCTACATGTGTAAAGCTATGAAAGATTTGTGGTATAAATAATTTATTTGCTATCATTATTCCATACAGCTGCCTTACTCCAAATGTTGAGCATTGGGCAATCACTTTGCCAGGGCAGGGTCCAAGACCCTGCTCCACCACAAGACCTTTAGTTTTTTGAAGTGCACCTGTCTGGTCAAACAGTTTTGTCCTTTTGAACTGTGTCGAATCTGTTTTAACATATAACAGAACCTCATCTGACTGGGTTCTGGTGTCAGGTATCAGTAACTAGTCGCTCCGGGCAAGTCATGAGGGTATTGGTGGATCCTTATCGTTGGTATTGCGTGAGTAGTGCACTAGAAAGAATGATATAATGACTTGCCTTTTGAGGAGGATAATATGGCATGCTTTGGTAGTGGAGAATTTTGTGTGGTTATACTCTTTTTGGTTTAGAGAAGAAATTTACTGAGTTTCAATGAGGCTTTCATTGGACTCAAATTAACCGCCTTTATTGTTGATGTCAAGCAGAAGTTGTCACCTTCTAAGTTTACTGCTGGAAGAACTTGATCAAGAAGCTGCAGCGTTGCATTCTTTAAAAGCCCAGAATTTAAGGCTTGCTGCTCTACACCGTTTCAAGTCTGGCCAAGTTCCTATATTACTTGCAACTGATGTTGCAAGTCGTGGTCTGGATATACCGACTGTTGATCTTGTCATCAACTATGACATCCCGCAGTATGTTATGTTGTGGCATTCTTTTCTGTTATAAGTTTTTTTTGCTAAATATTTCTGCAGTAACAAAGTCATCAATTGCTGGTAGGTTTCCTCGAGATTATGTCCATCGTGTTGGGCGTACTGCAAGAGCGGGCAGAGGAGGGTTAGCTATTAGTTTTGTTACCCAGGTATATAGCAGATAAAGGATGACGCTTGTAGCATCATCCTTTGCTCCGTCTCTCCCCTTTGTCACGTGTAGAGCATATACAGAGAGGCATGGTACAATTGTGCACTTGCCTCTCATGCATCCAGCCCAACACTGGCTGCATAGCATATGGAGTGCCTTCGGCATTTCTGATATTCGAACTTTCTGTTCCATGATATTTATAATATAGTTTGCCTGACCTGTTCAACTTGGAACACTGGTTCTGTAGGATGACATTACATTGATTCAAGAAATTGAGTCTGTTCTTGGCAGACAACTTGACAAGTTCGACTGTAAAGAGAACGAGGTGCTTTCGGAAATTACAAAGGTATGTTGCTCTCAAAAACCATTTGGTGTTGTTGACGACATAGATGTGCAAAAATAGATTGCCAGATGATTCACACATTTTATCTCCATTAGGATTCAGGACTGCTTGTCCACATATCCCTGGTTTTGTAAACCTTGCAATCATTACTGTTGGTATCCTAGGCATAATCGTAAAGGAATGACAAGCCATTTCGTGAATGGTGTCAGCCAGATGTCCCGGCATGCTCTGATATTTTCTTTTTTATCTATTGTATTTCCCTCCATTTGTTTGAGTGCTGATAATTTAGTGCTTTAGTGTATTTATATTATTAAAGTGAAGAATCAGTAGTGAATTTGGTTGTTGCTAGTTATTACTGAGATAATCTTTGCAAAGAAAAGGCTTCAGCAAAAGTCACCTTTAGAAATATTCTTGTCAGGCTGTCCATTGTAATTTGGTGAAGTATTAGGGGTCAATATATTTTTGGTGGTGGTGGTTGTATTAGGGGTCAATAATGTCCTTAGAAATAGAAGAATCATGAATTTTATCTTAAAATTTACTTGAGGTGTATTTTGAAAGATATGGTATGCCCTTTGCTACTGTTTCTTTACTTACACCAAGAAATAGTTTCTTTTGGTGGCAAATAATGTACTTTTACTTGTGCGATCAAATGTGTTTTTTTTCTTCATTTAACTTATTGAGAATTCTTTGTTTCTAGGTTTACAAGGCCAGACGAGTGGCTTCAATGAAAATGACAGACGATGGTTTTGAGGAGAAGGTGAAAGAACGTAAAAAGCAGAAACTCAAGACAATGGCTCAGAAGGGGTTATTGAATAAGAGGAGGGGTAACAAGAGAAAACGAAGGTCGAATGCCTCGTGATATTTTGACTTCCAATGGTTCTTTTAGTAACCAAAAGCGAAGGCACAGCAGGTACTTGGACAACCCAATCATGTGTTGGAGCTGCATTTTGTCCAAAACAGTTTTGATGAGTTTTATCTGGTATAGAGTCTGTAAACTATACATGCTAAAGTAGTAAATTCAATATTGAAAGACAGGACTCGTTTGTACATGTTCTGTTTTTTCTTGATGTTAGGCGGAGAAGGGGTTTCGACCACAATGGAGTGTTTTTCAAAAATCTTCAAAAGAAAATTGAGTTTTTGAGTAATTTCAATGATTGGCTATATTCGATTTTTTGGCTATATTCGATTTTTTGTGTTCATGAGGGGGTCAATTCCGAAAAAAATCCCAAACTTTAGGTTTAGTTCGGAAAATAATATATCTGTCATGAACTTTTTTTTTGTCTAAAAAAATCTCAAACTTTAAGTTTAGTTTTAAATTTCAAATTTTAGGTTAGTTTTAAATCTACTTTTTTTTCTTTTTTTAAAAATTTCCCAACTTTTAATCTATTTCCAAATCTTTCCAAATTTTTTTTTGTCAAAAAGAAAATCATCAAATTTTACTCTAATCCTTAATTTGCCCTCGTTAGCCTTTGTCTAAAGTCGTATTAATAATCCCTAATTTTTTTTTTGTCCTAAAATGGTTTTATTTTGAAAATACATTTCTATGACATTTTGTTTATATGTATTTATTATCTATGTAGAAATGTCATGTTAAGTTGGGATTGAACCATATCACAAATTGATATTTTTTTAGTATAAACGGAAGGTAAAACTCCAAATTAGTATATCCATTAATTGTGACGTGTTATTTAATTTAGCAATTTAACAGTAAAATTTAACGGAAACTAATATATAGTAATTTTTTTATGGTCAAAAAATTAATTTTGGGTAAATTTGTTATATGTGTACCAATTTGGGATTTTTCATGATATTGACTCTTTCTTTTTAGAAAAAACAAAATTTGGGGTAGATTTAGGACTAAAATTAAAGTTTATGGTTTTTTCTGAGACAAAAGAAAAATTTGGGACAGATTTGTGACTGAATTTAAAGTTTGAGATTTTTCTTGAGACAAAAAAAAGTTCGGGATATATTTGGGATTAGACGCTATTAAGTCTGAAGGGTAGCACATATATGGTTTATTGTAATATTTAGAGTTGTGTAAAAAGGACCCCCTAAAATTGGGAACCGTTTGAATTAGATCAAATCGGTTGGTTTTATTTAGTTGTTGAGTGTATCGGTCCAATTCTGATTTATAAATGTGAAACTAGTATTTTAGGTTGTTCGGTTCCCAATATGAAGAGAGAATCGGATTGGATCAACTACAAACTAAATACAATCTAATGATTCCATGAGTTATGGCACAATGTATCTTTACTCATCATTTATTTCATCAATATCTTAAGATATGTTATTTTCTCGTTGTGCACGACACTCTTTAGTGAAAAAAAAAAAGTGGGCAATTCCATTGGACTGGATTGGAACTTATGGTCGGTCCAGTTTCCGATTTTAGGATCAAATGGTCTAATCTCAACTTCCTAAAATTGGAAATCGGTCATCTCTTATTTTAGTTCCACCTTGAAATCGAACCAAGTTGAAAACCGATCTATCTCTAGTACTATTGCAATTTCAAAATTCCAAACTCAGCTTTTCTATATCATCTATGTTTAAAGTGAAAGGTCCAAAGCTTTGGTTTATGGTTGACGATCAAGGGGTGCTCGTCGGCCTGCCATCGACGTTGGACGTGCCCGACAACCTTGTCAAGCTAGCCCTCGCGGCACCTAAGCAAATGCTTTGGCTTTGTAAAGAAACTTTGCATGCATTAAATCGGAGAAAGAAGTATTCCCACAATCACAACCGCTGTTCCGGATGCTTTCTTCTCGGTCCCTTCTTCTCTATTACAAAAGACCAACCTAAGCTGGTTACAAGGTCCCAAAGTACAGAATCAACTTAAAAGCATGCCCCAGCTATCTCACCGAAAAAAAAAAAAAAAAAAAAAAGACCGACTATAACCAAAATGTTATCTTGGTCTATAACTAGTATAAAAGAATAGGGACAAAAATTGTCCACATCAAAGTGCGCTTCCTGAGCATCATGGATTAAGGACCCTACAGTAAGTAGTACTCGATTTTATAGGGGATCAAACACCAAGTATACTCGTTTGACAAATGTGCCTTTTCTAGAAGCATTTAAAAAAAAAAAGGCTCAGAACCAAATCAATACATTTATAGTGAGATAACAAAGTATTTACTCACGATGAAGCATTTATACATAGGAATAAAAAGGTGTTAGTGGTTGAGTCCAATGATCAATCATTAGCCCAATGTCATTTACTAAAAATGGCGTTTTCCTGCATCAATCGATGATCCTTGAACAAACAACCTGATTTCCCTCACCTTTTTGTCTATTTCTTGTGCTTCTCCCTCTCTTCCCCTCTTTCTTCTTCCAATTAACGAAGACCAACTGCAAGAAGAAGATGAAGATGAAGACCTCTCGGAGATTATTCCACCTAAATGGGCTGAAGAGGGACCGTTTGGGCCTCTAGTCACTGGCCCAATCACTAGGTTTCTCAAGTTTTATCATTTGGGTTTGTAAATCACCCTTTAAAAAAAATTTTGTCCTCAACATTTCAATGGCTCTCTACATGACATGAAAGGATCATTTATAACTTTGACTAATTTCATGATGTCTGTCTAATCTTGTAAAACCCTTCGTAGGTGAAACTTTAAGAAACCTATGATCTCTCACGTCAAATTCTACTTTGATCCTCTCAACCAGCATAACTTTTTTGGCTACTTTCCGCTATCATGAGATGCTCTCTTGTTATTTTGACTTTCTCCTTTTGATGTCGAATAAACTCTGGACTTGTTAATCTTTTTTCATTGTGTTATCTCAATAAACAGGCATTATGCATTTTCCACCATACGAAACTTCAAAGGTAGAATCTTTACATCGGAATAATAACTGTTATTGTTGTGTATTGAGTGCACTGCACTCAAGGTCCTGTTCAACTTTGATTGCTTTCTCCCGAGGTAGTCAGCAAGTGAAAGGAAACCCTCCTATGGAGGTCTGATTTGAGCCCTTTCTCAAAGTGATCGGCCTCGTCTTTTTCTCTCCGAGCAATGTTCTTTGCAGAACTGCTTAGCATAAAAAAACTGGTTGCATACTTGACATTAGTAGAAACTCCTTGAAACATATATAGGAAGTCTCGTTTCATTTTTATTGTAATGGCAGTGGGAAAGGCTGATTATAGAAAACCATTACAAGATTCGCTCCGAGAGATAGTCACATAGTCACTTAAACTCAGCTTCACCCGCTACGAAGCGAGTGGCGACGTTAAGGACTCACTCGATCTTTAAGTGTTTAATAGGTTTATATCTTACTTAAAGTTGACCTCCCTCTATGATTCTCTCTTGTCATCACTCGATCTCGCACTCATTCACTTGTGCTTTCACCTTAGTTTGGGAATGAGTTTTACTAGATTGGGTTAAATATAGAAGTGTTTTTAGCAACATGAGTGGGTTTAGGTATGAGTTGAGCATGGATTGAATTTGGTATATGTTACTAAATTTGCATTGTATGGAAATATGTCAAAATAGTTTAAATTGATTAATTTGAGTCGGACCATTTTTGATCTAATCCAAATTTGACCCATCTTATCCATTTGATAGGATTATTTGTAGCTTCACTTCCACTTAACTTCATCTCACAATGGAAGTCCTTCAACACTCTACAAACTCCCACCCACTTGGGTTAGGAGTTGGAGCCATATCGAGTGTTATCAACTCATTTATGTTTGGATGTAGAATTGCAAAATCTAAAAACATATGTCAATGCTAATCTACTGTTGCTAAAAAAAAAATTGATGTTGCCGGAAACTGTTCTCTTCCCAAGTTACTTTTGGGGAGCATTGCTTTATTAGCCAATCTAAGGATGAACTATTGAACGTTGTCGCAACCTAAAATTTTTTTGAAAATAATAATAGGTTTAGGGGTATTATCAATTTTAGGTTGACGGTCCTTAATTAACTCGGGCTCTTCCAAGCCTATACCCCACACGACGTTGTGATATTCATAAAATTTTTCAAATAAGGAGTTGGCTAGTTTGACTTGATTACGTTAGTCACATGCGACTAACGCTTTTTACGATACTTAACTTGATCGTGTCGGGGATT
Organism: Angophora floribunda; assembly: GCA_014182895.1. Lineage (NCBI taxonomy): Eukaryota > Viridiplantae > Streptophyta > Magnoliopsida > Myrtales > Myrtaceae > Angophora > Angophora floribunda. The sequence goes on along the minus strand of CM024709.1, from coordinate 31,604,203 downwards.
TGATTACGTTAGATCGACTAATCAACATATTCGATCGTGTATTAATGAGATCATGGCAGCCTATTCGAGAAATCTAAGGTCTGTCTTAATTGTTCTAAGGTAAAGAAATAATATCCAAAATATCATAGCAAAATAAGGTGTAGGAATAATCCTAATGACGTAAGCTGGAAAAACCTATCGTAGAGTCCTAAAGGCTTATTCAATTTTGGTATTTTTCTTTTTTTTAAATTTTTCTAATTTTTTTGCAATTTTTCTGATTTTTTGAATTTTTCTGAATTTTTTATATTTTTAAATATTTAAAACATTTTTTAATATTCCGAAATTAACGAAAACAAGCTTTCGAGATTTTTGATATTTTTTGAATTTTTCTGAATTTTATTAAATATTTTTGGAATTTTCTAATTTTTTTCTAATTTTTTTGGAATTTTTGAATATTCGGAAAAAATAAAGAAAAATAAAGAAAAATAAAATAAAATAAAATAAACTTTCAAAAACCTTTTCTGAAATAAATAAAAAAATATTTTTTTAATTTTAAAGGATTTTCGAAAATTTTGAAAGAATTTTTAAGATTTTTTTATTTTCTGAAATTTATGATTTTTCTAGATTTTTTTAAATTTTTTAAAAAAGGTGATTTGGACCGGGTCGGGTGACCCGGCCCTACTAAACCGACCCGGCCCCTATCGGGATGGGCCGGAGCAACGACCGGGCTGGCCGAACGGCCCGTTCGAAAAATCTTTAAAATTCTAACAAAAAAAGCCCATTTCCCTATTTAGAAAAAGTCGGCCCAAAATCCAGTCTAAGCCCATTTGAAAAATTGCTCAGCCCAGCCCATTTTCATTCTATTTTCAGCCACTTTTTTTCTATATTTTTTTTAATTTCGAGTTTCTTTGCTTTTTCTATTTTTTAATTCTTTTTTCTTCACTTTTTGTCTCTTTCCTTATTTTGTCTTTTTCCCCTGCTGCAGCTTCCCCTTCCCAAGTCGTCTTCAACCTCCCGATGCAACCTTGCTGCAACTCCGCCAGCGGCAACGACGCGTCTGCAACTTCTCCTCCAGACCAACGCCGATACCAACATCCACCGGTCATCCAATTCTACCGACGTTGACCTTCGTCGGCCCCGAACTCCGGCGACGTTCATTTTTCTTTATTCCCGGAACCTCAATAAACTTCGCCCTTCCCCCTCGATGATACACGACCATTTCGCGAAAATCACGTAAAACACCATGAAAAAAAACAGAAAAAGCACGGTTCATCAAGTATAGAAGCAGGGGCATGTCAATCTCGAGTTTAAATGCGAACTCATTTTTGGTAATCTTTGGGACATTTCGTCGAACAGATGGTGGGCATTAATAATAACGAGCACCTAAGCATCATTCGACACAGATGATAACAGCAAGCTTCAGTAAAAAGAACCAAAGGGATTCATATCTCTTTTCGACTTGACACTACGAGAGGAGAAACTTCTGGCCCGAATCGGAGCTCAAGCCCATGCCGGCGAACTCGTCGCACCACCAGGGAGGAGCTTGGATCGGAGCTCGTGCGAGCGAAACGGCCGCTAGAAGAGGGTAGAGGGATCTGAACCTACCTGTTTCGCGTTGTGGGGCGGAGTTCGCTGGATGAAATGATGCAGCGATGAGTCACGAGTGTCGAGTCATGTCGGCAGCGGAGAGCAAGGGTGCAGCGACATTCGGAACCGCAAAATGAAGAGCGACGGCCTTTTGCGGATGACCGCAAATCGAATGAAGAGCGACGACGGGTTTTTTCCTTTCCCTCTACTAAAGAAAAAAAAAAGATGATGAAAATGCTAACGGCACAGCTGGGGGCGATCGTTTAATAAAATTCCTCCTCTTTTTTGGTGACATTTTTCCTTTTTTTTTTTGCTTTTTTCTTTTTCTTTTTTTCTAAAACCCAGAAAACGGCCCTTCATCCTCTTCCAAAAACGCAGAAATTAGCCTCCATCTCTGCGTTTTTCTCCTCCAAAACCAGCAAAACCAAACTCCATTCTTCTCCTGTGTTCTTCTTTCTTTTTCCCTTTTTTCTGCGTTTTTTCTTCAGCCCCAGCTCAACATCCTCCCCAGAAAACCCAGAAAATCCAGCAAAACCAGCTTTCTCTTGCTGCTGCTCCTTCGCGGGACAGCACAGACGGCGGTCTTGGGCGCGGGTGGCGACGGCGTTCGGCGCGAGCCACCGGCAGTCCTCATCGTCGGCGTTTCAGGCAGCAGTGGCGTCGGCCTTCTCTCTCTCCTCTCTCCCTTCTCTCCTTCAACCCAGCTTCCTCGTTTTCTTTTTTTCCATATCTGGTTTTTCTTCCTGCGTTTTCCTTTTGCTCCTCTGCTCTCGCTACTCAGATCTGCCCCTGGCTCTCAAGCTCTTCTCTGGTTCTTCTGTTTTTCGCTGCGTGACCGCGGCGGGGGGATGCGTCCAAGCCGCATCGTTGCCGTCTGCCTGCTCTTCTCTCTATTCTCGCTCGGGCGGCGGAGCTTGGAGGAGAGTGTGCCTCCCCTCGAGCTCCTCTCTTCCTCTCTGATTTTCTGCTGTGTAGTGCAGAAGGTTTCCCCCCAAAATTGGAAAATGGGCTAGGCTTTGTTTAAACTAATTTTAGTGGGCTTGAAGGAAATGAAAAACGTGGGCTTAAGGGATTAAAGGAATGGGCTGAGAAATTAAAAAGTTGGGCTGGGCCGACCGAATTTTATTTAATAACAATTTTTTGATTTTTCGATTTTTTTATCAAATTTTTTTTTATCTTTTCTGTAAATTAATATGTATTTATATATGCAAAATAACTGGGCATTTAAAACAAAATAAGCGAAAGTTCGGGTGTCAACAAACGTGGGTTGGCAATTGTTTTATATAATGTTCGCCACCAAAAAGGTGTCCATGTGGCATGCTCCTAATCTCGTGACCTAAATGTATTATTAGTTCATGATGACAATTAGTTCAATAGTCCTGGGTGTTGTATTTGAAACTAGTTCATAAGCTTGAACAATGGTAGCTGGTCGAAATATGGTTTGTTTATCTAAATACCAAATTAATATCCGTCACATAATCTTGGTTAAGACATTATGTCGGACATTGCATCTCTATAGTATAAGGTTTTTTCAAGCGCACACTTCATGGAATTTTTTTTTTTTTTTGTGCATGAGTTAGGTTCCAAGATAGTTGAGCCTTCTCTTTTGGAACTGATTTTTGGGACCTAATGCTTAAAAATTCACCTCTGTTTCTCCGCTATATGAGTTACATTCCATTGATTCTCTAGATTTATTGTCTAGTCAATCAACTCTAATAAGGTATTTGGAATAATGCACATTTTCACGTACACAATGGGGAAAATTTTTCTGAGCAGCGAAATTGCGATTGACTTCATTCAGTAGAATGAATTTATGCAATTTGTACCCATGCGTGATATGTTACTTAGATTGCCTTAACATTTCGTGACAATTGATACATGAAGTCGTTTCTTCCGATAAGAATCGAAGGAACTCATCAGAGTTTACGCCTTGCTTTGATCTTTTGCAAAGAGAAGGCATCCCTAAGTCTTAATACACGAGACAGAATCTAACTTAAAACGAAAAAAGAGACAACAAATGTAATCTCTACATTCACTAGAGTTTTGAAGGCATAGTCGCCAACTATGTTGAATGGAACATATTTCATGGTTTTCATCGCTGGCAAACCTTATATATAGTGAACGAATACGCTCGAGAGATTGAACAGCAAGAGCTACTAAAATCATCCTCTGCAAAAATGAGGCCTACCCAGCTCTCTCTCTTCACCATCCTCTTCGCGGTTGCTCTGAAATCAACACAAGACCACACCTCCGGACTTCAGACAGCCCGGTTCGGGAGAGAGGTCGGGACGGAGTATGGTGCGGAAGCTTTGCTAGATGCCACCGAGTTCGCCCTCGAGACATTCGGTCAAAGCGAGACTGGGGGGAGAGGCTACGATTTCATTCTAGCTGGAGGTTGAGAGCTTTTTAGCAAACGGCAGACCCTTCGCCATCGCAACCACCAACGGAAGCCAGATCCTCGTGAATGCGGACTACCTCCAGACATTCCCCGGAAACTTGATGGACGAGTTCACGGGGATCGCATACTTCACGAGCGGCCTAGTCTGGGAATGGACAGGGAATGGCAGCGCCCCAACAGGCCTCATAACCGGGATCGCCGACTACATGAGGCTAACTGCCGGATGGGGATATGAGGGCTGGCCTCGAAGAGGGTCGGGGTTGAGATGGGACCAGGGGTATGCGATCATGGCGAACTTCTTACAGTATTGTGAAGGGCTCCGACGAGGGTTCGTGTCGGACCTCAATGCCATGATGATCGACTTGTATAACGATGCGTACTTTGTGGAGCTACTTGGAAAGTCTGTGGAAGAACTGTGGGCGGACTATAAGTTAAGAGTATGCAAGCCCTGGACCAGCACCAGCACAAACCTTCGGGCACTGAATCACGTTGATTCATAAGAAGACTATACTCGAGGTTTGCTTCTTATGCATAGATAAATTAACTGTTCAATAAATCGTGCTGAGTAAGTAGAAATCAGGAAGGAGTTCCTGTTTTGAAGTTTGTAATGTCTCATGGTTGGCTTGTTCATCGAAGCATTTTGCAAGGCCAGTCAAAGTAACTACTCTATGCTTTCCCTTTTTTTAGGGGTTTTTGTTTTTGTTTTTGTTTTGCGGTTGAATTCAAGCACGACCTTTTTCTCTGCAAACGTCTTGCTTAAAGTATCCTGTAATGATCACTGGCCACATCCAAGTTCCTTTGGGTGAATTTATTTTTATGTTGGTGAACTTTTGGCTTTGTTCTTTTTTTAGCTCATAAACTTTATTTTCTATCATAAAAACATTCGATTGTCGCGACCATGGTCAAAGTGAACCACCATAAGGAAAGTTAATAGATTACTAAGCTTACACATAATGCAACTCTCTCAAGACATACCAAGCGCAACTTTGGAATTTTAATTAAATCATTGAAACATGCAAATCGATTTATTTAAAAGCCGCCACTAATTTATAACTATTCAATGAGGACTCTCTTGGGTCCATTTTGTTTTCTATTGTGTATTGCCAACCTCTCAATTGTGAACAACCTCTGATTTGTGAGAGTTTAAATAGGCAAGGAACCAGGATATCTCTTTCAAGAACAATGAATGTCCATATTTCCTATTTCAATCAAAGAGATATGCGACACCTTCAAGATAGGTACCGCTTTCTCATTTTCCCCATAAGATGAATATTTCCTAATTTGACACGCCACTTGTGCTATGCATATGTATATTCAGGCACTTTGGAAGAATTATGGGCTTGCTCAAATTTTGCGCCTTCGTGGGCTTAGTTTAGATAATCCAATTAAGCTCAGAGCATCCTTGCTTAACTCAGCTCAATTGTAATGCAGTTTATGTGGGCTTATTACTACTAAATGACAATACTCCTAATATGCATATGTAATTTAACAAATTTTTTGTTTAAGGTCAAGGTCAATCTCTAATTTTTCTTTGCAATGGAAGGGAATGCCAAAATTTAGGTGATTAACAACTACAATGGAAAATCATCAGAATGTGTAGTACTAAATTGGCCAAATTAGAAAATTTAGAGATGATATATAATTGATCGGGTAATTTTTCCAATAAGTTATGGCCGTGGGTGTGATTGGGAAAAAGGAAATAGCAAGTGATGGGAGAAGTGAAGAAACCAAAGTGACGGGACCGGCTTCATTGGACGAGATAAAATTCAAGTTTGTTTTTGGGAAATAAAGCTCTTCACGCATTGGGAATAGTCCACCAAATTTGAATTTCTCCGGATTAGCTCTTTCATTTGAATTCAGATTTTTTTTTTTTAGTAACCCTGAGAACCCTACATCCCGCCGACAGTCGGGGGAGTAAACCTAGAGGGCAACACGTGTGACCACCACACACGTGCCACCAGGGTAAGTCACCTTGCAGCAAAGTGGGCTTCGAACTCCCGACCTTTTGAGAGAGGAAGAGAGCTCGATCTAGCGATGCTACCCAGGTGGGTGGTAATTCAGAAATCTTTCTCTTCAGCTAGCCGCAATTCTTTTTAATATCAACTATAAATTAGGATGATGATAACTCGAGCTTGATCGGCTCTATCTCTATTTCCTAGCTAGTTGAACTAAGGGAATCGATTCTTGATTCCAGGGTGGGTAGTTCCATAGTGGAATTGGTTTTCAGTTTTTGGATTTGGTGAAGCCGTTGAACCTTGAACCGGCTGGTTCTTAATATCATTCTTCTGTGAACTTGTGGTGATGAGTTTATGTACACAATGGAGAAAAGGAATTTTGAGGGGTGAAATTGCGATTGACTACATTTGGTAGAATGGATTTATGCAATATGTATTTACTTGTGCCTAGCTAGTTAGATTGCATTAACATCTTTTGACAATAGATACATGAAGTCGTTTCCTCCAAGAAGAACATCTCATCGGGGTTTACGCCTTTCTTTGACCTTTCATGGAGAAAAGGAAGCCCAAAAATTCAAACACCTGAGACAAACCCTAATTAAATACGAAAGAAAGAGACAAATGTCATCATTACATTTGTATCGACATCGCGCCTAGGGCAATTCAATTGAACAAGAAATATTCTACGATCATGACATTTTGCTAAATTTTCGAAAGCATAGTTGTCAACTATATTAAATGGAACTTATTTCATGGTTTTCATCGCTGGCAAACCTTTTATATAGTGAATGAATGGACACGGGATTGCACAGCAAGAGCTAATAAAATCATCCTCCGCAAAAATGAGGCCTACCCAGCTCTTTCTCTTCATCATCGTCTTCGCCATTGCTCTGAAATCAACACAAGCAATCCGGCCGCTTACAATTGAGGTCTTTGATACCACCGCCGGGACTCCGGAGAACCGGTTCGCGAGAGATGTAGGGACAAAGTATGGTGCAGACGCTTTGCTAAATGCCACCGAGTTCGTCCTCAACACATTTGGACAAAGCGAGACCGGAGGGAGAGGCTATCGTTCCGTTGTGCTGGTGGTCGAGAGCTTTCGTTTAAATCGCATACCCTTTGCCATTACAACCACCAATGGAAGCCAGATCCTCGTGAATGCAGACTACCTCCAGCCTTTCCCCGGCAACCTGACAGTCGAGTTCACGGGGATCGTATACTTCACGAGCGGCCTAGTCTGGGAATGGACAGGGAATGGCAGCGCCCCAGCGGGCCTCTTAACTGGGATTGCCGACTACATGAGACTAACTGCTGGATGGAAATACCAGGGTTGGCCTCCAAGAGGGTCTGGGTTCAGATGGGATGCGGGGTATGAGATCACAGCAAACTTCTTAGAGTATTGCGAAGGGCTCCGAAAAGGGTTTGTGTCGTACCTCAACGCCATGATGATCGACTCCTACAGCGATGCGTACTTTGTGACGCTACTTGGGAAGCCTGTGGATGAACTGTGGGCGGACTATAAGTCAGAGTATCCAAGCCCTGGACCGGCACCAGCACCAACCTTCGGGCACTGAATCATGTTAATACATAAGAAGACTACCTGAGGTTGGCTTCTCATGTGCAAATAAATTAATTGTTCAATAAATCGTGTTGCTTCAGTGCAAATCAGGAAGGAGTTCCTGTTTCGAAGTTTGTAATGTCTAATGGTTGGCTTGTGCATCGTGACATTTGCATGGCCAGTCAAAGTGACCGTGCTTTCCCTCTTTGTATCAGTTTTTCTGTTGAATCAAAACATGGCTTTGTTTTCCACAAACGTCTTGCTTAAAGTATCCTCTAACGATCACTTGCCGCATCCAAATTCCTTTGGGGTGAATTTATTTTTTGGTTGGCGAACTTTGGGCTTGGACTTTTAGTTCCTAAAATTTGTTTTCTATCATAAGATTGAACATTGGACATCATATCGATGCCTTAAGTAGAATTACCAGGATGACTATGCAATTTCATCGTTCCTAATGGCATAACTAGCTGTATCATTCAAAGGAAAATTTGAAAAATGCCAATTATGTATTGATAGCAAATATTGTCAATTTTCATTACAGCCATCAAATCCCGTTGTTGTCAAGAATCCATGATCATATGTTCTTGTCTATTGAAAACATTTTCTCACGAACAGAACGAATTTATAGGGTTTGCAGTGGCTCCACGGTGAAATTTGGTAACATCGCCTAGGATGAGATGGATAGAACGTAGAGAGTACGTTTTTAATCAATTTCACTTTTATGGTTAAGCTCCATCATGTCTCGACGGTCATGTTGGAACTTGACGCCGGCACAAATTAATCATGCCTTGACGTCAAAATAATCCTTTATAAAATCTCCGACTATTTTAAAAGCATATCGATACTCTAAAAACTCTAAAATAAAATCCACAAGTAATTCCCAGAAAGAACTAAGACTATGGTGAAACACAAAAGAAAATCAATTGGCCAATGGCACAATGCGTAGCACAAGGTGGATGTCCTCGAACTTTATATGTTTGAACGGTTTGAAGTGACTAATGAGAGGATAAAACGTTGATCTTAAAACACAAAAGATCATTCACACTAAGCAAAAGTTCACTAGTTATTTTAAAAGGAAAATTATCCAAAAATACTAAATCTATTGCATTTTTACCAATTTAGACATAAACCTTCTAACTTTGCTAATTGAGTCCTAACAATTTCACATTTTACCAATTGAATTCATCTGTCAAATTTTGATTGGCCCTAACATGGACAAATATTAAAAATGGAGTGTGAGTGGGGTGGCAAGATTTCAGAATATACGGAGTTCTGTATAACCATGGTTCCACGATTTCAAAATTTTATTTTATTTTGGTCATGAACTGATGAATTTTAATTCAATTTGAAAATGAATGGCCCATAAAATGGGCTTCCTTACAAAGTAAATCCTGCAAGATTTGGGGAGGGGAAGAAATCCAGTCCCTCGGTAGAGTTTTTTGACGCTGAGCTTTTGTGGCCCAATCCATGATGAGTTGGCTTCACGATGGGGGCCCATAAAATGGGCTTCCTTACAAAGTAAATCCTGCAAGATTTGGGGAGGGGAAGAAATCCAGTCCCTCGGTAGAGTTTTTTGACGCTGAGCTTTTGTGGCCCAATCCATGATGAGTTGGCTTCACGATGGCAATGGGTGATACGCAACTGTGAGAAGTTGGATGACAGATCAAGGCATTGGGAGATAAATTGCGTGTGCATCCCTTGGAATAAGGTCTAGGTTTTCCATGGCTTTAACTAAAGTCAGATTTGTCTGACTCTAACTCAAGGAGATCGTGTCTTCGAGAAAATAAGAACTTCAGGGTTTCAGAAAGAGTCATACATTCTGCTTGGGTGGCAGAGGAGACATGGATCTGTTTCGCGAAGCTATCCACAAGCGTTCCCTCTGAGTTTCGGATAATTCAGGCGATTGCTCCTTCCATAGAACTTTTTGATGAAGGATCCATCAATGTTGCCCTTTAAGGATCTGACCTTTGTGGGTTTCCAGTTCTCAGGAGAGGTGGGATCTTCAAGGTTCCAAAAGATGGTTGCTACAAGTGACAGAGAAGGTAGGTTTTATGTGCTTTTAAGGGATTGCCTTAGCCAAATCTCTATTTTGCTTAACCCCTGAGAAGAAATCTGAATGTTTAGGGATGGTTGAGTCCATATTCCTCGCATCCAAGGACAAAGGAGAAGGAGATGCTCTATGGATTCCACTTGGTCTTTACAGAGTGAGCAAAAAGGAGCTGGTAGTATTTTTCGCTTGTGTAAGTTCTCCAGTGTAGGTAGACTATTCTTACATGAATTCCAAAGGAAGAATTTAATTTTAGGGATTGTTTGTATTTCCAGATGTTCCATAAAGCCCGAGGAGCTGAGAAAGATGATGAGGCCATTGGAGCTTTTCGGATGTTCTCAGTATGTCTTATGTAGTTGTAGCCACTCTTTACTGAGTAATTTCCTATCGACGAATTTGTCCACACCAATTTGTCTTGAATAGAGTGGGTCCTGAGGGGAATAGCCAATATTTCTCTAAGTGTCCTCTTCAAAAATATTTCGCAGAAGAGGTTGATTCCAGGAGTTTCCTTCGTGATTTATGAGCTCTACTACATGCTATGGGTGTTATATATATGGTTAATGGATCAAGGAATGCAAACATATCAATATACGTCTTTTCTGTTCACGTATCTATATTTATTGAATTCATGAATCTCTTGGATTCACGTATCTCCTGAATTCATGAATCTCTTGGATTCACATATCTTTTGAATTCATGAATCTCTTCTTGGATACATGTATTTATTTAATTCATGTATCTTTTCTGTACATGAACTTGAAAACTCTATAAATATATAAGAGCATAGAGCTTCTTCAGTAGGTTTTTCAGAAAGAAAAAATTCGAGAAAATGATTCCAAAAACTCTACTATTCTATTTTTTCTGAGTGTGCTGGTTCAATTGAATGGTTCGACTGAGTCCTGTTTGTATAGTGCTAATCCAAACATGTTCGAGGTGTTGTATCTTGGGAGGCATAGTTCGTGAATCTGCGGAGTACCATTGGCAGGAACTAATCGCCTTAAGGAGATTCGGACATCCGTACCTCACCTTCAATTTTGTGTTATTTTTTAGTGAAATCTTATTTTTCATCTTCTCCAAGATTTGTAAGTTTATAAAGGTGCCATCTTCTTCTTTGTATTGATGTTCTGATTACAACAAACCATTTACTTTTTGTGGATTATTTTCCAACAATCTTAAAGTGATTATCCACTCATTGTTTGTTGTTTTGGTCAGATTTATTATTGAGATGGCTGAAAACAATCAAGTGCCCTTTTTTATCCAGAATGTTTTTGGAGATGTTCCTATGGTTGATTCGACCGTTACTATGGGAGATATTTAGCCTTCGGGCCCTGCATTTGTAGCAGTTAATGCTACAGGCCCTTGGGCCAACACCAATTTTGGTGGTGCGGGTACAAGTCTTACGACTAGTATGCCCGGGACTGTTTTTCAGAACAATACAAGCCAAATGGCTTTTGGCTCAGTTTATGGAGGGATGGTTCAACGAACCTTGCCTACTGTGATGGCAACACCTCAAGTTACAGTTAATGAGAAACTGTAGAAATTCACTGGAGTGGGCTTCAAACAGTGGTAGCAGAAGATGTTCTTCTATCTGACCATGCTTAATCTTACGAAGTATTTATCGGAGGTGTGCTCGATAATTAGTCTAGATGAGCACGATGTCATGACGCTCGGTGCATTGGAGGCTTGGAAGCATGGAGACTTCTTATGTCAAAATTATATTCTTAACTGTTTAGTGAATTCTCTATATAATGTTTATTGTAATATTGAATCTACTAAACAATTATGGGAGTCTTTAGAGAAGAAATACAAAACTGAGGATGCTGGCACCAAGAAATTTGTGGTTGCCAAATTCTTGGACTACAAGATAGTGGATTCTAAATCTGTCATTAGTTAAGTTCAAGAATTGCAATTAATTTTGAGTAACATCTCTACTGAGGGAATGATACTTAGTGAATCATTCCAAGTGGCAGCCATGATTAAGAAACTGCCTTCGGGCTGGTCAGATTTCAAAAATTATTTGAAGCACAAACGGAAGGAGATGAGCCTTAAAGATCTCATTCTACACATCAGAATCGAGGAGAACAATTGAAGGAGTGTGAACCCTTCTTCTGAGCTAAAGGCCAACATTGTGGAATCTTCCAAATCCAAGCAAGATAGAAAAAGGAATATGTCCTTTCAAGGAAAAGCCAAGCAAAAGGAACAATTCCAGAAATTCCAATGGACGTGTTTTATATGCAACAAGCCTAGCCATCGAGCTAAGGATTGCAAGAAGTGCCCGAAAAAAAGGCAAGAACGATGGTGCAGCCCAGCAACTGAATTTGACAAAACATGACAGTATTGAGAGATTGTCTGTTGTGATAATGTCCAAAGCATCTCTAGTGTCAAACACTAATGGTTGGTGGCTAGACACAAGTGCCACAAATCACATATGTGTAGATAAACGCATGTTCTCATCTTATGATAAGGTTGAAGAAGATGAGAAGCTCTATATAGCTAACTCTGCATCAGCAAAGATTGCCGGAAGAGGAAATGTGATCCTAAAGTTTACATCTGGCAAGGAGGTCGCCCTGCTGAATGTGCTGCATGTACCAGAGATTCGCAAAAATCTAATTTCTGGCCCCATACTTGTCAAGAAGGGTTTCAAAGTGGTATTTGAATCTGACAAGTTTGTACTTTCGAAAGGAGAGATGTATGTGGGGGAAATGGTACTTGTGTAATGACTTGTTTAAAGCCAATGTGGCTATCATTGATGTAAACTCAAATTATGTGTACCCAAAGACTATTAATAAAAAAAAGTCTTCAGTTTACACTATTGTGTTTTCTTATCTATGGCATGGTAGATTAGGACATGTAAACTATGGTACAATGAAGAAAATAGCAAACTTGGGGTTAATTCCAAGATTTGAGTTGGATGCCCATTACAAGTGTGAGACTTGTGTAAAGGCCAAGTTTGTCAAGAAACCTTTCAAATCCATTGAAAGAACAAGTGAACCTCTATAATTAATCCATAGTGATCTATGTGATTTAAAGTTTGTAGAAAGTAGAGGTGGAAAGAAGTACTTCATCACATTTGTGGATGACTGTACTAGATTTTGCTAAGTTTATTTTTTAACTAGCAAAGATGAGACTATGAGCATGTTTGTCAAGTATAAAAATGAAGTTGAAAACCAACTTGATAAATGAATCAAAATGCTTAGGTCTGATAGAGGAGGATAATATAGTTCAATCAATTTCAAAGAGTTTTGTGCTATTTTTGGAATAATTCTCCAAACGACTGCACATTATACTCCACAACAAAATGGAGTTGCCGAACAATTGAACATGACGCTAAAGGAGATGGCTAACACCATGCTTTTGAGTTCAAGTTGACCTCAGAATTTGTGGGAGCAGGCAGTTTTAACTGCAAATTATATTCTTAATAAAATACCCCACAAAAAGACAGGTAAAACTCCATACAAGTTATGGAATGGAAAATTGCCATCCTACAATTTTCTAAAAGTGTGGGGGTGCTTGGCCAAGGTGGCAATTCCTCCTCCTAAACAAACTCGGTTGGGACCTAAAATGGTGGATTGCATATTCATTGGTTATGCTCAAAGTAGTAGCGCATATAGATTTTTGATTCACAAATATGAAAATGCGGAAATCCATGTCAATACAATCCTAGAATCAAGGGATGCTGAATTTTTAGAAAATATATATCTTGCAAAAAGAAATCAATGAGAACTTTCTTAGAAAAGGCTTAGAGAATCAAAATTTGAGAATGATGAGGTTATGACCAAAGAAGTCAAATTTCGAAGGAGTAAAAGGTCTCAAATTGAAAAATCTTTCAGACCTGATTTTCTAACATACATGTTAGAAGGTGAGCCCTAAACATTTAAAGAGACAATGTCATTTCTAGATACTCCTTTCTAGAAAAATGCTATCGACAATGAAATCCATTCTATCATAAATAACCATACTTGGGAATTGGTTGATCTTCCACCTGGAAATAAACCAATTGGATGTAAATGGATATTCAAGAAAAAACTAAGAGCTGATGGTTCCATTGATAAGTACAAAGCTCGGCTTATAGCCAAAGGGTTTAGACAAAAAGAGAGTCTTGACTACTTTGATACTTATTCACCTATTACAAGAATAGCATCAATAAGGATGTTAATTGCTATAGCTTCGCTATACAATTTGCAGATACATCAAATGGATGTGAAAACTGCATTCTTAAATGATGATCTCGACGAGGAGATTTATATAGAACAACCTGAAGGATTCAAGGTCAAAGGACATGAACACAAAGTGTGTAAACTTGTCATATCATTGTATGGACTTAAACAAACTCCTAAGCAATGGCATGAGAAATTTGACTGGGTAATGATTCAAAATGGATATAGAATCAATGAGTGTGACAAATGTGTGTACACTAAATCCACAACAGTTGGATATGTACTTATTTGTCTGTATGTCGATGACATACTAATTCTTGGAGATAACATTGAGGTCATCAGAATCACTAAGAACATTCTCAAGAAGAACTTTGAGATAAAAGATTTAGGTGTAGCAGATGTTATATTCGGCATCAAAAGGAATTTTGATGGCTTACGTTTAACACTAAGGCCCCTTGTCTAACAGTCTTTGCTTTTCCTCCATTGAAGCAAAGGTGAAAGACAAGAAACCATGTTCAAGAAAAGTACAAGCAATCAAATCTGTTGTCCATGCTCTCTTCATCGTGTTTGTAAATGCTTGAAAGTTGACATTTGATTTAGAGTATAGTTTCCAAAGAGAGCGAGGTTACATCCCCGTTGCTTTTCTAAGGGGGCTTCACCCTTTATCACAAACATGTCCTCTTCTCACCACATATTACCTAATCTTTTGCATAATGCTATTGAACGTTGTTTATCATCAAACCGATTGGCTATGATTGTGGGTTCTGGATCAAGAAAGAAGCAGAAAAATAGTGAGCAAAATTCTGAGATATTCCTAATAGTAGCCCTAAACCTAAAATGTGAACAAGACTAGAATATCAACACCAGACGACTAGCAATGGTAATAGCTTACTAGGAGACTAGAGAATATGGTCCTTCAGCCGAGATCCAAGGGGAAGAAAGACATGAGTTTATAATGTTGTTGGTGGTTTAGGGGATATCGAATGAAGGATGCTCCATTGAATATGGCTGGGGAGACAAAGGTAAGGTGGTACTATTATTTGCGTGAGCTGATTTGAAGGGTGGTTGTTAAAGGAAAATTGAGAGAAGGGATTACAGGTGAATGGGTTTGAAGCAAAGGGAATTTAGGATTTGATAGGGTTTGATTAGGAGTACCTGCATTTGAAGCAATGAAAATGTGGGGGAGAAGGGAGGTTGTCAGGGGAATGGATTTAGGGTTTATGGTGGTTTCAGGGGTTTAGTAGCGCTATCACCATGGGGATAGAGAGGAGCTCTTTCTCACTTGTACTTGACCAAGTTGAGCTTGATTTTTAAAATACTAATAGCTCAAAAGCTTAATTCACACATTTTTAATTGCATGTGCATCACATACAACTATCATGAATAGCTAAATGATATAGTTTTAAAAAAGCCCCTATCATATTTTAAGAATTTGAATGGAACCTTTGAGCCGATCTCAAAGCAATTGAGTGGATTCAAGGTTGACTATTAACAAAATTTGGTCGACATGATTCAGATCACATGCTTTGCAAGTGTAATGAGCTCATAGCACCAAATTTTCGGGCTAGCTTGGCATGATTTTCACATGTTGAGCTAATAACGACTCTCTACTAAGGGTGTCAAAAAAGACCCGCGCCAGCCCAACCCGACTCAACTCGATCCTAAATTTAGGGTATTTTGGGGTTGGGCTGAACTTTTTTCAGGTACAGAGCTGGTATTAGTAGGGCTTGATTGGGGTCGGGCCGGAATAGGTTGGCACGGGCCTTTTGGCATCGGTATCACGGAGCCCTTTTTGACCCATCTTCCTCCCCTCTCCTGTTTTCCTTACTCTCTTCACGTAGAACATTGTCTCTTCCGTCGCCCATGGTCGCTGACGCCATTTCTTTGTAGACCACTCTCACCCTGTCACCCATGGTCATCGACGCCACTCCACCACCGTCGCCATCAGAACCTAGCCATCATCATCGCTATCTCCAACCACTCACCGTGGCCACCAAATCTGGTCAGAATCAGTGACCATCACTACTCAGCAACCACCATCACCGTCGAAGCCTAGCCATCACCGTCATCACTCAGCCACCATCTCCCGCGACCCTTGGTAGGGTTTTCCCTTCCCCCTTCCCTTTTTGGTTATATGTGGTCTGGGTCTTGTACCCATGGAAAATTAGGGTTTTCCAATCCCCCCATTTCCGAATCCAGTTCGATTGACTCGGCTGCTGCTGCGGCGCTCGCTTGGTTTGGATGATTGGAAGAGTGATGAATGACATGCACCCTGCTGGAGTTTATGTTAAGTAGGATTTTTAATGACATTGTTGCTCTGTGTTTCCTTTTACCCTACTTGTGCTACAATTCCGAAATGCCTTCAAACACTTTGACTCGGGTATTATGAAGTGGCTATGTTCTAGATGGCATCTGCTCTTTGATTTATTTTCTGGATATTCTTAATTTTTCTCCTTGAGAAAAATCAACAAAACCTAAATATTTTCTATATATAAAATCAGTGTATATTGTATGTTTCACTGTCACTATCCTTTGCCATATTGTGTTTTATCAAGTTAACACTGTAGTGCAATTTTATGCCAAGTAGAGGGGCTTAGGAGTTGTCAACAGAACTCTCAGCTGCTCTCCAACGATGTCTTTTAGGTGGGAAATGTGGAGCAGGTTTGGAATTTTCCATACAGAGTTTAAAAGGCCACCATTTCTACATGGATATCCTCTATACATTCTGCCTCTGCATTTTCTTAGTGAAAACGTAGTCTTCTATTTTTCTTTTGGCCATAAGTTGTCAAACACGTGTTAGTGCCTCTCATTTAAATCACAAGGTGTAATTGTTTATATTTTACAGGTGCTGATATTGATTTGTCATCTCTAATAGTTGTGGAAGGAAAAGTCTGTTGGGATCTATATATCGATGGCCTAGTTGTCAGTTCAGATGGGAATCTCCTAGATGCTTTTGGTGCTACCATCAAGGTATACCTTTCTCGAGCATTCTGTATTGTCAAACATATAGTTGAAATGGCAACATGGTCCTTTGTATGTTATGCTCTTACAACATTTTCGGACATTCCTTCCATTGTTCCTTTTGGTGTGGAGGCTGCTTTGCGCAACACAAGCATCCCTAGAGTTCACATTGCAATAGAAGCATCCAGTGAGGATCAACCAGAACTTGACATCGGTGACAAAGAATTCTTACAAGTCGACACATCTGGACATCTGGGGTTCCAGTCATCATTACTTTCTCAAGGAAATCATTTACTTTAGGACTTAGCCCAGAAATAATTGTGAGAGACATCGCTCTCATCTTCATTAGAATTTGTTTTTTGTTCTCTCCTTCTCCTAGTTAGCCAGAAGTTCACTGATGTTCACAAGTTTTGTACCTGTTTAGCTAAATCATGAACAAATGTAGAAAAAACTACACGACTCCCCTGCCCCCCCTCCCCTCTCCCCTCTCTCTTTCTCTCTCTCTCTATAAGGTGTTGATTTATCTGGTCTTCTCCACCTTCACTATTTAGTTTGTCAAGTAACCAGAGGGTTTTCTTCTTGATGTTTGTATTTATAATTACAAGTTCCTTTTCTTTTACTTGCAGTACAGAAAGGAGCTCAATGATTTCTTGGAGATGCCACTAGGAAGAGGCTTTGCGGTGAGTATCATCTGTAACTTGAAAATTACATGTTTATCTTAATAATACTATTTGTGTGATTCATTTCTTTATGATGGCTGTAGAAACTTGATGAGGAAGATAGTGTCTGATTGTGTAAACTCTTCCTCTCACCCTCAATGATTCAGGGTTATTTGCTTTTTCCCCCGGAGGAATTTGATTCTTTTATCCAGTTGGTTCTTATTGAGTAGATAATTGGGGAACTCTAAGATTCTTGAGTTGAGCAGTCCATGCATTTACATTTCTCTGCATTGTGTCCTATTTGTTCTTATTCCTATTTCTCAGTCTGTTTTTTTTTTTCAACACAAAGATTCTCTTGCCAATTGATGGCTCACATTCTATATGTTTCCTTATCCTTGTCTATAGACAATTTTTTTCCTCTAGTTTGCGTTATCTAGATGGTTCTTCCGATGTCAGATATTTGCTACTTGGATAATGCCTTTTGCTAGTCCCCTTCTCATTGGAATAGTTGCCAATAATCTCATCATCAAGGTATTTATTTTACCTTTACTTCCTTTAATCAAAAGCATAACATTGCATTTTAAATGTCTAACGCATGTGTATTGTAGGACAGGGTTTCTTCTACCATTTATGTGTAGGTATATTGAGAATGGTTCACAAATGTGAGATATTAAATGATGTGACAGATTACAAGCGGGCATTGCAACAAGTGGGCTGTATTGAACACCCAATTAAAGTCTACCACACTAACTTATTATTTTTCTCAATGAGTCTTAAGTGTATTTGAAAACTCTCCAATAACTTTGAAAGTTTTCTATGTGAAGAATATATATTTTGGTTGCTATGGAAAATTGAATTTTTGCGAGTTCCTAGTTGTCTTTCTTTTTGGGGCTGGAGAGTCTTCAGTTGGTTTACTCTTTGGAAATCCGATTTCTAGATATTAATCATGATCCCATAGCAAACAGATAGGTTTATAGTAATCCATGATAAAAAGAAGTAAGGATTACGGAAGAATATACATTGAAATGGGAAAAGGAGTTGTCTCAATCAGTAAGTCACCTCCATAATTTCATATTAAGTTCGCTAAAATGGGGTGGGAAGGGTTTCTCTTCCTGCCTCTAAGTTAGTTTTATGTCTATATTTGAATACTATTTAGTTGGAATGTATGTTTCTCTTCCCCACATGAAACCCAATGACAAAGTACTGTTCCCTTAATAATAATAATTCCCCACATGAAACCCAGTCTAAAATTTATTTTGTTCTTTAATTGCTTACTGAATTCTTAAAAGTGACAGTGATTGAGTTGAGAAATGTTAGAGAAAGAGAAGTGCATGAAAGATAAACTTGAACACGTCACTTGACATCATATTACAGATTGCATGTCCATCAATGGGCAATAAAGTGGATAACTCTCAATTGCATGTGCTATAGTGGTAATTTTGGTTATACTGTTGCTATTAGAATCTGCAAAAGCAGTTCTAATATAAGATGTGAATTGCACACACAATATTTAAACTTTTGTGAACTTCTTGACTTGAACCTTAGAGGAACTTGTCTCTAAGATTTCTAAAACTTTTGACCTTGTGATGGCCACAGGGTGCTTGTCCAGCTTGTAAGAGGCAGTTTGTTGGATGCAAAAACCAAATTGTTTGTTGTGCCAGCTGTGGGAACATTGTATGGTAGCTGAAAGGGGACTTTTTTTCACAAGATGGGTTCTCAGGTGGTGGAAGACGCAATACTTCTTCAAAGTCTGAACCTGACATTATCGATGTTTAGTTTGAACAGATAGAATTTGCTTACTTGAACTATCTGTTCTCCTATTTGGTTCAAGGTACAAAAACTCGGCACACCTTTGGTTAGTCTTGGAGTACTGTGTTAGAGGAGATCTCATTACCTTATTATGGCAGGTATTTGTTGCATGGTTACTGATGGTTACTAATGTTTAAATTGACATACAAAGGTATTCTGATAATTTAATTCGTCATCAATTTATGTATTATTAGTCTTCATGGAATAATTTACTTTTTATTGCATGCTGCAGCTATGTGATTTTGGATTGGCCAGAAAGTTGGTATATCTCAATTTACTTTTTCTATTCTTGGTAAGGCTACTGCAATTAGTTCCTGTGCGAGAAAGGTACTTGTCAACTAACTCCAATAACATTATTTTCTTTTCTGATTAAGTGTTGTCTCTTCTATTTTGTTCACATAAATTTGTGAAATACTTAGGAATTGCTAGTTTTGGGGCATTTCTGTGCTGTGGGATACTACTGGTGAGTGTCTGCACTTGTTCTCTAGAAATTCTTGCTGTGCTGACTTTTATTATTCAGGCATTACATACTTCCTAGTTACATGATTTTGTTGTATAATTAGGTCTTCTATTTTTCTAGACTAATAGCTTGATATCGTCAAAGAGAAATGTTGGAAATGAATACTGAGATATCTGAAATGAGTTCTTCTAATGTCACGGGAAGAAGGACGAGATCTTAAGTGTGGGAACACTATAAACAGATTGTTGATCAAGAAAAAGCTAAATGTATACATTGTGGGGCCCTTATTAGTTGTGCTAGTGGTCAAGGGATGAGTTCAATGCATCGTCATCTAGTTAGATGCAAGAAATTCCCATATGCAAATGTTGAAAAAATGCAAAATGGTGCATCGGGTCAATTTGTTGAGGTCAGTAGTTCTTCTAGTCCATGAAAATTTGACCAAGAATCTAGTGAAAAGGAATTAGCGATGATGTTCTTTCTTGATGAACTGCCTTTTAAGTTGGTAAAGCGCGAGGGATTTTGGCGATTTATTAATAAAATCCAGCCAAAGTTCATAATCCTATCGCGTAACACTTTAAGGTGTAATTGTTATGATTTGTACATGGAAGAAAGAAGTAAATTGAAGAAATATTTGTTCGAGACATCTCCTAGAATATGTCTTACAACCGACACTTGGATCTCATGTCAAAATTTAAGTTATATGTGTCTTATTCCACATTTTATTGATGCTGATTGGAAGCTACAAAAGAAATTATTGAATTTTTGCCAAATCCCGAGTCATTCGGCGGAGACAATAGGAAAATCAGTTGAGAAATGCTTGATTGATTGGGGGATTCAAAGCATTTTTTCTATCAATGTGGATAATGCAAGCTCTAATGACTTAGGAATTCAACATTTGAAAAAGAAACTTAACCCTAAGAATTATTGGGTATTAAAAGGTGAGTTACTTCACATGAGATGTTGTGCTCATATATTGAGCTTGATTGTGAGAGAGGGGCTGAAGGACATTAATGATTCAAGTATTAGAATATGTTCGACTATGCGTTATGTGAGGTCTTCTCCTGCAAGGTTGAAACAGTTCAAGAATGTTATTAAGCTAGAGAATATTGAGTGCAAGAGTCTTGTATGTTTGGATGTTGAGACCCATTGGAACTCGACATACATGATGTTAGAAATAGCTTTGAAGTTTGAAAAAGCTTTTGAATCATTGGAACTTGAAGATACAAAATTTGTTGAAGAGCTTTCCAAGGCAAAAGGGGTACCCACTAGTGAAGATTGGAAGTATGCCGGTCACATTCTTCCTTTCCTGAAGTTGTTTTATGATGCGACTTTAAAAATTTCGGGTTCCTCTTATGTTACTAGTAATGATTTGGCAAAGGATATATATGGGATTTATACAATTATTGATAGATATTGTGAGAATGAAGACCAAATTCAATAAATATTTTGGTAATGTGAACAACATCAATCTTACATTGTTCATTACTTGCATTCTTGACCCACGGCATAAGTGAGATTATATAAAGTGGATGATAAATTGTGTTTATAAAAGCAAACAGGCGGAAACTTTACAAGATAATGTAATGATATCTTTAATGTCATTGTTTGAGTAATACCGCACTAGTGTATGCCCCTCAAGTAACTTGAGGCAAAAGGGCACAAGGATGGTAAATGTGTCAAAGTCTCTTGTAGTTGGTGTTGATGTTATGACTACAATGTATCTTAGCCAAACTAGACAACAATATTTAGAAGAAAAATTTGAATTGGATAAGTATTTGGAGGAAGGATGTGAACGTTATAACGCTGAGTTTAATATCTTAAGCTGGTGGAAAGTAAATTCTTCTAGATATTCTATCCTCTCTTCTATTGCTCGAGATATTTTAGCCGTTCCTGTCTCAACTATAGCATCAGAGACCGCATTTAGCATAGGAGGTCATGTACTTGATGTGTTTCGTAGCTCTTTAACCCCAACCATGATAGAGGCTCTTATATGTGCTCTAGATTGGTTGTGATCCGCACTACTTTCACGTTCAATTGAGGAGGACTTATAAGAACTCAAAATCTTTGAATCAGGTGAGAAAAATCGGTTGTAGAATATTAATACCCTTCTATAATTCAACGATCCTCATTTCATCGTGAATTTATTGTAGAGTTGCCAATGACAACCATGGAGCCAAATTCAATATGTATTTCTGTAGGTGATAGATGAAGTTGGAGATTACTATCGATACTTCTAATAAGTCATTTAGGTCATTTCCTTGGTCTTAAATCTGTTTTAATATGGCCTAAAGATCGTGGTTTTATCACATTGATAGATGCACTTTGTTCAGTTCAGTTCTCTCAATATAACTATTTGCATTTTGTACTTATAAACTATTGACTTTTTCTACAGGGATCACATATGTAGTATAAAAAGGAATATGCATTTTAGCAGTCTTAACATTAGGACCATTTTTGTCACCTTTTCTTGGTTGAGGGTCAGCTTCTCATTTCAAACTTATGACTGAATGATTCTGATGTTTCGAAGGAATGCCGGTGACTTTTAGAGGTAGTGTGGATTCTGGGTCAGTTTAGTAGCGTGAGCCTTGATACTAATTCTTATCTGGATGGTAGCCCCATTGATAGTGGCTCTAAGAAATTGAGTTTTTGATGTGTGAACTGCTTGCCTCCAAAAAGCCTTCCCCTTATTTTGTTGTGATTATGATGGTAGTGTGACTGTGAGGTCACTTTTGCCAAGGGTTATAAGATTTTAAAAGCCTACTAATCCAGCTTATTGCGTGGATCCTTGTCTATCTCCTTCCACATTAATGGTGGCGGATAATCTTTACTTTAGTGTGTAATTCTTTCTTGTTACTTCTATTCTTATGCCATGTACACGTACATTCATATGCTTGTACGTGCAGTAAAGTAAGGTTTAATATTTTGACCCCAAAAAAGAAAAAGAAAAAAAAGGGTAAGGTTTAATATACAGGGACACCGGTGCAACTCATTCTAGATACTTTGATTTCAACTATGAAATACTGAAATCGTTACTCTTTTGATGATCAAGTGGATGGTTGCAAACATTTCTCAATGAGTCTCATCATCTTTACAATTGTCGGTTTGCCGCATTCTTTGCAGAGAATTATTGTTATGCCATCTGCTTTCACAAGTTTCTGATGTTGTATGGAGGGGCTGTGTAGTGTAGCTAGTTAGGCATGAAGAGATTTGACTCGTAATTGGAAAAGCACTTGTATCTTGCAAGAAAGCATTTGGTTTTCTCACACTTTGGCTTGATAAACATTAGTAAACATCTCTTGATGAACTCTTTGATTTGGCATTCATTGTACTGATGGTAATAACCCTGTAACTGATCATCGGTTCTTGTTTCAAGGTCGTCTCTTGGCTTGTAGCTGTTTTGGTGATCGTGATCAATGGCTATCTTTTGCTGGACTTCTTCTCCAATGAAGTAACCAGCGTGATGTTTGACACCATCGTGTCTGGTTTCACGGCTGCCTACATCGCATTCATACTGTACCTTGTGTCTTGGGGCCTCACATTTTCCTTGTGGCGCAACCTTGTACAATCAAAGAAAGTCACTGCCACTGAGAGTTAAAAGCAGACCAATCTATGGAGTCTGGTGCACATTAACAGACGCTGCTTTGCTCCAGAAGCCTTTTATTTGTGAAGTCATTGAGGGGCTCCTTTTCATATCGTCATTTCTACAGCGTCATTTCGGATGAAACTTGCCCTTCTACACTGCGATGCACTCACATTTGCGTTTGGAGAATTTGAATGTAGATGTTGTTCTTTTTTGAGAATTCGAATGTAGATGTTCATTAACTTCTGGTTAGAGATTCAACTAGACAATTATGCCTCTACTTGGCAAGTGCAACCAAATGGCCGAATTGTTTAATAAAGAGCATAATGTTCTAAAGTTTTTGAGCTAAATAGGAAATTGAAACCAAACTTGTAAATGATCACGCTCTAACCCGACCCGACCCGACCCGATCCAATGTTTTGTTTGGGTCTAATGCGTTACGGGTCGGGTCGGGTCGGGTCCGACCATGACCCTTTACAATTTGGGTCAGGTCGGGTAACATCAAGACCTGACCCGACCCGACCCGTTGACACCCCTATTGTACGTGAGATACGCTTCTGGGGAGATATTGCATAACACGTTCTGCAAGATAGATGGCTGATGCGATGATGAAGGTCCAGTATAGGCCGAGATGGGCGTCCGCGACGTACACGCCGAGGATGGAAGTGAGCCAAAAGGTGCCGACCCAGTTGGTGACGTGGTTGGCCGACTCGATCGTGCCTTGGTGAAGCTTCTTGGTCAAGTACACGACGAGTTTGGATGAAATTCCAAAGTATGCCATCCTGTCGAAGACTTCGTACGCCGCACCAATCTGTCAACTGGTCAAAGCAAAAAATAACCGAGCAAAAACCAAATAATAAAACAAACCAAGTAAATTTGAAAGATGCGTTATGAAAATAATTTTTGAAAATCTGATATGACATGACTCGTCGTTGATGGTCTTGTACTCTTCTTTCTAATAAAAATTAGATTGCACTCGTTTTTTTATGGCACTAATGAAAATAATGAATGACTTAAGAATATCATAAAAATTTAGGCCAAATTCACTATTGTAGAATTATTCTCGCGAGAAAGTCAAGTTCAGGGGCTGAGTTTTGTCTTTAGACAAATAGAATTTAAAGTGGAAGGGATAATCTTATTGTGTTTAGAAACCTGGAATAGCGTTTTTATAGTTTGCTTTCACTCAATCTTTACACACACTTTGGAACGAGTAATTCTCGCATATTCCCAGTCATACTTTTGGAGAGAGAGAGAGAGAGAGAGAGAGAGAGAGAGAGAGAGAGAGAGAGAGAGTTCATCCGCCACGCTTGGATCGACGGTTCCATCTTGCGTGTTATTTCCACTCCTCCGTCCACTAGAGACATACTCTTCACGTATGAGATATGAGTTCGTGCGACGACCTCCTTTACCGTCTTATAATAGTCCTACTGTTTGTTGACTTTCTACTTGTCTTATTCTTTTCCTCCTTCCTCGCTCGATTTGGTCTTTGTATACTTCTTCTTTCTATTCTTTAAGAGATCTGACCTGGTACCCAAGTTTTGACTTTTGATATAATATGGTTTGTGGGCCATTATTCCTTTAGACATTGACCTGGTACCTGAGTTTGACTTTTGATATAATGTGATTTTTGGGCCACTATTCCTAAGAGATCCATGAGTTTTGACTTTTGATCGATCTGACATCGTACATGAGTTTTGACTTTTAATATATATGATTTATGACCATCATTATGTCATCATTCCATGGACGAGTTTGGTGGATCTGACTTTCACGCGGATGGTCTGAAAATAGACCTATAAATCAATCAAGGGCGAATTCATGTAGATGGCAGAATAATACAACAAGAAAAATTGATCACTTCTTATTTTTTTATCTTTGCCTTTGACATATATACGTAACTTTAGGAGAAGGTCGAAGAAGATAGGAATTATATTCGAGACCCTGAATATAGACAACAATAGATCATCCTTAGGTTAATCTCTCGTGGCTAGAATTTCCAATCGTCAGCATGCATTGAATAGAAAAATCTGTCATATAGTTATGGGGAAGCTTAAGGTAATCTAGAATCTAGCTTAACCTATTAGTGTCTAGTTGGATGGGCATTACACAAGGATGTTAATCTTATCTTGGTTATACTAGGACAATTTGTCCCAAAAATTTTAAATCTATTGCACGGTGGCTAATTTAGTTATAAACTTTTCAATTTTGTAAATTTAATCATAAACCTTTGAATGATTTGCCAGTGTAGTGCAAACTATATTTGTAAAGGTATCACAAGTGCCGCAACTTTCATATAGCGCTCACTTAAGTGCTATAACTTTTTGTTTACCACTTGAGTGCTATCATTTCTAAGAAAATGTTAACTTTAAGTGTCATAACTTTTAAAAACATTCACCTAAAGTGTCGAAAATCTTACATGGAATGACATTTGTGATGAAATTTTTTTTTATAATTATGGCATTTAAGTGATTGGAAATTTTTTTTTTATGATACTTAAGTTTGCGCTATACAAAAGTTATGGCATTCAAGTGATTGAAAAACGATATTATGACACTCATGCGAGCGTTGTATAAAAGTTATAGTACTTGTAGTGTTATTTTTCTTATGTAATTATTTGATACACCATGTTCTTCTCAAATGATGTAATAAACTGCTTCTATTAGCAACACGTCAATCTATCAAGGCTTCCCGCCAATGGTTTACTAATGTACTGCCTTCCAATTTATCTTCCTGAGTATAACCAAGACTGTATGAGCTGTATACCTTAAGTTCTCGTGAACTTCCCATTCTCTGACTTGTTCGCCTCTCTGGCCATCATCAGTCTTTTACTTTATATTCCAGTTTCTATTAGTGGTGATAAAGCTCTCATTTTATTAGTTCAACTTGAGACATGACGACATATGCATTTATCAAATATTGATATAGATAGATGACTTCAAAATATCATAGCAGTTTTCCCAACAAATAGAACTTGAAGTATAAAAGTAATATAGACAGATGATAGCTGGATGGACCTTCACGAAGGTGAACAAGTTAGAAAATAGGAAGTTCATGGAGACTTGGAGGTACCATAACAATGTAAAGAATTTATGCAGTCTTGGTTATACTCAAGAAGATGAAGCAGAAGACATACATATAAGGACTGACCTTAGGTCCCACTTGCAATGATATTGTCTACTTTGGAGTGCAATGCTCATGAGCTCGTCCCCTCCTCATGATGCTAATGATATTGTCTACTTTGGAGTGCAATGCTCATGAGCTCGTCCCCTTACCTAGAAAAGGCATCATTGCATTAAAACTGATACCACACCTTATAAGGCACACTACCTCACTATCCCCATGTGACGTGGGATTCTGTTCATTCCTACCCCCTTTGCCATCCTTGTGGCAATGCCACACTCCCATCCCTCGCAAGACCAAGTATTTAGAGGCTCATCGGCTTCTGCCTATTTCATCCTTGAAGCACACATCTTTAGCTGAGGTATTGACTCTAATACCATTTATAGGGGTCGATCTTTGCCCCACTCACAATGATATCATTTGCTTTGGAGTGCGGCACTCACGAGTTCACCCTTCCTCACAATATTGTTCTTTTAGGTTTCGCTTAGAAAATGCCTCATTGTAAGTTAAGACTATGTCACACCTTATAAGGCATATCACCTCACCATTCCTAGGCGACGTGGGATTTGATTCATTCTTTCTCCTTGCCATCCTCAAGCAGAACCGCACTCCCATCCCTCGCAAGACCAGGTCGTCACAATACATAAGTCAACTTCTACGGGAAGCCTTAATAGATCCACGTGTTGCTAATAGAAGCAGCACCTTATATCATTTGAGAAGAAAGTACTGATTGTATACTTTGATTTGAGGGATTAGTACGGTAGGAATGCAATAACTTTCGATGATGCTAAGTTAAAGGTCATAACTTTTTTTCACTCACTTAAGTGCTACATCGGAGTAAAATCGATTATTTGAGTTATATTTTCCTGCAAATGATCCTACGTGGATACTTTTTTATTTATTTCCCATTCCGATGTGGATTTTTTATTTTTAGATTTTTTATTAATTGTCCATGTTAGCTCTGGCGATGCCACGTATGACAACTAGTGTCCACGCTGGATTTTCCAGTGAGGCAAATCACTAATGGCATTTAAGTGATTGATTTTTCAAATTTATGAAACTCAAGTGAGCGAAAAAAATATTATGGCACTTCTAATGTGCTTATCTCCAAAAATGACAAATCTACAAAAGAGTTGATGAAATCTACTCCTTTTCTGGTCGTCCTACATCTTGGCGCTATTGCTCGACAATTTGCAGGAAATGACTCAAAGTACTATATCGACAACTCGCGGACGAACCATGCCCCGCGGCGTCCAAACCGTTTTGATGTACAAATTTATTGATTCGCTACGTAAGCCTTAATCCCTTTTCACCTTTTGGCATAAACCACTAATAGTTATTTTGAATATTGAACGATACACGACAGTGTATCTACAGGCATGTGTGAAAAGAAATTGAGATGGATAGAATTTCCAACGAAGCAATGTCAAATCCAATCATTTTAGCTTCAAGAGCAAAACGAACAACAAGTGACTATGATTCACTTTTCGCGTATTGGACATTGATTATTAGAACAATGATTGATAGTTAACGATTCACCGGTTTGCTACGTAAGCCTTAACCCTAATCATCTTTGGACATTAATAATTAACAGTTCTTTAACCCAATGTTAGAGAAAGTTCGTGTACAAAAGCCTGTCCGCCATATTTAGGTAATCCTATGACGTTTTGTTAAATTATTAAACGATACATGACCTATTCTATGACGTATATTCAGGCATGGTACCAAAACAAAATTAAAACATGAAATAGATAGAATTTCAAACGAAGCAATGTCCTATCCTATGATTTTTAGCTCCAAGAAAGAAACCGACAGGTGACTATGACGCCCTCTTCGCATATCGACTTTTGATCATTACAATAATGAAAAGGTAACCATCCTTGAGGTTTATATAAAGGAGGCCTGATTCTCCATCGACCCAAGATCCTTTCCCAATCCTGAAAAGAAACAAACATGGCGATGAGCATGTCCAAAATTTGTTTATTGCTTTTTCTACCGAGCTCCCGCGCACCAGCCCCGTGCGTTGTGATCCGAGGGAAGGTAACTCGTTACGAGATTATGAGGGCTAGTCCTGGAGGCCTTGATCCACAACGTCGCTTCGTCGTCTTTGTTTACTTTTCTCCAAGTTCCAACTTTTACTATGTCCTTTGTCAGTGTGATGCCCTAGTAGTGTTTTATAATGTCGAGTTGGCCGTGGGGTTTGTGGGCATGGCAATATAGAGTACGCCATATAATGTGTCGTTTACCAGAAGCGGACTACGGTGCCAATCTTATAATTATTTTTTATAATTTCTTTTGTCTTCGAGCCTTGGAATCTTGACATTCTCTATGGCTGGCTGGCCCTCTTACTTTAAAATCAAACCGCCATCTTCGCAGTAAAATATTTCCGTAATTACCAAAAGGCCATGCCATGTCACTTATCCGCGTGCACCTCTCGAGCAAGTGTCGTGATCATTGGATCATCATCGCATCGAAGGATGTCTAGAATTTTTACTCCAAAACTAATGGAAGGAGATTTGGGGAAGCTAAAAAAAATGAAAAAAAAAAAAACAAAACGCCATCATACACAGGTAAAAAAGCAAGGTGAAGGGAGAGCCGAAAGGAAGAAGAGCGTTTTTCGAAGAGAATAAAAAAAATGGAAAAAAGTCATCCGCAGATTATATGCAATAAAAGAAAACACTACCAAAAATAAAAAGAAATCTTGGTCTTTGACGTCTTTATTGATGCTGTGGCAACCATGAGGGTGTGGCCGGTATGGCAAGGGAGACTATGCCGACGGGAAACCCAAGAAGCTATGCACATGTCTACTATCCCACATCACTTAGGGGGAGCTTTGGGCTAATTTATAAAGCTTAAATTCTTTATTGTAGGTAATGTGTTTTGTTGGAAGAATAGTCGGCAGAAAAAACGACTAACCTCTTCAATGCGCAACAAACAAATTACCCTAAAACGTATGTTGAATCACCAACAAACGATGGACGATACGACTTCATATTAGACCGAATATAATCACGAGGAAGGTATTCTCTTTCCATAGCATTAATGCTTATTGTCTTCTTAAAGTAGATAGTGGAACCCTATGTGCATTTTCTTTGATGAAAAGAGAGAGGGAATGTTCCTTTCTTCAGAACGTTATGTTCTTTGTCAATTACATTGATGGTGGTTATTTTCAGAAGTTATCTTTTATTCTTCTCTTGAAAGGTAATTGCTCATACCCCTTCTAATGGTTCCTCTCTAAAGTCACCTCATCATAGATAATAGGTGCCTCTTGGACACATCCCATCATGGATATACCAACTCGAACATGACGGGCTTGATAATTCTCCATTAATGAAATAATGCATTCAACATTCATCTACTTCAAAAATAACTCATACTAGCAAGAAAGTCGTGCAACCAGTGAGTACACTTGTATTTAAGAGCTCAAATTATATACCTTTTAGGGATAACATAATGGCTACAACCCTAAAAAGAAATAAAAAATTGATATTTCACAGTGCCCTAGATCTATTTTGTTACATCAGTCCAAGTATACCTATATCTTAAAAGCTATACTTGACTATTCTCAAAACACCATGTATTTACAATTATATCCAAAACCACTCAATGTGATATAATTGGTCAACCAATAAATACATGTGATAGATGTCAAACAACAATAGTCTTCCTTCGCACTCATGTCCCTCTCCGTTTCAAAGTAACTACTTTCCTAGATATGTCCCATAAAGCCATACCTATTCATGATTACTGATAACATGTTAAAGTAACAATATTAATCTTCTACTTCGAGATAATCAAAAGTAACATATGGCACAATAAGGTAAATCATAAATTGCCTTAAGGACTCACATGATGAGTAAATATGGATAACTTTTACCCATCTTCCTTAACGGTTGTACAATGCACATGTAGTATGAATTACATGCTATAATGGATTTCTCTTTCTATAAAAGCGTATGTCATTTATTAAACATATTTACTATATGGATTTTAGCCTAAATACAATCATGTACTTCTCATGTACTCATGTTTAGCCCAAGTGTTATATAAGCTTGCTTTCTACAACATCCAATTAAGTATTCACATATGATTTTTTTTAAGGATACATGATTGTGGGATTATCATGTTCAGTCTTATCATATAAAAATCACAAACTTCATATTGACTCCAATCAAGGCGATATAGAATTATTTTTAGTATTTATAGTACATAATGTCTTATCTCAACATTCTAACTGTAGCACTAAAGGCAATTGCTCATGTGAGTGAGCCAATTATTGCCTATTAACATATCTTTCAACAATATATGTGTGTTTGTGCTAGTCTCATAATAGAGTCGTATTTACTAATGAAAAATCAATGTATTAAAAATAAACAAGTACATACATATGTTCATATATACATAAACCAATGGTCCTCAACAATTTTATAGATCACATTTTACGTAACCCTAGAAATATCCTATGGGTTAAGAACACGTCTCTAAGAACAACCTTCGTGAATGAATCAACAACTATCTTGCTGGGTGAAACATATTATATGACCACTTTCTTTTGCCCTATTATATTTTTGATGAAGTTATTCTTTATGTCAATGTGCTTCATCCTATCATAATACATGGGATCTTACGCATAGGCAATGACTACTTGACTATCACAATAAATTATCTTAGTCATGTAACCTTAATGACAAGGACTAAATTTTCCATGAAACATTTTAGCCATACTACTTCTTGCATCACGACAAAATATGCGATAAATTCTACATCTATTGTAGATAGGGTTGTGCTTTTTTTTTTTGGTAAGATAAGTATTATAGACTTTCAACCAAATTAACTGTACAGCAATGGTGAAACAGGACAACATGTCACTGGAGTGAAATGGTACTACGTTCACAAAATAAGGCCGTGCATGTTTATTTTTTGCTATTATAAGAAATTGCACATTTATTAAGCAATAACATATAGCTATATGTCGATTTATACTAATCTAAGTCTTCATCCTTAATAAGTATCAAAGTAGTCTAATAAACGTAAATCATTCCCTTGATAACAAAGTCAATAGTCTATGGTGTCTTTCAAGTATCTCAGGATCATCTTAACTACTTTCTAGTGTGCTTGATCAAAATTTGATTAGTATCGGCTCACTAACCCCATATCATGAAATATGTCAAGTCAAAAACACATTATAGCATATATCAAACTTCCGATTGCACTAGCGTAAGGAATAGTTTTCATTTCCTTCTTTTTCTCTAAAGTCTTAGGACACATCTTAGTACTTAGGCCTTCACCTTGTATGATGAGGGTATTAATGGGATTACAATATTATATATTGAAACATTCAAGAATCTTCATTATATAAGACTCTTGTGACATTGTAATGATTTCTTTGATCGATCTCTTTCGATCTTAACTCTTAATATATAAGCAGCTTCTCCCATGTCCTTCATTTTAAAATTGAAGGACAATCATTCTTTTATAGTTATAATAAAACCCTTGTCATTCCCAACTAATAGAATATCATTAACATAAAGTGATAAAATTACAAATTAATTCTCAGACCATTTGATATACATAGTAATCTTCTTCAATCATCGTGAACCTAAAAGCAGTTATAGCTCAATGAAAATGAAAATACCATGGCTAAATTTTTGGATTGATCACTTTTGGTAAGTAATCGGATAAAAAAAAAAATCATTGTGAGAACAATACTTACTCATTACTTTATTACTTGTCGATATTATACACTTGCAATTCACCTAACAAGAAGCATTGTCCAAAAATTCGTCCTGGACATTCCTGAAAATTCATTGTCTAATATTGTATTATCATGCCTTGTCAATTTTGCCCAAATGTCATTTTGGTACGTCTCGAACTAATAGGCGGCTTCAAGGATTCACGCGTAACCGACTTGTGCCTGACTCAATATCAAACCACGTTCAAGACTTTTCGATATATGGATGTCCTTGACTACATGAAATTTCAAATGATATATTTTTATTTCAAAGTACACCATTATTGAGAATCAACATAGGGTCATTCGTGGGCTCGATAACAGTAAACGGATTAACCCGTTGTCCCATTATACTCGATATGCGAATTGATTTCTAGTCGTCCCTCAAATCGGCCTACATATCCACAGGATCATCTTTACGCAAGTCTCACGGTCGAGTCGTTCTCCCAAGTCAAATTCTTTAGTTGCACGAGTTCTGTCATCATTAGCCATTCCCTTCAAAGTTAGTATTTTGAGAGTGATCAATTTCGAGTGAGATTAACCAATAATACATTGACAAAATTCATGTTCATACATCCCTTAAATGGCTCGAATTTTAGGACGTCACACTATAACACTTACAATATTTTTCATACTTCCTTAGCATTACCATAGTCATAGATCTAATAGCTGCATGCTCACAATTCCTCTCTTTTATCAAATGAAGCTGGATCTACCATACTCCATAGAAATATAATTCTTTATGTGATATTAAAAATCCCAAACTTAAACTTGTGTGATCCATTTACCTTAAACTCTTTTCACCATCAATTGTTTTAGGTAAACATGCCACACGTATACAATTTTGGGGTTTTTGGAATCACAATTTTTTTTTTTTATGATAAATGTGTCATATAAGTACAAGTTTTGGGTTTTTGGAGTTGCAAATTTTTTTTTTGGAGCAAATACGTCACACTATATAAATTCAGGGTAAATGTGTCATATAAGTACAAGTTTGGGGTTTTTAGTGTCAAAAAAATAAGTTTAAAGTAATTGTCTAAAAATTGGCAAAATTTGGGGTTTTTAGTGACTTTTACCCTTTTTTTCATTACTTTCTCTCACATACATGGTGTTGATGTGGCTAAACAAGCAAAAGAACCCCAAACAACATCATTTTGGTCCAAATTTAATTTTTAATATGAATATTAATTAAATAATACTAAAAAACTAAATTAAAAAAGAAGAAACAAACCAATGAGAGTTGAGGGCCTATAGAGAGCCCTCACTGTCCCTAACAATGGTGGGCCGAAGGTTAACTAGGGTCGTCGAGCTCCGACCTCTTGGTAATGACCATGGCTGACCGCAAGCTGGGACAACAAGGGTTGCAATCCTCACCAAAATCGGGCATGGGTCACTAGCCCTTACCCAAATGAAGTTGAGGGGGTTGATGGGTGGGGTGAGGTCGTTGGTCATTGGGCCCACAACAACTTTTGGGTGAGGCTAGTTGTTGGCCAAGGTTTCTGGCCAATGGTTATGGCTCAAATACCCTAGTCGACCCTCGTCCCACCATCTTTGAAAAGGCTGATGATGGTGGGGCAGTGGTAGCATTGCTTTCCCTTTTTTAAATAAATAATCTAGTTTGTATTTAATTTAATTAATATTTTTATTAAAAATTAAATTTGGACCAAAATGATGTTGTTTTAGGTTTTTTGCTTATTTTAGCCACGTCAATGCCACGTAAAAAGAAGAAGAAGA
Organism: Angophora floribunda; assembly: GCA_014182895.1. Lineage (NCBI taxonomy): Eukaryota > Viridiplantae > Streptophyta > Magnoliopsida > Myrtales > Myrtaceae > Angophora > Angophora floribunda. The sequence continues at coordinate 31,570,468 of CM024709.1, read as the reverse complement.
AAGTAATAAAAAGTAATGTTGGCATTTTCTATTAGTCAAATTAGACAAAATTAATGAAATTACTTGATTACACAAATTTGACAAGTTTTAAATTTAATTGCACATTTTGAAAGTTTTTGGATTTAATTACACTTTCGTGATAAGTTTTAGAACTTCTAGTGACAATAGCCCTTTGTTGTTTCACAAACTAATCGAATGAAGGTAGACTATCAACATCATCATCATTACTGAGATACGAATTATTATATATTTCCATTAAGTTTATGTGGGTATTTATTTACATACCCAAGAGTACATTGTAAAATACTGGACTTGCAAGGAAAAATATATATAATACAAAAAACTTTACAACTTTCAAGACAGGGTTCCAAAATCGATAACCCTTTATTTGGTTGATGGTTATCATCATATTCTGTATATTAAAATGTAAAGGCGCGCATTTTAGTGATGACGCGAAGAGCTTAGGCTATAAGCATCGTTTCACAATCATCACGCCGATGCAACTCGAATCCGTGGCATTTTACCTATCAGAGCTATGGCGCCGGCACTTCCTGGTTATGAACCTGCCCTTTCAATTCTTCCTTAAGCACCATCATTGAATCCGAGACCTCAGCGCGATACACATAGAGCTTTGCCACGAACAGAAAGAATGCGAAATTCAGTAGGTTGAGCACTGCAAAGAAGGCATAGTAATGGTCGAGGCGCGACGCGTTCAGGTTGTTCAGTATCCACCCGTGGTGGTCGTGCCTCTTGGTGAGGTGTGAGACCGTCGATAGTAGGAAGCTGCTGAGGAAGTTACCGATCCCTAAAGTGATCGTTGAATAAGACGTGCCCAGGCTCTTCATGCTCTCCGGCGCTTGGTCGTAGAAGAACTCGATCTTCGCCACTTCCAGGAATGCATCAGCCATTCCCATGAGCACGAATTGAGGAAGCAGAATGAAGATCGTCAGCGGAATCTGTCCTCCTGATACGACCAAATTGTGTTCCCTAGCCACTCGGAGCCTCCATCTCTCGGTGAACGACGCCGCGCTCATGACCAGGATGTGGAGTAGAAGGCCGATCCCCATCCTGTGTAGAAGACTGATGCCTCTCGGGTTCTTGGTCCATTTACGCATGATCTTGATGAAGACGCGGTCGTACACCACGACACACACGAGCATCGATATGGTCATGAATGCGGCTAGACTCGCCGGGGGGATCTTGAAGCTGCCGATGCTTCTATCTAAGGTAGACCCTTGCTTGACGAAGAGGGTGTTGACTTGAGCCAGCATGCAGCTCGGGACGAAAGTCGCCATCAGGATCGGAATCATCCGCAGCATTTGTTTCGTCTCCTCAACTTGGGTGACCGAGCATAGCTTCCACAGAGAAATCGAGCCGGTTCGGACGCATGCTTTGTTCAAGAATCTGCATGGAGAATGAGCCACACAATGTTCAAATGCTCCACAGAATGTTCAAATGCTGCAAAGAAGAAATAGAATCTGAAGCAAATTGCTACCTCAAGGTTGGTGTTGAGTCGATCCTAAATTTCCCATTGCCGGCATACTCTTCCAGGTCGAGCTCATAAAGGTCCTTCGGATCGCTCGGCACCTGCACCCTCCACTTCCTCGTGGCGGCCACAATGACCCGGGCCATACTCGTGAATGGGCTGCCTGCGGGCACCCGGTGCCGGTACTTAGGGGTGCCAGCAAGGAAGATCGCAACCGCAACTGCGAGCCCGACGGTTGGGAGCCCGTACCCGAGAGCCCAGCCCACATTGTCCTGGATATACACAAGGATGGTGTTGGCAAAGAGGGTCCCAAAGAAGATGCTGAACATCCACCAGTTGAAGAAGGAGAGCTTGTAGGCCTTCTCCTTCATGTCGAAGTCATCAAACTGGTCTGCGCCCATCGTCGAGATGTTGGGCTTGGTCCCACCAGTCCCGACCGCCAGCGTGTACAGCGCGCCATAGAAGACGGCGAGTTGCAACGTGGAGGCCTTCTTGCAATCGCTGACGTTGGCGCCCGAGCATGGAGGCGGCTTGAGTCCCGGAAGTGAGACGGCCAGGGTCAACAACGACATGCCCTGCATGAAGTAAGCTAGGTATGCTCAATTGTCTCATCCATGACATGAAAAAACGTACATTTTGCAGGATAAGCAAGTCGATCGCATTTCAGTTAAGTGATCATATAATACGTTAAACAAAAAAAATCCCAATTCTCATTGGTGGATAAGATGAGATGCTTACTCCACATTACACGTGTCTGGAAAGATGATAAATTAGCAACATTGATTAGGTAGTTAGTAATCTTTTACAACGTACCAAAGTGATAAATATTTTACCAGGTTTTTTATTTAATCCATAGACTTTTAGTATTCTCTAGCTAATCATATATCGTCTTTGTTACTACATTTCTCATTATTTATCTATTAGCTCTACATAACTTGTCATGCCAGATACTTGGAAGCACTGGGCATCCTCCACGTGTCCCGGTCAAAGTTTCAAGTCTTCGTGTCCGGAAAAATTCGAGCATCTCCCATCATTCACGTGAAATTATTCTCTTTCTTTCACGTGTACTTGACCGGGTCGAGCTCGAGTTTTATAATATTAATAGCTTGAAAGCTTAGTTAGCACGTTCTTAACTGCATGTGCATCATGTACGGAATATCATGAATAGCTAAATGATACAGTTTTAAAACAAAGCCCCTATCGTATTTTAAGAATCTGAACTCGAGCTCGAACCAATCTCAAAGCAATTGAGGATTCGGGTTGACTATTAACTAAATTGAGTCGACCAACTCGGATCACATGCTTCGCTAGTGTAATGAGTTCATAGCGCCGAATTTTCTGGCCAGCTCGGTATGATTTTTCACATGCCGAGCCAATAACGACTCACTATATGGGATACGCTTCCGATGTGATGTTGTATAATGCGTACCATGAGATAGATGGCCGATGCGATGACGAAGGTCCAGTAACGGCCGAGATGGGCGTCCGCGATATACGCGCCGAGGACGGGAGTGAGCCAAATGGTGCCGACCCAGTTGGTAACGTGGTTGGCCGACTCGACCGTGCCTTGGTGAAGCTTCTTGGTCAAGTACACGACGAGGTTGGTTGAAATTCCAAAGTATGCCATCCTCTCGAAGACTTCGTATACTACATCATTTAGTCACCAGGCCAAAGCAAAAAACAAGCGAAGTAAATTCAAAAGATGCCATATCAAAATAACTTTCGGAAATTTGATATGACATGATTCGATGGTCTTTCACTCTACTTTTTAATGAAAATTAGATTTCACTCGTGTTTCTGATCATGCTAACTAAAATAATGTATAACTAACAAATGTCGTAAAATTTTTGGTCCAATTATGTGAAACCGAACTATCAAATATATTAAGAGCGTGGTTGCATATTTATGATCTGTTAATATGTTGAGTCCAAAACTAAAGTAAAGGAAAATATATATGACCATTAGATTGTGGAAAATCAAAGAAGGAAAGTGAAAAGTACACATGGCCAACAATAAAAACATTATTGCGTTTTCTTTTTTCCAATTGAAGATGTATTGTCAAATTTCAGTAAGATTATTAACAACAAGTTTAAAAGTTTAAATTATTAAATAAATATATAAATTAATGTATAAATATCATAAATCTTTGCCTCATGCGAAAGTTGGTGTTTGAATACTAAATATAAAATTTATAATACATGAGACAAATAAAGTGTTTCAAAAGATTTAAATTTAGGAATTGTTATTGTGAATTCATTATCAACTATTTTAAAAATTTAACATATTAGATAAGTATGATTTAATATTTAGATTTAAAAGAAATGGATCAAATAGTAGCTTCCAAATTTGCCCGAGTCGAAGGAGCTAGCTTTTCACTGCATGTGATTAGACTAAAGCTGAGATTAGGCACATAAATGATCTGACAAGTGACACTGTATGGGTGGACTCTTCTGTGTTGGGAGAAGATGTTACTGGCTCTCTTCACTGTCCACTGCATGCAAAATCTCACTCTTGTAGAAATTATTCTCACGAGAAAGTCAAGTTCAGGAGCCGACTTTTGTCTAGACAAAACTTAATTTAAAGCAGAAGGGATCTCCTCATTTGTGTATGGACACCAATAAACACCCTTTGGGACGAGCAATGCTCGCATATTCCCAGTCATACTTTTGTAGAGAGAGAGAGAGAGAGTACCAACTATAAAAGAGCAGGCGGTCCATCCGCCACGCTTGGATCGGCGGACAGGGTTTCCCCGGAGATCGACGGTTCCGTCTCGCGTGTAATCATTGTCTCCTCCTTCCGCTAGCGACATTCTATTCAGGTACGAGACACGAGTTCGTGACCGACTTCGATCCTTTCCTTTCCTACGACTGCCTGTCGAAGGACACGAGTTTTTCCCTCGTCCTAAAAGCTGAAAGCTAGTGCGAAGACCTTCGTAACCCCACAGCCACCCTCTTATAGGGATTCGGTCGAGTCTGGCTTCCCCATCTCTCACCTCTCCCAGCTGGCGACTGCACGTAACAGCTACTCTTTGTTGACTTTCTACTCCTCGTCTTATTCTATTCCTCTTTGCTTGCTCGATTTTGGTCTTCGTTTACTTCTTCTTTCGATTCTTTAAGAGTTCTGACCTCGTACATGAGTTTTGACTTTTGATATAACATGATTTATGGTCCTTTATTCCTTAAAAAGATCTGACGTCGTTCTTGAGTTTTGACTTTTGATATAATATGATTTATGGCCCATTATTCCTTCAAAAGATCTGACGTCTTTCTTCAGTTTTGACTTTTGGTATACATGATTGGTGGCCACTATTCTGCCATTATTGTCATGGACGAGCTTGGCGGATCTGACTTTCACGCGGTTGGTCCGAAAATAGACCTATAAACTGATCAACGGCGAATACATGTAGGTCGCTGAATAATACAAGGAATTGCCCAAATTTTTTTTTTCCCTTTGCCCATATATTTCAGCCTACTAAGGCAACCTTCCCAAAATCAAAATTTTTTGATATAACAAATTTATCAAAATATTTGCACCATCGAAAATGGCTTTTACAATGAATACCCTATTGTTTTCACAAAAGTTTGTTTTCTGAAAAGTTTAATTATACTCCACACGCCTCTTACAATATGGTGGAATTTTATGAGAGGATTTTGACAGATACCAAATCTATCACTTTTAAATATTTTTCTAATAAGAATCATTTAAATTACTCCACGGCAAGGATACATAAAATCATTCATCCTACCATGTGGAAACCGACTCCCATAACCATGGTCAAGTTCGATACTAGAATCACTGAACTTATACCTAACATATATATAGGAATTATATTCAAGACCTCTGAATATTGATAAAAAATAGATCATCCTTAGGTCAATCACTCATGCCTAGAATTCTCAGCTTAGTCGTTAGCGTGCAGTGAATAGAAAAATCTGTCATGTAGTCATGGGGATACTTCCCAATGGTAATCTAGAATCTAGCATAACCTTCCAGTCCCAAGTCGGATGGGCATTACACAGGGATGGTAATCGTAAGTAAGATTTATGCTATAGGTTATACTAGGATAAATTATCCCAAAAATTCTAAACCTATCATATAAAAGTCAATTCAGTCCTAAACTTTTTAATTTGTCAACTTAATCCTAAACCTTTAGACAATTTGCCAATGTAGTGCAAACTACGTACGTAAGGATACCACAAGTGTCATAACTTTCACATGGCGTTCATTAAGAGCCATAACTTTTCTTTCTGATGACTTGAGTGCTATGACTTCTAAGAAAACATTCACTCAAGTGTTACAACTTTTAATCAATCACTTGATTGTCATAACTTTTGAAAATGTTCACCCAAAGTGTCGAAAATCTTACATGGCATGACATTGGTGACGAGAATTTTTATTAAGTTATGATATTTAAGTAATCGAAAAAAATTATGACACTGAAGTTAGTGCCTAGTGCCATACAAAAGTTATGACACTTGAGTTATCAAAAAAATGTCATGGCACTTAAGTGAGTGCTGTAAAAAAGTTATAGCACTTGTAATGTCTTCCTTATATTATTGGGTTCAAGCTATCTTTGAAACTGATTCAGTTTGGACAGTTGTCCCCAAATGGAATTTTTTGGAAAAATCTGTTGTGAAATTTTTAAAACCCCAAACCAGGTAGGGTCACGAACCTTCCAGGGTTAATCACCATTTTCGGATCAAACGGCTAAGAAATAGGGTTAACGGTCTTCTTGAGATTTAATCCACATATCTTCACCTTTCCAATAACACCTGAATTGCGTTAACTGGAATTCACAGGCTTGGTCAATTGATTTCAAAACTAAATGACCCGAATTCTGGTATTAATAAAAAAGTTATCCTATTTTGGGCTCACTCACTTTGTTTGATAGCTTAAGAAATAAGACCATTTGGCCCGAATGCACGCTCAACTCTTTGTGTATGTGATTGTTAGATGTATGTATAGAATAGATGCATGTACGTGGGGGAATGCCAAGAGGGAAACTTAGACCCTCAATTTAGGGATTAATGAAAATTAACCACCGTTTGTGAACACAAAGGATGTCAAATGACTATTAATTACAATTTAATCAATTTTTGTGATCATAGGATGGGATGATAAGCGCGCACATCCAAAGGCCAACCCCAAGGCCCATTTTGCCAAATTCATGATTTGTTTGTGGTTGTTTTGGTATGAAATGTACATTTGTATGCCATGGATTATATTTAAATAGTTCGAGGTAAAAGACATCTCGAGGAGGAGGTGGCTGAAGTACTCATGTGATGAAGATGGCGTGGTCAATGTCCAATCCAGTCTTCTTTTGTTTGTATCCATTTGATCCCAACCATAACTCGGGTTTTCAATTCAAGTTTGTAAAAGTGCCCAACAAGTTGTGGGTTTTTCTTTCACGTACTTAAAATTATTCATTTTTACTTCTTTTGGGTGTTTACTTTCTTTGCAACGTGATTTCATTAATCGTGTGCTTTATTTTGTATCATTTGAGTTAGTTTATATTGCCTAAAAGAACTATCCATATGATCATTTAATGAGACTTTTATGCGATTTTGTACAAAAACATAAAAACAAATGAATTATCACTTTAGGTAACAACCAAACCAATTAGATACTAAAAGGGTGCTAATAGAACCCTCCCGATCCTCGATTGGATAATCTAGTTGACCCAAAAAACGAGGCTAATGATGACTCCTAGTTCAATATTTAGGGTGCTTAAAGAATTTTAAAATGAACTCCTATCATGTGAGGTATAGGCTTAGAAGAACCCATGTTCTCGAAACACAAAAAATGATGTGTTTGAGCCTTCTTTATGTGATCCACCTTGAGGATTGTCACTTAAACAAATACCTCTAAAATCACATTTTGCCCAGTTTTCTAAACGTCGAGGTAGGGTTGTGACATTGAGTGCCATTATTGCCATCATAAAGGATATATTGAGAAGTACTGCCGTCGGTTCAAAAAGGAGAAACAAAAAGAGAAAAGTATAAAGAAGAAAATTGACAATGACAACAATGACAATTGTGTTGTTGCACTTGCTGAAGACTTTCTCCTTATCTTTGATGGGGATACGATGAATCTTGTATATCATGAGACTAGTTAAGTAATCGATAGTGGTGCATCTATTCATGCTACATCTCATAGGGATTTCTTTACTTTATATAGGTTAGGTAACTTTGAATCTATGAAGATGGGAAATAAAAGGATGACTTAAGTCGTAGACATCACCAAACAATGGCACGAGGTTGCTGTTGAATAATATTAAGCATATACCTGATATTTGTTTGAATTTGATTTCCATGGGCAAGCTAAATGATGAGGGGCATTACAACACCTTTAGTGATAGTTGATAGAAGCTTACTAAAGGTTCTATGCTCATGGCTAGAGGCAAAAAAATGTTCTTCATTGTACATTTTGCAAGCAAAGTTGTCCACGGACAAAATTAAGACAGCAGACAACGAAGAGACAGTTGAGCTATGACACAAGAAACTCGATCACATCAGTGAGAAGGGTTTGTTAGTATAGGCTAAGAAGACACTCCTTTCAGGAATGAAAAGTTTAGCCCTAAAAGAGTGTACTCAATATTTATCAGGAAAACAAAATAGAGTTACGTTCAAAAGCTCCCCTACCTTGAGAAAGTCATATATACTTGATTTGGTGCATTTCGATGTTCATGGTCGTAAGAAGACAAGTTTGCTTGGTGGCTTTTTTTTATTTTGTTCAAGTAAAATTTGGATTTATACTTTGAAAACTAAAAATCAAGCATTAGATGATTTTAAGCAATTTTAGGCTTTAGTTGAGAGATAAATTGGAAAAAAGTTGAAATACATCAAAACTGATAATGTTGGAAAGTATAATGGACCTTTTGATAAAGACACTTCAGTTAAATGGTTTAGTTGAGAGCATAAACAAGACACTAGTTGAAATGGTATGATGTTTATTTTCAAAGCTATTGAGATCATTTTAGGTTGAGGCTTTAAGTATAGTTACACATGTATTAAATCTTTATCCATGCGTTCCTTTAGAGCTTGGTGTTCCTAATAGAATTTGGACAAACAAAGGTGTTTTTTATGATTATTTGCATGTCTTTGGATGCAAGGCATTTGAAACTTGATGTTAAAACACAACAATGCATATTTATTGGGTATGGTCAAGATGTGTTTAGCTACAAATTTTATGATCCAGTTGAGAAGAAATTTGTAGGAAGTAGAAATATTGTGTTTATGGAAGATCAGACAATACATGATATTGAGAAATCAGTGATGATTTTTGTGCCACAGGTTAGTGATGATTTGACTAATTTGGATCTAGTTTCTCACACACATATTCCTACATAGGATTATGAGGAGCAGTAGGAAGTGAATGTTCCAGACAGTGCACATGTCCCTGAATATAGTAAGATAGATGATATCGTTCCTGAACCCTCAACTCTATTAGATGATCCACTAATTGTTCTAGTCTGGATATCCATTAGAGACCAACGACTTTCCACCATATATTTTGAAGATGAGTATGTATTATTGACTAATGCAGGTGAAACTAGAGTGCTATGCAATAGAAGATGAATGCAAAAGCAAAGGGTTTGATGTTATGCGGATGAAATGAAATCACTTTATGATAATCATATTTTTGAATTAGTGAAGTTGCCTAAAGGTAAAATAGTTTCAAAGAACAAGTGGGTATATAGGTTAAAGTAAAATGAACATACTTCACAACCATGAAACATGCTAGATTGGTTGTTGAGGGATTTGGTAAAAAAAAAATGGTATTAACTTTAATGATATGTTTTCTCTAGTGGCAAAAATGTCTTCTATCCATGTGGTGATGGGCTTGGCAACTAGTCTGGACTTGGAATTAAACAGCTGAATGTCATCAAAATAGCTTTTCCACATGGTGACTTGAAGGAAGAGATATAAATGGAACAAGTTAAGTGTTTCAAAGTGAAAGGGAAAAAGGGTTATATGTGCAAGCTAACGAAGTGTCTATGGCGTAAAGCAAGCACTAAGACAATGGTATAAAAAGTTTATGTCGGTTATGATAGAGTAGGGCTAGAAGAATACTTCATCGGATAATTGTGTATTTTGTCCAAAAAGTTTAGATGACAACTTTATTATTCTTTTGCTTTATGTTTGTAACGTCTTGAAATTCGAGCCCTTCGAGGGATGTATAAATGTGATTTCACCAATGCATCCTTGGTTAGTCTCACTCAAAATTGATCATTCCCGAGATACTAACCTTGAGGGGAAAGGCTATTGAGGACGGAACTCGTGTGACTAAAGAACTTGACCTGGGAAAACGACTCGATCATGAGACCTGCGTAAGGATGATCCTGTGGTTATACAGGCTGATTTCAGGGATGACTAGAAGTCAATTCGCAGGCAGAGTATAATGGGACGGCGGGTGAATCCGTTTACTATTATTGAGACCTTGATCGGCCCTATGTCAATTCTCGGTAATCGTGTATTTTGAAATAAAAATCAATCATTTACAATTTCATATTAGTCAATAATGTCCATGTGTCAAGAAAAATTGAACTTGATTTGATACTAAGTCAAGCACGAGTCGGTTACGCATAAATCCTTGGAGCCACCTGTTAATTTGAGACGTACCAAAATGGCATTCGACCGAAATTGACGATCCATGAAAATCAAATATTAGACGACAAATTTTCGGGAATATTTGGGACGAACTTTTGGACAATACTTTTTTGACCTTCGATATTGTTGGTGAGCCCGAGTTGTTGGAAAATGAACTAACGGGCCGAGAAATCTAGCCCACGAGGAAGTGGGCTGGGCAGACCCAAGTGGGCCTCATGCCTAAGGAGGGGTGGCCACCATGGTGGGCCCAAGGTAGCAATTGAGCCCATTAGACCTAATTAGCCCACTTGACCCTTCTTAGCCCATTGCCAAGCCTTGAGCCATTTTGAGCCCAACAAATTCCCGAGCTCGTTCTTATTCATTTCCTAGCCTATTTCTTAGGCTTGCTCATCATCTCAGCCCATGGACAAAGTGGTAATTGTGCAAAGGTGGAAAAGACCAAATTACCCCTCTAGATATTATTGGGAATAAGACAAAAGAAGAGAGAGAGAAGATGAGATCATTTGCATGGGGAAGGGGCATGCATTGATGAGCTTTGATGAGAGTAGACCACCTTCACTTCCATCTCTCTCCTCCCTCTCTCTCCTCCCCAAATCAGCCGCCCACCTCCTTGCTTTCTCTTCTTCTTCCTTTCCTTCCTTCCCTTGTTTTGTCATTGTTTGTCCAACCTTGTTACTATCCGCACCGCCTATAGTTACGACTGGAAGCCTCCATCCGTACCTCCCATCATTGCTACTTGCTTGTCCTAGCTGCCAGTCAGCCCGTCGACCGTTGGTTTCCTTTGTTTCTTCAAGCTGCCTACTGTTCTAGCTTTGCCCTTGTTGGAAAAGCTTGCCTGCTGTTGTTTAAACCTTGCCATTGCCCGGACCAACCACCGGCCTGTTCCCCTAGACCCCTTGAAACTGTTGGACGCCGGCCAGCAGGTCGCCAGTGCGTCGATCGATTCGACTAGCAACCGTTCTCCTAGTGTAGTTCAGTTTCCAACCTTGTAGAGAAAGACAAACCTGGTTGCTGCTGTTTTTATCCTGAGGCCGCCTTGGATCGTTGTAGTTGAGGTTCCCATGCGTAGCCTTCGCCGCTGCCGCCGTGCCCATGTCTCCAACCTGCTTAATGAGTGAGTTTTTGTCCTAATTCGTTGATTAGTACTTAAACTTGCTTATGGTTGGTTTAGTTAGAGTTAATCTTAGTTAGAGAGATTAATTAAAGTGTGTTAAAGCTAAGATAGGTGGTTAGTTAGATGACTATGATTAATTTAGATTAATCTTGCTTAGTGCTTATTAATTGAGGTTTATTGGCTTAATCCTAGATTAAGGGGTTAAACTTGTTTAGTCTTAGTTTATTAAAATGAATTGATTTCTTTTAATAAATTATTGTTTATTGAATTCTAAATTTAGTTTATTAATTATTAAATTCTGGAATTTCACTATTTATAATGTATTGTTCATGATACACTGTTCACACGCATTGTTCATGTGATATTGTTCATGCAAAAGCGAAATTTTACCTAAATGAACATGTTTTGATCATATGATGTGCATTGCTAGTTGTTGAATGCATGGACATTTATATGAATTGCGTGGGTTTATAAAAACGGGGAAACCCAAGGTTTTGGGTGTATGTTTTTGTCCCACGTTGTCTTGAATTTTAAAGGGGACATGCTTTGTTTGTAAGACATGGGAATTGAATAATTTTTTGAGATGAAAATGTAATTGTATGTGTTTAATTGACTGTTTCTGCAAGCACGTATCATGTATGCATTTGGCTAATGTTCAAGATAAAAATAAGCTGTGGTGATATGCTTGCGTGGTCACTAAATTAAACCCATCACCTCGGCGAGAGTTCGGGGGATGAAGTTCTACTCGTCGGAATTCTCGGCGGGAGTCCAAGTGCGAAGTCACGGTAGAGGCAATGCCCATGCTTTTTTTTTGGAATGCCATTTTGGGTGAAAACCCTTGATGTAGCCATGCCTCATGGGGGAGGGTGATGCCTGGCTATGCCAGTAGACACCGACAGGTGTTCGGTTGTGGCCCTGAGAGGGATTAATAATCAAAATACGTGTGGATGCAATAATGTATGAGAAATATGGCATTATTGGTTATGATTATGCATGTGCTGGTTGTACTCTTGAATTGATAACATGTAAAGTGTGGCAATGGCCAGGTGAGAACACTTCCAATGCGATTCGTATGTGATTGATTGAATGCATTACTTAATCATAGTATGCATTGGTCGTATTGTGTATATTGTGTAGGGTATGGCATAATCGGGTAAGATTGTTTGCAAACCAATTGTTTGTTATCCCTGAGTGTGTGGATTAGTTATATATTGGCTGTAGTAGATGGTATTGTTATTATTGGTATGCTTGAGGGGTGGTTTTGGAGAGATACTTTGGGTTGAGTTGGTGTCTTAACCGTGACTTAGGATGAGGACTCGTTAAGATTATATCTCATTGTTGTATTAACTATTTCGGGTCATTAGAATGGCGTACACTCCGGTGCGATTCGAGGTACCCAAAGATTGGGAGACCATCATGACGCATCATCGCTTCTCGGGCTGGGTGCATTTGTATGAAAAGTACATCTCCATCATCTTGGTGGATGAGGAACCGAGGCAATAGATTTCCCATCAGTTCTTAGCATAGTATATCAAAAAGGACGATCTCCTGATTGGTCCTTTGAGTGGTTTTGATGGGCTGGTGGAGGTCCTGAAAATGCCAATTGAGATCTTATGGAGTTGGACCCTCCCGATGGCGATATGGTGAACCATGCTCCTGCTCCACCTATGGCTGACCTGTAAACCTCCGACTACAATTTGATGGAACTTGAGTCCAATGGGTCCCTGCACTTTGGTAGTCCTTGATGAATGTACCAAACCCGAGGGTTCTTTTTGGAAAGAATGGATTAACTTAACCTTAGTCTCTTTTTGTCTTGCTTAGAGAAAATAACCGACCCACTAGTTAGAGTTAATCTTAGTTAGGGGGATTAATTAAGGTGTGTTAGAACTAAAATAGGTGATTAGTTAAATGACTATAATTAGTTTAGATTAATCTTGCTTAATGCTCATTAATTGAGGTTTATTGGCTTGATCCTAGATTAAGGGATTAAACTTGTTTAGTCTTAATTTATTAAAATGAATTGATTTCTTTTAATAAATTATTGTTTATTGAATTATGAATTTAGTTTATTAATTATTAAATTCTGGAATTTCACCGTTCATAATGTAGTGTTTATGATGCACTGTTCATGCGCACTTTTCATGTGGTACTGTTCATGCAAAAGCGAAATTTTGCCTAGATGAACATGTTTTGATCATATGATGTGCATTGCTAGTTGTTGAATGCATGGACATTTGTATGGATTGCGTGGGTTTATAAAAAGGGGGGAAACCCAAGGTTTCAGGTGTATGTTTTTGTCCCACGTTGTCTTGAATTTTAAAGGGGACATGCTTTGTTTGTGAGACATGAGAATTGAATGATTTTTTGGGATGAAAATGTAATTGTATGTGTTTAATTGACTGTTTCTGCAAGCACGTATCATGTATGCATTTGGCTAATGTTCAAGATAAAAATGAGTTGTGGTGATATGCTTGCGTGGTCATTAAATTGAACCCGTCACCTTGGCGAGAGTTCGAGGGATGAAGTTCTACTCATTGAAATTCCTGGCGGGAGTCTGAATGCAGAGTCACAGTAGAGGCAATGCCCATGTTTTTTTTGAAATGCCGTCTTGGGTGAAAACCCTTGATGTAGTCATGCCTCATGCTGGAGGGCGATGTCTGGCTATACCAGTAGACACCGACAGGAGTTCGATTGTGGCCCTGAGGGGCATTAATAGTCGGAATATGTGTAGATGCAAAAATGCATGAGAACTATGGCATCATTGGCACTGATATGTGCTGGTTGTACTCTTGAACTGATAACATGTAAAGTGTGGCAATGGCCAGGTGAGATCGCCTGCGATGCGACTTGTATGTGATTGATCGAATACATTACTTAATCATAGTTTGCATTGGTTGTATTGTGTATATCATGCATGGTATGTCATAACTAGGTAAGGTTGTATGCAAACCGATTTTTTGTCTGTTTGTTATCCCTGGGTGTGTGGATTAGTTATATCTTGGCTGTAATAGATGGTATTGTTGTTATTGGTCTACTTGAGGGGTGGTTTTGAAGAGATACCTTGGGTTGAGTTGGTGTCCTAACCGCGGCTTAGGGTGAGAACTCATTGAGATTATATCTTATTGTTGTATTAACCATGTCGGATCATTAGAATAGCGCACCCTTCTGTGTGATTCGGGGTCCCCAAAGATTGGGAGCCCATCGTGACGCACCATTGCTTCTCGGGCCGAGTGCATTTGTATAAAAAATACGTCTCCACCATCTGAGTGGATAAGGGACTGGGGCAATAGATTCACCATCGGTTCTTGGCATGGTATATCAGAGAAGACGATCTCCTAATTGGTCCTCTAAGTGGTTTTGATGGGCTGGTAAAGGCCTTGAAAATGCCAATTGAGATCTTATGGAGTTGGACCCTCCCGATGGCGCCGTGGTGAACCCTGCTCTCGCTCCACCTGTGGCTGACCCGTACACCTCCGACTAAGATTCAATGGAGCCTAAGTCTGATGGGTCCCTACGCTTTGGTAGTCCTTGATGGACGTACCAAACCCGAGGGTTCTTTTTGGAAAGAACGGATTAACCTAACCTTAGTCTCTTTTTGTCTAGCTTAGATAAAGGAACCGACCCACTAGTTAGAGTTAATCTTAGTTAGGGGGATTAATTAAGGTGTGTTAGAGCTAAGATAGATGGTTAGTTAGATGACTATGACTAGTTTATATTAATCTTACTTAGTGCTCATTAATTGAGGTTTATTGGTTTGATCCTAGATTAAGGGGTTAAACTTGTTTAGTATTAGTTTATTAAAATGAATTGATTTCTTTTAATAAATTAATGTTTATCGAATTCTGAATTTAGTTTATTAATTATTAAATTCTGGAATTTCACTATTCTTAATGTAGTGTTCATGATGCACTGTTCTGAGATAGAGTGACAGAAGATTGAAGCGTTTCGCCATCTTCTTTTCTTGTAGATGCTGACACAACATTAGGATTGATTCCCTTCTCAACATCATCCCATTCCAACGGATCCTTAGATCTTAGGAATGCCTTCATTTTGTTTTTCCAGACATTATACTCTTTCCCATCAAAGTAAGGTGGTCTGGTGCAGCTTTGTCCTTCGACAAGACCTAGTGCAAAAAAGCTAGCCATAGAATATCTTTAGCTTCGAAGTAAAAATACTCAAAATAATGAGCACAAGGCTTTGATACCAATTGAGGGTGGCTAGCAATAGAAGCAACAAGCACGTGTGCAATATATTATAACAATAATCAATAAGAGATTAAAGGAAAAGAGAAATTGCACATGAATATTATAGTGGTTTGACTTAGATCAAGCCACTCTCCAAGTGATCAGCCAATATGCTGGATTTCACTATGTGATCAAAGATGATTATACACTCTTGAGTGTTCGCACTTGGTGATCTTCTTCGTAATACACTAGGATCACTCAATTTGCACTTTTTCAGACAACTAGTGAAGAATTGAATCAAACTTTGGAATATATCTTGATGATTGATCTTGCTAATCAATTCGATATAACAAAATCAATATAAATAAGGTAAGTGAAATTCATGACTGTTGGTGATCTTGCTTTTGGTTTGGTCCTATAAGTCCGTTTTGGATTTGCCAAATCGAAATTCTGCCTCTCCTTGTGTTCTCCATCTGATACACGTAGACTTAGAAACTTCTTCTGCTTCTCCGTCTAAGACTCGTAGATTCAGAAGCATTCCTTTGCTTCTCCATATCAGACTCGTAGACTCAAAAGCGTCTCTTCGCTTCTCCTTATGGAATAAGTAGATTCAGAAGCGTTCCATCATTTGCATAGCAGCTTGTGCATCTTTCACCAAGTTACTCAATTAATAAACATGTTAGTAGCCTTTGATTTATTTTGTCATCTTCAAAACATTATAAGGGATTTCCCTAACAGTGATGAGCAGCGGCTGGTGTCACAAACGCTACACGGGGCTGAGATCTCGCTTGAAAGTGCTCGCTGGAAGTGTCGACCCTGCTCTGACAATGTGTAAGTCATAGCAAATCGCTGAGGACGATAGGTGGAGCTCGTCTGGATCAGTGAGGCGTGAGCGTGAGGCAAGGAGCAGCTTCAAGCTCGCGGTGCAGGGGAGTTCCTCGTTAATCCAGTTCACGATCGTAAGATCAAGGTAGCAATGGTGCCGGGAGGAGATTGGAGCAGCAGCTTGGTCGGCGAGGCAGCGAGGGATATGGGATCCATAGAACAGCAACAACCAGCGTGGTGCTATGGAGGCGTGGCGTGCGGGGAGCACTCGGTGTCGGAAGGGGGTCACACGGCTGCGAGAGTACACAGCCGCGTGGTCCTCTTTCGCTCTCTCTCATGTGTGTCCACGTGCTGTACCTGTTCTGAGAATACAATTACGGATCTCTAACTCACGAGGCATGAACATATTTACATAGTGCAAAAGCTAGGTCAAATCTGATTACATGGATCTAGTTTAGGTCTTTTCAAAATAATGAACTGAACTAAGCTTAAGACCTATTATTAATTAAATCGTATGAGTTGAAATTAAATTAATTTAAGTGTAACTTGGCCCATCCTCCTTGTGAATTTCGGACGCCATGTTCCCCTAGCACTGGCTGAATTTTGGCCCCTTTGGTGAGCTCAATTTGCTCAAAAAAGAGTTTTGATAAATTATTATTAAGAAAAAGGAAATTAGAAAAAAGCAGACCGGGCTAGGGCTAGGTTGGTCCAACCATTTTCTTTTCTTGTCTCCCCTATATTTCTTGGGATAAGTTCATTAAGAGTCCTAAAACTTAATATGAAAGTATAATTGAGTCATAGAATTTACAAAAAGTGTAATTAAGTCCTAAAACTTGTCAAATTGGTACAATCAAGTCCTAAAATTAATACTATCAATTTGTTTAATGGAAAATGTTGACGTGACATTTGTAAATTAATTTCTCTCTCCTAGTTGGCATTTTTTATTATTTTCTTTTTAAAATCTTATTTAAATCAAATTAAAAAACTTGAAAAAGCTAAAATTTTATTTAAAAAACAAAATTGAAGAGAGAGAGAGAAAGAGGGAGGTTAGGGCCATGTAGATAGGCACCACTACCACTACCACCCATCATCGAAGGGGCCAACGACCTCCGCTAGCCTTGGGCGAGAGTGGTTGGCTCTCGTTAGTCCCAGGCGAGGCCTCGCCAACCCCAAACAAGAGCTAACAACCCTCGCTAGGCTTGGGTTCACACTTAGGCACCTAGATCTAAGTGATATCGGCACTCGCTTAGGCCTAGTGAGCATTGCTAGCTCCAAGCGATAGCTAGTGTTGGCCAAATCTGGGTGGGTACCCAGATTTAGGTGCCCTAGCCTAGGCCAATGAGGCCTCGCTTAGAGTTGGCGATGGCTAGCCACCCTCGCCCGAAGTTGGCAATGGCTAGCCACCCTCGCTTGGGGCTAGTGACCTTTGCTGACCCCTCCAGCGATGGGTGGTAGTGGCGATAAGGCCCATCGACGTAGCCCTACCTTGCCCTTCTCTCTCTCTCTCACAGTTTTCCTTTTTCAAATAACATGTTAGCCTTTTTTTAATTTTTTTAATCTAATTTAAGGGAAAATGCCAAATAAGGGCCTAAAGTAAATGTGTTTTTTCAAAAAATGATTTAGAGTGAATTATGTTTTAAATAAGGACCTGAAGTGACTAATTTGGTTTCAAATGAAGACCTAGCTTTCCGGTTAGCCAAATGTTCACCGGATGGTGAGCACATGCATCTCACATGCTATTTTAAAAGTAATCTTAAGGGACATTTTTGTCGAAAAGACTCTTTTTATTTTTCTTTTGCATTCTTTTTCTTTCTTTTCACTGTTCATCTTTTTCTTCAAAGGTATGCTTTACAGATAGAGGGTATCGGCAGCGAAGCTGACAACAACGAACAAATGTTCATTCCAGATGAATCCTTTCATTAACAAAGTTAAATCACTTCCATATTATCCCATTTATTAATCCAGAGTTCAATCCAATAACTTTAGGATAATTTAACCAAGCACAATCCAGCTGGCCGACCACCATCCTTCGCCTTGCTACCGCTGCATCCCCACGCACTCGCCCTTGCAGTATACAAAGCTCACAACCAAAGAGTTTCCCAATGGTTGATGTTTCATCATCGACTAATTCACTAGAATCTGTCCTTTGGCTTCAATTGCTCAAAATAGACTCAAATTGCACCATTCGCACGCCAAAACAAAGCCATCCTAATCCTTCTTGAGTTGTCGTAGTTCAGACCACCGCCACCATGAATCAAAGCAAACATTAGGACTCCACGTTGTGGCTATCGTCGTCTCAGTCCCACCAAGTCCCAAATAGCAAATAGCAAATCAAAATCTCACAATTTATGCACCTAAGCCAGAAATCGCCCAAAATCACCACACACGAGTAATACACTTATCAACGAATCGCGCTCATTAGATTTCGCCAAGATGCCGCGACGAAATCACTGCCAAAATCGAGCCCAATGACACGATTTGAGCTGCACAAAGCCGAGAATAGCCAGCTTTGTTGTCATGGAAGCCACTTAGGCCATAATTGCCGGTCGTCGATCATCACCACCACCGTCGGATGGCTTGTCACCGCCTAGTTTTCAATCACCCTAAAATCAAGCTTAGGGTTTGTTTTTGGGTTGCCGGTGTGCTCATGTCCTCTAGCCGTCGTTATTGATCACTACCAAGTTTGTGCCATTGATGAAGGGTTGTCTGCATTCCAAAAAGAAGAAGATGAACTGTAGTGGCTCAGATGAAGAACAAAGAAGATGAATGGAGAAGAAAAAAGAAAAATAAAAGAGCTTTTGGACGAAAATGCCCCTAAAGATGACTTTAAAAAAGGCATGTGAGATGCACATGCTTACTAGCTAGTGAATATTTGGTTGACTGAAAAACTAGGTCCTTATTTGAAACCAAGTTGGTCACTTCAGGCCCTTATTTGAGACATGATTCACTTTGGATCCTCTTTTGAAAAAACACCCTCACTTTGGATCCTTATTTGAAAATTTCCCCTAATTTAAATAAGATTTCAAAAAGAAAACAATAAAAAAGATAATTAAGCGAGAGAAATTAATTTAAAAATGCCACGTTAGCATTTTCTGTCAAATAAATTAATGATGTTAACTTTATAACTTGATTACACTTATTTTATAAGTTTTAAGATTTCATTATACTTTTTGTAAGTTTTAGAACTAAATTGTACTTTTTGTAAGTTTTATGACTCAATTACACTTTTGTGATAAGTTTTAGGATTTTTAGTGAATTTATCCCTTATTTCTTTTAGCCGAGGCCCAAGCCTAGCCTCCTTTTCCTTTCCCCCAGCCTAGTCTCTTTTCTTCTTCTCCTTCTCTCCCTTTTGCTCGGCTTGGACGTTGGCTCGAAGACCCCCGCCGCCTTATTTCTTTTAGCCGAGGCCCAAGCCTAGCCTCCTTTTCCTTTCCCCCAGCCTAGTCTCTTTTCTTCTTCTCCTTCTCTCCCTTTTGCTCGGCTTGGACGTTGGCTCGAAGACCGCCCGCCGCCCCCCGAAAAAATAAAAAAGGAATGCTAGAGGATAGAGCAAGGCGCACGAGACAAACGTTATGAGTGATAGCAGAGAACATCGCATGCGACCACTCAGCTAGGACGATCAGAGGGCAGCTAGCATCGTCCATAGAGAGAGAAACAAGAATAAAAGCCAAGGAGTGAGGTTGAAGAGGGGGCTTCTTCTTTGAGTGGCTATGTCAAAGGAAAGAAATCCCAACAGCATTGATTGTGGAACTACTGCAAATCCTCCAGGACTTGTTCGTCAAGTTAGATCATTTCCTTCCAAGAATACACCTACAAGATCATTGTCAAAGGAAAGAAATCCCAATAGCGTTGATTATGGAATTGCTACAAATTCTCCAAATTTGCTCGTCAAGATAGATCAAGTCCTTCCAAGAATACACCTACAAGATCATTCTCTAGAGATTGTGTCCCATAGAATAACGTCTCTTGTAAACCTAATGCTCAGCCTATATATTCATTGTGTTGTATAGCAAACATAAGTAAAGAAAATATTCTCTTGAAATACAAGGCAATGTTGTGCCTAAATTCTTCTTCCTCTATTCAGCCCTCTTTTACCATTTCTAACATGGTATCAAAGTTGATCATTGTGAAAGCAAGCATAGCCTCCTAATTTTTTTTTTTCTTCTTCCTACACCATGGAAGATTCATCAATCACAGCCCCTACACTAGTTGCAGTCTCTGAATCATCTGCTGCATCCCTACCAATCACGGCAATTCCACAATCTCAAAATTCATTACCTACTCTTGGCAATCAATCCCACACCATTACCCTTCCAACCATTGGAGTAAAGCTTAATGGAGATAACTATTTTGTGTGGAAAGCAAGGTTACTTCCACTTCTCCGAGCAAACAAACTTTTTCCCCATTGTTGAAGGTACCTCTCCTTGTCCTCCATCTCACATCACACAAACAAGTGCAGATGGAACTACTACAGCTATTCCAAATCCTGCCTATGAAGAATGGTCAACACGTGATCAAGTGGCCCTGGCATGGATTCTCGATACCTTAGCCGACGCAATTGTCAAACAGCTCTCAACATTCACCTCTTCAATGGACGTACGGTGATTCATAGCCACATCCTATGCAGCATGAAATTAAGCCCGAGCAGCTCAACTTCGGATGTAGTTGCAAACTATTCGTAAAGGTAACCATACGATTACAAAATTTCTTTAACAAGCAATAGCAATTGTGGATCAACTCTCCTCCATTGGTGAAGTCATCTCTCCTCAAGAATACCAAACCCATGTGTTTCGTGGGTTAGGTCCAGAATATCAAAATCTTGCAGTCTCTATTTCAGTTCAATGTCAGTACCAAGACATGACACATGAGACACTCCACGGTTTGCTTTTATCTCATGAGGCTCAGCTCGAGCTCATGAAACCCTCAGTACAAGGTCCGGCTACATTTATAGGGAAGGTTGATGATGTTTTTCCTCCACATTCAACGCGATCTTCACAATCTGGTACCGACCGCTTCTACACATCAACTTCTCATCAATTCCCTAGGCGTGTACATGAGAATAGCACACGTGGTATTGGGCCACAAAATGCCAACATATTCTCAAGTATTTGCAATTCTAGGCGTGGCAATGGTGGTAACAGGTGTCAAATTTGCAACAAATTTGGCCACATAGCCAATGTTTGTAGGGAAAGATATATGCAGCAGCAACATGAGCAATCTTGCACATCACCGCAGCTCAATTTGGCGGAAATTCCTCCTCCACTATCTGTTTTCTCGTCAGAGTCATGGTATCCAGATTTGGGTGCTACTCATCACATGACAAACAGTATCTCTCAGCTGTCTAATGTCCAGCCCTATCATGGTAATAATTATGTCACCATAGGTAACGGATCTAGCCTACCCATCACTCATACAGGTAGCTATATTTCCCCAAATTTTTTTATGTCTTGTGTCTTAGTTGTTCCTTCCATTAAAAAGAATCTCTATCAGTTCGTCAATTCTCTGGAGAACAATTGTGATTTCATATTCTCACCTACTTCTTTTCTTGTGAAGTGTCGCCATTCGGGGAGGATCATACTTCGAGGAGATCTTGATCATGGCCTCTACTCCACTCCCACATCGTCAGCCTTGTCTTCATCGTCACCACTTGCTTTTCCAACGTATAAGATAGATTCCATCCACAAATGGCATTTTCGTCTAGGCCACGCCTCCTACAACACAATCAGTCGAGTACTAAATAAATCTGCAGTCTCTATTTCTCCTTGTCCTGCATGTCTCTCTAGCAAGAGTCATAGTCATGTTCATCCACTCTCCAATGTTGACACCTAAATTTTGACCAAGTATTTACAATTAAATTACTTAGAAAATTAGGGACTAATTTGGCCCTAACAAAAAGGATTTTTTGCATCACCTAAGTACTAATATTATTTGCATTTACTAAGTTTGATTTTCCTATTTATTTTCCCTTATTTTCGAGTAAAAAAATTAATTAAAAAAAAAAAAGAGAAGAGGAGGGAGGCCCACGCGGGCTGGGCCTTTGCGCCCAGCCCCTTTTTGTTTTTATTTTTTCCCATGGGCTTGGGGCCCATCCGGTCCCCTCATCCTCACCCACACGGCCCGGCCCTCTCCTTTTTCTTTCTTTCTAGCCTGGCCCCTCCTGCTTCTTCTTCCTCCTTCCTTCCTCCTTCCTCCTCTGCAACTCACGCGCGCTTGGACAGAGAGGAGGACAGAAAGCCAGCGACGGAGGGGGACGTTCGCATGCACCATCAATGCCGCCGCGTGAGATCCGGCGCAAAACCTGGGTGGAAGGGACGTCTTGG
This sequence comes from Angophora floribunda, assembly GCA_014182895.1. NCBI lineage: Eukaryota > Viridiplantae > Streptophyta > Magnoliopsida > Myrtales > Myrtaceae > Angophora > Angophora floribunda. The sequence continues at coordinate 31,547,930 of CM024709.1, read as the reverse complement.
CCAAGAGCTTTCAATGCCGGCGGAGAAGAGGGGATGGGACACGCCGGTTCGGTCGAGGGAGAGCCCGGCTGGGCGTCGAGGACCGCCGGTCGGAGCACCTCCGTCGACCGGACTCCTCGCCTATAAATAGAGGGGTCAAGCGAAGAAGCAACACAGAGCGAAAAACAAGAAGAAACAGAGAGATCTAGGGGTGAAGCGAGAACTCAGAAAGCCTTCCTCGGAGAGACTTCCGAGGTGGCCGGACGAGCGACCGCCGATCCGAGGGAGAGCTGTGAGAAAGTGAGTGAGATCTGAGAGAGAGAGACCGATCTGGGCAAGAGAAGAGAGAGAGATCTGAGTTCGAGAGAGGGGGGAACCGAGGGCGAAGAAGGGATGAGAGAGTGAGATCCGACGAGAGAGAGTCACGGGCCGAGCGCCAGCCGCGCACCGCGAGTCTCCGGACCGACGCCACCACCACTCCGCCATTGCCGCTCAACCACCGACGGCCGCCTGGTCGCATCGCTTCCGTCGCCATTCGCCCGCGTAGCCGTCGCGGTCTCTTCTGCATGCGAGCCGCTCTTGTCACCGCCCGCAACCGTCGCCATTCGATCTACGCGACCCAGCCACCTGCTGATCTCGCCGAACCCCCACGCCGGCAGGCCCCCCTGTCGTCCCTATCGCCGCCCACGCCCCGACACCTTGCTGTCAGCCACCACCTCGTCATCACGACCGCCGATCCCCCCACCGTCGACGCTGCTCGCCGTGGCCACGCTGCCGTCCCAGCCGATCTCGACGTGCCGCGGAGAGAACGAAGGCATCGGCAGCCCCGATTCGGGTCAGGAGCCGGGTCGGGTGAGGCCAAGCGGGTAGGTTTTGTTTGCTAGGGGCAGAAGTGGACCGGGCCGGGCCTGGATTTTTAATTCTGTAGGCTTGTTTTTATTTGGGCCTCAGCCGAATTGCGGGCTGGGCTTCGGTTTTTGCAGGGAGGGCATGGTTGGGCCAAGCCCAAGCCAGCCCAACCGGAGGCCTGGGTCATTCGACCCAGCCGGCCCCGACCCGGACCGGACCCGGGTCCGGTCGGTTATAATATTATTATAATAACAAAATAAAAAATAAAAAAAACGTTTTTATTCCAAAAATCAGAAAAACCCCGAAATATTTTATATTTTCTAAAAAATCAGAAAAACCCAAAAATATCTTATATTTTCCAAAAAGAAAGGGAAAAGGCCAAAAAAATGTTTGTTTCAACAATGCATGAAAAATCCTTGAAAAAGGCAAAAATATCAAACCTGAGGGTTTAAACAAGATTAGGTACCGGAAGGGCATTAGTGATTAACTAGTGTAATCAAGTCCCCGATCCTAGTTTCTCTGATTGCGCATGAGTAAAAAATATTTCTCCCGATATTTTACTTGGGGTTTCTAATCGACCCACCCCAAATCGATTAGTGGCGACTCCTTTTTAAATGAAATTGAATTGCAGGTTAAAAACTCGAACCTTAAGTCGTGAATTGGTGGGCTTGGGAGAGCCCTGGCTAAAGCCCCGATGAAAGGCTTTCAGCCGAACCATTAGCCTCCGAGACCAAAAAGGAGGTCGCGACAGCTTGGCGACTCCGCTGGGGACTTAATTTTTTGTGGACTTAGGCCATTTTGTCTTGTTTAATTGTTTCCCTAACTTGGATATTTTATTTTCGTGCGGGTATACTAATTTTGTTGAAATAAATTTTTGTGCTTTGCAATTTCCTCTGATTAAGTAAGTTTTCTATCATTGTGCTTTGCAATTTACTTACTTCCTCTTGTGCCTTGGTCAGTCCATGATTAATTTTGTTTAGTTATGATTTTAATGCCATGATCACCCCTTTATTTTAAAAAAAAAATTGCGAAAAAATGTTCAATTCATGCCTTTATTTCCCGAATTGTGCCATGAATTTCTTGTTGGAATTTCGTTTTTTCAAAAACTTCCCGTGCCTTAAAAAAGAAAAATGGTGCAAAATTAAAAAAATTGCCAAAAAAGAAAAACATTCAATTCATTAAGTTTTTTTTTTTTTTTTTTAAAAAGTTGCAAAAAAAAAATGTTCAATTCATGCCTTTATTTCCCCGAATTGTGCCATGAATTTCTTGTTGGAATTTCGTTTTTTCAAAAATTTCCCGTGCCTTAAAAAAGAAAAATGGTGCAAAATTAAAAAAATTGCCAAAAAAGAAAAAACGTTCAATTCATTAAGTTTTTTTGTAAAAAAAATTGCAAAAAAAAAAAGTTCAATTCATGCCTTTATTTCCCCGAATCGTGCCATGAATTTCTTGTTTTGAATTTCTTTTTTTTAAATAAAAATAAAATTTCCCGTGCCTTAAAAAAGAAAAATGGGGCAAAATGAAAAAAAAAAAAACTTGTTTAAATGTTTTCCTAACTTGCGTTTTTTTCTTGCAGGTAAATACTAATTTTGTTGAAGTAAACTTTCTTGTATAAATTATTGTGCATGCTTTAAATGTTTTAGCACTACACTGTGGCACACACAACCCTGCCGCCGGACCTGGGCCGCCATAGGATATTTTAGGATGGTGTTAAGAAAGATACAGCCTTGAACGCGAGACAGCGATGTAGAGGTTGCCTTTCTTTTCCCCGAAATTTTGGTTAGAGCCGAGGTTGAGAGAATTTGGCACGAACGCGAGATTGCGCCGGTCATATTACCTCTTAACCTCATTATACATTTCTAGTTAGAAATCGAACCTCACGTATCATCCGCATGTCTATGTGTTTATTGTGATCTTTGGGAGTGAGGTAATTTCCTAACCCTTTTTATTTGGTTATTTACTTACGTTCCCGGACCCATGGCAATTGAGGTCAGTCATTTAAGTCGCTTGTTTTATATGCGATGGGTAGACACGATGTCCAGTTCATTCCTGCTCCCAAGAAAGAGCTCCTCTATTGATTAGGACCAGTTAGATCAACCCAGTCAAAACATGTTGAGGATAAAATCAGCCATCTCTTCCCATTGCTCCAAATTAGTATCCACTCTAGAGTCATGCAAGTGATCCCCCATTTCTAGTGTCCTGAGACCTCCACTCTCATACTTGGCAAACTCGAGCTTCCCCAACTCTGGACAAATACAGAATTGCCATCGGAATGCCTCTAGGAAATGAGTTCATGCCAACCTAGTAATTTGGTTAGCTCGATTTTCTTTTGTGACTCCTTTAGTAAGGAGGGTTTTAAGGCTAATTGGGATGTTTGCCCACTATCGTTTTTAGTTGAATTTTTTGAAAAAAAAAAAAAAAAAACAACCCATGGCAAAAAAAAAAAAAAAAAAGAAAAAAGAAAGCAAAATTTTTCTTCATCATCATTCCACATCGAAAAAATGCTATAAATCCTTTAATTGCCTGGGTTGTCAATCAAATTTGTGCTGGGTTGAATTTCGGTAATTTGGCTAGCTAGATTTCATAAAAAAATTGTGACTCCTTTGGTAAGAAGGTTTTTTAAGGTTAGTGGGGATGCTTACCCACTATCGTTTTTAGTTGATTTTTTTTTTTTTGAAAAAAAAAAAAAAACAAACAACCCATGGCGAAAAAGAAAAAAAAGAAAAGCAAAATTTTTCTACTGGTCATCTTTGGGTTCATCGTCGTCCCACATTGAAAAATAAATCCTTCAATTGCATGGGTTGTCAATTAAATTTGTGCCGGAATGAATTTTGTAAACATGGTTTTACTAGAAAACATAGAAAAATCTTGAGGGCTGCGCCAGGAAATTTTACAAATGCAATATTTTCTCATATCAAAGAATTCGGGCATTAAGAATTTCAAGCACCCACTGCAAGGGTTTCAAATCTTAGAAAAGTATGCCCTCAATAGGATATACTCTTGTTGGTTTAAGTGAACCTTGTTCCCAAGGCATTCCTATGGTGTGCTAATTTGTTTAGAAAGAGAGAAGCTCGCCTTGCACTGAATTATCACAACCCGATCCCTCTACTTGGTCTCGCCAGGATCACTTCATATTATCCCTACGGGTTGGCTTGTCAATACAGAGCTCTCTTGGAGATCCCTCCACTGCTCAAGCCCGTTTTATTCCCAGTCCTCTTAATCACATGACCCAAGATCACTCAGAGGATAGCCGCATCAATAAGAATGCATGGAGAAAACGCCATGCTGAAAAGATCATTGTGCCCAAGAGACCAAGAGGACAAGAGAAGGCTCATCATGCCTCCACTCTACATTCTCAATCATCGAGTCCTTGGCAATCTGCAATCAGTAGTCCCAAATGTGATTGACAAGCCAGCCTAACGAGAACAGATCGAGTCTTTCGAGCGGAGTTCGGAATGAGCTGGACACGTGTCTTTGGGCTAGTCCCATAAAGCAAAAAAAGCTTTGCATGACCAAGGCTCCTCATCGCATATAAAATGGCGGTCATGTCTCCCAATTTTTGTATTTAGGAAATTTCAGTTCTAGTCCCAATATTTAGGGACTTTCGTTCAATAGCTAGTATTTCAATTCTATCATTTCAATTCCAATTTTAGATGATTAGGAATGTCTTGTCCTTGGAATCCTCTTTTGATAAATAAAAACAATTGGACCGTTGCCATGGGTCAATATTCATTTATCTTGTGCTCACACATGCCTTGTTTACAATACCAGGTGATCATGAATTGCCAACCACCAGCCGTTCATACATGGCCACATGCAATTATGGCTGATCGAGGTGATATGTAAAATCGCATTACTAATATTGAAGGTGACGTGGGACAAATCCCCATTGACCTTCGACAACTCTCGAGGCAAATCGAGTCTGCTCAAACCAGGCCCAATCTCGTGACCGCCCTATCACGAGAGAAAACTCTTTTGACACCTGCAGGCATGCCAAAAGGTGACCAACGAGCAAACATTTTGCAAAGATCATGAGTAAGCTGAGTGAGCTGCGGGATCAATACCCCCTTGATCTATCTAGCTACACTGCTGTCAAAATCCCAGAGGAGCTCAAGGTACCTGAATGCGAGGCATTCGCCAACATTTGTCACCCAGAAAGCTACTTGCAAGCCTACCTGGTCCAAAGGATGATTCGATCATACCAATCAAATTTAACTGGCCCCGCCTTGAGATGGTACATTGTGAGGAAAATCACTCTTCTCAAGACTTGGGATGAATTGATTGACATTTTCCTTAAAGAATATGACCTTGATGCCAACATCGCCCCACCTCACAAAGAGCTTGTAAACAAGGAAACAAGGAGGAAAAAGACTATCATAGCATGTACTACAGTAGAAAGAGACTTGACTGTCCAGGAGGGCCCAGAGCAGAAGAGACCAATGGGAGGAAACTTCGAAGCGGTTCTCATGACGAAGGGCCACCAAACATTGCTCCATTAATGGGAAGTTTCCTACCAGCAGAGGTAAAGAACCCGAAAACATGGTTAAAGTTGTAAAACCCGTCCAAAATCGAGGCACCATGACACTGCTTCCCAAACTTACTGCGAGAGCTAGGGTCCAAAGGGCACCAGCGCCTATCGACCTGGGGAATGAAACTCTACCATCTCCCGGTGCCCTTGATAAGCTCAAGCTGGCAGAACGAAGGGCTTTACTCAAAAGGTCTGGACAAGGTGTCAAGAAAGGAAAGCCGGAACAATCCAAGCCACCGCCTGCCACCAGACAAGTGCAAAGTCCAACGACCATTGAACAGCCACGCCGAGGCTTTGAACACCGCCCGTGGTACAGTCCTATGGAGAGTTGCCAGCACTATACAGATGAAGATAACCATTCACATGGTAACCAGCTCTTGCCCGCATACGGACCCCAGAGCTTGCTAGGTGGAGGAACGCTCGCCCTTCATGATTTTCCTTCCAATGGGCTGCTGAATTTGTCACCTAACTATCTGGGTAACATAGACGCCTCATCCTCGGTAGGAAATTTCGACCCCAAAGAAAACGATGAGATGATCTCAGAAGAATCCAGCTTCCCTGAAGGAGCAGAATTTAATGCTGCCATGAAAGGATTGGCAACACAGCAAGAGGAATGGTTCCTTAACCGAGATGCGGCAAGCCCATCTCACCTTAACAGAATGGTGATTCTCGAAGGAATGGAAATTGTTGATTTCCATAAATATAATGGTACGACTTGCCCCGTGACCCACTTGCAATATTTCCAAGCCAAAACGAGTCGGTACGCCGACCAGGCACCGTTCATGACTCAAGCCTTCCAAGAAAGTCTTATTGGGTCAGCGTTGCAATGGTTCTTCTTGTCAAAGACCTACCTCGTGCATGATTGGGATGTGCTGTCCTCTACATTCCTACATCAATACCAAGACAAGATAGGATTCGCGTTCCCCACAAGAATTTGGTTCACGTCAAAAGAGGACCAATGGAGAATTTCCGAGCATATGCAGAAAGGTGGGAGGCCTTCGTGATGCAAACTATTCCTCAGTTGGCTGAGGAGGAAATGATGAAGCTGTTCATAAAAGCTTTGTCTCGTAAGCTTCGTTCCTGGTTGCATGGGATGCACTTCTGTAACTTCAACGAAGTGATCCTCTTGTGCGAATACTTCGAGTCTACTAGGGGCAAAGAACTCAAGGGCACTTGATTCAGGGGTCGACGCCAGCGGCTATCAAGATCCTCCCTTTCACATGAGTTTTCATGGGTTTCAGTTGTTTTTATGATTGCCCATCCTATCTAGTGTGTTAATACCGCATTTTCCATTCCAGTAATGTAATTTGTTTTTACTAGTGAATGTAAAGTTTCAACATTTCATTTTGAGAGCATGAGGGGGTACCCCAAACTGGCCCAGTGATGCTATCCAACCATGAAAAAATATCATCCAAGGAAAATCCTGAGGGCTGGGCTTTCTCATGCTTCCTCCAAAAACATGCTTGTAAAATCAAAAGCAAAACAACAACAAAAATTTTCAAAAAATGTGTCGAATTTAACCCTGTTTGTTTTTCTGATTTACTTATTTCGTGTCTCAGAACATCATCCCCTAAAACAAAAAGGGGACACTTGAAACCAGTACATCAAGTCCCAAGGATATGGACTCAGCAAATTCAAGAGTATCCTTCCAAGAAAATCGGGGCAAACGAAAAAGATTACTCCATTTATAAAAAGGTATGTCTCAATTCCTAACATGATTTTAGGAATGACGCTTTCTTCCTTTTCATTTGCAGGAAATAAAAGACAGGACATAATAGGTATGTGCACACAATCGAACTTGAAGCATGTAGATCGTAGTAGCTTAAGAAAAGCTTCCTGAGACGTTTCCTCCATGATACTTTTAGCCTTCCCCCATCTCTTAAGTTATCTTGGCAAGCCATCCCTAAACCTCTTCACAAGCTATCTCCCATCAATACAAGCCTAAGAAATCGTCCCTAAAGCTCTTCACAAGCAAGGGTTCTTTCCTGCAACATACTCTAAGAGATCGAGCATTGCAATTTCGTAGGCGGGACGTTCAACTTCGGCAAATTAGAAAGCATGAAAAATGAACTCCTTCACTTCCCCTTTGAATTGGCTACTATCAACAGGGAGAAAATCCAGACAGTTGAGGCAAATTCTAACCACCTGTTCTAGATGATGACTTTTGTTTCAGACACATGCTCTACGAAGAAGTGATTACCGACAGAAAATTGGAGGTTTTGATCATCCATCTTAGATTCCATAGAAGTTTGACGCACATGACTTTGCCCAACGCTGTTGATGTCCAACAACAAGAGAGGAAAAATTTCCACAGAGGGAAGGCGTTGAAGATGGATCGACCATCATCGGCCATTCGTTTAGGGCCATGGACAAAGAGGGCCAACCAAAATGAAGCACCAAATTGTTCTAGGAGGACGAGCATTGCAATTTCATAGGGAGAAAATCAAGACAATTGAGATTCCATAGAAGCCTGAGGTACATGACCTTGCCCAACGTTGCTGATGTCCAACAATGAAAAGGGAAAATTTCCACAGAAGGAAGGCGTTGAAGATGGATCGACCATCATCGGCCATTTGTCTAGGGCCATGGGCAAAGAGGGCAAACCAACATGAAGTGCCAAATTGTGGCAGGACCATGGCGATCATCAACATTCAAGATATGCCAAGAAGTCATCAAATGCCAACTTTGCAGAAGGGTAACTTGGTATCGTTTCCAATACCCCCATCCAACTTCATTCCTAATGTATTTTCCCTATTTTGACAGGAAGCATCAACGAACAGCACGAAAAATGAACTCCTTCACTTCCCTTTCAAAATTGGCTACTATCAACAGGAAAAAATCCATACAATTCCATAGAAGCTTGAGGTACATGACCTTGCCCAACGCTGCTGATGTCTAACAATGAGAGAGGAAAAATTTCCACAGAAGAAAGGCGTTAAAGACGGATCGACCATCGTCGGCCATTTGTCTAGAGCCATGGGCAAAGAAGGCCGCCCAAAATGATATGCCAAACCTTGGCGAGGCCATAGCAATTACCAACATTCAAGATGCCAAGGAGTCATCGAATACAAACTTTGCAAAAGGGGTAACTTGGTATCGTTTCCAATCCCCCCATCCAACTTTATTTCTAACATATTTTCCCTATTTTTGACAGGAAGCATCGGCGTTTTAAAAAAAAAAAAAAAAAGAAGAAGAAAAGAAAACTAACTTGAAAGGTTAATTCGAGCCAACCGATACTGGTCAGCCAAGCACCTGGAGATGACCCATGCTAATTTCACCTGACTTGGTGTAAAAGGACATGTCATTTTAGCGGCCGGATCCCTTAAATAAAAAAAGGGTGCGCCTATGGACACCGCCGGCACTTTAGCCGAGTGGTATCCGGAATGGAGCGCCAAAGGTCCGATGGGGTTTCGAATCCCCGAAGCGGCATTAGCCGCATGTGGAAAAAGAAAGAAAAAAAAAAGAAAAAAAAAAAAAAAAAAAAAAAAAAAAAAAAAAAAAAAAAAAAAAGTTTTTTTTTTTTTTTTTTTTGAGATCGAAAATTTAGGATCTCATGCCCCCTTTAAGCCTCAAGACCCTAGGTGCATCCAATCATTTGCAAATTGGTGAAGGGTAATGCTGTATCATTTCCAGTTTTTCAATTCTAGAAAATTCATACACTAACACATTCCCTCTCATTCTTTGTAGGGTCATCTGTCCGCCAAAAGTGTGGATGACAAATGCAAATTAGCGAAGGGTAATGTTGTATCGTTTCCAGTTTTTCAACTCTGGAAAATTCATACACTAACACATTCCCTCTCATTTTTTGTAGGGTCATTTGTTTGCCAAAAGTGTGGACGACAAATGCAAATTGGCGAAGGGTAATGCTGTATCATTTCCAGTTTTTCAACTCTGAAAAATTCATACACTAACACATTCCCTCTCATTCTTTGTAGGGTCATCTATTCGTCAAATGTATGGATGACAAATGCAAACTGGCGAAGGGTCCATCTGTCCGTCGAAGGTGCGGACAACAGAGCAGGAAGAGATATGTCAAACTTTGATGACGACATTGGATCAACACTTCCAAATGAAATGGCGTCCAATTTATCACCAAAATGGATGACAAGAATCTTTCAGGCCTTAATTCGCATATGCTTTTGGCCCTACTCAGTAATTTATTTCTGCGCTTTTCCCTATGTAGGGATAAAAACAAACGTGCCCATCTAATCAAAGATGGGATTTTCAATAATGACTAATCATTCATGTGTCATTCCCTTTTGAGTAGGGACAATCCATGAACACTCATTTTTAATAATCCTCCTATGTTCAAACACATCTACAGAGACAATTTTGCATCTCATGCTCTTAGAAAGTTCATTCTAAGACTACAAACTCATTCGTGCTTACAATAATCCATGCCTTTTCAAAATGATTTTTGCATGATGATTTTTGTTTGTCTAAGTCACCAATTCCACTAAGGCTTATCAAATTAAGCAGTTCAACAAATGATGTGGATCAATTGAGCATGCTAAATAAGGAACCTCAGGATGATGAAAGGCAAATCATGTCCTACACACAGTCCTCTGATTAAACACTTGTGAGGTGAGCATAGGAAATTCCATGTCTGCAGGATAAAGAGTTCTCTCGCGAATGGTACGATGACCAAAGTGATGAGGGGCATTTTGTTTCTCTACCCTAAACATGACAAGTTATCCATTGCTTAACCCCTTTGAGCCTCATGCCATGGTGAAGTTTCTTTCATATTACCCCTGTCAGAACCACCCCACACTGGGGCATATTGAAGGAGGGGACGGCATAACAAGGTGAGAAAATGGATAGAAATTTTCTTGCTTGAACTTGCATCAATCTTTGGGTGTTTTTATTCCATATGAACACTCATGATAATTTAAGTGCCATAGAATGACGAAGAGCATATTTGGTCTATACATTTGTATCCATTATATAACCCCTTTGAGTCTGTAATTTCATTTCAACTCCCCACATTGGGGCAAAGAGAAGATTACCATCATTCAAGCAGTATAAGCCAAAGTGGCCGACTGAAGATGAGGACCCAAGAGTCTAGAACAGTCCTGAAAGGACAAACAAAATAAAAATTAGGGGCATGAAAAAAGCAGTGTGCCTGGTAAAAGCAAGGCCAATGCCCTCAAGAAAAATGATGCTCGAGCAAAAAGTCTCTAAAAAGACGAGCTCCATTGATAAGGAGGAAGACCGGTGACAACATCAAGATGATCACCACCTCTTGTACACATTTTTGAGCTCATGAATCCATTTATTTCTCCACTCGTGAGCCAAATTTACATTGTGTCCCTTTGAAAAGTCTCTTCTGACTAGGGCACTTGAATTAACATAGGAATTCATATGTTTATAAGCATCGCTCGAAGAAGTACGAGCAAGATCATTCCTATCTCTTTTCGCAGGGTTCTTGACTTGTAAACCCGAAGACGGTTGTGCAGCATTCATTTCGATAAGCTTTGACCTTCATGGTCCCTTTTGCTAAGCCTTTGACCAAGCCTACATTACGGTCCTAACAAAGACCTCTCAGATTGGTAAGTCGTACCATTTGCGAGAATATTCGGATCCCTGTCGCCATAATCATAGTGAAAGGGTGAGATTCCTATGATCCCGCATTAATGGTCGGGACAAAACAGCCTTTTCAATGAGAGTGAGTGGAAACCCCTTTCAGACTGAAAGCCCCTCATTTGACATGTTTAAGACAACCTCATTTTGAGTATGAATTGTCTTTCTGAAAAATTTTCCCTAGTGGGACTTTGGTGATGAAAACTGACAAAAAAATTGTCATACATAAATCCCATTTGAATTGAAAAATATGCAGTATGCACAAATCAGTTGCACATATTGCATATCTATCTGACAGGAGACATACTTTCAGAGCAGAGATATTATCAGGCCTGCAGCTTACCAGGAGGTAGGAGACCTTCAGGAGTATTTGAGGTGCGTCCTCAATATTCCCAACTTACCAGGAGGTGGGAGACCTTCAAGAGTATCTGAGGTTCGTCCTCGATATTCCCAATTTACTAGGAGGTGGGAGACCTTCAGGGATACCTGAGGTGCATCCTCAATATTCCAACTTACCATGAGGTAGGAGACCTCTAGGGATATCTTAGGTGCATCCTCGACATTCCAACTTTCCAGGAGGTGGGAGACCTTCGGGGGATATCTCAGGTGCGCCCTCGATATTCCAGATAATCAAGAGGTAAGTCACCTTTTCAAGCATATAAGGTAAGTCCCTCTTCATTGACACCGCGTGCTTCCATAGCCCGGAGCCCCTCTTTACCGACATGGCGTGCCTCTGTGGCCCGAAGTCAGGTAATGAAAAAACTGGTGTCCTTGAGAAAAATCAAGCACTTAATAAGATTGTGTCCCGAGAAAAGTCGGTACATCCCTAAAGAACTCGTGCAAGGAAACTAATGTCCTTGAAAAGTCGAACCAAACAATTCTTTGCTTCTACAAAGCGACGGAGAATGGTTCGGGTCCTGGAAAAGCGATCCATCGTCGAGGCGACCGGAGATAGCTTCGGGTCCTTGGCACCAACTCATTGCTCGGAAAGGCGACCGAAGATATGCTTCGGGTCCTGGAAAAGCAATCAATCGTCGAGGCGACCGGAGATAGCTTCGGGTCCTTGGCACCAACTCATTGCTCGGAAAGGCGACCGAAGATATGCTTCGGGTCCTGGAAAAGCAATCAATCGTCGAGGCGACCGGAGATAGCTTCGGGTCCTTGGCACCAACTCATTGCTCGGAAAGGCGACCGAAGATATGCTTCGGGTCCTGGAAAGGCAATCCATCGTCGAGGCGACCGGAGATAGCTTCGGGTCTTGGAAAAGCAATCCATCGTCGAGGCGACCGGAGATAGCTTCGGGTCCTTGGCACCAACTCATTGCTCGGAAAGGCGACCGAAGATAGCTTCGGGTCCTGGAAAAGCAGTTTCCCCCATATCAATCACAAGTATGTTTTCTATTTCAGCATTAGATAAGGAAATATCCTGATACTTGCCAAAAACTCGGGTTCGCACCTCATATCACTCTTTCTTGGTGAGTAACTGCAGTATTTTTCTTATCCATTTTAGTATGTATTATGCATTATTACCATTTTTGCTTTGGACACTTGGTCCCAGTGTGAACTATCATCTATTGCATATGTATGGACAAAATTAAGGTATCAGTTCGTCTTTGAAGGCAACCTCTGCGAGCTCACCTTCAAAGAGGGGCAGCTGTTGACACCTAAATTTTGACCAAGTATTTACAATTAAATTACTTAGAAAATTAGGGACTAATTTGGCCCTAACAAAAAGGATTTTTTGCATCACCTAAGTACTAATATTATTTGCATTTACTAAGTTTGATTTTCCTATTTATTTTCCCTTATTTTCGAGTAAAAAAATTAATTAAAAAAAAAAAAGAGAAGAAGAGGGAGGCCCACGCTGGCCGGGCCTTTGCGCCCAGCCCCCCTTTTTGTTTTTATTTTTTCCCATGGGCTTGGGGCCCATCCGGTCCCCTCATCCTCACCCACACGGCCCGGCCCTCTCCTTTTTCTTTCTTTCTAGCCTGGCCCCTCCTCGCTTCTTCTTCCTCCTTCCTTCCTCCTTCCCTCCTCTCGCAACTCACGCGCGCTGGACGAGAGAGGAGGACAGAAAGCCAGCGACGGAGGGGGACGTTCGCATGCACCATCAATGCCGCCGCGTGAGATCCGGCGCAAAACCCGGGTGGAAGGGACGTCTTGGCCAAGAGCTTTCAATGCCGGCGGAGAAGAGGGGATGGGACACGCCGGTTCGGTCGAGGGAGAGCCCGGCTGGGCGTCGAGGACCGCCGGTCGGAGCACCTCCGTCGACCGGACTCCTCGCCTATAAATAGAGGGGTCAAGCGAAGAAGCAACACGGAGCGAAAAACAAGAAGAAACAGAGAGATCTAGGGGTGAAGCGAGAACTCGAAAGCCTTCCTCGGAGAGACTTCCGAGGTGGCCGGACGAGCGACCGCCGATCCGAGGGAGAGCTGTGAGAAAGTGAGTGAGATCTCGAGAGAGAGAGACCGATCCGGGCAAGAGAAGAGAGAGAGATCTCGAGTTCGAGAGAGGGGGAACCGAGGGCGAAGAAGGGATGAGAGAGTGAGATCCGACGAGAGAGAGTCACGGGCCGAGCGCCAGCCGCGCACCGCGAGTCTCCTGACCGACGCCACCACCACTCCGCCATTGCCGCTCAACCACCGACGGCCGCCCGGTCGCATCGCTTCCGTCGCCATTCGCCCGCGTAGCCGTCGCGGTCTCTTCGCATGCGAGCCGCTTTTGTCACCGCCCGCAACCGTCGCCATTCGATCTACGCGACCCGCCACCCGCCGATCTCGCCGAACCCCCACGCCGGCAGCCCCCCGTCGTCCCTATCGCCGCCCACGCCCGACACCTTGCTGTCGCCCACCACCTCGTCATCACGACCGCCGATCCCCCACCGTCGACGCTGCTCGCCGTGGCCACGCCGCCGTCCCGCCGATCTCGACGTGCCGCGGAGAGAACGAAGGCATCGGCAGCCCCGATTCGGGTCGAGCCGGGTCGGGTGAGGCCAAGCGGGTAGGTTTTGTTTGCTAGGGGCGAGAAGTGGACCGGGCCGGGCCTGGATTTTTAATTCTCGTAGGCTTGTTTTTATTTGGGCCTCGCCCGACCATGCGGCCGGGCTTCGGTTTTTGCGGGGAGGGCATGGTTGGGCCAAGCCCAAGCCAGCCCAACCGGAGGCCCGGGTCATTCGACCCAGCCCGGCCCGACCGGACCGGACCCGGTCCGGTCTGTTATAATATTATTATAATAACAAAATAAAAAATAAAAAAACGTTTTTATTCCAAAAATCAGAAAAACCCCGAAATATTTTATATTTTCTAAAAAATCAGAAAACCCAAAAATATCTTATATTTTCCAAAAAGAAAGGGAAAAGGCCAAAAAATGTTTGTTTCAACAATGCATGAAAAATCCTTGAAAAAGGCAAAAATATCAAACCTGAGGGTTTAAACAAGATTAGGTACCGGAAGGGCATTAGTGATTAACTAGTGTAATCAAGTCCCCGATCCTAGTTTCTCTGGTTGCGCATGAGTAAAATATTTCTCCCGATATTTTACTGGGGTTTCTAATCGACCCACCCCAAATCGATTAGTGGCGACTCCTTTTTAAATGAAATTGAATTGCAGGTTAAAAACTCGAACCTTAAGTCGTGAATTGGTGGGCTTGGGAGAGCCCTGGCTAAAGCCCCGATGAAAGGCTTTCAGCCGAACCATTAGCCTCCGAGACCAAAAAGGAGGTCGCGACATCCAAAAAAAGGTCTTTGGCTCCCCTACAACTAGTCCATTTTGATGTATGGGGACCAACTCCTGTAACGTCCTTTTTGAACGATCGTTATTATATATGCTTTACTAATGATTTCTCTCGATTTTCCTAGATATATCTTTTTCAATCCCGAGATCAATTTCTTTCCATTTTCACAACATTTTTAAATTTGGTGGAAAATCAGCTTAACACTACGGTGAAAGCCGTTCAATGTGACAATGCAAGGGAGTTTCAGTTTACTCCTTTCTGCAAACTCTTGCAGGACCGAGGAATCCACCACCGTACCTGTTGTCTGAGACTTCATCACCAAAATGGTATTGCTGAAAGAAAACATCGACACGTTGTAGAGATGGGACTTTCAATGCTCCATCATGCCTTAGTTCCAACTCACTTTTAGGATCTTGCATTCGAAAGTGCTATTCATATCATTTATAGGCTACTTTCGACAATGCTCAACCATAAAACACCTTGGGAGTTTCTCTACAATGTTAAACCCTCAATTCAACACCTACGCGTCTTTGGTTGTGCTGTCTATCCAAATCTTCGACCTTATGCAAAGAACAAGCTACAACATCGATCTCATTGCTGCATTTTTCTAGGTTATCTTCCTGGCTTCCATGGCTATCGATGCTACTCTCTCAAGGATAATTGGTTCTATATTACCACTAATGCTATTTTTTATGAAGACTTATTCCTTTTTATTTCTGCCCCATCATCAGTTCATGCTAGCCCATCTCCAGATTTATCAACAGATTCGGAATTTTACCCCCAACTAGGTAGCATTTCCGTCCCTATTAGTCCACTCATGGCCTCTTCAAATCAAAATCATTCCACCTCAATTTCGCATGACTCCTCTACTGAATCAATAACATCGCATGTTGTGGCACCATCAACAGAAAATGCTTCACCTAATTTCGCATGTTCCATTGCATGCTCCATTGATCAGATGTTATCTCACTAAGGACCACACGTACACTCTTCATTCTGCAGTGCAGCCAATACCCACTCCAACTTGCTTTAGTCAAGTAGCTATAGATCCAGCATGGAGGGCTGCCATGGCCGAAGAATATACAGCTCTTATGAAGAATCAAACTTGGGTTCTAGTCCCTCGTCCATCACAAGTTAAAAGCAATTGGATGCAAATGGGTGTTTCGCATCAAATATCGTGCAGAAGGCTCACTTGAATGTTCCAAAGCGAGATTGGTGACCAAGGAATATAATCAACAAGGAGTTGATTTCCATGAAACTTTCAGTCCCGTTATGAAGCATGTAACTGTCCGTACAGTGATTTCACTTGCCTACAGTCAAGGTTGGACAATTCGACAACTTGATGTTAAGAACACATTCCTTCACAGCCACCTTACTGAGGAGATTTATGTGCAACAACCTCTAGGTTTTGTTGATGCTAATCACCTTGACTATGTTTGCAAACTTCAATAATCGCTTTATGGATTAAAGCAAGCACCACGAGCTTAGCATCAAAGGCTAAGTTCTTTCCTCTTATCTATTGTTTTTCATGTTTCTCGGGCTGATTCTTCCTTATTTGTTCTACATACATCAGCATATGGTGTATTTCTCCTTGTATATGTGGATGATATCATCCTTATAGGCTCTTCTCAGGCACTATTGTCCACTTTAATTGCATCTCTACAACGGGCGTTCGTTATCAAAGATCTTGGTGATCTCCACTATTTTTTGGGGATTGAATTACAACACACTACCTTTGGCCTTCTTTTGCATCAAGAGAAATATGCTGCTGAAATTCTTAAGAAAGCCAACATGGACAGAGCACGAGCTGTAGCTACACTATGCCTAACCAGTTCGAATCCTCCTTCTCTTCATCAGGGTGTCTTGTTTCATGATCCTACACTATATCGTAGCACGGTGGGCGCACTACAATATCTTACCATTACCTGACCAAACATTGCTTATGCTGGGAATACTGCTTGTAAGTTCATGCATGCCCCCACAGAAGTCCATTGGCAATATGTCAAACGTATTTTACCTTCATCTCTGGCACTTTTAGCCATAGTATCCTCTTCACCAAAGGATCTCGAGATTCCCTTCATGCTTTTTCTGATGCAGGATGGGCTGGTGACCATGATACTAGATGCTCTGTGGGTGGTTATACTATTTTTCTTGGTTCTAATTTAATCTCCTGGAGTTCTCGCAAGCAGAGAACGGTTGCTCGTTCAAGTACCGAGGCAAAATTCAAATGTCTTGCTGACACCATTGCTGAGATCATATGGATTCAAGCTTTACTTTCTAATTTCAGGATCACCCTTCAGGGTCCCCGGTACTATGGTGTGATAATATTTCAACTATCTACCTCAGTGGCAATCCTATTTTTCATGCTCGAACGAAACATGTTGAGATTGATTATCATTTTGTTCATGAGCAAATTCATTAGCGTCAATTACATGTTCGGTATATTTCTTCGACGGACCAACCAGCAGACATGTTCACCAAAGCTCTTTCAAGATCCCGGTTCTGCCTCCTTCAAGCCAAGCTTACTGTGACTGCCACCCCATCAACTTGCAGGGGTGTTAAAGGAAAGAAATCCCAACAACGTTGATTGTGTAACTACTACTGCAAATCCTCCAGGACTTTCTCATCAAGTCAGATCATTTCCTTCCAAGAATACATCTACAAGATCATTGTCAAAGGAAAGAAATCCAGACAGCGTTGATTATGGAACCATTGCAAATCCTCCAGGACTTGCTCCTAAGACAGATCAATTCCTTCCAAAAATACACCTACAAGATCATTCTCTAGAGATTGTGTCCCATAGAATCACATCTCTTATAAACGTAGTGCTTACCCTATATATTCATTGTGTTGTATAGCAAACATAAGAACAGAAAATATTCTCTTGAAATACAAGGCAACGTTGTGCCTAAATTCTTCTTCCTCTGTTCAGCCCTCTTTTACCATTATAAGAGGCTAAAAATAGAAGAGAGGGAGAGAGAGAGAGCTTCGACTGAAAAGAAGAAGAAGAAGAAGAAGAAGAGAGAGGTATGTCCGAGAGAAAACCAATGAGAGCGAGAAAAAAGGAGAATCATGATCGTCGGCCATTAAAGTGAGCTTTGTGAGAGAGAAGTTCAAAATCATCCACAGTCGGTTCAATACTCAAATAGTTAATGAAACTATATAGTATATAATAAAGGAAAAATGCCACCAAAAACCCCAAACTATATCACTTGCGATAAATTTTCCCAAATTTTTTTTGTGATGCTAAAGACCCAAATTATACCATTTGTGACAAGTTTACCTTGAATTTTTTTTTTTTCGTAAGGTAAGCTTGTATATTAATAAGAAACAACTGTACATCCTATAGGATGATGGCACCTATTACACTCGAATAACAAAGGCTACTGAGTGGAGAGGTGCCAGAATCCAGGCAAATCTACATTAGGACCTACAAAGGAGCCACACAAGATATTAATCATAAAAGACAAAGGCTTCAAATCCCCAAGTTCTTTGTAGCCTTCTGTTCACCATGTTGTCTTGAACCTTCGGCCCTGCAGCCACTTTATTCCTGACATATTTGATTATACGTTGCTTCAAAGAAGGAAGGGACGCCACTTTGCCCCGAAATAAGGTGTCATTACGAGAGCTCCATATTATGTAACAAAGGGCTCCAAAAGAGAACCTAAGTATCTCTTTCTGGAAACCTTTGCCAGCCAAGTTACTACAAGCCCACTTAAGGGTATTGGTCCATGGTCCTCCAGGCCAGGCCAAGTTACACTTCCCCACCCAAAAAACAACAATGTCATGCGTCAAAATACATCCAAAAAATAAATGATCAATAGAGTCCGATCTACTCTTACAAAAAGGACAAACGGCATCAACAATCCTGCCAATAGATAGTAAGAGCACTTGAGTTGGGAGGTGATGCTTAGTAATCAACCAAAGCAAGAATTGGTGCCTAGGCACCATGGCTTTGCTCCACACGAAAGAAGACCACCTTACTCTCTCGGACCGACTTCTAGTCCCATCCCAAGCTGAAGCCATAGAAAACTCACCCGAGGGATGCGGTAACCAAATAAGCATGTCTGGCCTATCGTTGAGAGTAGGCATCGGCCATGGCCAGCTATGTAGTTGTTGGAAAATGGCGTATCTCGCTGGAGAGAAAAGATCCAAAACCAAAGCTTCCCTAAGAAGGCCGGATCGAAAGATGTCAGAGTTGGAGAAGAATATATTTAACGGACCTCGGGGGTGCCATGGATCAAACTAGAGTGAGACAGAGTCTCCATTGCCAACCTTCCATCTCACAAAGGGACGGAAAGTAGATCTCAACTCAAGAATTTTCCTCCAGGCCCAGGAATAGCAAGAAGGTGTGGAGGTAGTCCAAAAGTTTTTGTTTTTTAAATAATTGGCATGGATCCATTTACACCAGAGGGATTCCTTGTCCGTAAACAAAATCCAAATATGTTTCATCATGGCAGCTCTATTATTTTCTCGAAGCTTCCTTACCCCAAGTCCACCTTCAGCTTTTGGCAAGCACACATGATCCCAGGCTACCTTCACTCCACCAGCACCTAGTGAAGGGCCTTTCCATAGGAATTACTGACATATTTGCTCAATTTTCTTTAGGACCGAGCTTGGTAAAATAAAGATACTAGCCCAGTAAACTTGAATAGCATGAAGGACCGACCGTATAAGAACTAGCCGTCCAGCAAAGGACAAAAAGCGATGGGTCCAGGACTGGACCCGGGTAGTAAGGAGACTAACCAGGGCCACACAATCTGCTTTGGCCATCCTCTTAGTGATAATTGGAACACCCAGGTATCTGACCGGAAGAGCGCCTAGCTGAAATCCCCATATTTGGATGATGTGATCCCGAGCTGCTGTCGTGCTCCCTCCTAGAAAAACCTCACTCTTGTTGAGGTTTGGGCGTAGGCCACTCCAGGAGGAAAATAGTAGGAGACCCTCCTTAAGATGTGAGCAAGAGGTCGTGGAGGTTACCTTGAATTTTTTTTGTAACACTAAAAACCTCAAATTATGTCCATTATGATGCATTGACCTCAAACTTTCTTTTATGACACAAAAAACCCTCAACCTGTACTTATGTGACACATTTATCCCCAAACTCTTTGATTAAAGGGCATTTTTGTCTTTTCTTTTCTTTTCTTCTCTCTTCCCTCCGCCATAACTAGAAGAGGGAAGCTAGTGAGGGCCACCCTTGCTAGCATCAGAGTTGGCCAAGGGCAGCCCGAGTTCCCGTCATCCTTCGTGGGCGTTTCCACTCTGAACACATTGACCGTTGCTGCAACTTTCGCCCGAGTTCCCATCATCCTTCGTGGGCATTTCCACGCTCCTGTACTCGCACTGCTCCACAGCTCAAGCGATTTCCATCCGCAACCTACACTTTCACACCCTTGAATTTGAATCTTCTCTGCACCATTGTCGTCCCCATTTCGAATTACACCATCTCTCTTCCTTATTTATACTCCATCTCCTCTCTCTTCAATCATCTATCCAACCTCTCTCACGTCCACAAGATCGTGCTTTTCGCGGTTGGGTCTCTCTGCTTTTCTCGAGGGGAAGATGTTCCACCTGAGCAACAACTTGATCAGCATCCTCAACATCTTCTCGTTCCTCCTCTTGATCCCCACCCTCGCCAGCATATGACTCACCAACCGGGCCGATGTTGGTGAGGGCCCTGCCTGACTCCGATGTTGGCGAGGGTGGTCCTCACCAGCTTCCCTCCACTAGCCATGGAGGAGCGAAGAGAGAAGAAAAGGGAAAAAAATCCAGAAAAAGGAAAAAAGACGAAAATGCCCTTCGGTCAAAAAGTTTGAGGATAAATATGTTACACAAGTAGAAGTTTAGTATTTTTTGTGTCACAAAAGAAAGTTTGAGGTAAATGTGTTACAATGGGTATAGTTTGGGATTTTTAGTGTCATACAAAAGTTAAACGTAAATTTATCACAAATGGCATAATTTGATATTTTGAGTGTCACAAAAAAGAGTTCAAAATAAAATATTGTCACAAGTGACAGTTTAAGGATTTTTGTGGCATTTCTCCTATAATAAATGCACCTAAAACTATATGCGATGCAATTTAATTTTAATATTTTTGTTTAAGACTTAAAATTTAATCCCTAATTTTCTTTGCAATAAATGAATGACTAGGTCGTCAAAATTTAGATGTCAATGAAGTTAGAGACTTTTGCCAAGGGAGATTGCCAAGAAGAAGCCAAAGTACAAGCCTTACAATATATCTAGTCAGACTCATCTTTATTAAAAATCTTAAGTCATTCATTACGGGAAGTCACCAAGAGAGAGCCCAAGTCTTAGTTCATTCACATATCTTGTTAGACCCAATTTCACTCAGAAGTTCCATTGAGTTATGGACTAACAATGATATATCAACTACTTTACACTATATCAATTTTTTGATATGAAAAATTTTAACATACTTTACAGATACATCTCAACCACCACAAACAGAAGCCGTGTCCACGTGGATGCGGACTACCTCCAAACATTCCTCAGCAACCGACGGATGAGTTCATGGGGATCCTATACTTCACCAGCGGCATTGTCTGGGAATGGCGGACAGGCAATGGCAACGCCCCGATGGGCCTCATAACCAGGATTGCTGACTCCATTAAGCTAACCGCCGAGAGGGGATACAAGGGTTGGCCCCAAAAAATATTGGTCGACGAGGTTTTGTGCTGGCCCTCAATGCCAGGAGCTAGTTGGGAAGTCCGTGAATGAATTGTGGGAGGACTATAATTTAGAATATGGTAAGCGTTGGAGAAGCACCAGCATTAAGCTTGGGGTAACAAATGATGTTAATGCACCAGAGGGTGGGGAGGATACTAGAAGTGCAAAACATTATGCATGGTATTCACTTTAGTACCAAATTTTTTTTTTTCGAGATCGCTTAAGTGTCACTGTTTTTAAAAAAAATATCACTTAAGTACTAACTCCAATCTGAATTGCCAGAAATCCGATGTGGTCATATTTTGTTAATTTCTTAGTCCAATGTGGCTTGCTAGTATGCCTAATCAGTATATAACCCCTAAACAATGTCATCGAAAAGTTGTAAACAGTAATCAATTGGGTATTGAATTTTGTTCAAAGTGATCCCTTAAAAAGCGATCACTTTAGTACCAAGCAAACCATGTAGAAATGCCACATGGATTGAATTTTTTAAATAATATGCCAAGTCATATAAATTTTTTAATTATAAACACCACGTATTATTTTTGGGCGGAAATTCTCACCGTCGGCATATAAGTGATCATTTTTTCTTTGATTTGTTACTTAAATGAGCCTGCAAAAACTTTTCACACAAAAGTGAGTGCCGTACACAATTTTGAGCACTTCTAGTATTATTCTGCCATTAAAGTTGGTTTCTTACTCAGATATAACTTATTTTTCGATAAATCATTTTAAGCAAGTGCAAATGAGGAAATAGATTCTCTTTGAAGTTTGTAATGTCTAATAATTGGCTCGTTTATCGTAGTATTTGCATGGCCAATCAAAGCGAATTTACTTTTCTGTTGGTGAACTTCGGGCATTGTCTTTAGCTCCTATTCTGTATCATAAGTTGAACTTTCGACATCATGTCGATGGCTTAAGTAGATTTACCGAGATGAATATGCATTTTAGGTATTTAGAATGGCGTAACTATTAGCAAATCCCGTTATTGTCAAGAATCCATGATTGTGATTAAATTTCTTTTGCAATGAAGGCACTTTTCTCACGAATAAAACGAAGTTCATGGGGCTTTGCGCTGGCTGTACAAAGAAGTTAAATGACAGCCAAGGTGATGAGATTGATGAAATGTAGAGAATTTGGGAAATTATCTAAAAATCCTAAACCTACTATATGAAGGTTAATTCAATAATAAACTTTTCAATTGTGTTAATTTAGTTTTAAATATTAATTGTGTTATTTTTTTTATCATACAATTGTGTTAATTTAATTCTAAATTTTTTGACAATTTACCAATTTAGTCCAAAGCCTATCAAATGTGTCAATTTAGTCTTGAACATTTTGATAATTTGTCAATTTAGTCATAAACGTTTTCATCAATCCGGTCATATATCAAAATAATAAGTTTAGGATTAAATTGGCAAATTTTCAAGAGGTTTAAGACTAAATTATTACCATTGAAGCTTTTAGGACTCAATTTGTAAATCCTTAAAAGGTTAAAGACTAAATTGGTACAATTGGAAGATATAGGACTAAATTGACCGCCATACAAAAGGTTTATGACTTTTTTGATAATTATTGCTAAAGCATTTAGTAGTTGTTAATGAAAAGCACCCAAAGTCCAATGACAAAGCAATGTCAATAGACATTCGTCCTTTCTTTTTTCTCCTTTTTAATCAATTCCACTTTATGATTTTATCATTTGGAAATTCGAATTAGTTTATGCCCATATTCTACATTCAAAGGAATTTCTTTAAAATTTGAAAGTCAGGAACTTCTTTTATCTGGTTTCCAATGAATTTGTCCTTTTTGTTTGAGTGATCAGATTTATACATCGCAGCTACTTAATTGATCTCGATTAAGAAGGATGCAATAGCTTCCATTTTGTAGCTGTTTGAGTGGACATTCAATCACACTCTTGAACAATGGCACAATGGTTAAATCGAAATGATTTAAAGATCGTGGGCATAATTAATCTCGATTTTGTTTGGTTGGGAACTCAAATGAGATTTTTCAACCTAGAAGGCTAGAAATAAAGAGAATGGGACAAATTACGAAATCAAGATATATACAATAAAACTACTGTAAGAAAACAAATAATAGTGAAGCAATCACTATTATTCATTCACGACCATATTTATTTCATGACATCAAAGTAAACACACAAGATCAGACACATAACTTAGGACCACTAGGGCCAACATACATAACTTAGTACAACTAGTGCAACTGAGTCAAACCACTCCGCTTTTGCATTATTATGGTACTGCTGTCAGAAAGCAGCCTTATTGGTAATAGCTGATCACACGATACTTGAGAATTTTGGGACCATACGTACTGATCAATCTTCTGGAGGAGGCGGGATGTACGGAGCGGCCAAGCTCCAGCTTCCATCGTCCCCATTCTGGACCATGTTCTTGTTCTTTGCTACCCACCATTTCGTAGGAATTTTGTAGTCATCTTTCAGAGCATCCATTCCCTTGTTTGCCAGCGCAATCGAGCGACGGTTACCGAGATCGAAATCCTTGTCAATCCCTTGTGTGCCCGCGATTAAATGCAGGTACGTCTCTAACTGATGCCCGATTTCCATAGCACTACTCAGATCCTTGGTGACAGGCCTCAGGTACCCAGACTTGCGTGAGTCGACCAGCAGCTGTTCTCCGACATGGTAATATCTGACTGGAGGGAGGAAGGGAATGATATCAACGGCGTTGGTCAAGCGAAGGGCGTGGAGCTTCTCATACGACGAGAACTTCGCCTTGAAGTTCTCATCCCCGACCTTGGGACTGGCGAAGGGGAACGCGGTCACCAGACAGGCTTTCTCGGGCTGGTCGGTGGGCATGTTGTAGCCGTTGGTCACAATGTCCAGCGCGCTGATCGTTGCCAAACCAGCGCCCAGGCTGTGGCCGGCCACTGTTATGCTGATCGTCTCACCTTTGCTGGCATAGAGATCCACTTGCTTCCGAACCTCCCTTAGAACCTGACCAAGTAGCCCATCCACACCAATTTCATCATATCTTTAGATTTATATAAAAATAAGTGAAGGCAATTTGGAGCTTATTGGGAGGCAAATTAGAAAGAGCAATCTCTAAATCGAGTGAAAGTTTCCTACCTGGTCTCTGACACTATGCTTTGTATACGGATTAAAAATATCCTTCGACTTGTACAATTTGTGCCAGCCAGAGTGAATCCTAATTTCAGAGTCTCCGTTGAAAATGTCGGGCGCCGTGACCAAATCATCTTGAATATCAAGCAAGGCCTCCATGGCTTCCATTGTTCCTCTCCAAGCGACCAAGATGTCCCTCCTCCCTAAGTTCTTTGTCCCCTCATCCGTGCTCACTGCGACGTACCCGATCCAAGACCTGTGTGGTAACTTAAGCGTGAGATTGGGCACGTACAAGTACCGGGTCACCTGGTACCTGAACGGGTTATTGGCCGTCTCGAGACCCAATTCAGAGAAGAGCTTGTCCATCGGGTACAGGGACAGGCCGTAGCCCTCCGACTCAGTCTGGCCGTTGAACGCATCGCCGATGGCTTGGACTCGTTCTCCGTAGTGTATGAGGTACATCCGGAGATCCTCGTCGAGAGGATCCAACATGTCCTTCCAGTTAGTCTCGCCGCTGAGCTCAGTCCATGGCCTCGAGCTGTGGCCTCCCATGGTATGTATGTATGTGTTTCTCTCTCTCTCACCGATAATATTCGTTCTCTAGATAGAAAAGCCTGTGGAGATGCAACCTTTCTTCCATGCAATTTATAGAGCTGTACCATGCACGATCATATTACCTGTCAAGGTTTTTTTTTTTTTTTTTTTTAATTTATAAATTGTCGTGATAAGTTACGTGATGGAGTTGCTCTAGTGCATTATCTAGCACGTGAAAAACTCCCCTGATTATATGTAAGAGAATAGTCAATTTTAAGGCGAGTCCCCCACCTTGGGCATGGCCCCCTATATTAAATAGCACTACGAACAAAATGGATGAGATGGACCGTGCATATCTTCAGTCCATTAGATAAATATTGAAGGGATAAGAATACTAAGAGTGTAAAAATTTTCGTACGGTGCTCACTTTGATACTAAAATTTTTTTTCCCTCACTTGAATGCCACAAATTTGAAAAATCGATTATTTGAGTGACACAAATTTAAAAAAATCGATTACTTGACTACCACTTCTGACGTGATGACTGGTCGTCCAATGTGACTGCCAGTTCACATCAGCTTTTCCGACGACCACATCAATTTTTCTTATGTCCACGTCAGAAGTAGCATTTAAGTGATTGATTTTTCATATTTGTGGCATTTAAGTGAATGAAAAAAATAAAAGTTTTAGCACCAAAGTAAATGCCGTACGAAAGTTCTGCCACTCCTAGTGTTCCAACCCCAATATTGGAGATTACATGTTTATTTTAAGTTCAGAATGATACTTGTGCTAAAAAAATGTGCCAATATTTTTTTTTCTACATGATGGGTAATGCAGCTATTAATGAATGGGATGAACCATATCAACTTTGTATTAGGTCACCTTAGTGTTAGTCATGCCACATAAGATGGCCGATATCCATATCAGCAAATTTTAGTCAAATTGATCGAATGAACTATATTAGCAAATCATCAAAATATTTAGAACTCCATTGATACAATTGAAAAGTTTAGGACTAAATTAGTATAAGTGCAATAAGTTTAAGACTTTTTGATAGTTTTCCTGACATAAAAAATATTGCAAACTTAAGTTAATAAATTGCTTCTCTGTCAATAGGAAAAATTTAGTGATTAAGAAGTCTTCAATACCTCTACACTGTTCAATAAAATTATCTAGATGCGTAAATTTGTATTTTCCTATTTTTACCAGTTAAATGTATTATCCTTGTATACATATTGATGAGTTTACCAACAAATGCCATTATTAGGGATTCGTTGTAGGTTTATTTCACACCAGCGTTGCTCAATGAATGAATAACTTAGGATAGGTGGTAGGAGCCTAGGTTATTCTTGACCGCTTGGAATGTTTTAGAGAGTTTTTGCTTGATTGGCTAGGAACAAGGCTTATTAGGAGTAGCCCTCCCTATTCTCGGAATAATGTCCAAAAAGTCTTAAATCTTTTACAATTGTACCAATAGCTCTAAACCTTTTATGGGTATTAATTTAGTCCTACACCTTTTGACTCGATGCCAATTTAGTCTTAGACATTTTATTGATACCAATTTAATCATAAATATTTTAACTTAGTACCAATTTAGTTCTAAAACTTTTAACTTAGTGCAAATTCGCTAGATTTTGCTAATGTGGACGTTGGTCGGCTGACATGGCATGATGCTAAGTCTAAAAATTTAGGACTAAATTGGTACTAATATAATATTTATGACTAAATTGGCACCAAGTCAAAACGTTTAGAACTTTTTTGACACTTTTTTCACATATTCCCTAACCCTTGCTATTGGGTGAATAATTAGATTTGTTGTCATAAATTCTGAGAGATTAAGGCTTATCTAATTGATGATCAATGGCCTTGCATCCTGTCAAAAATGATTTTTCACTCCCAAACCCTGAGTTTTGGCCATGATGAGCCAAAACTCAATGAATTTGGCAACGTAGCGAATCGAATTTGTGCCTTATATCTTGCATGGTTATATGTTCAATTTTTCAATCGCTGAAACTGGTCAAACGTGCAAAATGTGCGAGGTCCAAGGACCATTCACCTGTTATATTAACAGTTCGCTACAGTTCGCTGTCATGCCACTAGAAAACTCGTACAACAACTTGCAATCTCTTGTGAAGAAAGAGAGGGAGAGAAAAATTCGTAGCCCCTGGACCACATCAATTTTTGAATATTTGCTTATCTTAGTTGTCGGCCATTTTAGTCCTCGTACACGAGAAAATTGAAGGGAATTGTCATATAGTGAACAGTGAAATTATAAGAGTGCTGTCCTGGACCAATTGTTGATTACTTTTAGGATAATCACTATATTGACTTGAGCATGTCCTTAAAATACTCCAAGTGGAAGAAATAAACGGAAGATTTGCTTTGGAGTGAGAAATCCCGCAATATCACTCTCCGTATACACTCCCAATCAAAAAAAAAAGATTGATTAGGAATTATGAGGCATTTCGATAGAAAATGTAGACTCCATATGAAAACTTTAGTTTTGACTATCACCGAGTAGAAAATATATATTAGCTTTCTGCACTTGAAGTGAGAAGAGGTGGGCGAAATTCACTCCCAAACCCTGAGTTTTGGCCTTGATGAGCCAAAACTCAAATTGAATTTGGCAACATAGCGAATAGAACTTGTGTCATATATCTCGCACAGTTATCTGTTCAATTTTTCAATTGCTGACAGATGTCAAACGTGCCAAGTGTGCGAGGTCCAAGGACCGTCCACTTGTTACATGAACAGTTCGCTATAGTTCACTGTGATACTACTACAGAACTAGTACAACTGGCAATCTCTCGTGAAGAAAGAGGAGGCAGAGAAAAATTTGTAGCCTCTGGACCACATCGTTTTTGGAATAATTGCTTCTCTTAGTTGTTGGGCCATTCCAATCCTCGTGCACAAGAAAAATGAAGGGAATTGTCGTAGAGTGGACGTTTGCTTATCTTACTTGTTGGGCCATGCTAGTCCTCGTACACAAGAAAAATGAAGAGAATTGTCATATAGTGAATAGTGGAATTATAAGGAGCGGTGCCGTGGACCAATTGTTGATTACTTTAAGCATAACCATTACGAAACACAACATATAACAAAATCGATCATATGTTGATGAATGGAACTATAGGTAGTCTTTGGTAGTTGGAACTTCAAGAAGTGTATCTAAACGCAACAATTTGCATTTATTCATGAACTACTCAATAGTTTTTCGAACTAAGTGTAACAGGCAAAGTGCTAAGGGAAAAATGGTCATAAGGTCCTAAACTTATTGTATTTGTGTAAATTTAATCTTAAACATTTTGATTTGATATCAATTTAGTTCTTTCGACTAAGTTTGGCTTGATATTGCTGACGTAAATGCTAGCCAGCTTAAGTGGCACTTCTGGAGCTTACATGTACAATTTTTAATGATATTTTATTAATTTTTCGATTTTTTGTTATTTTTTTCTGATTTTTCTGCTTTCTTTTTTCTCTCATTTCTTCTTCCTTTTGTTAGTTATTAGCCATGGCCTCGCCTAATCACAATGAGGATGGCCCTCACCCAAGCTAGGGCAATTTTGCCGGGTGTCACCTTTGACCAAGAACGCTCAGCGAGGTTGCCCTAGCTTGGGCAAGGGCTGACATCGCTAAGATTTGGCAAGGGGAGCCCTCACTAAGGCTGCCCTTGCCTAAGCTAGATCATGGTGAGGCCGAGCCCCTTACCATGGCTAAGCGAGGCTAGCTCACCTGGCAACCGGCAAAAGGGAGAAGGAATGAGAGAAAGAAAAGAAAGAAAAGAAATCTAAAAATTATTGAAAATAGTAAAATTGTTCATGTCAGAATTGGTGGTGCCACATAAGTTAGCTAGCATTCACGTTAGCAATATTCGATTGAAATTAGTTGAAGGGACTGAATTAGCACCAAGTTAAAAGGTTTAGAACTAAATTGGCATTAGATCAAAAGGTTTCGAACTACATAAGTTTACGACTTTTCTAACATTTTTCCCAGGTACTAAGCACTTGCACAACAAGCTAGGTTCTAAGTGCAAGCTTGTGAAGCCCCCACATGGTGCATTCGTCTCCTAATTTACCTCTTCAAAGAGTATTTCAATGATACCAAACCTTTTAGTTTCCTAGTTTGTTCATATCTAATAGCTTTCTCCTTTTGTTTTAGCTCCGAATAGAATATATGTCATTATATAAGATACATCTAAATACATCACTTCTATCTCATGACACTCTTATTCTAAGAATAACCTTTTCTATGATAATTTCATAGATGTTCTTTAATTAGATCATTGCTAGTCAATAGAATCTAAGAGCATGCAATAGAAGTCTAGTACCTTTAAGTGAGAGAGAACCCAAGTTCGAGTCAATCAACATATCTAATTGGACCCACCTTCACTCAAAAAATTAAGTCAATGAGTTTTGAGCCAAATATGGTATATTAATTGCTCTACACCACACAAATTTTTCAATGTAAAACTTCTCTAACACATCTCTCACCTATATTTCAACAATCTCCCTCTCACGCGTAAGCTTAGTATTAGGTATGCTCCCTCTTAATTTGGATATCCTTATATATTATGTCAAGTTGAATTTGCATGTCATTATGATACACCTACAACTATACACAACAACCATCATCAACTGTAAACTTATGATTACATCACCCATGGTCTCTATCTCGCAACACCAAACCAATTGTCTGTAGTCCCTTCTTACCTAACCAACTGTGTCGTCAATTTCCACCCAAATAGAAGCATCAGTCATGAAATTCCTTTCTTGAGCCAAAACATTGGGGGTGGAACACTAACGAACCATTGGCTCTATTAAGAGCGTGCTGTAGAAGTCTTACTCCTTCACCTAGGGAGATCACCAATAAGGAGCCTAAGTTTGAGCTTTTTAATATATTTAGTTAGATCTACTTTCACTCAAAAGCTTAAGCCAATGTATTCAGGGTCAACTATAATATATTAATTGCTTTCCAACACACAATTTTTTGATACGAGAATTCTCTAACACAACTCATATGTGTACCTCTATTATTAGCACCACACCTCTCAAGTCAAAATTCTTCATATGGTAATGTGACATCATTACTATCACTTAACCGGAACATTGTAGTTTAATTAGGCAAGTTTACTCTCCTTGTTGATCTCCTGAACTTATTTGCTTCCTATAATTCAATGCTTCTACATAATTTCTTTCTTTCTTTGCTTTTTCCTATTCTCGAAATAAATACTTTTAGAGGATAGGAAACGTTCACATTTATGTAATGTAAGATCCTTGCATTAGAAATTTTATGCATCTCATTCCTTTTCACTAGCAAAAACGTGAGGGCCTCATTTATCTTTCATTTAGTGCCCTACGCAGTCCAATGTCCTTCGGAGATGTCTAAGACAATTAATTTAGAATACCTTGTGATGAGGACCACAATCCTCGTGCACGAGAAAAACGAAGGGAATTTCTTTTGGCAGGAGATAAAATTAAGGGAATTACCGTGTAGTGAGCGTTGGATTTATGAAGACACAGTCTTGGACCAACTGTTTATTACAAAAATTAAGGGAAGTATCTGTTTTCAATCAGAGTAATCTTTCATTTTTGGGTTGAAGTTTCATGAAGTGTATCTAGACGTAATAGTTTGCATGTATTCGTAACATCTGCACAACAGAATGTTTATGATCATATTTCAAAAGAAGTAGATCATAATTATTAACTACACATCAAGAATGCGAAGAGATCCACACACATAATGAGATTAATACAGTTATCATTAGGCTTAATAAGTACCTAAAACATTTTATTGTATGAGAACTTAAAAGAGTTATTTAAATTCTATTGTTCTCGATGTATAAAGGTGACCAAGATTTTATACATGCATACTCTTTAAAAAAAAAACACTAAAGGGATGAAATTGACTTTTGCCGTATCAGCTGACCCTAAGGCACCAAAACTGAACGTTGTCACATGGGTCGTCGGCTAAGGTGACCCAAGGCAACAAAATCATGGTCTTATCGTTTCTAAGTCTGCCTCCTAAACAAGAGCGCTAGCCGTCTGCTAAGGTCCTTTTCTTAAATTATTGAACAGAAAAAGACCTGCTTTTTGCCATCGCCATGGGCCAGAACCACTTATCTGTGTTCTCCTCTATCGTGGTGTTGGGTTTGGGCTCACGATGCTAGATCAGATATCATCAATATCGCCACCTTCTTGAAGGTAAACCATTAAGGAAAAGCTAATAGATTACTTGGTGGGCACAAATAGTTACTTATTAAGACTTTGTTTGTTTTGCGGAAAATATGGCATTTCTGAAAAATGTTTTCTAGAAAAATAGCAATATTTTTCAATATTTGGATGAAACTTGACAATGAGCTGGAAAATATTTTCCGTTGTTTGGTATGAAAATTTTCATTTGATTTTCTTGACGAAAATTACCAAGAATCCCTAATTTTTAATTTTTTAATTTTTAATTTTTCTTTCTTTTTCTTTTTCCTTCTTTCTCGGCCGGTGGCTGACCACGGCGACAGCTGGCAACCAGCCATAGGTGAGGGATGAGCTCACCCTAGGCAGGCTGGTTGGCAACCGTATGAAGATTAAAATCAAATAACGACCAATTCTGCAATTTTCCCAAATGAAAAAAACTTCCTTAGCACAGCCAAGCTTTGACTCAGTTGAGATAGGAAGCCAAGCAACGGCAGAAAGAACACCTCAGGTTGACTCGTCCGCATCCACCATCTTGCGACTATCTCTGGGCCTTCTCTTCTGTTCTTGAAACCTTCATTATCTCCTCGTCTTTGCTCCAACCTATACCAAACACCTCAGGTCTCTCTATTCGCTCTCTGAATTGATGGATTTGGTGTTTTCTACTTGTGTAATTTTATGTTAATTTGCCTCTCTGACGCCTTTTCTAGCAATTAGAGCGCTTCTTCGTTGGCTGCATCGGGAAGTTCAATCGTTGGAGATTGCATGGCTGGTCGCTGACCAACCTCTGGCGAGCTTGGGCCAGGTTCCAGCCTTGCCTGGCTCGCCGGATTTGGTGAGGTGGAGCCTCGCCCAAGATTGGCAAGCTTGATCCTCACTGGCCAAGGATGAGGCTTAAGCTTGCCTATTGTTGGTCGTTGGCTGTCACTATGGCTAGCAACCGATTGAAGACGAAGCAAAAACAAAAAAAACAAAATTCAAAATTCGATTTTTGAAATATTTTTATAAGAACAAATGTTTCATTAATCAAGGACCCTAACCCAAGCATCGAGAACCTGCACACAACCATCGTGGACCAGGGTCTAAGTGTCGAGGACCCAAGCATAGCCTTAACAGACCTAAGCTTGAGTGTCAAGGCATCAGACACGGCCAATAGGGGTTTAGGCTGGACCTCAATAGACCCAAGCATGGGAGCCAAGGGCCTAGGCCCAAGCACTGGGGTTCAAAGCCTGGCCTCAATGAACCTAGGCCCGACCACTGAACACTTGAGAACTAACGTTAGGATTTCCATGCCCAAACGTAGATTTTGAGGTCCGACCTCTAATACCTAGTCATATTTTAGAAAAATGCTTTTAGATTTTCAAAGAGACAATCATTTTCCTAAATTTGAGCTTTGATATGAAAACATTTTCCCTTGATTGGGAAAGCATTTTCATTGACTCATTTTCCTCAGCAAACCAAATGCTAGAAAATGAGTAAATGTTTTCCCAGAAAATATTTTCCGCGACACATATAGAGCCTAAAGAGATGGTATCGTCGCCTAGCACGAACTCTCCCTAGCCCAAATCAATCACAACTTTAGGTTTTTAGATAAATCATTTAGACATACAATTTCATGTATTTTGGAGCTGCCACTAAATTATTTATGGGTTGATTAGAAATCCAAGTAAAATGTGGGAGTAAATTTACTTATGAGAACTAAAGATTCGGGGATACAGAGACTTGATTATGTCATGTGTGCACCCAAGTTTTTCAATCATCCTAAATATATTAAAGCCATTGGTGGTTACTCTATTGAACTTGTTTTTATTCCAAAACCGATCTCCGGCTTTCCAAAACTTTCCCCCTCGTATCTGATTTGCCTGTACTTATCTCTACGGGCTCCAGCCCGGTGGATGAGCGGCGCAACAGACCCACGCCCCCGGTCGCCCCCTCATATCCTCGATCTAAGGCCGCCTGTGGCCCCGACAAGTAGGGGTGTCAAGAACCGAACTGAAATTTTGTGCGTTTTTGGTTCGGTTCAGTTTCGGTTCGGTTCTGTTCGGTTTGGTTAACCGAACCAAATCGGAATTCTTAATTAAAAGTGAACAATCTCTCTTCATCATAATCTCTTCTTCATTTAGGTCTTAAGTAAAGCAAAAAAATAGAAAAACCAAAAAACCGTCCCGAACCGAACCGAACCGAACCACATTTTCGGTTCGGTTCATATTTGATTCAGGATGGTTTCGGTTCGATTCGGTATTATCCCTTATCGGTTTGGTTCGGT
This sequence comes from Angophora floribunda, assembly GCA_014182895.1. Taxonomy (NCBI): domain Eukaryota; kingdom Viridiplantae; phylum Streptophyta; class Magnoliopsida; order Myrtales; family Myrtaceae; genus Angophora; species Angophora floribunda. Next base: position 31,514,492 of record CM024709.1, on the reverse strand, counting down.
TCGGTTTTTCAAAAAAATCGAACCGAACCGAACTGTTTACACCCCTACCGACAAGGGCAGCAAGCTCTATCTGAGGTTCATGGCCACCACAGATGACCTCCATCCAAGTTCGCCCATGGCTTCGGGGAGGCCGCTGGCCTTGGGATCTCTTTCCTTGGCACTATGCTGGTCGCTTTCCTTGGTATCATATCAGCCCCAAAACCCTTTGTCTTTATTTGTTGGATCAATCCTCAATAAAATCATCCTGCAAAAAGAATAATACACTAATAACGTGAATGGACTTACTATCAGATTTCCCTTGCAAGTAGGAAAAGTACCGAACCACATGCGTTTCTCGATAAGAAAAATACTGGGCGCACTGAAATGCTTTCTAGTTATTCGGTGAGCTAGGGACGTACGGCGAAATGGATCTGGAAATAGTGATTTGACTAATTCCATAGATGTCAACGTTTACTAAATAATATGACAGGTCTTTATTGAAGGCTTAATCGGGCTCATTGACTTAAATAACTACTTATCGTTTGCCAAATAATTCAGCAAACCCATTTAATTTGTTGCGGTCAGCTAATCAATCACAGGGACCGGAGGGAGGGAAAAGAAAATACACATGGAACATAAGGTTTTAATTAAACAGGACAAACAACAAAGTCCAACATTGATGAGGCACATAGTAGTATAATAAATAATGTTTTCATGTAACAGTTTTGACTTTTAGAATAATCAGCGGTGAATCCACTAAATTTCACATGTATCAAAGTTAGAGACTCTAAATTCAAATATTTTCAAACACTATTTGTTGAAAGCTTCGTCACCAAGAGTAGACCCTTCACCATCACAATTGTTAGGAATGCATGGCGGAAGTTTGCTACGACCTTACCCTCCGCAGGTACACCACCTAAGGGTTCGGCTAACTGATTATTAAACCTAAACCTATCCCAAGCTCTTCCAAGGCTATATCAATTCACAACTTAAGGTTCAAGTTCTTAACATGCAAATTATTTTCATTTAAGAGTCGCCATTAATTAATTTACTGTGAGTCGATTAAAAACTTAAGTAAAATATTGGGAGAAATGCTTTACTCCTAAGAACCAAAAATTTTTGGTAGGGTAGTTACACTAAATTTCTCTAAAACCCTTTCGATACCCATTCTTTTTGTGAAAAAATGTGTATTAGGCAGCTTAGATTCATTTTACTACTTCCTAACATGTGAGGTGACCATAGACCACCAATTTAACATCCAATAAAGAGGTAAATAAATTGCAAGACTCACCTCAAAGCAACAAAAAAGTCTGTAATGTTAGCTTAAAAATAATATCAACAGCTCTAGATATGATTTTTAAATAATACATAATCACTCAAACTTATGGGTTTTCCACTTATTTAAATGAAATCTAACCTACGTGTAATGCATGCAGAGCAAATGCAATGAGGCATAAAAATGAGTCTATACTAAATGACATGCGACATACAATAAAGGGAACCTAACATTCCAACTATATGTCATGCAACATTAATTAAATGGCTTAATCTAATGATGAGCAAACATTAATGCAACTATCCTAATATGTCACACATTTTAATTTAAATGACCCTCAACATGCAATTACTAAATAACATGCAATATGCAAAGCAATACTACATGACACGCGCATAATAATTTTGTGTTTTCTTTTTATTAAAACTTCAGAATAAAAAATATCCTATATTTAAACATGCAATCTATTTAGGAAAGGAAATCTAATTCATCCTAAAGCAATTTTTTCTTGGATTTTTATTTAAAAATTCAGAATAAGGAAATTGCCAAATTTAAACATTCAAAGTAGTCTAAAATAAGCAGTACTCTAGCAAGAATCAAATCCAATTACAATGTTTTTGGGATTTTCTTTCTAAGGAAAACAATCAAACAATTGATAAATATTTGGTTAAATAATGCAATCCACAAACCTATATTATCTATTTTTAAATTGAGAAACTAAATAAATTAATGATCATATCCAAATGGTTATGGATATTGGTGGAAGGTTATCCGTGAAATTTGGAAAACGGGTAAAAGTGTTTTTTTTTTTACTTCTTATTTGTGTTTCAAATTTATTTCTTTGCCATTGATCTCTTCTGGAGAATAGAAATTAACTGAGTATGTAAACAAATATCTACTTTTTTCTATTTTGACGATCAAAAGAACAAAAAAATAGAGAAATATAAATGTTATCAAAAAGGCTCTAAGATTTTCCAATGTGTCATCCCAATTCTTCCTAGTTGGAATTGTCTACCATCCTGTCTTGCTTAATTTCTCCCCCCATCTTTATAAAATGAAGATACTTATTCAATCAGTCTTATACCTGAAGGTGGCTAGCAATAGAAGCACCAAGCACGTGTGTAATATATTATAACAATAATCAATAAGAAATTAAGGGATAAGAGGAATTGCATACGAATATTATAGTGGTTCGGCTTAGATCAAGTCTACGTCCACTCTCCCACGCTAATAGCCTACTGGCTGGATTCCACTATATGATCAACAAGAGATTACAACTTTGAGTGCAAACACTCAACGAAAGATCACACTATCTCACTAAGTCACTCTTGTGTATTTCTCTCACGATCACATTTTTTAAATTCACATGAGACAAGTGTATATGGTCGAAGTACGCCCAAACTTTGGAATTATAGATTCTACGCTTCGTCTCTTACTTGCTATTCGGTCCCTCAATCTCCTTACATACTCCTCTACTTCCAAACTAGCCATTGGACAGTATCTAGAGGATCGTCTTCCAATCTACCCATTGGACAAAATGTATCAAGAAGATTTGGTAGCCATTGAGTGACAAAAGCAGAATCCCCATCTTGATTTTGGTCGCCCATACAATCAGAATCTAGGTTTCCAGAAGTAGAGCTTCTCCGTAAGAAAAGTTCTTGTCTTTGGGATCCAATTGCCAATCAATTAGATTGAGTCAATCAAATCTATTTTGGTGTAGAATCCAAACCAAATTACTAGCCATTACATATTATGGGTTTGTGTCTGGTACTGTAAGTTCATTCTGGGTCTGTCAGACCAAGGTTATGCGTCTGCTTGTGTTCTCCGTCTGGTACACGTAGACTCAAAAACTTCTTCTACTTTCCTTCTGCTACATGCAGACTCAGAAGCCTTTGATTTATTTTGTCATCTTCAAAACATCATAAGGTATTTCCCTAACAATACCAACTCGCCAAGATGTTCATTCTAATAACTTCAATTCCAAAGTCAACAAGAGGTTTGACGGGATCATCTTATCTTTGCACTGCCACCATTACCAAAAATTACTTGAGTAGAGTAGTTATTTTTGTTGTCATAACTTTAGTAGTTACCTAGCTAGGAGGTCTACTGCCTTCCCTGTGGCAGATTCTAAAAACTATCGAGCAAAGGCATAATTACATTACAATTTACATGATCTAGGTAACAAAACCAAAATATGTTGGGCATGTAAATAGCAGATTATCCTTTTGACTCATCAAACAAAGCAGGGGGTTGAGAAAACTAACAATTCACATGTACAAGGACACGTGAAATATTTTTTCTGTTCAGCTAAACACTGCTTACCTGTATCTTTCTTGGCTAGTGGCTTGCTACTTCTCCTTGTTCCTGTAGCCTTTTGCATTGTTCGTGAGCTCTCTGCTTTTCTATCTCCTCCCGGCTCATGTAAGGACAATTAACAGATGAATGCTTCTTCAATCAATAAAGGAATTCAAAAAAATTTAAATTCAAGCTAAAAGACCAAGAATGACTAATATATAAAGATTTGGAGAAAGTCAAATAACTGTCATGTTCCAATATAAATAAACAACCGTCCTGAAAGAGCACCAAAACTTTTGTTCAACCCTAATGCAATAGGGAAATAGCTGTCACGCCCTGACCCTCGAGCACGCGGCAACCCCAGTTCACTTGCGGTCATTTAATTTGCGACTCCCCAGGATCCGTCGCCGACCGTTATTTTTATCTTTTGATTAAACGCATGCGGAAGCGAAACACAATCGCCGGTCAATTACAAAAACAGGGATAGCAGGAAAACTCAATAAGAACACATCAAAAGTACTGCTTTATTAACTAACTGATTAACCCTAGGAAGTTTACAAGTACAAGCCCTTACCACGGGCATCTTCCTAACGAGCCAATGAGACCTACAGGCCAGGGTTAATCTACTGCCTTCAAAGACGGCCACGAGCCGTAACACGCGTCGATCCTCCATCCTACGGCCCTGAAAAATGTTAACCACGACGGGTTGAGATAAACTCAGCAAATCAAAGTCCTAAGCCCCAGTTAGGAACTTCGCTCGCCTTGGGAGCAATCTAACCATGCAACCTAATTCCGGCAAACAAGACATACCACACCTCAAGCAACATTATCAGACGACAGTTCAATAAGCAGTTGCAAACACAAGCGACCCTACCTGGCCTTGGCACACGCAACCTGCAGAAACTGTCATTTCAATCATCACGACATTAAGAGCATGCGAATAATCAGAGCATCTCACACAACTTTCTCATGTCTCACACCCACACATGCTCCGATTATTAACGCCCCCTCCTGGGCCAACGGCACAACCTTATGGTTGGCGGTTTCTGGCTAAACCAGCTTCGTCCTCTTTACCTCGAGGCACGACGACGTCAGGGGTCACCCCTTCCCTCTGACGGCATTCCCGTAGGAGCACAGGGACCCGCCCACTACCGCAGTCCCCAAGCAATCGATAGGAACATAGGACCCGCCCACTACCACAGTCCCGTCACATGTCTCCCGTCAGGCATCCGACCAAAGTCAGGCGACCAAACGGCCACGGCACAACCCCATGAGGATTGGCGGTCTTCTGGCAACGCCGGGTTCCCTCATTTAATGTGATCATGCAACACATCATCAAGCAATCTAATTATGTCTTTGCTCTGTCGTGAATGCAACATCGCTCATACGCTAATGCTCATGCGACATGCCAATAACCCACGCAATATGTCATACGATCTCACTCGACAATTTCCAAAATTCGATTTTCAATCAGCATTCAATCACGCCCATTCCCTAACTCTTGGGAACAACCAACAATTCAAGTCAATCTCTGTCAATCAATTCCGACCAATCAACCTCACGATACTTGCACACTTTTCCAAATAATCACGTATATTTAATGATAAATAAATATGTGTCCTCAAAACGACGCCAATCAACTATTTCCAACAATACTCAATTATCCAAAAATAAGTATAAAATATAATTATATTCAAAGATACTCATTTAAGAAACATATAATACTATAGTCGATTTTTCCGATAAAATAATTCAAGTCCCACAAAATACTTATAATTATTTTTCAATCCCATAATTAATTATCCAACCCAAATAATTCCATTTAGTAAAAATTTTCTTCAATAAACCAATGTCATTAAATAATATAGTATATAAATACTATTGACTTTGGAAAAATAGACCATAGTAATTTTCCCCCAAAATTACTCAATTAAAACCATTTCAATAAATAATCACAATTAATTATTTTCTCCAAAAATAATTAATTTTCAGCAATGAATAGTAATAAAAATATTACTATTAATAATTCGAAATTATAAATTAATTTAATTGATAATTTCGAAAATAATAAATTATTATTATTATTTATTCCAAAAATAATAATAATATTTATTAATACTAAACATGATTAACACTAAGCAAAGCTTAATCAAATAGTATTAAAACACTAATAATCATCATCCAAAACACTAATCGATAATTAAACTAATCAAACTACTCCTAAGCAAGATTAACCCCTAAATAAGGATTAGGAAATCGACTCACGGTTTAGCGATTCCGACGACACGAGCGCGACGGCGGGGGCGAGGGGAACGCCCGGGAACTTCTGGCGCGTCGGGACAAGGCGGCCCGGGACTGGGTCTTGGCCGAGGGTGGCTGTCCACGCGGCAAGAAGCTACGAAACGGAGGAACCGACGGCACGATGCTGGCTGGTGGGCGGCCCGGCAGCTCCGGACGGCGGCCAGCAAGGAAGAAGAAGAAGAAGAAGTTGCAGTGGGGGAGGGGCAAACGTGCAGGGGAAGCTGCGCACGAGAGAGAGAGAGAGAGAGAGAGAGAGAGAGAGAGAGAGAGAGAGAGAGAGAGAGAGAGAGAGAAGAGAGAGAGAGGACCGGTCAAAGGGGAAAAAGAAAGATAAGATGGGCAAGTGAGGGGGGTTGCTGTCGACAAGGGGGAAGGGAAGAGAGAGAAAAGGGAGAGGGGAGAGAAACGTGCGGAGGAAAAAGGGGGAAAAAGAAAAGAAAACAAGACAAATATCTAAACAAGCTTCTAGAAAGGGGTATTTTGGTCTTTTTACCCCTGAAGCACAAATTACAAATATTTGGCTCCAAAACTCGGCCCGTTGAATCCTTTTCCAATAATTCGGGCTTACCAAAATTCGGGATGTTACAACTCTTCCCCCCTAAAAAAAAATTTCGTCCTCGAAATTTGCAGGATTTTCTGCATCCTTAAACTGATGGGAGTATTAATGCCTCATTGCATCCTCTTATTCCCAAGTCGTTCATTCTGCCTCATAATGCTGTTAAACACTTTCAATGCTGCCAAAACTTCCAATCCTGCCCAAACTGTCTTGGGTTCCAAAAAGGTTAAGCACTTGTCCACTTTTGCAAAAAGAAAAAAAGTTGCAAAAAGTTGGTTTTCCTTTTCTTTTCTTTTTTTTCTTTGTTTTTTTTTTCTATGCGGCTACTGCCGCTTCCGGGCTTCGAACTCCCGTCCTTGGACCTGCGGCTTCATCCCGCGATACCACTCGGCTAGAAGCGCCGACGGTGCTCAAACTTGCTTTCTTTATCCATTTAAGGCCAAAATCTTTATTCGCTCCAAATTTCGAAAGGTTCGAAATATCTAGGGCTCAGCTTTCCTTTCTTAACCAATTGAGATGTCCCTATCATCGGCGACACCATAAGGAAAACATGATTCCCTACTTGAAATTCCAAAGGCCTTAGTCCTTTACTCGCATCAACTTTTTAGCGACTTTGCACTGTCCCTGATATCTTCACAACATCCATCAACTGCAAAACCATCTCTGAACCAGTGATCGTCTTTTCTCTGACCTTGTTCCAATAGACTGGAGTTCCACAAACATTCTCTTTTTGCCAGTTTGTAGTTCAGTTCATTTCTGCCCCTTTCGACATCCTAGAAGCCTGCCAGGAGTCGCTCCTTGCTCAGGCACTCCGGCCCCGGCGACCACTCCCCGCCCTCTTCGGATCAGTCGTCATGGGCATCTATGAACCGCACCACTACTAGCAAAAGTCCATTTTAAACATGTTTTATCTCATGGAGGTATTATCCGCTTTGGCCTGTCCCATACCAAGCCTCACGGTTTTGACCTCGTCTAAGCACTCCAAAGTACAAAACTTCCTCCAGCTCATCAACCCATGAGCTCATTTCCACGGGGTCACTTATCGATACTTGAATTCTGATTCACCGAATTTCCATCAAATCGTTGTCCGAATTCCACAAACCATCGATTGTTCTTTCAACATTCATTTCACGTCCAATTAATACTTAGTCCAAAATATCACCTCAATCACTTGAAGAAACCCTTACTAATACCTCGAGAAGAAAATCATCGATAATGCTATTCCACCATTTATCCACCTAATATCAAGGGATAATTAGTTCTTAATCCACCGAAAACAAAAATCCATTCCTCAAATCCCTATTTTAATTATCACCCGAAATAATCCACCTTGGGTAAATTCATATCTTAATTGAATCTAAGACCTCCGAGCAATAAATCATCCACTGTAAATCTTATCAAAGATTATCGCCATATAATAAATCATCTCTTATGATCCTATACCAATCACTCCTCAAATCATCATGATTAAACTTATCTGACTTCCATTAAATCCAATGACCTCAATTGTCGTGACACGTAAGCAACCAATCTTTCTTGTTGCCTTACCACGCAATCAAATCACTTATACGACACATCATTGTAGATCTCGTAAACTCCGATACTAGACTAAATCCTCAAAACCAGTGCGGTAATCAGCTTATACTTAAGCTCTTAAAAATTGTGCTCGCATATATTCGTCCATTCAAATTCTTATGTCCTTCGTTAACCTTCGTATCAGAGGCGTAGCTACCGTAGAGAACCTTTCTACGAATCGTCTATAATAATCTGTCTGACTTAGAAAACTTCGAACCTCTGCCACTGTCATAAGTCTTGGCCACATCATGATTGCCTTAATCTTAGCAGATCCATAGAATTTCTTTCATCCAAGATCACTCGACCCATAAAAGCTATGCGAGTAAATTCAAACTCGCACGTATTATACTTGGCGTACTGTTTATGCTCTTGAATTGTCAATAGCATCATTCTCAAGTGTTGTTCGTGTTCCTCTAAATTCCTCGAATATTTCCAATATATCGTTCACGAACATAATTCCGAATCAATCCAAATATGCCTTAATCAATCAATCCATCAAATCCATAAAAACAACTGGCGTATTAGTTAATCCAAACAACAGGACGGTAATCTCTTAGTGACCATATCACACCCAGTGTGTCATCTTCGGTATATTCCCCTTTTTAATCCTTAATTACTGATAACCCGTCCTTTGATCTATCTTGGAACATATCGAAGCTCCTTGAAGTGGTCAAACAAGTCATCCGTCCTTGGTAATTGATACTTGTTCATGACCGTCCTTTGGTTACACTGCCGATAATCAATGTATAGGTGCAATAATCCATTCTTAATTCCTCAGCTAACAAATAAACCACAATCGTCCAATCATCTTAGCAACCTTTATCCAATAAACGAGTTACTTCAAATGACATAATCGAAAGGATCAAGGGTCCTCCTTAATTTCCAATTTCAAACCATCCCTGACCTTCTGACTCGGTTTACCAGATTCCCAATCATTCTCTGTGCATATTTCGAGAACTCTCCAACCTTAACCTCCTATTGCACAACTGACAAATGATTCTGACAAAGTTGTAGGAATTCAGTCACCTTTGGCTCCCATGTGTACTCAGAAAAGCATTCTCCGCCGAACGCTTGGTCGGCAGTACTCCACTTGAGGACCGTACCTTTGGGCAAAACCCTTCCTTGGGTTACTTCCCACTACGTGCTAACATTACCTTGCAATTGGCACTCTGCCAGGGCTATCTTATCTTCCTCTGAACATTCCAACAATGCGAACACTTACTCCAATTCCTTGATCTAGTGGGTTGCAACCTCAGGGTTACTCGCCCTAGCAGACTTGGATGGCTCTAACTCCAAGAACGGTTCAACCAACTTAGCACACCGACTGATCGTCAATCCTCTTTCCAACCAATGAAACTTACAAGGCGAGATAGGAGCAACAACAACGGCAACAGCAACAACATCTTGAATCTGAGCTCACTGCCCTATCTCAATACCTTCCTCAAGGACTCTCGAATCAGGATCGTTCGTCTAATAGAATTATCACAGAAACCTTATTTCCAACTCCTCAAGGAATTAGAAACCATGAACGACCCGCTTGAAGCCAGATAATCAAATAAAAAAACACAAGCACGGGGTGTTTTCCTAACTAACTATCCCAAAACCCATCGCACCTTATCACTCCATGTATTGACCAGGCTCTGATACCAAAATCGACGGGGTTGTCACGCCCCGACCCTCGAGCACGCGGTAACCCCAGTTCACTTGCGGTCATTTAATTTGCGACTCCCCAGGATCCGTCGCTGACCGTTATTTTTATCTTTTGATTAAACGCATGCGGAAGCGAAACACAATCCCCAGTCAATTACAAAAACAGGGATAGCAGGAAAACTCAATAAGAACACATCAAAAGTACTGCTTTATTAACTAACTGATTAACCCTAGGAAGTTTACAAGTACAAGCCCTTACCACGGGCATCTTCCTAACGAGCCAATGAGACCTACAGGCCAGGGTTAATCTACTGCCTTCAAAGACGGCCACGAGCCGTAACACGCGTTGATCCTCCATCCTACGGCCCTGAAAAATGTTAACCACGACGGGTTGAGATAAACTCAGCAAGTCAAAGTCCTAAGCCCCAGTTAGGAACTTCGCTCGCCTTGGGAGCAATCTAACCATGCAACCTAATTCCGGCAAACAAGACATACCACACCTCAAGCAACATTATCAGACGACAGTTCAATAAGCGATTTGCAAACACAAGCGACCCTACTCGGCCTTGGCACACGCAACTGCAGAACTGTCATTTCAATCATCACGACATTAAGAGCATGCGAATAATCAGAGCATCTCACACAACTTTCTCATGTCTCACACCCACACATGCTCCGATTATTAACGCCCCCTCCTGGGCCAACGGCACAACCTTATGGTTGGCGGTTTCTAGCTAAACCAGCTTCGTCCTCTTTACCTCGAGGCACGGCGACGTCAGGGGTCATCCCTTCCCTCTGACGGCATTCCCGAAGGAGCACAGGACCCGCCCACTACCGCAGTCCCGCAACTGACAGGAACACAGGACCCACCCACTACCGCAGTCCCGTCACATGTCCCCCGTCAAGCATCCGACCAAAGTCAGGCGACCAAATGGCCACGGCACAACCCCATAAGGATTGGCGGTCTTCCGGCAACGCCGGGTTCCCTCATTTAATGTGATCATGCAACACATCATCAAGCAATCCAATTATGTCTTTGCTCTGTCGTGAATGCAACATCGCCCATACGCTCATGCTCATGCGACATGCCAATAACCCACGCAATATGTCATACGATCTCACTCGACAATTTCCAAAATTCGATTTTCAATCAGCATTCAATCACGCCCATTCCCTAACTCTTGGGAACAACCAACAATTCAAGTCAATCTCTGTCAATCAATTCCGACCAATCAACCTCACGATACTTGCACACTTTTCCAAATAATCACGTATATTTAATGATAAATAAATACGTGTCCTCAAAACGACGCCAATCAACTATTTCCAACAATACTCAATTATCCAAAAATAAGTATAAAATATAATTATATTCAAAGATACTCATTTAAGAAACATATAATACTATAGTTGATTTTTTCGATAAAATAATTCAAGTCCCACAAAATACTTATAATTATTTTTCAATCCCATAATTAATTATCCAACCCAAATAATTCCATTTAGTAAAACTTTTCTTCAATAAACCAATGTCATTAAATAATATAGTATATAAATACTATTGACTTTGGAAAAATAGACCATAGTAATTTTCCCCCAAAATTACTCAATTAAAACCATTTCAATAAATAATCACAATTAATTATTTTCTCCAAAAATAATTAATTTTCAGCAATGAATAGTAATAACAATATTACTATTAATAATTCGAAATTATAAATTAATTTAATTGATAATTTCGAAAATAATAAATTATTATTATTATTTATTCCAAAAATAATAATAATATTTATTAATACTAAACATGATTAACACTAAGCAAAGCTTAATCAAATAGTATTAAAACACTAATAATCATCATCCAAAACACTAATCGATAATTAAACTAATCAAACTACTCCTAAGCAAGATTAACCCCTAAATAAGGATTAGGAAATCGACTCACCGTTTAGCGATTCCGACGACACGAGCGCGACGACGGCGGCGAGGGGAACGCCCGGGAACTTCCGGCGCGTCGGGACAAGGCGGCTCGGGACCGGGTCTTGGCCGAGGGTGGCTGTCCACACGGCAAGAAGCTACGAAACGGAGGAACCGACGGCACGGGGCTGGCTGGTGGGCGGCCCGGCAGCTCCGGACGACGGCCAGCAAGGAAGAAGAAGAAGAAGAAGTTGCAGTGGGGGAGGGGCAAACGTGCAGGGGAAGCTACGCACGAGAGAGAGAGAGAGAGAGAGAGAGAGAGAGAGAGAGAGAGAGGACCGGTCAAAGGGGAAAAAGAAAGATAAGATGGGCAAGTGGGGGGGGTTGCTGTCGACAAGGGGGAAGGGAAGAGAGAGAAAAGGGAGAGGGGAGAGAAACGTGCGGAGGAAAAAGGGGGAAAAAGAAAAGAAAACAAGACAAATATCTAAACAAGCTTCTAGAAAGGGGTATTTTGGTCTTTTTACCCCTGAAGCACAAATTCCAAATATTTGGCTCCAAAACTCGGCCCGTTGAATCCTTTTCCAATAATTCGGGCTTACCGAAATTTGGGATGTTACAATAGCAATCTCATAGAATGGCAAATAAGCATCTACATAAAGTTTTGTTGATAGAAGAACCTCTAAGAGTGCTAAAACTTTTATACGGCTCTCACTTTAATGCCAAAACTTTTTTTCCGCTCATTTAAGTGTCACAAGTTTGAAAAAATATTCACTTAAGTGTCACTTTTGATTTTCTTGGGGGAAAAGCTGATGTGGCTGCTAGTAAACAATATTTTAATATTTTTTTAATATTTTATTGATTTTTATTAACTTTTTTGAATTTTTTGAATTTTTTCTTTTTTTGTTTTTTTATAGGGCTGATGAGGGTCAATGCTATCCCTCGCCGACCACGGAACCCTCACCCAGATTGGGCGGGGGCCACCTCGTCGTCTGCCACGAAGGCCCCGGGCGAGGCCGTCACGACCTTGCCAAAGGCTTGTGCAACCGGATTTGAGCGAGGATCGCCTCGCCCTCGCCGTAGCCATCAAGGGTGAGGCCGTCAGGTCCTCGCCAACTGCTGGCAAGGTCGCAATGACCCTCACCTCACCATCACCGCCCAGAGTTGGCAAGAGCTGTCGCGACCTCGCCAGTGATCGGCGATGACTCAATAGCCTCACCCGTAATGGCTACGGCTTCGGGCAAGGTGGCCCTCCCCCAGATCTGGCCACGAAGGCCCTAGGCAGGGCCTTCGCGGCCGATGGCGAGGGTCAGCGGTGGCCCTCGTCGGTCATAGAAATTCAAAAAAATCAAAAAATATTAATAAAAATATTAAAATTTTGTCCACTGGCGGTCACATCAGCTTTTCTGGCGGGCAAATTCAAAGCGGTACTCAAATGAACATTTTTTCAAGCTTATGGTACTTAAGTGAGCAAAAAAAAAAAGTTTTTACATCAAAGTGAGCGCCATATGAAAATTTTGGCACTCTTAGTGTACCCCAATTTTGTCGTTTTGCTCACCTGAAAGACAATCCAGTGGGCTTTTAAGTAGCAGATCTCCAATGTTTTGGCAACATTTGAATGTATTAAGAGAAACACACACGCACATCAGCATTTTTAGCTTTCAAGTTCTTTGCCTTCACCAAATTTGGATTTTCAATTTGAGTAATACTTTCAGTTCCTTTCCGATTCTGCAATGTTTGGCGCAGATACACCACAAAGTTTAACAAAATCAAGTCTCCTTAAATAATTGAAGGCTAACAAATTACATTTTCAGCTGCAATAGGTAGGCGGGCAGAACCTAGTCTCTTCACCAGATTCTTCTCCTGATTCTTCTTCCGATTCTTCTTCTATCCGCGCAGCTTCTTCCTGAGAACAACTACATCTTCGTTCTACGAATTTCCTTACATATCCTACACAGCTTTTGATTAGACAATCTTTCTTAGATGGATGTCTTGTTTTCTAAAAGCTGTCTTTTCAATATCAGAATCTAGTTGTGTAGAGATGCACGTGCAAATCAAATCTTAGGCAAATCTCATGCAATCTTATTATAAAAGTCTGTTTACATAGTATTTATTTTTTTTAGACATGGTTTATGGTGGATTCGTGTGTATATCTGCTTGTGAAAAGGAAGTTGTTCATGATCTATTCTTAATTATATCTGATCTTCTTTTGAGGCAATAATATCTGTCTGATAACCTGCTGTGTTTAACATAGATACTGTGCGATCACGAATGCGTATTATCAAGGTGAGGCAGGCGCTTTACTAGTCTATGATATCACTCTGCACGTCACATTTGAAAATGTGGAGAGGTGGCTACAGGAACTCCGAGACCACACTGATGCCAACATCGTGATCATGCTCGTTGGTAACAAGGCATACCTGCGCCATCTCCATCCCTCAACAATGCTAAAGCATTTGCCGAGCAAGAGCACACCTTCATGGAGACATCCACGTTGGAGGCGCTCCATGCTGAGAACGCCTTCACAAAAGTGTTGACTCAGTTCTATCGTGCGGTCAGCAAGAAGGCTCTCGACATCAGCGACGACACTGCAGCCCTGCCAAAGGGACAATGGATCAACGTCAGGAACAGGGACGACGTCTCAGCATTCAACAAGGTCGGTTGTTGCTTGTCACGAGAAATCATGGGTCAGGTGTGAAAGTGCTTTGCTTTTCATTGCATTGTGTTTCCAATAGAGGGAGTGACGCTGAAGATGGACTTCATCAATCATCATCTATACAAAAACTTAGACCCTCTTATAGCATATTAATGTTAGCCGAATTTATGGAATTGAAAAACAAATGAAATTGGCAGGTATTTTTTCCTTATTGTTTGCTTCCTGTTCTTTCTTTTCTCCCTTTTGAACTTACTCTGCTGGGTTTCTACGCCTGTTTCTGAATAGCATTACTATTATTCATAGTCCAATCGTGGTTCATCATCTGCAATTTACTAAAAGCATCATCATGACCAGTAATTATTCTAAAAGTGCATTTATACAAGACTTTGTTACGTGTAGCCTGTATTAACACTGGTTCTGTTACCTAAGACAGCAAATCCTGAAGATTGTCAGAAAATTGTTTGTGAAGCCTAGAGTTTCGGCTATTGCTGCGAAAAAATTTTGTTTGAAATAGTAGAACATGTCTTAAGAGATATTAGCTAGTTGGAGTAAAACAAAATTCTCTAATGCAAGATGACCAGTAATAGCCCCGAGTTCTGAGTTAAGCAACTGATAAATAGCAATGGAGCCATATATGATAGGGACAAAGAAGATTACCTTAAACCTTGGATAGAGAAACAGTGCCACCAAGAGGAAATGTATTGGGGTGCGAGGGTTCAAATTACTTTGTTGCCTAGGGGAAATAAAAAAACCCGAAACTCTTCCATGCCACTACCCTAAAGGCACTGATTTAACAATCAAGGAAGAAGAATCTAGAGATATCGAAGGATCTGAAAATATCAATCAAAGTCCAATCAACATTACATGATGATCCTTAGAGATGTCAGAATCAATCAGAGATGCCAGAATCAATCTGCTGATCCTTGGAGGTGCTAGAATTAAGGAATTGATAACTTTTGTAATATTGTAATCTGTTTATTTATTATTTTCCATTGTTATTTTGTTTCCATACAAAATGTACAATTTGTAATATCTATATATATAATGGAAGTCATCTCAACAATTGCACGTTGAGATCAATAATCAAACACTTTTGTTCTTTCATGGTATCAAAGTTGATTTCTTTGAAAGAAATTGATCCTTAACCATGGCTTCCACCAATCCTAAATATCCATACCCTTCATCTCTAAACATTAGCAATTTTGTGTCACTGAAACTGACACAAACAAATTATTCTTGTTGGAGAGCCTAGATGCTTGCACTAATTGAAAGTCAAGATTTGGTAGGTTTCATTGATGGTGAATACCAGATGCCAAGTCCATCAATAGTCACCCCCTCTGAGGCCGGAAAAGAAGTTAGTGCCTCAAAGGAAGTGGCAAATCTAGAGTTTTTACAATGGAGAAGGTCAGACCGCCTTTTGCGGGGATGGATCATTGCAATGCTTTCAGAAGAAGTTCTTGCTCAAGTGGTAGACTTGAAGACATTTGCTGAGGTGTGGTTAAGTTTACAAAATATTTTTGCCAAGGTATCTAAGGAACGTGAAGTTTCAATTTTTCTGCAAATCCAAAAATGTTATTGAGATAATTTCTCTTCTCTTCACAAATATCTTGGTGCTTTTCAAAAATATTTTAATGAGTTATCTGCTATTGGATGTCCCCTAAAGGACAAGAAGAAGGGCCTCTTTGTTTCGAATGGCTTAGGTGATCAATATGATTCATTCACAACCTCCATGTTGAAGCCTCTAATGCTGGTGTTCTCCAACTTGGTTTCTCAACTGCAAAGCTTTGAGAGTCGCCTCACAAATAAAAGTTCCCATGTAATTCAACACGAGACGGCTTTCTTTGGTCAAAGAAGTAATATTAAGAGCAGCAAAAAGGGAAAACAATTCCAACATTACAACAACAATTATTTTTCTTCACATGGAAGAGGGTTTTCTCACAATGGTCCCAAAATGAAAAATTCTTGGGTTGATTTTATACATTTGCAGGGTCACAAGCCACAATTCAATCAAAGCAAGACCGAAAAACTTGTGAAAGGAACAGACAAAGTCATTTCCTGTCAAATATGTAACAAGCAAAGACATACTGCTTTAGATTGTTTTAATCAGTTTAATCCATCTTTCCTCCCATCTGATGTGCCAAAGGCATTTGTTGCACTTACTGTTGGAGATACTCAAGATTCAAAATGGTTCACTGATACTGGAGCTTCAAATCACATGACCGGAAGTGAAGGTAATCTTTTCAACTTACGACCATATATTGGGAAAGATAGTGTAATGGTTGGTAATGGTGATTCGCTTAAAACTTCCCATATTGGTGATGCTCATATCAATTTGGGTCAAAAGAACATTGACTTAAAAAATGTTCTACTTGTTCCTTAGATGAAAAAGAATTTATTATCAGTGAGTCAATTTACAACTGACTATCCTCTGAATTTTGAGTATTCTGCCGCTGGTTTTGTGATAAAGGACAGGAAAACGGGAAATGTTCTGATAGTTGGAAACCATGAAAGTAATCTATATACCTTGAAGGCACCAAAAGAAGTACTATTTTCAAATCAATTCAGGAAAGCTAATGAAAGTACTTGGCATCAAAGATTAGGACATCCACAATCGACGACAATTCGTCATCTGCAAAATAAAGGCGATATTATTATTACTGCTTGGAACAAACCTACTACAATATGTAGTAGTTGTCAAATGGGTCGAACATCTAAACTTCCTTTTTTGCCTTCCAAATCTAATACTACTAAGCCTTTTGAAAATATACATTGTGATTTGTGGGAAAAAGCTCCGATAATCTCATTTCAAAGGTTTCAGTATTATGTTTGTTTTGTGGATGATTATACGCGATATACTTAGTTATTTCCATTACAGCAAAAATATGACTTTTTTGCATGTTTTCTCAATTTTGAGAAATATTTAAAAAGACAATTTGGAGGGTATATTAAAATCTTTCAATTTGATGGAGGAGGAGAGTTCAATCGAGCGAATTTCATAATTCATTTGCAAAAGAATGGCGTTATTAATCAAGTACCTTGCCTGAATACTTCGGAGTAGAATGGAGTTGCTGAGCAAAAACATAGGCACATATGTGAAATTGGCTTGACTATGCTTCATCAAAGTGGAATTCCGAAAAAATTATGGGTCGAAGCCTTTCAAACATCAGTTTTTCTCTTGAATCAGCTTCCTACAAGGGTGTTGGGCATGAAATCACCATATGAACTCTTATTTGGCAGAAAACCAGATTATAATTCTTTGCGAATTTTTTGTTGTAGATGCTTCCCTTATCTTAGGGATTACACCAAAAATAAGTTCGATGCTCAATCGTTGCCATGTGTTTTTCTTGGTTATAGTGATCATCATAAGGGATATCGATGTCTTTATCCTCCAATTGGTCGAATCTATATTTCACGACATGTTGTTTTTGATGAGACTGTATTTCCCTATCTTGCACATAAGCTGGCCAAATCAAGACATAGCAGCGTTAGAATCGGAATTTTCACATTTATATTTGCAACAAGGTGCATTTTTTGATCAACCGCAAGATTACTTATTAAATTCTGCTACTCATGATACTTCTCATGAAGATAATGTTGATGGAGGTGAATCACATGTTCATGAAAATCATGTTGAAATTGGTGACTCATCAAGTGTTCCAATTAATTCTCCATGCAATTTAGCAAATGAAAATTCCTCTATGGATGCCCTTATTGATTCTTCAATAGTACGTTCACCCACTCCAAATCATTCAATGATTACACGAGCACGTGCTGGTATCGTGAAGCCTAATCCAAAATATGCCAATCTACATATGATGGATTCTATACCGAAGAAGCCACATAATGTATGTTTTGCTTTGAAACATCCAGGGTGGTCGGTGGCAATGAAAGATGTCACGCCCCGACTCTCGAGCACGCGACGATCCTCATTTTCTCTTCCGGTCATTTGAATGCGACGTCCCAGGACGCGTCGCCGACCATTCTTTTTATCTTTCAATTAAGCACATGCGGAAGTGATAATCAATCCCCGTACAATTTAACGAATTGGGATAGTTAGGAAAGTCAATCAGAAACACAATCAATGATGCCAGTTTATTAATCTTCTAATTAACCTTAGGAAGTCTATACAAACAGGCCCTTACCACGGGCTACTTCCTACAGAGCCAACAAAACAAATAGGCCAGGGTTAATCTACTTCTTCCAAGACGCACCACCGTCGAATCGCTCCAACGAACCTGAAAATGGTTACTCAATAACCAGTGAGATATAAATCTCAGCGAGTTCTTGCCCTAATCCCCGGCTAGGACACCAACTCGCCTCGGGGTACCTATGGCGCAGTCTAATACCTCAAGCAGGTCAATAGCAGAATAACCATACATCTTAGGCAATGACTTAATACAATCAATAATATCATGAGCACATCGACAAGCAATCGACTTGCAAGCGATCTTACCCGGTCATGCCATACCCTGCACGGTAAATACACATGCAATTCACTAGTAATGCATCTTGCACTCTCAGCATTACATTAATCAATCACACTCGAGTCGTATCGCAGGCGATTTCACCTGGCCATTGCCACACCCTGCACGGTATTAACTCAGGCATATCATAAACAATGTAATGAGCGCAAGCATGATCAGAACACAAGTCAACTTGTCGCTCATGCACCCTGGCACTCATGCATGTTCCAATTATACGCCTCCCCGCGTAAACGCGCATCAAGGCACAATCACTCTACCTCCCCGTGTAAACACACCTTAGGGCTCTACCTTTTCCCCGCGTCAACACGCATCAGGGCACAATCTCATCTGCCTCCCCATGCAAACAAATACACCTCAGGGCTCTACTTTTTCCCTGTGTAAACACACGTCAGGGCACAATCTCCTCTGCCTCCCCGTGCAAACAAATACACCTCAGGGCTCTGCCTTTTCCCCGTGTAAACACACCTCAGGGCACAATCACTCTACCTCCCCGTGTAAACACACCTCAGGGCTCTACCTTTTCCCCGTGTAAACACACATCAGGGCACAATCTCCTCTGTCTCCCCGTGTAAACACACCTTAGGGCTCAAGTGAACTCACAAGCACACGTCATAATCCGCACACGACATGCATGAGGTTCACATACGAAGCAGTAAGTACTCCACATATTATCTATGAATCGCCACATTGCGATAATCCAATAATCAACCAATTTCATAAGGGAATACCACATAATTCCCAGAATACACGTGCTTCAATCAATAAAGCATAAATAAGCAATCAGCAAATCAATTAATTATTGCCTCAGACAATATTCATCTCACAATGATGTGACGACCGGTAACTCTCATAAATCACTAATTACCACAATTACTTATTGTAAAGTAATTAATCCAAACAGCAATCCAACATGCTTTCATCATAATGACACGTCAAATAATTCCCACAATTTAATTATAAATAAACCGCATTATTCATAATTAAATTGTTTTCGATTATTATTAAAATAAATAATAATAATTCCGAATTTCAATAAATACTAATAATTCCAAATTTCCACAAATAATATTAATTTCGGAATTTAATAAATAATAACTATTTTCGGAATTAAATAAATAATATTAAAAAGAGATTATTTCTTTTTAATCAAATAACACTAATACGGATTATCCACTAATCCTTAATTACCCAACTAATCACCGATAAATATCCTTAAACACGTTTAACCACATAAACAACAATTTATCGCGATTAACTCTAATCCACCTCCTAACTACGATTAACGATAATCTAATCTCCCCCTACACAAGTTTAACGGACTAATCGAGGGTTTAGAACTTAAACTCACCCGGCGATGAGACCGACGACACCGGCGCGACGGCGACGACAAGGCGGACGAGTGGTGCCTCCGGTTCACCGAAACTAAGTGTTTCGGAACCGGGTCTCAGCCGAAACGTCTCGGACCAAGCTGACCCTCGGGGAAGGAAGACTCTGTGGTGGCTCCAGGCGGTGGAGGAGGCTCGGGAACGATCCTCCGGCGGGCCTACGGCGGTGACCGGCGGCGGCGGGCAGCGGCGAGGCTGCTGGCCGCGTGTCCAAGTCACGGCCAGAGGGGCCAAGAGGGAGAGAGAGAGCATGGCGACGGCGGCGGCTGTTGGGACAACTCCCGGACGGCTCCCAGCGGCGGTCTCGGGCGGCCGAACGGCGGCGGAGGTCGACCGGACGGCTAGGGCAGAAGCAAACCGAGAGGGGAAGAAAGGAGGTGGTGCAGCTGGTTCGTGGGTGGCGGAGGCTGGTTGGTCGGTCGGCTAGCCTCCGGCGGCAACTAGGGCGGAGAGACGACGACGACCAGGCGACGGCGAGGCAGCAACGAGCTGCTCCGACGTCCAGGCGGGCGGCTCCAGCGAAGACAGAGACAGAACCGAGAGGAGCAGAGCAGCGGCCGAGCGGGGCGGCGTTCAGCGGTGCAGGGCGGAGGGACGACGGCGAGGCGGCGGAGGTCGAGCCAGGGGCGGCAGCGGGCCGGATCTAGTTCGGCCAAGGCAGATCCGAAGTGGAGCGGCTTGCACGGGCGGGACCGTTGGGCAGTGAGACCGGCGGACCGGCGGCGAGCTGGCAGGACGGCGATGCTGCGGCGGCGACGAGGTGGTTGCTGGTCTCGCCGGCGAGGGGAGCAAGGCAGCAGCAGCTCCGGCGAGGGAGAAGGCCGGCGGAGAAGAAGAAGAAAGAGAAGTTGCAGGGGGAGGGGCAAACGTACAGGGGAAGCTGCCCGAAGAGAGAGAGAGAGAGAGAGAGAAAGACCGGTCAAAGGGAAAAAGAAAGATAAGATGGGCAAGTGGGGGGGGGGCTGCGACAG
Source organism: Angophora floribunda (assembly GCA_014182895.1). Classification (NCBI taxonomy): domain Eukaryota; kingdom Viridiplantae; phylum Streptophyta; class Magnoliopsida; order Myrtales; family Myrtaceae; genus Angophora; species Angophora floribunda. Next base: position 31,493,450 of record CM024709.1, on the reverse strand, counting down.
GGAAACGTGAAGGGGAAGAGAGAGAAAAGGGAGAGGGGAGAGAAACGTGCGACAGAGGGGGCAGGAGGAGAGAGAAAGAGAGAGAGAGAAACCCTAAAATTCAAAAAGCAAACAAGCTTCTAGAAGGGAGGGGCAATCCGATCTTTTTACCCCTAAAGCGCGGTTCCCAAAAATCTGGTCCTAATCTCGACCCATTAATCCAACTCGAGCAATTTCCGGGCTTACCAAAAAATTTGGGAATTAATGAGGCATTGTCCAATATTTTTGTCCCAACGTCCTTGAAAGTTCGGTACCCGAAATCGAACTGAATTTCGTGATTAATCTCAACCAATCGCGACTTTGGTACGACTTGACTTTCGGGCAGCGTTTAGAGTGTTCATCGCGTTTGACCCGTAGTTGATAGTTTTCAATCCACGATCGTGTATATTCAGATCATGACGAACCTCGGTTGTCATGTAATCATGAGGGATCAATTGCTCACTCTAACTACAGGGCCAACAGGAAATTGGTTTAACATCGTTCGTCGTTAATATCGAAGTCGTGCGGAATCACCCGTGATCCGACCTCGTACTCCACCGAATCGATATTTCCGTTCGCTAATTGACCTGCAACAGCGTGATATCATCCCTGCTTGATCCTTATGGTCGAGTGGCTAGTCCCTATTGAATTCACTAATCGTACACGCGTCCATCTTTAATCGCCTTTCCGAACAGTCAGTTAACTCGTGAGGGGCCAACTCAGAGTAAACGTAACCAATAGCGCATTAATGAAATAATCATTTCACACGTGCCAAAATGGGTCGAAATCCAGGACGTCACAAAAGAGGAACTCGAGGCATTGCATCAGAATAAAACTTGGACTCTTGTCCCACGTCCTTCAAATACTAATATTGTGGGATGTAAATGGGTTTTTAAGTCTAAGTTAAAGGCTGATGGTACATTAGAAAGATTAAAAGCAAGGTTGGTCGCCAAGGGATATACTCAAGTAGCAGGAGTAGATTTTTTGGAGACTTTCTCGCCAGTTATTCGACCAGGAAGTATAAGAACAGTCCTCACCATAGCTACTATTAAAAGTTGGCCTATCAAATAATTAGACGCGAAAAATGCCTTCTTACATGGTTTTCTATCACAGCCTGTTTATATGGAGCAACCGCCAGGTTTTGAGGACAAAAATCATCCATCTTATGTTTGCAAATTGGAGAGAGCTTTGTATGGCCTTAAGCAAACACCAAGAGCATGGTTTGATCACTTTAGCTCATTTCTTTTGGCATCTGGTTTCTTTTGCAGCATTGCGGATCCTTCTTTGTTTATTAGAAAATCATATGGTGGTATTTTAGCTCTACTTTTATATGTAGATGACATGATTGTTACAGGTGATGATCCAAAATTGCTTAATGAGTTCATCTCTACATTAAGCAATGAATTCACAATGAAGGATATGGGTCCGTTACATTATTTTCTCGGAGTGGAGGTTAGGATGTTCTTTGAGGGTCTTTATTTGTGCCGACAACAATATGCTTTGTCAATCCTTAAACATGCACAAATGGAGGGCTACAAGCCAATTTCCACACCTATGACTGCTAGTTCTTATTCTAATATGGATGCAAGAATATTTTCGGATCCTACATTATATCGAAGTATCGTCGGAGCTCTTCAATATCTCACTATTACAAGGCCGGATATTTCATATGCAATCAATTTTGTTTGTCAATTCATGCATCAACCTACCGTGAGTCATTTTCAAATTGTAAAGTGCATTTTACGTTATGTCAAAGGCATAATCAATCGAGGTATGAAAATCTTGTCCAAGTCAACATTGGACTTGTATGCCTTTTGTGATGCAGATTGGGCAAGTCGCTTGACTCGACAAAACTACTGGATTTTGTACTTTCTTAGGAAGCAATTGTATATCATGGAGTGCTAAGAAGCAACGAACAGTTGCTCGATCTAGTACTGAGGCAGAGTATCGTGCAATGGCATCAACGGCTCCAAAGATTACATGGATATCATTCTTTTTGCAAGATTTGGGTATTCATCTCTCTAGTCCACCAATATTATTTTGTGATAATATCAGTACACTTTATATGTCAGTTAATCCAGTGTTCCATGCAAGAACTAAACATATTGAATTAGATTATCATTATGTGCGAGAAAAAGTGGCTCTTGGAACACTTGTGACTAAGTATGGTCCGTCTATGCATCAAATTGCGGATCTATTTACAAAACCACTGTCTAGAAAAGCATTTGGAAACTTATGTCACAAGTTGGGAATTTGGGATTCTCCAACTCCCAATTTGAGGGGGAGTAAAGGTGCTGATTTAGCAATCAAGGAAGAAGGATCTGAAAATATCAATCAAAATCCAATCAACATTACAAGATGATCCTTAGAGATGTCAGAATCAATCGGAGATGCCAGAATCAATTTGCTGATCCTTGGAGATGCCAAAATTAAGGAATTGATAACTTTTGTAATATTGTAATCTCTTTATTTATTGTTTTCCATTGTTATTTTGTTTCCATACAAAATGTACCATTTGTAATATCTATATATATAATGGAAGGCATCTCAACAATTGCACGTTGAGATCAATAATCAAACACTTTTGTTCTTTCATACCCTTCAAAGAGGACAGTGAAACAGATCCTCCAACCTAGCCCACGCGCTGGTCTTCTTGTCCCCCTTCACGCCGCTCCCGCTTTTGCAAAACAACAAAGGTACAAGCTCAGAGGATCGCGCGGCAGAGGATCACAAGAGGACAGATGGCGGCGTGATCCGCGGGTCGGGATCAGGCCGGCCGACCGGCAAGCTGGCGGTGGCAGAAGGCATGCGCGAAGTCCGCTGTTTCCGGTGACTTTCGTTTTTCTAGTTCGAACCCTCCTTAGCCCGAGGATCTTGGTTAGGAAACATCGCGGGGCGGTCGGCCACCACTCGATTCATCTCGAGCTCGCCTTCGGTCACCGTCTCCGAAGCCGAGCAGGGAACTTCTCGTTTTAAACGCTAATCCCTATTCCCTTGCTGCTCCGCCTTGTGTTGGCCCAATCCAAAGCGGAGACTTGTTCTTTTTGTTAGTCCACACGCATGCTGAGTTTGAGTGAGCTAATGTGGTTGATTTCAGATGCTTCTTCATGATTTCTTTGAGTGTGGCGCTGAGTTCGAGTCCTAAAAAAAATTGTTCCCCTGTCCATGCTCACCACACGTTTGACAATATGTCTAAAAGCCAGCATAGCCGCGTGCATTACCGATTCCCATTTGTTCTTGAACACGTATAGGCAAGTTTCACATGTTATAAACCTCTTGTTGTTTGTTGATCGTCATTTGCATCATCGAACCAAATCTGGACCTACACCTTTTTGTGTTTCCACTATCTGTTTTGCATGTTTTCCAACATGTCTTGGTGATCCTCGCCGACGAGGAAGCGTTCGCAGTCTAAGATATTCTGTTGGTTTGTCTCTCCGGTCCGTACTTTCTGTATATTGGGTGTTTTGTGGTCATAAGCGTAAGGTGTCGTGGCCGACAGTGGTTTTTTTTTGGATCGGTGCCGACGGTGGTTGAGATGGCCTGTTTGCACTCTTTTGCTTTTTGCCTTCTTCTTTTTTTCCTTCAGAAGTATGTGTTCTGCAATGAGTTTTCCTTAATATTTGCTGCGTTTTATTCATTTCCCGTTGCTTCCTGGATATTATGGCTGTAAATAATGAATGGCTTGGGATGGCCGGCGATGATGTAGCTAGGTGATGGTGGTGGCTAGAACCGATGTTGGTACAATCCTTTAAGTTTCCCATTTTGTTCATGTGTTGTAGCTTCGACCATCTATTTTAACTCCGAATTGAATATATCTCCTTATGAGTAGAACGAAGTTTATAGGGCTCGCGATGGCCATACAATGAAGTTAAATGACATAGCCGAGGTGATGAGATTAATGAAATGTAGAGAGTTTAGTAGCGGTTGATGCAAAGTGCCATAAATTTTATGACAAAGCAATGCCAATGAACATCCTCCCTTTCTTTTCTCGTTTTTAATCAATTCCACTTTATGATTTTATCATTTTGAAATTCGAATTGGTGCATGCCCATCTTCTTCCTTCAAAGGAATTTCATTAAAGTTTGAAAGTCGGAAACTTCTTTTATCTGGTTTCCAATGGATTTATCTTTTGTGTTTGAGTAACTAGATTTATACATTGCAGCTACTTAATTGATCTCGATTAAGAATGATGCAATAGCTTCCATTTTGTGTATACATAGTGGACATTCAATCACACACTTGAACAACGGCACCTAGGTTAAATCAAAATGATTTAAAGATCATGAGCTTAATTAATCTCAATTTTGTTTGGTTGGGAACTCAAACGAGATTTTTCAACCTAGAAGGCTAGAAATAAAGAAAGCAGGGCAAATTACGAAATCAAGATTTACACAACAAAACTACCATAAGAAAACAAATAATAGTGAAGCAATCTTTATTAGTCATTGAAGACCATATTTATTCAATGACAAGAAGGTAAAGACACAAGATCAGACACAAAACCTAGGACCACTAGGACAACATGCATAACTTTGCACAACTAGTACAACTCAATCAAACCACACCACGTTTGCATTATTATGGTACTGCTCTCAGAAAGCAGCCTTATTGATAATAGCGGATCACACGATACTATATATATATTGAGACTTCGGGGACTATTCGTTCTGATCATCTTCTGGGGGAGGCGGGATGTAAGCAGCCGCCAAGCTCCAGCTTCCATCGTCCCCATTCTGGACCATGTTCTTGTTCATTGCTACCAACCAATACGCCGGAATTTTGTTTTCCTCTTTCAGAGCATCTATTACCTTGTTCGCCAGCGCAATCGAGCGAGGGGGATTGGGATCAAAATCCTTGTCGATCCCTTGTGTGCCCGCGATTAAATGCAGGTACGTCTCCAACATATGCCCGGCTCCCACGGCAGCAGCAAGACCATCGGTGACAGGCCTCAGGTACGGGGACTTGCGCGAGTCGACCAGCAGCTGTTCTCCAACGTGGTAATATCTGACTGGAGGGAGGAAGGGAACGATATCAACGGCATTGGTCACGCGAAGGGCGCGGAGCTTCTCGGACGACGAGAACTTCGCCCTGAAGTTCTCATCCCCGACCTTGGGGCTGGCGAAGGGGAACGCGGTCACCAGACAGGCTTTCTCGGGCTGGTCGGTGGGCACGTTGTAGCCGTTGGTCACAATGTCCAGCGCGTTGATCGTTGCCATACCTGCGCCCAGGCTGTGGCCGGCCACTGTTATGCTGATCGTCTCACCTTTACTGGCATAGAGATCCACTTGCTTCCGGACCTCCCTTAGAACCTGACCAAGTAGTCCATCAACACAAGTTTTCTCATATTTTTAGATTTACACAAAAATAAGTGAAGGCAATTTGGAGCTTAATGGGAGTTAAATTAGCAAGAGCAATCTTTAAATCGAGTGAAAGTTCCCTACCTGGTCTCTGACACTAAGCTTTATATACGGATCAAAAATACCCTTCAATGCGTACAAGATAAGCCAGCCAGAGTGAATCTTAATTTCGGAGTCCCCGTTGAAAATGTCGGGCGCCGCGACCAAATCGTCGTGAAGATCAAGGAAGGCCTCCAAGGTCCCGACCGTTCCTCTCCAAGCGACCAGAATGTCCCTCCTCCCTAAGTTCTTCGTCCCCTCATCCGTGCTCACCGCGACATACCCGATCCAAGACCTGTGTGGTAACTTAGGCGTGAGATTGGGCACGTACAAGTACCGGGTCACCTGGTACCTGAACGGGTTATTGGCCGTCTCGAGACCCACTTCAGAGAAGAGCTTGTCCATCGGGTACAGGGACAGGCCGTAGCCCTCCGACTCAATCTGGCCGTTGAACGCATCGTTGATGGCTTGGACTCGTTCTCCGTAGTGTATGAGGTACATCCGGAGATCCTCGTCGAGAGGATCCAACATGTCCTCCCAGTTGGTCTCGCCACTGAGCTCAGTCCATGACCTTGAGCCGTTGCCTCCCATGGTATGTATGTATGTATGTATCTCTCTCTCTCTCTCTCCGAACTCTCTCTTCGAACTCTCACTGATGGAAAGGCCTGTGGAGATGCAAACTTGCTTCCATGCAATTTATAGACTCCATCTTTTCGCGGAACCATGCACGATCATATTACGTGTCGAGGGTTTTTGTTTTTTTGTTTTTATATTGCTATGAAAAGTGACGTGATGGAGTTGCTCTGGTGCATTATTCAGCACGTGAAAAACTCCCCTGATTATATGTCAGAGAATATGTCAGGTAGGCATGCCAAAAGAAAAGGTGGAGGAATATGTCGTCGCATGCCTACCTATTTTAAATAGCACTACGAACAGAATGGATAAGAGGGACCGTGCATATCTTCAGGTCAGCAGAAAAATATTGAAGGTTACATGTTTATCTTTCGTTCGGAATGATAGGCGTGCTAAAAAATGTGCCAATATTTTCTTTCTACATGATAGGTAATGCAACTACCGACGAATTATATCTACTTTGTATTGGATCACGCTCCTTATATAACTAATTAAATTCTATCTTGCCTAATCAGACCAAAAATCGGTGACATGGATACTAACTGTTCTACATAATATAATCGACAGTGATGTAGACTAATTTTAGAATTTTTTATTATTTTTTCTATTTTTTATTATAATCCTTTTATTCATTAATCGAAGAGAGCTGTGGCCCTTGCCCAGGCCACAGCCAATTGTGGTGAGGGCAGCCAAGCCCTCACCAAATTTGATGAGGGTAGCCATTGCGTAGTCGTAAGGGTTAAGCAATTGTTAGAGGCCACAAGGTGATAGCTAGACCCCTGTGGCTTAGGTGAGGGCTCGATTCATACGGCTAGGTCCTTTCTGCATTTGGCAAGGGCTTCTAGACCTTTGTTGGCCACTATAAAATAAATAAATAAATAAAGGAAAAAATCATAAAAATCATAAAAATATGAAAACTTATAAAATTTATCTATGTTAGATGGCTAAAGTCTATGTAGCAATTTCTGGCCCAATTGGCCGAATGGACTACAATCGTAAATCATCAAAAAATTTAAAACTCAATTGGTATAATTGAAAAGCTTAGGACTTAATTGATACAATTTTTGACAGCTTTCCCTAACATAAGAAATCTTGCAAAATTAAGTCCATAAATTGCTTCTCTGTCAATAGGAGAAATTTAGTGATTAACAAGTCTTCAATACCTCTACATTGTTCAATTACATTATCTTGATGCATAAATTTTGTACTTTCCTATTTTTAGCAAGCAAATGTATTATTCCTATATACATTTTGATGAATTTACCAATAGATGCCAATATTGGGGATTTGTTTCCGGTTTATTTCTCACGAGCGTTGCTCAATGAATGACTTGGGATAGGGGGCAAGACCCTAGGTTATTCTTGACTACTTGGAATGTTTTAGAGAGTTTTTTGCTTGATTGGCTAAGAACAAGCTTTTTAGGAATAGCCCTACCTATTCCCTAACCCGTTCTAGTGGGTGAATAATTAGATTTATTGTCCTCAATTCCGAGAGATTAAGCCCTATCTAATTGGTGATCAATGGCCTTGCATCCTGCAAAAATGATTGTTCACATCCAAAGCCCCAGTTTTGGCAATCGTAAGCCAAAACTCAAAGTGAATTTGGCAAGGTAGCGAATCAAGTTTGTGTCCTATGTCTCGCCCGTAATATGATCAAATTTTGCTAAAACTTGTCAAACGTCGAAAATGTGCGAGATCCAAGGACCATCCAGCCGTTATATAAACAGTTCACTATAGTTCGCTATCATGCTACTATAGAACAAGTACAACTTGCAATTTATCATGAAGAAAGATTCGTAGCCCTTGGACCTATTCATTTTTGGAATATTTGCTTGTCTTAGCTGTTGGGCCATTCCAATCCCCGTACACGAGAAAAATGAAGGGAATTATTATATAGGAACGATGGAATTATAAGGACCACCGTTCTGGATCAGTTGTTGATTACTTTAGGATAACCATTACGAAATGTAGCAAACAGCTAAATTGATGATTTGTTGATGAATAGAACTGTAGGTAGTATTTGGTGGTTGGAACTTCATGAATTGTATCTAAATGCACTGTATTTGTGATAAACAAGTGCTCAATAGTTTTTTATACTAAGTGATGAGGGGGAAAATGTTAGAAAAGTCCTAAACTTTTGTCATCGGTGCCAATTTAATCATAAACCTTTTGATTTAGTGTCAATTCAATCATTCTGACTAATTTTAGCAAGACATTACTAACGTGAATGACAGCTAGCTTACATGGCACTATTGGTGCTAACATAGACAAATTTTAATAATATTTTAATAAATTTTCTATTTTTTTATTTTTATGATTTTTTTTCAAATTTATTGCTTTCTTTTTTTCTCTCCTTTCTTCTTCTTTTCTTCATTCAAAAGCTTAAGCCAATGAGTAATGGGCCAACAATGATATATTAATTGCTTCACAGTCAATGTTTTTAATATGAGACTTCTCTAACACAACTCACATGTGTACCTCTATAATTAGTGCCACACCTCTTGGGTCAACATTCTTCATATTGTAATGTGACATCATTACTATCACTTAACCAGAATATTGTAGTTTAATTATTCAAGTTTACTCTCCTTGCTAGTCTCTTGAACTTATTTGCTTCCTATAATTCAATGCTTCTACATCATTTCTTTCTTTGCTTTTTCCTATTCTCAAAATAAATACTTTTAGAGGATAGAAAACGTGCACATTTATGCAGTGTAAGATCCTAGAATTAGACATGTTATGCATCTCGTTCCTTTTCTCTAGCAAAAACGTGAGGGCCTCATTTATCTTTCATTTAGTGCCCTACGCAGTCTAGTGTCCTTCGGAGGTGTCTATGAGAATTAATTTAGAATACCTTATGATGAGGACCACCGTCCTCGTGCACGAGAAAAATGAAGGGAAATTCTTTTGCCATGCAGTGAACATCAAGAATGCAAAGAGATCCACACAAAGAATGAGATTAATACAGTTACGATTACGCTTAATAAGTACCTAAATCATCTTATAGTATGAGGACTTAGAATAGTTATTTGAGTTCTATTGTTCTCCATGATAATAAGGTGACCAAGATTTTAAACGTACATAATCTTAGGAAAAAAAAAACTGAAGGGACGAAATTGACTTTTGTCGTATCAGCTGACCCTGAGGCGCCAAAACTGAATGTTGTCCCCCTAGGTTGAAGGCTAAGGTGACCCATGGCAACAAAATCATGGTTTTATCGTTTTTAAGTCTACCTCCTATTGAAATAAACACGAGCATTAGCTATTGTAAAAGGTGTCACTAAGGTCCTTGTTATGGCATATGCAAAAACTATAACTAAATTAAAACTGACAAGAATTAAAAAAAAAAAAATCAGATTTACGTGGAAACCCTTATAGAAAAAATCACTGGGAGAGAAGAAGCAAAAATCCACTATAGGAATTCAAGGATTACAAAAGATGGTTCTCAAAAAATAAGACTCTTACTGTCTCAACTTCTTAACCTAATAACTTGAGATGCATTGAATTATTGGGGACAAATAGAGAGAAAGACGAGGGCATTTATGAAGGGAAGTGATGTAAAGGAATGGAAATTGGACTTGGCTTCTTTCTCTTTCTCTCTCTCCTCATTTCTCTTCCTCCCCTTTGTGCAGCCCACGTTTCCCACTCTCTTCCTCACTTTTTCTCCCTCATTTTCTCTCTTTTCCTCTTGTTTTCCCCATGGTTCTTCCCATTGGATGGCCCCTTGACCAACCGGACCACCCTCACCTACCATCTTGGCTGCCTTGCCACTATTTTGGAGTCGACATGCCACTATGGTGCCGCCCGTTTGGGGCCACCCAAGCCGTGCCTCTCTCTCTCCCCCGCGATTCTCACCTCCGTCAAAAACTGCCTCCGCCGAGACCCATTTTTGCCAAATGCCTCCATGACATTTTGGACGTGGCTGTGCGTAGCCCTCGCCGCCGCCGCCGTCGTGCTCATGTTGTCGGAATCGTCGCCAGGTGAGTTTATGTTATAATCCCTCGATTAGTCCGTTAAACTTGCTTATGGTAGTTTAGTTAGAGTTTATCCTAGTTTAGGGGATTAATTAAGGTGTATTAGAGCTAAAATAGGTGGTTAGTTAGATGGTTAGGATTAATTTAGATTAACCTTGCTTAAAGTTTATTAAATGTTGTTTAAGGGAGTTAAACTTGTTTAGCTTTGATTGATTGATTTCTTTGCTTTAATTATTGTTTTATTGAATTTCTGAATTTAATTTATTAGTTATTAAATTCTGAATTTTTACTGTTCATGATACACTATTCATGTGATACTGTTCATGTGACATTGTTCATCCAAAAGCGAAAACTTGCCTAAATGCATGTGTTTTGATCATATGATGTGAATTGATAGTGTAAATGCATGGACATTTGCATGAATTGCATGGTTTTATAAAAAGGGGAAAAATGCTTTGTCCGAGGGACACGGATATTGACTGATTTTCTAGGGAGGAAATTAAGATTGCATATGCAAGCATGTATGCATTGACTAATGTTCAAGATAAAAGTGGGTTGTGGTGATATGCTTACGTGATCACCTAATGAGAGTGGCTGCAATAACACCCCCATGTGAGGACGGGCGTGCCATTAGTGGCCATGATGAATACCCTCGTGTGAGGACGGGTGTGCCATGAGTGGCCATGATGAAAACCCCCGTATGCTTACGGGTGTGCCCTATGTGGCCGTGACCAAACCCCTGTATGATTACGAGTGTGCCCTGAGTGGCCGTGATGATACCCTCGTATGATTATGGGTGTGCCCTATCTGGCCGTGACCAAACCCCCATATGATTACGGGCGTGCCCTGAGTAGCCGTGATGATACCCCTGTCTGAGACGGGCATGCCTTGAGAGACCATGATAAATGCTCGGTTCTACCGAAAGATTGTCAGCACAATTGTGGGCAAGCACTGAGAGGTCATAATAATTAGGACACACCTGACTGTTGTGTGCATGAGATGCATATATTGTGTTCAAATTTTGTGGTTGCCTGTTCATTGATGCCTGGCTATGCCGGCAAGAGTTCAATTGTCGCCCTGAGGGACATTAATAATTAGAACACGTGTGAATGTAGGGGTGCATGTGAAACATATTGTGACGTGTTCTAATTATGCATGCGTTGTTTGCATTGACTATGGCATGCATGAGGTTATATCGTACAGGGTATACCAACGGCAAGGTAAGATTACCTGCGAATCGACTCGCCTATGATTGATCACTGAGATTATTAAAATGCTGGTTGCATTGTTAAGGCATGACCGGGTAAGGATGCCTACAAGTCAATTGATTGCTGATTGTTTCTTATGGGGTTTATCAGGTAGATCACATGGTTAGTAAGGCAAAGTGAGGGTCACTTTGCAATTAATCTGCCATTGTTATGAGGATATGCCTGTTAGGAACCCCAATGCGAGTTGGCGTCCTAATCGAGGCTTAGGCCGATAACTCACTAAGATTTTATCTCACTCATCGTTGTTAACCATTTTTCAAGTTCGTAGTTATGGCATCTTTATTGCCATGGATTGAGAATTGCTAGAGCACATTGTGGAGGGCAACAAGTTGGTGTGCCCGTTGGTTGAAGGAAGTAAATTAACCCTGTTTAGTATTTTGATGACTATAGAGGAAGTCGCCTGATTTAGGAGCTTGTGAATAAACTTCCTAGAGTTAATTAGTAAAAGAATAAAAATGACGTTGCTACTGTTGTTATTGGTCTTTCTTCTACCCCTGTTATGATTGATTGGGTCTTATTGATTTGCTTCCACATGTATTTAATCGCAAGATAAAAAGAATGGTTGGCAACGCATCCTGGGATGTCACATTCATTTGACCAAGGTGAAGGGGTTGTCGCATGCTCGGGATTCAAGGTGTGACAGCTTGGAATCGACTTAGGGTCGTTCGCAATCTTTATAATAGTAAACAGAATCACCCATTATCACATTATATTCTATCTGCGAATTCACTTATAATCATTCCTTGAATCGGCTTGTATAAACACAAGATCGTCCTTTCGCAAGTCTCATGGTCAAATCGTTATTCCGGGTCAAGTTCTCTAGTCGTATATACTCATTTCCTCAATAGCTTTTCCCTTGAGGTTAGTATATCGTAAGTGATTAATTTCGAGTGAGGTTAACTAATAATGCATTGATGAAATTCACATTCATTATATTCCAAAATGGCTCGAAATTAAAGACGTCACAGACTATCTCCGGGCCTTCTCTTGCATTCATGAAACCTTCATTATCTCCTCGTCTTTGCTCCAACCCATATCAAATGCCTCAGGTCTCTCCGTATTCTCTATGAATTGATGGACTTGGGGTGTCCTACTCATGTAATTTTATGTTTCTCTACCTCTCAGATGCCTTTTTTTAGCAATCAGAGCATTTCTTCATTGGCTATGTCTAGAAGTTCAACTATTGGAGATCTCATGGCTGGTCGCTGACAAACCTCTAGCGACCTTGGTTGAGACTCCAGCCTTACCTGGCTCACTAGATTTGGTGAGGTGGAGCCTAGCCCAAGGTTGGCGAGCTCGACCCTTGCTGGCTAAGGTAAGGCTCAAACTCGCCTATGGCCAATCATTGGTCGTCACTATGACTAGCAGTTGAGGATGAAGGAAAAAAATAGTAATAATAATAATTCAAAATTCGATTTTTGAAATATTTTTTTAAGAATAAATGTTTCATTAATCAAGGACCCTAGCCCGAGTACGGGGAACCTACACATAACCTTTGTAGACCAAGGCTTAAGTGTCGAGGACCTAAGCACGACCTTAATAGACCTGAGCTAGAGTGTCAAGGCATTAGACATAAGCAACATGAGTTCAAACTCGACCTTAATGAACCCAGGCATGGGCGCCAAGGGCCTAAGCCCAAGCACCAGGGTTTGAAGCCTAGCCTTAATGAACTTAGGCCCGGCCACCAAAGACTCAAGAACCGCCGTTAGGGTTTTCATGCCCAAACTTAGAGTTTCAAATCCAAACTCTGATATCTAGTCATATTTTAGAAAATGCTTTTTGATTTTCAAAGACACAATCATTTTCCTAAATTTGAGCTTTGATATGAAAACATTTTTCCTTAACTAGGAAAATATTTTTTATTAACTCATTTTCCTAAGCGAACCAAATGCTAGAAAATGAGTAAATCTTTTCCTAGAAAATATTTTTCATGACACACACATAGCCTAAAGAGATGGTATTGTCGCCTAGCAAGAACGCTCCTCAACCCAAACCAATCGCAACTTTGGGGTTTAAATAAATCATTTAGACAAATAATTTAATTTATTTTGGAGTTGTCACTAAATTATTTATGGGTTGATTAGAAATTTAAGTAAAATATGGGAGTAAATTTACTTATGAGAACTAGAGATTCGTTGATACAGAGACTTGATTATGCTAGATCAATATAACACCCTTTCAGTATCGTTTATCATTATTTCAAAAATGTTTTGAAAGCAATCTTTTAATCTTAAGCCACTAAAATGCGATGGGTGTCATGTGATTCTGCAAATAATTAATACAACAATCATTAATAATCAAAAGAGATAAGTACACTAAAAGTCCTAAAACTTGTCACGAAAATGTAATTAAGTCCTAAAATTTTCAAAAAAGTGTAATTAAGTCATAAAACTTGTCACAAAAGTACAATTAAGTCCTAAAACTTTCGAGTCATAAAACTATCAAAAAGTGCTATCGACAAAAGGACTTAATTTGACAAATTTGACAAGTTTTAGGACTTAATTGCACTTTTTAAAAGTTTTAAGACTCGATTGCACTTTTGTAATAAGTTTTAAGACTTAATTGAACTTTTTGAAAGTTTTAGAACTAAATTACACTTTGTTGATGAGTTTTAGAACTTTCAACACACTTATTGTGACATCTTGAAATTCGAGCCCTTTGAGGGAAAAATGAACATTAATTTCATCAATGCATTGTTGGTTGATCTCACTCGGAACTGATCACTCCGGAGATACTAACCTTGAGTGGAAATGCTAATGAGGATAGAACACGTACGACTAAAGAACCTAACCTAAGAAAAACGACTCGACCGTGAGACTTGCATAAGAACGATCATGTAGATATGTAGGCCGATTTCAAGAACGACTAGAAGTCGATTTGCGAATAGAGTATAATGGGACAATGGGTGGTCCTGTCTACTGTTATCGAACCCGCGAACGACCCTATGCCAATTCTTGATAATCATGTACTTTGAAATAAGAATCGATCCTTCGCAATTTCATGCAATCAAGGACGTCAATGTGTTGAGAAGTCTTGAACATGAATTGGCATAAGTCGGTTACGCGTGAATCCTCAAAGCCACCTATCAATCTGAGTAGTACAAAAATGACATTTGGGCGAAATTGACAAGACATGAGAATCTAAGATTGGACTTCGAATTTTCGGGAATGTCCAGGAAGGACTTTTGGTCAATGCTTCTGCGACAATTGATAATGTCGGTCGAGTCGAGTATTTGGAAAAAGGAATTTTCGGACTAAGGAAACGAGCCTACGAGGACGTGGGCCGGGCAAGAACAGTGCGGGCCTCACGCCCAAGGTGGGACAACCATCATGGTAGACCCAAGGCAAACAAGTGAGCCCGTTGGGCCAAACCGACTATTTACCCTCCCGAGCCCGTTGTCTAACCTTGAGCCGTTTCAAGCCCAACAAATTCCCAAGCCCATTCCTATTCATTTTCTAGCCCGTTTCTTAGGCTCGCCATTCATTTTCAGCCCAAGGGCAGTTTGTGAAATGTGCAAGGTGGAAATGACCATTTTGCCCTTGGATATTTTGAAGAAAATTCAAAAGAAGAGAGAGAAGATAATGTCACTTACTTGGGGAATTATAGCAAGCATTCAATGGCCTTGATTAGGCTTGTCTTGTAGCCCGCAATGCACCCTCTCTCTTCTTCAGCCCTCACAAACCGCACACTCTCTTCCCTTGGTTTCCCTTGCTTCCTACAGTTTTAACTTCTAACATTCCTCTGAAAATTGAGTTGTTCATTGCCTTCCCGTGAGAATCACGGCCCATGCCACCCACCAATCTTCTTAGGAGAGAGAATCTGTACGGCCTGTGTCAGCTGATCGTCAAAAGGAGCCGCTGGCCGACCCGTACGGCAGTCAGAAATCACTGCTCCCCGGACTACCTATGTAGCGACTAGTCTGCCTAGTTCCACATTTTCCTCTATTTCTCTCCCATTCTAACCAAACCACCGCCCATACCAATCACCAGTAGTTGTCCTTCGACCCCCTAGTACCATCGATCGCTGGCCAATCGCTCGCTGGAGCTACGGGCAGCCCATTCAACTCCGGTCAGCCACTTTGTCTTCAAGCAGTGTTGTTTTCTGAAGTTGCACAGGGAGTTTGAACTTGTTGCTGCTGTTATGACCCCAGGACCGCCTTGGATCGCTATGGTAGAAGTCCCCATGTGTTGGGTCCGCCAAGAGGAAATGTATTGGGGTGTGAGGGTTCAAATTACTTTGTTGCATATGGGAAATCAAAAACCCGAAACTCTTCCATGCGACTACCATTCAAAGAGAACAACGAAACAGATCCTCTATCCTCAAGAATCTCTACGACGATGTAGAGAACCCCAATAGATAAAACAAATGACACTGCAGTATTTGAGGAGTAATTCGCTCCTGCAAGGTGTTGTAATTTCTTTCCAGGAGTTGATTACTGTCCTATTTTTGTGACTAAGGACGTGAATAGCTCCCTAACTCAAGTTGTTTTTG
Source organism: Angophora floribunda (assembly GCA_014182895.1). NCBI lineage: Eukaryota > Viridiplantae > Streptophyta > Magnoliopsida > Myrtales > Myrtaceae > Angophora > Angophora floribunda. Next base: position 31,477,672 of record CM024709.1, on the reverse strand, counting down.
AGCTGAGATCCCTTAAGGCAATTGGGCCTGATGGAACGATAGGTTAGCCTTATAGAGAGAGTTAGAATGAGGCTGGGAAGGATGTTTCAAAGGAAGTACTCTAGTCCTTTAAATTAGGGACACTCAATACTCTGTTAAATGGAACACAAATTACTCTAATTCCTAAAGCCCCTCCCCCTGAAAAAGGAGGCGGAGTCGAGCCGAGCTGACCCAACCCCCTTATCCCTTTTCTTTTTCTTTTCTCGAGTGAACCGAGCTCATCACTTTTTTCTCTTTTTCTTTCCCTTTGCGTGGGCCGGCCCATCTCCTTACCCTCCAACCTGGCCCGCGCGATGGTCTTCTTGTCCCCCTTCACGCCGCTCCCGCTTTGTTGACGCCTAAATTTCGACTAAATGTTAAGATTTAAATTGCATAGAAAATCATGGTTCAATTTGACCCTAACAAAAATGATTTTCACATCACTTGGATACTAATGTCGTTTGCATCTATTAATTTTATTTTCTATCTTTATTTTACCATATTTTTATTCTATTTTTGGGTTATTATCATTTAAAAAAGAAAGAAAGAAAAAAAAAGAGATGCCCATGGAGGGGCTGGGCTTTCGCACCCAGCCCCCTTCTTCTTTCTTTCTTGTCCACGCGACCCAGGCCCGTCTTCCCCCACTTTTCCTTCTGTGGCCCGGCCCGACCCTCTTCTCCTCCTTCCTCCTTCCTTCCTCCTTCCTTCTATGCCTCTACAACTTAGACAAAGAGAGAGGAGTAGGCCGGCGACGGATGGGGACTCCTTGCACGCGCCATTAATGCCATCCAGCAGAGCGGCACGAAGACCGGCGGGAGACCCGGACGGATGGGACTCGTCTTCAATGCAAAGCAAGTGGCGCGGTAGAGCGAGGCACGCGGGCAGCTGAGGGGATGCTGGTTCGGCCGAGTAGGAGCCGGTCGACGTGTCGAAGACCGGCGGTCGAAGCACCTCCATCGACCGGAGTCTTCGCCTATAAATAGAGGCCAGCGGGCGAAGCAAAAAAGGGGGAGAAAAAGAGAGATCTGAAAGAGAGAGGGAAGAGAGATCTAAGAGTGAGCAAGATTTGAGAGAGAAGAGAGATTTGAGGAGGGCAGAGGAGGAGCGAGCTCAGAGGGCTTCACCGGAGAGACATCCAGAGAGGTCTGAGAGTGAGCAAATCCAGAGGAGGAGAGAGAGCAAGCAGACGGTGAAAAACTAGCTATGAGGGAGAGAGACGGAGCTGCGAGGGAGAGAGCCACGAGCAGAGCACCGTCGTCAAACACCCGTTCCTACGAAGCCAGGACTGACACCACCACCCCCATAACCACACTAATCCGACACCAACACCATTCAACCATCGACGACGAGGCCTATCGGCGGTTCGCGCTGCTCCCGTCACCGCCCGTGTCCGAAGCCGTTCTGACTCGCAACAACCCCGCCGGTCACGGATCTCGGCTGAACCTCACACCATCCCTGCTGCCGACCGCTGTCGTTCTTGGTGCCACCCGCCGTTTCGTCATTCCGGCCGCTACCACTCGCCGTGGCCGGACTAAGGCCCACTCGGCCACCCCCCTTCAACGCCGTGGAGGGGCTACAATGGAGAGGGGCACACAGAGTCGGGTCATGATCGGGTCGGGTACAAGGACCCGATCGACCCGCTAGGGTTTGTTTTTTTTTGTGGGCTATGGGCTGAAATGGATTAGGCTTGTTGGGCCCTTCTATTTTCTTGGGCCGGACTTGTTTTTTATGGGCCTGACTATTTCTATTTGTTTCGGGTACTCCTCGTGGGCCAAGCGAACTTAGCCCATTAGTCAAATTCAACCCAGCCGAGGGCCTTAGGTCATCTGGAGACCGGGCCTCGTGCCGGGCCGAACCTGACCTGGGTCCGACCGGATGACCCGATCCGAGTTCGGCTGGATGACCCGACCCAGGTCCGGTCGATTTATTATAATAGTATATTATTATTTTAATTAAAAAGTATTTTTAAAAAAATATAAAAATATATTCTTTTCCAAAAAATCGGAAAAAGCTAAAAAAAAATGTTTGTTTCAACAATGCATGGAAAAATTCTTGAAAAATTCAAAAATACGAAACTTAAGGATTTAAACAAAGATTAGGTACCGGAAGCGCATTAGTGATTGACTAGTGTAATCAAGTTCCCGATCTTAGTTTCTCTAGTTGTGCAAGAGTAAAATATTCCTTCCAATATTTTACTTGGGTTTCTAATCGACTCACCCCAAAATAATTAGTGGCGACTCCTTTTTAAATGAAATTGAAGTTGCAGGTTAAAAACTCAAACTTTTAAGTCGTGAATTGGTGGGCTTGGGAGAGCCCAGCCCTAATGAAAGGCATTTTAGCTGAGCCATTAGCCTCTCAGGACGGAAAAGGAGGTCGCGACACGCTTCTGCGAAACAAAACAACGAAGGTACAAGCTCAGAGGATCGCGCGGGAGAGGATCGCGAGAGGACAGATGGCAGTGTGATCCGCGGGTCGGGATCGGGCCGGCCGCCCGGCAAGCTAGCGGTGGCAGAAGGCATGCGCGAAGTCCGCCGTTTCCGGTGACTTTCATTTTTCTGGTGCGAACCCTCCTTAGCCCGAGGATCTTGGTTCGGAAACATCGCGGGGCGGTCGGCCACCGCTCAATTCATCTCGAGCTCGCTTTCGGTCGCCGTCTCCGAAGCCGAGTAGGGACCTTCTCGTTTTAAACGCTAATCCCTATTCCCTTGCTGCTCCGCCTTGTGTTGGTCCAATCCAAAGCGGAGACTTGTTCTTTTTGTTAGTCCACACGCATGCTGGGTTTGAGTGAGCTAGTGCGGTCGATTTCAGATGCTTCTTCATGATTTCTTCGAGTATGGGGCTGAGTTCGAGTTCTAAAAAAAATGATTCCCCAGTCCATGCTCACGCCAGCCTAGCCGCGTGCGTTACCGATTCCCATTTGTTCTCGAACACGTATAGGCAGGTTTCACATGTTATAAACCTCTTGTTGTTTGTTGATCGTCATTTGCATCATCGGACCAAATCTGGACCTACACCTTTTTGTGTTTCCACTATCTGTTTTGCATGTTTTCCAACATGTCTTGGGGATCTTCACCGACGATGAAGCGTTCGCAGTCTAAGATATTCTGTTGGTCTGTGTCTCCGGTCCGTACTTTCTGTATATTTGGTGTTTTGTGGTCATAAGCGTGAGGTGTCGTGGCCGACAGTGGTTTTTATTTTATTTTTGGATCGGTGCCGACGGTGGTTGAGATGGCCTGTTTGCACTCTTTTGCTTTATGCCTTCTTCTTTTTTTCCTTCAGAAGTATGTGTTCTGCAATGAGTTTTCCTTAAGATTTGCTGCGTTTTATTCATTTCCCGTTGGCTTCCTGGATATTGTGGCTGTAAATAATGAATGGCTTGGGATGGTCGGCGATCATGTCGCAAGGTGATGGTGGTGGCTAGCAACAATGTTGGTACAATCCTATGCGTTTCCCATTTTGTTCATGTGTTGTAGCTTCGACCATCTATTTTAACTCCGAATTGAATATATCTCCTTATGAGTAGAACGAAGCTTATAGGGCTCGCGATGGCCATACAATGAAGTTAAATGACATAGCCGAGGTGATGAGATTAATGAAATGTAGAGAGTTTAGTAGCGGTTGATGCAAAGTGCCATAAATTTTATGACAAAGCAATGCCAATGAACATCCTCCCTTTCTTTTCTCGTTTTTAATCAATTCCACTTTATGATTTTATCATTTTGAAATTCGAATTAGTGCATGCCCATCTTCTTCCTTCATAGGAATTTCATTAAAGTTTGAAAGTCGGAAACTTCTTTAATCTAGTTTCCAATGGATATGTCTTTTTTTTTCAGTAACTAGATTTATACATCGCAGCTACTTAATTGATCTCGATTAAGAATGATGCAATAGCTTCCATAAATCGAAATGATTTAAAGATCGTGAGCTTAATTAATCTCAGTTTTGTTTGGTTGGGAACTCAAACGAGATTTTTCAACCTAGAAGGCTAGAAATAAAGAAAGCAGGGCAAATTACGAAATTAAGATTTACACAATAAAACTACTGTAAGAAAACAAATAATAGTGAAGCAATCTTTATTAGTCATTCAAGACCATATTTATTCAATGACAAGAAGGTAAAGACACAAGATCAGACACAAAACCTAGGACCACTAGGACAACATGCATAACTTTGCACAACTAGTACAACTCAATCAAACCACACCACTTTTGCATTATTATGGTACTGCTGTCAGAAAGCAGCCTTATTGATAATAGCGGATCGCACAATACTAAGACTATTCGTTCTGATCATCTTCTGGGGGAGGCGGGATGTAAGCAGCCGCCAAGCTCCAGCTTCCATCGTTCCCATTCTGGACCATGTTCTTGTTCTTTGCTACCAACCAATACGCCGGAATTTTTTGGTCTGCTTTCAGAGCATCCATTCCCTTGTTCGCCAGCGCAATCGAGCGAGGGGGATGGGGATTAAAATCCTTGTCGATCCCTTGTGTGCCCGCGATTAAATGCAGGTACGTCTCCAACATATGCCCGGCTCCCACAGCAGCAGCAAGACCGTCGGTGACAGGCCTCAGGACCGGCGACTTGCGCGAGTCGACCAGAAGCTGTTCTCCAACGTGGTAATATCTGACTGGAGGGAGGAAGGGAACGATATCAATGGCATTGGTCACGCGAAGGGCACGGAGCTTCTCGAACGACGAGAACTTCGCCTTGAAGTTCTCGTCCCCGACCTTGGGGCTGGCGAAGGGGAACGCGGTCACCAGACAGGCTTTCTCAGGCTGGTTGGTGGGCACGTTGTAGCCGTTGATCACAATGTCCAGCGCGTTGATCGTTGCCAAACCTGCGCCCAGGCTGTGGCCGGCCACTGTTATGCTGATCGTCTCATCTTCGCTGGCATAGAGATCCACTTGCTTCCGGACCTCCCTCAGAACCTGACCAAGTAGTCCATCAACACCATTTTTATCATATCTTTAGATTTATATAAAAATAAGTGAAGGCAATTTGGAGCTTATTGGGAGGTAAATTAGCAAGAGCAATCTTTAAATCGCGTGAAAGTTTCCTACCTGGTCTCTGACACTAAGCTTTGTGTACGGAGTTAAGAAACTCTTCACCTTGTACAAAATGTTCCAGCCAGAGTGAATCCTAATTTCGGAGTCCCCATCGAAAATGTCGGGCGCTGCGACCAAATCGTCATGAATATCAAGCCAGGCCTCCATGGCCTCTACCGTTCCTCTCCAAGCGACCAAAATGTCCCTCCTCCCTAAGTTCTCCGTCCCCTCATCCGTGCTGACCGCGATGTACCCGATCCAAGACTTCTGCAAGAGATTGGGCACGTACAAGTACTGGGTCACCTGGTACCTGAACGGGTTATTGGCCGTCTCGAGACCCACTGCAGAGAAGAGCTGGTCCATCGGGTACAGGGACAGGCCGTAGCCCTCCGACTCAGTCTGGCCATTGAACGCATCGCCGATGGCTTGGACTCGTTCTCCGTAGTGTATGAGGTACATCCGGAGATCCTCATCGAGAGGATCCAACATGTCCTCCCAGTTGGTCTCGCCACTGAGCTCAGTCCATGACCTTGAGCTGTTGCCTGCCATGGTATGTATGTATGTATCTCTCTCTCTCTCTCTCTCTCTCTCTCTCTCTCTCTCTCTGAACTCTCGCTGATGGAAAGGCCTGTGGAGATGCAATCTTGCTTCCATGCAATTTATAGACTCCATCTTTTCGTGGAACCATGCACGATCATATTACGTATCGAGGGTTTTTTGTTTTGTTTTTAATATTGCTATGAAAAGTGACTTGATGGAGTTGCTCTTGTGCATTATCCAGCACGTGAAAAACTCCCCTGATTATATGTCAGAGAATATGTCAGGTAGGCATGCAAAAAAAACAAAGCTGGAGGAATATGTCGTCGCATGCCTAACTATATTAAATAGCACTACGAACAGAATGGATAAGAGGGACCGTGCATATCTTCAGGTCAGCAGAAAAATACTGAAGGTTACATGTCTATCTTTCGTTCGGAATGATAAGCATGCTAAGAAGATGTGCCAATATTCTTTTTCTACATGATAGGTAATGCAGCTACCGATGAATGGAACGAACCATATCTACTTTATTGGGTCACGCTCCTTATATAACTAATTAAATTATATCTTGCCTAATCAAACCAAAAATCGGTGACATGGACGTTAACCGTCCTACGTAATATAATCGACATTGATGTGGACTAATTTTAGAATTTATTTTTATTTATTATAAATTTTTTATCATTATCCTTTTATTCACTGACCGAAGAGAGTCGTGGCCCTCGCCTAGGCCATAGCCAATTGCGGCAAGGGCAACCAAGCCCTCACCAAATTTGACGAGGGTAGCCATTGCGCAGTAGTAAGAGTTAAGCAATTGTTAGAGGCCGCAGGGTGACAGCTAGACCCTTGCAGCTTAGGTGAGTGCTCGATTCATATGGCTGGGCGAGGGCCTCCCTTTTTGCATTTGGCAAGGGCTTCTAGACCTTTGTTGGCCACTATAAAAAAATAATAATAAAGGAAAAATCATAAAAATCATAAAAATATTAAAACTTATAAAATTTGTCTATGTTAGATAGCTAAAGTCTATGTAGCAATTTCTGCCCCAAATGGCGTATGGACTACATTTGTAAATCATCAAGAAATTTAAAACTTAATTGATATAATTGAAAAGTTTATGACTGAATTGATACAATTTTTGACAATTTTCCCTAACATAAGAAATTTTGCAAACTTAAGTCCATAAATTGCTTCTCTGTCAATAGGAGAAATTTAGTGATTAACAAGTCTTCAATACCTCTACATTGTTCAATTACATTATCTTTATGCGTAAATTTTGTACTTTCCTATTTTTAGCAAGCAAATGTATTATTCCTATATACATTTTGATTGATTTACCAACAAATGCCAATATTGGGGATTTGTTACCGGTTTATTTCTCACGAGCGCTGCTCAATGAATGAATGACTTGGGATAGGGGGCAAGACCCAAGGTTATTCTTGACTACTTGGAATGTTTTAGAGAGTTTTTTGTTTGATTGGTTAAGAACAAGCTTTTTAGGAATAGCCCTACCTATTCCCTAACCCCTTCTAGTGGGTGAATAATTAGATTTATTGTCATCAATTACGAGAGATTAAGGCTTATCTAATTGATGATCAATGGCCTTGCATCCTGCAAAAATGATTGTTCACATCGAAACCCCGAGTTTTGGCAATCATAAGCCAAAACTCAAAGTGATTTTGGCAAGGTAGCGAATCAAGTTTGTGTCCTATGTCTCACCCAGTAATATGTCCAATTTTTTTATTGTTAAAGCTTGTCAAACATGCAAAATGTGCGAGATCCAAGGGCTATCCACCTGTTAATATAAACAGTTATATTAGCAAGAGCTTGTCCATCGGGTACAGGTACAGGCCGTAGCCCTCCGACTCAATCTGGCCATTGAACGCATCGTTGATGGCTTGGACTCGTTCTCCGTAGTGTATGAGGTACATCCGGAGATCCTCGTCGAGAGGATCCAACATGTCCTCCCAGTTGGTCTCGCCACTGAACTCAGTCCATGACCTTGAGCTGTTGTCTCCCATGGTATGTATGTATGTATGTATGTATGTATGTATCTCTCTCTCTCTCTCTCTCTCTCTCTCCGAACTCTCCGAACTCTCACTGATGGAAAGGCCTGTGGAGATGCAATCTTGCTTCCATGCAATTTACAGACTCCATCTTTTCGCGGAACCATGCACGATCATATTACGTGTCGAGGGTTTTTGTTTTTTTTGTTTTTTATATTGCTATGATAAGTGACTTGATGGAGTTGCTCTTGTGCATTATCCAGCACGTGAAAAACTCCCCTGATTATATGTCAGAGAATATGTCAGGTAGGCATGCAAAAAAAAAGGTGGAGGAATATGTCGTCGCATGCCTACCTATATTAAATAGCACTACGAACAGAATGGATAAAAGGGACCGTGCATATCTTCAGGTCAGCAGAAAAATATTGAAGGTTACTTGTCTATCTTTCGCTCGGAATGATAGCGTGCTAAGAAGATGTGCCAATATTTTTTCCTACATGATAGGTAATGCAGCTACCGACGAATGGAACAAACCATATCTACTTTGTATTGGGTCACACTCCTTATATAACTAATTAAATTATATCCTGCCTAATCAGACCAAAAATCGACGACATGGATGATAACCGTCCTACATAATATAATCGACATTAATGTGGACTAATTTTAGAATTTTATTTTTATTTTTATTATGATCATTTTATTCATTGACCGAAGAGAGCTGTGGCCCTCACCCAGGCCATAGCTAATTGTGGCGAGGGTAGCCAAGCCCTCACCAAATTTGACAAGGGTAGCCATTGCGCAATCATAAGGGTTAAGCAATTGTTAGAGGCCACAAGGTGATAGCTAGACCCTTGTGGCTTAGGTGAGGGATTCATATGATTGGGCGAGGGCCGCCCTTTCTGCATTTGGCAAGGGCTTCTAGACCCTTGTTGGCCACTATAAAATAAATAAATAAATAAATAAAGGAAAAAATATAAAAATCATAAAAATATGAAAACTTATAAAATTTGTCTATGTTAGATGGCTAAAGTCTATGAAGCAATTTCTGGCCCAATTGGCCGAATGGACTACACTCATAAATCATCAAAAAATTTAAAACTCAATTGGTATAATTAAAAAATTTAGGACTGAATTCGTATAATTTTAGATAGTTTTCCCTAACATAAGAAATTTTGCAAACTTAAGTCCATAAATTGCTTCTTTGTCAATAGGCGAAATTTAGTGATTAACAAGCCTTTGATACCTCTACATTGTTCAATTACATTATCTTGATGCGTAAATTTTGTACTTTCCTATTTTTAGAAAGCAAATGTATTATTCCTATATACATTTTGATGAATTTACCATCAAATGCCAATATTGGGGATTTGTTACCAGTTTATTTCTCACGAGCGTTGCTCAATGAATGAATGACTTGGGATAGGGGGCAGGACCCTAGGTTATTCTTGACTACTTGGAATGTTTTAGAGAGTTTTTTCTTGATTGGCTAAGAACAAGCTTTTTAGGCATAGCCCTACCTATTCCCTAACCCCTTCTAGTGGGTGAATAATTAGACTTATTGTCATCAACTCCGAGAGATTAAGGCTTATCTAATTGATGATCAATGGCCTTGCATCCTGCAAAAATGGTTGTTCACATCCAAACCCCGAGTTTTGGCAATCGTAAGCCAAAACTCAGTGAATTTGGAAAGGTAGCGAATCGAGTTTGTGTCCTATGTCTCGCCCAGCAATATGATCAATGTTTTTATTGCTAAAACTTGTCAAACATGCAAAATGTGCGAGATCCAAGGGCCATCCACCCGTTATGTAAACAGTTCGCTATAGTTCGCTATCATGCTACTACAGAACAAGTACAACTTGCAATTTAAAATGAAGAAAGGGAGGGAGAGAAAAGATTCGTAGCCCTTGGACCTCATCATTTTTGGAATATTTGCTTGTCTTAGTTGTTGGGCCATTCCAATCCTTGTGCACGAGAAAAATGAAGGGAATTATTAAATAGTGAACAGTGGAATTATAAGGACCACCGTCCTGGATCAGTTGTTGATTACTCTAGGATAACCATTACGAAATGTAGCATATAGCGAAATTGATGATTTGTTGATGAACAGAACTGTAGGTAGTCTTTGGTGGTTGGAACTTCATGAATTGTATCTAAATGCACTGTATTCATGATAAACACCTGCTCAATAGTTTTTTACACTAAGTGATGAGGGGGGAAATGTTAGAAAAGTCCTAAACTTTTTGTCATTGGTGCCAATTTAATGATAAACTTTTTGATTTAGTGTCAATTCAGTCATTCTGACTAGTTTTGGCAGGACATTACTGACATGAACGCCGGCTAGCTTACATGGCACTATTGGTGCTAACGTGGACAAATTTTAATAATATTTTAATAAATTTTCGATTTTTTTTTATTTTTCTGATTTTTTTTCTAATTTATTGCTTTCTTTTTTTTCTCTCCTTTCTTCTTCATTTCTTCATTCAAAAGCTTAAGCCAATGAGTAATGGGCCAACAATGATATATTAATTGCTCCACAGTACACCAATTTTTTAATATGAGACTTCTCTAACAAAACTTACATGTGCACCTCTATAATTAGTGCCACACCTCTTGGGTCAACATTCTTCATATTGTAATGCGACATCATTACTATCACTTAACCAGAATATTGTAGTTTAATTATTCAAGTTTACTCTCCTTGCTTGTCTGTTGAACTTATTTGCTTCCTATAATTCAATGCTTCTACATCATTTCTTTCTTTGTTTTTCCTATTCTCAAAATAAATACTTTTAGAGGATAGAAAACGTGCACATTTATGCAATGTAAGATCCTAGAATTAGACATGTTATGCATCTCGTTCCTTTTCTCTAGCAAAAACGTGAGGGCCTCATTTATCTTTCATTTAGTGCCCTACGCAGTCTAGTGTCCTTCGGAGGTGTCTATGAGAATTAATTTAGAATACCTTATGATGAGGACCACCGTCCTCGTGCACGAGAAAAATGAAGGGAATTTCTTTTGGCGTGAGATAAATTAAGGGAATTGCCATGCAGTGAAAATTGGATTTATGAGGACCACAGTCTTGGACCAATTGTTTATTACAAAAATTTAGGGAATTGTCTATTTTCAATCGGAGTAATCTCTCGTTCTGTGGTTGGAGTTTCATGAAGCATATCTAGACAATACATGACATCCGTGCAATAGAAGGTTTATGATCATATTACAAAATAAATAGATCATAATTACAAATTACACATCAAGAATGCAAAGAGATCCGCACAAAGAATGAGATTAATACAGTTACGATTACGCTTAATAAGTACCTAAATCATCTTATTGTACGAGGACTTAGAATAGTTATTTGAGTTCTATTGTTCTCCATGATATTAAGGTGACCGAGATTTTAAACATACACACTCTTAGGGGGAAAAAAAACTAAAGGGACGAAATTGACTTTTGTTGTATCAGCTGACCTGAGGCGCCAAAACTGAATGTTGTCCCCATAGGTTGAAGGCATAGGTTGAAGGCTAAGGTGACCCATGGCAACAAAATCATGGTTTTATCGTTTTTAAGTCTACCTCCTATTGAAATAAACACGAGCATTAGCCATTGTAAAAGGTGTCGCTAAGGTCCTTGTTATGGCATATGCGAAAACTATAACAAAATTAAAACTGACAATAGTTTTTTTAAAAAAAATCAGTTTTACGTGGAAACCCTTTTAGGAAAAATCACGGGGAGAGAAGAAGCAAAAATCTACTATAGGAATTCAAGGATTACAAAAGATGGCTCTCAAAAAATAAGACTCTTACTGTCTCAAATTTTTAACCTAATAACTTGAGAAAGACAATATTTATATTGCCACCAGCTCTAACGTTGGCCCAAGCCCAGCAAGAATTTAACACATACTCAACAATCTTTTTCTTAAATTATTGAACCGAAAAAGACCTTCTACATGTTGCCATCGCCATGGGCCAGCACCACTTATCTATGCTCTCCTCTATCACGATGTTGGGTCTAGGCTCACAATGCTAGATCAGATATAATCAATATCTTGACCTTCTTGGAGGTAAACCATTAGGGAAAAGCTAATGGATTACTAGGTGGCCACAAATAGTTATTCATTAAGACTCTCATTGTTTCGTAGAAAATGTAGCATTTCTCATAAATATTTTCTAGAAAAATTAAAATATTTTTCGATGTTTGGCTAAAAACTGACAATGAATTGAAACATATTTTTTGTTGTTTAGTGTGAAAAATATGATTTGATTTTCTTAAGGAAAATTACCGAAAATGCGTATTTTGAAAGTATTCTTTTCTTTTCTTTTCTTTCTTTTTCTTTTTATTTTTCCTTCTTCCTCGGCTAGTGGTCAGCCACAACAATAGTTGGCAAAAAGCCATGGATGAGGGATGAGCTCACCCTAGGCTAACGAGGTTTGAGCCTTACCTGAGGTCGCTAGAGGTTAGCTAGCAATTGTATGAAGATCAAAATCAAGTAGCAACCAATTCTGCAATTTTCCCAAATGAAAAGGAGTTCTTAGCACAATCAAGCTCCGACTTAGTTGAGATAGGAAGCCAAGCAACCGCAAAAAGAACACGGCAGCATTGACTCGTCCGCATCTCCACTATCCTTCGGCTGTGTCACACGTTGACCCTTAAGTTCGCAACAACCCCTAATCTTTGGTCAAAGGAATGCGACGTCCCAAGACGCATTGCCGACCATTCCTTTTATCTTTCCGTTATTTGCAAGCAGAAAGCAATTTATATCACCCAGTCAAATACGCAACAAAAAGGATAGCAAAAAGATCAATCGTAATAGCAACAAACCAACTATTTCATTTATTTACTAGATCAACCCTCAAGGGAACGTTTTTAATTACAAGCCTGCAAAGGGCAAAGTTCCTTATTGAGCCTTCAAAAAGATGCCAGGGCTGAGTTAATCTACTCTCTCAAAAGCTTGGGCCTGACACATCCCTCAGAGGCTACCAAAATATAGAGACGCATAGAGTCGGGCTTCGTCGGGTCATAGTCAAAGGGGTATTGGTAAGCTACTAACGAGATAGGATCAGGATCCATCACTGTCTCATCATAAGGGTCTATCTCCATTGAATCCCAATCCTCATCCTCAGGACCCCTATCAAGCGGACCATCAAAACCTCATAGAGGGCCGAGTAGGTTTTTGCCCTTGATGAACCATGCCAAGAATCTATGGAGAACCCACATCCCCGATCCCTCATCCATCAGTATTGACACCTAAATTTGACCGTTTTATTTAAGACTTAGTAGCATTAAAAATTAGGGATTAGTCTCCTTTAAAAAACCAAAAAATAAAAAATCGAATTTTAAATAAAAAAGAAAAAAAGGAAGAAGAAAAACTAGTGGGGCCGGCCCCTTTCCTTTTCCTTTTTCTCTCTCTTTCTTTCTTTCTTTCTTTTCCTCCTCGCATGGGCTCGGCCCACTTCACTTCTCCCCTTGCCTCGGCCCGGCCTTGTCGGCCTTCTTCTTCCTCATTTCCTCTCCAAGGGCGGTCTTCTGCAGGAAGCAGAACATAAAAGTGGGCAGAGCAGTAGCAGAAGGGAGAAAGGGTCAGACGGGCAGAGGTGAGGTCGACAAGTCGAAGCAGGTTGCTGCAGGAGGGGGAAAAAGGCAGAGCCAAAAGAGGGCAGCATCAGCGAAGTCAGAGAAAAAGGCAGAAAAAAAAGACCGTGGGACCGAGAGGAAAAGGAAAAGGAGAGAACTCGGATGAAAAGATCGGAGACAGAGAAGGGAACCCAGCGGGGAGAGCTGAGAGGAGCTCGAGAGAGAGGGTGAGACGAAAAAACGGAGAGGGAACGGACAAAAAAAACGGAGAGAGAAGAGAGGATCCGAGAGGGTGAAACGGGAGAGAGAGAGAGACGGAGAGAAAGTTCGAATAGGAGGGAGCAAACCAGAGGGAGCAGGGAAGCTCGAGGGAGAAGCTAGCCGTTGCCGGAAGCCCGTTTGCCAGCCGTTGTCCGCCGCAGCTCTCCCCCGAACGAGGTAGGTCCCCTGTATCCTCGTAGTCCTATTTCTGGAAAATGCCGGGCCGGAGCTCGTGGCCGACCAGCTCGCGCAAGCTCCGGCCCTCGCCGCCATTACATTTCGTGCTCATGTCCTTTGTACGCCGTGTTCGAGACCCCCCAAGGCACGTTCGAGGCTCGGTTGAGCCGAAAACCATAGTATTCGGTAGTGCATGCCAATTGTTCGATAAAATGCCCTAGAGAAAAACGAAGCCTGCTCACGTTCTAGCTCGGGATCTGTACGTGTTTGCACCTATATTCGTTCGAATCATGTCATATTTTCGTATGGTTCGCATGGAATTCTTGTTCATTGTCGATTCGATGGGAGTTTCCTTTGCGTTGGAAAATAGTTTCGCGGTCGACGGGTAAGTGGCTGGCGATAGTCGACGCCGGTCGAAAAGGATGTCCGGCGAGTGGTGGTTGCTTGGTGGCGGCCCCAGCGCCGGTGGTTGCTCATCAGAAAACGAGCGATCTTCGGTGAGAGAGCGGGTGAGCTTCGGGCTTGGAGGTCCTCGTGCATGAAGGCGTCGGGTATGTGTCACGGGCCGATCGATCTAGCGTTCCCTTCACACCCGTACGGCCTTAGGATTTCTCCCAAGCAGCCTTTCCACTCAACTCACAAGAATTTTAGAGAGAGAAACTCTAGTGAGAGAAGCTCTGGTTTTCTATTACTTGTGAAGAATGAAATGAATACAATGAGGGGGAGGAGACCCCTATTTATACAAGTACAGGCAAACCGTATCCGTAGATCTCTCATCGATCTAACGGTGGAGATTACATCTCCCCAACTATCACCTACCCGCATTAATTACATAGGTGTATCCCCCAACTACCACCTATCCTCATTAAATACATCGGTATACAATTACCGTATCGCCCGCCCCTAGGAATAATCTAGAATACTTCAAGAAAACCCTAGAACACGGTGATAACGGTTGAGGGTCGCTCGTGCCAAGGATCAGTCGCGGCATTGATCAAGAACCCTCTTGGATTGTTCGTATCTTCGAGCCGTGACATTTTCCCCCACCTAATCAGGCGACGTCCTCGTCGCGTCTTCGGCATGGTATGCTTCAATTTGCTTCTTGAATTGCCAAAGAGCGTCCGCGGGTTCCCAGCTTGCTTCACTCTCCGGAAGACCCTTCCATTGAATCATGTATTCCTGCTTCGGCGCACAATACCTCTTCCGTATGACTCGGTCAGCCATGATGTGGTCGACTTCTCGATCATACAAAGTTTTTGCTCCCAACGGTGCCCGTTGCGACTCTCCTCGGTTCGGATCTTCCTCATCTACATGGAAAGGTTTAAGCATACTTACGTGGAAAACCGGATGTACCTTTAAGTTCGGCGGCAACTCTAGCTTGTATGCAACCTTCCCGACCCGTTGAAGCACACGGAACGGCCCCTCGTAATGTCGGATCAACCCCTTGTGTACGTCTTTGTATCGAAGGACCACGTGTAATTTGGCTAACACTTAGTCCCCAACTTGGAATTCTACGTGCCGACGCTTTTGGTCCGCCCACTTCTTCATGCGCTCCGATGCCTTGTGTAGGCACGCCCTTGCCAAGTCCGCTTGTTCTTGCCAATCCTTCGCGAACTTGAAGGCTGGAGGGCTACTCCCATTGTAGCCCGATGCAACCGCACTTGGGGTTTGCGGTTGTTGTCCCGTCACTATCTCGAACGGACTCTGGCCGGTTGACTCGCTCCGTTGCAAGTTGTAGGAGAACTGGGCCACGTCGATCAACTTGGCCCAATTTACTTGCGTTGTGCTCACATAATGCCGAAGATAGATCTCCAGGAGTGCATTGGTCCGCTCCGTCTGACCGTCGGTTTGGGGATGCAGACTCGTGGAGAAGTTCAACTCCGACCCCAACAACTTGAAGAGCTCCGTCCAGAACCGCCCCGTGAATCGGGGATCATGATCGCTCACGATCGTTTGCGGTACTCCCCAGTATTTGACCACGTGCTTCAAGAAGAGCTTGGCCGCCTCCTCGGCCGGGCAATCCTTCGTCGCCGGCACGAACGTCGCGTACTTGGAGAACCGATCGACTACCACCATAAGCGTCCGACACCCTTCGGATTTTGGTAGGTTGACGATGAAGTCCATGGAGACACTCTCCCATGGACGAGCGGGGATAGGAAGTGGCTCCAAGAGCCCCGGCGACGATCGTTGCTCGAGCTTGTCTTGTTGGCATACAAGACAAGTCTTCACGTACGCCTCGATGTCGTCCCGCATTTGAGGCCAGTAGTATTGTTCCTCGACGAGCGCCAATGTAAGGTGGATCCCTGGATGACCTGCCCACTTTGAATCGTGGCACTCTCGCAGCACTTCCTTCCTCAACTTCCCATGAAGCGGCACATATAGTCGCCGTCCCTTAGTATAGAGGAGCTCGTCTTCACACCAGAATTGACGAGTCTTGCCCTCTTGCACGTATCGCAGGAGTCCCTGAGCCCTTTGATCATGCTTGAGCCCTTCCTTGATGTGGTCGATCCATGGGCAATTCGGCCGACTCACGATGTTGGCCAACTCCGCCTTTCGACTAAGTGCGTCTGCCACGGAGTTGGACTTCCCAGGCTTGTACTCTAACACATAGTCGAATTCCGCTAAGAAGTCTTGCCATCGAGCTTGCTTCGGACTCAACTTCTTTTGTGTTTGGAAGTAGCTCATGGCCACGTTGTCCGTCCTCACAACGAACTTAGCTCCCAGGAGATAGTGCCTCCACGTCCAAAGGCAATGGACCACCGCAGTCATCTCCTTTTCTTGAACGGTGTACCAACGTTCGGTGTCGTTCAACTTTCAAGACTCGAACGCAATCGGATGGCCATCCTGCATAAGAACACCACCAATAGCAAAGTCGGAAGCGTCAGTCTCTACCTCGTAAGGTTTTGTGTGATCGGGTAATGCCAGCACCGGTTCCTCGGTCATAGCCTGCTTCAACCGATCAAACGCCTCTTGGCATCGGGTGGTCCACTCCCACGGCTTGTCCTTCTTCAGCATGTCCGTGAGTGGTACCGTGATGCTCGAGTAGCTCCGAATGAAGCACCGGTAGTAGTTGGTGAGGCCAAGGAATGACCTCAACTCCGTCACCTTGGTCGGCGGCTCCCATTCGACTACCGCTCGGATCTTTGCCCCATCCATCCGAACTCGACCATCCCCGACAATGTGCCCAAAGAAGGGAACTTCTTTTTGAGCAAAGGCACACTTCTCGCGCTTCACATACAGCTCGTTCTCGCGCAAGACTTGGAAAACTTCCCTCAAGTGCTCGATGTGCTCCTCCAACGTCCGGCTATATATAACAATATCGTCTAGATAAACCACTACGAACCGATCAAGGAACGGATGGAGTACCTTATTCATCATGATGCAGAAAATAGCCGGAGCATTAGTGAGACCGAAAGGCATGACGAGGAACTCGTACGATCTGTATCGCGTCACGTATTCGGTCTTCGGCTCGTCCCCCTCAACGATCCGAACTTGATAGTAGCCTGATCGGAGATCCAACTTGGTGAACCATCGTGCTTCTCCAAGTTGATCGAATAGATCCGCGATGAGAGGGATCGGGTACTTGTTCTTCACGGTGAGTTTGTTTAGCGCCCGGTAGTCGATGCACATCCGGAGTGACCCATCGTGCTTCTTTTGGAATAGGACCGGTGCACCGAATGGAGATTTGGACGGTCGAATGTACCCCGCATCGAGCAGCTCTTTGAGTTGTCTCCTCAATTCCTCCAATTCTGGGGGTGCCATGCGATATGGTGCCATGGCGGGTGGTCGAGCGTCAGACACTAGCTCGATCCGATGATCCACCTCCCTTCGAGATGGGAGCTTCTTGGGCAGTTCGGACGGCATCACGTCCTTGAATGTGTCGAGGATTCGGGTCACCTCGAGGGGAACATCTTCCCCCTTATCCCTATCCTCCTCAACCTTTAATGTCGCCATGAGGGTCACCTCGCCCTTCCGAACTCCTCTCAAGAGTTGCATGGCCGACAGCATCTTCCGATCGCAACCCGATGCGCGATGAATCGGAATCATGCATTGACACCGTTTATCCAGAATACATATGCAATCCGCAAACGGTAGGACCCCAGCATTGATCCTATCGAAGAATACTAGGCCTAGCACAAAGTCATAGTCATCTAGGGGGATTACCTCGATGTCTTCCTTGCTTGACCAAGGATCGAGATGAAGCTCCACGTCCCTAGCCACGCCGCTAGTCGGGACCTCCTTGGAGTTCACTGTCTTGAGCCACCCAGCTCCTTTCTCGACCCGAAGACTCAGCTTCTTCGTAGCCTCTTGGGATATGAAGAGGTCGGATGCCCCAGTATCCACGAGTGTGCTCATCGTGGAATCTCCAATCTTCACATCCACGAACATCATTCCCTTAGACTCTTTGGCTTTCTTCGTCTTGAGGGAACTAAGGATTCGCAACGAACCCAGTCGTGACTCCTCCGTAGGCTCGTCCTCCTTGCAAAGGGCCACCAGCTTGGCCTTGTTCGGGCAATCTCGTGCCATGTGTCGACCGTCACAGAAAAAACATTTGTAGACTCGTACCTTCCTTTGTCCCCCGCCGCTTGACTTCGCATGAGCCCTGTAAGGGCCGGCCGGTGGTTTGCCTCCATTCGGGCGATTGAATCTTCCCAAATCTCCCCCACCATAGGCCTTGTCTTTTGGACGAGAGTCTGGCTTAGATATAGACGGCGCTTTGTATTCCACAAGCGATTCGGCCACAGTTATGGCCGTCGTGAGGTCTCCCACGTTGCACCGCTTAAGCTCTTGCTTGGTCCATGGCTTAAGACCGCTCATAAACTGGTAGTACGTCTCACTATCACTCATCGAAGGGATTTGGAGTAGAAGCTCCAAAAACCGCTTAATGTAGTCGCGCACTGTACCCCTTTGCTCAAGCCGTTTCAGCTCATCCCGAGCATCCTCCTCTGCGTACGAAGGGTAATACATCCGTCGGAATTCCTCAACGAATCCATCCCATGTCGTAATAGGATCGCCACTCCTATTATCCGACCGACGACGCCACCACAACAATGCATTATCATCTAAATACATAGATGCGGTGTTTACCCGAGTAACGTCGTCGTTGATTCCCATGGCCTGAAAGTAGCGCTCCATGTACCACAGAAAGTTGTCCACATCCTTGGCCACCCGCAAGCCCCTGAACTTGTCCGGCTTGGGTGCGTCCGTTCGTGGACCAGCATGCACCGTGACCACCCCGTTCACGCATGCTGTTTATGATTCGATGAGCTTCCCCTTAAGCTCCGCTATTTCCGCACGCATGGCCGCTATCAAGGCTTCCAAGGTTTCCTCCCGTTGATCTAGTTCTTGCCTCAGGGTCCCCAGCAACTCGCCTCGGAGCTCTCCCATACCGGTCTTGAGCTCTTGCACCTCGGCCTCGAGCTCCTCTTTTCCGGCTTGCACTCCTTCGATGGTCTGGGTCAGGTCATCGACCGATCCTTGGATCTCAGTAGCGAACAGTTCTACCTTCGTTATCCGACGATCCAGATCCCCTACAGCATCCCTCAAACTAGAACTAGCACGGTTCTTCCTTCCCTTGTTGCCCTTCTCAACAGCTCTTCCACGATCCTCGCGATCCGCCTCCAGCGTGATCAACACCTCAGGACAGGAATCAGCCATTGCGCCTTAGAACGAACTTAGCTCTGATACCACTTGTCACGGGCCGATCAATCTAGCGTTCCCTTCGCACCCGTGCGGCCTTAGGATTTCTCCCAAACAGCCTTTCCACTCAACTCACAAGAATTTTAGAGAGAGAAACTCTAGTGAGAGAAGCTCTGGTTTTCTATTACTTGTGAAGAATGAGATGAATATAATGAGGGGGAGGAGACCCCTATTTATACAAGTACAGGCAAACCGTATCCGTAGATCTCTCCTCGATCTAACGGTGGAGATTACATCTCCCCAACTATCACTTACCCGCATTAATTACATAGGTGTATCCCCCAACTACCACCTATCCTCATTAAATACATCAGTATACAATTACCGTATCGCCCGCCCCTAGGAATAATCTAGAATACTTCAAGAAAACCCTAGAACACGGTGATAACGGTTGAGGGTCGCTCGTGCCAAGGATCGGTCACGGCATTGATCAAGAACCCTCTTGGATTGTTCGTATCTTCGAGCCGTGACACATGCATGAGAGAACGTGGGGAAGAAGACCAAAAGAATAAAAAATCGAAAAAAATTAAAAGAAAGGGACAAAAAGAAAGATTAAAAAAGAGAAATTAAAAAAATAGAATAAAAATGAAATAGGGGCCGGGCTGAGAATGTGTCGAGTGGGCATGGGCCGAATATGGTTGGGCTCTAAAATTAGAATGGGTTTAAAAAAAAGAATTTCGTGGGCCTTTTCATTAACCCTAGTGATTTAGGACCGGCCCAGTATTTTGTGGCCCAACCCGGACCGACGGGATCTAAACCGGGTCAGCCGGGCCGAGTTCCTGACCAGGTCCGAATCATTTTTTAATAAAAAAAATCAAAAAATCAAAAAATTCAGAAAATAATAAAATATATTAAAATAACATTAAAAATTCGAAATTTCAGAAATTTCAGAAAATTTCATGGAAAATTCAGAAACCTGAAAATTTATAAAAATTTTCGGAAAAAATATTTTTTAATTAAAAATATTATAATATTATAAATTTCAAAAAAAAATTTCAAAAATCCCAAAATTCCAAATTTGTTTTAAAATTCCCTAAAAAGCTTTAAAATAATTATTGAATAATTTTCTCTTAAAAGGTGTGGGAGAATCATCGGTTTAAAATTATGCTTAAAATTGAATAAACACTCACGACTTTACTTTAGGGTTTTAATTATCCTTGGATATAGTTGCCCTTGATTGCACGCTTATATGCGATGATTATGGTTTCCCTTTAGTTTAATTAGGATTACTATTTATTTTTCTCTTAATGCTAGGTATTTACTTTCTTCTACAATTTATTTACTGCTTCCCTCATATTGCGGATTGTTATTTTGATAGTTGCGCACTCGCATGATCACCTCACATGTTAGTGAATAATTCTAAAATCAATCCAAACTGCGTAACAAGTCTTTTTTTAAATGAACAAGATTAGGTACCAAAAGGGCACTAATTGGTTAATTAGTGTAATCAAATCCCCGACCCTAGATTCTCTGGTTGCGTAAAAAGTGAGACACACTCCCATGCCTTACTTGATTTCTAACCGACCCCAATAGGCTAGTGGCAACTCCTTATTAAAAGATTTTCATGAACACCCAATGTCACATGGGGTATGGACTTGGGAGAGCACACATCTAATGAGAATCCTAGACCCACTCTTTGAATAATACCCCTAAACCTATCTATATTTCGATATTTCTCTCCCTCTCGGGATGGAAAAAATAGGTCGTGATAGCTTGGCGACTCCACTAGGGACTTGGTTTTAAATCTTAGAGGACTTAGGTCAAAATTAATCTTATTCAAAAATATTTTTGTTTGGCAGCGAGGATTTCAGGTATGTCCCTAACATTAAAGGTGTTAAATGTTTTTGCAGAATGGAAGGTATAAGGGGAAGTGTTTGCTCACATTTGTCTTGCAGGAAGGTATAGGAATGCATGGTTTATTTTTATGTATGGAGTATTGTTTGCTTATAAATTGTTATGCATGTATCCTTAGCATTGCACTACACCCTAGAACACACAACCCACCGCTGGACCTGGGCCGCACAGGATCACTTAGGATGGTGTTGAGGCTAATACCACTCCGACTACAACCATGTAGTATGAGTCGTACACCTCAATTTCGAAATTTCCTTCTCATGTCAAGCATTCCCATACCTTAGCGCAAGCATATTAATTCTATGACTAGAAAGTATTCATTAATATGCATGAAATCCCTATCCTAACAAGATTCTTTTTAGATATTTTTTTCAATTATAAAAGAATTAATTAGATGCAATCTATGATATGCAAATTTAATCATAGACTATGTCTACTTGATCTAATTCAAATGCAGCATAAAACTCTAATTGAATGACCCTAAACATGCAAATTATATGACTTGTGAATTAATGTTAATTTCAATTAAATGACCTAACATGCTATCACTAAAAGGCGTGCATACATTAAACTATATGAATGAAGTACATAAATGACATAGCATAATGATTCAACTAAACTATATGACATGATATATGATGATGCAAGTAATCCATGTGACATGCGTACGGCATTTTTTATTAAAATTCATAGCTCCAAATTAATAAAATGAGCCTAAAGTAAGACAATATCTAATTTAAGTTAGGAATGAACTAACCTCAATGCTAATCTTAACTGAGAAGTTTATCTTAACATTTAATTCCAAAAGTGTTGTCTAACCCAGATAATATCTAAATATGCATTCAAATCAAATTAGGAAAATTTAATCTAATCCAATCATGCAATTCTATCCATAGAAACAAATCTAAATGAATTAGAGTTGTTCATTAAAATCATGGAGGTTACCAATTACATGTTTTTTTTAAAATAAATAACTTGCAAATGTTTGGGACATTAATTGATAACGCTTAGCTTGCATTGAGGTATTTAATTTATTTCCTTATTCTATTAATGTATTTATAGCTTTGCTTTCTTGAGTGTTACATTAATGGTTGCATAGCCACATAATAACCCTACACGTTAGTAGCTAGGTTAAAATCAATTTAACCTGCTTGCAAAACATTTTTTTTATAAAAGAGAAAAATATAATCAAAGGGCATTAGAGTAATGTAAGTAATCAAGTCTCCATATCCATAATTTACAATTTGTAAACTTCAAGTAGATGTCCCAATACTTGAGTTTTTGATCGACCAACCAAAAATTTGATTCATGGTGACTCCTAATTAAAATGATTTCGCATGTTAAATAACTCAAACCTTAAGTTGCAAATTGCTATAGATTTCGACCTAAGTGTAAGCTTAGTAATCCATTAGCCAACTGTATGGAGGTTCACCTGAGGGAGAGTAGCTACAACACCAAAATATATTATCATTTTTCTGGAAAATAACTTCTTAAAAAATGTCTTTTTAGAAAATCTACATTTTCTGCAAAATAAATGGAGTTTTATATATGGTTATATCCGTAAGATTTGGACACATCAGCATCAAGTAAATTAGATGGCTTGCATTAATTTTTTTTCCTTATTCTCTTTCATTTTTTTCTCCCGATTCCCTTTTCCATTTTACCCTTGTTCCATTTCCAATGTCATCTTCCTTCCACCCTGCACTACCACCTCCAATGCATGACCACTAGCCACAATCGCACCTCTAGTTGCGCCTTCACCACTCCCCCCCAAGCCCCACCCTCACAACGTACCGCCACCACCAAGGGCTAGCCTCATGCACCAACACCTCTTTATGTGTACTCCTCCATCGCTGGTCAAGCCTGCTCACCATGTTGGATCAGTCATCGCTAAGTCCTGACCTGACCTCGCCATCATTCAGTGACCCTAGTGGTCCCGAGGTCACAAACCCCCAGAACTGATTTTCAAGCGATGAGAAAGAGGTTGGTATAATTTGGGACGAAGGAGGAGAGAGGGAGTCTTTGCTGGCCTCAAGCAACACCAGATCTAGCCTCACCCAACGAAGGGTGGTGATGTCGTGGGAGTCATAAACTTGGTGTCACGACCTTGCAGCCACCAAGCCCTAACAAAGGAGGGGACAAAAGAAGCACAAGGGCTAACCAACAAGGTGAGCTAGACGGCAATGATGAGAGACTTGGGCAACAACTAGACCTGTTAAAATGAGTCATACACCCATTTCTTAATCTATATATAATGGGCCAAGTCATTATATGTGTTAGTTATATTTAGCAAATGAGTTATAAACGAGTTCAGAATGACAAAACCCAAAAAAATATGGTGTTAAATAAATTTACAATTTACCCAAACCCAATCCACATTTATGACTCCCTCTTCACCTTCTAGCAATTTATTTACAAGTTTAATTATTGGTTCTTACATTATTAATTGTATACTTGTATAATCACCCATTGCATATTAGAGGTTCAAGCTTAAAATCGATCAAGAGAAAGGATGTTAAATTTATCTAGCATAATCAAGTTTAATATTCATGATATCTCTAGTTCATAAGTATTCTCTTATACT
Source organism: Angophora floribunda (assembly GCA_014182895.1). Classification (NCBI taxonomy): domain Eukaryota; kingdom Viridiplantae; phylum Streptophyta; class Magnoliopsida; order Myrtales; family Myrtaceae; genus Angophora; species Angophora floribunda. The sequence goes on along the minus strand of CM024709.1, from coordinate 31,453,914 downwards.
TTACTTGGATTCTAATCAACGCAAAATAGATCAGTGATGACTTCAAAATGAATCAAATTGCATGATTAAATTGATTAAATTAAAACTCCAAAAGTTGTAGTTAGTATGAGTTTGGAAAAGTTAACAATAGTTAACTAAACTAATAATGCTTCTACCATAGTTAAATAACTCAATCCTAGTTAATTAACCCAACCATGGGTTAATACTAGTTAACTAACCCAACCTTAGTTAATTAACCCTACCATAGTTAACCCCAGTTAATTAACCCAACCTTGGTTAATTAACCCTACCATAGTTCAACTTTATTATTAACTCAACCATGGTAATTTTCTAACCATCCAACCTAACTATAGTTAATCTTAACTAATCTCTTAACTAATATTAACTATAATATAACATATCTTTAAGCAAGTTTAACGGACTAATCAAATGATTAGAATGTAAACTCACCAATTAGCGAGCTAGAGACACGTGCACGATAGCGGCGGTGAGGGCTATGCACGGGAACCTCCTAAAAGTCAAGATAAGGCGACTCAAGAATGGAAACAACAGCTACAAGTGCTACCCGCCTCTGATATGTTGAAGCTGAGAGAGAGACAAGGAGATTGGCGGCTAATCAGGCTAATTGGCAGCCTGGCGAACTACTAGTTTAGGTTCGGCGGCTTTAAGGGGCTGAAAGTGAGGTGGTGGTGGCTAGTTCGGGTAGTGGTGAGGCAGCAAGGGCGACGACTGAACATTTCCAGTAAGTGCCGACGAACAGTAGGGACCGGTAGTTCTAGTGGCTAGCAAATGGTCCAGCGACCTGGACCGACAAGCAACGGCTGCAAGGGGTACGAATGGGGCCTGCAGGTGGCTACCATGCATGGCTCGAGTGGCAAGATGCTGAACAAGCAAGGGAAAATGAAGGAAATGAAGAAAAGGAAGAAGAAGGAAAGGAGAAGAGGTGGTCGGCCAAGTGAGAGGAAGGGACATGAGAGAGAGAAGATGAAGACTTGGCCAATTTCCCTTCATCAATGCCCATCACTTCTCTTTATTTCCCATGCAAAAACTCATGATCACCTTAGACTTTCTCTTCCTCTTTTGTTTCTTATTCATTAATGCCAAGAAGGGCATTTTGGTCACTTCAACTTGGGCTCAATTTACCACATTGTCCTTGGGCTAAAGACAAGAAGCAGGCCTAGGAAACGGGCTAGAAATGAATAGGAATCAGGGCTCTACAAGTCGTTGGGCTCGAATCGGGATCAAAATGGATGATGGGCTAGAAAGAGGGTAAGTGGGCTAAATGGACTAAAGATGCCCACTTGGGTGGCTTGGGCCCACCATGGTGGCCACCCACCTTGGGTGTGAGGCCCACCAGGGTCTTGCTTAGCCCACTTCCTTGTGAGCTTAATTTCCAACCCATTAAACCCTTTTATCATCAATTTCGAGCTTGTCAATACTTTCAAGGATTACAGAGGCATCGTCTAATGATTCATCCCTAACGTCTCTGAAAGTTCAACATCCAAAATCGGATTATCATTCACAGCCAATTTCGCTCAACTGCAATTTTAATATGTCTCAAACTAATGAACGGCTTCAAAAAATTATACATTATTGACTTGTGATTGAATTAGCTTCAAACGACATTCAAGTTTTCTCGACACTTGGACGACTTCGATTATCATGAAATTGTGAAAGATCAATTCTCATTTCAAAGCACACAATTGCTTGGAATCGACTTAGGGTCATTCGTAGTCTTTATAATAGTAAACAGAATCACCCATTATCCCATTATATCATATCTACAAATCCACTTATAATCATTCGTTGAATCGGCTTGTATAAACACAGGATCATCCTTTCGCAAGTCTCATGGTCAAATCGTTATTCCGAGTCAAGTTCTCTAGTTGTATATACTCATTTCCTTAATAGCCTTTCCCTCGAGATTAGTATATCGTAAATGAGTAAATGATTAATTTCGAGTGAGATTAACTAATAATGCATTGAGGAAATTCATGTTCATTATATTCCAAAATGGCTTGAAATTTAGGGCGTCACAGACTATCTCTAGGCCTTCTCTTCCATTCATGAAACCTTCATTATCTCCTCGTCTTTCCTCCAACCCATATCAAACGCCTCAAGTCCCTCTATATTCTCTATGAATTGGTGTACTTGGGGTTTCCTACTCATGTAATTTTATGTTTATTTGCCTCTCAAATGCCTTTTTTAGCAATTAGAGCATTTCTTCATCAGTTGTGTTGAGAAGTTCAACTATTGAAGATCTCATGGTTGGTCGCTAACAAACTTCTAGTGACCTTGGGTGAGGCTCCAGCCTTACCTGGCTTGCTAGATTTGGTGAGGTGGAGCCTAGCCCAAGGTCTGCGAGCTCGACCCTCGTTGGCTAAGGATAGAGCTCAAACTCACATATGGCCAGTAATTGATCGTTGCTATGACTAGCAATTGAGGATGAAGAAAAAATAATAGTAATAATAATAATTCAAAATTCGATTTTTGAAATATTTTTATAAGAATAAATGTTTCATTAGTCAAGGACCATAGCCTGAGTGCGGGGAACCCACACATAACCTTTGTAGACCAAGGCTTGAGTGTCGAGGACCTAAGCATGACCTTAACAGACCTGAGCTTGAGTGTCAAGGCATTAGACATGAGCAATAGGAGTTCAAACTCAACCTTAATGGACCCAGGCATAGGCGCCAAGGGGCCTAAGCCCAAGCACCCGGGTCTAAAGCTTGGCCTTAATGAACCTAGGCCTAGCCACCGAAGATTCAAGAACTGTCGTTAGGATTTTCCTACCCAAATTTAGAGTTTCAAGTCCAAGCTCTGATATCTAGTCATATTTTAGAAAATGCTTTTCGATTTTCAAAGAGACAATCATTTTCCTAAATTTGAGCTTTGATATGAAAACATTTTTCATTAACTCATTTTCCTAAGCAAACCAAATGCTAGAAAATGAGTAAATCTTTTCCTAGAAAATATTTTTCATGACACACACATAGCCTAAAGAGATGGTATTGTCACCTAGCAAGAACACTCCTCAACCCAAACCAATCGCAACTTTGGGGTTTAAATAAAGCATTTAGACATACAATGTAATTTATTTTGGAGTTGTCACTAAATTATTTATGGGTTGATTAGCAATTCAAGTAAAATATGGGAGTAAACTTATGAGAACTAGAGATTCGTTGATACAGAGACTTGATTATGCTAGATCAATATAACACCCTTTCAGTATCGTTTATCGTTATTTCAAAAATGTTTTGGAAGCGATCTTTATCGATTTTAATTTTAAGCCACTAAAATGTGATGAGTGTCATGTGATTCCGCAAATAATTAATACAATAATCATTAATAATCAAAAGAGATAAGTGCACTAGAAGTCCTAAAACTTGTCACAAAAATATAATAAATCCTAAAATTTTCAGAAAGTGTAATTAAGTCATAAAACTTGTCACGAAAGTACAATTGAGTCTTAAAACTTTCAAGTCATAAATTTTCAAAAAGTGCTATCGACAAAAGGATTTGATTTGACCAATTTGACAAGTTTTAGCACTTTTTTAAAGTTTTAGGACTTGATTACACTTTCTTAATAAGCTTTAGGACTTAATGGCACTTTTTAAAAGTTTTAGAAATAAATTGTACTTTGTTGATAAGTTTTAAAACTTTAAATACACTTATTCCTAATCAAACAAGTAAATAAATTACTAGGAAAAATGAAACAGCCTCATATCGCTAAACAAATCAAAAGCAAAGCTCTATTATTGGCTAATGTAACAAGGAATCTACAAGAGGTTAACTAGGAGGTAAGCAACAATGATGTATGCAACACCTAAACAAATGCATTTAATTCTTTTTGATAATCTTGTTTCGTATTATCGCAACCTTCCCAGAGTTGATCCACTCAAGGTAAAGCTAATAGATTGCGAAGTCCTAAGACTTAGTGTGGACTCTCTCAAGCCCTACCAATCACAACTTAGTGCCCAAATTAACCAATTTAAACATGCAATTTCATTCAATTAGAAGCCTTCACTAATCAATTAGGGTTAATTAGAAAGCAAAATAAAGCATGGGAGAATACTTTACTTCTGAGAACCAGAAATTCAATAGGTCTAGGATCTTGGTTACACTAAATTAATCTAATGCTATTTCGGTATATTTTCTCTTTATTTTCAAAAATATCTTGCAAGTAGTCTTGGTCAATTTTAAGCTTAAGTCACTAATATGCCTGAGTGGTCATACGGGTGCGTAATCAATAATTTAACACTTAATAAACAATGCAATAAATAAATTGCAAGAATGAGGAAAGCATTCCCATACCTTAGCGCAAGCATATTAATTCCATAACTAGAAAGTATTCATTAATATGCATGAAATGCCTATCCTAACAAGATTCTTTTTAGATTTTTTTTTCAATTATAAAAGAATTAATTAGATACAATCTATGATATGCAAATTTAATTATAGACTGTCTACTTGATCTAATTCAAATGCAGCATAAAACTCTAATTGAATGACCCTAAACATGCAAATTATATGACTTGTGAATTAATGTTAATTTCAATTAAATGACCTAACATGCTATCACTAAAAGGCGTGCATACATTAAACTATATGAATGTCGTACATACATGACATAGCATAATGATTCAACTAAACTATATAACATGATATATGATGATGCAAGTGATCCATGTGACATGCGTATGCCATTTTTTTATTAAAATTCATGGCTCCAAATTAATAAAATACGCCTAAAGTAAGAAATATCTAATTTAAGTTAGGAATGAACTAACCTAAATGCTAATCTTAACTGAGAAGTTTATCTTAACATTTAATGCCAAAAGTGCTGTCTAACCCAGATAATATCTAAATATGCATTCAAATCAAATTAGGAAAATTTAATCTAATCCAATCATGCAATTCTATCCATAGAAACAAATCTAAATGAATTAGAGTTGTTCATTAAAATCATGGAGGTTACCAATTACATGTTTTTTTTAATAAATAACTTGCAAATGTTTGGGACATTAATTGATAACGCTTGGCTTGCATTGAGGTATTTAATTTATTTCCTTATTCTACTAATGTATTTATAGCTTTGCTTTCTTGAGTGTTACATTAATGGTTGCATAGCCACATAATAAACCTACACGTTAGTAGCTAGGTTAAAATTTTAACCTACTTGCAAAACATTTTTTTTATAAAAGAGAAAAATGTAATCAAAGGGCGTTAGAGTAATGTAAGTAATCAAGTCTCCGTATCCATAATTTACAATTTGTAAACTTCAAGTAGATGTCCCAATACTTGAGTTTTTGATCGACCAACCAAAAATTTGATTAGTGGTGACTCCTAATTAAAATGATTTCGCATGTTAAATAACTCAAACCTTAAGTTGCAAATTGCTATAGATTTCGACCTAAGTGTAAGCTTAGTAATCCATTAGCTAACTATATGGAGGTTCACCCGAGGGAGAGTAGCTACAACACCAAAATATATTATCATTTTTCTGGAAAATGACTTCTTAAAAAATGTCTTTCTAGAAATTCTACATTTTCTGCAAAATAAATGGGGTTTTATATATGGTTATATTCGTAAGATTTGGACACATCAGCATCAAGTAAATTAGATGGCTTGCATTATTTTTTTTCCCTTTTTTCCTTATTCTCTTTCATTTTTTTCTTCCGATTCCCTTTTCCCTTTTACCCTTGTTCCATTTCCAATGTCGTCTTCCTTCCACACTGCACTACCACCTCCAATGCATGACCACTGGCCAGAATCGCACCTCTAGTTGCGCCTTCACCGCTCCCCCCCAAGCCCCACCCTTGCAACGTACCACCACCACCAAGGGCTAGCCTCATGCACCAACACCTCTCTCTTTGTGTACTCCTCCATCGTTGGTCAAGCCTGCTCGCCATGTCGGATCAGTCATCGCTGAGTCCTGACCTGACCTTGCCATCATTTAGTGACCCTAGTGGTCCCGAGGTCACAAACCCCCAGAACTGATTTTCAAGCAGTGAGAAAGAGGCCGGTATAATCTAGGACGAAGGAGGAGAGAGGGAGTCTTTGCTGGCCTCAAGCAACACCAGATCTAGCCTCAGCCAACGAAGGGCGGTGATGTCGTAGGAGTCATAAACTTGGTGTCACGACCTTCACCCAACAAAGGGCGGTGATGTCGTAGGAGTCATAAACTTGGTGTCACGACCTTGCAGCCACCAAGCCCTAACAAAGGAGGGGACAAAAGAAGCACAAGGGCTAACCAACAAGGTGAGCTAGACGGCAATGATGAGAGACTTGGGCAGCAACTAGACCTGTTAAAATGAGTCATACACCCATTTCTTAATCAATATATAATGGGCCAAGTCATTATATGTGTTAGTTATATTTAGCAAATGAGTTATAAACGAGTTCAGAATGACAAAATCCAAAAAAATATGGTGTTAAATAAGTTTACAATTTACCCAAACCCAATCCACATTTATGACTCCCTCTTCACCATCTAGCAATTTATTTAAAAGTTTGATTATTGGTTCTTACATTATTAATTGTATACTTGTATAATCACCCATTGCATGTTAGAGGTTCAAGCTTAAAATCGATCAAGATAACATGCAAGAATATTTTTGAAAATAAAGAGAAAATGTCCCAAAAGGATGTTAAATTTATCTAGCATAATCAAGTCTAATATTCATGATATCTCTGGTTCATAAGTATTCTCTTATACTTGGATTCTAATCAACGCAAAATAGATCAATGATGACTTCAAAATTAATCAAATTGCATGTTTAAATTGATTAAATTAAAACTCCAAAAGTTGTAGTTAGTATGAGTTTGGAAAAGTCTGCACTAAGTCTTTGACTTAGTAATCTATTAGCTTTTTCTTTGATAGTTCATCTCTGAATCGCAACAAAAACTATTCATGCGGTTGAACAAACATTATTTGCGAGGTACTGATGTGAATGACACTAATTGAGACAGACAACTGCATAGGCACAAGCACCAGAATTCATGCATATTTGCCCCGTTATTATAAATTTCCAAGATACAAAACAAAGAAGCAGACACAAGAGTCATTTTGGGCGTAAAGGGATGTGGAGTTTCACCTGAACACGTCCTCGGAAAAACCAAAATGACATTCACAATGTTAGGAAACTATTATGATAATCGCATTCAATGACTTAATTGAATAATGTGACACTAAAAGGCTATTGCGGGGACACGAACCTCTTCCCGGGTGTAATTGAACCTCCGGATCACTTCTTTGGTTTTCAAGCAAAGTGACAAATAATTTTATCCTCGATCTGAGGTCGCCCGTGGCCCCGAAAAGGGCAGCGACCTCTATCTGAGGCTCATGGCCACCACGGATGACCTACATCTAAGTTCGCCCACGGCTAAGGGGAGGCCGCTGGCCTTGGCATCACTTTCCTTGGTACTATGCTGGTCGCTTTCCCTGGTATCATATCAAGCCCCGGAACATTTTGTCTTTATTTGTTGGATCAATCATCAATCGAACCATCTTGCCAAAAGGAAATACACTAATAATGTGAACGTACTTACAATCAGATTTCCCTCGCTAGTAGAAAAGTATCGAACGACATATGCAATTCTCGATATGAAAATTACTAGGCGCACTGAAATGCCTTCTAGTTATTTGGTGATTTAGAGACGTATGGTAACATGGATCTAGAAATAGCGATTTGAATAATCTCAGAGATTTTGACATTTACTAAATAATGTGACGGGTTTTTATTGAAGGCTTAATTGGGCTCATTGACTTAAATAACTACTGATTATTTACCAAATAATTCAGCAAACCTACTTAATTTGTCACGGCCAGCTAATCAATCACGGGACTGGAGGTTGGGAAAAAAAAAATACACAAGGAGCATAAGGTTTTTATTAAACATGACAAACAACAACGATTGATAGTGCTAATAAGGCATGTATCGGTATAATAGATCATGCATTTATCTAACAGCTTTACCTTTAAAAACAGTCCACGATGATCCCACTAAATTTCACATGGTACCAGAACTGGGGGCTCTGAATTTGAATATTTTTAGACTCCATTTACCTCTCCAATTAAATTTTATCACTTCGTATTAGGCAAAAGACCAAACTAAATGTAGGGGGAATATTAGATTATTTAAATAATAAATTATGTCTTCCTCTAACGGTTTAAGTTTTCAAAATAGTCGGCAGTAATCCCACAAAATTTCATACAAAAGAAAAACAAGAAGAGGAATCAAAGGAGGTTAAGATAGTGAGGGGTCAAGGGCCTGAAGACGGTGGGAGCGTGGGACTCAATGAAGGCCACCTGAGGCCCGGGGAGGTGAAGGTAGACCACCCAGTCCCCGTTGCAGAGCGGGCTGGGCATGGGCATAACGTACCCAGCTTCCCCGCCCCACGGGAAGTGGTAGGACCCCAGCACCGGCTTCCCCCACCCGAAGTCCATCTCGGTCACCGGGAACCTCTGTCCCGACGACACCACGAGCGCCGTCAACCTTTCCTCCTCCGCCTCCCCGTCGCCGCCGGGCTTGCAGTATATCCTTGCAAGTGCTGGCACCGGCCGGCGCTCTTCCACCCAGTCTATCAGATCCAGGAAGTGCTCCTTCGTCGCAGCCCTCTCCACAATCTCGTGCACCGCATCCGCCACCCAGCTCAGCGGCTTCTCCACCACCTCCCTCGCCCTCTTCTCTCCGAATGGCACCGACAGCACGTTCCCAAAGTAGGATGCCATGGGTGTGGGCTTGTCGTCCGTGCCCTGACTCATCAACCTACACCTCCCGTCCACCACGATGCCCATCCTTGACATCGCCTTGTTGTCATCGTTATTAGCAATCGAGGAGGATTCGGCCACCATCTTCCAAAGGAAAGCGCTGAACGATTCCAACTCAGTCCTCTTGCTTCCGTTAGAGCAGGCACTCTGCTGCAACTCGCTTAGCTTGGCGGCAGTCACATAGTACAGGCGGCTTACCAGACGGTAGTCGTCACCCCTCGATGCCGCGGTCTCGCATTCCTCGTCCGCGCGCAGCTTTTGCTTGGGAGGTGGGGGCAATGCGGAGACCGGGATGTACATGCGGTCTAGGGAAGGGTCAAAGCGGAGTGGATGCCTTGGGTTGAGAAGAGAGCGACGGAAGGAAGGACGAAGGGAGATGGGCGCAACGGAGCGAGCCGTCTCTGCCCAAAACACCATGAACATGTTGGCCGAGTAGGCGTCAGCTATCCGATGGTCAAACGTACACGCCACCACTATTCCTCCACACTTTAGCTCCGTCGCCTAAAATGTTTTCCATCAAATAAAAAACTAATGTCAGAATGGATAGAAACAATCCTAATGCGTAAACCGTACAGAAAAAACTTCTGCCTCGGTGAGATCTAAGGTAAGTTCTACGTTTCCTTGACATACGTTTGGCAGCTTACGTCGAGAAGTTATCAAATGACATATTGACTATCTGGAGCAATATTGTTTTGATAAGTAATTATGTATGTCCCAACATAGATACGCATGATTAACAGTGGAAACGAACTCGATCTTTATCATAGAGACTGTGAGAAAGGTTATATCCATTGTCCAGTTACTTTATACAAGACTAACTAAAGAGTGGAGAGATCACTTAAGTGTCTTACCCTATGTTTTGTAACCATTCTTTTCTTAGAAACAATTTCCGCTCAAAAATAGGTTTTTTTTATTCTGTCCCTTAGACGAGTTTTTAAACATTTGAATGTATTTAGTAATTGTACAAAATTTCTATTCTCTAAATAGAAAAATAATAGAAATACATTTGATACAACCCATATATTTTTTTGTGACATAAAATTTCTTTTAATTTTTTAATAATTTTCTGAAAATTTTCTTTTATTTTTTATTTTTTATTTTTTCTCTATCTTCTTCTTCCTCCTCTAGTCATTGGCCTCAGTGATGGCCGTTAACCGGTTAGAAACGAAAGTAGGTGGGTCGGCCTTGCCGTGGCCAGGGCGAGGTGGCTAGGCAAGGAGCCTTGCCCTAGCCACTAATCTATGTCATGGAGTAGAAAAATTAGCTAACATTATTAAATGAAGTTCTATTATTTTTGTATATTTATTTTGGAGAATAAAATAATAGAAATAGTCAAAAATTATCTGATTATCAAATAGGGCCTTAGCATATTTCCCATGAAGTCGAGGGTAAAAGAGAGATACCACCTCTGCCGCATATATTTGAATTCTTCTGTGCTTGAGGTCCACGCTCGCAAGATTTTTCCATTCATTCAACTCCGTCCATAATCAAAAAAATGATAATCTCTCCCTTCCCTATATTATTATCACTTATCTATCATGCTATTATTATCTCATTGTTCTCTATGGGCTGAATGAGCCAATGTATAATCTCAATGATCACACAAATAAACTAGAGAAACTCATGTAAAGTGTGAGATTGTTTTTTCTTTGAACATTTAGGCTTTATTTATCTCTCAAAAAATGTAGTATTTCTAGAAAATGTCATTCAAGAAGTCATTTTATGGGAAAATGACAATATTTTCCGGTATTTGGCTGAAAGATGAAAATGAATTAGAAAATGTTGTTTGCCATTTGATATGGAAATTGATATTCTTGGAAGAAATTACAAAAAAATTTGAATTTTTTCTTTTTTTCTTTTCTTTCTTTTTATTTTTCCTTCTTCCTTGTGTGGTCACCTGCCACAGCAACCTATAGCTAAGCTCAAGCTCTCCAGATTCTAGCAAGCTCGAGCCTCATTGGACGTCAACAAGCTCAAGCCTCGCCTAAGGGCTGTAAGACTCAGTGGCCTTGAGCGAGGCTTGACTCACTTGTGGCCAGCTGTCATCGTGATGGCCAAGGAAAAAGCAAAAAGACAAAGAAAGAAAATAAAAGAAAGAATAAAAAATAATTAAAATTAAATTTTTTATAATATTTTTATAAGAGCAAATAACTAGGGACCCGAGCTCAAATGTCAAAGATCCACATCGATACATAGTCATATTTTGGAAATTGTTTTCCAACTTTTTAAGGAAGAAATCTTTTTCCCAAATATTAGCATAGTTTTTTTGTTGACTAGGAAAATATTTTCCATTGACTCATTTTCCTTAACAAACCAAATGCTAGGAAATAAGGAAAGTATTTCCCAGAAAATTTTTTCCACAAAACAAACTGAGCCTTAGCAATAAATTTTTCCACGTTGTTATGTTTTGCATGAGAAATCCTTGATGCATTTAGGCTCCATTTGTTTCGCAAAGTATACAATCATTTTTCAAGAAAATGTTAATGTTTTATGGTGTTTAGCTAAAACCTAAAAATAAACTAGAAAATATCTTCCGTCGTTTGGTATGAAAAATCTGATTTAATTTTCCTGAGAAAAATTACCAATAAATGCAATTTTTTTTGTAAATTTTTTAAATGATTTTTCTTTTTTTCTTTTCTTTCTTTTTCTTTTTCCTTCTTCCTCAGCTAGTCATTGGCCACGACAATGATGAGCCTCAAGTCTACCAAGCAAGCTTGAGAATCGCTTCGTGAACTTGCTAGAGTTCAACAAGGCTTGAGCTCACCAGATTTCGGCTAGCTTGAGACTCGTTTCGTGAACTTGCTAGAGGTCAGCGAGGCTTGAGCTCACCAAATTTCAGCAACCTCAAGACTCACTAGATTTTTGCAAGACTTGAGCTTGTTGAAATTTGGCGAGCTCAACCTCGTCAAGCGAGCTCATTGGAATCTAGCAAAGCTCAAACTTGGCTAGTCTTGGGCGAGGCTCGAGCTAGCTTGTGACTAGCGAGCAACTATCACTGTGGCTAGTGATTGTCCCAGAAGAAGCAAAAAGAAAACGAAAGAAAAAGGAAAAGAAAAATAATTAAAAATTCAATTTTTTAAATATTTTTATAAGAATGAATGTTTCATTAACCAAGAACCCAAACTCGAGTGCCAAAGATCCAAACTGATACCTAATAATATTTTCAAAAAAAATTTCCAATCTTTCAAAGAGAAATCATTTTCCTGATTTTTTTTGTCAGATTTAAGCATAAGTTTTCCGTTGACTCATTTTTCTAAAACAACTAAATACCGAAACATATTTTTTGTGAAACAAATAGACCATTAATCACATATTATGATGTCACGCATGATCAAAGCCCAAGCATTATTCTTCTTTCTGAACAATGGTAAAGGGTATCCAAATCAATCGGTTAAATTTGCATGTTGAGTGATGTAAACAATTAGTTTATATTCGACACCTATTAAACAAACCCAAAAAAAAAAAAACAAATTTGGTGCAGAAAGTGCTTGCTTTGTTATTGTGACTTTTGAAATTTACTACCATATATCAACAATTTATTTCGACCCAAAAAAAGGACTAAGAAAAACACCTATTAAGAGAACTTCAGTATCGATGAATAAATCAATTTTGTGAACGTTCTAAGTAATGTCGGAAAATCTGATTGATAAACTTAGAGGTAGAGGATACACTATTCCGTTTGATGTTGGTTATGCATAAAATAAAAGATTATAGAAAAAGATTGTAGACTTGGGTGAAATGAAGACGAAAATGGGTGCATATGATTTGATCTCTTGAGATGGGTAAACGATACTTAGTGCGGGTGTACTTAATGTCAATACCTGAACAGCAAGCACGCCTCGCTTCTTTATGGGCACCAGTTTCCCTTCAATGGTGTCATCCGGATTATACAGGTCGAGATGGCTGAGTTCTATGTCCGCAAAAGCTTCGATGAAGTCGACCCCACGATTGTTGCACAGGAGCTCAGGCTCACCGGCCAAGTTCTGCACCACCTCTCCGGCGAGAGCATAGTAGGAGACCAGAGCTTGGGCCAAGGCGGCTTGCAGAATACCAACCATGGACCCATGTCCCAGCCTCCGCGAGGCGGTGGCGGATGGATTGGTGTAGCAGAAGAAGACGCCTACGTCAAGCGGAGGCAAGAGCAAGTCGAGGTTAGAGAGGGGCAGCCAATGCTCTTGCATGGGCAGTGGTGCCGCCACCACTTCTCTCTTGCCCAACTTCACCATGAACTCTCTGCTTGCACCTCCCTCTGCACCCATTTTATGTACTATATAGCGAGATTGAAAGGGAGGAAGGGTGGGGGAGAGAGAGAGGGGAGAAGAAGGAAGGGGGATGGACCTGTTCGGTTGAAGATGAGCCGGTATTTATAGGCCCAAACGACGGTAGAGCAACAAGTTTGGGTATCGACGAGTTCGCAGGTTAGGATTCCGTGTCCAAGCGCGCAGACCTAAGGTTTGACCCATGGATGTAGAGTCCCCAGGCCCCCCGATACGATCGAGTCCGGAGAATCGAGCCCTGGGATCCAGATTCCAAGGAAAATGTGATAAACGATACGAACTTCTGAGCGCACCTTCCACGATCTTTTTGGGAGTACCCCGGTACCTATTTTGTCGTTCACGGGAGCTTCGAAAACAATTGGTGCAGGCAGGAGGGTGCAGGACCACGGTAATGTGGGTTGGGAGGGGAGGACTGAGGCAATGCACACATCTCATGAAAGAGAACGAGACAATTAGATTTTTTTTTGTTATTTCACCTTTTACGAAATGATGACAAGGTTTATGTTTATATAGGGTTGTTATATTACTTTTACTCTTGAACAACTAAAATAAGGTAGACTAACATAAAATCGAAAGCAAACGGTGCAAGAGAGTCCGTAGGTTCGGCGACGGTTGTTTCATGTAGAATGAATTAGTTTTCATATTAATTTCTTCAGCCAACTGTTGCTAGGGTCGTGGAACTCCTAGCAAGATCTAACTAGACTTGGTCATGCTACCCTGACTAATCATCGCTAAATCGCCGCAACCTTGGCCACAACCAGACTATAGGCATTGGTTTGGCAAGTGGCCTCGATGCTTGATCGGTCAAACGTGCCTCCTTTTTATTTTTCAAACTCATTTTTTTCTATTTTTCTATGTATATATAAAATAAAAAAATTAAAAGCCATGTAAGATGTCACGTCAACACTACGTCACTAGTAATTATGACTAATCATTTTCATTAGCATTTTCATTTATTATTTTAACATAATAACCAATTTTAATGGAAGAAAGCATATTGTTTATAATATTAAGAAAAAATTTCATTAATGAAATCAAACAAATTGAAAAAAAAATGTAAGAATGTTACCCATGCCGTGATCCTTTTTTTTTCCTCTTCTTTTTAGCTTCCACTGTTAGAGTAAATATGGTATGTGTTTATTATAAGATTTATATTTAAATTCCTTCACTAGTCCTCCTTGTTGCCATGGACTTATCAAACCAATTTGTGGTCACAATTGGACGGCTATCAATTGAAAACAACGACACCATCCTTTTAGCAAGGCCCTTGTGGAAACTAGCATTTCTTTCCTATATAAATATGAATTCTTCTTACTTGAGGTCACTGGGGCGCCCTGCCATAATGATATGGTGTCTCATCAAGTTAATTATTAATTCTAAGGTCCTCCCTAGCAAGATTCTTCCACTCGTTTAATTCCATTGATAATAGACAAAATGATAATCTCCTCCTTCATTTATATTACTATCGCTCAAGCATCGTGCTATTGTTATCTCACTATTCTCGAGGACCACAATGAGCAAAAATGCATAATCCCAATGACCGCATAAAGAAACCAGTGAAGCTCGTACGAAGTGTCAGAATTTTGTTTTCTTTCTTTCCTTTGGTCATGTAGCAGTATGCTTCATTGTTCTGTTTCACGTGAGGTTATTGATTGGACTTTGGTTAGGACATTTTTGAATTAAAACAAGGAAAATAGTAAACTATGAGAAGTACTTGATAACGTGTAATCACATACTATCATGTCAGACATGTGAGCAAAATCCAAACATTACAATTTTTTATAGTTTGAAGTTATTTATTTGACTTTGATTAGGACATCTTTGAATCATTACGAGGAAAATAGTAAATTATGAGAAGTACTTGAAAACGTGTAACCACATACTATCATGTCAGACAAGTGAACAAAGTCAAAATATTATAATTTTTTTTGGTTTGAAGTTATTTATGTGACTTTGATTAGGACATCTTTGAATTATTACAAGGAAAATAGTAAACTATGAGAAGTACTTGAAAACGTGTAACCACATTCTATCACGTCAGACAAGTGAACAAAGTCCAAACATTATAATTCTGTCTCAACATGCCAAATGCCATGAACTCTCCGCCTGCACCTGCATCTGCACTCCCTTCGTTTACTGTGAACGGCGAGATCGAGAGAGATAGACAGCGGAGAAGATGGAAGGGGGGTGATCTTGAAGATAAGCAGGTATTGATAGTCCTGCTCTATGTTTCTCCGGGGAATTCAACGCGAAGCAGTGAAAAATAAAAAAAGACATGAGAAAGAAGAAATTGGGACAAACGCATATTATGGACACCATCTCGAAAATATTTTTCCTTTTAATTAATCATAATCTTTTCTCAACTGGACTAAAATCTTTCTTTTAAATTCAATATCTAGACTCAAATCTTCTTTTTTTATGAACTAGTTTGCATATTAAGGATGAGTTTCTTTCACGGAAAATGAATAATTTGAAATATATTAACCTAAAAATATTCCTAAGAATTATTCGTAAATGAAACTATTTTCATTATTGACATAAACATCTTTTGTTCATTCGTTTTTATAAACAATACATACAAACATTCTTAGGAAAATATTTTTCTAAATCATTTATTTTACATGAAACAAACGGACCCTAAAAGAAAATTAATTACAATGGTCAAAAAACGTGCCTTGGGACGGGATTTGAATAAATAAAATAATAAAAATATTAAATAGATAAATGAAAAATATTGAATTGGGGATATATTATTATATTCAAAGAAAAATATAAAAATGTACCTCAAATTTCACCCAATAACTATTTACATACCTCTATTTTCTAAAAGTATTAGATACCTACCTGAATTTTATTTCTGGAGACTATTTTGCATCTCCACATGAACCATCTTGTTGTCCTTATTTACGAAAGTGTCACTATCTTCCAAGAATGCCAAACCCTGAAACCTAAATTTTTGCTCCCACTCAACTAAATGAAAACAAAACCACTAAATCATAGGAAAGACACTAAAATGACTTCACAATATGACAAATTAGTCATTTCCATAGAAGGTTTAAATATAGAGACATATGAGTCATATTTGCATAACTATATATATATAGAAAATAGCACAACGGTGTTTTCTCAAATGCTTTGACTGCTATACAAAAATAAACAACCCGCCCAACCCCTCGTAATGGATAAGTCTTAACTGCTGCAGGCAAGAGGGTTACACATCATTTTTCTCGACTACTATTCCATCGTTTTCCTATTTATTGATATCTATTCTTGCAAATTTCATCTTACGTACTTGCTGAGCAATAATGACTCTGGGAATAACTGTTAGTAGAAAAAGGTAGCACTTTTAGTTACTCCTAATAAATTTTGTTACATAAATTTGGGATAAGGATACTAGAAATGTCATAAGTTGTGTATGGTACTCATTTTAATACCAAAAGTTTTTGCTTGATTAATTAAGCGTCAAATTTTTTTTTAAATGAATTTTTCAGTGCCAACTATGATTTGTTTAGCCGGAAATCTAAAGTGGCATTTTTTTATTAATCTATTAAGCTAACGTGGCTCATTAGAGGTCTAAATTAGCATAAAAAGCCTAAAACGACATTGTATAACAGGTTAAAAAGAGATCACTTCAGTCATAGCAAACAAATGATCACTTTAATGCCAATTGTTGTTAAAAAATAATCACTTCAGTGCCAAAGAAATGCCACCTCTGACAAAAATTTTAATTATAAAAGTCACGTAATTTTTTTAGCGAAATTTCTCATCATAGGTACTTAAGTAATCATTTTTCTTTGATTTTGACACTTAAAAAACTGGCGAAAACTTTTGACATTAAAGTAAACACCGTACGCAACTTATAACCCTTTTAGTGTCCTTCACCCTTAATGAGAAAATGTCAATTCCGAAGTCATTGTCTATACATCATGAAAGCTCTTTTTTTTTTACTTTACTTTTTTGAATTTCTTTTTAGCTAGTAATGGGAATCGAACCCAACAAATCTAATTCATTACGTAAATGAACGTTATCGGCGTTACTAATGGTATCTTACGGTGTGAAATTTAAGGAAACAAAAATTGGAGCTGGGAAAGGTCCAAAATTTCTAGGATCCGACTCCCATTATGCCCCATTGACATCAACACAGCAAACCCCCCTCCCCCTCTTTGGCTTTTGATATGCACAAAACTTGTTATTAGGTATCTTCAATGGTTTGCAAAATTTAGCATAATTATATGATGTATCGCCTTTCAATCAATTATTTAAATAAGTGCACCATCTATCGTATTTCTAGTTCTTTTCCATACGCATTCACTTAGATTATATCACACCACCTTGTGTATCAATTTCTGCATAATTTGATGGGATCCACACATTACCTAAAAATATTCTTTTTTGGTCGGAAAAGGCTTCTTCATTTGTAAAGGATAACAGCTAGTGCATGACACCTCAGTTTCAAAACAAAAGATGTTCCAAAGGAGCTTGGGGGTGAAGATACCCATAGAGACTGCGCTTTGGCGACCCAATTTGCAGCATGATTTGCCTCTTGGGAGTGATAACCTATTGTCACATTTTCCAGTTGGGCCAATAAAAGCCTGCATTCTTCAATTAAGTCATGCACAGCCCATGGACACCCGGCCTGGCCCATAAGTACTTCCACAAGTGAAAGGCTATTAGAAGCCAATTCGGGCACAGATCATCACTTCGCTTCTGCAGATTAACCGATCGAGCAAGTATACCAGAGCTTCTGTTATGGCTAGGGCTTCAATGAACAGGGCAGAAGGGGCACGAACACCCATTGCGAATCCAGCCACCATCAATCCATTCCAGTCGCGGCAAATTATGGCTATCGAGCCTTCTGCAGTACCATCGACTCAGGACCCGTCAATGTAGCGCCTGAGGAGACCCCTGGCCGGCGCGTCCACCCATCCATTAAACTCCTTCGACCTTCTCTCTGCTTGTCGATAACTAGAGCCCACCTAAAGGAGTTCTTAACTACCGCAAAGGATGCATCGACGACGATCGAAAGTGGGTTGGGTGTGAGCACTTGGAAGATCTGGGAATGATGGCCCTCCCACATCATCTATAGAATCGAAGCGACATGCTCTCTCAAAAATGAGCCGAGTTTTGACGTCGCGGTGCAGGGAGAGGCCGCGAGAATCAGCGAGAGGCTGGTTGAACGGCTGGAGTCAAGCCTCGGTATGGAGGCCACAGCAAGGAAAGCAGTGCAACAGCTTCGTCGTCGGTAGGACGGCAGATTGGAGCTTGGCATAATGGAAAACAGTGGCAGCAACAGTGATCGGCGACGGCGGTGATGGGCGGCTGGTGTCAGCAATGTGTGGCGGTCGTGACCTCTCTCTTTTCTTTCTCTTACTCTTACTTTCGCGTGTTTTTCTAATTTGTGACCTAATGTTTGCCGACCTCTTAATTGTGAAGACCTAATGTGTATTTATAGCTAAAACCTAACTCTGATCTTAAGTGATATGGCTTCTCAATAATGGCCTTAATCCCTAAGGGCTTGTTCTAATTAAATTCAAAGCCTCATGTTATTTCAACTCTTATGGGCTAAATCCGACTTAATTAAAACTCCTACCTCTTTTCACTACGTAAATTTTGGGCACTTAGTATGCAATAAGGCTTGCCCAGATCTTGCTGACTTTATGGGCTCAGTCCATTTAATTTAATTAAGTTCAGAACCTCTAATTAAGTCTCTGCATTGCTGGTCCAATTAAATGCAATTTTGTGAGCTTAATTATTAATGCAAAAATTTTCTACTATCTATATGCAATTTAATTAATATTTTTATGTAGAAGTTGAGGCTGATTCTTAATTTTTAATGCAATAAAATCCTAAGTAAGATGCCAAAATTTAGGTGTCAACGACTCCAAATCTTTGCCTTTAAAGCTTCCTTCTTCTTCTCAAAATTTCCTCTCTTCTTCCTAGGCAATATGAATTAACGTGTCCACCTTTCCTGCCTTCGAAACATATAATATTCTTACCTTTTTGCTTTGTTCTTGAAGAATTTTCCTTCTTCATGTTGCTTGAAATGCTTCCTTTACCATTAAACGTCAATCTTACATCGCACATTGTATACCAATCAGTGACAGAGCTAAAACATAAATTAGTGAGGTATGTGAATTGGTGTGCTCTCAGTCAGATTTGTAATTTAATTGCCAAAATCAAATGTTTTGGTTTCTTTTTAATTCTTTGACTCACTACTTGCAGAGGTTAACACATATAATTTTGAAATCTGCTGGGACACCGAGAAATGGAGAATTAGCTATATGCACTTCAACCGGTGGCAGTAAAGGGAAAGAACTAGAACCCCATAATTGGATAGACTCAAGGAGGAGGCGGATACTCGCATGGTCACAGCAGCACTTGTGGCTGCTATGACTTTCACTTCTGATTTTTCCATTCCTGGAGGATACAATGGTTCTAATCCGGACACCGGAATCGCCATATTGCTCCACAAAGCAATATACAGTGTCATTGTGATTTGTTACTCCATCGCCATGTGCAGCTTGATCATCGCACTCGTGATCCTCCTCTTGACACAGATCGATGATCCTCACGCGGTGCGAAATGCCCTTTTGAAAGCAAGACTTCCATTGCTGGTAACTCTTGCTGCGATGCCTCTGGCATTGATGGCGGGCGTCTACGTGACTGAAACCAAAACTCGCTTGGCTTCCGATTGTTGTCTTGGTCTTGGGATCCGTCGCCCTCTTCATCATCTTGAGTTTCTACCTCCCTTTGTGTATCCCATTTGGGTCCAACAATCCTCTCGTCTGTCGCTTCACTGACTTAATTATTGTTGCGGGTATTTCGATGTCGGGCAGCGTGACTGCAGGGAGTGGGACTGCAGGACGTGCTCCTCATGATGGTAACCTCCGCCTCCACTTGAATAGATGATTCAGCCTAAAGGTTCCAGAAAGATGGCCTTTGATCCCTCTTGCATATGTCATCTTGTCGCCAATGACATCCCTGTTTGAATGATATAAGATTGATCGACGGATTGTTGGAAATTATCTGAGCACATTGTTGATTGGTTGCTGGTTTCTAGATTTGGTTATTAGTGTTTTTGTAAAGAAAACCTTGACTCATGATAAGCGCTTGATGAAGAATGAAAATAAAAAAAAAAAATTTACATGACAGTCTTCAATTCATTGTAAGAATAATATTTTATTCTGAACCACAAAAACTCAAATAATAAATAATTATAAATTATTGTGAGACCTATTTTTTTAATAATTTGTGCCTCACAATCAGTTGTTATTTTTAAGTAGTCTAATGATTGTAATGCTAGCACAATCCGAAAAAAAACAAAAGCTACAAGCATTTAATGAAGAAGAGCTGATGAAGCAAGAAGCCAAAGAAGACCAACAAAGGTTGCTGAAGAGCTCTCTATAGAATGCCAATGCTCGTCTTCAAGTACGTTTATTGTGTTTTTTATTGACTTTGTTTGTGACCTTCGTCGCGACCCGTTTTTTCTATCCCAAGGAAAAATATATATACAGGTTTAGGGGTATTGTCTAATGGGTGGGTCCAAAACCCTCATTAGGTATAGGCTCTCCCAAGCCCATACCCCGCGTAACATTGGGTATTCATAAAAATCTTCTAATGATGAGTTGCTACTAACCTATTGTGGTCGGCTAAAAACCAAGCAAGACATGAGAGTATGCCTCACTTTCTACGCAATCAGAGAATCTAGGGTCGGGACTTAATTACACCAATTAATCAATTAGTGCCCTTTCAATACCTAATCTTGTTCGTTTCAAAAAGACTTTGGTCATGCAGTTTGAATTGATTTTAGACTTGTCCACTAACATGTGAGGTGATTATATGGGTGCGTAATCATCAAAATAACAATTAGCAACTAAAGGAAACATTAAATAAATTGCAAGAGAAAATAAGCACTTAGCATTAAGAGATAAATAAATGACAATCCTAATTAGACTAAGGGGAAACCATAATCATCGCATCATGAGCATGCAATCAAGGCAATTATATCCAAGGATAATTAGAATCCTGAAGTGAAGCCGTGCGGGCTTGTTCAATTTTAAGCACAATCTTAGACCAATAATTTTCCCACACCTTTTAAGAGAAAATTGTCCAATAATCATTTTAAAGCTTTTTCGGGAACTCTAAAACAAACTTGAAATTTTTGGGATTTTTGAAGGAAAAATTTTTGGAATTTCTAATATGTTAATATTTTCTAATTTTTTTCTCCAAATTTTTTATAAATTTTCAGGTTTCTGAATTTTCCATAAATTTTCTGAAATTTCGAATTTTTAATGAATTTTTTATATTTTCTGAATTTTTTATATTTTTATATTTTTTATGATTTTTCTATATATATATAAAAGAAATAATTCGGACCAGGTCAGGAAACCCGGCCCTGCTAACTCGATTCGGACCCTGTTGGTCCGGGTTAGACCACAAAAGACTGGGCCGGCCCTAAATCACAAGGAATTAACGAAAAGGCCCATGAAACTCTTTTTTAAAAAATAAAAAAAGCCCATGAAAATTCATTTTTTATGAAAAAGGCCCATTTCTGATTTCTATCTTCAACCCAATCTATTCCCGGCCCATGACAAATTCAGCCCAACATGCACAAGCCCGAGACGAAGCCCATCTCCTTCTTCTATTTTTATTTTTAGCCTTTTTTTTGTTTTTCTTTCTTTTTTCTCCTTCTAGTCTTCTTCTCCCTAAAGTCGCTTGCCAAAGACTCTGCAGCTCCGTTCGCTGAACCGATGCCGAGCGCCACCATAAGTCCTTGCCGGCCCTTAGGAGGTCGCCATGTTGTCGTCTAGCGTCGGCCATTCCGTCCAACCAACTCCAAGCACCGCCGACCACTAGGTAGCCAACATTCCAAAAGTCGCCAGATGAACTCCGTCGAGCTACAAAAAAACACTAGCCAATCTCAACAGCACGGGGTAACACTCCTAAAAGTGAGGAAGATGTCGAAAGTGGTGCATGGTAACCATATACCTCCTAGCGACGCAGAAAATCTAAAGGCCGAGCTCTAGTCAAGGGCTAGGGCCGGTTTTCTCAGTGGGGCATCTCATTGAACAGTTGGGGTGCGCTACCAAATTTAAAGGTTTTTGGCTCAATCGAGCCTCGAACGTGCCTTGAGGGGTCTCGAATATGATATACAAGGAATATAGCAACAAAATGCAATGGCAACAAGAGCCGGAGCTTGCGCGAGCCAGACGACCACGAGCTCCAGCTTGGTGCGCCTAAAACGAAGCAAGAATGGAGCCGAACCTACCTGGTTGGCTCGAGGACATCGCTGGGAAGGTCATCGGACAGGTCCATACGTGGCTGAGCTGCTCTCAGTCACTCGTATCGCTCTCCCAGTTCGCTATCTTTCTCTTCCCACTCAAGCTTCCCCTCGGTCTCTCTCGCTCGGGTCTTTTTTTTCTGTTTTTAATTTTTCTCCTCTTTTTATGAACAGCAACAGGCGTGCATAGCCTTTGCCATGCTAGCTTGCCACAGCTGACTTGATCTCCGACCCTGAGATCGCGCTATGGCCTGCTGCTTGCCCCCTCTTTGTTGTTGTATTGTCCCTTTTTCGCATGGGTGTGATCGGCGTGAGGGGGAAGAAGACTCATACGTGGACTGGGCTGAAACATAGGGAGAAGGGCCGGCCCAGGCACCAAAAAGAGAAGGGAAAAGAGGAAGGGGCCAGCCCAAGGCTGGTCCGAACCCGGCCCGACTACCCCTCTTCTTCTTTTTTAATTTCAAAATTGTTGACACCTAAATTTTGACCAAGTATTTACATTTGAATTGCCTAGAAAATTAGGGACTAATTTGGTCCTAACAAAAATGATTTTTGCATCACCTAAGTACTAATATTATTTACATTTACTAATTTTTATTTTACTATTTATTTTCCCTTATTTTCAAGTATTAAAAAAAAAAAAAAAAAAAAGGGTGGCCCATGGGGTGGGCTTTCGCGCCCAGCCCCTTCTTCTTTTTATTTCTTCTTGTCCACGTGGACCTAGGCCCATCTTCCCCCACTCTTCCTTCTGCAGCAACCCGGCCCGACCCCTTCTCCTTCTTCTTCCTCCTTCCTGCCTCCTTCCTCCCCCGTCTCTGCAACTCACGCGCGAAGACAGAAAGAGGAGCAGATCGGCGACGAAAGGGACACCTCGCATGCGCCATCAATGCCGCCGCGCGAGATCCGGCGCAAAACCCGGATGGAAGAGACGTCTTGGCGGAAGCTTTCAATGCCGAGCGGAGAAGAGGGGATGGGATGCCGGTTCGGTCGAGCGAGAGCCCGGCTGAGCGCCGAGGACCGCCGGTCGGAGCACCTCCGTCGACCGGGCTCCTTGCCTATAAATAGAGGGGTCGAGCGAAGGAGAAGAGACAGCAACACAGCAGCAAAACAGAGAGGAAAGAGAGGAGAAGCAGGAGCTCGGAGGGTTTCCCTTGGAGAGACATCCAGGAGGCCTGACGAGCAACCGCCGATCCGAGAGAGAGCTGAGAGAGAATGGAAACAGATCCGAGAGAGATCTGAGGGCGGAGAGAAACACAGATCTGAGAGAGAAAGGCTGCTGCTCAGCCGAGTCCTGCCGCCGTGGGCGGTGCTGGTTGCTCGGCCCGACCCGCCTGCTTGGTTCGTTTCCGTGAGAGAAGAGTGAGATTTGAGAGAAGGCGAGGGTCAAAAGCAAGATCTGAGAGGGTGAGACCGGAGAGAGAGGGTGCTGCTCGGCCGAGTCCCGCCGCGGCGTGTGACGCTGGTTGCTCGGCCCGACGCCGCTGGTGTCGTTTCCGTAAAAGAGAAGGAGACAGATCTGCAAAGGGAGAGAAGCACGGGACTGCGCCCCGCCGCCGCATCTGAATGCTGCCTGACCCGACGCCACCGCCGCTCCGCCACCCCCACCGCTGCCGTTCAACCACCAACGGCGCCGCCGACGATGGCGTCGCTCCCGTCACCATCAGCCCCTGGAGTCGTCGCCATCTCTTCTGCTAACCGGGCCACCGGCCGAGCTTGGCCAAGCCTCACCCCGACGAGCCCGCCGTCGCCCCTGCTGTCGGCCATCACCTCCTCATCATGTCCGCCGATCCCTCCCGCCGTCGGCGCTTCTCTCCGCGGCCAAGCCATTCGTCCTAGCCGCCCCCTCGGCGCGCGCGCGTATGCCACGAGAGAGGGGGAACGCGGTCGGGTCAATAACCGGGTCGGGCGCGAGGACCCGATCGACCCTTTAGGGTTTGGCTCTTCCGGGCCGAGCTGTTGGGCCTCTTCTGTCTTTTAGGGCTGGACTTGTTTTTAGATGGGCTTGACTAATCATTTCTTTTTGTTTCAAGCACTTCCCGCGGGCCAAGCGAATCGAGCCCATCAACCGGACTCGGCCCAACCAGAGGCCTAGGTCATTCGGCCCAAGTCGGCCCGACTGGACCGGACCCGGATATCCGACCCGGGGCCAGTCAGTTTTAATAATATAATATAATATTATTATTTAAAAAATAAAAAAAAATAAAAATATTTTATTTTCCAGAAAAATCCGAAAATCCGAAAAATAGTTTATAATTTCCAAAAATATCAGAAAATCCAAAAAAATATTTTATGTTTCACATTTTCTAAAAAGAAAACCAGAAAATTCAGAAATATTTTATATTTTCTAAAAATCAGAAAAACCCAAAAATATTTTATTTTTCCAAAAAGAAAGGGAAAAAGCCAAAAAATGTTTGTTTCAACAATGCATGAAAAATCCTTGAAAAGGGCAAAAATATCAAACCTGAGGTTTTAAACAAGATTAGGTACCGGAAGGGCATTAGTGATTAACTAGTGTAATCAAGTCCCCGATCCTAGTTTCTCTGGTTGCGCAGGAGTAAAATATTTCTCCCAATATTTTACTTGGGTTTCTAATCGACCCACCCCAAATTGATTAGTGGCGACTCCTTTTTTAAATGAAATTGAATTGCAGGTTAAAAACTCAAACCTTAAGTCGTGAATTGGTGGGCTTGGGAGAGCCCTGGCTAAACCCCGATGAAAGGCGTTCAGCCGAGCCATTAGCCTCTGAGACCAAAAAGGAGGTCGCGACAGCTTGGCAACTCCGCTGGGGACATAATTTTTTGTGGACTTAGGCCATTTTGTCTTGTTTAATTGTTTTTATTTTTGTGCAGGTATACTAATTTTGTTGAAATAAATTTTTGTGCTTTGCAATTTCCTCTGATTAAGTAAGTTTTCTATCATTGTGCTTTGCAATTTACTTACTTCCTCTGGTGCCTTGGTCAGTCCATGATTAATTTTGTTTAGTTATGATTTTAATGCCATGATCATCCCTTTATTTAAAAAAAAATTGCAAAAAAAAAAAGTTCAATTCATAAAAATTAAAAAAAAATTGCGAAAAAAATGTTCAATTCATGCCTTTATTTCCCCGAATTGTGCCATGAATTTCTTGTTGGAATTTCGTTTTTTCAAAAATTTCCCGTGCCTTAAAAAAGAAAAATGGTGCAAAATTAAAAAAATTGCCAAAAAAGAAAAAACGTTCAATTCATTAAGTTTTTTTTTATAAAAAAATTGCAAAAAAAAAAAATGTTCAATTCATGCCTTTATTTCCCCAAATCGTGCCATGAATTTCTTGCTTTGAATTTCTTCTTTCTCAAAAATTTCCCGTACCCTAAAAAAAAAAAAAAAAACTTGTTTAAATGTTTTCCTAACTTGTTTTTTTTCTTGCAGGTAAATATTAATTTTGTTGATCTGTATAAATTATTGTGCATGCTTTAAATGTTTTAGCACTACACTGTGGCACACACAACCCTGCCGCCGGACCTGGGCCACCGTAGGATATTTTAGGATGGTGTTAAGAAAGATACAGCTTTGAACGCGAGACAGCGATGTAGAGGTTGCCTTTCTTTTCCCCGAAATTTTAGGTAGAGCCGAGGTTGAGAGGATTTGGCATGAACGCGAGACTGCGTCGGTCATATTATCTCTTGACCTCATTATACCTTTCTAGTTAGAAATCGAACCACACATATCATGTGTATGTCTGTGTGATTGCCATCGATTTCCTCTGATTAAGTAAGTTTTCTATCCTTGTACTTTGCAATTTACTTACTTTCTCGTATGTCTCAGCTGGTCCATGATTAATTTAGGTTAGTTATGATTTTAATGCCATGATCATCCCTTTATTTTAAAAAAAAAGAGGATTAAAAGAAAATTCCAAAAAAAAAAAAAAAAATTTAAAAAACGTTCAATTCATTAATTTTTTATTTTTTAAAAAAAAAAAAATTTGCATAAAAATGTTCAATTCATGCCTTTATTTCCCCAAATCGTGTCATGAATTTCTTGTTTTGAATTTCTTTTTTCTCAAAAATTTCCCGCGCCTTAAAAAAGAAAAATGGTGCAAAATCAAAAAAAAGAAAACTTGTTTAAATGTTTTTCTAACTTGGGTTTTTTTTTTCTTTGCAGGTAAATATTAATTTTGTTGAAATAAATTTTCCTGTATAAATTATTGTGCATGCTTTAAATGTTTTAGCACTACACTGTGGCACACACAACCCCGCCGCCGGACTCAGGCCGCCATAGGATATTTTAGGATGGTGTTAAGAAAGATACCGCCTTGAACGCGAGACTGCGATGTAGAGGCCGCCTTTCTTTTCCCGAAATTTTAGGTAGAGCCAAGGTTGAGAGAATTTGGCACGAACGCGAGACTGCGTCGGTCATATTACCTCTTAACCTCATTATACCTTTCTAGTTAGAAATCGAACCACACGTATCATCCGCATGTCAATGTGTTTATTGTGATCCTTGAGAATAAGGTAATTGTTAACCCTTTTTATTTGGTTATTTACTTACGTTCCTAAACCCATGGCAATTAAGGTCAGTCTTTTAAGTCGCTTGTTTTATATGCGATGGGTAGACACGATGTCCAGTTCATTCCTGCTCCCAAGAAAGAGCTCCTCTGTTGATTAAGACCAGTTAGATTAACCTGGTCAAAAACATGTTGAAGATAGAATCAACCATCTTCTCCCGTTTTTCCAAATTAGTATCCACTTTAGAGTCATGCAAGTGATCCCCCATTTCTAGTGTCTTGAGACCTCCACTTTCATACTTGGCAAATTCGAGCTTCCCCAACTCTGGACAAATACAAAATTACCATCGGAATGCCTCTAGGAAATGAGTTCATGCCAACCCAGTAATTTGGTTAGCTCGATTTTTTTTTTTGTGACTCCTTTAGTAAGGAGGGTTTTTAAGGCTAATTGGGATGTTTGCCCGCTATCGTTTTTAGTTGAATTTTTTGAAAAAAAACAACCCATGGCAAAAAAAGAAAAAAAGAAAAAAGAAAGCAAAATTTTTCTCCTGGCCTTCTTTGGGTTCATCATCATTCCACATCGAAAAAATGCTATAAATCCTTTAATTGCATGGGTTGTCAATCAAATTTGTGCTGGGTTGAATTTCGGTAATTTGGCTAGATAGATTTCATAAAAAAATTGTGGCTCCTTTGGTAAGAAGGATTTTTAAGGTTAGTTGGGATGCTTGCCCACTATCGTTTTTAGTTGATTTTTTTTTTTGAAAAAAAAAAAAACAACCCATGGCGAAAAAGAAAAAAAAAAAAAAAAAAAGCAAAATTTTTCTACTGGTCATCTTTGGGTTCATCGTCGTTCCACATTGAAAAATAAATCCTTCAATTGCATGGGTTGTCAATTAAATTTGTGCCGGAATGAATTTACTAGAAAACATAGAAAAATCTTGAGGGCTACGCCAGGAAATTTTACAAATGCAATATTTTCTCATATCAAAGAATTCGGGCATTAAGAATTTCAAGCACCCACTGCAAGGGTTTCAAATCTTAGAAAAGTATGCCCTCAATAGGATATACTCTTGTTGGTTTAAGTGAACCTTGTTCCCAAGGCATTCCTATGGTGTGCTAATTTGTTTAGAAAGAGAGAAGCTCGCTTTGCACTGAATTATCACAACCCGATCCCTTTACTTGGTCTCGCCAGGATCACTTCATATTATCCCTACGGGTTGGCTTGTCAATATAGAGCTCTCTTGGAGATCCCTCCACTGCTCAAGCCCGTTTTATTCCCAGTCCTCTTAATCACATGACCCAAGATCACTCAGAGGAAAGCCGCATCATCAAGAATGCATGGAGAAAACGCCACGCTAAAAAGATCATTGTGCCCAAGAGACCAAGAGGACAGGAGAAGGCTCATCATGCCTCCACTCTACGTTCTCAATCACCGAGTCCTTGGCAATCTGCAATCAATAGTCCCAAATGTGATTGACAAGCCAGCCTAACAAGAGCAGATGGAGTCTTTCGAGCGGAGTTCAGGAATGAGCTGGATATGTATCTTTGGGCTAGTCCTAGAAAGCAAACAACTTTGCACGACCGAGGCTCCTCATCGCATATAAAATAGCGATCATGTCCCCCAATCTTTGTATTTAGGAAATTTCATTTCTAGTCCCAATGTTTAGGGACTCTTATTTAATATCTAGTATTTCAATTCTATCATTTCAATTTCAATTTTAGATGATTAGGAATGTCTTGTCCTTGGAATCCTCTATTGATAAATAAAAGCGACTGAACCATTGCCATGGGTCAATCTCCATTTATCTCGTGCTCAAGCATGCTATTTTTGTCTCACGGGTGATCATGAATCGCCAACCACCAGCCATCCGTGCATGGCCACATGCAATGTGACCAATCGGGGTGATGGCCTTACTAACATTGAAGATGACGTGGGACAAATCCCCATTGTCTTTCGACAACTCTCGAGGCAAATGGAGTTTTCTCAAACTAGGCCTAATCCCGTGACCGCCCTATCACGAGAGAAAACTCTTTTGACACCTGCAGGCATGCCAAAAGGTGACCAACAGAGCAAACATTTTGCAAAGATCATGAGTAAGCTGAGTGAGCTGCGGGATCAATACCCCCTTGATCTATCTAGCTACACTGCTGTCAAAATCCCAGAGGAGCTCAAGGTACCTGAATGCGAGGCATTCGCCAATATTTGTCACCCAGAAAGTTACTTGCAAGCCTACCTGGTCCAAAGGATGATTCGATCATACCAATCAAATTTAACTGGCCCCGCCTTGAGATGGTACATTGTGAGGAAAATCACTCTTCTCAAGACTTGGGATGAATTGATTGACATTTTCCTTAAAGAATATGACCTTGATGCCAACATCGCCCCACCTCACAAAGAGCTTGTAAACAAGAAAACAAGGAGGAAAAAGACTATCATGGCATGTACTACAGTAGAAAGAGACTTGACTGTCCAGGAGGGCCCATAGCAGAAGAGACCAATGGGAGGAAACTTCGAAGCGATTCTGTATGACAAAAGGGCCACCAAACAATGCTCCATTAATGGGAAGTTTCCTACCGGTAGAGGTAAAGAACCCGAAAGCATGGTTGAAGTTGTAAAACCAGTCCAAAATCGAGGCACCATGACGCTGCTTCCCAAACTTACTATGAGAGCTAAGGTCCTAAGGGCACTAGCACCCATCAACCTAGGGAATGAAACTCCACCGTCTCCCGGTGCATTTGACAAGCTCAAGCTAGCAGAACGAAGGGCTTTACTCAAGAAATCTGGACAAGGTGTCAAGAAGGGAAAGCTGGAACGATCCAAGCCAACGCCTGCCACCAAACAAATTCAAAGTTCAACAACTAATGAACTGCCATGCCGAGGCTTTGAACACCGCCCATGGTATAGTCCTATGGAGAGTTGCCAACACTATATTGATGAAGATGACCATTCACAGGGTAACCAGCTCCTGCCCGCATACGGACCCCAGAGCTTGCTAGGTGGAGGAACGCTCGCCCTTCATGATTTGGCTTCCAATGGGCTGTTGAATTTGTCACCCAACCATCAGGGTAACATAGACGCCTTATCCTCGGTAGGAAATTTCAACCCAGAAGAAAGTGATGAAATGATTTCAGAAGAATCCAGCTTCCCTGAAGGAGCAGAATTTGATACTGCCATGAAAGGATTGGCAACACAGCAAGATGGATGGTTCCTTAACCAAGACGCAGTAGGTCCATCTCACCATAAAAGGATTATTGTTCCCAAGGGAATGGAAATAGCTAATTTCCGTAAATATAACGGCACGACTTGTCCCATGACCCACTTGCAATATTTCCAGGCCGAAATGAGTCAATATGCCAGCCAGGCACCATTCATAATTCAGGCCTTCCGAAAAAGTCTTACTGGGTCCGCGTTGCAATGGTTCTTCTTGTCGCAGACCTACCTCATGCATGATTGGGATGAGCTGTCATCTGCATTTCTACATCAATACCAAGACAAGATAGGATTTGTGTTCCCCTATAAGAATTTGGTTCATGTAAGAAGAGGGCCAATGGAGAATTTCTGAGCATATGCAGAAAGGTGGGAGGCTTTTGTGATGCAGGCTATTCCTCTTGGCTGAGGAGGAAATGATGAAGCTGTTCATACAAGCTTTGTCTCGTAAGTTTTGTTCTTGGTTGCATGGAATGCACTTCCGTAGCTTCAACGAAGTGGCCCTCTCGTGTGAATACTTCGAGTCTACCGGGGGCAAAGAACTCAAGGGCGTTTGATTCAAGGGTCGACGCCAGCAGCTATCAAGACCCTCCCTTTCACATGAGTTTTCATGGGTTTCAGTTGTTTTTATGATTTCCTGTTTTCCACCCTATCTAGTGTGTTACTGTTGCATTTTCCATTCCAGTAATATAATTTGTTTTCACCAATGAATGTATAGTTTCAACATTTCATTTTGAGGGCATGAGGGGGTACCCCAAACTGGCCCAGTGATGCTATCCAAACATGAAAAAATATATATCATCCAAGGAAAATCCTGAGGGTTGGGCTTTCTCATGCTTTCTCCAAAACATGCTCGTGAAATCAAAAGCATTTCATTGCAAAAAAACAAAAAAGATTTTCATAAAAAAGTGTCAAATTTAACCCTGTTTGTTTTTTTGATTTACTTATTTCGTGTCTCAGAACATCATCCCCTTGAAAAAAAGGGACATTTGAAACCAGTACATCAAGTCCCAAGGATATGGACTCGACAAATTCATGAGTATTCTTCCGAGAAAACCGGGGCAAACGAAAAAGATTACTCCATTTATAAAAAGGTATGTCTCAATTCCTAACATGATTTTAGGAATGACGATTTCTTCCTTTTCATTTGCAGGAAATAAAAGACATGACATAATAGGTATGTGCACACAATCAAACTTGAAGCATGTAGATCATAGTAGCTCAAGAAAAGCTTCCTGAGACGTTTCCTCCCCCATCTCTCGAGCTATCTCGGCGGGACGTTCAACTTCGGCAAATTAGAAAGCATGAAAAATGAACTCCTTCACTTCCCATTTGAATTGGCTACTGTCAACAAGGAGAAAATCCAGACAGTTGAGGCAAATTCTAACCACCTGTTCTAGATGATGACTTTCGTTCCAGACACATGCTCTGCGAAGAAGTGATTACCGACAGAAAATTGGAGGTTTTGATCATCCATCTCAGATTCCATAGAAGCTTGACGCACATGACTTTGCCCAACGCTGTTGATGTCCAACAACAAGAGAGGAAAAATTTCCACAGAGGGAAGGCGTTAAAGATGGATCGACCATCATCGGCCATGCGTTTAGGGCCATGGACAAAGAGGGCCAACCAAAATGAAGCACCAGGAGGACAAGCATTGCAATTTCATAGGCAGGACGTTCAACTTCGGCAAATCAGAAAGCCCGGAAAATGAACTCATTCGCTTCCCCTTTGAATTGGCTACTGTCAACAATGAGAAAATCCAGACAGTTGCGGCAAATTCTAACCACCTGTTCTAGATGATGACTTTCATTCCAGACACATGCTCTACGAAGAAGTGATTACCTACAGAAAATTGGAGGTTTTGATTGTCCATTTCAGATTCCATAGAAGCTTGAGGTACATGACCTTGCCCAACACTGCTGATGTCTAACAGCGAGAAAGGAAAAATTTCCACAAAAGAAAGGCGTTGAAGATGGATCGACCATCATCGGCCATTTGTCTAGGGCCATGGGCAAAGAGGGCCAACCAACATGAAGTGCCAAATTGTGGCAGGACCATGGCGATCATCAACATTCAGGATATGCCAAGAAGTCATCAAATGCCAACTTTGCAGAAGGGTAACTTGGTATCGTTTCCAATACCCCCATCCAACTTCATTCCTAATGTATTTTCCCTATTTTGACAGGAAGCATCAACGAACAGCATGAAAAATGAACTCCTTCACTTCCCTTTCAAAATTGGCTACTATCAACAGGAAGAAAATCCATACAATTCCATAGAAGCTTGAGGTACATGACCTTGCCCAACGCTGCCGATGTCTAACAATGAGAGAGAAAAAATTTCCATAGAAGAAAGGCGTTAAAGACGGATCGACCATCGTCGGCCATTTGTCTAGAGCCATGGGCAAAGAAGGCCACCCAAAATGATGCGCCAAACCTTGGCAAGGCCATAGCAATCACCAACATTCAAGATGCCGAGGAATCATCGAATACAAACTTTGCAAAAGGGGGTAACTTAGTATCATTTCCAATCCCCCCATCCAACTTTATTTCTAACATATTTTCCCTATTTTTGACAGGAAGCATCGGCGTTTTAAAAAAAAAAAAAAAAAAAAGAAGAAGAAAAGAAAACTGACTTGAAAAATTAATCCGAGCCAACCAATACTGGCCAAGCAAGCACCTGGAGACGACCCATGCTGAATTCACCCGACCGGAAAAAAAAGAAAAAGAAAAAGACAGGTCATTCTAGCGGTTAGATCACTTAAATAAATAAATAAACGCGTTCTATGGACACCGCCGGCGCTTTAGCCGAGTGGTATCCGGAATGGAGCGCCAAAGGTCCGACGGGGTTTCGAATCCCCGAAGCAGCATTAGCCGCATGTGGAAAAAGAAAGAAAGAAATAATAATAATAATAATAATAATAATAATAATAATAATAATAAAGTTTTTTTTTTTTTTTTTTTTTTGCATACCGAGATCGAAAATTTAGGATCTCATGCCCCCTTTAAGCCTCAAGACCCTAGGTGCATCCAATCATTTGCAAATTGGTGAAGGGTAATGCTTTGTATCATTTCCAGTTTTTCAATTCTGGAAAATTCATACACTAACACATTCCCTCTCATTCTTTGTAGGGTCATCTGTCCGCCAAAAGTGTGGATGACAAATGCAAATTAGCGAAAGGGTCATTTTTCTGCCAAAAGTGTGGACGACAAATGCAAATTGGCGAAGGGTAATCCTGTATCGTTTCCAGTTTTTCAACTCTGAAAAATTCATACACTAACACATTCCCTCTCATTCTTTGTAGGGTCATCTATTCGTCAAATGTGTGGATGACAAATGCAAACTGGCGAAGGGTAATGCGGTATCGTTTCCAGTTTTTTTTTTTCTGGAAAATTCATACGCTAACACATTCCCCTTTATTCTTTATAGGTCCATCTGTCCGCCGAATGTGCGGACAATAGAGTAGGAAGAGATATGTCAAACTCTAATGACAATATTGGATCAACGCTCCCAAAAGAAACGGCATCTAATTTATCACCAAAATGGATGACAAGAATCTTTCAGGCCTTAATTCGCATTTGCTTTTGGCCCTACTCAATAATTTATTTATGCGTTTTTCCCTATGCAGGGATAAAAACAAACGTGCCCATCCAATCAAATATGGGATTTTCAATCATGACTAATCATTCATGTGTCATTCCCTTTTGAGTAGGGACAATCCATGAACACTCATTTTCAAGAATCCCCCTCTGTTCAAACATGTCTGTAGAAACAATTTTGTATCTCATGCTCTTAGAAAGTTTTCTTCTTTTGAGTAAATTCAAATCATTTTAAGGTTGCAAACTCCTTCGTGCTTACAACAATCCATGCTTTTTCAAAATGGTTTTTTGCATGATGATTTTTGTCTGTCCAAGTCACCGATTCCACTGAGGATTATCAAATTAAGCAATTCAACAAATGATGTGAGATCAATTGAGCATGCTAAATGAGATACATCAGGATGACGAAAGGCAAACCATATCCTACACATAGTCCTCTGATTAAACACTTGTAAGGTGAGCATAGGAAATTCTATGTCTGCAGGGTAAAGAGTTCTCTCGCGAATGGTACGATAACCAAAGTGATGAGGGGCATTTCATTTCTCCACCCTAAACACTACAGGTTATCCATTCCTTAACCCCTTTGAGCCTCATGCCATTGTGAAGTTTCTTTCATATTACCCCTGTCAAGAACCACCCCACACTGGGGCAGATTGGAGGAAAGGACGGCATCACAAGGTGAGAAAATAGATAGAAATTTTCTTGCTTGAACTTGCATCAATCTTTGGGTGTTTTTATTCCATATGAACACTCATGATAATTTAAGTGCCATAGAATGACGAAGAGCATATTTGGTCTATACATTTGTATCCATTATATAACCCCATTGAGTCTGTAATTTCATTTCAACTCCCCACATTGGGGCAAAAAGAAAATCACCATCATTCAAGCAGTATAAGCCAAAGTGGCCGACTGAAGATGAGGACCCAAGAGTCTAGAACAGTCCTGAAAGGACAAACAAAATAAAAATTAAGGGCATGAAAAAAGCAGTGTGCCTGGTAAAAGCAAGGCCAATGCCCTCAAGAAAACTGATGCTCGAGCAAAAAGTCTCTAAAAAGATGAGCTCCATTGATAAGGAGGAAGACCGGTGACAACATCAAGATGATCACCACCTCTTGTACACATTTTTGAGCTCATGAATCCATTTATTTCTCCACCCGTGAGCCAAATTTACTTTGCGTCCCTTTGTAAAAGTCTCTTCTGACTAGGGCACTTGAATTGACATAGGAATTCATATGTTTATAAACATCGCTCGAAGAAGTATGAGCAAGATCATTCCTATCTCTTTTCGCAGGGTTTTTGACTTGTAAACCCGAAGACGGCTGTACAGCATTTCTTTCTATAAGCCTTGACCTTCGTGGTCCCCTTTGCTAAGCCTTTGACCAAGCCTACAGTACGGTCCTGACAAAGACCTCTCAGATTGGTAAAGTCGTACCATTTGCGAGAATATTCGGATCCCTGTCGCCATAATGATAGTGAAAGGGTGAGATTCCTATGATCCCGCATCAATGGTCGGGACAAAACAGTCTTTTCAATGAGAGTGAGTGCAAAGCCCTTTTAGACTGAGGGTCCTCATTTGACATGTTCAAGACATTCTCATTTTGAGTATGAATTGTCTTTATGAAAATTTTCCCCAGTGAAACTTTGGTGATGCAAACTGACAAAATTGTCATGCATAAACCCCATTTGAATTGAGATTTTTACAGTATGCACAAATCAGTTGCACATGTTGCATATTTGTTTGACAGGAGACATACTTTCAGAGCAGAGATATCATCAGGCCTGCAAACTACTATGAGGGGGAAGACCTTCAGGGATACTTGAGGCACGCCCTCGATATTCCCAACTTACCAGGAGGTGGGAGACCTTCAGGGATACTCGAGATGCGTCCTCAATATTCCAACTTACCAGGAGGTGGGAGACCTTCAGGGATATCTCAAGTGCATCCTCGATATTCTAGCTAATCAAGAGGTAGGAGACCTTTTCAAGCATATAAGGTAAGTCCCTCTTCATTGGCACCGCGTGCTTCCATAGCCCAGAATCTCTCTTTACCGACGTGGCGTGCCTCTGTGGCCCGAAGTCAGGTAATGAAAAAACTGGTGTCCTTGAGAATAATCAAGCACTTAACAAGATTGTGTCCCGAGAAAAGTTAGTACATCCCTGAGAGAGTTCAGTTAAGCAAACTGGTGTCCCTGAAAAAAGTTCAAGTACCTAACAACTTATTGCTTCTACAGGCGACCGGAGATAGCTTCGGGTCCTGGAAAGGCAATCCATCGTCGAGACGACCGGAGATAGCTTCGGGTCCTTGGCACCAACTCATTGCTCGGAAAGGCGACTGGAGATAGCTTCAGGTCCTGGAAAGGCAATCCATCGTCGAGGCGACCGGAGATAGCTTCGGGTCTTGGAAAGGCAATCCATCGTCGAGGCGACTGGAGATAGCTTCGAGTCCTTGGCACCAACTCATTGCTCGGAAAGGCGACCGGAAATAGCTTCGGGTCCTTGGCACCAACTCATTGCTCGGAAAGGCGACCGGAGATAGCTTCGGGTCCTGGAAAGGCAATCCATCGTCGAGGCGACCGAGATAGCTTCGGGTCCTTGCACCAACTCATTGCTCGGAAAAGCGACCGGAGATAGCTTCGGGTCCTAGAAAGGCAATCCATCGTCGAGGCGACCGGAGATAGCTTCGGGTCCTTGGCACCAACTCATTGCTCGGAAAGGCGACCGGAGATAGCTTCGGGTCCTGGAAAAGCAATCCATCGTCGAGGCGACCGGAGATAGCTTTGGGTCCTTGGCACCAACTCATTACTCGGAAAGGCGACCGGAGATTGCTTCGGGTCTTGGAAAGGCAATCCATCGTCGAGGCGACCGGAGATAGCTTCGGGTCCTTGGCACCAACTCATTGCTCGAAAAGGCGGCCGAGATAGCTTCGAGGTCTGGAAAGGCAATCCATCGTCGAGGCAACCGGAGATAGCTTCGGGTCCTTGGCACCAACTCATTGCTCGGAAAGGCGACCGGAGATAGCTTCGGGTCCTGGAAAGGCAATTCATCGTCGAGGCGACCAGAGATAGCTTCGGGTCCTTGGCAACAACTCATTGCTCGGAAAGGCGACCGGAGATAGCTTCGGGTCCTTGGCACCAACTCATTGCTCGGAAAGGTGACCGAAGATAGCTTCGGGTCCTGGAAAAGCAGTTTCCCCCATATCAATCACAAGTATGTTTTCTATTTCAGCATTAGATAAGGAAATATCCTGATACTTGCCAAAAACTCGGGGTTCGCACCTCATATCACTCTTTCTTGGTGAGTAACTGCATGTATTTTTCTTATCCATTTTAGTATGTATTATGCATTATTACCATTTTTGCTTTGGACACTTGGTCCCAGGTGAACTATCATCTATTGCATATGTATGGACAAAATTAAGGTATCAGTTCGTCTTTGAAGGCAACCTCTGCGAGTTCACCTTCAAAGAGGGGCAACTGTTAACACCTAAATTTTGACCAAGTATTTACACTTGAATTGCCTAGAAAATTAGGGACTAATTTGGCCCTAACAAAAATGATTTTTGCATCACCTAAGTACTAATATTATTTACATTTACTAATTTTTATTTTACTATTTATTTTCCCTTATTTTCAAGTATTAAAAAAAAAAAAAAAAAAAAGGGTGGCCCATGAGGGCTGGGCTTTGCGCCCCCCTTCTTCTTTATTTCTTCTTGTCCACGTGGGCCTAGGCCCATCTTCCCCCACTCTTCCTTCTGCAGCAGCCCGGCCCGGCCCGGCCCCTTCTCCTTCTTCTTCCTCCTTCCTGCCTCCTTCCTCCCCCGTCTCTGCAACTCACGCGCGAAGACAGAAAGAGGAGCAGATCGGCGACGAAAGGGACACCTCGCATGCGCCATCAATGCCACCGCGCGAGATCCGGCGCAAAACCCGGATGGAAGAGACGTCTTGGCGGAAGCTTTCAATGCCGAGTGGAGAAGAGGGGATGGGATGCCGGTTCGGTCGAGCGAGAGCCCGACAGAAAGAGGAGCAGATCGGCGACGAAAGGGACACCTCGCATGCGCCATCAATGCCGCCGCGCGAGATCCGGCGCAAAACCCGGATGGAAGAGACGTCTTGGCGGAAGCTTTCAATGCCGAGTGGAGAAGAGGGGATGGGATGCCGGTTCGGTCGAGCGAGAGCCCGGCTGGGCACCGAGGACCGCCGATCGGAGCACCTCTGTCGACCGGGCTCCTTGCCTATAAATAGAGGGGTCGAGCGAAGGAGAAGAGACAGCAACACAAAGAAAACAAAGAGAGGAAAGAGAGGAGAAGCGGGAGCTCGGAGGGTTTCCCTTGGAGAGACATCCAGGAGGCTCGACGAGCGACCGCCGATCCGAGAGAGAGCGAGGGCGGAGAGAAACACAGATCCGAGAGAGAAAGGCCGCCGCTCGCCCGAGTCCCGCCCGCCGTGGGCGGTGCTGGTTGCTCGGCCCGACCCGCCCGCTGGTTCGTTTCCGTGAGAGAAGAGTGAGATCGAGAGAAGGCGAGGGTCGAAGCAAGATCTCGGAGGGTGAGACCGGAGAGAGAGGGTGCTGCTCGGCCGAGTCCCGCCGCGGCGTGCGACGCTGGTTGCTCGGCCCGACGCCGCGTGGCTGTTCAGCCACCAACGACACCGCCTCTGCTGGTGTCATTTCCGTAAAAGAGAAGGAGACAGATCTCGCAAAGGGAGAGAAGCACGGGACCGCGCCCGCCGCCGCATCCGAATGCTTTGCCGACCCGACGCCACTGCCGCTCCGCCACCCCCACCGCCGTTCAACCACCAACGGCGCCGCCCGATGGCGCCTCCCGCCACCATCAGCCCTTGGAGTTATCGCCGTCTCTTCCGCCACCGGCCCCGGCCGAGCTCGCGGGCCTCATGCCGACGAGCCCGCCGCCGCCCCTCCGTCGGCCATCGCCTCCTCATCACGTCCGCCGATCCTCCCGCCGTCGGCGCTTCTCCGCGGCCAAGCCATTCGTCCCGCCGCCCCTCGGCGCCGCGTAGTATGCCACGAGAGAAGGGGAACGCGGGTCGGTCAATGACCGGGTCGGGCGCGAGGACCCGGTCGACCCTTTAGGGTTTGGCTCTTCCGGGCCGAGCTATTGGGCCTCTTCGTCTTTTAGGGCTGGACTTGTTTTTAGATGGGCTTGACTAATCATTTCTTTTTGTTTCGGGCACTTCCGCGGGCCAAGCGAATCGACACCATCAATCGGACTCGGCCCGACCCGGAGGCCTGGGTCATTCGGCCCAAGTCGGCCCCGACTGGACCGGACCCGGATATCCGACCCGGGGCCGGTCGGTTTTAATAATATAATATAATATTATTATTTAAAAAATAAAAAAATAAAAAATATTTTATTTTCCAGAAAAATCCGAAAATCCGAAAAATAGTTTATAATTTCCAAAAAATATCAGAAAATCCAAAAAAATATTTTATGTTTCACATTTTCTAAAAAGAAAACCAGAAAATTCAGAAATATTTTATATTTTCTAAAAATCAGAAAATCCCAAAAATATTTTATTTTTCCAAAAAGAAAGGGAAAAAGCCAAAAAATGTTTGTTTCAACAATGCATGAAAAATCCTTGAAAAAGGCAAAATTATCAAACCTGAGGGTTTAAACAAGATTAGGTACCGGAAGGGCATTAGTGATTAACTAGTGTAATCAAGTCCCCGATCCTAGTTTCTCTGGTTGCGCAGGAGTAAAATATTGCTCCCAATATTTTACTTGGGTTTCTAATCGACCCACCCCAAACTGATTAGTGGCGACTCCTTTTTTAAATGAAATTGAATTGCAGGTTAAAAACTCAAACCTTAAGTCGTGAATTGGTGGGCTTGGGAGAGCCCGGGCTAAACCCTGATGAAAGGCGTTTAGTCGAGCCATTAGCCTCCGAGACCAAAAAGGAGGTCGCGACAAAAAAAATTTTAATTTTAATTTTTTTGTAATTTTTTTTATAAATGTTAAAATTAGTGACGTAAATGCTCCTAATGTCTATATGCGATGCAATTTTAATTAATTTTTTTTGTTAAGAGGTTAAAAATTAATCCCTAATGCAATTAATAAACATTTAAATAAATTTCCAAAATTTAGGTGTCAACAAGCTTTTGTTAACTCTATGCACTTTCTTATTTTCTTCATTTAATGTTGTCAGGCATTTCTGCTAAGCTGCGTGTGTCCAACCATCATAAAAGGTTGTGAAGTTTAGATTTCTAGACACACCGAAGCAAAAAGCATTTGCATCTCAACAAGTTCTTCCTCCAGCCTTTATTTGTGCTCTTATTCCAAATTTTCGAAGTTATTATTATTCTTTTGTTTCCAACAATATCGATGTCCGTACCTTCAGGTCCATCTTAGTAAGCTGGCCACTACCGGTTCCATTTGGCTGACCTACTTGTCTGTCACAAGAATTAGTGATGTTTGCAATTTTAATCATCTAAAATACTTTGTTAATGCTAATAAACGAGGATCGATGATTAGTTTGTTTTTGTAGCTGGTTTAGGTAATTTTGTTGCCGGATAAGGTAATGAACTAACCTAAATGCCATCTTAACTTAGAAGTTTATCTTAACATTTAATTCCAATAGTGCTATCTAGCCTAGATAATATCTAAACATGCATTCAAATCAAAATAGGAAAATTTAATCTAATCTTATCATGCAATTCCATCCATAGAAACAAATCTAAATAAATTAGAGTTGTTCATTGAAATCATGTAGGTTACGAATTGCATACTTTTTTTTATAAAACTTGCAAATGTTTGGGAAATTAATTAATACGCTTGGCTTGCAATGAGGTATTTATTTTATTTCCTTATACTATTAATTTATGTCTTGATTTGCTTTCTTGAGTGTTATGTCAATGATTGTGTAGCCACATAATAACATCATATGTTGGTGGCTAGGTTAAAGTCAATTCAACCTGCCTACAAAATATTTTTTTTCATAAAAGAGAAAATGTATTGAAAGGATGTTAGAGTAATCTAGGTAATCAAGTCTCCGAATCCATAATTTACGACTTGTAGATTTAAAGTAAATCTCCCAATACTTTGCTTGAGTTTTTAATCGACCAACCAAAAATTTGATTAGTATTGACTTCTAATTGAAATGATTTTGCATGTTAAATAATCTAAACCTTACATTGTGAATCGGTATAAATTTGAAAGAGCCCGATCTAAGTCTAAGCTTAATAATCCATTAGCCAACTATACGGAGGTTCACCTGAGGGAGGGTAGCTACAACATCAAGATATATTATCATTTTTTTAAAAATGACTTCTTGAAAAATATTTCTCCAAAAATTATACATTTTCTATAAAAAAAAATGGAGCTTTATATACAGTTATATTCATAAGATTTGGACACATTAGCATCAAGTAAATCAAATGATTTGCATTAATATTTTTCCTTTTTTCGTTATTTTCTTTCATTGTTTTCTCCCGGCTGCCTTTTCCATTTTACCCTTGTTCCATTTCCAATGTCGTCTTCCTTCCACACTGTAAGACCACCTCCAATGCATGACCACTGGCCACAATCCCACTTCTAGTTGCGCCTTCACCGGTCCCCCAGACCACCAGCCCCACCCTCGCCACGTATGGCCACCACCAAGGGCTAGCCTCATGCACCAACACCTCTCTCTGTGTACTCCTCTATCGCTGGTCGAGTCTGCTCGCCATGTCGGATCAGTCATCGCTGAGTCCTGGCCTGACCTCGCCATCATTCGGTGACCCTAGTGGTCCCTCACAACCCCCAAAACTGATTTTCAAGTGGTGAGAAAGAGGCCGGTAAAATTTGGGACAAAGGAGGAGAGAGGGAGTCTTTGCTGGCCTCAAGCAAATCAGATCTAGCCTCACCCAACGAAGGGCGGTGATACTGTGGTAGTCAGAAACTTGGTGTCATGACCTTGCAACCACCAGGCCCTAACAAAGGAGGGGACAAAAGAAAGCACAAGGGCTAACCCACAAAATGTGAGCTAGACAGTAGTGATGAAAGGCTTGGGCAGCAATTAGACCTATTAAAATGGGTCATTCACCTATTTCTTAATCCATATATAATGAGCTAAGTCATTATACGTGTTAGTTATATTTAGAAAATGAGTTATAAATGGGTTTAAAATGGCAAAACCCAAAAAAATATGTTGTTAAATAAGTTTGTAATTTACCTAAACCCAACCCATCTTTATGACTCTCTTGTCACCTTCTAGTAATTTATTTACTAGTGTGATTATTGGTTGTTACATTATTAATTGTGCACCTATCTAATCACCCATTGCATCTTAGAGATTCAAACTTAAAATCAATCATGATTACTTGCAAAAATATTTTTGAAAATAAAAAGAAAATGTACCGTAAGGACATTATATTTGTCTAACATAATCAAGTACAATATTCATGATATCTCTAATTCATAAAAGTCAAGTATTTTCCCATACCTTACTTAGATTTCTAATCAACCCAAAATAAATTAGTGACAACTCCTAAATGAATCAAATTGCATGTTTAAATTGATTAATTTAAAACTCCAAAGTTGCTGTTGATGTGGGCTTAAAAGAATATGTGCTAAGTCTTTGACTTAGTTATCTATTAGCTTTTTCTT
Source organism: Angophora floribunda (assembly GCA_014182895.1). Lineage (NCBI taxonomy): Eukaryota > Viridiplantae > Streptophyta > Magnoliopsida > Myrtales > Myrtaceae > Angophora > Angophora floribunda. Next base: position 31,411,692 of record CM024709.1, on the reverse strand, counting down.
TGATAGTTCATCTCTGAAAAGGTTGCAACAAAAATGATTCGCACATGGTTAAACAAACATTATTTGTGAACTATTGATGTGAATGAGACTAATTGAGACAGATAACTGCACAAGTACGCACTTATAATTAGGATTCATGCATATTAGCCACGTTATTATACATATTTCCAAGACACAAAACAAAGAAGCAGACACGAGTCATTTTGGGCGTAAAGGGATGCGAAGAGTTTCGCCTGAGCACGTCCTCAAAAAAATCAAAATGACGTTCACAATGTTAGGAAACTATTATGATAATCGCATTCAATGACTAAATCGAATAATATGATACTAAAAGGCTAATGCGAGGACACGAACCTTTTCCCCGGGGTAATTGAACATTCGGATCACTTCTTTGGTTTTCAAGTAAAATGGCAAATAATATTCATGTGTGCACCCAAGTTTTTCAATCATTCTAAATATATTAAAGCCATTGGTGGTTACTCTATTGAACTTGTTTTTATTCCAAAACCGATCTCCGGCTTTCCAAAACTTTTCCCCTTGTATCTGATTTGCCTGTACTTATCTCTACGGGCTCCAGCCCGGCCGATGAGCGGCGCAACAAACCCACGCGCCCCACACCCCCCCTGGACAAGGGCAGCAAGCTCTATCTGAGGTTCATGGCCACCACAGATGACCTCCATCCAAGTTCACCCATGACTTTGGGGAGGCCGCTGGCCTTGGGATCTCTTTCCTTGGCAATATGCTGGTCGCTTTCCTTGGTATCATATCAGCCCTGGAACAATTTGTCTTTATTTGTTGGATCAATCCTCGATTAAATCATCCTGCACAAAGAATAATACACTAATAACGTGAATGTACTTGCTATCAGATTTCCCTTGCTAGTAGGAAAAGTACCAAACCACATTCGTTTGTCGGTAAGAAAAATACTGGGCGCACTGAAATGCTTTCTAGTTATTCGGTGAGCTAGGGACGTACGGCGAAATGGATCTGGAAATAGTGATTTGACTAATTCCAGATATGTCAACGTTTACTAAATAATATGACGGGTCTTTGTTGAAGGCTTAATCGGGTTCATTGACTTAAATAACTACTTATCGTTTGCCAAATAATTCAGCAAACCCATTTAATTTGTCGCGGCCAGCTAATCAATCACAGGGACCGGAGGGAGGGAAAAGAAAATACACATGGAACATAAGGTTTTAATTAAACAGGACAAATAACAAAGTCCAACACTGATGAGGCACATAGTAGTATAATAAATAATGTTTTCATCTAACAGTTTTAATTTTTAGAATAGTCAATGGTGAATCGACTAAATTTCAAATGGTATCAAAGTTAGAGACTCTAAGTTCGAATCTTTTCAAGCCCTATTTGTTGAAAGCTTCATCGCCAAGAGCAGACCCTTCACCATCACAATTGTTAGGAATGCATAGCAGAAGTTTGTCGCGACCTCACCCTCCACAGGTGCACCACCTAAGGGTTCGGCAAATTGATTATTAAGCCTAAACCTATCCCAAGCTCTTCCAAGGCTATATCAATTCACAACTTAGGACTCAAGTTCTTAACATGCAAATTATTTTCATTTAAGAGTCACCATTAATCAATTTACTGTGAGTCGATGTCACACCCCGAACCCCGAGCACGCCATAACCCCTTATTATGATCAATTGAAAGCGATGTTCCAGGACTTGTCGACAATCATTCATTTTAATCTTTCATTATACGCAAGCGGAAGACAAACCATCCCAAGTCCAAACAAACAATCAAAGAATCAAATAGGGATAGAGGGATATGCAACTTACTGGATTAACCAACGAAGGATCGTCTTTCGAATTACAAGCCCAATTAAATAGGTCAATCCATCCTCTAAGCCAAGCCAAAAATAAACTAGGCTGGTCCAGCTATACAAAATGAACCCTCGAGTTCAGCATCACAGTCACTCGGACCCATCAGACTAGGCTTTGTTAAGTCGATCACTGGTGGAGCAGGGATAGGATTCTCCACTACGGGTGTGCCATTCTAAAGGCCTGAAAAAGGTTAACCACGACGGGTTGAGATAAAATCTCAGCAAGTTCTTTCCCTAAGCCCCAGTTAGTATACCAACTAAACCCGGGCATCTCCTCAGAACCATCCCTCACACAACCCAACCACAACAACTAGTAATCAGCAATAAAATAACAAGCAAGGTCAACCAACAATCAAAAGCCGGTTCGCATACAACATTACCCGGTATACCATACCCTGCACATTATATATCAACACAATACACGCAATGCACATAGCCGTTAGATGATACAGTTCATCAATCACATACGAGTCACATCACAAGCGATCTCACCTAACCATTGCCACACCCTACACGTTATCAGTTCATGCGTGTATGCCATAAATAATGATGTGATCACTTCATGCATAATCGGAACTAAAGATGTAATGTTTCTCATACACTCTGGCATCCACACGTGTTCCGATTATTACTACCCCACATGGCTACAACTGAGGTGCAACGGCACTACGGCGCCCTTCCTCCGCAGAAGCGCAACCGTGCCCTTCCATGCCCAAAAGACGTCAAGGGATACTCCCAAGACAGCATGCCCAAAAAACGTCAAGAGATACTCTCCTGAGACGGCATGCCCCAATAACGTCAAGGGATACTCTCCCGAGACCGCATGCCCAAATAACATCAAGGGATACTCTCCCGAGACTGCATGCCCAACGTACGTCAAGGGATACTCTCCCAAGACGGCATTTTCCACAGGATGTCAAGGGATACTCTCCCGAGACGGTGGGTTTAGTTTAATGATCACGCAAGCATGCCGTCACAATCCACTTATTATCTTAGAACATTAGCCAATGCACACATGCTTGCATATAAAACTTCCAGTCATTTCTCACAAAAGCGGTCTATTTCCGATGTCCCTCGGACAAATCATTTTTCTCATTTTTGTGAAAATCACGCGATTCAAACGGATGCTCATTCAATTACATATTCAATTCACTCCATAAAATCAATGCACATGAAATTATAATTTCCGTATGAACAGTAATTTCCGAATTTAATAAATAATTAATTAAATTCATAAATTAAAAATAAATAAATAAATTCCGAAAATTAAATAATTAAACAATTATCTAATTAAATGCAGAAATAATTTAATCAATAAATTAAACAATTAATCACATTAATCAAGCAATTAAGGAAAACATGATTAATTAGCACAAAACACACAATTAGGCCTAATTAAGTACAATTAAGCATAAATAAGCAAGATTAAACTAAGATAATCTTAATTCACTATCTAACCACCTATCTTAGGGCTAATACACTTAAGTAAACATCTTAATCAGCCTTTAACACTAATTAATCCAACCCTAAACTAGTTTAAGCACTAAATAGGTTTATGAGCTAAACTCACCGGTTAAGCGGGCCGGCAACACGGGCGCGGCGGCGACGACGAACCCGACACCCGGGGACCTCTCCCATCTCCCATGACACTCCAAGGTGGTCCCGGGCTCAACACAACAACAACAAACTCGGAATCCCCACTACAAGCTAGAAAAACTGACTACATAGGAGGAAATGAGCTGACCGGAGGAAAACGGGTTGGCCGGAACTTCGACAAGTGGCGGACCGGCAACCGGCGACACCTGGAGGTCGAGAGGGAGTTTCTGGTGGCTGGTGTGAGCAGTGGTTTGGTCGGAAAGGAAGGAAAACAGGTGAAAAGGCGGAACAAAGCTGTTGCAGGCGGAATAGTGGCAGTCCGGCAAGCAATGACTTCCGGCGACTGTACGGGATGGCTGGCGGCTCCGTTCGGCAAACGGCCGACACTATCTGAACTTTTTTCATCTTCTAAACACAACGGCGGGTGGCACGGGCCAAGATTCACATGGGAAGGCCATGAACAACTCAATTTTCGATGAAAGGTCAAAAGCTAAAATTTTAGGAAGAAGGGAAACAAAGGGAGAAAGGGGCTGCGATTTTTGGAGAAGATGAAGGGGAGAGAGAGAGTGAAGTGAGGGCTGGAGATAGGCCTCATTAAGACCATTAATGCAAGCTTCAACTCCCAAGAAAGATGACCTCATCTTCTCTCACTTCTTTTGACTTTTCTTCAAATTATCCAAGGGCATTTTGGTCATTTCCACCTTGCACATTTCTCAATCTGCCCTTGGACTAAAAATGAAAGGCGGGCCTAGGAAACAGGCCGGAAAATGAATAGGAACGGGTTCGAGAATTTGTTGGGCTCAAATTGGCTCAAGGTTAGACAATAGGCTCGGAACGGTAAATGGTCAGTTTGGCCCAACGGGCTCACTTGCTTGCATCGGGCCTTCCATGGCGGTTGTCCCACCTTGGGCATGAGGCCCACACTGATCTTGCCTGGCCCACATCCTTGTAGGCTCGTTTCCTCGGTCCGAAATCCCTTTCTCTAAAACTCGGCTCAACCGGCATTGTCGACTGTCGAGGAAGCATCGTTCAAAAGTCCATCTCGGACGTTCCCAAAAATTCAAAGTCCAACCTTGGATTCTCATGCCTTGTCAATTTCGCCCGAATGCCATTTTGGTACTACTCAGACTAACATGTGGCTTCGAGGATTCACGCGTAACCGACTCGTGCCAATTCACATTCAAGACTTCTTGACACATGAACATCATTGATTACATGAAATTGTGAAGGATCAATTCTTATTTCTAAGTACACGATTATCAAGGATCAACATAGGGCCATTCGCGAGTTCGATAACAGTAGACGAAATCACCCGTCGTCCCATTATTTCTATCCGCGAATTGACTTCTAGTCATTCATGAAATCGGCCTGCATGACTACAGGATCGCCCTTACGCAAGTCTCACGGTCGAGTCATTTTCCCAGGTCAAGTTCTTTAGTTGCACGAGTTATGTCCTCATTAGCCTTTCCCCTCAAGGTCAGTATTTCAAGAGTGATCAGTTCCGAGTGAGATCAACCAACAATACACTGACGAAATTAACGTCCATTCATTCCTTAAAGGGCTCGAATTTCAGGATGTTACAGTCCATTAAAAACTCAAGTAAAATTTGGGAGAAATACTTTACTCCTAAGAACCAAATATTTTTGGTGGGGTAGTTACACTAAATTTCTCTCAAACCCTTTCGATACCCATTCTTTTTGTGAACAAATGTGTATTAGGCAACTTAGATTCATTTTATTACTTCCTAACATGTGAGGCAACCATAGACCACCAATTTAACATCCAATAAAGGGGTATATCAATTGCAGGACTCACCTCAAAGCAACAAAAAAGCCTGCAATGTTAGCTTAAAAATCATATCAACAACTCTAGATATGATTTTTAAATAATACATATTCACTCAACCTTATTGGGTTTTCCACTTATTTAAATGAAATCTAACCTACGTGCAATGCATGCAAAGCAAATGCAATGAGGTACAAAAATGAGTCTATACTAAATGACATGCAACATATAATAAAAGGAACCTAACATTCAAACTATATGTCATACAACATTAATTAAATGGCTTAATCTAATGATGAGCAAACATTAATGCAACTATCCTAATATGTCACACATTTTAATTTAAATGACCCTCAACATGCAATTTCTAAATAACGTGCAATATGAGAAGCAATATTGCATGACACGCACATGATAATTTTGTGTTTTCTTTTTATTAAAACTTTGGAACAAAAAATACCCTATATTTAAATATGCAATCTATTTAGGAAAGGAAATCTATTCATCCTAAAGCAATTTTTATTTTGGATTTTTATTTAAAAATTCGGAATAAGGAAATTGCCAAAATTTAAACATGCAAAGTAGTCTAAAATAAGTAGTATTCTAGCAAGAATCATATCCAATTCCAATATTTTTTATTAGACAATCTTTCTTAGATGGATGTCTTGTTTTCTAAAGCTGTCTTTTCAATATCAGAATCTAGTTGTGTAGAGATGTCTCTGCAAATCAAATCTTAGGCAAATCTCATGCAATCTTATTATAAAAGTCTGTTTACGTATTATTTATTTTTCTTATACATGGTTTATGGTGGATTTGTGTGTATGTCTGCTTGTGAAAAGGAAGTTGTTCATGATCTATTCTTAATTATATCTGATCTTCTTTTGAGGCAATAATATCTGTCTGATAACCTGCTGTGTTTAACATAGATACCGTGTGATCATGAATGCGTATTATCAAAGGTGAGGCAGGCGCTTTACTAGTCTATGATATCACTCTGCACGTCACATTCGGAAATGTGGAGAGGTGGCTACAGGAACTCCGAGACCACACTGATGCCAACATCGTGATCATGCTCGTTGGTAACAAGGCACACCTGCGCCATCTCCATCCCTCAACAATGCTAAAGCATTTGCCGAGCAAGAGCACACCTTCATGGAGACATCCACGTTGGAGGCGCTCCATGCTGAGAACGCCTTCACAGAAGTGTTGACTCAGTTCTATCGTGAGGTCAGTAGGAAGGCTCTGGACATCAGTGATGACACTGCAGCCCTGCCAAAGGGACAATGGATCAACGTCAGGAACAGGGACAATATCTCAGCCGTCAACAAGGTCGGTTGTTGCTTGTCACGAGAAATCATGGGTCCGGTGTGAAAGTGCTTTGCTTTTCATGGCATTGTGTTTCCAATAGAGGGAGTGACGCTGAAGATGGACTTCATCAATCATCATCTATACAAAAACTTAGACCCTCTTATAGCATATTAATGTTAGCCGAATTTATGGAATTGAAAAACAAATGAAATTGGCAGGTATTCTTTCCTTATTGTTTGCTTCCTGTTCTTTCTTTTCTCCCTTTTGAACTTACTCTGCTGGGTTTCTACTCTTGTTTCTGAAAAGCATTACTAGTATTCATAGTCCAATCGTGGTTCATCATCTGCAATTTACTAAAAGCATCATCATGACCAGTAATTATTCTAAAAGTGCATTTATACAAGACTTTGTTATGTGTAGCCTATATTAACACTGGTTCTGTTACCTAAGACAGCAAATCCTGAAGATTGTCAGAAAATTGTTTGTGAAGCCTAGAGTTTCGGCTATTGCTGCGAAAAAAATTTGTTTGAAATAGTAGCACATGTCTTAAGAGATATTAGCTAGTTGGAGTAAAACAAAATTCTCTAATGCAAGATGACCGGTAATAGCTCCGAGTTCTGAGTTAAGCAACTGATAAATAGCAATGGAGCCATATATGATAGGGACAAAGAAGATTAACTTAAACCTTGGATAGAGAAACTGTGTCACCAAGAGGAAATGTATTGGGGTGTGAGGGTTTAAATTACTTTGTTGCCTAGGGGAAATAAAAAAAAAACCCGAAACTCTTCCATGCCACTATCCTAAATGCATTGATTTAGTAATCAAGGAAGAATGATCTAGAAATATCGAAGGATCTGAAAATATCAATCAAAATCCAATCAACATTACGAGATGATCCTTAGAGATGTCAGAATCAATTGAAGATGTCAGAATCAATCGGAGATGCCAGAATCAATCTGCTGATCCTTGGAGATGCCAGAATTAAGGAATTGATAACTTTTGTAATATTGTAATCTCTTTATTTATTATTTTCCATTGTTATTTTGTTTCCATACAAAATGTACAATTTGTAATATTTATATCAACAATTGCACGTTGAGATCAATAATCAAACACTTTTGTTCTTTCATGGTATCAGAGCTGATTTCTTTGAAAGAAATTGATCCTTAACCATGGCTTCCACCAATCCTAAATATCCATACCCTTCATCTCTAAACATTAGCAATTTTGTGTCACTGGAACTGACACAGACAAATTATTCTTGTTGGAGAGCCTAGATGCTTGCACTAATTGAAAGTCAAGATCTGGTAGGTTTCATTGATGATGAATACCAGATGTCAAGTCCAACAATAGTCACCCCCTTAAGGCTGGAAAAGAAGTTAGTGCCTCAAAGGAAGTGGCAAATCCAAAGTTTTTACAATGGAGAAGGTCAGATCGCCTTTTGCGGGGATGGATCATTGCAACGCTTTCAGAAGAAGTTCTTGCTCAAGTGGTAGACTTGAAGACATTTGCTGAGGTGTGGTTAAATTTACAAAATATTTTTGCTAAGGTATCTGAGGAACGTGAAGTTTCAATTTTTTTGCAAATCCAAAAATGTTATAGAGATAATTTCTCTTCTCTTCACGAATATCTTGGTGCTTTTCAAAAATATTTTAATGAGCTATCTACTATTGGATATCCCCTAGCGGACAAGAAGAAGGGCCTCTTTGTTTTGAATGGCTTAGGTGATCAATATGATTCATTCACAACCTCCATGTTGAAGCCTCCAATGCCGGTGTTCTCTGACTTGGTTTCTCAACTGCAAAGCTTTGAGAGTCACCTCACAAATAAAAGTTCCCATGTAATTCAATACGGGACGACTTTCTTTGGTCAAAGAAGTAATATTAAGAGTAGCAAAAAGGGAAAACAATTCCAACATTACAACAACAATTATTTTTCTTCACATGGAAGAGGGTTTTCTTACAATGGTCCCAAAATGAAAAACTCTTGGGTTGATTTTATGCATTTGCAAGGTCACAAGCCACAATTCAATCAAAACAAGACCAAGAAACTTGTGAAAGGAACAGACAAAGTCATTTCCTGTCAAATATGTAACAAGCAAGGACATACTGCTTTAGATTGCTTTAATCGGTTTAATCAATCTTTCCTCCCATCTGATGTGCCAAAGGCATTTGCTGCACTTACTGTTAGAGATACTCAAGATTCAGAATGGTTCACTGATACTGGAGCTTCAAATCACATGACCGGAAGTGAAGGTGATCTTTTCAACTTACGACCATATATTGGGAAAGATAGTGTAATGGTTGGTAATGGTGATTCACTTAAAACTTCCCATATTGGTGATGCTCATATCAATTTGGGTCAAAAGAGCATTGACTTAAAAAATGTTCTAATTATTCCTCAAATGAAAAAGAATTTATTGTCAATGAGTCAATTTACAACTGACTATTCTCTAAATTTTGAGTTTTCTACCGCTAGTTTTGTGATAAAGGATAGGAAAACGGGAAATGTTCTGATAGTTGGAAACCATGAAGGTAATATATATACCTTGAAGGCACCAAAAGAAGTACTATTTTCAAATCGATTCAGGAAAGCTGATGAAAGTACTTGGCATCAAAGATTGGAACATCCACAATTGGCGACAATTCCTCATCTGCAAAATAAAGGCGATATTATTATTACTACTTTGAATAAACCTACTACAATATGTAGTAGTTGTCAAATGAGTCGAGCATCTAAACTTCCTTTTTTGCCTTCCAAATCTAATACTACTAAGCCTTTTGAAAAGATACATTGTGATTTGTGGGGAAAAGCTCCGATAATCTCATTTCAAAGGTTTCAATATTATGTTTGTTTTGTGGATGATTATACGCGATATACTTTGTTATTTCCATTACGGCAAAAATATGAATTTTTTGCATGTTTTCTCAATTTTGAGAAATATTTGGAAAGACAATTTGGATGGTATATTAAAATCTTTCAATCTGATGGAGGGGGAGAGTTCAATCGAGCAAATTTCATACTTCATTTGCGAAAGAATGGAGTTATTAATCAAGTATCTTGCCCGAATACTCCGGGGCAAAATGGAGTTGCTGAGCAAAAACATAGGCACATATGTGAAATTGGCTTGATTATGCTTCATCAAAGTGGAATTCCTAAAAAATTATGGGTCGAAGCCTTTCAAACATCGGTTTTTCTCTTGAATCGGCTTCCTACAAGGGTGTTAGGCCTGAAATCACCATATGAACTCTTATTTGGTAGAATAACAAATTATAATTCTTTGTGAATTTTTGGTTGTAGGTGCTTTCCTTATCTTAGGGATTACACCAAAAATAAGTTTGATGCTCGATCGTTGCCATGTGTTTTTCTTGGTTATAGTGATCGTCATAAGGGATATTGATGTCTTTATCCTCCAACTAGTCAAATCTATATTTCACGACATGGTTTTTATGAGACTGTATTCCCCTATCTTGCACATAAGCTGGCCAAATCAAGACATAGCAGCGTTAGAATCGGAATTTTCACCTTTATATTTACAACAAGGTGCATTTTCTAATCAACCGCAGGATGACTTATTAAATTCTGCTACTCATGATACTTCTCATGAAGATAATGTTGATGGAGGTGAATCACATGTTCATGAAAATCATGTTGAAATTGGTGACTCATCAAGTGATCCAATTAATTCTCCATGCAATTTAGCAAATGAAAATTCCTCTATGGATGCCCTTATTGATTCTTCAATAGTACGTTCACCTACTCCAAATCATTCAATGATTACACGAGTAAGTGCTGGTATTGTGAAGCCTAATCCAAAATATGCCAATCTACATATGATGGATTCTATACCAAAGGAGCCACATAATGTACGTTCTGCTTTGAAACACCCAGGGTGGTCGATGGCAATGAAAGAGGAACTCGAGGCATTGCATCAGAATAAAACTTGGACTCTTGTCCCACATCCTTCAAATACTAATATTGTGGGATGTAAATAGGTTTTTAAGTCTAAGTTAAAGGCTGATGGTACATTAGAAAGATTAAAAGCAAGGTTGGTCGCCAAGGGATATACTCAAGTAGCAGAAGTGGATTTTCTGGAGACTTTCTCGCCAGTTATTCGACCAGGAAGTATAAGAACGGTCCTCACCATAGCTACTATTAAAGGTTGGCCTATCAAACAATTACACGTGAAAAATGCCTTCTTACATGGTTTTCTATCACAACCTGTTTATATGGAGCAACCGCTAGGCTTTGAGGACAAAAATCATCCATCTTATGTTTGCAAATTGGAGAGAGCTTTGTATGGCCTTAAGCAAGCACCAAGAGCATGGTTTGATCGCTTTAGCTCATTTCTTTCAGCATCTCGTTTCTTTTGCAACATTGTGGATCCTTCTTTGTTTATTAGAAAATCAGATAGTGGTATTTTAGCTCTACTTTTATATGTAGATGACATGATTGTTACAAGTGATGATCCAAAATTGCTTAATGAGTTCATCTCTACATTAAGCAATGAATTCGCAATGAAGGATATGGGTCCGTTACATTATTTTCTTGGAGTGGAGCTTAGGATATTCTCTGAGGGTCTTTATTTGTGCCAACAACAATATGCTTTGTCAATCTTTAAACATGCACAAATGGAGAGCTGCATGCCAATTTCCACACCTATGACTGCTAGTTCTTATTCTAATATGGATGCAAGATTATTTTCGGATCCTACATTATATTGAAGTATCGTCGGAGCTCTTCAATATCTCATTATTACAGGGCTGGATATTTCATATACAATCAATTTTGTTTGTCAATTCATGCATCAACCTACCGTGAGTCATTTTCAAATTGTAAAGTGCATTTTACATTATATCAAAGGCACAATCAATCGAGGTATGAAAATCTTGTCCAAGTCAACATTGGACTCGCATGCCTTTTGTGATGCAGATTGAGCATGTCGCTTGACTCGACGATCAACTACTAGATTTTGTACTTTCTAAGGAAGCAATTGTATATCATGCAGTGCTAAGAAACAACGAATAGTTGCTCGATCTAGTGCTGAGACAGAGTATCGTGCAATGGCATCAACGACTGCAGAGATTACATGAATATCATTCTTTTTGCAAGATTTGGGTATTCATCTCTCTAGTCCACCAATATTATTTTGTGATAATATCAGTACACTTTATATGTCAGTTAATCAAGTGTTCTAGTGTCAGTTAATGCAGTGTTCTATGCAAGAACTAAACATATTGAATTAGATTATCATTATGTGCAAGAAAAAGTGGCTCTTGGAACACTTGTGACTAAGTATGTTCCATCTGTGCATCAAATTGTGGATCTATTTACAAAACCACTATCTAGAAAAGCATTTGGAAACTTATGTCACAAGTTGGGAATTTGGGATTCTCCAACTCCCAATTTGAGGGGGAGTAAAGGCGCTAATTTAGCAATCAAGGAAGAATGATCTGAAAATATCAATCAAAATCCAATCAACATTACAAGATGATCCTTAGAGATGCCAGAATCAATCTGCTGATCCTTGGAGATGCCAAAATTAAGGAATTGATAACTTTTGTAATATTGTAATATATTTATTTATTATTTTCCATTGTTATTTTGTTTCCATACAAAATATACCATTTATAATATCTATATATATAATGGAAGTCATCTCAACAATTGCACATTGAGATCAATAATCAAACATTTTTGTTCTTTCATCCCCTTCAAAGACAACAGTGAAACAGATCCTCCAACCTGGCGTGCGCCCGCGCGCTGGTCTTCTTGTCCCCCTTCACGCCGCGCCCACTTTTGCGAAACAACGAAGGTTCGAGCTTAGAGGATCACGAGAGGATAGACGGCGGCGTGATCCGCGGGTCGGGATCAAGCAGGCCGGCCGGCAAGCTAGCGGTGGCAAAAAGCATGCGCGAAGTCCACTGTTTCCGGTGACTTTCATTTTTCTGGTTCGAACCCTCCTTAGCCAGAGGATCTTGGTTAGGAAACATCGCGGGGCGGTCAGCCACCACTCGATTCATCTCGAGCTCACCTTCGGTCACCGTCTCCGAAGCCGAGCAGGGAACTTCTCGTTTTAAACGCTAATCCCTATTCCCTTGCTGCTCCGCCTTGTGTTGGCCCAATCCAAAGCGGAGTCTTGTTCTTTTTGTTAGTCCACACGCATGCTGAGTTTGAGTGAGCTAATGTGGTTGATTTCAGATGCTTCTTCATGATTTCTTTGAGTGTGGCGCTGAGTTCGAGTCCTAAAAAAATGGTTCCCAGTCCATGCTCACCACACGTTTGACAATATGTCTAAGCCAGCATAGCCGCGTGCGTTACCGATTCCCATTTGTTCTTGAACACGCATAGGCAAGTTTCACATGTTATAAACCTCTTGTTGTTTGTTGATCGTCATTTGCATCATCGAACCAAATCTGGACCTACACCTTTTTGTGTTTCCACTATCTGTTTTGCATGTTTTCCAACATGTCTTGGTGATCCTCGCCGACGAGGAAGCGTTCGCAGTCTAAGATATTCTGTTGGTTTGTCGCTCCGGTCCATACTTTCTGTATATTGGGTGTTTTGTGGTCATAAGCGTGAGGTGTTTGGATTGGTGCCAACGGTGGTTGAGATGGCCTGTCTGCACTCTTTTGCTTTTTGCCTTCTTCTTTTTTTCCTTCAGAAGTATGTGTTCTGCAATGAGTTTTCCTTAAGATTTGCTGCGTTTTATTCATTTCCCGTTGCTTCCTGGATATTGTGGCTGTAAATAATGAATGGCTTGGGATGGCCGGCGATGATGTAGCTAGGTGATGGTGGTGGCTAGAACCGATGTTGGTACAATCCTTTGAGTTTCCCATTTTGTTCATGTGTTGTAGCTTCGACCATCTATTTTAACTCCAAATTGAATATATCTCCTTATGAGTAGAACGAAGTTTATAGGGCTTGCGATGGCCATACAATGAAGTTAAATGACATAGCCGAGGTGATGAGATTAATGAAATGTAGAGAGTTTAGTAGCGGTTGATGCAAAGTGCCATAAATTTTATGACAAAGCAATGCCAATGAACATCCTCCCTTTCTTTTCTCGTTTTTAATCAATTCCACTTTATGATGTTATCATTTTTAAATTCGAATTAGTGCATGCCCATCTTCTTCCTTCAAAGGAATTTCATTAAAGTTTGAAAGTCAGAAACTTCTTTTATCTGGTTTCCAATGGATTTATCTTTTGTGTTTGAGTAACTAGATTTATACATTGCAGCTACTTAATTGATCTCGATTAAGAATGATGCAATAGCTTCCATTTTGTATATACATAGTGGACATTCGATCACACACTTGAACAATGGCACCTAGGTTAAATCAAAATGATTTAAAGATCATGAGCTTAATTAATCTCAATTTTGTTTGGTTGGGAACTCAAACGAGATTTTTCAACCAAGAAGGCTAGAAATAAAGAAAGCAGGGCAAATTACGAAATCAAGATTTACACAACAAAACTACCGTAAGAAAACAAATAATAGTAGAGCAATCTTTATTAGTCATTCAAGACCATATTTATTCAATGGCAAGAAGGTAAAGACACAAGATCAGACACAAAACCTAGGACCACTAGGACAACATGCATAACCTTGCACAACTAGTACAGCTCAATCAAACCACACCACTTTTGCATTATTATGGTACTGCTGTCAGAAAGCAGACTTATTGATAATAGTGGATCACACAATACTACATATATATTGAGACTTCGGGGACTATTCGTTCTCATCATCTTCTGGGGGAGGCGGGATGTAAGCAGCTGCCAAGCTCCAGCTTCCATCGTCCCCATTCTGGATCATGTTGTTGTTCTTTGCTACCAACCAATACGCCGGAATTTTGTTTTCCTCTTTCAGAGCATCCATTCCCTTGTTCGCCAGCGCAATCGAGCGAGGGGGATTGGGATCAAAATCCTTGTCGATCCCTTGTGTGCCCGCGATTAAATGCAGGTACGTCTCCAACATATGCCCGGCTCCCACGGCAGCAGCAAGACCATCGGTGACAGGCCTCAGGTACGGGGACTTGCGCGAGTCGACCAGCAGCTGTTCTCCAACGTGGTAATATCTGACTGGAGGGAGGAAGGGAACGATATCAACGGCATTGGTCATGCGAAGGGCGCGGAGCTTCTCGGACGACGAGAACTTCGCCCTGAAGTTCTCATCCCCGACCTTGGGGCTGGCGAAGGGGAACGCGGTCACCAGACAGGCTTTCTCGGGCTGGTTGGTGGGCACGTTGTAGCCGTTGGTCACAATGTCCAGCGCATTGATCGTTGCCATACCTGCGCCCAGGCTGTGGCCGGCCACTGTTATGCTGATCGTCTCACCATTACTGGCATAGAGATCCACTTGCTTCCGGACCTCCCTTAGAACCTGACCAAGTAGTCCATCAACACAAGTTTTCTCATATTTTTAGATTTACACAAAAATAAGTGAAGGCAATTTGGAGCTTAATGGGAGTTAAATTAGCAAGAGCAATCTTTAAATCGAGTGAAAGTTCCCTACCTGGTCTCTGACACTAAGCTTTATGTACGGATCAAAAATACCCTTCGATGCGTACAAGATAAGCCAGCCAGAGTGAATCTTAATTTCGGAGTCCCCATTGAAAATGTCGGGCGCCGCGACCAAATCGTCGTGAATATCAAGGAAGGCCTCCAAGGTCCCGACCGTTCCTCTCCAAGCGACCAGAATGTCCCTCCTCCCTAAGTTCTTCGTCCCCTCATCCGTGCTCACCGCGACATACCCGATCCAAGACCTGTGTGGTAACTTAGGCGTGAGGTTGGGCACGTACAAGTACCGGGTCACCTGGTACCTGAACGGGTTATTGGCCGTCTCGAGACCCACTTCAGAGAAGAGCTTGTCCATCGGGTACAGGGACAGGCCGTAGCCCTCCGACTCAATCTGGCCGTTGAACGCATCGTTGATGGCTTGGACTCGTTCTCCGTAGTGTATGAGGTACATCCGGAGATCCTCGTCGAGAGGATCCAACATGTCCTCCCAGTTGGTCTCGCCACTGAGCTCAGTCCATGACCTTGAGCCGTTGCCTCCCATGGTATGTATGTATGTATGTACCTCTCTCTCTCTCTCTCTCTCTCTCTCTCTCTCTCTCTCCGAACTCTCACTGATGGAAAGGCCTGTGGAGATGCAATATTGCTTCCATGCAATTTATAGGCTCCATCTTTTCGTGGAACCATGCACGATCATATTACGTGTCGAGGGTTTTTGTTTATTTGTTTTTTTATATTGCTATGATAAGTGACGTGATAGAGTTGCTCTTGTGCATTATCCAGCACGTGAAAAACTCCCCTGATTATATGTCAGAGAATATGTCAGGTGGGCACGCCCAAAAAAAAAGGTGGAGGAATATGTCGTCGCATGCCTACCTATATGGATAAGAGGGACTGTGCATATCTTCAGGTCAGCAGAAAAATATTGAAGGTTACATGTTTATCTTTCGTTCGGAATGATACGCGTGCTAAAAAATGTGCCAATATTTTTTTTTCTACATGATAGGCAATGCAACTACCGACGAACCATATCTACTTTGTATTGATGAATTTACCAATAGATGCCAATATTGGGGATTTGTTACCGGTTTATTTCTCACGAGCGTTGCTCAATGAATGACTTGGGATAGGGGGCAAGACCTAGGTTATTCTTGACTACTTGGAATGTTTTAGAGATTTTTTTGCTTGATTGGCTAAGAACAAGCTTTTAAGAATAGCCCTACCTATTCCCTAACCCTTTCTAGTGGGTGAATAATTAGATTTACTGTCATCAATTCCGAGAGATTAAGCCTTATCTAATTGATGATCAATGGCCTTGCATCCTGCAAAAATTATTGTTCACATCCAAAGCCCCAGTTTTGGCAATCGTAAGCCAAAACTCAAAGTGAATTTGGCAAGGTAGCGAATCAAGTTTGTGCCCTATGTCTCGCCCGTAATATGATCAAATCTGTCAAACGTCGAAAATGTGCGAGATCCAAGGACCATCCAGCCGTTATATAAACAGTTCACTATAGTTCGCTATCATGCTACTATAGAACAAGTACAACTTGCAATTTATCACGAAGAAAGATTCGTAGCCCTGGGACCTCATCATTTTTGGAATATTTGCTTGTCTTAGCTGTTGGGCCATTCCAATCCTCGTGCACGAGAAAAATGAAGGGAATTATTATATAGTGACCAGCGGAATTATAAGGACCACCGTTCTGGATCAATTGTTGATTACTTTAGGATAACCATTACGAAATGTAGCAAACAGCGAAATTGATGATTTGTTGATGAATAGAACTGTAGGTAGTCTTTGGTGGTTGGAACTTCATGAATTGTAACTAAATGCACTGTATTTGTGATAAACAAGTGCTCAATAGTTTTTTATACTAAGTGACGAGGGGGAAAATGTTAGAAAAGTCCTAAACTTTTTGTCATCCGTGCCAATTTAATCATAAACCTTTTGATTTAGTGTCAATTCAATCATTCTGACTAATTTTGGCAGGACATTACTAACGTGAATGACAGCTAGCTTACGTGGCACTATTAGTGCTAACATAGACAAATTTTAATAATATTTTAATAAATTTTTAATTTTTTATTATTTTTCTGATTTTTTTTCTAATTTATTGCTTTCTTTTTTTTCTCTCCTTTCTTCTTCCTTTCTTCATTCAAAAGCTTAAGCCAATGAGTAATGGGCCAACAATGATATATTAATTGCTCCATAGTCAATGTTTTTAATATGAGACTTCTCTAACACAACTCACATGTGTACCTCTATAATTAGTGCCACACCTCTTGGGTCAACATTCTTCATAATGTAATGTGACATCATTACTATCACTTAACCAGAATATTGTAGTTTAATTATTCAAGTTTACTCTCCTTGCTAGTCTCTTGAACTTATTTGCTTCCTATAATTCAATGCTTCTACATCATTTCTTTCTTTGCTTTTTCCTATTCTCAAAATAAATACTTTTAGAGGATAGAAAACGTGCACATTTATGCAGTGTAAGATCCTATAATTAGACATGTTATGCATCTCGTTCCTTTTCTCTAGCAAAAACGTGAGGGCCTCATTTATCTTTCATTTAGTGCCCTACGCAGTCTAGTATCCTTCGCAGGTGTCTATGAGAATTAATTTAGAATACCTTATGATGAGGACCACCGTCCTCGTGCACGAGAAAAATGAAGGGAAATTCTTTTGGCATGAGTTAAATTAAGGGAATTGCCATGCAGTGAACATTGGATTTATGAGGACCAGAGTCTTTGACCAATTTTTATTTCAAAAATTTAGGGAGATTGGAGTTTCATGAAGCATATCTAGACATAAAAGTTTGCATGTGTTCGTGACATCCGTGCAATAGAAGGTTTATGATCATATTACAAAATAAATAGATCATAATTACTAATTACACATCAAGAATGCAAAGAGATCCACACAAAGAATGAGATTAATACAGTTATGATTAGGCTTAAATAAGTACCTAAATCATCTTATTGTACGAGGACTTAGAATAGTTATTTGAGTTCTATTGTTCTCCATGATATTAAGGTGACCAAGATTTTAAACATACACGCTCTTAGGGAAAAAAAAAAAAAACTAAAGGGACGAAATTGACTTTTGTTGTATCAGCTGACCTGAGGCGCCAAAACTGAATGTTGTCCCCATAGGTTGAAGGCATAGGTTGAAGGCTAAGGTGACCCATGGCAACAAAATCATGGTTTTATCGTTTTTAAGTCTACCTCCTATTGAAATAAACACGAGCATTAGCTATTGTAAAAGGTGTCGCTAAGGTCCTTGGTATGGCATATGCAAAAACTATAACAAAATTAAAACTGACAAGAATTTAAAAAAAAAAAATCAGTTTTACTTGGAAACCCTTATAGGAAAAATCACAGGGAGAGAATAAGCAAAAATCTACTATAGGAATTCAAGGATTACAAAAGATGGCTCTCAAAAGATAAGACTCTTACTATATCAAATTTTTAACCTAATAACTTGAGAAAGACAATATTTATATTGCCACCAGCTCTAACGTTGGCCCAAGCCCAGCAAGAATTTAACACATACGCAACAATCTTTTTCTTAAATTATTGAACCGAAAAAGACCTTCTACATGTTGCCATCGCCATGGGCCAGCACCACTTATCTGTGCTCTCCTCTATCACGATGTTGGGTCTAGGCTCACAATGCTAGATCAGATATCATCAATATCTTGACCTTCTTTGAGGTAAACCATTAGGGAAAAGCTAATGGATTACTAGGTGGCCACAAATAGTTATTCATTAAGACTCTCATTGTTTCGTAGAAAATGTAGCATTTCTCATAAATATTTTCTAGAAAAATTAAAATATTTTCGATGTTTGGCTAAAAACTGACAATGAATTGGAACATATTTTCCGTTGTTTAGTGTGAAAAATATGATTTGATTTTCTTAAAGAAAATTAACGAAAATGCGTATTTTGAAAGTATTCTTTTCTTTTCTTTCTTTTTCTTTTTCTTTTTCCTTCTTCCTCGGCTAGTGGTCGGCCACAGCAATAGTTGGCAAAAAGCCATGGGCGAGGGATGAGCTCACCCTAGGCTGGCGAGGTTTGAGCCTCACCTGAGGTTGCTAGAGGTTAGCCAGCAATTTTATGAAGATCAAAATCAAATAGCAACCAATTCTGCAATTTTCCCAAATGAAAAGGAGTTCTTAGCACAATCAAGCTCCGACTTAGTTGAGATAGGAAGCCAAGCAACCGCAAAAAGAACATGGCAGCATTGACTCGTCCGCATCTCCACTATCCTTCGGCTGTGTCACACATCGACCATTAAGTTCGTGACAACCCCTAATCTTTGGTCAAAGGAATGCGACATCCCAAGACGCATTGCCAACCATTCCTTTTATCTTTCTATTATTTGCAAGCGGAAAGCAATTTATATCACCCAATCAAATACGCAACAAAAAGGATAGCAAAAAGATCAATCGTAATTGCAACAAACCAACTATTTCATTTATTTACTAGATCAACCCTCAAGGGAACGTTTTAAATTACAAGCCCGCAAAGGGCAAAGTTCCTTATTGAGCCTTCAAAAAGATGCCAGGACTGGGTTAATCTACTCTCTCAAAAGCTTAGGCCTGACACGTCCCTCAGAGGCTACCAAAATGTAGAGACGCATAGAATCGGGCTCCATTGAGTCATAGTCAAAGGGGTATTGGTAAGCTACTAACGAGATAGGATCAAGATCCATCACTGTCTCATCAGAAGGGTCTATCTCCATTGAATCCCAATCCTCATCCTCAGGACCCCTATCAAGCGGACCATCAAAACCTCATAGAGGGCCGAGTAGGTTTTTTCCCTTGATCAACCATGCCAAGAATCTATGGAGAACCCACATCCCTGATCCCTCATCCACTTAGTGTTGACACCTAAATTTGGCCGTTTTATTTAAGACTTAGTAGCATTAAAAATTAGGGATTAGTCTCCTTTAAAAAAAGAAAAAAGAAAAAAAGGAAGAAGAAAAACTAGTGGGGCCGGCCCCTATCCTTTTCCTTTTTCTCTCTTTTTTTCGTTCTTTCTTTCTTTTCCTCCTCGCATGGGTTCGGCCCACTTCACTTCTCCCCTTGCCTCGGCCCGGCCTCGTCGGCCTTCTTCTTCCTCATTTCCTCTCCACGCGCGGTCTTCTGCAGGAAGCAGAACATAAAAGTGGGCAGAGCAGTAGCAGAAGGGAGAAAGGGTCAGACGGGCAGAGGTGAGGTCGACAAGTCGAAGCAGGTTGCTGCAGGAGGGGGAAAAAGGCAGAGCCAAAAGAGGGCAGCAACAGCGAAGTCAGAGAAAAAGGCAGAAAGAAAAAGACCGAGGGACCGAGAGGAAATGGAAAAGGAGAGAACTCGGATTAAAAGATCGGAGACAGAGAAGGGAACCCAGCGGGGAGAGCTGAGAGGAGCTCGAGAGAGAGGGTGAGACGAAAAAACGGAGAGAGAAGAGAGGATCCGAGAGGGTGAAACGGGAGAGAGAGAGAGACGGAGAGAAAGTTCGAACAGGAGGGAGCGAACCAGAGGGAGCAGGAAAGCTCAAGGGAGAAGCTAGCCGTTGCCGGAGGCCCGTCCGCCAGCCGTTGTCCGCCGCAGCTCTCCCCCGAACGAGGTAGGTCCCCTGTATCCTCGTAGTCCTATTTCTGGAAAATGCCGGGCCGGAGCTCGCGGTCGACCAGCTCGCGCAAGCTCCGGCCCTCGCCGCCATTACATCTCATGCTCATGTCCTTTGTACACCGTGTCCGAGACCCCCCAAGGCACGTTCGAGGCTCGGTTGAGCCGAAAACCTTAGTATTCGGTAGTGCACGCCAATTGTCCGATAAAATGCCCTAGAGAAAAACGATGCCTGCTCACGTTCTAGCTCGGGATCTGTACGTGTTCGCACCTATATTCGTTCGAATCATGTCATATTTTCGTATTGTTCACGGGGAATTGTTGTTCATTGTCGATTCGATGGGAGTTTCCTTTGCGCTGGAAAATAGTTTCGCGGTCGACGGGTAAGTGGCTGGCGATAGTCGACGCCGGTCGAAGGGGATGTCCGGCGAACAGTGGTTGCTTGGTGGCGGCCCCAGCGCCGGTGGTTGCTCATTGGAAAACGAGCGATCTTCGGTGAGAGAGCGGGTGAGCTTCGGGCTTGGAGGTCCTCGTGCATGAAGGCGTCGGGCATGCATGAGAGAACGTGGGGAAGAAGACCAAAAGAATAAAAAAATAGAAAAAAATTAAAAGAAAAGGACAAAAAGAAAGATTAAAAAAGAGAAATTAGAAAAATAGTATAAAAATGAAATAGGGGCTGGGCTGAGAATGTGTCGAGTGAGCTTGGGACAAATATGGCTGGGCTATAAAATTAGAATGGGTTTAAAAAAAAGAATTTCGTGGGCCTTTTCGTTAACCCTAGTGATTTAGGGCCGGCCCAATCTTTTATGGCCCAACCCGGACCGACGGGATCTGAACCGGGTTAGCCGGGCCGGGTTCTTGACCCGGTCCGAATCATTTTTTTAATAAAAAAATCAAAAAATTCAGAAAGTAATAAAATATATTAAAATATATTAAAATAACATTAAAAATTCGAAATTTCAGAAATTTCAGAAAATTTCATGGAAAATTCAGAAACCTGAAAATTTATAAAAATTATCGGAAAAAATATTTTTTTAATTAAAAATATTATAATATTATAAATTTCAAAATTCCCAAAAATTCCAAATTTGTTTTAAAGTTCCCTAAAAAGCTTTAAAATAATTATTGAATAATTTTCTCTTAAAAGGTGTGGGAGAATCATCGGTTTAAAATTGTACTTAAAATTGAATAAACCCTCACAGCTTCACTTTAAAGTTTTAAATATCCTTGGATACAGTTGCCCTTGATTGCACACTTATATGCGATGATTATGGTTTCCCTTTAGTTTAATTAGGATTGCTATTTATTTTTCTCTTAATGCTAGGTATTTACTTTCTTCTACAATTTATTTACTGATTCCCTCATGTTGCGGATTGTTATTTTGATAGTTGTGCACCCATATGATTACCTCACATGTTAGTGAATAATTCTAAAATCAATTCAAACTACCTAACAAGTCTTTTTTTAAATGAACAAGATTAGGTACCAAAAGGGCACTAATTGGTTAATTAGTGTAATCAAGTCATCGATCCTAGATTCTCTGATTGCGTAAAAAGTGAGACACAATCCCATGCCTTACTTGATTTCTAACCAACCCCAATAGGCTAATGACAACTCCTCATTAAAAGATTTTCATGAATACCCAATATCACATGGGGTATGGGCTTGGGAGAGCCCACATTTAATGAGAATCCTAGACCCACTCTTTGAATAATACTCCTAAACCTATCTATATTTTGATATTTCTCTCCCCCTCGGGATGGAAAAAATAGGTCGTGATAGCTTAGCGACTCCACTAGGGACTTGGTTTTAAATCTTAGAGGACTTAGGTCAAAATTAATCTTAATCAAAAATATTTTTGTTTGGCAGCGAGGATTCTAGGTATGTCCCTAACATTAAAGGTGTTAAATGTTTGTACAGAATGGAAGGTATAAGGGGAAGTGTTTGCTCACATTTGTCTTGCAGGAAGGTATAGGAATGCATGGTTTATTTTTATGTATGGAGTATTGTTTGCTTATAAATTGTTGTGCATGTATCCTTGGCATTGCACTACACCCTAGAACACACAACCCACCGCTAGACTTGGGCCGCACAGGATCACCTAGGATGGTGTTGAGGCTGATACCACTCCGACTGAAACCATGTAGTATGAGTCGTACACCTCAATTTCAAAATTTCCTTCTCATGTCAAGCATTCCCATACCTTAGCGCAAGCATATTAATTCCATAACTAGAAAGTATTCATTAATATGCATGAAATCCCTATCCTAACATGATTCTTTTTAGATATTTTTTTCAATTATAAAAGAATTAAGTAGATGCAATCTATGATATGCAAATTTAATCATAGACTATGTCTACTTGATCTAATTCAAATGCAGCATAAAACTCTTATTGAATGACCCTAAACATGCAAATTATATGACTTGTGAATTAATGTTAATTTCAATTAAATGACCTAACATGCTATCACTAAAAGGCGTGCATACATTAAACTATATGAATGAAGTACATAAATGACATAGCATAATGATTCAACTAAACTATATGACTTGATATATGATGATGCAAGTAATCCATGTGACATGCATATGGCATTTTTTATTAAAATTCATAGCTCCAAATTAATAAAATGAGCCTAAAGTAAGACAATATCTAATTTAAGTTAGGAATGAACTAACCTCAATGCTAATCTTAACTGAGAAGTTTATCTTAACATTTAATTCCAAAAGTGTTGTCTAACCCAGATAATATCTAAATATGCATTCGAATCAAATTAGGAAAATTTAATCTAATCCAATCATGCAATTCTATCCATAGAAACAAATCTAAATGAATTAGAGTTGTTCATTAAAATCATGGAGGTTACCAATTACATGTTTTTTTTTAATAAATAACTTGCAAATGTTTGGGACATTAATTGATAACGCTTAGCTTGCATTGAGGTATTTAATTTATTTCCTTATTCTATTAATGTATTTATAGCTTTGCTTTCTTGAGTGTTACATTAATGGTTGCATAGCCACATAATAACCCTACACGTTAGTAGCTAGGTTAAAATCAATTTAACCTACTTGCAAAACATTTTTTTTATAAAAGAGAAAAATATACTCAAAGGGCATTAGAGTAATGTAAGTAATCAACTCTCCATATCCATAATTTACAATTTGTAAACTTCAAGTAGATGTCCCAATACTTGAGTTTTTGATCAACCAACCAAAAATTTGATTCATGGTGACTCCTAATTAAAATGATTTTGCATGTTAAATAACTCAAACCTTAAGTTGCAAATTGCTATAGATTTCGACTTAAGTGTAAGCTTAGTAATCCATTAGCCAACTGTATGGAGGTTCACCCGAGGGAGAGTAGCTCCAACACCAAAATATATTATCATTTTTCTGGAAAATAACTTCTTAAAAAATGTCTTTTCAGAAATTCTACATTTTCTGCAAAATAAATGGAGTTTTATATATGGTTATATCTGTAAGATTTGGACACATCAGCATCAAGTAAATTAGATGGCTTGCATTCATTTTTTTTTCCTTATTCTCTTTCATTTTTTTCTCCCGGTTCCCTTTTCCATTTTACCCTTGTTCCATTTTCCAATGTCGTCTTCCTTCCACACTGCACTACCACCTCCAATGCATGACCACTAGCCACAATCACACCTCTAGTTGCGCCTTCACCACTCCCCCCCAAGCCCCACCCTCGCAACGTACCGCCACCACCAAGGGCTAGCCTCATGCACCAACACCTCTTTTTGTGTACTCCTCCATCGCTGGTCAAGCCTACTCGCCATGTCGAATCAGTCATTGTTGAGTCCTGACCTAACCTCGCCATCATTCAGTGACCCTAGTGGTCCCGAGTCACAAACCCCTAGAACTGATTTTCAAGCGGTGAGAAAGAGGTCATATAATCTGGGATGAAGGAGGAGAGAGGGAGTCTTTGCTGGCCTCAAGCAACACCAAATCTAGCCTCACCCAACGAAGGGAGGTGATGTCGTGGGAGTCATAAACTTGGTGTCACGACCTTGCAGCCACCAAGCCCTAACAAAGGAGGGGACAAAAGAAGCACAAGGGCTAACCAACAAGGTGAGCTAGATGGCAATGATGAGAGACTTGGGCAGCAACTAGACCTGTTAAAATGAGTCATGCACCCATTTCTTAATCTATATATAATGGGCCAAGTCATTATATGTGTTAGTTATATTTAGCAAATGAGTTATAAACGAGTTCAGAATGAGAAAACCCAAAAAAATATGGTGTTAAATAAATTTACAATTTACCCAAACCCAATCCACATTTATGACTCCCTCTTCACCTTCTAGCAATTTATTTACAAGTTTAATTATTGGTTCTTACATTATTAATTGTATACTTGTATAATCACCCATTGCATATTAGAGGTTCAACCTTAAAATCGATCAAGAGAAAGGATGTTAAATTTATCTAGCATAATCAAGTTTAGTATTCATGATATATCTAGTTCATAAGTATTATCTTATACTTTACTTGGATTCTAATTAACGCAAAATAGATCGGTGATGACTTCAAAATGAATCAAATCGCATGTTTAAATTGATTAAATTAAAACTCCAAAAGTTGTAGTTAGTATGAGTTTGGAAAAGTTAACAATAGTTAACTAAACTAACAATGCTTCTACCATAGTTAAATAACTCAATCCTAGTTAATTAACCCAACCATGGGTTAATACTAGTTAACTAACCCAACCTTAGTTAATTAACCCTACCATAGTTAACCCCAGTTAACTAACCCAACCTTGGTTAATTAACCCTACCATAGTTCAACTTTATTATTAATTCAACCATGGTAATTTTCTAACCATCCAACCTAACTATAGTTAATCTTAACTAATCTCTTAACTAATATTAACTATAATATAACATATCTTTAAGCAAGTTTAACGGACTAATCGAAGGATTAGAACGTAAACTCACCAGTTAGCGAGCTAGAGACACGTGCATGATAGCGGCGGTGAGGGCTATGCACGGGAACCTCCTAAAAGTCAAGATAAGGTGACTCAAGAATGGAAACAGCAGCTACAAGTGCTATCCACCTCTGATTTGTTGAAGCCAAGAGAGAGACAAGGAGATTGGTGGCTAATCAAGCTGATTGGTAGCCTGGCGAACTACTGGTTTAGGTTTGGCGGCTTTGAGGGGCTGAAAGTGAGGTGGTGGTGGCTAGTTCGGGTAGTGGTGAGGCAGCAAGGGCGACGATTGAACGTTTCCAGTAAGTGCCGCCAAGAGAGAGAAAAACAAACAGTAGGGACCGGCAATTCTAGTGGCTAGCAGATGGTCCAGCGACTTGGACCAACAAGCGACGGTTGCAAGAGGTACAAATGGGGCCTGCTGATGGCTACCATTCATGGCTCGAGTGGCAAGATGCTAAACAAGCAAGGGAAAATGAAGGAAATGAAGAAAAGGAAGAATAAGGAAGGGAGAAGAGGTGGTCAGCCAAGTGAGAGGAAGGGATAAGAGAGAGAGAAGATGAAGACTTGGCCAATTTCCCTTCATCAATGCCCATCACTTCTCTTTATTTCCCATGCAAAAACTCATGATCACCTTAGACTTTCTCTTCCTCTTTTGTTTCTTATTCATTAATGCCAAGAAGGGCATTTTGGTCGTTTCAACTTGGGCTCAATTTACCACTTTGTCTTTGGGCTAAAGACAAGAAGCAGGCTAAGGAAATGTGCTAGAAATGAATAGGAATTAGGGCTCTACAAGTCGTTGGGCTCGAATCGGGATCAAAATGGATGATGGGCTAGAAAGAGGGTAAGTGGGCTGAATGGACTAAAGATGCCCACTTGGGTGGCTTGGGCCCACCATGGTGGCCACCCACCTTGGGCGTGAGGCCCACCAGGGTCTTCCTTAGCCCACTTCATTATGAGCTTAATTTCCAACCCATTAAACCCTTTTATCATCAATTTCGAGCTTGTCGATACTTTCAAGGATTACAGAGGCATCGTCTAATGATTCGTCCCTAACGTCTCTGAAAGTTCAACATCCAAAATCGGATTATCATTCACAGCCAATTTCGCTCAACTGCAGTTTTAATATGTCTCAAACTAATGAACGGCTTCAAAAAATTATACATTATTGACTTGTGATTGAATTAGCTTCAAATGACATTCAAGTTTTCTCGACACTTGGACGATTTCGATTATCATGAAATTGTGAAGGATCGATTCTCATTTCGAAGCACACAATTGCTTGGAATCGACTTAGGGTCATTCGCAGTCTTTATAATAATAAATAGAATCACCCATTATCCCATTATATCCTATCTACAAATCCACTTATAATCATTCATTGAATCGGCTTGTATAAATACAGGATCATCCTTTCGCAAGTCTCATGGTCAAATCGTTATTCCGAGTCAAGTTCTCTAGTTGTATATACTCATTTCCTTAATAGCCTTTCCCTCAGGATTAGTATATCGTAAATGATTAATTTCGAGTGAGATTAACTAATAATGCATTGAGGAAATTCATGTTCATTATATTCCAAAATGGCTTGAAATTTAGGACGTCACAGACTATCTTTAGGCCTTCTCTTCCATTCATGAAACCTTCATTATCTCCTCGTCTTTCCTCCAACCTATATCAAACGCCTCAAGTCTCTCTATATTCTCTATGAATTTGTGTACTTGGGGTTTCCTACTCATGTAATTTTATGTTTATTTGCCTCTCAAATGCCTTTTTTAGCAATTAGAGCATTTCTTCATCGGCTGTGTCGAGAAGTTCAACTATTGAAGATCTCATGGTTGGTCGCTAACAAACCTCTAGCGACCTTGGGTGAGGCTCTAGCCTTACCTGGCTTGCTAGATTTGGTGAGGTGGAGCCTAGCCCAAGGTCTGCGAGCTCGACCCTTGTTGGCTAAGGATAGAGCTCAAACTCGTATATGGCCAATAATTGATCGTTGCTATGACTAGCAATTGAGGATGAAGAACAAATAATAGTAATAAAAATTCAAAATTCGATTTTTGAAATATTTTTATAAGAATAAATGTTTCATTAATCAAGGTTCCTAGCCTGAGTGCGGGGAACCCACACATAACCTTTGTAGACCAAGGCTTGAGTGTCAAGGACCTAAGCATGACCTTAACAGACCTGAGCTTGAGTGTCAAGGCATTAGACATGAGCAATAGGAGTTCAAACTCGACCTTAATGGACCCAGGCATAGGCGCCAAGGGGCCTAAGCCCACGCACCCGGGTCTAAAGTTTGGCCTTAATGAACCTAGGCCTGGCCACCGAAGATTCAAGAACTGTCGTTAGGATTTTCCTACCCAAATTTAGAGTTTCAAGTCCAAGCTCTGATATCTAGTCATATATTTACAAAATGCTTTTCGATTTTCAAAGAGACAATCATTTTCCTAAATTTGAGCTTTGATATGAAAACATTTTTCATTAACTCATTTTCCTAAGCGAACCAAATCCTAGAAAATGAGTAAATCTTTTCCTAGAAAATATTTTTCATGACACACACATAGCCTAAAGAGATGGTATTGTCGCCTAGCAAGAATGCTCCTCAACCCAAACCAATCACAACTTTGGGGTTTAAATAAAGCATTTAGACATACAATGTAATTTATTTTGGAGTTGTCACTAAATTATTTATGGGTTGATTAGAAATTCAAGTAAATTATGCGAGTAAACTTATGAGAACTAGAGATTCGTCGATACAGAGACTTGATTATGCTAGATCAATATTACACCCTTTCAGTATCGTTTATCGTTATTTCAAAAATGTTTTGGAAGTGATCTTCATCGATTTTAATTTTAAGCTACTAAAATGTGATGAGTGTCATGTGATTTCACAAATAATTAATACAATAATCATTAATAATCAAAAGAGATAAGTGTACTAGAAGTCCTAAAACTTGTCACAAAAATATAATTAAATCCTAAAATTTTCAGAAAGTGCAATTAAGTCATAAAACTTGTCACGAAAGTACAATTGAGTCTTAGAACTTTCAAATCATAAAACATTCAAAAAGTGCTATCGACAAAAGGATTTGATTTGACCAATTTGACAAGTTTTAGCAATTTTTTAAAGTTTTAGAACTCGATTACACTTTCTTAATAAGCTTTAGGACTTAATGACACTTTTTGAAAGTTTTAGAACTAAATTGTACTTTGTTGATGAGTTTTAAAACTTTAAATACACTTATTCCTAATCAAACAAGTAAATAAATTACTAGGAAAAATGAAACAGCCTCATATCGCTAAACAAATCAAAAGCAAAGCTCTATTATTGGCTAATGTAACAAGGAATTTACAAGAGGTTAACTAGGAGGTAAGCAACAATGATGTATGCAACACCTAAACAAATGCATTTAATTCTTTTTGATAATCTTGTTTCATATTATCGCAACCTTCCCAGAGTTGATCCACTCAAGGGAAAGCTAATAGATTGCAAAGTCCGAAGACTTAGTGTGGACTCTCTCAAGCCCTACCAATCACAACTTAGTGCCCAAATTAACCAATTTAAACATGCAATTTCATTCAATTAGAAGCCGTCACTAATCAATTAGGGTTAATTAGAAAGCAAAATAAAGCATGGGAGAATACTTTACTTCTGAGAACCATAAATTCAATAGGTCTGGGATCTTGGTTACACTAAATTAATCTAATGCTATTTCGGTATATTTTCTCTTTATTTTCAAAAATATCTTGCAAGTAGTCTTGGTCAATTTTAAGCTTAAGTCACTAATATGCCTAAGTGGTCATACGGGTGCGTAATCAATAATTTAACACTTAATAAACAATGCAATAAATAAATTGCAAGAATGAGGAAAGCATTCCCATACCTTAGAGCAAGCATATTAATTCCATAACTAGAAATTATTCATTAATATGCATGAAATGCCTATCCTAACAAGATTCGTTTTAGATTTTTTTTTCAATTATAAAAGAATTAATTAGATACAATCTATGATATGCAAATTTAATTATAGACTGTCTACTTGATCTAATTCAAATGCAGCATAAAACTCTAATTGAATGACCCTAAACATGCAAATTATATGACTTGTGAATTAATGTTAATTTCAATTAAATGACCTAACATGCTATCACTAAAAGGCGTGCATGCATTAAACTATATGAATGTCGTACATACATGACATAGCATAATGATTCAACTAAACTATATAACATGATATATGATGATGCAAGTGATCCATGTGACATGCGTATGCCATTTTTTAATTAAAATTCATGGCTCCAAATTAATAAAATGCGCCTAAAGTAAGAAATATCTAATTTAAGTTAGGAATGAACTAACCTAAATGCTAATCTTAACTGAGAAGTTTATCTTAACATTTAATGCCACAAGTGCTGTCTAACCCAGATAATATCTAAATATGCATTCAAATCAAATTAGGAAAATTTAATCTAATCCAATCATGACTCCCTCTTCACCATCTAGCAATTTATTTAAAAGTTTGATTATTGTTTCTTACATTATTAATTGTATACTTGTATAATCACCCATTGCATGTTAGAGGTTCAAGCTTAAAATCGATCAAGATAACATGCAAGAATATTTTTGAAAATAAAGAGAAAATGTCCCGAAAGGATGTTAAATTTATCTAGCATAATCAAGTCTAACATTCATGATATCTCTGGTTCATAAGTATTCTCTTATACTTTACTTGGATTCTAATCAACGCAAAATAGATCAATGATGACTTCAAAATGAATCAAATTGCATGTTTAAATTGATTAAATTAAGACTCCAAAAGTTGTAGTTAGTATGAGTTTGGAAAAGTCTGCACTAAGTCTTTGACTTAGTAATCTATTAGCTTTTTCTTTGATAGTTCATCTCTAAATCGCAACAAAAACTATTCATGCGGTTGAACAAACATTATTTGCGAAGTACTGATGTGAATGACACTAATTGAGACAGACAACTGCATAGGCACAAGCACCAGGATACATGCATATTTGCCCCGTTATTATAAATTTCCAAGATACAAAACAAAGAAGCAGACACAAGAGTCATTTTGGGCGTAAAGGGATGTGGAGTTTCACCTGAACACGTCCTCGGAAAAACCAAAATGACATTCACAATGTTAGGAAACTATTATGACAATCGCATTCAATGACTTAATTGAATAATGTGATACTAAAAGGCTATTGCGGGGACACGAACCTCTTCCCCGGTGTAATTGAACCTCCGGATGACTTCTTTGGTTTTCAAGCAAAGTGACAAATAATTTTATCCTCGATCTGAGGTCGCCCGTGGCCCCGAAAAGGGCAGCGACCTCTATCTGAGGTTCATGGCCACCACGGATGACCTACATCTAAGTTCGCCCAAGGCTAAGGGGAGGCCGCTGGCCTTGGCATCACTTTCCTTGGTACTATGCTGGTTGCTTTCCCTGGTATCATATCAAGCCCCGAAACATTTTGTCTTTATTTGTTGGATCAATCATCAATCGAACCATCTTACCAAAAGGAAATACACTAATAATGTGAACGTACTTACAATCAGATTTCCCTCGCTAGTAGAAAAGTATCGAACGACATATGCAATTCTCGATATGAAAATTACTAGGCGCATTGAAATGCCTTCTAGTTATTTGGTGATTTAGAGACGTATGGTAAAATGGATCTAGAAATAGCGATTTGAATAATCTCAGAGAATTTGACATTTACTAAATAATGTGACGGGTTTTTATTGGAGGCTTAATTGGGCTCATTGACTTAAATAACTACTGATTATTTACAAAATAATTCAGCAAACCTACTTAATTTGTCACTGCCAGCTAATCAATCACAGGACTGGAGGTTGGGAAAAAATACACAAGGAGCATAAGGTTTTTATTAAACATGACAAACAACAACGATTGATAGTGCTAATAAGGCATGTATCGATATAATAGATCACACATTTATCTAACAGCTTTACCTTTAAGAACAGTCGGCGGTGATCCCACTAAATTTCACATGGTACCAGAACTTGAGGTTTTGAATTCGAATATTTCTAGACTCCATTTGTCTCTTCAATTAAATTTTATCGCTTCGTATTAGGCAAAAGACCAAACTAAGTGTAGGGGGAGTATTAGATTATTTAAATAATAAATTATGTCTTCATCTAACGGTTTAAGTTTTCAAAATAGTTGGCAGTAATCTCACAAAATTTCATACAAAAGAGAAACAAGAAGAGGAATCAAAGGAGGTTAAGATAGTGAGGGGTCAAGGGCCTGAAGACGGTGGGAGCGTGGGACTCAATGAAGGCCACCTGAGGCCAGGGGAGGTGAAGGTAGACCACCCAGTCCCCGTTGGAGAGTGGGCTGGGCATGGGCATAACGTACCCAGCTTCCCCGCCCCACGGGAAGTGATAGGACCCCAGCACCGGCTTCCCCCACCCGAAGTCCATCTCAGTCACCGGGAACCTCTGTCCCGACGACACCACGAGCGCCGTCGACCTTTCCTCCTCTGCCTCCTCGTCACCACCGAGCTTGCAGTATATCCTTGCAAGTGCTGGCACCGGCCGGCGCTCTTCCACCCAGTCTATCAGGTCCAGGAAGTGCTCCTTCGTCGCAGCCCTCTCCACAATCTCGTGCACCGCATCCGCCACCCAGCTCAGCGGCTTCTCCACCACCTCCCTCGTCTTCTTCTCTCCGAATGGCACCGACAGCACGTTCCCAAAGTAGGATGCCATGGGTGTGGGCTTGTCGTCCGTGCCCTGACTCATCAACCTACACCTCCCGTCCACCACGATGCCCATCCTTGACATCGCCTTGTTGTCATCGTTATTAGCAACCGAGGAGGATTCGGCCACAATCTTCCAAAGGAAAGCACTGAACGATTCCAACTTAGTCCTCTTGCTTCCGTTAGAGCAGGCACTCCGCTGCAACTCGCTTAGCTTGGCGGCAGTCACATAGTACAGGCGGCTTACCAGACGGTAGTCGTCACCCCTCGATGCCGGGGTCTCGCATTCCTCGTCCGCCCGCAGCTTTTGCTTGGGAGGTGGGGGCAATGCGGAGACTGGGATGTACATGCGGTCTAGGAAAGGGTCAAAGCGGAGCGGATGCCTTGGGTTGAGAAGAGAGCGACGGAAGGAAGGACGAAGGGAGATGGGCGCAACGGAGCGAGCCGTCTCTGCCCAAAACACCATGAACATGTTGGCCGAGTAGGCGTCAGCTATCCGATGGTCAAACGTACACGCCACCACTATTCCTCCACACTTTAGCTCCGTCGCCTAAAATTTTCCATCAAATAAAAAACTAATGTCAGAATGGATAGAAACAATCCTAATGCGTAAACCGTACAGAAAAAACTTCTGCCTCGATGAGATCTAAGGTAAGTTCTGCGTTTCCTTGACATACGTTTGGCAGCTCACGTCGAGAAGTTATCAAATGACATATTGACTATCAGGAGCAGTATTGTTTTACTAAGTAATTACGTACGTCCCAACATGGATACGCATGATTAACAGTGGAAACGAACTTGATCTTTATCATAGAGACTGCGAGAAAGGTTATATCCATTATCCAGTTAGTCCATACGAGACTAACTAAAGAGTGGAGAGATCACTTAGGGTGTGTTTGGTAACATTTCTACTTCTGGGAATAACTTCTTTTGAGAAATAGTTCTTTTCTATTTCTACTCCCTAAAACAATTTCTGAGTAAAATAGGGCGTTTGGTAACTACAAAAATTTCTTGTTCTCAGAATAGAAAAAGAATATAAATGCGTTTGGTATCGACAAAATTTTGTTATTTCATTCTTTCCTGACAGCAGTGGGGATCGGCGGCGGTGGGGTGCGGACGGCGACCCAGGGCGGCGGCCGGCGACCGCCCACCGGCCGCCGCCCTAGGTCATCATCCGCACCCCACCACCGCCGGTCGCCGTCGCCGTCGCCGCCGCAGCTTGCCGCCGCCACCGCTCGCCACCACCGCTCGCCGACCCCCACCGCCCGCCGGTCGCCAATGGCCAACCTCCACCGCCCACCGATTGCCAGCTGTAGGGCAAAGGACGACGACTGGCGGTCGGCCGGTGGCAAGCTGGTGGGGGCGGCCGAGGACAAGTGGTGAAGATCGGCAATCGGCGCGCGGCCGGCGGCGATCGGCGGCGGCCGGCGGCGGCGAGCGGCGGCGGCAAGCGGCGGCGGCGGCGGTGGCGGCGGGTGGGTGGGTGGCCGCATGTTATAAGGGTGAGAAGTCCTCAAGAAATAGTTTCTAGAAATTGTTCCCAGAAATAATAAGCTAGTTTTTTCTACTTCTCATTTATACTTCAAATTTATTCACAGGAATAACTTTCTATTCCCGGGAATAGAAAAATCAGTTGACGTTACCAAACGGATTTCTATTTATTTTCTATTCCAGGGAACAAAAGAACAGAAAAACAAAGAAATTGGCAAGTTGCCAAACAGACCCTTAGCCTCCATTTGTTTCGCAGAGTATACAACATTTATGGAAAATATTTCCAGATAGTCATTTTCCAAGAAAATGTTAATATTTTATGGTGTTTAGCTAAAACCTAAAAATGAACTAGAAAATATCTTCCATTGTTTGGTATGAAAAATCTAATTTAATTTTCCTGAGGAAAATTACCAATAAATTCAATTTTTTTGTAATTTTTTTGAATTTTTTTCTTTTTTTTCTTTTTTTCTTTTTCTTTTTCCTTCTTCCTCAGTTGGCCACTGGCAATGGTAACGATGAGCCTCAAGTCTGCCAAGCAAGCTTGAGACTCACTTCGCGAACTTGTTAGAGTTCAACGAGGCTTGAGCTCGCTAGATTTCGGCTAGCTCGATACTCATTTCGCAAACTTGCTAGAGGTCAGCAAGGCTTGAGCTCGCCAAATTCCAGCAACCTCAAGACTCACCAGATTTCCGCGAGACTTGAGCTTGCCTGAATTTGGCAAGCTCAACCTCGTCAAGCAAGCTCAAACTTGGCTAGTCTTGGGCAAGGCTCGAGCTAGCTTGTGACTAGTGAGCGATTGCCGCTGTGGCTAGCGATTGTCCCGAAGAAGCAAAAAGATAAAAAGAAAGAATTAAAAATTCAATTTTTTAAAATAATTTTATAAGAATGAATGTTTCATTAACCAAGAACCCAAGCTCGAGTGCCAAAGATCCAAATTGATACCTAATAATATTTTCAAAAATATTTTCCAATCTTTCAAAGAGAAATCATTTTCCTGATTTTTTTTGTCGGATTTAAGCATAAGTTTTATGTTGACTCATTTTTCTAAAACAACTAAATACCGAAACATATTTTCTGTCATTCAAGAAGTCATTTTATGGGAAAATGACAATATTTTCCAGTATTTGGCTAAAAGATGAAAATGAATTAGAAAATGTTGTTTGCCATTTGATATGGAACTTGATATTCTTGGAAGAAATTACAAAAAAAATTGAATTTTTTCTTTTTTTTCTTTTCTTTCTTTTTATTTTTCCTTCTTCCTTGTGTGGTCACCTGCCACAGCAACCTATAGCTAAGCTCAAGCTCTCCAGATTCTAGCAAGCTCGAGCCTCATTGGACGTCAATAAGGTCAAGCCTCGCCTAAGGGCCATAAGACTCAGTGGCCTTGAGCGAGGCTTGACTCACTTGTGGCTAGCTGTCATCGTGATGGCCAAGGAAGAAGCAAAAAGACAAAGAAAGAAAATAAAAGAAAGAATAAAAAATAATTAAAAATTCAATTTTTTATAATATTTTTATAAGAGCAAATAACTAGGGACCCGAGCTCGAATGTCGAAGATCCACATCGATACATAGTCATATTTTGGAAATTGTTTTCCAACTTTTTAAGGAAGAAATCTTTTTCCCGAATATTAGCATAGTTTTTTTGTTGACCAGGAAAATATTTTCCATTGACTCATTTTCCTTAACAAACCAAATGCTAGGAAATAAGGAAAGTATTTCCCGGAAAAAATTTTCCACAAAACAAACTGAGCCTTAGCAATAAATTTTTTCAAGTTGTTATGTTTTGCATGAGAAATCCTTGATGCATTTAGGCTCCATTTGTTTCGCAAAGTACACAATCATTTTTCAAGAAAATGTTAATTTTTTATGGTATTTAGATAAAACCTAAAAATGAACTAGAAAATATCTTTCATCGTTTGGTATGAAAAATCTGATTTAATTTTTTTGAGGAAAATTACCAATAAATTCAATTTTTTTGTAAATTTTTTAAATAATTTTTCTTTTTTTCTTTTTCTTTTTTCTTCTTCCTCAGCTAGTCACTGGCCACGGCGATGATGAGCCTCAAGTCTACCAAGCAAGCTTGAGAATCGCTTCGTGAACTTGCTAGAGTTCAACAAGGCTTGAGCTCACCAAATTCCAGTAACCTCAAGACTCACCAGATTTCCGCAAGACTTGAGCTTGTTGAAATTTGGCGAGCTCAACCTCATCAAGCGAGCTCATTGGAATCTAGCAAGCTCAAACTTGGCTAGTCTTGGGCAAGGCTCGAGCTAGCTTGTGACTAGCGAGCAACTGTCACTGTGGCTAGCGATTGTCCCAGAAGAAGCAAAAAGAAAACGAAAGAAAAAGGAAAAGAAAAATAATTAAAAATTCAATTTTCAAAATATTTTTATAAGAATGAATGTTTCATTAACCAAGAACCCAAACTCAAGTGCCAAGGATCCAAACCGATACCTAATAATATTTTCAAAAAAAATTTCCAATCTTTCAAAGAGAAATCATTTTCCTGATTTTTTTTGTCAAATTTAAGCATAAGTTTTCCGTTGACTCATTTTTCTAAAACAACTAAATACCGAAACATATTTTATGTGAAACAAATAGACCATTAATCACATATTATGATGTCACACATGATCAAAGCCCAAGCATTATTCTTCTTTCTGAACAATGGTAAAGGGTATCCAAATCAATCAGTTAAATTTGCATGCTGAGTGATGTAAACAATTAGTTTATATTCGACACCTATTAAACAAACCCAAAAAAAAAAAAACAAATTTGGTGCAGAATGTGCTTGCTTTGTTATTGTGACTTTTGAAATTTACTACCATATATGAACAATTTATTTCAACCCAAAAAAAGGACTAAGAAAAACATCTATTAAGAGAACTTTAGTATCGATGAATAAATCAATTTTGTGAACGTTCTAAGTAATGTCGGAAAATCTGATTGATAAACTTAGAGGTAGAGGATACAATATTCCGTTTGATGTTGGTTATGCATAAAATAAAAGATTATAGAAAAAGATTGTAGACTTGGGTGAAATGAAGACGAAAATGGGTGCATATGATTTGATCTCTTGAGATGGGTAAACGATACTTAGTGCGGGTGAACTTAATGTCAATACCTGAACAGCAAGCACGCCTCGCTTCTTTGTGGGCACCAGTTTCCCTTCAATGGTGTCATCCGGATTATAAAGGTCGAGATGGCTGAGTTCTATGTCCGCAAAAGCTTCGATGAAGTCGACCCCACGATTGTTGCACAGGAGCTCAGGCTCACCAGCCAAGTTCTGCACCACCTCTCCGGCGAGAGCATAGTAGGAGACCAGAGCTTGGGCCAAGGTGGCTTGCAGAATACCAACCATGGACCCATGTCCCAGCCTCCGTGAGGCGGTGGTGGATGGATTGGTGTAGCAGAAGAAGACGCCTACGTCAAGCGGAGGCAAGAGCAAGTCGAGGTTGGAGAGGGGCAGCCAATGCTCTTGCATGGGCAGTGGTGCCGCCACCACTTCTCTCTTGCCCAACTTCACCATGAACTCTCTGCTTGCACCTCCCTCTGCACCCATTTTATGTACTATTATAGCGAGATTGAAAGGGAGGGAGGGTGAGGGAGAGAGAGAGGGGAGAAGGAGGAAGGGGGGATGGAGCAGTACGGTTGAAGATGAACCGGTATCTGTAGGCCCAAACGAGACAGTAGAGCTACAAGTTTGGGTATCGACGAGTCCGCAGACTAGGCTTCCGCTTCCGTGTCCAAACGCGCAGACCTAGGGTTTAACCCATGGATCTAGAGTCCCCAGGCCCCCCGATCCGATCGAGTCCGGAGAATCGAGCCCTTGGATCCATATCCCAAGGAAAACGTGATAAACGTACGGACTTCTCAGCGAATTTTCCACGATCTTTCAGGGATTACCCGGTACCTATTTTGTCGTTCACGGGAGCTTCGAAAACAATTGGTGTAGGCAGGAGGGTGCAGGACCACGGTAATTTGGGTTGGGAGGGGAGGACCGAGGCAATGCACACATCTTATGAAAGAGAACGAGAAAGCTAGATAGGTTTGGCGACTAACATAAAATAAGGTAGACTAACATAAAATCAAAAGCAAATGGTGCAAGAGAGTTCATAGGTTTGGCGACAGTTGTTTCGTGTAGAATGAATTAGTTTTCATATTAATTTCTTCAGCCAACTGTTGCTAGGGTCGTGGAACTCCTAGCAAGATATAACTAGACTTGGTCATGCTACCCCAACTAATCATCACTAAATCGCCGCAACCTTGGTCACCACAAAACTATAGGCATTGGTTTGGCAAGTGGCCTCGATGCTTGATGGGTCAACGTGCCTCCCTTTTTTTTTTCAAACTCATTTTTTTCTATTTTTCTATGTATATCAAAAATAAATTAAAAGCCGTGTAAGATGTCATGTCAACACTACATCACCAATAACTGTGACTAATCATTTTCATTTATTATTTTAACATAATAACCAATTTTAACTGAAAAAAACATATTGTTTATAACATTAAGAAAAATTTTCATTAACAAAATCAAAAAACTTGAAAAAAAAATGTAAGAATGTTACCCATGCCGTGATCCTTTTTTTTTTTCTCTTCTTTTTAGCTTCCACTGTTAGAGTAAATATGGTATGTGTTTATTATAAGATTTATATTTAAATTCCTTCGCAAGTCCTCCTTGTTGCCATGGCTTACCAAACCAATTTGTGGTCACAATTGAATGGCTATCAATTGAAAACAACGACACCATCCTTTTAGCAAGGCCCTCGTGGAAACTAGCATTTCTCTCCTACATAAATATGAATTCTTCGCACTTGAGGTCTGGGAGCCCTGCCATAATGATACGGTGTCTCATCAAGTTAATTATTAATTCTAAGGTCCTCCCTTGCAAGATTCTTCCATTCATTCAATTCCATCCATAATAGACAAAATGATAATCTCCTCCTTCATTTATATTATTATCATTCAAGCATCATACTATTGTTATCTCACTATTCTCGATGGACGCAATGGGCAGATAACAAGCACCAAAATACACTGCAATAAAAAGTGGCATAGCAAAAAAAATCTACTAATTAGAAAAACTAGTCGAGAAGACACAACGGTTGAAGCATAGATTCAGATGCTAACCATCTCACGCTAATAACACCATGGGATTAACTCAAGAATGATCTCATCATCCTGACATTCTACCGGACCAGTTTCGAGACCAATTCTCTATGGATGCATGAAATGCCTCACTTAAATTATGACGTTAAATTTCAATGAATGGTAACTATCACGTATGACGTCGTGAGAAGAGCAAATACTAATTAACTCATCATCATGTATAATGTTACCGACCGTTGTTGTGAATTGGATTAGATAGGTTTGGCAACCTCCAAGATCAAAGGTTCTCCGTTGACCACCACAGATCCAAGAAGGCCGTCTCTCCGGTACGCGAAATACCTAAAGCGGCTCTTACAAGCGAACGGGGCCAAGGATCGGGACTCGCGAGCATCCTGCGTCGTCGGATCCGACGAAGCTCATGTCGGACTCAAGCGAATCCCGCTAGATCGAGGCGGCCGTTACATGGGCATATGTATACGCGCGAAGCACAGGATAGTTTCTTGAGAGGGCGTGTGCATTGGAAGTAGGAGAAATGGGATCCTGTTATTATGTTGTTTGATGGTGGCGTTGGCGGACACTAATACCTCGTAACCGCCCCCTCCCCCAAACAAATAGATATTTATTTTATTATCCGAATTGAATCGAAAATATACAAAAATTCAGTTCAATTCATATTGATTTGAGCTTCGGTTCGATTTTCCGATTTGATTCATGCACCCCTAAGTCAATGCATGCAAAGGAGGATAGTATTATGTCAACTGCATATACAAAAACTCACGGTATGAACAAATTGCTCTTTAAAGAGAGACTTGGTTGCCCATATTTTAGTTGGGAAAAGAACAGACCAAGTGCCAAAAATTGGCATGAGATGACATTTAAATGTTAAAAGTTATAAATGGTATACTGAAATGCCATTTTAAAAAAAAAATTTGGATCACTTAAGTACCAACTTTGACGAAATCTGCCAGAAATCCGACGTGACTTATTTTAATAATATAACTTGCTTACATGGCTTGTTGGAAGCTGAATTAGCCAAAATTTAACCAAAATGACGTCGTTTTGGTGTTGACGTGGCATTTTAAAAAAATATTAATTAAATAATATTTTAAAACTTTAAAAATATAAAATTAATTATAAAAAAAAGGAAGGGGGAGGGATTAGGTGTGGGCTATGCAGCCCTTGCCGCTACCGCCGTTGCCTCACCATTGCCGAGAAGGGCTGGAAAACCAAATGTTGGAAAATAAAAAAAATATTTCTCAATTTTTTGCAAAACAAACTAAGCCTTAGCAATAAATCTTTCTACATTGTTATGTTTTGTATGAGAAATCCTTGATGTATTTAGGCTCCATTTGTTTCGCAGAGTATACAACATTTTTGGAAAATATTTCCAGATAGTCATTTTCCAAGAAAATGTTAATATTTTATGGTGTTTAGCTAAAACTTAAAAATGAACTAGAAAATATCTTCCATCATTTGGTATGAAAAATCTAATTTAATTTTCCTGAGGAAAATTACCAATAAATTCAATTTTTTTGTAATTTTTTTGAATTTTTTTTTTTTTTCTTTTCTTTCTTATTTTTTTCCTTCTTCCTGAGTTAGCCACTGGCAATGGTGACGATGAGCCTCAAGTCTGCCAAGCAAGCTTGAGACTCGCTTTGCAAACTTGCTAGAGTTCAATGAGGCTTGAGCTCGCTAGATTTTGGCTAGCTCAATACTCATTTCGCAAACTTGCTAGAGGTCAGCAAGGCTTGAGCTCGCCAAATTCCAGCAACCTCAAGACTCACCAGATTTCCGCGAGACTTGAGCTTGCCTGAATTTGGCAAGCTCAACCTCATCAAGCAAGCTCATTGGAATCTAGCAAAGCTCAAACTTGGCTAGTCTTGGGCAAGGCTCGAGCTAGTTTGTGACTAGTGAGCGATTGCCGCTATGGTTAGCAATTGTCCCAGAAGAAGCAAAAAGAAAAAGAAAAAGAAAAAGAATTAAAAATTCAATTTTTTTAAATAATTGTATAAGAATGAATGTTTCATTAACCAAGAACCCAAGCTCGAGTGCCAAAGATCCAAATTGATACCTAATAATATTTTCAAAAATATTTTCCAATCTTTCAAAGAGAAATCATTTTCCTGATTTTTTTTTGTTGGATTTAAGCATAAGTTTTATGTTGACTCATTTTTCTAAAACAACTAAATGCCTAAATGCCGAAACATATTTTATGCGAAAAAATAGACCATTTAATCACATATTATGATGTCACGCGTGATCGAAGCCCAAGCATTATTCTTCTTTCTAAACAATGGTAAAGGGTATCCAAATCAATTAGTCAAATTTGCATGCTGAGTAACGTAAACAATTAGTTTATATTCAACACCTATTAAACAAACCCAAAAATATATATTTGCTGTAGTATGGGCTTACTTTGTTATTGTGACATTTGAAATTTACTACCATATATCAAAAATTTATTTCGACCCAAAAAATAGACTAAGAAAAACACCTATTAAAAGAACTTCAATATCAATGAATAAATCAATTTTGTGAACCGTTCTAAGTAATGTCAGAAAATCTGATTGATAAACTTAGAGGTAGAGGATAAACTATTCCGTTTGATGTTGGTTATGCATAAAATAAAAGATTAAAGAAAAAGATTGTAGACTTGGGTGAAATGAAGACGAAAATGGGTGCATATGATTTGATCTCTTGAGATGGATAAACGATGCTTAGTGCCGGTGCACTTAATGTCAATACCTGAACAGCAAGCACGCCTCGCTTCTTTGTGGGCACCAGTTTCCCTTCAATGGTGTCATCCGGATTATACAGGTCGAGATGGCTGAGTTCTATGTCCGCAAAAGCTTCGATGAAGTCGACCCCACGATTGTTGCACAGGAGCTCAGGCTCACCGGCCAAGTTCAGCACCACCTCTCCGGCGAGAGCATAGTAGGAGACCAGAGCTTGGGCCAAGGTGGCTTGCAGAATACCAACCATGGACCCATGTCCCAACCTCCGTGAGGCGGTGGTGGATGGATTGGTGTAGCAGAAGAAGACGCCTACGTCAAGCGGAGGCAAGAGCAAGTCGAGGTTGGAGAGGTGCCGCCACCACTTCTCTCTTGCCCAACTTCACCATGAACTCTCTGCTTGCACCTCCCTCTGCACCCATTTTATGTACTATTATAGCGAGATTGAAAGGGAGGGAGGGTGGGGGAGAGAGAGAGGGGAGAAGAAGGAAGGGGGATGGACCTGTTCGGTTGAAGATGAGCCGGTATTTATAGGCCTAAACGACAGTAGAGCAACAAGTTTGGGTATCGACGAGTCCGCAGGCTAGGCTTCCGCTTCCGTGTCCAAACGCGCAGACCTAGGGTTTAACCCATGGATCTAGAGTCCCCAGGCCCCCCGATCCGACCGAGTCCGGAGAATCGAGCCCTTGGATCCAGATCCCAAGGAAAATGTGATAAACGATACGGACTTCTCAGCGAATCTTCCACGATCTTTTAGGGAGTACCGGTACCTATTTTGTCGTTCACGGGAGCTTCGAAAACAATTGGTGTAGGCAGGAGGGTGCAGGACCACGGTAATTTGGGTTGGGAGGGGAGGACTGAGGCAATGCACACATCTTATGAAAGAGAACGAGACAACTAGATTTTTTTTTTATTTT
Source organism: Angophora floribunda (assembly GCA_014182895.1). NCBI lineage: Eukaryota > Viridiplantae > Streptophyta > Magnoliopsida > Myrtales > Myrtaceae > Angophora > Angophora floribunda. The sequence continues at coordinate 31,369,093 of CM024709.1, read as the reverse complement.
ACCTTTTACGAAATGATGACAAGGTTTATCTTTATATAGGGTTTTTAAATTACTTTTACTCTTGAACAACCAATATAAGGTAGACTAACATAAAATCAAAAGCAAATGGTGCAAGAGAGTCCGTAGGTTTAGGCCGTTGGCGACGGTTGTTTCGTGTAGAATGAATTATTTTTCATATTAATTTCTTCAGCCAATTGTTGCTAGGGTCGTGGAACTCCTAACAAGATTTAAGGGTGTGTTTGTTTCAATGAAAGTATTTTTCTAGAAAGTGTTTTCTAGACTTTCTGTTGTTTGCTTTTCAAAAAATGATTTGGTCAATGGAAAATACTTTCCAATTAACATAAATATTATATTTTATTTTAGGAAAATGAATTCTTATGCGTGAGAAAGAGAAAACGATTTCCCTTTTTATTAGGTCTTTAGGTCATTCTTTTTTATTAGATCATCTCTATCATTTTCTTTTACTCTTTAAAATCTCTCTCTTTTTTTCCAGAGAAAAGCTACTCTCTTCAGCGATTCTCATCATCTTCATCACTCAAGTTCAAATGTTATTTAATCATTTTCCAAATGCCATCCAAACGCCTGAAAACATTTTCAATCACATATCACCAAACACAGGAAAACTAATCATTTTCATGGAAAATATACAGCACATGTTTTGACACATAATATAATACATTGGACAACATAAATTGAAACTGCGTAATGAAGAGAAAAAAGTAACGACTTTTCTATTTAAAAAGTAATAAGTGTAACCAACCAAAAAACAAGTGATAAGTGTATTGGAAATCTTAAAATTTATTAGCAAAGTACAATTGAGTCCTAAATTTTTTTAAAAGTGCAATTAAGTCCTAAAATTTATTACAAAAATGCAATTCACTCCTCAAATTTTCAAAAATTGCAATTAAGTTCTAAAATTTATTAAAATGATTCAATTAAGTCCTTACATTTTTTTTAAAATTTTAAGACTTAATTATACTTTTGTAATAAATTTTAGGATTTTACGGCACTTTTTTAAAGTTTTAGGATTCAATAACACTTTCATAAAAATTTTAAAAATTTCTAGTGTACTTATCTCATTAAAAAAAATGTCAAGAGAGAGAGCAAGAGAGGGTGGGAGGGGCGGGTTAAATTCAGAATTACCTTTTTCAAGTACTTTTTGCCGCCATTTGAATAATGCTGGAGATGTTAAAGAGTCGTATATAAATGGTTTTACTAAATGATGTGTATTTTTCTCCTCTTTTACAGAGGCACATGATCAACCAATCAAGCGCAATGCTTCTAGGGGCAAGAAAAATCTGATATCCTTGTTGATCAGTTCGATAACGACCCTTTCCCCTGCAAGTACACCATGTTAATGGCAGATCGATCCCACAAAATTTATCTGTAGCGAGGTGTCTAGCCTAGCCTCCAAACCAAAACACTCCATCCACGAAAGCAAAAGAAGGCTTTAACCCATAATGGTTACAAGCAAATTAGATGACCGAGATATTCAAGGTGTCCCTCCGGGTTCTTACACACCAAGGTTAACGCCCATCACAAATCAGTACATTAATGACAAACAAAAGATTAAACTCTAAATTGGTATTCCTTTCAATTGTTTTGTATAATCAAACTCAGTAATTTAATAGTGAAATTTAACAGAACTAACGGAATGTAAATTTATTACAGATGTATTAGTTTAATGTTTTTTTTGTGGTGAAAAAAATTAGTTTAAGATACATTTGTCAAAAGTGTACTAGTTTAAGGTTTTTCATGATATTAACCCATTTTAGAAAAGTATATATAAAACATCTACTACTTCACTATTTTAAAAAAGAACACTTAGCGCATAGAGAAGCGGGGAGGGAAGGGGGACACCTCTAACAAATTTACCCTAAATTGATACATTTGTAATAAATCTATTTTCCATTAATTTTCGTCAAATTGAATCAATACAATAAAAAGCCACAGCCTATACATATGTGACAAATAGATAATAAACCCTAAATAGATACACTCATCAACTATCACATGTTATCCAATTTAACAATTTGATAATAAAATTTAATAAAAATTAACGAAAGATAAATATGTCATGAGTATACCAGTTTGAGGATTTTGATAGCAAAAAATTAATTTTGGATAAATTTATCACAGGTGCACAATTTGGGTTTTTTGTAGTATTAACCCTAAGTTTATAAAAGTTTTTCATGGTTTGAAATTTGGTGTATATGGGTTGAATGGGTAAATGCGGTCCGCATCCATATGTGACCCACTCAAATCTAGCCCAATCCAATAGTTTGCCAGCTCTATGCAAAGCTAGTCCATTCTTGAGCGAGGTTTCTCTTTTTCTATAAATTTTCCAAAAAATAGCGGTTATTTTTCTATTTTCAAGGAAGGCAAATCACTCCATCTCTCTTTAGTTTCTTTTAGAACTTTCAATAACACCTTTATCTTATTTTGAAGAGAAAACTCAGTGTTTTGGAGGAGAGATCGATCCAAGAAAGGTGGCCCGGCATCTAGATAAAGGTTTTGAACCCATCTTTCAAAAATTATTATTCATTATAATGCTATAATTAGTCTAGAAAATTTCATAAATATAACTGTTACTCTACCGGATCAAAATTAGGCTTTTTGAGAAAAAAAAAAGACTTGTTATAACATCGAAATTAATCATTAGAAGTTGCAAATCTAGGCTTTTGCAATAGTTATTCTACTTAAATAATATCTAGATAATTTGGTATTTTCTCTAGTTGTTATTCTGTCAATTTGCATTAGAAAAACACTTGCATATAAGCCAACTCATTAGTCAAAATATTGAGGAAATCAATCCAAACAAACCTCATCACCCTTCCCACTTAGGAAGGCTACTTAGGAAGGGAGAGCCTGAGAGGTAGGGAGTTCGACTTCCTACTTTTTTTAAGTTGGAGTGGGGATGAGTGAGGGAGTAGAGTAGGACTAGACCAAAATAAAAAGAGTATATAATTGCCCAATTTTAAACTAAGCTCCTCACATATCATGATTCTTTCCCAAAAATTCGAAATTATTTTTAGAACTATTTTGATTTTTCAAGTATCCAATATTATGTGACCGAAAGGACAAAAGTACCTCTATCTAAGTAGACGAAACAACATGACTCCATCATTTTCAAAATCATACATTGTTGGATAAACGTGCACGATTGTAATAGGTTTATGACTTATTTGGTAATTCTCCCTATTGAAAGCTCATAACATCATATATCACGCATGTTGATGGCCTGAGCCAATAAAAGACACGTAATAAGAGCTATAGAAATACTTTCCCTCTAATTAATTCTTCGTCAACATTGGCTGCAATGAAGTTGAGACAACAAAAGAAAATCAAGGAACAGCTATGTGGAAGGAATTAGAAAGAGTTATTGTGGAGTTTAAAAAGTCTTACCTGGAAAAGAAATTAGACAAGAGGAACGACAAATATATTGAGCATTGACCGGTTCAAAGTAATCACCGCCGTAAAAGACGTGTAATGAGGGCTATAGAAATACCCAGCCTCTTACTAATTCTTAGTCAACATTGGCAGTTGTTTGATTTGTCCAAGAAATAATATAAGATATTAGACTCTCTTTTATGGGCAATAAGAAGGCAGAATTAGAGCAAGAAGAAATGCATCGTCCTATTTTCAGCCATTTTTTCGCCGTGCTCGTGGCCCTGATCCTTCTCTGCGTGGTTGCTTTCAATTTTCTCGCTAGGAAAAAATCCAGTGTTCGTAGAAATGCAAAAGGTGCCGGAACTAGCAAATCTGGTTCGTCGACTGCACTCGCTGAAACTAGTTCCAGAGCATCCAGTTCATTGACTGCATTGACAGAAACAAGTAACAGTTCATCTACTTTGTTGACTGCGCTAGTTTGAAATTGCTACGATGTGTTTTTGAGTTTTAGAGGTTCGGATACTCGACAAAGCTTTGCTGATCACCTCTACACCGGGCTCATTGATGCCGGGATTCGTGCTTTCAGAGACAATAATGAGCTCTGCCATGGTGAGAAGATCGCCCCAGATCTTTTGGTAGCCATTAAGAATAGTAAGATCTTTATACCCATTCTCTCAGTGAATTATGGTTCGAGTAAATGGTGTCTTGATGAACTGGTTCAAATAATGGAATGCAAGAACAAAAAAAAGGGTTGTATAGTATTGCCTATATTCTACAAAGTGGAACCAACTCATGTGCGACATCAGACTGGGAATTTTGGAGAGGCATTTCATACGATTGAGAGGAATTTCGACCCGATGATCTTGGAGAAATGGAAGCAAGCACTCATTGAAGTCGGTTCCTTGAAAGGGTGGGAAGCAAATAGGTACTTCACTTTTTCACCAAAACATTCTTTGCCGTCTTTTAATTCGTGAGGATGTTTACAGGTTGTTCCGATTCTTATATGCTTCATTTTTTTTTTTTTTTTTCTTTTTCGTTATTTTCACAAAAGAAAAAAAGCTGAAGTCCTTCTAGCGGGGAGATCCTGATTTTCATGAGACTGACCAGTCTAATAATTAATTTTTTGTTAGGATCCCATTCACTTCAATTATATAAGCTTATTTTAATGAATTTTTACTCTTATGACCAAATATTTGACAACATTGTGCCATTCTTTTCATGTTTATAGCATAAACTACATTAATCTTCATCACAAACTTTTGTAATTATATTTTCATTAGAGATTAACAGTACAACTTATTGGTCTTACCAAAAAAAAAAAAAAAAACTGCACAACTTATTGGTGGTTCCTATTTAAAGTGGGGGAACTACTAAAAAGGTCATAAATATATTGTAATTATGTCAATTCAATTCTAAATCTCTTTTGTTTACGCCAATTGAGTCCTAAATATTATGTATTTATGTCAATTTAGTCCATCCATCAAATTTTGGCCGGACGGCACTAACATAGGTAATTTTTAATAATATTTTTAATTTTTAATTTTTTAATTTTAATTTTCCTATTTTTTCTTACTCTTTTCTTTTTTCTTCTTCCCTTCCTTCTCCCTCTAGCAGTCTGGCAACCGGTCAAAGGTGAGGACCAATGAGGTTGGCCTCAACAAGCCATGGCGAGGTATCGCTAGGTGAGGTGAGCCCTTGCTATCCCTAGCCTCTGGCCAATCACCAAGGTCCAACAATCGGTTAGAGGAAGATGGAAGTTAAGAGGAAAAAAAGAAAGAAAGAGAAAGAAAGAAAGAAAAGGAAAAAGAAAAGAAATAGAAAATTTCAAAAATATTATTAAAAATTGTTCATGACAATGCCGATCGTGCACGTCGACTAAATTTGCACATATATAAATGGTTTATGACTTAATTGTCAAATATATATATTTGAGTTGGCACGATTACAATAGGTTTATGACTTTTTTGGTAATTTTCCCTATTGAAAGCTCGTAACATCATGTATCACGCATGTTGATGGTCCGAGCCAATAAAAGACGCGTAATAAGGGCTATAGAAATACTTACCCTCTTACTAATTCTTAGTCAACATTGGCTGCAATGAAGTTGAGACAACAAAAGAAAATCAAGGAAGAGAGATGTGGAAGGAATTAGAAAGATTTGTTGTGGAGTTAAAAAAGTCTTACCTGGAAAAGAAATTAGGCAAGAGGAGCGACGAATATATTGAGCATTGACTGGTTCAAAGTAATCGCCGCCGTAAAAGACGTGTAATAAGGGCAATAGAAATACCCACCCTCTTACTAATTCTTAGTCAACATTGGCAGTTGTTTGATTAGTCCAAGAAATAATATAAGATATTAGACTCTCTTTTATGGGCAATAAGAAGGCAGAATGGACTTCTTCTTTGTCGCAAATTAAGGCAAAATTAGCGCAAGAAGAAAGGGTCAATTCCAAAAAAAAACCCCAAACTTTAGGTCCAGTCCCAAATATACCCCGAACTTTTTTTTGTCTCAAGAAAAACCCCAAACTTTAGGTTTAGTCCCAAATCTGCCCCGAATTTTTCTTTTGTCTAAAAAAAAAAAACCTAAACATTAATTTTAGTCCCAAATATACCCTGAATTTTGTTTTGTCTAAAATAATCTCAAATTTGTACACATATGACCAATTTACCCAAAATTATTTTTTTGACCACCAAAACAAATTACCATATATTATTTCCTATTAAATTTTACTGTCAAATTTCTAAATTAAATAACATGTCGTAATTAACGGGTATATTAATTTGGGGTTTTACCCTCCGTTTGTACTAAAAAAATCACTAATTTTTGATTTGTTCTCAAATATACCCCATGATCTAATCCCAACTTAACATGGCATTTCCACATAGATAATAAATACACATAAACAAGATGTCATAGAAAATTATTTTCAAAATAAAACCATTTTAGGACATAAAAAATTAGGGATTACTAATACGGTTTTTGGACAGAGGCTAACGAGGGAAAATTTAGGATTAGAGTAAAATTTGATGATTTTCTTTTTGACAAAAAAATTGGGATAGATTTGGGAATAGACTAAGAGTTTGGGGTTTTTTCTGAGACAAAGAAAAGTTCGGGGCAGATTTGGAACTGAACCTAAAGTTTGGGGTTTTTCTTGAGACAAAAAGAAGTTCGGGGTATATTTGGGACTGAACCTAAAGTTTGGGGTTTTTTTTGGAATTGACCCCAAGAAGAAATGCATCAAGTTTTAACTAATAAGGAGTTTGAATTTAAATTTAAATTCATAACATATTTAATTCAAAAATTATTACTGTCCTCAAGTTTCTTCCGACTCAATAAATTATGTCGAAGTAATAATGGATTAGGCACACTATGCGAAGAAACCACCAACATTTCCCACTTTAGCCTTAGCATATAAGATAATCGCCGCCGTAAAAGACGTGTAATAAGGACTATAGAAATACCCACCCTCTTACTAATTCTTAGTCAACATTGGCAGTTGTTTGATTGGTCCAAGAAATAATAAAAGATATTAGACTCTCTTTTATGGGCAATAAGAAGGCAGAATGGACTTCTTCTTTGTCGCAAATTAAGGCAGAATTAGCGCAAGAAGAAATGTATCAAGTTTTAACTAATAAGAAGTTGAATTTTGATTTAAATTCATAACATATTTCATTCAAAAATTATTAGTGTCCTCAAGTTTCTTCCGACTCAATAAATTATGTCGAAGTAATAATGGATTAGGCATGCCATGTGAAGGAACCACCAACATTTCCCACTTTAGCCTTAGCATATAAGATAATACATGGAGGTGTGACAAAAAAAGCAATTTTTTAAGTTTTTCAATTTATCCCCAAATATGTTTATTATTTTTTTTTTTTTGGTAACCTAGGGAACCCCTGCACGGCCGGCAGCCAGGGAGTAAACCCTGGGGGCGACACGTACAACCATCAAGTACGTGCCACCAGGGTAAGTCCACTAATGACGCCCCCGGGATTTGAACCCCTCCCCTTCGTGAGGGGGAGGAAGGCCCAACCCAGCGACGCCACCACATGTGGTGGTCCAAATATGTTTATTGTTGTGCGCTCATTAGACAAATAACATAAATTTACTATTGTCACATGCTTGAACTTATCACATTTGATAGGTATGAAGGAGAATTGGTGAAATCGGTCGTCCAAAGAGCGTTGAGTGAGCTGAAGAAAGAATTTGAGTTGGTTATTCCTGAAAACTTGGTTGGAATTGATGGTCATGTGGAGAAGGTTATGAAATTTGTAGATAATAATTATAGTGCTACCCTATTTATCGGAATTTATGGAATGGGAGGCATTGGCAAGACAACTCTTGCTAAAACCATCTACAACAAACTCTACGATCAGTTTGAGTATCGTAGCTTCATTGCAGATATTAGGGAATCATGTCAACGTAAGGGAATTGAGTCCTTGCAAAATCAACTAATCTCTGATGTTCAAAGATAAGAAAGTCCTCATTCTTGTTGATGATGCAGATGATGATGATCAGTTGAAGACTTTGGTTGGAAACCATAATTGGTTTTCTTCTGGAAGTAGGATTCTTATTACCACTAGAAACAACAGTATTCTTGAAAATGTACAGGTGGACTATAAATATGAACTTGAGGAAATGGACAAGAATCATTCCATGGTTTTGTTTAGCAGACATGCATTTCGAATGAGCTCTCCTCCAAGTGAGTTTGAGGACCTCGCTCGTGATGTTATAACTACCACGGGAGGACTTCCCTTATCTCTTGAGATTTTAGGTTCATTTTTATGTGGAAAAAAACCAAAATTTTGGAGAGGTACAATAGACAAGTTAAAAAGAGTCCCTCATAAGAAAGTGCAAGAAAAATTAAGGATAAGTTATGAAGCATTAGACTACGGACAAAAACAAATATTTTTGGATATTGCTTGTTTTTTCATTGGCACTGACAAACATCGCATCCTACATGTGGGACACTTGCGGCTTTTTCCCAGAGGAGGGAATTGAAGTATTGAGATTCATGTCATTAATAAAAGTTGGAGATGATAATGAGCTCCGAATGCATGACCAATTGAGAGACCTTGGTAGGGAAATAGTTCGCAAGGAAAACCAACAAGAGCCACAATAGCGAAGCAGGTTGTGGGATTCTAAGGAAGTCCAAGAAGTGCTAAAGGAAAATAAGGTAAGTGTTTTGGTTTTTTTTTTTTCTCATTTGGTCCATGTTCTACCATTAGAATAATGTTGGTCCATTACTAAGTGCTTGCTCTAGTGAACAGAGAACCATATACTATTATTGCCCTCGGATGTTTCGCTGACGTGGTTAGAAAGTAGGGAGGTTGCTCTCTGCTCAAGTATTGTCGTGTTATCTAAGATTTTTCTTCAAGTGTATATTACAAAATCATCTTCAAGAATGAGATACTTTCAAAAAAAATTAGATAATTGATGAGGATATTCATTATTGGAAAAATCTTTAATTTCCATAATTGCTTCATTTACGTCTTCAACACATGTAATAAATAACTTAACTATGCTACTGTAAACCATAACTACTTAGTATATATAAATCATAGATTATAATCTTAGATGTTTAATATAATAGGACCAACGATGCCCATATTTCTCATGAAATTTTAATCATTCTTTCGTAATGGAGAATGGAAGGGATGCTATTTTATGTGATATTATATTAGCAATTCCATTTACCAATATTCATAGGATAGGGATTAATTTAAAACTTACCGAATAAGATAGGAATAGAAATTCCTTATATTATATGTGTGTGTATGTATATATATAAAATTGAGCATACTTTATGCAATGACTGTTAAAAAGAGAAATGTTTTACTTTTTCTTCATAAAAAGTCCAAGAGATAAATACTTAATTTTTTATTGTATAATTAAGTACATGCTTGTTTTTGCATTGGTGAAATTAATCATAATTTTGACTCTACTAATTTCAAACCATCATTTGGTTTGACTCAAGTTGTTGCTCAAAGGACTAGCACTTTTTTGCGATCTCAACCTGTGACCCATGTATAGTCTTAAGATCAAATTCATATATTCACAAATTCAAAGCCAATGTCTTTCACACTACATGATTAATTAAATTAAATTAACCAAAAGAAAAAACAAATATGACGTATATTTTATATACAAATAAAATGGTATAGCAAAATTTTACAAGTTAAAAGTTATATTTTTATATAATTATTTCAGTATTTTTGCATGCTCTATTTCGTTCTTCATCCATGGTACTATCATAAAAAGAAGCCCGCCCTTTGCACATGGGACGAAAATAACATTACCTTTCAGACTCATCTTTTCATTCATGGGATAAAATTTGTTAGAATATAAGTGTGGGTTGTGTAAGAGAAGTCCCACGTCGGAGAATTGATATAATGTTGAGCAATTAATATATTTTAGTTGGTTTATAACTCATTGGCTTAAGTTTTAAAGTGAATGTAGATCTAACTAGATATACTGATAGGTTCAAACTTAGACTCCCTCTTGGTAATCTCCCCAAACGAAAGATATTGGGCTTCTACTGCATGCTCCCAACAAATGTTATCAGAGCCAATAGGGTGTTTGGTGAATATATCAAGGAGGAATCTAGTGACCAACCCGATTTTTGAGTAGGTGGGCATTGTGGTGCAACAAGTAATATCAAAGCCAATGGTTAATTAGTGACCCATTCCCAATATATGTCGGTATTTGATAAATATTTCAAGGAAGGAACCTAGTGACCAACCTGGATGTAACAGTGTTTGATAAATATCTTAAAAAAGGAATCTAGTGACCAACCCCTTTCCTTTCCAGGTAGGTGAACTTTGTGTAACAATGCGGGCCCGATGGCAGACTTCATGGTTTGGTCTGAAAAAAGAGACCAAGGATGAAGGTGGGCATTGGAGATTCAAGTTGAGATTAGTTGATTCAAAAGGATACCTAAATTGAGAGGTAGCAAAAAAAGAGACTTAGGATGAAGTTGGGCGTTGGAGATTCAAGTTGAGATTAGTTGATTTAGAAGGATACCTGAATTGAGAGGCAACAAACCTAACACTAAGCTCACACGTGAGGGAAAAATTATTAAGATACATGAGTGAATTGTGTCAAAAAGTTCCACATCGAAAAATTGATGTGGTGTAGAGTAATTAATATATATCCTAGTTAGCCCATGTGACACATTCACCTAAACTTTTATATAATACCAAAAACCCCAAACTTGTTATGGTATGATACATTTATCTCAAACTCTCCAACCGAAAGACATTTTTGTCTTTTATTTTTAAAATTTTTTATTTTACTATTGTTTCTTTTTTTTTTCTTTTTCTTTTTCCTTCTTCTCTCTTCCCTCCACCGACCATGGTGGAAGGAAGCCGGACACCAACAAGGGCCGTCTTTGCTAGATCTAGCAAGGGATGCCATTACTGAATCTACGAGGGCAACCCTTGCTCGACTCAAGTGAAGGTTGCCTCACTTAAGTCCAGCAAGGGTCACCCTTGCTTGAGTCTAGTAAGAGTAGCCCTTGTCCAACCCTCACTGATGTCTGGCTTCCATCCGCCATGGCTAGTGAAGGGAAGAGAGAAGGAGAAAAAAGAAAAAAAAAAAAAAAGTTAAAAGCAAAAGAGAAAATGCCATTTTAAGTTAAAGAGTTTGGGATAAATGTATCAAACAGGTAGAAGTTTGGGATTTTTATGTCAAAAAGAAAAGGTTGGGTAAATGTATGATAGTTGGTGAAGTTAGAGCTTTTTATATCATAGAAAAAAATTTGAGGTAAATGTGTCAAACGAGTACAAATTTAGGTTTTTTTCACACAAAAAAAAGTTTGAGTAAATTTATATAGTGGATAAAATTTGGTGTGGGTTTTTGGTGGCATTTTACCTTTCTAATATACATCAAAGGTATTAGTGTCTGTTTATTATATTTATAATACTTTCATTTATGATTATGAATATATCAAATTGTAATTAATAGTTAAACAAAATTCATGATAACATGACAAGTTGTAGAGAATATTAATATAACTAATATTGTCTTAATTACTTATGATTAAAATATAATTAATAGAGTTTCAAGTTACTATTGTTAAAATAATAAGTACATAATATATTTATATAACTACTATCAAAATATTTAATTTCTTGTAATTAGTTGTTGCTCCATTCGAAAATAAGAGTATATGTTATTTTTTTTATTAATCGCGTAAGTAGTATAGTCAAGTAATATACATGAAATTAATATGAAAGTTACAAAGAGAAAAATATATATATTTCTATTGAAATTGGTCAAATCAACTTTTAATTTTGCACATAGCAATTCGATTAAATTTCTTGGATTGCATGCATGTCTTAGCTAGTTTGATAATGAAGCTATGGTACTGGAAAGAAGAAGATTTTTTTTTTTTTTTAAAAGAAAGAAGAAGATCACAAGTTTTAAATTTTTTACTCGATATGAGCCATTACATCATAATTCTCTTTAAGATACAAACGCGTATGACCAAATTTCAAAATGCAAGTTTACATCCTTCACTTTGTTAGCTTTTATAAATAATGTCTATTGGCATAAAAAGAAAATCATATCTTCACATTGCTAGCCACTTGTACACATTAATGCACATCAATAGCAATATGAACAAATGATATTAGATTACTTTAGTTGGATACAGTATTAATGTAACATTGATTCTTGCTTATAGGGGACGGAAAAGATTCGGGCCATTGATTTGAGTGAAGGCAGCTCAAAAGGCTTCGACGTGATCGTTGAGTGAGATGGTGGCATTTACACAGAAAAACAATTCAAGAATTTGACAAGTTTAAGATTTCTTCAGGTGAAAGGAGCACATCTCAATGGAGACTTTAAGAACACAATTGAGGGGCTAAGATGGCTTAGATGGCCAAATTGTCCCATGAACTTTGAAGTTAACAACTTTCACGTAAAGAAATTAGTTATACTCGAATTGTCAACAAGTGAGATAAATGAGAAACGGGAAGGATGGAGCTCCTTCATGGTAAGTACAAGTCTTTTTTTCCTTTTATACTTTTTTTTGAATCATAATCTCTCTAGACTAACCCCTTGACAACCATCTTTTTTACAAGATGGCAGATAAGCTCAAATTTCTTGACCTTACACTTTATCATTCCTTGGAAAGTACACACTTCCTCTCAGCTTTTAAGAATTTGGAGGTTCTTATCCTCAATGACTGTTGGAGTCTCCTGCAAATTGACTCTTCAATTGGAGACATGAAGGCACTCATTCGCTTGGAGCTATGTAGGTGTAAGAGCCTTATGGATGTAACATCCTGAAAATTGACTCCATTTAGTACGATTTTTCATCCGATTTTGGAACCGATTTCTCGATGATATCAGGACTAAGTACTTGGACGTCGCCTCATTTATTTTGGGATTTTCCGTTGGACACGGAAGCGTCGGAAAAAGGAAAATTGGACCGGGTTTCGGGCCCGCGGGTGGGCCGGCCCAAGACCGGCGGCCCAATGGGCCTTGCACCCATTCAGCCCAGCCCAAGTTCCCCTCCATTTCCAGCCCATGGGCTTCTCTCTTTGGCCTTTTGCTTTTATGCACAAGTGGGCATTGTTTTTGCTTGTTTATTGCTTGTTTTTTATTGGTCCTTCAAGCAAATGGCAAGCCCACTTGCCTTGGCTTCTCCTTCAAGTTTTCAGCCTCTTCTCTCTCCTCTTTCTCCCCCAAAATTCGTGCACCAGCCCAGCCCCCTCTCTCTCCCTTTTTCTCTTCCTTTTCTCTTCCATTTCTAGTGTTCTTTGCTGTCCATACTGTTTTCCAGCCGGAAAACAGCCTTGCCGCCACCGGAGCCGCCGCAACCGCCCAAAGTGTAGTCCTGGAAGTTAGGAAGCCAGCCGCGCATCCCGGTCACCACTGGTCGCCGTTAGCCGCCCATTTCGGCCTTTTCCGCACTGCTGGTCAGTTCCGCGTGAACAGTAACCAGCAGTGTTTTTGGCCCGTTTCGGCCATCGTTTGTCATCCGTTGCCGTCCCCAAGCTTACCCCTCGTAGCCCTCGTTCCCCTCTACGCGCCGGTGTCGCCGGATTTCCGATCCAAGTAAGTTAACTTCCTAATCCTTGTTTAGGGGTTAATCTTGCTTAGGGGTTAATTAGTTTAATTTTTGTGCTTGGTTAATTATGGGTTAGTTTGTTAATGGTGGCTGAGTTAATTAAGGCTGACTAGGGTTAGTTAATTGACCATAGTTAGTATTAAAGTAACTAATGTTAATTAATTAAAGTAACTAGGGTTAGTTTTTAAAGTAACTATGGTTAATTATTAATCATGGTTGAGTTAATCAACCCTAGTTAGGTTAAATTTAGTAACCATGGTTAATTTTAATATTATTCTATTAATTTCGGATTAGTTACTGTTCATGATTACTGTTCACGATTACTGTTCACAATCACTGTTCACGATTACTGTTCACGGCACTGTTCATACAGAAATAAATTTTGGTTTTAAATTGATATGTTATTGGTTGTTATGCTTTCTTGAAATGCACGATCGAAGACCGAGTGGAAGTGAACGTGTTTGATTTATTGAGTTAGTCCCTAGAATTAGGGAATGTACATGATTGTTGATTGGTGGAATTTGGAATTTTGGAATTGTGGAGTGATACCGCATGACATATTACGTGGATTATCTGAAATGGCATGTCGCATGAGCATGAGTGCATGAGTGATGTTGCATTCACGACAGAGCAAAGAAAAGAATGGATTGTTTGATGATGTGTTGCATGGTCACATTAAGAGGAGAGCCCGGCGCTGCCGGTAGACCGCCAACCCTTGGGGTTGTGCCGTGGCCTTTTGGTCGTCCTGACTTCGGTCGGTTGCCCGACAAAGGGGTCGGTTGCGGGGGCTGCGGCAGGTGAGCGGGCCCCATGCTCCATAGGGAATGCCGTCGATGGGAGAGAGCCCGTGACGTCGCCGTGCCTCATGGGGGAGGACGATGCCTGGTCTTTGACTGGTAGACCGCCAACCATAAGATTGTGCCGTGGCCCTAGTGGTCGTAATAATCGGAGCATGTGTGGGTGTGAGATATGAGAAAGCTGTGTGAGATGCTCTGATTATTCGCATGCCTCTTAATGTCGTGATGAATTAAATGACAGGTTTACGCAGGTCGCGTGTGCCAAGGCCGAGATAGGGTCGCCCGTGATTGCACCTCCGTTTATTAAACTGTCTTCGTGGTTATCTCTCGAGGTGGTATTGCATTGATTGCTGTATTAGGTTGTATGTTAAACTCCCGAGGCGAGCGAAGTTCCTAACCGGGGCTTAGGACTTTAACTTGCTGAGTTTATCTCAACCCGTTGTGGTTAACATTTTCAGGCCCTAGATGATGCAGTACCCGAGGATCGAAGAGAGCGATCCCTCTGAGGCCAGCGAGTAGACACTTGTATAGTGTTAGGTTAGCCAGGCCGGTCTCTTTTTGAGTAGGCCTTAGCTTGTCGCCTATAGTAAGGCGTGTATGTATTTGCTGGTGTGCCGGCTAACCTTCGAATATATAAAATGGTATTTGTCTTTCCTCTCTCGCTGTTGTTGCTATCCCCGTTGTTTGGTTTGGGAGTTGTTCGTTTCCGCATGTGCATAATTACAAGATAAAATGAATTGGTCGACGACAGTACCTGGGACGTCGTACAGATAGACCTCAAGTGAAATGGGGTTGCCGCGAGCTCGAGAGTCGGGGTGTGACAATGGAGCTTCCAACAGAAATAGGTAAATTAAAATCACTAGAGCAACTTTGTCTACAAGATATTCTAGCCCTTTTTGCATTACCAAACACCGTGGGGTCTTTGGAGAATCTAGAAATTCTAGATATTTCTGGGACCGGTATAGAACAACTACCTAATGGTATCGAGAGGCTAAGAAAGCTCCGAAACTTAAATGCTTCATATTGCAAAAATCTAGGAGGGGAAATGCCAGAAAGCTCCATATTGTGTAATCTTTCTTCCTTACAACACCTTGACATTCGTGGTTGCTCCAACTTCCAATTGCTACCAGACCTTCCTTCCAGCTTAACATTTTTGGGCGTTACTTGTCAAAGTCACAAATTGCCTTCACTTTCCCACCTAACCCATCTTAAGGAACTACGAGTTAGGGAATGCAAATTTCTCGAGTGCATCCAAGGGCTTCCATCAACACTATCACAAAATTCAGAATGCTCCCAACTTGACAAACGTCGAAGAATCAAAAGTGCCTCAATCCATGAACTCTCTCTTCAAGTCGGAAATCTTGGATGTCTATGACTGTGAATATATTGAAATACTCAACGTTTCACAGTTTATCCATCTAAGGACATTATCCGCCAACTATTGTGAGAATCTACTTGAAGTTCAAAGTCTTGATAAATTGAAATTTTTGGAAAGCTTGACTGTTGCATGCTGCGATTCAATTGAACAGTTGGACATTCCAAAGTTTGAGGCTCTAAAAATATTGGAAGTTCATGAATGTGATAACATAGTCGAAATTCAAGGCCTCAATGGGTCAAAGTCCTTGGAAAGTCTTTATATCTCTTGGTGCACTTCAATTGAAAGGCTAAACCTTCCAAAATCCAAGAGTCTAAAAACATTATATGCTAAATCGTGCAAGAAATTAGTTGAAATTCAAGGCCTCGATAGGTTGGAGTTCTTGGAAAGATTGGACATCATTGGGTGCACTTCAATTGAAAGGTTGCTTCTTCCAAAATTCGGGGGTTGAAGATATCATATGCTAGTTTTTGCAAGAAATTAACTGATATTCAAGCCCTCGATAGGTTGGAGTTTTTGGAAGAACTATATATCCAAGGGTGCACTTCAATTGAAAGGCTAGACCTTCCAAAATCCGGGAGGTTGAGGATATTAGAAGCTGGAAACTGCAAAAACTTGGTTGAAATTCAAGGTCTCGATAGGTTGGAGTTTTCGAAAGAACCGAGGATCATTTGATGCAATTCACTCAAAACAATTCCAAATTCATTTGGAATGTGAATTTATCAAAATTAAGAAGAAGAAAAAGCCATTTTTGTAGCAAAACAATGGAATTTGGATAAGACTATATGGACAATTCGGATGGGTAATATACTCAAAACTATCCACATTTTGAAACAAAGGTACATAAAGCAAGTAAGCTACTTTTGCACTTTTGAGATCTATTGCCCAATTTTCATTTGTACTTCTAGCTTATAATATCTTTCAAGATTTATGTTTGTCATTATTATTTCCTGATTGACAGTGTCATAATTGTTTTTGGACTTGAACTCAAGGAATCCAAGGGAGATGTTCATGGAAGTTAATGTGTGCTTTGGCCAAATGATTCTACTTATCATGCCAGTAACGAAAATAGATGAAAAGGCTTTCTTTGTTGAAAGAGACCTGATGATCTTTGCTTCGTCGGATCGCAACTATCTTCGTCTTTGTCTTCATCTTTGTTGCCGGATGGAAGGACCTCGAAGCCCAAGAAGAAGATTGCAAACCGCTATAGGTGTCTTCCTACTAAGCTCTGGGGCCACCGCAACTCTGCCAACACAGAGCATAATCCGAGTGTACATGCATCTCTACACAAGTTTGTGTTGATTTTGGAGTTGTTTCATTAGGGTTGTATGATTTGTATGGTGAATCTTAGGCCCAGTCAGATGCTACTATAAAGTAGAAAGCAATTTGGCTGAGAAGATCAAGTGCATGTTCTCCAATAATAATAATAATACTTATTGTTGACTTAGTCCACTACTAGCAGCTATAGCTTATTCCAAAATCAAACGTCATTTCCAACTCACACCAGAATTAAAGTGCAATCAAAATATCTACATGATATGCAATCCTTGATTTATTTAGATATTATCTCCACTAGAGTCATCACTGATTGTAATATGCAATTTAGAAATCAAAATATACAATTCATACGTCATCTATATTCTCTATTTTATTTTTGCATCTCTATTTATATCTTAGTGTCAAAGCAAAAATAGGCAAAAGCCCATTAATCCATATATCAGTGACTCGAATTCCTTTTCTCCCAAACAAACTACCGTTCAACAATCCCAACCTTCCACCACAACTACCACCACACCCACAAGTCCTACTGCTGCTATCTCTGATCTCCGATCTTCTCCATCCTTCGAAGAATGCCTAGATGGAACAAAATATGTAATTTGATGCATACAGGTCTTACCATATCTTTAAGCCTCTGAGCTGATTTCTATGGTTGATGGCACCAAACCAACACCACCTATCCACATTTCTCAACCAAACGCACAAAATATTGTCCACACCATACTCACTCCCAACCTCGCCTACAAAGCCTTAGATCAAACAGCCCTTGACAGGATCCTTAATATAGTGACAAGTCCCATAGTAGCACAACTCACTAACTATAATACTTCTGCATCAGTTTGGTCCTACCTGGCTAATGCATATGCTTCTCGGTCTAGTGCTCACTCTTTTTCACTCTAGATGCAACTCCAATATATAAGAAAAAGGTAATAGGAGTGTAACTGAATATATATAGGAGGCTACCTAGATTGCTAATCAATTGTTAACTATTGGGGACACTATTTCTACTAGAGAATACCAAACCCACCTCTTCCAGGGTTTGGGTTCGAAATACTCCACTTTGGTTACTAACCTCTTGGCTATTTTGGCTCATGCTCAGTCTTCGACTCTCTCTAGAAATGAGCTACATAGTTTGTTATTATCTCACAAGGCCATTTAGAGCTTTCGTCTTTGCACTTTGGTCAACCACCTCAAGTTGCATTTGCTATCCATGGTACACCACCAACTTTTGCACCTTCCAAGCCAAATTAGCAATTTTCGAGCTCATAGGCATGCCAACTAGCAGCCACCTACAGCTCGCCATTTGTTGATCTTTTACCAACCCCACCGTAACCAGTCACTTACTAGTGTCTAGGTGACAAGGGTTGTTGCCGAGGAGCCCCCTTTTGTCAAATATATCATTGTCGGGGTCATTTCACTACAACCTACCGTGAACGATATAATTCTCAATTTGTGGTCACACCTCCTCCTCAAGCTCATTATGCTACACATGCTCCACAATTTCATTATTCTACTCCTACTTACCCACCTCAGCATCGTGTCCTTTCTTCACTTCCACGGGCATGTTACAACTCCTTGCCACCACTTATAGCTTAATACCTCTCAATTCCTCCACCTCAACCTCCCTTTACCAATGCTCCTTCCAATTGGTCTCCTAACTCCAACGCTACCCATCATGTCACTAATAGTACCATCTGTCTTACCAATTTCCTCCTTATACAAGCTCTCAACAACTCACTCTAAGTTGATGCCATCTCTCTTCCCATCACTCACACGAGTACTTTTGTGTCTTCTATGTCTCCTATCTTTATCCTCAATAATGTTTTTGCTTATCTTAATATGACCAAAAAGTTATTATCTATTTACCAATTTTCCTTCAATAATGATTTTGTTTTCTTATTTTGCCCTACATATTTTCTTGCAATGTGATTACATACAGGTCAAATACTTCTTCAAGCAGCCTTGATTTTGGCCTCTACTTTGTCTCGCCCTCCAACTCGACAACTTCTCCATCTACTTTTGTGTATTCCAGCACTAGTTCACTCACTACCTAGCATCACTGTTTGGGACATGCCTCCTTGGATATTACAATTCATTTTTTAAATTCAACAAAAACTAACTTTTCACATTCTCCCTCTTCCATATATATGACATGCGCTCTTAATAAAAGCCATTGTCATCCCCACCCTCCTACCCATTCTAAGGCTACTTCTCCTCCTTAGCTAGTTCATTTTGATGTTTGGGTCTGTCCCCCGCACCTTCTCTTTCTCTTTCTGGTTATTAATTTCTCAATATACTTGGCTTTATCCCTTCACATCTTGAGATCAATTTTCAACATTTTTAAAGCCTTTCATGCCTTATGGAGACTCAACTTTAGTGTAAAATTCAAATGACTCAGTGTGATGGAGCACCCAAGTTCTTATTCTCTATTATGCCCTCTCACCTTCCCATCATGGTATTCATCAACATATCTCTTGTCTATACTCTCCTTTTCATAATGAGAGTGCTAAATGCAAGCATCGAGTGGAAATTGGCCTCGCTCTCATGACCCAAGTTGTTGTTCCTTTGAGACCATAATTCATTTGATCAACAGGCTCCCAACTCCTACTCTAGATAATTTGTCCCCCTAGCAGGTTCTTTATCGTATCACTCCTAATATACCTTACTTACGAGTGTTTGATATGCCCCACATAAGCTAGCTCCTCGCTCTCAAGCCTGCATCTTTCTTGGTGGTTATCGAGGCTGCCGCAAACCCTGCATACCTACAATACTAATGATGCTATCTTTGATTAGACTATTTTCCTCTTTCAAGAGACTACATCTATGTATCCATCATCACCATTTGCTATGTTGCCAATCCAAGTACCACTGCCGCCTCCACCAGTCGTTCCTGTTGTGCCTTCGCGATCACTAAACTCTACTTTGCCAACTCCACTATCCCTGACATCATCCTCACCATCTCCAACTTAAGTCCCTAACTAACCATCTCCACCATCATCGGTAATAGCTTCACAAGTATCTACTCACCATATGGTTAATTGTCTTCACAATGGTACCATCTCTCACAGAATCCTTAATTGGAATCACACTTTTACTCTTACGGCCATTGCTAATCCTCACATTGAGCTTACTTGCTTTTCTCAAGCATCATGAGATCCGAAATGGTAGGCTATCATGATCACTAAACACATTGCGCTTATACAAAATAACACTTGGGAATCGGTTTCGCTACTTTCTCATGTTCATCCTATTAGCTGTAAATGGGTGTTTAAGGTCAAACTTTGCTCCAACGATACACTAGAATGCTACAAAGCCTGACTTGTTGCTAAAGGATTTCATTAGTAGGCTAGCATTGGCTATAGTGAGACATTTTATCTTATGGCAAATCTAGTTTTTCATGCTCATGCACAACATGTAGAGATTGATTATCACTTCATTTGTAACCATCTCACTCGTAGACAACTCTATGTTCAATTTATCTTCTTCGATGATTAGCCTGCAAATATTCTTACCAAAGGCTTGTTATCTACTTGGTTTTGTCTTTTATGATCCAAGCTAACGGTTTGTCCTCCCCCCCAAGTGGGTCAACTTGCAGGCGGTATGTTGACCCAATCCATTGTTAGCTATTGTAGCCCACACTAGAATAAAAAAAAATGATCTCCACCTCGCACCAAATTCATAGCACAATCAGAACATCCTCAAGACAAACAATCCAAGATTGATAATGATATCTCCAATTCACACAAAAATTCAAGCGCAATGAAAATATCCGCATGATGTGCAATGCTTAATGGAATATTTATTTCTAGAGATTCTTTCTAAATGTATATATATAGGAGTCATCACTAATTATAATATACATTTCAAAAATCAAAACATACAATTCCTACGTCTTCTATATTCTCTGTTTTCTTTTTACATCTCTATTTCTATCTCTTGTACTGAATGATCCACGAGAGGTAATTCTTTCAACAAAGGTATGATTGTTTGTTCCTTGTCATTTTGACTGTATCTACTAATCTATTGCTGTAGTAAAAGTAGGTAATAGTAAGTAATCCTTGGTACAGAATTGTAGTTCGGTCAATTCCCGAGTTGGGACTTAATTTTGACTAGATGGTTGCATTGAAGATAAGTAGAAGGCATACTGTACTTTTCGTTTGGCATCTTGATGGCCACATTGTTGCTTAAATAAATAAATAAATAAAATAAGAGGTCAAAACTTAATTAGGGGGCCGGTTGATGAAGTTTTTTGCATTATCCTTTTGGCAGATCCAAGACTAATATTGTGAACATAGTTGAGCAAAGAATATGGCGTTCGATGCAGGAAGGGAATTTTTGAAGACTTACCTGGAAAAGGGAAAGTCCTTGACCTCAGCATAAAGCTACTTGTAGATCCAGCAGGAGACATCTTGTATCGGATTCTTCATACATGCTCCAGAGTGGGTAGAACTTTAACAAGGAAATAAGAAACGCAATGTCCGAGCGGCGGAGAGTGCAAAAAAAAAAGCATGGATGAGTAGAAGCCATGGGACTTGATCCGAGTGGGTCGACCGTTTTTGAGAGTGCAAATGTGTAGCATTCATGATAAGGTGAGTTTTTGGGTTGCTATATTCGATTTGATGGATGCTTTCTTATGCTTCTAGTGTACGACTTCTTTTATGGAGTGGAGAAGTTTGGTGCACATTTTGTTAACAAGAATGGGCTTGTTGCGGTTGATGTAGGTCTTTCGGTATAGTCTCATTGTGCCCTTTGGACGTCAGATTTTCGGGATGAAGAGGGGGAAAGAATTAGATCGTTTGAACGATGAAGTACCTGCTTAATAGTTGTACTTTGGAGGTGATGTTATATTTATGAAATGATATAGTCGTGAAATGGTTTACTGGAATGTACCAATCGATTAATTTTGAATTGTTTCTTATATTCTTGTGTTTTCAGTGGGCATATAAGTTGTATGGGAAAAGAAAATTCACAGGTTACATGCACAATTGATTTCTAATCAATTAATTGACACTTCCTCACTTCATTAAACAACACAAACTAAAGGGCCATTTCAACTTCACCTTTTTGTGCTGGCAACAAAACATTAAAGAATATACATTCAAAAAGTAGGGAATGACTTGAACCTTTACATTAGGGGTGCAAACCCATTACAAGAAAAAGCTGGACATAAATATGGTCAACTTACTCTGATTTTACCATGAAAAACCGAGCAGTACTCCTTGTCCTGGCTAACACAATACCTACAATTGATTTCAAGCAATTTCTCCCTATCAACAATTTTAAATATGAGAAAAATAGCGCCGGCATAATGCCAAACAGAAATTGCCAACTTACCATCCTTCTGAGCAATTATCAATCTGATGACTAGTATTAATTGGTTCCACAAGTCCTAAAGCACTTGTCGAAAGGGAGAGAGAATAGGTTTAGAGATATTGCCAAATTCGGACCAATGGCTTATTATCTCTAATGAAATGAAAAAGTGCATCCAAAAATCCCTATTGTAAATCCCTTAAGGCTTAATTTTGGGTTTCAGTCTTTTAAGTACTTTCCACTTTTTAAGAGAAAACTACTTGAAAATCTAATTTGCTAAGCTTTTTCCAAGGTTCTCTACTTTTTTCTATTTTTTTTTTCCGAATTTTTCAGAATTTTCTGAATCTTTATGATTTTTTTTAAGTTTTATAAATTCTTTTTTAAAATATTTCGATTTTAAAAAAATTTAATTATTGTTTATTAATTTTTATTGTTAAGAAAAAGAAAATCGGACCAGGTCAAGAGGCCCCTTCCGAATTAACCAAAATGGCCCATGAAGTTTTTCTTTTAAGCCCACTCGAAGTTCCGTCTATTTCTCTTTTATTTGATTCTCAGCCCAGCCTGTCTTTTTCGCTTGCTTGGCCCATCCAATAAATCCTCAGCCCAGCCGGTGATATTCTAAGCCCATCTTCCATTAAAATTCGACCAGCCTTTTTTTATCTTATTTTTTTCTTTTTTCTTTTTTCTATTATTTTTCTTCCCCATGCTTCTTCCTCCCGAAGCCATCTCTCTGCCACTCCTCCTCCCGAACCTGCAATCTCCACGGAACCAACGCCATTTCAGACAAGCCTCCCCAGAGTTCCAGTTGCCACCGAATACTCTCCTTTGGCCACCTACCCCGACCAACTCTGGACCACTACATTGGCCCGCTGCCGGTCTATTACCGGCGACAACTGAGACAAACTTATTTTAGAGCGCCCGCAGTTTTCCGGCCAAAACATCATCATCATCAATTAAGGTTTCTTAAGTAATGTAGCAAGTAAACATTCATGCACACAGCACCGAGAGGGAAATGGGAAGCTAACATGATGGGACTTTGTCCCAAAGCCATCGCTGGAAAAGGAATGATGCTTCTGGCTCGAAAGTTTGTCCCTGGCCGTCGACGGACATTGAGAAATTTGCCACAACACCAAGCACAGACACGAGGTAAGTACTCGATACAGCCATGGACAACATGACTACTAAACTATAACGAGCTAAACCTTTAATACCTTCCTGGCTTCATGCAGTCAGATTCTGGATTTCTTATATACAAATAATCAAACATATGGCGTGCATCTTTGTATATGAGTTTCAAACGCAAGATTAATACTATATCCAATCTGAATATGATCTATCAACCTCTAAATCAGCACAACTCGTCACAAAACAATCTCAGCTTCGAATAATTTCTTCATGAGCAAAACTCAGCAAAGAGAAACAAGCAAAAGATTACCCAACTTCAGTCAATTCCACCGAGGTCTGGGACGGCGACCACCCACGAACGGCGGCGAACGGCGTTGTACTTGATTTGCTCACCTCACTCGCGCACTCGCTGGGATTCGCTCACAGACCACTCGTCGGCGCTCTCCCTTTTCCTTTTTACTCTCTTGGGCTTAATTCATGGGCTGGGGAAAAAGAAAGAAAACTGAGCCTAAAAAATAAAGCTGGGTGAAGAGAAACAGTTTTGGGCCGGACGCATGGACTTAGATACGCCTATACTTGCTGAAAAATGGGCTAGCTAAAACCAGACCCCCACCCGATTTCTGTTATTATTATTTTTATTCATTTTTCTTTTTTTAGGGTAAATATAACAAAAAACCTCAAATTGGTACACCTTTGACTCCAAACTAATTTTTTTACCTTCAAAAATATAAAAATTGGTATACATTTGATAAATTTCCCCAAACTTGTTCACTTTTGATAAATTTACCTCAAATTATACACTTGTAATAAATTTACCCTCTATTAGTTTCTGTTAAATTTTATCGTCAAATTACTAAATTGGATAATACATGACGGTTGAATGGTATACTAGTTTTGGGTTTTACTATCCATTTGTTACAATTGTATTAGTTTTGTAATTTTTGTAATATTAATTAAATTTAAAAGAGGGTATATTTGTCACAAAATACCAGTTTGGAGTTTTTTTATAGTAAAAAATTTAGTTTGGGATAAATTTGTAACAAATATACTAGTTTGGGGCTTTTATGATCATTTGGAATAAATTTATCATAATGTATTAGTTTGGGTTTTTCGTGATCAAAAAATTAGTTTGGGATAAATTTGTCATAGATATACTTGTTGACACCTAAATTTTGATTGATCATTTGTAATTTAATGCACAAAAAATTTAGGGATTAATTTTAACCCCTAAACAAAAAAAATATTAGGATTAAATTGCATAGCATATAGTTTTAGGAGCATTTATTATTGCATTTGCATTGGACTGGTGATGGATGGGCTTCAATTGATGGTTCTAAGCTTTAATTTAACTAGTTGGACTAAGCCCACGGTGAAAAAGAATTTGGCTAGGCCCGTTAAGGAGTGACGAGTTGGAATATGAGATATTCCTAGGAATATAAGAATGTTCCCGAGAATATTCGCATTATTCTTTCAATATACAGGGAAAGTGTCAGATGAAATATTTCCGTTAAGAAGTACGAGTTGGAATATGAGAATATCCTGGGAACATGAGAATGTTCCCGAGAATATTCGCATTATCCTTTCAATATTCAAGGAAGGTATCGGATGAAAAATTGGAAAAATATTGCACGTGGAATATCAGAGCTAAATAGGCAACGTGCAAATTTATCATCTTTCCTTAAATAACATAGTCCTCTCACCTATAAAAAGGAGGCCAAACATACTAAAGGAGGAGACAAGACACACAAAAAAGAAAAAGAAAAACACAGAGTAGGCATAGAGAAGGGATAGAGAAATAGGAGAGAACGTGACTTTTCTTTGGCGCTCTCGATGCCCTCAATTCTCGACGCCTCACCCGATGCCTCATGAACGAGCTGCTGACGATGCCACGATCTGATGTGCTTAAGTTGTGCCGAGCTCCCTGATGTGCTGTCCTCCGTGCCGACGCACTGCTGCTCGATCCACCGAATGAGACTAAAAGCGACATAGCTGCTGCTCCGATTCCAGCCATTGCACGAGCCAGCGAGGACTAAGCCGCTGTCCAGATCGTCCGAGATGCTGTCCCGCGACGTTTCCTACTCCTCTGATCTACTCGTTGTCGTTTGTGTTGCTGCCGGGGCTCGTTAATGCTCGACTAGCCGTGAATCAGCCTCTGGTTGAGTCTGCTCTTCTTTTGCAGATCTTCTCGACGTGCCCAACGTAGACATCCCCAATAGAAAAAGATAATAGTCAACTTTGAGAGGGGGATTGACCGAGTTGAAACTCGTCATATTGGGTCTTTGTGTTACTCGGCAATAAATATTGCGACTTTGCTTTCTTCTTTATTGGGTTCAACGAATTCAAAGAATTTGCCGGGTCCGATTCGACTTATGTGCAGGCTTGTACAATAATTCCTTGCCGCGGAATCCATTGATGGTGAACGTCCATTGATGCTGTTCATCACAAGCCACTATACCAGGAGCCGCACCAATCCACCACCTAGCAATCGTGATTCACGAGTGGTCGTTTGTGAACCAAATTCGGAAACTAATATTCAGATTAGGTGCGAATCTTGTCTGATTTGATTTTTCAAATATTCCGTTTCCTTATTTGAGATATCATTGAGGCATAATAGAAATTCATGATATATTATCCCTTTCGCAATATTGAGTACCCTCGTGAATTAGGAAATTTTCCTAATTTCACAACGTGCACATGATTGTCAGTCCAATTTCATGCCCGAAATATAACTCGTAATCGCACGGAAAAATCGTCAATCCGATCTCATGTCCGAGATATGATTCACGATTTTGTGAAAATTGACCAATCCAATCTCATGCCCGAGATATGATTTGTCAATTTATTTTCGAAATTAGATGGAAAAGGATAATATCTTGCCCGATTTGTTGCCATGCTTTTCTTGATGCATCTGCTCGAATTGATTTTGCTTATAAAAGAAAACCCAAAAATATAGTTGCGTTGGATGTGATTCTTGTTAGAATATTTTCTTTCAGGATAGTTTGCATTTTTAATTTAGGATATTTTTAATTTCGAATTTTAATTATAAAAAAAATAAAAATAAAAATTGCAATGGTCATGTCATGTAGAATTAGGTCATCTTCCATGTGTCATCTAGTCATTGCATGTTTAGGGTCATTTGAATGCATGATATGCTAAGATAGTTGCATTAAATATTTTCTAGCTTTAGATTAAATTAAATAATTAATGTCGCATGACATATAATTTGTATATTAGGTTGCATGTTGCATGTTATTATAGTTAGACACTTTTGCACGTCATCGCATGCATTGCGCTTAGTTTAGGCCTCATTAGGTAATTTAAAACCTTAAAAAATTGAATGATTGCATGTTAATTAGAAATCATATCTAGGATCATTGATATGATTTTTTTAAGCTAACATTGCAGATGCTTTCGTTACTTCGAGGTAAGTATCTCTTTCCTGTGCTTGCAATTTATTTATCGCTTTACTTTATTGGGTGTTAAATAATGATTGCGCACTCGCATGATCACATTGCATGTTAGGGAGTAAATTAAAATCAATTCAAACTGCCTGCAAATAATCTTTTTTTCAAATAAAAGAGAAAATGTACCGGAAATGCGTTATAGAAATTTAACATAATCAAGTCCCCGATCCCATAGTCTCTAGTTTGTAGGAGTGAAGTAACTCTCCCGTTACTTTACTTGGGTTTCTAATCGACCCACCAAAAATAGATTAGTGGCAATTCCTAAGTAAAAATCATTGGCATGTTAAAAAACTTAAACCTTAAGTCGCGAATTGGTATAGGCTTGGGAGAGCCCGAACTAAGTTTATGTTTAGTAATCCATTAGCCAAACCCTAAGTGGTACATCCGAGGTGAAGTCGCGACAATACTAATTTGAGATTTTTTGTGGTATTAACCATTTCTTTTACTATATCATTTTTGTTTTAATCTTTTTTATATTTTTGCAAAAAATGGATGTATGAATGGTCGATAAAAATTTACATGTCAACGGCACTAAAAGTTAGAAAAGTGGCACAATAGCGACAGTGACCCTTTTGATGGTAGCAACGGTAGTGAACCTAAGGACTACAGTGACCTAGAGGAGGAGCAGGACAACGATGGTTGGCACTAAATGTTGGTTGGTAGTCTAGTAGGCTGGTTGGTTTCCATTAGCATGATCTCCGATGGACTCTTTTTAGTGTAGGTCGCGAAGACGGCATGCAGTGGAAGTGACGTGTGTATATGGTCAATCTTGATAGTGTATGGAAGCGGGCTTCTTTTTTATTTCCCAAGGTTAGGATTGGTTGTCTTTTGTTTTGACTATCCATGTATCTAAAAAAGACTAGTGCAATGGATAACATCCCTATTTAGCCATACCCTGGTTGTGTTTGTCTCACATAATTCATGTTATGAATGCTTCTGCATGTAAAATGAAATAAAGATTATTAAAGATCGCGTTAGTAGGATGGTGTGCTTGGGACGCTACAAAATGATGGGGGACGTGGTCCAATTGGCTTTTTCTATGTGGCCTAGCTAAAATGATGTTGTGGCATCCTAAAGTTCTAGGGAAATGATTGAGGACATTAGTATTTCTTCTTATTGGTCCACTTGTACCAATGAGTCATCATGTAATCATGGTCAAAATTTCTTATAATCATGGCCAAATCTTCTTCTTGCCACCTAGGATGATGAATCATTCCTCCATTAAATGCCTACATTAGTTGCTTAAGATTTAGTCATTATTGGTTTTCAATTATGCCAAATATTTCTTGCCACCTAAGTTGATAATTCACCCACTTCATTTATTGGCTAACATCCAAGGAACATTATGTATGCATGAGAGAGAAGTCCATGTGAGTGCTGACATCATTGGGCGAGAGTTTCTTGCATTCATCCACGGTCGACTGTACGATTTGGATCGAGGTTTGTGGCTAGGCTGACTATTCGGCATGGTTGGGACTAGTCGGGCACTTGGCTCGAGCAATCGGATCGAATGGATTGAGTCGTTAGTTTGCTGAATTGATTTGCCACCGATCCATGACTGGTCTATGATCCATTGCAAATGATTCATGGTTGACTCGTGATTGATCCATGGTTGAGCATAACCGATCCATATTCGACCCTTGGTTGACATGCAATCATGTGAGACCGACCAATCCTCGGTCAACGCATGTGCACAGAATTAGTCCATTGCTCGTGGCCGGTGCATAACCAAGTGAAATCACCCATAATTGGTGCATGACCGCACGGATCAATTCATGACCGTCCATTGATCGATCCGTGGTGGTGCTTGATAGTTCCACAACCAACCTTTATGGTTGAGCTGCTGATCCATGGTAGAATAGCTCTGGTCAACTTGCTTGATCGGCATATTGATTTACGGCCGATCCCTTGATCGATCCATGGCCGATCTCTCAATCGGATCATGGCTGATCCCTCAATCACCCTTTTTGATCGACCCGATTGGTTCATGATTGATCCTCGGATTGGCCCATAGCCAATCCCCACTCTTGGGGCACCGATCCCATGGCCGTTTCTCATGATTGACACATGGACTAGAACCGTGGATGTCACAATGTTGGCTTCTGGACAGCGAGAAGAGGACGACGCCTTCTGGACTGCAAGCAGCGAGCAACAAGTGTAGGAGCATCTGCAGCAGGACTCGAGCAGCACCCAGCAAATAGGAAACTCCACACCCGGCAAATAGGAAACTCCACCGAGCTCAGTGGCCAGAGGCACGGCTGACCGGAAGTGCAGAAACCTGGACGACTAAAAAAATATGCGTGTCTCTCTCTCAAGCCTTTCAACTCTGTATTGTCTCCTCTCCTCCCCTTTGGTGAACTCCATACACATATATTTATAGGTAAGATGTTAGGGTTTCCATCCCATTTCCTCTCTTGTTGAGAGATATTTTTTAGAATTTAAGGTTAAGAAACCCTGAAAATTATAATAAAAGGCCTAATTATTCTCCACATTTTCTTTAAATAAATAAATTTTCCAATTTGGCATTTCAATTATGCAATTGTCGACCCCCTTAGTAAGGGTGTCAAAAAGGCCCGTGCCGACCTGACCTGGCTTGGACCGACCCGACCTGACCCTAAATTTAGGGTATTTTCTAATACCGGCTCCATACTAGGATAAGATTTTGACCTGACTCGGAAATACCCTAAGTTTAGGGTCGGGTCAGGCCGTGTCGGGCCGGCACAGGTCTTTTTGACACCGGTACCGCTTGTGCTTTTTGGCCCTCATCCGTTGAGAGAAAATGGTAAAGTAGGATAAAATAAACAAAAGAAAAGAAACAATCCCCTCTCTCCGTGCGTTTTAGCCCTCATCCGTTGCCCAACCATCTAGAGTTTTTGAGCTAAACAAGAAATTGAAATCAAACTTGTAAAGGGTCACGCTCTGGCCTGACCCGACCCGACCCGATTTTTTTTTGTTCGGGTCTAATGCGTTTCGGGTCGGATCGGACCAAAGCATGACCCTTTACAATTGGGGTTGGGTCGAGTAACATCAAAACCCGACCCGACCCGACCCGACTCATTGACACCCGTACCCGTTAGTGCCCATAGGCTTGGCCAAAGTTTAGTGCTGATATGTGCTTAGTTCAATTTATTTATCAAGCTCAGAACCCTTTGTCTAAGTTCATTTGCCACCAGTCCAATCTAAATATAATTATATGAGTATTACTACTAATGCAAATGCTCCTAAAATTTATATGCAAATGTAATTTTATTAATTTTGTTGTTCAAGGACCGATGTTGATCCCTAATTTTTCTGTAATAAATATCTAAATAGTCGTCAAAACTTAAGTGTCAATAGATGTGAGGATAAATTAATCTAGAAAAACCTTGTTACGTAACATATAGACAGTTGCACAATACGATTCATGAGATACATGATGAGCCGTCGCTTATTTCTAACTGCCTTCGTCATCAGTTCGTGCCTTAATACTATAAGAAAAAGAGGTAGTGGGTCGGATGAATAATTGTACGTCAGCATGCGACAGCAAGCCTGCTTGCCGTGGTTTACTTGTTCTTTGTCGTCCGTTTGGAAGTGCAACAATATAAAAACCGTGCAGGATAATAGAACAACATAAGTCTTTCCTCTGATCCCTCTGTTTTTCTTCTGCCCATAGCAAGCACAGCCTCCAATGGCTCATTAAAGTAACATGTGATAACTCGAAGAGTTCAATGTTCCTACTTGAAACGAAGAACATTGCGTAATCGGTAAAATGAGACTTTCCTCTGTCTTTTCTTGTCCCTTTCGTTTATACAATAGCTTATGGATATGTACTGCAACAGGCACTCTAAATCCTGAAAAGGAAATGGAAGCAGGAGCTGCAACAAATGGTGCTTCAACCTCAGCTAAGAAGGAAATTAATCGCCGAGGCAGAGAAGAGGGGCGGTGGCCTTCCCTCAACAGTTTAGCCCTCATGAGAAAAGCGACCACACCAACAGACATTTCATCCGTTGACATCACTGATTGGTGCGAAGTCGTATACAAGGGAGTGCTCTTGGAGAACAATACCCAGGCAAAGTCCCATATAATTTCTCCCGTTGGACTCTATCTATCTATCTATCTATTACTGCTAAATGCATCATGTGTGGTCAGCTCAATCTATCAATCGCACAGAATCTTGAAAGACCTTTCACGCGATAAATTGAATCAATCTGGGAAGTGAGAGTAAGTTGGCGGCATATCATATTCCAAAAGGAAACAGGGGTTAGCGAGAATTTGCATAACGATATCAAATGCATAAGTTTCATTCAATTTCAGGGTTTCCTTTCATTAACTTGGAAAGACACACCTCGCACGTGCAATAATAACATAACTCTTTACCACCAGTAAGAGTAATTTTCTAGGGAAAAAAAAAATTCACCTCCCTGTGGATTTAACAGAAGTTTTGGGTCCACAACAAGCTCCACAAGAACTGCTTCCTGGTGCTTCCCGAGGCAATTTACATTGAGTGGGGCAAAGACGAACGTTACTGGAGGTGGATCACCGTGACAGAGAACTGGTACCTCTTTCCCTAATGTAATCGATTTCAAGGAGATTAGTACACTAACCGATGTGGCATAACGGCTAAAGCTGCATGTTATATCTGGTTGACGTTTGTCGGATAGCAGTTTTCTAAAGACTAAAATTCTCCGAGTTCAGTTTTCGTAGCTGTGTCGACATACTCGTCCCCCAATTGCTGAAGGTATCTTGGTTCCTGCTGCTGGGAAAATTCAAGACAAGTGCCCTCTCCCCCCAAACTGAGTATGAGGTCGCATTCGTGGTCAAACTCGTGAGAAATGACCGCAAGTGGCCTCTTCCAGTGAATCTCGAGCTCGACGTGCCAAATCGGCCCAAACAGATGCGCACGGAGAACCTGGAGAGGAAGCCAAAGGAGAAATGGATAAAGATCCGTGCCGGCGAGTTCAAGATGGGCCCGGACACCATGGGGACGATTGTTTTCACCCTCCACGAGACGTGCCAAACTTTGAAGTATGGCCTCATCCTCAAGGGCGTTCTTATTCATCCCAAGGACTAAGCAAAGCATAACCAGTTTGATGCCGTGGAGCACGAGTTCTTGCAGCTAGATCGCATTATCCTTCATTGTAAAAGAGACTTTTATATTCATCCAATCAATGCGACATCAACACCATGACAAAAATCATACCCTTCCGAGCTTTAGCTCGTATGTTACCTTATACGACCCCTGTCTGGGGTGAAGTTGAACTGGTAGATTCGTTAAGGGGATATTTCTTTTGTCGTATGTCGTCCGGACAGGTGGCCTCCGTAGATGTCATCTTTCAATAATCCCAAGTGTAAATAAAACCAATGCCGCATGCTATCTGAAAGCCCTCACCATAATCCCACCCTTGCAAAAGGAGCCGCATGAATCGGAATTCAAACCGGCCTGATCTAAATTAAATTAAAAAATTTTAGGCCAAACAATAATATTTGGACCAAAAGGACATCGATGTTCTATTAGGGGGAAATTGTTCAAAAAGTTCTAAACCTATTCTAAACTTTTCAATTTTACCAATTAAGTTTTAAACTTTTCACGTTTTGCCAATTGAATTCATTTGGCTAATTTTGGTTGGGGAAATCGCTGAAGTAGACACTAGCTATTCTATGTGGCATAACTAATGCTAATGTTGATAATTTAATTAATATGTTAATATGTTTTGAATTTTTTATTTATTCATTTATTCATTTCTTTTAAATTTTTATTTTTTCTCTTCTAAACTTAGATTAGTGATATTGCCAGTCGAGCCTTGCCAGCCACAAGTGAGGGCTGGCAACCCTTACCTAGTTTGGGCGAGGACATCACTGCCCTTGTTGACCATGGGTGAAGGCATTGCCCCTCACCTAGATCCAAGCAATAGCCGTGACCCTCGCCCTTTGGCCAGCAAGGCCATTAGGCCCTAGCCCAGAACTAGACGAAGGTCGTGATGACCTCGCCTAGTCTAGGCAATGGTTGCAATGCCCTCACTTGTGGCTAGTGAGGGTGCAAAGGCCCTTGTCTGTGGCCGGCAAGGGTTGCCACCCTAAGGTTAGGAAAAAAAGAAAAAAAAGATTTTTTTTTGAGAAAATATTAAAATTTATCTACGTTATCACAACCACGCTACGTAAGACGGTCGATGTCTATGTCAACAATTTTCAACCAAAATTAATTAGATAGACTCAATTAGCAAACATGAAAAGATTTATGACTCAATTTACTAAATTGAAAGATTTAAACATTGAATTGATAAAAGTACAATACATTTAGGATTTTCTGGATAATTTTCCCATTATGTTACTCATGTTGGATAAAATTAATGGAAAGACTTGATTATATCAATTTAATAAATTTATGACTTAACTGTACTTTTTAAAATTTTTAGAATTCAATTACACTTTCTTAATGAGTTTCAAAACTTCTAGTACACTTTCATTATTGCACATTAGAAGTTTTTTTTTTATGTACTTAAAAAACTTAAAATTATAGCTTCATTTTCTGCCACATAATAAATTTAGATCTTAAAAAAAAATGATATTCTTCTACAAAAATATAAAACATTGCCATCATGTGAAAATTATTACATTATCTTCCGGGACATCTCATATTAATGGTATACTAACAACTAAAAAATGCGCATATAGAAATGTATACCCGCACAAAGCGCGGACCAAGTAAATAATATATGGTACACCTAGAAGAAGAATATGCGCACAGAATATAGAGTTCCCGCCTTGCATTGTCGGCAACCTCAAAAGCAAAAATTATTCCATTGTGGAAGCTTTATACTAGTGTTGTTGTGATTCCTCACTCTTTCGATGGTGAACCTGGAAGAAGAACATGCTCATAGAATATAGCAATGTCTTTAGTTCCCGCCTTGCATTGTCGGCAACCTCAAAAGCATAAATTATTCCATTGTGGAAGCTTTATACTAGTGCTGTTCTGATTCCTCATCCTTTCATTAACATGCATGTGACAAGTCATTGGGAGATAACACTTTTGGTATAATTCATTCCTTCTTGTGGCAATTGAGAATTCGAACCTTATTTGAAACAAGCAACTTCTATTTCTTTTCTAAGTCCCAAAAGAAAATTCTTTTCTAATAAAGTATATCGGTCCATCTTTTTGTTACATTCGTGTCAACTAGGGGTGTCAAATGGGTGGGTCGGGTCGGGTCGAGTTTGGGTTGAGTCGAAAATGGTCCGACCCACATCAACCCATTTAACTCGTTTTGACTCATTTTCATGCAATATAAATTTGATGATCCATACCCAACCCATACTCGACCAATTCCTGACCCATATTACCAACACATATTAACATTTAACTTAATTTAAAAAAATCCACTCCAATTTATTTAGTCCACTTTAAACTTTTCACATATAAATTATTTGAATAAAAATTTCACATCAAATTTATAAAGTAAATTAAATAAAAAAATAGTAAATAAACAAATGTGGATACCTCTAAATTGAAATAGTTTTTGGAAAATAATTTTTAAAAAAACGATTTTTTAATTATTTTTAAAAAATTGAATTTTATTATTATTTTTTTTTTCTTTCTTTTTCCTTTCCCTTTCTTTTCTCTTTCCTTTCTTCTTCCCCCTTTTCCTCTATTGGTGCCGCTTGACGGTGACTAACCAAGACGCAGGCTAGTGAGCTTGAACTTGACCAAGGCCGACGAACTCGAGGCTCGGCCGATTTAGGCTTCGTCGAGGTCGTTGGCAATGGTCAAGCTCAGGCTCGCCCGAATCTGGTGAGCCGCAAACTTTGCTACAGCCAGCGAGTTCGGGACTCACCTACCCAGATTCGGGCAAGCCGTAGCTCGACCAAGGAAGGCGACCTCGCGGCTCACCTGTCCAGATCTAGGTCGAGCTTCAGCTAGCGAGCTTAAGGCTCGCCAGTCGAAGCTCTGTCGCAGCTTGCCTGCCCAAATCTAGGCCGAGCTCCAGTCGGTGATGGCAAGCTCAGGATCGACGATGATGATGGCGGCGTGATGGCGGGATTGGCAACGGAAGTCGAGAACGCATAGAGGAGGGGATGGAAGGAGAGAGATGATGGGTCTACCTAATAATTCACTCAACTCATATTTGACTTATATTTAATTTTCACTTGACCCATATTTGACCCATATTTAACTTTCACTTGATTCATATTTGACCCGTTTAATTAAAAGTGAGTCATAATATGGGTTTATGACCCATATTGACTTCTCTAATGTCAATTAACCGAATTTTTATTTAGGCTTGTTTAGACGTTTGGTAAAGAAGACGACTTCAATTATCTAATAAAGATCGTACTGAAAACAATTAAAAGTCGCTTCCAAGAGGATTTTCACCATGCTAGGAATTGTTGATCTCTAGGGATTTAAAATAACTTATGGCGAATGAACCCAATGGAGAATGTAGTACTTATCTCTTATAACACTCTTCTTCAATCATTAGCCACAGAATATCAAACTTTACTCTTTCCTTTTCAAAGGAGACACTTTCAATTTATATTGTGCCTCTTGGCACTATATTCCTTTTCAAAGGAGATACTTGTCGTAAGTGTATGTGTTCCTTTTCAAAGGAGAGGCTTTGAAATTATCTTGTGCCTCTTGGCACTATATTCCTTTTCAAAGGAGACATTTGTTGTAAGTGTATGTGTCTCGAATTGGTATTTTGTACCAATCCTTTTGTATACTCCATGGTGCCGGTCCTTGAGGTCGATGGAGGCAACATTGACTGGGGCAGTTGCGGGTCTCATGAAGGCTAGAGAAATGAGGGAAGGCTTTGCGGTGGCACTGGAGGGGCTTGGCTGATGGTCGGAAACTTTGGCGGGCAGCGTTGGCTGAGCCAGTGTTTTTTAGTTTTTGGGGGTAACCCGACCCAAACTGATTTCAATTGGGGTTCTATACGGGTCAGGTCAAATAATAACACCCTATTACAACCTTATATTAACTCACCTACGTATTGTCCGTTTTACCCTACTCAATATTGAGCATCGTAATTTGGTTCTTTGACTCACAGGTGGTACTTTGCTAGGACTACCACTTGAGCACGCTTAAAATTGGAGTTAATTCCATTATGCCAAAAGATATTTCTTGTGAGTTAATTCTAATTTCACATATATATATCTCAAGAACACTCTTCCTTTGTCCATTGTGCAATTCAGTTAATTCTTGCCTCATTCGCCATTCTAGAAACCTGCAACACCCCACTCCTTGTCCAAACCTTCTAGCCTCGGCAAATACTCCTTGCTCTCGTTGGCACGGTCGTTACCCAAATCAAGCCGGCTGTTGACACCACTACTCCAGTGTTTCCTTTCTGTCCTGTCTTAGCATAGAAAGATGCCGCGCCACTTCATCCGTGGCCCTAATGAGGGGTCCCCCCCTCTCTCTCTCTCCAAAGCCAAATCTGGCTCCACTTTTATCGAAGAATGACCCAGTGGCTCCGTCGTCATGGACGAGCAGTCGATGCTAATTTCCATGACCGCGGATCCCAGTCTAGGCAGATATGCTAGCGTTAGAGGCCCAATGTACCCCCATGATTCGGATGTTCTTATCTGAAGATGTCTCCTCCCCAGGGATTGATTTACCCAACGAGGTTGACTTTGTAGCATGGGACGTGTCATGATTCCGGTTACATATATTGATGATAATTTGGTTTTTGACTTTATAAGTAGAATAGCATCGACTTAATTAAGAAACAACTACAATGGTGTTTGTTTAAGGAGAAATAATTAGGCGCACCAGCGGCATCAACGTCATTGCATTGCTTCATCCAGGTCAACCCCCACAATGACGAACCATTTCTTGAACCACCTTCGTTTCTTTGGCAATATTCAATGAAACATTTGACATGTAAATGAGATAAAAAATTTGTACGCGGGCATTAAGAAAAGCTAAACACATCCCCCATAGTATTGAACTCCGTTATTCTTTGTCAATAGAATTGCATTATATTTCACCTAGAAAACGACTCTCTGGTCTTCTTTTATCTGTTCCCACATTCGCCAGATTTTTATCGCCCCTGTCATGTTCGGTAACCGTCGCCACGACCACAACTGTAAACTGCTTACAGTTTAAGCCACTGAAAATAACAATTCTCGTCTTGAAGTTGGTATTTGAAATACTAACAATCGATAAAGCATAACACTGTCAAATTTGCAGATCCTCAATCACCACTACTCACCAGGATTTCACTATTATCTCTGCTATTGCTGGGGCGTGCGGTATCTGGAAGTGGTCGGTCAGCCCGTAATGAGCCATCAGAAACCAGACATGGGACATGAGCTCGCCACCCCGCCGCAGCTGCTGAGCATGATCCCTCGCTTTGCACTTGCTAGCCGCATAAATCAGCATTTCTGCCCACACCTGCCTAATTACATCCCATTTTATAAGCTCGGATGAGATGCTCTCCATCTCCGATGCGAGCCGGCACCCATTGAACATCACATACTTGACTTTGTCCTCCTTTGTCACGCTCAGATTGAATTTGGTTTTCACTTTGCTACGCAATACGTCGCAAGCCTCTTCAATCTCAGGATCATACTCTCTCCTTGTCCCCGGGTCTTTTTCTGAGTCAATGCGCATTTGCTCACTCTTATTGTGGCCATGAGCAGGTCTCTCCGAAGCAGATTCACGCATGGAAAAGTACTTCTGGGTCTCTTTATAGATGTCTCGGAACCTGATGCTTCCAATTCCAACTGGCAACATCGAAGGATACATTACTAGGAGATGTAGCATGTACCGAGACAAGTGCAAACTCATCAAGGAATAGCGCTTGACATGGGTCTGGCTATTCCTATCTTGTTCCTGAATGCTGTTGTCGGGTCTGCTATGG
Source organism: Angophora floribunda (assembly GCA_014182895.1). Classification (NCBI taxonomy): domain Eukaryota; kingdom Viridiplantae; phylum Streptophyta; class Magnoliopsida; order Myrtales; family Myrtaceae; genus Angophora; species Angophora floribunda. Next base: position 31,331,445 of record CM024709.1, on the reverse strand, counting down.
GAGAAGTAGCAGAGCTCCGTCGCTATGTGCCAGACTAGGATGCTCATGTCAAAGTCCAGCTCGATGCTCCATTTCAACCGATCCAGCAAATTATGTGTGCTCAACACGTGGCCTCCCCTGTCAATCCACGAGGAGAGGAGTTTCTGCTCGTCATTCGCTTCGCCACCTGTGATCTTCCAAAGAATTAGTTCTCTGATATACTTTGTCACGTCCTTGCGGCCTTGGTAGAGAAATTTAGACGCCATCTCATCGACGTGCAATTGCTTTAGGAATCTCCACCAGCAGGAGCCTTTTTTTTTTATGGAGCAGCTCATTAGGCTGTATTGGCCCATTGAATTGGACCACCTGCGTCTTTTCAACAGTGGTTGGATTCGGTTGATGAAATCGAAGATGGCCGATTTCTTGTTCTTTATGAGCCAACAGGCAACCTGATCGGAGAAAAGAATGTGAGACAGTGCATATAACTCGAGGAAAATGGCCGCTCCTAGCAACAGGAAGGTCAAGCATAGATCCGGGTTTGAGTATCGTCGCTTGTCGCTAAAGGAGAAGACCACCAGGGCGACACAGATTGAGAATGAGATGGCAAGTCTACAAATAAAGCCCCAACTTGAATAGACTGCCTTCGCCTTTGCATAGAACACGTCATAGATGAGGCCAAGTTCGATTTCAATGACTTTGAAATATTCTTCATGGGAGCCGCTGCGCAGTATCGACAGGCAAGTGTCGCGTTCCTCTAAGCTAAACAAATGATCTGCGAAAAGGCGCTGACTAGTGTCAACCAAGCTGCGGGCCGCTAGCAGTGCGCCCAGAATACGCTTGTACTGTTGGTTATTGATGGAACTCTTTTTCTGAGACGAAAGATCTGTGATCACATTATCGATCGCAATTGTTGCATCATCCTGCACCTCGAGGACTTGATGAGGCACGATGTTGTACCCCTCGGCCGACTTCAACTCAAATTCCTCGACAATCTTGTTGGAATACTTCCGGCTGGGTTGGGACTCTGCGAGGGAGTCCTTGAAGTGCTCGTTGCTGGCAGCGCGGAGAACCCAAATCCTCTCGCCATACTTATAGAATCCTGAGAGTAGTATCAGAGTGGCGAGGAATGATAAGATAGGACGAGTCCACGCCATTCCCATGACATAAATTGTCAAGCCCGTTTGGTTCACCAGGGTCAGCGAGTGCCTGAGCCAGAGCTCGTTGTCTTCCACTGCATAAGCGCTGATCGTGTCGGGCCCCCCCAAGTGCAGCAGCAGAAACGGCGCCCAAAACGCGCTTAGCTCCGTGTGTGGGTCCATCTTGCTCACTGGCTCGTTGGCCTTGATTTCCCCTATCATGTTGGAGATGATGCCAAGCGCAAAGATCGCAACTGAATCGGCCAATAGGTAGGCCGACCAGGTGACCACCCTGATCCAAGCGCCCGGAACATATTTGCGTCGGTTGCCGAGACAAATGAGGATGATTTGGAGGGCGAGGCTTGAGAAGACCACGCCTCTCAGCTCCCACTGCTTCCACACATCGCTTGAAGAAGAGAGCACCTCCGACAGCCTCCGCACCCTCATAAGGACCAAGCCGGTAACGACTGCGAGATATGTTGCCAAAAACAAATAAGCCGATGCCAAATGATTCACAGACGAGAAAGTAATGACTCGAGCTTGAAAGCTGGCATGCTTTCGCAGCCTATAGCAGTTAGGAGAGGGCAATGTATCGGTTACCCAGCATAACGCTACTCATGGCTTAGCTATGCGAAGAAGGCATGTGGATAGTGAGTGAATAAATAGTTGAGCTGATGTCAACATCTTCTTCAAGCTTATTCGAAAGAATTATCACATTAAACGTGTTCATTCTCATTGATCGATGACATACCAATCGTTAGCATTGTGTGCGGCTGAATACGCTGCCCTCGATGGACGACGGATGGATTGTCTCTTCACCACAAACTGTGCCTTCTCTGGCGACACACACAGGCAGAGAGACAGACAGAGAGGCACGAGGAGCGTGACGTCACGGCTTACCCGATAGAACTCGTTCTTGAGCTCCAGCTTTCCTGAGGGAAACTTCGGAGGGAACCAGCTGCTAATCGGTTCGATTAGTCTGTCGCCCCTATACCCAAGTTAGACGAACGATTTGCATGTCAGTATCGCTGCGGGCCTCTATGAGCGACATTGGCGACGACAACAAGCACAGAGGCTACAGTGATTAAAATTATATAGCCTGTGGACCCTGCATTAATTCATTGACGTAGCATCACCGCAGAAGGATTTCTTCCAACGCACGCCAAAATAAAGTGGGGAATTAGAATCTTCTTTCCTCTCTTTTTTTCCTTCACGTCACCCGTAACTTTAATTCAATTCGTGGTCTTTACTGCAATCATCTTTCTTGTAACATCTCTATTTTGATTAGTCATATATCAAGTTTCACGATTTAGACAAACACTTTCTCAAAAAGTCACACATCTTGATAATGCTCTAGCATGAGCTCTCTTAACTTCAAAATGCACATCTGTGAATTAATTCTAGTCTTTCACATATAAATCTTAAGAACGGTCTCATCATGTTTGGTGCGTAATTCATTTCATTCCTATTATTCGCCATCCTAACGTCTTGCCAAAAGCCGCTCTTTGTCCAAGACCTCTCTAGCCCTAGTGATCACTTTCCATGCTCATCAAACCAGGTTGTTATAGGACTACTGACTTTTGCCTTCTTCATCCCTTAACCATAAACTTACTGGAGGGAGTCCCACTCTGATATCATATTGTGACATCCTTGAATTAACTCACTTGAAGTATTGTTCACTTTAGCTCATCCCATATTGAGCCCCACAGTTTTATCTTTTGATATACAGGTAGACACTTTTCCAGAATGTCACCCATCATGGTAATGTTCTAGCCTAGGCTCTTTTAACTTTGGAATTCCAAGACAAAACTTGTTGTTACGTGTTGACACCTGATTTTTAGTTGACATGTCAATAAATGCAAAAAAGCTTAATTATGGGTTTCTGATGACGGGACCTTGTTTTTCGAACAAAAAATGTTGTTTCTCAATTATGTTTGTTGCCTTAGATTTAGCTATTCATTAAGCACAAAAACCCGAAAAAGTCAAATGGTTAATTTTTAGATTGACTTTTCGATCAACCCTTCGATGAAAAGTTAACCCTGGGTCAAATTTTGGCTTTTTACACCAAAATTTTCCTTTCAAGTCTAATTCCACTTTACAAGTTGAAATTTTGCAAAAAATCAAAGATTTGACTACAAAATCGAACTTCTAGTGAAAAGTTAATTAGGATTTGACTTTTGGTCAAACATTTGACCAAAAAAAATTCAAAAATACAAAAATCTCACTTCATTTTAGCTTCAATTTGACTTGGACATCGAGAATTTTACGAAAATCGATTAAGAATCTCATTTTCCAAAATTTTCGATTTTAGGTTCAGAATTGACCAAAAAATAAAATTATTTTTGTTCTAGTCATAATTAGGCTTAGTTCCTTTTATGACATTTGATCTAGAGATAGTAACTCAGTCACTCGTTCAATCAATTTTGAGGTCAAGCAAAGTGAAATGTGAATTTTATCCCTAATTAGGGGTCCGGATTGATTCTTCATGATTTGCAAATGAACACTTCCATTCTACTCAATTTTGTGAGTTAAGTCCAAATTTAGGTCAATTTTAGCAAATTCACTTGCCAACTCGTTGATTTGGGAGATTTAGCTTACTAGGCTTTAAGAAAATAGGACTGTTGAGCTTTGATTTAAAAATTTTGAGTTGATTCATTCATGACTAGGGTTTTATTTGATGAATTGAGGTTCAATTTAGACATTGGCCTTCAATTTAATTTTGGCAAAAATGTCATGCCATCAATTGAAGGTCAATTTGGATCCAATAAGTTCCCCTAGGAATGGGCAATTAGACTAATAGGTGTCTCACAATTTTAATTGAGTTCAATTTCAATTAATTTGCAAATTACAACCAACAATTAAATGGAATTGTCCAATTTAAGACCTAGAAATTCCAATTTGGTGTGCCCATAATATGGGTCCAATAATTTTCATGGCAATTAGACAATCAGTTAATAAAAAATCACAAAATTGAATTTATGTGGTATAATTAGCCTATTAGAATTGGACCGTGTCTCTTCAAAATTGGACCATTTTCTTTTCAACTAGGCTAATTTTCTATTCAATTTAGTCCATTAGGGACTAAAATTGTATAAACTCAAGAAAAATTGGACTTAACCACCCAAGAACTTGTCAAGCCAACAAGCTAGTCCAAAATCGATCAAATTGGTCACTAACAGAGGAGGCCGATTCAGCCTTCCTCAGGCCAGTTTTTGGTTGGCAACCACCACCTTGTGGTGGCCTAGTGTTGACACCTAAATTTTGACTAAATATTAAGATTCAAATTGCATAGAAAATTAGGGATCAATTTGGGCCTAACAAAAATGATTTTCACATCACCTAGGTACTAATATCACCTAGGTACAAAAATGATTTTCGCATCACTTAAATTTTAACTAAGTATTAAGATTCGTTTTATTTCCTTCGACCCAACCTAGTTTTCTTCCTTCTTCCTCCTTGTTGTGCTTCATGCGTGCGATAAAGAGAAGGGGGCAGAAGGTGGCAACGTGCGCAGAGGCTGAAAACACGCAAGGGGACAGCCTATCGATGCAGACCAAGGTAGCCAATAACGGAGCGGACATCTGGGGTAGGCCCATTCAATACGCTGAGGAGCTTGAGGCGGCCCCGGGGACTAACCCCCTCCTCTTCTGCTTCCTCCTCCTTCCTTGCTCCCTTCTTCCTTGGCTCTGCGACTCACGCGTAGAAGACATTGACGCGCGGAGGATGACCTATGGTAGTAGAGCAGAGTAGATCAGCAATAGAAGAGATGTCTCGCGAGTGCCATCAATGCCACCCAGCAAAGCAGCGCGAGATTCGGCAAGAAACTCGAGCAGAAAGGACGTCTTGGCAAACTCCTTCAATGCTGACCAGGCCTCCATGGAGAAGACAGGATGGATGCTAATTCGGCCAAGAGGGAGGCGAGTTGACATGTCGAGGACTGGCGGCCAAGCCCTTCGCCGACCGAACCCTCCAACCTATAAATAGTGCCTTCTCAAGCTTGATGGAGGGGCGGCGAAAAAGAGTGAGAGAAGTGAGATCTGTGAGGGAGAGAGAGATCTGAAAAGAGGGGAGTTTTCGGCGAAGAAAAAAAGGGCAGATCTAGAGGAGGGGGAGCCAGCAGAGAAAAAGAGAGAGGGAAGCGAGATATGTGAGAGAGTGGAGGAGAAGCAAATCTGAGTTGAGAGAGAGAAACAGGGTCGCGAGGGGGTGGATGGAATTGTGAGAGTGAGATCTGACAAGAGAGAGCCGTGGGCCGAGCTCTGGCATCAGTTGCACAACGTGAGTTGCCAAGCCGACGCCACCACCACTCTACCACCCTCGACGCCACAACCGCTCAACCACTAATGACGCTGCCTGATCGTGTCACTTTCGTCGCCATTCGCCCACGTAGTCTTCGCGGTCTTTTTTGCCAATGAGCCACTCCTGTCGCCGCCTGCGTCCGAAGCCGTTTTGACCATGACCACCCCGTCGCTCATAGATCTCGGCTGAACCTCGCGCCCTCCCTACTGCCAACCGTCGTCATCCCTGGTGCCACCTACTGCTTCATCGTCCCGTTGGCTAGTCTCGCGACGATCACCACCACTCACCGTGGCTAGGTCGAGACACACTTGGCCATCCCCTATCAGCACCACAAAGGGATTGCAAAGGGAGGGGGAGCCCGAGTTGGGTCACGGCCGGGTCAGGCATGAGGACTCAATCGACTTGCTAGGGTTTGGATTTTTTTGGGCCAAGATGAGTTAGGCCTGTTGGCCCACTTCTGTTTTGCTTGGGCTGGACTTGGTTTTGAGCCTGACTTTTTTTCTTTTATTTTTAGGTAATTCCTATGGACCAAGCGAACCAAGCCCATGAACCAGAAGCCTAAGTCATTCAACCTAGCCAGTCTCGACCCGGACTGGACTCGAATATCCAACCTAAGTCCCATTGGTTTTAATATTATAATATAACAATATTATTTTAATAGTTAAAATAATAATAAATAATAATAAATGTTTTTTATTCCAAAAAAATAATAAAAAATGGTGTTTATATTTTCCAGAAAAATCATAAACTATTTTTTTTTTCAAAAATCAGAAAATCCAAAAAGAGTTCATAATTTCCAAAAAACAATCAGAAAAATCCAAAAATATTTTATATTTTCAGAAAAAAAAAGCCAAAAAATACTTATCTCCACAAATGCATGAAAAATCCTCAAAAAATTCTAATATATTGAGCCTACGGGTTAAACAGATTAGGTATCGAAGGGCATTAGTGATTAACTAGTGTAACCAAGTCTTCGATCCTGATTTCTCTAGTTGTACTAGAGTGAAATACTTACCCTAATATTTTACTTGGGTTTCTAATCGACCCACCCCAAATCGATTAGTGACAACTTCTATATTTGAAACTAACTTGCAGGTTGAAAATTCGAACCTTAAGTCATGAATTAGTGGGCTTGGGAGAGCCCTAGCTAAGCTCTACTAGGCATGGTAGCCAAGCCATTAGCCTTCGGGACACGAGATGGAGGTCGCAACAGCTTGTCGACTCCACCAGGGAGAATTTTTTTTGTGAACTTAGGCCTTTTCGTCTTGTTTAAATGCTTACCCAACTTGGGTATTTTTGTTGTTGTTGCGGGCATATTAATTTTGTTGAAATAAATTTTTTTGTATAAATTATTGTGCATATTTTAAATGGTTTTAGCACTACACTGTGGCACACACAACCCTGCTGCTGGATCTGGGCCGCCACAAGATGTATTAGGATGGTGTTAAGAAAGATACAGCCTTGAATGTGAGACCACGATGTAGAGGTTGCCTTTCTTTTCCCCGAAATTTTAGGTAAAGCCGAGATTAAGAGGATATGATATCGATGCGAGACTATGATGGGCGGACACCTTCTTAATTTCACTATGTCTTTTTAGTTAGAAATTGAACCACACGCATCATGTGCATGTCTATGTGATTATCATCGATTTCCTTTACTTAAGTAAGTTTTCTATCCTTGTACTTTGCAATTTACTTACTTTCTCTTGTGTCTTAGTCATGATTAATTTAGGTTGGTTATGGTTTTAATACCATGATCATCCCAATTCAAAAATAATTCTCATTAAGTTTTTTTTTAAAAGGATTAAAAAAATGTTCCATTCATTTCTTTATTTCCCCGACTCGTGCCATGAATTTCTTGTTTTGAATTTCTTTTTCCTCAAAAATTTCCCATGCCTCCAAAAATAATAATGGTGCAAAATCAAAAAAAGAAAACATCTTTTAGTAGAAAATGGGGTTTATCATAAAAGACTTTTTTTCCAAAGCATGTGTCGAATTTAACCCAATTTTTTCTTTGATTTACTTACTTTGTGTCTCAAAGCATCCCTTGACTTCATGTGATGAAAAGTTAATTCAAAATTGAAAAATCAAGTTCCAATGAGCTGGACTCATTGGATTCAAGAACACCCTCCCAAGAAAATAGGGGCAAATGGAAAAGATCACCCCATTGTTTTAAAAAAAAGGGTATGTCTCTCTCCCTAACATGATTTTGGAAATAATGCTCTCTCTTTTTTTCATTGACAAGGAATAAAAGATAGGGTGTAATAGGCATATGCACACAATCAAACTCGGATCATGTAGATTGTAGTAGCTTAAGAAAAGCTTCCTGAGACATTTCCTCCATGCTGCTCTTAGCCTCCTCTATCTCTCGATTTTACAAATGAAACTGATGCAGCCTGCATTGAAGACCAACTCTCTCGACCAAGAAGATCGGCCCGCATTCAAGCTTGATGAAACCGAGAAACCATATCGATATCTTGAGTCCATCCCGGAAGCATGAAAGGCACCTTGGGAGCCCGCATAATGCTTTTTACTAGTTTATAGTTTCTATGCTCTTTACTATTCCTCCTAGTTTCAATGTTTTGTCTTTATTTCTCCTAGTTCAATGTTCTGTCTTTATTTCTCATAGTTCAATGTTCTGTCTTTATTTCTTTGACGATATAAGCTATCAAATTCCTTGTAGAAGACGGACGACTTTGATGAATGAAAAAAAACCTTTGCTTTGAAGCAAGTATCGTGAACCATGTAGAGTTCATACCCTTGAAAACCTAGAAGAGTTTTCACTCCGTCCTTGAAGAGTCAGAGCTTTCGAAATCTGCATCCTTGAAGAGTTGCAGTCATCGATCTAGAAGAATCGGTGCCCCCTCAACTTCCTTGGAGGCCTAGAAGAGCAACCAACGAAGTCTCTATATTTTCCTGTTCTATTCGTCATTTCGAACCAAAATTCGACCATCCTACAGTGCTTATTTCAGAAAACCAAAAACAGAGAAATTGTAGATCCAGAAGTCTTTGTTCATTTGGCTTTGGAATCAGGTCGATCCGATCTGTATCGACAAAGATACGACTGTTCTCCTGAGCTTGCACAGTGCTGGAGTTTCTGTTCGTCCTGTTTTCCTGTGTGCAAGTCACTCTCCCGAACCTATTGTTTGAGAAAGCCTAACCTGGGCTTGCATCATTTGGTATCAGAGCTTTGGAGGAGAGGACAATGCCTCCAAGACAAGCGAGACGTCGTGGCGGCAGAACCATTCCCCTCGATGAAGTGCATACACTTGCTGAGAATTTGCAACAACAAATTGACGAATTGACACGAGAAGTTCAGCATTTGAGGGCTGAAGCAAATAATTCTCCACCCCGTTCCAGGACTAAAGATTCCCATGGTGACTCTTCCTCTTCAGAGAGTATTCAATCTAATCACGGTCGGAGGCATGTTCGACATCGTTTACAACATATTTGTGAGCCAGATTGGGAAAAGGAAGTCAAGAAAGATGTTCCAGAATTTACAGGTAGTGAGTCTCCTGATGAAATTGTTGATTGGCTAACACTTGTGAATGAGGTGTTTGAGCATCAAAATGTTCCAGAGAATCGTCGAGTTGGGATCATTGCTATGCGATTCCGAGGCAAGGCAATTGCTTGGTGGAGACGTGAAAAACAAACTTGCCAAGCCGTTGGCAAAGCACCAATCACTTTGTGGAGAAAGATGGAGGGCAAGATTCAAAAATATTTTCTTCCCAAAGGATATAAGAGAGAGCTCTACCAATGGTACCAAAATCTAAAACAAGGTACGCGAACGGTGGACCAATACACCAATGAATTCAATGAGTTGGTGATTCGAAACAATATCCAGGACCCGGGGAGGTGCTTGTGAACAAATACTTGAACGGTCTTCAATTTTACATTCAAGACGCCTTGGAAGTCCTCGACATTTGGGACTTAGGAGATGCACACCAACGGGCACTCAAAATGGAGCGCTCTCGTTCTCGGAGACAACAATCAACTACCATGACAAGTCGGGCCACTAAGAGTACCACTAGCACTGCTAAAGTTGTTGAGGCTACAACGCAATCTGCTAGTAAGCCTTCTACTCAGCCCCATTTTTTGAAGCAACCTGCTATGTCCGAAATACGTTGCTATTCTTGTGGGGAGTTGGGTCATCGTGCTAGCAATTGTCGCATCAATAAGAATCGACCAGCCGGTAAAGCCCTCATGGTGGATAATGATTCTGATGAGAATGCTGAGGACCCACTTGAAGAGGAGTTGAACAATGATGAAGAAGCTGCGAATGATGAACAAATAGTGCATGCTGACACTGGCGAACTTCTTATGGTAAGGAAAATTTTTCTTACTCCTCGAGATAACACTGGAGATAGGTGGCTGCGTACCAATATTTTTCGTTCTGCTTGCACAATCATGGGAAAGGTGTGTCAATTAATTATTGACTCTGGTTGTTGTGAGAATATAATTTCTGAAGTAGCGGCAAACAAGCTGAAGTTGGAACTAAAAATGCACCCTACGCCTTATAAAATGTCGTGGTTGAAGAAAGGCGCTGAGGTAACTGTTTCAAAATGATGCCTTGTTAATCTATCCATTGGTTCTGTTTATAATGACAAGATATGGTGTGATGTTCTGCCGATGGATGCTAGTCACATTATTCTTGGTCGACCATAGCAATTCAATAGAAGGACCACGCATGATGGTTATCGAAATACATATTCTTTTAAATTTGGAGGGAAGAAGATTACGTTGGTACCTAGTAGGGAGCCTTTGAAAACTCTTGTAGTTGAGAATTCCTTCTCCCCTATGTTGCTTACAATGAAGGATGCTTTGAAAGGAGTTCGTATCTTGTATATTTTGCTTAATAAAACAAGTGAGAAGAATGAAGTTGCCTCTGTCGTACCTCATTGAGTTCAACCTCTTTTGGAAGAGTTCAAGGATGTCTTCCCGACTAACTTACCCAATGGTCTCCCTCCTATGAGAGATATTCAACATCAAATTGACTTGATGCCCGGAGCCTCTTTGCCGAATCTCACTCATTACCGAATGAGTCCGATCGAACATGAGGAATTGCATCGACAAGTTATGGAGCTATTGAGTAAGGGTTTTATCAGGGAGAGCCTCAGTCCATGTGCCGTTCCAACGCTTTTAGTGCCTAAGAAAAATGGTACTTGGAGGATGTGTGTCGATAGTAGAGCGATCAACAAGATCACCATCAAGTATCGATTTCCTATTCCTCGCCTTGATGATCTCTTAGATCAACTTTCTGGTGCAATTATATTCTCGAAGCTGGATTTGAAGAGTGGATATCATCAAATTAGAATCAAGCCTGGAGATGAATGGAAGACAGCCTTCAAAACGAAAGATGGGCTATATGAGTGGCTAGTCATGCCATTCAGATTGTCAAATGCACCATCGACATTCATGAGGTTTATGACTCAGGTATTGAATCCTTTTCTTGGAAAGTTTGTTGTTGTTTATTTCGATGATATCTTGATTTTTTGCAAGTCTACCGATGAGCACTTGCAGCATCTTCAAGAAGTACTATGTGTGTTGAGCCAGAAACAATTGTATGCGGCTCTCGACAAGTGCTATTTTATGGTATCACAAATCCTTTTCTTGGGGTTTCATATTTCGAAGAATGGCATTTCGGTGGATGATTCTAAGATCAAGGTGATTCGAGAATGGCCAACTCCAACAAATGTGCATGGAGTGCGAAGTTTTCATGGCCTCGCTTCGTTCTATCGACGGTTTATTGCGCATTTTAGCACCATTGCGGCCCCACTCACTTCTTGCATGAAGAAGGGAGTTTTTGAATGGACGAATGTAGCTTAGAAAAGTTTTGAACAGTTCAAAGAAAAATTGAGCACAGCCCCGGTACTTGCATTGCCTAATTTTGATCTTGTTTTTGAAGTGCATTGTGATGCATCAGGTACTGGTATAGGAGGAGTTCTAAGTCAAGGAGGTCGACCCATTGCCTTCTTTAGTGAAAAATTGAATGGTGGCAAACTTCATTACAGCACCTATGATTTGGAATTCTACGCATTATTTTGCACACTTGAGTATTGGCGGCCATATCTTATTCATCGAGAGTTTATTTTATATACTGATCATGAAGCTTTGAAATATATTTCTGGACAGCAAAAGCTTAACTCCAGGCATGCAAAATGGGATGAATTCATCCAGGAGTTCACTTTCATTATTAAGCATAAGGCTGGAGCTCAAAATCAGGTTGCTGATGCCCTTAGTCGAAAGAAGAGCTTGCTCTCTACAATGCATTCTACTATTCTTGGATTTGATTCTTTTCAGGAGTTATATCAAGAAGACCCCTACTTTTCCAAGATCATTCCCGATGCACATGAAAAGAAGCTTGTTGATTTTACTGTATGTGATGGTTTTCTTTTCAAAGGAAACCGTTTATGTGTGCTGAACTGTTCTCTTCGGCAAAGGGTGATCGATGAAGTTCACCGTGAAGGACATTTTGGGCATGACAAAATTGTACAACTTGTTTCAGCCAAATACTTCTGGCCTCATTTGAAATGTGATGTACATCGACATGTGATGAGGTGTCAACGTTGCCAAATTGGAAAGGGACAAGCTACTAATGCTGGCCTTTATTTGCCCTTGCCGATTCCACATGCCCCATGGGAGGATATCTCTATGGACTTTGTCCTTAGACTACCACGCACAAACAGAGGTATGGATTCGATTTTTGTTGTTGTCGATAGATTTTCAAAAATGGCACATTTTATTCCATGTCGAAAAACTATGGATGCTTCGCGTATTGCCGACTTATTTTTCAAGGAAGTCTATAAGTTGCATGGCATTCCGAAGACCATTACTTCGGATCGGGATACAAAATTTCTTAGTCATTTTTGGCGACAACGTGGAAGAATGTCGGTACTAAACTGCAATATAGTACTATGTTTCATCCCCAAACGGATGGACAAACTGAGGTCGTCAACCGAACATTGGGAAATCTATTAAGGACTTTAATCGATAATAATCCCCGTTCTTGGGAGACACGGTTGTCACTTGGAGAATTTGCATATAATTGTGCTGAGAACCGTAGCACTGGATATAGTCCATTTATAATCGTATATGGTCGACAACCGAACACTGCTCTTGATCTTGCACCAATTCCTTTTGTTGAGAAGTCAAGCAGCAAAGTCGACGATATTGTTTCTCAAATGAGGACAATTCATGAAGATGTGCACCAAAGACTAGAGAGCAAAACTGAATCCTATAAAACGGACATCGACAAGCGGCGGCGTGAAGTTATCTTTGAACCTGGAGATTTTGTTTGGGCTTATTTGTCACCGGAACGGCATCCCGTCGGAACTTATAATAAGCTTAGTGATCGAAAGCTTGGACCTCTTGAAGTTCTTGAGCGCATCAATCCTAGTGCGTATCGATTAAATCTTCCTTCTCATTTGAAGATTCATGACATCTTCAACGTTCGACATTTAACACCTTATGTGGGAGATTCTTCTGATGATGATGGCGTGAATTCGAGGACGAATTCTTTTAAAGATGGGGAGGATGATGCAGCCCGCATTGAAGACCAGCTCTCTCGACCAAGAAGATCAGCCCGCATTCAAGCTCGACGAAACCGAGGAACCGTATCGATATCTTGAGTCCATCCCGGAAGCATGAAAGACACATTGGGAGCCCACATAACGCTTTTTACTAGTTTATAGTTTCTATGCTCTTTACTATTCCTCCTAGTTTCAATGTTCTGTCTTTATTTCTCCTAATTCAATGTTCTGTCTTTATTTCTCCTAGTTCAATGTTCTGTCTTTATTTCTTTGACGATATAAGCTATCAAATTCCTTGTAGAAGACGGACGACTTTGATGAATGAAAAAAAACCTTTGCTTTGAAGCAAGTATTGTGAACCTTGTAGAGTTCATACCCTTGAAAACCTAGAAGAGTTTTCACTCCGTCCTTGAAGAGTCAGAGCTTTCGAAATCTGCATCCTTGAAGAGTTGCAGTCATCGATCTAGAAGAATCGGTGCCCCCTCAACTTCCTTGGAGGCCTAGAAGAGCAACCAATGAAGTCTCTATATTTTCCTGTTCTGTTCGTCATTTCGAACCAAAATTCGACCATCCTACAGTGCTTATTTCAGAAAACCCAAAACAGAGAAATTGTAGATCCAGAAGTCTTTGTTCATTTGGCTTTGGAATCAAGTCGATCCGATCTGTATCGACAAAGATACGACTGTTCTCCTGAGCTTGCACAGTGCTGGAGTTTCTGTTCGTCCTGTTTTCCTGTGTGCGAGTCACTCTCCCGATCCTATTGTTTGAGAAAGCCTAACCTGGGCTTGCATCAGAAACATTCAGCCTCAGCAAGCCAAGAAATGCCGAAAATGAACTCCTTCACTTTCCCTTTGAATTGGCTACTGTTAATAGGGAGAAAATCTAAACAGTTGAGGCAAACTCTAACCCCTGCTCCAGATGATGACTTTCATTCTAGACGCATGCTCTACGAAAAAGCAATTACTAACAGAAAACTAAAGGTTTTGATTGTCCCTCTCAGATTCAATAGAAGGCTAAAGAACATGACTTTGTCCAATGCTGCTGATGTCTAACAGTGAGAGAGTAAAATGTTCCACAAAAGGAAGACATTGAAGATGGATCGACTACCATCGGCTATTCACCTAGGGTCATGGGCGAAGAAGGCCAACCAAAATGAAGTGCCAAATCATGGTGAGACCATGGAAATTATCAACATTCGAGATACGCCAAGAAGTCATCGAATATTAACTTTGCATAAGGGTAATTTGGTATCGTTTCCAATACCCCTCTCTAATTTTATTTCTAATACAGTTCCCTTGTTTTTGACAGGAAGCATCAGCATTCAAGAGACGAACTCAATGGGTTAATTCAAGCCAATCAATGTTGGTTAATCAAGCACTTGGAGACGACCTATGTTCACTTGACTAGACATGTCATTCTAGCGGCCGGATCACTTAAATAAAAAAGGGTGCGCCGCATGGACACCATCGGCGCCTATAACTGAGCAATACCCAGGAATGGAGTGCCAAGGTTCGAACAGGGGTTTGAACCTCGAAAGTGGCAGTTGCCGCGTGTAAAAAAAGAAGAAGAAAAAAACAATAATAAAAAGGTTTTATGTTTTTTTGGCATACTAAGATCGAAAGTTTAGGATCTCATTCTCTCTTTAAGCCTCAAGACTGTAGGTCCATTCAATCATTTGCAAACTGACGAAGGGTAATGCTGTATTGCTTCTAGTTTTTCAACTCTTGAAAATTCATACACTAACACATTCCCTTTTATTCTTTATAGGATCATCTGTTTGCCAAAGGTGTGGACGATAAACAAGGAGAGGCATGTCAAAACTCTAATGACAGCATTAGATCAACTCTCCCAAGTGAAATGGCATCCCAAGGATCGCCAAAGTGGATGACAGGAATCTTTTGGGCCTTAGTTTGCATTTGCTTTCAGTCCCGCTTAATAATTTATTTCTACATTTCCTCTTGTGCAAGAGCAAAAGCGAATGCGCCTACCCAATGAAGGATCAGATTTCCAACCTCGACTGATCATTCATGCGCCCTTTCCTCCCTAAGTAGGGGCAATTCTAGGGTGCCCATTTTTTAATAACCCCCTTTGTATTCAAGATTTAACATTGCAGAGACAATTTTGCATTTTATGCTCTTGAAAAAAATTTGTGAGCAAATTAAATAATTCTAAGGTTGCAAACTTCTCCATGCTTAAAATGCTCCATGCCTTTTCAAGCTAGATTTTTTGCATGATAATTTCATCAATTTAAGCCACTGATTCCACTAAAAATTATCAAAATAGACGTTTGAACTAATGATGTGAGATTAATTGAGCATGCTAAATGAGGTACATTAGGATGATGAAAAGCAAACCATATCATACACACAAACCTCTAATTAAACACTTGTGAGGTGAGCATAGGAAATTCTATGTTTGTAGGGTAAAGAGTTCTCCCGCGAATGGTATGATGACCAAAGTAATGAGGGGCATTTCATTTCTCTACCCTAAACACTACAGGTTATCCATTGCCTAACTCCTATGAACTGTATGCCATTGTGTAGTTTCTTTCATATTACCCTATTAGGAACCACCCCACACTAGGGCAAATTGGACGAAGAGACATCATCACAAGGTGAGAAAATGGATAGGAATTTTCTTGCTTGCACTTGCATTAATCTTTGGGTGTTTTTATTGCATATAAACACTTGCGATAATTTAAGTGCCATAGAATGATGACGAGCACCTCTACCTCGCACATTTGTATCCATTGTACAACCCCATTAAGTCTGTAATTTCGTTTCAACTCCTTACATTGGGGCAAAGAGAAGGTTGCTATCATTCAAGTAGCATGAGCCGAAGTGCCAACTGAAGATAAAGACTCAAGAGTCTAGGATAGTCTTGAAATAGCAAACAAAATGAAAACTAAGGGCATGAAAAAGTAGTGTGTTTGGTAAAAGCAAGGCCAATGCTCATAGATGTAAAATTTGGATTGAAAACTGAGGGCATAAAAAAGTAGTGTGCCTAGTAAAAGCAAGGCCAATACCCTCAAGCAAAAAATTATGCTCGAGCAAATAAGTCTCTATCGATGAGGAAGAAGACTAGTGACAATATTAGGATGATCACTAACTCTTTGAGCCTAATCCCTTTGTTTCTCAACCTGTGAGCCAAATTTATGTTGCATCCCTTTGAAAAAGTCTCTTCTAACTAGGGCATTTGAATTAACGTAGGAATTCAGATGTTTATAAGCATCGCTTGAAGAAGTACGAGCAAGATCATTTCTATCTCTTTTCACAGGGTTCTTAACTTCTAAACCCAAAGATGATTGTGCAACATTTCTTTCTATAAGCCTTAATCTTCATGATCCCCTTTGCTAAGCCTTTGACCAAGCCTACATTACAGTCCTAACAAAGACCTCTCGTATTGGTAAAGTCGTACCATTTGCGAGAACATTCGGACCCCTGTCGACATAATGATAGTGAAAGGGTGAGATTCCTATTGGTCGGGACAAAATAGCATTTTCAATGATAGTGAGTGGAAAGCCCTTTTAAACTGAAAGCCCCTCATTTTACATGTTCAAGACATCCTCATTTTGAGTATGAATTGTCTTTTTGAAAAATTATCCCAGTGGAACTTTGGTGATGAAAACTAACAAAAATTGTCATGCATGAACCCCATTTGAATTGAAAAAATTTACAATATGCACAAATCATGTGTACATATTGCATATTCGTCTGACAGGAGACATACATTCAGACAACAGAGATATCATCAGACCTGCGACTAACCAGGAGGCGGGAGACCTTTAGGGGTATCGAAGGTGCATCCTCGATATTCCAACTTACCATGAGGTGGAAGACCTTTAGGGATATCTGAGGTGCATCCTCGATATTCCAACTTACCAGGAGGTGGGAGACCTTCAGGGGTATTTGAGGTGCGTCCTCGATATTTCAATCTACCAATAGGGGGAGACCTTCAGGGATATCCAAGGTGCATCCTCAATATTCCCAACTTACCAGGAGGTGGGAGACCTTCAAGGATATTCAAGGTGCGTCCTCGATATTCCAACTTACCAGGAGGTGGAAGACATTCAGGGATAACCGAGGTGTGTCCTTGATATTCCAATCTACCAGGAGGTGGGAGACCTTTAGGGATATCTGAGGTGTGTCCTCGATATTCCAACTTACCAGGAGGAGGGAGACCTTCAGGGATACCTGAGGTGCATCCTTGATATTCCAATCTACTGGGAGGTGGGACACTTTCAAGGATATCCGAGGTGCATCCTCGATATTCCAATCTACTGGGAGGTGGGAGACCTTCAGGGATACCTAAGGTATGTCCTCGATATTCCAATCTACCAAGAAGTGGGAGACATTTAGGGATATCTGAGATGCGTCCTTAATATTCCCAACTTACGAGGAGGTAGGAGACCTTTAGGGATATCCGAGGTGCGTCCTCGATATTCCAACTTACCAGGAGGTGGGAGACCTTCAAGGATATCCGAGGTGCATCCTTGATATTCCAACGTACTAAAAGGTGGAAGACCTTTAGGGATACCCAAGGTGCGTCCTCGATATTCCAATCTACCATGAGGTGGGAGACCTTCAAGGATATCCGAGGTGTGTCCTCGATATTCCCAACTTACTAGGAGGTGGGAGACCTTCAAGGGTATCAGAGGTGCATTCTCGATATTCCAACTTACTTGGAGGTGGGAGACCTTCAGGGATATCCGATGTGCATCCTCGATATTCCAACTTACCAAGAGGTGGGAGACCTTCAGGGGTATCAAAGGTGCGTCATTGATATTCCAACTTACCATGAGGTGGGAGACCTTCAGGGATATCCCAAGTGTCCTCGATATTCCAACTTACCAGGAGATGGGAGACATTCAGGGGTATCGAAGGTGCATCCTTGATATTCCAAATTACCAGGAGGTGGGAAACCTTTAAGGATATCTGAGGTGCATCCTCGATATTCCAATTCACTAGGAGGTACGAGACCTTTAGGGGTATTCGAGGTGCGTCCTCGATATTCCAACTTACTAGGAGGTGGGAGACCTTCAAGGGTATCGGAGGTGCATCCTCAATATTCCAACTTACCAGGAGGTGGGAGACCTTCAAGGATATCTGAAGTGCGTTCTCAATATTCCAACTTACTAGGAGGTGGGACACCTTCACGGGTATCGAAGGTGCATCCTCAATATTCCAACTAATCAAGAGGTATGAGACCTTTACAAACATATAAGGTAAGTCTCTCCTCATTGGCATTGCGTGCTCACATAGCCCGAAGTCTCTCTTTACTAACGTGACATGTGTCTATGCCCTGAAGTCAAGTAATTAAAAAACTAGCGTCCTTGAGAAAAGTCAAGCACTTGACAAGATTGTGTCTCGAGAAAAGTCAGTACATCCCTGAGAGAGTTCAGGTAAGCAAACCGGTGTCCTTGAAAAAGGTCAGGTACCTAACAGCTTATTGCTTCGACAAACAATCAGAGAAAGATTCGAGTCCTGGAAAAGCAATCCCTCATCAAGGTGGCCAAAGAAAGGTCCTGGTCTTAGATAAATAGCTTATTACTTCGACAAGCAACCGGAGAAGGGATCGAGTCCTGGAAAAGTAATCCCCCGTCAAGGTAACCGGAGAAAGGTCCGAGTCTTAGACAAACAACTTATTACTTCTACAGGTGATCGAAGAAAGGTCCAAGCCCTAGAAAGGCAATCCCTCATCAAGACGACCGGAGAAAGGTCCAGGTCATAAGCAAACAGCTTATTACTTCTACAGGCAATCGGAGAAAGGTTCGAGTCCTGGAAAGGCAATCCCTCGTCAAGGCGACCGGAGAAAGTCCAGATTCTAGACAAACGACTTATTGCTTCTACGAGTGACTAGAGAAAGGTCCAAGTCCAGTAAAGGCAATCCCTCATCAAGGCGATCAGAGAAAGGTCCAGGTCCTAAACAAACAGCTTAATGCTTCTACAAGCAACCAGAGAAAGGTCTAAGTCTTGTAAAGGCAATCCCTCGTTAAGGCAATTGAAGAAAGGTCTGAGTCCTAAGCAAACAGCTTATTGCTTCCATAGGCGACCGAAGAAAGGTCCAAGTCCTAGAGAAGCAGCTTATTACTTCTACAGGCAATCAAAGAAAGATTCAAGTCTTGGAAAAGCAATCCCCCGTCAAAGCGACCAGAGAAAGGTCCGAGTCCTAAATAAAGCAACTTCTCCACATCATTAGTCACAAGTACATTTTCTATTTCTATATCAGTACCAAATAAGGTGATACCTTGATACTTGCCAAAAACTTAGGGCTCACGCCCCATATCACTCCTTCCTAGTGAGTAACTGCACGTATCTTCTTATCCATCTTAATTATGGATTATTGTCATTTTTACATTGGGTACCTAGTTCCAGACAAGATAACATCTATTGCATGTGCATGGACAAATTTAGATATCAGTTCATCTTTGAAGGTAACCTCTGTGAGCTCACCTTTAAAGAGGGGTAGCTGTTGACGCCTAAATTTTGACTAAGTATTAAGATTCAAATTCCACGGAAAATTAGAGATCAATTTGAGCCTAACAAAAATTATTTTCGCATCACCTAGGTACTAATATCATTTGCATCTATTAAGTTGATTTTCTATCTTTATTTTACCATATTTTTATCCTATTTTAAGGTTATTATTATTATTATTATTATTATTATTATTATTATATAAAAAAATAAGAAGAGAGGCCTAAAGAGGGGCTGGGCTTTTGCGCCCAGCCCCCTTCTTCTTTCTTTCTTTTTATTTGCGCAGGCCCAGGGCCCGGCCCATTTTGTTTTCTTTCCTTCGGCCCAACCCAGCCTTCTTCCTTCTTCCTCCCTAACTGTGCTTCACGTGTGCAACAGAGAGAAGGGGGTAGAAGATGGCAACGTGTGCAGAGGCTAAAGACATGTGAGGGGACTGTTGGATGTATGCCCTAAAGCTATTATGTAATAGTTACATATTAGGGATTTCAGTTATACTATCATCATTATTATTTAATTAATGGCAATGACGTATTCATTCATTTGTCCAATTATTTTATGAATGATTCCATAAGATCAGTTGTAACTAGACCTATTCTTGAGACGTCAAGAATATTGTGATGGGTTCATAGTTAGACTAAATCTTTAAACTGTTCCTGGTCAATGGATTATTGAGTGGATATTTATAATCCTGTTGAGACCGGTGTGTTCTTAACTTCAACATTAAGTATTGGATACTTAAAGAATGATGAGTCGCAAGTCATTAGGTATTATGATACCTGAGTTAAAACACAGATGTTTGTATTAGACAAATTCAATGAACGTGACGTATATAGAACGATTAGCAACATGGAAGCTTTTAGCATGGTCAATGTCTAATTGTTCATGCTTTGGTCTTGTGTAAATAATCCTTAGACCTGAGGTACAGTGTTAACTTGTGTATCGAACAACTATGGTTCACGGGTGCACATAATGCCGGGTCATTGATCCGTCTTTATACTTGATGGTCATAGTTTGTTCATATACGAAGTTGCACGTGTACGCAATATGGAATCTATCTTCTTGTTACATACAAGGTATTATAATGATGTCCTATGCAATCTAATTGTGACAATGTATTGAAATCCTCGGCCGGGGTTGTAACCGAGAATAAATTATTTATGTCTCAAATAAAATACATGTCAATTAGATTTGTGCATATGATCGAATTGGTGACTTGACAAATATTCCATGGTCTTTGTTCGATTGGGACATAGTAAGACGGAGGGATTAAATTACACTGTAACCAAAACTGACAGGTTCATTATGTTCTTAAAGCATTCACACTATCTGGGTAGCCATGACATATTGCTAGATGTCAATCATGGCTTGTAGGACCCAAAGATTAATCAGGACAATTAATTCTTTTGGGAAATACTAATGTATTAGTATAAGTCTTACTACCAGTTTAGTGATGAACCTAGGGATGTCACACACCATAACCAATTAGGATAACGTAGAACGAGAGAGAAATAATTTTGCAAATGTGTTTGCAAATTACTATAGTCGCATTGAGTCGACATGAAATTAAATTAAATGTGATTTAATTTAATTTGTATTATAGTCACGAGCCTACGTGCATATGATGCACACGCATGCCTAAAGTGGATGCACGTTAATGTACCTCGAATATGCACGTAAACTTATGTCTTCTTTTTATTTAATTTTATATTAATTAAAAGATGCACACGGTCAACAATTGTTGCTTACCGTGTGCAACGCACATGTGATGTGCGAAATGTTTCTTTTTAATAATAAAAAAAGGTATATATGTGGGGCATGATGGTCAGCAACCGTTGCTGACCATCATGCATGATCCTCATGCATAAACCCACGACCAGCGACGGTTGCTGGTCGTGGGATCATGCATGACCCATGACCAGCAACGGTTGCTGGTCGTGGGGGTAGTTTCCCACGATCAGCAACAGTTGCTGATCGTGGATCATGGGTGGTTACCGATCGTGGGTGGTTACCCACGATCGGTTCTATAAAAGGCGCGTGTGTTCGTTTTTCTGCGCGCACGTATGAAAACGAAAAGAAAAAAGAGAGAAGAAAGGTTTTTCTCTCATTTGGGCTGTGGTTGATAATACTAAGGATACGAAGGAATATCTCCACAAAGTTTCTAGCAGAATCGTAGTGGTGATTATTCGCAAGTTCTCTCTTCGTTCGATATCCATTGGTGGTGTATCTGAACTAGAGGTTCGACGTTTGTGGGGCTCGAACTGAAGAACATTTGGACCAATTTGTTTAAAGCGCGCTTCGAGAGGTAATTCGTTCAACTCCCTTCTTATAACCAGATTTTTGATTAAAACGCACGAACAACGCCTTTGGAGATTCATGTATAGAAATATTTCATCTTGTTTCCGCTGCGTTTATATTAAATTGCCTATACATGATACATGTAATTCCAATAGTGGTATCAGAGCCAGGTTAGGCATTTTTTGTGCGTTTAATTGATTTATAGTTCATAGATTTTTGCGTAGATGTTGATTAATTTATGTGATAAATTTAATCAACTATGCAAATTTGGAACTAAATCAATTTTGAATCAAAAATCCATAATTTGTTATATTTTGAGTTTATGTTCTGCATATGATTTGCAATTGTGAATTTAAAGATGACGACGCAACTTCCGTTTGGAATTGCACTCATGAAATTTGTTTCATCGATTTGATTCCTTAACGTAATTTGCGTTGTTCAACTTTAAATTTGTTTAAATGCAGAATTTTATTTATGCCTTCTAGAGCTTTAAATTTTGAATTTATGGCTTGTAAGGAAGGGTGGTGATCATGAAAAAATCCCTAATCATTATGATGGTTGTATGGATGAATGTATGATGATTACAGGTATTCATTTTTGGGATGTAATTATTAAATGAAGGCTACGTTCTTCCTTTTTTTATTTTATTTTAATTTTTCATGAAATGTAATTTTAGCATAGTTTATTATATCAATTGTTGATGTAAATGCTATGAGTTCAAGAGGAGCCACTAGAGAAGCCGTTAAGCCGGAGAGCTCTATGGGGCCTGTCTTTGAAGAGTTCAAAGATTGAAGAAGAAGTGAAGAGCATGCCCCTATTGTTAAGACATTAAAATGGCTAAATGAGTCTCATTGGCTCGAGACCCATTGAACCATAATTCCATGATCACCATGTAGGATAGATGATTATGTGATATCTATTTATTTTTGTGTTTATGTTATTGTGCATATTAAACCGGTTAATGTGCAAAGTGAGACCGTTAATAACGACCCAAATCTCCTTATTAATAATATTAAGTCGAAACGGGTTTTGGACTCGTGGCCTACCATCGTCGTGGTTTGATCCAATATTATGGTGGTTAATTGATCGGCTATGGATACATAGGGGTTAATTACCATTCATAATATTGGACCACTCCATTATGCATATGATGCTGTGAGGTTGGAGCCAAATGATTTCTAATAACTATCAGGTGAGGAAATCTTTTGTGCTTTTCAATACTTGCATGAGACGATGGGTTAGACTTAACTATGATCATGATGCCAATAACTGTTAGGTGAGGCTTTCATGGTCTAGAGGCTAAAGTTATGATTGGGACTCGCATATGATGCGTTGAACAAGTTGGTTCACTCACCAAGTTCATAGAACACCAATAACTGTTAGGTGAGGTGGGCTTTAGGCTGGTGGGACTCTAATCCCCACTAGTAATCTTTACCCAACAAAGATTACCGCTTCCCATCTTAAGGAGTATGGGATTCGAATATAAATTTAGTGGGAGGATCTATTTCATTTAAAGGCCAAAATGAAATAGTTATTTTGAAGTACAACGGCTAACAATTTATTTTCTGCAACAGATATATTATTACTCTGAAAATGGTGACTACAAACCCACTCACTTCTATTCTTGACAAGAATTGTTTGACTGGACCCAATTTCACTGACTGGGTGAGGAATTTGAGAATTGTTCTCAATTCGGAAAAAATTGGGTATGTGCTTGATGAAGAGATGCCAAAGTCCTTTCCTGAGGGTGGGACCCAAGAGGAACGTGTCACTTATGACAAGTGGCATGACGATGATTTAAAAGTTAGGTCATATATGCTTGCTTCGATGAATAATGAATTACAGAAGAAGTATGAATCTATGGAAGATGCTAGGTCGATCATTTTGCACTTAAATGAATACTTTGATGAGAATGGTCGAACCTCTAGATATGAGATATCTAAGGCATTGTACCGTATGAGGATGGCTGAAGGATCATCGCTAATGATCATGCTTTGAAAATGATCTGGCACATTGAAGAATTGGTTAGGCTGAATCTCGTTATGGACAACGAGTTGGCTGTGGATTTGATCCTCCAATCTTTGCCCGATTCCTTCTCTGGTTTTGTCCAAAACTTTCATATGCATAAGATAGATAAAACTCTTGTTGAATTACATAGCATGCTGATAGTTTATGAGAAGGAAATGCATAACACGAGGCCAAATGTAGTGGCTATGGCTAAGGCTTCTTCTTCAAGGAGTAAGACTGTTTTGAAGAAAAAGAACTAGAAGAGGCCTGTCAAACCTGTCATGCAACCAAAACCCAAGATTGAAAAAGGGAAATGTCATTACTGTGGTGTCAAGGGGCACTGGAGGAGGAACTGTAAGAAGTACCTCGCGAGTTTGAAGGTCAAGCCCAAGGACCAACCTTGTGAAGGTATGGTGTCTATGCTTATTGAAACTAATCTTATAGTTAGTGCTGAATCTAGCTTATGGGTTCTAGATTCTGCTGCAACTTCACATATTTGTATGTCTTTATAGAATCTGGAAATAAGCAAGATGCTAGGGCGAAATGAGATTGTCCTGACATTTGCCAATGGAGCAAGAGTTGCTGCATTAGCTATAGGGACTTTTCGTTTATGTTTGCCTTCTGGACATGTATTGGTTTTAAAGAACTGTTTGCATTACAAGAATGCTATTAGGAACATCATCTCTATACCTCGTTTAGGTAAAGAGAATTATGAATTTTCTTTTGCTGATGATGTATGTTCTATTTATCATAATAGAAGATGTGTTGGTTTTGGTTTATTAACCAATAATCTTTATACCATTACAATATCCGGTAATGCGATTACCAATGTCAATAAGCAAAATAGAATTGATATAAATGCCATAACTAAAAAACGCCCTAGAGACGGTCCAAATAAAAAGTATGTTTGGCATCTCCGGTTAGGTCATATTGGAGAAGATAGAATTAACAAGTTGAGTAATGATGGATACATTGATCCATCAATGTTTAAGTCATACTCGACTTGTCGTGCATGTCTTCCGGGAAAATGACCAAAGCGCCCTTTGTGGGACATAGTGCGCGAGCTGCTGACATATTGGGATTAATACATACAGATGTATGTGGACCAATTAATGAAACTTCTAGAGGTGGTTATTCTTACTTCATTACCTTCATCGATGATCAGTCACAGTATGGTTATTTATATCTAATGAAATATAAATCCGAATCCTTTGAAAAGTTCAAGGAATTCAAGGCTGAAGTTGAGAAACAAATAGGAAAATGTATTAAGGCTCTTCGATCGGATCAAGGAGGTGAATACCTTAGTACTGAATTTTTGGACTATCTAAAAGAGAATGGCATTTTATCACAATGGACACCTCCTGGAACTCCAGAACATAATGGTGTATCTGAACGAAGAAATCGTACTTTATTAGATATGGTTCGATCTATGATGAGTTACACCGATTTACCTATATCCTTTTGGGGATATGCCCTTGAGACATCTACATATATACTGAATAGAGTGCCTTCCAAATCTGTTCCAACTACACCCTATGAGATATGGCATAGTAGGAAACCAAGTCTTAATCATATTAAGATTTGGGGTTGTCCAGCTTTCGTTAAAAAGCTAAAAATAGACAAATTGGAGGCAAGATCTGAACAAGGTCGCTTCATTGGATATCCAAAGGAATCTCTTGGATATTATTTCTATTTTCATTCAGACCAAAGAATTTTGGTGAGCAGGCACGCTTCTTTTCTGGAGAATCAGTTCATCCAAGAAGGTGGTGTCAAGGAAAATAGTCTTACAAGAAGAAAATAATGAAGTATCAAACAATCAAGTTCGATACCAATCTCGATTCAAAGGGGAGCTTCTGATACACAACCTCTTAGGAGAAGTGCGAGAACGTCTCGCCCACCTGCTCGTTATAGACACTCGGTTGATCTTATTGAACCATTATTCATTATGAATGATAGTGATCAACCCGATGATCCTAAAACCTATGAGGAGGCGATGTCGGACATCGATTATGGTAAATGGCTAGAAGCCATGAAATCTGAAATGGATTCAATGTATTCCAATGATGTTTGGACCTTAGTTGACCTGCCTGATGGTATTGTACCAATTGGCTGTAAATGGATCTTCAAGAGGAAGATGAATGCTGAAGGTCAAATTGGAACTTACAAAGCACGGCTGGTGGCGAAAGGGTATCGTCAAAAAGAAGGAATCGATTATGATGAAATTTTCTCACCCGTGGCCATGTTAAAATCCATTCGGATTATGTTGGCTATAGCTTCACACCTTGATTATGAGATATTTCAAATGGATGTTAAAACTGCTTTTCTAAATGGTTTTCTCGAGGAAGATATCTATATGGAACAGCCACGGGGTTTTGAATCCAATGGTAAAAATCAGAAGGTGTGTAAGCTTAAGAGATCCATTTATGGACTCAAACAAGCCTCCAGAAGTTGGAATGTCCGTTTTGATGAGGTAGTCAAATCGTTTGGCTTCATAAAAAATCCGGATGAACCTTGTGTATACAAGAAGATCAGTGGGAGTGCAATTGCATTTCTAGTTTTGTATGTCGATGATATACTTTTGATTGGGAATGATTTACCAATGATATCATTGATAAAACTATTCTTGTCACAGAAATTCTCCATGAAAGACTTAGGAGAGGCAACCTACATTTTAGGTATCAAGATCTATAGAGATAGATCGAGATGATTGATTGACCTCTCACAGTCTACGTACATAGACAAGGTGTTAACATGTTTTAACATGCAATGTTCCAAAAGAGGATTATTGCCTTTTAGGCAAGGGATCCGTCTTTCTAAGGAGATGTGTCCCAACACTTCTGAAGAAAGAGAGCGGATGGCGAAGATACCATATGCATCCGCTATTGGAAGCATAATGTATGCTATGCTATGTACTAGACCTGATATTGCGCATGCTGTAAGTATTACTAGTAGATATCAATCTGATCCAGGACAAGAGCACTGGATAGCAGTCAAGAATATTCTTAAGTACTTACGAAGGACTAAGGATTTATTCTTGATATATGGAGAAGGAGAATTTAAAGTTATAGCTTATACGGATTCCGATTTTCAATCGGATCCTAATGATTATAAGTCTACGTCTGGGTTTGTCTTTACATTCAATGGTGGCGCAGCTTAGTTGGAAAAGTTTCAAACAAAGCATAACTGCTGATTCCACCACTGAAGCAGTATGTAGCTGCTTTTGAAGCAAAAAGGAAGCCGCTTGGATGAAGAAGTTTATTTCTGAACTTGGAGTTGTTCCTTCAATTGAGCAGCCAATTACATTGTTTTGTGACAACAATGGGGTGATAGCTCAAGCTAAGAAACCAAGGTCTCACCAGAAGTCCAAGCACATTGAGAGATGCTTCCATCTCATCAGGGAAATTGTTGGGAGAGGAGATATCACCTTGCAGAAAATTGCCTCAGCGGAAAATGTGGCAGATCCCTTTACTAAGGCCTTACCTCAGTCTTCTTTTGAAAGGCATATTGACAAAATGGGTTTGAGGTACCAGACAAGTTGGCTTTAGTGCAAGTGGGAGATTGTTGGATGTATGCCCTAAAGCTACTATGTAATAGTTACATATTAGGGATTTCAGTTGTACTATCATCATTATTATTTAATTAATGGCAATGACGTATTCATTCATTTGTCCAATTATTTTATGAATGATTCCATAAGATCAGTTGTAACTAGACCTATTCTTGAGACGTCAAGAATATTGTGACGGGTTCATAGTTAGACTGAATCTTTAAACTGTTCCTGGTCAATGGATTATTGAGTGGATATTTATAATCATGTTGAGACCAGTGTGTTCTTAACTTCAACATTAAGTATTGGATACTTAAAGAATGATGAGTCGCAAGTCATTATGTATTATGATATCTGAGTTAAAACACAGGTGTTTGTATTAGACAAATTCAATGAACGTGACGTATATAGAACGATTAGCAACATGGAAGCTTTTAGCATGGTCAATGTCTAATTGTTCATGCTTTGGTCTTGTGTAAATAATCCTTAGACCTGAGGTACAGTGTTAACTTGTGTATCGAACAACTATGGTTCACGGGTGCACATAATGCCGGGTCATTGATCCGTCTTTATACCTGATGGTCATAGTTTGTTCATATACGAAGTTGCACGTGTACGCAATATGGAATCTGTCTCCTTGTTACATACAAGGTATTATAATGATGTCCTATGCAATCTAATTGTGACAGTGTATTGAAATCCTCGGCCGGAGTTGTAACCGAGAATAAATTATTTATGTCTCAAATAAAATACATGTCAATTAGATTTGTGCATATGATCGAATTGGTGACTTGACAAATATTCCATGGTCTTTGTTCGATTGGGACATAGTAAGACGGAGGGATTAAATTACACTGTAGCCAAAACTGACAGGTTCATTATGTTCTTAAAACATTCACACTATCTGGGTAGCCATGACATATTGCTAGATGTCAATCATGGCTTGTAGGACCCAAAGATTAATCAGGACAATTAATTATTTTGGGAAATACTAATGTGTTAGTACAAATCTTACTACCAGTTTAGTGATGAACCTAGGGATGTCACACACCATAACCAATTAGGATAACGTAGAACGAGAGAGAAATAATTTTGCAAATGTGTTTGCAAATTACTATAGTCGCATTGAGTCGACATAAAATTAAATTAAATGTGATTTAATTTAATTTGTATTATAGTCACGAGCCTACGTGCATATGATGCACACGCATGCCTAAAGTGGATGCACGTTAATGTACCTCGAATATGCACATAAACTTATGTCTTCTTTTTATTTAATTTTATATTAATTAAAAGATGCACACGGTCAACAATTGTTGCTGACCGTGTGCAACGCACATGTGATGTGCGAAATGTTTCTTTTTAATAATAATAAAAAAAGGTATATATGTGGGGCATGATGGTCAGCAATCGTTGCTGATTTGGGCTGTGGTTGATAATACTAAGGATACGAAGGAATATCTTCACGAAGTTGCTAGCACAATCGTAGTGGTGATTATCCACAAGTTCTCTCTTCGTTCGATATCTATTGGTGGTGTGTCTGAACTAGAGGTCCGACGTTTGTGGGGCTCGAACTGAAGAACATTTGGACCAATTTGTTTAAAGCGCGCTTCGAGAGGTAATTCGTTCAACTCCCTTCTTATAACTAGATTTTTGATTAAAACGCACGAACAACGCCTTTGGAGATTCATTTATAGAAATATTTCATCTTGTTTCTGCTGCGTTTATATTAAATTACCTATACATGATACATGTAATTCCAACAGGGACAGCCTACCGACACAGACCCATGTAGCCGGTGACGGAGCGCACTTTTGGGGCAGGCACATTCAATGCGCTATGGAGCTTGAGGCAGCCCCAGGGATCGGCACCCCTCCACTTTTGCTTCCTCCTCCTTCCTAGCTCCTTCCTTGCTCTCTTCTTCCTTGGCGCTATAGTTAACGCGTAGAAGACATCGACACACGGACGATGACTTACAACAATAGAGCAGAGTAGATTGGCAATGGAGGAGACGTCTCACAAGTGCCATCAATGCCACCTAGCGAAGCAGCACGAGATCCGGTGAGAAACCCAGGCGAAGGGGACATCTTAACAGACTCCTTCAATGCCGAGCAAGCCACTGTGGAGAAGATGGGATAGGATGCCGATTCAGCTAAGAGGGAGGCAGGTTACATGCCAAGGACCAGTGGCTAAGCCCTCCACCGATAGGACCCTCCAGCCTATAAATAGCACATTCTCAAGCTTAATGGAGGGGCGGCGAAAAAGAGAGGGAAGTGAGATTTGCAAGGGAGAGAGAGAGAGATCTGAAAAGAGGGGAGATTTCAAGGGAGAAAAAAGGGCAAATCTGGAGGAGGGGGGAGTCGGTGACGAAAAAGAGAGAGAGAAGCGAGTTCTGTGAGAGAGTTGAGGAGAAGCATATCTAAATTGAGAGAGAGAAACAGGGTTGTGAGGGGGCGGAGGGAATCGCAAGAGTTAGATCTGACGAGAGAGAGCCGCGGGTCGAGTGCCGGCATTAGTCACGCAACGTGGGTTGCCGAGCCGATGCCACCACCACTCCGCCACCCCCGATGACATTGCCGATCAACCATCGATGACACCACTTGATCGCGTTACTTCCATCGCCATCTGCCCAAGTAGACGTTGCAGTCTATTCTACTAGCCAGCCGCTCCCATCACTGCGTGCATCCAAAGCCGTTTTGACCCACAATGACCCTGCCACTCATGGATCTCGGCTGAACCTCACGCCCTCCTTGCTACCGACCGACGTTGTCCTTGGTGCCACCAGCTGCTTCGTCATCCCATTGGCTGGTCTCGTGACGATCGCCACCGCTCGCCGTGGCTAGGCTAGGACACGCTCGACCATCCCCCATCAGCGCCGTAGAAGGATTGCAAAGAGAAGGGGAGCGCGAGTCGGGTCATGGCTGGGTCAGGCATGAGGACCCGATCGACCCCCTAGGGTTTGGTTTTTTTTTTTGGGCCGAGATGAGTTAGGCCTGTTGGCCCACTTCTGTTTTGCTTAGGCTAGACTTAGATTTGGGCCTAACTTATCTTCTTTTATTTTCAAGTAATTCCTATGGGCCAGGCGAACCAAGCCCATGAACCAGAAGCCTAGGTCAGCCGACCCAGCCTGTCCCGACCCGAATTGGACCCGGATATCCAACCGGGGTCCGATCGGTTTTAATATTATAATATAATAATATTATTTTAATATTACAATAAATAATAAATAATAATAAATGTTTTTTTCCAAAAATTAAAAAAATTATTTTTATATTTCCAAAAAAATTAGAAAATATTTTTTTTTTCAAAAATCAGAAAATCCGAAAGAGTTCATAATTTCCAAAAAAAAAAAACATAAAAACTACTTTTCTCCACAAATGCATGAAAAATCCTCAAAAAATTCAAAAATATCAAGCCTAAGGGTTAAACAAGATTAGGTACCAGAAAGGCATTAGGAATTAACTAGTGTAATCAAGTCTTCGATTATAATTTCTCTAGTTGCGCAGGAGTAAAATATTTCTCCCAATATTTTACTTGAGTTTCTAATTGACCCATCCCAAATCGATTAGTGGCGACTCATATATTTGAAACTAACTTGCAGGTTGAAAATTTGAACCTTAAGTCGTGAATTGGCGGGTTTGGAGAGCCCTAGCTAAGCTCTAACAGGCATGGTAGCCGAGCCATTAGCCTCTAGGATGCGAGAGGGAGGTCGCGACTTCTAGCCCAAAGCCGACCCCTCCAAGGATTGCCCCTAATTAGGTCTTTAATCACAATAATTTTTTGAGCAATTGATTGCATTAAATCTCAGCTATTGAAATTAGCACATGTTAAATGTATTAAACATGATTAGAAGTCTATGATTTGAGATTAGGAAGGGATATATATACCATTTTCTCTCCAATTTTTCAAAGGGAATCCATTATTTTTTGCAGATTCTCTCTCTACAACTCAAATTCTCTCTAATCTCTCTCTAAACTCTCTCATTTCCCTCTCTCACTGCTCGACACTTTCCCCAACTGCCGCTGATCCAGCCTCCAGCGGCGTTGGCATTAGGCGGCCTTATCCCGATGCCAACACTGCCTACTTCTCCTTCAACAGTGCTCCTCCTTCGCCCCCTTACTAGCTAGTGGCTGGTGTCCCATCCAAAGAGCCTCTAATCGAGATGTTTGGCTCGATCTTCCTCACGATGTCACGAATCAGTTCAATTTTGGAACGGTTCTATTCATAACCAAATTGGCGCCGATCCTACTCTCTTCGGCAACCAAAAGGCCCTCTAGCGTCCTTGTGATGGTCCTCAAGTGGTTGGTGTTCGGTTTGTGCAGCTTTGTGTTCAATTTAGAGGCTAAACATTGATGAAGGTGGGTTCCCTCATCCCAAGCTCGATGGAGTGAGATCGCAATAGGCAATCAGGGCTAGAGCTCAAGTTTAGGGCCAATCCTATGGATGATATAGCTTCTGTGATGTTTCATGATGATTGTCGATGGATTTGCTTGAATAAATGAGGAGTGATTAGGCTTGATTAGTTGATTGACCTTAATATGTTAAAATCAGATTTCAGAATGATAAACCTGGGAAAACCTTTTCATTTGAGCTTGAAAACTTATTCAAATACATTTGAGCCCTCTTCAACTTTTAAAATAGACTCGGTAAACTTTTTGATGAGCTATAGAACACTCCAATCGGCCTCCATTTGGTTCTTGAAAATATCTGTCAAGGTCGCATGAATGTTCTGTGATTATGTTCTGATTGTTGAAGTTTTGTGATGGATTAGACCTTTGCGACTTCGTAATTTTTTGCTGATTCTTATGTTCGGAACTTTGAGATGATTATTTCACAAAAAAAATTCATAACATGTTTGTTAATCTAAAACATATATTTTTCTCAAAAAAATTTAAGATCATCATGTTAGGACGAATTGCCTTAATATCACCGTCATGTGCTGATTTTTGGAGTTCCTAACTGCATGTATTGATTTCATGCATTTTTTCTGAATTTTGTATTCATAATTTGGCTTTGAGTTCATGAAGGTTGTGCATGGGGATGTTGGACATAACATATTTTTTCTTATAATTTTTCAATGAGCACAACTAGGTCAAATCCTCTAAAACACGTCATCTATTTTGCTAGTCTGCGTATTCCAGAATCCAAAATTTTGACGTTACTGATTTTATTGTGATTTTTCCTAAATGCCTTTCGAGTTGATTCCTTCTAGAAATTTGTTCAATGAGTGTTGATCATGATATATAGTTTTGTTGTGATTTTTGAATGTCATCCATTAGGTCAAATCCTCTAAAAATTATCCTGGCCTCTATTTTGCCTTATACAAGTTCATGTGTGCATTCATGTGAAATCGTGTATTTAATTGTGATTCTTTGTCCATGAAAGCCTCATGAATGTCATTACATGTTATAATCTCACCTTAGAGACACTTATGCCATGCTAATTGAACATCATTTTACCCCAATATTGCATATTTTCATGTAATTTGATTCTGTTATCATGAATACGTTCAATGTACGCATTGTCACTATCATTTTCATATCATGTTTAGTGATTGCATTAGAGCCTAGACCCCTTACAATTGGCCAATTTTTCATTTTATCTTGTAATTAAGCACATGCGGGAAATTTTCGAACAACTCCCAAACCAAAGAAAATTTCCCATAGGTCAAATCAAGATTGTATCCATTTGCTACTGTAGAGGAAAGACAAACAGTATTTTATATATTTTATCTTGTAATTAACCACAGTGGAAACACCCAAACCAAAGAACAAATACATACACGCCAATATTTTATATATCTGAAAGTTAGCCAGCACACCAGCAAATACATACACGCCTTACTACAAGCGACAAGCTAAGGCCTACTCAAAAAGAGACCGGCTTAGCTAACCTAGCACTGCACAAGTGCCTACTCGTTGGCCTTGGTGGGATCGCTCTATTCGATCCTCAAGTACTGCATCATCTAGGGCCTGAAAAGGTTAACCACGACGGATTGAGATAAACTCAGCAAGTTAAAGCCCTAAGCCCCGGTTAGGAACTTTGCTTGCCTCAAGAGTTTAACATACAACCTAACTCATCAAATCAACCAACACCACCTCAAACAGATAACCACATAAGACAGTTTAATAAACAGGTGCAATCACAAGCGACTCTACCTAGCCTTGGTACACGCGACCAACAGAAAATGTCAAATCATCACACATTAAATAGCATGCAAATAATCGAGCATCGCACAAAACTTCTCATATCTCACACCCACACATGCTCCGATTATTACGACCCCTAGGCCACGGCACAATCCTATGGTTGGCGGTCTACTGGTCGTAGACCAGCATCGTCCTTCCTCATGAGGCACGGCGACGTCATGGGCCTCCCCCCAGACGGCATTCCCTAAAGAGCATAGGCTCGGCCTCTACCGCGACTTCGCAACCGACCACCGTCGGGCAACCGACCGAAATCGGGACGACCAAAAGGTCACGGCACAACCCCAAGGGTTGGCGGTCATCCGGCAACGCCGGCTATCTCTTTTAATGTGACCATGCAACACATCATCAAACAATCTGTTCATTTCTTTGCTTTTGCTTGGTCATGAATGCACATACCATTCGTGCTCATGCAACATGCTATTGCAGTTAACACACGTATAATGTCATGCAGCAATATCCAGCAATCCAATCATTCACGAAAGTTGCAACAATCAACAGTTCAAGTCACAGTCTGACAATCAATTCCGACCAATCAACATCATGACACTTGCATACTTGTCCAAAATAATCATGTACCTCAATAATTACCGGTACACACTCACGTGACTCAATGTTCAACAATAAATAAACACGTGTCCTCACGACTACGACAATCAACCATTTCCATAATTAATTACCCAACCCAATTAATTTCATTTAATAAAACCCTTCTTTAAACTAATGTCATTTAACAAAGTAGTATATAATTACTATTGACATTAGAAAATTAGACCATAGAAATTTTCCCACAAAATTACTCAATTAAAAACATTTCCCATAAATAATCACAATTAATTATTTTCCCCAAAAATAATTAATTTTCAGAAATGAATAGTAATAATAATATTAATAATAATAATAATTCGAAATTATAAATTAATTAATTAATTAATAATTCCGAAAATAATATATAATTATTATTTAATCCAAAAATAATAATTATTATTAATACTAACCATGGTTACAAAATTAACTCAACCTTAGTTAATCTAACCTAACCATGATTAACTTTTAACCTTGATTACTTTAAAACTAACTATAGTTACTTTAATCAACTAACCATAGTTACTTTAACACTAACTCTAGTCAAATACTAATCTCAATCAGCATAATTAACCATACTAATCCACTAATTAACTCTAATTAAACACAAACATACAAATACACTAATTACCCCTAAAACAAGATTAACCCCTAAACAAGGATTAGGGAATCAACTTACTTGGATCGGAAATCCGGCGACACCGGCGCGTAGAGGGGAACGAGGGCTACGAGGGGTAAGCTCGGGGATGGCAACGGATGATGAACGGTGGACGAAACGGGCCAAAACAGTCCGGATTTACTGTTCACGCGGAACCGGTGCAGCTGCGCGAAAAGGGCCGAAACGGGCGGTCCGGAGCGACCGGGGGTGTGCGGCTGGCTTCCTAACTTCCGTGACTACACTATGGGTGGTGGTGGTGGCTCCAATGACAGCAGCAAGGCCGTTTTCCAGCTGGAAAACAGCAAGGACAGCAAGAAATAGCAGAAATGGAAGGGAAAAGGAAGATAAAAAGGGAGAGAGAGAGAGAGGCTGCTATGCTGAACGAATTTGGGGAGGAAGGAGGAGAGAGAAAGCTGCTGGAAATTTGAGGGAGAAGCCAAGGCAAGTGGGCTTGCCACTTGCTTCAAGAGCCAATCAAAAACAAGCACAAACAAACAAAAACAATGCCCACATGGGCCCAAAAGGAAAATGGCCAAAAGAGAGAAGCCCATGGGCTGAGGAGGGAGAGGAACTTGGGCCAGCTTGGGCCCCCTTTGGGCTGGGCTGGATGGGCGCAAGGCCCATTGGGCCGCCGGTCTTGGGCCGGCCCACCCGCGGGCCCGAAACCCGGTCCAATTTTTCCTTTTTCCGACACTTCCGCGTCCAATGGAAAATCCAAAAATAAATGAGGCGACGTCCAAATATTTAATCTTGATATCACTGAGAAGTCGGTTCCCAAAATCGGATTAAAAATCGGGGCTAAATTAAGTCGATTGCGACCGTAGTACAATTTGGATTATCGGGCGCCCTTTTAGGACTTTCCTCACTTTTGACCCATGGTCAATCATTCTTTGATCCACATTAACATCAATTCTCGAGTCAGGGACATCCCTCGATTGTCATGTGATCCCAGGGGCTCAATTGATAATCCCAAGTACCAGATGAAAAGGATTCAGTTTATCGTCGTTCGTAGCTCGTATCGAAGTCGTGCGGAAATCACCCACAGATCAATTTCGTACTTTTTGCGAATCGATTTATTTCTGTTTCCTTAATAGTCTAGTACTTAGAGGATATCGTTCCCTCCCGGGTCCTCACGGTTGAAGGGTTCGTTCCTGATCGAAATTGCGAGTCGTACGCATATCGTTTCCTATCGGCGCCTCCCTGTAATCCATTATCCCACGAACACACAGTTCGGAAAATTTGTACTAACCAGGCCTTCGACTAACATTGCCATTTTATAAAATCCCAAAATGGGGTCGATTTTCAAGATGTTACAACTCTTCCCCTCTTACAGAAATTTCGTCCTCGAAATTTGAACTGACACACTAATCCTCAAAAAGATAGGGGTGTTGACGCCTCATGATTTCTTCGCTTTCCCACGTAGCTCCCTCCGTACCATGATGTTGCCAAATGACTTTGACCAAGGAGACTATCTTGTTTCTCAGCACTTGTTCTTTCCGGTCATCAATCCGAATCGGTCTCTCTACATACGACACCCTGTCGTCCACCTCTATCTCCTCAAAATTCAACACGTGCGTCGGGTCCGGTTCATATTTCCTTAACATCGACACGTGGAATACATCATGCACCTGAGCAAGTCGAGGCGGTAGTGCAAGACGATAGGCTAAATTCCGAATCCTTTCTAGAATCTCAAACGGTCCAACGTACCTCGGGCTCAATTTTCCCTTCTTTCCAAATCACGATGTACCTCGCATCGGCGATACTTTAAGGAACACATGATCGCCCACTTGAAATTCCAATGGCCTACGTCGTCTATCCCCATAGCTCTTCTGTCTGCTTTGAGCCGTCTTTAACCTTTCTCGAATCATCTTTATGGTGTCTAAAGATTGCTACACCAACTCTGGCCCTGTAATTTTCTGCTCACTAACTTCGTCCCAACAAATTGGAGTCCTACATGGTCTGCCGTACAAAGCTTCGAATGGTGCCATTCTGATACTCTGCTGATAATTGTTATTGTACGCGAACTCCACGAGATGAAGTTGTTCCTCCCAACTTCCTTTAAAATCCAATACACATGCTCTCAGCATATCCTCCAAAGTCTGAATTGTTCTCTCTGATTGACCGTCTGTCTGAGGATGGTAGGCTGTATTGAACTGCAGCTTTGTTCCCATTGAAGTCTATAGACTCTTCCAAAATGCAGCTGTAAATCTGGGGTCTCGATCCGAAGTGATTGTCACTGGTACCCCATGCAGACGAATAACCTGTCGCACGTATAACTCTGCATACTTTTCCAAAGCAAAATCCTTACGTACGGCGATGAAATGAGCTGACTTCGTCAATCGGTCCACTATGACCCAAATTGCATCATTACCCCGCTAACTTCTTGGTAATCCTATCACAAAGTCCATTGTGATATGCTCCCATTTCCATTCAGGGATTTCAAGAGGTTGTAGTAACCCTCCTGGCTTACAGTGTTGCGCTTTCACTTGTTGGCAAGTTAAACACTTTGCCACGTGCTTGGTGATGTCGAGTTTCATGCCGTTCCACCAATAATACTGTCGCAGATTCTGATACATCTTCGTACTGCCTGGGTGCACACTGTAGTCACTACGATGCGCTTCAGATAATAACCTCTCCTTAATGTCGGCGTCGTTTGGCACACATAACCGTCCACGGAATTTCAAGATCCCATCCTCGGATACTTGAAAATCCAACTTTCTCTTAGTCGCGTCCATTTGTAGAATCTTTTGAATCTCAGCGTCTAAAGGTTGCATTGCCTTAATCTTGGTTTGAATTTCAGGTTCAATCCTAAGGATAGCCATCAAACTAGAAAGATGACATACCTCAAGCTTGAATTCTAAATCGCGGATTCCTTCCAACAGAATCCATTCTTGTACCATCATACTAGCAACTGATGACTTGCGACTCAAAGCGTCTGCCACTTTGTTTGCTTTGCCGGGATGGTACAGGATATCGCAGTCATAATCCTTAAGAAGTTCCATCCATCTACGCTGCCTCATGTTCAGTTCCTTTTGGGAGAACAGATACTTTAAACTTTGATGGTCCGTAAAAATCTGAAATCTCTCTCCACAGAGATAATGCCTCCATATCTTCAACGCAAAAATGATAGCTGTCAACTCTAAGTCATGTGTTGGATAATTTAGCTCGTGAGGTCTTAACTTCCTGGAAGCATATGCTATCAATTTACCATGTTGCATCAAAACGCAACCGAGTCCCTTGTATACGTTGCTAAAAATCTCATATCCTCCTCAGCCTGACGGAATAGTCAAAACTGGTGCGGTAATCAGCCTATGCTTAAGCTCTTGGAAAATACGCTCACACTTATTCGTCCATTCGTATTTCTTGTCCTTTTTCAGCAATTGCATCATTGGCATAGCTATTGAAGAGAATATTTCCACAAACCGTCTGTAATAGCTAGCTAGTCCTAGAAAATTACGAACCTCGGTTACTGAAGTTGGTCTCGGCCAATCTATGACCGCTTCAATCTTGGTCAGGTCCACAGAAATCCCTTCGCTTGAGATCACATGACCTAGAAAAGCAACTCGAGCCAACCAAAATTCACACTTGCTAAATTTCGCATACAGCTCGTGATTTCTTAGGGTTTGCAACACGGTACTTAGGTGTTACTCGTGTTCATCCGGACTCTTCGAATACAACAAAATGTCGTTGATAAATACAATCACGAACCGATCCAAATATTCCTTAAACATCTGATTCATCAATTCCATGAAAGTAGCAAGGGCATTTGTTAATCAAAAAGGCATTATCGTAAACTCGTAGTGACCATAACGAGTACGGAAAGTTGTCTTTTGTATGTTCTCTTTTCGGATCCTCAACTGATGATAGTCTGTCCTTAGGTCTATCTTAGAGAACATCGACGCTCCTTGGATTTGGTCAAACAGGTCGTCAATCCTCGGCAATGGGTACTTATTCTTAATCGTCACTTGATTAAGCTGTCTATAGTCAATGCACAACCGCAACGAACCATCCTTTTTCTTGACAAACAAGACTGGTGCTCCCCAAGGCGATGCACTCGGGCGAATAAAGCCTTTGTCTAATAATTCCTGCATCTGCACCTTCAATTCCTTCAGCTCTAACAACGCCATCCTATACGGTGCCTTTGAGATTGGTTCCGTCCCAGGAGCCAACTCGATTATGAACTCTGTCTCTCTGGCCGGGGGTAATCCTGGCAATTCCTTTGGAAAGACATCGGGATAATCTCGTACTACCGCAATGTCCTCCAAGTTCGATCCTTCATTCAACGTATCACTCATAGATGCTAAATAACCCCGACATCCTGACCCCAATAACTTGGTTGCTTCCAAAGAAGAAATCAAGGGAATCGAGGACCCTCCACGACTCCCTACAAACTGGAAACTACTAGCTCCAGTCGGATTAAATCGGATTCTCTTCTCCCGACAATCCATAGTAGCTCCTTGTTTAGTCAACCAATCCATACCAATAATGACATCAAAGTCATACATCGCTAAGACAATCAAATCAATCATTCCTTCCCGACCATCTATAATCAGTTTACAGCTAGCACAACCTACTGCAAATAAAACTGAATCCTCTAACGGAGTAGAAATAACAAAGACCGTTTCCAATGGCTCTGGTCTTAATCCCACTAATTCTACAAACCGTTTAGCAATAAAGGAGTGCGAAGCTCCCGGATCAAACAATGCATAAGCAACATGGTCGTGTAAAGACATCATACCTGTAATCACGGCAGGCGTGTCCTTTGCCTCTTTCCTCATGACTGCATACACTCGTCCTTGTGCAGGGGGTCTATACTAATGTCCCTACTGAACATTCCCCATTGGTGGTCGTGGCGTGAATGGCATCATGGGCCTGCGTGGGCTATTCCTCACTTAGTGGCCCACCTGACCACACCCAAAACAAGCTCCCATTAGAAAGGGACACGAGGCATTTCCATGCCTCTTGCCACACATTCTGCATCCTCCAAATGAACTTGGCGACGGTTTCCCTACACCGTCCCTTCTAAAAGGTGGAAGAGGATACCTTCCTCCCGCCATCGGTTTCTTCCTAAACCAACGGTTGTCCATGCTAATGGTTGTCCCTGCTAAGCACAAACCATGATATAGATGCGGTTGCCTTCTCTGCCAAGTGCCTCTCAATCATCTGAGCTCTCTCATAAAGCTCATTGTAATCCTTCAGGTTCACCGACACCAAGTGGTCTCGGATTTCTATCTTCAGTCCATCCCGAAACCTCCTAGCCTTATCCAAAGGGTGCTCGACCATCCGTGGTGCGTACTTCGATAGCTCTGCGAACTTGGCTTCGTACTGATCCACCGTCATTTGATTCTGACGCAACCTCTGAAATTCTGCTAGCTTCTGTTCCTTTGCACAGTCTGAGAAGTACTTGTTCAGAAAAGCCTCTCTGAAGGTATCCCATACCCTAGCTGTACCCTCGGGAAATACCCATCCTTGGGTAGCATTACCCTGCAATTAATAAGCCGCCATGATCACCTTTTCTTCCTCAGAACACTGCAGCAAGATGAAAGTCTTTTCTAGCTCCCTTACCTAAAGGGTCGCTGTCTCAGGGTCGCTAGCCCTAGTAAACTTGGGTGGCTTTAGCTTCATGAACTACTCTACCAACTGATGCATAGGCCGGTTACCAGTCCCGGGCCTAATTGCAGGAGCAGTGGTAGCAGCAGCAACATCGGCTTGGGTCTGAGCCTGCTGACCTATCAAAGCCTCAATGGCATGCATGATCCCATCCATCCTCAAATCCTCAAGTGCTACCTCTCTAGTAGCGATCGGGACCTACGTAGTCCTCTTCCTCTGACCTCTCTAACTCGGGGTCCTCACCCCAGGGGTACTCGGATCTGGACTGTTCATTTTGCAGGACTCTCCTAACCTGTGTTCCAATTCCCCAACACGGAATTAGAAAATGAGACAACCCTAAAACAAAAGACCACGAAGGATCCTGAAGTCAATCACATGCAAGAAAAGAAACTGTCTTTCCTACTAACTATCCCCATGCACTAACGCAAGACTCATCACCCCTTATCACTCCATTAGCCAACCAGGCTCTAATACCAAAATCGACGGGGTTGTCACGCCCCAACTCTCGAGCTCGCAGCAACCCCATTTCACTTAAGGTCTAGTTGTACGATGTCCCAGGTACTGTTGTTGACCAATTCATTTTATCTTGTAATTAAGCACATCCGAAAACGAACAACTCCCAAACCAAAGAACAGGAATAGCAACAACAGTAGTAGAGGAAAGACAAATAGTATTTTATATATCTGAAGGTTAGCTAGTACACCAGCAAATACATACACGCCTTACTACAGGCAACAAGCTAAGGCCTACTAAAAAATGGACCGACCTAGCTAACCTAACACTGCACAAGTGCCTACTCGCCAGCCTCAGTGGGATCGCTCTCTTCGATCCTCAAGTATTGCATCATCTAGGGCCTGAAAAGGTTAACCACGACGGGTTAAGATAAACTCGGCAAGTTAAAGCCCTAAGCCCTGGTTAGGAACTTTGCACGCCTCGGGAGTTTAACATACAACCTAATTCATCAAATCAACCAACACCACCTCAAAGAAATAAAAGCAAAAGACAGTTTAATAATCAGGCATGAACACAGGCAACCTTACCTAGCCTTAGCACATGCGACCTGCAGAAACCAATCGCCTTAAATCATCACACATTAAGAGCATGCAAATAATCGAGCATCGCACACAAACTTTCTCATGTCTCACACCCACACATGCTCCGATTATTACGACCCCTAAGCCATGGCACAACCTTATGGTTGGCGGTCAATCGGTCGTAGACCAGGCATCGTCCTCCCCATGAGGCACGGCGACGTCATGGGCTCTCCCCACTAACGGCATTCCCTAAGGAGCATGGGTCCGGCCTCTACCGCGACTCCGCATCCGACCACTTTAGGCAACCGACCGAAATCGGGATGACCAAAAGGCCACGGCACAACCCCAAGGGTTGGCGGTCATCCCGTTAACGCCGCTCTCAACTCTTAATGTGACCATGCAACACATCATCAAACAATCTTCTTCATTTCTTTGTTCTTGAATGCACATACCGTTCGTGCTCATGCAACATGCTATTGTAGTTAACACACGTATAATGTCATGTAGCAATATCCAGCAGTCCAATCATTCACGAAAGTTGCAACAATCAACATTTCAAGTCACAGTCTGACAATTAATTCCGACCAATCAACATCATGACACT
This sequence comes from Angophora floribunda, assembly GCA_014182895.1. NCBI lineage: Eukaryota > Viridiplantae > Streptophyta > Magnoliopsida > Myrtales > Myrtaceae > Angophora > Angophora floribunda. The sequence goes on along the minus strand of CM024709.1, from coordinate 31,289,481 downwards.
TGCATACTTGTCCAAAATAATCATGTATCTCACTAATTACCGGTACCCACTCACGTGACTCAATGTTCAACAATAAATAAACCCGTGTCCTCACGACTACGACAATCAACCATTTCCATAATTAATTACCCAACCCAATTAATTTCATTTAATAAAACCCTTCTTTAAACCAATGTCATTTAACAAAGTAGTATAAATACTATTGACATTAGAAAATTAGACCATAGAAATTTTCCCACAAAATTACTCATTTAAAAACATTTCCCATAAATAATCACAATTAATTATTTTCCCCAAAAATAATTAATTTTCAGAAATGAATAGTAATAAAAATATTAATAATAATAATTCGAAATTATAAATTAATTAATTTAATTAATAATTCCGAAAATAATATATAATTATTATTTAATCCAAAAATAATAATTATTATTAATACTAACCATGGTTACAAAATTAACTCAACCTAGTTAATCTAACCTAACCATGATTAACTTTTAACCTTGATTACTTTAAAACTAACTAGTTACTTTAATCAACTAACCATAGTTACTTTAACACTAACTCTAGTCAACATACTAATCTCAATCAGCATAATTAACCATACTAATCCACTAATTAACTCTAATTAAACACAAACATACAAATACACTAATTACCCCTAAAACAAGATTAACCCCTAAACAAGGATTAGGGAATCAACTTACTTGGATCAGAAATCCGGCGACACCAGCGCGTAGAGGGGAACGAGGGCTATGAGGGGTAAGCTCGGGGATGACAACGGATGATGAACGGTGGTCGAAACGGGCCAAAACAGTCCGGATTTACTGTTCACGCGGAACCGGTGCAGCTGAGCGAAAAAGGCCGAAACGGGTGGTCCAGGGCGACCGGTGGTGACCGGGGGTGTGCGGCTGGCTTCCTAACTTCCGTGACTACACTATGGGTGATGGTGGCGGCTCCGGTGATAGTGGTAAGGCCGTTTTCTGGCTGGAAAACAGCAAGGACGGCAAGAAATAGCAGAAATGGAAGGGAAAAGGAAGAGAAAAAAGGAGAGAGAGAGGCTGCTATGCTGAAAAAATTTGGGGAGGAAGGAGGAGAGAGAAAGCTACTGGAAACTTGAGGGAGAAGCCAAGGCAAGTGGGCTTGCCACTTGCTTCAAGAGCCAATAAAAAAACAAGCACAAACAAACAAAAACAATGCCCACTTGGGCCCAAAAGGAAAACGGCCAAAAGAGAGAATCTCATGGGCTGAGGAGGGTGAGGAACTTGGGCCAGCTTGGGCCCCCTTTGGGCTAGGCTGGATGGGCGCAATGCCCATTGGGCCGTGCGGTCTTGGGCCAACCCACCCGCGGGCTCGAAACCCGGTCCAATTTTTCCATTTTCCAACACTTCCGCGTCCAACGGAAAATCCAAAAATAAATGAGGCGACGTCCAAATATTTAGTCTTGATATTACTGAGAAGTCGGTTCCCAAAATCGGATTAAAAATCGAGGCTAAATCAAGTCGATTACGACCGTAGAACAATTTGGATTATCAGGTGCCCTTTTAGGATTTTCCTCACTTTTGACCCATGGTCAATCATTCTTTGATCCACGTTAACATCAATTCTCGAGTTAGGGTCGTCCCTTGATTGTCGTGTGATCCCGAGGGCTCAATTGATAATCCCAAGTACCAGATGAAAAGGATTCGGTTTACCGTCGTTCGTAGTTCGTATCGAAGTCGTGTGGAAATCACCCGCAAATCAACTTCGTACTTCTACCGAATTGATTTATTTCTGTTTCCTCAATAGTCTAATCGATTTATTTCCATTTCCTTAATAGTCTAGTACTTATTTTATAAAATCCCAAAATGGGGTCGTTTCTTAGGATGTTACACCTGTTCTGTTCCAACACGTTTTGCTATGTTCACGGATTTTTATAAATTCATGCATATCTTATTTTAAGGAATTGTCCGCATGGAAAATGTTCTTCATTGAGTTTATTACACACTATAATTTTTGTGAAGTCAATTGCTCAATGGGTCATGTTCAATTGTCCTTTGTTGTTTACTTTCCACATTGCAAATTTTAATTAAAATTGTTTGTCTTTCTTTTATTACTTTCTTAGAATTAGAATGGCATGAAACCAACATCCACGCATGATCACCTTTTCATTTTAAATGACATGAAAAAGTAACAAGACACGCATGGACACCTTAGGTCAAACATGATAAGTGTTAGGTACCGAAAGGGTGTTAATAGAGATATTAGCGTAACCCAAGTCCCCGAACCCTAGAGCTCTAATTGCATAAGAATCGAGGGAACCTCTCCTAACCCTCAATAGGGCGTTCTAGCTGACCCCCAAATTGAGGTTAGTGGTGACTCCTAACACTTATCTTAGGTTATTCATTAACTTAGACAATAAAATGAAACTTCCCACTATTGCATGGGGTATGGATATGGGAGAATCCGCACTCACGATCGACCCTTTTCTAATGACGAACTTGTGAGTAAATACTCCTAAACTCCGTTCCTCCCAGCATCGACCGTCGCTGATGGCAGGTCACAACATTATGTCAAAAGGCACCTTCATGAATTAATTATAGTTTTTCACATATATATTTGAGGCACACTCCTCTTGTTCGGTGCATGGTTTGGGTTGTTCCTTCCCTGTTAGCTATCCTAGAAGTCTATCAAGAGCCACTCATTGTCTAAGCCTTCTTTGACCCAATGATCACTAAGAATGATTTGAGAAACGTGTTATGAAGGTGTTATGAAAGTTGAAATGTGAGTATTATAATGAGAACTGATTTATTAAATGAGTTCTTTGATGATTTTGGAAACGTTTAATGAGAAAGGCGTTTCCAAATTTTATTGGTTTATGAAATAGTGTGAGAATATACTATGAAATACAACGTCACAAGGATCTAGGGTGTAATTAGAGAAATGATTAGTAAATTAGGACAGACATACTTAATTAAGCTTAAACTTAATTATTGAATTAATTATTAATATTTGATAATGAATTCAATATACTAATTTTAATGAGATAAAGCAGATGAAGTGAAATTATAGTTGAGTGAAATGAAATATAATTGTAAATATAAGGGTAAAATAGTAAGAAGAAGTGGGGTATGATTAGAATATTAAATGCTCATATGTAAATAAAAATGAGTAAATCCTCCATAGGCGGTGAGACCAGCCGTTTGTGGGGTATGATTAGAATATTAAAAGGGCATATAATTAACTTGCGGATAATTAAATCACCAACCACAGGCTGTTAAACCGGCTGATTGTAGGGTATGAGCAATAATTTAAATAGACAGGAAAGTTTAAATAAAATATTGCATTAGCTCAAAGTCATGAGTACATATATTTAAAGTTGTATATGAAATACAAGTGCAATAAACAAAAGATCTTTTGATTCACAAACCATGAATAGGGTTTGCAACCATTGATCTAACAGGGGTTTATGAAGATAAAACAGTAAGATGGAAATATGAATATCTTACCAAGGCCGATCAAAGTACTTGGTTATTTATCTTGAAAGGGAATGTAAGAGGATTGGTTGTTGGATGAACAAGTGAATAATTTTTTCTGGATGAGGGAGGTCTTCTCAGGATAAAGGTAAGAAGGAAGTGGAAGGGCTATCTCAATTCGAAGCCTGCCTTCCTCTTTTATGCAAGGGTCTATTTAAAAAAGAGGCTAGTCACTACAGACAAATAAAAGGTGAACAATGTGTTCACGAGCAATTACTATTGCTCTATAGTAAAAAGTAAATAGTGACTCGATTTTACTAAAAGTGCACAATGATACAGTGAGAATCTTTGTGCAAAATTTCGAAATATGGAATTTGATTTGACCGAAAGTACACAATGATATAGTGAAAATCTTTGTGTAGAATTTTGAAATATGGAATATAGAATCTCATGATGAATTCTTTGGCATTGGTTGTTCCACCATTGCTTTTTCAGTCTTTATCTTCTATCAGATTAATGCCATAGCAGTCATCTTCATTGGTATTGCCACTATAGTGAGAATAGGAAGAACTTGATTCTTTCAGCTCACTTATGGCTTGTTTTAAAAGTCCCTTGAGTTGATCTTGGGACTGAGCTTATACCAATTTGGATAAAACAAACCCCTTATCATGGAGGAAAGGAGTAACCTCTTATGGCGGAAAGATATTAGAATAGCTCTGGCTGGGGTTTCTTTTGTTCAACCAGTCTGTGATTGATTGTTCATTCACCCTATCAAAAAGTTTAAAGCCATCCCACCACTTTACTTTGAATTTTCAAGTCAAAATAAGAGTGTCTGATTCAACAACCATTTTGTATTCAAAGTTCCATGCCATAACCCAAGATACTCCGAAGTATATGAAAAAGAGCATCAAGTCTGGGAATCTATCTTCATATGAAAGAGGTTTAAATTGGCTGGAGAAAAGTTTATAACTAGGTTGTCCCAAAGGGTGCAAAATATCACTAATGGGTCCAAAATGTTCCAACCATCGTATGAACCAGAAGGGTATCATCCGAGTATCTAAATCTTCAAAAAAGATCAACCATGTATCGGTGTTATTGACATTTTTTCTGAGGAAAGTATTCAACCAAGTTCGTTGGTAATCAAAATATGAATAAGAGATTATGTATGGTATAGGTTTGGTGATTTTGGTATCGAACTTGACCATGGTTATGAGAGTAGGTTTCCACATAGTAAGATGAATGATTTTGTGTCCTTGCCATGGAGTAATTGATATGATTTTTGTTAGAAAAATGTTTAAAAGTGACAGATTTGGTTTCTGTCAAAATCCTCTCATAAAATTCCACTATCTTATAAGGATCATGTGGAATATAATTAAACTTCTCAGAAAACATATTTTTTGCATAGACAATAGGGTCTTCGTTATAGAAGTCGCTTTCAATAGTGCAAATATTTTGATAATTTGTTTTATCCAAAAAATTTAATTTTAGAGGGGTTGCCATAGTAGGCTGAATCACCACCTCACTAAGAGTCATTTTTCCCTTTGGTTTTCTGATACTCAAAGTGGAAGGATTCAAGCTCACCTCTACCTGGTTGGAATTTTGATTATTGAAGGCTATTTCAAAAAGCTGTAGAGCGTCTTAATGGGACATGCTGGATATGGAAAAAGGGGGATTTGAAGGTGGCGAGGCAAGTTCCTCTTTCGAAGATATGATAATCTAGCTATTTGATGTATTGAAAGGTTGTTGAGCAGCTTGTAACCAACTTCTGATGTTGGTCATAATTTTTAGCTTTGTCGCCGGAGACTAGGCAATTTCCTTGCCTTTGTCTTTTCCGGTGGGTTTGGAAGGTATTTTTCCTATAAAAATTCTCGTGTGAGAAAATATGGTAATGAATTTGAAGAACCATTTATAAATTGAATATCAAAATCAAAAGGAGATAAAATTGCTTGCAATCTGGCAAAGATTTGTTTTGAAACAATATTTTGGACATCTTTTTGCAAAACATCTTTCGCAGATTTGCAATCAATTCTTAATATAAACTTTTGATTCAAAAGATCTCCTTGGAACTTGGAGATAGATAAAACTATAGCCAGAATTGATTTGCAATCAATTCTTAATAGAAACTTTTGATTCTAGTGTTTGGAAACAAATTGGACAATTTGTTCTTTGTTGTCTTTTGACTGTTTGAGAATTCCTCCATACCCAATTTCAGAAGCATCAGTTTCAACTATTTTGAATGCAGATGGATCGGCAATGTGTAAACAAGGAATTTCTTTTATACTTTTCTTGATCATTTTCACAACAACAGTGTGGATACTAGTCCATGGAGGGGGATCTTTCTTAAGCCTTTGATGGAGAGGTTTGCAAATTATGTTGATATTGGCAAAACAATTTATGACATAATTCAAACTTCCAAGAATCTTTATAATTGGTTTTTATCTTTTATTTCTTCAGGAAATTTTTCAACAAAAATTATTGATCTCTCAATTGGTATGATTGTTCCAAGATGGATATGACGTCCGATGAACCTGATTTTGGTTTGAAATAGAGATATCTTACTATGAGACACTGCCATACCATTCTTTTTCACTATGTTAATGAAATGGCCAATATATTTGAAATGTTGATCAATATTTGAAGAAAATATAAGAACATCATCTATATAGACTATTATGTAATTTGAGTATGGATTGAATATATTATTCATAATTTTTTGGAATTCATAAGGGGCATTTTTCAAACCAAAAGGCATTACATTCCACTCATATTGTCCAAAAAGGACAGTAAAAGCAGTTTTATATCTGTCACTTTCATTAATTTGGATTTGCCAAAATCCAAATTTCATATCGAATTTGGAAAATATCTTTGAATTGTGAAGTCTATTCAATAAATCATTTTTATTGAGGATGGGATATCTTATCCATTTTAAGGCATCATTCAAAAGTTTATAATTAATAACAAGATGAGGGACTCCTCTTTCTAATTCGGTATTTTTGTTGACATAGAAAACTGAGCAATTCCAAGGGGATTGGCTTTTCTTAATGAGATTTTTATCAAGAAGTTCTTGAATTTACTTTTGACAAAAATTAATGACTTTATGATTCATTTGGGAAGGTCGTGCCTTGGTCAGAATATTTTTTCGGAAAAATTTGGTTCATAAGGTAAACCAACGGCATGACTTTACCTTGACCAAAAAGCATTAGCAATGGTAGAACAAATGGAGTTTTCGATCTTTTTGTAATTGAGATCTTCCTTTAGGAATTGAAGATGGTTTTCTTTGTTTTGGATTATACAATTTATCTCAGAAATAGAATGTTCATGGAGAATATTCAAGTTGTGAGTTTGTGGATTGCTAATGAATTCAAAAATAATTTTTCTATTTAAAAATTGGGTTTGGATTCCTCTTTCATCAACGATGAAATGTTGTATTAATCCTATGGAAGGGGTTCCTATAATAACATTTTGTTTAATATTTTTGACTAGAATGAAAGGTGTTTTATAAGAGACACTATCTTTTATGACTTCTGCCTCTGGGATCTTATAACTAATTTGAAACCTATCACCAGATGTTGTTTTGAGTGAATGAGTGGTTTTTTCAAAATATTTGGTAGGTATAAGGCCTTTTTTTATACAATTAAGATTTGCTCCAGTATCAAAAAGGGCTATTGTTTTTAACACAAATTCTTTATTGATTTTTTTGGAGAAATGAACTAACCATTTCTATTTGTTATTTCTAAAAGTAATAATGAAAATCTTGGGTCTTTAGGGCTAGAAGAATCTTCTTCCTTTTGTTTAAAGAAATTAGTTTTCATTCTAATATCTTCTTCTACATTTCAATCTAGGTATTTTTAAGGTTTTGAATTTCTAATTTTTGATTATTGATTTCATGATTTAGATCATTTATAAAAATAGGCCAAGAGATAACCTTTTTTCCTCTTTCCAAAATGGTAGAAAGGTTATAAAGGATATTAGATTGAGATATGGGTGCTATGGAAGGTTGGAGACTAATAAGATATTTTACCTTAGCTTCACAATCCTAGATTTGGTCGATTTTTTGCAAAAGAATTTCTCCATCCTCAATCAAAACATTTATTTCAAAAGACTCTTGGTAGTCATCCTCATCGGATTCTGAAGTGGTTTCGATGTCATTAACTTGAAGACCATCTTCTGTAGTAGATTCATCAAAAAAACTATTTTCTTCTACCATGATTTGGAGAAGACTGTTAAAAGTTTCTTCTTTGAGATGTAATTCATTTAGTTTTTTGTTAATTTTGCAAAATTTGGAAGTATGGCCCTTTTTATCACAATTGTAGCATTCAATATTTTTATAAGAATTCTTCTTTGTCTTATTGGAATTTTGTCTTTTGTTATCCTTATAGTAAGATCTATTAAAGTTCCTCCTAGGTTTTTTGGAAGAGCATTGAGGGCAATCTTTTGAACACTTGTCCGAACATTTAGATTTAGAAGACTTTGAATACTTTGTATTTTTTGAATTTATAAAAGAGGGGTCATATTGAGCACAAAAATCTCACAATCCTTTGTTTGAAGTCTTTTGCTCTTTTTTGAGTTATTTTTGAAGGCGTATGTTGGTACACCATAAGAAAGGAGATTATAAGAGATCTATCCACTATGTTCCTCCCTTATCTTATTGCGGACTTGTTCTCCTATAAACTTAGGAAGACCAGCAAGGAATTTTTCTTTCCAAAAATGTTGGTTACAATCCGTTTAGAGGAGAAATCTTTGGAAAAAAATATCTTTGTATTTCCTAAATTCTCCGAGGGATTTACACTTCATATTGGATAGAAGATCAAGATTTTTATCACGAATGCGTAAAGGATCACCTATGAAATGTTGGGAAATGGAATAACAAAGAGTATTCACAACATCTTGGATAGATTGATCATTTTCATCCACTATTGCATAACCATTATCATCTAACTTATAAGCATTGAGAATCTGTGATCTTTGCTCATCACTAAAATAGTTTTCCCACCATCCCTTTGATTGACCAATAAAACCGGCTATTAAAAGATAAGCTACCAATTGATTAGTAGTATCTGGTATAGTTTTATAAGTATTAGCAAGCACAACCATTTAGCTTAGTATATTTAGAAGATTTTGTTCAGATGTTCCGTCTATGTTCCAATATAAACACTCAGTTGAAAGTTTTGAAAACACATCTTTTTAAAAAATTTGAATTACCAAAAAGCCCTAGCAAAGATTTTGCTAAAGCTTTAGAAGTAAGAAAAAAACTTTTAAAAGGAAAAGTGGTTTCTACTTCTAATTATGATTACAAACCCTCTATTACTTTAGATACTCCTAAAATAGGAAATCTTATCATAAAAGATACCCCGGACCAAATCAATGTTTTGGATCAATCTGATACTAAATCTATTCTTAAAGTCAACAAAATTATTTGGAAAGATCCGCAAAAATTATATTATTATATATTCTATCTAATAAATGGAGTTGGGAAAGAGGATATAGTTTGGATTTGCGAAACCTTTTTGAGAAAGAATTGCATTGACTTACTTGAGTAAGGTTTATAAAGGTGATTTGATTTGGTATGGGAAACTAATTTATGGTACAAATTATGAATTGTTTTTGTGGAGAGAATTGATTTGTAAAAAGTTATATTTTGGTTTGTGAAGTCAATTATTATATGGACCGATAAAGAACTAAGTGTTACGCAATAATGTAAATTTCGTACGAACCATCTCTAGAATCTTATACCATTGATATGCGTTGGAAAATGACTAAGTACTACACGATAATGTAACTTCATCAGAGTCATCTCTAGAGCATTATACCATTGATATATGTTGGAAAAAGACTAAGTGCTAAATGATAATATAACTTTGTGGGAGCCTCCTTTAAAGCCTTGTGGTTAAGGGTTAAGTGCTACACGATAACATAATTTCATGAGAGCTACTTCTAGGGCCTTGAACCATTGAAATATGTTGGAAAAACACTAAGTCGTGCACAATAACATAACTTCAAGGGAGCCGCCTCTAGGGCTTTATACTACTCAAGAGCTACGTACTACACGATGATGTAGTCTCGTGAGAGTCACCTCCTCTAGGGCCTTGAGATGTGATGTGCTATGAGATTAATTGGTGAAATATATCGTTGATGTGTGATACAAGTTTGATTAATGTAATGAACTATTGGCATGAGAAATAATGAGTTCAATTATTGAATCGAACCAGTGATACTTACTTTGATATTCCAAATGAAAAGGGAATTCTTTTGTGGATACAGCTAGGTTGAAGTAATATCTAACTTATTTTATCATTGTTAATACATGATTTTTAGTCGATGTGCTAGTCAACATAGAAAAATTGAATTAAGGGTTCTCGATCTCAACGAGACCACTTTTTTCGAACAAAAAGTGTCATTTTTCAATTCAATCTGTTGCCTTAGCTTTATAAAGCAATTTCTAATTCATTTCACACAAAAACTCAAAAAACCAAACGGTTAACTTTCGGGTTGACTTTTTAGTCAATTTTTGACCAAAAAGTCAACCCTAGGTCAAGTTTTGGCTTTTTGTGCCAAAATGTTCCTTTTGAGTCTAATTTCACTTTAAAAGTGAAAATTTTGAAAAAATTCAAATTGACCAAAAAGTCAACCCTAGGTCAAGTTTTGGCTTTTTGTGCTAAATGTTCCTTTTGAGTCTAATTTCACTTTAAAAGTGGAAATTTTGGAAAAATTCAAAGATTCGACCATAAAATCAAATTTTTCAGTGAAAAGTCAACTAGAATTTGACTTTTGGTCAAACCTTTAATGCAAAAATTGGATAATATAAAAATCACAAAATCACTTCATCTTAGCTTCAATTTGACTTTAGCATCGAGAATTTTTTTTTGAAAATCGATTAAGAACCTTGTTTTCCGAATTTTTCGATTTTAGGTTCAAAATTGACCAAAAATGAAATAACTTTCATTCTAGTCATAATTAGGCTTAGTTTATAACATTTGATATAGAGATAATTACCTATTCAATTGTTCAAGCAATTTTGGGATCAAATAAAGTGAAATGTGAATTAACACTATTGCCCATAATTAGAGGTCCGAATTAATTCTTCATGATTTGAGAGGTAACACTTCTATTTTACTCAATTTGTGAGTTAAGTCCAAATTCGAGGTCGATTTTAGCAAATTCACTTACCAATTCTTTGATTTGGGAAATTTAGCCTATTAGGCTTTAAGAAAATAAGGTTATTGAGCTTCAATCCAAGAAATCCGAGTTGACCCATTCATGACTAGGGTTTAATTTGATGAATTGAGGTTCAATTTGGACATTGGACCTCAATTTAATTTTGACAAAAATTCCATGTCATCGATTAAGAGTCAATTTGGATACAATAAGTTCCCCCAAGCATGGGCAATCAAACTAACAAGTGTGTTGTAACTTTAATTGAGTTCAATTTCAATTAATTTGCGAATTGAGACCAATAATTAGGTAGAATTGTCCAATTTAAGGCCTAAAAGATCCAATTTGGTGAGCCCATGATATGGGTTCAATAATTTTCATAACAATTAGACAATTAGGTTAATAAAAAATCACGAAATTGAATTTTTGTGGTTCAATTAGCCTAACTTATTTGAAATTGGCCCGTTTCTCTTCAATATTGGACCGTTTTCTTTCTTATTCCATTAGGGACTACATTACACAAACCAAGAAAAATCAGACCAAAAGCACCCTAAGAACCAGTCGAACCGTTCAAACCAACACAAGACTTGTCCAACCGGTTAGATCGGTCACCGATAGAGGAGGCCTATTTAGCCATCCTCCAACCGGTTTTTGACCAGCAGCCACCACCTTGCAATGGCCCAGCTCAAATCCAGCTCCCCCATGTCCTTAAATTTCCTGAATTTGCAAAATGGCCCATGGATTTTGGTAAAATTACAAAATTGCCCATAATTAGGTCCTTAATCGCAAAAATTTTGTGAACCATTAATTTCATTAAATCTTGGCCCTTCAAATTAGCACATGTTAAATGTGTTAATCGTGATTAGAAATTAAAAAATTTAGTTAGACACATGGGTTAATCCCTAGACAGCTAGGATTTGAGATTAAGGAGAGGTATATATATCATTTTCCCTCCAAAATTTAGTGGGGAGCCATTTTCGAACCTACTATCTCTCTCTAAACCTGATATTCTCTCTAATCTCTCTAAAGCCTCCACTCTCCTACCTCTTTCTCTCTCTCTAAACCGCTCAACTGCCGAGCCTTTAGGTTGCCGACAACTTGGCTGCCACTACCTGGTTCCTCGATCTCCCTCTGTCATGCTCTAACTCTTAAGCATGTGACAACCCCTATTCTCTTTTTGTCAAATGAGTGCGACATCCCAGGATGCGTCGCCAACCACTCATTTTACCTTTTAATTATGCGCATGCAGAAATGAATATTTAAAACCCTGGTCAAACAATAACAACAGGGATAGTTGGAAAAACAAACTATTCAAAAGCAACCTCATCCAAATTAACCTTAAGGAATAGTTATATGTACAACCCTATAGGTGGGTACTATCCTAACGAGGGCAAAAAAAAGGTCAATCTACTTCATCCCTTATCCTTAAGGGTCGAGGTTTGTCAGTCCAAAAAGTCTGCAGCTAGGTATGTCCTTCAAGAACCTGAAAATGGTTAAACCACAACCAGTGAGATAAAATCTTAGTAGATTAAAGCGCTAAGCCTCAGCTAGGGTATCAATTCTCCTCGGGGGTACCTAACAGGCACATTTTTTATAATAGCAACTAGCAGTTAAATTGATTCACAAGCACTCTTCAACAACCAGTAGCTAAATAGTTTCACAGGTAAAAATCATTATAGAAATCAACATTCAGGTCAATTCATAGACGACTCTACCTTGCGATTGCACATTCCCTGCACAATACCAATCACACGTGCCATATATAATATAGACAAATTATTACTTAATCAAAACACCGCACATATAATATCCCATGTACATAATAGTCAGGCGTATTCCAATTATGCACCTCCCTGCGTAAGCACGCATCAACACATATCAGGGCACATCCACCTCTTCCTCCCCACGTAAGTACGCCTCAAGGCTCTGCCTTTTCCCCATGCATCAGGACACAATCTCCCTTCCCCACATAAACACGCCTCAGGGCTCTACCTCTTCCCCACGTAAATATGCATTAGGGAACGCCCTCCACCCCATGTCCAAATGCCTCAGGGCTTAATTATACACTTCCCTGTGTAAACACGCATCAGGGCTCTACCACCTTAACCTCCCTGTGTAAATATGCCTCAATGCTCTACCTTTTCTTTGCACAAATGCGCATTAGGGCACAATCTCCCCTCCTCGCGTAAACATACTTCAAGGCTCTATCTCTTCCTCGCGTAAATACGCATCAGGGCACGCCCTCCACCCCGTGTCTGAATGCTTTAGGGCTTAAGTGGTCACACAAGCACATAATTACATAAATTCACATAATTCTTAAGACACTTGCACCACAATCCACGTGGGATATGCATAAAATTTCACACATAGTGCAATCAATGTCCCACATAATATCCTTCAATTATCACATAGCAATAATCCGACAGTTAAGCATTCCCGTAAATCAAATTTCACCACAATTAATTATTATGCAAATAATTAATTTACAGATAGAAAATTATTCTAATTAGTTATTATCAAAATAATTAATTATCATTAAAATAATTAATTGCAATTAATTGTCACCAATAGTATTTTTTATTATTAAAAATAATAAATTAATATTTAATTATTTTCGGAATAATTAAATATAATTAATTAATTTAAATCAAATTAATCATGTAATTAACATAAATTGTGATTAAGCTATAGTTAATTACCACTAATCAATATTAACCAAATAAATCATCATTTACTTAAATTAACCATAACTAACCACCTAATCTCGATTAGTTCTAAACTAAACTAACCCTAATTGAGATTAATACGCTAATCAAGGGATTAGCACCATAACCCACCATTTAGTAATGGTGGCGACGCGGTTGTGACGGTGGTAGTGAGACGGACCCATGGATGCCTCCAATGCGTCAAGACGAGGCAGCACGGGGTCGGATCTCGGCCGAGGAGGTTCAGTGTGGAGGAGAGGATGCGTGCACGACTCCGATGAGGTTGGCAGATGGCTCTGGTCAACTAAGGGTGGTTGGTGGCTGGCCGACGGTGGTGGCCAGCTCGGTTCAAACCAGAATAGAGAGAGAGAGAGAGAGAGAGAGAGAGAGAGAGATGGCTGGTTCGGCGAAGGACGAGCTGCAACTCATAGTAGTTCGCAGCAAGCAAGTGACGGTCTTCGAGCAATCCGATGTTTGGGCGAAGGTGACCGGTGTTGCGGCGGTGGCGATCGACAGGCGATGGCTGAGGCAAAGAGGACATAGTAGCTGCTGCAGGGGACGGAGGAGGAAAGAGGAGGAATGGGACTAGTTTCTCGTGGAGGTGGCTTGCGGTAGCAACATGCCAATGGTACAGCGGCATGTTGGCGAGACAGCAAAGCTGCGAGGGCTGAGGTGGCCATCAACAAGCTAGCAGCAACGTAGAAATACAGCAACAGCCATAGCAACAGCCCGGCAGAAGGGAGAGGAAGAAGAAGAAGAAGAGGAGAAGGAACGCGCGGCCCAAGAAGAAAGAGAGAAGGGAAAAGTCAAAGAAGACGGGGAAAGACAGAAGAAGAGATGGGGGCAAGTGGGGCATGGGCTGCATAGGGAAGAGAAGCACGTAATGGGAAAGGAAAATTTGATGGGGGAGGGGACGACAGCAAGTTTTGTGCCCTAAGTCCCATCCCCTCACTTTTCCAACTCTTTGTCCTTTCCTCAAAAATATTAAGGGCATTTTGGTCTTTTTGCCCATTTCTAGGCACAACTTCCCGAGATGCCCTTGCTCTGAAAATTCGGAGAGAGAACGTTTCTAGTTTAAATTTTCTGCCCGATAATTCTTTTTTGGCGTTCACGAGCGAGCTAAATATTTTGGGAATTAATGAGGTAAAAATCCAATAATGTAATCTCAACATCCAAAAAGTCCGATAACCAAATTTGGATTAAAATCAGGGCAATCCAAAATAGGTCAAAAATTCAACATGTCACACCCTTAGTCCTATCCCGACATCCTGGTGGTCGGCATCCTCTTCGGTAGCCCCTGAATCGAGCCGTTCAGCTTGATCTTTTCCATGTCACCCGAACCGTTCCAACTCTAGACAGATTCTGTTCAGCTCTGATCGGCGATCCACCGATGCCAATCCTGTCCCCTCCGGTAAAGAGAACATTCCTCAGGCCTTCTCCGATGTCCATCTGTGCTGTGGTGACCTGATCTTGCGAGTTTAGGCTTGGTTTTGTCATAAAATCTCATCAAAGGTAGGTTTCCTTATCATGAATTCAATGAAGCGAGATCACAATAGGCGATCGGGGCTAGAACTCGACTCTTGGTTTGATTCTGTGATTGATAAGGTCATTGTGATTTTTAATGATGCTCATGGACTGATTTGTTTGAATGAATGTGGTGTGATTCGGCTTGATTAGGAGATTGTTCTTAATCTGTTAAGTTCGGATTCCAGACTGATATACCTGGAAAAACCTCTTCGTTTGAGCTTGAAAATTGTTCGAATGAGTTCAAGCCTTCTTTGACTTTTAATATAGATTCAATAAGCTTTCCGATGAGCTATGGATCATTCCAATTGGCCTTCGTTTGATGCCTGAAAACTTTCGCTCAAAGTTGCAGTCGTGTTTTGTGATGATGTGTTGATGACTGTTGTTCTGTGATGGATCAGACCTTTACTGCTTTACGATTTTTTTTGCTGACTTTTGTGATTGAGATTTCGAGATGATTCCTTCACAAAAAACATTCACATGTTAATCTAGAACATATATCTTTTTCCGAAATTTGCGAGATTATCATGATAGGACGAACAGCCCTAACATCACCGTCACACCTACTGTTTTTGGGGTTTCTGATTGCATGTATCAGTTTCGTGATTTTTTTCTGATTTTTGTGATCGGTATCTAATCTAGAGTTCTTCATAAAAGTTGTGCATATAGATGAGGGTCAAAACATAATTTTTTCTTAAATTTTCCAATTAGCACAACTAGGTCAAATCCACTCAAATATGTCATTTATTCTACTGGTCCACATGTTCTGAAATCCGAAATTCTGACCTTGCTGATTTT
Organism: Angophora floribunda; assembly: GCA_014182895.1. Taxonomy (NCBI): domain Eukaryota; kingdom Viridiplantae; phylum Streptophyta; class Magnoliopsida; order Myrtales; family Myrtaceae; genus Angophora; species Angophora floribunda. The sequence continues at coordinate 31,273,847 of CM024709.1, read as the reverse complement.
ATTGTGATTTTTCCCGAACTTCTTTCGGATTTATTCCTTCTAGAATTTTTTTTATATGAGTATTGGTCATGTCATACATTTTTCTCATGATTTTTTAATGTCATTGACTAGATAAAATCCACTAAAAATCGTCCTGACCCATGTACTGCCCTATGCAAACTCAAGAATGCATTTGTGTAATTGTACACCTGATTGTGATTGTTTGTCCATTGGCACCCCATGATGTCATTGCACGTCATAATTTCATCTTAAGAACACTCATGCCATGTTAATTGAACATTATTTCATCCCGTCATTGCATGTTTTCATGTAATTAGGTTCTATTAGCATGAACATATTCAATGTACATTCCATCATTAACATTTTCATATTGTGCTTAGTGATTGCATTAGGGCTTCAATCCCTCAATGAGAATTTTTTATGGTTTGATGTTTGACCTATATGATTTATCTCACACATTTGTCTCGTCATATAGAGAAGTTAAACCATGCAATTTGTTCATGTGCTTGCTGCCCCAAATAGAGTCAATTTGCATGTTCATGAAAATGCCCATGATTGAATGAGTAAACGACCTTAATTGATCATGTCATCTCTTAGAAATCTTAGGAAATTCATTAAGCTTTCTAATGACAAAAGAATCGAGCCATTTGCATATCAATTGAACCACTTTTCCATTTTTACTAAGTTGCCCTGTAATCTGGAAAAGCATGGAATCCGGAACCCACTTGTGAGCATCTACATTTCTGTATTTTTCCATTTTTGTTGGAATTTTTTCTGTTGTGATTCAGTGCTCAGACCGTTCATGAAATTTGTTTGGTATCCTGAGGACTATCATGTGGTAAAATTTCATGAATTTTTTATATCGTTAAGACATTCATATCCTCATAAGATTGCATATATTTGCTGCTGACCTATTCAGTTCTAATGCGTTCTGTCATGTTCTTGAATTTTTGTAAACTCACATGTAGCTCATCCTATAATTTTCATGAATTTGATTGCTCAATGAGTCATGCTCAATTGCTTGCTCCTTTTCAATGTGTTTTGGATCCCCCGTTTTGTTTGATTGTGACATATAATTGTTCCGTGATATTTAGGAAATGATGCATGTAGAACTAATTCTTGGTGTCTTCATGACTTTTGATTGTCTTTTCTTGAAATTTAAACAAAAAAAATTTCAGAAAATAAAAATGCCAACGAATACATGTTCGACCTAGATATTGTGGCCGATGAATTCTTGGTGAGTGAAGTGAACCGGTGCCGGTACACTAATTGCTTGATTGATTGGCAAATAAGGTCTTCGGACCTGCTCATGTGCTTATTTTAAAGTTCAATGCATGTGATTGATAGATACTCACGCTAAACCGATGCATGTTCACGAGTGATCTTGGGTTACACATTAAAACGCAACTTTAGGGGGTATGACATTAATCATCGTAAGTGAATACTTGTGATGTTTAATGATCATGACCTGTGTCTAATAATGAATGTGGATAACATTTGGGGTACGTCATGCTTATAACTCCAAAGGCTGACCCTGAGGCCATTTCTAATTCGTCGATTGGATGACTTTTGCTTATTTATTTGCCATGTTTAGTGTACTTTTGTTTGAATTAGTATTTGTTTCCATTGTAAACCATTCTTTTAGAATTAGTGAGGAACTAGGGCATGTGAAGAAGGCGACCCCGAAGACGGCAATGCTCGATGTCCTTTCGGACCCTTACCTTGTACTATTCATTTTGTCACACCCCGACTTTCAAACTTGCGGCAACCCCATTTCCATGGTCAATTGAAAGCGACGTCCCAGGACCCATCGACAACCATTCATTTTATTTTTCGTTAAGCGCAAGCGGAAGACGAACCATCTCCAGACAAACAAACAATCAAATAGGGATAGAGGGATGAACAACAAGAACAACAACAACTACTCAATTATTCAATTTACTGAATTAACCAACGGATGATCGTTTTTCGAATTACAAGCCCGACAAAAAGGGCCAATCCATCCTCTAAGCTAAACCAAAAAGAAACTAGGCTAATCCAACAGTATACAAAGAACCCTCGGGTTCAACACCACGGTCACTTGGACCCCTTGGACTCAAGCTCCGTCGGGTCGATCACTGGAGGAGCGGGGCAGGATCCTCTATTGCAAGTATGCCATTTTAGGAGCCTGAAAATGGTTAACCACGATGGGTTGAGATAAAATCTCAACAAGTTCTCCCCCTAAGCCCCGGTTAGTATGCCAACTCGACCTGAGGTATCTCTCCAGAACCATCCCTCACTCAACCCACAACAAACAACTAGCAAACAGCAAACCAAACAGCAGGCAAGGACAACCAACAATCAAATTCAGTTCATATGCAACCTTACCCAATATGCCATACCCTGCACGTCGAATCTCATACAATGCAAGCAAGGCACAACCGTTAGATGAAACAGTTCATCAATCACATGTGAATCGCATCACAAGTGATCTCATCTGGCCATTGCCACACCCTGCACGACTGTCAACTCATGCGTGCGTACCACAAATCATCACGACATTCAGAGCATGCGAATAATCAGAGCATCTCACACAAATTTCTCATGTCTCACATCCACACATATGCTCCGATTATTACGACCCCTCCTCTTGGGCCACGGCACAACCTTATGGTCGGTGGTTCCTGGCCAAGCCAGCTTCGTCCTCTTTACCTTGAGGCACGGCGACATCAAGGGGCTTACTCCCAAGACGGCATTCTCGAAAGAGCATAGGACCCGCCCACTATCGCAGCCCCGCAACTGACAGAGGCCCGGGACTTGCCCCCATACCACAGTTCCACATAGAACCCTTCCCTGTCAAGCATCCGACCGAAGTCAGGCATGGCCAGTACAACCTCATAAGGATTGGCAATCTTCTGGCAACGCCGGGTTCTCTCACTTAATGTGATCATGCAACACATCATCAAGCAATCCATTTATATCTTTGCTTTGTCGGGAATGCAACATCACTCATGCTCATGCAACATGCCATTTCAAATAACCCACGTAATATGTCATGCGATCTCACTCAATAATTCCAAAATCCAAAATCCAACCAACACTCGATCACGCATTTCATCAATATTCACGAGTACAATTAACAACCGACATCTCAATTAATCACCACAATCAAGAGCACATCAAAATAAGCCAAAAATTAGCTTCTACATGAACAATGCCGTGAACAGTAATCGTGAACAGTGTCGTGAACAGTAATTATGAACAGTGATTTTTCCGAAATTCAATTAATTAAAACATTTAATCTAGAAATTAAACAAAACATTAATTAAAATAATTAATCAAGTAATTTAAACAAATCATGCTTAATTAATCACATAAATGCAATTAATCCTAACTTAAGCACAATTAAGCTTAATAAGCAAAATTAAGCTAATCTAATATTAATCATCTATCTAACCACCTATCTTAGGGCTAATACAACTTAATTAAACTTCCTAATCCAACAATAACACTAATTAACCCAACCCTAAGCAAGTTTAGGCACTAAATAAGGACTAGGGGCTAAACTCACCCGTTAAGCGGGCCGGCGACACGGACGCGGCGGCGGCGACGAACTCGACACCCGAGAACCTCTATCACGACGATCTAAGGCAGTCCCGGGCTGAACACAGTAGCAACAAACTCGGACTCCCACTGCAACTCTGAAAAAACTGCACTGCTTGGAGGAAAGTGGCTGATCAGAGCTCACCGGAGCTCCGGCGAGCGGCAGGCTAGCAACCAGCGGCTCCAGGGGGCCAAGGGACAACTGTTGGTTGCTAGTATGGGTGGTGGTTTGGTCAAAAATGGAGAGAAATAGAGGAAAAGGCGGAACTGTGCAAAGCTGCCACTACAATAGGTGGTCCGGCGAGCAGCGACTTCCGGTGGCCGTAAGGATTGGCCGGCGGCTCCTTTCGACAATCGGCCAATGCCATCTAAACGGATTTTCTGTTTTGAACGTGATGGCGGGTGGCACAGGCCGAGATTCGCATGGGAAGGGCATGAAAAACTCGATTTTCGGAGGAAGGTCAGACTGAAAAACTGAAGGACGGAAGGGGAACTAGGGAGAGAAGTGTGTGTGATTTTGGAGAAGATGAAGAGGAGAGAGAGTGAAGTGAGGCTGAAGATAGGCCTCAATTAAGGCCATTAATGGCTTGGCTCAAGTTCCCAAAAACATGACATCATCTTCTCTCTCTTCCTTTTGACTTTTCTTCAAAATATCCAAGGGCATTTTGGTCATTTCCACTTTGCACATTTCCCAATCTGCCCTTGGGCTGAAAAATGAAAGGTGGGCCTAGGAAATGGGCCAGAAAATGAATAGGAATGGGCTCAGGAATTTCTTGAGCTTTAATCGGCTCAGGTTTGGACAACGGGCTCGGGAGGGTAAAGGGTTAGTTTGGTCCAACGGGCATACTTGCTTGCCTCGAGCCTTCCATGGCGGCTGTCCCACCTTGGGCGTGAGGCCCACACTAACCTTGCCTGGCCCACGTCCTTGTAGGCTCGTTTCCTCGGTTCAAAAACTCCTTTTCCAAAACTCGGCTTAACTGACAATGTCGACTGTCTAAGAAGCATTGTCCAAAAGTCCTTCTCGAACATTCCTGAAAATTCGAAGTCCAATATTGGATTCACATGCCTTGTCAATTTCGCCCGAATGCCATTTTGGTACTACTTAGACTGACAGGCGGCTTTGAGGATTCACGCGTAACCGACTCTTGCCAATTCACGTTCAAGACTTCTCGACACATGGACGTCCTTGACTACATGAAATTGTGAATGATCGATTATTATTTCAAAGTACACGATTATCAAGAATCGACATAAGGCCGTTCGCGGGTTCGATAACAGTAGACGGAGTCACCCGTCGTCCCATTATTTCTGTCCACGAATTGACTTCTAGTCGTCCTTGAAATCGGCCTGCATGACTACAGGATCGTCCTTACGCAAGTCTCACGGTCAAGTCGTTTTCCCAGGTCAAGTTCTTTAGTTGCATGAGTTCTGTCCTCATTAGCCTTTCCTCTCAAGGTCAGTATCTTAGGAGTGATCAGTTCCGAGTGAGATCAACCAACAATGCACTGATGAAATTAACGTTCATTCATCCCTTAAAAGGGTCAAATTTCAGGATGTTCCACATTTGACACCCGACATATGTCACGGGTTTTCTATCGCGTTGTATAAAAACTTGACGAGCTACAGGTTCCTTTCGTTCTCTCTCTCTCTCCCTTTACATGTATTTTTTTTTAAAATTGTATGTGTAGATTTACCGCTTTCCTTGGTTGTTTACTTTATGCAACCGCAATTTAAATTAAAAAAAAATTTCCTTTCTTTTTCAATTTTTTTATAATTAGAATGACGTGAAACCAACATTTACACATGATCACATTCTTTGATTAAGAATGGCACAAAAAAAGTAACAAGACACACATGAACACCTTACGTAAAACACGATGACTATTAGGTACCAAAAGGGCGCTAATAGAAACAATTAGCATAACCCAAGTCCTTGAACCCTAAAGCTCTAGTTGTGTAGAAATCGAGGGAACCTCTCCCAAACTTCGATTGTGCTTTCTAGCCGGCCCCCAAATCAAGGCTAGTGGCAACTCCTAAACCTTCATCTTAGGTTATTAATCTACTTAGATAAATAAAATGAATCTTCCTGCTATTGCGCGAGATATGGATTTGGGAGAATCCACGCTTATGATCGATAGACCTCTTGGTGGATATGGTTGTCATTGATAATGTGTTCGAGCCGTCTTTGATGACTTATCCTTTGAAGACTATCTCATGAGTAAATACCCCTAAACTCCATCCCTCTTGACACCGACCGTCGCCGAGGATGGGTAGTGACAATTCTTACAAGTGGTTATATGTTGGATTGACATTAATGAGTCATGACTTTGAGTTTTAAATGTGTAATGTGGAAGCTTGATTTGCTTATAAAATATATACTATTCACTGATTTGTGATTACTCACCCCCTCTTTCCCAATCTTTTCAAGTACCTCACTTAAGGTTTCTTTGTTAATTGGTCAAATAATGTATGATTCTATTATTTTGTTCCTAGAAATAAAAAAAGAATAGAAATCAATTTGCTAAGTTTTTTGTTACAAATAATAGATTTGGAATAGAATAAAAAAATATAAAAATAGTTATTTCTTTGTTCTCGGGAATAACTCCAGAATCAAATCCATTTTCTTTTCTCTCTTTTTCTTTTCTTCTTCTTCGTCCTTTAGCCGATCGCTGCCCTCAGGATAACTGACAACCAACCAAATGAGGGCCAACAACCTCACAGGAGGGATGTCGGCCCCAACGAGATTGAGCCTCACTGGCGGCTGGGTGAGCTCACCTTGGCTAGGCAAGGCCAAGCTCGCCCAATTGCCCACAAGGCTCGACCTCACCAGGCCACCACGAGGTCAACATCGCTTAGCCAAGGTAAGGCCAACCTCATGATGGCCCGATGAAGTCGAACCTCACCAACGACTGGGCAAGCTTGGCCTTATCGAATCTAGTCGATTTCAACCTCGCTAGGCCACCATGTGGTCAACATCGCCTGGCCAAGGCGAGGCCGACCTCACATGGACGATGCAATGCAGACCATACAGCAGCCCAGCAAGGTCAAGTTCATCGGCGGCTAGGCAAGCTCGGCCTTGCCAGATCTAGGCGAGCTCAAGGTCGCCCAGCCATCAACAAGGCTTGGCATTGCCAGATTTAGGCGAGCTCGAGGTTGCCCAGCCACCGGCAAGGCTCGGCCTGATCAGGGACTAATGACACCCCTGCGAGGTCACTAGCCCTCATCTAGCTGGTCATTGGCCATCCCGAGATTGGCAACTAGCTGAAGGTTGAAAAAGAAGAAAAGAAAAAAAAAAAGAGGAAAATATAATAAAAGTATAAGAATTTTTAAAAATGATAAGTTACAAAAGAATGTAATATTCCTACCAAACACATTTCTATTTTAAGAATAGAAATTTTGGACAATTACTAAATACTTTCAAATGCCCAAAAACTCATTCAAGAAATAGAATAAAAAGAATCATTTCTTAATAATAGAAATTGTTCTTGGGAATATAATTGTTATTAAACGCATCCTTAGTGGTTGTTAGAGCGAGAGCGTTATCACTAGAACTTTTGGGAGTTGGATTTTGGCAATTTGAAGTTGTGTCCTTCGGATGAAAAGACGGTTATGTCATCCCTTCTCTACTTGGATTTGGGGTGTGACAATAATTACATAGATGGTGCACCCTCCATTTATTCTTTAAAATAGCATCACCACAGAAGCGTTTTCTTTATTAGTTAATGAATATTCAGTTACCTCTGCGGTCTGCATCATTCCTTACAAAGCACACCCGAACAAAATGGGAAATTAGACTTTTATTCCTTCCTCTTTTTCTTCATGTGCACCCTACATTTATTCTTTAAAATAGCTTCTCATGAAGACTTCTCGTAAAGACTTATATCTCCTCTTCTTCTCCGTCTTCGGTCTTCTCCTCTTCCGCTGTGCTCTTCATCTGATTTTCATTCTGTTCGTGATCAACAACGAAAACTTATATTCGCAACGAGCCATGATACTCACAATTCCATCGCCACTAACACTACAAAAGCTTAACTATGTTTTATGAGGAAAAATCCAACACGCACAAATACCACGGCCATTTGTTTTGTTATTCCCACGCGTACGAAACTCAGTGACTAACACCCCCTTTTCTTCTGAATAAAATAACAAGAACACCACATAGCCATAAAAGAAGCACCTTTCTAGATGCAATGCAACAACTACTGAGAGTTGAATCAAGCAAATTATATTTGCACAGTCAAGAGATGTTCCTTGTGGATGGCAGTCTAAATGTATAGCAAACATATAAAAAACAAAAGAGGAAAGACAGCTACCTGCGGCAAACCTATTACCAATTCCTTCGCTATAATTGGCACATTTGGCTGCATATATCCGACACTTTGCTTAAGTTCATCCGGCGCTCTAACCAATGTGATTACTTCCAAAGTGTTGATTTGCTGCAGTCCGTCAATCTTGTTCAGTTTCTTGCAGTCCTTGATTTCCAATTCTTTGAGGACCGGCATTGCATTTGCCTGTATAGTCCAATGAGTCAGCCTCTCCAGCTTCCACAGTTTCAAGACACGGAGCCTCAGAAACGTTCCTTCCAAGACGCTCCATGTCTGGCCATCGTATGAGTACCCAAATAGCCTGAGAGTGGTCAAATATCCCAGTTTCCCCAGGACTACCATCGAATCTTCTTGTAGTCCCAACATGGACAAGGTTAGTACTTTCAGGTTCTGAGGAATGTGCAACTCTGACAAGCTTTGCTTGGACAAATCTCCGAGCAAGTACAAGTTAAAGAGAGACTCGAGCAACCGCATGTCACTCAGCTCAAGATCCGAAGGCTGACTGAATAGATCCTTCGATCGCAATCTGAGGGATTCGAGCTTCTTCAGATTCAAGATCTGCTTGGTTGCTTCCCTTACTGCTGTGGGATGACACGTCAGAGCTAGTTTCCTGAGGCCTGTCAACATGCCCAGCACATTCAACACGGGACTCTTAACTCCTACGTATAAGCCCCATATGGTTTGGATATTGCAGTTTAAGGATTTTTTGGAATGCAATTGAGAATGCATTGACTCATCGAAGGACACCTCATTCATGTATAGGTGTTGCAGATTCTCTGCCTCCCAGATAGAAACTGGCACTTGGGTTATGTTAGTGTACTTCAGATCCAAAGTTTCCAAGCAAGACAATCGCACCACTGACTTTGGAAGCGATTCAAGAAGAGTCCATCTCAGTCCCAAGTACTTCAGTTTCAGCAATATGTTGCCAAGCTCCTCCGGAAGCAAAGGCTTGTAGACACCCTCAAGATCAAGTACCCTCAGCAAAGGCAAGACCCCCTTCGGCACTAGTGGTTTAAGCAGCACCTCTATCTCTCTGGCCTGTGTTCCTAGCTTCATGGTGTTGAATGACACATAAGAACAAAGTTGTTCAATGCCACATGACGGGGAATTATCGGTGATCTCCATGCTTGCTTCTTGTGCATTTGTTTCTGAACACTCTTGTCTAACTTTGGACGCACTTTCTAGCGCCTTTGCTTCTCCTTCTCCAGAAATATGGCTATGTTTTGCAATAAGCGGGACAGCAATTTTTCCTTTATGATGAATAGAGCAGTCATAGATCTTGAAGAATTTTTCATCCTTAGCCATCTTAGAAAAGACATCGTACAACGTTCTGGGCAAGCGGCATGATCGGGCACTCCCATCCCATTTCCGTCGAGCTACATGGACCATGTTTCTGGACACCAGATCCTCAAAAGAATTCTCTACATCCACTGTGGTTACTCGGCTCTCCGATGGTGAAGATAGTAGTTCTTCAGCTGACCAGAGTCTGAAGAGCCTCCTTGTGGAAATCTCAGATTCCTGAGGGAACAGAGCCAAGTACAGAGCACATTGCTTTAACCGTTCTGGCAGTTCATCAATACTTAAACGCACAACATCTGGGAGTGTCGGATGATCGGGTAGCCCATTGGCAAGCCTGGTGGATTTGTCCAATGTGGCGGGAGATAATAGTCCTCCGAGCAGAAGGATCTTTGGGGGAGAACCACCCGATTTGCTAAGAATCGTCTTTTTGAGATTGAGGAGATCCCCAGGCAGATCGACCCCATCAAAAGCCGGGCTGCATTTTTCCAGTAACTTCTTGCTCTGTTCTTGGTTGAGGGGACTTAACTTGAGATGCGTGGAATACCACGGATCGATGGAAGAGGGTATGTTGGGGTTACGAGTCGTGACGATTACTCTGCTCCAATTCCTCGTATCCACAAGCAGCATTATGAGCTTGTCATCCATGAGATGGAGGTCGCACAAGTCATCCAGGACTACCAGATAACAGCACTTCATCAGGACTCCTTGGAGCACATTGGACAGCTCTTCCTCCTTCAGACGCTCCACATCTCGCAATTCTGGGACCATCAACTGCTTGAGCAAGTCGACCATGAGATGACCCAGGTTAGGCTCCGCCCCAACCCGGACCCATGCACAGCAGTCGAAGTGATTCTTAATGTCTGCTCGGTTGTAGATGCTCCTAACTAGAGCTGTTTTCCCAACAGCTTCCTCCCCGACCACCGAAATCACTCTCAGGATGGCTCCATCATCTCTTTTGTCAGTCAACTGCGGCACGAGTTCATTCACAAGACTTTCACAACCCACGATATGGGACTCATCCTTCGTCTTTCTTGATAGGGTCAGGTTACATGGCGATGAAGCTAAACTGCTCCTACCGGCATTGATGGGCGAAGTTTCAACTTCTCGAGCCAACGCCTTGCCTGTCTTGCGATTTCCTCGTTGTAGGCTCCAAGAAGACAACGAGCGAAACAAAGGCAAGGTCTTTGCCCGAGAATTGTTTTGCAGTCTCGGTCCCTCAGATGCCTCCATAAGGAACCGATCAGAGAAAATATGTGCAACACGAGTGAGCTTGAGAAAACCTGATCGTGCACCAGCGAATGGAGGCTCGCAGTCCTGGCTGTTCAGTTTCAAGGTGCTTGAGCCTCGAGAAGTGTGATTTGCCTATGAGATTGTAAGCGGCCACTTCAGGGGCAAGATAAGGAAATGGAAATTGGAGTGTCTGAACTTGAATGATTGGGAAAGAAGATTGTCTGGATGGTCAGTTTGCTCCAAGCATACTTTTTATAGCAGGTGGCGTTAATCACCGCCACCTTCTAACGATAGATACATCATCCGACGGGGTACATGAGTCGACCACCCCACCCACATCTACTTTCGACATCAAACCTTTACCCGAGAAACCCAACAAAAAGCCCGTCCTTGTTGGTACAGCATGATGTTATATCAGAGTGTAAGAAGCAAACTAGCGAATTTCAATTGTCCATGTGATGTCCATGAAGACCCACAAACATTTAAACGCATTTCTGCTCACAATTTTCAATCTCCACTTTTCTGAAATAATTGAAGATCACGTAAAAGTTTCCTATTCCTGCGGGTATAGGGACACATACAGCATTTCCTATTTCCCTCTCTCTCTCATCCTGCGACAATTTTTAATCTTCTTTTCCAAATTAGGGAGAAAAGAAATCTTCAACATTGTCTTTTTTAGCACAATCAAAAAATTTTACATCTTTTGCAAATGGGGAATTCTTTTGTCGGTAAATTCTAAGTCATTAAGCATTATAACATATGCAAAGTCCAGGAAACCAAAAGTCATTTCTTTGATCGAAGTAATTCTACTTATAAACTGAAAAAAAGAATAAATTAACCATCAATGTGATTAATGATACTTACACTTTTTTTATAATAAAAAAAAGGGCTAATACCATGAAAAACCCCAAACTGATATATATGTAATAAATTTACCCCTAACAAAACCCAAACCGGTATACCTGTGACAAATTTACCCTTCATTAGTTTCTGTTAAATTTTACTATTAAAATTCTAAGTTGGATGACACATGACAATTAATAGGTACACTGATTTAAGGTTTTACCTTCCGTTTGTCTCAAATATATCAGTTTTGAATTTTTTGTGGTCAAAAAATTAGTTTTAATTAAATTTGTTACAAGTATACCAGTTTAAGGTTTTTCGTGATAGTAACCCTTAATAAAAAATAAAAAAACCTTGATAATCCTATAATCGATAATTTTACTTAAATATTCGTAAATTCTAGTCTTCTAAGATTATTTGATGATTGAAACTTTTCTTTTTTTTACCATGGATTCCACATGAGCAATTCTACATTTTCACACAAGACGGCTATAGAAATTCCCCTAACTATACATTCAAGGTCACAAGCTAGCTAGTCACTCAAAAACACAATGACGTCACAAGAAGTAAAAGAGATGGCAAAAGCTTGACCCAACAAGGGATGTTTGCTTGATCCCCACGAAACCCAATTTGATCAATATGTGGTTTTATTTTCATGCAAAACTTAAGGAAATATAAAGAGTGATTCCATGTTATGCTTTTCCCTGCCCAGTGATCATGAGGTCATTCTTTAATATATGCAGTAGCCCTTTGCTTCCACCTGAAGAATGTAGAAAAGAACTTTGAAGTGTTCTAATATTGGTTCATATCACCAACGCAGGTGGCAAATCTTCTTCTTTTAGAGTTATTAGGAAGGGCCAGCTGATTCAAATATATTGAAAGGAGATATTATCTCTCTTTTTCTTTATCCTTTTCTTTACCGGAAGGCAAAGGCCAAAAAAGTGTAAAGAATCATCCGTAAAAGAGCAAAACGAAGACAGATTTCATCTCCTTTCTCCTTTTGCTTTTCTTGGATAGACCATGAAGCGAACAAAAGACAGATACGAAGCAGGCAACACAGTTTTAGATTGAGGAAAACAAGAATAACAGCATTGTCATAATTAAATTATTGAGGAAATTAAAAATGAAGGTATGAGATACCAACAAGGGACTGACTGCAATTTGATCTTGTGGTAATAATAAGTATAATAGTAGGCTATGAATTCTCTGAATCGAGAAAGTAAATTGACTTAACCTGCAATGAAGAGTAGCTGCTCTAAGGAAAAGAAACGTACAATTTATGGGGATATTAACATTGGAAACAACTCCGAGCCGATCTTTGTGGCAATACTTATTGACTGTTGAAGTAAGTCACGAATCCTCTCTAACAAGGGACTAAATCGATTGAACCTGAGATCAATGGCAGTTGTTCTAGGGGAAAACTGGCCATGAATAATGTGGCAAAGCCTCAACGATGGCGCATCCTCAGCCCAACCTTCACCCATGGCCCAGTACATTTGATAAAATCCAGCTGGAATCCGCGCGGGATCCATCACCGTAATGGACCATTTTCGATTAGTACATACGCTACACTGAGGCAATAGTTTCTCGCTCCGCAACATACAATCAATGCCAAAACTAAATATCTCTTGCTGAATCTCAGCATGGCAATTTGACCATGAAACTTCATGGAAGATGACAGTCATGGCCATCACAGTCAGTCAACATGAATCTTCTTAACGTGTTGAGTTTCCTGAGCTCGTTGTTGTCAAGGGAAATGAAGTAAACTTGTGAGAGGACCTTACAAAAATTAAAGAGCTTCAATGTTGAGAGATTGAGAGAAAGAGAGAGAGGGAAAAAGAGTGATGGTGTTTGTAACAGTGGCTTGTTTTTTCAGTTGTCCGTCCATGATCAGCATTCTTGGGCTTCGAAGGAAGATGGGAGGGACTAGTACAGAACCCGACAAAGGTTCATTTATCTGTTTGATGAAAGTTACTACCTGTCCATAACTTTGCTCCTCATACAAAAGCACATTCGCACGTTGTTCACGGAAAACAAGTCTTAATTTTCCTATCACAATCAATCCATCCCCTCTTGATTGTAGTGTTAGTCGTTTCAAGTATCCCTTGCCGATGCAGGTGAACACTAATAAATGTGCGAGCTCATAACATCCCAAAATCCCATTTCAAATATGAGAAACCTTATTGAGTGATTCATATTTAAACACTCACCTCTCAAATGGTCACCACCTTATGTGGACCTATTGTTGTGCGGAAGAACACCCTAACTAGATGAGAAAAGAAACAAGAATAATCAAGAACACGGAGATTTACGTGGTTCGGCGAAAAAAATCCGCCTACGTCCATGGGAGAGAGAGACGATTTCTTATTGAGCATATTCTCACACCAAGTACAAGGTACAATGCTAATATATATAGATCTTCAGATCCCCACCTTCCTAATCCAAATAGGAAAGAATTAGTTCCCCACTTTCCTAATCCAAATAGGAAAGGAATTCCACCCTAAAGATATTACTTAATTTGAAACTTACTAATAATATCTTCAGTAATTATTCCCTATATATTAGAGATATAATGATATATCCCAGTTACATTGAATCGGGATTATTTCCCATGAATACCTCTTATAGATAGATTCAAATCTAGGAAATATATTAGGAAACAAATAGTCTGTAATCTTCAAGCCTTCCTAGATTTCCCGATCGACTTTTAATTCGAATTTTCAATCGATCAAATTTGTGGAATTCAAGACAATATCAACAAATCTCCACCTTTGGCTTGAATAAACCACAAGCCTCCACTTGAACCAAGAAAACGAATATATCTCTCCCTCCACCGTACCTTTGCAAAGGTACGCCCGCACCTAGATCGGTGCGGCCTCCATCAACTTCAATGATGAGTGAGAGAAATCTCCACCTTTGGCTTGAATAAACCACAAGCCTCCACTTGAACCAAGAAAACGAATATATCTCTTCCTCCACCGTACCTTCACAAAGGTACACCCGCACCTGGATCGGTGCGGCCTCCATCAACTTCAATGATGAGTGAGAGAAATCTCCACCTTTGGCTTGAATAAACCACAAGCCTCCACTTGAACCAAGAAAACGAATATATCTCTCCCTCCACCGTACCTTCGCAAAGGTACGCCCGCACCTAGATCGGTGCGGCCTCCATCAACTTCAATGATGAGTGAGAGAAATCTCCACCTTTGGCTTGAATAAACCACAAGCCTCCACTTGAACTAAGAAAACAGATATATCTCTCCCTCCACCGTACCTTCACAAAGGTACGCCCGCACTTGGATCGGTGCGGCCTCCATCAACTTCAATGATGAGTGAGAGAAATCAAATCCCTGCAGGACTTGATCTTCTCTGTGCTAGCATCCGTGGACACAGATGCTCCACCTTGCACTATGGTTCCTATAAGTCGATATAGGTTCCCGTGCCTCTGTCCCTTAAGAACAACCAGAGCTCCCTTAATCACCTTCAAGACTCCACCTTGAGCCGTGTACTTGCATCCATTGGATTCAAGTGCTCCCAATGAGATCAAATTCTTCCTTAGACCTGGAACATGACGCACGTCGCCAAGGTTCTAATCATGCCATCAAACATCTTGATTTTCACGTTCCGACTCCCACGTCTTGCATGAAGTATCATTCCCCATGAGAACGAACCACCATCATATGCCTTGTACTCATTGAAGGCTTCTCGATGAGGACACATATGATAAGTGCATCCGGAGTCCAGGATCCACGAATCTTCAAAGGTGTCCTTCCCCGATGATATGGACAAGACGTCCCCATCATTGGTCTCAATGATGTCGGCTACACTTGCCTCATCTGAGCTCTTCTTCTTTTTCTCGTTCTTATTTGGACATAATCTCTTGGTATGCCCTTCCTGATTACACCCGTAGCATCTTCCTTTGAACTTTCCCTTGGATTTTGATCGACCCCTCTTTTGCTCGATCCTCGATCCATTGATCTTCCTCTTCCTTGATTGCTTTTCTCCTTTGCAAAGAGTCCCACTCTCAAAGATTTTGAACTACTTGCCCTTTTTCGGGTGTCGTTTGAAATTAGGGCAGCAGTCACCTCTTCGATCTCCAGAGTTTCTTTGCCATAAAGGAGCGTAATCACCAAGTGGTCAAACGAATCGGGCAACGATGCCAGTAGTAGAAGCGCTATGTCTTCATCCTCGAACTTTACCTCCAAGCTTGTAAGTTCACTAATCATCGATTGAACACATTGAGGTGTTCCAACAGATCTCCCCTTCACTCATCTCGAAGTGAATACAATCTCTTCTTCAAGAACAGCTTGTTCGTAAGAGATTTCGTCATGTAGATGCTTTCGAGTTTGAGCCATACCTCCGGAGCAGATTCGATTTCTGCTACATATTGAAGGGCCTCATCCGATAGGTTCAATCGGATTGCGCTGCACGCCCTCTCCTCCATGTCGGCCCAATCATCATCAGTGATGGTGTCCGGCTTGTTCGATCTTCCCAGAAGAACCTTTGATAAACCTTGTTGAATCAACAGATCCTTCATCCTTCTCCGCCATAGTGTAAAATTATTCTTCCCGGTGAATCGTTCAATATCAAATCGAACGGTTGAACCTTTTCCAGCCATCTAGTTAGAAGTCGCAATACAGGAACAGAGAACCTGGATTGCTCTGATACCAATTGTTGTGCGGAAGAACACCCTAACTAGATGAGAAAAGAAACAAGAATAATCAAGAACACGGAGATTTACGTGGTTCGGCGAAAAAAATCCGCCTACGTCCACGGGAGAGAGAGACGATTTCTTATTGAGCGTATTCTCACACCAAATACAAGGTACAATGCTGATATATATATATAGATCTTCAGATCCCCACCTTCCTAATCCAAATAGGAAAGAATTAGTTCCCCACTTTCCTAATCCAAATAGGAAAGGAATTCCACCCTAAAGATATTACTTAATTTGAAACTTACTAATAATATCTTCAGTAATTATCCCTATATATTAGAGATATAATGATATATCCCAGTTACATTGAATCGGGATTATTTCCCATGAATACCTCTTATAGATAGATTCAAATCTAGGAAATATATTAGGAAACAAATAGTCTGTAATCTTCAAGCCTTCCTAGATTTCCCGATCGACTTTTAATTCGAATTTCCAATCGAACAAATTTGTGGAATTCAAGACAATATCAACACCTATAGTACTCTTTTTGGGATATTTGGACCACGTGGACTGAGCTAATTAGGTATATATTAGTCAAAAGAGCAGTACTAGGCCTATTTGTGGTAGTTTACAAAGTTGGTATACTAAGTGAGATGGGATTTTTGCAATTCACCAGCCATTTAAACAAATTGGACATATTTAATAACTAAAAAGAGTCTGCTATATCACTTAATATATCAAATTTGTTAGTCAATCTTAGTATGCAAAGCATTTCTCTTATAGAAATATAGATACATATGACTTTCTTATCGTCGCCTTGCTCCTTTTCGCATATTATCTGTCCTAATCATCCTGATCATCATTTGTACTCTCGATTTTGAGCCTGGGAGACCATAGACAATTTGTCCGTCTAAATGTAACAAACATGGCCAACAAAAGTGCCCGCAACAATAATCAAGCTTAGGAGACTTACATTTAGCCCAATTTCTGCTTAATCCGGCCCAGCCTATTTTTAGTCAGACGTGGGCTATTTGGGTCCTACGTCATTGTCTAATCAGTCGATTTATTTTAAGTCACAAGCCCGTACTGGAATTCATGAACAAAGGATACACACAAGAATCGGGCTCCGTCCACACATGCGATGACACCTTATAGAAAACTTTCTTATGTGCATCGATGTTGTCAGTTGCTTCCAAAATAAAAGTGTTTCAATGAAAGAAAGAGTGTTATATGTAAAATATATACTAATTTTTGTGATAATAATACAAATTTTATTTGCTAAATTTGTTTTTTATTATCATTCTGGAAATAAGATTAGAACCGTCTTATGTAGAATCACAATATGCATCCATTGTCAAACAACAATATGAACGAAAACTATGTTACTGGAGAAATGAACTAGGAGAATCACGTCCAAGACAGCAAATACATGTATTAAGCCCACGGTTTAATGAAAAAAGCCCACTTATATGTGAACATCACGCTATGCATTGGGGAACCGCATTTTTACGTTTGTTATTTTGCAACCAAGGGTGGTCGCTCTAAGTAAAAAGAAGTGTATTTTGATAAATTTCAAAATTTGCAGTCTCCATCGCCCGAGCTTTACAAACTTACTCATCATGCGCTCTAATCTTTGTCGTCTTTAGATTAATGAAGAATTAAAAGGAGGAATGGAGATATTAACATGGACCACGACTTTGAGTTGATTTTCGTGAGAATATACTTGTCAATTGTCATAGTATATTGTGAGTCCTCTCAAAAGAGGGATTAAATCAATTAAACTTAGTCACTATAGGTGAAAAGGGGGCTATAATGCAGCAAAGTTTCAACATCTATGGAGCATCCACAGCCCAATTATTACGCACTACTCATTATGGGCTTCGATCCATTTAGTTGTAGGACTTGGTCAGAATTTCAAGGCCCAAAATGCTTTAAACAAATTTGGACCAATAGATTTGATGGGACTAAGTGGAAACCCAAGTGGGGGCTACTACCATTTTAATTGTCCACACTCAATTTAAGTACATCGATCAAACTCATATAATAATTTCGCTCTCCACAAGATAGAATCATTGCTAAAACTAGATCTCTCTTGCCGATTCTCAAGCATGGCAATTTGACCATGAATCTTCCTGAAAAATGAGATTCTTGTGGGTAAGCAAATTATATTGGTGCATTCCTTTTGTTCATGTAAAGACTTGGGAGCTATTACTATATAATATTGTCCGCTTTGGATTTTCAGCTCTTACAACTTTAAAACGCGTTATATAAAGTAGAGAACCCAAGCTTTATAAATTAGTCCAGCACTCCCCCTAAGTAATGTGGGATAGGAGACATGTGCTTTTAGTCTCGCCCACTTTTGGGTCACAGTATCTCACTGGCGCAACCTCCCCTACCATCCCAGCCACATTTGTCATGACCTTCCCGAGAAGTGGATCACCAGGGGAAAAGTTAATGGATTGCTAAATGATAATGAAATTTCCTCCCATGAGGCCATCACTCGCATTTAGCACGGGCTCTCCCAACCCCTACCAATCACAACTTGGTACTCAATTCAACATATGATTAAACTTACCTATTGGAGCCACCACTAATTAGTTATGGGTCGATTAGACACCCGCATTTTACTTCTACAAGCCAGAGATTCATGAGCAAGGGGACTTGGTTACGCTAGATTAATCTAATACCCTTTGGGTACATTTTCTCTTTATTTCGAAAATGTTTTGGATGTAGTCTTTGTCCATTTTTTATGCTACTAACATGTGAGGGGTAATCAAACGAAAGCGCACTTAAGAAAGTAATAACCAATAATCAATGCAGTAAATAAATTGCACAAGGATTTAAGAACTTGGATGCACTAAGAAAGTGTATCCCTATCCATTGCCACAAGTTTCTAAATTGGAGATCTTGCTTCCTCTTTTGAATTGACGGACGGACAATGAACCGTGACAATAGGCTGATGATGCTTATTGCACTATAGCTGTTCTCGACAAAACCTGCAAAATAATGACAAATCATTCAGGTCAACACCAGATTAACCATAATAGGGAGCAGCGAGTGGCGGCATGGGACAGCTTGGCATGGATAACAATGCGGATGGCACAGCACGACAAGGCTCTGCAGGTGGCTCGGGCAAGGAGGATTAGCCCACGATGGGTCAATGGCTAGTCAGCGTGTAGGTGAACGAGTCACGGCTGAAGTGGGAATCGTTGTGAATTGGTATCGATCGTGGTGGTGGCTGAAGTTCGCTGAATTGGACTGAAATAACGAACTACTGGACAAGGCTGGGAAACTCAACGGAGTGGGCTGGACTTGCGTCAGGTGATGTCTGCGATTACTGGAGATTATGGTCGAGCATGGCAGCTCATATAATAACCACGTCAGGAAAGTGAAGCTAGGAGAAAATCAGAAAACTCCTCTCTCTCTCTCTCTCTTTCTTCTCTTATTTTCAAGTGTTCACGTTGACGTGATACATTTCCCTTGCATGTGACTCCAAAGAAAGAAAAGAAAGTGAAATTCTCATGGAGGATTGATGACTCCCTTGATATTGCTTGACTATTTCCTCGGGTTTGTGCCTGATGTTGGTCTCCTTCAAGATTAAGCTGTGAAGGAAAGAATGGAATGCTAGGACTCAAAGGAAATTAGCGAGATTGGAGGCTAGGTGATCACAATGCGGCAGCAGCTTTGTAGATGGGGAATGGTGTGGACTTCTTGATGGAGATGGTGACGACAAGCAAGCTATGTGATTTCTTTGGTATCTTCGAGTATTGTGTGTTGAGCTTGGGGTCCCTTAAGGTGGACGTTCTTCTCTGTGGTGTCCCAAGTTTTGACTTTGTGCATGTATTCCCACTGAAAGGGGGAAAAAATGATAATGGGATCCTAATAAGGAATAGGCGTGAAAGTCCACAAATATCGAGAAATTGACTTCTTTCCTTCTTTTTTCTAAAAGGCTTAACCTGGACAAGAAATGAAAGCCTAATTACAAAAGTCTGAGCGGAAAAATAGAATCGGAAACAATCAAACTAAAACAAGAAGAAAAAATTGCTTGACTTAGCTTCATGAATGTGGTCAATGTCCGATGACAATGGAGGTCAAGAGGACCAATCTCTTTAGTGATGAATCAAACCTTCAGTAAGAAAAAGGAATTCCTGGTCTCTCCAATTGTCTTTGCGATGGTCGCTTCGCTCCTGCAATGTAGACTCATAGAGGAAAGCCACAATGATGATAAAGAAACCTCTCTCTATTTTTCCTCTCTTCTCTAATGCCTCAAAGTGTTCATGCCAGCCTCCTTTTATAGCGAAAATTCTTTCATGTATCATTGGAAAGTCAAGATCCATGGAGGCAATTGATGATTCTCGGAAAATTGCTCAATTTTTGCTTTGATTTGTCACTGAGAATTGATTGTAAATCACTCTAATTCACTTCCAAATTAGTGCTTCAAATCTTTTGATTTCCCTCTTAGCTTTCATTCACATTCTCGCAAACGCGTCCAAATTCACTCATTTCCATTCACAATTCCATGACAGTCTTAATTCTTTCCCTTAATTTCCTCTCACAATTCTACGGCCAACTCATTAGTTTCCTTTTATAAATTCCAACAGTCCACACTTTCCACAAATGCTTTGATTTTCTTCCCTCCATTTTGTTTTTCTTGTCTCTAAATTGCTGCATTTTCTTTCATCATTCATCCCACGAATTACTCCAAAATTCCTCCTTGTGGGAATTGCGACCCCAAGTATTGATTTCCTTCCAAATTTTCTATCCTCATGTGTACAATTTATTTGTCCCATTCCTCATATTATGGGCAAGGATCATGGTCACTTATAAGGCTAAATATATTTTCAGGATTTTTTCTAATCCATAAAACATCGACTAAAGGTATCCTCCTTGCTGGATATAAAAATGCAATGTAAAATTATGCAATGTCAATTTTGCTTAGGGGTTGGATCAACCCCCAAAAGTTTTATGCAAATAAATGTTCATAAATGGGGCCCAAAATTTAGGTGTCAATAACATTACCCACCCTTAGGGTCTAGGTCGTCACATTCTCCACCCCTTACAGTATAGCGAGTCACATTCTCCACCCCTTATGGCACAGCACCCTCGTTGTGACCCCATACGCATTTAGGCGAGGGTCATGGTCACTTATAAGGCTGAATATATTTTAAGGACTTTTCCTAATGCATAAAACATCGACTAAAGGTATCCTCCTTGCTAGATATAAAAATGCAATGTAAAATTATGCAATGCCAATTTTTCTTAGGGGTGGGATTGACCTCCACATATTTTATGTTAACAAATGTTCATATGTGTGACCCAAATTTTAGGTGTCGACAAGGTTACCCACCCTCAGGGTCTAGGTTATCACATTCTCCATCCCTTACAGTACAGCGAGTCACATTCTCCACCCCTTATGGCACAACACCCTCATTGTGACCCCATACGCAGTTGAGAGTCGGTTAATACCATTTATAAGGACCCAAGGGTTATCACTATGTTATATTGACCATTTTGGGTCTTCAGCCCTCACGATTTTAAAATGCATTACATAGAATAAAAAATCCAAACCTTATAAACTAGTCCAAGACTCCCCTCTTAGATGATGTAGGACAAGAGACATGTGTTTTTACCCTTGCCCACTTTTGGGTCACAGTCACTCATCGGTGTAGCTTCCTTTACTGTTCTGACCACGTTGCCCACTTTTGGGTCACAATCACTCGTCGGTGCAGCCTCCTCTATTGTCCCGACCACGCTGCCCATCTTCAAGGTCTAGGTCATCATAGTTCATCCATGACATTTGAAGAAAGGGAGATGGAAATGACCTAGGAAACATAGACATTCTTCGAGGCTTCCGTGTCGTGCCAGACACTCCGACACACAATCAATTCTTCCTAACACGCTTCGACGCATGAGTTTGAAATTTCGCACACAATTCTAACATGCATAGAGTCATCCGAGGAATTCCGATTATCTAGGCAGGTCTACATATGCAAAGGAAGGGAGAATCTTTGAAGAATGCTATTACAGAACAATGCCAAAAGATGCACCAATCGAAACACAAGTAGCAAAGGATGAAAGTAAAATCAAAATCACACAAAATGCAAAATTTACATAGAAAACCCAAAATGGGAAAAACCATGGGGCAAAGAGGGGTTTCACTATCTTCAAAAACGAGTACGAAAGTACAATAAAAAATGCTTAAAAAACCACTTGGTGAAACACAAGATCTAAAGATATAACAAGAAGATAGAAAAACAAAGGGAAGGGAAATATTATGGAGGCTAGAATTAGATATGTGTATAAACATATTCCTTTTATAGTGTCTCCCTTCAAAAAAACCCTAAAACAAATATGCATGGTCTAAAATACCCTTATCATTAATTTGAAAGTCAAAACTCAACAAATCTCCACATTGACTTCAAATCTCCAAAAAGGGTGTCATGTCGAATACCACAAGACCTCTCTCTCTCACCACCAAAATTGACTACACAAGGTCACCCCCAAAATAGCGGAATCGACAATGTGCACCCCTAGGCCTACGTGAGCGTACTCGGTGTAGGAAACAAGGGATGAAACACCATCACCTCTGCCTAAGCAAATTAAATGGTGAAAATGCCAATCAAGTCCAAGCAATACTTGAACTTGATCAAAGGAGCTAATTTGGTCAACATATTTTCCAAATTATCCGCCATAGATAATTTCTTTATTGTAACTATACCCTTAGCAATCTCATCATGCACAAAGTGATACTGAATGTCGATATGTTTTGTCCTCTCAAGATACATCACGTTCTTGATCAAGTGAATCGCACTTTGGTTATCACAAAAGATAATAGAGGCTTCCTTCTACTTCACCCCAAGTTCTGTAATCAAACACTTCAACCAAAGAGCTTCTTTTAGTACTTCTGCTGTTGCCATGTACTATGCTTCAATGGTAGACAAAGCAATTGTGTCCTGCAAAATTGCTCTCCAACTAACAGTAGAACCACCAAGCGTAAAAACATAACTAGTCAAAGATCTCCTTTTATCGAGATCACTTGCATAGTCATAATAAATGAAACCAACAACCGAATGTCCTATATCACAATTTTTGTTAAAGACCAAATCCACATCTGAGATGCCCTGAATGTATTGAAGAGTCCATTTAATGGCTTACTAGTGAGCTTTACCAGGATGTGCCATATACCTATTTACAACACTGACAACTTGGGAAATATCTAGACGAGTGCAAGCCATAGCATATATGAGACTACCCACAACACTAGAATATGGAACTTGAGACATCTCATCTTCCTCTTCTTTAGTTTTAGGCAACAAAGAAGCCAAGAGCGTAAAATGGGATGCCAAAGGAGTACTTACTGGTCTGGCATTCTTCATGCCAATATGCTCCAGCACTTTTTCAATATACTTTTTCTACGAAAGATATAACTTCCCAACCTGTCTATCTCTACAAATCTCTATACCTAGAATTTTCTTGGCAACTCCCAGATCCTTCATCTCAAATTTCCTGCTAATTAGCCACTTTAATTGTTGTATCTCTAGCATGTTTTTCACAACAATAAGCATGTCATCCACATATAACAAGAAGTAAACAAAAGAACCATCATGCAATTTCTTATAATAAACACAACTACTATATGCACTTCATGAATAGCCATGACTCAACATAAAGTTATCCTTGTACTATTGTCACAGAGATTGCTTGAGACCATGTTTCAAGTTGCAAATGTGATCTTTTTTACCCTCAATAATGAATCCCTAGGGTTGAGACATATAAATTGTCTCCTCAAATTTCCTGCTAATTAGCCACTTTAATTGTTGTATCTCTAGCATGTTTTTCACAACAATAAGCATGTCATCCACATATAACAAGAAGTAAACAAAAGAACCATCATGCAATTTCTTATAATAAACACAACTACCATATGCACTTCATGAATAGCCATGACTCAACATAAAGTTATCAAACCTCTTGTACTATTGTCACAGAGATTGCTTGAGACCATGTTTCAAGTTGCAAATGTGATCTTTTTTACCCTCAGTAATGAATCCCTAGGGTTGAGACATATAAATTGTCTCCTCAAGCTTGCCATGCAAAAAAGTAGTCTTGATATCAAGTTGCTCAAGTTCTAAATCATAAAAGGTCACTAACTCGAGAAACACGTGAATGGAATTATGTTTCACAACTGAAGAGAACACTTCATTTAAGTATATCCCCTCCTTCTGACTAAAACCCTACGCTACCAAACGTGCCTTGAATCTTTCATCTTCAACCCCTAAAATTCCCTCTCTTTTTTTGAAGACCCACTTGCATCGAATAACCTTTTTGCCCCCGGGTAATTTCACAAGATCCCAAGTTTAATTCTTATGAAGAGACTCTATCTCTTCATTCATTGCAACAATCGACTTTTCAAATTTAGAACAAATAGTGGCTTCATGAAACATAGAAGGTTCTTCAATACCAAGCTCTTCAGCAACTGTAAAAGCATATGCTAGTAAATCAACAAAACTATACCTTTCGAGAGGCTTAATTTGCCATTTAACCCTCCCTATAGTCAAACTCTAAGGTTGTTCAATTTCTTCTACTTCATCTTCGATAGAATCTGAAACTTGTTGCTCACTGTCACTTTTTAGTTGAATAGGAACATATTCATATGTTCTCTATGGATGCTCAATATGAAGCTCCGCCTCTTTCCCAACATTCTCCTCTTGAATACCTATAGACTCAGTAACAACATTTCCTTTCTCCGGCACAGAATTTTCATCAAAAATAACATCCCTACTAATTATAAGCTTTGATGACCGAAAGTCTACCCCATCTGCATAACCAACATAAATGCACTTCTTGGCTCTAGGTTCAAGCTTACCATATTTTACATGATAATAAGCAAGACATCCAAATATTTTCAAATTAGAATAATCAAAAGTTTACCTAACCATACCTCATGAGGAATCTTACATTCAATTGCAGTCGAAGGAGAAAAATTCACCAAATAACATGTCGTGTTCATGGTTTCAGCCCATAAATCTTTCTCAAGTTCAGCATTAGAGAGCATACATCTAACTCTCTCTAAAAGTGTCCAGTTCATGCGCTCTGCTACTCCATTCTGTTGAAATGTGTGCCTGACTATTCGATGTTGAACAATCCCTGAATCTTCATAGTACTTATTGAAATCACCTCTGCAAAACACAAAACCATTGTTCGTTTTGAATGCTTTATCTTCTTCTCAGTTTGATTTTCTATTAACATCTTCAACTTCTTGGATGTATAAAAAATATTGCTTTTACGCATCAAGAAATAAACACAAACTTTCTTGAAAAATCATTAATAAATGTCAGAAGATAAACCGCACTACCCTTAGATGTTTCCTGTGTCGGTCCCCATAAATCGGAGTAAATATAGTCAACTATGCCTTTCGTCGAGTTCACCCCAATATTGAAACTACCTCTGCATTGCTTTCCAAAAACATAATGTTCACAAAAGTCAAGTGGGACCGTATGATCCCCACAAAGCAAACAATATCTACTCAAGATAGACAATCCCTCTTTCGCTCATGTAGCCCAACCACATATGCCACAATCTTGATTTTTCAAAATTTGAAGAGAATGATATATTTAAATAACCCACAACGTTACTTCCTTGCATAACGCAAAGGTTGTTCTTTTTGTTACCTCTCATCACAATCAAGGAGTCTTTTGAAATTTTCAAAACTCCACCTGCACTTGGGTACATGCACCCAATGGAATCTAAAGTGTTTAAAGATATAAGGTTCTTTTTCAAATTTGGGATGTGCCTAATGTTTGTCAAAGTTCTTACTTCCTTGTCATGACATTTAATTCGCACTGTACCAATACCCACAATCTTGCAAACTGCATTGTTGCCTATCAAAACTGAACCACCATCAATTTTCTCATGTGTGAAACCAATCTTTATGTGGACACATGTGATATGAACATGCAGAATCCAAAACCCATTTGTCATCGACATGACAATCTAAAGACAAAATAGTAAGAATATTATATGTATTAACTAACTCATTATTCTTCACCAAACTAGCCGAATCGGAACCCTCCATTGACTTCTTTCCCTTAGCTTTGAGCATGGGACACTCACTTTTATAATGTCCAAATTTGTGATGATAGTAACACTCTACCTTACTTTTATCCCATGGAAGGGAATACACTACCAAGTTCATATGAAAATTTTGTGAATTCTATACCATATGGAAAGGAATCCATAACTCTTACAGATGTGAAGGCCTTGTTAAATTCTGCCGAAATACATACAAAATTGAATGTTAGTAGCAGTATAGTGCTCATAAAGTCGACGGCTTAATTGTCAGGGGAAGGTCGCATCATGATAAGTGCAATAATGTAGACTTCGAACATCCTTTACCATTACTGCGCTTATTATGATGATTTGACCTTCCCCTGGCAATTAGGCACTATCATGCTACTAACATTCAATTTTGTATGCATCTCCGCTGAATTTAACAAGGCCTTCACTTCTTTAAGAGTTATGGATTCCCTTCGATATAGTATAGAATTCACAAAATTCTCATACAAACTTGGTAGTGAACATAACACAATTAGGGCTTGATCATCATCATCTAATTTCAAATCTAAATTTTTCATATCCATTTCGATCTTGTTAAATTCATCTAGATGTTCTTAAATGTACCTTTTTGCATCTTTAACGTGTAAAGACGCTGCTTCATGTAGAGGCTCCCAAGCTTATTTCACAATTCCGAAGCCATTTCTTCGTTAGTGACTTCACAAAGCACCTTGTCGGACAGCGACAATAGGATGGTGTTATATGCCCTCTCTTCCATCTCCTCGATCTCAGCTATAGTCATGTCATCGGGATAGTTCCTGTCCAAGGCTAACTAAACCTTCGTGACGCAACAACACCTTCATCTTGATCCTCCATAGCTCGAAATTGTTTTGGCCATCGAAGGGTGCCACTTCAAACTTGATAGATGCCATCTCAAACAAAAAGACCGAAATTCCTTCACTCTAATACTAGTTTGTTACAGAACAACGCGAAAAGATGCACCAATCAAAGCACAAGTAGCAAAGAATAAAAGCAAAATTAAAATCACGCAAGATGGAAAATTTACGTGGAAAACCTAAAACAGGAAAAATTATAGGGATAGAGGGGGGTTGCACTATCTTAAAAAACAAGTACGAGAATACAATTCAAAAGGCTCAAAACACCACTGGGTGAGCCACAAGATCTAAAGATCTAATAAGAAGATAGAAAAACAAAGGGAAGGGAAATATTATGGAGGTTAGGGTTAGATATGTGCTATAAACACATTCCTTTTATGATCTCCTTTCAAAAAACCCTAAAATAAATATACATGATCTAAAATACCCTTATCACTAATTTGAAAGTCAAAACTCAACAAAGGTGATGAAGGGTGGAGGCAAGGGCATCGTCGTTGCGGACCGCATTGTTGCCATGCAACCTTGTGGTGTTCCGGGGCTCAAAGTGAAGGGCTCTAAGCTTGCGAAACCGGTTCTTGAGGTGAGAGAGCTCATCGTACAAGGCGACGCGGCTTCTAGAGCAGCAGACCAAAGTGGATGACCTCGGCCCAATCAGCTTGGCGTAGAAGCTCTTGAAGATGTGCTTCAAGGCACAGGTGGAGCTCCCTCGAGAGGAGGCACCACAGTTGAAGTAGTCGTGGGGAAGGGAGACGGCATCGATCTAGGGACAATGAGGCGAAAGCGCCTGTAGATGGAGGAGCGGAGGATGAGGGTGTTGAGGTCAGCGATCTTAGAGAAGATGAAAAGGAGGGTTGTAAGTGAGGCAATGATCGAGAGAGAGAGCAAAGATGGAGAGGAGCCCTTACCAAAAAAAAAAAAAAAAAAAACGATGGAGAGGAGGATCATGCAGGGAGGAGGAGGGGGAGGCAATGACTAGGGCTTTTAGTTTTGGGAAGAAGAGAAAAAAAAAAAAAAAAAAAAAAAATGGGGACGCCAGTCCCACTTGGCCTGATTTTTTATTTTTTTTAGAGGGAGGTGGAGGGTGATTTGAAGAAAGGAAGTGACAGGTGGTGTTGGGAAGAAGAAACAAAATGGTGAAATAAATGGGTGGAAGCGAAAAAGTGATTTTGGAAAATAAAAGTATTGAAAATTGAATAATGATAAATTCTAAGAAAAATTATAGATTTATTTAAATAAGTTGACTCTAGTCTTTTGTTAGTCATTAGTTTCATCAATAACTTTTGTTAAAGTCAGAAATATGTCCCCAAATATATGGTTATGCATTTCCTATGAATGTCTTTCCAATTTCCTATAAATATATTTATTAATATTATTAATGTAAATTTATTCTTGGCTCTTTTTATTATTTATTTATTTGTGACTTCGAATCAAATTAATTTGATTAAAATAACTATAAAAATGATAATAAATAATGTATATGTAAAAATATTAATTCAATATACAATATGTCCCAATAGTGTCGGAATTCTCCATCTTTTAGAAATGACATGTTGGTGCGTCGTGTCGCGTATCTATGTTGATGTTACCTATGAAATAATTAGTGTAAAATTCGAGGATGGCAATGGTAGGAGAACACTGCCTCTCAACCCTCTAGCCATGATACGAATAGAAATTAGGAATCAACATATCAATATCGGTGAGATATGTGATCTGGTCTACACATGATTTAATCGCAATTCCATTAACCTTGCTTTCCAATATTTTTCTACTTTTAAGATACATGGTAGCTTTTTGCCACTAATCTTTTTTAAGTTGGTTTTTGACATTCATTTGTTTTTTCTTTTGTTAAATTAATAACTTCTCCTATCTATTACCACATTTTGTTTAGGTTTCTTACCATCACATTAAATTTACTAACTATTATACAAAATTAATACTCACTTTTACAACCAAATTTTTTGCTAGTATGTTGAACTAGCGTAAACATGATATTAGTGATTAAAATTAACAGCCACATAAAAAGTTTCGATCCCATTCAACGGTGCTTAAAAGACAAAGTCCAGCCCATTCCATTCACCGAAGATGCTAGATGGTCTCTCTCGAGGGCCGATTTGCCAGAGCTATTGCCTCTACCCTTTCGGCTCCATCACCATCGATCGATCACCTACCGTCTCGGATCAATTACGGCCGACGTCAAACCTCCCTCGTTGGCCGCCACAGCCTCCGCCGTACGGGGGCAGAGCATTTGAGGCTCATCACTAGCGATCGAACTTTTCTGTTGCTCTTTCTCTCTCTCGTAAGCTCGTGATTTCACGCTCTGAAGGAGAACTCACAACGCACTCACTTAAGGTCGGTGGGCGCGTGAGAGCCCAAGGAACCTAGCCAAGCAAGAACACACGCTCTGGACCAAATCCAGCGTCTTCACCCGCGGTCGAAACCAGTGGCAACTGAATATCTTCGTCGAGCTATGTCGCCGCTGCATTGCTTCGTCTTCATGAGATTCTCCAAATATTTTGAGTGTCTTTCATTTATTAGCAGGTAACCATTCGGATCTCCTGTGCTGAAAAAAAAAAAATTCGAATCTCCCCCAGGTAGGAAACGGTCAATTCATCAAGACTCAAATCTTACGATTGCTCTGTATTGCCTTTTGCTGAAAGCTTCAAATTGTTATCTCAATTGTTGTCCATTTATCTTGTCTCAGATTCATTGATTCCTCTCTAGCAATTTAGCTGGATATCTCATGTTATAATCCTGGCCAATTAATTGGAATTTCTGTTTGTATAACACCTCACCCTTCATGCTCACCACCTGTTCGACGTTTTTCCTCGGAGATGACAACAATGAAGTAATTGATCAATTTGAGATTGCGTAGGAGTGATTTGTATGTTACTGTTCAATGTACTGATCATATGTTGCAAATTGACGCTTCATCCTTTGATGGCCTAGATTTCTGCTTCCCTTGGTGTTTCTGTTTACTTTGTTCTCAGTGAATTAAATACTGCTTTTGGAGTGTGGCAAAATTGCCCTCTAAACTGAGAGCCTCTGGATTTATTTTGAGCTTGAGGTGTTCAAAGTATGCACGTATCATAATCGTCAAGTTATTAATGTAGAGAAATCTTGTATGACCGTAAATTGTTCATACGTTGGAGCTGTAGTTTTTCTTTTGCATACTAACTGCTGCTCTGTTTTGGGCTCGGTTGAGACTCCACTTCACATGTGATGGATACGTTGGAGTATTGTTTATGTCATGCTTGCAATGTACGTGCAAGTACATGGTGGTTTATCTTGGGTGTCACCATTAACTTGCACAATATTCATTTTAGAATGTGTTATTTGCTGAACATCATAGGCTCACTGAATATGTCTATTCTTACTGTACATGGCTCAAATTTACTGGATTCATTGTTGCTCTTGCTGTAAGTGTATAAAAATATGTTGATTTCCAGGCTACGAATGCTCCATATGTTCATAACACGCTGTATTCATGGTTATAAGTGCTGTCTGTGAATTAAATTTTCTGGATTCGTGTTCATGCCTGCTGTCCATATCCATTCATTGTTCAAATAACAATCGTCAAGACTTGTCTATGTGTTATTTTGGTCATATGAGTTGAGATGAGGAATCCATGTTAATTTTCGAGAGAAATAGTCATGTTGTCATGCTTGAATTTGCTGAAATTAATCAGGTGCCCGTTGTAAAAGTGTTGATGATCTTCATTTGACTTTAATTTGTTCTCATCTTGAGCATGTGAACCCATATACACCTGTAGGAAGAAATGCTTCGAGTCTATTAATTAATATATAATCATGAATTTCAACCCTCTAATGTTTTGATTTTATTCTAGATTTTGCTAACTTCGCTGTTTCAATCATGAGTTGTGCTAGTTTAATTCTCATTTGAGTGTGATTTTGATTGCCCATGATAAGGTGACAATGTATGCTTGATTTGCTACTTATAGGGACGTGTTTGGGTATTGTTGGAGTAGGTAATTTGTAAATCTTTCGAGCTTGATGAGCTGGACGCTGTAGTGAATTCTCTTAGGCTTGAATTTGAATGATTTTATTGTCATTTGTTAATTGGTTGGATGATTCTTCAGTGCCTGTTAAGTGTGCAGTTCAACTCCAGTGACCTTGACAATTTTGATGAACAAGTTACAGATTGGATGTCATTTATATGGGTAGAGTAATGACTATATTTTTGGGTGTTATTGTGGGCCATGGGCTGAGCGTGATTTTGAGGGGATATTGATGATATTTCTAGCTCAATTTAGTGGTTCATTAGGTACCTAGGCATATAGCTCACTTCATGTCATTTAATATAATAAAATGTAGTTTTCCTTCAGTAAATGGGCAAGCTTGCATGTGGACTAAAGTTTGGTATAGATTCAAATGGTGCCTTGAAACATCAATTAACTCTATCATGGAGAACACGGATAGCTACGTACTTCCACATGGGTCAGCATTTAGACCTATTAGACAATGGGTTCAGTCGGGTTTGGTGGGTCCAAAACGGTTCCAATCTAAATAGACCAATTTAATTGAATTGACCTACTTTTATGTAATATAACTTAACAATCCATACTCAATCCAACCTAACTCAACTCATACATAACTTGATTGATGTTCTTCTCTACCTCATCATCTCGCATCTTTCTTTATCTTGGTCTCTTCTTCACCACCAAAGTCCCCTGCAAAACTCTCTCCTCCCTACCACCAATGCCAAGCCCTCTCAAATAGTTAGGTTGAATCAGGTTTGAGTGGTTGAGTTTGTATTGGGTGGGGTAAAAAAAGGGTCCACCCAAAATTTAACCTATAGTGCCTCATTCTGTGTGATACAACTTTAGCAACACATACCCGTTTCAACAGGTCTCTCGATTTTATTCTCAAGGTCTGGAGAGGCTGACCGTACAGATCCCTCAATCTCAATCTCAGGGACTCCAGCTTGGTCATTTTCGAAATGCATTCTGTCACTGCCTCCACCGCTTCGGAATGGCACGTCAATCCCAGCTTCTTCAGGCTTTGCAGCTTCTCCAACACACGTATGATGGGGCTGTTGGCAGTTTCTATGAACTATCCCCACAGTGTCTCGAGTTCAGTAGTCAGAGACTTCCCTGATGAGGTTGGGCACTGGATGGACTCATTGGACGATGCTTTGCTCAGGTACAGATGTCGGAGGTTCTTTGCATTCGAAATGGAGGTTGTCACTTTGGTTATGTTGGGGTGCTTGAGATTTAAGGTTTCCAAGAGCAACAGGTCCTGACTGATTACAGAATGAAATCCAGAGCCGTCCATCTCAATCCCAAATACCTTAGGTTCCTCTGTTTATTCCCGAAATTCTCAGGGAGAACGGGCTTGTAAACCCACTGGAGATCAAGTACCCTCAGCAAAATCAGGCATGTGTCTAAAATTGTTGATTCAAGAACTGTTGTCCCTAGCTTATGGGTGTTAAACAATGCGTAAGACTGAAGGCATTGGACCTTGTAACCATAGTGTCCTGTCGCTGTTTTTTGCGCTTTCTGTTGATTCTGGGCACTCTGCTTGGTGTCGAAGACAGTCAGAGCTGTACTGGATTTGAAGAAGTCCCAATTCTTTTTCTTTCCAACAGAAAAATTCATTAATTGAAGCAGGCTTGCAACATGATTGGGCACTTCCATCCAGTTCCACCGTACCACGAGAATCAAGTTCCTGCTCTCTAATTTGCAAAAACAGTCCGCTGTTGATGGCATTTGGACCGACCCTTCAGCAGCCTCTGCCAACAACCCCTCCGCAGCCTATAGCCAGACAAGCCTCCTTGTGGGGACCTCAGACTCCTTAGGAAAGAGAGCCGTATGGAGAACACGACTCCTTGTGGGGACCTTCTTGTGGAGACCTCAGACTCATCACGTAAGGCAAATTCATCAAAGCTCAAGCGTATGACGTCGTCAAGGGTGTGATGTTCTCCAAGCCGATTGATGAGGGCATCCCAGTTGCTCCCTTCCCCAGTGGACAGAAGTCCTCCTAGCAGTGAGTTCGCCAGGGGAGAAAATTTGTATTTGCTCAGAATTCTCTCCTTGAGGATGGTCATTCAATTCCAAATTGCCTTCAATAGAGTGACCTCCCCGCATGATGCTTTCCCGTGCCAATTCCTCACACTCTCTATAAGTCATGTCGGGGAGTTATTGGAGATCAGGCGTCCAAGGGTCTGCAAACTTTTGCATTTTTGCATTAGGAGTAGTGACAATTACTCTGCTTCCATTCATCGAGTCCACGAACGGGACGAAGAGCCCATTGATGAGACCGGCCTCACGCATTGTCCAAAACTATCAAGTACCTAAGCCCCATGAATGATTTGTGAAGCATCTCAAACAGCTGCTCCTCTTGCTTGTGCTCCAAGTCTTTCACCTGATCTCCGATTGGTGTCTGTTTCAGTATGCCCACCAGGAGGTTCTTCATCTGGTCAGACTTCATGCCAAGGTCCATGACACAGACCCAAGCGCGACAGTCGAAGTGATGCTTTATCTTCAGCTTGCTGAAGACACTCCTCACCATTGCAGTCTTGCCACAGGCTTGTTGGCCAACAACCAAGATCACCCGAAGGTTGGAGTTGTCATCATCAATTAGCCAGGCCAGAAGCTTTCCTACATATTCATCCCAGCCCACGACATCAGACTCAACCCTCTGCCTCATATTTTCTTGATTTCTCTCGCTGGATGATGAAGATGATGCCCTTTCATAGTGTGGCATGCCTTCATTAGCAGGAGGCAGGGATGATGTGACGTTGCTGCATAACAATCCAACTTTCGTCATGAGATCTTTGGCCATATTTTTCCTGGCATGTGCTCGGCTCATTACTGAGAAGAGCCGAACTAGACAAACACATTGGCAAAATGACCCTCTTGCAATTCCGACGTCTGATATTGGAGTAAATCGACAAGGAATGCTTTTGCAATCTTTCTCAGAATTACAAGCACGAAGCAGAAGCTGCTCCTCACCTTCCTGAGTTTCTTGGCTGTGGCCATCATTGAGCTCCACATGTTTCCTGGTGCCCAGGATCGTTTGGAGGATGCTCGTGAACTCAGGGATTTGATCTCTTAATTTTTTGGAGATGATGATGCCTTTGGACTTGGAGAGAAGATCAGGAAGTCTGAGTATCGCTAGAGAAAGAGCCACATCAGTGGCAGCCATGGGTCTGAACAGAGAAGATGCTGAAAATGAAGAAACTGATTAATTAAACAAGAAAAGGACGAGTGTCTCAATTTGTCTTTTCGTTTTGATTTGCGAGTATCTCATGCTTGCCTTGAGGAACAAGCAATCAAAACATATACAATCTCAGACCTTTTGTGGTGAAATTGCCTAAGACTTTTGCTTGATTTCTTTTAAACTTGCTGAAAATTATGCACGAAGGATAAATTTTGAAAGTTTTGAGCAATTTGTATTAGGATAAGATTAATTTTGCCTAGGTCAATATCAACCGTTTCAAGAGACAAATCTCCAACCCTCAAGTTATAGTCAAATACTAGTCGATACATGTCGAGATTATTCTATTGAAGTTGTCTCACATCGGTTGTAGAAATGGCTAGTGCTCAATTTATAAATATAAGGAAAAGTCTCACTCTTTAAACTATCTTTTGGGGTAAAAGAAGCCGAAGACCATCCAATACCAATATCAAAGTATAGGTAATTCTATCTTATATATTGAGTCAATAGTGAGGTTCAGGGAACCTCTTTGATAAAGTAAAAGGTGGAGTTTGATCCCTTTTAGCTTGTGCATTTTTCATTCAATGAATGAAGTCCTTTGATTTTTAGTTTGTTTATTCAAAAGACCCTTGAACTTGTGTAACTATTTTAATTAAGTCTCTCGGGCTCTTAACCTCATAATTGGCATTCACTTGTCACTTTGAGACGACAAAAGTTTTGAGGAGGAAAGCTCTAGGGTAGTGTTTGGCCTTTCTAATTTGTCTGTAACGTCCTGAAATTCGAGCCATTTGAGGAAAGAATAAATATTAATTTTGCCAATATATAGTTAGTTGATCTCATTCGGAACTGATCACTCCTGAGATACTGACCTTGAGGGGAAAGGTTAATGAAGACAGAACTCGTGCGACTAAAAAACTCAACCTGGGAAACGACTCGATCGTGAGACTTGCGTAAGGACAACCCTATAGATATGCAGGCCGATTCCAAGGATAAATAGAAGTCAATTCGCGGACTAAACATAATGGACAACGGGTGATTCTGTTTACTATTATCGAGCCCGCAAACGACCCTATGTCGATCTTTGATAATCGTGTACTTTGAAATAAGAATCCATCTTTCGCAATTTCATGTAATTAAGGACGTCCATGTATC
The DNA here is from genome assembly GCA_014182895.1 of Angophora floribunda. Classification (NCBI taxonomy): domain Eukaryota; kingdom Viridiplantae; phylum Streptophyta; class Magnoliopsida; order Myrtales; family Myrtaceae; genus Angophora; species Angophora floribunda. Next base: position 31,238,632 of record CM024709.1, on the reverse strand, counting down.
GAGTAGTCTTGAACATAAATTGGCACGAGTCGGTTACACGTGAATCCTCAAAACCGCATGTTAGTCTGAGTTGTACCAAAATGGCATTCGGACGAAATTGACAAGGCATGAGAATCCAATATTAGACTTTGAATTTCCGGGAACGTCCGGGACGAACTTTTGGATAATGCTTTGGCGACAGTTGACAACGCCAGCTGAGCCGAGTACTTGGAAAAGGGATTTCGGACCGAAGAAACGAGCCTACAAGGACGTGGGCTGGGCAAGAACAGTGTGGGCCTCACGCCCAAGGTGGAACAGCCACCGTGGTAGACCCGAGGCAAGCAAGTGAGCGCGTTGAGCCAAGTCGACCATTTACCCTCCCGAGTCCGTTGTCTAAACTTGAGCTAATTCGAACCCAACAAATTCCCGAGCTCGTTCCTATTCATTTTCTAGCCCGTTTCTTAGGCCCGCCCTTCATTTTCAGCCCAAGGACAGTTTTGGAAATGTGCAAGGTGGAAATGACCATTTTGCCCTTGGACATTTTAAAGAAAAGTCAAAAGAAGAGAGAGAAGATGATGTCATCTTGCTTGGGAGTTGAACCATGCCACTAATGGCCTTAATAAGGTCTATCTTGCAGCTCTCACTTCACTCTCTATCCTCCTCTTTCAACCCAAGCACACCACACACCTCTCTCCCCTTGTTTTCCCTTCCTTCCTACAGTTTCAACTTTTGACCTTCCTCCGAAAATCGAGTTGTTCATACCCTTCCCGTGTGAATCACGGCTCATACCACCTACCAATCTGCTCAAGAGGGAGAATTTGCACAGCCTGTGTCGGCCGATCATTGAAAGGAGCCGCCGGCCGACTCGTACGATGGCCAGAAGTCACTACTCACTAGACCGCCACTGTAGTATTGCCCCCTACCCAATTCCGTCTTTTTCCTCTATTTTCCTCCCATTTCGACCAAACCACCACCTATCCCAGCCACTAACAGTCACCCCTCGACCCCCAGGTGTCGCCGATCACCGGCCCGTTGCTCGCCGGAGTTCCGGTCAAGCCGTTTTGCTCCGATCAGCCCCTATCCTCCTCCCGCATTACTGTTTTTTGAAGTTCAATGGGTGTACAGAAGTTGTTGTTGCTGTGTTTAGCCCAGGACTGCCTTGGAGTGTCATGGGAGAGGTCCCCGAGTGTCGGGTTCGTCGCCGCCACCGCATTTATGTCGCTGGCCCACTTAACGGGTGAGTTTAGCCCATAATCCTTAGTTAGTGCCTAAACTTGCTTAGGATTGGATTAATTAGTATTAATGTTAGGTTAAGAAGTTTAATTAAGTTGTATTAGCCCTAAGATAGGTAGTTAGATAAATGGTTAAGATTAGCTTAGCTTAATCTTGCTTAATTGTGCTTAATTATGCTTACTTGAGTGTTATGTGTTAATTAAGTATGTTTTGCCTTAATTGCTTGATTAATTTGATTATTTTTTAATTAATGATTTATTTAATTTCTGTATTTAATGTTTAAATTATTTAATTTCGCGACACTGTTCATCACATGTTAGGCGTAGCTGGTGTATTCGGCGGCTCCCTATTCAGTGCTATGCATGGTTCCTTGGTAACCTCTAGTTTGACCCTTCGTGCTTTGTGAGTAGACATAGATATATGTTGACCTAAAGCATATACTTCTCCATATGGAAACCAAAAATGTACATAATTTCATGTGTCTTGATTTTATTAAGTGAATTGAACGTGCTATTGCGTGAACATCCGCATGAATCATGTGATTTTCATAAAATGGGGAAAAATGGTTTGTCCGAGGGATACCGGAAATGGACCGCCTTTATGAGAAAGAAAATGGTTTGTTCGAGGGATACCGAAATTGGACCACCTTTATAAAAAAGAAAATGGTTTGCCCGAGGGACACCGGAAATGGACCACTTTTGTGATAAATGATTTGAGGTTTAATATGCAAGCATGTGTGCATTGGCTAATGCTTAAAGATAATAAGTGGGTTGTGATAGTATGCTTGTGTGATCGCTAAGTTGAACCCGCCGTCTCGGGAGAATATTCCTTGACGTTCTTTGGGCATACCGTCTTGGGAGAGTATCCCTTAACATCTTTTGGGCACAAAAAGGCACGGTTGTGCCTCTGCAGAGGAAGAGCGCCGTAGCGCCTCAGTTGTACCCTTGAGAGGCAGTAATAATCGGAACACGTGTGAATGCAAGAGTGCTTGAGAAAACATGGCATCATTGGTTCCGATTATGCATGAGATGATCACATCATTTATGGCACGCACGCATGAATTGATAACGTGCAAGGTGTGGCAATGGCCAGATGAGATCGCTTGTGGCGCAACTCGCATGTGATTGATGAATTGCATCATCTAACGGCCATGTGCATTACGTGTATTGTGCTGATATATAACGTGCAGAATATGGCATACCGGGTAAGACTGCATGCGAATCGACTTTTGATTGTCGGTTAACCCTGTCTGTTATTTGATTGCTGATTGCTGGTTGTTTATTGTTGGATTGTGTAAGGGGTGGTTCTGGAGAGATATCACGGGTTGAGTTGGTATACTAACCAGGGCTTAGGGGAAGAACTCGTTGAGATTTTATCTCACTGTTATTATATAACCACTTCCAGGCCCTTAAAATGGCGCAGTGGAGAATCCTGCCCCCGCTCCTCCAATGATCGACTCGACGGAGCTTGAGTCCGATGGGTCCCAGTAATGGTGGTGCTGAACCCGAGAGTTCATTTTGTATAGTTGGATTAGCCTAGCCTAGTATCTTTTTGGACTTGCTCAGAGGATGGATCGGCCCTTTTGTTAGGCTTGTATCAGGAAACGATCCTCCGTTGGTTAATCTAGTAATTGTATAAATGAGTAGTCGAGGTTTCTGCTGTTCATCCCTCTATCCCTGATTAATTGCTTGATTGTATGTTTGGACTTTGTGCATAATGAAATATTAAAATGAATTGTCGTCGACGAGTCTTGAGACGTCACTTTCTATCAATCATGGTAAGGGGTTGTCGCGTGCTTGTGGTTCGGAGCGTGACATTGTCTATATAGCGCCTGCTGAGAAGAAAACCATATGTCCTCAATCGACAGACATGAAGAACTCAGCATGATTCGAGTCAAAAATATTTCTGACCGCGAAACTTTGATTGTTTGCCAATGCATATATATTCAGAACAATACCATTACGAGGATGCATCAGTAGACATAGAGAGGAGACCAATACAAACACTTGGAGCCACAGCTCACGCATTATTTTGGTGGCTTATTCTCATTTGTTGGCCTGAAACCACGACTTTGATGTAGAGGCCGGACTTCCAACCTGTATCAGCTTGCGTGAGGGAAAAGCTTATCTCGCCGACGGTTTTGGGTGTCATCTCGAACTTGCCGATGATTATCTGAGTCCACTTATCCTCTTCCAATCTGTCCAAGTCTTCCCTGCGTCCCTGCTTGTTTCCATCCGGTAGAGCAAGAATGAGGTTCACCGGATCTTGCCATCGGTTGCTTCATCCTCTCATCTTCACGTGGATTTCGACTTTGTACATCGTCCTCGGAGAGAGCATGATCGTTTAGGATAGAAGAAGGCAACGATACCACGACTCCTCCTCTTTTAGCCATCTCCAGCACTCACTGTCGTAACTTAAATCGATCTGTAAGCCCTCAGCTAGAACCATCCAGCAATTCTTGTTTAGGTCCTTGTCAACCCAATATTTGCGAGTATATGGCTGTTCCTGTAGGCACAATGCAGAAAGCAGTGAGACATTAACAAAATCAGAACAAAACTTGGCTCTGGTCCGATCAGGAGCTACCGAGCTCCCATCCGGTCTGTGATGACACATTCAATCTTTATAGATGTACTTATCATCTGCAAGTGGTCTTGATTTGCTGCTTCTGCCCGCATAACACGCAGTTTCAGTTTCATGGAGGGCATCACGATCCGAGCCAAAAAAATTTCTCGATAGATCATTATCTATTGGAGCCAAAACAAGTAATTTGTTGTCCTCTGGAACTTGCCTGATGCTAGCCATCTTTTGCCTCGCCCTGCTTCTTGTCGTCCTTCAAAAACGCTCCAGCATAGACTGGACGGCTGACCTCGTTCTCGAGGGAGTCGAATTCCTCGCTGCCAATCGCTCTTCTCAACATCGCTAAGGAAATGAGAGGAGGCCTTCTCGTTTGACTTGTGCCGCTTCCGGCGTTTTCTTCATCCGTTGACGGCGACATATCGGATGCACCTCCTGCTGCAGAAATCTCTGCCATCTTCTTCCAGATGTACTCGTACCTACCACACATGTACACCCAAAAAAGAGAAAAAATAAAAATCCAACAGGTTTGAGTTGGTCTGGAGTACGACCAAATGAAAGATTGACATATTGGTCCAGACAATCGGGCTGTACCGAAGAAGACGTCCTGGTTGCTTGCAGCTCCTGCTATGGCGGAAGAAACAGAGACGAAGATCTGATGGTGGAGTTCTGATTTTACATATTTTCGTGGTTAAGTAGAGATAAAACGACCCAAATAATAATAACAATTATAAAAAGTAATGATGTAATGATGATGTCACAATAAAGATGCCATAATAGGTCCTGCCAGCTCACTTATCAAAGGGTAAGGGAGTTGAGCCCGTGGAAAAGTGTCAATCCATCCCGGGTTCGAGCTAATCATGTCGGACTGTGTGGAGATTATGATTTTATCTCATTATGTTGGTGTCACGTCACAGATTAAGAATCCGCCATCTCTAATAGCAGGTCTTCCTACCATTTTCTTTTCTCGTCTTGAAAAACTCCATCCGAAATGGTTCATCGAAGTCCACGTGCATGATTGTGGTGCTCTTGCCATAGTTGCTAACTTTATCAGGGTCCATTTCTGATCGTGGCTTCCCGACAGCAACGTTCCCCTCGGAAAATCATCCAAGGGTCCTCTCGTAGTACGATGCCATGGTCACCGATGCTTGGGAATTTTCGCAATGATAAAAGCCGTTTCCTAATTCAATAATTATGGAACTTTGAGCTCAATACATTAAGATGTTAAAAACATATTTTTGTTATACTCGATACGCGTAGGATAAGCTGAAATAGTTTAATAATAATCCACTTATAGGGACATTTCTGATGTAGGTCGACGCATTTTGATACACAATACATGTTGGAACAAAAACTCATGTTGACTACGTTGACTAGTTCCCACAAGACAAGCATGCATTTTTAATATAAAAATAAAAATAAAAAACAGTACAAAAACATAAAAATAAGAAAAAAATCAAAGAGAACGTCCATTTATGCGATGACCTGGATTGGCCCATCTGGCCCCAACCCAGCCCGTCGGCATCAAGTCCAATTTCAGTTCAGCCCGGCTCAACAGTCAACACCAGCACAGGCCAAACCCATCTAACCAAGCAAGCCCGTGAGGCCGGCTCAAGCCAATTCAATTTCCATGGGAGAGCCCAGGCCACTCTGTCTCTCTCTCTCTCTCTCTCTCTCTGCTGAACCTAGTGATTAGCAGCAGGGGGGGTGGCCGGCAGCGGCAGATGGCAGGCAGCAATGGTGGGTGGACAGCTAGCTAATAACGGGAGCAAGCGATAAGAAAAGTTTTTATTTCTCGTTTCTATTCCAGAATAAAGAAGTAGAAAATTTTTATTTTTTATTATTATTACAAACCTATTTTCGGACTAAAAATTTGTTCCAAGAATAAATAAAAATTGAAAGTGCGTCACCAAACATATTTATGTTCCAAATTTGTTTTTGGAATAAAAATAAATAGTTATGGCCTGAAATAGAATGGTTATCATGCACATCATTAACGTTCAATATAAAAAAACACGTCTCATAGCTTGCAAATCTCCCTGAATAGAATCGAGGGTTCGAATTGTCATATGTATATTCGGTTATGCAATCGTCATTTGTATATTCAGTTCTGCAATCGATCTTTCTCTGTTTTGTTTCCCTTTCCATCTTTGTATTCTGTATACCCACAATGTGCGACGGCTGGTGAGTGATGGTGAGAATGCCATGGTGGTCTAAATCCGATGATTGGCGCTCATTCAGCAGTTTGAGTCGACAAAAGTTTTGCCAAGGAAAGCTCGGGGGTAGTATTTGTTTAGAAGAATTTTATTACTCGAGGTTCGGTTGCAGTCTTCACCTTCGGGGTTTTTAGTCCGGAGCGGCAAACAGTTTTGCCGCGCCAGATGATTGAAGTCAAGGGACTTGATAAATGGAGTGACGCAAGTGCAAGGACTCGATTGGAAAAAATACACAAGTCCGGGGAGGAAAAATAGATTTCCATCTCCTACAATTCCAAGTGTTACTACAAAACGCAACAATGTACAGATTTGAGTAGCAGTTACTTAGTTACACGTAACTAAAACAAGTAACCACGATTAACTTCGTCATAAGAGATCATATCATTTATCCCCGTGTAACTTTCTTCGATCTGATCCGTATGTCCTTGATCGGCAAACCTGAAGAACTCGGCATGAGTAAACATAGAGAGGAGATCAATACAAACACCTGAGCGACATTTCTCACCCGATTTTGACTGCTTTTATTCTATGTCGTTGGCCTGAAAACAGCGCCTTTGTTGCAGAGGCAGGACTCCTGATTACGCGTGAGCGAAAAGCTTATCTCCCCGGCGTTTTTGGGTGCCGTCTCAAACTTGCCGATCATTATCTGAGTCCACTTATCCTCTTCCAATCTGTCCAAGTCTTCCCTGCGTCCCTGCTTGTTTCCATCCGGTAGAGCGAGATTGAGATTCAACCATCCTCGGCTTTCGCTTCTCATCTTTGCTACAACTGCGACTTTGGACATTGTCCTCAGAGAGAGCATGATCGTGTTGCATTTCCAATTGATTTCTAGCCAGCAAAAATCTACCAGCTCGGTGACGGGCAGTTTTATGATGCCTGAATAGCCGAAACTCTGAAATATTCAAGCAAGCACAGGATTGGTTTAGTAGAGACAGTGATGGTTAGCGAAGATCTCATTTTCCTTGAAGCAATTCAAAGTTCTTGCGGCAGAAAATATTGTTTAGGTGCCCCGCTGAATGAACAACTTGAAGCTGGAAAAAGGTGCATATTCAGCAGCATCTTTTCAGCGGCATCAGGAAATACACAACGCCAAAATAACGCTAGAGATATGCCAACGCAATGGCAACTCATTTAGCGGCAACAGAACTTTCTCGCCACTTGCAAGTCATATTTGTTGGAGAGAATTCATACGTCATACCAGGCCGACCTAGAGTCTCGATCATCCCATGAAGGTTCGACTTAAAATGTTATTGTTTAGGACAGAAGAAGCAACGATCCATGCTGCCTACTCTTCTCGCCACCCCAAGGATCCGCTTGAAAAAGCTCACAATTTGTGAATGATTTTTCATATCACTTAATTTACAGATTGTACACGCTTATAAAGAGAAGAAAAAATACAATCTTTGACAGAACAAGAATCATGGAATGCCAACTCATCTACAGTTGGTATGCTAATCTGAAATTCAAAAAGATATCAAAAAGATTTCATATTCAAAAAATAATATCAAAAAAGATTTCATATCTTAACACGCCTCCGCAAGATGGACGTTCCATCAGAAACACTCATCTTGTCTCGTAATTGTATTGTCCGCAGCCTTGATAACGGTTCCGTGAGAATGTCGACACGTTGATCATGGGTGGAAATATAAGAGACTCGCATCCTGCCGGCTTTAACAAGTTCCCAAACGAAATGATAATCTATCTTTATGTGTTTCATTCGGGAATGGAAAATGGGATTTGCACAAACATAAGTAACACCTATGTTGTCGCAATACAAGCTTGGTGTCGTGTCCATGTGAATGCCAAGTTCTTGAAGCAAAGATTTTACCCAAATGAGTTCTGCCGAGGCCGTGGCAATGGCTCGATATTCTACTTCAATAGACAACCGTGCAATTGATCGTTACATTCGAGAACTCCAAGAGATAGGATTGGCCCCTATATAAATCACAAAACCCGAAATAGATGTGCGATCATCAATATTTCCTGCCCAATTTGCATCGGTGTAGGCATGAAGCACAGGTTGTGTGTCGCATCTCAAGTGCAACCTATGAAATAATGTTCCCTTAAGATAGCGTAAAAGCCATTTTGCAGCTATCCAATGGGTTGTGGTCGGCTTATGCATGAATTGAGATAACTTATTTACTGCAAAATCAAGATCTAGGCAAGTGATGTTGAGGTATTGAAGTTCGCCAATGAGGCTTCGAAATTCTGAAGCATTGGCTGATGATTTTTTGTCATGAACCGAAAGAGATTGACCCATAGCTAATGGTGTTGCTACCTCTTTTGCATCTCTCATTTTAAAGCATTCAAGTAGCTCTCTTATATATTTATGTTGAGAAAAAAGTAAGCCGGTCTTTATAGGAATGACTTCAATTCCCAAAAAGAAATTCAGTGGCCCCAAGTCTTTAATTGAGAACCGATTAGAGAGAGAGCGGTGATGAAGTCCAAAACAAACTTCTGGTCACTTTCTGTGATAATGAAATCATCCATATACACTAAAAAATAGGCTTGAACACCACCATGAGAGTAAATGAATAGCCAACTATCATTCTTTGAATTAACAAATGAATTTGTGAGAAGGAATGAACTTAGCTCATTATACCAAGCCCGCAGAGCCTGCTTTAACCCATATATGGCTTTGTGAAGTTTGCAGATGTGTGTTGGTTTATCTGGGTCTTTAAAACCAAGCGATTGCGACATGTAAATCTCATCCTGAAGAGTTCCTTGGAGGAAGGCATTGTTTACATCCATTTGTCTCAATGTCCATCCACACATTAAAGCCAATGATAAAACCACCTGAATAGTATTTGGTTTGATGACCGGGCTAAATGTATCGGTGTAATCAAAGCCTAGTCGTTGGTGAAAACCTTTGGCCACAAGACGTGCCTTGTACCTCTCAATACTGCCATCCACACGTATTTTTAACCGATAAACCCATTTGCATCCTACAACATTCAAAGATGGATCAAAAGGTATTAGTTTCCAAGTCCCGTTACGAATAAGGGCATTGATCTTAGCCGACATTGCTTCACGCCATTGAGGATCGCACATAGCTTGTATAATTCTCGTTGGTTCTACAATCGGTGGAAGTTGATGTTTGGTGATGATGTGGTTGATTTGTTTGGGCTTGAAAATATTATTTTGGGAGTCATTTTGTGAGTTCTTGTAGGTGGATTTTTTAGTGTTGATGTTTGGTCATTATTGATAGTGGCAATTGGGGTTTCAAGATATGGTATTTGTTGGGATTGATTTGAAAGTTGGGAAGTTGATGAGGATGCAGCACGAGATGGAATGTTGCTTTGAGGGGTGTTGACACCCGATTTTTTGGTCTATTTTGTCTTAAATGCCCTTTTACTTTGCTTATATAAATATATATTAATTTCTAAAAAAATTTAAAAAAAAAAAGTGGGTCCGAGCCAGGGCTGGGCCTACCGGCCCCTTTCTCTTCTTCTTCTTTCCCTTCCCCAGCGCGGGCCTGGCTTGCTTTTCTTTTTCCCTTTTCGGCCCAGCCCGCGCCTTTCTCTTCCTCTTCCTTCCTTCACCGTCGCACGGGAACAACCAACCTGGAGAAAGAAAATAAAAAATGGGAAGCAAGTGGCAGCATAGGGGAGATGGAGTGATGGTGCAGGTCAGACAGCAGCAGAAAATCAGGAGAGGGTTAGGTTGGTCAGTGGACTGACAAGGCGAAGGAGACACGCCTGCTGTGAGGGAAGAGGGGAGAGGACGAGGTTCTTCAGGGGATTGGAGACAAGAGAGAGAAAAGGAGAGACAGAAGAAGAGGACAGACAGAAAAAAAAAAACGAAGAGAAGAGAGCAAAAGACCGTCGGCAGCCGCACCTGACTGACGGCCAACAATTCACTATCGTGCTTCCGCTCCTGCGCCTGCAACCGTCCGGCAAAAAGGGAAAGCGAGAGCAGGAAGAGAGAAGGAGACCGAGGGGGAAGGAGGACTCCGAGAGACCGAGAGAGAGAGAAAGAGAGCTAACCCAGAAGCGTGTTCGAACGCCGCCAGAGTCCGTTTGTCAGCCGCTGTCCGTCGTTTTCCCCCAGGGGCATTTTTTTTGTGCTGTTTTGTGAGGCGTCGGGCTGGAGTTCGCGCCGACCAGTTCGGATGAGCCCCAGCCCCTGCCATGCCTCCGTTTACGTCTATGTGTGTACCAGCATGCTTGTTTAGAAGTTTAGACCCAAGTCGATTCTTGTTCAAATCAAAAATCATTCGTTTCGACAATGCACACCACTTGTTTGTTAAAATGCTTAAATGAAGTCCAGAAATTTTTATTGTCGGATCTGTGCTCGGTAGTTTAGTTTCATGGATGTTCGTTAGTATATTGTGAATCCGCCCTTGTCGCCGTGCTTTTCTTCATGTTACGACGATTTTTCACGAGTGGGCCGCGTCGAGTCGGGTGGGGGTGTCCCCGATTCTGGTAATGGGGAGCGTTCATTGTAACAGGCGACCGACTTCGGACCGTGGCACGGCGACTCTCTTAGGACGGGCAAGCCTAGTGGCGGAGTCAGCATTAGTCTGTCAAAGTCTCGGCACGCCATCGTGTCGGGCGTGGGGGGGCTGCATGAATATCAGAAGATGCAAAAACACGTGAAGAAGACCAAAAAAAAAAAGAAAAAAGAAGAAACAAAAAAGATTAAAATAAAATAAAATAAGAAGAAGAAGAAGTGGCAGGCGTGTGTCACGGCTCGGAAACACGAACGGTCCAAGAGGGTTTTGATCGATGCCATGACTGATCCTTGTTACGAGAAATCCTCAACCGTTGACCCCAAGTTCTAGGGTTTTCTTGAGTCTTCTAAAATATTCTAGAATATTCCTAAAACATTCCAGAATATTGCGGAAGATACTGTAATTAAGGTAGTTTGGGAGATACGATCCCCACCATTAGATCGAGGAGAGATCTACGGATATGGTTTTGCCTGTATTTGTATAAATAGGAGTCTCCTCCCCCTCATTGTAATCATCACATTCTATACAAGTAATAGAATACAGAGCTTCTCTCTCTAAAAATCTTGTGAATTTGAGGGGAAAGGCTACTTAGGAGAAATCCTAAGGCCGCACGGGTTCGAAGCGAATGCTAGATCAATCGGCTCGTGACAAGTGGTATCAGAGCGAGTTCATTCCTAGGCGCAATGGCTGATTCTCGTCCTGAGGTGTTGCTCGCACTGGAGGCTGATCACGAGGATCGTGGAAGGGCTGCCACAAAAGGCAACAAGGGAAGGAAGAGCTGTGCTAGTTCCGGTTCAAGGGATGCGCTAGGGGATCTGGATCGTCGGGTGACGAGGGTGGAACTATTCGCCTCCGAAATTCAAGGATCAGTCAATGACCTGACCCAGACTGTCGAAGGAGTGGAAGCCGGAAAGTAGGAGCTTGAGGTCGAGGTGCAAGAGCTCAAGACCGGCATGGGAGAGCTCCGAGGCGAGTTGCTTGGGACCCTGAGGCAGGAATTGGAACAATGGAATGAAGCCCTGGAAGCCCTGATGGCGACCATGCGCGCGGAGATAGAAGAACTCAAAGGGAAGCTCGCTGAATCAGAAGCGGCATGCGTGAATGGGGTGGTCATGGTGCATACTAGTCCACGAACGAACACACCCAAGCCGAACAAGTTCAAAGGCTCGCGGGTGGCCAAAGACGTGGACAACTTCCTGTGGTATATGGAACGGTACTTCCAAGCCATGGGAATCAACGACGACCTCACACGAGTAAATACTACATCCATGTATTTAGTTGATAATGCCTTATTGTGGTGGCGTCGTCGGTCAGATGATAAGAGTGGCGATCCTATCACGAAATGGGATGGATTCGTCAAAGAGTTTCGACGAATGTACTACCCTTCGTACGCGGAGGAGGATGCTCGGAACGAGCTAAAGCGGCTCGAGCAAAGGGGTGTGGTGCGCGACTACATCAAGCGGTTTTCGGAGTTGCTACTCCAAATACCCTCGATGAGTGATAATGAGGCATACCACCAGTTCATGAGTGGTCTCAAGCCATGGACCAAATAGGAATTCAAACGGTGCAACGTGGGAGATCTCACGACGGCCATAACTATAGCCGAATCGTTGGTGGAATACAATGCGCCTTCTACATCCAAGCTGGACCCTCGTCCGAGGGACAAGACCAACGGTGGGGGAGATCGAGGGAGATTCAATCGCTCGAATGGAGGCAAACCACCGGCGGGTCCTTCTAAGGATCATGCAGAGTCTAGTGGCGGAGGACAAAGGAAGGTACGCACATATAAATGCTTTTTCTGTGATGGTCCACACATGGCACGGGATTGCCTGAACAAGGCCAAGCTGGTGGCCCTTTGCAAGGAAGAGGAGCCTACGGAGGAATCGCGACTAGGCTCGTTGCGAATCCTCAGTTCCCTCAAGAAGAAGAAAGCTAAGGAGTCTAAGAGAATGATGTTCGTGGATGTGAAGATCGGCGGCACCATGATGAGTGCACTCATGGATACGGGGGCGTCTGACCTCTTCATATCCCAAGAGGCCGCGAAGAAACTCAATCTTTGGGTCGAAAAAGGAGCTAGTTGGCTCAAGACGGTGAACTCCAAGGAGGTACCAACTAGCTGCGTGGCTAGGGACGTGGAGCTTCACCTTGGTCCATGGTCGAGTAAAGAAACCATCGAGGTAATTCCCCTAGACGATTATGACTTTGTGCTAGGTCTAGGATTCTTCGATAGAATCAATGCCGGTGTCCTACCGTTTGCGGATTGCATTTGTATTCTAGATAAACGATACCAATGCATGATTCTGATCCATCGCGCATCGGGTCGCGATCGGAAGATGTTGTCGGCCATGCAACTCTTGAGAGGAGTTCGAAAGGGTGAGGTGATATTCCTGGCCACATTGAAAGTGGAGGAAGATGCGGGCAAGGTGGAGGAGGTTCCCACCGAGGTAACCCAAGTCCTCGACACATTCGAAGACGTGATGCCATCCAAGCCTCCTAAGAAGCTCCCACCTCGAAGGGAGATGGATCATCGGATCGAGCTAGTGCCTGATGCTCAACCAACCGCCATGGCACCCTATCGCATGGCACCCCCCGAATTGGAAGAACTCAGGAGACAACTCAAGGAGCTGCTCGATGCGGGATACATTTGACTGTCCAAGTCTCCGTTCGGTGGGCCGGTCTTGTTCCAAAAGAAGCACGATGGATCACTCCGAATGTGCATCGACTACCGGACGCTGAACAAACTCACCGTGAAGAACAAGTACCCGATCCCTCTCACCGCTGATTTATTTGATCAACTTGGAGGAGTGCGATGGTTCACCAAGCTGGATCTCTGATCGGGCTACTATCAAGTTCGGATCGTTGAAGGGAACGAGCCGAAAACCGCATGTGTGACGCGATACGAATCGTACGAATTCCTCATCATGCCATTCGATCTCACCAACGCTCCGGCTACTTTCTGTACCATGATGAATAAGGTACTCCATTTGTTCCTTGATCGGTTCGTAGTGGTTTACCTAGATGATATTGTGATCTATAGTCGGACACTGGAGGAGCACCTCGAGCACTTGAGGCAGGTCTTCCAAGCCTTGCGCGAGAATGAGTTGTACATGAAGCACGAGAAGTGTGCTTTTGCCCAAAGGGAAGTTCCCTTCTTAGGGCACATAGTCGAGGGCGGTCAAGTTCGAATGGACGGGGCTAAGATCCGAGCGATAGTTGAATGAGAGCCGCCGACCAAGGTGACGGAGTTAAGGTCATTCCTTGGCCTCACCAATTACTACCGGTACTTCATTCAGAGCTACTCGAGCATCACGATACCATTCACGGATATGTTGAAGAAGGAAAAGCTGTGGGAGTGGACCAACCGGTGCCAAGAGGCGTTCGATCGGTTGAAGCAAGCCATGACTGAGGAGCCAGTGTTGGCATTGCCCGATCACACAAGACCCTATGAGGTAGAGACTGATGCTTCCGATTATGCTATTGGAGGTGTTCTCATGCAGGATGGCCATCCGGTCACGTTCGAGTCTCGAAAGTTGAACGATACCGAGTATCGATATACTGTTCAGGAGAAGGAGATGACCACGGTGGTCCATTGCCTTCGGACATGGAGGCACTATCTTCTAGGAGCAAAGTTCGTCGTAAGGACGGATAATGTGGCCACAAGCTACTTCCAGACGCAAAAGAAGCTAAGTCCAAAGCAAGCTCGATGGCAAGATTTCTTGGCGGAGTTCGATTACGTGCTGGAGTACAAGCCGAGGAAGGCTAACTCCGTGGTAAACGCACTAAGTCGAAAGGCAGAGTTGGCAAACATCGTGAGTCGGCCGAATTGCCCGTGGATCGACCATATCAATGAGGGACTCAAGTACGATCAAAGGGCTCAGGGACTCCTACGGTATACGCGAGAGGGCAAGACCCGTCAATTCTGGTGTGAAGATAAGCTTCTCTACACCAAGGGACGGCGACTGTACGTACCGCTCCATGGGAAGCTGAGGAAGGAAGTGCTACGAGAGTGCCATGACTCGAAGTGGGCGGGTCATCCAGGGATCCACCGAACATTGGCGCTCATCGAGGAGCAGTACTACTGGCCTCAAATGCGAGACGACATTGAGGCGTACGTGAAAACTTGTCTTGTATGCCAACAAGACAAGCTCGAGCAACAATCGTCGCCAGGGCTTCTGGAACCGCTTCCCATCCCCACTTGGCCATGGGAAAGCGTTTCCATGGACTTCATCGTCAACCTACCAAAGTTCGAAGGGTGTCAAACGCTTATGGTGGTAGTTGACCGGTTCTCCAAGTACACAACTTTCGTGCCTACGACGAAGGATTGTCCGGCCGAAGAGGCGGCCAAGCTTTTCTTGAAGCATGTGGTCAAGTACTGGGGAGTACCACAAACGATCGTGAGCGATCGTGACCCCCGATTCACGGGGTGGTTCTGGACGGAGCTCTTCAAGCTGCTAGGGTCGGAGCTGAACTTCTCCACGAGTTTGCATCCCCAAATCGACGGTCAGACGAAGCGGATCAATGCACTCTTGGAGATTTATCTTCAGCACTATGTGAGCACGACGCAAGTGAATTGGGCAAAGTTGATCGACAATGCCCAATTCTCCTACAACTTGCAACGGAGCGAGTCGACCGGCCAGAGTCCATTCAAGATCGTGACGGGACAACAACAGCAAACCCCAAGTGCGGTTGCATCGGGCTACAAAGGGAGTAGCCCTCCTGCCTTCAAGTTCGCGAAAGACTGGCAAGAGCAAGCGGACTTGGCAAGGGCGTGCCTACACAAGGCATCGAAGCGCATGAAGAAGTGGGCGGACCAAAAGCGTCGGCACGTGGAGTTCCAAGTTGGAGACCAAGTGTTAGCCAAACTACACGTGGTTCTTCTGTTAGACAAGCTACACGCGGTTCTTCGTTACAAGGATGTACACAAGGGGTTGATCCGATGCTACAAGGGGCCCTTCCGTGTGCTTCAACGGGTCGGGAAGGTCGCATATAAGCTGGAATTACCACCCAAACTAAAGGTACATCCGATTTTCCATGTGAGTATGCTCAAACCTTTCCATGTAGATGAGGAAGATCCGGACCGGGGAGAGTCGCAACGGGCACCATTGGGAGCGAAGACTTCGTATGATCGAGACGTGGATTACATCATGGCGGATCAAGTCATACGAAAGCGGTATTGTGCGCCGAAGCGGGAGTATATAGTTCGATAGAAGGGTCTTCCAGAGAGTGAAGCAAGTTGGGAACCCGCGGACGCTCTTTGGCAATTCAAGAAGCAAATTGAAGCATTCCATGCTGAAGACGCGACGAGGACGTCGCCCGATTAGGTGGGGGAGAATGTCACGGCTCGGAAACACGAACGGTCCAAGAGGGTTTTGATCAATGCCGTGACTGATCCTTGTTACGAGAAATCCTCAACCGTTGACCCTAAGTTCTAGGGTTTTATGAGTCTTCTAGAACATTCCAGAATATTGCGGAAGATACGGTAATTAAGGTAGTTGGGGAGATACGATCCCCACCGTTAGATCGAGGAGAGATCTACGGATACGGTTTTGCCTGTATTTGTATAAATAGGGGTCTTCTCCCCTCATTGTAATCATCACATTCTATACAAGTAATAGAATACAGAGCTTCTTTCTCTAGAGTTCTCTCTCTCTAAAAATCTTGTGAGTTTGAGGGGAAAGGCTGCTTAGGAGAAATCCTAAGGCCGCATGGGTTCGAAGCGAACGTTAGATCAATCGGGCCGTGACACATGCATGGGGAATGGAAGACCTACATGGGGGAGAAACTATTGGCCACAGCTCGTTTGCCAGCGTGGCAAACCGGAGGTTGCTCCGGAGCGCGACACGTGTTCTCCCGTGGGCCCAGGCGTCAAGTTTGTCAAGGAGAAAAAAAAAATTTGAAACTGCATGCATTCTCTTCTCTCTCTCCTCTCCTCTGCACACTCTCTCCCCTCTCCCGGTCTCTTCACGTCACTTCTTTTCTTCAGCCTGACCAAAAATTTTCTTCTGCAAACTCTCTCTGTCGTTCCCTTCAATCTGCAAATTTTCTCACCCACCGGCGACCGAAAATTTTTCTCACCCACCAGCGACCGCCGGGCACGATCGAGGACCCTCGGGCCGCCCCTCCGACCACCGCGTGTTGACCGACGACCACCGCGTGCTCAGTCTCTTCTCTATGCAAGCTGCACACCCACCGGCGACCGCCGCGATGACCGCCGCGCATGTTCGAGGACCCTCGGGCCGCCCCTCTGACCACTGCGTGCTAACTAACTACTCTTGCGCGCGACCGATGATCACCGCATGCTCAGTCTCTTCTCTGTGCAAGCCGCGCACCGACCGGCGACCGTGGAGAAAGGCCAAAAGGCGTTGACCTTTCTGGAGTCCTCCCAATTTTTAAGTTTTCCCCAAGTTGCGATGGCGACGGGCCATGAACGACGCTTGCGAGAGACCGTTCGTTCTCGAATCATTGAAGGCATTGCTCGAGGAGAAAAACCGACGGTCCAACGAAGTCAACGGTGGAGCAGCAAAGCAAACCACGCACGCCGTTGCGCACTAATGACACGGTCGGAGTGGGATTTCCATCCTTAATTATACCTAAACATTAATCAAACGTCTATCCGTCAAAGTGCTCGGTTCAACACGCGGGCTTCGTTGTTTTTTTTTTTTTTTTTTCGAGCTTTTACAAAAATGCAAAGGATGTTTCTGTTTCAACACAAACGTGTTCCGCCGGAAAAAAGAAAAGAAAAGAAATGGTTTGTTTTAGGAAAAAAACTCTCGCCAAAGGCATCGACCAAAGAAAGGTACTAAGAGATTTTTGGTGAGCGTGTTGTGTTTACGAAAACGCAGCTTAGACCATTAAATCTAGCGATCCGTTTCTGCGATTCTTAGCCTTTTGGATGAAATGGCACTTGCAAAGAAGTCAACGGCATTGGTGTCGATAGGACAACTAGGACTCGAAGAAACTTTCAGACAGGTATACTTTGTAGGAAAAGAACACGCGGAGAAGTAAGCAAATCAGCTGGAAACGGAGCTTTCAAATTCAGATGAAGAACTTGCAATTCTAACGAATCAGTAATTTCGGTCTCTGCCTCATAAGTGAGGTCTCTTTGTACATGGTTGTTGTCCCTGAAATCATCTTCAGAGTCCACAAATGAATCTACCTTCGAAACTACACCGCCCGCGATGATGCAATCATCAAGAGTATTATTAGACTGATGAGAATTGTCGTCGCGCAGAGAGCTCTGCAACTCTTCCTCGTAGCTAATTGAATCGGCGAGGGGAGGAGCCTCATTGTCCATTGGTCGCGGAATTTCTCTGACTTCCTCTTTCTGATGGTCACTCCTCACTATGATCCACTCTCCGTCCGATGCCCCGTCGGGTGAACTCCGATTAGCTGATGAAGACTCGCACTCCTCGATCAGCCTCCTCATCCTCTCCGTCGCTGGACTCTGAGAACACGAGCGCGAATCAACGACGCCGGAACCATTTTGGTTTCTCGGACTCTCCCACACGTCCACCGAATCCCAGAACCCAGAATCCAGGACCCTGCTCGGTGAGCTCCTGGTGAATTCCTCAGATGTCTTCGATTCATCGAGAAAGGGTGTCCGTGAAGAAATCGAAGTTTTTGTATTTCATTGATTTGATCTCTTTTGTACATACTATATATAAAGATATTACAAGATCGCTAAATTAGGGATGATTGAGGATGCTTAAGGCAAGCAGAGAAAATACGGGAATAATATCAACAATATCTTAAATTAGATACAAAAGATAAGATTGCTGACTAAGAACGTTATCACCCTCCCGCAAGCGAAGCATTGTCAACAATGTGAAGCTTGGACAGTAAAAGACGAACCCGTGCTGGTGACAGTCCTTTGGTGAAGATGTCCGCGATTTGATCATAGGTGTTGATGTAACAGATGTCAAGTAACTGGCGACCCACCAATTCACGAACATAATGATAATTTATTTCAATGTGTTTAGTGCGACTATGAAAAATTGGATTCCGAGTTAGAGCAATGGCAGAGATATTGTCGCACCACAATATGGGAGCACGTGGGAGCAAGATTCGTAATTCTCGGAGAAGAGAGAGGAGCCATTGAATTTCAGCAGCTGTTTGAGCAAGACAACGATACTCGGCCTCTGTAGAAGAACGTGCAACAGTAGGTTGCTTCTTTGCACTCCAGGAAACAATATTGGCCCCGAGAAATAAACAATAGCCACTAGTAGAACAACGATCATCGGGACTACCAGCCCAGTCAGCGTCACAATATGCATGTAAAGAAATAGGACCAGGTTGAATATGCATGCCATAAGAGATTGTGCCTTTCAAATAGCGAAGGATACGCTTTACAGCACGCCAATGGTGTTCTTCGGGTGCTTTGAGAAATTGACAAGCATGATTAACGGCATAGCTAACGTCAGGACGACTGAGAGTAACATATTGAAGTGCTCCAACAACACTCCTATATAGTGTAGGATCCGAGATAGGGTCACTGCTTGAATGACCGAGTTTATTCGAGGTAGCCGGGCTAGAAATAGGCTTGCAGTCCAACATATTGGTGCTAGATAAGAGGTCATGAATATACTTTGCCTGATTAAGGAAGATGATGGGGGTTTCGTCGAACAAGCTGAATGCCCAAGAAATAAGTCAAAGGGCCTAAGTCCTTCATCTTGAATGAGTGGCGAAGTTCCTCAACAATAGCAGACATAGCTTTGGAATCATTTCCTGTTAAAATAATGTCGTCAACATATGATAAGAGATAGATAATTGTAGAGCCATGACTATAAATGCAGAGGGACGGATCTGAGATAGTGGTTGAAAAACCAATGTTTCTAGCCGAGCTGTGAATTTTTCAAACCAAGTGCGAGGTGCTTGCCGTAAACCATAGATGGATTTGTGCATTAAGTAAACCGAATGAGGAGCAGTAGGATCAACATAGCCTGGTGGTTGAGCCATATATACAGTTTCTTGGAGATCGCCGTGTAAAAATGCACATTCAACATCAAACTGTTGAATCGTCCATCCATAAGTGACCGCCAACATGAGAATGACCCGAATAGTAGTATGCTTTACAACAGGACTAAAAGTGTCCACAAAGTCAATGCCGGGTTGTTGGTGAAATCCTTTTGCTACGAGGCGAGCTTTGTAGCGACTGATGGTGCCATATGGGTTTTGTTTTATCCGATAAACCCATTTGCAGCTAACAACGTTCATCGTTGGATTAAATGGCACAAGAGACCAAGTGTGTTGTTCTTGTAAGGAATTAAATTACTCATCCATAGCTTTTCGCCATTCAGATGATTTGGAAGCTTGAGTGTAGCATGTCGGCTCTAAAGGAAGAGAAGAAGATAAAGCAATAGGATAATGAGAAGTAAAGGTTTTTGGTTTGAAAATACCATGTTGAGAACATGTGATCATGGGATGAGTGCGGGTGGGAGGTGGTGGGGGAGGGTGTGGTATGGTGGTAGGTGGTATAGAGGGAGGTAAAGGAGGAGATTGGGATTCATCTATAGTTAGCGAAGCAGAGGCAGCACCATCGGCAGGGCTAATGGTGGGCTCAACCCATGCGGTATCCGTGGGGGCGAAGGTTGATGGTAGCCAGATGGAGATAGGACCAAGTGAGGGTAAAGTGGTAGGAGATTTCGGAGAGTTAGAGTTTGTGATAAACGGGTAAACAGATTCATCAAATTTGACGTGACGATATATGTAAACTCGATGACTTTGCATGTCATAGCAGCGATACCCTTTATGAGAGGTACTATAACCTAGAAAACAACACGAAGAAGAGCGGAACTCCAATTTGTTAGAATAATAGGGACGGAGCCAGGGATAACAAAGGCATCCAAAGGCTCGTAAATGAGAGTAATCAGGAATTTGTTGAAACAATTGTTGATATGGGGAAATTTGAGAAATAATAGGCATGCGATTGATGAGATATACAACTATATTGCAGGCTTCAAACCAAAAGCGAGAGGGCATACCAGCTTGAGTTAAAAGGGTGAGACCAGTTTCAACCACATGACGATGTTTTCGCTCAACGACACCATTTTGTTCAGGTGTATGTGGGCAAGAAAATTGATGACCAATGCCATGAATATGAAAATAAGATTCAAGTGCATCACTAGTGAATTCGCCACCGGCATTAGAGCGGAAGAATTTAATTCGATGGTTAAATTGATTTTCAACTTGCGGTTTGAAAGCCATAAAAATTTCATAAAAATCAGATTTATGGCACATAGGAAATATCCAGCTGTAACGAGAGAAGTCATCAACAAACAATACATAATAAGAGAATTTTGAAATAGAAGACACAGGGGCAAGTCCCCATACATCACAATGAATCAATTCAAGTGGAAATTGAGTGCGCGTGTGAGACAACGAAAAAGGTAACTTGCAACTTTTGCCTAACTGACATGCAGAACACAGAGAGTTGTCACGCTTATTTGATATTTGAAGCTGTTTAAAAATAAGATTTTGAATAGCTGCTGAAGGGTGGCCAAGACGATAATGCCGGGTGGAGGAGTTGATGCGGGAAGAAAATGAAACTTGAGGTTTGAAGCAAGGTTTGGGAAACCGCATAGGATAAAGCCCATTCTCAGTCCAACTGTGGTGCAGAATTTGCTTCGTTAACTTGTCCTTCACAAAAAATTGAGAATCATCAAATAGAAAATAGCAATTATTGTCTTTAGCAAAACGACTAACTGAAATTAAATTGGTAAATGCTAGAGGACAGCAGAGTACATTAGTCAAATGCATGGAGGAAGCGAGATGTGAGAGAGAAGTGGAACCAACATGAGTAATAGACAAACCTTGGCCATTTCCAACCTGAACTTCATCAGAACCACTATAAGGAGTGGAGATAGAGAGATTACCCAGATCGACTGTAATATGGTGGCTGGCACCAGTATCAGTATACCAAGTGCCATCATCAATAGGTGGTGCAATAGCCATGGCAGCAAGTTTTTCAGGAAGATTGCGACCATGGTATGCATAGTTCATGTGATGATAGCAGTCAATGGCACTATGGCCATGTTTGTTGCAAATCTGACAGATCAGCCGGCCAGTGTTCAGTTGACGACCTTGATGTCAAAATGATGGAGTAGGGAGAAGTCCAGCTTGATTGGAATGACCCCTGCTGCGTCCTCTATAACTAGTGGCACCCCTATACGGACGAGGTGTGAATGAGTGTTGCCCAGGAGAAGGAGTTCGAGGCTGTCGGTTTGCAATGAAAGCAATAGTAGTTTTGGATACTAAATCATCAATGATGCTCAGTTCCTCAGAGAGTAGGAGATTATGTAAATCTTCAATAGTGATGGAAGTTTGATGAGCACGAACACAAATAGAGGATGCAAAGGAGCGGTAAGCAGCAGGCAACCCATCGAGAATGCAAATTAGGAGATCATCATCACTTACTGGAGATCCGCAAATTGCAAGTTTATCAGCTAAAGTTTTGAATTGTTGGAGATATTCTTGCATGGAGAGGTTGCCCTTCTTGAGGTGATGTAATTGTCTTTTCAGAGACATTACATGAGCAGGAGTGAGAGAGGCATAGCGATGAGCGAGGACATCCCACGCGGCTTTTGCAGATGTAACGCCAACTACATATGGGAGTGCAGATTCAGACAAAGTAGCATTGATCCAGGAGAGTAGCATCTGATCTTTTTTTATCCTTGTCTTGTAATTTTCGTCAGTTGAAGCAGGCGCTTGGGAGGTTCCATCAATGTAAGATATGAGGTTGTGACCTTTGAGAATTGGTTCGAAAAGAGAACGCCAAAAAAGATAGTTCGAGCTATTTAGTTTGATGGGTATCAAGTTGGATATGTTTGAGATAACGAGTGAGGGAGATGCAATAGATGAAGATGATTGAGATGATGGATTAGAGCTTGTCGACATTTTCTTTGGGAAAAAGAAAGTCGATGAAGAATCAGACAAGAAGGAGATTTGAGGATCGTAGGACAGATTACGCCAAATGCAGCTCTAATACCATGAAGAAATCGAAGTTTTTGTATTTCATTGATTTGATCTCTTTTGTACAGACTATATATAAAGATATTACAAGATCCCTAAATTAGGGATGATTGAGGATGCTTAAGGCAAGCAGAGAAAATACGGGAATAATATCAACAATATCTTAAATTAGATACAAAAGATAAGATTGCTGACTAGGAATGTTATCAGTCCGAGCAACTCTTTCACTGAACACCTCTCTCTTAGGTCTCTAGCCGGTGGGTGCGCAGCTTGCACAGAGAAGAGACTGAGCACGCGGTGGTCGTCGATCACGCGCAAGAGTGGTCGATCAACACGCGGTGGTCAGAAGGGCGGCCTGAGGGTCCTCGAACGTGCGCGGTGGTCGTCACGGCGGTTGCCGGTGGGTGTGCAGCTTGCACAGAGAAGAGACTGAGCACGCGGTGGTCGTCAGTTAGCATGCGGTGGTTGGAGGGGCGGCCCGAGGGTCCTCGATCGTGGCCGGTGGTCATTGCGGTGGTTGCCAGTGGGTGAGAAAAATTTTCAGTCGCCGGTGGGTGAGAAAATTTGCGGATTGAAGGGAACGAGAGAGAGAGACTGCAAAAGAAAATTTTTGGTCTGGGCTGAAGAAAAGAAGTGATGTGAAGAGATAGCGAGAGGGGAGAGAGAGTGTGCAGAGGAGAGAAAAGAGAAGACAACGCGCGCAGTTTCAAAAATTTTCTTTCCTCCCTGACAAGCCTGACGCCTGGGCCACAAGAGAACACTCCTGTGTCTTGTTTTGTCATGATTTTTGGATGCTACTTCCTTATTGTAGAGCGGTTAGGAAAAACCTTAGTTTTCTTGAATGTGTTTCCACGACTTTAGTTAATACACAATCGAGTTAGGTACCGAAAGGGCGTTAATCACGTAACTAACGTAATCAAGTCCCCGACCCTAGATTCTCTAGTTGCGTAGAAAGTGAGGCACGCTCTCATGCTTCGCTTGGTTTCTAGCTGACCCTAATAAGCTAGTGGCGACTCCTTATTAGAAGACTTTCACGATATCCCAACGTCGCGCAGGGTATGGGCTTGGGAGAGCCCGAGTTAATGAAGGCCCGTCGGCCCGAAATTAACAATACCACTAAACCTATATTTAGAAAATTTTAGGTCGCGACAAGGGGGCACTTGTGTAGATGGTCCAATATTTGGCACTAAAACAGGAAGTGAAACAGTAGGTGGAGGAGATGAACTTTGAGGGGTTGACAAGACACTTTTAGTACTGAGAAGTGTTTGGTACGGAAATGTGTTTTCTTCAAATACAATGTAACGTGAGATATAAAGACGATTATTTTATGGATCAAAACATTTATGCGCACTTTGTGACAATGAATACCCTAAAAATATACATTGTCGAGAGCATGACATAAGTTTATTTGTGTTGTATAGACGTAACCATGGATAGTAAAGACAACCAAATGTGCAAAAAAAAATTATAATTGGGAGCCATTTGGAAAACTGTTTGAAATGGTGAATGCATATTTAGAATGGGTGTTGGCAAATGATTAATGAGGTATAACCAAAAGGAATGTGGTACATTTGCTTTGTGTAATAGGGCGAGTCCGGTTTCAACTATGTGTCGGTGTTTTCTTTCTACAGTTTTATTGTGTTCCATTGTGTTCCATTGTGTGTGGCGGTGTAGTTAGATGGGAAATTCCATGTTTTGCAAGAAAAGGTTTCAAGTTTTGAAATTCTCCACCACCATCCGAGTATAAATTTCGAATAGAGACGGAAAATTATTTTTTAACCAAACTTTTGAACTGTTCAAAAATTTGGGTAATATCTGATTTTTTTTCTTATAAGATAAAGCCAAGTGTATTTCGTATAGTGGTCAACAAATATAAGATAGTAATAGAAACCATCAATTGAAGCAGTTGACACAGGACCCCAAACATCGGAAAAAATAATATCAAGCAAAAAATGACTCACAAGAGTTGATACCCCAAATAGAAGTTTGTGACTCTTATTGCACTGACACGCATCATAGGATAACTTAGAGTCTACGATTGACTCAAAAGACAAACGAGTTGGAAAATTATTAAGAACGTGACTTAGAATACGAAATGAAAGGTGACCTAGTCTATTGTGCCAAACCATCGGTTTTGTCCGTTCACTGACAAAGGCTGTGAATTTTGGATGAGTGTTTGTGAGAGGCATCCGATATACACCATTGCTAAGCCCTCCTCGAAACCATGTCGCCCCCGTGTGAAAGTCCTTCACCAAAAAATAATTGGAAAAAAATTCGGTAGATGAGTGGTTATTGCGACAAAATTGGGCCAGCGGGAGTTGCTTCCTATGCCACGACTTCTATTGCTGTAGTTGGCTGTGATTGGTGCTGCTTCAAGTCTAATTTCTTCTAGTTTTAGTTGGGTTTCATAGGCCACCAATTTGTCATGCATTTCTTCAAAGATGATTGTGTTTTCATGAGCCCTAATCGCTACTGCGATTTCTTTGTATTCAATTCCAAGCCCTCGAAGTGCATGAATGACTAAATCATCATCACAGATAGGAGTGTCAATGATTGCTAATTCATCGGCAAGGGCTTTAAGTTCCTGCAAAAATTCTGAAACAAAACGTGAGTTTCGGCGAGCGGTAAAGAGTTGATCCTTGAAATGCATAACTCTTGAGTGGAATTTATTTGCATATAAATTCATGAGTTTTGTCCAGGCAGCGTGTGACGAATTGCAATAGGCAATGAGAGGAATCACGGCTTCAGATATAGATGCAAAAATTGCATGAAGCAAGAGCTGATCCTGGCAAATCCAAGTTGTTGCGGCTGGATTTTGCACCGTTTGATTTCCAGTTGAAATGGTGAGAGGTGGACAGACAGAAGTTCCGTCAGCAAATCCCATTAAATCATAACCAATGAGTAGCGCCTGAAATTGAGCATGCCAAGAGGGATAATTGGTAGCAGAGAGCTTGAATGGCAATTGGACGGCGGCTGATATCAGACCATTAGGTGCAACTGTTTCGATGAAAATGGAACTAGAATTTGAAGTGGCATGAGCTGATTCTAAAGTGACTTCCATGGCTAGAGGGTGCAGAAGGTTGCCCAAAAAAAATGCAGAATAGTCGGATCAAAATGCTCTTAGGAGCATAATTGCTCTGATACCATGAAAAAGCTCACAATTTGTGGATGATTTTTCATATCACTTAATTTACAGATTGTATACGCTTATAAAGAGAAAGAAAAATACAATTTTTGACAAAGCAAGAATCATGGAATGCCAACTTATCTACAGTTGGTATGCTAATCTGAAATTCAAAAAGATATCAAAAAAATTTCATATTCAAAAAATAATATCAAAAAATATTTCATATCTTAACACCGCTGATGTCACCCCAATGAATCTGTAAGGCCTTAGCCAGAACCATCCAGCAGCTCGTGTTCAGGTCCTTGTCAACCCAATACTTGTGTTGCATGGCCGTTCCTGTAAGCACAAAGCAGTGATCAGTAAGTGAGACATCAACAAGATCAGTACAAAACTCGGCTCTTGTCCAAATCATAGATGACCAATTCATAGATACACTTATCATCTGCAAGTGGTCTTGATTTGCAGACTTTTTGTGCACATCATGCTGTTTTAGTTTCATGCACTTATCATCTGCGAGTGGTCTTGATTTGCAGACTTTTCCTGCATATCATGCGGTTTTAGTTTCATGGCGGTCATTGTAATCTAAGCCAAATGTTTTCTCGATCGATCAAGTCCCTTTTTGTCCTCTGGAACTTGCCTGATCCTCGCCATTTTCTGCCTCACCCTGCTTCTTGTTGTCCTTCAGAAGCACTCCTGCATAGACTTGACGGCTCAGCTCGTCTCCCTCGAGGGAGGCAATTGCGTCGCCTATGTCTCTTCTCGACATCGCCTAGGAAAAGACAGGAGGCTTTCCCGTTTGACTGGTGATCATCGGTGTTGACGGTGACGGATTCGAGAAATACACTGTCCCTCTTCTCAACATCGCCAAGGAAATGATAGGAGGCTCTCTCGTTTGACTTGTGCCGTTTCAGGCGTCTTCTTGATTTGTTGACGGTGACGAATGGGGAGCATCTCCTTTTGCAAAAATCTCTCCCGTCTTCTTCCAGATATACTCGTACGTACCATACATGTACACCAAAAAGCAGAGAGGAACAACGACGTTTTATTGGTCTAGCGTTAGACAAAATGAAAGGTCGTTTTATTGGTCAAGAAATCCGGACTCTACCGAGAACGTCTGGTTGCTTGCAGCTCCTGCTACGGCGGAAGAAGCAGAGAGGAACAACGACGACGACGACCACATCGCCTAGCTCAACACTGATTGGGCGAGAGGTAATCTCGAGGCCTTGAGCCTCACCGGATCACTAGCAAGCGGCGAGCTGGCTTGCTGATCTAGCAAGGCCCGATGCCTCAAGCTCTTCACTCACTAGATTGGCCAACCAGGCAAGCGGCAAGCTTAGGCCTCGCCAAATCAACAAGCGCAATTCTCTAGCAAGCCTCGAGCTCGCCAGCATTGGGAAGCTTGAGCTCATCTTCGGCCAAGCACTAGCCATCACTGTGGACGACGCTTGGCTAAAGAAAAAGAAGATAAAAATAAAAATAAAAATAATTAAAAAGAGTGTATGAAGATAAAGGTTCTCCTTACCAAACAAAAAATATATTTTTTTTGCTTCATTTTCATGTTACAATCGAATACCGAAAAATAATTAAATTTTATTGGAAAATGATTTCTTGAAAAATATTTTTCAGGAAGTCATTTTCCGCGAAACGAACAATGCCTAAAGATGCTTCCCTTCATTATTGGGCTCGAGCTAAATGAGCTTACTTATCAAAGACTTGATCAGCAAAGCCCTTCTTTACTTCCAAACTTGACTTTCCTTCCCAAACATGGAAAATTCTAACTTGATTATGCCTTGTAATCACGTCCGCATCGGCTATATCTGTTCGTTTCATTGCAAAGTGTTTCAGGGCGATTGCAAAATGGCACTTCAGATTATATAAAGTAAGTCCGTGAGAAAGTGTCAGTTCATTCCAGTTTCGAATTAATCATGCCGTACCATGTCGAGATTAGGTTTCTCTCATTATGTTGGTGCCGTGTCATGGATCAAGAATTGCCACATCTTTTAATAGGGCTTCCGACCCTTTTTTCTTTTCTTTCCCTAAAGAAGTCCATCCCAAAAGGTTCATCGAAGTTCTCATGCCTGATTTTGGTGTTCTTGCCTAAGCTGCAAGCTTTATCGAGATCCATATCTTGTCCTAGCTTCCCAGTAGCAACGTACCCCTCCAAGATCATCCAAGGGTCCTCTTGCTGTAAATAGCTGTAGCCATTGATGGTTAGTAAAATTGGCAATGATAAAAGTTATTTCCAAACTTAATAACTGTGGAATTTTGAGCCCGGCATATTAAGGTGCTAAAACATGCGTTTATTCTTATTGAATATGCTGAGGATTCCCTTAAAAGGATCAATAATTTTCAACTTATAGGGACATTTCCAATGCCAGTTGACACATTTTGATACACATTACATGTTTGAACAAAACTGGTGTTAACTATGTTGATGTGTGCCAAAAAGCCTGTCGCCTCACCCCTCTACGCGATGGTCGATGTCAGGGGGACGGAGTTTAGGGATATTTGCTTGCGAGCTTGTACTCGAGTCATGTCGACTAAAGACATCATCACCTCACCTTTTCATTTTGGCCCATTGAGCTTCCGGTCTACACGAACACAAGTTCTCTCAAACCCATACCTCACGTAATAGCGAGAAGGTGTCATGACGTGCTTCCATAAGAATGGTTCACCTTTAAAGAAAGGAGATTGTGTGTGAAAGATGAGTTTAAATATACTTCCACTACGATAGACCTCTCAAATGGTACCTCCCAAAAGATGGCATCACTTCATTTTTTGGGCACCTCCTTTGAAGTGTGCTAAATCGTAGGTTGTAAACCTTTTCCAAAGGTTCATACCCCGTATAACATTTTATTTTCTAAGTTGTTTAGACAACTTAATATAAGACTTTAGGAATCGCCATTAGCCTCGTTTTTAGGGGACCGACTAGAAAGTCTAATCGAGGTTCAAGAGTGCTCCCTCGATTTCTACGCAAGTAAATGTTCTAGGGTTCAAGAACTTGGATTACGTTAATATTGCTATTAACACACTTTCAGTACCTAAGAATCATCGTGTTAGCTAAGGTGATCATCCATGTCTTTTTGACATTTTCATGCCATTTGTTACAAAAAGGTGATCAGTTTTATGCTATCGACACCTGATTTTTAGTTGACGTGCCAACAAAGGTAAATATATATATAGAATTAGAGGTTTCCGACGACGACGAAACCCATTTTTCAAGCAAAAAATGTCATTTTTCAATTTTGTTTGTTGGCCTAGTCTTAGGAAGCAATTTCCTATCCATTTCAAATAAAAACCTGAAAAATCAAACGGTTGACTTTCGGGTTGACTTTTTGTCAACCATTTAATCAAAAGTCAACCTCAAGTCAAATTTTGGCTTTTTGCACAAAAATATTCCTTTCAAGTCTAATTTAACTTTAGAAATAAAAAATTTGAAAATTTCAAATATTTGACTATAAAATCGAATTCCTAGTGAAAGTTAACTAGAGTTTGACTTTTAGTCGAACCTTTGACTAAAAAAATGAAAAATATAAAAATCACCAAATCACTTTGTTTTAACTTCAATTTGATTTTGACATCAAGAATTTTGCGAAAATTGATTAAGAACCTCATTTTCCGAATTTTTCTGTTTTAGGTTCGAGAATTGACAAAAATAAAATTACTTTTTATATAGTCATAATTAAGCTTAGTTCATTTTGACGATATTTGATCTAGAGAGAATTATTCGTTCACTTGTTCAGTCAATTTCAAGATCAGGCAGGGTGAAATGCGAATTGATGTTTTTGCCCCTAATTAGGCATTCAAATCCACTCTACATAATTTGTGAACGAATACTTCCATTCTATCCAATTTTGTAAGTTAAGTTCAAATTCGAGGTCAATTTTTGGAAAATTCATTTGTCAACTTGTCAATTTGGGAGATTTAGCTTACTTGACCTTAAGAAAATAGTTTTGTCAAGCTTCAATTCATGAAATTCAAGTTGACCGATTCATGACTAAGGTTTAATTTGGTGAATTGAGATTCAATTTTGACATTAGCCCTAAATTGAATTTTGACGTAAAGGTCATGCCATCAATTAAAGGTCAATTTGAATGCAATATGTCCCCCTAGGCATGGGTAATTAGGCTAATAGGTGTTTTGCAATTTTAATTGAATCAAATTTCAATTAATTTGCAAATTTCGACCAATAAATAGGTGAAATTACATGTTTAAGCCTAGAAAGTCCAATTTGGTGCACCCATGGCATTGGTCCAATATTTTTCATATTACTTAGGTAATTAAACCAATATAGATTGCCTAAATACATTTATATGGTTTAATTAGCCTAATTTAGGTCAAAATCATACCATTTCTCTTCAACTTGGACCATTTCTCTTCTAACCAGATAAATTTTCCTTTCAATTTAGTCCACTAAATTGCATAAACTCAAGGAATAATTGGACCAAACCAGCCCCAAGAAGGACCGAATCGATAGAACTGATGTGAATCGGTTCGACTGGTCAGAGCGGTCGTCGAAGGAGGACCTATTTAGCCCTCCTTCGCCCGGTTCTTGACCGACAATGACCACCATTGGGTGGCTCATCCCATGGCCAATTCTCCCATACCCTTCTCCCATACCCTCGTACTTCTCAAATTTTACAAAAATACCCCGAGCTTTCATGAAATTACAAATTGCTCCTAATTAGGTCTTTAATTGCAAAAATGATTTGAACCGTTGATCTTGTGAAATCTCAGCCATTTAAATGAGCACATGCTTAATTGTAAATTTGCTCAAATGTTAAGGAAGTTTGTTAGATCCATACGATTAATCCTTAGCTATTGGATTAAACCGATAGTCGGGATTCGATGTCAAAGGGAGGTATAAAAGAGATTTTCCCTCTAAAATTTAAAAGAAGGGTCATTTTACTTCATTTTTCAAAGAAAATTTCCCCTCTCTCTCTCTCTTAAACCGCTTCGGGTGGTTCGACCAGCCTCCAACCGCCACCTTAGCCCCCTTCATTGGGCTTTCGTCAACGTCACTGTCATCGGTGCCACCTCCCCTGATCTCCTCTTTCCTCCATTCATGCCTACGGTGGTCGGCCTCCCCTCCAGTGACGTCCTAAGCCCCCCGTTTCCGTCCTCCGATCATGGCTCGTCTTCCTTCAGTCCGATCGGTGCCAAACCAAACCGATCTGGTTTGGACTTGAACTAGACCCAAGTCGGAGCCCCTCCAACCTCCTCGGCCGTCCTCCAATGAGCTATGGTGATCCTCAATGCGCCTTTGCTGCGAATTCGTTGAGTTGATTGCGTGTTCGATCTCTGTTTGAGCAAAAATCAAAAGGTAAACATTCTTTGGTCTCGAATCCGATGAAGCAAGGCTACAATAGGTAGCCAGGGCAAGGATTCATCTTAGGGACTCATATGAACTTGATCTTGATGCTATTTGGCTGTTATGAGATTGATTGAATAATTGATTATCATATTCTTGAAGATGAACATGTTCAGCAAATTTAGATCATTGCATGCAACCTTCTGTTTTGCTAATTCTGAGCTGTTAAACATCGTTGAATCTTTCGAGGTCTTTTAGATATTCGTAGTGTTGATATTGTCTTGAATTCCACAAATTCGATCGATTGGAAATTTGAATTAAAAGTCGATCGGGAAATCTAGGAAGGCTTGAAGATTGCAGATTATTTGTTTCCTAGATTTGAACCTATCTATAAGAGGTATTAATGGGAAATAGTCCCGATTCAATGTAATTGGGATATATCATGATATCTCTAATATATAGGGGATAATTACTGAAGATATTATTAGTAAGTTTCGAATTAGGTAATATCTTTAGGGTGGAATTCTTTCCTATTTGGATTAGGAAAGTGGGGATCTAATTCTTTCCTATTTAGATTAGGAAAGTGGGGATCTAATGATCTATATATATCAGCATTGTACCTTGTACTTGGAAATACGCTCAATAAGAAATCGTCTCTCTCTCCCGTGGACGTAGGCGGATTTTTCGCCGAACCACGTAAATCTCCGTGTTCTTGATTATTCTTGTTTCTTTTCTCATCTAGTTAGGGTGTTCTTCCGCACAACAATTGGTATCAGAGCAATCCAGTATTGCGACTTCTAACTAGATGGCTGGAAAAGGTTCAACCGTTCGATTTGATATTGAACGATTCACCGAGAAGAATAATTTCACACTATGGCGGAGAAGGATGAAGGATCTGTTGATTCAACAAGGTTTATCAAAGGTTCTTCTGGGAAGATCGAACAAGCCGGACACCATCACTGATGATGATTGGGCCGACATGGAGGAGAGGGCATGCAGCGCAATCCGATTGAACCTATCGGATGAGGCCCTTCAATATGTAGCAGAAATCGAATCTGCTCTGGAGGTATGGCTCAAACTCGAAAGCATCTACATGCCGAAATCTCTTACGAACAAGCTATTCTTGAAGAAGAGATTGTATTCACTTCAGATGAGTGAAGGGGGAGATCTGTTGGAACACCTCAATGTGTTCAATCAGATGATTAGTGAACTTACAAGCTTGGAGGTAAAGTTCGAGGATGAACACATAGCGCTTCTACTACTGGCATCGTTGCCCGATTCGTTTGACCACTTGGTGACTACGCTCCTTTATGGCAAAGAAACTCTGGAGATCGGAGAGGTGACTGCTGCCCTAATTTCAAATGACACCCGAAAAAGGGCAAGTAGTTCAAAATCTTCGGGAGTGGGACTCTTTGCAAAGGAGAAAAGCAATCAAGGAAGAGGAAGATCAATGGATCGAGGATCGAGCAGTAAGGGTCGATCAAAATCCATGGGAAAGTTCAAAGGAAGATGCTACGGGTGTAATCAGGAAGGGCATACCAAGAGATTCTGTCCAAGAAAAAGAAGAAGAGCTCAGATGAGGCAAGTG
The DNA here is from genome assembly GCA_014182895.1 of Angophora floribunda. Classification (NCBI taxonomy): domain Eukaryota; kingdom Viridiplantae; phylum Streptophyta; class Magnoliopsida; order Myrtales; family Myrtaceae; genus Angophora; species Angophora floribunda. The sequence continues at coordinate 31,206,184 of CM024709.1, read as the reverse complement.
TAGCCGACAGCATTGAGACCAATGATGGGGACGTCTTGTCCATATCATCGGGGAAGGACACCTTTGAAGATTCGTGGATCCTGGACTCCGGATGCACTTATCATATGTGTCCTCATCGAGAGGCCTTCGATGAGTACAAGGCATATGATGGTGGTTTAGTTCTCATGGGGAATGATACTTCATGCAAGACTGTGGGAGTCGGAACCGTGAAAATCAAGATGTTTGATGGCATGATTAGAACCTTGGTAGACATGCATCATGTTCTAGGTCTAAGGAAGAATTTGATCTCATTGGGAGCACTTGAATCCAATGGATGCAAGTACACAACTCAAGGTGGAGTCTTGAAGGTGATTAAGGGAGCTCTGGTTGTTCTTAAAGGACAGAGGCACGAGAACCTATATCGACTTATAGGAACCACAGTGCAAGGTGGAGCATCTGTGTCCACGGATGCTAGCACGGAGATAGATAACACCAATCTATGGCATATGCATCTCGGGCATATGGGAGAAAGAGGATTGATGGAGCTTCACAAGAGGAATGCACTCCAAGGTATGAAAACATGCAAATTAGATTTTTGCGAATTTTGTGTGCTTGGAAAACAATGCAGAGTACGGTTCAATACTGCAACTCATATAAGCAAGGGTGTGCTCGAGTATGTACACACGGATGTATGGGGTCCTTCATCGGTAAAGTCAAAAGGAGGGAAGGAATACTTCGTGACATTCATTGACGATTTCTCTCGCAAAGTTTGGGTCTACTTCATGCGACACAAAAGTGAAGTCTTTGAAAAGTTCAAAGAATGGAAAGCTGAAGTTGAGACTTCAACGGGAAGAAGGTAAAGTGCTTGAGATCGGACAATGGAGGAGAGTACAAATCGACACCATTCATGGAGCTTTGCAAGAATAAAGGGATTAAACGTCACTTCACAGTTCCGGATACGCCCCAACAAAATGGCGTAGCGGAGAGGATGAACCGGACCTTATTAGAAAGAGCTCGAAGCATGAGGCTACATGCGGGACTGAGCAGGAGTTTTGGGCAGAAGCCGTCTACATGGCATGTTATCTTGTGAATCGGTCTCCATCAACTGCAATTAAATGTAAAATTCCTGAAGAGGTATGGACTGGTAAAATTGTCGATTATTCTAATTTAAGAATATTCGGTTGTCCTGCTTTTGTACATGTGCAGAGTTCGAAACGCTCGAAATTGGATCCAAAATCAAAACAATGCATATTTCTCGGTTACGAGAAAGGAGTGAAAGGTTACAAATTATGGGATCCAAGTGAGAAGAAAGTTCTAACGAGCAGGGATGTTATGTTCGATGAATCTACAATGTTGAAGTCAAGCTACGTGCCACACGTGGCTACTGAAGAGGACAGTGATAAATCTATCGTTAAGGTGGAGCTTGAAACTAGAGAATCTGCAGAGAATGGTGAGTCATCCGATGAAGCTCCGGAAGTCAAAGAAACGGTAGAAGTTCCTCATACCATTGCGACGGGTCGAGGAAGGCGCACTCTCAAAGCACCGGAGAGGTACGGTTTTGAGGATATGGTTGCTTATGCTCTTACTGTAGGCTCTGGCGATCCAAGCTCCTACCATGAAGCTTTGAAAAGTGATCATAAAGAAAAGTGGATGACCGCAATGATGGAGGAGATAGAGTCGTTACAAAAGAATGAGACATGGGAACTTGTGAAGAAGCCCAAGGATCGGAATGTCATTGGTTGCAAATGGGTTCTTCAAGAAAGGAAGCAGCAACGGAGAAAGAGCAAGAGAGATATAAGGCCCGACTTGTTGCTAAGGGCTATGCACAAAAGGAGGGGATTGATTACGACGAGATATTTTCTCCTGTTGTAAAACACACATCAATTCGTGTTTTACTAGCTATGGTGGCCATGTATGACTTGGAGCTCGAGCAACTAGATGTGAAGACGGCATTCCTTCATGGTGACTTGGAGGAGACTATTTATATGGAGCAGCCCGAAGGCTTCAAGGTGGAAGGGAAAGAGGATCATGTTTGTTGGCTCAAGAGATCACTTTTACGGTTTGAAGCAATCTCCGAGGCAATGGAATAAAAGGTTTGATTCTTTTATGCTTCGTATTGGCTACATGAGGAGTGTGCATGATTCTTGTGTCTACTACAAAGTTTTGGATGATAAGTCGCTTATTCTGTTGATGCTCTATGTTGATGATATGTTAATTGCTGCAAGAAAAATGAGAGACATTGTTTCCTTAAAGTCTCAGTTAAGTAATGAGTTTGATATGAAGGATCTTGGTGCTGCAAAGAGGATCCTTGGCATGGAAATCTTTCGAGATAGACATGCAAGTAAGCTTTGGGTAAACCAAAAGAAGTATGTTGAGAAGGTCTTGGAGTGGTTCAACATGGGTAAAGCTAAACCGGTGAGTACACCCTTAGCAAATCACTTCAAATTATCTGAGAAACAATGCCCTGTTTCACATGAGGAAGTTGTAAAGATGTCTCAAGTACCCTATGCCAACGCAATAGGGAGCCTCATGTATGCTATGGTTTGTAGCATACCGGATTTGGCTCATGCGGTGAGTCTCGTCAGTCGATACATGAGCAATCCAGGTAAGGAGCATTGGGAAGCTGTTAAGTGGATCTTTCGTTATTTGGCTGGAACTACCGAAATGGGTTTAATGTTCAGTTCCAAGGGAGGATCGATCGATTTAGCAGGTTATGTTGATTCAGACTTCGCTGGTGATTTGGACAAGCGAAGGTCCATCACGGGATATGTCTTTATTCTTGGCGGTGGAGCTATTTCGTGGAAGGCAATGCTTCAACCTACTGTAGCATTGTCTACAACCGAAGCTGAGTATATGGCAGTAACTGAAGCTGCGAAGGAGGGAATATGGCTGACTAGTTTGGTCACAGAGTTGGGTATAAAGCAAGAAAGTGCTACATTATATTGCGATAGTCAAAGCGCAATATGTCTCGCGAACAATCAAGTGTTCCATTCCAGAACGAAACACATTGAAGTTCGGTACCACAAAATTCGAGAATTTGTGGAGAATGGTAACATTGCTTTGAAGAAAATCCATACTAAAGATAATCCCGCAGATATGCTCACGAAGACGGTTACTACAGAGAAGTTCAAATCCTGCAGGGACTTGATTTCTCTCATTCATCATTGAAGTTGATGGAGGCCGCACCGATCTAGGTGCAGGCGTACCTTTGCGAAGGTACGGTGGAGGGAGAGATATATTCGTTTTCTTGGTTCAAGTGGAGGCTTGTGGTTTATTCAAGTCAAAGGTGGAGATTTGTTGATATTGTCTTGAATTCCACAAATTCGATCGATTGGAAATTCGAATTAAAAGTCGATCGGGAAATCTAGGAAGGCTTGAAGATTGCAGATTATTTGTTTCCTAGATTTGAACCTATCTAAAAGAGGTATTAATGGGAAATAGTCCCGATTCAATGTAACTGGGATATATCATGATATCTCTAATATATAGGGGATAATTACTGAAGATATTATTAGTAAGTTTCAAATTAGGTAATATCTTTAGGGTGGAATTCTTTCCTATTTGGATTAGGAAAGTGGGGATCTAATTCTTTCCTATTTAGATTAGGAAAGTGGGGATCTGATGATCTATATATATCAGCATTGTACCTTGTACTTGGTAATACGCTCAATAAGAAATCGTCTCTCTCCCGTGGACGTAGGCGGATTTTTCGCCGAACCACGTAAATCTCCGTGTTCTTGATTATTCTTGTTTCTTTTCTCATCTAGTTAGGGTGTTCTTCCGCACAACACGTAGATCATGTTGAGAGCTTCATTTTGATATATTACATGCCCCGAACTGACTTCGTTTGCTACCTGAATTCCTCTTTGTAAGTTGTAGATCAAATCTGGAAAAACTTGCAGAAAATCGATTTCCAAGTTTAACCCGATTTTAGAAATTTTCTCCATTTTTTGTTGAATTTCTTGTTGAGACCTAGACTTAGGCTTCTTCATAAGAGTTACATGAAATAGAGTTGATAACAACATATCCTTTTTACAGAATTTTAGAGCAAGTTAAATAGGTGAAATTATCTTAAAATCGTTGTTAGGTCATTTTGCCCCTTATTTTACCCGATTTTAGCATTTTTGCTAATTTTGTACAGTTTTTTTTGTTTGGATTTTCGAGTGATGTCCCCATGAAAGTCATTCCATATGATGTAATCTACGACATATCTTTTTTCCAAATTTTTCTAAGAAATGAGCCCAATGCATGTTTTTGTGAATTGATTATGATTGTTCGATGCATTTATTCCCTAATTCGGTTTAGTGATTTTTTATCGGCTGATGTGGTCAGATCTGAAGTCAATTTCTACATGAAAAATGTTCCAAAATGTGTTGTTTGTAACATGCAATTTTTTTAGAATTTTTAGAGGATGTTCAAGTGTCAAGAGCATATGTTGTTTGTCCTCTGCGCATGCTGATTTTTGGTGATCTGCAACTTTGTTGAATTTTTGTGGGTTTTTATTTGATGAATTAACCTTAGGTTTCTTCATGAAAGATGTTCCCATGTGTCTTTCCTATGTCATAAAAAAATTTCAGATTTTTTTGAGTTCATATGGTAGGTGAAAACCCTTGCAATCCGAACTTGGGTCATGTCTGTCCTGTTTTTAGTCCGAATTGCATTTGCATCAAATTGAATGTGTAATTGACATTTCTTTGACTTAGATGTCTCATGAAGGTCATAATACATCGCATTATCTTTTTAATAACATAAGAATCATGTTAATCGGACCTCATATGGTCAATTAATTGCATGAATAAAATTGATTTCAAGGTCGTAATCAAGAATTTGGTTCATCACATCAAGTTTATCTTGATGATTTCGTAGCATGCCTTGCGTATTCATTTAGGCATATGGCTCTTAATGAAAATATTCATGGTAACATAGGTAATCTACATGATTCTTATCCAAAACTTACCATGTCATGTAGTTACTCTTAAGTCATGCATTTTGTGTTAATGCTGTTGCCTTTATGTTGTCATGTTGCATGTTCGTGCAAACATTAAAAATGAATACGAAATTGACCTTAATCGAACTTGATACCACTTAGGAAGTTTCAAAGTATTCTTCAAGCTTTCCAATGATGCCAAGATTGTTTTGATTTGCATGTCAATAGACCACTTTTCTATTTTAACAAAGTTGCCCTGAAATATGGAAAATTGCAAATTCGGATTGCATATAGGGCCATTTTCATGTCTTCATTTTGTCATTATTGTTTGAAAATTTCCATTGAGATTCAGAGGTCGGGTCCTTCATAGATATTTATTTTCATTCTTAGGAATATCCTGTGTTAAAATTTGTTATTTTTGGACATAATTCACATGACCATATTACCATGGAGTTGCCTCAAATTGCTGCTGCCTTGTTTTGTTTCATTATATTTGATTGAATTGCAATATTTTTATAAATTAATATATTACTTATCTCATGGAACTTTCTTCATGAAATTTGTTCATCGTGATGTGTTTAGTGTAACATAATTTTTTCAGAATTGATTGATTCATGGGTCATCTTCAATTGATTCTCTTTTGACGATGTGTTGTGAATTCCCTATTTTTCCTTTCGTGAACTGATTGTGTTCTAGGATTTTTAGAAACTCGTGCATACAAAACTGACCTCCCGTGTCTTCATGACTTGATCCTCATCTTTTGAACTTTGTCTACAAAAAGTTTCAGAAAATAAAAGGACTATTGAATGACCATTCGACGCGTGTGATTATGCTTGACGCATGTTGAATGAATGAAATGACCTAATGTCGGCTCACAAATTGTTTGATTAGATGGGAACTAAGGTCTTCGAATTTACTCACATGTTTACTTTCAAGTCCTATGCATATGATTGCCAGATGGATGCAAAAAACCCAATGCGTGCTCGTGAGTTAGAATTAGAGTTATGCATCATAATTTAATTTAGGGAACTTATGGTGTTAGTTACCATGAGTGAATACTAACAACAGCTAATTACCATAGGTCATGCCTAGAAATGAATGGAAAAAAGGTCTAATGGCACATGGTGTGTGCATCGACCCCAAGGCCAACTAAAATTAATCGATTGAATGATTCTAGTTTGATTTTTTGCCATATTTTATGTACTTTTGCTTGATTCAATGTTTATTTCAAATGTAACATGTTCACATAGCCTTAAGTTATAGTTAGAATAGACCAAAAAAGTGATCCCAAAGATGACGATGACTGATGTCCCTTCCAACCCTTCTTTCTTTGTATCATTTATTCAATACCCAACATATGTATCTGGTTTTCTCTCATGTTGTATAAAAACCCAACGAGTTACAAGTTTCCTTTCTTTCCTTTCTTTTATTTGTCTTTTTTGGGATTGCATGTATAGATTTAACGCTTTCCTTGGGTGTTTGTCTTCCACACTTCAAAATTATCTTCTAATGGAGCTGGCTTTGACGCCATTGCTTCTTGCATCCGTCTTTGTTATTCTTCTAGTACCTCCATTCTTTTTCCGTTCCAATGCAGCCCTGTCCTCTTCAGGGTCAATGACTCCCTTCAGTTTCATATTGAAACCATTAGCCGACGTGTTCGCATGCAAAAAGTGATACCAGTAAGGGTCAAATGCATGTTATAAATCTCAAAGTAAGAGTATGCAAACTAGATATGTTAGGTAACTGGCAACTAGACCGTGGAAAAAGGAGTAATAACAATCTAGTTTAGCAAGAAGTAGGCTGGCTGATTGGTCCTTTTCTTAATTCAATAGTAGGCTTGGGGCTTGCTATGTGATTTGCACTCTAGCTTTTGCTTCTTTAAGCGAAAACTTGCAAGTTCCAAACTGCACATGATGAAGGATTTTTGAGATAGGCTTGTGACCGAAAAAAATGAAGAAGACTAACAACAACAAAATACCTCAAGAGTTTTGTCAACTCTACCACGAACTTTATCAACTTAAAGTTTCATCTTGAATTTATAGGTACATATGAGTTCTACCCATCACTACTGCGAAGCTAATCCTTGAAACACCAGATGGAAGAAGAGAGAGAGAAAGGTAAGATGAACGTCCATGGTTGCCACCAAAACTAGTGATTAGCAGGATCCATCAGGATTTGATAGCTGAAACTAAATTTTACGGAATCCAATTCCGTGACTATTTACCATCGATATGATAGTGTCAGGTGGGATCCTCAACTTTAACAACCAAATTCACTAAGGTTCTAGTTGCCACTGTCCAATTTACAACAATCCTAGCAAATATGGCAGCAGCATTAGATCTAAGATGAAATTAAATGTACTTTGGTTGATTCTACATCAAACTATATTAGATGTGCATAGTTAGCATCATATCATCCTCTGAGTTATCATGTCACCCCCATAGGATGCGTATCAACAGTACTAACTATCGGGGTAAAATTGAAGGTTTCGCAATTCTTTGAAAAATGAAAAGATACATAAGGCTAGATTTCAGCCCATACGCAAGAAGAAAGCACCCATTTGTTCAACCAAATCAATGAAAATGAACCCTTTCGTTCACTTGGTGATTATATCTTATAGTCTCTTCATTGAGTGATCAAGGGGCGCGTTAAAAAATTGAATCTATTCTCATGAAGAGTACCAATCAACAATATAAAATGTGGTCAAGTGTCGAACTCAGATCCAATTGGAACATCCCAGTTTGGAAGTAATTCGGAAACCTCTTTCCACATTATCTCATACGGGCAATAACATAGAAAAAACAAGCAACCAAGGAATACACATAACATTTTGTTTCCAAGAAGGACACTACTTTCGAATTAACATCTAAAAGAACTCTTTAAACTTTTTTTCTCCGCTTCACAATATACCAATAGATGCTTCACGTCTGTCAACATTATTAAGTAAGCTGGATATCCCAATCCTTTTTCGGGACACTAATCTCTGATGGGAGAACGGTAACAATTCGAACAATATCGAATTAACACAGCGGAATAAAATAATCTCCCCTCTTGTGTAAACCTAATAGGAATCAATATAGTATAGAAAAATAAATACCAAGCACGCAAACACAAGACAATTTTTTTATGTGGAAAACCCCCTCGATGTGAGGAGATCAAAAACCACGGGACCAGAGTCCACCCAAAAATTTTCACTATCAACAAAATTGGATGAACAATGTTCTTCTCTAGCAAATACTAGAGGTACATAGCAGAAAGATCTCAAGAACATAATTCTTGGCAATACACATAAACTTCACAAGAGATCAAGGATAAATCTAATCAAAAACGCAGATTTTGATCAATCCACGAAAAACCTGATGTAGGGAGTTTCAAACGAAAATCAAACTGTTCAGATTCGAGGAGATTATACCACGAACACGCTGACAAAATTTCAGCTCAATTGGACCTCGAATCGACCTCCGATGCCAGCTTGATGTAAATCAGACTTTGCCCCAAACCCCAAATTTTCCGCTTTTTCTTTTTCTCTTGTTACTACGTCTTTGGTGGCTACAACTTCAATGATAGTGAGAAACCCTATTTCTCCGTATAACTTATTATATGGGCTCAAACCCTTTTGGGCTTGCAATTCATTGGGCTTCCTCCACATAGGAGTGAACCCAGCTAACAAATCTCCCCCTCATGACAATGTGGAGGGATTCTCCATCCCTGCTATCAATCGGCAATGTTCAAGCTTTTCTCTTGGTAGAGCATTCGTCATCATATCAGAGCCATTATGGTCTATATGAATTTTCTCAAGTTCCAACAACTTTTCATCTAGAACATCCCTTATCCAATGATATCTAACATCAGTATGTTTTGATCTAGAATGAAAAGATAAATTCTTACCAAGATGAATTGCGCTTTGATTATCACAAAATAGCACACACCTCTTTTGCTTGAACCCAAGTTCTTCCAAGAACTTCTTCATCCGTAACATCTTTTTATTAGTTTCAGTCGCTGCAATAAATTCAGCTTCGGTTGTAGAAAGTGCAACACACTTCTGCAATCTTGACTTCTGTAACACAGCTTCACTCGCAAAAGAAATCAAATAACCAGAAAGTAGATTTTCGAGTATCAATATCTCCTACCAAGTCGGAATCTGTGTATCCAACTAACTCAAGTTTCTCGATCCCAAACTGAGTTTCAAATTTGAAGTTCCTCAAAGATACCTCATAATCCACTTCACTGCATTCCAGTGCTCTCTGCCTGGATTTGACAAATAGCGACTAACAACGCTAACTGCATGTGCCAAGTCTGGGCGTGTACATAGCATCGCATACATTAAGCTTCCTACAGCTAAGGCATATGGAACACTTTCCATATCTTTCTTCTCTTTATTAGTCGTAGGACTTTACTTCATATTTAACTTAAAATGGGCAGCAAGAGGAGTACTAACCACTTTAGCCTTGTCCATATAAAATTTCTAAAGGATCTTCTCAATATATTTCTCTTGCGACAAAAACAACTTCTTAGCATCTCTGTCTCGGGTAATTCTAATACCAAGAATCTGCTTCGCCGAGCCCAAGTCTTTCATGGCAAAAGATTTGCTCAATTGTTTCTTCAATAACTCAATTCGTGAAGCATTCCTGCCAACAATCAGCATATCATCAACATAAAGCAAGAGAATAATAAAGTCATCATCAGAAAATTTTTGAACAAACACACAGTTATCCGATAAAGTCTTCTTATAACCCTGTTCTGTCATAACTGACGCAAACTTTTTGTACCACTGTCTCGATGCTTACTTTAGACCATAGAGACTTTTCTTTAGTTTGCACACATAATCATCTTTCCCTTTCACTTTAAAACCTTCAGGTTGTTCCATGTATATCTCTTCCTCCAAGTCACCATGTAGAAAGGTTGTTTTGACATCCATTTGCTCAATCTCCAAATCTAGGGTAGCTGCCAACCCTAGTACCACACGGATAGAAGACATTTTCACTACCGAAGAAAATATATCATCAAAATCAATATCCTTTCTCTGACCGAATCCCTTAACAACCAATCTAGCTTTGTACCGTGGTTGTGAAGTATGTTCATCTTGCTTCAACCTGTATACCCACCTGTTCTTCAAAGCTCTTTTACCTTTAGGTAACTTCACCAGCTCAAAAGTATGATTATTATAAAATGACTGCATCTCATCTCGCATAGTATCAAACCAATTGCTTTTGTACTCATCTTCTATTGCTTCTGCAAAGTACTCTGATTCACCTGCATCAGTCAATAATACATACTTATCTTCAGAATACCCAGTGGAAGGTCGTCGGTCTCTAACGGATCTCCGGACTGGAATATCCAGTGAAACATCTAATTGAGCATCTGGTTTAGGAATAATATTATCCGTTTCAACATGTTCAGGAACATGTGTGTTATTTGGAACATTGACTTACTGCTATTCTTCATCAACCTGGGTAGGAATATTTGTAAGAGGAACTGTATCCAAATCATCACTAACCTATGGTGCACAAATCATATCTGTTTTCTCAATATCCTCTATTGTTTGATCTTCCATAAACACAACATCTCTGCTTCTTATAATTTTCTTTTCAACTGAATCATAAAATTTGTAGCCAAGCATATCATGTCCATAACCAATGAATATGCACTGTCGTGTTTTCACATCAAGTTTAGACATCTCATCTTTGGGAATATGCACAAATGCTTTGCGCCCAAAGACACGCAAATAATCATAAGAAACATCTTTGCCTGTCCAAACTCTATTAGGAACATCAAACTCTAAAGGAACGCATGGAGTAAGATTCAATACATATGCAACTGTACTTAAAGTCTCACCCCAAAAAGATCCAAGTAGCTTAGACTGTGAAAGTAAGCATCTTACCCTTTCAACCAGTGTTCTATTCATTCTCTCAGCTAAGCCATTTAACTGAGGCGTCTTGGGAGATGTCTTTTGATGTCGAATACCCTGCTGTCTACAATATTCATCAAAAGGTCCAATATACTCTCCCCCGTTATCAGTTCTGATGCACTTCAATTTCTTGCTAGTCTGTCTCTCAACCGAAGCTTGAAATTGCTTAAAAGCATCTAATACTTGATTTTTAGCTTTCAAGGTATAAATCTAAATTTTCCTTGAAAAATCATCTATGAAGATAACAAAATAAAGAGAGCCACCAAGTGATTTTGTTTTCATAGGACCGTAAACATCATAGTGCACTAAATCCAATATACCTGACTTTCTTGAAGGAGAGGAGCTTTTAAATGCAACTCTGTTCTGTTTTCCTGCTAAACAATGAACACACTTCTTTAGCGCTGAACTTTTCAATCCTAAAAGGAGCTTCTTCTTAGCCAATATTAACAAACCATTCTCACTGATGTGACTAAGTCTCTTATGCCATAACTCAGCTACATCTTCGTTGTCTACTGCATTAATTTTTTCTGTGGACAACTTTGCCTGTTTAAGGTACAACGAAGAATATTTTTCACCTCTAGCCACAACAAGAGAACCTTTGGTGAGCTTCCATTGACCATTACTGAAGGTGCTGCAATACCCCTCATCATCCAACTTGCCTGTAGAAATCAAATTCAAGCAGATATCAGGTATATGTTTAATTTTATTCAATACTAGCCTCGTGCTATTGCTGGTTTCTAGGCACACATCACCGATGCCTACAACTTGAGCCAGCCCATTGTTTCGCATCTTCATAGATCCGAAGTCACCTGACCTGAATGATGTAAAGAAATCCCTACGAGATGTAGCATGAATAGATGCACCACTATCAATTACCCAACTGGTCTCATGAGATACAAAATTCACCACATCATCATCAAAAATAATGAGAAAGTCTTCTTTAAGTGCAGCAACACGATTGTCATCACTGTTACTATCACTTTTCTTCTCTTTACCCTTCTCCTTTTGTTTCTCCCTTTTTAACTAGCGACAAAACCTCTGAATATGTCCCTTTTGATGACAATAATGGCACTCAACATTAGCAAATTTATTATACTTACATCTGCTTTTATCTCTACTCTTGTCTTTGTGTCTCGGACCTCGAGACTTACTTCTTCCCCTTTTCTCAACAACCAAGGTATCAGAATGTGAAGATGACGATCCTTGTGTCTTCCTTCTCATCTCTTCATTCAAAATACTACTCTTGGCCAAATCCATGGTAATCGTACCATCTGGGGCAGAATTAGACAAAGATGTTCGAAACATCTCCCATGAGTCTGGCAAAGTACCAAGCAACCATAGTACTTGTATCTCATCATCAAACACGATTCCCATCGTAGCCAACTAATTTATAATTCCTTGAAAAGAATTTAAATGATCAGTCAAACGAGTACCATCTTGATATCTCAAAGCCATCATCTGTTTTATCAGAAATAACTTATTATTCCCAGTCTTTCGAGCATATAACTGTTCGAACTTATTCCATAAACCGCGTGCATGTGTTTCCTCAATAATATGGTTCAAAACATTATCATCTACCCACTACCTAATATAACCACACACTTGTCAATGAAATATAGACCATTCAGCATCAGTTTTATTCTCCGGTTTCTCCTCGGCAAATACGGGCAAATAAAAATCTTTCACATATAAAAGATATTCCATCTTCCCTTTTCAAATATGATAATTCGAACCATTCAGTGTAACCATTCTACTCGTATTCGTTTCCATTGTTTAACACAAGGCAAAAAAATCAAGCAACAACCAGAAGCTCTGATACCACTTTGATGGGAGAATGGTAACAATTCGAATAGTATCAAATTAACACAGCGGAATAAAATAATCTCCCCTCTTGTGTAAACCTAATAGGAATCGATATAGTAGAGCAAAATAAATACCAAGCACGCAAACACAAGACGATTTTTTTTACGTGGAAAACCCCCTCGATGTGAGGAGATCAAAAACCATGGGACCGGAGTCCACCCGAAAAATCTTCACTATCAACAAAATTGGGTGAAAAATTTTCTTATCTAGTAAATACTAGAGGTACATAGCAGCAAAGATCTCAAGAACATAATTATTGGCAATACACATAAACTTCACAAGAGATCAAGGATAAATCTGATCAAAAACGCAGGTTTTGATCAATCCACGAAAAACCTGATGTAGGGAGCTTCAAACGAAAATCAAACCGTTCAAATTTGAGGAGATTGTACCACGAACACGCTGACAAAATTTCAGCTCAATCGGACCTCAAATCGATCTCTGATGCCAGCTTGATGTAACTCAGACTTTGCCCCAAACCCCAGATTTTCTGCTTTCTCTTTTTCTCTTGTTACTACGTCTTTTGTGGCTACAACTTCAACGATAGTGAGAAACCCTATTTCTCCATATAACTTATTATATGGGCTCAAGCCCTTTTGGGCTTGCAACTCATTGGGCTTCCTCCACATAGGAGTGAACCTAGCTAACAATCTCAACCTCTACCTACGAAGACAAATTTTACTAACCAAGCCTCTAAAACCTATTCCTCTTTGTCCACATAGCGAAAATAATTCCTCGTACTAAAATAAGATGAAAATTATGCTTTTTCCTATCTATAAAGTGGCCAAGAAATAAAAGGCTTATGCCATCCATGAAAGGGGCAAACAGTTATGTAGGGTTATTTTCAGGTGTGGCTGAGTTCCTATATGGAGAGTTCTAGTTTTACTTTTTGGCCCACCGCACCTACTCAAATTTTCACCGACGTACAGATCCCTAAAGTGTCAAAACTTGGCACAATGAGATACTTAACTGCCAAAAGTTCAAAAAGATACACTTAAGTATCAAAATCAAAGCAAAAGGAATTAGTTAAATGCCAACGGTGAAAAAATTCGGCAAAAATGCTGATGTGACTTTTTTTCGACAAGTTGAGGTCGAAACGGCGTCGTTTTGGGCGCTGACATGACCAAATAAACCCAAAATGACGTCGTTTTGAGCTCTGACATGGCTAGATCAGCCCAAAACGACACTGTTTTGACCTTAATTAGATTTTTAACTAAATATTAATTAAATAATATTAAAAATGAAATAAAAAAAATAAAAAAAGGGCAGAGGGAAGGGCTCCCCCGCCTATGGTTGCCGCCCCATCACTAGTAGGGTGGCAGCACTAGCCACGAGGGTCGATGGCGCCTAGGCAAGGGCCAACAACCCTCGCCGACCAGAGGTGAGGGTCGCCGAGCCACGCCCAAGCATTGGCGACCCTCGCTATCCATTGCCGCCACTCCCCCTACCGACGATGGGGCAACAACCGCAGAGGCCGGGAGCCTCCCCGCCCGTCTTCTTCTTTGCTACTCTTTTTTTCTCGTTTTTAATATTATTTCTTTAATATTTATATAAAATCAAACTTTGGCCAAAACGGCGTCGTTTTTGGTAAAGATGAGCTGATGTGGAATTCCTGCAAGCCATGTAGATGTTAGAAATAAGCCACGTTGGATTTCCGACGGCCTTCACCAGAGTTGGCACTTAAGTAATCCAATTTTTTTAAAAAAAGTAGCACTTAAGTGTACATTTCATAACTTTTAACACTTAAGTATTCCCTCGTACCAAGTTTTGGCATTTAGGCTATTCTTTTCCCAATTTTCACCCTTTTCAACGTGTATTTTTCTATTTTTCTTCGCTAGGTCTCACCTCTTTCCTTTTCCCTTCGGTGGGCCTATCCGCCACTGGTTTAGGAATCCTCTTTTTCTTGGTCATAGTTTAGGAATTTACTTTGATTGTGAAGAAAATTGAAGGGAAAAAAAACTCAATGAGAAAAGCGAAAATTCAAAAAAGATGTTGTGCCAATGCCTGCCTACCTCCCTGATGTCAAAAATGTTCAGAGAGAGAGAAAGAGAGAAAGAAAAAAAAGGAATAATTATCTCCCCTTACGTTCTAAGCAATCTAGATAAGAAGACTTGGATTCTCCTTACTAGGAATTAAGCGTAGAATGGAAAAGATACACCGCTCTAAAATCCACTTTATTACTTGCTTATAACCAATTTAATTACACAAGATTTCTCATTAAACTCCTCATTAAAATATCTTTCCTTCCCTTGTAAATCTCTCCCATGATAACATTAGCGTTAATTGGCGGCATGCCTCTAAAGAAAAAAAGGGCAGGTTGTTGTTTGATAGAGTAATGGAGAGTGTACAGGATGAGAATAGATGGTTAGCTAAGACTCGACATTGGAAAGTATGAGTAGTCGTTGTTGCTAGAGACTCTCTTTTCGAATTAAATTCGTTGAGAAAATGATTTCTCGCAACAAACATCTATTTAGACTATATCATTCATGATGTCATAAATATAGTAATGTTAATTGGACCGGACATTATCCATAGGATCAGAATTCATAAAAGTGTAATGTGATCTTTCAATAATTAATGAATCTTTAAGATATTTCAAAAATAAAAGTGCACTATGATCTTTTATTTCCTTAAAATAATAAAATCCATCCGTCCATCCAGTATGCTAGGGTTTTCTAGGGCTAGAAAATCCAAACTCATTTTGCTATCTTATTAAATAGAGTTAATATTACGAAAAACTTAAACCGGTACACCAATAATAAATTTACCCCAAACTTATGTATAAATGTTATGAAAGATTTCTTTTGAACTTTTAAATGGATCCATCATTACAAACAGTCATTTACTGTCGGTCACATGATTTAATAAATCCATTTAATATATGAATCATATTATCTCTATTCTATTCCCAAAATGAATTTGGATGGGTTTGTCCCACAGGGCAGACTTATTTATTTTTCTCACCTCCTACTGAAGCACATGGTCAACCAAGCGAACACAATGCTTTAGGGTGCAAAAAATAAAAAATAAAAAAAAAAAACTAATTTCCTTGTTGATCAGTTTAATAACGTCCCCTTTCCCCAGCAGTTACACCATGTTAATGGAAGACCGATTCCGCGAATTTATGGCTGCTCACCTGAGGATTCATGAGATTAGCGTGGTATCTGACGTAGGCTCGGAATCGAGACACGCTGTCCACGAAAGCAAAAGAAAGCTTTAATCCACAATGAAACCTATTGAGTTTTAACTTTCAAATTAGTGATAACGGCATTTTAAATTATGCACATTTGTTTTAGTGTTTTCTAAAGGGAGACTTTATGTGTTTAACAACACATCTCTAACCCTAGAATCCACGTTAGCTCCCTTCTTTGTTCTTCCTATTTCCTTTTTAGATCTTTAGATCTTATTGCTCACCAAGTAGTTTTAAGAGTTTTTGGATTGTACTCTTGTACTTGTTATTGAAGAAAGTGAAATCCTTCTCTTTCTCCGTAAGTTTTCCCATTTTGGGTTTCTACATGTATCTTGTATCCTGTGTAGTTTCGATTTTATTTTCATCTTTTATTACTTATATTTCGATTAATGCTTCTTTTGGTGTTATTCTGCAAAAAAACCATTACATCTGATGGCCCATAAAGTTCATGCATCATCACTGTGCACCAATGAAAGACATAAAATTCTTTTCTGGGGTACATCAGCCTGCAAAGGACATGGCATCATCCTTCTACAAGAAAATGTGACTGGAAAGACGTACAGCCAGCTGAAGTAATCAAGCATCACCTCGCTCGCATGTAATTCGTAAACGCATATCATGCACAGAGGCACCGGCGGGTCGACAATCGTTCGGAACTTTGTTAACGACGATGGCGACCTTTAAAACGCTTGCATGAAAAGACTAGAAAGCACGAGTGTGTCTAGTGCCATTATTTACCTTTGATACATTGAAGTAACATTGTCGTCCTCTTCATGGTCCATCAGCTTCCACGACCCGTCTTTCTGCTGAACCATGCCCTTGTTCTTCTCGCACCGCCAGGAGACCGGCACGAGGTACTCGTCCTTCAAAGCGTCGAGTCTCTTGTTCAAGAGGGCGACGTCGCGGTTGATTTCCAGCTTGAACCCTCCTTTCGACCCCTGCGTTCCGGCGACTCCGTGCAAGTAGCACTCCAAGTTGTGCCAGCTCGACGTGCTTCCGGGGCTCTTCAAGTACTGAGATTTTCGGGTGTCGATGCCCAGCTCTACCCCGACTTCCGTGTAACCCAGGACTGGATAGCTCGGGACGATGTCGAAGTCGTTACGGACTCGTAAGGCTCGGAGGTCTCGGTAATCGGAGAACACCTTCCCGAAGTTGGAGTCACCGACTTTGGGGCTGGCAAAGACGATAGCCGTAACCGGACAAGGCCTGCCTCTCTGATCTTGAGGCCGATTCAGTCCGTTGGCAACGATGTCGACTGCGTTCAGGGTCGCAATCGCCGCACCCAAGCTGTGGCCGGTCACGGTGATGCTGATCTCCTCGTTCTTGTACAGTTCCACTAGTCTCTTCACTTCTTGCAGAACCTGTCATGGAACAGGAAGAGAATTTGCACAATTTGATGTCATCGAATCAAGCAAGAAACCCAAATGAAAGATGAAATCACGATCTTTCTACATCATACCAATCATTCAGCCATACTCTCGTTTCAATTTCAGGTTTCTAATGACTCTCCTCTATCATGTACTCGTTCGATTCGACTAGCTAGCCGTTATAATTCAAAAACGCACCTGATCTCTGGCGCTCGTCCTATTGAAGGGCGAGCGCAAGTCGTCGGATGTGTATATCGAGTACCAACCTGATGCACCCTAGGATCATCCGCCTCACCCAGGATCTTCGAGGCCGAGACTAGATCGAACTCGAAATCGTTCACCCACTCCAACGTCTGGATCGTCCCTCGCCAGGCGATCACGATGTCCCTCCTCCCCAGCATGGCCTTCCCCTCGTCGGTCGCCACCGCCACGTACCCGATCCAGTTCGATTCCTTGCTCCATGCCTCCCTCGACAGAGATTTCACTATGAACGCGTCCGGGACTCGGACTTGCGACGTCGCGTACAAGAACTTGGTCACGCTGTACTTGAACGGATTCCCCAGTTCCAGGCCCACCTTGGAGAAGAAGTCTCGCCTCGCGTACCGGCAGCCCCCGGCGAACTTCGACTCCTTCTCCGCGATGAAGGCGTCGTAAGCGGCCTGCGCCATTTCGCCGTAGTGCACGATGTACCGACGGAGATCGATGTTGAGAGGGTCCAACAGATTCTCCCAGTCGCTCTCGCCGCTCAGGATCCGCCACTTCTTGGCTATCTTATCAACCACCGTGCTCTTCCCGGCGAACCCCATCCCCATGCAATTCAGGAGTTTCTTCATCGTGATACTCCGACCGCCGACGCGGGTTTTCCGTCCGTAAGGATGATCTCGACTGTTCCACCACCTCAATCACATTCGAAAGAATGTCGATGTCGTTAGAAGAGACACGGTTACATCCCTATATACTATTTCTCCGCGGCCTCACGTCTCGTCATGAAATCGTTCAAGAATCTGAGGTCAAATGCGTTCCGGAGGGTTCATCGATGTTTCCTAGTCCATTAATTAAATTTATACTTGGATGAATCGTTACTCTATGTTTTCTCCATATTATTCTTATTAAATTCGTTGCTTCCACGTGTGGGTCGAATGATGCCAAAAGACCTTGCTTCCAAAGCTGATATTGCTTCGCCACGGAAAGGATATAGGTCATCACTATGCACCGGACTTGTCATGATGCAAAATGCCTGAAGCGGATGACGAGCTCGTTTCAATTCTTGCACGGCTCATTACATGAGCCCTAATTTGCGATAATAGAACAACTAAGGTTCTTTAAGCAACGCCTTAGTAATCGCTTTCGCAGTGATTAGATTGAATGACCCATTTCACGCTTCTTGCGTTGTTGAAGCGATGTGGACGAAAGTAATAAATCCAAGAGCACATCCGTAGAGCTACTTCTATGTCAAAAAGCCTTTTGGTGTTATCATTAGGGTCTCACATCAGCTACTACAAGACTTTTTATTTGAATCATAATTACTCTACACCACCGGTAATTTGGATTGCAAGATTGGCGAGCCCATCATTGCAATCCCATAAAATCTTCACGTGATGTATGCAGTAACTGGGCAACGTGGCACAAGTCATTGGAAAGTTCACTGACGACATGAATTGAACTCGTGATCTCGTAAGAGACTAACAGAACCCTATTGGGGTCACCATCTCCGTTTGTTATCGAATGAAGTCATGCCATTTTTCTTTTAGTTGAACCAAAAGAAGAGAAAAGGCAGCATGGAGAGATGGGGTTGCCAAACTCGCTTTCGGTGAAAAAGGCATTCATGGGTCGGACGATCCACCACCAATCCTCATGGGTTAAATTGCACTGATTCTATACGATCCAGGGCGAAATGGAAAAATCAAGTACGGATTCGTGGGGTCAATGGCCATCATTAGGGAGGATGTAGTTTTCAATTTGGCCCACAAATTACAATCAGTTTCTAGAGAATAATTAAAATACCCAAAACGAGCAAAAAGTTATTTTCTGCACTTCTAAACTACTCTTCGACGTGGACTACGCATCGCTATCAAATCGAAACAGACATTTCGCTTTTGGAATGTTTGTGACTTAAAGAGATGTCAAAACCACTTCCTCAAGATAGAGAGCCTTTGCTTTCAAGTCATGCCCAGAGCCAAACTCTGGCTTTCGACGCCCTTCACGTCAAGAACATTTTTCTAGAAAAAATGATGGAATGGCTTGGAATGGGTCGAATTGGGCAAGGATTATTTTCCTATTTTAGGGAATTTAATCTGATTTATCAGGTTTTTTTCTTTATTAATGGCATCGGTTGTTGAATTTGCAATGGATTGGTTTGTTTTTTTATTATCTCTATTCGCTCGAGCGCAAGTTAATGCCACCCGAGTACAAATCTTCTACAAATATTTCTTTTTTTGGTCGAAAGTAAACTATTTCATTTCATCAAGGATGATATTAGTGACCGCCAAAAAGGTTTTGGCTTCGGCACATATAAGATTCCAAGGGCTTCGGGAGGGTTTATGACTCAATTGTAAGGTAAAGATGTTCACCTTAAGCCTTAAATATCCAGTCTGCAATGTGATTTACTTCTATGAATATTTCTTTTTGTGGTTGAAAATAAACTATTTCATTTCATGAAGGACGAGATTAGTGATCGCCAAAAAGGGTTCGGTGTAGGTAAGATTCCAAAGGGCTTCGGGAGGGTTTATGACCTAATTGTAGGGTAAAGATACGCACCTTTGAGCCTTAATCCGGTCTGCAACCTGATTTATCACAATGGGCCAAAAGAACATTAGGAAAATGGGCCAGCAAAGGGTGTATTCAGTGAGAAGCGAATTGACTTCCCAAGGAGGATTATCTGACCATAAAGGACAATTAATCAAATTCAAGTTGCCGCGAGCAGGCATGCAGCCCTACTAATAAAGGGATTGGGGCATGGGGCCCAAGAGTATTAGAGAAAACGAGATGACTCGATCCATGTCTGCACTGCACACGCACGTACTTAAGAGAAATGAATGAGCCCTAAAAAAGTTGGAAGTTGTCGCATCCCAGCATTTACTTCACTTTTGTCTTCTTCCCTTCGCGCTTAAAGTAGCTTTAGACTTTTAGGACAAGCTAGGGTTTCCAACGTCCATGGCACTTTCGCCCTCGCCAATTCAGCAAAACCCATCCGCCATCCTGCTCGAGAAGTCGCGGCAAACATCGGCGGAGGAGCCGTCGATGTTCCACTTCGGAGTCCGCTTGTCCGATGGTTAGACACAAATCAGGTGAGCACCTCTCACCTCGAGTGAGATCTTGGTTCTTTGAGTTCATCGCTTTTGTGAGGTGAGGGGTTGTCCTTTGAGCTGATGTTATCTCCCGTGTAGTCCATAGACTAATATTTTGGTACATGGCCATAGCAAAGCTCCTGAGCTGCTGCATCATGTGCCCGAGTGAAATTTGAAATTACCAATTCTCGAATTTATAGGAAAAATTGTTCACTCGGTCTTAATACTATTAAATTTAGTTATAAACTTTTCAAATTTGTCAATTTAGTTTTAAATGTTTGCACAAAATTTCAATGTGGCCCTTCCGATCAATTTTTACTAGAAATCTCTAAGCTAGCGATTGAAGGCCTATTTGTTAACCGGTCAAATAGCATTTGATTTTTTTTCTTGAAAATAGATTTGACATAAAAATACGTTTGTTAAAAAAATTTTTCTTAGGAACAAATAGATTTAAAAATAATCAAGAATAAATAAAAAATTACTTTTTGTTCCCAAAAACAATTCCAAGAATTAGTTTTTTTCTTCTCTTTTGTTTCTTTTTCATTTTCTTCTTCTTCCTCCTGGCCTACTATCGCCCCATTGCCACCCATTGGCCACCATCGTCGGCACTAGTTGCAGCTAGTGAGCTCACCAGAGTCTCACCAAACCAAGGCAAGGTCCGATGAGCTCGCTAGAGGCTCCCTTGGCCACCAACAAACTTGGTCTTGTAAATCTAAGTGAGGCCAAGCCTCGCTAGTGGCTAGGCGAGCCCATCGAACCTCGCCCTGGCCTAGCAAACCTCCGGCAAGGTCACCAAACCTCATCCAACCACTCGTCGACCATCGTCGATGGCAGCGACTGGCCACAAAAGGAGGAGGAAGAAGAGAAAAGAAAAAAAATAATAGAAGCATTAAAAAATTAGAAGAAACAAAAAAATTTAAGGGTTTTACCAAACGTATTTCTATCCCGAAAATAAAAATTTTGGGTACTTATCAAACACTTTCAAATGCTCAGAAATTATTTTCAAGAACATAATTAAAAAGAATCATTTCTGATCAAAAATTATTTCCAAGAATGCTTACCATTCACATGGTTACCATTTGCATCATTAGCCATTGTCGACTGTCTCATGCAACACATCTTCACGTTGGTGATTTTAGGCAAAAATTAGTCAAAAGAATTATATTGAGATTTTGTGTAAAGATTTATAACTAAATTAGAAGAATAAGAAAGTTTAGAAATAAATTAACATCCATACAATAGATTTAGAACACTAATTGTAGAATTTTTCTTAAATTTATACATTGTAGGGTTCTACTAGTCTAGCTTAGATGGATAAATGAAGAAAAAATTATGAAAAATACAATCAATTAGACATAATTTGGGGCTTTTAGTGGCTTTTTCCTATGATAAATTGATAATATCTTCTTTTTTTGTTTATAACTTGTCATAATCAAATGCAAGAATGATGTAAGGAAAAAAAATAAGTTAATACAATTAGGAGCCCCAAATTTCCACCCTATGACATATCTATCTAAAATTGATCTTCATCTTACAAAATAATCCTAAATTAGTATCCCTATCACACGTTTATTCTAAATTAATTTTCGTCTCATAAAAAATTTACAAAACTAGTGCCCCTAACCTCATTCTACCTCGAATAAAATGCAGACGTATCAATACACATGCATTTTTCATGTCAGACCCATCTTGCAGACATAATACTTATGCATTTTAAGAAACATTAGATGGGAATGTTAATGAACGGTAAAGATATGGTTTGGAAATTTTTGTGAGATGAAAATTAATTTTAGATGAATATATTATGAGCTCCCAATTTTATATTTTTTATAAAATAAAAAAGTAAATTATAATAAATGTGTACCAGGTTGACCCCCGAAGCTGTGTTAAATCAAGCAACTCGATATTATGGTGACATAAATGGGCTGGCCTGCACCATATCTAATCTTCGGAGTTGTGGGCCTTTCCCACAGCAGTCAAATCATTTCTTGGTTAATTGACGCGAAAAAAACACTAGGGCAAATCAAATCAAGAATGCGGTCGGAGACATGCGATGGAGCTTTTCTCGAGTTGTCTTGTCGGGTGATGGTTCTTCGGGGATGTGGGTCTTCCATCTTTGGACCGCACTTGATCAAAATTACTCACATTGAGATACATGAGCTTGAAAGGCCAAATGACAAATTTATCTATCACATTCTATTCTTATACTAATTTTCACTTTCAAAATTTTATATTGACTCCTTGCAAGGCGCAATAATTAAAACGCGCTCATGAAATTAAATCATCTCAATCTTAATCCCACGAGGAAGTGGAGATTCAAACCATGATCTCTTTCTTTCAAGGCGCGACAATTAAAATGCATACATGAAATTAAATCATCTCAATCTTAATCCCTTGAAAAAGTGGAGATTTGAATCATAATCTCTCTTTTCTATGTGAGAATGGTAGCCATAAGGGCAAATTCTATTTGTTAACTCATGTGCTAAAGTGAATTTGATTTCATTTTTCTCGAAAAATGATACAAATAATTCTTGAACTTTAGTTTAATATATAATTTGATGCATAATTTTTTAATTTGTTTAATGCAGTCCTTGAACTTAACCTCAATATATAATACGGTTCATAAACTTTTGATTTGTTTAATGTGATCTATGAACTTTAAGCATATGTTCAATTTAATCCTTGAATATTGTCCCTTCTATTATTTCTAATCTTTTAAGTAATAAAAGAATAATATTAAATATTTTCATAAAGTTTAGAAACTATATTAAATATATGCTAAAATTTCAAGAATCACGTTAAACGAATCAAAAGTTCATGGATCACATTCCACGTTATAGTAAAGTGGATCACATTTGTCATTTTCTCTTTTTTTAAACAATTCGGGAGAAAAAAATTACGTATTCTTATAAAAATGGCCAATGTTAAATTTCCAAATCAAAATCTCCATATCAAATCCTATGTGGCGTCATTCATGACATGATACATCAACACGATTCCTTCATGTCTATAAATCAAAATTGAATTGGGGATCTTAGACCGTTAGAAATCATTATCTATGAAATTTGTCATTTTCCTTCCGATTTTACCATTCTACTATTTCAAACCCCACCATCACAAGATCCATCTAATCGAAGCCTTGACCCCATCCTCCCTGGTGCCCCACGACCTTCGTTGGCTCCATCCGCCACCTTGAGCCAAGCCATCACCTCGTCGCCAACATTCGCCTTGGATAAGCTTTTCTATCCCTCCATATTGATAGTTCTCTGTCAAAGCCCTGACACAATCCAAGCTCGACCAATCCTCCCCAGTGTCCCCCGCGATCTTCGTTGGCATCATCTGCCACCTTGAGCCGAGCCATCACCTTGTCGCTAACAATTGCCTTGGTCAAGCTTGTCTCTCCCTCCATATTCATAATTCTCTATCACAACCTCGACTTTAAATCCGCTCTTTTTTAATTTTATCCACCGTCGCATGTTTACCCTGAATTATTTTTATGAACTAAAAACTCTAAATTTATATTTATGTGATACATTTACCCCAAACTTTTTTTGTAACAAAAATTCCAAACTTGTATTCATATAAGACATTTATCCCAAAAATTTGGTACTACAGAAAAAAATGGGATAAATATGTCAAACATGTAAAAGTTTGGAGCTTTTGATGTTATAAAAAAAGTTTGAGACATATGTCACACATATATAAGTTTAAAGTTTTTAACATTACAAAAAATAGTTTATGATAAATATGTCACAATGAGCAAAATTTTGGATTTTTCGTGGCTTTTGCCCTTCTATAAAATAGTTTGATGCTCAATTTAGTTGACTCAAGAAATACACACGAGCAACACGGGGCTAACACCATCTTTCTCGTGCAAACTAGTAAATAAGGTGGGGACAAGAATACTCAGCACTTGTTATACTTAACTGAGCGCGGTGCAAGACATGAAAACCCACATTCGCAACAAAATGAAGGTCGAACTAACCTCTTATGGCATGTCAAAATTGCACAAAAAACTTAGTCAATTGTGAGACCAAGATGCCCCGCACATCAGGCAAATCCACTGATAAACAAGGTGAGTCCACCATGCTGCTCTGCCAAGGCCCACTTTGCAGCGCCAGCCGTGTTGCCATTTCTTGAGACCTAGTAGCCCACAGACTAAAGAGGATGTTTCATG
Source organism: Angophora floribunda (assembly GCA_014182895.1). Lineage (NCBI taxonomy): Eukaryota > Viridiplantae > Streptophyta > Magnoliopsida > Myrtales > Myrtaceae > Angophora > Angophora floribunda. The sequence goes on along the minus strand of CM024709.1, from coordinate 31,181,486 downwards.
AGAATATCTTTGGAAACAGCCCTCTTTGCTTCCCGGGACACAGACAGAGAGACTTCCTCTGCATTAATGCCTTCTTGGCTTATTTACTTTGCTAGGGCATCGCCTAATCAGAAGGCATCATCCAAATGCCTCTAACTGAGAACGTCACACTTGACTACTTTCAGTGTAGTTGACTGTGCATGTAACATATAGAGGCGTTAATAGCTTCCCGTGTAACTGTAGCTTCATCAATCCTTACACAAAATTACGAAAAAAAAAAATCCTTACACAATAACATGTCAATGTGTCCCCCCACCTCCATGTAATGGATGATAGCCTAGTTCGGTCCCTCCCCGCGCCGAATTCTCTCTCCCAAATCTCCGTTACATTTCGAAAGTCAAATTCCATACAATAAATTGAAGAGAAAGTAGATTCCCGACGGAGGAACTAGAGATCTCCATACAAATTCCATCAACCGTTTGCAAGCTACTATGAACTAGAGCTAACCTACATGGGTCAATAGCTTGAATTAACTTCATGAACCTTCAGATAACTAAGTATCTACATTCATGCCTTTGGATTACTTTAAAAAAAGGGGAGGAAGTCCATTATAAGTTTTAAAACTTGTCAACAAAGTATAATTTAATTTTAAAACTTTCAAAAAATGTAATCAAGTTCTAAAATTTGTCACGAAAGTACAATCAATTCTTAAACTTTTAAAAAGTGTAATCATGTCTTAAAATTTGTCAAATTATTTAAATGGCGTCATTTCATTGATAACACTTTTTAAAAGTTTTAGGACTCTCAATTGCACTTTTATGATAAATTTTAGGATGATTGCATTTTTTTAAAGTGATTATACTTTCGTGATAAATTTTAAAACTTAATTTCACTTTTTAAAGTTTTTATAACTCGATTACATTTTTGTGACAAATTTTAAGATTTAATTGCATTTTTTGAAAGTTTTAAATTTGATTGTATTTTTGTAATAAATTCTAAGCTTAATTGTATTTTTTGAAAGTTTTAAAACTCAATTACACTTTCATAACAAGTCTTAAGATTTGATTGCATTTTAAAAAAATTTAGGATAAAAATACTTTCATAAGTTTTAGTAAGTTTTTTGAAAATTTTAAAACTTTTGATAAGTTTTAAAAATTTTGATGAACTTATTTCTAGAAAAACAAAAAAAAAAGTATGAAGTTTTATTACTCGTACGATGAATAGAAAAAAAAACTACTTTGATAAACGACATGAAGATATTAAGATATATAGTACGATAACGGAAAATCATTTAATGTATGTGTAGCTCTTGAATTTGAATTGTACCCATAATTAACATTCCAACACAACACGTGAAAACAATGTCGTACTATAACGTCGAATGAATGAAAACCTCATTGACAAAAGGCAGCCTTATCCTTAACCGCATGGAAAAAAGGATGCAATCGGTGATGTCTAAGTAGAACTGATAAAGGGGTTTGGTTTGAAAAATTTTGTGAGACAAAAATTAATTCTAATATATATATCGTGAGCTACCAATCTTACATTTATTATAATATATACATATACCAGCTTTGCCCGATATTATGGTGACGTGGAAGGGTCGGCTTACTCAATTTTTCCTCTACGGGTGCCTTCCCGACATTTATCAAATCATTTCTGGGGCTCTCAACAAAAAAACATAAAAACAAAATCATTTCTGGGTTAATTGATGCGGAAAAACACACACACACAAGGCAAATCAAATCAACGTTGGGACCGGAGACAAATTCAACGAGCTTTTCTCGAGTGGTCTTGTCGGGTGCTGGTTCTTCATATGTGTGGGTCTTCTATTTTGGACCACACTAAGATCGAAACTACTAGCATCAAGACACGTGAACTTGAAAGGTTGGCTCTATCAGGGAATAAGGCTAACGTTACGTGTTAATCTTCCTCTCTTACCTTCTTAGGATGGTTTCTCATTTATTGTGATTATCTTCACATATTCAGTAATTATGCTCCTAGTGGGCTGTAAGGATTTTCATATTATTTTTTGACGGCAAAAAGCTCGTCCCCAACACTCCTAGTTGATCCTAAACATTTTTCTTTCCTAAAGTTAGGGAATATGAAGGACTTTCTAGGAAGTAAGGTAAGTGGCATGCTTTTGAGTTTTTCCCTTGAATTTTTTAAAGACCCGCTCATGTCCCTCCATTTTTGGACCACACTTCGATCGAAATTACTCACATCGAGACACGTGAACTTGAAAGGCCAAATCAAAAAACAAACAAAAAATCACATATTAGGGTAAATTTCATCTCATTTTTCCAATTATTCAAAGAAAAAGTAGATGTCCTTATAAAAATGGTCAATGTTAAATCGAAAATTCCATATGAAATCATACTTTGCATCATACATAACATGATATGCTAGGGTGGTTCTTTCACGCTTATAAATCAAAATTGAATTAGGAATCTTAAACTATCATATATTATTATCTACGAAATTTATCATGCCCTTTTAATTTTACCATTCTACTGCTCCAAACCCACAACCACTGCCCACAATCTTTGTTGGCACCATCCACCACCTTGAGTCGAGCCATTACCTCATCTTTGACAACCGCCTTGGTCAAGCTCGTCTTTCCCTCCATCCCCACAGTTCTCTGTCACGACCTCTCACTCTCTTTCGTATTGCTCTTTGCTCGGTGCCGAGCGACGTTGATCTGGCAACCTTGACTCCAAATCTGATCAAGTCTACTTGTGGCGTCGAGCTCAACTCCAAATTTGGTTGAGCTCGATGTTGACTAGACCTCAAAGGCATGACCATGGTTGACCTAGAGGGCAGGTAGAGAGACGAGGCTAACCATAAGGCAGAGAGATGCGGAACTAACATGGAGAGCATTGACCGCATCTCTGATCGAGGAGCGGTGGCATTGATTGGGAATGTGATTAGAGTTTAGATGAGGTGGAGTGGCAGTTTGGTCTTTTTAACTAGGGCTTTCTGTCTTTAGTTGCTACCAATGTATCTCCAAAACCAGGGACAATATCCAATGTGGACCTTCAAGTTGAGAATGACTTTCGAGATTCTATAAATTAACCGGTCGATGCTTCATATAGTTGATTTAAGAAATACTCTTGAGCCATATAAGGTTAACACCATCTTTCTCGTGCAAACTAGTAAATAAGGTCAGGACAAGAATACTTAGTACTCATTATACTTAATTGAGTGCGGCACGAGAAATGAAAAATCCACGTCCACAACAAAAGAAGCTCGAATCCACCTCTTATAGCATGTCCAAAATGCAGAAAAAACTTCGAATGTGAGACTCGGATGCCACGCATCAGGCAAGTCCCCAGATAAACAAGGCGAGTCCACCATTCCGCCCTGCCAAAAGCCCACTTTGCAAAGCTGATGAGCGCCAGCCATGTTGCCATTTCTCGAGACCTAGTAGCCCATAGACCAAAGAGGATGTTTAGGATGTTTCTTAAGAATGTCTTCCGAAACAGCCCTCTTTGCTTCCCTGGACACAGACAAGAGGGACTTCCTCTCTCCATAAATGCCTTATTGGCTCATTTTCTTTGCTGGGGCATCACCTAATCAGAAGGGCATCATCCAAATGCCTCTGGCTGAGAAGGTTACACTTGAACTACTTTCAGTGCAGTTGACTGTGCATGTAATTAATAGCTTTTCATTTAATTGTAGCTTCCTCAATAATAAATCCATGTGTCCCCCACCTCCATGTGATGGATGATAGCCCAGCTTGGTCCCCACCAAATTTTTTCTCTCAAATCTCTATTACATCTCCAAAAGGTTAAATTTCACAAAAAATTCTAAATTAATATATCTATAACGAATTTACCCTAAACTAATTTTTTGATAACCACAAATTCCGAACTAGTACACCTATGACAAATTTATCTGTTGTTAGTTTTCATTAAATGTTATTATAAAATTGGTAAGTCATATGGCAAATGGTAGTTGAGGGTGTATCGATTTAGGGTTTTACTCTCCGTTTATCATAAATGTACCGGTTTGTAGTTTTTTATGGTGTTAATTCAATTTAATAGAAACTAACGGAAGATGAATTTATCATAAATGTACCGGTTTGGGTTTTTTAAGATCAAAAAATTAGTTTGAAGTAAATTTGTGATAGGTGCACCGATTTAGGATTTTTAGTGGTCAAAAATTAATTTAAAGTAAATTTATCACATGTTTCCTAGTCTTGGGGTTTTTTGTGGTATCAACCATTTCCAAAAACCCTCCTAAAGAAAGAGTGGTTTGATATAATAAATTGAAGCATTGATAGATTCCTGATGGAGGAACAAGAGGTCATCCATTCAAATTCCATCAACCACTCAAGAGCTACTCTGGACTGTGGCTGACCCACACGAGTCAAGAGCTTCAATTTACTTGTTTTGTAAAGCTTGCAAGGTGCTTCGTGAGTTTGCAAATAACCAAGCACCTGCATTCATGCCTCTAGATTACTTTAAAGAAAAAAAAAGGGAGGAATTGTTCTTACGCTCGCAATGAATAGAAGAAGAAACCATTTCGACCAACATGAGGATGCTAAGATATATAGCATGATAAAGAAAATCATTTAATGTATGTGTAGTTCTTGAATGCAAATCATACGCAAAATTAACACTGGAGACAGCGTGCAAAAACAACGTCACGCCGTAACGCCTTACGAATGAAAACCCAGTGACCAAAAAAGCAACCTTACCCTTAATCCACATTGAAAAGAAAGAGTGCAATCGGTGATGTCTAAGTGGAATTGATAGAGTAGGGTTGGTGCGGTGCCCCCGTTCAGGCACGAACTCTATTAGCTCATTGCTTCGTTGGCTTTGCAGTTCCTTGCATGCCATCTCTCTCTCTCTCTCTCTCTCTCTCTCTCTCTCTCTCTCTCTCTCTCTCTCTCTCTCTGCATGAAAACAACCGTCCAATGCATGTAAGGGGATAGACGGTGGCTAACGCACTCCCAAGAGGACCACATCGACTTCACTCAATCTCATTATATATTCCCACCTCCATGTTGCATTCCTTTCATGCTCTTTCACGCATTGATTACAATCCATCATCCTCCGTCACCTCTCTCTTTGTCTCTCTCTCTCTCTCCCTCCCTTGCCGATGAGTTAATGGCATTTCACATGGTAGATGGCGTGGCATTAGATGAAAACGGCAATATAGGCTCTTTTGGAAAGAAGTACCGCTTTGCATTCAGCTCGCCAGCTTTCGCATTTGCATTTCACGTTCTACCGTCGGTGCAAAACAATGCATCGTCCATAACTCCTGCTTACGCGCTGCTTCAAATTCTTGCACGGCCTCTAGAAGTCATGTCTTCATTGTGCAAAAGGGAAAATAACACAAACATTTACTAAACTTTGGTTTAATATGTAATTTGATCCCTGAACTTTTAATTTGTTTAATATAGTCCCTAAACTTTTAATTTGTATAATATAATCTCTAAGATTTTGATACGTGTTCAATATAATTCCTGAACTATATGAAAATATTCAATGTATTCAATTCCATTTCCATTAATTCAAGCTCTAGGATTACATTGAACATTTTCAGACAAGTCAAAAACTATATTAAATATGTATCAAAAGTTTAAAGACCGCATTGAACAAATTGAAAATTCACGAATCAAATTGCACATTAAGCTAAAATTCAAGATCATATTGAACAAATTGAAAGTTCATTAATTAAATTGCACATTGGATCAAAGTTTAGAGACTACTTATATCATTACCCCTTGTAAAAATGTTCGAAATAGAAATCTCTCGTCTTTCATCATCCCCTTCCTATATTGATTGAAACATAGGATGAGGTGAATCAAAGGTACATGCATGTCTTGCTGAAGCCGAAAGCAACCAAATCGATGGTATACCTATGCTTGATATTAGACAAGCCCAAAGACGAATGCCCCAGAATTTCATTAGGGCAAGATGAGGTAGAAAAGGAGCACCGGATCGTCATATTGGGAGCAGTCTCAGTCAACGAAACCCTTTGATATCTTATAACTTGGACTGAACCGGCAGAGCAGCTGTTAGGCTTTGCGTGAGTATCTGAACAACCTACTACAAAAAAGAAATGAAAGTCCAGGCACATGCCTGCTCGTTCACCTCTGAGAGGTGGTCCCCTATACTTTCGCTTTCGACCGGCAATCGAACTAATCTTTCGTTCTTGGTGATCTATCCACTTCCACCTAATCTCGATAAATTTACTAGTCGTAAGACTTTGACAAGATGGATCATATGGTGCTGACTTGATGTTCATATGCACACGACGTGTTAGTTCCCTTCGCAGCAAGGGCAAGCCCCTGCCATTTTTGGGGAAGAGTTAGGGTGGAGTCGAGTTTTTTAACAGGAATTGTCAAGAAACGATAATCTAGCGCATTACATGATCGAAAATGAGACCACACCTATCCAAAAGCACATAAACCTCGTAAGTAAGCGACCTCAAATGCTCGTACAATATGCAAGTAGGCATATGAAGAAGATGAACTGGTCGAACTGAACGACCGACCATGGAAAGCCGAGTCGAGGACAAGAGCCTGGTCCCGGGGTGTCGGCACCGAGCAAAAGCACGAAACTGGAAGCGCTTTGTCCGATGCTAACCTGGCGATCTAGCTATCGATCTCGATTCCGTCTCTGAATCTGATGCTGCTCAGCATGCCCCGTTTTCGATCGAGGGTCGATGGAGCTTCGCCAAGAGTCCAAGTAGCTGCGGTCGCTGTCAGCCCACATGGATCCAATCCAAGATGCCGACTTCCCCTCAGCCTTCCGTTTTCGGTCGAGAGGATGAACGGGCAACGCCAGGTTGCCTCGTCCACAGCTGGTGATTTGCGACCGCCCCACGGGCCACGATGCGACGTCGACTCGTCATTTTAGAGTTTCCTGCTAATCAGGAATGGTTCGAAAGTGGGGCGCGTTCGGTTGAGGTTGAGATTTATCAAGTGGCTAAATTAAATTTCAGAAAATTATGAAAAAATCCCATGTGAGGATTTTTTTTTCTTTTTCTTTGATAGGCCATATGTGAATTTATGCCTCAACATTTATATGTTCTCAAAATTCCAAGTGTTTTGAGCTAATAAAAGATAATATTGTGGGTGTCATGCAAGAATTAGATTTTAAAAATAGTTAAAAAGTAAAAGTCGATCCCAACACAATTAGCTCAGTTGAAGGCGGAAAACTTTCATAAAAGGCAGTCGGATTTAAGGATGTTTTTGGTGCCCCATGTATGTCGGCTAAGTTGTTTATGAAGAATTTCAATTTGCGGCGGGTAAATTTCACTCATCGAACCAAAAAATAATTGATGCAAATTTTCATTTGGGCAAACAAAATTAGATTTGAGTCACTGAGCACATGAACTTTGATGGTTTTCATTTGTTAATTGTTGCACCATGGTTATGTTTTCCCAATCTTATTTTTAACAATAAAATGATGCGGCATCCTATAGGTGATGTCTCCCCGGATATGACACGCACTACACTACACAGTCTACACTACACTACACTACATGTTAGCCCTAGCTAACAAATAAATCAGCGAACAGGAAATGTAAAAAATGGAAAAGATAATGCAAAGGGTCGCAAGACTGTATCATCATTTTTTTTATTCATCATAATTGACTGCGTCACTTTTTCATCATATATACTCTGCAAACAGCCATATTAGCACTCACAAATGTTGACCAAAAGTGCATCAATCATTTAAAAAAATGAAAATTTAGTCTATATGAAAGCTTTGTAAATTTTAATTAAAAATGTCCTATATGTTTTTCGGGTGGTTATGTATTCTTGTGATTTATCATATGTTTTGTCACTTTGCAATAAGAAAATCATTACAACATGAGACCTAGAATTAAAGACCATTCTTTATCTTCTTGGACCTTTAAATAATTTCAGAAATTGACAATTGTATGTTTAGAATGTACTTAGTCAGGGAAATTGCACTTACTCATGAGAAAAGTCCCTCCTCATAACAAAAAATAATAATAATAGGAAATAAATTTCAAGATCACCACTAAGTTGTACTAACGGTCCTTGGCGACCACTAACAATAGAAGAGAAAAAAAAAGAAAAAACTCAGAAAAATATAAACACCTAAATCAAAATCATGTTGTGTAGGTCAATTGGTGTCAATATCGGTGATTTCCAGCCAACATTGGCAAGAATGACTATATTAGAAAATTGTCAAATATTTGAAATTGAATAGACACACTTAAATAGTTTTAGATTAAATTAACCGCCGTATAATAGGTTTATGACTTTTAGACATTTTTCCCCTTGGCAAGTTAGCCATAAAGCCAAGTAGCTAGACTATTAACTGAACAAGTAATTCATCGATCCAACACGACAATACATAATGATGGACAAAGATGCTATAGAATCATATATAACATATAGATAATCCATATGCACACGAATGGTTGCAAAAGTAGAATTCCAAAGATGGCACCATAAGTTCAAGAGGTGGCTCCCGCGGTCCTACCATGTAGCACTCTGCCCAATACGCCGTGTTCAAGAGGTAACTTGCACGCTTTAGCACTTTCTCCCGCCTATTTAGTTTTCACTGTGCATAGATATTCCGTCACAGTGCATATCAATCATTATATGTCACACTCATGGTCAATATGTGTTAACATATCTAATGCACTTTATAAGTAGAACATAAGATGTAGCTATTACAAACACTAGAGAGAGAGTGTGAACGACTTACAAATATCATGTCTAAGATCATTTAATGAGCTGGACTCAAATCCATTTCCAATTTTATTGGATGCCTCCAAATCGAGGTCTAAATACAATGATTGCAAAAATTTGAAAGTTTAGCGCATCGGATAATTGAAATGAAAATTGAGTGATATGATCACAAAAGTCACAAAATTTCGGTGATCATTGCTATAATTTACCCAAATAGGAGGCAGTTCCACCTAAAACCTACACAACTAATTCTAGTCTTAGGATGAAATTTTGAATTTTCTACCCGAAAGTGGATTTAAAATAATAATAATAATAGAAGAGCGAAAGCTAGAACATCGGTCCATCATCTCTCTTTCGCCCTTTTTGTTGAAGTTTTTCCCGCTCACAACAAAGGCAACTCCCGCCGTGGGGTTGCCTTCGTTGATCATCATTACGGTGGTTTAGGGTTTTAGTCCTTTTCAATTTATCTTTTCTCTTGACTTATTCTTAGTTATTTTTATTGGTGTTTTAAATATAAGTAAAGAAAATACAATCAAATGTCTTTTGCCCAGCAAGATAAAAATTTACGGTTTTCATAATAAAATTTTCATTTTTTCTCATGTCATCTCAAAATGTTTCAAAGGTCGTTTGCTCAAGATTAACAAAAGCAAAAAGGCACGTTTATTTTTCTACTAAAAGTGAATATTATTATCTAAGGTTTAGTAATAATTAAGAAAAAAAGAGACAAATCAACATTTGGATGTTAGAAAATGTCTGGGTATCTCTAATATAAAAAGCGAGGACAATTGTCCAAAAAGTCTTAATCCTATTATACGACAATTAATTTAGTTATGAACATTTCAATTGTGCCGATTCAGTCTTCGATCTATTAATTATGCTAATTTAGTTCTAAAATTTCTTATGATTTGCTAATTTAGTCTTAAATCTTTACATTTTGTCATTTTAATCATTCCAATCAATTCTAATTGAAAATCACTAACATGGTTGTCCAATCAGCATCATGAATCCTATGTGGCAAGGCCAACACTTACATGGATAATTTTTTTACATTTTTGTTCTTTTTTCCTTTATTTTTATTTTTATTTTTCTTCTTTGTTTTTCTTTTGCCAAAGATTGGTGGGTCTTGTCAATGACCGACAACCTTTGCTAGCCCTAGGACCTTGCTTGAGCGAGTGAGGGCTACCCTTGTTGAATCTAGCATTGGCTTCCCTCACTAGGCCAAGGTAGGGTGCCCCACCCCCGCCCATCCTATCCATTAAGGACATTTTCATCTCTCATGCCATCTCCATGGATTAAAGTTCCTATGTTTAGTTTTGAGAGCAAATGCTAGACAAGGGAATGCCCAAGAGGGGAAGACACTTGGGGATGGCTTGTAAAGAGAAAAATGAAAAAGAAAGAAAAAAAAAAAAAAAAAAAAAGCAAGAGTTTATAAAATTGAAAAAAATTATAAAACTTATTTACGTTACCACTAGATATGTCATGTACATTAATGTTGATTTGACTATCACGTCAATGGTTTTTGGCCAAAATTAATCGGGATAATTAAATTGACAAATTGTTATAAATGTTTAGAACTAAATTGACAGATCATCAAAATGTTTATTATTAAATTGATACATTTGAAATGTTTATGATTGAATTAATTGTTGTATAATAGGTTTAGAATTTTTGAGATAATTTTCCAAAAAAAATGCATGAGCCATAAATTTTAAAAAGAACAAAGAATAAAAGTTATTTCAAACAAACCCTCTATCACGTATGAACAAATGTCTTGTAATGGCCAAGAGTACACTCACTTATTCACCAAATGTGTACTCAATGACAGCAAAACTAATGACGAAAATTCGATATATTATTTTAATTTCATGTAGTCAATAGAAAAGTTATCTGCAAAAGTACATGTCGTTATAAATAAAATTTGAAATTCTGAGCATTTTATATATTAAAAAAGAGTCCGAATGCGTTTTGTGGGACTTGAAAAAAAGCTTAATAATACTTTAATATCTTTTGAAAGCAACCATTAGTACATACCCATATATAAACAAGCTCTTTTTTATTTTGCCCACGGCCGTTGTACTAACCATACAAACCGAATAAACCGAATCTTTCGATGGTAATGATGTGTCTGTCGCGTCATTTGTCGACCCTCGAGTGATCATCATTATCAGGACTTTAGGGAAGCATAGACCCGTTTGAAAAGTTGCGGACCGAGTCGACCGTTGGAGGGGGTACTCGAGTTCCTCTCCGGAACTCCCAACGTTCCAACAATGCCCACGCGCGCCGACAAGCCCACGCGCTTCTTGCTTCTTCCGAGCAAAGAGAGTCTTAACTAAACTAAGCCATTCGCCGGTTTAAAATCTCTATAACGACACTTTTAGCCAAAGTGAAGATCTTGACCGGCACTTTCGTCGTGCTTTTATTGCAAATGTGTTCGTTACAAGATCGAGAGTCAACGGTAGGTGTCGACTGTCAAAGCGATGGTGAGTGTTTAGATTGACTTCTATAACTACGAAATCATTAAGTGAATCTGGTATGTATACTAGATTTGTCCAAGTAGTTAAATTTGAGGAGAAAAAACTACAAAAAAATTCTAAATTATGCATGCTATGATACATTTATCATAAGTTTTTTTTAATGCTAAAAATCTCAAATTTATATCTATGTAACGCATGTCCTCTCTATTAGGGTTCCATTAATAAGCATTGTTAATAATTTGTTCACATGGATGATGAAAGGCAAGACTATTGACATGACGATGTCCACGCGACTTAAGTAAAATAAAAAAAATATTGTTTCATTTAATATAAACTTAGAATGTAAATGTGTTAGATAGATATAAATTTGTGATGCTTTTTCACAAAAAAGAATTTTTTAGTATAAATGTGTTGCGGTGGACATAGCTTAAAGATTTTTATGACATAAAGAAAAAGTTCAAGGTTGATGTGTCACCACGATTCACATAATTTAAATTTTTGGTAGATCTTTCCCTTAAATTTAATTAGTCTCACATAAAAGGTGATGCAACTCACTTGGCTTAATGAGGGGTGGATCTAAAGTGTATACGCCAAATCTTTGTAATAACACTCCCCTAATTCATACCTTCCCAATATAAATGGTAAAACTATCTTAAGATATGATGCATGTCTTTTCATGAACTTATTGGTTATTCTTATTGGTGAGTGCCTTTAGTGTATTTATCGAGTAAACCAATGCCGCACTTGCAACTCCACAACATTTCATACTTGTTTTATGTTTTAATTGAGCATTGAAACCAAGCCTTTCCACTGTCAATAAGCTATCAAGGGACAAAATGTTTTTAAGATTAATGACATAAGATAATTCAAATAAACGATTCTCATATAATTTTTTATTTCCTTTTTGACATATTCAATATGAGTATAAACTCCTAAATGTATCTTATCAAATGCATGTCGACTACGGATAAGATCTCGTTTAGATTGGATACAAAATAAAAATTGCCTAGACTCATATCTTACATCACATTAAAAAAAATCCAGATTGCTTAAAAAGAAAAGGAAATATTATCCGTCTGAATTTATGAAAAAGGATCCAATGGATTATATATTTCCTTTCCCATGGATGACACGTTGTCCCGAAGCGTTCTGATCCGGGCAATTTTCCTCGGCGAGCGATCTCCTCCGTATCCAATTTCAAATCTTGGATCGAAGAAAAGAAAAAAGAAAAAAAGAAAAAAAAAGAAGACCGTTCCTCGTTTTCTGTGTCCCTTTCTCTCTCGACCTTTCTCTTTCTCTCTCTCTAGACTTGAAAACACGCACGCACAAACACAAGCAACAAAGCCACACAGACAACAGCAAGCAGCAGACAGCATAGGACATCGTCGTCCTCGGTCGCCTCTTTTCCCTCTCTAACATGTAAGAACTAGAGAGAGAGAAAGAAAGAAAGAAGACCCTGCAAGTACCAAGAACTAGAGAGAGAAAGAGAAAGAACCCAGAAGAAGAAAATCAAGAAGCTCCTACCCACGAGCGAGAAAGAGAGAGAAGCAGATTCGGTGGCCATGGTAGCCGGCAAGGTGAAGATGGCGATGGGCCTCCAGAGGTCGCCGAAGCCCGACACCCCGCCACGGCCGAAGCCGCCGTCGCCGTCCCCGAGCTCGGCCAAAAGCTCATCTCAGAGGGCGGCGGCGGCGCTCGGGCGCTCCTTGGGGGCCTACTTCCCGCGTTCCTCTGCCCAAGTCCAGCCCCGGCCGCCCGATATCTCCGAGCTCGTCCGCATTGTTGAGGACCTCCGGGAGCGGGAGTCGCGGCTCAAGACCGAGCTCCTCGAGCACAAGCTCGTCCGGGAGACGGCGTCCCTCGTCCCCGTGCTGGAGGGCGTGATCTGCTCCAAGAATGCGGAGATTGCGAAGTCGGTGAGGAGAATCGAGGAGCTGGAGGCGTCGAACGAGAGGCTGAGACGGGAGCTGGAGGCTTCTCGGGGGAGGCTCGAGGAGGAGAGGAAGGCGAGCGAGGAGAGAGCGAAGGAGATGGAGGCGGAGATTGCCGAGTTGAAGAAGGCGGCGGAGGCTGCGGCGGCGGTTGCGACGCCGGCATCGTCGTCTTCGGCGTCGTCGGATCGCATGGGCGGCGATGAGCTCTGTTCGTCGCAGAGGTTTCAGGCGGTCGCCGCGGCGGACGCGACGTCAAGGTCCGACGCGACGGCGAGGTCCGCGAGCATGGCCAAGATTTTGAAGAAAGGGGCGAAGCCGAGCGACGCCGCGACGAGTCACGAGAATCATCGGCTCGAACGGTCGGATTCAAAGAGAGAGGAAGTTGCAGCGGCGGCGGAGATCGAGCGGCCGAGGCACTCGCGTTGCAACTCGGAGGAGCTCGCCGAGTCGGCTCTGTCCTCCGTCGCCACCAGATGCCGCGCCCCTAGGGTTCCGAAGCCGCCTCCGAAGCGCTCCGCCTCGTTGCCCCCGTCGCTCCACGGTTCCTCCCCTCCGCAGGCTCCACCGGCGCCGCCCCCTCCGCCTCCACCTCCGCAGGCGAGGACTGCCCCCGCTCCGCCTCCTCCCCCTCCGCCGCAGGCGAGGAGCGCTCCCGCTCCGCCCCCGCCGCCTCCTCCACCGGCGGGAACGAAGCCGGTGCCGGCGAAGGTGAGAAGGGTACCGGAGGTGGTGGAGTTCTACCACTCGCTGATGCGGCGGGAGTCGAGGAGAGACTCCGGCGGAGGCTCCGCGGACGCCCCGCCGGCCACGGCGAACGCGCGGGACATGATCGGCGAGATCGAGAACCGGTCGACGCATTTGCTCGCGGTAGGTGTTCCGCTTGAACTCTCGCCGCCGCCGCCCCCGGGACGGGGCGGCGGCCGGCGTCCTCGCTTGAATTAACGCTTTTGCCACTGAGAGTCGTCAGTGACTCAGTCAGTGACCGTTCGTGCAAAAAGCAGAAAAAAATTCGGGTCGGGTCGGCTCTGGTCCTCCTTTTGCTTTTTAACAGTACCCTTTTTGGGCTCTTCTTTTTCCTCCGTCTGTCTTGCTTGCAAGATGAGACATGGATCAGATTCGTCAGAAAAGCAAAAAGAGAAAGCGAAATCCTCTCCGAAAATCAAAGGCGAAATTTTCGAAATTTCAATTCGCACGTCGAACCCTTTCCGCCATTCTTGACGAAAACTTCGATCTGTCTCTCGCTGCAGATCAAGACGGACGTGGAGACGCAGGGAGACTTCATCAGGTCCTTGATCAAGGAGGTCGAGGGAGCCGCGTTCACCGACATCGAGGACGTCGTGCCTTTCGTCAAATGGCTCGACGACGAGCTCTCCTATCTGGTAATCATCATTCTCTTGCGACATTGCAGCAATGCTCTGCTTCTTCTCTAGCTTCGGCAATGGCTTTAACCATTGAATTCTTGATCAGGTGGACGAGAGGGCGGTGCTGAAGCACTTCGACTGGCCGGAGAAGAAGGCCGACGCCCTCCGCGAGGCGGCGTTCGGGTACTGCGACCTCAAGAAGCTCGAGTCCGAGGCCTCGTCGTTCCGGGACGTACCCCGCCAGACGTGCGGCCCTGCCCTCAAGAAAATGCAGGCGCTTCTCGAAAAGTACTTCACCCTCTCCTCCCAAGTTCGAATTTTGAACGCGAATGTCTAATCTTTTTCGCTCACGATTGCGGTCTGCTGCTTCCCACAGATTGGAGCACGGCGTTTACAATCTCTCCCGGATGAGGGAATCCGCAGGCAAGAGGTACAGAGGGTTCCAGATTCCCATGGAGTGGATGCTCGACAGTGGAATCGTCAGCCAGGTAAAATAAAAATCTACTGCTGTTAAAACGAGACAAGAATTTCACTGCACGCATTCCGTTCACTCGTTTCTTATCGGGCATAGCATGATACTGCTGCATCGCTGCATCGTACAAGTAAAAAAACAGTCCGTAGCTGTAGCAGAGACGGACAGAGTCTTAGGTGGTCCCTTCCCCAATTTCCTTATTTTTTTTTATGTGTTTTCTAAGCAAGATGACAAGCGTAGGGCTTGATCTTTTCCTCCTCGGTGTCTGCTCTGCTGCGCGTGCTCCTCTGCATGGGGGTACATGTGAGGGGATGGCGAAGACCCACCCGAGATTTTGAAAAATGCGGCAGCTTCTTGTCACCTTCACCTTTTTGAGCTTTCTCCTCCTGGGGGTATCCATGGGAGAAAACAGAGGAGCAGATTCTGGATTTGACCTTCATTAATTTAAGGGTGGGGTGGGGTTTGTCCGCTCCCTCCGGTCCTCGGAAGGGCCCAGATCTCCTAGGAATTCTCAAAGAGAGAGAGAGACAGAGTAGTATCATAGATTAATCTGGATATGTCTCTCTAGCTAGGGCAGGTTAAAGACAACGAATTAAGAATCATGTAGGCACTTGTATAGCTTCATCAATCAAAGTTATAATTTTGTCAGATTGGGACTTAAATATTGCATGCCGGCTCGATCTGCGGCTCGATCCGGTAAATTTTGCATCGACCCGCGAGTCGGAATTTCTTTTGATGAGGTCTGCGGAGGAAGTCGAGTGATGGGTATTGCTCGAAAAATCATCGAGAAATTGGCATGGTAGGCTGACTAGATTGTAGAGGACAAAACTGGCATGAATGACAAGCTGATGAAATTGTATTACCTGTGATTGCAGATTAAGCTTGCCTCGGTGAAACTAGCGATGAAGTACATGAAGAGAGTATCTGCAGAGCTCGAGATCGGCGGCGGTGGCGGCCCGGAAGAGGAAGAGCTCATAGTCCAAGGCGTTCGGTTCGCGTTCCGAGTACATCAGGTAACTACAGTTCTCCGGCTCCATCTTTCCCCGATCTCAGGGTAGGTTTCGAGGTCATGTTCTGCGATGAACCAGCTGACGATCGAGTCCGTGTCCGGCCCGTGTGATCTTGCAGTTTGCAGGAGGATTCGACGTCGAGACGATGAAAGCGTTCCAAGAGTTGAGGGATAAGGCGAACTCGTGCCACGTACAATGCCAGAACCAGCATCAAAGGATCGTATGCAAGCCCGCTCCTTGTTAAGAAATCTGTAGCAAACTCAGCTTCAGAAATTGCCGAATTCGGCCCCGTCTCTTGATTCTGTTGTAAAAATAGAAATATGTTCGTCGATCATCATTAATACTGGCGGCGGAAGCCGGCCGCACCACCATCGCCTTAGAGCTCGGTTATGAATTTACTCTCGGTTCACCGTGAGGTTTTTTGTGTATTCACCACGCGATGCGTATTATGAGAGATTATAGATTAGCTCACGATTTCTCCAATTTGGCACAAGATAATACTAGTCTTGTTCTGCGAGTTCATTTAGGTCGTTCGCCTTGAGATTTTTTAACCCCCCAAAAAAAAAAAGTTTCAAATTTGAATTTGTGTGATAGGATTAATATTATGAAAAATTCTAAACTAGTTATTTGTGATAAATTTACGTCAAATTAATTTTTTAATCATAAAAAAATTTCAAATTGATGCATCTGTAACAAGTGTACTTTCACTTAGTTTTTGTTAAATTCTATCATTAAATTAAGTTAGATAATGCTTGACAGTTAATGGATGTGCCGGTTTGAGAATTTTATTATTTGTTTGTCACATATGTATTAATTTGTGATTTTTTATGATATTAATCTAATTTAACGAAAATTAATAGATGGTAAATTTGTTATAAATGTATCAGTTTAAGATTTTGATGGTTAAAATATCAATATGGAGTGAATGTCACATGTGTACGAGTTTGTGATCTTTTGTGATTTAACTCTCCGTGGTACTGTCATCATCAATCGAAGATCCGAAAATGTCCGACTGACCATTCTCGTCTGTAAAATTCAAAATGACGAAGTATTATGGTACGAGGTATTGGACATCGAACTAATGAGCTTTCGATCGGGATGATACATCCCAGCCAATTTGATGTGGATAATTAGATCCGATGAACCTCACTCCAGACTCAGCTCATTCCTAGTAAGGCCCTCAAAACACTGATTAAGCCCAACCTATTAGGCCCACCCATTTTCACGTGCAACCCGACGGATCGACCCGAATGCCCATTTTCGACCCGACCCGACCCGGGTCGCCCCAGATTCCGACAGGGAAAGGAAGGAGACTCTGGAGCAGAGCGACGCACGCCAAGCGTTCGACGAAATGTCACTTCCGCTTCTACACGCTTCGAGTCCCTGTCTCAGCTTCAATCCCTCCCGCTCGCGCATCATCCGGAGCCACACCCAGTTCTCCTCTCGCCCATCGCTTCCCCATTTCTCCCTCCGATCTCCTCCTCCTCCTCGTCCTTCTCCTCTCGCGTGTCCTCGGTTTCGTCGCCCGACCGTCAGAGTCCAATCGGCCGCGCGGTCCGAGCTAATGGCCGACGGCGCCAGCACCGGCAGCTCCTCCGGCCCGACCATGAAGCTCCTGTTCGTGGAGATGGGCGTCGGTTACGATCAGCACGGGTGAGTGCTTTCGACTCTGCCGTTCTAATTCGTCTCTGGGTTGGTGGGTTTGATTCGTTTGGGTCATCGAAAGTCTCGACTTCCTTCCGCCTGGTGAGCGATTGACGCTTGTGTGATCGAGCAGGCAGGATGCCACGGCGGCAGCAATGAGGGCGTGCAGGGACGCGATTTCGTCGAATTCGATCCCCGCTTTCCGCCGAGGTAAATGCCAATTCACCGTGAAACCATGATTTGGGCTCGTGTTTTTACCTGCTTTGTCGTGATTGAGAAAAAGATTAGATTTTGTTGAGAATTTCGATATCGTGGAAACCCGTTACTTGTTAGGTTCTGAGAATGTGAGAGTGGCGTTCGATAGGCGTAGGAGGAAGACCATGGTCTGTTAATTGTGAGGGGGAGCGTTGGGTTCGGCGATATCGGTATCCGTGCATTGTATTCTGATGAAATGAGGTTTCTTCAGGGTCAATACCCGGAGTCTCATTTGAGCAGATGAAGCTGCTGATCAAGCTCGGAGTGCCTCATTCCCTTCAGCAATCCCTTGACATCGAGAGAGTCAAGTCTGTCTTTCCTTAGTGAGTATCTAAAAATTGTTCTTTTATTCTCAAGAGATCATCTATTTACCTGTGAAAAATCAATCTTCTGGTTACTACATAGAATTAGCAAATTGATGGCATGGGGTTTTACATGCTTCCCAATATGCCTGCTTTTGGAATGAGAACTATCTAGACATATTTCATCCGCTTGCTGGATAGATTTATGACTGTCATTTTTTATACCAATTGATTGCAGTGGAAAAATTCTCGATGTTGAAGTCGTGGATGGTGGACTGATATGCTCAAGTGGTGTATTAGTGGAAGAAATGGGAGACAAGACCGATGAGTGTTATGTAGTGAATGCTGCAGTTTATGTTGGGTACTAGTATCTCGTTCACCCAGCAGGGTTTGCAAAAAATCTCAGTTCCAGAATTGTGGTAGACTGCTCTTCGGATGCTCCATAGCTGATCTTTTTTCTTGTTTTGCAAAGGATGAGATACCATTGTACTGCTCAGCCATCTGTTTGTTATGACAAGCACATCATATGGCATGTGGTGACTCTTAAAGGTGTATTTCACATTTTCGCCTCTCGTCTCTTTGAATAAAAATTTTGATACACCTTTCTCTATTTCTATTGCAAGGCTTCCAATCTAGTCATTTAATTTTAGGGCTATTTTTTTTCTCCGCTTGGCTTACATAATTGGTTGCCTGAATCAATAATCTGGAGCTTTTTAAGAATCAACCATGCTCTGTAATCTACACTTATGGGAAGAAGCATAGACAGCAGACAAGATAGAAATAACAAGAATCATAAACTTAAAAACCAATAGACCATGTTTTATTGCTTCCCCTCCTGTGTACAACTAATTTTAAAAGATATCTGCTAAAGCATAACCTTTCTTAAAATGCTATCTGTTTTAATTTTTGAAATATTGCTCCACATTAGGTAGAGCAGGTATACACAATGGGTTGTGTACTTTACAGTCGATCTATTTTACCCTTGTTATCCACTAATGGAGGTCAAGTTTTTTGGCCCTTCAATCAATGATTTCAAAAACACAACTATGATGAATGTTGATGTTTCACATCACTATAGCTGCATAGAGGAGCTGATTCCAGGTATCGGGCAGACCAGGAAGGCACCAGTGGCTGCAATCAGTGCCATGGTCACCGCTGTAGGCAGAGGGATGTGCGTCCTTCCTCAATTGCGACAGAGTAGTTATGTCCAGCAAATACACTGGAGTCTTCATGCTATTCAATACTTTGCTCACCACAGAGGTGGCTGGAGGAGCACCAGTTGGATATGTCGAGCCAGTGAGGGGTTCTTGCTCTCCCGCGCAATTCTTCTTTGGTGAGTTCCAGTCCTTGCCCCTGTTTATTCATTTCACCCCAAAAAGATCATGCACGATTATGTACTTTTTATAGACCTAGAATTATCAATGGATGTTCTTATTGGGAAAAAATATTGCATAGACCTACATCGACTCGGACTAGGTGAATGACAGCTGTTAATCATGGGGGTTTCACATAGGCCCCAAAAAATCGAACTGTGTGATTGTGCTGGGTCTAGGTAAGAAATTCCCCTAGTATTGACTGTAGTTCCAGTCTTGTAGATAAGTCAAGTCATTCCCAATGTAATTTGAGACGTTGTTCGAGAAGTCCTGATTGGCATGTGACAATACCAGGCTTTTCTTCATTTACAAATATTCCAAACATACTGCATATCTCTTTATATAGTCTCTGATCTAGGGTCCACCTTTTTGGTGTGGCAGGTGTGCGGTTAAGGATAAGAAAGATGGAGCAAGACTCAAAACCGAGTCCACTTTCTGGTATAGATTACCGGGCTTATTTCTGGTCATGACCTAGGTTAGGGAGGTTCACATTCACATGTGGAAGTTCTTTTCATCTACTTAATACCCTGAACTCAGTGTGATAATAACATCTTAAGAAAAGATCCTTAAGCATTCTATATGATTTGTTAATTATGTTTTTAGGTTATAGAAGCCTTTTGAGATTCAACCACTAGGGTACTTACTGATAATGAGTAGGAGAGATCCCCTGGAAGAAGACTTTGGTCTTTGAAGAATCAACATTGAGATCAACCCATTTGGCCCATGTGCTCAGCCCTTTGTAATATGCACTTAGACGGTCCATATCTTTAACCACTCTGCCACCATCTTGTACGTAGTCCCACCTGCATTAGAATTTATCGTCATTGAACTTTGGTCTAATGTCTATTCATCTTGTTTAATGCTTAAACCCTGTCCTAGAACCAGCAACAAAATTCAGGGATCACATTCAGATTGAGTCTGTAGCATCGGCAGCAGAGTCTTAAGATGAAAGTCAGAAGGAGAGTGCAGATAAACATGAGGGAAGTCGAGATTATCATACGGCTGAGATTTTCCGGTGTGGGTCCACCAGTGCCACGAGTTGAAGATCAGCACGTCCATCCCTTTCCATGAATTTCCTGCCTCGATGGAATCGAGCTTGAGGACTCGCCCAATGTTCTCTCGGACTATGTCCACCAGGTAGGGCGTGCGATACAGGAAAATGCTCACTCCATAGTCCTGCAAATCACCAGAATTTCTGCCCTTTAGCTCTTCCTAAAACTTTGATCAATCATGTTGTATTTACCTATAGTGAAAATATGTATTTTTCTGGCATGAGTAGTTTCATGCTCTTGCTTGTTCGCCATCGTTAGTAACCTCAAAGAAGCTTCCCATCATCTTAGAAGATAAGGTTTCATGATTGAAGAGATTGGATGCTAACTGCCGAGAGCACCGCCTTTATGATTATAATTAAATAATGAGAACCCCATTTTATTCCATCGTTCCCTTTCCAATTCTTTAATGCCGTGCAGCTGCATTGTCTGGGAAGGGCGTCTCCTAGACAACTTTTCTTTATGCAAAACCGTGCAATATAATAATACTTTAATTAATAAATAATGCAAATGATGTATTCTTTGATGACCACTCATTGACTCGCACAGCCCACAAGAATCATCACATTGGAAAAGATGGGGACGACTCATAAAGCATTCAAAGGGTACGTAAAAGACACTGATCTTGGGTAAATTGAACTCCACAGAATGCCCTGGATATTGTGGCTGGAGCATTCAAACAAGCCATCTCGAGAGGGCTTCACGTTCACACAAAGCATTGTCAAGGCCGTGAAAGTGTGATTTCTTATCGCCTATTAAGGTATCGATTCCATTAGGACGCCAGTACAGAGCTTTTACTTTGGCAAAACCTAAGCTTAGGGGTCTTGATGCTTACATTACAATGTGAAAGGATGTACTAAAACTTGACAAAAAAAAAACAAAAAAAAAAAGATCACACCATGTGTCATGGAGAAGAAGTACATTCTTAATAATAGAGGAGGTGCTAGAAAGTAATCAAATGGGGGAAAGCAAAGGGGCAAAGAGAGTGGGAGGGATTAGGTTGTGGCTGGTGGACTGTGATCACAGCCTGTCACTGTCTGGTGGGGCATGCTACTCATCTCAACCTCTAAGGCATCTTGTAGACAATAGCATGTCAAGATTGAAGTAATCATCATGTCTAATCAAAAAGTCCATACTTCTTTATTGTTCTATTATGAGCCGGAGCTCAATTCACTAATTGCACTATCCTAGGTCTCTCTGTTCCATTGTTTTCTGTTTCTTTCCATGATTTATGAAGAGTAGTCACGAGGTATTTCAAGTCAATTTTTGCAAACTGAATTGTGGCATTTGAAGAAAACCACGCTGAAATATAAGGAAATTCACATATTCCGGAATAAAACACAATTAAATTTGTGAACAAGCTAATATTTAAAATCTTATTTTATAATTTTCTCACAATGGATCCATTTGGCAAAACTTGGAACTTATGACTTTCAAGCTACATATACCCAATATATAAAATTTTCAAGTTGGAATTTTCTAACCCGTGACCTGTCAGAATCCTATAGACAAAATTATATGAATATATATGTCAGTGCAAAGCTCGGGCCATGCAACTAATTTCTCCTTCAGCTCTATGCCGCAATTACCGGATACACAAGCAAAGTGCTTTTTCATATAGCATGCCTGGACAAAGGACTCAATGACAGGACACTATTTAATAAGAGGAATGTCTAATCTTACATGGACAAATCCGACAAAATATTACCTTTGCCAGGTTGTTCATGGTGCGACTAAAATAACCCATTTGAAGAAACCGGTGCCAAAATAGTACCCAACTAGTCAGACAACACCTACTGCAACATCATCAATTGGTCATCATGCGTTGACTACTCATCTTTTGTTAATTATTGGAAGACAAATTCAGGGTTGAAATGTGAGAATTTCAAACGTTAGGGTAAATTAGGAAAATAAGTAAAAACAATATCTTGAATTATAATTCTCATTATTATAATTATGC
The DNA here is from genome assembly GCA_014182895.1 of Angophora floribunda. Lineage (NCBI taxonomy): Eukaryota > Viridiplantae > Streptophyta > Magnoliopsida > Myrtales > Myrtaceae > Angophora > Angophora floribunda. The sequence continues at coordinate 31,158,987 of CM024709.1, read as the reverse complement.
CTTGACCCAAAGTAGAGTTTTGCAAGTTGGAACTCGGCAAGTTTTCGAGGGTCCCCCCTTACACACTTCCCCCCCTTTTAGGTTTGATTCCCCACCACCTTTTCCAACCCCATATGATCTTGTTTTATTGCAAGGAAGACGTCAAGGCCAGAGCTTTTATTATCTATGCCTAAGAAGCAATCATGCATGAGCCCTCTTTCTTGCAATTGCACTTGCTTTCATTTATGGCAAGGGAAGTTCCTATAGGTGTCTTTCCTTAGGTAGGACAACGTACACAAGGTCTCTGTTAGCTCGGTTCGAGTACACCTAAGTGTCTGCTCGTCAAATTGGGAAAGAAGGGATCCTCGAGATACTGGGACCGGTTTACAAAATCGATCTACAAGTTCATGTCATGTGGGGTCATAGTGTCCCCGAAAAAAAAAAGAGTACGTTGTAAGCATACAAGGAGTTCCTAAGTAACGAAGATATTGAAGTCAAATGCATTACTCCTACATCTCCCTAGTTAATATGATGCTGTCAATAAGTGGCATTGATTAAATTACTTTTATGGTAGAATTATGGCAAGAGAAACGCCATGGAGGTTTCAAAATTGTCCGATCCGATCGACCAACGACCCGAGCAACCGACCCGACAAGTCGACGTCGGTCGTCAGTCGCCGGACGGCTGGAAAAGGGCCCGACAATTTTGACCGATTTTAGCCCACGGGGTAAAAGAAGACCCCTAGAGCGATTCAATGGACAATACAGCAGACAGAATCTGCTCCATAATCGAGGGATTCTCGCCCTAGGACCGTAGATGTAGCTCCGAAAGGGAAATTAGGCATCACGAGCAGAAGCTCCGAAGACCAGGACAAAATCACAAAAAGCAGGAGAGAAACACAGCAGACAGTGAAAAGAGACCTCCTTTGTTTTTTCTTTTTTTTTTTTTCCTATAATTTTTGAAGAACGGGGCGAGAAGATTTACCGGGAAAGTAACCGCGGAGAGAGACTCTTTCCTGGAGAAGCTGGTCTTGGCGCCGGGCACCGATGCATGGATCATACACGACAGCGATTCCCACATGTTCAGGCTCAGCGAGTCCCCCACAAACATTATCTTCTTCCCTCTCCACCTCCTCAGCAGCTCCCCTCCATCAAACCTGCAAGAACTCCAAATTTTCAAATTTCGAGAACATGTAAATTTACTTTGGCTATGCTGTCCAACGTTCCAAGAAACCGGAGCAAAAGGGTTTCCGCTGATTTGAATTTTCTCTTCGCTCGGTAGAAGAGACGATTAGAAGCAAAACACCTCGAACGGGGAGCGAGAGGGATTCGGTGTTGGAAACCTGGGAATGTTGCAGGAGTCGGGTCTCCAAGCGTACTTCAGGTATTGGGTGTCGGGCCGGCCGTACTTCTGGCAGTCGAACTGGGAGTCGATGAAGGGACACGACGAGGACTGGTAGAAAGGGTAGGAAACGTCCACCACCCATTTACCCTGGAACAGGTTGCACCCGCCGGTTTGCTTCCGGCCTCTCAGGACGGAGGTGATGTTCCAGAGCTGCTGCTCCGCGCTCGCTCGCCGCGGAAGAACGAGGAAGAAGAAGAAGAAGAAGAAGAAGACGGTAAGGTGGAGGGTGTTCATGGCGAACGAATTAGGTCGGCACCGAATGGCCACTGGAGCTGGAGTCCCTGTTGCTGAGATGAGAGAGAGAGAGACTCCTGTGCACTTCGATTTATAGGGAAGGTTCTTGACCGAGAGAGAGAGAGAGAGAGAGAGAGGGACACGGTTTTCTGAGTGGCACTGTTGTGTTTTATTGCAATCTGATGACTTTAGATTATATTTCCATCCAGAGAAAATATTAGTTTATATATACCTTTCTTGGCGTTTGAGGATATCTATGATCGCACCATTGTTGATTTAATGTTCTAAAATTGTGTATATTCGTTATGTCATATTTTGCAGATTCCTCAAAAAGAATTTTAATGAATATTTGAGATGTTTTTTTTTTTGGTAATTTGACAACTACTGATCCCAAAAGATTATTTGTGGATATATCCCTCAGCCTTTTGGCTAAGATTAAAGTGTGGTATCTATTTTTTTTTCAAGTTAATAATGTTGGCACATGTAACATGGTAATATTACCAAAAATCTATTTACATTGCAAAAGATTTCAATGATCCAGTATTATTCTTTGCCTTTTCGGGTCAAATATTCTTGGCAACTTGCTACGACTTGTATTCCTTATTCGTTACTTCCTTTCTACAGTACTATAGCTAAAAAGGTATTTTAAGTTTCGGAAAAATTATGGGTTATGTAATTGGAAAGTACATAAAAAACCATAGAAAGAACAACAAACAAAATATAAATGAGTTGGGAAATCTTGGAAGGACATGAGGATGAGAGAGAAAATGTGAGGCCATGGGGGTGGGGCTGCTACGCTTTCCAGGTTGAATTTCATTGGGAAGAAAGAGGAAAGAGGAAAGAGGGCTAGATTGGATTTCATAGATAAAATTTATGGGGAAAGGTCTGACATTTCATTGGTTTGCAGGTCACGGGCATGATTAAACATATGAACCGAGTTTATTGGCTAGCTGGTAACCACGTGCAACCACAGTTTCGGATGACTCCATGGGATGTCGATTCCCTTTCTCTGTCTCCGTTATCATGACTTAATTAGTGTCATGGAATAAAGTCAAGCCGGGTCAGGTCAAATTGGCATTAAACTCAAATTTGATTATATCAACTCGACTCGTATATTCAGTTCTTTTGAAATTCCATTCGAGCTTGATCGAATGTAAAATTTTCCACTCAAGCTCGACTTGAATAGATCCAAGTCATAAAAAAACGTGAGCTTGAAAGCTCAAGCTCATTTGCTATTGATATATTATGTAATTTTTAGGATTTTCGTGTCTATTTTTATAAATATAGAATGCTTTTATTAAAAAATATTAGAAGTTTTTCTAGGCTCAATTAGGTTCGTGAGCTTGTCAAATTGAGTATTGGCGAGTTTGAGAACTCAACTTGAAATCAAACAATTTTATCTCTACTACTTAATGAGCCAGCCTTGAGTTATTGCAAGTAGCTTGACTTGATTTCACCCGATTTGTAGCTCCAAATTATTTGATTGAAGGAAAGTTTTTTCTTTTTCGATGTTTATTTACTCAATTACTATGTTAAAATGCCTTGCATTGTGACACTAGGCAAACTCACAATCGCATTCCGTGGAGATCTATTTGATGCAACTCTATAAGATTGACTTAATAATTAAGGATTGAACTTATGTATGTGATTAGGTTCACATATATTCTAATCCCAAAGCTATTGCACAAGCAAATTTTTATGTTTGGATTGTCAATCTAGTTTTATCTCACATCTTACTTGATTGACAAAGCTATTGAGGTAGTTTATAAGCTTGACTGTTATCCATAGAATTGCGTTTACTTGTACAAAGAAAAGTTGATTTCCTTAAATACCATTATTTCGTAGGTAAAGTTACTTCATATTAAGAGTCATACAGCATGTTTTAGTAACTCTAAAATCTCACGAGAGATAATGAGGGGATGTAATCATTACATAGATAAGCAAAACTTAAATCTCTAGTTTGATGTTATTTAAAACTATTTTAATGTAATTTATGTCTTTAATATGTAAGTATGGAGTATGATAGGACACCGTCTTTGAATAGTCATTGTTTGGCCTCTTTAAATGTTTAAGTACTAAAAAAATGTTTTAAGTACAACGTGGTATTAGCTGTATGTATGAACGAAATTAGAATGGAATAATGATTCGAGTTCTCACAGATTTCCTTTTTGGAGAAGCAACGAGAGGAAAAATGAAAAAAAAAAAAATTTTTTAGACAAGAAATGAGAGGGAAACTTATAAATTTTTTCTCTCCTTTTAAACCTTTCCCTTCCCAAAAAAAAGAAGAGATTTCTGCTCTTCCTTGTCATTTCTTTAAAGAAGGAGAATATTTTTGAGTAATTACTTTTTTTTCTCTTATACTTTACTAACAAGGTGTCCGTACATTGAATGGGTCTAAGACTATATTTTAACCATTAATCTAAATTTTGGTTGTCGAGCTATTTTGCATTTATTAATACACCAAGTGAATTATCGGACACATAGGACGTTGATCAGTGTCGTCTTGATTGCTTTACAAAATTCATTGAAATTGGCTTAGTTTCCCTGAAAGAGAAAGCGCATCATACTTTTTGGCAACCAACACATCTATCAGTTAGCATTACCAAAGTAGCTAGTATGGTTAGATGCCAATATAATATTATCTAATCTTACTTGGCGAAGCAATATTAAGAGACATATTTTTCTTTTGTAACTTTTTGGAAATCACAAGTAATTTTTTTTTGGCAGATTAGCTAATTTATCTTTCATCACTTTACAATCTTCCTTTATTTGTAAAATATGCGATATTAATTTTTTGTGATAATAGATAACTTTTCTATCGATACTTTAGTACAAATTTAAAAGCACAACAACAATTTATCTTATTAGAGTTGCTAAGTATCTTACACCGTCACTAATTATGCATTTAGTCTTATTACTGAAATATGATGTAATGATAACTTATGCGAAAATGCAAAATGATCTTCAAAGACAAAACTCAAGGTGCAAATTAATACTTTTAAATTTTTTTTTTCTATACAAAATTTTAATCAAAAAACTTAGGATACTTTTTTAACTATACAAAATTTTAATTTTTTTCTTTCTATTCTTAAGATGTCTTTTCGTTGATTAAAAAACATAGTAGAATAAAATTGTCTTTTTGGAGAAATTTGTTTGGTTTAGCTAGGATTTTTAGCATATATACCTGTTAAATTCATTTTTGTGGGACATCTTGTTTAGAAATTTAGATAAATTGACAAATTTAGAAAAACTTCTTTTTAATGCTTTTTAAGCATGTTGTTATCTCGTGATATGTGAATAAGGTGTGATCTAGTTTCATTTATTTTCGTGTTTACTGCGTCACGAAACGGCAATATGATAAAATGTGGAAATGATATTTGTCATTTTCTCTTTGAAATAATGATTCGTGCCTCCCTTGATTATCTCATAACTAATCTTCATTATAACAAGTGGCATAGAAAAGCTGTAATGGCCAAAATTCGTTCTCCTATCTTTTTCTTCCATTACTTGGGAGTGCAATGGATGGCTTTCGACCATCACTATCCCCCACCGCGCCGTCGCCGGCCCCCTCCCTTGGTTGCCGACACCACTTCCCCCCCCTCCTTCCATGGTTTTGATTTTTCCTTCTTTTGTTATTTTCACAAGGCAGACAAGCAACGAAACTCACACGTCTCTGATCATCTCTCCTGTCGTTCTTTCTGCTCCAGATAAGGGATGGCGTTGCTCGACTTGGTTTTCCACGAGACTTCATTAGTGGAATGATTGCACCAGAGACTGAGACGGTGTCCCGAGAGCGAAAAGGTTGAGTCCCCAATAGCCTCCTTTGCTTTTGCTTTGGCCACTAGCTCCAAATGGTCCCCAGGACAAGAACCCAGCGGCCCTCTCTCTTTATGGAGGGTTTTGTTTTGTCCTCGTGGTCGGTAAACTGTCTACGTAGATTCACCACAGAAGACATCGTTCAAGAAACTTTGTCAACTGTTCTTCTTCATGATTTTCTGCTCCACACGAGGTATAAGTCCCATTGCGATCTTGTTTGTTTAGGGGGGGCGTGCGTGTGCTTTGAAATCGCCCACGTCGAAATGAAAGAATGACGCGACGATTTTCCTATAGAAGCCCGAGAACGAATCGAATAAGGAGCTGCGTACTAGATGAGATGTTAAATGGGGTGTGAAGAATACAGAAATTCGCTTTTATATTGCGTCCTTTATTTAACAAGTAACATGGGATACACAAGAAATTCGCTTTTATATTGCGTCCTTTATTTAACAAGTAACATGGGATACACATTTTAGTGGGAAAATGAGGAAAATTACCAAAAAAGTATTAAACTTTATTATATGGTGGGCCAATTTGGTTGTACTTATCAATTGTTCCAATATAATTAGTGATCTTGCCAGCACAAAGTTGATAAAAAAAAGAAAGAAAATAAAAGAAAAGAACAAAAATTTAATAAAACTATAATAAATTGTAAAAATTATTCATGTCAACATTAGTCATATCACATAAGATGACCTATGCCTACATTAGCAAAATTTGGCCGAAATTGGCTAGAAAGAATATGTTAGTAAATTGTTAAAAGATTTAAAATTAAATTGATATGATTGATAGGTTTAGAACTAGATTTACTATCGTATAATATATTTGAAACTTTTTCCATAATTTTCCCTGAAAAAATATGGATTGTACTTCAACAAATTTGAAACGAAGGTGATAGACTAAGTGTTTCTTGACTCTACCTTTCGTTCCACAAAGATGTTCCACGGAACAATTGCCAAGCCAAACTCTCATTTTCACAAAGAAATCTTCTATTCTTCAATTTCCACTTATGGGTGACTAGGAACATTTGTTTGAGTGGATAAATTTGTACTAAATTGCATTATCCATATGCTGATTCCCGCTTATGATATTCAATGATAAATTGGCTCTCCCAAACAAATGCTTTACGCAAGCCCTTGCGTAACTCCTACTCGAACGAAGGAGCAAATGTCTTTCCATATAGGGCTTATTATAGCTTAGTGCTTGATGGCCCTTCGGTGACGCATGGTGGGTCCAAATTCGTTATGACTTTTGATCTTCGAGCAGCCCTCAGAAAAGGGCATGTGGATTGCTCCAAAACGCACCAATGTCTTGACAATTCTCATGGTCGTTGTTGGGTTCCATCATTCATGAAGCGAAATGTTCACACATCGGTTTTCATGTCATGATTGACAATGGCAACGATAATGCGGCTTGCGGGGTCTCTCCTTAGCTTCTTGAATTCCCTTTCTCTTTTCTTTTGGAAGGATTCCTCCCCCATTGCCATCTCAACTGAGTTATTGGAACCTTGGAAGCGACTTACTAATGGACAAACACCACTCAAAGCAGACAAATCTCGAGATACTTTGGCCAAGGAATGAGCACCTCTTCCTTTAGAGGGTGTATTTACTGATTCAAGATCTTTCATCATTAGATACCCTCAAACTAAAGCCCTGCTCCATAAAAAGGATGGTGCGGACATTAGGAGAGGAGATGCCTTATAAGCTCCACTCACCAGAAAAGAGGAAATCCTATCCAGGAATTAGAGTAAACACTTCTTTGTTTGGATTGGTCTCCACTTTCATTCTATAAGTTTCTATAAATTCTGTTGCTTGCAGAGTTTAATTTTGTATTTGGAAGCGTGAAACATCTAAGATCCATTACATTTTAGAAACATGAAGGAGTGATTGGTTTCTGATCCGATCCAATGGAACCGGTCACTTTGCAATTCTGCTTTCAAATTTCATCATTCCGAAGGGAAATTTTCCCCTAAAAAATGACACATAATGGATCGGGTTAACCTTTCCCCAAAAAATACTGGACTTGTTGCTATTTTAGGGTTTGCTATGGCCAGTTTGGTCCGATTTGAGCGATTTCCGATTTGGCCGGTTTGATATGCTAATCCCTAAGAACATTAATATGCAGAATCGTACATAATACTTTAAATAATCAATATGCTTTCTCAAGAAAGGCGCATGAAACATGGCAAATGGCAAAACTTTTGATCTGGACACATTTTAACTATCATAAATTGGGTTTGACTCCCCTCCTCATTATCTAACTTAATTCTTGGACCTTCTTAATGTCATAATACCAAATTCGTTATCTAATTAAAATCCTAAACCATTGTAATGTTATACTGGATATTTGATTCGCATGTTCCTAAATAATCCTAATTAAATTGAATTTGAATCCTAGAAATTTGTCATATTAGCTGGTATAGAGTGCTGAATGGAAACGTTAGAATCTCATTTCATAATCTTTTAGACATTTTCATGCTCATTTTAGCTCTACATTAAAGAATCCTGACGTAATAATGGCCTAGATGCCTAGCTTGTTATGCTGATAGTATCAATTCTGAAGAAGTTGGCAGCTCTTTGGTGTGGACAAGGCTAGATGGCCAAAGGCCGTGGAAAAGTCCAACTTGCTTATGTGTACTGTGACTTCCTGGATATGGATCACTCGGGGGAAAGTTGATGGATTACTAAATAGAAATGAAGGTTCCTCTCATGAGTCCATCGTTCATGTTTAGCACGGACTCTCCCATGCCTTACCAATTGTAACTTGATCTCAATTCAACATGTGATTAAACATACGTATTGGAGCCACCACTAATTAGTTATGAGTCGATTAGATACCCAAGTAAATTGTGAGAATCCATTTTACTTCTGCGAAGGAGAGATTTATGGTTTAGTCTTATTATTGAAATATGATGTAACGATAACTTATGCAAAGGTGTAAAGTGATCTTCAAAGACAAAACTCAAGGTGCAAATTAGTACTTTTAAAAATAGGAGTGTTAAGTGATGTGGGGGCACCTCGATCTTCTTTTATAATTTAAAGTCGATTAAAATTTTTTCCCTAATTCTCAACCATTAGTTTTGGGTTACCAACTCTCATTCGATTTATTTTTCGAGTTTATTTTTATTTATAATCATCAACTTTTATTATAAAAGCAAACTGAATAGCACCATTGAACTGCACTAATAATACAAATGTGGATGAGAAGCATACAAATCTATTCCACAGACACCGCCATATTTGCCCGTGTTCCGCTGAATTCTCATGTATCCTTTCTCGCCCCAGTCCTCGCCCCACGAGTTTTTGATCAGCCAATAGTTCTTCCCGTCCGAATCGGACCTCCCAAATCCGACGATCAAGACCGCGTGGCTAATGTTCTGCCCACAAGGGCCTGAGAAGACGCCACTCGAGTAATACTTGAATTCGTCGCTGTTCCCGTCGACGGCAACCGAGACCGGTTGCCCCGCCACGGCCTTCTCTATCCAATGTTCGTTCACGGGGATAGAGTAATAATCATCTATCTTCGTTCTCGTCGCGATCGCCCTGGATTTCTCTGTAAGGGTAATCTTTTTCATAGGATATGCCATGCCTAGAAATGTAATCAAAGGCACGTTCCATCCGACCTCCCATGCATCCTTGGTTTGCTTTGTCACAGTCAATTAGCTGTTGCTCGGAAAAATCGGCAAATACACTTCTTTTTATCTTTAGCAAAGATTCCACAGCTCCAACCGCAGAGAATGCCCAGCAAGATCCTATACAAGAATTAAAGCAAGGAGCGCTACGGTGGTTGTGGCCAGTGTATGTATGCAATGGAATTAATACTGGAATTAGCGTGATAGTGCATAATTTAGAGTCACTAGGATTGAAGTTACATCAAAATATTTCTTACGTACTAGTCGTGGTTAGTGCCGCAATAATGTGATTCGATTGACAGTATGCGATTATGTGGTTTGAACTACTTTAGATGACCTATTTTGAATTGGAACATAGTTTAGTTTTTGTATCCAATAATGTGGTTTGAATTAAACCAATTATGAAATGGTATAAATCTTCTACTAATAGATCCATCGAATCCCACAATTCCGAGCCACCCAGAGAATAATTTAAATGTGTTGACGTAGTGAAAAATTATTGTAGAACCCATCTTTTATCCACCATATACAATATATCACACAACATTATTCTTCAAACTGATGGCTTTTAGAAAAGCATGAAGCTTGTGGTCATGCCTTGGTCTCTCTATTCATCTAAGTATTGAATCTTTAATGTTTGAAATCTTTTATTCGGCTTAGGTTGTACATGTCCGTTGATTGTTTTCAAGGGCTATAGAGAATATTCAATGCGTTCATGTGGAAAAAATTGCATGCAAACAAAACCACAAGACAAGAAAATATTGGGTTAAGGACATGGGAGGATTAAATTGTTTGGCTTGCTTTGAAATAAAAAGAAAAAAAAAATCACAAGACAAGAAAATAATGTGCCTTTGGAGAATAATATAGTAGGATTTTGTTACTCTCTTACCGCATATATTTCCCTGATTTTTTACGCTGCCAACAACTCCTCTCTCGACCCAATTTACGCTTTCCGGCATCCAATTTATGCTATCCTGGACTTGAGTCACATTTTGGTACTTGAAAGTGGTGGCCGTGGATGATTTCGAGCTCTCTAACGTCGCTTGGAACCCGGTGTATCTCGCTTTGAACTCTTCCGTGGTCAAATCCGAAAATTGGTTCAGACCCACTTTGTAACTCTGATTAGCCTCTTTGTTGAAGTTCTCGATGAAGCGCAAGTTCTTTAGAAAAATCTCATATCGTTTCGCCTTCTCAAGATTATCCACGTAAATCCGTCCATGGCGGGCCATCCATTGCTCGAACACGGCCAATCTGAAATCGGCCGAAGTCCAAGCCCCTGCACACAATGATACCATCATCGGCATGAAGACCTTAATTTGCCTCTCGAGCCGTGGGGCCATTATCGGATGCTGAAGCATATGAAAGATGGATTAATGGATTGTTAGTGTGCTTTGGGGCAATGTAGAGAAACATGAGCAAGCCATACCTATTTATTGAACCTCAAGATCATAAAAATGAATCATGTAATGTGTTTTTTTTTGCAACCCGATAATATCAGATTATATTTCCATCAAAAGAAAAAGGTTTATGTACCTTTCTTGGCGTTTGAGGATTTCTATGTTTTCAGATTTTGTTGATTCACTGTTCTAAGATCGTTTTACCCTAATGTATATTTTTGTCATCTTTTTGTGTAACTGTCGTACTTGATGATACATTGAAAAGTTGTAATGAACGATTGAGATTTATTATTTGGTAATTCAACGGCCACCGATCTCCTAAGATTAGCTATGGAAATCTCCCTTAACCTTTTGGCTATAATTAAGTGCGGTATCGGCACATGCAACATGGTAATATTACAAAAATCTATCCTATCATTTGATATGTTGCAAAAATTTCAATGATCCAGTATAATTCTTTGTTTTGGCAGCTTGTTACTGCTTTCCTTTCGACAATGCTAAAGCTAAAAAAGGTCTTTTAAGATTTCGGAACAATTATGGGTTTATGTAGTTGGAAAGTATACCATAGAAAGAACAACAAAATTAATGATGTAAATGAGTTGGGAAATCTTGGAACTACATGAGCATGAGCCAGAAAATGTGTGGCCTTGGGGTGGGGTTGTTGTGCTTTCCAGGTTGAATTTCCTTGGGAAAAGAGGGAAGAGCGCAGGATTGGTTTTCTTGAATAAAAATTCTTGGAAAAAGTCCGACATTTCATTGGGTTGCAGATCAGGGGAATAATTAAACATATGTACCGTCGAAACCTAACCTTTCCATCTGGAGACGAAAGGACGGCGGTTTTAAGCCGAAAGTAGGGGTCGGGCCCTAAGGCCCAGCCCGAATGTGGACTAGATTCAGGGTCCCCTAAAACACTCGGGCCTAATTTTGTTGGCTCATGTCCACACTAAGATTGAATGGACTCTAACAATGTGTGCCGAAATTCCAAGTCCGGTCCACATGAAAATTGCCAAGTTCAGCCACACAAGGTCGCACAATAAGTGGTCTTATTGATCAAGCCCACTTGAGTTAAAACTCTCGAGCTCGAATCACCGTGAACAAAACCTAGCCCCGCTAGGCCGAATTGGGCCAAACTCGATCAAACCAATTAGCGAGCGCCTTGGGCCACCGGCATCTCCAGACACTACGATCGCAACTCTAGGAATATAGTCAAAGGACAATATCAAGGCACTAGTTTTGAATTTTCAACTCTCTCGTTCGATTTATTTTCCAAATTTAATTTTCTTTTAATCATCAACTTTTATTATAAAAGCAAACTGAATAGCACCATCGAACTGCACTAATAATACATAACTGGATAAGAAGTTTGCAGAGTTTATTCCACAGACACCTTCACGGATGCCCGAGCGCCGCTGAATTCTCATGTATCCTTTTCACCCCAGTCCTCGCCCCACGAGTTTTTGATCAGCCAATAGTGCAAACCGTTCCCATCGGACTTCCCATATCCAACTATCGCGACCGCGTGGTCAAGATTCTGCCCACAAGGGCCCGTGAAGACGCCACCCCTGTAATAAAGGAATTCGTCCGAACTCGAATCAACGGCAGCCACGACCGGTTGTCCCGCCACGGTCGTCTCTATCAAGTTTTCGCTCACGGGGATAGTGTAATACCCCTGAACAGTCACCTCGGGGACCAAGGTGGCTCGCCCATTGCATTCGCCCTTGACGCCTTTATAAGGGTAATTTTGTTCGGTAGTTATGCCAGCCCTTTCCATGTATCGAAAGGCGTTGGCCACCGAACCTGGATTGCATCCGCCGTTATCTGTGTCGCAGTCAATTAACTGTTGCTCGGACAAGTCTTCCATTCGACCCCCTTGCATCGCTAGCAAAGTTTCCACAGTTGCAATCGAAGCGAATGCCCAGCAAGATTCTATACAAGAATTAAAACAAGAAGCGCAATGGTGGTTATGGCCAGTGTATGTATGTAGATGGAATTAATACCGGAATTAGGGTGATGGTGTATAATTCGGTGCCACTAGGATTAAAGTTACAACAATATATTTCTTACATACTAATCGTGGTCAGGGCCGCGATAACGTCATTCAATGGGCTACATGCAATTATGTGGTTTGAACTGCTTTAGATGACCTATTTTGAATTAGAACATAGTTTTGTTTTTGTATCCAATTATGTGGTTTGAATTAAAGCAATTATGAAATTGTATAATTCTTCGACTAATAGATCCAATGAATCCCACAATTCCGAGCCACCCAAAGAGTAATTTAAATGTGTTGATGTAGTGAAAATGTATTGTAGAACCCATCTCTATCCACCATATATAATATATTACACAAGATTATTATTTAAACTTATGGCTCTTAGAAAAGCATGAAGCTTGTGATCATGCCTTGGTCTCCCTAATCATCTAAGTATTGAATCTTTAATATTCAAAATCTTTAATCGGGCTTAGGTTGTACATATCTGTTGATTGTTTTCAAGGGCTATCTAGAAGAATCTTCAATGCATTCATATGGAAAAAATTACATGCAAACAAAACCACAAGACAAGAAAATATTGGGTTAAGGACATGGGAGGACTATATTGTTTCGCTTGCTTCGAAATAAAAAGAAAAAAAAAAAAACACAAGACAAGAAAATAATGTGCCTTTGGACAATAATATAGTAGGGATTTTGTTACTCTCTTACCGCATTCTCCCTGGTCTCTTATGCCGCCAACAAGTCCTTTATCGACCCAACTTATGCTATCCGGGATCGAATTTATGCTATCCTGGGCTTGAGTCACGTTTCGGTAGTTGAAAGTGGTGGCTGCGGATGAATTCGAGCTCCTCGATGTCGGTTGGAACCCAGTATATCTCGCACGGAACTCTTCCGTGGTCAAATCCGCAAATTTGTTCAGACCCACTGTGTAACTCCGATTAGCCGCTTTGTTGTTGAAGTCTTCGATGAAGCGTAAGTTCTTTAGAAAAATCTCATACCGCTTTGTCTTCTCGAGATTATTCACGTAAATCCGTCCATGGCGGGCCATCCACTGCTCGAACACAGCCAATGTGGAATTTGGGGGTGTCGCGGCCGAAGTCCAAGCCCCTACACATAACGATACCATCAACACATAGACCTTAATTTGCCACTCCAGCCATAGAGCCATTATCGGATGCTAAAGCGTATGATAGATGGATTCGTGGACTGTCAGAGTTCTTCAGGGCAATGTAGAGGAAACATGAGTATGCCATATTTACTTATAGAACATCAAGAACAAAAAAATAAATCATGGAACTTGTGTTTTTTTGGCAACCTCAGATTATATTTCTATAGAAAGAAAAACGGTAGATTTTATATACCTTTCTTGGCATTTGAGGGTTTCCATGTTTTCAGATTTTGTTGATTCACTATTCTAAAATTGTCTTACCCTAACGTATATTTTCGTCATCCTCCTATATAAATGCCGTTTTAATGAATGATCGAGATTTTTTCTTTAGTAATTCAACAGCCACTTTCTCCTAAGATTATCTATGGAAATGTCCCTTGACCTTTTGGCTAAGATTAAATGTGCTATCTAGTTTTTTCAAGTTAATAATATCGGCACATGCAACATGGTAATATTAGCAAAAATCTATTCTATCATTTGATAAGTTACAAAAATTTCAGTGATCTTATTCTTTACTTTGGCAACTTGTTACTACTTTCCTTTCTACAACGCTAAAGCTAAACAAGGTATTTTAAGATTTCGGAACAATTATGGGTTTATGTATTTGGAAAGTATAAAAAAAAAAACCATAGAAAGAACAAGAAAATTAATGATGTAAATGAGTTGGGAAATCTTGGAACGACATGAGCATGAGAGAGAAAATGTGTGGCCGTGGGGATGGAGCTGTCGTGCTTTCCAGGTTGAATTTCGTTGGGAAAAGAGGGAAGAATTAAACATATGTACAGTCGAAACCTAACCTTTCTGTCTGGAGACGAAAGGACGGCGGTTTTAAGCCTAAAGTAGGGGTCGGGTCCAAAAGGCCCAGCCCGAATGTGGACTAGATTCAGGGTCCCCTAAAACACTCGGGCCTAATTTTGTCGGCTCATGTCCACATTAAGATCGAATGGACTCTAACAATGTGGGCCGAAATTCCAAGTCTGGTCCACATGAAAATTGCCAAGTTCGGCCACACAAGGTCACACAATAAGTGGGCTTATCGATCAAGCTCACTTCAGTTAAAACTCTCGAGCCCGAATCACCGTGAACAAAACCCAGCCCGCTAGGCTGAATCGGGCCGAACTTGATTAAACCAATTAGCGAGCGCCTTGGGCCACCAACTTCTCCAGACACTACGATGGCAACTCCAGGAATATAGTCAAAGGTCAATATAAAGGCACTACTAGCAAAGGCAACTGAAAGTTTTTGACTGAAAACACACTCAATAATTAAAAGAACGAACTTGCACCGAACAGAACAAATTCCAAGGCCCCTTAAACATAACCTTGCAATATTTAGTTAAAATTCATCATATGATCCAAGTAGTAAATTCCCAACGTACTTGTCTTGCAATGTTGTATCCAAGAAGCATTTTAATTTTAATCATATATAAAAGAAAATCAAATAATATCTCATATAATAATAGGAAAATTTCAAAAAAGGGCCTCAAGTCCTCTCAATTTCTCAAATAAGGGCCCGAAGTTGACTTTGTTTCAAATAAAGGGCAAGTGTTATCATTTTTTCAAATAAGGACCAAGTGGTTTCAAATAAGCGCCTAAAGTGGTTATATATCTGTTTCAAATAAGGGCCTAACTTTCCGGTAATTAAGGGTATTTTCGTCATTTACTATTTTTTTTTTCTTTTTTTTTCTTTTCTTTTTTTTTGATCATCTTCTTCTCCGTCACCCGTGGCTGCCGGTGGCAGGTGAAGTGCACCGCTGAAGTGACACACGGCCTGGGCGGGCCGGGCCATCCGCGAGGTCGGCCTCGCCCTCGTTCGCCCTGGGGGCCGACCCAACCTCGCGCGGCCATCCGCAAGGTCGGCCGAGGTCGGCCTCGCCCGCCCGGGTCGGCGAGGTGGCCTCGACGAGGGCCGACCGCCCGTGCGGTGAGGGTGGCCCTTGTCGGATCGGGCGAGGGCGACCTCGCCCGGCCCTGTGGGCGTCGCCGTGGCCGACACTTAAATTTGAAAAAAAAAGAAAGAAAAAAGAAAAGAAAAGTGCAAATGACAAAAATGCCCATTTATTTTAACCGCATTTATTAACTACATTGGAAAATTAGAGATTAGTTTCTAATCTTTTAACAAAAAATTCTTTCATTGAAATCTTGACCTCCCTCCCTCCCATTGACTCTAACCAATTTGCATCACATGCCAAATCATCAATTTAACAATTCGTTACCGTGAAAATTTCAAGTTTTTCATTCAAAAATTGAACTTACTAAGCTGAATGAAACCAATATGTGTAAGGTTATCGTAAATGTGAGATTTTGTGGGGTCACAATCAATTGCTCTACAAAGTTTAAGCTATTAGAGAAATGTATGATTTAATATTTAAATATTATATCATTCCACTTCATGTTTAGTTTGGTCATTTTACCTAAACTAAGCATAGAAATATCTCACTAAAGAGGTAAATAGAGGCCATGAAAGAATCAAACTTAGGACTTCCTGTTTTGATACCAAATGAGATTTTATGATACAACTACTAACTGTTTTAAAAGTTTAAGTTATTAGAGAAAGATATGATTTAATAATTAAATATTCTATCAATAATTGAGCTCAAAACGCACAATGGGCTGGAAAGAGGGTAAGTGGGCTAAATGGGCTAAACAGGCTAAACAGGCCCACTAGGGCCTTGCCTAACCCACTTTCTTATAAGTTCAATTTTTGGCCTAATAAACCCCTTTTTCATCAATTCCAGGCTTATTTGTCCCTAACGTCCTCGAAAGTTCAACATCCAAAATTGGATTACCATTTACAGTCAATTTCGCTCAACTGCACTTTTAGTATGTTTCAAATTAACAGGTGGCTTCGAGGAGTTACGCATTATTGACTCGTGATTGAATTTGCCTCAAACCACATTCAAGTTTTCTTGATACTTGAACGACTTCAATTATCATGAAATTGTAAATGATTAATTCTCATTTCAAAGTACATGATTGTTTAGAATCGACTTAGGGTTGTTCATAGCCTTAATAATAATAAACAGAATCATCCATTATCCTATTATATTCTGTTTGCGAATTGACTTATAATCATTCATTGAATCGGCCCGTAGAACCATAGGATCGTTCTTCTGCAAATTCCATGGTCAAATCACTATTCCAGGTCAAGTTCTTTAGTTGTATATACTCATTTCCTCATTAGTCTTTCCTTCGGGGTTAGTATCTCGAGAGTGATAAATTCCGAGTGAGATTAACTAATAATGTATCGATGAAATTCACATTCATTATATTTCACAATGGCTCGAAATTCAGGATGTCATAGGTAGTGGTAAAGTCTAGTTGGGGAACAATGCAGAGTGGGATGTTATAGGTGTTAGTGATGTTAAAATAAGAGTGCATGATGGTATTATGAGGATATTAACTAGAGTAAGACACGTGTCAGAATTGAAAAGGAACTTAATTTCATTGGGTGCCCTAGATTCAGCCGGTAGTAGGTTTTCTTCAGAAGGTAGAGTTCTAAAGGTTGTTCAAAGTGCCTTGATAAAATGAGAGGAACAAGCACGGTGGCCAATATGAAATTCAAGGTGACATAGTAATAGGTTTTGTCCTAAAGACGTTGAATGCATCTATTCAATAGTCTAACAACTGCTCGAGGAAGACTTGGGCGTTTGTGCCGATGCACAAGTTTGATGCTGTTGTCAAGGACACGCCTTCAAGAGCTTTAATCAAGATGGAGATTGGTAAGTCGATCAAGCATGTGTGGACTAATGATAGCATGGAGTTCTATTGGTAAATAAATTTGCAAATTGATTGCACTAGTGTTAGTAAACCATAACAATTTGCAAAATTGATGAGTAGAACATTGTTGGAGATAGGCTGTAAAATGAACATTAGTGCTGGTGTTGCTAGGAATCCTAGCTGATTACTTGGTGAATAGATCTCCATCAATTGCTATTGGCTATTGGACTTTTGAAGAAGTGTGGTCAAGTAATGTTACTTGTTATTATATATTTTAGAATGTTGGTTTGCCTGTGTTATTTTCGAGCAAGTCATAGTAAGCCCAATGGGAGGGCAAGGTTCATATTCCATAGCTATACACAAGGTGAGCAGGCTGATCAATTGTGGTGCTCATATGTAAAATCACATGTTTATAGCAGAGAAGTTACCATTGACAAGTCTTAAGTACTTTTGGTTAGGAGTTTTTGTGGTGGTGCTAATACGGATCTAGATGGTGTTTAGCTCAAGGTAGAGTTGTGACTAGAAACTCCTAAGATAGTAGGTATTGGCAGAGTAATCAATACATATGATGCTTGTAGCAAGATGGAGTCACTAGAGGCAACGGTTGTTGTAGTTGTTGAATTTGATAAGGTGCGTTTTTGACCTTTTATCATATATGGAAGCAATGATGGTTTTGCTTTATCTGTCATATAGGAGGTTATGTCAGAAAATCCTTGTGGAGTAGCTAATTGCACAAATGGAGTTGGTGTCTTGATGAGGTCCATGATTATGACAAAGTTCAAGCACAACTTGAACTCAAAAGCACTTTGTGGCGGTTAAGCCCATTAGGGTTGTGGAAGAGTCGCTGCGGGTTTCCATTGAAATAATTATAACTTGGCTCAAACGTCGAGTCAAGGTGGAGATTGTTAAAATTATGTCTCGAGTTTGAGCTCGATATGAGATTCGATGCACACATGTGAGTCAAAATTTAGCGTGTGAAAATTGATTTGTTGAAATTGTCAGAAGAAGAAGATTGCATGTGGATGTTGTCACGCCCCAACCCTCGAGTATGCGACAATCCCCTTTTCTCTTTTGGTCATTTGAATGTGATGTCCCAAGATGCATCGCCGACTATTCTTTTTATCTTTTAGTTAAGCGTATGCGAAAACGATAACTAATCCCTGTACAACCTAACAATCAGGATAGCCAAGAAAGTCAAACAGAACCACAATTAACAATGCCATTTTATTTGTCTTCTAATTAACCTTAGGAAGTCTACATATATAGGCCCTTACAATGGACAACTTCCTACAGGGCTGACCAGACAGATAAGGCCAAGGAATCTACTCTTTCCAAAACGTATCACCTGCCGATTCTCCAAACCAAGAACTTGAAAATGGTTAAATAATAACCATGAGATATAAATCTCAATAAGTTCTCGTCCTAAACCCCGATTAGGACACCAACTCGTCTTGGGGTACCTATGGCACGGATCAATTTCTCAAGCAGGTCAATAACAGAACAACACTATGTCTCAGGTAATGACTTGATCTATTTAGTAATCTCATGAGCAACATCAACAAGTAATTGACTCGCAAGTGACCTTACCCAGTCATACTATACCCTGCATGGTAAATACACATGCACATCACAATTAATGCACCTTGTACTTTCAGCATTGCATTAACCAATCATACTCGAGTCATATTGTAGATGATCTCACTTGGCCATTGCCATATCCTGCACGATGTCAAAGTAGGCATAATATAATCCATGTCACTAGCTCATGCATAATCAAAACTTATGTCAACATATTTCTCATGCACCCTTGCATTTATGTGCATTTTGATTATTAATGCCCTTAAGACTACAACCAATCCCCTACTGGTGTCTATTGGCTTTGCCAGGCATCGTTCCTCCCCGTGGGCATGACTACGTCATGGGCCTCCCCTAGATGGCATTCCCGAATGAGCGTACGCCTAGCCTCTACCATGACCCACATTCGGACATCTGCTGGGAATTCCAACAAGTTGGACTTTGTCCTTCGATCTACCGTAGAGGGTCGGGTTCAATTAATTGACCACATGAATAGACCACCATGATCCATTTTAATCTTACAAATTAGCCGATATAAACATGGTACATGCTCACATAATAAATCATTGCACTTCTCATATATAAATTGTAGGAAAGAATGATACGTGGTCACATTTTATTTCAAAACCCGTCTCACTTTCATGCCTCATCAAAGAATAACCATTATTATTTTTCTTGTAAAGCTTGACAGATATACTCTAGATATTTCGGGGTTTTGCCCATGCAATCTATACGTATACGCCAAGGCATAATTAATTAGAACAGTCAAGCACGCGATAGTTTCCAACAATCACTCAATTAATCCAATCAACAATCCAACATGCTTTCATAATTACCGACACATCAAATAAATCCTGCAATTTAATTATAAATAAACAACACTATTCATAATTAAACTATAAGCAATTATTATTAAAATAAATAATAATAATTCTGGATTTCATAACTAATAGTAAATTCTAAATATAATAAATAATAACTAATTCCGAATTTAATAAATAATATTTATTTCGAATTTAATAAAAATTAAAGGGAAATTATTTCTTTTTAATAAAATACTCCTAATCCGGATTATCCCGCTAATCCTTGATTACCCTAATTAACCATCATTAATTATTCTTAAACACGATTAACCACATAACCAATGTATAATCACAATTAATTTAATCCACCTCTTAACTAGGATTAACCCTAACTTAATCTCCTCCTAAACGAGTTTAATGGACTAATCGAGGGATTATAGCATAAATTCACCCAGCGACGATTTTGACAATGCAGGCGCAACAACGGCGACAAGGGGGATGCTCAGGAACTTTTGATGTGTCAAGACAGGGTGGCACGGGACTGGATCTTGGTCAAGGGCGGTTGTCCACATGACAAACAGCCACGAAATAGAGGAACTAGTGGTTGTGGTGGCATGGGGCTAGCTAGTGGGTGGTCTAGCATATCTAGACAGCGGCCAACAGCTCCAGCGACTAGGCGGGCAGCTTTGGTGACGGTTAAACAAAACCGAAAGGGAGAAAGAGATGTGGTGTAGCTAGTTTGCCGGGTGGCAGTAGGCTGAGCTGGCTTTGGCGAGGCTTGAGTGGACGACGAATAGCGGCCAAGCAGCCGGTGACTGGGTAGACGTTGGGGGTGGCAGTGAGGGCGGCTGACTGATGGGGATGGCCAGTTTGGGCCAAACCAGGACAAGGAGAGAAATCAACTGGCTTGGCGTGGCACTTCATGGCCGGGGGCAAAGTAGTGGATGGATGGTGAGGTGGCAGAGGTCGAGCCAAGGACGGTAGCTGGCCAGATTTGGTTTGGCTAAGATAGGTCTGAAGGGGAGTAGCTGGCTCAGGTGGGACTGTCGAATGGCGAGATCGGTGGACCAGCGATGCTGCAGCGGTGATGGGTGGTGGTTGCCAGCAGTGGCAGTAGCAAAAGAAAGGGTAGCATCAACGAGCAGGGCATCGGCTAGAAGAGGAGAAGAAGAAGAAGAAGAAGAAGTTGAGAGGGGCGGGGCGTGCGTATGTGCATGGGGCTATACAGAGGAGAGAGAGAGAGAGAGGCACACAAGGGGGTGTTAGGGGGGAAAGAAGAGAGAGAAAGAAGAGAGGACAAGTCAAAATGGGGAAGAAAAAGGGAGAGGAGATGGCAAGTGGGGCAGTTGACGGGAGAGGGAGAAAACGTGAGGAGAGAGAGAGAGAAAAAAAGGGAAGGGAGGGGGACGTGGGAAAGGTGGGGGAAGGAAAGAGAGAGAGAAACCCTTAAAAAATCAAACAAGCTTTTAGAAGAAGAGGGGTATATTGGTCTTTTTACCCTTGAAGCACAAATCCCAAAAAATTGGTTCTAATCTTGATCGTTAATCCATTTGGGGCAATTTCCGGGCTTATCAATAAATTTGAGAATTAATGAGGCGTTGTCCAATATTTTTGTCTCAACGTCATTGAAAGTTTGGTATCCGAAATCGGATTGAATTTTGTGATTAATTTCAACCAATTGCGACTTTAGTACGACCTAACTTCCTGGCAACGTTTAGGGTGTTCCATGTGTTTGACCTATGATTGATAGATTTTCAATCCACAATCGTACCTATTCAAATCAGGGCAATCCTCGGTTGTCATGTAATAATGAGGAATTGATTGCTCACCTTGAGTACAGAGTCAATAGGAAATCGGTTTAACATCGTTCGTGGTTAATATTGAAGCCGTGTGGAATCACCCACAATCTGACCTTGTACTCCCGCCGAATTGATTTGTTTTCCATTCGCTAAGTAACTTGCAATAGCATAGTATTATCCCTACTTGATCCTTATGGTCAAGCGGCTAATCCCTGATTGAATTCACTAGTCGTATGCGTATCCGTCCTTAATCACATTTCTGAATAGTTAATTAATTTGCGAGGGGCCAAGTTAGAGTAAACGTAATCAATACTGCATCGATAAAATAACCATTTCACACGTTTCAAAATGGATGATAATTCGGGATGTCACTGATTTTATTTATAAGCCACGAGCGTGGAGAGATTAGTTACGCATAGCTTCTTTTGTTGTGTTCTATTCATCACTGCAAGTTGGACTTTTGGATTGGGAAATGATTATTTATTTGTGGTGAAGCTCTCTTTAGCACGCGAAAGAGAGAGAGAGAGTCAAAGAGAAAGGAAAAAAGATTCCATGCACGGCCATTTTTTCTTACCCTAAATGCACATGCAAGGAATGCATGCACGTAAATTTAGGGGACCTCGGTGTTGATTGTGGATGCCTATGCTGCCTGCCATTTACTAAGTCTACACTTATCTTGTTCTCTCCCCATGCTCCTATGAAAGGAGGACTTTAGGGATCGTAAGGAGGCAAAGTGAGAAGAGAAGCTCATAGGGCTTCTCTAAAGCAAAACGTTGGAACTCTTGGCCAAAAGAGATTTTTCATTGTAATTATACCTGAGTGTTTTAGCTAGTTAAAATCTTATGAGTAGAACTTGTGAGATTTCTCAAGTGAGTTTTCACTTGGAATTGTGAGGCGTTAAATATTGTGTAAGTTATTGAGTGTAATTGGGGAATGAGAAATACCGAGAAAGTTTTTGAGTGGCCGAGTGATCGAGTGATTGTAATCTCTATTGTATCTTTTGGTTTTTATAGTGAAATTCCATGCCTCTCTCCCAAGGATATAGGTTCCAATATTCGGACTTAATTACATAAATCTAGTGTAAGATTCCCTTTTCTTCTTTCTGAGTAGTTTTACGACTTGCTTGTCTATATCCGCAATAGTGCGTTGTTGGGTTCCATCATTCATAAAGCAAAGTTCGCACATAGGTTTTCATGTCGCGATTAGCAATGGCAACGATAATGCTGCTTGTGGGGTCTCTCTTTAGCTTATTGAATTTGCCTCTCTTTTCTCTTTGAAGGATTTCTCCCCCATTGCCATCTAAACTAAGTTATTGGAACCCTGTAAGCGACTTACTAATGGACAAACACCACTCAAAGCAGACAAATCTCGAGATACTTTAGCTAAGGAATAAGCACCTTATCCTTTTAGAGGGTGTAATTTACCAATTCAAGGTCATTCATCATTAGATACCCTCAAACTAAAGCTCTTCTCCATAAAAAGGATGGCATGGACATTAGAAGAGGAGAGGCCTTATAACTCCACTCACCGGAAAAAAGAAAATCCTATCCAGGAATTAGAGTAAACACTTCTTTGTTTGGAGTGATCTCCACGTTCAATCTATAAATTTCTGTAAATTCTATTGCTCGCAGAGTTTAATTTTGTATTTGGAAGAGGGAAACATCTAAAATCCATTTATTTTAGAAACATGTAGGAGTGATTGGTTCCCAATTCTTGGTCCAATCAAATGGAACCAGTCACTTTGCAATTCCGCTTTCAAATTTCATCATTCCAAAGGCAAATTTTCCCCCAAAAAATGACACATAATGGACCAAGTAAATCTTTTCCCAAAAAATTACTGGACTTGTTGCTAATTTAGGGTATGTTATGGCCAATCTGGTCCGATCTTAGAGATTCCCGATTTTGCCGGTCTGATATGCGAATCCCTAGAAACATTAATATGTAGAATCATACATTAAGTATTCACTATGCTTTCTCAAGTAAGGCACCCAAAACATGGCAAATTGTAAGACTCTTGATCTAGACACGTTTTCATTGGGTATAAGTACAGTCCGAGTGCCAAAACTTGGCACGAAGGAAAATTTGGCATGAAGGAACACTTAAGTGCCAAAACTTGGCATGAAGGGACACTTAAGTGCCAAAAGTTACAAATGGTACACTTAAGTGCCAAAATCGGAGCAAAAAGGATCACTTAAGTGCCAATGGTGAGAAAATTCAGCCAAAATGCTGACATGGCATTTTCTAGCGATTTGGGGTTGAAATGGCGTCGTTTTTTTGTGCTGATATGGCAAAATAAGCCCAAAACGACGTCATTTTGAGTGTTGATGTGGCCACAGCACCCAAAAGATGTCCTTTTGGCCAAAATTTATTTTTCATATAAATATTTATTAAATATTATTAAAAAGCGAAAATTAAAAATTTTTAAAAAAAGGCAAGGGGGTAACTGCCCGCCTATGGTCACTGCCCCATCGCCGGTGGGACGTTGGTGACGAATGGTTAGGTCATTGACGCCTGAGCGCGGGTCGGTGAGGGCCAGGAGAGGATGATGACCCTCTCCTAGATTTGGGCGAGCATTGGCCACCTTCGCCTCGGCCTGGGCGAGGCCGCCGGTGCTTACGCGAGGGCCGGTGACCCTCGCCAAGGTCGGGGCGAGGGTGGGCGACCCTCACCTAGATCTGAGAGAGGGTTGTTGCCCTCTCTCGGATCTAGGTGAGGGTCATCAGCCCGCCTCGGCGCCGGCAACCCTCACCTAGATCCGGGACAGGGCAATAACCCTCTTCTAGATCTAGGCGAGGGTCGGCCGCCCTCACCTCGGCTTGTGCGATGGCCGGTGACCCTCGCCCAGGTCGGGCGAGGGTCGCCGGCCTAGCGCAAATGCCGGTGGCCTCGCCCATGCCGGGGTGAGGGTGATCGACCCTCGCCTAGATTTGGGAGAGGGTCACCGCCTTCTCTTGGCGTTTGGCGAGGTGCACTGTTCCCCCCCCCCCCGCCTTTTTTTAATTTTTTTTAAAATTCTCTTTTTAATAATATTTAATTAATATTTATATTAAAAAATAAATTTTGGCAAAAATGGTGTCATTTTGGCCTTATTTGGCTACATCATTACCAAAAATGATGCTATTTTGACCCCGTTGCCGGAAAAATGTCATGTCAGCATTTTGGTTAGATTTTGTCGCCGTTGACACTTAAGTGATCATTTTTACTCCGATTTTGGCACTTAAGTGTACATTTGATAACTTTTGGCACTTAAGTGTCCTTTCGTGTCAAGTTTTGGCACTCATGGGGTCCGTACGTTGTTTTCATTGTCATAAATTGCGTTTGACTCTCCTCTTCATTATCTAACTAAATTCCTGGACCATCTAAATGTCACAATACCAAATTCGTTATTAAATTAAAATCCTAAACCAAATTCGTAATGTTGGATATTTGGATTCGCATGTTCCTAAATCATCCTCATTAAATTGAATTTGAATTCTAGAAATTAGTCATATTAGCCAGCATAGCGGCAAATTAAAACACGAGAATTCCATTTCATGATCTTTTAGTCATTTTCATGCTAATTTTAGTTCCACATTAAAGAATCCCGACGTAATAATGGCTTGTATGCCTAGCTTGTAATGCTGATGACTTCAATACTCAAGAAGTTGGCAGCTCTCTTGTGCGGATGAAGTTAGGTAGCCAAAGGCCGTAAAAAAGTCCAATTTGGTCATGTGTTTCACAACCTTCCCAAATATGGATCACTTGGGGGAAAGCTAATGGATTACTCAACGAAAATGAAGGTTCCTCTTACAAGGCTATTGTCATGCCCTAACCTCGCCCGAGCCTTGAGTACATAACTAGTGGGATTTATTTGAAACTTCCCAAGTTAGTCATCGTCTCATTCATTAATTATCTTAGGATTACGCTCATGCGGAATCGTACAATTTAAATCTTCCAAACCAAATATCGAGGGGAAACCATGCAAGGAACAAACAACACAAGGAACAGGTTTGCAATCACACTATCAAATTCATAGAAGTTTATATTTTACAGGCACTATCCCATTAGGGCCACAACCATGCTAATGCCATAGTCGTTTTGATTATTTCATCATAGTTAATCTTTCAAAAGGCCAGGGTAATTTTAACTCCTCTACGATGTCCAGTGCTTGGCACTCCATCCCGATTGGAAGACCAAAGCGGGGCGACGGTGCGAGGTTCATCCTGAAACATGAAAACAACAACGGGTGAGTCATAAACTTAGTGAGTAAAGTTGTTACTTCTCATGTAGGAAAATGCCTTGACGCCATATTAACGACTACGGAAATTTCATGCCCTTTTGCCAATGGTAAATCAATAACAAAGGACTCGGCTCTACCCTTGCTATGTCTACAAGGAAAACTCGAGTGGGCGAAAATGGTTAGACAACCAAAACCAGTATGTAAAGATTGTGCAAGAACCTCACATGTATAAAATTGCACTTTCTTAGTATGTAAAAAATACCTTCACACGTGAAGCAATGCTTAGTCTTTTCACACAAAATTCATGAGAATATTCACACGCGAAGCAATGCTTCAAACCGTCAAGTAAAAATAGCAAGAATATTCTTATGTGAAAAGCTGCTTAAGAACAACACATGAAATCCATAAGATAATATTCACACAGGAACCATTTTATTTCTCAATCGAAATCCTTCGACTCATTGAGCCGTAACTGGGCATCACCACCCCGAATACGTTTGCGACAATTTCAGTCCAAGGTTCGAGGCCAAGTTGCCTATTCTGTGGCTATACAGATCGATGTCGTGACCTGCCGATGTTGCTTGGTCATCGACCCTAGCTAGCATTGCTGGACATTGCCGGGTGTTATCGGGCGTTGCCTATTGTTAGCCTACCAATCCATTGGTATTGAAATTGAGACTGTTATAGCCATTATTTGCGTTTAGCATGGTTTCTCCCACGCCCTACCAATTGGAACTTTTTCTCAATTCAACAATTATGCGATGGTTCAAAATGATATTCAAAGACAAAATTCAAGGTGCGAATTTTATACTTTTAAAAATAGGAATGTAAGTGCTATGGGGCACATAAAGATCCAATCTTCTTTTGTTATTTAAAGTGGATTAAATTTGTTTCCCTAATTTTCAACCGCGAGTTTTGGATCATCAACTCTTGTTCGATTTATTTTGCAAATCTATTTTTCTTTTAATCATCAACTTTTATTATAAAAGCAAACTGAATAGCACCATTGAACTGCACTAATATTACATAATTGGATAAGAAGCTGCCAGATTTATTCCACAGACACCTTCACGGATGCCCGTGTTCCGCTGAATTCTCATGTATCCTTTCTCGCCCCACTGCTCGCCCCACGAGTTTTTGATCAGCCAATAGTTCATACCGTCCGAATTGGACCTCCCATATCCGACTATCACGATCGTGTGGTCAAGGTTCTGCCGCCCACAAGGGCCCGTGAAGACGCCACCACTGTAAGAGCGGAATTCGTCCGACTTCGAGTCAATGGTAGCAACGACCGGTTGTGCCGCCACAGCCATCTCTATCAAGTGTTCGTCCACGGGGATATTCTGATGCCCCTGAACAGTCGCCACGGGGGTCAAGGTGGCTTTGCTGTTGCAATCGCCCTGGACGCCTTTATAAGGGTAATTTTGTTCAGAAGTTATGCCATTATTTAGCATGTATTGATTGGCCACCTCCACCCAACCTCCTTTGCATCCGCCGTTATCTTTGCTACAGTCAACTAGCTGCTGCTCGGACAAGTCGAGCATTGGACCCCATTTATCGCTAGCCAAGATTCCACAGTTGCAACCGCAGCGAATGCCCAGCAAGATCCTATACACGAATTAAAGCAAGAAGCGCAACGTTGTTATGACCAGTGTATGTATGTAGATGGAATTAATACCGGAATTAGGGTGATAGTGTATAATTCGTTGTCACTAGGATTAAAGCTACAAGAAAATATTTCTTACACACTAGTTGTGGTTAGGGCCGCGATAATGTGATTCAATTGGCAGCATGCAATTACGTGGTTTGAACTACTTTAGATGACCTATTTTGAATTGGAATATAGTTTAGTTTTTATATCCAATTATATGGTTTGAATTAAACCAATTATGAAATTATATAATTCTTCTACTGATAGATCTATTGAATCCCGCAATTCCGAGCCACCACAGAGTAATTTAAATGTGTTGATGAGTGAGAAAGTGTTGTAGAACCCGTCTCTATCCACCATATACAATATATTACACAACATTATTATTTTAACTGATGGCTCTTAGAAAAGTATCAAGCTTGTGATCATGCCTTGGTCTCCCTAATCATCTGAGTATTGAATCTTTAATATTCAAAATCTTTTATTGGGCTTAGGTTGTACATATCTGTCGATTGTTTTCAAGGGCTATCTAGAATCTTCAATGCATTCATATGGAAAAAATTGTACTCAAACAAAACCACAAGACAATAAAATATTGGTTAAGGACATGGGAGGCCTATACTGTTTCGCTTGCTTTGAAATAAAAAGAAAAAAAATCACAAGACAAGAAAATAATGTGCCTTTGGACAATAATATAGTCGGATTTTGATACTCTCTTACCGCATGATCCCTGGTCTTTTATGCTGCCAACAACTCCTTTATCGACCCAATTTATGCTATCCGGGACTTGATTCTCATTTTGGTACTTGAAAGTGGTGGCTGCAGATGAATTTGATCTCCTCGACGTCGGTTGGAACCCGTTATATCTCGCACGGAACTCTTCCGTGGTCAAATCCGAAAATTGGTTCAGTCCCACTGTGTAACTCCGATTAACCGCTTTGTTGAAGTCTTCGATGAAGTGCAAGTTCTTTAGAAAAATCTCATACCGCTTTGTCTTCTCGAGATTATCCACGTAAATCCGTCCATGACGGGCCATCCACTGCTCGAACAAAGCCAATGTGGAATTTGGGGGTGTCGCAGCCGAAGTCCAAGCCTCTACACATAACGATACCATCAACACATAGACCTTAATTTGCCACTCGAGCCATAGAGCCATTATCGGATGCTGAAGCGTATGATGGATGGATTCGTGGATTGTCAATGTGCTTCAGGGCAATGTAGAGGAAACATGAGTACGCCATATCTACTTATAGAACATCAAGAACGAAAAAATGAATCATGGAACTTGTTTTTTTTTTTTTTTTGGCAACCTCAGATTATATTTCTATTGAAAGAAAGAGGTAGATTTTATATACCTTTCTTGGCATGTGTTTCCAGATTTTGTTGATTCACTGTACTAAAATTGTCTTACTCTAATGAAAGATTGAAATTTATTCTTTAGTAATTCAACAGTCACTTTATCCGAAGATTATCTATGGAAATGTCCCTTGGCCTTTTGGCTAAGATTAAGTGCGGTATCTAGTTTTTTCAAGTTAATAATGTTGGCATATCCAACGGGATAATATTACCAAAAATCTATCCTATCATTTGATATGTTGCAAAAATTTCAATCATCCGGTATTATTCTTTGGATTGGCAACTTGTCATTGCTTCCTCTCTATAACGCTAGAGCTGGAAAAAGGTATTTTAAGATTTTGGCAAATTTATGGGTTTATGTATATGGAAAGTATTTAAAAAAAAAGCCATAGAAAGAACAACAAAATTAATGATATGAATGAGTTGGGAAATCTTGGAAGGACATGAGCATGAGAGAGAAGATGTGTGGCCGACCATACAGAATGCCTCCCATCTTGAAGAATCACGCCTTAAAGACGTGAGGTGCGTAATGGTCCCTTAACCCCTCATCCACCCATACTATAGTCACATGTTGCTTGTACACAAAATTTTAGCCGGGGCGGGCCACTTTCAGAGATGCTGCCTTATCATTAGATTTGGGCACTTTCAATATGCGTCAAACTTGATGATGAGCCTTCTCAACTTAGTGGTAGACGTATTCCTAAAGTTATCTTTCAAGGCAACTTGGATCGTTTGAACTTTGTCATAACTTTTAAACTTACACATGAGATCATCTTGCTTATAATTCAGTAACATGACGCAGGCAATGCTATTTTTTTTCCTTTTTCAAAGCTTGATAATCTTTTGATCTTTTCTGTGTTAAGCTAAAGTTCCATGCTCGGGTTAATCCATGGCGTGGCTAAGGGTTTCCAAAACCTCTTGCTCTTCAAGGAAATACATAACCTTTCAATACCAAATATCATAATCGTCCTTATTTAGCTTCTCACCCTGATCTCAGTCACAATGGTCTCGGATGCCGAAACCATAATAAATTACTAATATATATTAACATAATAAACACATAATCAATACTAGCACAGTTACACATTATCACACATATTAAATTTG
Organism: Angophora floribunda; assembly: GCA_014182895.1. Lineage (NCBI taxonomy): Eukaryota > Viridiplantae > Streptophyta > Magnoliopsida > Myrtales > Myrtaceae > Angophora > Angophora floribunda. Next base: position 31,129,136 of record CM024709.1, on the reverse strand, counting down.
CTGGAAAGATAAACAAAAGATACCAAAACGAAGTTCACTATGTTCCCAATTAGCTTTGGCGAATGATGTTATGCTTTCATTAACTTGTTTAATTTAAGCAAATTTTTAAGTTCTAAGTGAGAACTCCTTTGAATTCTACCAACCTTCGAACTCCCACTAGAAAAAATAATTACACAACCTCATATAATTATCACATTTTCTCCTAAATATCAAAAGGCTTAGCAAGATGTGAACCAACATACAAAAACAATCATGTAACAACTATGATCAAAAGAAGAATTCAAGACATATTGAAAATATCAAGGATCTTTAGCCAATGTTTGAGATTGCTCAGAATCAAGAAATTGCAAGCATGTTAAATCATGAACATGCTACCATCGAACCAAACTCTACACAACTTATATGTGGTCATTTTCATGTGGGCTAACTTCTGTATTTCCAAAACCATAGGAATGTACAGCTTAGAATGAAAAAATAATGCACTTATACCCAAAAATATACGCGTATTTAGGGTCCTATGTGTATTTTTATACCTTTAAAAATCTCAAATATGTAAAATAACTATACCACAATGTAGAACACTTCAATACGAATGTGCCAACACCAAACACGCTCCAAATGGAGCTTGCATGTGTTCCTACGTGCCACCTAAGCCTATGGTGCGTGTAGCACACGTGCTTGCCCATTCTAGCCTACTATGCCGATCCAACCGGTTGACTGGATAGACTGGCTCAACCAGTCCAAATGATCAACTCAGACAGACCTATTTGATTGGTTGACCATTCAATCAAGTTGGGTCAATAGTCGGGTCAAATCTCTATCTAGGTTGTCGGCGGTTGATGACGTCATCAATGATGTTATCGGGTGGTCACCGACCATTCATTGACGTCATTGATGACATTAGTGCTAGGTGCCATTGGATGTGTAGATGCGTACATGGTGGTCATGCGTAAGCGCTCCTGCGTTGGCATTTCCTATGCATGTGGTGCTTAGCCATCACGTGCCACAACTTCTGGCCACACATGAAGGGGCGTCCGATGTGACATTTTGAATTTCGACCCATTTCCAGATATATGGAATGATTATTTCATCAATGGACTGTTAGTTATATTTACTTTAAGCTGACCATTCATGAGTTAACTAATTATTCGGAAAGACAATTAAGAAGCGATATGTGTACAACTAATAAATTTAATTAGGAATAGGCCGCTTGACCATAAGGATTAAAGAGGGATGATACCACACTATCGTGGGCCATTTGGCGAATGGAAATAAATTGATTCGGTAGAGGTACGAGGTCGAATTGTAGGTGATTCCGCATAACTTCGATATTAACAACGAGCGACGTTAAACCGATTTCCTTTTGGCCTTGTACTCAAGGTGAGCAATCAACCACTTATGATTACATGACAATCAAGGATTACCCTAATTTGAAGAGGCATAATTGTGGATTGAAAAGCTATCAACCACGGCTTAAACGCGCAAAAACCCCTAAAAGCTGCCAGTAGTTAGGTCAAACTAAAGTCACGATTAATCGATTTTAATCACTAATTTCAATCCGATTTTGGATATCAAACATCCAAGGACGTCGAAACTTAAATGTTGGACAACGCCTCATTAATTCTCAAATTTATTGATAAGTCCAAAAATTGCCGAAAATGGAATAACGTGGAGAGAATAGAGACTGAATATTTAGGGACTTGTGTTTCAAGGGTACAATGACCAAAATGCCATTTTCTAAAAGTGTGGATAGGAAGTTTTATTTTATTCTGTTTCTTTTCTTTTGCTTCTTGCCCATGTTGGCCTCGCCCTTCTTTCGCACGTTTTCCCCCTCTACTGCCGCCTGCCTTTTTTCTTTTCCCCCCATCTTTGACTTCTCCTCTCTCTCTCTCTCTCTCTTTCTCTCTCTTTGTCACACCCCGAACTCTAAGTATGCAACGACCCATTCCTTTGGCCAACTGAATGCGACATCTTAGGACGTGTCACAGACTATTCATTTTATTCTTTCATTATACGCAAGCGGAAGATGAACCATCCCCTAGCCAATTACACAATCAATCAATCAAACATGGATAGATGGATGAACAACAAAACAATAGCAGACTACTCAATTATTTATTTACTGGATTAACCAATGAAGGAACGTTTTCGACTTATAAGCCCATCAGTAGGTTAGTTCTTTCCTCTAAACTAAACCAAAAAGAGACTGAGGCTAGGCTAATCTACCTTTACAAAAAGAACCCTTGGGTTTGGCATAACCATCATAGAGACCCATCAGACTCAGGCTCCGTCGGGTCATAGTCGGAAGCGTTTGGTGTAATCACTAGTGGAGTGGGAGCAGGATTCTCTATTGTGCCATTTGGAGGGTCTAGCTCCATGGGATCCCAGTCGGTGTCTTCGGGGCCCCTATCGGGCGGCCCGTCAAGACCACGTAGAGGATCGATCAGGAGATCGTCCTCCCGGATGTACCATGCCAGGAACCAATGGGGAATCCATTGCCTTGGTCCCTCATCCACCTAAATGGTGGAGACGTACTTCTCATATAATTGTACTAGACTTAGGAAGTGGTGGTGCTTCACGACGGTCTCCAGTCCTTAGGGATCCCGAATCGCATCGGCGGATGCGCCATTCTAAGGGCTTGAAAATGGTTATACAATAACTAGTGAGATAAAATCTCGATGAGTTCTCGTCTTAAGCCTCGGTTAGAACACCGACTTAACTCGAGGTGTCTTTTTAGAACTACCTCTCAAGTAGACCAACAACAACCACACATACTATAGCCATAACATGACCAGCTCACATACCTAAGGTCAACTAGCAATCAAATAATCGGCTTGCATGTAACTTTACCTGGTGTGTCTACCTTGCACGATAAGCTCCAATGCAATACAATCAATGCACATGGCCATCAAGTGATGCATTTAATTAATCATATACGAGTCGCGTCACAAGAGATTTCACTTAGCCATTGCCACACTCTACACGTTATCAATTCATGTGTGCCACAAATAGCTTGATTAGCTCATGCATAATCGGAATCAATGATGCTATGCTTCGTATGCGCTCTTGCATCCACACATATTTCGATTTTTATTGCCCCACAGGGCCACAACGGAACCCTTGCCCGTGTCTATTGGCATAACTAGGCATCACCCTCCCTCGTGAGGTGCGGTGACATCGAGGGTTCTCTCCCAAGACGGCATTCCCGAAGGAGCATGGGCCCGGCCTCTACCGCGATTTCGCATCCGAAAACTCAAAGCTCCTTTTGTCCTTAATGCAGTTGTTTTTTACTTCAAAAGTCTCTTTAGAGACTATGATTCATGAAAGAAATAAGACAATTGCTCCTGTTGTCAAGTGTTTGTGGAGAAATTGGAAGTTCATGTTGACTAACTTTGCCATGATCCGGTGGCATGCTTTTGAGTTTGCATCTTGTTTCTTTGGGTAGCATTTTGCTGTTGGTCTTGGAAGTGTAGACACGTAATATTATGACGTCATGTTGTCATTTGGCGTGTAGTGGCATCAGCTTGAAAGTCAACTTGATGAATTAAGTTTAGATATTCTTGCTTTCTAACAGGTTGTTCAAAAGTTTTATGTCCTTCTGATTGAGCAGGAAGACAGTCTGCCTTAGTAATCAGACAGTGCCGAGTGGCATTGGCTAGCAAATTATGACTTCTCTACTAGGGGCCGTATTTGGATTGGGTGGAATCCAACTTTTGTGGATTTCTCTAGCATTTTTGTGTCTAGTCAAATGATTCATGGTATGATAAAGGTTTTGAGTTCAGTTGCTAACCTGCACTATTCGGCAATATATGGGGAACACACATATATTGCACGGAGACCCCGTGGATGGATCTTGTCCGATTAAGCTCCTCACTCTCAGACAGTCCTTGGATTGTGGGGGGGAGACTTCAATGCTATTTGGGATGCTTTGGACTGTCAAGGAAGCTCGGACATATGGTATCCTTTTTTTGATGAATTCAAAGAGTGCCTTATGCAAGCTGAATTGGAGGACCTCGGGTATGTTGGATTCCGTTTTACTTGGTCTTCATACTTGGGTGATAATAGAAAGTAGAGGAAGATTGATCGTGTCTTGGTGAACAATAAATGGAGTTTAGACTACTCCTTTTCGGAAGCCTCCTTCCTCCCTCCTGGTATATCGGATCATACCCATATACTGGTTCGCATCTTGGCTCATAGACAGCGGAAGAAGCCTTTCAAATTCTTCAATCTTCGGATGTCTCATTTGGACTTTACTACGACGGTCTCCCAAGTTTGGGGAAACCAACTTCAAGGCACTCCTATGTTTAAGCTCTATTCCAGGCTGAAGATTTTGAAATGTAAGCTCAAGCAATTAAATAGAGCTGCATTTTGTGACATTTCTTGGCGCATGGCAGCTGCAGAACATGCTCTCTATTTAACTCAAGATGCGCTATTAAGGGAACCTCAGAATGCTATTTTGGCAAAAGTGGAAAGGGCTCAAACCCGTGAATGTTATGATCTTAGGGCTCTTGAGGAATCGTTTTTTAAGCAAAAGTCGAGGATACGATGATTGAAGGAAGGCGATCAAAATACAAGATTCTTCAATCACTCGGTAAACCACCACCACTTGTGCAACCGGATTATATCTATTCAAGATGGTGCGAGGTCGCTGATCACTGAACCGGAGGACATCTGGTGGGCTTTCATCTCCCGCTTCGAGGAACTCTTGGCACTGGCGCATTTGGTGGACAAGCCGCCCACAAATGAGATCATAAACTTCCTAAATCACACCCTAGGCCTAGGTTTGACTCCTATCCCAGCCTGTTCTTCCTCAGGATGTTAAGACTGCTATGTTTTCACTAGTGAGGGGAAAAGCTCCGGGGCCGGATGGCTTTAATGCTGAATTTTTTAGGAAAAATTGGGACATAGTTGGTCCTTCTATTTAGGAGGTAATCTTGGACTTTTTCAACACTGGGCGGTTACTTAGGGAGATTAACTGCACAATTATTGCTCTTGTCCCAAAAATACCAAATGCTTCTTCGGTAAATGACTTCTGGCCTATTATCGTGACCTAATTTTTTTTTTGAAAATAATAATATTATATACATTTAGGGGTATTGTTAATTTCGGGCTGATGACTTATAATTAACTTGAGCTCTCCCAAGCCCATACCCCGCGCGACATTGGGATATTCACAAATTTTCAAATAGGGAGTCGCCACTAGTCTATTGAGGTCAACTAGGAACCAAGTGAGACATGTGAGCATGTCTCACTATTTACCCAACCAGAGGGTCTAGTGTTGGGGACTTGATTACGTTAGTCACGCGACTAACGCCCTTTCGGTACCTAATTTAATCGTGTGTTAATGAGATATCGGCAATGCATTCAAGGAAACTAAAGTCTGTCCTAACCGCTCTAAATTAAGGAAATAGTATCCAAAATGTCATTGCAAAACAATGTGCAGGAATAACCTAATATCATAAGCTAGAGAAAACCTATTGTAGAACCCTAAAGGCTTGTTCAATTTTGGTCTTTTTTCTTTTTTAAGGGGTTTCTGAATTTTTGCAATTTTTTTTGAATTTTTAAAAATATTTTTGAATATTTTCTGAAATTAAAGAAAACAAACTTTCAATTTTTTTTTTTTTTTTTGGTTTTTTTGTTGAAAAATTTAAAGAACATTTATTACTGGTTTTTTTTTGGGATTTTCTAATTTTTTTTGGAATTTTGGAATATTCGAAAAAAGAAAGCAAAATTAAATTAAATTAAATAAACTAAAATAAACTTTCAAAACCTTTATGAAATAATAATTTTATTATTATTATTTTTTAATTTTTTAAGGATTTTCGAAATTTCTTTTTTAAAGATTTTCTAAGATTTTTTTAATATTTTTTTGAATTTCTGAAATATTTGATTTTTTTTTTTAAATTTAAATTAATATTAAAAAAGTGATTCGGACCGGGTCGGGTGACCTGGCCCTACTAGACCGACCCGGACCCTATCGGTCCGGGCCGGGGCAATGACCAGGTTGGCCAAATAGCCCGGTTGAAAAATATTTTAAATGGCCCATAAATAAAATACAAAATAAATAAATTAGCCAGCCCATTTCAAAATCAAAAGAAAACTCGCCCCACTCCAGTCTGAACCCATCCAAAAAATGTAAACCAGCCCGGCCCTTATCTGTTTTTCGGCCTCTCCTTTTCTCCTTTTCTATTTTTTTTTTTTTTTTTTAATGTTTTTTTTTTACTTTTTGTTTTTTTTTCCCCTGCAGATTTCCTTTTCCCTCATGCATCGTCGTCTTTAACCCTCCGCAGCAGCAACAGTCCGAAGCTTCGCCGGGGTGACGCCAACATCGCCGAGGATCCTCATCAGTTCTAATGCGGTCTCCGTGTTATCCAGCGACGGCCGTTCCATCCGGCCGACGCCGGACGTCGCTGGCGATGACCTCCGACAGTCTCGCAAGCTTGCCCTTGCCGGAAAAAATAAAAACGTCTCTTTTTGACTCAAAAACGTGCGGAAACCTTACGAAGATAGCTATAATGCTAAGGGAAACATGGGAGCAAGCAATATACAATCAGAAATCTACGAAAACAAGTTGATGGAGACTGATTTAACCATGAAACTTTCTGGGTTTCGTTCGGGCATTTTAGCAAACACCTGATGGGCATGAATAAAAACGGGGCTATTCGACTCGAGCCAGCCTGAGACCGAGACCGAGCTCCTATCTAGCCATAATAACTGCTCAGAGATGTGAAAGGAGGGTCTACAGGGGCCTGGACTCGTGCGAACTGGTCGGCGCGAGCTCCGGCCCACCACCTGCGAAAACAAAACAGGAATACGTCTCGGGGAGACCTACCTGGTTCAAATGGAGCTTCACAGTTGGCAACGACGGCGGATGATCGACGAGCTGGCCTCCGGCAAGCGAATGCTCTTTATTGTGCGAGCGGTCCGGCGTACTTTCTCTCTCTCGCTCTTCTCGGATCTTTCTTTTGTTCTCTGTTTCCCTTTGGTTCTCCTATTCCGGCGCCCCTCCGTCTGAAACTGTCGGCCTCTCTCCTTCAATCTCCGGCCATCGTCTTTCTTCCCCTTTTTTTTTTGCGTCTTGTCTGAAAACCAGCACCCGGTTTTCCTTCTTCCTCTCTGAAAAACCGTCTCCTTTCTGCTCGCTCCTCTTCAAAATCGCTCGCTCTCCCTTATAAGAAAACCAGAAACAGGCCCCGCTGCCCCTCCTTTTTCTTCGTTGCTGGTTTTTCTCCCTCTGCCCTTTTTCTGCTCCTCTGATCCTCCTGTTTTCTTCCCCTTTTTCTCTGAAAATCGCCGCGCCCTCCTCTGTTGATCATGCTCTGCTTCCTAACCATTTCTCTCCCCCTCCTATGGCCATGTGACAGCGCAACAAGGGAATCTTCCCTTGCTGGCATCATGCGGGTGACGTCGCCTCCGAGGATGGCCGAAACGTCGTTGTCGATCCCTCGCTGCTGCTGCCCCTCTCATGCTCCTGTTCACGTGCGGAGAGGAGGAAGGAGGAGAGAGGATGGGCCGGGCTGAGGGAGATGGGCTGGGCCAAGGGGGGAAAATGTATAGGATGGGCTGGGCTAAGCCAGCCCATGCGAAATTTTTTTTTCTTCGAATTTTCGAATTTTTTCTGAAATTTGTTTTTTCTATAAATTAATATTTATTTATAAATGCAAAAACAAATGGGTATTTAAAACAAAGATAAACAAAAATTTCGGATGCAACAATTCTTTTCTTTGAAAGGGAGTTCGAAGATGTTCATTTCAAAGACTAGGTGACACCCGACTTTTACCAACGAGCCATGGAGGAGCGAATTTATTCCATTCATATTTCCTTTTCTACCTTTTTTTTTTTTGAGGTCTCGGCTCGTGCGAACGAGTTTCGACCAAGTTAGTGGAGTCTCACCGTGTAATAACAGGTTTTGAATAGGTTATTGGAGGAAGGTCTTACCGTGTAACAATGAGCTTCGACTTGAATGGGAGGTCTTACCATGTAACAACGGGCTTCGACCGAGTTAGTAAAGTCTTACCGTGTAACAACGGACTTCGACTTGAATGGAGGTCTTACCGTGTAACAACGGGCTTTGACCAAGTTAGTAAAGTCTTACTGTGTAACAACGGGCTTTAACTTGAAGGGAGGCCTTACCGTGTAACAACGGGCTTCGATCAAGAATACATGATTTTAGGTTAACCATGAACCAATTGGAAATTGCATGATTTTAGGCTGACCATGAACCATGTGGTTTTAAAGAGGACCCACAAACCCTGCTGGAAATGGCATGGTTTTAGGTTAACCATGAACCTTTGGGAATTGTATGGTTTCATTGAGTGAACCTGTCAAATTTTACTTAGGCAAATGTCATTAGAGACAATATCAGAAAAATACATTGGCAATGTTGTAGCATTAATTGTATAAGCAAATCAAGCTAAGTCTGATCACATTGAAAACATTTGATGTCTTTCGGTATCATGTACTACAAAATTGTCATCAAGCTTAGAAGGTATCATTAATCATCAAATTCCTTCAGGAGAAAAATTATGTCAGAATGATCCTACTTATGAAAGAGGTTCATTAAGCATGCCAAGCAAGAGCTCTTAGTTAGAAAGGGCTTATCATATGCTCTCAAGAAAGGATATTTGATCCCATCCATTCATTTGGGAAGTAATTTGATCACTCAATTTAACTCACATCTCCAATGTCGAAGGATTCGAGAATCATTCGCAATAAGTATACCTTGACCAATCCAAAAGGTCTTTCAGAAGGACCGTAATGCGGGTTTGGTCATGGTTTTAGCAATGGATAAACATCATTGGTCATGAAATGGAATAATTATCTGCCAACATCTTCGCCAGGTTTACAAGTCAAGAAACCTTAAGATGAGATAAGAAAACCTTGCCCCCACCTCTTCGAGCGGTAGCTTCCTTGGAAAATCCTTATTCTCGCTTGAATCATCCCAATCTGAAGAGACTTCGAGAAGGGTTGTAATGTTGGTTTGGTTATGGCTCGAAAGGCTCATAATTTTTCACAAAAAGGGATTTGAAAGTTGGTGATTGTCATGGCATCATGGTCATATCACTCAATCTTTTTGAAAGCACTTGACTTTTGAAATTTGAATTGTCTCGAAAGTCCATTGACTAATCGAATAAAAGCTTTGTCCTTCTCAATTTTTTTTGCATTTACAGTGATTTTCTTTTTAGTGCAAACATTTTGAATTTGACAAATTTTTTTTTACATAGGAGTTTTTTTTGCCCCCTGATGCAAATCTTTTTTTTTTTAACGGGCCTTGCTTTTACCAGGTACACTGCTTTTTCATGCCCTTTAGTTTTCATTGGACTTTTGCTCTTTTGAACTTTTTGAGCTTTTGAAACTTTCAAGATTCTTTCCACATTTTCACATAAAATGCCTATTGTGTTTGTCAATCATGTGCCTTGCCCCAACATGGGGAGATAATCACCACTCGGGTTTTAGAAATGAACAATCAGGCTCAACTTGGTTTAAGCAAAGGGTATCGGTGTTTGGATAGAGAAAATAATGCTCTTCTTCACCTCGGGATGTTTCAAGCTTCAAAAGAATTCACCTGAAAATACCACAAAAAGATTAATGCAAGTGAAAGCAATGAAGTCTTTCTCATCTTTTCACCATATGATGTCAACCAAAACTTCCAAATTTGCCCCATCGTGGGGTGGTTCTTGACAGGGGTATTCTTCACTTCTTCACATTTAAAGGCTCAAATAAGTTAACTATGGTCACCTGTGGTGTGTAAGATAGAGAAAAGAAATGCCTCTTTTCATCTTGGTCCATGTACCAATTGCGAATGACTCCTTTGTCCTTAAACGACATAGGTTTTTTTCTTTTTCGCTCAATTCTCACAGTGTTTGAAGGACGTGTTTGGATATTGATTGCCTTTCATCATCCTAAACAATTCTTGCCTGGCATGATTAATATCTGAATTTCATTTGGTCGAGATCATCTAAGTAGATTAATCTCCATGAGGAATTTTGATTCAAAATGAGCACCTATTTGAGGTTTTTTTGTTTTTTTATGTTTTTTTTATGGTGTCACCGATTAGACATTTAACGATTACCTAAAAAAAAATCGTGTGACTAGCAATTCCTCTTGAAAATCATCGGGGTCTTGCGAATCAAAAACATATACACAAATATGCATGAAATGTGTGATGTGCATGATATGCATGTTATGATCTAAGTGACTCGGATTGTATCGAAAAGGGCTCTAAGGCCTCTTGATTTCATTCATGGAAAGTACTTCTTTACTGAATCAGCATTTACAGTCTTTGGCAGTTCTTGGCCATCCATCTCTATCAAAACTAACGCGCCCCCAGGCAATATCTTCTTGATAACATATGGTCCTTCGTAGTTCGGAGTGAACTTCCCACGTGGATCTGGTATGATAGATAAAACTTTCCTCAGCACGAGGTTGCCTTCTTGGAAGTGTCTGGGTCGAACTTTGCGATTAAAAGCCTTTGCAACTCTCTTTTGATAGCACTTACCATGACATAGTGCAGTGAGTCTCTTCTCATCGATCATGTTCAGTTGTTCATATCTTTGCTGCACCCACTCAGCTTCAGAGAGTTTACTTTGTGAGAGAATTCTCAACGAAGGGATTTCCACCTCTATTGGTAAGACGGCCTCCATACCGTACACTAGAGAGAATGGTGTTGCCTTGGTTGAAGTTTATATCGAAGTTCGGTACGCCATTAATGCGTACGGCAACCGCTCATGCCAATCACGATAGTTATCCGTTATCTTGGACATAATCTTCTTTATGTTCTTGTTAGCCGCTTCTACAGCACCATTCATCTGTGGATGATAGGGTGATGAGTTCAAGTGATAGATTCAAAATTCACGCAGTAACTCATGAACAATCTTGTTGTTTAGGTTGGAACCGTTATCCGTAATAATGGCTTCAAGTACGCCGTAACGTGCAATGATATCACGCCGAATGAATTTGGCCACATTCTTCGTGGTGACGTTAGCATATGAGTTTGCTTCGATCCACTTAGTGAAGTAATCGATGGCCACCATAATGAAACGATGTCCATTAGAAGCCTTAGGGTTGATTGGCCCAATTACGTCGATTCCCACATAGAGAACGGCCATGACTGAGTCATTAAATGCAATTCATTTGGTGGAGCATTGATTTTATCTACATATATTTGACATCGATGACAATAGCAAACATGCTTAATGCAATTAGTTTCCATCGTTAGCCAATAATACCCGAGCCTCATGATATTTCTTGCTAAAAGATGGCTGTTCATGTGAGGTCCACATTTTCCTTCGTGTATTTCTTGCATCAGCTTATTGGCTTCCTTGGCATTGACACATTTCAACAAGATTGAATCATATGACCTCTTGTAAAGCATGCTCCCGAGACAAAGAATTTTGATGCCAACTTCCTGAGGTATTTCTTATCAGCCTCTTCACACCCTTGGGGGAATTTCCCATGCTGAAGATAGTTTAAGATATCTTAGTACCATGGATTTCGATCAGGCTCATCTTCAACTGTCATACAATAAGCCGGGCGTTTAGAAACCTCAATTTTCAATGGCTCGATGTCTAATCCTTCCATTACGTTCAACATTGATGACAATGTGGCCAATGCGTTGGCAAAATGATTCTAGGATCTAGGCAAATATTCGAAGGCTGTTTCATCGAATTCTTCTATTAATTCTTCCAGAAATTCATGGTATGAGACCAATTTTGGATCACGAGTTTGCCACAAGCCTTCGGTTTGCAGAATAATGAGTGCAGAATCTCCATACACTTGTAATTTTTTGACTTTCATGTTAATGGCCAATTGTAACCTTAGGATACATGCTTCATACTCCGAGACATTGTTTGTACAAGGAAGACCAGCTTGGCCGCCACAGGATATTGTTGACCGGTAGGGGAGATCAAGATTGCCCCAGTTCCTGACTCGGATAAATTGATGGCACTATCAAAATACATGACCCACTTGTCATTCGAGATTGCCAGGATGCGTTCATTGAAACCATGTGTTGTATCATGGGATTCCGTATCTTTTGAACTCCCAGCCAACATATCAGCTATAACTCTCCCTTTTACTAACTTTTGTGCCACACTGTATATGTCAAATTCATAAATGAGGACCTGCCATTTAGCCATCTTTCCAACCAATGCCGGCTTCTCAAGCAGATATTTGATTGGGTCATTTTTAGTTACTAGGTGAATTTGATAATAGAGAGTATACTGGCGTAGCCGGTGCAACACCTAAACCAATGCCACACATGTCTTCTCCACTTTTGAGTAGTTCATCTCGGAGACAGTGAATTTCTTGCTGAGGTAATATATGGCACACTCTCTTTGATCACTAGGTCTTTTTTGCACAAGCACGGCACCAAGTGATTCTTCATGGATGGTCAGGTAGAGAGTTAATGGTATCCCCGGTACTGGTGGCACTAGTACTGGAGGATGTGACAGATAATGCTTTATCTCTTCAAAGGCTTTCTGACATTCAGCATCCCATTCAACTTTAGCATTCTTCTTCAGGAGCTTGAAAAAAGGCTTGGCTGTCTCAAACAGCTGAGAAATGAACCTGGCGACATAATTCAACCTTCCCAAGAGGCTTCGAACTTCCTTGACGGTGGAAGGAGCTTTAAGGTCACGAATAGCCTTAACTTTCGAAGGGTCGATCTCAATTCCCCGGCTATTGACCATGAAACCCAATAGTTTCCCAGACTTTGCCCCAAATATGCATTTTGAAGGGTTAAGTCTTAGTTTAAATTTCCGAAGTCAATCAAATAACTTCTTCAGGACTTCAAAAAATGGTCTTGTCGACACTTCGATTTAGCAATCATGTCATTGACATATACCTCTATTTCTTTATGCATCATGTCATGGAATAAGGTGACCATCGCCCTTTGATATGTGGCTGCCGCATTCTTTAAGCCGAATGGCATCACTTTGTAACAAAAAGTTCCCCAGGGTGTGATGAACGATGTTTTACTTTTATCTTCTTCTTTCATCTTGATCTGATTGTATCTAGAAGACCCATCCATGAAAGAGAATAATTCAAAACCTGCAGTATTATCGACCAAAACGTCAATGTGAGGCAAAGGAAAATCATCCTTTGGGCTTGCTCAGTTTAGGTCGTGGTAATCTATGCAGACCCTGACCCATCCATCTTTTTTCATGACTGGTACTGTATTAGCAATCCAATTAGGATAATGAGATACTTCGATGAAATCCACCTTCAATAGCTTCATGACCTCCTCTTCAATCTTCTTGGAAAGTTCAGGTTTTTGTTCTTCGCAACTTTTGCTTTTTAGGTGCCACATTTGGATCCATCGGTAAAGCATGCTCTACAATTTGTGGATCTAACCCTGGCATATCTGCGTATGACCATGCGAACACGTCTTGATATTCTTTTAAAAGTTCAACCATCTTCTTTGCCTCGTTCTCGGACAAATTAGCCCCAATCTGAGTTTCTTTGACATTTTCTACATCTCCCAAATTCACAGTGATTGTTTGTTCAACCATCAAAGGCTTAGATTCTTCATGACGAATCCAGTCTCTCTCTATGTCACTTTGAATATCATCGTCATCATGTTCAAGCTCACAAGAACCCTCGTCGTACAAGTCCGAGTCACCTACGTAACTATCATAATCATGCTGAATGACATGCCTAAGATGCAAATGAGAGAGTTAGTAGGATTATTCAATGAGGATTATGCATGATGCATTTTTTCTTAAAAAGTCCTTTCAAATGATCACTTGAGAAAAATGTTTGAACTAGGAAGTCGTCCTCATATCATCGGCCCCTTTTTTATTTTATCTGGCAAATTTTGAAAACTAGGAGTTGTAAGGAAGTCCAGGCCTCAAAGCGTCATCATAGGACTGGTTTGGCACTTCCTCACGTCCTTAATAAAACATGCATGCATTTGTATTCACATGATAAGGCCGTTTTACAATATTTATAATCTCGGACCACAGCTCACAATCCAAGATCTTGATTACATAAAGGAAATAACAAAAGTAGCAAAAACGGCTCATCCCATGCAAGGGAGAACATAAAGGAAATGACATAAAAAAAAAAACGGTTGATTAGCATCCCTACTCCGATGGTTGGAAGGGAGTCATGGAAGGGCCTGCCTCTCCATCCTCAGTAGCGGCGCACATGAAGTCCGGATCGAATAGGTTGGCTATGTTCGAGATGGCCCCTTCCTCTTCTTGCAGCAGCTTGGGCGACTTGATAAATGTCCTTTCAAAATGAAGACGGAGTTCCTCCGACGAAGGAAGGAGTAATCCCTATTGATTCCACTTTGGAATAGTTTGGCTTTGATAGCTGGCTCGACTCATGTAGCTATTAAAAGCACTTCGGTTTCCGAATCCTCCCGGGTAACCTTGATTTCTACGACCAGCTTGGCCTCTCGAACTTGAACCTACCAGCTCTCCATTTCCTTCCTTATACTTAGAAGCTTCCTAGTAGCCTAAACCGGTTTTCTTTTGATTTCCGATATCTCGATAGGCTTTACAATGCCTTGTGCATACATCCCTAACCCTGCCCCTGGGACATGGCCATATTCTAGCAAAACTTTGGTTGACATGATAGACGAGGTGGAGAACTCAAGATGTCTCATGATAGACCCAGTGGGCACATGCACCATTGATACTAGGTCAAGAGTTTGGTAGCTAGGCTTCTCATTCACTTCGGGCTCTACATACGAGATGTCCGTATCTTGGAATGTCTTGAAGTCAATTTCGCAACGAACAGTCACTAGCTTACCCTTCGAAATGAAGCGAACCATTTGGTGCAAACTAGAAGGCACAGCTATAGCATGATGGATCCAAGGTCGACCCAAAAGGAAATTGAAAGCACTAGGGATGTCGAGCACTTGGAATTTTATCTCGAATGGGACTGGACCAATCAACAATTTAAGTTCGATCTCCCCTATTGACTCTTTTCTCACACCATCAAAGGCTCGAACAGTAGATTGAGATGGTGTGATTTCTTCCTCGTTCACCCCGAGACGATGGAGAGTAGCCAGTGGACAAATATTCAAAGCGGATCCATTATCGAGTAATATGCGGGGTACTATCATATCACGACACTTGGCCGAGATGAGCAAAGCTTTGTTGTGGTCAACACCTTCCTGAGGAAGATCCTCATCTGAAAATGAGATTTGGTCTAACAATAGAATGGATCCAATGAATTCCTCCAACTGCTTGTCGTCAATATTTTCAAGCACATGAACTTCATTTAGAACTCTCAATAGTGCATTCTTATGTTTCTCAGAGGTTTTAAACAATTCTAAAAGTGATATTTGGGCCGGCATTTTCCTCAACTGTTCAATCGCATCAAACTCACTATTTTGATTGTAGCCAAAAACTGCTTGGCCTCTTCATCAGTAACAGCTTTCTTCTCGACAGCTTCAGTAGGCGCGTAACAACGACCTGATCGGGTGACAGCATCCACTTCTTTAGTCCTATAGTCCCATGGGACGGCTTTAGTACTGAAATCGATCATGGGTTTCTTAAGACTCTCCTCTTGGTTAAGGGGTGGTAGCTCGATCACCACAGGGTTGCAATTCATCTCTTTTTATCTCTAAACTTGCAAACTCCTCCGTCGCCAAATCGATGACCACGTGCTCGGTTTGATCTTTGTTATAATCCCATCGGTCCCCTTCAACGGATAAGTTAATAACAACCGGTGTGATCATAGCCACAACATCTTCTCCAAGAGAATTTCCCTTATCATTGTACAAATCATGTACATCAGTTTCGCCTTTATGACCCTTCTAGTCTTCCTCACCAAATATTATGTTCACATTTTCAACGTGAGTAGGTAAAGGATTTTGTTGAACGTTGGGTTGCTCTCTAAATGATAAAATCCCTTTGTCAAGTAAGTTCTACACTTTGTTTTTCAATGTCGTACAATTGTTTGCATCATGGCCTTTTTCTCCCATATGGTACTCGCATGACTTCGCTAAGCCGAACCCGAAAAACTTAGGGGGATTGTTGCGAGGGATTTCCTTAGCCATCAACCTCCTTTCCAGTAGCATGGGCAACAACTTAGATAGCGGCCTAGGCAAAAGAGTAAACTGCCTTGGAGTCCATTTGTTTGGCTCATAATTCTGATATCTCCCACGTGGTGCGGGGGAACTTTGGGCACTTGCAAACGGCTTTGGGGTGACTGGAGTTTGTACATAAGCTACCTCAACTTCTTTTTCCTTCCTATTGGTGAACTTTCGACTTGATCCCTCAGTTATACGGCCATCATGTATGGCTCCCTCAATTCTTTCACCCACGGCGACCAAGCGAGAGAAATTTTCATAACCTAATCCGATCATCCTATTATAAAAGTCAATAGGAAGGGTATTGATGAACAGCTCCACCATCTCCTTGTCATCAAGTGGGGGTCGGACTTGTGTGGCCAAGGTATGCCACCATTGAGCGAAAGATCTAAAGGAATCGTTTCTTTTCTTTTCCGTGCATGCCAATATGCTTCGTGTAGGGGCGATATCAGTGTTATACTTGTATTGTATCACGAATGCTTCCGCTACATCTTCCCACTTCTCCAATTTCTCAGGCTCGAGCAAAATGTACCATTGTAGCGCCATTCCAGTTAAACTCTCCTGAAACGTGCGAATCAGCAAAGGGACATTTTGAGCGTAACGTCCCATCCTATTCAAATAGTACTTCAAATGGATTCTAGGATCTCTAGTGCCGTCATATTTAGTGAACTCCGGGATTTTGAACTTGTCCGAGAAGTCCATTTTGGTGTATTGGGATAAATCATCAACCATGCTAGCCTCATACCCTTGCAAGGCCTTAAGCTTCTCCTCCACTTTAGCAAACCTCATGCTATTCTCCTTCTCCATTCGGGCCGAGATGGCTTTGGAGATGGGGTCTAATTCCACCACCATAGAGGTTTGATGTGCCACTTCTTCAGTCAGCTTCCCTCTACTATTGGCATTATTGGCTTGCGGAGTTGCAGGTGTGTTTTGATTGGAGGCAACAACCACCAAGCTAGACTTGATCTCACTTGCGAATTGTGCGAATTGTGCAGCCAACTCGGTGATTTTGTTGTCAAGCGCGGTGATCCGAGCATTTTGTTCTTCAGGATTCATTTTCGCCGATTTGGATTGAGTACGGATAGGCGAACGCCTTGAAGCCGTGATGGTGGTACCTGGTCAATAAATAGGTAAACGTACATGAGCACGAGATGTAAAATGATGCCGGTCCATGATGATGATCTAATCGCCCCGTTTCATTCATTTCATAAAAGAAAAGAGTCTCTTAACAACGTAGCTAAAAATCAAAATAAAACATCCTGATATCAAAACTAGGAAAAGAAAATAACAAGACTCCTCAAACAATAAAATAGAAAAAGAAAAAGAAAAGAAAAGAAAACTAACCTAAACACCATTCTAAGAAAACCAAAATACACTCAAGCATTTTTTTTTCTATGTACAAACGGGGGAACAACTCTCTCATAACCGTCTAACTAGTCCTAGCTGACTTGGACGCACGCTCCTTGGCCTCCTTAAGCTCCCTTTTGAGGAATTTGATCTCCGCGCGATTAGTGGCCTTCGATGGTACATTAGGGGTTTTCGGGCGCCACTCTTCAGGAATTTTGTGTTGGAGGATATACTCCATCGAGGCATAGTATATCTTCTCTTTACCCTCTAACTCTTCCTCAGGCCAAATCAATTTTTGGGGACGACACATGTCCCACATCGATTGAAGCAGCATGATGGAGTTCTCGTGATCGGGATCCCCATTCGTGAAATCCGTCTTGAGTGGGGCTTCTTGCAGTGTCAATGGAAGTTGTTGCACGACTTGGTATTGCCGAGCAACCCTAGTTGGGTAATACTTGGTAGCGCCCGTTATTCCTAACAAAGGAATGGGCCCGATACCTCCACATGTAAGGTGAGCCTCGTGAACTCGGAGCCACCTAGCGTGCCATAGGAAATCTTTAGGGTCGGGATTTTTCATAAAGGCTATCCAGTCAGAGTAGTGATAATCAGGTGCATGCCATTTCTTTTCCTTAAATTTCAAAATGGGGTGATTAAAATCACCGATGTCATGTGTGGTCATTAAACTGCCAAATCCCTTGAGGTGAGAGAGGAACCAAATTTGCAAAAGTTCAGGAGGAGCATGTAAAGCTTCTTTCCATTTTCTTTAAAACGAGTGAGGGAAAGAAAAGTCTCGGTCAAAATAGCATTAACAAAACCTTTCCCCATACACACCTCTTGAACAACACTTGTGAAAGATGGGTTGATAGTATTCTTACTATGAGGAAAAACCATAAACCCGAAGAATGCTAACACAAAAATCCGCCTCATTTGGACTGACAGAGCATTTTGAAAGAGTCCATTAAAAAATGAAAATGGGCAAGTATTGCGGTTGGCTTTCAAAACTTTCCTTACATCTTCCCTCTTGACCCTAAGAAAATCAGCTAAAGCTGATACATGCTCTACTCCGATGGGTAGCCTAATCAATTCCGACACTAAGGGTTTCCCAATGATAGCGTTAAATTCCTCCAAGGTGGGGGTGAGCTCGTGTTCACCAAAAATGAATGTGGAGGTCTCGGGGCACCAAGTGTGTGCTAATGCCTGAATAATGCCATAATGAACTTCTATGTCTAATAAAGAAAGTAGCCATCCCATGTTAGATTGCACGAACTCCCGACTGACATGGTCCAATCTACTCCACCAAGCACGCAGTTTCTCCTTTGGGACAGAGATAATACGAAGCTCAGGTCCTCCCATTGCATACAAACCTAAAACTTGCAAACGACCTAATTGTCATGGACCGGCTAAAAAGAATAATAATAATAAATGTAAGTAAATTGCAAGTGTGAGAATTTAGGAGACTTACTTCACCCAATAAAAATTAAAATCAATCACATAGACATGCGCATGAGACATGGGTCAATTTCTACTCTAGATGGCTCAAATGAAGCCACGGGATTACCGGACTGAACCGACATGATCGCGGTTGGGTCGGGGTTCCCATGACTCTGGCTTTGTCAAACAGTCGACCCGTGCTGCGTGTTTGCAAGCCAGGGTGGAAGCTCTCAACATCGAAAGAATTTCGGAATTGAGATGGGCGACTCGTACTACATGATGGTAGTCAGAGTGGTATCCATCTCAACACCATCCTAAGTGATCCTAATGCGGCCCAAGTCTGGCGACAGGTTGTGTGTGCTAAAGTGTAGTGCCATGTAAGGGAGACATGCACAGCAATTTATATAGCAACCAACACTTCAAAAATTCAAACATATAAACATTCATTCCCATCCACCGACCTATAGAACAAAGTGTTAGCAAAAAATCCACTCCTTATTACTCCAATCCTGCACAAACATTTAACACACGGTTAGTGGACTTACCTCACCTTCTTGAATGCACTGCCAAAGAAACACATTAAACAACACACAATCAAGCAAATTAGGCCTAAGTCCTCTAAGATTTAGAACCAGAGATTCTGGGTTCGATCCCTAGCGGAGTCACCAAGCTGTCGCGACCTAAATTTGTTTTTTTGAAAATAATAATATTATGTACATTTAGGGGTACTGTTAATTTCGGCCGACGACCCATAATTAACTCGGGCTCTCCCAAGCCCATACCCCACGCGACGTTGGATATTCACAATTTTTCAAATAGGGAGTCGCCACTAGTCTATTGAGGTCGACTAGGAACCAAGTGAGACATGGGAGCGTGTCTCACCGTTTACGCAACCAGAGGGTCTAGGGTTGGGGACTTGATTACGTTAGTCACACGACTAACGCTCTTTCGGTACCTAACTTAATCGTATGTTAATGAGATATCGGCAATGCATTCAAGGAAACTAAAGTCTTTATCCTAACCGCTTTCTAAGTTAAGGAAATAAGTATCAAAATGTCGACAAAACAAGGTGCGGGAATAACCTAATATCATAAAAAGAAAAACCTATTGTAGAACCCTAAAGGCTTATTCAATTTTGGTCTTTTTTCTTTTTTAAGGGGTTTTTGAATTTTTTTAATATTTTTTTTTAAAAAAATATTTTATTAATATTTTTGAATTTTTCTGAAATTAAAGAAAACAAACTTTTCAAATTTTTTTGTATTTTTTGGTTTTTTTTTTGAAAATTTTAAAGAAGAACATTTATTACTGTTTTTTTTTTTTTTTTGGATTTTCTAATTTTTTTTGGAATTTTGGAATATTCGAAAAAAAGAAAGAAAAATTAAATTAAATTAAATTAAACTAAAATAAACTTTCAAAACCTTTCTGAAATAATTTTTTTTAATTTTTTTTTTTTTAATTTTTAAGGATTTTCGAAATTTTCTTTTTTTAAAGATTTTCTTAGATTTTTTAATATTTGTTTTTGAATTTCTGAAATATTTGAATTTTTTTAAAATTTTTTTAAATTAATATTAAAAAGTGATTCGGACCTGATCAGGTGACCTGGCCCTACTAGACCGACCCGGACCCTATCGGTCCGGGCCGGGGCAATGACCGGGCTGGCCGAACGGCCTGGTCGAAAAATATTTTAAATGGCCCATAAATAAAAAACAAAATAAATGAATTAGCCAGCCCATTTCAAAATCAAAAGAAAACTCGGCCCACTCCAATCTGAGCCCATCCAAAAAAATGTAAACCAGCCCGGCCCTTATCTGTTTTTCGGCCTCTCCTTTTCTTCTTTTCTATTTTATTATTTTTTTTAATGTTTTTTTTAACTTTTTGTTTTTTTTCCCCTGCAGATTTCCTTTCCCCTTGTGCATCGTCATCTTCAACCCTCCGCAGCAGCAGCAGTCCGAAGCTTCGCCGGGGCGACGCGGACACCGCCGAGGATCCTCATCGGTTCTAATGCGGTCTCCGTGTTATCCAGCGTTAGCCATTCCATCCGGCCCACGCCGGACGTCGCCGGCGATGACCTCCGACGGTCTCGCAAGCTTGCCCTCGCCGGAAAAATAAAAACGTCTCTTTTTGACTCAAAAACGTGCGGAAACCTTACGAAGATAGCTATAATGCTAAGGGAAACATGGGAGCAAGCAATATACAATCAAAAATCTACAAAAACAAGTTGACGGAGACTGATTTAACCATGAAACTTTCTGGGTTTCGTTCGGGCATTTTAGCGAACACCTGGTGGGCATGAATAAAAACGGGGCTATTCGACTCGAGCCAGCCTTAGATTGAGACCGAGCTCCTATCTAGCCATAATAACATTCTCAGAGATGCGAAAAGAGGGTCGATAGGGGCGGGACTCGCGCAAACTGGTCGGTGCGAGCTCTGGCCCACCACCTGCGAAAACAGAACAGGAATGCGTCTCGGGGAGACCTACCTGGTTCAAATGGAGCTTCACAGTTGGCAACGACGGCGGACGATCGAAGGGCTGGCCTCCGGTAAGCGAACGCTCTTTATCGTGCGAGCGGTCTGGCATACTTTCTCTCTCTCGCTCTTCTTGGATCTTTCTTTTGTTCTCTGTTTCCCTTTGGTTCTCCTATTCTGGCGCCCCTCCGTCTGAAACTGTCAGCCTCTCTCCTTCAATCTCCGGCCATCGTCTTTCTTCTCCTTTTTTTTTTGCGTCTTGTCTGAAAACTAGCACCCGGTTTTCCTTCTTCCTCTCTGAAAAACCGTCTTCTTTCTGCTCGCTCCTCTTCAGAACGCTCGCTCTCCCTCATAAGAAAACCAGAAACAGGCCCCGCTGCCCCTCCTTTTTCTTCGTTGCTGGTTTTTCTCCCTCTTTCCCCCCTCTCCAGAATTGCTGCTCTTTTTCTGCTCCTCTGATCCTCCTGTTTTCTTCCCCTTTTTCTCTGAAAATCGTCTGCGTGCTCCTCTGTCGATCATGCTTTGCTTCCTAACCGTTTCTCTCCCCCTCCTATGGTCGCGTGACAGCGCAGCAAGGGAATCTTCCCTTGCTGGCGTCACGCAGGTGACGTTGCCTCCGAGGATGGCCGAAACGTCGTCGTCGATCCCTCGCTGCTGCTGCCCCTCTCATGCTCCTGTTCACGTGCGGAGAGGAGGAAGGAGGAGAGAGGATGGGCTAGGCTGAGGGTGAAAGAGAGAGGAAGATGGGCTGGGCCAAGGGGGGAAAATGTATAGGATGGGCTGGGCTAAGCCAGCCCATGTGAATTTTTTTTTTTTCTAATTTTTGAATTTTTTTTTGAAATTTTTTTCTATAAATTAATATGTATTTATAAATGCTAAAACAAATGGACATTTAAAACAAAGATAAACAAAAATTTCGGGTGTCAACACCTATAACGTGTTGCAACACGATATATAAATGCATCACAAAGATTTTGACAAGCAGGATAACTTCCATTCTCCCTAATATCATCAGCTTTGCATAGATAGCTTTTGTTAGGGGCAGACGCATTATTGATAATATACTCTTGGCTCAAGAGTTATTCAGTGGGTTTTACTCGACAATGTATTCTCCAAAGTGTGCCATAAAAGTTGATTTTAGGAAAGCGTACGACATGCTGGATTAGAACTTTTTGGAAACTACTCTCACGGCTTTCAGGTTCCCGAAGCACTTTACACAACCGATAGTGGTATGTGTTCGAACCCCGAAGTTTTCTATTTTGATTAATGGTGAACTTCACGGATTCTTCAGCAGTGGTAGAGGCCTTAGACAGGGTGACCCAATATCTCCCTACATATTCACCCTTGCCATGGAAGTTTTCTCAGGCATCTTGGAATCACAATCTTGCTGGCTAGAATTCCGGTTCTATTGGCGGTGCAAGTTTCCTCACCTGTCACACTTATTCTTTGGGATGACGTCTTCATCTTTAGTGAGGGGCAAACAACATCGGTTTCTTGCATGAAGGAGGCCCTTGATCTTTTCTCTCAATGGAGTGGACTCATCCCAAATAGTGGCAAGAGTGAAGTTTTCCTTTCAGGCGGCTCTGAGGCTATGGGGGACCGGCTCCTTCAGATCCTGAATTTCAGAATGGGTTCCTTGCCGGTTCGATACCTAGGCATCCCAATCATTACCTCTCGGCTCAGCAAAGCAGACTGTAATGTCCTGGTATGTCTTTTGACATCTAGAGTCTAGTCGTGGACTCATAGATTTTTATCTTTTGCGGGTAGACTGCAACTAATTAAGTCGGTGTTGCATGCTATTCAAATCTATTGGGCATCCATATTTTGGCTTCCTGCTTCTATTGTTGATAAAATAGAGCAAATCTGCCGGCAATTTCTTTGGAAAGGCCCGGGTCTTGGAGTGGGAGGAGCAAAAGTATCCTGGGACAATGTCTGCCTTCCTAAACAGAAAGGAGGCCTTGGTATCCGGAGAATACGAGACAGTAACAAAGTGGCTATGGTAAAGCACATATGGATCCTTTCACTGATAAGGAATCCCTTTGGTGCAAATGGATCCACTTGAATCATTTAAAAAGAACTTACTTTTGGATTGCAACCCCTTCGACTTTTTGTTCTTGGGCTTGGTGGAAACTCCTTGCTCTAAGGGAAGAGGTCAGGAGTTTTTTCAAGTGGAAGATAGGTGATGGCTTATCTACTTCTCTTTGGTTCAACCCATGGCTAGACATAGGCCCCCTCGCATCGGTCTACTCTGATGCTCGTATATACAATTCGGCTCTTCAAAGGGAAGCTAGAGTGGCGGATTTATTCTCCCCGGATGGCCAAAATGTACTACAGGAGATCTAGTCTTTGTAAGCTATGATCTCTACACTTAATCAAGCACTGGATTCTTTTTCTTGGACGATACAACCGTCTGGCAACTTCTCTATCACCTCAACCTGGTTAGCTTTTCGGAGGAGAGTGGCTTTGGTTCCGTGGGCAGCTTTTGTATGGGACAAGGCTATTGTTCCGAGGCATCAATTTCTCCTCTGGATCATCTCCCAGAATCGACTCCCAATCTAGGTACTTCTTATATCCTATGGTAGAATCACATTAGCTAAGTGTGCCTTGTGTAATTCTTGACCGGATTCGATCAATCATCTATTTTTTGATTGTTACATCTCTAATTCCCTAGCAAACTTTTGGGCTGCGAAATGTAACCTCCTGTGGCATAACTGTCCTTGGCTGGCTAATACTCAATGGATTAGCAACACTATCTCTGGGAGCGGCTTCTATTATGATATTACCAGGTTCTCTTTCGGCGCCTTGTGCTATGTAATCTGGAAGACTAGGAATGATCTCTTATTCCGGTCCTCCAACCTCTTCGTGCCTTCAATGAAACAACACCTTATCAAGGCGGTCAAAGACAAAGCTCTGGCATTCAATATGGTTGCTGATTCCCCTAGGAATAGGAGATTACAGCGTAGCTGGGTATCGACCCAAGTATCTTTTGTTAGGGGTTAGAGGTTTGGACATGTATGTCCCTCCTTTTCTTTGTTGTATTTGCCTTTTCTCTTGGTGAACTCAGTCCCCTACCCCCCACTCCAGTGACGTATGTCACGCTGAGTGTGTGATGGTGATGAGTCTCACCCCCCTTGTATATTCTTATGGTTGAAAATCATCTATAATACTTACCCTTACCAAAAAAGAAAAAAAAACATTTTACAATTCTACTTACAGCCACGTTGAATCTTTTTGACATACTTTAAACAAAAAACCAGTATGTCATGGAACTAAAAATTCCTTAAAAATTGAAAATTTACTTGTAGGGATAGAATTGCTCGGATAAAATTCACCGATGCCGTAAATTATTTTCCCATTTTAGGAGGAGGAATAATTTCAAAATCAAAATTGAGAGGGAGAGAGAATGTGGAGAACTTTCTCGGTAGTAGAGTGATCAAATTAAAAGATTTTGCAAATCTAAGAGGGTGAAGTGGGGTCAAGGTCAACGGGTTTCTTGGAGTTCAAGCTTATCCTCATACGCGCTTCTGTGTGATAGACGGCGTGTAATAGGGATGCCAAGATATTTCTATTAAAAGTGGATTTGTTTGAGGAAAAATGTTTTTTGGGGATTTTACCTTTTAGACTTTTGCAATCGGAAAACAAGTCAACTGAAAATATTTTTCTATTCACAAAAATATTCATGTACAAATTTAGGAAAATGAATTCCTAAATCTTAAAAGGTGAAAACACTCTTCAAAGGTGCTTATCTAGAAAATTTTAAAATTTTAATTTCATTTTATTATTTTCTATTTTTTTTATTTTCCTTCTTCTTTTTGGCTTTGGTCAATCGTCAGTCGATGATCGGCCACAAGCAATATGCAAGCGCGACAGCGGCGACAAGGGGGATGCTCGTGAACTTCTGATGAGTCAAGACAAGGTGGCACGGGACCGGATCTTGGTCAAGGGCGGTTGTCCACGCGACGAACAGCCGTGAAACAGAGGAACTAGTGGTTGTGGTGGCATGGGGTTAGCTAGTGGGCAGTCCAGCTAACTCTGGAAGGCGGCCAACAGCTCCAATGACTAGGTGGGCGGCTCCGGTGATGGTTAAACATAATCGAAAGGGAGAAAAGAGGTGGTGTAGCTGGTTTACCGAGTGGCAGTAGGCTGGGTGGACGACGAATAGAGGCCAAGAAGCCGGTGACTAGGCAAAGGTTGGGGGCGGCAGTGAGGGTGGCTGACTGATGGGGATGGCCAATTTGGGCCAAACTAGGATAACGAGAGAAATCGGCTAGCTTGATGCGGCCCTTCATGGCTTGGGGAAAAGCAATGGATGGATGGCGAGGTGGCAGAGGTCGAGCCAAGGATGGCAGCTTGCCAGATTTAGTTGGGCTGAGACAGGTCTGAAGGGGAGCAACTAGCTTAGGTGGGACCGTCGAATGGCGAGATCGGCGGACCGGCGATGCTGTAGCGGTGATGGGTGGTGGTTGCCAACAATGGCGGTAGCAAAAGAAAGGGCAGCAACAACAAGCACGGCATCGGCTGGAAGAAGAAGGAGAAGAAGAAGAAGCTGCAGAGGGAGGGGGTGTGCGTACGTGCATGGGGCTGTATGGAGGAGAGAGAGAGAGAGAGAGAGAGAGAGAGAGGCACATAGGGGTGTCCGGGGGGAAAGAAGAGAGAGAAAGAAGAGAGGACAAGTCAAAACGGGGAAGAAAAAGGGAGAGGAGATGGGCAAGTGGGGCAGCTGACGGGAGAGGGAGAAAACGTGAGGGAGAGAGAGAGAAAAAAAAAGGGAAGGGGGGAACATGGGAAAGGTGGGGGAAGAAAAGAGAGAGAGAAACCCTTAAAAAAATCAAACAAGCTTCTAGAAGAAGAGGGGTATATTGGTCTTTTTACCCTTGAAGCACAAATCCCAAAAATTTGGTTCTAATCTTGGTTGTTAATCCACTTTAGGCAATTTCCGGGCTTATCGAAAAATTTGAGAATTAATGAGGCGTCCAATATTTTTGTCTCAACGTCATTGAAAATTCGGTATCCGAAATCGGATTGAATTTCGTGATTAATTTCAACCAATCGTGACTTTAGTACGACCTAACTTCCGGGCAACGTTTAGGGTGTTTCACGTGTTTGACCCGTGATTGATAGCTTTTCAATCCACGATCGTGCCTATTCAAATCAAGACAATCATCGGTTGTCATGTAATCATAAGGAATTGATTGCTCATCCTAAGTACAGAGCCAATAGGAAATCGGTTTAACATCGTTCGTGGTTAATATCGAAGCCGTGTGGAATCACCCACAATCTGATCTTGTACTCCCGCCGAATCAATTTATTTCCATTCACTAATATCGAATACGTGTGGTTAATATTGAAGCCCGTGTGGTTAATATCGAAGTCATGTGGTTATTTCCATTCGCTAATATTGAAGCCTGCAATAGCATAGTATTATCCCTACTTGATTCTTATGGTCAAGCGGCTAGTCCCTGATTGAATTCACTAGTCGTATGCGTATTCGTCCTTAACCACCTTTCCGAATAGTCAATTAACTTGTAAGGGGCTAAGTTAGAGTAAACGTAACCAATACTGCATCTATAAAATAACCATTTCACGCGTTCCGAAATGGATCAAAATTCAGGACGTCACTGATTTTATTTATAAGCCACGAGCGTGGAGAGATTAGTTACGCATGGCTTCTTTTGTTGTGTTCTATTCATCACTGCAAGTTGGACTTTTGGATTGGGAAATGATTATTTATTTGTGGTGAAGCTCTCTTTAGCACACGAAAGAGAGAGAGTCAAAGAAAAAGGAAAGAAGAGTCCATGCACGGCCATTTTTTCTTACCCTAAATGCACATACAAGGGATGCATGCACGTAAATTTAGGGGACCTCGGTGTTGATTGTGGGTGCCTATGCTGCCTGCCATTTAATAAGTCTACACTTATCTTGTTCCCTCCCCATGCTCCTATGAAAGGAGGACTTTAGGGGTCGTAAGGAGGCAAAGTGAGAAGAGAAGCTCATAGAGCTTCTCTAAAGCAAAACGTTGGAACGCTTGGCCAAAAGAGATTTTCTCATTGTAATTACACCCGAGTGTTTTAGCTAGTTAAAATCTTATGAGTAGAACTCGTATGATTTCTCAAGTGAGTTTTCACTTGGAATTGTGAGGTGTTAAATATTGTGTAAGTTATTTAGTGTAATTGGGGACTGAGAAATACTGAGAAAGTGTTTGAGTGCCCGAGTGATCGAGTGATTATAATCTCCATTGTATCTTTTGGTTTTTATAATGGAATTCCATGCCTCTCTTCCAAGGATATAGGTTCCAATATTCGGACTTAATTACGTAAATCTAGTGTAAGATTCCCTTTTCTTCTTTCTAACTAATTTTACGACTTGCTTGTCTATATCCGCAATAGTGCGTTATTGGGTTCCATCATTCATAAAGCAAAGTTCGCACATAGGTTTTCATGTCGCGATTAGCAATGGCAACGATAATGCGGCTTATGGGGTCTCTCTTTAGCTTATTGAATTCGCCTCTCTTTTCTCTTTGAAGGATTTCTCCCCCATTGCCATCTAAACTAAGTTATTGGAACCCTGGAAGCGACTTACTAATGGACAAACACCACTCAAAGCAGATAAATCTCGAGATACTTTAGCTAAGGAATAAGCACCTTTTCCTTTTAGAGGGTGTAATTTACCAATTCAAGGTCATTCATCATTAGATACCCTCAAACTAAAGCTCTTCTCCATAAAAAGGATGGCATGGACATTAGAAGAGGAGAGGCCTTATAACTCCACTCACCGGAAAAAGAAAATCCTATTCAGGAATTAGAGTAAACATTTCTTTGTTTGGAGTGATCTCCACTTTCAATCTATAAATTTCTGTAAATTCTATTGCTCGCAGAGTTTAATTTTGTATTTGGAAGAGCGAAACATCTAAAATCCATTTATTTTAGAAACATGTAGGAGTGATTGGTTTCTAGTTCTTGGTCAAATCAAATGGAACCAGTCACTTTGCAATTCCACTTTCAAATTTCATCATTCCAAAGGCAAATTTTCCCCCAAAAAATGACACATAATGGACCAAGTAAATATTTTCCCAAAAAATTACTGGACTTTGTTGCTAATTTAGGGTATATTTTGGTCCGATCTGAGAGATTCCTGATTTGGCCGGTCTGATATGCGGATCCCTAGAAACATTAATATGTAGAATCATACATTAAGTATTCACTATGCTTTCTCAAGTAAGGCACCCAAAACATGGCAAATTGTAAGACTCTTGATCTGGACACGTTTTCATTGGGCATAAGTACAGTTGAAGTGCCAAAACTTGGCACGAAGGGACACTTAAGTGCCAAAAGTTACAAAAGGTATACTTAAGTGCCAAAATCGAGTAAAAAGGATCACTTAAGTACCAATGGTGAGAAAATTTGGCCAAAATGTTGACATGGCATTTTCCAGCGATCTAGGGTCGAAATGACGTCGTTTTTGGTGCTGATATGGCAAAATAAGCCAAAAACGACGTTGTTTTGAGTGTTGATGTGGCCACAGCACCCAAAATGATGTCCTTTTGGCCAAACTTTATTTTTAATATAAATATTTATTAAATATTATTAAAAAGTGAAAATTTTAAAATTTTAAAAAAAGGCAGGGGGGTAGAAGCCTGCCTACGGTCGTTGCCCCATCTGCTACCCCATCGTTGGTGGAGGCGTTGGTGATGAATGGTTAGGTCGTCGACACTTGAGCACGGGTCGGCGAGGGCTAGGAGAGGATGATGACCCTTTCCTAGATTTGGGTGAGCGTTGGCCACCCTCGCCTTGGCCTGGGTGAGGCCGCCGGTGCCTATGCGAGTGCTGGTGACCCTCGCCCAGGTCGGGCGAGGGTAGGCAACCCTCGCCTAGATTTGAGAGAGGGTTACCACCCTCTCCCAGATCTGGGTGAGGGTCATCAGCCCTTGCCTCGGCACTGGCAACCTTTGCCTAGATCTGGGGCAGGGCAAAAACCCTCTTCTAGATTTGGGCGAGGGTCGGCCGCCCTCACACCGGCTTGTACGATGGCCAGTGACCCTCGCCTAGGTCGGGCGAGGGTCGCCGGCCCTCACGCAAACACCGGTGGCCTTGCCCATGCCGGGGTGAGGGTGATCGACCCTCGCCCAGATCTAGGAGAGAGTCACCGCCCTCTCTTGGCGTCTGGCAAGGTGCGCCGTTAGCCCCCCCAACCCCGCCTCGCCTTTTGTTTTAAATTTTTTAAAATTCTCTATTTAATAATATTTAATTAATATTTATATTAAAAAATAATTTTTGGCCAAAATGGCGTCATTTTGGCCTTATTTAGCTACATCATTATAAAAAACAATGGTGTTTTGACCTCAGATTGTTGGAAAAATGCCATGTCAGCATTTTGGTTAGATTTTCTCGCCGTTGACACTTAAGTGATCCTTTTTACTTTGATTTTGGCACTTAAGTGTACCTTTGATAACTTTTGGCACTTAAGTCTCCCTTCGTGCCAAGTTTTGACACTCAAGGGGTCTGTACGTTGTTTTCATTATCATAAATTGGGTTTGACTCTCCTCTTCATTATCTAACCAAATTCTTGGACCATCTAAATGTCACAATACCAAATTCGTTATTAAATTAAAATCCTAAACCAAATTCGTAATGTTGGATATTTGGATTCGCATGTTCCTAAATCATCCTCATTAAATTGAATTTGAATTCTAGAAATTAGTCATATTAGCCAGCATAGCGGCAAATTAAAACAAGAGAATTCCATTTCATGATCTTTTAGTCATTTTCATGCTAATTTTAGTTCCACATTAAAGAATCCCGGCGTAATAATGGCTTGTATGCCTAGCTTGTAATGCTGATGACTTCAATACTCAAGAAGTTGGCAGCTCTCTTGTGTGGATGAAGTTAGGTAACCAAAGGCCGTAAAAAAGTCCAATTTGGTCATGTGTTTCACAACCTTCCCAAATATGGATCACTTGGGGGAAAGCTAATGGATTACTCAATGGAAATGAAGGTTCCTCTTACAAGGCTATTGTCATGCCCTAACCTCGCCCGAGCCTTGAGTACATAACTAGTGGGATTTATTTGAAACTTCCCAAGTTAGTCGTCGTCTCATTCATTAATTATCTTAGGATTACGCACATGCGGAATTGTACAATTTAAATCTTCCAAACCAAATATCGAGGGGAAACCATGCAAGGAACAAACAACACAAGGAACATGTTTGCAATCACACTATCAAATTCATAGAAGTTTATATTTTACAGACACTATCCTATTAGGGTCACAACCATGCTAATGCCATAGTCGTTTTGATTATTTCATCATAGTTAAGCTTTCAAAAGGCCAGGGTAATTTTAACTTCTCTACGATGTCCAGTGCTTGGCACTCCGTCCCGATTGGAAGACCAAAGTGGGGCGACGGTGCGAGGTTCATCCTGAAACATGAAAACAACAACGGGTGAGTCATAAACTTAGTGAGTAAAGTTGTTACTTCTCATGTAGGAAAATGCCTTGACGCCATATTAACGACTACGGAAATTTCATGCCCTTTTGCCAATGGTAAATCAATAACAAAGGACTCGGCTCTACCGTTGTTATGTCTACAAGGAAAACTCGAGTTGGCGAAAATGGTTAGACAACCAAAACCAGTATGTAAAAATTGTGCAAGAACCTCACATGTATAAAATTGCACTTTCTTAGTATGTAAAAAATACCTTCACATGTGAAGCAATGCTTAGTCTTTTCACACAAAATTCATGAGAATATTCACACGCGAAGCAATGCTTCAAACCGTCAAGTAAAAATAGCAAGAATATTCTTATGTGAAAAGCTGCTTAAGAACAACACATGAAATCCATACGATAATATTCACACAGTAACCATTTTATTTCTCAATCGAAATCCTTCGACTCATTGAGTCGTAACTGGGCATCACCACCCCGAATACGTTTGCGACAATTTCAGTCCAAGGTTCGAGGCCAAGTTGCCTATTCTGTGGCTATACAGATCGATGTCATGACCTGCCGATGTCGCTTGGTCATCGACACTAGCTAGCATTGCTGGACATTGCCGGGTGTTATCGGGCGTTGCCTATTGTTAGCCTACCAATCCATTGGTATTGAAATTGAGACTGTTATAGCCATTATTTGTGTTTAGCATGGTTTCTCCCACGCCCTATCAATCGGAACTTTTTCTCAATTCAACAAGTGATGAACTTATCTATTGGAACCGCCACTAATTAATGATGAGTCGATTAAACACCAAAGTAAATTGTTGGGGTACATTTTATTTCTTCAAATGAGAGATTTATGGTTTAGTCTTACTATTGAAATAGATGTCACAATAATTATGCGAAGGTTCAAAATGATATTCAAAGACAAAATTCAAGGTGCGAATTTTATACTTTTAAAAATAGGAGTGTAAGTGCTATGAGGCACATAAAGATCCAATCTTCTTTTATTATTTAAAGTGGATTAAATTTGTTTCCCTAATTTTCAACCACGAGTTTTGGATCATCAACTCTTGTTCGATTTATTTTGCAAATCTATTTTTCTTTTAATCATCAACTTTTATTATAAAAGCAAACTGAATAGCACCATTGAACTGCACTAATGTTACATAATTGGATAAGAAGCTGCCAGATTTATTCCACAGACACCTTCACGGATGCCCGTGTTCCACTGAATTCTCATGTATCCTTTCTCGCCCCACTGCTCGCCCCACGAGTTTTTGATCAGCCAATAGTTCAAACCGTCCGAATTGGACCTCCCATATCCGACTATCACGATCGTGTGGTCAAGGTTCTGCCGCCCACAAGGGCCCGTGAAGACGCCACCACTGTAAGAGCGGAATTCGTCCGACTTCGTGTCAATGGTACCAATGACCGGTTGTGCCGCCACAGCCATCTCTATCAAGTGTTCGTCCACGGGGATATTGTGATGCCCCTGAACAGTCGCCACGGGGATCAAGGTGGCTTCGCTGTTGCAATCGCCCTGGACGCCTTTATAAGGGTAATTTTGTTCAGAAGTTATGCCATTCTTTAGCATGTATTGATTGGCCACCTCCACCCAACCTCCTTTGCATCCGCCGTTATCTTTGCTACAGTCAACTAGCTGCTGCTCGGACAAGTCGAGCATTGGACCCCCTTTTATCGCTAGCCCAGATTCCAGAGCTGCAACCGCAGCGAATGCCCAGCAAGATCCTATACACGAATTAAAGCAAGAAGCGCAACGGTTGTTATGACCAGTGTATGTATGTAGATGGAATTAATACCGGAATTAGGGTGATAGTGTATAATTCGGTGTCACTAGGATTAAAGTTACAAGAAAATATTTCTTACACACTAGTCGTGGTTAGGGCCGCGATAATGTGATTCAATTGGCAGCATGCAATTACGTGGTTTGAACTACTTTAGATGACCTATTTTGAATTGGAATATAGTTTAGTTTTTATATCCAATTATATGGTTTGAATTAAACCAATTATGAAATTATATAATTCTTCTACTGATAGATCTATTGAGTCCTGCAATTCTGAGCCACCACAGAGTAATTTAAATGTGTTGATGAGTGAGAAAGTGCTGTAGAACCCGTCTCTATCCACCATATACAATATATTACACAACATTATTTTTTAAACTGATGGCTCTTAGAAAAGCATGAAGCTTGTGATCATGCCTTGGTCTCCCTAATCATCTAAGTATTGAATCTTTAATATTCAAAATCTTTTATTGGGCTTAGGTTGTACATATCTGTTGATTGTTTTCAAGGGCTATCTAGAATCTTCAATGCATTCATATGGAAAAAATTGTACGCAAACAAAACCACAAGACAATAAAATAATGGTTAAGGACATGGGAGGCCTATACTATTTCGCTTGCTTTGAAATAAAAAGAAAAAAAAATCACAAGACAAGAAAATAATGTGCCTTTGGACAATAATATAGTCGGATTTTGATACTCTTACCGCATGATCCCTGGTTTTTTATGCTGCCAACAACTCCTTTATCGACCCAATTTATGCTATCCGGGACTTGAGTCACATTTTGGTACTTGAAAGTGGTGGCTGCAGATGAATTTGATCTCCTCGACGTTGGTTGGAACCCGTTATATCTCGCGCGGAACTCTTCCGTGGTCAAATCCGAAAATTGGTTCAGTCCCACTGTGTAACTCCGATTAGCCGATTTGTTGAAGTCTTCGATGAAGTGCAAGTTCTTTAGAAAAATCTCATACCGCTTTGTCTTCTCGAGATTATCCACGTAAATCCGTCCATGGCGGGCCATCCACTGCTCGAACAAAGCCAATGTGGAATTTGGGGGTGTCGCAGCCGAAGTCCAAGCTTCTACACATAACGATACCATCAACACATAGACCTTAATTTGCCACTCGAGCCATAGAGCCATTATCGGATGCTGAAGCGTATGATGGATGGATTCGTGGATTGTCAATGTGCTTCAGGGCAATGTAGAGGAAACATGAGTACGCCATATCTACTTATAGAACATCAAGAACGAAAAAATGAATCATGGAACTTGTTTTTTTTTTTTTTGGCAACCTCAGATTATATTTCTATTGAAAGAAAGAGGTAGATTTTATATACCTTTCTTGGCATGTGTTTCCAGAGTTTGTTGATTCACTGTACTAAAATTGTCTTACTCTAATGAATGATTGAAATTTATTCTTTAGCAATTCAATAGTCACTTTATCCTAAAATTATCTATGGAAATGTCCCTTGCCTTGCCCTTTTGGCTAAGATTAAGTGCGCTATCTAGTTTTTTCAAGTTAATAATGTTGGCATATCCAACGGGATAATATTACCAAAAATCTATCGTATCATTTGATATGTTGCAAAAATTTCAATCATCCGGTATTATTCTTTGATTTGGCAACTTGTCATTGCTTCCTTTCTATAACGCTAGAGCTGGAAAAAGGTATTTTAAGATTTTGGCAAATTTATGGGTTTATGTATTTGGAAAGTATAAAAAAAAAAAGCCATAGAAAGAACAACAAAATTAATGATATGAATGAGTTAGGAAATCTTGGAAGGACATGAGCATGAGAGAGAAGATGTGAGGCCGCGGGGTGGGGCAGCTGAGCTTTCCGGGTTGAATTTCGTTGGGAAAAGAGGGGAGAGAAGGCGATTGGATTTCCTGAATAAAAATTCTTGAAAAAAGGTGTGACATTTCATTTGGTTGAAGGTTAGCAGCAAAGTTAAACATATGTACTTTCAAAATCTAACATTTCCGTCCGGAGGGGAAAGGATACCAGATTCAAAGGTATGCCTAAAAGACGGGTTTATGGTCCCCGATTAGTTGTGGGATCCTCCAAAACTATACCTGCATGACCTTAGGATATTCGATGTGTCACATCCTGACCCTTGAACTTACGACAATCCCAATTCACTTTAGGTCTAATTGTACGATGTCTCAAGCACTGTTGTCGAAAGATTCATTTTATCTTATAATTAAGCACATGTGGAAGCAAACAAAACTCCCCAACCAGAAACAACAAGGATAGCAATAATAATAGTAGAGGAAAGACAACAAACACTATTTTATTTATTTGTAGGGTTAGCCTGCACACCAACAAATATATATACGCCTTACTACAGGCGATAAACTTACAGTCTACTCAAAAAGGAACCGGCTTGGCTAACCTATCTTTGTACAAGTCGGGAAAAGGCTCGTCAAAAAGGGAATAGGCCATAGTTGCTTACTAGCTATCCTCAGAAGGATCAGTCTCTCCAGTCATCGGGTCTAAGAGCTCACCATCAGGGGGATCTATGTCCATAGGATCCCAAACCTCATCTATCAGCCCCACAGGAGGGACCGGTCCATTAAAACCTCAGAGAGGACCATAGAGAATGCCTCCCATCTTGAAGAATCACGCCTTAAAGACGTGAGGTGCGTAATGGTCCCTCAACCCCTCATCCACCCATACTATAGTCACATGTTGCTCGTACACAAAATTTCGGCCAGGGTAGGCCACGTGGTGACTGTAGTACTCATGTCCACGGGGATGTTGAACCTCACCAGGTATTGCATCATCTAGATCCTGAAAAAATTGTTAACCACGATAGGTTAAGATAAACTCAGCAAATTGAAATCCTAAGCCTCGATTAAGAATTTCGCTCACCTCGGGGTAGTCTAACATACAACCTAAACCCATCAAATCATCAACCACCACACTTCAGAGAAACGATAACATAAGACAATTAAATAAACAGGCAACCATACTTGGCATTGGCACATGCAACCTGCAGAAATTGTCAATCACCTTACAATAATAATAAGAGGCATGCAAATAATCAGAGCATAGCACCTAACTTTCTCATATCCAATGGCCACACATAAGCATGGGTAGAGGATCCTACAGCCTCTAGGCGCTCATTCTCTAATTTCAAATGATACATTATATCATCAAAAGTGACAATATTCTCTTTATGTGTCATATTGATTTTCATATGCTCCCAACTGTCAAAAAGAGACCTTATAACAACCTAAGCTTGTTGTTCATCAGTAAGAGTGTGATTTGTTGACTTCAGCTTGTATATCATATTTGACATCTCTCAGAGATGCTGCCTTATCATTAGATTTGGGCACTTTCAATATGTGTCAAACTTGATGGTGAGCCTTCTCAACTTAGTGGCAGATGTATTCTTAAATTTATCTTTCAAGGTAACTTGGATCGTTTGAACTTTGTCATAACTTTTAAACTTACACATGAGATCATCTTGCTTATAACTCAGTAACATGACGCAAGCAATGCTATTTTCTTTTTCCCTTTTTCAAAGCTTGATAAACTTCTTGATCTTTTTTGTGTTAAGTTGAAGTTTCATACTCGGGTGCATCCATGGCGTGGCTAAGGGTTTTCGAAACCTCTTGCTCCTCAAGGAAATACTGAACCTTTCAATACCAAATATCATAATCGTCCTTGTTTGGCTTCTCACCCTTATCTCAGTCACAATGGTCTCGGATGCCGAAACCATTATAAATTACTAATATATATTAACATAATAAACGCAGAATCAATACTAGCATAGTTACACATTATCACACATATTAAATTTGTTGGAAAGATAAACAAAAGATACCAAAACGAAGTTCCATATGTTCCCAATTAGCTTCGGTGAATGATGTTCTACTTTCATTAACTTGTTTAATTTAAGCAAATTTTTAAGTTCTAAGTGAGAACTCCTTTGAATTCTACCAACCTTCGAACTCCCACTAGAAAAAATAATTATACAACCTCATATAATTATCACATTTCTCTTAAATATCAAAAGGCTTAGCAAGATTGAACCAACGTACAAAAACAATCATGTAACCACTATAATCAAAAGAAAAATTCAAGACATATTGAAAATATCAAGGATCTTTAACCAATGTTTGAGATTGCTCAGAATCAAGAAATTGCAAGCATGTTAAATCATGAACATGTTACCATCGAACCAAACTCTACACAACTTATATGTGGTCATTTTCATGTGGGCTAACTTTTGTATTTTCAAAACCATAGGAATATACAACTTAGAATGAATAAATAATGCACTTATACCCAAAAATATACGAGTATTTAGGGTCCTATGCGTATTTTTATACCTTTAAAAATCTCAAATATGTAAAATAATTGAACACTTCAATACGAATGTGCCGACACCAAACACACTCCAAATGGAGCTTGCATGTGTTCCTACGTGCCACCTAAGCCTATGGTGCGTGTAGCACACGTGCTTGCCCATTCCGGCCAATTATGCCGATCTAACCAGTTGACCGGATAGACTGGCTCAACCAGTCCAAATGATCAACTCGGATGGACTTGTTTGATTGGTTGACCATTTAATCAAGTTGGGTGTCACGCCTCGACTCTTGAATTCACGGCAACCCCATTTCACTTGAGATCTAATTGTACGATGTTCCAAGTACTGTTGTCAACTAATTCATTTTATCTTGTAATTAAGCACATGCGGAAATGAACAACTTCCAAACCAAACAATAGGGACATCAACAACAGCAGTAGATGAAAGACAAACAGTATTTTATATATCTGAAAGTTAGCCGGTACACCAGCAAATACATACACGCCTTACTACAGGCGACAAGCTAAGGTCTATTAAAAAAGGAACCGGCCTAGCTAACCTAACCCTGTACAAGTGGGGGAAGACTCGTCAAAAAGAAATAGGCTACAGCTGCCTACTCACGGGCCTTAGAGGGATCGCTCTCTTCGATCCTCAAATACTGCATCATCTAAGGCCTTAAAAGGTTAACCACGACGAGTTGAGATAAACTCAGCAAGTTAAAGTCATAAGCCCCGGTTAGGAACTTCGCTTGCCTTGAGAGTTTAACATACAACCTAATTCAGTAGTCGACACAATGCAGAG
Organism: Angophora floribunda; assembly: GCA_014182895.1. Taxonomy (NCBI): domain Eukaryota; kingdom Viridiplantae; phylum Streptophyta; class Magnoliopsida; order Myrtales; family Myrtaceae; genus Angophora; species Angophora floribunda. The sequence goes on along the minus strand of CM024709.1, from coordinate 31,091,491 downwards.
AGAAACAAAAGCATAGGACAGATCAATAAGCAGACATAACCACAGGTGATCCTGCCTGGCATTGGCACACGTGACCTGCAGAAACTGTCATTTAACTCATCATGACATTAAAAGCATGCGAATAATTAGAGCATCTCACACAACTTTCTCATGTCTCACACTCACACATACTCTGATTATTATGCCCCCTCCTAGGCCATGGCACAACCTTATGGTTGGCGGTTCCTGGCTAAACCAGCTTCGTTCTCTTTACCTCGAGGCATGGCAACATCAAGGGCTCACTCCCAAGACGGCATTCCCAAAGGAGCATAGGATCCACCCACTACTGCAGCCCGCAACTGATAGAGGCCTAGGACCCACCCCATACCGTAGTCCCACAAAGTTAACCCCTCCCTGTCAGGCATCCGAACGAAGTTAGGCGACCCACTGGCCACGGCACAACCCCATAAGGATTGGCGGTCTTCCAATAATGCCGGGTTCCCTCTCTTAATGTGATCATGCAACGCATCATCAAGCAATCCATTTATATCTTTACTCTGTCGTGAATGCAATATCGTTCATGCTCATGTGACATGCCATTTCAAATAACTCACGCAACATGTCATGCGGTATCATTCGATAATTCCAAAATTCCAAATCCAACCAATTAACAATCACGTACATTCCCTAATTCTTGGGAACAATCAACAATTTGCACTTCAATAAGCCTTAATAATCAAGAACACAACAATTTGAAACCAAAATTTGCCTCTGTATAAATAGTACCATGAACAGTAATCGTGAACAATAATTATGAACAGTAAATTCGTCCGAAATCAAATAAATAAATAAATAAAAATAATTAAACTTAACCATGGTTAACAAATTAACTCAACCCTAGTTAATCTAACCTAACCATGATTAACTTTTAACCTTGGTTACTTTTAAAACTAACCATGGTTACTTTAATTAATTAACCTTAGCTACTTTATTACTAACTATGGTCAATTAACTAACCCTAGTCAGCCTTAATTAATCGTCCTAATTAACCAATCAACCTTAATTAATCACAAACACACAAATACACTAATTAACCCCTAAGCAAGATTAACCCCTAAATAATGATTATGAAGTTAACTTACTTGGATCGGAAATCCTTTGACATCGGCGCGTAGAGGGGAATGAGGGTTACAAGAGCTAAGCTCAAGGATGATAATGGATGACAAACGATGGCCAAAACAAGCCAAAAACACTGCTGGTTACTGTTCATGCGGAATTGACCAGCAGTGTAGAAAAGGCCGAAACGGGCGGTCCGGGGCGACTAGGGGTGTGCGACTAGCTTCCTAACTTCAGGGACTACACTTTGGGCGGTGCCGGCGGCTCCGGTGATGGCGGCAAGGCTGTTTTCTATCTGGAAAACAGTAAAGACAGCAATAAACAACAGAAATGGAATAAAAAAGGAAGAGAAAAAGGGAGAGAGTGTGGCTGGGCTAGTGCACGAATATGGGGAAGAAAGGAGGAGAGAGAAGGGGTGAAAACTTGAAGGAGAAACCAAGGCAAGTGGGCTTGCCACTTGCTTGAAGGACCAATAAAAAACAAGCAATAAACAAGCAAAAACAATGCCCACTTGGGCACAAAAGCAAAAGGCCAAAAGAGAGAAGCCCATTTTATTTGCAAATTTGTATTATTTTCTTTGATTGGGTCATCCATTTTCCCTTTTTTTTCTATCATTAAATCATCCAAACTCGCTATTTAACAATGATATGCTTTCGTCCTCTATCGCTCCTCTCTCCATTCATAATGTCAATTCATTGCATTAAATTTTGTAAGTGTCTATGTGCATGTTCTGTCAATTTAATGGACATTTTAATTCTTTCGAAAGAAATACAACTTTGGCGAATATAAATAGTTGTATGAATAATCTTCTAATGGTCTCTTAAAGCCTTTTGTCTCACCGCATCTCAAGATCTCCGAAGGCAACTTGCCCATCTTTTCAACACCTTCTTCAAGTCTTATGCCCATGCCCATATAGAAATGAGATTCTATATGACAATGGAACAACCAAGTGCCCGGGTTATCGGCCACAAATCTCAAGGCGGTCCACCTATAAGGATGGACTACCACCATGTTCCTCATGATCGAGTTCACCAGATTGTACTTTTTCGGGTCATTGTCGGTATCTAATTTCCCTGTCTTGTACCTGAGGACCCAAAAATAGAGGCCGAGAAGGTGCCATGGGTGCCTCTTGCTTTTGTTTGCGGTCATGGGGTTTGCATTTCGCAATATGATGTCCACTGTAGTGTTGAACTTTAGTCTATATATTGCATTGCTAGAGTTGGCATTGGTGTTGGCGACACGGTAGATGTCATAATTCGTGAAGTTGTGTAGCCGATCGACTGGTGGGTGCCGATCAAATACGTGGTATTTTCTTCTAGAGGGTGATCAGGTATATAGTGTGCAGGAGCCTGAATGACACGCTGTTCACAGACTAACGGTAATAACCATTGATCGTGTTTTGCATGCTAAGGAGGAACACAATCACTTTATTTGATTTTGGCGGCAGAGAGTGGACGTATTCTTGATAGAGTTTGATTGCTAGGCTCTGTGTCAATTGTGGTGCAAGGTCGTTCCAGATCGAGCCAGCGGGTGGATTTGTGGGCAGGACCCGCTTAGGGTGGTTGGGGTAGTAATTGAGGATAGCCAGGCCACGAGGGGTCATGGCCATGGCGTTCTGGCCCACAATGTTGGTCGTGATCCAGTAATTCCTTGATGGTTCTCGGTCAGTTTTGATCAAGATAGAGTACGTCTCACTGGAGTAGATGAACAGATTTTGGGCCACGATTGACTCTACATAGTGTTTGTCCACTTCAATTATAGTCATGTTTGTCCACTTCAATATGTAGTTAAAATTTATCGTATGATCCAAGTAGTAAATTCCCAACGTACTAGTCTTGCAATATTGTGTCCAAGAAGCATGTTAATTTTAATCATCTATAAAAGAAAATCAAATAATATCTCATATAATAATTGACCTACATTAGGATCGCCGTTTATGACTTTTTCGTATATCTTGACCTCCCTCCCTCCCCTTGACTTGAACCAATTTGGTGCATCGATTAAAAATATGGATATAGGTTCCGATATTTGAACTTAATTACGTAAATCTAGTGTAAGATTCCCTTTCCTTCTTTCTGACTAATTTTATGACTTGCTTGTCTATATCCGCAATAGTGCGTTGTTGGGTTCCATCATTCATAAAGCAAAGTTCACACATAGGTTTTCATGTCGCGATTAGCAATGGCAACGATAATGCGGCTTGTGGGGTCTCTCTTTAGCTTCTTGAATTCGCCTCTCTTTTCTATTTGAAGGATTTCTCCCCCATTGCCATCTAAACTAAGTTATTGGAACCCTGGAAGCGACTTACTAATGGACAAACACCACTCAAAGCAGATAACTCTTGAGATACTTTGGCTAAGGAATGAGCACCTTTTCCTTTAGAGGGTGTAATTTACCAATTCAAGGTCATTCATCATTAGATACCCTCAAACTAAAGCTCTTCTCCATAAAAAGGATGGCATGGACATTAGAAGAGGAGAGGCCTTATAACTCTACTCACCGGAAAAAGGAAATCCTATCCAGGAATTAGAGTAAACACTTCTTTGTTTGGAGTGGTCTCCACTTTCAATCTATAAAATTTCTATAGATTCTGTTGCTTGCAGAGTTTAATTTTTATTTATAAGAGCGAAACATCTAAAATCCATTATATTTTAGAAACACATAGGAGTGATTGGTTCCCGATTCCTGGTCCAATCAAATGGAACTAATCACTTTGCAATTCCACTTTCAAATTTCACCATTCCAAAGGCAAATTTTCCCCCAAAAAATGACACATAATGGACCGAGTAAATCTTTTCCCAAAAAATTACTGGACTTGTTGCTAATTTAGGGTTTACTACAGCCGATCTGGTTTGGTCTGAGAGATTCCCGATTTGGCTAGTCTGATATGCAAATCCCTAGAAACATTAATATGTAGAATCATACATTAAATATTCACTATGCTTTCTCGAGTAAGGCACCCAAAACATGGCAAATTGTAAGACTCTTGATCTGGGCACATTTTCATTGTCATAAATTGGGTTTGACTCTCTCTTCATTATCTAATTAAATTCCTAGACCATCTTAATGTCACAATACCAAATTCGTTATCTAATTAAAATCCTAAACCATTGTAATGTTGGATATTTGGATTCGCATGTTCCTAAATCATCCTAATTAAATTGAATTTGAATTCTAGAAATTATTCATATTAGCCAGCATAGCGGGCAAATTAAAACATGAGAATTCCATTTCATGATCTTTTAGTCATTTTCATGCTCATTTTAGTTCTTCATTAAAGAATCCCGGCGTAATAATGGCAATGCCAATGACACCAATACTCAAGAAGTTGGCAGCTCTCTTTGTGGATGAGGTTAGGTAGCCAAAGGCCGTGGAAAAGTCCAATTTGGTCATGTGTGTCACAACCTTCCCAAAGATGGATCACTTGGGGGAAAGCTAATGGATTACTAAACGGAAATGAAGGTTCCTCTTACAAGGCTATTGTCATGCCCTAACCTCGCCCGAGCCTTGAATACATGACTAGTGGGATTTATTTGAAACTTCTCAAGTTAGTTGTCATCTCATTCATTAATTATCTTAGGATTATGCACATGCGGAATCGTACAATTTAAATCTTCCAAACCAAATATCAAGGGGAAACCATGCAAGGAACAAACAACACAAGGAACATGTTTGCAATCACACTATCAAATTCATAGAAGTTTATATTTTACAGGTACTATCCTATTAGGGCCACAACCATGCTAATGCCATAGTCATTTTGATTATTTCATCATAGTTAAGCTTTCAGAAGGTCAGGGTAATTTTAACTCCTTTACAATGTCTAGTGCTTGGCACTCCATCTCAATTGGAAGACCAAAGCGGGGCAACGGTGCGGGGTTCATCCTAAGACATGAAAACAACAATGGGGGAGTCATAAACTCAGTGAGTAAAGTTGTTACTTCTCATGTAGGAAAATGCCTTGACACCATGCTAACGACTACCAAAATTTCTTGCCCTTTTGCCAATGGTAAATCAATAACAAAGGACTCGGCTCTACCCTTCCTATCTGTGTCACAGTCAACTAGCTGCTGCTCGGACAAGTCGAGCATTGGACCCCCATTTATCGCTAGCCCAGATTCCACAGTTGCAACCGCAGCGAATGCCCAGCAAGATCCTATACACGAATTAAAGCAAGAAGCGCAACGGTTGTTATGACCAGTGTATGTATGTAGATGGAATTAATACCGGAATTAGGGTGATAGTGTATAATTCGGTGTCACTAGGATTAAAGTTACAAGAAAATATTTCTTATATACTACTCGTGGTTAGGGCCGCGATAATGTGATTCAATTGGCAGCAGGCAATTATGTGGTTTGAACTACTTTAGATGACCTATTTTGAATTGGAATATAGTTTAGTTTTTATATCCAATTATATGGTTTGAATTAAACCAATTATGAAATTATATAATTCTTCTACTGATAGATCTATTGAATCCCGCAATTCCGAGCTACCAGAGTAATTTAAATGTGTTGATGAGTGAGAAAGTGTTGTAGAACCCGTCTCTATCCACCATATACAATATATTACACAACATTATTATTTAAACTGATGGCTCTTAGAAAAGCATCAAGCTTGTGATCATGTCTTGGTCTCCCTAATCATCTAAGTATTGAATCTTTAATATTCAAAATCTTTTATTGGCCTTAGGTTGTACATATCTGTTGATTGTTTACAAGGGCTATCTAGAATATTGAATACATTCATATGGAAAAAATTGTACGCAAAAAAAACCACAAGACAATAAAATATTGGTTAAGGACATGGAAGGACTATACTGTTTCGCTTGCTTTGAAATAAAAGGAAAAAAAATCACAAGACAAGAAAATAATGTACTTTTGGACAATAATATAGTAGGATTTTGATACTCTCTTACTGCATCCAGATCACTGGTTTTTTATGCTGCCAACAAATCCTTTATCGACCCAATTTATGCTATCTGGGATCGAATTTACGCTATCTGGGATCGAATTTACGCTATCCAGGACTTGAGTCACATTTTGGTACTTGAAAGTGGTGGCTGCGGATGAATTTGAGCTCTTCGACATCGGTTGGAACCCAATATATCTTGCACGGAACTCTTCTGTGGTCAAATCCGAAAATTGGTTCAGACCCACTTTGTAACTCCAATTAGCCGCTCTGTTGTTGAAGTCTTCAATGAAACGCAAATTCTTTAGAAAAATCTCATACCGCTTTGTCTTCTCAAGATTATCCACGTAAATCCGTCCATGGTGGGCCATCCACTGCTCGAACACAGCCAATGTAGAATTTGGGGGGTGTCGCAGCCAAAGGCCAAGCCTCTACACATAACGATACCATCAACACATAGACCTTAATTTGCCACTCGAGCCATAGAGCCATTATCGGATGCTGAAGCGTATGATAGATGGATTCGTGGATTGTCAATGTGCTTCAGGGCAATGTAGAGGAAACATGAGTACGTCATATCTACTTATAGAACATCAAGAACGAAAAATTGAATCATGGAACTTGTTTTTTTGGGCAACCTCAGATTATATTTCTATTGGAAGAAAGAGGTAGATTTTATATACCTTTCTTGGCATGTGTTTCCAGATTTTGTTGATTCACTGAACTAAAATTGTCTTACTCTAATGAATGATTGAAATTTATTCTTTAGTAATTCAACAGCCACTTTATCCTAAGATTATCTATGGAAATGTCCCTTGGCCTTTTGCTAAGATTAAGTGCAGTATCTAGTTTTTTCAAGTTAATAATGTTGTCATATGCAACATGATAATATTACCAAAAATCTATTCTATCATTTGATATGTTGCAAAAATTTCAATCATCCGGCATTATTCTTTGGTTTGGCAACTTGTCATTGCTTCCTTTCTACAACGCTAGAGCTAGAAAAAGGTATTTTAAGATTTTGGCAAAGTTATGGGTTTATGTATTTGGAAAGTATTTAAAAAAAAAGCCATAGAAAGAACAACAAAATTAATGATATGAATGAGTTGGGAAATCTTGGAAGGACATGAGCATGAGAGAGAAAATGTGTGGCCGTGTGGTGGGGCTGCTGTGCTTTCCAGGTTGAATTTCGTTGGGAAAAGAGGGGAGAGCACGCGATTGGATTTCCTGAATGAAAATTATTGAAAAAAGTCTGACATTTCATTGTGTTGCAGGTCAGCGGCAAAGTTAAAAATATGTACCGTCAAAATCTAACATTTCCGTCCGGAGGGGAAAGGATAGCAGATTTAAAGGTATGCCTAAAAGACAGGTATAGGGTCCCGATTAGTTGTGGGATCTTCCAAAACTATACAATCCGCGACCTTAGGATATTTGATGTGTTACATCTTGACCCTCGAGCTCGTGATAACCCCAATTCACTTGAGGTCTAATTGTACGATGTGTTAGGCACTGTCGTCGACCAATTCATTTTAGCTTATAACTAAGCACATGCAGAAGCAAACAACAAGGATAGCAATAATAACAGCAGAGGAAAGACAACAAACACTATTTGATCTATTTGTAGGGCTAGCCTACACATCAATAAATATATACATGCCTTACTATAAACGATAAGCTATGGCCTAATCAAAGAGGAACCGGCTTAGCTAACCTATCTCTATACAAGTGGGGGAAAGCCCCATCAAAAAGGGAATAGGCCACAATTGTCTACTCGCTATCCTTAGAAGGATCAGTCTCTCCAAACGTCGGGTCTGAGAGCTCACCATTTAGGGGATCCATGTCCATGGGGTCCCGGACCTCATTTGTTAGCCCCACAGGAAGGACTGGTCCATTAAAACCTCAAAGAGGACCATACAGAATGCCTCACATCTTGAGGAACCACGCCTTAAAGATGTGAGGCGCATAATGGTCCATCAATCCCTCGTCCACTCATACTGTAGTCACATGGTGCTCGTACACAAAATTTCGGCCCCGGGCGAGCCATGTGGTGACTATAGTACTCATGTCCATGGGGACACCAAACCTCACCAGCTGCTGCGTCATCTAGGTATTGAAAAAATTGTTAACAATGACGGGTTGAAATAAACTCAGCAAGTTAAAATCTTAAGCCTCGGTTAGGAATTTCGCTCGCCTCAAGGTAGTCTAACATACAACCTAAACCCATTAAATCATCAACCACCACACTTAAGAGAAACAGTTAAATAAAAAGGCATAACCACAAGCAACCCTACCTGGCCTTGATACACGCAACATGCAGAAATTGTCAATTATCTCATAGCAACTGTAAGAGCCACACAAATAATCAAAGCATTGTACATAACTTTCTCAACATCTCAATGCCCACACATGCTTCAATTATTGTGATTCCCAAGGCCATGGCACAACCTTTTGGTTGGTGGTCAACTGACCTAAGCCAAGCATCATCCTCCTCCTTGAGGCACGGCGACATCATGGGCTATCACCCACCAACGGCATTCTCGAAAGGGCATAAGCTGACCACTGTTAGTCGACCCAATGGCCATGGCACAACTCCGAAGGATTGGTTGTCATCCAGCTATACTAGGCTATCAATTTTAATATAACCATGTAACACATTATCAAGCAGTTCATTCTTGTTTTTGCTTTGCTTTGTCATGAATGCAACATAGCTCGTGTTTATGCGACATGCTATTGCAATTGACACACGTAGTAGTATTCACAATCACGTACAACAACAGCAGTCCAAGTACTTATGAAAATTCGACACTCAGCAATAAATGTGCTACATATTTAAATAGCCAACAATGACAACCATCAATTAATAATCACATACACCCCATAATTCTCGGGAAAAACAACCGACATTTAACAATAATCATAAAACAATTCATCCAACTAATAATAACACCAATAAATCACACTTCTAAACCTTTCAATTAACAAAAAAATTCCATTTAATAAACAAGAAACTAACCACAATTTGTCTAGGGAAAAATAAGCTTTAAACATAATTTCCACAAAATTTCTCGATAAAACCTGTTTTAGATAAATAATTACCAATAATTATTTGTCCCAAAAATAATTAATATTCCCAAAATAATTAATAATCCGAATTAAAAATAAATAATAATTCGAAATTATAAAATAATTATATAATTATTTCGAAAATAATTAATATTTATTATTTAATCCAAAATAACAATAATAATTCATAAACCTAACCATGATTACTAAACTTAACCCAACTAGGGTTATTAACCTAACCATGGTTAACTAAACTAACCTTAGTTACCTTATAATTAACCAAGGTTACTTTAATAACTAACAATAGTTACTTTATACTTACCATAGTTAACACTAATCTAATTAGCCACAATTAACACACTAATCCATCATTAACTAAAGCATAATCCAAACATTAAAATAATTAAACTAACCTAAGCAAGATTAACTCCTAATAATGGATTAGGAAATTAACTCACTTGGTTTGGGAATCCGACGACATCAGTGCGAAGGCGGGGCAAGGGCTAAGCGAGGTTAGCTCGAGGAAGGCAATAGATGGTGGACGGTGGCCGAATCCGGCTAAAATAGTGTTGGAAAGCTATTTCGAGTAGAAAGGCAGCAATGGTGGAAGGGCGGCCGGATGGGCAGCGATTAGGGGTGGTTGGCGGTAAACGGCTAGCCTCTGGACGTCAGTGGCTCCATACTGGACAGTCGCAATAGCTCCCGCAATGGCAGCAAGGGTGGTTACCAGTGGTGAATAACAAGGGCAAAAAAAGGAAGAAGAAAAGGAAGAGAGAGAAAGGGCTGAGATGGGGGGCTAAGATGGGAGAAATGGAGGAGAGAGGATGGGCTGAAAGACTAATCCAAGAAACTAAGGCAAGTGGCTCGCCCACTTGCTTCAAGCACCAATGAGAAACAAGCCATAACAAACCAAGCAAAGCCTACTTAGGCTACCAAAAGAAAAAACCTAGAAGAGAAGCCCATGGGCTAAGGAGAAAGGGGGAGAATGGGCCAGCTTAGGCCCCTCTTAGGCCAGGCTAGATGGGCGCAAGGCCCAATGGGCTGCTAGTCTTGGGCCGGTCCACCTATGGGCCCAAAACCCAGTCCAAAACTTTTTTTTCCGATACTTTAAAGCCCAATGGAAAATCCAAGAATAATTAGGCGACGTCCAAATATTTAATCCTAACATCCCTAAGAAGTTGATTCCCAAAATCATATTAAAAATCGGAGCTAAATTGAGTTAATCACAACCGTAGTATAATTTGGACTAATGGGCGCCCCTTTAGGACATTTCCTCACATTCGACCCATGGCGGACCATTTTTTAATCCACGTTTATGCCAATTCTCAAGTCAGGGACGTCTCTCGATTGTCATGTGGTTTTGGGGGCTCAATTGATAATCCTGAGTACAAAATGAAAAGAATTTGGTTTAGCGTTGTTCATAGTTCATATTGAAATTGTGTGGAAATCACCGGTACCCGACTTCGTACTTCTGCTGAATCGATTTATTTCCATTTCCCTAATAGTCTAGTACTAGAGGATATCGTTCTCGCTTAGTTCCTCGTGGTCAAAGGGTTCATTCCTGCTCAAAATTGCAAGTTGTACATGTATCGCTTCCTATCCCAAGAACAAATAGTTTGGAATATTTGTACTGACTAGGTATTTGACTAATATCGCCATATTATAAAATCCCAAAATGGGGTTGATTTTCAGGATGTTACATGATGTTAAGTCAAATTGACACTATAAGAATTTTCTATAAGGAATCTCCATTAACCTAAGTTAGAAAATGAGTGAGACATGAGAGTGTGTTTTATTTTCTACACAACTAAAAAAACTAGAGTCGGAGACTTGATTATACTAATTAATCAATTAGTGCCATCTCGGTATTTGATCTTGCTCATATTTTAGAAAATGTTTGTCAGGTAACTTGGGTTGATTTTAAACATATCTACTAATGTACAAGATGATCATGCGAGTGCGCAATCATTAAAATAATAATTAACAACCAATAAAGTAGTAAATAAATTACTAGGCAAATTAAGCATTCAATGTTAATAAATAAGAAAAATCCCATTCCTAACTAGGCTAAATGTAAAGGACAATCAATATAGAAAGTGTGTAATCATATCATTTGTCTCAAAAATATAAACATTCAAACCCTGTTGTAAAGTCCTAGGTGTTTGTTCAATTTTGAGCCCGATTATTTTATATAGGATTTTCCCATGATTTAAGAGAAAACTACCAAAAACGCTATTTTTAAAGATCTTTCTGATTTAAAAAAATAAAAAATCGGAATTTTAAATATCTTCGAATTTAAAAAAAAAATAGATAGTTTTTAATCCAAAAGTAGAGGTCGGGCCCTAGGGCCCAGCCCGAATGTGGACCAGATTCAGGGTCCCCTAAACGACTCCGGCCTAATTTTGTTGGCTCATGTCCACATTAAGATCGAATGGACTCTAACAACATGGGCCGAAATTCCATGTCCGGTCCACATGAAAATTGCCAAGTTCAGCCACATAAGGTCACATAACAAGTGGCCTACTTCAGTTAAAACTCTCAAGCCCGCCATGCCAAAAGTCGGGCCCAACTCCATTGAACCAATTAGCGAGAACCTTGAGCCACCAACGTCTCCAAACACTCCGATCTCACAACTCCAAGAATATACTCGAAGGACAATACAAGGCACCGAGCAAAGGCAACTAAAAGTTTTTAAGGGATTCGGACTCGATGGAAACGAAAATTTTTGACTGAAAACACACTCAATAATCAAGAACGAACTTGCACCGAACAGAACAAATTCCAAGGCCCCTTAAACAAGTCAGAATCTGAGACTAAATTGGACGGACTTTGTTCAGGCATTTTGTCGAATGGGTAAAGTGCACTACTGAAACGCGGAGGTTTCGGCTCAACCGGACCCGAAACTCCGCCGGGATCCTCAACGCACGACGCACAGTAACTACAGAGACAAATGCAGGAGCCACACGGGCCGGGGTTCGCGTGAACCGGAAGGCTGCGAGCTCTGGCCAGTGGGCCCAAAATAGGGCAGAAATCAGGAAAACAGAGAGCAAAACGAAGGGCGTGGCCTGTGGTGCCGGCGAAGACCGGGCTATGTCCGATCGTCTCGCACGTCGTTGAGCCGGAACCCTTGGAAAAACATCTTAACCCGAGCCAGAACCAGTCAACAGTGGTAGTCTTCCGGCATAGAGCAAGAGCGTGCTCCACAGAGAGAGAAGAAAAGGGGCGAGGAGAGCGTTCGACAGAAGAGAGAGAAAATCTGAAAGGGGGGAGAGAGAGAGAGAGAGAGAGAGAGAGAAGATTCAAATATGATGGAATGTCTAACATCAAAGGATCTCGTTGATGAGAAGCTTCCGCAGTTGGTATAATCAACACTTCCGCCGAAGCGAACCTTTACTAAAGTCAATCGCTGACGTCGGATCGGTTGAGATTCCAAAGTGCGCTTATGCGGTGAGTGTTGAGCTCGTCCATGGAAAATCTTCGGCCAAACAGTTGCAGGGAAGAAGGCGTTCGCGGAAGACGATCAAGAGATTGAAGATGAAACAGAAAAGGGAAACAAAAAAAGAAAAGGGAAAAGACAAAAAGAAAAAATAATTAGAAAAATCTCTAAAAAAACACATTTTTAATTCAATGTGGGTTGGATCCGTGTAGACGGGTGGGATCAATGGGTTAGATCGGGTAAGCCCGGTCCGAACCCCATTCCTCTAATATAATAATAATAAGAATAATAAAATACATTAAAAATTCTAAAAAAATAAAAACTTAGAAAATCCTAAAAAATTTTAATAAAATATTTTTAATTAGAAATCATTAAAAATCATTAAAATCATTAAAAAAAGTTCCGAAAATTCATAAAATATTTAGAAAATTAGAAAATTCACAAAAAATTTTAAAATTTCAGAAAATCATAAAAAAATTCAGAAAATTCTAAAAAGAAATTAAAAACTCAGAAAAATTAGAAGATTACTAAAAAATAAAAATCTAAAATTGGACAAGCCTTTAAGGTTTTACAATAGAGTACTTTGTTTTGAATGCCTTTTTTTTTAGACCATTTTAGGGTATTTGTTTGTTTTATTTATGATTATATTTGGCTGCGTCTTTTAATACCTTGGATGTTATTTTCTTTGTTCTAGAATGGTTAGGATGATACCTTGAATTCTTCGATAGGTTGCTATGGCTTTAGTTAGCATGATCAAGTTATATATCAAAATTATACATCCTTGATTCAGATCCTATCTTAGCAAGAGAAGTGGTTTCAACTATCATTTTATTAATAGAAGGACTAGACCATGAGTTACGCAAGTGATACCACATGAGGATGCCTAACTTGAATATGCCATATTAGGAGCATTGTCCATCGAATTTTAGCCATGAGCCTTTGCTTCGATTATAGATTTTTGATTAAGGATAGTTCGAAACTTTTGTTTCTGATTTAGTTGAGATAGAATCCCATGAATAGTTTTGGGCCCTTGAATCTTTGGTCTTGGAAAAGTGAGCTGTCCATTGAGAGCCCATGGGCTTCATGCCCAAAGAATAGGCCCAATGGGCCACACGCCTATTTGAAAGGCCCATTTAGGTGAGTCAAGCCCAAGCCCAAAGTTGCTAAGCCCAAACTTGAGCCCAAATCAAGCTCATTAATGCCCATGTGCTTGAAAATGAGACTTGTCTTCAAAGTCTTGCCTCTTTAATGTCCTTTAATGTCCTTTAATGCACTTTAATACATTTTAAAGACAAGTTAAGTAGGAAGCTTGACATTGGCCTTTCTTAGGAGGAGGTAGGTTGCCACTTTTGAATAGTAAGAGGAAGAAGCCATCTTGATAGTTTCCAATCCAATTAATGCCCTCTTTGAAGTCAAAATCATGAAGAAAGCTTGATGATGACTTTGCTTTGGGCAAATAGGTGCCTATTGAAGAAGAAAAGAGGGGAAACCACTCTCTTGAGATAGGAAATGATGGCCTAAGGGGAGGCTTGGAAAAGAAGAGATTTTGTGGCAAATCTTAGGCACTCAAGTGTCTTGAATTAATATCTTTCTCATCCAAGCTTTTAAGAAAGTCTTAAGAGCTAAAGAATAGCTTAGGGTAGCACTCAAGTGTTCTTGCATTATTGGACTTTATTTTGCAAGCAAACTTAAGGGGGAGGGGTGCCAATTTGAAGGGGGAGAAGAGGAAAAGGACTAGTTGGCTTCCAATCCATTTAATGCCCTAAGAATAAGTGATGATGACCTAAAAAGAAAGGCTTAGAGGATAAGCTTGCAAGAAGGTTTTTTGGCCTTGTATTTTACTTGGTTTTTAAGGAAAAAGCTAGTCTAGATAGACTTTAGAGCTCATGATATCAATTACATAATTGGCCTCTTGCAAGAAGAGACCTAAAAGGGGGAAAGCTCTTCCATTTCCCTCTCATTCCCTCATTTTCTCTTATCTCTCATATCCCTCACTCTCCCTCACGTTCTCTCTCTCTCACCCTCTCATCTTGCTCGGCTACCACCACCATCCATCATTTCCACTACCACCATCACCACTCTCCAATTTAGTCATAAACCTTATGATGTTTTGCTAATCTAGCCATAATCTTTTAACAAATTACCAATATAATCTTTATGACTAATTTTCATCGGAAATCACCGATGTAACAATTATCAGCGATGTCCATCCTATATGGCATGACGGTTTTGACAAGGACAGTTTTAATTTTAATTTTATCTTTGCAATTTTATCTTTTTCTTTCTTTTCAATTCAAAGGTATTTAAAGCTAGTGGCCATTTGGTGAAGGTCGCGAAGAGCCTTTACTATGGTCAGGCAAAGGCAAGTGAGGGCTACGATGCTCTCGTTATGGCTTATGAGGCCTTGCAAGGCTTTCACCTGTGCCATGAGGGGCTTGCGAGCTTATGCCAAATGCGGCGAGGATCACAACAATGGCCCACATCCAATGAGGGCTTTGCATGTGACATACAAAATTTTCTATATCTGGTAATACTATTTAGGGTGACTTTTTAAGACCATAGTCACCTAAAGTGTGATGCTTTGAGATTAAATTTGATAGATGTCAACATGCATGTTGATGGTACGCAGTGATAGTAGTTGATTTACTACCATATTAGTTGCATAAAGGAATTAATATGCTCTAAATTATATATTTGATGATTTTAAAGTTTTAAATTTTATGAATTGAGAATTTCATAGCATCCTTTACTTTTGACAAATGATTTTATGGGTTCAAAATACTTTTATGATTTTTAGAATAAATACCGATTCCCGATTTACCTAAGGATGTAACAGATATTTTGGTGAACTTAATAAAATATTTACTTATGATATTAATTGAGCCATTTGTTGCTTTTTAAATTGAACACTTCTCCCTTGATTTCAATTAAGAGATTTAACTTCAAGCCATTATTCTTATAACCTTGATTATTCATTCTCATCTCTTGGTAACATTTGTTGAAAATATGTTTCGAGTTTAATCCCACATGTGATATTTTGAAATTTGACCCTTTTCAATTTATGTGAAATTGTCATTTTATCAAGTGCTATTAGTTAAATTTACTCTAAATTGATCACTCATGAATTAACTAACCTATTGGGAAAGGCCATTAAGGATTAAAATGCACATGATCAGATAATTCAATCAAGAATAGATCGCTTGACCATAAGGATGAAAGAGGGACGATACTATACTATTACAAGCTAATTAACAAACAGAAATAAATCGACTCGATAGAAATATAAGGTCGAATTGCCGGTGATTATGCACGATTGTGATACTAACTACAACAATAGTAAACCGATTTCCTGTTGACTTTGCACTCAATGTGAGCAGTTGATCCCTCATGATTATAGGACAACCAAGGGTCACCCATGATTTGAAGAGCTACAAACGTGAATTGAAAATTGATCAACCATGGATCAAATGCGTGAAAACCCCTAAAAACCACCTAATGGTTTAGGTCATTCTAAAGTTGTATTTGATCGAATTTAACTATGAATTTCAATCCAATTTTGGATATCAAACTTTCAAGGATTTCAAGACTACCCAATTGGATGTCGCCTTATTAATCCACCTACTTATCGATAAGCATGAAATTTTGTACAAAGGATTAGCAGGTCGAGGATTTGAAACCAGAAAAGAAGCTCAGGCCGATTTATTACAAATGAGATGTTGTGCTTCCATTTGTGTTTAATTGAAAGATAAAAAGAATGGGTCAGCACTGCTTCCAAGGGCATGGCAAATCAAATGACCGCAAGAGCAAAGGGTTGTTTCGTGCTCAAGAGTGGATGCATTACATCCCTATCAGTTTTAGTATTAGAGCTTGGTCAAAACTTGGAGTGATAAGGTGCAATGGGTTTTTGGATAGTTGGCTAGAAAAACACTCTATACTTGTGCTTATTGATTTGGTTCTCTTGCTATAAGCAAGTTGTTCATGGCTTCTAATTCTTTGTGGGAATTAGAAAGTAGGGTTTTGTGAAAATCTTATGAGATGAGCAATCCTAATCCCAAGACCCTTAGAAGAAGAATAGTGCCAAGTCAGGTTGATGCTAGAAAAAGAGCATTGAGAGATCCTACATTGGATGGGATCCTGCAGGCATTGGAAACCCTAGGGAATACAATAGGGTAGCAAGTTCAAATATAAGTTGCTACTATTGCCGCCACTACTACTGCTGCCGTACGTGCTAAAGTCCCCTTAACTTGAAATTGGAATTGTAATCGGTTAATGCACAAGTTAGTCGAACAATTTTAGAAGCTGAAGCTACCAAAGTTTACTAGGATGGATGATCCTAAGGCTACAACCCTCTAGATCAAG
Organism: Angophora floribunda; assembly: GCA_014182895.1. NCBI lineage: Eukaryota > Viridiplantae > Streptophyta > Magnoliopsida > Myrtales > Myrtaceae > Angophora > Angophora floribunda. Next base: position 31,074,627 of record CM024709.1, on the reverse strand, counting down.
GAGCTAGAGAAAACCTTTGCATTGTTGAAGTGCTTAGAAGAGAATAAGGTAATGTTTGTTGTGTACCAACTAAAGATAACGCTAGCACATGGTGGGAAGCCACCTAAGAAAAGCTTTTTCCTGAAGGTATGATCTTGGCGTGGGATGCCTTTGTCAAAGCCTTTCAATTGAAAGTATATCTCTAACCATGCACGGGAATAGAAGATGGTAGAATTCTAGTGACTTTGTTAGAACTACTTGTCTATTATATACGAGGTGAAGTTTGCCAAGTTGTCCAAGTATGCACCCAGGTTGATTGAGGACTCAGTAGACAAACAAGGAGATTACGGTACAGTTTAAAGTGGATATTAAGATTAGCTGGTGCCCTTGAATCTAATGGATTATGATGATCTTTATGAGAAGGCCCAATTGATTGAAAAGAATATAGCAGAATGAGTAGCCGCATTCGGATCACGGTTTGCATTTCACCAAGATAATCATTAGTTTGAGAATAAGCCGATGACAGGAGGAAAATACCCCATCCTACCCAACAAAAAGAATGGTGTTGGGGAACCCGCATACAACTTGAATGGTGGGTGTTGATTCTATGCGTCTATAATTGAAGCATGTTTTGAATGTGGCTAGCAAGGCCACATTACGAGGAATTGTTCCTACTAATAGTTAAGGATGCAACCTCAACAGCTGCAAGTGGGACAACCAGCTAGGAACACTCTACAGAATAACCTCAATCGCTCTATGATGCAAGGAAATGTGTACATTGTCACTAGAAAGAAAGTAGAGGATTTGCAGGCTGTAAGTATAGTCTCCTTGCATGATCATGCTGCTTATGCATTATTTGATCTAGAAGCTATGCATTTGTTTATAGCTAAACCGTCTATTAAGTTAGTGGGGGTTAAGCTCAAAACTGATGGAAGCAGTTCTTAGTATTTATCCCATTAAAAGATAAAGTATTGTTTGCAATTGGTTGTTCATGTTGTAAGTTAGTTATTGGCGGTTGAGAGGAAAGAATAGAATTGATTGTCCGAGTGATGTATGACCTTGATGTCATCATTGGAATAGATTGGCTCACCAAGCAACAGGCTATAATAGATTGTTATCATAAAATAATTCAATTTAACCCACTAGATGGTGTTAGTTATGAGTTTGTTCGAAATCAATGAGGACCCTTGATCCCTTTGATTTTGTAACTTAAGGTGACTCATTTGCTAGATGAGAGTTACCGGGATTATTTTGTGACGGTAGTTAATATGTTGGTTGATGAACCAAGGATGAAAAACATTGCTATGGTATGAGACTCTTCCAATATCTTTCCGAAATAATTACCTGGATTGTCTCTAGAGTGAGAAATAAAATATGACACCCTAATTTCAGTTAGCTGGTAATGTATACCATGTAGGCTATTTAGCGTGGTGGTAGGATCCAATAGTTAGGAGTGGGCCGTGACACCCAAGTGATGTGTGAGTGAGCCATGAAGCCTAAAAGTATCTAGATAGGCTTTGAAAGTCTTAACTTGCTGAGTACGATGCTAAAATTTAGACTAAACTAGTAGTGAATTGCAAGATAGGGAGACCACGATGGATCTGGTAGGTATGAAACTAATAAGGTGTCTCGCATGCCTCTTTAGGTATTGATTTCGATGATTGTCTTTTAGAGATGTTTTGGTAATGTTTTGTTTGAGTCACAAATAGCAGATGGACTAATTTTGAGACATATCATCGAGATGGTTAATTGATGAGCTCTACCCTATGGGATTTTCTTTCGAACATGTAAGTAGAAGCATAATCGAAAATGTCCAAACTCGTTGGTAATTAGCTGAACTTAAGAAGGGAGGTGACAAATACCATATGTGGCCGTAGGATGGAAGTCGTCAGACATTAATATGCTTTGTAAACGTTAACTAATAGGTCCATTTTGCTTCCATGTGAAGGCTAAACCCTATAGGGGTAAAGAGGGAATTAGTCATTAAATAGATAAAGGTTATGATTGGTGCGGGTGAAAGAGAGGAGGGGTTATGAGAAGGCTAAGCACTAGAAATGGCTTAAGCATAGAGTTAGGGGGACAATTTGTGCATGGATTGGTTAATTCCATGCAAAGATGAGAAACTTGCAACCTTGGGGGATCCACCAACGTCATCAAGGGGGAACCACATAGGGATTACAACCAAGCCTTAGGATTGTATTCGAACTTGCCAAGATTTTCTTAGTCTAAAAGCTTTCAAGTCTCTTCTTCCTCACTCTTCCTCTCTTCCTCGATAGCACCATCAACCCTGTCTTCTTTCCTACTCTATTTTCTTTCATTTGGACCAAAGAGGGATTTCAAGTTTTGGAACCGGCACGAGGCCGGGGAAATTAAATTGCAACAAAATAAGGGAATTTCAAACTATTTGGTTGTGGTATCTACCTTGTAGCTTAGTATTTGAATATCTAGGGTTGGATTAGTGGGACAAGTGCATGCATGACAAGTTTTCAGGTTGGAATGGACTTAGGTGAACCTATAAAGTAGACATATAGTGACAACAGGTTTCTCGATTTTGCATTTCGTTGTTGAGCTGAATTTGAGTAGTTGCTAGAACAGGTAGGAACTCTTGGGTCTTTGCTACTTGATATAGCTAGTATTAACACCTAGAGGGGGGTGAATAGGTGTAGAGGAACTTTATGCTCAAGTAATATCAAGCTTTTGCAATCTATAAATAGAAATTAAATAGAAAGAGTAGAGAAGATTGCAAATACAGTTATAGTGGTTCAGCTTTTGACAAGCCTATGTCCACTCTCCAGGCGATTAGCCAATAGGCTGGATTTCACTATGTGATCAAAGGTGATTACACACTCTTGAGTGTTAGCACTTGGTGATGATATGTCTCACAAAGTCACGCTTATTGGTAATTCACTAGGATCACTCAATTATGCACTTTTTTAGACAACTAATGAAGAATTGAATCAGTCTTGGAATATATTTATCCTCTCTATCTCTTCTAGTCGCATCCTCCCCTTATATACTCTCCAAGCCACACTCGACCGTTGGCTCTTTCCGTGAGAGATTAGTCTTCCCTTTCCTTTCTCGGACAAACTTCATAAGGTAAGTCTTTTCAACCGTTAGAGGTAGATTCTATCCCATTGGTTTATGTTCGCCCATACAATTAGAATTCGGGCTTCCATAAGTGTTTCATCCTTCTTTGGAAGTTGTCTTGATGATTGATCTTGCTAATCGATTCGATATAACAAAATCAATATAAGTATGGTAAGTGAAAATCATAACCGTTAGTGATCTTGGTTTCCGTCTGATCCTGAAGATACATTATGGATTTGCCAGAACTGAAGTTCTGCATCCGTTGCATCCAGACTCAAAGGCTTTCTGCGTCTGCTTCATCCAGACTTAGAAGCTTCCTGTGCTTTTCTATCTGCCTGCTTCATCCAGACTCAGAGACTTCCTATGCTTCTCCGTTTGGTATAGACAGACTCAAAAACTGCATTTCTTCGTGTCCTCCATCTGGTACAAACAAACTCAAAGACATCTTTTTCTTTCCTTTTGCTATGAGCAGATTTAGAAGCATTTCATCATCTGCATAGCAGCTTATGCATCTTTCACCAAGTTACTCAATCAATAAACACGTTAGTAGCCTTTGATTTATTTTTCATCTTCAAAATATCATAAGGGATTTCTCTAACAACTACTGTCTTGCAAGAAATAGGAATGAGTAGAAACGTATTGTGGAGGAATTCAGTTATTGGTTGTGGTTTAGAGAATGAAGTTACAGTCATAAAGTTCTATGGGTTTCCACACGTCTGAGGAGCGCAAGGGTGAGGGTGAGCTATGTAGAGGTGTGGTTTTATGTGCAAGAGACCCCAAGGTTATTAGTACCATGGTCTAGGGTATTAAATGACCTGCACAATTAAGGATCATGATAGTGTTTAGTAATGTGGATGAAGATTCTTCATTGGACATTGAGAGTTCTCGTCAGAAGATAACTTCATGATGAGGCTATGGTAAGTGAATTCCATAAAACCGCGCATCTAAGGAGATTTCCCCTGCTGATAGAGACATTTGACTCTCCCTGTGAATTTAGGAATTTTCCTCGTGATTTTCTCATATAAGAGAATTAAGGATCAAGAGGAGTCCGTGTATGTCGGGGTACACCAAAACACTTTCAGGCATCTAAATTGAGGAGGCTACTACTTGTTATTATAGAACCTTGCGATCGGAAAAGTTTATGTTAATATAAAAATATATATATACACACATGCTGTTGTGATGTTCTACTTATAAGGCTAAACAGGTTGGGGAAAAATGTGTGAATTGAGCAGAGACTAAAAGATACAATCGATTGACAACTCAATGATGCCTTAGGGGAGTCGAGATGGTTGAAGCCTAAGGCCAGCGACCCTTGGATGCCTCAGAGCAAAATGTCATGGCTGGCGCCTCGATAAGGCTTGTGATTAGAAGTAAAAATAGATAAGTGAGACACCAAATTAAAGTAGTATGTGAGAATTAAGGATCAAATAAGCAACCATGCTAGAATTCGGTTAAGGGGTGATGTCAGAATGTGCCTTTATGTCAGGTGGGGTATACTTAATTGCTTGAGTTGGTGAAAGATGAGGAACATTTAGGTAATCCCTAGCAGTTTGTCACAGTCATAGTAAAATACGGGTAACTAAGGTAGAGATGTACATTAGAGGTAGTGTCAACAAATTCTAGACTAAGACTGGTTCAAATGTTATAGTTTGTCATTGCTTTGAGATATGATGTGGATCCTGCAATCCATAGCTTTGCTTATTCCTTTACTAGGCTCTACTCACCCCTTTTTCTTTTCAGATCGTTACAGAAAATTAACGTCCCATCCATCGCCATATACAGTCATTAGCTACACAGACATCACGTACTACGACCTGATTGATCTTCAAGATGATTTTACTTATGTTTTATATGAGGTGGTGGTGTAGATGGACGATGGTCGCACTGAATTAACTTCATCAAAGTTCAAGGCATTGTTTCTAAACCATAGGGGAGACTTGTTTGGTCCACTATCATGCGGACCAGATACTCTTGGTCTTAGAGTAGCACCTACAACTTGATATCAATTGATGATGGAGGGCTAGTCTGGCGTTAGAAGGCTAGTTGTGAACTAAGAGGGGAAAAGACGTATTTTTTTTTTTGTATTTATCCCACACCACCGCCTCACGTGTTTTTGTTGGTTCCATAATGTATATGCTATAAATAGAAGTTAGGGAAATCAAAGGTGATGCACTGATATGTCAGTTTTGGACCCCATGACGTCTTTTGGATGGGAATGAATGAAGCTAGTCTAGTGTAATCACTTTTCTCTACATTCAACTTTCCAAGAAATATACTGCACAGTCCATGCACCTAAAAATACCCTCAAGAGAATGAATACATATAAATATGGGGGTTAGTCGACACTAGTTGTGTGATAGGGAACTTTGACTCTAGGTTTTTCTGAAATGCGATAACTGTATATTTTAATGAGTAAAAGCATGGCTAGTTCGGTATCTAGGAATTTGAGAGGTAAGGTGGTGAGGAGGCATCAATTTCCCAATCATTCATTCTAGTACAACTAATTGGTGGAATAGGTCCTGCCGAGTTAAATAGAACCTAAGTAGATTAAATCACACATGTTATAGATGCTAACCTTCTATATTTTTAGGATAAGCTGAATTGAGGAAAGGAATGGAAAGTAGGACGATTGTAAGTCCTTTAGGTGCGTAGTTCATACCAGGTTGGGGTCATTCCTAGTATAGAAAGGCAGCTTCGGGGTGTTACATAAAATTTGTAATTGAGTTGGCCCTTGGAAAGGAGCCGATTTCAAAGTATCTTACCGTATGTTGTTATCGGAACTAAAGGAATTAAAGGTGCAAATGCAAGATTTGCTAGACAAAGAATTTATTCATTCTAGCGCATCGCTATGGGGAGCACCAGTTTTGTTAGTAAGGAAGAAAGATGGATCGATGCGCCCTTGCATTAATTATGGGCAGCTTAACCAAGTGACGATCAAGAACAAGTATCCCTTACCAAGAATAGACGACTTGTTTGATCAAATTCAAAGAGCTTTGGTGATCTCCAAGATAGACCTAAGCTATCATCAATTAAGGATTAAGAAGGAAGATACACTAAGGACGGCATTTCATATGCATTACGACTACTACAAGTTCACTGTGATGCCGTTTAGACCAACAAATACACCAATTGCTTTTACGGATTTGATGAATTGGGTGTTTAAGATGTACTTGGATCAATTCGTGATCATGTTCATAAATGATATATTGGTATCTTTGGGGAGTTATGAGGAAGATGAATAGCACTTGAGGATGGTGCTGTGAACCTTTCAAGATCACACATTGTATGCTAAGTTTATAAGTGTGAGTTTTGATTGACTTGTGTAGTGTGATTTCTAGTGAAGGATTTTCTATGAATTCAACCAAACCTAAGGTAGTCATGAATTGGCCGAGGCTTATGACAATGACAGAGGTTTGGAGTTTTCTAGGCCTAGCAGGTTATTATAAATGATTCGTAGATAGGTTTTCTGCAATAGCTATGCAACTAATGCAACTTATAAATAATGACATAAAGTTTGAATAGACGGATAAGTGTAAGCGTATCTTCAAGAGCTTATCTATAAACTAATTACCACACTAGTTTTGACAATACTGTCCAGTCCTGGAGGTTATGAGATCTGTAGTGCTGCATGGCATTTAATACAACATGAAAAGCTTATTACTTACGCCTTCTAACAATTAAGGCTTCATAGGGTGAACTACCTACATACAATTTGGAATCAGTAGTGATCAATTTCACTCTAAAAAATTAGAGGCATTACTTGATGAAATTTTATGGTAGACAAGTTATTATTTGGAAGTCTTAGGTTCCATAAAGAACTAGGGTGAATTGTTTTGGGAGACAATTAAGTTTAGAATTTGAAGAAATGGATTTTTGTCCTTAGTGAATCAAGAGTTAATTATTCTATGGTGCTAGATGGATAAATTGTGAAATAGTGTTATCAAGGATTTTTTCTCGGGATGTTTGTAAGGACTCGAACAAATATCTAAAAGTTTTGATGCAATAAATAAAAGTTGGTTTGCACTAGTCTTCAAGTGGTTAAGGTGATATTGTTAGGCTAAGTATGTAATTAAAGCGAATGGAATGTTGCAACGAAAATTGATGACTTATGAAAATTCAAATTGCAATTTGATAGAAAGTTAGTGGACCATATTTCAAGTGTTAATGGGTGATCCAAAGGAAATGGCCTCATGGAGAAAACTTCTGCACTTCTAAGCTGCTTAAATAAGGAAAAATCCATGAAGCTTGGTATAGAACGGGCCAAAGTGGATAATACCTCTATGAGTAAATCAAATAAAAAAGGGACCATTTCTAGTAGGTGTGTGATTCAAGGATGAGCCAAATGAAAGTTGTTAGGTCTATAATGACCCAGTCCAATGAGGGCAGGGAGTGGTCGCTTGGACAAAATGGCCCGAGTAAGTAGCGGCTCTTGGTAGGCTTTTAGGATGGCAAAGTTGCATAAATGAATTGAACTTCACCGTGAACAAGAGGAGAGTGATTCTTGGGTAAAGTTTTTGTTAGAGTGGTGCATCAAAAGTATGGTCAAGCTTGTAGAACTCTAGTCTGTTAGAACGAAGTTAGAGAAAAGAGAATCACTGGTCTAGAGATTGTTTAGCTATTAGATGATGTGGTTAATATTATTAGAAATAGACTAAAGATAGCGCAAAGTTGCCAAAAAGTTGTGTAGTTAAAAGACAAAAGCCCTTGGAATTTCAAATCGGAGGTCATATTTTCCTAAAGGTGTTTCCTGTGAGAGGCCTTTGAAATTTCAATTAGGGGGTTACATTTTCTTTAAGGCGTTGCCTATAAAAGAAATGTCTCGATTTGGAAAGAAGGAAAGCCAAGTCCTAGATATGTTGGACCCTTTAAGACTTGGGGACGAATAGGAATTTTAGTATATCAACATGCACTCCCGTCCCATAGCCGACTTGATTAATTAAAGAAGAGAAGTGCCCATAAACACTATTAGCGCCTCGATCTAGTGGTATGAAGGTAAAGTGATCCAAGTCTAGTCGGGGTTTGATCCTTGAAAGCGGCAGCAAGATTGCCTTGTAAATAAATATATTTTCCAACTTCATGTTCCCGAGTTGTAGATAACAACTCGAACTGAGGCAATCTTCCGGATTTGTTCCTGCTTACAACCTTGCTTCTCATTGTAATTGCCATTGTAGCATGTGTATGGCCCATCCTATAAGGGCCATGCAGACTTTACCTCTGATGTGACTAGTATAAACACCTAGAGGGGGGGTGAATAGGTGTTGTGGAAGTTTACTCGCAAATAATATCAATTTGTTGCAATCCACAAACAGAAAGTAAATAGAGAGAGTTAGAGAAGATTGCAAACGCTGTTTATAGTGGTTCGGCTTTAGACAAGCCTACGTCCACTCTCCGGGTGACCAGCCAATCGGCTGTATTCCACTATATGATCAACGGTGATTACACACTCTCGAGTGTTTATACTTGGTGATAATCAGTCTCACTAAGTCACTCTCTTTTGTAATACACTGAGATCACTCAAATACGCACTATGAACAACAATTGAAGAACGGAATCAGCTTTGGAATAATGTTCATCTCTTCTACCCCCTAAGTCTCAACCTATCCTTAAATACTCTCCAAGCCACATTCGACCGTTGGCTCTTTCCGTGAGAGTTCCGTCTTCCCTTTCTTGGACAGACTTTATAAGGCAAGTCTTTTTGACCGTTGAGGGTAGATCGAGATCCCCTTAGATTCTCGTTCGCCCATACAATCGAAATCTGGCTTCCATAAGTGCTCTATTCTTCTTTGGAAGTTGTCCACTAATTGATCCTGTAAATCGATTATCATAACAGAATCAACATGAATAAGGTAAGTGAAATACTCTACCGTTGGTGATCTTATCTTGTAGATACATCTTAAGTCCGGACTTTAAGTTACGAGTCCGCCTAGAATTTCGGTTTGGTACGGTCGACTTAAATTCTCGATGCAGTACGGTCGGACTTAAAAACTCGATCGATAGACTCTTCCGTCCGGTACGGGCGGACTCTAAGGCACCCCAAGCTTTATCTTCTTCGCTACAAGCGAGACTTTAAAGCCTAAATCTTTCGAGTCCTTTTCCTTCAAGAATTTAGTAAGAATCTCATTTATAAAATGTTTTGTAAACATCAAAACTAGGAGTTTCCTCAACAATCTCCCCCTTTTTGATGATGACAAAACATTTCATTCATATGGCTTAATGTTCCTGCAAAAATGGTTAGATAGAGCCTACTTCCAAATATCCTGCACAACTTATAAGAATAGCTCATATCAACCCTGTATAGACAATACAACAACAACATAACCACATTTCATCATGTAATAAGCATATAAGAAAATATCATCAGACATTATAGTACCATGCATTAACTTATAATAAAGCCAGAAGCCAACTATGTTATGCATCCAACTATCAAATCATCAACAGTTAAACAGTTTAGAAATAACCATCAAAAGTAAAGTCAAAAGCCATAAGCCATATTACTCTCCCCCTTTTTGTCAACTTCAAAAAGAATTAGTCAGTTCAAAACAGTTTCTAAAACAGAAGATGTTTTTAAGAAGTTTTCTTGTTTGGGGTCCGAACAAGGGTGAAATCCTCCATATCCGATGTAGACTTCTCAATTCTGTCAATACATGTATTGACTGTCTTCTCAAGAGTTTCTAGTCTGTTAGTGAAGGAGGTTTCCATTCTTATCTGCCAATCCTTGATCTCAGTTAAAAGTGCCAAGATCTTCTGATAATCAGCATTCCCAGATGAAGCTTCAGGTATTTGAATTTCAATATTTTCAGAAAGATGCTCCCCCTGAATTGTTGCTTCATTCTGTCCTTGTTGCCCCTCTTTTTCCCCCTCTTTATCTCCTTCTTCTTCTCCTTCTTCTGTTTCCTCTTCTTCTTGATCTTCTTCTCGCTGGATCTTCTTCGGATCTTCCGCCAATTCGATACATCATTCTTCTCTTGTTAAATGTGCTTTGAGAATGTTTTCGCATTTGTTTACGCTTCGATTCGACATTCTCTGAGAAGTTTGACGCATATTTGCCAGAATTGCAGAGATGTTTTCTTCTTCTTCTTCTTCTTCTTTATCTACCAGTAGAAGTTGTCTTCTCCTTTTAGAACTTGGCTCAGTAGCAGCTAACTCTTTACCTTTCCTTTTTGCTGTCTCTGCCCTAGCCAATTATTTTTCTTTTCGTCTCCAAGTCTCTGCAACGTCCTTCAATCTCATCTTATTGATCATCTTCATGTCAATAGCCATTGTGGGAAGAGTTTTAGTGCTAAATCTTCTGGGTATGTCTATTTTAAGATGCTCAAAAATCCTTGTCACTAAAGCTCCATAGGGTAGCTGTCCTTTCTCCTTCGACACAGTCCGATACATATGCAGTATTATTGTGTGAGGCAGTGAGAACAGTACTCCCTTTTCAATAGCCCACATTAATTTGGCCTCAAATTTAGATACATCAGTCTTTGATGAGGCTTTTGGACGAATACAGCTGATAATAATCTTATGCAAAATAGTTCTTGCAGAAGTTAGAAGAGGATAAGTGATAGTGGCCCTTACAGACTTTGTAAGAAACTTACAAACTGTTTCATAGGAGACGTCTATTGGCCTGAATGTTCCTCTTTCAACTTTTATAATGTCGCCAGAGTGTCGTACTAACATCATAGAACCTGTCATTCACACTTTGAATTGCATTCTATCGGAGAGAGAAATGTCAAATTTGAGTAAAAATATGCTGTTAATTCGGGATAAACAACAGCGAGAATCGTGCAAAATTGGTCCATCTGCGCAACTTTTCAAAGCATTCCCTTGAGATTTACTTCAGCAAGCATCCAAATAATCAAAATCCACAATTCGTGGTTCATGATTCCTCTATCCATCGATGCCCGTTGAAGAAGGTTTTATGTTCTTTGGATCGAAATAACTTCCCGGTTGTGTTTCGAACTACAGCAGCTATTCCCATTCTAACTTCAAAATTTCTGTATATGTTCTCATCATTATCCTTCATACTGTCTTTGCTTCTCCCTTTATCACTCACTTGTTCTGTACAAGTGGATGGTGAATTTGTGGCCTGTACTGCTTGAATGAGACGGAGTTCATTCGCATATCCTTCCTCTCTCAAGAAGAACAATTTGACATCATCCCTAACATTTCTCTGGACTAATTTCTCATATCTCCTCATTACTACATGAGGGCTTTCGTCGGTGTGGGTAGAGTTAGTCCGGGCGTACCTCTTCGTGAGAAATGTCTTTCTTCGACTTGTGATCGATGGCTCTTGGAGATTCTTCAGGATCATTTTGAGAAGAGACTCTTGGAGAATGTCCTTGAGTATCTTCGGAAGTCTGTGTGAGATCAAAATGCGTCTGTCCTCTGTCGACTCTTCTTCCACCTTGCCCAGCAATCCTGTTTGATCTTCTTCTTGGAGATGAAGATCTTGATCTGGATACGGAGGATCTCGAGGCCATGTTCGAAGAGATTTGGTTTTGGAGAATATTGAGATTGATTTAGAAAGAGTTTTTCTCTGTTAGGGTTTTCAAACGTTCTGAAGGGTTAAAAGAAATCCCGACTCTTAGACGATTTTATACCCCCCCGTTAGAAGAACAAATGAACAGTCGCAATTCAAAATAAATTAAAATGGCAGTTATCTTAAACTTAAGAATATTCAATAAACATATGCCAAAAATATACAAATCAATCATGCAGATTAAAGGCACTTACCAAAGATTGACCATTGAATTAAGGAAATAACATACCTTCCCAAAATACCATTATTTCCTTTTTCAATAGTCTGTCCAGACGATTCCTTTTTCTCAGACTTTGTCCTGTTCTTATGGAATTTATAAAAAAAGGGTCAATAATATTTAATCTCCCACATATTGAATCGAATGTACCTTTGTCCAGCGGCTTTGTGAAGATATCTGCTAATTGATTCTTAGAATCAATAAATTCCACATAGATATCTCCATTTTGCACATGGTCTCTAATAAAGTGATGTTTGATTTCAATGTGCTTTACTCTGGAATGTAGAATTGGATTCTTGGTGAGGTTTATAGCACTCGTATTATCACATCTTATTTCAGTGCAAGCTTCTTCCTTTCCATAATCCAATAGTTGCTGTTTCATCCATAAAATCTGTGAGCAGCAACTTCCAAGAGCAACATATTCTGCCTCTGCAGTTGATAGAGCCACTGTGTTCTGCTTTTTAGAAGACCATGATACCAGCATTTGTCCAAGTAACTGGCATGTTCCAGATGTACTTTTCCTGTCTACTTTACATCCTGCTAAGTCAGCATCTGAGTAGCCAATGAGAGTAAAGTATGTTTCTTTAGGGAACCACAGACCCAGAGATGGATAAGTTGCTATGTACTTAATAATACGCTTTACTGCTGTAAGATGAGATTCTCTTGGATTTGCTTGAAAACGAGCACATACACATACACTTGTATATAATGTCTCGTCCGGATGCGGTAAGATAGAGAAGAGACCCAATCATACTTCTATAAGATTTCGATCAACTTTCTTTCCCGATACATCCCGATCGAGTTTAATGGAAGTTGACATTGGAGTTTCGGTCTTCTTGCAGTTTTCCATCCCAAACTTCTTAACCAAATCTTTGGAATATTTCTCTTAATGAATGAATGTTCCTCGTTTTGATTGGTTAATCTGAAGTCCTAGGAAGAAAGTAAGTTCTCCCATCATACTCATCTCAAATTTCTCCTGCATAGACTTTGAGAAGTTCTTGCACAAACTTTCATTAGAAGAACCAAAAATAATATCATCTACATAAATTTGTACTAAAAGGATGTCCTTACCTACTTTCTTGATAAATAAAGTTGTATCAACCATACCTTTCTTGAAGTTGTTGTCTAATAAGAACTTACTGAGTTGTTCATACCGAGGCTCGAGGCGCTTGTTTCCCATACGAGCTTTTTTCAGTCCGAAAACATGATCGGCTTTCTTGTTTCCTCAAACCCAGGTGGTTGTTCCACATAGACTTCTTCCTTGATGAACCCATTTAGAAAGGCGCTCTTTACATCCATTTGAAATAGTTTGAAATTCGATAACAAGCATAGGCAAGTAATAGTCGATTGCTTCTAATCTTGCAAGCTGGAGCATAGGTTTCATCATAATCTATTCCCTCGGATTGGGAATAACCCTTTGCCACAAGTCTTGCCTTATTTCGGTGACTTTTCCAAGTTCATTTACTTTGTTTCGAAGACCCATTTGGTACCAATAATTGTCCGTCCTTTTGGTTTAGGGACTAATTCCCATACATCATTTCTCTTGAACCTGTTGAAGCTCCTCTTGCATTGCCTCTATCCAGCTTTCATTTTCCAGCTTCATTAATACCTTTGGGTTCAATTTCAGAAATAAGTGCAACAATACCTGTGTCCTTTTTGTTCCTTGATCTGGTTTGAATCCCTTCATTGATGTTTCCGATCACAAGCTCTTTGGGATGACTAGACTTATGCTTCCGGTTTACTGTTCGAACTTCAGCATTATCGAAATCTTCGTAAATGCAGAAATATTAGGCTGAGTTGATTCTTCTTCATGAATTCCTTCTTTGACTATTTCCCGAGAAGATTCTGCTTTGTTGAAACATGATCTTTCGGTACAGCATCAGTTCGATTCTTCATGCACTCCAATACTTTGTTTTGGAACTTCAGTCTCCAGAAACTTTACATTCATGGATTCTTCCACTGTCTGAGTGTTTTTATTGAACACTCTATATGCTTTGCTAGAGTTTGAATAGCCTAGAAAAATACCTTCATCTGACCTTTCTTCAAACTTACTAGGTTGACGATTAACATTCTTAAGAATATAGCAAGGACAACTAAAAACTCGAAAGTATGAAACAATAGGTTTTCTTCCTTTCAAAATTTCATAGGGAGTTTTCTCAAGTATAGGTCTAAGAAAAATTCTATTAATAATATGACAAGAAGTAGAAACCGCTTCGCCAAGAACCGAGTTGCCACCTTGCTTTCTATAAGCAATGTTCTAGCCATTTCCTGCGAGAGATCTATTCTTTCTCTCCACAACTCCATTTTGTTACGGAGTGTAAGGAGATGAAAAAGTATGCTGTATACCATTTTTATCACAAAAGTCTGAAAAGTCTTGATTCTCAAATTCTCCCCCATGATCTGTTTTGATACTAGAAATAGAGTATCCTTTTTCATTTTGAACCTTCTTTGCGAATGTTGAGAAATATGAGAATGTATCTCCTTTATTTGCAAGAAAAATACCCATGTAAATCGAGAGTAATCGTCTACAATCACAAGACACTTCTTACCTCCGATGCTATAAGTTCTGGTAGGTCCAAACAAGTCCATGTGAAGAAGCTGTAACACACGGTTAGTAGTAATATGCTTTATAGATTTAAAAGAACTTCTTACCTGTTTTCCCAGTGTGCATGCAGAGCAAAGTTCTGTTTTCTTGTAATTTAGTGAAGGTAAGCCACGAACAAGCTTTTTATTTGCAAGCTTGGTAATTTGTTTCATGCTGACATGCCCAAGTTTGCGGTGCCACATATCTGCTTCATCTTGGACTGATAACAGACATTTTGTAGTGTCTACATTTATATCCGAGAGATAAATGTTCCCATGTCTTCGTCTAGTAAAAGTCTGTGAAGAGTCAATGCTTGTTCCCGAAACATAAGTTCTCTTTGAAATTTATTCTCAAACCAGCATCACATAACCGGGCCGATGCTCAGAAGATTGTAGTTTAATCCTTTGACTAGAGAAACATTGTTGATGATTAGGCTGCCAATCTTGACAGTTCCCAGTCCTATAATGTTTCCTTTAGTGTTTCCTCCAAAAGAAACTATTCCTCCCTTGATTTTCTCAAATTCAATGAACATCTTTGAATCTCCAGTCATATGTCTCGAGCATCCACTATCCAAGTACCATTTCTTCTTTCTTTTGAAGCTTACCTGCAATGTTTACAAGTACTCATTTTTTTCTTTGGTATTCAAATTTTCTTGGGTCCATTATAGTTAGCATATAAGCTTTTTCTATCCAATTCTTTTGAACAGTCTCCGAGACTTTAGAACATTTATTTTCAAAATGTTCTTTTTCTCCACAATTAGAACATTTAAGATTATTTTTACCAATAGGTTTAACAAAATTACTTTTGAAATGATTTTTGTAAGCTTGTCGAGGAGGTCTTTGTCTTATTCTTTCCTTGACTTTAGGAAAATCAATCGGGAATCATTTTCTTGATAAAAACCAAGTCCCGACTTATCATAATAAGGAATTTGAATAGAAAGAATATGCTGAAGGGTTTTTGATCCTTTTGAAAACTTTGTGGTAATATCTAAAAATTCCTTTTTGAAAACATCATTCTCTTTTTGCAAAGAATCTTGATTTTCCTTTGCTTTCAAAAGATCCTTTTTGATAGATTCATTTTCATTTAAAAGAACCTCTCGATTTCTTCATTTCCAAAAATTTCTTTTTGAAATCATCCAAATTTCCCTTCAAAAAATCGTTCTGTTTAATCAACTTGTAATTTTCCTTTTTTAATGTGAAGATCCTTTTCAAAGTAGTTTTTAGATTAGAACAAAGCTCATTTATATAATCTGAAACTTCTAAAGGAATATCAGAATGATTTACCTCGATTTCTCTGTCTGAGTCCGAGTCCTGTTTCAGAATCTGAATCTGAATGTGCCATAAGACAAATGTTTCCATATTCGTCTTCACTATCCTCAACTTCTGTATCGCTCCATGTTTCAGCTTTGAGAGCCTTCTTGTATTTTTCAAACTTTCCTTTGTTCTTTTTGAGTCTGGGACAATTCTGTTTAATGTGCCCCTTTTTCTTACACTCAAAACAAATTACCTCTTTGGCATAATCATCATCGTCATCAGACCTGCGTTGTCCAGACTGTCTGCTTTGTTTTCTGTTGTTGAATTTCCTGCCTTTTCTGTTTAGTTTCTTTACCTTTTTGATCAGCAGTGCTAGTTCCTCATCATCCAGCTCTTCTTCAGAATCTGTATCATCAGAATCAGTATTAGACTTAAGAGCAATAGACTTTTTACCTCTGGATTCCACTTCCTCGTTCATTTGTTCTACCTCATAGGACTGCAGAGTGCCTACAAGCTCATCAACTGTTAGTGGTGAAATCCGCAGAGTTTCTCTGATAGATGTCTTCACATTGTTCCATTTTTTTGACAATCCTCTCAGAAGTTTGTTGACTTTCATTAGTCCAGGAACAGGCTGTCCTTGATATGCCAAACCGTTTACAATTTTTGTAAAGCGACTGAACATATCTCCTATTGACTCTCCCTGTTTCATCTTGAAGGACTCGTATTGACCAAGTAAAATATTTACTTTGGTCTCCTTAACACGATCAGTTCCTTCATATGTCACATGTAGTCTATCCCATACTTCCTTCGCCCCATATCACAAGAAGATATACGATTATATTCATTAGGTGATAAAGCACAATATAGGGAGTAAATAGCCTTTGCATCAATAGTTTGTCTCTTTGTTATCTCTTACGGAGAGAGAGTGGCTGATGATTCTGTTTCTTTCTCATCGGTACTCTTTGAAGTCTTTCGATGTTATCGGTGGGCTCGATTCCCCTCTCAACCACATCCCATTCCGGTGGATCTTTCGACCCGAGGAAAGCTTTCATTTTATTCTTTCCGGATATTATAATCCTTGCCATCGAAGTATGGTGGACGAGTGTTGCTCCGCCTTCAATTAAACCTGTGCAAGAATACTAGCCATAGAGGATCTTTAACTCGAAGTAACAAACACTTCAAAACTTGAGCACGAGGCTCTGATACCAATTGATGTGACTAGTATAAACACCTAGAGGGGGGGTGAATAGGTGTTGTGGAAGTTTACTCGCAAATAATATCAATTTGTTGCAATCCACAAACAGAAAGTAAATAGAGAGAGTTAGAGAAGATTGCAAACGCTTACGTCCACTCTCCCGGGTGACCAGCCAATCGGCTGTATTCCACTATATGATCAACGGTGATTACACACTCTCGAGTGTTTATACTTGGTGATAATCAGTCTCACTAAGTCACTCTCTTTTGTAATACACTGAGATCACTCAAATACGCATTATGAACAACAATTGAAGAACGGAATCAGCTTTGGAATAATGTTCATCTCTTCTACCCCATAAGTCTCAACCTATCCTTAAATACTCTCCAAGCCACATTCGACCGTTGGCTCTTTCCGTGAGAGTTCCGTCTTCCCTTTCCCGACAGACTTTATAAGGCAAGTCTTTTTGAATGGAGGGTAGATCGGATCCCCTAGATTACGTTCGCCCATTCAATCGAATCTTCCATAAGTGCTCTATTCTTCTTTGGAAGTTGTCCACTAATTGATCCTTAAATCAGATTATCATATCAGAATCAACATGAATAAGGTAAGTGAAATACTCTACCGTTGGTGATCTTATCTTGTAGATACATCTTAAGTCGACAAACTTTAAGTTAAAGTCTGCTTAGAATTTCGGTTTGGTACGGTCGAGACTTAAATTCTCGGTCCCGGTACGGTCGGACTTAAAAACTCGATCGATAGACTCTTCCGCCCAAGGGCGGACTCTAAGGCACCCCACACTCATTTATAAAATGTTTTGTAAACATCAAAACTAGGAGTTTCCTCAACAACCTCGTCCTCACCTTCCTCTAGTATATCACTAGTAGTCCCTTGTGAGTGCGGCACACATCTTTTTGTTTGTTTAGGAGCTGTTTTAATGGGCATACATACCCCTTTTTGGGTACTAGGGAGTTAGGCAGGAAGCTGACAAAGAAAGAAATTGTCTACTTACGCTCTCATGCTTAAT
This sequence comes from Angophora floribunda, assembly GCA_014182895.1. Lineage (NCBI taxonomy): Eukaryota > Viridiplantae > Streptophyta > Magnoliopsida > Myrtales > Myrtaceae > Angophora > Angophora floribunda. The sequence continues at coordinate 31,056,752 of CM024709.1, read as the reverse complement.
GCATTGCTCAGACAGCTGAGTCGGTTAAAAACTCTTGCAAGATTCACCAGATGGTCTTCGTTATTTCGAGATTTGACAATCATATCATCTACATAAACTTCCATCTCAAAGTGTACCATGATATCCCAAAGTACCTATAGTACTTGCTGCACTTCCTGAGAAAGAATTCGTCTTGGTATTGGATCTACTCTTTTGTTAGCATAAAAACGAATTCAATTCTATTCATCTATAGTATCATGGAACGGAAGGAGCGACCTGGGAAATGAGGATGCAATGAGGCCCTAATGTTCTCATCTATTCAAAGAAACGAATAATCCTGTAAATTTCGAGGACGGAATTTCTTTAAGGAGGGAAGAGTTATGATGTTTTGAAATTTGACCCTTCTTAGGATATATGAAATGGTTATGTTATCAATACACTGTTAGTTAAATTTACTTTGAACTGATCACTCATGAATTAACTAACTTATTAGGAAAGGCCATTAAGGATTAACATGTGCACGACTAGAGAATTCAATTAGGGATAGACCGTTCAACCATAAGAATTAAATAGGGGCAATACTATGTTGTTACAGACCAATTAACAAACAAAAATAAATTGATTCAACAAAAGTACAAGGTTGGATTGTAGGTGATTCTACACAACTGCAATACTAACTGCGAATGATAGTAAATCGATTTCCTATTAGCTTTGTACCCAAGGTGAGTAATTAATCCCTTACAATTACATGACAACCGAGAGTTGTCCATGGTTTGAAGAAGCATAAACATAGATTGAAAATTTATCAACCATGAGTCAAATACGTGAAAAACCCTAAAAGCCATTTGATAGTTTAGATCGTATTAAAGTCACATTTGATCGAATTTAATCACAAATTTCATCCCAATTTTGGGTATCAAACTTTCGAGGATTTCAAGACTACTCTATTGAACATTGCCTCATAAATCCACCTATTTATCAATAAGCATGAAATTTTAGACCAAATTAATTCTAGCTCATTTCCCACCAATTCAAGCCCAAATTAAATCTATACAAGCCCGTACGATACTTTGACTCATTAATAAGTGAGTTAACTTCCTAATTCATGATTAGGGTGTTATTTATGTTTAGGGGTAGCATTAGATTAAGGTTAATTATGTTTTGTGCTAATTAAGAATGGTTTAGTCAATAAGCTATTGCAATATGTAATAAGTAGAATTGATAGGCTATCGTGATAGGTGATAATTAGTAGTGATAAGTTATCAAGGAAAGTAATAAGTACACATGATAACCTATCATTAAATGGATGATAAGCTCTTACCAAAAGGATGATAACTTATTGGAAATTTAATTATAAGCTATCACCAAAAAGATAATAAGCTTTTGGAAAATAAGTGATAACTTATAACCAAAGTGGTGATAAGCTATCGAGGAATAGGTGATAAGCTATTGCTAAATAAGTGAAAAGCTATCAAAAATTGTTGATAAGTTATCATGGGCAAAGCGACAAGTTATCACTATTAAGGCAATAAATTGCTTATATATATAGCTTATACTTGAGATAAATGATGATTTTATGCATGTTCCATGTTGTTTGAAGCATGCTTTGCCATGAGAAATAATTGCCCAATGAGAAACCTTGGTTGCTCTTTTCAAAGAAAGGTTTTATAGACATATAATTGGAAATTCATGAGGTGTCATGTGTAAATGCCATGTCTTATATGTAATATTGGGCAAGGACATTTAAAAATGGAAGTGTACGAACTTTGACAGGTTAAAAATGTACGAGTGATCACGTGTGAACATTTTGATATGTGAGCACAACCACGTCTGCATTGGCTAAATGGGGAAAAATAAAATTTGTTTGAGTGGTTGAGGTGCTTTCATGATCACATAATGAGAACTTGTTATCCTCATATGAATGTAGGTGTGCCTTGCATGACCATGATGATACCCCCATATAATTATGGGCGTACCTTAAGTAGCCATGATAAATGCTCGGTTAAGTCAGAAGACCCCATGTGAGGATATGTGTGTCCTAAGTGGTCGTAATAGATGCCCGATTATGCCAAAAGACCGCAAACTATTGTCTTGGCCATGGTCATGAGCAGTCGTAATAATTGGAATACATGTGAATGCATTGTGCATGGGAAATTATGAAAAGTGTTTTGATTATATTGAATGATTGTTGCATTGTTTATGGCACATTATAAATTATATTATGCAAGGCATGTGCCAAGGTGAGGTAAGAATGCCTACGGGTTTATTCGATAGCTTGGTTAATTATTGTTGGGTCGATGACATGCTCATGTTTATAGTTAAGACAAAGCAAGTGTTTATTTATTATTGATCTATCATCGATATAAGCTGCATGTATAGGTTGCACCCAAAAATAGCTTCCCAAATGAGGCTTAAGTTATTAACTTATTGAGATTTTATTTCACTTGTCATTGTTTAACATTATTTAGGCCTGTAGTATGTAGAACCATCATGTAAGGCTTGGGGTTCTTATGAGCCAAGACCTTAAGGTGACACTACACCCGATTTTGGAGAACAAGCTTGTAATGGGCATGTGATGCATCACCTTTTGGGTAGCCTTCATGTTAGAGGAGTTTAGTTAACCCCAACCGTGCTAGTTTTCATTGGTCTGGTAGAAAATTTGTCCATTGTAAAGGCTTGCACATGTAAACTTCCTAAAGTTAACGAGTAAATAAATAAATAAAGGTTATGGTTTTGGGAGTGTTGATGTTATAGTTTTTCTTGACTTTCCCCGTTTTTGTTATTGCAAAGGAGATGTTGTGTTTCCGCTTGTGTTTAATCAAAGGATAAAAAGAATGGGTTGGCGAAGCATCCTAGGATGTCACAAATTAGATGACTGCAAGAGTAAGGAGTTTTCATGAACTAGAGGGTCGGAGCGCGACACCACGAATGAAGTAGACCCATGATGAATTTGGATATATTTTGCAGATGTCCGAAATCAAGCAAAGTTAATTTCCTTTGGTGAATTAGAGTTGGCAATGGAAAAAAATATAAAAGGAAATGAAAGATAATGATGTTTCCTAATTATTATCGCCAAGGAGAATTTGAAAGGGAAATTTGCACTTTGCTGAGGTTGACTGGATTTGTTTCGGTGCATAAAATAGACATGTTTCCTATTATTCCTTGCTTGAGTCAACCGAGAAAGGACGAAATAGGAAATAAGTCCAAATTTTGGATTTGGTTGACAATCTTCACTCAGATTGGATCTTTTCTCCAATATGTGGTGGTTTTTTTTCATACATATCAAGAAGCCATGCATTTGTTAGATATTCCATGAAGTATCGCCTTTACGTGAGTGTTTGAAGAGACCATTGTTGATGTTGATGCACGCAGTCTTTGTCACGCCCTGAACCCTAAGTATGCAACAACCCCTCCCTTTATCAACAGAATGTGATGTCCTAGGATGCGTTGCCGACCATTCATTTTATTCTTTCATTATACGCAAGCAGAAAACGAGCTATCACCCGGTCAATCAAATAATCAATCAATCAAGCAGGGATAAAAGGATGAACAGCATAACAACGATCAACTACTCATTTATTTATTAATAGGATTAACCAACAAAGGAATGTTTCCAATATACAAGCTCACCAGAGGGTTAGTTCCTTTCTCTAAGCTACACAAAAAGAGACTAAGGCTAGGCCAATCCATTCTTTCCAAAAAGAACTCTCGAGTTCGGTACATCTATCATAGAGACCCATCGGATTTAGGCTTCATCAATCATAATCGAAGGCATTCGGGTCAATCACCGGTGGAGTGGGAGCAAGATTCTCCATTGCACTATCAAGAGAGTCCAGCTCCATGGGATCTAAATTGGCATCTTCGGGGCCTCTGCCAGGTGGCCCGTTAAAACCATATAGAGGACCGATTAGAAGATCGTCCTCCCTGATGTACCACACTAGGAACCAATGGGAAATCCATTGCCCTGGTGCCTCATCCACCCAAATGGTGAAGACATACTTCTTCATATAAATGCATTTGGCTTGGGAAGTGGTGGTGCATCATGACGATCTCCTAATCCTTAGCGATCCCAAACTACACCGAAGGGTTCACCATTCTAAGGGCCTAAAAATAGCTATACAATAACTAGTAAGATAAAATCTCAGTGAGTCATCGCCCTAAGCCTCAATGAGAACACCAACTCAACCTAGGGTATCTATCTAGAACCACCTTTCAAATAGACCAACAACAACAATACACATGCTACAGCCAAAACACAACTAGCTCACATATCCAAGGTCAACAAACAATCAAACAACTAGTTCACATGCAACATTACCCAGTTATGCCATGCCCTACATGATATACGCCAACACCATAAAATCAAATCATACTGCCATCAAGTAATGCATTACATCAATCACATATGAGTTGCATCACAAGTGATCTCACATGGCCATCGCCATACCTTACACATTATCAATTCAAGCATGACATAAGTAGTGCCACAAGCACATGCATAATCGGAATTAGTAATGCAATGCTTCTCATGCATTCTTACACCCACACGTATTCCAATTATTAATGCCCCTTAAGGCCACAACCGAACCCCCGCCTATGTCTATTGGCATAATTAAGCATCACCCTCCCTCATGAGGCACGGCGACATCGAGGGCTCTCTCCCAAGACGACATTCCCAAAGCATCCTCCCCATTTTGGGATTTTATAAAAGGGCAATATTAGCACCCAAATACTCCGACAATGATTTGCATACGACTCCGAACCCTTTGACCATGAGGACCTGGGAGGAACGATGTCCTCTAAGTACTAGACTATTAAGGAAACGGAAATAAATTGATTCGAATGCCCGTAAATCGAATCCTTTTCATATGGTACTCAAGATTATCAATTGAGCCCCTGGGATCACATGACAATCGAGGGATGTCCCTAACTCGAGAATTGACGTTAATGTAGATCAAAGAATGATTGACCACGGGTCAAAAGTGAGGAAAGTCCTAAAAGGGTGCCCGATAATTCAAATTGTACTACAATCAACTTAATTTAGCCCCTTTTTAATCCGATTTTGGGAACCGACTCAGTGATATCAAGATTAAATATTTGGATGTCGTCTCATTTATTTTTGGCCGTTGGACGCGGAAGTGTCGAAAAAAGGAAAAATTGGACTTTCTCCCCCAAGATCGGCGGCCCAATGGGCCTTGCGCCCATTCAGCCCAGCCCAAGAGGGGCCCAAGTTGGCCAAAGTTCCCTTCCATTTCCAGTCCATGGGCTTCTCTCTTAGGCCTTTTGCTTGTTTATTGCTTGTTTTTTATTGGTCCTTCAAGCAAGTGGCAAGCCCACTTGCCTTGGCTTCTCCTTCAAGTTTTCAGACTCTTCTCTCTCCTCTTTCTCCCCCAAAATTCGTGCACCAGCCCAGCCACACTCTCTCCCTTTTTCTCTTCCATTTCTGGTGTCCCTTGTTGTCTTTACTGTTTTCTAGCCGGAAAACAGCCTTGCCGCCATCACCGGAGCCGCCACCACCGCCCAAAGTGTAGTCCTGGAAGTTAGGAAGCCAGCCGCACACCCCCGGTCACCCCTGGTCGCCCCGGACCGCCCGTTTTGGCCTTTTCTGCACTGCTAGTCAGTTCCGCGTGAACAGTAACCAACAATGTTTTTGGCCTGTTTTGGCCATCGTTTGTCGTCCGTTGCCATCCCCGAGCTTACCCCTCATAGTCCTTGTTCCCCTCTACGCGCCGGTGTCACCGGATTTCCAATCCAAGTAAGTTAACTTCCTAATCCTTGTTTAGGGGTTAATCTTGCTTAGGGGTTAATTAGTGTATTTGTGTGTTTATGATTAATTAAGGTTGATTGGTTAATTAGTCTGGTTAATTAATTCTGACTAGGGTTAGTTAATTGACCATAGTTAGTATAAAAGTAACTAAGGTTAATTAATTAAAATAACTAAGGTTAGTTTTAAAGTAACTAAGGTTAGAATTTAACTATGGTTAGGTTAATTTGACCATGGTTAGGTTAATTTGTTAACCATGGTTAAGTTTATTTATTTTTATTTATTTATTTAATTTCGGACGAATTTACTGTTCACTAATCACTGTTCACGGATTACTGTTCACGGCACTGTTCATGCAGAAGCTAATTTTTGGCTTATTTTGATGTGTTCTTGATTGTTATGATTTATTGAAGTGCTGATTGTCAATTATACTTGTGAATATTGATGAAACGCGTGATCGAATGCTGATTGGAAATTGGATTTTGGAATTGTCGAGTGAAATTGCATGACATATTGCGTGGGTTATCAGAAATGGCATGTCGCATGAGCATGAGCGATGTGCATTCACGACAGAGTAAAGAAAAGAATGAATTGATTGATGATGTGTTGCATGGTCACATTAAGAGGAGAACCCGGCATTGCCGGAAGACCACCAATCCTTATGGGGTTGTGTCGTGGCCAGTGGGTCGCCTGATTTCGGTCGGATGCCTGATAGGAAGGGGTTAAACTTTGTGGGACTGCGGTATGGGGGCGGGTTCCGGGCCTCTGTCAGTTGCGGGGCTGCGGTAGTGGGCGGGTCCTATGCTCCTTCGGGAATGCCGTCTTGGGAGTAAGCCCTTGACGTCGCCGTGCCTCAAGGTAAAGAGGACGAAGCTGGTTTAGCTAGAACCTCCAACCATAAGGTTGTGCCGTGGCCCAGGAGGAGGGGTCGTAATAATCGGAGCATGTGTGAGTGTGAGACATGAGAAAGCTGTGTGAGATGCTCTAATTATTCGCATGCTCTTATTGTTGTGATGAATTAAATGATAGTTTTTGCAGGTCACGTGTGCCAAGGTCAGGTAGGATCGCTTGTGGTTGTGTCTGCTTATTGAACTGTCCTATGCTTTTGTTTCTCTTTGCATTATGCTGACCGTTGGATTAGGTTGTATGTTAAACTCCCGAGGCGAGCGAAGTTCCTAACCGGGGCTTAGGACTTTAACTTGCTGAGTTTATCTCAACCCGTCGTGGTTAACATTTTCAGGCCCTAGATGATGCAGTACCGAGGATCGAAGAGAGCGATCCCTCTGAGGCCCGTGAGTAGGCAGCTGTAGCCTATTTCCTTTTTGACGAGCCTTCCCCCACTTGTACAGGGTTAGGTTAGCTAGGCCGATCCCTTTTTGAGTAGGCCTTAGCTTGTCACCTATAGTAAGGCGTGTATGTATTTGCTGGTATGCTGGCTAACCTTCAGATATATAAAATACTGGTTGTCTTTCCTCTACTTCTGTTGTTGCTATCCCTGTTGTTTGGTTTGGGAGTTGTTCATTTCCACATGTGCTTAATTACAAGATAAAATGAATTGGTCGACGATAGTACCTGGGACGTCGTACAAATAGACCTCAAGTGAAATGGGGTTGCCGCGAGCTCGAGAGTCGGGGCGTGACACAACCTCTACTACGACTCCGCATTCGGACACCCATTAGGGTTTTGATGAGTCGGACTATCATCTCTTGAACTTTGGCTAGGGTGACAAGTTCAACTTAGTGATCACACAAACACACCACCACAATCTACTTTTATTTTGAATATTAGCCAATGCATACTGTCGCAACCTCACCTCGGGTGCACCACCTATGGTTTGGCTAATGGATTACTAAGCCTAAACTTAGTTTGGGCTCTTCCAAGCCCATACCAATTCACGACTTAGGGTTTAAGTTTTTAGTATGCAAATGACTTTAACTTAGGAGTCACCTACTAATCTATTTTTGATGGGTTGATTAGAAACCCAAGTAAAGTAACAAGAGAATTATTTTACTCCTATAAACCAAAGACTATGGGATCGGAAATTGATTACATTAGATTTCTCTAACGCCCTTTCGGTACATTTTTTCTTTTATTTGAAAAAAATGATTTGCAAGTAGTTTGTATTGATTTTAATTTACTCTCCAACATGCAATGTGATCACGTGAGTGCGTAACCATTATCTAACACTCAATAAAGCAAACCAATAAATAAATTGCAAGCACAGGAAAGAGATACTTACCCAAAGCAATGAAAGTATCTGCAATGTTAGCTTAAAATTCACATTACTAAACTTAGATATGATTTCTAATTAACATGCAATCATTTAACTATGGATGTAGCTGAGAACAGCAATGAATCTTATAGTGGCTAAAGTGAAACAAGGTGATTTTTTTGTAGTGGAGAGGATGGTGGCACTTGGGGTGGTGGGTGGTGGCTCCATGGCGGGTGGTGAAGACGATGGCAAGGGAGGAGAAAAAGACGAAGAAAGTGGTGGAGAGAGGGAGAAAGAGAGAGAGTCGGAGCCACGTAGGCCACAAATCCGACATTGCTTTTAATGTCTACATGGACTTGGTTTTTTTTTTTTTAAAAAATGCTACATCACTATTTTTTTAATTTAAAAAGCCACATAATCAATTTGGCTGGAATATCTTGTTGTTGGTAGTTAAGTGATTATTTTTTCTCCAATTTGGTACTGAAGTAATTCAGTAAAAGTTTTGGCACTAAAGTGAGAGCCGTACACATCTTATGGCACTTCTAGTATCCTCCTCCATTATAAGTGATATAATCTAAGTAGCTAAATGAACATAATGATTGAATAGAGCATAAGATCACACAAATAGATACGTGAATAAGAATCATTATTTGGTTTGTAATTATTGAAGCAAAATGGTAAGGTCATGAATGATGTAATTCTATAAGTGAAATTTATGGTTGAAAATGAGGGAAATGTGGCACAATCAAGAAGAACTCTAACCACTAGGGTTTACTCTAGTGGCCATTGTTTCATATAGGAAAGGAGAGGTGGGGGTTCGAATCCCTACTTTCTCAAGGGGTTTAGCATGTTATGATTTAGTTTTAAGTGTGGATTTCAATTTCCACTCTCTGTAAGGAGATTGGGCAAAAATCTAAGAGTGAGAGTTAGAGTAAGAGTAAAGTAAGACTGACAAAAAATAAAGAAAGAATGAGGACTCTTGGCTTGCATGGTTAAAGAGCATTAATGAGCTAAAGTCAAAAGGGGCAATGTCGTCTATTAGAAGGTAACAAATGGCTCTAAAATGTACAAATGTGTTCAAGTAGAAAAGTCATAAGGGATAGAATCATATGGTTCCATCTAATGATATGGCCTAGGTTATAAACTTAGTAGATCAAGAGTCATTGCGAAAAGCGAGGGATCGAACAATAAAATAGACAAAATAAGAAAATAAATCGGATATCAGATTTACATAGTTCAATCATTGTAACTTACGTCCACAGGGAGAGTAGTAATGAATTCCATTATAGATCAAGTGATACACGGAGATTATATACTAAAGTCACTTAAACACTCTCAATGTTTACCAAATCTCAATTACACATAATAATTTACATGGTGTTTAGCCCCATAATTCTTTATGAAATAATTTCTCAATCTCACGAAGGAATTATATACAAATTCTTACTACAAGAATTTAAATCGGCTTGAACATTTGTCTCTTAATGTAATTGCATAAATGAAACCAACGGAGAAAACTCCTACCAAGCACTCGATGATAGAACGGCGCTTCAAGACTACGACATCCTGAACTGGATTCATGCATATATGTTTCACTTTAGCCACCGTATGTTTGATAGAATGCCTAAACTAGATTCATGCAGATTTGTCTCCTCCTCTCATACATCTTGAAGCAAAAAGAAACCCTAGAATGCCCAAACCCTCACCAAAGAAACTAGCGGTCAGCAATTTCCTTACTTGCTCGAACAATCCAAAATTCAGTTATTTGCATCTTCAAGGCTCCGAGATTGAGCAGTAGTAAATCCAGAAATTTCATGAGCAATAGAAGCATGAGCTCAAGGCCAAATCCGATTGCCAATCCTCCTCCTCCGCCACTACCTCCAAGCTCAGTCCCTTCTCCTCCAAGCCTAATTCCTCCTTTCATTTGACATTGTTGAGGTCAAACAAAAAAAATGAGGAGAGAGGGGAAAAGATGAATGACGTCATTTAGCAAAAAATTGATTGCTAGCTTTTTCCAGCAAAATACATAGTTTTAGTTTGTGTAGACAATTGAATGACATTGTTTGGGGATTTTTATGCTTATTTAGACCACTAGTGAGCCACATCAAACAGAAAAAGTATTAAAATATTTGGCACTTAAATGATCATTTTTTTTAAATTGGCACTTAAGTGATCTTATAAAAAACTTTGGCACCAAAATGAGTGTTGCACACAATTTATGGTGCTTCCAATGTCCTTCACCCTACTTATAACCTTTAATTTGTGCATTTCTCTCTCAGTCCCCCCCAAGTGTTTATAACCCCAATATCATCTTGGCTTTTAACCTTAGTTAACTAATATCAATTGTTTATAACTGGAAATGATTACAACTCAAATGAGGTCTCCTAATTCAAGCATTTTACTTGGCCAATGATGATCTCTCTCTTTCCAATCAATATCTACATATTTACCATCCAAAATTTTACTACTTGTCAACCAAATAGTAACTCATATGCTCTAAAATGGTAACAATGAACTTAGCCTATCAAATTACATCATGCACAACAACGTAGTTTTCTAGCTCTAGTTACTTTATATCTAGTTAATTAACATGAGTTAAAGCTATTCTTTAAAATAAGTAAAGGAGGATGAAAAAATTCATTTTCCCTTATCCTCCTTAGTAGTGTGACTTCATCTTCTTATCTTCCAATGCAATTTTCTTTTCCTTTTAAAAAAACGTAAAGCCCCCCTTAAATTTCAATCAAGCTCCAAAGTTTGTTCAACTAGAATTGTTTGAGCTTTTAGTCTCATCTTTCAAGTATTTACAAGGTGATTAAGGTTTTTAGTTGTCCAAGTCTTTGCTCAAGGTAAGTGAAGTTCTAGGGGCAAAATTAGATTGATTTACTTAGGACTCTTAACTTGATTGTTTTATGGCTATTAATCTTTGTTTCAACTTTGATGTTAAAAGTGAAAAAGTTTTAATGTTTGTGTGTTGAATTGTTGTATTTGTTTGGATTGAATCAATGAGTTTTTACATGCCCGGGTTGTGATTAATCGATTGCTATAGTGTATATGAGAAATGCCAAGAGATTAATGTATTGTTATTTGCCATTGTAAATACTGAAAACTTTGTGGCATTTATTATGTTGTAATTAATTTTCTGTGAATGATGCCATATAATAAAAACCTTTACTATGGCATAATCTCCATCGAGCAAATTCCCTTGAATGACTATGTGTATGAGCTTTGGAGTTAGCTAAATATTCTATCATATAAGACAGTTCTATATAACGTTAAAGGGACACGAAAGTCATAAAATTTTCACACAATATGAGTTGGTTCGTGTGAGCCTATGTTGACCATCATCCTATGATCGTACAGTGGTGTATTTATCCTCATTGATACAAAGGATGCTCATGATGATTAGGTTGTATGGCATGGCAAAGAGGTATTTATGATTTCGCCCCATGATTTTGTAGTGACAATACCTCATTTGTTGAGATCCCTTATGAGTCAAGATGGGTCATGGCCAGTAAAAAGCATGAATGCATTTTTGTATATTAGAGAGCTTTATTATTGGTATGAACTCACCTATATGTGTGCTGGTGAGCTTCATTATGAGTTTGAACTTGTCTATGTATATTAGCAGGCTTCATGGTGAATAGGAATAAATATTGCATGTGTGTAGTGGCGAAACACTAGGTGATATTGGTGCATCATGAAATAATGTGCTATCTTCTTACTTTTGAGTGAGTGAGCCTACATTCTTATGAATGGTTTTCATTGGCATATAATGATATAAAAGAAAGAGCATTTGCTTATGCATTTATCATACTAACATAGACACTAGCCATCTAATGTGGTATGGTTGGTGCTGACATAAACAATTTCATAATATATTATTATTTTAATTTTTTTTCTTATTTTCTTTCCTTTTCTTCTATGGCTTGTGCCAACTAACCCATGGGTGATGAAGGCTAGCCTCATCTAAGTAAGGGTCACCCTTGCAGCCATAATTGGTCGAACCTCATTGAGGCTATCGTCAGGCTTTGGAGTTAACTTGTTCATTCTTGGGATTTTCTTATTCTTGTCCATGTTGGCTTCAATTTTAGGCTTCAATGGTGGCAAATTCCAATGAAGGTGGTCTCTCTATGGCGAAGTTGTTCTCTTATGTTCGCAGTGAATGATGTGTGATGACCCAATTTAGGGGATTACATGTCACCAATTGGTGTGGGGAGTTGGGTGATGCGTGAAGTTGCAATATTGCGAATGGGAGCATATCGCGAGATCTTTCTGGGGTGGTGGAGAAGAATTTCTGGTTTGGATTGAGATTTGGGAAGCTGAGGTCATGCAACCTTGGGGCAACCTAGATCTGGCCCTTCAACTGTCTGCGACCCATGCGAAGGCTACTGAAGATGTGTGAGGCCGAGTTCGCATGAACGCGGTAGAAGGTAGAAGGGTAGATCTACATTGCTAAGCCCCGACCTTGACCTCAACCCACAGCAATTCAGGTGAGGACAAGTAGTCTAATGAAGACAACGACTTGAGGATTGGCATAATCCTCGATCTCGACCTCAACGATGGGCAACCTTGACCTCAATCTCAATGACAAACCAATGAGCACAAGGAAGAAGATGAACATTGTATTTGGACGGCAAAAGTGAACACACAGTTGTCATGGAAGAAAAAGAAAGAAAGAGAAAAAGAAAAGAAAAACAATTCAAAAAGTTATCAAAATATCAATGTTAGTGCCAACCGTGTCATGTAGGATGACATGTGTCAACATCAATAATTTTCGACTTAAATTGATTGGATGGACTCAATTGATACTAATAATATTTATAATTAAATCAATCTAATTAAAAGATTTATGACTCAATTAATACCAATGTAACAGTTTTACAACTTTTTTGGTACCTTTCCCTACACTTAGATATTTCAAATATTGAGTTTCAACTCATCCCTTATTTTTCCAGATTTGTAGAATGATTACCCTAGACATGACGAAGGTGAGGGACATGACCATGATGAGGGCGAGATGATGCCGGAGGCTATCAACCCCTAAATCGGATGGTGACTTGGTTAATGTTTAAGCTCGCTTTTGGTTTAGTAGGGTGTCAAGGTGTTAATTGACATTGAACTTTCCAAGGACTTATGTATTCAATGTTTTGTTTGAATGTTGTTTAAAAATAGTAACCGATATACGTATAAAGAAGCATATGTGCATTTATTTAATTTGTGCATTTTCTTGTAAGGGGTGTTGCGAAAATTTTGTTGTGCTTCACATATTATTAATATTTGAAAGATAAAAGTAAAAACGACACGTGCCACATGTGACCTTCAAGGTTATGACATTGCGGCCCTTGTTTATGGTCCAATGGGGATCGCCTGTCTTCAGCCACCGGCCAGCGAAACAAAAACAGAATAAAAGAAAAAGAAAGAAAAGAAAAGTCAATAAAAAATAAATAAAATTGGAAAAAACATTAAAAAGTTATCCATGTCAGCGTCATCTGTACCACATAGGACGGATGATATTTTATTGGATCACTATGTCGGTGATGTTCAATCAAGGTTAGTCAGAATGACTATATTGGTATTTTGTTGAAAGGATTAGAGCTAGTTAGCAAACCCTCAAAAGGTTTTTATTGTTAAATTAACACAAATGAAATGTTTAGAACTAAAGTTGTCAAAACATTTAAGACTAAATTGGTACAATTGAAAAGTTTAAAACTGAATTGGCCATCGTATAATAAATTTAGGATTTTTTAAATAATTTTCCAAGTATCTTATAGATTCATTGGTTCATTAAAGATAAAGGAATCAGTTCTTCATGAATCTCGTGGCAAAAGTAAATATTATTTATTGGATTCTCTATTAAGCCCCGTTTATATTTTGGATGCATGTAAGGAGCGTTCGGCGTGAAACATGGATTGCCCGTACAGTTGAATCCCCTAAGATCATCTTGTAGCTATTTTATGCTCATCTATTTGCCAAGAAATACTCATCATTCATATATAAATGTTATTCTTTTTCAAACTATATTCCTTTTTCTGGAATCATAAATACCTATTTATATTGCCAAATAATCTTCATATATTTATCTGAATTCGTTGTATCTAAATGTGTAGTCTCACAAAAAAGTTGAGCAAAAGGTTGAGAGCTTCCCAAGCTTCGCGGAGCATTTGTAATACACACGCCGGTACCATCAAGAATGAAAAACTGATAGAATCTGATGAACCAAAAGCTTAAAAAATTAAATAAACTATATTTATCCAAAAAATTCGTAAATTTTACTAAAATATACACTGCATGTTCTCTCAAACTAGAGCTTCCGTATATTGGACACCTGGACAATATACGTTCTCCTAATTTGTGCTAATTAAATTAAGCCCACCCGAAATTTCCATATAAAGTGCCACAAACTTGACATCCGGATTCTACTGGTGGTAATCTTACAATAACTCAACTATTATTTGATTAATAATAATAGAGTAGGACTAACAAAAAAATTATTATTTAAATAATGTGTCATTTAGTATTTAAATGTTAGGGAAATAGCACCGAAAGTCATAAGTGGTAGGCCCAAATCTAATCTGTAATCAACTTCTACACATTTCATAAAAATGAAATCAAATCCTAAATATTTTGAATTCGACGCAATCAAGTCATTCCGATAATCTTTTAGCCAATTTTACTAAGATGATGCAGAAATTTGAGTTGATATTTGAGCTTCTTTTAGCAAATGTGGTGCTAACATGACGCCATTTTAAAAAAAAAAGGTAAAAAGTAAATAAAACAAAAAGCAAAAAAAATTAAAAATCTAATACATAAAACATTTTTCTTTAAAAAAAGAGAGGAAAATCAACTATCCCAGAGAGATTTTTTTTTTTTTTTTTAAGGGAAAATAGGTGGCTCAAACCCAGTAGCATCCTCTACCCCGAGCCTCTGGCCTTAGCTGGTCGGCCTCTCCGGATCGGTACCACCAATTCGCTACCGCAGCCTTGCAATTGATTCTCTATAAGATCAACTACCTTCAACACACAGCCTTCTGGGTAAGCACGAGGAATAATGCCCTCAAAATTATTATTCCCCAAATTCAAAACTGACAAAGAATCAATATTTCCAATACATGAAGGAATTGTGCCATTTAGACTATTGATGGACAAATCAACAATAATGAGGGATCTTACGTAACTTTTGGTAAAAAATGTGAGCGGTGAATTTTTTCCAAGTAGAATGTTGCTAGTTACTAACATTTTTATGAAAGTATTAACCTTAGTCATAGTTTGAAAATTACCAATTAGTGTGCTGAATTACCAACTTTTATTCGCATGACTCATTAACGCTTTGATTATACTCTCACTCTTATATGAACTTCATACCTTAATGATAGTAATTTAATAACTTTTGTTAGATTAAAAAAAGTATCCACTAGTTTTGAATTGCCAACTATATTTTAAATTAGTTACGAAGATTTAATCATTTTTCTAATTTAACTATTTTGTATTGAGTTGTCAATTTTATTTGCCTTAATTGACAACCCTTACTAACTCTTTTTAAATATTATAAATCTAAATTGGTATGATTCATCAAAATTTCTCCCATGGCTGTACCGGTTTACCTACTTTAATTCGAGCTTTACTTTATTTTTTTAACTTTTCTTTTTTTCTTTCATGAACTTTTTGTACACATTTGTCGAAACACTTTAGATTTATTCTTTCTAAAAACCACAGACCTGAAAAAAATTGATTAACAATTTTTTTCCTTATTTTCGATCATTAGTCCAACTTTCGTTCGATTTATTTACCAATTTTATATTTCATTTAATCATCAACTTTTATTATAAAAAAACTTTAATAGCACCATCGAACTGCACTGATAATATGCAACTGGATATGAAGCTTGCCTAGCGACACTGCCTTGGATGCCCGAGTTTCCGCTGAATTCTCATGTATCCTTTCTCGCCCACGCCTCGGCCCACAAAATTTTGAGCAGCCAACAGTCGACACCATCCGAGGTCTTCCCGTATCCAACGATCACGACCGCGTGGTTAGTCAAGGGTGATCAAGACGCCCCCACTGTAACTCTGAAGTCCGGGATGGTTCATATTGAGGGTGATTGAGACCGGTTGCACCGCCACAGCGTTCAATATCTCGTCTTCACTCAGGGGGAAGTTTTCAAACCCTCGTATCTGCGTCGCGGTGGTGGAGGCGGCTTGCATGTCACATGTGCCATTGACGCCTCTGTAACCGTAAGTGTTTTCATAGGTTATGCCTTGGTTTTGGACAATGTATTGGAAGGCTGTGAACATCCGACCTCCCATGCATCTGTTGTTCACTCTGGAACAGTCAATTAGCGGTTGCTCGGACAAGTCAACTAATACACCGAGTTTCATCGCTAGCGTCGATTCCATAACTGCAATTGTTGAGAATGCCCAGCAAGATCTCAGCAAGATCCTATACAAGAATTAAAACGAGGAGCGCAACGGTGTTTATGACCAACGTATGCATGCAGATGGATTAAATACTGGAATTAGTGTGATAGTGTATAATTCGGAGTCACTAAGATTAAAATTACATCAAATTATTTCTCACATACTAGACACGGTTAGTGCCACAATAATGCGATTCAATTGGCAGCATGCAATTACCTGGTTTGAACTACTTTAGATGACCTATTTTGAATTGAAACATGGTTTAGTTTTATGCATCCAGTTATGTGGTTTAATTAAACCATATGAAATGGCATAGTTGTCACAACCCGAACCCCGAGCACGCGACAACTCCTTACTATAGTCAATTGAAAGCGACGTTCCAAGACTTGTCGATGACCATTCATTTTAATCTTTCTTTATGCGCAAGCGGAAGACGAACCATCCCCAGTCCAAACAGACAATCAAACAATCAAACGGGGATTAGTGATCCTAAAATCTCCCAAGAGATAAGTATGGGATGTAATAATTACATAGATAAGCATAACACAAATCTCTAATAAGATAGGTTGATGCTATTTAAAACTATTTTAATGCAATTTATATCTCGAACCTTGATATATATATATATATATATATATATGGAGTATGATATCGCTGAATAGTCATTGTATGGCCCATTTAAATGTTAAAGTACAACATGGTATTTTCAGAAGGCAAGAAATGAGAGGGAAATTTGAAAAAAAAAAAATTAACAATTTTTTAGGCGAGAAATGAGAGGGAAATATTTAAAAATATTTCTCCTCTTAAACTTTTCGCCTCCCAAACAAGGAAATGAGATTGCTGCCCTTCCTCGTCATTTCTTTTGTGAAAACTTTTGTTTTCCACTTATGCTTTACTAACAAGATGTCTGCACGTAGAATGGGTCTAAGACTATATTTTTAACATTATTGTAAATGTTGGTTGTTGAACTAGTTTGCATTTATTAATACGTCAAGTAAATTATTGGATACATAGTACGTTGATTAGTGTCATCTTGATCGCTTTATAAAACTCATGGAAATTGCCTCATTTTCCCTTCAATAGACTTATATACATATCCATGTATTTCATATTTTTTGAAGACTTAACACCTCTAATGAAAATTAGTATTAGTTAGTATTACCAAAGTAACCAGTTTGGTTAGATGCCAATTCAATATCATATCATCTTGCTTGGGGAAGCAACACCTAGAGACATATTTTTCCTTTGTAACTTCTCGGAACTCACCAATAACTTTTTATATTTGGTAGATTAGCTAATATTTATCTTTCATCACATTAAAATCTTCCTTTATTTGTAAAAATGTGAAATTAATTTTTTGTGATCATTTATTTAATCACAAAAGTGTCACTAATTATGCATTTAGTCTTATTTAAGAAATATGATGTGACGATGACAGATGTGAAGGTGCAAAATGATCTCTAGGGGCAAAACTCAAGGTGTGAATTAATTATTTTAAAAATGGAGGAGCGTAAGTGATGAGGGCACATAAAGATCTGATCGTCATCTTTATTGGATAATTTTTATATTTTTGAATTTGATATTCTTCTTTAATAAAAAAATTTAGAATTTTTTTTTACTATGTATATTTAATTTATTCTTTCCGTTCTTAAGATATCTTTTAATTGATTCGAAACAAACAGTAGAATACAGTTGTTTTTTAGGGAAATTTGTTTGGTTTAGCTAGTGTTTTCAGCGTATGTACTTGTTACTTTTATCTCTGTTGGAATCTTACCCTCTTCTATGGATTAATAAATTTAGAAAATTTTATCTATAATGCGCTTGAAGCATCTTGTCATCTCGTGATATGTGAATTTGGTGTGATCTAATTTCATCTATTTTCATGTTAACTGTGTTAGGAAATATGACAATATGATAAAGTGTGCAAATGATATTTGGCATTTTCTATTTAAAATAATAATAAGTATATCCCTCGATTATCTCGTAACTTGAGCTTCATTATATAAAGGCATAACAAGCATAACAAGCGGCACAGAAGAGGTGCGACGGCCAAAATTCGTTCTCCTATCTTTTCCCTTCGTTACTCGGGAGCGTACAATGAACGACCTTCAAACGTCACTATCACCCCACCGTGCCGTCACCAACACCCTCGCTTGGTTGCTGCACCACTTGCGCCTCTCTCTCTCTCTCTCCCCCTATCTCCTTCCATGGTTTTGATTTGTCCTTGTTTTGTTATTTTCACAAGGCAGACAAATAACGAGACTCAACACGTTTCTGATCATCTCTCCTGTCGTTCTTTCTGCTCCAGCAAAGGGATAACGTCGCTTGACTTGGTTTTATATGGACTTCATTAATGGAATGATTGCTCCAGAGATTGGGACGGTGTCCCCAGAGCGATAGGCTCAGTCCCCAATGGCTTCCTTTGCTCTGGCCACTAGCTCCAAATGATGCCCAGGACAAGAACCCGGAAACCCTCCCTCTTTATGGAGGAGTTTGTTTTATTCTCGTGGTTGGTAGATTGTCTACGTAGATTCATCACAGAAGATATCGTTCAAGAAAATCTGTGAACCGTTCTTCATGATTTTCTAATCCAGATAACGCGCGATGTATGTCTCTTTGCAATCTCGTGTATTTAGGGGGCGTGTGTGTACTTGGAAATCTCCAGTGTTGAAATGAACAATGATGCGACGATTCTCCGGCAGGTGCAAAATGAAGGAAGCCCAAGAACGAATCGAAGAAGGAGCTACGTGCGAAATGAGATGCTAAATGGGGTGTGAAGAATATAGAAATTTGCTATTATATTGCATCCTCTATTTAACGAGTAACATGGGATACACTTTTTAATGATAAAATTGAAAAATTATCAGAAAAATGTTAAACTTATAGTGCAGCAGGCCAACTTAGCTCTAAATCTTTCAATTATGCTAATTTAGCTGGCCCTTGCCATCCTAGACTTGAAAAAGAAAAGAAAGAAAAGCAACAACAAGAATAAGAAAAAAATAACAAAGAAAATCAGAAAAAATATAAGAAATTATTCACATCAGTATCGGCCATACCATGTAAAATGGCTTGTATCCACATCATTAATTTCTAGTCAAAATTAGCTAAAAAGACTACATTGGTAAATTGTCAAAAGGTTTAGAACTAATTTGATTTAATTAAAAATTTTATGACTAAATTAACCTATTGTATAATAGATTTAAGATTTTTCTTTTAGTAATTTCCCCTGAGAAAATGGGGGCTGTACTTTAACAAATTTGAAATGAAGGTGATCGACCAGTGGGGCTTAATTCTACCTTTCATACCGCATAGATGATCCACGGAACTATTGCCAAGCCAAGCTCTGATTTTCACAAAAAAAAAAAAAATCTTCAATTCTTCAATTTCCACTTATGGGGGTAACTAGGAACACTTGTTTGAGTGGATCATTTGTACTCGATTGCATTTTCCATATGCTGATTCCCGCTTATGATATTCAATGATGAATTGGCTCCCCCCAAACAAGGGCTTTACGCAAGCCCATGCGTAACTCCTACTCGAACAAAAGAGCAAATGTCTACCCATGTAAGGGTTATTATAGCTAGTGCTTGATGACCCTTAGGTGACGCATGGTGGGTCCAAATTCCTTATAACCTGTAATCTTCGATTAGCACTCGAAAAAGGGCATGTGGGGTTGCTAAAAAACGCACCAATGTCTTGACAATTCCCATTGTTCGCTGTTGGGTTCCAACATTCATAAAGCAAAGGTCTTCATGTTATAATTGACAATGGCAACGATAATGCGGCTTGTGGGGTCTCTCCTTAGCTTCTTGAATTCCCTTTCTCTTTTCTTTTGGAAGGATTCCTCCCCCATTGCCATCTAAACCAAGTTATTGGAACCTTGGAAGCGACTTACTAATGGACAAACGCCACTTGAAGCAGATAAATCTTGAGATACTTGGCCAAGGAATGAGGACATTTTCCTTTAGAGGATCTGATTCAAGACCTTTCATCATTAGATACCCTCAAACTAAAGCTCTTCTCCATAAAAAGGATGGCACGGACGTTAGGAGAGGAGATGCCTTATAAGCTCCACTCACCAAAAAAGGGAAATCCTATGTAGGAATTGGAGTAAACGCTTCTTTGTTTGGAATGGTCTCCACTTTCAATCTATAAGTTTCTGTAAATTCAGTTCCTAGCAAAGTTTAATTTTGTATTTGGAAGCGTGAAACATCAAAGATCCATTACATTTTAGAGATATGTAGGAGGGTCAATTCTTGGGCCAATCTAATGGAACTAGTCACTTTACAATTCCACTTTCAAATTTTATCATTCCAAAGGTAATATTCCCCTAAAAAATGACATAATGGACCGGGTAAATCTTTCCCAAAAAAATATTGGACTTGTTGCTATTTAAGGGTTTGCTATGGCTGGTTTGATCCGGTCCGAGCGATTCTCGATTCAGCCAATATGATATGCTAATCCCTAGAAACATTAATTTGTAGAATCGTAGATAATACTTTAAATAATCAATATGATTTCTTGAGAAAAGCGCACAAAACATAGCAAATTGCAAGACTCTTGATCTAGACACATTTTCACTGTCATAAATTGGGTTCGACTCTACTCTTCATTATCTAACTAAATTCTTGGACCATCTTAATGTCATGACACCAAATTCGTGATCTTAAAATCCTAAACCATTGTAATGTTATGCTAGATATTTGGATTCACGTGTTCCCTAATTAAATCAAATTTGAATTCTAGAAGTTTGTCATATTAGTCGGCATAGTGGCAAATTGAAACATTAGAATTTCATTTCATAATATTTTAGTCATTTTCATGCTCATTTTAGTTCCACATTAAAGAATCCCGGCATAATATTGGCCTATATGCCTAGCTTGTAATGCTGATAACATCAATACACAAGAAGTTGGCAGCTCTCTAGTGTAGACGAGGCTAGGTAGCCAAGGGCCGTGGAAAAGTCCAACTTCGTTATGTGTGTCACAACCTTCCCGTATATGGATCACTTGGGGGAAAACCAAAGGATTACTAAATAGAAATGAAGGCTCCTCTCACAAAGTCATTGGATTACTAAATAGAAATGAAGGTTCCTCTCCAGAGGCCATGGTTTGCGTTTAGCACAGACTCTCACACCCAGCCAATTGCAACTTAATCTCAATTCAACATGTGATTAAATTTGCCTATTGGAATCACCACTGATCAATTATGAGTCAATTAGACACCCAAGTAAATTGTACGAATACATTTTAATTCTGCCAACAAGAGAATTATGGTTTAGTCTTATTATCGAAATATGATGTAACGATGACTTTCAAAGACAAAACTCAAGGTGCAAATTGATACTTTAAAAAATAGGAGTGTTAAGTGACATGGGGCACCTAAAGATATGATCTTCTTTTATTATTTAAAGTTAGTTTTGGATTACAGACTCTCGTTCGATTTATTTTTTGAGTTTATTTTTCTTTTAATCATCAACTTTTATTATAAAAGTAAGCTGAATAGCACCATTGAACTGCACTAATAATACATAATTGGGTAAGAAGCATCCATATCTATTCCACAGAGACCGCCATGTTTGCCCGTGTTTCGCTGAATTCTCATGTATCCTTTCTCGCCCCACTGCTCGCTCCATGAGTTTTTGATCAGCCAATAGTTCTTACCGTCCGAGGACTTCCCATATCCGACGATCAAGATCGCGTGGTCAGGGTTCTGCCCACAAGGGCCTGTGAAGACGCCGCTCTTGTAATGCCGGAATTCGTCGGTCCTCGAGTCGACAGCGGCCGAGACCGGTTGCCCCACCACGGCCGTCTCTATCCACTGTTCGTTCACGGGGATAGAGTAATAATCGTCTATCTTCGTTGCGGAGACCGAGCCGGCTCGCTGGTCGCAATCGCCCTGGACACCTCTGTAAGGGTAATTTTTTTCATAGGTTATGCCATGCCTATAAATGTAATCAAAGGCAGCGACCATCCAACCTGACTTGCATCCGTGGTTTCTTTTGTCACAGTCAACTAGCTGTTGCTCGGACAAGTCGGTTACTTCACCTCTTTTTATCGCTAGCAAAGATTCCACAGCTCCAACCGCAGAGAATGCCCAGCAAGATCCTACACAAGAATTAAAGCAAGGAGTGCAACGGTGGTTATGGCCTGTGTATGTATGCAGATGGAATTAATACCAGAATTAGCGTGATGGTGTATAATTTGGAGTCACTAGGATTAAAGTTACATCGAAATATTTCTTATTACTGGTCGTGGTTAGTGCTGCAATAATGTGCTTCAATTGACAGTATGCAATTACGTGGTTTGAATTACTTTAGATGACCTATTTTGAATTGGTATATAGTTTACTTTTTGTATCCAATTCTGTGATTTGAATTAAACCATTTATGAAATGGTATGATACTTCTGCTAATAGATCCATTGAATTCCATGATTTTGAGCCACCTGGAGAGTAATTTAGATGTGTTGATGTAGTGAAAAAGTATTATAGAGCCCGTCCCTTATCCACCATATATAATATATTACACAACATTATTGTTCAAACTGATGGCTCTTAGAAAAGCATGAAGCTTGTGATCATGCTTTGATCTCCTTATTCATCTAAGTATTGAATCTTTAATGTTTGAAATCTTTTATTCGGCTTAGGTTTTACATGTCTGTTGATCGTTTTCAAGGGCTGTAGAGAATATTCAATGCGTTCATAAGGAAAAAATTGCACGCAAACAAAACCACAAGACAATAAAAAAATTGGGTTAAGGAAATGGGAGGACTATATTGTTTGGCTTGCTTTGAAATAAAAAGAAAAAAAAATCACAAGACAAGAAAATAATGTGCCTTTGGAGAATAATATAGTAAGATTTTGTTACTCTCTTACCGCATGGAGATCCCTGATCTTTTACGCTGCCAACAAGTCCTTTATCGACCCAATTTACGCTATCCGGGATCCAATTAATGCTATCCTGGACTTGAGTCACATTTTGGTACTTGGAAGTGGTGGCCACAGATGAATTCGAGCTCTTCGGCCTCGCTTGGAACCCGGTGTATCTTGCTCGAACTCTTCCGTAGTCAAATCTGAAAATTGGTTCAGACCCACTTCGTAACTCTGATTAGCCGCTTTGTTGTTAAAGTCTTCGATGAAGCGCAAATTCTTTAGAAAAATCTCATACCGCTTTGCCTTCTCGAGATTATCCACGTAAATCCGTCCATGACGGGCCATCCACTGCTCGAACACGGCCAATGTGGAATTCGGGGGTGTCGTAGCCGAAGTCCAAGCCCCTGCGCATAACGCTACCATCAACATGTAGAACTTAATTTGCCACTCGAGCGATAGAGCCATTATCGGATGCTGAAGCGTATCAAAGATGGATTGATGGATTGTTAGTGTGCTTTGGGGCAACTTAGAGGAAACATGAGCAAGCCGTGTTTAATTATAGAATCTCAAGATAAAAAAAATTGAATCATGGAATTTGTGTTTTAATGCAGACTTATATTATATTTCCATCGAAAGAAAAAGGTAGATTTTATATACCTTTTTCGGCGGTTCAGGGTTTCTATGTTTCTAGATATCATTGATTCACTATTTTAAAATTGTGTTACCCTAATGTATATTTTTGTTATCCTCCCGTATAAATGTCGTACTTGGCAGATACCTTGGAAAGCTTTAATAAGTGATTGTGATTTATTCTTTGGTAATTCAACAGCCACTAGTATCCTAAGAGTCTCTGTGGAAATGTCGCTTGACCTTTTGGCTACGATTAAGTGCAGTATCAAGTTTTTTCAGGTTAATAATGTTGGCATATGCAACATGGTAATATTACCAAAAATCTATTCTATTATTTGATATGTTGCAAAAATTTCAATGATCTAGTATTATTCTTCGCTTTGGCAACTTGTTGCTACTTTTCTTTCTACAACGCTAAAGCTAAAAAGGTAATTTAAGATTTCGGAAAAATTATGATTTTATATGTTTGGAAAGTATTAAAAAAAAAACCCAAAGAAAGAACAACAAAATTAATGATATAAATGATTTGGGAGATCTTGGAAGGACATAAGCATGAGAGAGAAAATGTATGGCCATGGGATGGGGCAATTGTGCTTTCCAAGTTGAATGTCGTTGGGAAAAGAGGGGAGAGCGCAAGATTGGATTTCCTAAATAAAAATTCTTGAAAAAAAGTTCTAACATTTCATTGGCACAACGGCATAATTAAACATATGCACCATCGAAACCTAACATTTTCATCCCCTCCTCCGGAGGGGAAGGGATAGTAGATATAAGGGTATTGCCTAAAAAATGGGCCTATAGCCCCTAATTAGGCAAGGGATCTCCCAAACCTATGTTGTGCAATGTTGGGGTATTTAATATTAAGTCAAATTAAAGCTATAAAAATTTTCTTTAGGGAATCGCCACTAACTTATTGAGATTAGCTATAAAACAAGTGAGGCATAGGAAAGTGCTTTACTTTCAAATGAAATAAGATAATTTAGACTCGAAGGCTTGATTATACTAATTCATTTTACTGTTAAGAAATTTGAGTTGATTTTAAACCTATCTACTAATATACAAGTGCACAATCATTAAAATAACACTCAACAACCAATAAAGCATTAAATAAATTGTTAGGCAAAGCGAGAAATCAATGCTAATAAAGGAGAAAAATAGCATTAACTAGGCTAAACGTAAACGACAATCAATATTGAAAGTGTGTAATTAAGAGCATTTATCTTTTAAAAAAAAATTCAAACCCTATTGTAAAACCTTAAGAGTTTGTTCAATCTTGAACCCGATTTTTTTATCTATGATTTTCCCACGATTTAACAAAAAACTAGCAAAAAAATATTTTTCAAAGATTTTTCTGATTTAAAAAATATAAAAAGCAGGAATTTTGAAATACCTTCTAAATTTTTTAAAATATATTTTCAATAATTTTAAAAAATATATATTTTTAGTCCGAAAGTAAGGGTCAGGCCCTGGGGCCCAGCCTGAATGTGGACCAGATTAAGGGTCCACTAAAAGACTCGGGCCTAATTTTGTTGGCTCATATCCACATTAAGATCGAATGGGCTCTAACAATGTGGGCCGAAATTTCAAGTCCGGTCCACAAGAAAATTGCCTAGTTCAGTCACACAAGGTCACACGACAAGTGGGCTTATTTATCAAGCCCACTTCAGTTAAAATCTCAAGCCGGAATCACCATCAACAAAGCCCAGCCGGATAGGCCAAATCGGGCCCAACTCGATCAAACCAATTGGCGAGCGCCTTGAGCCACCAATGTCTCCAAACAGTACGATCAAAACTCCAAGAATATAGTCAAAGGACAATATCAAGGCACAGAGCAAAGGCAACCGAGAGTTTTTGAGGGATTCAGACTCGATGGAAACGAAAAATTTTGATTGAAAACACACTCAATAATCAAAAGAACGAACTTGCACCGAACAGAACAAATTCCAAGTCCCCTTAAACAAGTCAGAATCTGAGACTAAATTGGACGGACTTTGTTCAGAGGCATTTTGCCGAACGGGTAGAGTGCACTACTGAAACGTCGGGGTTTCGCCGGAATCCTCAACTCTCGATGTTCAGGAACATCAGAGACAAATGCAGGTGCCATAGGGGGTGGAGTTAGCGTGAGCCGGAAGGCGCAAGCTCCGGCCCAGTGTGCCCAAAACGGGGCAGAAATCGTGAAAACAGAAAAGAGCAAAATGGAGGGCGTGGCCTGTGGCGCCGGCGAAGACTAGGCTACGTCCGATCGTCTCGCACGTCGTTGAGCCGGCACCCTCAGAAAATGTCTCGACCCGAATCAGAAACGGTCGACCGTGGTAGTGTACTGGCATGGAGCAAGAGCATGCTCGACAGAGATAGAAGAAAAGGGGCGAGGCGAGCGTTCGGCAGGAGAGAGAAAAATCTGAGGGGAGCGTTCGGTGGAGAGAAAAGAAATCTGAAGGAGCGAGAGAGAGAGAGAGAGAGAGAGAGAGAGAGAGAGAGAGAGAGAGAGAGAGAGAGGAGAGGCTCCAGGAAGCTTTATTCAAAGCGATCTCAGAGTGCTGGATTCGCTCTGCACAAAAGCTTGGAGCTCCGGCCCATCCATGCCACTTGTCTCCTCCAAAGATATTGTCCGTTCGTTTCCGTCCGTAGCCGCCAATCTCAGCTTCAAAGAACATCGGACGTGCCCTGTCTTTTGCATTGCTTTATGACGAAGCACTTTAAATATGAAGATTCAAATATGGTGGAACGTCGAACATCAAAGGATCTCGTTGATCAGCAGCTTCCGTAGTTGGTATAATCAACACTTCCGTCGAAGGGAACCTTTGCTGAAGTCTAACGCCGTTGTCGTCGGATCGGTTGAGATTCCAGAGTGCGCTTGTCATCGGATCGTTGGTGAGTGTTGAGTTCGTCCATGGAAAAGCTTCGGCCAAACAGTTGCAGGGAGGAAGACGTTCGGGGAAGACGATCTAGAGGTTGAAGATGATGCAGAAAAGGACAAAATAGGGAAAAGACAAACAGAGAAAAAAATAAAAATATCTCTAAATTTTTTTTAATCCGATGTGGCTCGGATCACGATAGATGGGTCGGGTGAATGGTTCGGATCGGGTAAACGGTCCGAACCACATTCCCCGTATATAATAATAATAATAATAATAATAATAATAATAATAATAACAATTCTAAAAAAACTCAGAAAATCCTAAAAAAATTTTAATAAAAGATTTTAAGTTCGAAATCGTTAAAAAAATCATTAAAAAAATTAAATTAAAAAGTTCTGAAAATTCTTCAAAATTTTAGAAAATCAGAAAATTCATTAAAAATTTCAGAAAACTTTGAAAATTCATAAAAATTTTAAATTTCAGAAAATAATAAGAAATTCAGAAAATTCTAAAAATCATAAAAAAATTCAGGAAAATTGGAAAATTCCTAAAACATCAAAATAAAAAATTGGACAGGTCTTTAACACTTTACAATATAGTTCTTTATTTTGTATAGCCTTTTTATTTTTAGAGATCATTTTAGGATGTTGTGTGTTTTCTTTTGATTATATTTAGCTGCTTTTTTTAATATCTTGGATGTTATTTTCTTAATTTTAGAAAGGTTAGGACGATACCTAGAATTCCATGGTAGGTTGTTATGGCATTAGTTAGCATGATCAATATAGATATTGAAAGGGTGTTAGTTTTAGGATTAACGTAATCAAATCCCTAGGTCTAGAATTTCTGATTGCGTAAATAGTAAAATACTCTCATACATCATACTCGGTTTCTAGCCTACCCCAAAAAAGCTGATGACGACTCCTTTGTTAAAATATGAATAGGCTTAATCGATTAAAATTTGGAATGGCCAATGTCATGTGAGATAGGGCTTGGAAGAGTTAGAGTCAATGGAAAACTATTAACCTAAAGTTGATAATACTCTTAAATTTAACAACTCCCGCTAGGGGTTAAGTCACGACAGACATAGATACGGGTCCATCACGAAGCTCATAGCAAAAGAAATAAATAGTCCAAAATTTTTAAAAAATATTATACAATAACTAATTCAATTATAAACTTTTTAGTTATATCAATTTATTCATAAATCTTTTGAAAATTTACCAATTTAGCCATAAATCTTTTAACAAATTATTAGCTAATTTTCATTGGAAATCACCGATGTGATAGTCTAGTCAATGATGGCCATACTATATGGCGTGATGGTGCTAACGTGGATAATTTTTTAATTTTTTTCTTTTTTGGTTCAAAGGGTTGTTGGGGCCAATAGCCACTAGGCGAGGGCCTCAAAGAGCCCTTGCTATGGCTGACGAAGGCAAACGAGGGCCGCGACACTCTCACTATGGCGTGTAAGGGCTCGTGAGTCCCTCACCTTTCCCAAGATGGGCTTCTAAGCCTGTGTCAAATCCAACAAAGGATGCCATCGTCACCTGCTTCCAATGAGAGCTTTGCATGTGACATATGAAATTTTCTATATTTGGTAATAATATTTAGAATGACTTTCTACGACTATAGTCACCCAAAGTGTGATGCTTTGAGATTATACTGATAGATGTCAACATGCATGTTGATGGTATGGAGTGATAGCAATTGATTTACTATCATATTATTTGTAAGAAGGGATTGATATGCTCTGAATTATATATTTGATGATTTAAAGTTTTAAATTTTATGAATTGAGAATTTCCTAGTATCCTTTATTTTTTACAAATGATTTTATGGGTTCAAAATATTTTTATGATTTACCAATGTTTAGAATAAACATTGATTTCCTATTTACGTACATATGTAATAGATGTTTTGGTGAACTTAACAAAACATCTACTTTGAAGACCGTATAGTTGAGCCATTTGTTGCTTTCTAATTTGAAAATTTCTCACTCAATTTCAACTATGAGTTTTTAACTTCAAGTCATTATTACTTATAACCTTGTTTAGTCATTCTCTTCTCTTGGTAACTCTTAATCTTCTAAGTTCACCCCCTTAGCCGTATCATTGGATGGAACCATTTTGATTCTCTCCCTTGTAACTTTTCTACTTAAACACCTTTTTAACTATTAATGCTTTTGATAAATTTGAGTCATCATTTATACATTTTAGAGCCATTTGTTACCTTCTAATTTACCTCATCACCCCTTTTGACTTTGGCCCACTAATTTTCTTTGACTTGTAATCCAAGAGTCCTTATTCTGTTTTTTTTTCTTATTGGTCTTATTATATTCTTATTCTAACTCTCACTCTCAAACTTTTGCCTACCTCATTGTAGGACGTGAGAATCGAAACACACACTTTAAGCTAAATTGTCTCCACCCCAACCCCCCTTAAGAAGGTACGGATTTGAGCCCCCACCTTTTCATTCCCATGTGGAAGGATAGCCATAGGAGTAAACCCCAATGGTTACCTAGTGGTTAGAGTCCTTATTCATTATGGACCATTTCCTCATTTTCAACTATAAATTTCACCTATAGAATTACATCATGCTTGACCTTACCATTTTGCTTCAATAATTACAAATCAAATAATTATTCTTATTCATGTATCTATTTGGGCTATCTTATGCTATCTTCAATCATGTTCATTTAGCTACTTAGTTTATGTCACTTATAACCTTTTAATTTGTGCATATTTCTCTCATTCTCCATCAATTATTTTTAACCCCAATATTATTATGGCTTCTAACCTTAGTTAACTAATATCAATTGTTTTTAACTCATGAGAAACCCAAGTAAATGTCTTTTCTATCTCTCTATTAATGCTTAAAATAATTACAACTCAAATGAGATTTCCTCATTCAAGCATTTTACTTAGCCACCAATGCTCTCTCCCTTTCCAATCAAATATCTACATCTTTTACACCCAAAATCTTACCATTTGTCACACTAATAATAACTCACATGCTTTTAAATGATAACATTGAACTTAGCCTTCAAATTACATCATGCACAACATCAAAGTGTTCTAGCTCTAGTTACTTTATATCTAGCTAATTAACAAGAGTTAAAGCTATTCTTTAAAATAAGTAAAGGAGGATGAAAAAATCCATTTTCCCTTCTCCTTGGTAGCACAGCTTCATCTTCTCATCTTCAAGTGCAACTTTCTTTTCCCTTTCGAAACAACAAGTTTAAATTTCAATCCAGCTCCAAAGATTATTTAACTGGAATTATTTGAGCCTTTAATCTCATTTTTCAAGTATTTACAAGGTAATTAAGGTTTTGACTTGTCCAAGTCTTTGCTCAAGGTAAGTGAATTCTAGAGGATAAGTTAGATTGATCTATTTAGTACTATTGACTTGGTTGTTTGATGGATATTAATTTGAGTTTGAACCTTGATGTTAAAGGTAAAAAAGTTTTAATGATTGTGTGTTGAATCATTGCATCTGTTTGGCTTGAATCCATGAGTTTCTACATGCCCAGGTTGTGATTAATTGGTTGTTGTGGTGTATATGAGAAATGTCAAGAGATTAATGTGTCACGCCTCGAACCCCGGGCACGCAACAGCCCCTTACCATGGTCAATTGAAAGCGACGTCTGAGGACTCATCGACGACCATTCATTTTTTTAGTATTTCATTAAGCACAAGCGGAAGATGAATCATCCCTAGTCCAACAAACAATAAAACAATCACACATGAATAGAGGGATGAAGAGCAAGATAACATAACTACTTATTTATACATTCATACTGGATTAACACCCGGATGATCGTTTTCCGATATACAAGCCCGACTACGGGGGCTGATCCATCAACTAAGCCTGACCAAAAAGAAACTAGGCTCGGCTAATCCACCTATACAAAGAGAACCCTCGGTTCTTAGCTACTATCACTCTGACCCGTCGGACTCGAGCTCCGTAGGATCGTAGTTCGAGTCATCGTAGTTTGGGCCAGTCACTAGAGGAGGAGAGGGGGTGGGGTTCTCCACTGCATTGTCAGGAGGGTCCAGTTCCATGGGATCCCAGTCGTCGTTTTCAGGGCCTCTGCCAGGCGGTCCATCAAAACCTCGAAGGGGACCGAGTAGCATATCATCCTGCTGAATGTACCATGCTATGAACCGATGGGGTATCCATTGCCCCAGTCCTTCATCCACTTAGATGGTGGTGACATATTTTTCACAGATGCACCCGACCCAAAAACCGATGGTATGATACAATGGTCTCCTAATCTTGGGGGACCCCAAACTGCACTGGTGGCACCATCTTAAGGGCCTAAAAAAGGTTAACCATGACGGGTTGAGATAAAATCTCAGCAAGTTCATTCCTTAAGCCCCGGTTAGTACACTAACTAGACCTGGGGTATCTCTCTGAAACCACCCCTCATGCGGCCCAACCACAACAGCCAGCAATTAGCAATAAAATAACAAGCAGGGACAACCAACAATCAAAAGTCGGTTTGCATGCAACCTTACTCGGTATGCCATACCCTACATGTTATATATTAGCACAATACACGCAATGCACATGGCCGTTAAATGATACAGTTCACCAATCACATACGAGTCGCGTCACAAGCGATCTCACTTGGCCATTGTCACACATGCATGTTATCAACTCATGCATGCGTGCCATAATTAATGATGTGATCACCTCATGCACTCTGGCACTCACACGTGTCCCGATTATTATTGCACCATCGGGCCATAACTAAACCCCCACCGGTGTCTATTAGTGCAACTACGTCAGGGGATACTCTCCCAAGATGGCTCTCCTCAAAGGATGTTAAGGGATACTCTTCCGAAACCGCATGCTCAAAGAATGTCAAGGGATACTTTCCCGAGACGATATGCCCACAGAACGTCAAGGGATACTCTTTCGAGATGGCACTTTCCAAACAATATCAAGAGATATTCTCCTAAGACGATGGGTTCAATTTAGCAATCACACCATTACACTGTCACAACCCACTCCTCATGAAAACGATCTATTTCCAGTGTCTCGGACAATTCACCTTTGCCCATTTTTATGAAAATCCCACAATTCATGCGAATGCTCATACAATTACACATTCAATTCAATTCATACAATCAAGACACATGAAATTACACAATTTAATTTTCGGATGAACAGTAATTTCAAATTTTAATAAATAAATAAATTTCGAAAATTAAATAATTATATTATTAAATGAAGAAATTAATTTGATCAATAAATTAAACAATTAATCACATTAATCAGCAATTAAGGCAAAACATGATTAATTAGCACAAAACACACAATTAAGCCTAATTAATCACAATTAAGCAGAAATAAGCAAGATTAAGCTAAGCTAATCTTAATCAACTATCTAACCACCTATCTTAGGACTAATACACTTAATTAAACACCTTAATCAACCCTTAGCACTAATTAATCCAACCCTAAGTTAGTTTAGGCACTAAATAGGGTTTAGGAGCTAAACTCACCCATTAAGCAGGCAGGAGACGCGGACGTGGTGAGGACGGTGAGGGTGACACTCGAGGACCTCGAACACAACCCTCCAAGGTGGTCCTGGGCCAAAAATCACAACAGCAACCTCTGCTCAAACCCCAAACTCCAAAGGACAGCATTGCAGTGGAATGAGGCTGCTGGTTGGAGCAAAAACAAGCCGGCCGGAGCTTCGGCGAGTTGGTGGCCGATGGCTGGTGGTTTTTAGGGGTCAAGGGAGAGTTGTGTGTGGCTAGTGTGGGCAATGGGTAGGCCAAAAATGGAGAGAAATGGAAGAAAAAGTGAAGCTGCACAGGGGGTGCGCTATAGTGACGAACGGAGGACAGCTGACTTCAAGCCGCCGTATGGAATGGAAGGCAAATTTTTACGGCGACCGGCCGATGTATCTAGTACGGATTTCCTATGCTGATTAATTTGATAGGTGGATTGGCCCGAGATTCCACCGGGAAGGCAATGAACAACTCGAATTTCGGTGAGAGGTCCAAAGTAGAAACTATAGAAATGCAAGGAAAAGCAAGGGGAAGAGGGGCTACGATTTTCTTGTGATTCAGCTGAGTGAGAGAGAGATATTCAGTAGCTAAAAACCCTTCATCAATGCAATTAATGGCTACTTCAATTTCCCAAGCACATGACCTCATCTTCTCTCTCTTCCTTTTGTCTCTTCCCAAAATATCTAGGGGCAAAATAGTCATTTCCACCTTGCACAATTCACAAAATGCCCTTGGGCTAAAAATGAAAGGTGGGCCTAGGAAATGGGCTGGGAAATGGGTAGAAATGGGCTCAGAAATTTGTTGGGCTTAAATTGGCTCAATTTTGGATAACAGGCTAGGACGGGTGAAGGGTTGGGTCCAATAGGCTTGCTCGTTGTCTTGGTCTTCCACGGTGGCTGTCCCACATTGGGCGTGAGGCCCTCACTGTTCTTGCTTGGCCCACGTCCTCACAGGCTCGATTTCTCGGTCCAAAATCCCTTTCTCAAAAACTTGGCTCAATCGACTCTGTCGACTGTCAAGGAAGCATTACCTGAAAGTCCATCTCAGACATTCTCGACAATTTGAAGTCCAATCTTGAGTCCTCATGCCTTGTTAAATTCTCCTTAATGCCATTTTGCTACGACCCATACTGACCGGCAGTCTTGAGAATTTGCGATTATCCCCCCCTTAAAAGGGCTTTGAATTTCAGGACTTACACCAACCCTCAAGCATGCGGCAACCCTTGTTCTCTCGCGGTCATTTAGATACGATGTCCCAAGACGTGTCGCTGACTATTATTTTTATCTTGTAATTATGCACATGCGGAAGTGAATCATAAACTCCCAATCAATTACAAAAGTAGGGATAGTAGGAAAACCCAACAATAACACATTCAAAAGTATTGCTTTATTTATCTACTGATTAACCCTAGGAAGTTTACAAGTATAAGCCCTTACCATGGGCATCTTTCTAACGAGCTAATGAAACTGACAAGCTAGGGTTAATCTACTCACTTCAAAGACGGCCACAAGCCGTAACACGCATCAATCTTCCATCCTACAGACATGAAAATAGTTATTCAATAATTAGTGAGATAAAATCTTAGTACGTCAAAATCCTAAGCCTCAGTTAGGAATTTCGCTCGCCTCGAGGGTAATCTAATATGCAACCTAGTTTCGGCAATCAACACAATACCAAGCATCAAGCAGTATTATCAAACGACCGTTCAATAAGCAGATGTAAATACAAGCGACCCTACTTGGTCTTGGCACACGCAACCTGTAGAAACTGTCGATCACCTCATAACAACAGTAAGAGGCATGCAAATAATCAAAGCATAGCACAACTTTCCCATATCTCAATGTCCACATGTGCTCCGATTATTACGACCCCTCCTCCTGGGCCACGACACAACCTTATGGTTGACGATTCTTGGCCAAGCTAGCTTCGTCCTCTTTACCTTGATGCATGGCAACATCAAGGGCTCACTCCCAAGACGGCATTCTCGAAGGAGCATAGGACTCGCCTACTACCACAGCCCCGCAACTGACAGAGGTCTGGGACCTGTCCACTATCGAAGTCAGGCGACCAAATGGCCATGACACAACCCCATAAGGATTGGCAGTCTTCCGACAACGCGAGCCTCTCCTCTTAATGTGACCATGCAGCATATCATCAATCAATTCGTTCATTTCTTTACTCGGTCGTGAATGCACATACAGTTCATGCTCACACAACATGCTTTTGTAGTTGACACACGTATAATGAAATGTAGTAGTATCTAACAATCACGCACAACAGCAGCATTCCAATCACTTACGAAAGTTGCAACAATCAGTAGTTCAAGTCACAGTCTGACAATCAATTCCAACTAATCAACATTACAATATTTGCACACTTTTCCAAAATAATCACGTACCTCAATAATTTCCAATACCCAACCATGTGTCTCATTATTCAATAATAAATAAATACGTTTCCTCACGACTATGATAATCAACTATTCCCATAAATACTCAATTATCCCAAAATAAGTATAAACTATAATTATACTCAAATATACTCATTTAAGAAGCATATAATACTATAGTCGATTGTTCCGATAAAATAATTTAAGTCCCACAAAATACTTATAATTATTTTCCAATCCCATAATTAATTATCCAACCTAAATAATTTCATTTAATAAAACCATTCTTTAATAAACCAATGCCATTTGATAATGTAGTATATAAATACTATTGACATTAGAAAATTAGACCATAGTAATTTTCCCACAAAATTACTCAATTAAAACCATTTTCCATAAATAATACAATTAATTATTTTCCCCAAAAATAATTAATTTTCAGAAATGAATAGTAATAACAATAATAATAATTCGAAATTATAAAATAATGTAATTAATTAATTAATAATTCCGAAAATAATAAATTATTATTATTTATTCCAAAAATAATAATAATATTTATTAATACTAACCATGGTCACTATTCTAACCCAACTGCAGTTAATTAACCCAAATGTGGTTAACTAACTCAGCCACGGTTACTTTATTCTAACCATGATTCTTAGCAAGATTAATCAACAATATTCTATTGCTAATTAACCATCATCCAAAGCATTAACTAAAGATTAAACTAATTAAACTACTCCAAAGCAAGATTAACTCCTAACTAAGGGATTAGGAAATCGACTCACGGGTTAAGCGTTCCAAAGGTACCGGGATGACGGCGAGAACAACGAACGGTTCGCTTGGAATCAATAACGGACGATGAGAAACACCCTAACTTGACAAAACAACCCCTAACATGGCTGTTTGGACATCGAGCAGGAGGAAAATAGGGCAAACAATGGCTGGACAGTAGCTAGTCGTGTCCTGGACAGCAACAGCAGCAGCAGCAACCCTCGGTGATTACAGCAACTAACAAGGACCAAAATAGTAGAAAACAGCAAGGAACGACAGCAGAACATGCAGAAACAGCAGCATAAAAACACGGAAACAGTAGAACTGTGCTTCCACAGCAGCAACCACACATTGTCCCAGCTACAGCAGCAAGCTGGAGTCACCCCAGCAGCATCAAGACTCAAAGGCAGCAACAACCAGAAGCAAAAACAGGGGAAACATCAGCAGAAAAACAGAGGAGTGAAGAGGAAAAGGAGAAAAGAAGAGAGAGTAGGAGGGAACTGATTGTGCGGCTGAGAGAGAGAGGGATGGTGTGTGGCTGAGAGAGAGAGGACAGAAAGAGAGGAGAGAGAAAAGTCAACTTTGAAGGGTAAGTTTGGTCAAAACCAAGCCAACTATGGTCACTTTTTGACCCAAAAGACTAACCAATGTTAAAGACTTCTAACTTTTAGAAGACAAGGACAAAGTGAGAATTTCACCCATTCCATGGGCCCCCGGTGGGCCAGCCCTTGTGACTGAAAAGTCCAATGGGCCTACGATTGGGCCCGTTTCCCGCGGCTCACTTTTCTCGATCTAATATCCCTTTTTCCGACTTTTCCGATCTTACTGTAAAAACTTGAGGATCAATGAGGTGCCATCCAAATAATTATTCGTGAGGTCCTTACAATTTCAATACCCAAAACTGGATTAAAAATTGGGATTAAAATCGATCAATCGCGACTTTAGTACAACCTAACTTTCGAGCAGCGTTTAGGGGTTCTCTCGCGTTTGACCCATGGTTGATAAATTTTTCAATCCACGATCGTGCATATTCAAATCAGGGCGATCCTCGATTATCATATAATCATGAAGGGTTAATTCCTCACACTGAGTATAGGGCCAAAAGGAAATCGATTTAATGTCATTCGCAATTAATATCAAAGTTGTGCGGAATCATTCGCAATTTGACCTCATACTTTTGCCAAATCGATTTATTTCCGTTCACTAATTGGCTTGCAACAGTGTAGTATTATTCCTTTTTGATCCTTATGGTCGAGCGGCCTATCCCTGATTAAATTCACTAGTCATATGCGTATCGATCCTTAATTGCCTTGTCGAACAGTTAATTAACTCATGAGGGGCCAACTCAGAGTAAACGTAAATAACAGTGCATTGATAAATAACCGTTTCATATATCCTGGAATAGGTCAAAATTCATGATGTTACATAATGTATTGTTATTTGCCATTGCAGATACTGAAAAATTTATGGCATTTGTTGTGTCATAATTAATTGTCCATGAATGATGCCATATAATAAAAACCTTTGCCATTGCCTAATTACCATCGAGCGAATTCCCTTAAATGAGTATGTGCATGAGACTTTGGAGTTAGCCAGATATTCTACCATATGGGATAGTTCTCTAGATGATTGAAGGAACATAAAAGTCCTATGATTTATACACAATATGAGTTGGCTTGTGTAGCTTGAGTTTGCTTCTGTGAACCTAGTGACCATCCTCATATGGTCGTACAGTGGTGTATTTATCCTCACTCATGTGGAGGATGCTCATAATGATTGGGCTATGTGGTGTGGCAAAGAGGTATTTGTGATTCCATCCCCATGAGTTTGTAGTGACGATGCCTCATTTGTTGAGATACCTTGTGAGTAGAGAAGGGTCTTAGCCAATAACAAGCATGAACACATTTTGTATATTAGAGAGTTTCATTACTAGTTTGAACTCACCTTTATAGGGAAGAGTATTAGCAAAGTCTTAAACCTTTTGCATTGATACTAAGTTAGTTATAAACCTTTAATTGGCGCCAATCAAGTCAAAAACTTGTTGATTTAGTGGCAATTTAGTTCTAAAATTGTTAACTTATTCAGTCATTCTTGCTAATTTTGGTCAAATTTTGCTGATGTGGATACCAATCGGTTGACATGGCACAATCGGTGTTGATGTGGACAATTTTTAATAATATTTGAATATTTTCCTAATTATTTATTTTATTTTCTTTACATTTTCCTTTTATTTTTTTTCTTGTTGTTTTCTTCTTCTTTTTTTCCTTGTTCTCCTCCTTCCTCCAGCCGATCCCCAATTGGGTGACTGACCAAAGGCTAGGGCCAACAAGGTCGAGGTCAACCTTGCTGGCCTCCAGTGTGCCTAGGGTGATCTTGTGCCCAGTAGGCGGAGGCTCACCCTCCCTCAACAGATCTAGCAAGGGTCGAGCTTCGTCGGCCATGGGCAAACCTAATCTTGCTAGATTCGACGAGGCTCGTCGTAGGTACAACCTTGCAACCTCTAGCGATGGCTCAAGCCCTTGCGAGGGCCTGGGCAAGATTCACCTCACTAGATTTGGCGAGGTTGGGCCTTTGCCATGGTCGTTGAGGCTCGACCCTTGCCTGCCCTCGAGGCTGCTGGTGAGGTCGACCTTGACCTCATCGACCCTCGCCTCTGGCTAGTTGCCTGATCGGCAATCGGCTAGAGGAAGGAGGAGAATAGGGAATAAAAAAGAAAAGAAAAAATAGGTGGAAAAAGAAGAAAATAAATAAATAATTCATAAAATATTATTAAAATATTATTAAAAATTGTCAATGTTAGTGTTGATCATACCACATTAGTAAAATTCGGCCAAACTTAGTCGGAAGGGCCTAGTTAGCACTAGGTTAAAAAAGCTTTACGACTAAATTGGCATTAAATCAAATGATTTATGATTAAATTGGTACCAATAAAAGGTTTATAATTAAATTGGCACCAATGCAAAAAGTTTAAGACTTTTCGGACACTTTTCCCCACCTATATATCTGTTGGTGAGTTTCATGATAAATATGAACTTGTCTATGGATATTGGTGAGCTTCATGGTGAGTAGGGAATATATATTGCATGTATGTAGTCATGAAACACTAGATGATACTAATACATCATGAAATAATATGCTTTCTTCTTACTTTCGAGTGAATGAACCTACATTATTATTAGTGGTTTTCATTGCCATATAATGATATAAAAGAAAGAGCACTTGCTATGCATTTGTCTTATATGGCACGGTTTGCATTAAATAATTTTCATAATATATTATTTTTAAAATTTTAAAATTTTAAAATTTTCTTTCTTTCTTTTTCTTCCCTGGCTTGTACCAATATGCCCGTGGGCGGTGAAGGCTGGCCATAAGGATCACCTTTGCTGCCACAGGCAGCTGACCCTTGCCCAGGCCCTTCCTCACCAAGCCTCGGAGTTAGCTTATTCATTCTAAGGTTTTTCTTATTCTCATCGGAGTTAGCTTCAGTTATAGGCTTCAATGGTGGCAAGTTCCAATGAAGGTGATCTACTCTACGGCGGAGTTGTTCCCTTACAATCACAGTGAGTGAGGCGTGACGACCCAATTTGGGGGATTACATGTCACCAATTGACGTGAGGAGGCGGATGATGGGTGAAGTTGCAATCTTGCGAAACATGTTGAGAATAGTAGGGACAGAAATCTTCATCGTCAACACAAGCACATGAACATACGTGCTATAATGTCGTAGACGGCTAGCACATTAAGGTGGGCAGTCGCAGCCTCCCACTCAATCCCAAAAGATCGACGTGATCATGGAAAAGTGAAAGGAAACTTAGAGCATACGCAGCCAGTACAAAGAAATCGTAACACAAACGACCATACTCAACCTTGATATAAGGTTTTTATTATCACTCATTTCACTAACCATCAGATTACATCAAATTAAAGACAAATGAAGACCACTAACATTGTCCAACACCGGACGACCTCACATCTTGTTCAACGTGCAAAAAGAAAGAAGCAGGTGTTTCGGCTTGAACTTATTACGAAACCCAAGTGTCTTCTCCACTACTGGAAATTACGGCACCACAAGCCACGCTGGCGAAACTTTACTTCTTAAATCTGTGAAAGCAAACTGAATAGCACCATTGAAATGCTCTACTTATGCAACTGGATAAGAAGCTTCCATAGCGAGTCCACAGAGACCGCCTGGAATGCCGGAGTTCCGCAGAATTCTCATGTATCCTTTCTCGCCCCACGTCACGTCCCACGAGTTCCTGATCAGCCAATAGTCGACACCATCTGGGGTTGTCCCGTATCCAACT
This sequence comes from Angophora floribunda, assembly GCA_014182895.1. NCBI lineage: Eukaryota > Viridiplantae > Streptophyta > Magnoliopsida > Myrtales > Myrtaceae > Angophora > Angophora floribunda. The sequence goes on along the minus strand of CM024709.1, from coordinate 31,017,031 downwards.
ATCACGACCGCGTGGTTCAAGTTCGCTCCACAAGGGCCCTCAAAGATGCCCCCCATGTAATGCTGGAATCCGGTGCTGCTTGAGTCGAGGGCAATCGAAACCGGTTGCATCGCCACAGCCTTCAATATCTCATCTTCGCTTACAGGGGCGTCTTCATATCCTGATATTCGCGCTGCAGCAAAGGAGGCGGCTTGCTTGTTGCAAGTGTTATCAATGCCTATGTAAGGGTAAGTGTCTTCAGAGCTTATGCCTTGGTTTCGGACAATGTATTCGAAGGCATTGTCATTCTGACCACCTTCGCATCCATGGTTTCCTCCGTTTGTGGCACAGTCAATAAGCTGTTGCTCGGACAGGCTGAGTAATACACCGGTTCTTATTGCTGTAATCGATTCCACAGCTGCAGCTGCTGAGAATGCCCAGCAAGATTCTACACAAGAAATGAAACAAGGAGTGCAACGTGGTTATGGCCGGGTATGTATGTAGAAGGATTAAATACCGGAATCAGAATACTTGTTTTGTAGTAATGTTGTAACTATCTTTTTTGTCGTTGTAGGAGGTTCTTCTGAGTGATGGAGTTTATAATACAGTATCACTAGAATTGAAGTTATATTCCATGATTTCTTGCATACTAGGCACAGAAAGTGCCACGGTAATGTGATTCAATTTGCAGCATGCAATTATGCGGTTTGAACTTTAATGTTAGATGACCTATTTTGATTTGGAATATAACTTGGTTTTATGTAGAGGAATGAGGACTCACTAGCTTTACATGACAAGATATGAAATTGGTATAATTCTTCTACAATAGATCTAATGAATTCCATGGTTCCAAGCTACATTAAGAGAAATTTAAATGTGTTGACATAGTGAAATACTATTTTTGAACCTCTCTCTTATCCACTATATATTACAAATTATTATCATCTAGATTAGGGATGATTGGAATTGAGAATTGCCCACTAAAGACCCGTCCACAAAATGAAAACCACCCTTTGCTTCCATGAACCCACTCGTAAATCGGACCATCCACTACCAAGTAATTAGAATGTAACTGCAAAATCCATTCTGGACGTGTAACATTAAATACTAAATGATGAATATCAGTGAACGTTTAAGTATTTCAGTTTCTCAAGTGCTATTATGGGCGGATAACTGCAAAATCCTGAATAGCACTTTGGTCAGCGGTGTCCACTAAATACTTAATGTTATTCAGTTTCTCAAAGCGCTATTCACTGCTATTAAGTTAACGTTATAGCAGTCAAAATCCATTAATCCATATGAAAAAAATGCATGCAAACAAAATCTCAAGACAAGAAAATGAAGTGTCTTGGGACAATAATGTATTAGGATTTTGTTACTCTCTTACCGCATGCACGCTGGTATTTTATGCTGTTAACAACTCCATGATCAACCCAATTTACACTAGCCGGGACCGGATTCACACTTTGGTACTTGAAAGTAGTAGCCACAGATGAATTCGAGCTCTTAGACGTCGCTCGGAAACCGGTGTATCTCGCAACGAACTCATCTGTGGTCAAATCTGAAAATTGGTTCAGACCCACTTTGTAGCTCCAACTAGCCGCTTTATAGCTGAATTCTTCAATGAAGCGCAAAGTCTCCAGAAAAATCTTGTACCGCTTTGCCTTCTCACGATTATCCACATAATTCCGTCCGTGGTCGGCCATCCACTGCTCGAACACGGCCAATGTGGAATTCGGGGGCGCCGTGGCCGGAGTCCAAGCCCCTGCACAGAATGATACTATCAACATGTGGACCTTAATTTGCCTCTCGAGCCATATAGCCATTATCGGATGGTGAAGCGTATCAAAGATGGTTTGATGGATTGGTAGTGTGCTTTTGGGCAATGTAGAGAAATATGAGCAAGCCATGTCTATTTATAGAACCACATGATCGAATTAATTCATCATGGAACTTTCTTAATGACCGGTTATAATCATTTCCTTTATTGCTTAGCTTTTGACTCTTCGTTTCTTTCCCAAATGAATGCTACTGCTTACGTTCAAAAGCAATGTTTGGCACGAGTAAATTAATTAAGGAAAATAATACATATGATCTCTAAATTTTGGCCCAACGCAAAATTTAATTTTTGAATTTTGAATTTATTCATTGTGGCCTCTGAACTTTTAGTACATATTCAATTTAGTTATTAAACTATAGAAAAAATGTTCAATATTTTCCCTAAATTTGAATTAATGGAGGCAACATTAACAATTTTAATATAATTTAGAGAATAAGTTAAACTTGCACGAAAATTCAAAGATCACATTGAATAAATTAAAAGTTTAAACACAATATTACATGTTGAGGTAAAGTTCAAGGACTACATTAAACAAATTTAAAGTTTAAAAAAGACATTGCATATTGAACGAAAGTTTAGATACCATTTGTGCTATTTTCTCAAATGAGCATAAGCCAGCCTTTACCGCAACCCGCATCCGGACTCTCGCCGGGTATTCTGATAAATTGATCTTCGTCCCCCGAACTCTCACAAACCACCATCATTTTCACCTCTCCGATCCATTAAACACCTCATCAAACATACCCCTCGCACTGTGAAGGAGTATGTCCAGTCTTCTAGCTTTGATCAGCATCCCATTCAGGCAGGGTGACAGGTTATATTATGTGACCACACGAGCACACTACATTATTAAATTATAATTCATTTCCATGTATTAATCAATGCAAACGTGATACGTGCTCAACATAATAAATCACTACATATTTTTCATGTAAAAATGTAGGAAAATATTCGTACGATATCACATAATTATCGAAAACCCATCAAACTTTGCATGTCTTACATTTTAAACATACTAGCCTCATTTGAATTGCCAAACTCAACATATACACCCGATCCCTCGGGGTTTTCCTTTTTATATGTCCATAAAAAACCTTGCAAAAATTACCATATCGGGTTTTACATGAGGTAAACAATTTTCAAGGCAAAGCAAGTGTCAAACATCATGATACGTGTAGGAAAACATCATAAAGTTCAAACCAAAAGCACATAACAAGCAACACTTATCACCTATTAGCGATAGCCTATCAATTATTTTCTAATAACTTATCATCTACTAGGCGATAGCTTATCCTCAAATTCCCAATAGCTTATTATATTTTTGACAATAATTTATCACAATTCTGATTTCCTATTGCGATAGCTTATCACCTTAATTATAATTAATTAATCTAAACATAATTAATTATAAATAATATGGGTTAATTACATTAATGAACCCTAACCATGGTTAACTAAACATAACCATACAACAACCATGGTAATTGACTATCCGTAGTTAATTAATCTAACCACCTATCAACCATGGTTACTTTTCTAACCATGATTTATTAAGCAAGGTTACTTTAGGTAACCACGGTTACTTTTTCCATAGTTATTTTATCAAACCAAAGTTAATTAACCTAACTAACCTTTTAATCAAGGTTAACTAATAATCTAAACTAATCCTAAGTAAGTTTAATGGACTAATCAATGGATTAGAATGTGAACTCACCCAGCGACAATTCTGGCAACATGAGCACGACGGTGGCGGTAAGGGCTATGCACGGCTACCACCGAAACGTCATGGAGGCACTTGGCTAAAATGGGTCTCGGCGGATGAGGTTTTTAGTTTGGTGAAATCAAGAGAGAGGGAGACGAGTAGATGGCATGGGCAGGCAAATGGCGGCTTGGATGGCTCCAAAGCAATGGCAAGGCAACAAAGATGGCAGGTAGTGGTGGTCCAGATGGTAAAGGGGTGCCCAAGGGGAAGAAACAAGAAGAAAAAAAGAGGAAAAGAGAGAAAAATGAGGGAAAAACTTAGAGGAGGAGGGGCTGAACGCCTAGGGGGAAGAGAGGGAGGAGAGAGAGGAAAGAGAGAGAAAAGATGAAAACCCCTTCAAGGCTTCTCCAAGAGGCTTCATCAATTTTCCAAAAATTTCCATCATTTCCCTTGACTTTCTTACATTTTGTCCTCTACCATTTATAAAAATCTTTTAGAAAGGGCAATTTGGTAATTTCTCAAAGTATAATATATCGTACTATATGCATATACAAGCTTGAATTTTATACGAGCTTGAATAAATTTTGTTTGGGCTCAAAAGGATGAGAAACGGGCTCGAAAATGCTATTGGGCTCAAAGGCTTGAAGTTGGGCTTGGTGGGCCTAATTGGGCCCACTTGGGCTAGCTTGGGGCCCACATGGCCAACCCCTAATAAGCGCAAGGCCCATTGGGCATTCAATCGGTCCATCTTCTCTTGGTTCCAATTTTTCAACACGTTGAATCATTTTCCGATAATTTTCAAGCTTATCGATAAATTTGAGAATCAATGAGACAACGTCCAATATTATAGTCTCAATGTCCTTGCAAGTTCAATACCTAAAACCAGATTGAAATTTGTATTAAAATCAATCAATCGCGACTTTAGTGCGACCTAACTATCATGCAGCGTTTATGGATTTCTGCGCATTTGATCCGTGGTTGATAGCTTTTCAATTCACAATCATGCTTATTCAAATTAGGGCTATCTTCGGTTATCATATAATCATGAGATGTTGATTGCTCACCTTGTGTATAGAGCTAAACGAAAATTAGTTTAACATCGTTCACAATTAATATCAAGGTCATGCAGAATCACTTGCGATCTGACCCCGTACTTCTGTTGGATCGATTTATTTCCGTTTGCTAATTGGCCTATAACAGTGTGGTATCATATCCTTTTTATCCTTATGGTCGTGTAGCCTATCCCTAATTTAATTCACTAGTCATATGCATATCGATTGTTAATTGCCTTTTTCGAATAGTTAGTTAACTCATGATGGGCCAACTCAGAATAAACGTAACTAATAGTATATTGATAAAATAACAATTTCATATATCTCAAGATGGGTCGAAATTCAGGACATCACATATCTGATGTTGAATTTCTTTTGCCTAACACCTTTACAAGTACACCTCTATAAAGTTTAACATAAAAAGTTATCTTAGCAATTACAATGCGATATATCTAATGAAATCAAATATGAATTTTACAAGTACACCTCTATCATGTAATATTGATCCTCTATACTTTTATATAAAGAACATACAATCTCCTTATTGAAAGTGAAAAATTATCTAAAAAGTCCTAAGCCAATTGCACTTTCAACAATTTAATCCCGAATCTTTCAATTTTACTAATTGAGTCCGTTCAATCAAAATTGGTTGGAATGTGCTAGCATGGATTGATGTGAAAGCTAGCCATCCTATGTGGCATGACTAGCGTTAATATGGACATATTTTGATAATATTTTAATATTTTAAAAATATTTTAATAGTTTTTTATTTTTATTTTTTCTTTCTTTCTTTATCTCCTCTCTTCTTCCCTACACAAGCATCACTGTCACACCAACAAGCTTCTAGCTTCTTCCTAACACCGCTGTTTAGATCTATAACTCTAGATGAAGCCAACAACTTGAAGATACGTGACCAAATCAACTAGTGCTCCACCACCTAGGGAGAAGAACGCTAGAAATGCCATAACTTGTGTACGACACTTATTTTATTGCCAAAACTTTTTGCCGAATCACTTAAGTGCCAATTTTTTTGAAAAATGATCGTTTTACTACTAACTCCAACTTGTTTGGCAGGAAATTTTAAGTGGCATTTTTTTATTACTATCTTAAGCTGACATAGCTTGCCAAAGGTTTGAATCAGCATAAAATGATCATTTCAATGCCAAAAGTTGATAAAAAGTGATTACTTCAATGTCAATTTTAATAATATTAAAAAAAGAACACTTCAGTGCCAAAAAAATGCCACATCCAATAAAATTTTTAATTATAAAAGTCCTGTGATTTCTTTAGGCAGAATTTCTTGTTGGAGGCACTTAAATGATTGTTTTTCTCCGATTTTGACACTTAAGTAAGTTGACGAAAAGTTTAGGCACTAAAGTGAACGCCATACACAAGTTGTGGCACTTCTGATATTCTTCTCCCATCAAATCTTTAATCAATCTAGAGATGACCCATAGAATGAACCGAACTATGAGACGTCCACTTAGCAATGGTTGGTGCTAGTGACTAGTTGTAGTCTTGTTGGTTTTAGCTCTGCGATTAGGTATTCTTAGCTTTAGATTTTAATTGTTTTCTGGTTGGTGTAAACAAGAATTGGCGAGGTGCTCCTACTGACACTCGGGCTCGACTAGGCTGGATCTGGTGAGGGGAGCCCTCATTGGCACTTGCCCTTGCATAGGCAACGCCCAACAAGGCCAACCTTTACTAGTGTGGCTGAGGAGAATAGGTTGCAATGGAGGACTTGTCTAATCTGGTTGCATGCCTCAAGTTGCTGGCTTCATCTAGAGTTCCAAATTTGGGCAACGGTGTCAAGAACAAGTTGGAAGCTTGTCGGTGTCACGGTGGTGTTGGTGCAGGGAAGAAAAAAAAAGAAAAATCAGAAAAAATTATTTAAAATATTATAAAAAAATTATCTACATCAGCATTAATCTAAATAAGACGTTTAGCACCCACATGAGCAAATTTCTGACCAAAGTTGACCAAATGGACAAAACTAGTAAAATATGAAAATGTTTATAACTTAGTTGTCAAAATGGCTAGGTTTAGGATTGAATTGGTAAAAGTGCAATAAATTTAAGAATTTTTGGACAATTTTCCCTTTGGAACGTGTACATCATTTAAACATATGGTAATAGGTGTTGTGCAAACATGCGATCAGATAGTAAAATAGAGAGAATAATAAAATAAATCGGACAACAAATATATTTGGTTGGTGTGCCCCACCTCCATGGGAAAACAACAACAAAATATTCTATAGATTAAGCAATACAATAGAAATTAAAGCAACATTCGAGTCACTTAAACCTCATAGTGTTTTCTAACCTCCTATTATACCCAATAACTCATACAATATTTAGCTCGACAATTTCCTCATGAAATTATCTCTCAATTTCACAAAGGATTTCACAAATCTTAATACAAAATTTTTGTGACTTCAAATACTTGAGATTTAATTCACAAGCATAAACTCTTCTTTGATATTTTCACAGAAAAGTCACTTCTTATATATAGACAAGAATTAGATCCAATGTAGGAACTTTTTTCAACTAGGAAACCTTTTAACTAGGAAACTTATTTAAAATAAGAACTATATTTGAAGCGGGAAAGTTTCTCCTTCGTGCTTAAACTTGAGACATATTTTCAATAGAATCAAATACGAATTTTCACATTTGGAAAATTCAGGTTTCAAATACATGCAATTCAGCCTATGCAAGAATTCTGATCATTTTAATTTGTGAACATCTGATGGGTATCTAAACAGTATGAGATTTTTTTCAAAAGTTAATCGTAACCCTCAATCTAGAATTAAAAATATTTCAAAATCAAATTACTAGTAAAAGCTCGTATATCGTCGAGCCAGCTGTTGTTGGTCATGCCAGTTTTAGCTACTTTTATGGATAGATTGATAGATAGATAGATAGGTAAATGCAGAGAGAGATGGATAGATAAGGGTGTATGCATCGTAGACAAAGAGATTGTGGGTAAAAAAACAAATTCTATAGAGGCTATACAATAGCCTCCTTACAATTACCCCGTTATATAGCTAAACAACAAGGACAGACACACAAGGAGAAAAAGGAGGAACTCGTATTCTCATGATGGCCGTACTTTGTGTAAATATCTTTCGATTATTCTCACGCAATCGGATAAGACGCTTGCGACGCGAGCCCACATAATCCTCGGGAATTTTTACCACCTCTTTGAATCCTCATGTAACCGTTTTCGCCCTAGTCCTCGCCCCACGAGTTCCGGATCTTCCAGAACTTTCCGTTCTCACTTGTCCCATACCCGACCGCGACGACTGCATGGTCCAGCTTCTCCCTGCAATCCCCATTGAACACGCCACCGCTATAGCTCCGGAATTCCTGCCCACTAGCCGAGATTCCAACCGAGACCGGCTGCCGCGGAACTTCCTTCAGGAGCTCGTCCTCATCAGGCTCCACGACAGCAAAACTCGAGATCTGTGCCGCCTGTTGGGCCTCTCCCCTGGAGTCGCAGGTCCCGTCCGGCTCTTGGTACTGGTATGTATCCTCGGACGCAATTCCTTCGTTTTCGATGATGTACTGGAAAGCTTCGCTCGGAAGACCGCCCTCACAGCCATAGTTTTCAGTATCGCAGTCGATCAGTTGTTGCTCGGACAGATCCAGCAGTTCACCGCTTGTGATCTGCGTGATTCCTTCTACTGCTGCGACTGCTGAGAATGCCCAACAGGATCCTGTATTCTTAAAATTTGTCGAAATTGTAAGTATATAGTATTTTTCACAATTTCGTTCCCATTGGCATCCGACTTCTGAACATAGCTAGGCTCCTAAACTTATTTCGAGATAGAAGTAAAAATTGATCCCACAATCGGATGCATACAGGACGTTAGATTCTTACCACATTGACCTTGGTCCATGACCGGATTTACAGCACCTTTCTCCACCCAATCGATGCTCTCGGGAACATCCCCAGTCGGATATCATTGGCTCAACGACGCATTTCTTAGGGATTTTGGTTGCTTAGATGCCAAGTATCCCGTGTGCCTTTGAACGAACTCCTCGTCAGTCAAATCCGAGAATTGATTGATGCCTAACTTGAAAGTCCGATTCCCAGATGCATTGAATTCTTCAATGAACCACAAGTTTTTCTTGAAAATCGCTTGACGTTTCTCCTTCTCCTTCTCCTCCAGGTCCTTGTAGGTCCGACCGTATTGGGCCATCCATTGCTCGTGCTGCTCGGCAATGTTGGATTCATGCAATGAGCGGACTGACGTCACATGCCATGCCCAAGTGTTAAGAATTAGAACAAGGGAGATGATGAATTCACTCTGAAGAGAGAGCCATTGCACAAGTGTAAGTGTAAGTGTGTTTCTCAGTGGGATACTCAGAAGTAGATGATGAGATACCTGCATTGGACATGCATATATATATATGTATAGTAGAGTCTTGCTTGTGATGGCCGTACTCTACAAGCCATGCAAAAAGTTTACGTTAATTGTAAGGTGGAAAATTTGGTTCCATAATATGCGGAGAGGTGGGTAACAAAGCCATGCATCATGCATGTCTGAACATGCGAAACTTTATGGACAGCCGTGGAGAGCACGAGTGCTTCCTGTACATTCCAGGCTTTGTCGTTGGATAACCAGTGCTCTACTCGATTTTCAGCTTGCCTCACTAATCACCTCCGAGATGCCTTCAGTGGGATCCATACCTGGCAAGTCGTGCCATTTTGAGCACTCCGTTTCTCTTTTTGCCTTTTTGACCCCATTCTTCTGCCCACTTAAGTAATCCAATCTGTTAAAAATTATGTCTCGAGTTTGAACCCTATTGAGTAAAATTGGACTGACGAGAATATGTGAACTCAATCACGTGCGGATCAAGAATTAATTATACGTGATCTTGTTGCCTTCTGCATGCATGTCTGATGATGAATGCGGCTACAAGGAAGCGTGCGGCAGGAAGAATGGCCAAAAGGAAGCGTGAGGGAAAGTCCAAAAGGTTGCTGCAGGTTGGACTTTGGAAATGATGGAGGAAGCATTAAATTAATGGGCTCCTTTCTTGTCTTCTGCCAAAGGAAGAAAATGAACGTGCACGAAGAAAGACGGGCAATAAAATATTGCCCATCTTTGACAACAATTATAAAATAAAGGAGGGAAGCTGCAGGAACAATGGTCAAAGAAACGTGCAAGTCTTCTCCACTCATTAAATGCATGCACATGGCCCATGTGCATGCATGAGTTCTTCATGGTGGGTGCTGCTGCTTCAGAAGCTTGTCTTGCGGGCACCGTTTGTCTTCTTCACCCTCCACTCTCCTATGAAAGGAGGACCTCCATGGCCATGAGGAGGTGTGCCTCTGAGTACCGAGAGAGCTCCAGAAAGAGAGAACAAGAAGAGCGCGAGACTGAACGCGTGGGAGCTCTCGGCAGAAGGGAGATTTTCTCGTTGTAATTACACCTGGGTGTTTTAGCCAGTTAAATTCTTGTTAGTAGAATTTGTTTAATTCCTTGAGTGAGAATTTCACTGGGAATTGTAAGGGGCTAAACACTATGTGAATTATTAGGGGTAATTGGGGGTTGGGAAACACTGAATGAGTGTTTGAGTACTCGAGTGAGTGTAATCTCCATTGTATCGCTTGTGTTTTATAGTGGAATTCCATGCTGCTCTCCCCGTGGACGTAGGTTCCGATATTCGGACCGAACCACGTAAATCCGGTGTCCGATTTCCTTTCCTTCCTTCCAACTAATTTTATCCGACTCGCTCGATCCATATCCGCGTGAAAATTTCAACACAATCCTCCACTTCTCCTTTTGCAACCGTCATGAAAATGAGGGCCATCATGTTGGATAATGCACTATCTTTTGAGAATTGCTTCATCTTGGAAACGAATGTTTTCTATTAAGTAGCGTGGTTTCCACCGTTCTTACATCAGTGTAGTCGGCTAAGTCTAGACATTGTATTCTCACCTAAGTGCCTAAATGTAACATTTCTACCAGTTGAACAAATTCTATGCATGGCGATATCTCATCTAATGCTAGAATTCAATGAGATAAAATGATGAGAAGAACTGGATAACGGCATCTTCCAAAAGGAGTCCCTGTTGGACTAAGAAAGTGGGAAATCGTTATCGGCATCACGGTGTGATTGCTCTGGTAGTGGCGTAAAAAGAGTCGATTTAAGAAGGAATTTATTTTTCCAAATAATCTGGAGAGAGATATTCTGTGAATTTATGATGAATTTCAACAATTGATTTTGATGATGTAAACTTCCCTATCGAGATGGTTTAAACCTAAAATAGGTGGGGCTTTTAAAGGCAACCAAAGAATAGCAGGGCCAAAAGATCTCAGTTGTGATGATGGAGAAGACTAGGTATGTGGCTTTGCTCGTCCGATTGATATTTGTTCTTCAGTACAATTGGAACTTTGGGCTCTTTGACATCAATTACAAATAGCAGTATCGACAATTTAATTATGCTAAATGGATTTCTTGTGTATTGTTGGTATGCTTAAAGGCCACAAAGCAAAGCTATATATTGAAGCAATAGGTGTGCATAATGTCTTGTCAACTACAGAATTCTGCCATCAAACAATGCCATAGTTTAATTATTAATTGTTAGCGTGTTGAGCTCTCTTTTGTCACGATCGAGAAAATATTACTATCTGGTCATGGTAAGTCTCAAAATTAAGGAGAAATACTAAGTGATCTAGAAACTAATGTTACAGATTGCAGCTGATTTTATTATTTAAATTTACTAATAATAGATAGGCAAACCATCATCTCCTCTCTACAAGCCCTAGAGATGTCAAAATAGATCATAAACCTATATTATGACTCACTTTTAGTTAAATGGATTAAAGATTGCAGCTGATTTTATTATTTAAATTTACTAATAATAGATAGACAAACCATCATCTCCTCTCTACAAGCCCTAGAGATGTCAAAATAGATCATAAACCTATATCATGACTCACTTTTAATCAAATGGATTAAATATTAGTCAAGTGAAAATTAAATATGGATCATAAATGAGTCTTATACAGTAAAACAAAAATATTAATGCATCTTAAATGGGTTGGAAATAAAATCCATTTCCAACCCAAGCCATACACTCTCTCTTTCCCTCTTTAACTTTATAAAAATATTTTTTTATCAAATTGAAATTATAATTATTTTTATATTTCTTTTTTCTTTTCTTTTTTTTCCTTTTTTTCTTTTCTTCTTCCTTCGGCAAGCCTATGGATGGCGGCTGCCCGGAGAAGAAAAAAAAAAAAAAATTTAAAAATTATATATTTTAAAAAAGAAAAATTCAAATAATTAAAATGCAATTTTTAAAAATAAAAAAATTTATTAAATAGAATTTTTTTTATTTCAAATTTAAAGGTATTCACATTTTTTTATGTTATTTACTAAATATTTAATATTTAGTTTACTTTTTAATTTTGATGTGAAATTTTTATTCAAATAACTTATAAATGAAAATTTGACCAAAAAAATTTTTAAGTGAAAAAATTAAAGTGAAAAATTAAATGGGTATGAGCGGATTTTCCTAAGTTAAGTTAAATATTAATTGTTTTGGTGTTATGGGTCGAGTTGGGTATAAGTCAAGTATGGGTCAGGTCGAATATGGATCATCAAATTTATATTACATGAAAATGAATCAAAATGGATTAAATGAATCAATATAGGTCAAACTATTTTCGACCCAACCCACCCATTTCACACTTGTAGCAAGCCCTCATCCGATGGTATGCTTAATTTTGTAGCAAAAAAAAAAATAACCTAATTCTTTTTTTTTGTAGAATTTATAATTTTGCATTCTCAGATTAAGCTAGAATACAAGTTCAAAGTAAGAGCCTCATTTCATTGATATGAAGACCCAAGAATTAGTACAAAAATGTGGAAGAATTGAATAGGGATGATTACCTCAAGGTGGGAAATATTACCAAAATAGTCCTAAACCTATTACAATTTTTCTAATCTAGTCATGAACCTCTTTTTTGGCTAATTCACTTATGAACATTTTACAATTATGTCAATTCAATCTCAAACATTTTGCAATTATGCCAATTCAGTCCATCTGGCCAAAATTGACCAACTGGCATTGACATGGACACTAATCGCCGGTCGACACTAACGCAATAATTTTTTAATAATATTTATTTATTTATTTATATTTTTTCTCCTTTTGTTTTTTTTTTTCATTCTTCTTCTTTTGGCTAATCATTGAACCGGCCGAAGGGCATGGGCGATGCCTTGCCCTCATTGTCACTAGGTGAGGTTGAGCTAGCCCTCACCCAAATCTAGTGAGGGCGAGCCCTGCTGTCACGACACTAGGCAAGACGTCGATGAGGCTCGCCCTCACTATCTGGGTGAGCTTCTCCTCATCGTCATTAGGTGAGGGCGAGCTCGCCTAGCATCACAAACAGCAAGGGTGAGCTCACCCTCATCAAATTTGGGTGAGACCTCACCTAGCAATATAATGGCAAAAAGGCGAGCTTGCCCAACACCACAACAGGAAAGGCGAGCTCATCCTCATAAGATCTGGGCCAGGGTGAGACCTTGCCCAGCCTCGCTAGCCATACACTCTAGCCGGTTTGGCAATCACCTAGAAGAATAAGTAGAAAGCAAAAAAAGAGAAAAAAATATAAAGAAAATTTCCAAAAAATAAAATATATTAAAAAATTGCTGCATTAGTGTCGACTGGTTGGCATCCATATTAGTGCCGATCGACCAAATTTGGCCGGATGGACTAAATTGATACAATTGCAAAATGTTTAAGACTAAATTGGCAAAAAAATAAGGTTTAGGACTGTATTAGAAAAATTGCAAAAGGTTTAGGACTATTTTGCTAATTATCCTCTCCAAGGTGGGTTAGTTTTGAACCTAAAACTTCAAAACTATCTTATTAGAGCTGCTTTGGAACTAACTCTTTAGAATTAGGCCGGTTTAGGTAGAATTGGGAAACGGCTGATTCTTTTTTATTTTTTGGGGATAGATTTTTTTTTTTTTTTTAATTTCATCACATAAAAGGATTTCAACCTATCATAGCAAATCTGTCAACTACCAAAGATCCAATCTGTTTTTGCACAGTAAAGCAAACTTGAAGTTGAAAAAATCATAAATTATAGACAAAAATCATTCACAAGCTATGGCTACAAGAGAATGGAGTGCCCTGATCAAGAAAATCCAAGAAAAACCGATCTCTTGACGAACATGACTTGCAAACAACCCCGTATCTCCTCAAACTCAGACACAAATAAATGAAAGCGGCGCGAGAAACCAATAAAGATCCCTACCTTCAGTCTAGAATTTGAGCATCAGCCATTCATTGCCCCAATCCCCACACGGCCAATATTCTTGTAACAAGAATCGGAAGCTCAAACAACAAACAGAAATAAGAAGTCGGTGATTATCTCTTGCAAGATAATGGAGCATCTATCTCTGGTAAATAACACCAAATGAGCAAAGAAATCTAAATCCCAGAATGGGCGATTGATAGCAGACCAAAAAAAGAGAAAACGAAGAAATTGAACCATTCAATGAAGAATTCAAAAGTGAAACTCATTGAAGAATCAACCGAACAATAAATAAACAAAATAAGAAAATAAATTGGACATCAGATTTACATGGTTAGGTCGGTGTAGCAAAGAATTCCACTTTAGATCAATCGATATGATGGAAATTACAACCACACTTGAGTTGCTTATGAGGTGGTTAGCAAGTATCACCTCGAAGAGGTGCATAACAAATTAAATAAACTTTTGACAAATTAATGTAGAATATAACGGGTCAAGATTAAAGTCTGAACAAGGGTCAAATTTTGGAATGCAATGAAATAGACTTTGAAGCACCCACAAAGTGCACAATAAACAAAAGCAATGCATAGCAAGACTTTAGAGAAGAGAAATTGCATACAAGGTTTATAGTGATTTGGCTTAGATCAAGTCTACGTCTACTCTCTCATGTTAATATCATATTAGCTAGATTCCACTTGATAATCAATAAAAGGTTATGGTCAAATTGTGCCACTTATACCCAAGAGCTACTATCCAAAGCTAGTGCTACTCATAGCCAAGCCAATAGAACTCACCATCCTACACTACAACACACTTAAAAAACTGCTAGCACCTCTCAAAAGATTGCAAAATTTAAACCCACTAAAAACAAGAGCATATGTCAAAGTTCATTCACACTTTGGAATTCTAATTAGAGATCTTGTCTCTTATTTACTCCTAGGTACCTTGGTCTCCTTATATACTCCTCTACTTCAAACTAGTCATTGGACAATCTCTAGAAAATCGTCTTCCAATCTACCTATTAAATAGAACTATTTCAAGAAGATTCAGTAGCTTGAGTGATAAAAACAAAATTTCCACTTGATTCCGATCACCTAAAGAATCAAAATCTTGATTTCCATAGGTAGAGCTTTTCCATTTAAAAAAACTTGTCTATAAGATTGAATTGCGAATCAATTAGATTGAGTCAATCAAATCTTTTTACGTGTGAAATCCAAACTAGACCATTAACCATTATGCTTTCTGGGCTTGTGTCACATTTTATCAACTTGTCTCGTTCTGAACTTTCTTCATACTAAACTTACTACATTCTGAACTTGCCACGTTCAAAACTTGTTACGTTCCGAACTTGTGTCATGTTCTACACTTGTGTCATTTTGAACCTACCACGTTATGGACTTGTCTTGTTTTGTATGTAAAGTTTAAGTGTGTTCCGTCTAAAGTTAGTTTTACAATCTAGACTTAAATCGGAACATATTCATTCTTAGAGTTTGCATTTGAATATAATTAGCCATAAAGTCCACACATGTTTGACCATTTTGCCAATCTTCTTTTTTTATCAAAGTTCTCTGTTGCCTCATCCTAACAACAGCATCAAACTTTTGAAATGGTCAAAAGTTAAGTGCACTACAGAAAACTTGTCACAAGAATAAAGTTGAGTTCCAAAATTTTCGAAATGTACAATCGACCTTGGTCATGAGCACCAGGGACCCTCACCCATATGAGAACCTTCTAATTCAAAATCAGACCTTCAACTATGCTTTGACCAACGCTTCCCAATCCCAAATCAAATCGCACATTTTCGAGCTCTAACGGCGAGTTGCATTCTCATTGATTTTCATCTTGCCAAGTGCCTGAACACGTTGGTCTCTCAATTGCAATTAGTTGCATTGATTTGTCGATATTGCAATGTTATAATTTGGGACAGCCCCGCTCATTTGAGACAGCTCCATCGTTTTTTTTTCAATTCTTATTATTTTTTCTTTATATATTTTTAATTATTTTATATTTTATATTTTTATATTTTTGATGTGATGCTTGTTATACACCATATTGGCACAATGCATCTTAAGAAAGTAATTAGAAAATGTCATATTAGCATTTTCCATTGATTAAATTGGACGGAGTTAACAAAAGGACTTGATTACACTAATTTGACAAATTTTAGTACTTAATTACACTTTTGAAAGTTGTAAAACTCAAATGTATTTTTATAATGAGTGTAAGACTTCACTGCAAGAGTTCTAGTCATTTAGATTTTCCAAAAATTCATCATAATCCTCAACTTAAATTGGAATTTGCTCGTATGATAGTCATTGGGTTAGTATGAGAATAATAGCTTATTAAAAATGGGTCCAAGAACAATTTATAATTATATGTTATTTGATTTTATATGGTCCAAAATAGACTATTATTCTCATAATAGTTCAAACATTGTTACATAATTGTTTCTCAATTAAAATTGAAAGTATGCTAAAATGATCATCAAAATTGTACATTGTCGAGCCACCTGTTGCACATGTTACGAGGTTTAGCCGCTTCTATTGATAGATAGATGGATAGATGCCAAGAGAGATAGATATGGTGGTATGCATTTTAGAGAAAGAGAATTGTAGGTAAAACAAGTAATTGATTCAAATGGGGAATTAATACATGATCCTCCCCATAACATAGTCGTTACACAATAGCCTCCTTACAAGTGCCACAATATATAGCTCAACAACGAGGACAAACACACAACAAGAAAAGAAGCAACCCGTGATCTCATGATGATCGTACTTTGCGTATATAACTTTTGATTGTTCTCATGCAATAGGGTAAGAAGCTTGCGACGCGAGCCCACATAATCCTCGAGAACTTTCACCGCCTCTTTGAATCCTCATGTAACCGTTTTCGCCCCAGGTCTTGCCCCACGAGTTCCGGATCTTCCAGAACTTTCCCTCCTCGCTCGTCCCATACCCGACCACGACCACTGCATGGTCCAGCTCCTCCCCGCAATCCCCATTGAACACCCCACCGCTATAGCTCACGAATTCCTGCCCACTTGCTGCGATTCCGATCGAGACTGGCTGCTGCGCAACTGCCTTCAGGAGCTCGTCCTCACCAGGCTGCAAGTCAGCAAAACTCTTGATCTGTGCCGCCTGTTGGGCCGCTTCCGTGGAGTTGCAGGTCCCGTCCGTCTCTTGGTACGGGTATGTATTCTCGGAAGCAATTCCTTCGTTTTGAATGATGTACTGGAAAGCTTTGTTCGGAAGACCGCCCTCACAGCCATAGTTTTCAGTATCGCAGTCGATTAGTTGTTGCTCAGACAGCACCGGCAGTTTACCCCTTTTGATATGCGCGATTCCTTCGACTGCTGCGACTGCTGAGAATGCCCAACAGGATCCTGCATTCAGAAAAATTGTCGACATTGTAAGTATGTAGTATTTTTCCCAATTTTGTTACCATTGATATCCGACTTCAAAACATAGCTAGGTTCCCAGACTTATTTGTAAATAGAAGGCAAAATTGATCCCACAATTGAACGCATACAGGACGTTTAGATTCTCACCACATTCGCCTTGGTCCTTGATCGTATTTACGGCGCCTTTCTTCACCCAATCGATGCTCTCGGGAACATCCCCAGTTGGATATCGTTGGCTCAACGAAGCATTTCTGGGGGACTTCAGCTGCTTAGATGCCAAGTATCCCGTGTGCCTCCGAACGAACTCATCATCGGTCAAATCTGAGAATTGATTGACGCCCAACTTGAAAGTCCGATTCCCAGATGCATTGAATTCTTCAATGAACCGCAAGTTTTTCTTGAAAATCGCTCGGTGTTTCTCCTTCTCCTCTGGGTGCTTGTAGGTTCGACCGTATTGGGCCATCCATTGCTCGTGCTGCTCAGCAAAGTTGGATTCATGCGATATGCAGGGCGCCATCACATGCCATGCCCAAGTGTTAAGAATTAGAACAAGGGAGATGATGAATTCACTCTTGAGGGAAAAAGCCATTGAACAATTATATGTGTGAGTGTGTTTCTCAGTGAATCACTCAGAAGTAGATGATGAGATACCTGCCCTGGACAAGAATATATATAGAGAGTCGTGCTTGTGATAGCCGTACTCTACAACTCGTGCCGTTTTGAGCACTCGATTTCTTTTTTTGCCGTGTTAACCCCATTTTTCTGCCGTTTCAAGCACTCCAATCCTACATTTCTCCTTTCGCAACTGTCATGAAAATGAGGGCTATCATGATGAATTACGCACTATCTTTTGAGACATGCTTTCGCATGGAAACGAATGTTTACTGGTAAGTCTAGTCGACTAAGCGTAGACATTTATCTGCTATATATTATTATATGATCCCACATTTAGTTTGATATTTTTTGTCCTAAAATAGGTGGGCCTGTAAAGGCAACCCAAGAATAGCGGGTGCAAAAAAGATCTTATTTGTGATGATGGAGGAGACTTGATATGTGGCTTTGCTCATCTAATTGATATTTGTTCTTTAGCACAATTGGAAATTTAGGCTCGTTAGCATTGATTGCAAGTTGTGGTATCGACAATTTAATTATCCTAAATGGATTTCTTGTGTATTGTTGGTATGCTTAATGGCCCCAAAGCAAATCTATATATGTATAGTATGCTTTTCTGAAGCAATAGTTGTGCATAATGTCTTCCCAACTACAGAATTCTCCCATCAAATGATGCCCTAGCTTGATATTTCATTATTAACGCATTGAGTTCGCTTTTGCCACAAACGACAAAATATTACTATCTGGTTGTGGTAAGTATCAAAATTGAGGAGCATTGCTATGTGATCTGAAAACTAATGTTATAGATTGCGGCTGATTTTATTATTTAAATTTATTTATAATAGATAGGAAAGAAAACCGAAATTAAAAGCAACACAAATCATCAAATGTCATCTCCTCGTTCACCTCCTTGAATGTTACAACTTTTGGGCGGGCGTGAGGGTACTGTTACCTCACTCGGATGAAGGACATATGTCCTTCTCTTTTCTCACCCATAAGATGTTTTCATTTTCTATTTCCTTAAGAATTTCCTGCATTACTGCCATAGGCAAACCATCATCTCCTCTCTGCAAGACCTCATCCAATGAGCTGATGCCGCCACCTCCATACCTCGCGCCCCCCAATGTCATTGGCGACTCTACCCCGCACCTCCCTGTCTCTGCAATACTCGGACAAGGTGTAAATGGTGGTCGTCGACGCTCACATCGGCCAGCTAAGGTCGCGGCCGACCCTTTGGAATTTGGATCGATCCAGATTCAAATCCGATTGTTCTAGGGCTCAAGTCATAAACAAATTCTACTACAAAGAATTGAACTTCTAAAGTTAAGGGCAATAACTATATAGTTGCTGCTTGAGATGGATTGATAATTAGATGTCCACCTGCGTATCGAGTGAGCTTTATTTGAATGAATATCGTGGTTCAACGACTTCCTTAGCATTAATATGCATGTCAATCATATAAGAAATATAAAATCAATGTGCAGAAAAATAAGATGAAAAGATTTTATCACAAAATTCATTATTTTCAACACTCTCGAATTGTGTGTAATTCATGAAGATACAATCTCTTTCTATCCTCCTCTTCACAAACAATACCCTTTCCCATATATAGATAAGAGTAGGATCCAAAACAGATTTCTTACTCTTATTAGGAGAACACTCAAATAGGAAACCAACTTAAGCTATATTGGCTTGACATTTGAGCCAAGTCACAATCACTTCTTTGAATATCTGAAATTCGCTACTACTCTCTCATAACCCCACAAGGGCTCAATTGCTATGACAACTTCCAAGTCCAAGGCTTGCTTGGAATTTGCTATAACCATGAATCTCATTGGAACATTAAATCTACTTGCATCTATAGCGGCTTTACAAAAATTTCCAGCACAACCTGCCCAACCACAGAGAAAGCAAAAACATAATTATATCCATATCTATCAGCAGATCAAACACATAACTCGTCAAACTTAGTAACTATAGCAATGGTTGGCTTTACAGGCTCCACTTTGTTACAAGAGTTTCAGGTTGAAACTTCACCTTGAGTTGTGTCGCGACCCGCCTCGGTGACGGTCCGTGTTGAGAGGGACAGAGTTTAGGGGTATTTACTCATGAGACGGTCCTTAGAGGGCAAGTTGTCAAAGGCGGCTCGAACACATCATCAACGACAACTCTATCCACTAAAAAGTCCATCAATCGCGAGTGCGGGCTCTCCCAAGCCAATACCCCACGCAATAGCGGGAAGATTCATTGTATTATCTAAGTTGATTAACAACCTAAGATAAGTTTTTGGGAGTCGCCACTAGCCTCGATTTGGGGGTTGGCTAGAAAGCCCAATCAAGGGTCGAGAGAGGTTTCTTCAATTCCTAAGTAATTAGAGCTCTAGAGTTCGGGGACTTGGGTTACACTAATATTTCTGTTAGCACCCAAAAGGGTACCTAACAGTCATCATAATTTATCTAAGGTGTCTATGCATGTCTTGTTACTTTTTTAGTGCCATTCAAGATGAAAGGTGATCGTGTGTGGATGTCGGTTTCATGTCATTCTAATTCTAAGAAAATAAGAAAAGAAAGATAACTCATTTTAATTGAAATTACAATGCAAAAAGTCAACAACCAAAGAAAGCTGTAAAACTAACATGTAGTTCTAAAAAGGCACATGCGAAAGGAAAAGATAAGAAAGGAACCCGTAACTTGTCAGGTGTTTATACAACGTAATAGAATACCCGAGATACATGTCGGGTATCAAATGAATAGCACAACAGATGGGTCAGAAAGGACATCAACCATCATTGTCTTTGAGGTCGCCTTTGTCGCCAACCCTAATTCTAAATGAACAGTTCACAATGGAAACAAACAATAACTCAAACAAAAGCACACAAAACATGATAAGGAGACAAATAGAAATCATCTTATCGAAGGATTAAGAATGGCCTTGGGGTCGGCCTTTGGAAGTACGTGCATAATGTGGCATGAAATATTAGCCCTATTCATTTTAGACACAATTTATGACCATTAATCATCATAAGTATTCACTTACAATGACTAACGTCATAACCCCTAAAGTTGAGTTCTAATGTGTATCTCCAAGATTACCCACATGCATGCATCGAGCTTGAAAATAAACACACGAACAGGTCCAAAGACCTTGTTTCTCATTCAATCAAGCAATAAGTGTACCAATACTAGTTCACTTCACTCATCAAGTATGCATCGATTACAATTTCAAGTGTCAAACATGCCTTCAATGGCCTTTTCATTTTCTGGGAATTTTTATGTTTAAAGTTCGAGAAATAAGAATCAAAAGTCGTGAAGAAGCAAGGAACATACACATATCACAACCAAATGGAACAAGGGATCTCAAACGCCTTGACAAGAAGCAAGCAATTGGGCCGACTGATTAAGCAATCGACTTCACAAAAATTGCAACATGTCAAGCACTCAATGTAGAACATTTTTCATGAAGACAACTTCTTAAAATGGGCTATGCATGAATTTATAAAAATCCAAAAATGCAAAGAAGTGCACTGGAACAGAATAGGGCAACGACAAATGGATGCAATCTTATAAGAATATAAACATGTTAACGATGCCAAAAATTCCTGAAATTTTATTACATTAGGGTCCTGGGAATAACAAACAAAGTTCACGAAGGGCCCGAGCTCCATATCACAACAGAAAATTTCCAAAAAAAAATAGAAAAGTGCAGGCATACACGTGATCACGCATGTATTCCGAATTTTGTGTTTTTACAGATCACAGGGCAACTTTGTAAAAATGGAAAAGTGAGTCAATTGACATGAAAATGACTTGATTTTGGTGTCATTAGAAATTTTAATGAATTTCCTAAGACTTTCCGAGAGACGACATGGCCAATTAAGGTTATTTACCCATTCAATCTTGGACATTTTCATGAACATGATTAAATTAGGGCAGCAAGCACATGAACAAATTGCATGGTTTAACTTTCCTATATGACAAGGAAAAAGTGTGAGATAAATCATATCGGTCAAGCATCAAATCATGAACAATTTTCATCAAGGATTCTAAGCCCTATTGCATTCACAAAGTATGGCATGAAAATGATGATTACAAGACATGCATTGAACATGTTCATGATAACAGAACCAAATTAGATGAAAATGTGCAATGACAGGATGAAACGATGTTTGATTAACATGGCATAAGTTTCCCTAAGGTGAAATTACAATGACATTCATGAGGTTTTCATGGACAAACAATCACAATCAAGTGCATGATTACACACAAATGTATACTTGAGTTTGTATAGGGAAGAGCAGAGGTCAAGACAATTTTTTAGGGAAATTGACCTATTCAATGACATTCAAAAATCACAAGAAAAATATATGTCATGACCAACACTCACATGAACAAATGTCTAGAATACACTAACTGGAAAGGAGTTTGGGAAAAATCACAATAAGATCAGCAATGTTAAAATTTCGGATTCTGAAATACGCAAACCAGCAAAACAGAGGACGTGTTTTAGGGGATTTAACCTAGTTGTGCTCATTGAAAAATTATTAGAAAAAAGTATGTTATGACCAACATTCTTATGCACAACTTTCATGAGAACCTGAAGCTAAATTCCGAATATAAAATTCAGAAAATATTCATGAAACCGATACATGCAGTCAGGAACTCCAGAAATCAGTACATGTGACGGTGATGTTGAAGCCATTCGTCCTAACATGATGATCTCAACGATTTTTGAGAAAAATAAATATTCTAGATTAACACGTCATAAATTATTTTCATGAAGGAATCATCTTGAAATTCTGATCACAAAAATCAGCAAAAAATCACAGCAAAAGTGGGATCCATCACAGAACAACAGTAATGATAACTTAATCACAGAACAATATTCACGACTTTGATAAGAATTTTCAGGTATCAAACGAAGGCTGATTGGAGCATTCTATGGCTCATCGGAAATCTTATCGAGTCTATTTTAAAAGTTGAAGAGGCCTCAAACGCATTCGAATAATTTTTCAGGCTCAAACAAAGATGTTTCTCAGATCAGTCCAATATGCCTACGATTTTTACATAACATAGTAAATATGCAAAATCACGCTTCAATCTTACCTTCAATCAGCACAACATCACCAAATCTCATCAATAACATCTGAATCATGAATCTAAACATGAGATATAGACCTATGGTTCGAATCCTAGCCCCGGTCCATCCAACACGGCCTCGCTTCATCGG
Source organism: Angophora floribunda (assembly GCA_014182895.1). NCBI lineage: Eukaryota > Viridiplantae > Streptophyta > Magnoliopsida > Myrtales > Myrtaceae > Angophora > Angophora floribunda. The sequence goes on along the minus strand of CM024709.1, from coordinate 30,993,943 downwards.
ATTCACGTTTAGGAAACTTACCTTCGACTCCCTCAGCGTTTCAGCATATTTCACCGATAACGAGGATGTTGATCTTTGATTCTGCTACTATAAATCCTTTTAAGTTGAATGCTCTAGATCGCTTGAATGTCTTTTAGCGTTTCAGCACATTCTTATCTCATCCTTTTGTTGAGCAACCGCAGCACTGGATCGATGACAACAGCCACAACACTCAAAGGTGAATGAATGGGTGATCTGAAATGGCCAGACGTCCAGTTATTTGTTCGGCTTCAGAATTCAATCTCGTTGCTAAGATCGTAGAGATAAATCTGAGTAGTAGGACTGTGATCCTAAAGTTCATCAGTGGACGCCTTGGCTGCAAACTCGAAGATCACCATCACTTCTTTGTTGTTGCGATATGGAAGCGTTTCTTCAGCTTCTTCTTTAATATAGTCAATGAAATCGAATCAGCAAAAGCTGTTGAGGAAGAAATCCGATTGCAAAAATATAAAAACAAAAGCCGTGAAAACTTAGCTTCAATTTCATTGTAACAATCTAACAATGAAGAACTTTGACGCTGGTATCCGGATTCGATCAGACTTCGATTGCTGACACTTTCCTCGTTTTTTCCCCTCACCAAACGATGAAGCTTGAGAGAGAGAGTTGATGAAGAGATTATCTCCTTTCTTCTTCATATAAGGCCAAAATCCCACCGCTTCTCAATATCTTCAACTTTGTTCGGCCAGAGAGAGAATGAGTGGGCGGAGATCCATCTTCGCGAGAGAGTAAAAGCTAAGAAGAGGGCTCGACAAGGACTCGACAAGAACATAGACAGATCATCTAGATCAAGATCATTGGACTCTGAAATCCGCAGGTGTGCGTCATCTTCAATGGAATCGTCGAACTCCTTATATTGACAAAAAGAGAAACCATCGCTTGATGACGACTTCATGTAAAGGAGGACGAATCCTTGTGCATTCGTGAGGATCGATGAGAGAGATCATCTGGAGATGATGGAGCTCGACCAATGATCAGGAATCCCTAAAGATTGGTCGACTTCGGAGAGAATTCTGGCAAAGAGATTGGCGGAAATCCTCTGTGTCACCAGAGAGAGAGAGAGAGAGAGAGTCGGTGGGAAGAAGAAAAATTCTGTTAGAGAGAGGAATCCCCGCCAAAACTTGCAGTGATCCCCCACTTTCATCGAGCTCTCCCCTCGTTTTTTTTTTTCCCCGCAACAGAAGTGAATCCTCCGTCACATCCCTGAATCTTTTTCTGTTATCTTAACAGAATATGCCAGCTAAGCATCTTCTGGAAGGCTTTTGGATCGGGGCTTCGCTCACGGACGCTTCACACGCTCGCTCGCTGACTCGGGCATCTCCTCTTGCTCACTTATGGAAGCATGTTTACTTCTTGGCTCCATTTGCAGAACAAGACCCAAGAAAGGCCACCGTTGGGCCTTTGCCTCTTCTTTCTCAGGCTCAGATTGTCGAGCCGAAGGAAAAGAAAGATAAAACGGGCTCTAAAAAGACATGAGAAATTGGGTCAAGAGAACGATGTTCTTATTAGTAGGTCAAAAGGTCACAAGCTAATGAAGCAAATGGGCATCTCAGCTGCCCTTGAGAAATGGGCCAGTCAATTCAAGCTGGCTTGATTGGACTACGTCGGCTCAAATTTCTAATTGGTCAAATTAGAACGTTCCCAAGTGAATTAACAAAAATTGACCCCTAATTCGGATTTAACTCACGAAATTGAGTAAAATGGAAGTATTTATTCACAAATCAATTAGGGGTCCGAATCCATTCTGTTAGGAAAATCCCTTATAATATTTTGAAAATGGCAAAATAAATCAAATGCTAGTAATGTGTTTTATCATTGAATTAATAGGTCAAAGACACACAAACCGCTATACAGATAATAAAACGTATAGAGGATTTGATCAAGAATCATATTTTGAAGAACCAAAAGATAGACTCATTGTTGAAACTGAACAAATCTAGATTCTATGGTTAAATATGTTTAAACTTTAAGGATAAATCTATTAGACACAGACTTTGAGGATGAATAAGTTCAGACTTAAGTATAGACTGAGAAGTCTACTTCAGACAGAACGGACTCTGACTTTACATACAGACAAAATATGTCCAAAATGTGATAAGTCTAGAACAACACAAAAGCAGAATGAGACACATGGTTAGACCAAAGCATGTTCAGAACGAAGCAAGTTCAAAATGAGACAATCTAACAAAATAAGACACAGACCCAGAATATGTAATGGCTAGTAATCTAGTTTGGATTCTACACCAAAATAGATTTGATTAAATCAGTCATATTGATTGGAAATTAGATCTTGAAGATAAGAACTTTCCTAACGAAGAAGCTCTACTTATAGAAACCTAGATTCTGCTTGTATGGACGACTATAATCAAGATGGAGATTCTGCTTTTGTCACTCAACGGCTATCAAATCTTCTTGATACATTTTTGTCCAATGGGTAGATTGGAAGATGATCCTCTGGATACTGTTCAATGGCTAGTTTGGAAGTGGAGGAGTATATAAGGAGATCAATGAATTGAAGAGCAAGTAAGAGATGAAGCGTATAATCTATAATTTCAACGTATGGGTGTACTTTGACCATATACACTTGTCCTTCCTGAGCGTAAAAGTTTATGATTGTAAGAAAAGTATACAAGAGTGACTTAGTGAGATAGTATGATATATTGCTGAATGTTTGTACTCAAAGTTGTAATATCTTGTTGATTATATGGTAGAATTCAACACCAGTAGGCTATTAGCGTGGAAGAGTGGATGTAGGCTTGATCTAAACCAAACCACTATAATATTATGTGCAATTTCTCTTATCCCTTAATCTCTTATTATTTATTGATATAATTTATTACACACATGCTGGGTGTTTCTAAAGTTTGATTTCTATATAATAGATTCAGAATCTTACTATAGAATCTGATTATTGTTCAGATTTTTGAATCATGTCGCGTCTGCTGACATTTAGACTTTTGTCTTAAATAGTTTTATTCCACATTTTTGTTGAACTAATATTTTATTGTATCACCTATTCACCCCTCTCTAAGTGATTCTTGCTAGCCATCCTCAATTGATATCACAACAAGGTGCTCGGTTTTTGAAGTGTCGTTACTTCTGAGCTAAAGATCTTCTATGGCTAGCTTTTTGGCACCATGTCTTCTCGAAGGACAAAGCAACACCAGACCACCTTTTTTTGACGGGAAAGAGTACAATTTCTGAAAAAACAAAATGAATGCATTCCTAAGATCTAAGGATATGGGATGTTGTCGAGAAGGAATCAATCCTAATGTTGTGTTTGCATCCATTAGAAAAGAAAATAGTGAAACACTTCAACCTTCTATCACTCTATCTCAGAAGGAGATATCAAAAAGAGAAGCGCCAGATACAAAAGCTATCTACTCACTCTATTGTGCTTTATCATTAATGAATATAATCGAATTTCATCTTGTGAAACAACAAAAGAAGTCTGGGACAGGTTACATGTTACATAGAAAGGAATAGATTGAGTGAAGGAAATGAAAGTCAAAATTTTGCTTAGACAATATGAATCATTCACGATAAAGCTAGGAGAGTCTATTGGTGATATGTTTAGTAGATTTACTGAAGTAGTGAAGGACTTGTATATTAAGGACAACCTATCTCAGGACTTATGAAAGTGAATAAACTTCTGAGAGGCTTATCGAAGGGTTGGAATAACATCATGACTTCGATCCATGAAATACTGAGGATTTCACCCTTATTTGTTGATGAACTCATTGGAACCTTGCAGTCCTATGAAGCATAACGTATAAATGATGAAGATCGAGAAGGTAAGAAGTTAATTGCCTTAAAGTCTAATGTTGATTTTGCTGAGACAAATTCTGAAGAAGATGAAGAAGATGATGAAGAGGAGATGAAGTTGCTGATCAAAAGATTTGAACACCTTATGAGAAAGAGAAGAAACTCCAAATGGAAGAAGCCAACAAAGAAATCTAGAGAAAAAAGACTTTGTAAGAACAATGACGAAGATGAGGAGTATGCAAATATTTTCTTAGCAGCACATTCTGACTTAGATTCAGATTTAGACTTATGTTCAGAATCAAAAAAAGAATCATAATCAGATAGAGAACTTGAGGTAAATTACCTCAAAATTCCTCTTAAGGTATCTAGATATATTACTGAGCTATGTTTGAATCTCAAATTTACTCTTAACAGGATCTCCGAGCTAAAAAGAGAAAGTTCTCAGCTAAGACAATAGGATATTTCATGGAAAGAAAATTTTGAAAATTTACAAAATTATTTTGAAATTTTGGAGGAAAATCATGATTTACTTTCTCAAGAAAATGATTCTTTGAAAAAGGAACTTTCAAATATCACAACAAAATTTTCAAAAGGTTCAAAAACATTAGAGCACATTCTTTTCATTCAAATTTCATATTACAATAAGTCTGGACTTGGTTTTGAAAAGGAAATTGATCTTTTGATAAATTTTCCAAAAGTTAAAGAGAGACTCAGAAAGAGACCTCCTAAACATGCTTACAAAAATCATTTCCAAAAGAATCTAACAAAATCTGTTGGTCAAAGCAATCTCAAGTGTTCTAAATGTGGAGACACAAAACATTTTGAAAATGAATGTCCCAAAGTCTGGAGACCTATTAAAATGATTGGGTAAACAAAGCCTATACCACTAACTCTCAAAGACCCAAGAAAATATGGGTACCAAAGAAAATATAAGTTGTTTTCTTATAGGCAATAAAGGAAAGGACAAAGAGAATTTGGTAAGGAAAGTTATTTTTAAATTCTCAATTTGTTTTGCGTGCATATTTTAAATATCTATAGATTCTCATTATACTTGATTTTCGATATATCCTTTTTATGCCTTGGTTGATTCATAATTTAACTCACAAAATTGAGTATAATGAAAGTATTCATTCATAAATCAATTAGGAGTCTGAATCCATTTTACATGGACAAAAATGTCAATTCTCATTTCATTTTGCCCAATCTTGAAATTGATTGAACAAGTAAATGGGTAATTATTTTTATATCAGATTTTTTAAAAAGAACTAGACCTAATTATGACTAGTTTAAAGGTAATTTTATTTTTGGTCAATTTCGAACCTAAAATCGAGAAATTCAGAAAATGAGGTTCTTAATCGATTTTAAAAAATTCTTGACTCTAATGCTAAATTGAAGCTAAAATAAGGTGATTTGGTGATTTTTGTATTTTTTAATTTTTTGTCAAAGATTTGACTGAAAGTCAAATACTGATTGACTTTCACTAAGAGTTTGATTTAATGGTCAAATATTTTTTTTTTCCAAAATCTTCACTTCTAAAGTGAAATTGGACTCAAAAGAAACATTTTGGTACAAAAAACAAAATTTGACTTAGAGTTGACTTTTGGTAAAAGGGTTGACCAAAAAGTCAATTCGAAAGTCAATCATTTGACTTTTCGAGTTTTTGTGCGAAATGAATAAGAAATTATTTTCTAATGCTAATGCAATGAACAAGATCAAAAAATGACACTTTTTGCACAAAAAAGAGGCATCGTCGCGATCGAGAACCTCTAATTCAGTTTTGTTTTTACCTTTATCAACACATCTAAAAATTAAGTGTCAACAAGCTGGACATCTTCCAAATCCATATAAACATTGCCACAATCCCTCCTAGTCAGAAGGTTTGGAGATCCATCAAAGGATCTTTTTTTACTGACAACATGTGATTTTAATTGAGAGCATCACAATAGTTAAACCCACTTAACTTATGCAAAGCCTACGAGTATGCACTTTCTTACTCTCTCATTGAGTTTATCATCACTTAATAGAACATAACATGAGCAACCAAATATTCTAACGCGAAAATTATCAGCAATGTTAGTGATTACACTTTCTCGAGAGTTTGACGTCTTATCAAAGTTGATATAGATCTATTAACTAGGTAGCTCGTTGTACAAAGTACATCCATTAGGAATTTTTTTAGTAATACCAACACTAGAGAGTATTTTATGGTTTGTCTCTAATAATGTTCTACTCATCAACTCTTCAACATATTGACAACATTAGTGCAGTGTCTCACCATGCCTTCTTTCACGTAGAATTCATTTAATACTCTAAGTAGACATTCATGCAATTGTAAGTCCGCACATGTTTGACCATTTTACCAATCTTCTTTTTTTATCGAAGTTCTCTCCGGCCTCATCCTAACAATAGCATCAAACTGGTGCTTAAGCGTAAACACCCAACTCTTCCTTGAGCAATTTGGCATAGAAAGTTAGCTCACCAATTGTAACATGATACATCTCATCAATCTATAGAGGATCCTTACTTTTAGTTATGTGCCATCATGTAATATTTGTTTTCAATGATGCTCTTATTTCTATATAAAAGGGATACCGCCTTGTAATTGAAATTGTACTTGATTGAAACATATGACAATGGGAATCAAATTAAAAATGTTCACATTTTAACAATTTAGGTTGCAGATACAACGTAATTAAGCCTACACAAAAATTCTTGTCATTTAATTTTTAAGCATATATTAAAATGAGTATCTAGACAAAAGTTAAGTGCACCACAAAAAACTTGTCACAAGAATAAAGCTGAGTTCCAAAACTTTTGAAATGTGCAACTGACCTTGGCCATGAGCACTAGGGACCCTCACTCATATGAGAACCTTCTAATTCAAAATCTGACCTTCAACTATGCTTTGACTGTCACGCCCCCAACCCTCGAGCACACGACAATCCCATTTTCACTTGCAGTAATTGGAGTGTGACATCCTAGGATGTGTTGCCAACCATTCATCTTTTTTTTTTTTTTAGAAATATGCGCATGTAGAAACAAATATAAAATAGACAATTCACAACAATAGGGGTAGTCAGAAAATAGAAAATTCACAACAACCTCATTTCATCCTGGTCCTATTATTAGGCGCACAAAATACATATAAAAGGGTAAGGGGGTCAATTTACTTCATCCCTTATCTTTAGGGTTTGAGGTCCGATTAGTCCCAACAACCAACAACCAAGCACATCTATCAAGGACTTGGAAATAGTTATACAATAATGAATGAGATAAAATCTTAGTAAGTTATTATCCCAAGCCTCATGTGTAACATCCTGAATTTTGGTGAGCCGAGAATTTTCAGAAAAAAGGTTTAATGGGCCGAAAAATTGGAACCAAGAGGAATTGGACCGATTGGAGGCCCAATGGGCCTTGCGCCTTTGAGGAGTCGGCCACGTGGGCCCAAGCTAGCCAAGTGGGCCCAAGGAAGCCCAACTTCAAGCCTTTGAGCCCGTTAGATTTTTCAAGCCCGTTTCCCTTCGATTTGAGCCCGAATCGATTTTCTTCTAGCCCGTATAAATTTTTGGTCCGTGTACGCGTATAGTGAGGTACACTATACTTTTGGAAATTACCATTTTATCCCTTCTAGAAGTGGCATTCAATGTTGGAGGACAAAGAGAAGAAAAGTCAAGGAATTGATGAGGGGAAGTGATGTTTTAGAAGAGAAGTTAGACTTGGCCTCTTGCTTGGCTTGTTGCTTTCTTTCTCCCTTCTTCTTCTGCACGTTGCTTTCTTTCTCCCTCCCCTTTGTTGACTTTTCTTCCCCCTCATCTCTTCCTCACGTCCACCACCAGCCACCCCACTTTTCCCTTTTGTCTTTCTCCTCTCCCTCTTGAGTTCTTTTCTGGTTTTCCTCCAAAAACAGCAGCTGTGCTGCTGTGTTTCCCCCGAACCAGCCACCATTAGCTGCTGTGTTTCCCCCTCATCTCTTCTTCTGCACGTTGCTTTCTGTTTTCCGCCGGAATCCAGCCTTGCCGGCGTTGCCGGAGCCGCCACCACTGCCCAAAGTGTAGCCACGGAAGTCAGGGAGCCAGCCGTACACCGCCGGCCGCCCCTGGTCGCCATTAGCCGCTCGTTTCGGCCATTTCCACCCAATAGCTCTCTTCCGCGTGAACAGTAATCCGGGGGCTATTTTGGCCCGTTTCGGCCACCGTTTGTCGTCCGTTGTCATCCCCGAGCTTACCCCTCGTAGCCCTCGTCCCCCTCTACGTGCCGATGTCGCCGGATTTCCGATCCAAGTAAGTTAATTTCCTAATCCTTGTTTAGGGGTTAATCTTGCTTAGGGGTTAATTAGTGTATTTGTGTGTTTGTGATTAATTAAGATTGATTAGTTGATTATTTTGGTTAATTAAGACTGATGAGGATTAGTTAATTGACCATGGTTAGTGTTAAAGTAACCTAGATTAATTAATTAAAGTAACTAAGGTTAGTTCTAAAGTAACTATGGTTAATTATTAATCATGGTTGAGTTAATTAACCCTAGTTAGGTTAAATTTAGTAACCATGGTTAAGTTTAATATTATTTTATTAATTTCGGATTAGTTACTATTCATAATTACTGTTCACGGATTACTGTTCACTAATCACTGTTCACGGATTACTGTTCACGGCACTGTTCATGCAGAAGCTAATTTTTGGCTTATTTTGATGTGTTCCTGTTGAGTTTTCCTACTATCCCTGCTTTTGTAATTGACTGGGGGTTTGTGTTTCGCTTCCACATGCGTTTAATTAAAAGATAAAAATAACGGTCGGCGACGGATCTTGGGAAGTCGCAAATCAAATGACCGCAAGAGAACAGGGGTTGCCGCGTGCTCGAGGGTCGGGGCGTGACAACCCCGTCGATTTTGGTATCAAAGCCTGGTCAGTACATGGAGTGATAAGGTGCGTTGGGTTTTGGGATAGTTAGTTAGGAAAACACCTCACGCTTGTGTTTGTTTATTTGATTCTCTGGCTATAAGTGGGTCGTTCTTGATTTCTAATTCCTTGTGGAGTTGGAAATAAGGTTTCCGTGATAATTTTATAGGACGAACGATCTTGTTTCGAGAGTCTTTGAGGTAAGGCAGTCGAAGGATGTGCTAGTGCTAAAGGAAGAGCACTAGGTAGTTAGATAGGGCAGTGAGCTCAGATTCAAGATGTTGGTGCTGTTGTCGTTGTTGTTGCTCCTATCTCACCTTGTAAGTTCTGTTGGTTGGAAAGAGGATTGACGATCGGTCGATGTTTAAGTTGGTTGAACAGTTCCTGGAGTTTGAGTAGTCCAAGTCTGCTAGGATGAGTAATCTTGACGTCGCAACCTTCTAGATCAAGGAATTGGAGTAAGTGTTCGTATTGTTGGAATGTTCAGAGAAAAATAAGATAGTCCTGGCAGAGTACCAATTGCAAGGTAAAGTTAGTACATGGTGGGAAGTAACCCAAGGAAGGGCTTTGCCCAAAGGTATGGTCCTCAAGTGGAGTACCTTCATTGAAGCGTTCAGCGGAGAATGCTTGTCTAAGGGCATACGAGAGCAGAAGGTAACTGAATTCCTACAACTTCGTTAGAATTGTTTGTTAGTTGTGCAATAGGAGGTTAAGGTTGCAGAGCTCTTGAAGTATGTACAGAGAATGATTGGGAATCTGGTAGACCGAGTCAGAAGGTCGGAGATGGTTTGAAATTGGAAATTAAGGATTAGTTGGTGCCCTTGAACTTAAAGGACTATGATAGATGGTATAAGAGAGCCCGACTAATTGAAAGGACGTGGCAGAATGAGTAACTGCATGTGGAATAGTTTGCACCTTGTATAGATAATCATGGGCTTGGGAAAAAGCTAATGATAAGAGGAATGGCATTGGGAAAAATTGGAATATAATTGGAATACCAAGTGTTGGACTCGAAGGCTGTGACTATTGGTACAATTTCCCAATGTGAATATGTCACTTATGCGTTGAGTGGTTTGGAAGCCACGTATTTGTTTTCAGCAGAATATTTTATTAAGTTGGTGAGGCTAAGACCGAAATCTTTGGAATAGGTTCTTAACAGGTCGACCTAGTTAAATGATGAGGTGGTATGCGGTAGGATTGTTCAGATTGTACGATGGTCATTGGCGATCAAAAAGGAATTGATCGATTTGATTGTGTTGGCAATGTACGATTACTATGTGATGGTTGGAAGGGACTGGCTTATTAAGTATCGAGTTACAATGGATTGCTAATGGAAGGTAATCCAATTTAACCCATTAGGTGGGGTTAGTTTCGAGTTTACTAGGATCAAGGAGGACCCTTAGTTTCGAGTTTACTAGGATCAAGGAGGACCCTTGATCCCTTTGAAATTCATCGTTGGAAGTAACTCGTTTATTGGACGATTGAGGTTAAATTGTTAACTGAGGAATCAAGTATGGATTGTTGCACCTATACATTACCAAGGACAGATGACTTGTTTGACCCAGTTTAAGGAGCTACGATACGTTCCAAAATAGACCCAAGGATGGGCTATCAGTAATTAAGGATTAAAAAGGGGAATATACCGAATATAACACACTGGGTGTGATATGGTCACTAAGAGATTACCGTACCGTTGTTTGGATTAACTAATACGCCAGTTGTTTTTATGGATTTGATGGATTGATTGATGAAGACGTATTTGGATTGATTCGGAATTGTGATCGTGAACGATATATTGGAAATATTCGAGGAATTTACAAGAACACGAACAACACTTGAGGGTGGTTCTATAGACCATTCAAGAGCATAAACAGTATGCCAAGTTTAATATATGCGAGTTTGGATTTACTCGCGTTGCTTTTGTGGGTTGAGTAATTTTGGACGAAAGAAACTCTATGGATCCGCTAAGATCAAGGCAATCATGATGTGGCCAAGACTTATGACAGTGGTAGAGGTTTTAAGTCAGACAGATTATTACAGATAAGTCGTAGAAAGGTTCTCTACGATAGCTATGCCTCTGATATGAAGGTTGATGAAGGACGTAAGAGTTTGAATGGATGAAGAGCTTAAGTATAAGCTGATTACTGCACCGGTTTTGAGGATTTAGTCTAGTATCGGAGTTTACGAGATCTATAGTGAGGTGCAACAAAGAAAGATTGGTTACTTATGCGTTACGACAATTGATGTCATTGGATTTAATGGAAGTCAGATAAGTTTAATTCTGGATGATTTGAGGAGTTGTAGGTATGGGATTATAAGTGATGACCTATTAAATGGTGATAATCTTTGATAAGATTTACGGTGGATGATTTATTGCTCGGAGGTCTTAGATTCGATTAAGATATGAATTTATCCAAGGTGGATTATTTCGAGTGATAATTAAAATAGGGATTTGAGGAATTGATTTTTGTCTTCGGTGGATTAAGAATTAATTATCCCTTGATGTTAGGTGGAAAAATGGTGAAATAGCATTATCGATGATTTTCTTCTCGAGGTATTAGTAAGGGTTTCTTCAAGTGATTGAGGTGATATTTTGGACTAAGTATTAAATGGACGTGAAAGGAATGTTGAAAGAATAATCGAAGGGCTGTGGAATTCGGACAGCGATTTGATGGAAATTTGGTGAATCAGAATTCAAGTATCGATAAGTGACCCCGTGGAAATGAGCTCATGGGTTGATGAGCTGGAGGAAGTTTTGTACTTTGGAGTGCTCGGACGAGGTTAAAACCACGAGGCTTGGTATGGGACAGGCCAAAGCGGATAATATCTCCATGAGATAAAGCATGTTTAAAATGGACTTTTGCTAGTAGTGGTGCAGTTCGTAGATGCCCGTGACGACTGATCCGACGAGGGCGGGGAGTGGTCGCCGGGGCCAGAGTGCCTGAGCAAGGAGCGACTTTTGGTAGGCTTCTAGGATGTCGAAAGGGACAGAAATGAACTGAACTACGCACTGTGCAAAAAGAGAGTGCTTGTGGGATAAGATTTTATCGGAATGGCATAGCAAAAAATATGGTCAAGTTTGTAGAACTCTAGTTTATTGGAACAAGGTCAGAGGAAAGACGATCACTGGTTCAGAGATGGTTTTGCAGTTAATGGATGTTGTGAAGATATCAGGGACAGTGCAAAGTTATTAAAAAGGTGATGTGAGTAAAGGACTAAGGCCTTTGGAATTTTAAGTAGGGAATCATGTTTTCCTTAAGGTGTCGCCTATGATAGGGACATCTTAATTGGTTAAGAAAGAAAAGCTGAGCGCTAGATATATTGAACCTTTCGAAATTTGGAGCGGATAAAGATTTTGGCCTTAAATGGATAAAGGAAGCAAGTTTGAGCACCGTCGGTTCTTCTAGTCGAGTGGTATCGCGGGATGAAGCCGCTAGTCCGAGAACGGGAGTTCGAATCCCAGAAGCGGTAGTAGCCGCATAGAAAAAAAAGAAGAAGAAGAAGAAGAAGAAGAAAAACCAACTTTTTGCAACTTTCTGTTTTTGCAAAAGTGGACAAGTGCTTAGCCTTTTGAAACCAAAGACAGTTTGGGCAGGATTGGAAGTTTTGGCAGCACTAAAAGTGTTAGACAGCATTATAAGATAGAATGAACGACTTGGGAAAAACAGGATGCAATGAGGGATCAATAACCCCATCAGTTTAAGGATGCAGAAAGTCCTGCAAATTTAGAGGACGAAATTTTGTTAAGGGGGGAAGAGTTGTAACATCCTGAATTTTGGTAAGCCGAGAATTTTCGGAAAAAGGGTTTAATGGGCCGAAAAATTGGAACCAAGAGGAATTGGACCGATTGGAGGCCCAATGGGCCTTGCGCCTTTGAGGAGTCGGCCACGTGGGCCCAAGCTAGCCAAGTGGGCCTAAGGAAGCCCAACTTCAAGCCTTTGAGCCCGTTAGATTTTTCAAGCCCGTTTCCCTTCGATTTGAGCCCGAATCGATTTTCTTCTAGCCCGTATAAATTTTTGGTCCGTGTACGCGTATAGTGAGGTACACTATACTTTTGGAAATTACCATTTTATCCTTTCTAGAAGTGGCATTCAATGTTGGAGGACAAAGAGAAGAAAAGTCAAGGAATTGATGAGGGGAAGTGATGTTTTAGAAGAGAAGTTAGACTTGGCCTCTTGCTTGGCTTGTTGCTTTCTTTCTCCCTTCTTCTTCTGCACGTTGCTTTCTTTCTCCCTCCCCTTTGTTGACTTTTCTTCCCCCTCATCTCTTCCTCACGTCCACCACCAGCCACCCCACTTTTCCCTTTTGTCTTTCTCCTCTCCCTCTTGAGTTCTTTTCTGGTTTTCCTCCAAAAACAGCAGCTGTGCTGCTGTGTTTCCCCCGAACCAGCCACCATTAGCTGCCGTCCTTGCTGCCTTGCCGTCGTCGAGGACCGCCCAACCATCACCGGACCGCCACCCCCTTTCCTCTCTCTTTTCTCTTCCTTTTTCTTCCTTTTCTTGTTGTGTTTTCTGTTTTCCGCCGGAATCCAGCCTTGCCGGCATTGCCGGAGCCGCCACCACCGCCCAAAGTGTAGCCACGGAAGTCGGGGAGCCAGCCGCACACCCCCGGCTGCCCCTGGTCGCCATTAGCCGCTCGTTTTGACCATTTCCACCCAATAGCTCTCTTCCGCGTGAACAGTAATCCAAGGGCTGTTTTGGCCCGTTTCGGCTACCTTTTGTCGTCCGTTGTCGTCCCTGAGCTTACCCCTCATAGCCCTCATCCCCCTCTACGCGCCGGTGTCGCCGGATTTCCAATCCAAGTAAGTTAATTTCCTAATTCTTGTTTATGGGTTAATCTTGCTTAGGGGTTAATTAGTGTATTTGTGTGTTTGTGATTAATTAAGATTGATTGGTTGATTATGTTGGTTAATTAAGACTGATGAGGATTAGTTAATTGACCATGATTAGTGTTAAAGTAACTTAGGTTAATTAATTAAAGTAACTAAGGTTAGTTCTAAAGTAACTATGGTTAATTATTAATCATGGTTGAGTTAATTAACCCTAGTTAGGTTAAATTTAGTAACCATTGTTAAGTTTAATATTATTTTATTAATTTCGGATTAGTTACTATTCATAATTACTGTTCACGGATCACTGTTCACGATTGCTGTTCACGGCACTGTTCATTCAGAAGCTAATTTTTGGCTTATTTTGATGTGTTCCTGTTGAGTTTTCCTGCTATCCCTGCTTTTGTAATTGACTGGGGGTTTGTATTTCGCTTCCTTATGCGTTTAATTAAAAGATAAAAATAACGGTCGGCGACAGATCTTGGGGAGTTGCAAATCAAATGACCGCAAGAGAATAGGGGTTGCCGCGTGCTCGAGGGTCGGGGCATGACATCATGTAGGAAATTCGCTTGTCTCGGATGTAGCCTAATCATGCAACCTATCAACAATGACCATTCAAAAGCCAAGCAACCACTGCTTTGCTCTATCTATAACATGCAACGAAACTTTAATGAAATCAAATCATAGGCAACCTTATCTCATCGCTACATATACCCCGAACGGTATTAGTTACATAGGTCATACAAAGGTAAACCAATATTCACATAATTAGAATACCACATATATAGCATTCCAAGTATATACTAATCAGGCGTGTTCCCATTATGCACCTCCCTATGTAAACACGGATCAAGACCCTATCATTTTTCCCCGACATCTAATCTTTCACATGTTCAATACACGCATGAAACTAGGTAACCATTATGTAGTAAACGTATTCAATCACCTAGAACGCACAGTAATTATTAACTCCATACTCTGAGTCTCCATATATATCCAAATTATTGCTTCCACTTAGGGCTAAAATCCAAAATTCATCAATAACGCTTTCCCCAAAATTCATTGGGTATCTGAAATCCATTGGGTATCTAAAATCCATTGATAACGCTTTCCCCAAAATCCATTGAGAAATCGAAATCCATCAGTCGCATCTTCCGAAAATTCATCGGGTATCCAAAATCTATTGGTAACGCTTTCCCTAAAGTCCATTGAGTAACCGAAATCCATTAGTCGCGTTTTTTGAAATCCATCGGGTATCCAAAATCCATTGGTAACACTTTCCCCAAAATCCATTGAGTAATTGAAATCCATCAGTCGCATCTTCTGAAATCCATCAGGTATCTAAAATATATTGGTAACGCTTTCCCCAAAATCCATCAGTTGCGTCTTCCAAAATCCATCGGGTATCCAAAATCTATTGGTAACGCTTTCCCCGAAATCCATCGAGTAACCAAAATCCATTACTCGTGTCCTTCCTTTACGTGACCATACTAGCACATCAACCACTCATGCCAGTTTCATCTTTCCTCATTAATCAATACAGGCGGGGTTGTGCGCACATATCAAAATACCACAACTTTCACACGTAAGGAAAATACAGTTAAGTAATCACCCGTGATTACTTCAGCATGCAATCACACAAGTCTACATAGATCTCAAGATATATGTACTTCAATAAACAATCACATGCCTCCATTATTTAATCAAAGCTAATTATTCCTATAAATAATTGATATAACTAAATAATTATAAACTCCCATAATTCTCATAATCCATCTTAATACAAAAATACTTCAGTTAATTATCCCAATAATTCACTGGCTCTCACACAAAATAGTCATAATTATCTATCAATTCCATAAATAATTACTCAACGAAAGTAATTCATTTTCATAAAATATTCCTTGACTATTTAAAGTCCAAACAATACCATTATAAAGCACTACCAACATTTCCTCAATAAGCAATAACCAAATAAATGTTGCTCAATTTAATCAATTCTCCCCAAGTGATCCTAATCAATTATTTCTCCAAAATAATTAATTATCCCAAAAAAATTCAATAATTCGAAATTAATTAATTATTATTCCTCAAAATATAATATTTCCATAAATAAATAATTTCCAAAAATAATATAATTATAAGTATTCCTCAATAATTAATCCTAAATAATTACTACTAATCCTTCCTTAACCAATTTCATTAACCAAACATAGGATTAGTATAATAAATAATGCTAATTAATCTTACTCCAATTTAATTAGCAACAAGCATGCTCAAGCCACCATTAGCTTACCATAATCTCACTTAGGACATATAATACATAATCAAGCACAACTAGTCCCCATTAGTCACTAATCACACTTAACACTAATTAAACTACCACTAATATGAGATTATCCCCTAATTAAGGGATTAGAAAAACAACTAACCGGATTGTGTTTCCGGCAACATGAGCGTGATAGTGGCGATGAGGAGAACCCCCTAGAACCTCCGACACATCAAGGCGAGGTGACATGGGACTGGATCTCGGCCGAGGGAGGGCTGTTCGCGCGACGAAAAGTCAAGAAACGGAGGGAACTGTGGCTAAGACGGCAGGGGAGGGCTCCAGCGATGATTGGTTTGGGCGGAAAGCAGCTGAGAGAAGAGGAGGGCGGCTGGTTTGGTGGCTAGAGGGTGTCCGGCGATGTCTTGACGGACGGCGAGCGACGGCCGAGCAACCCATGACTGAACAGAAGCGGTTGGCTGGTGGCAAGGACGGCGACCAAGTGGCTTGGCGATGCCCGGCCAAGAGGGAGAGAGCGGAGAAGCAGAACAGCGGCCGTTGGGGGCTCGGCGGATGGCGGTCCTCAGGTGGCGTGGCGACCAGCAGGTGGAGGCACGGCGGCAAGGACGGTTAGCCGGTGGGGGTGGCTGCTCGGCCCGAAACTAGAATAGGAAGAGGGAGGAGAGAGCGGCAGTTCGAGGTCCGGCAGCTGGGTGGGCTTCAGCGCGTAGCTGGGCGATTGATCTCGGTTGGCTCGGCAGGTGGTGGCTAAGTTGCTGAGGTCGAGGTGGCCGGTTCAAGCGACGGAGGTGAAGGCGCGACCAAACCGAAGCAATGCAGGGAGGAGCGGCAGGTCTTCGGGTGCAAACCAACGACAACAAGGCAGATGGACGGGCGGTGAGCTGACGAAGCTGTTGTGCCGACGGTGGTGGCGGTCGGCAAGGTGGTGGCTGTCAGTTTGGTCTAAACCGAAGCGGAGCGGCAAGAGGAACTCGGAGAAGGAAGGGGACGGGGGGGCTGGTCAGCCGTGGGTGGTGACCCGCTGGTGGTTCGGCGACGCGTTGGCGAGACGGCTGGACTGCGAGAGGGCGGTGCTGGCCGTCGACAAGCCGGCAGCAAGGCAGAAATGCAGCAGTAGAGCTGACGACGGAGGGGAAATCAGAAGGAAGAGGAGAAGAAGCAGAAGGCAGCAGCAGGAGGCAGAAGCAGAAGGCAGCAACAGCTGCTTGTGGGTGCAGCAGTAGAGAGAGAGAGAGAGAGAGAGAGAGAGAGAGAGAGAACGGGGAAAGGATAGGCGGCGGAGAGGAGCAAGTGGGGCATGTGGCCAAAGAAGAAAAATACAGAGAGGGGACGTGAGAGAGAAAGGGTAGCAGGTGGCAGCAACGGGAAGAAAAAGGGCGGGAAAGAGGAGAGAGAGAAAGAAGAGAGAGAGAGACACGCCCATGTGGGAGAGAGAAAGGGGAGAGGAAAGGAAAAACAACGAGATCTCAGGTTCAAATTCGGCTCGGTGGTCCAATGTTCTACGTTTCTTAGTATCCGAAAATTTCGGGAAATAATGAGGCTAATGTCCAATAATTTAGTTCTGACGTCTGAAAAACTCGATAATCAAATTTGGTGAGAAATCATGGCCAAGTCAATCAATCGCAATTCTAGCGTGTCTCAAACTAACGGATGGCTTTTTTAAAAATCGTGCGT
Source organism: Angophora floribunda (assembly GCA_014182895.1). Taxonomy (NCBI): domain Eukaryota; kingdom Viridiplantae; phylum Streptophyta; class Magnoliopsida; order Myrtales; family Myrtaceae; genus Angophora; species Angophora floribunda. The sequence goes on along the minus strand of CM024709.1, from coordinate 30,976,457 downwards.
CTGCGAAGTCTTTAAAGGCCTCTTCTCTTCGACTAATAGCTCGTGAGTGATTAGTTCAAAGTGAGACTGACTAGTAATGCATTGATAATTACGCATTCATAAAATGCGTAACAGATCGGAAAATCTAGGACGTCACATTGACCAACACTTCCCATTCCCAAATCAAATCGCACATTACCGAGCTCTAAGAGCGAGTTGCATTCTCATCGATTTTCGTCTCGCTAAGTGCCTGAACACGTTCTCTTAATTGCAATTAGTTGCATTCATTAGTCGATATTGCAATGGTATAATTTGGGACATCCTCGTTCATTTGAGACTGCTCCATCGTTTCCTCTTTTTTCTTTTCAATTCTTATTATTTTTTCTTTTTATATTTTTTCTGTTAATATTTTTGATGTGATGCTTGTTATACACCATATCGGCATCATGTGCCTAAGAAAGTAATTACAAAATGTCGTATTGGCATTTTCCATTGATTAGATTGGACGAAGTTAACGAAAGGACTTGATTGTACTAATTTGACAAATTTTAATACTTAATTAAACTTTTGAAAGTTTAAAAATTTAATTGTATTTTTATAATGAGTGCAAGACTTCACCACAAACATGTGACCATAATGAGTATCTATACATTATTAGATTTTCCAAAAATTCATCGTAATCCTCAACTCAAATTGGAATTTGCTCAAATAATAGTTATTGGGTTACTATGAGAATAATAGCTTATTAAAAATGGGTCCTAGAACAATTTATAACTATATGTTATTTGATTTTATATGGTCTAAAATCGACTATTATTCTCATAATAGTTCAAACATTGTTACATAATTATTTCTCAATTAAAATTGAAAGTATGCTAAAATGATCATCAAAGTCAAATTAACAGGTAAAGCTTGTACATTGTCGAGCCACCAGTTGCACATGTTACGAGGTTTAGCCGCTTCTATTATTAGATAGATGGATAGACACCAAGAGAGATAGATATGGTGGTATGTATTTTAGACAAAGAGAATTGTAGGTGAAACAAGTAATTGATTCAAATGGGGAATTAATACATGATCCTCCCCATAACATAGTCGTTACACAATAGCCTCCTTACAAGTACCACAATATATAGCTCAACAACGAGGACAAACACACGACGATAAAAGTAGCAACCCGTGATCTCATGATGATCGTACTTTGCGTTTATATCTTTTGATTGTTCTCATGCAATAGGGTAAGAAGCTTGCGACGCGAGCCCACATAATCCTCGAGAACTTCCACTGCCTCTTTTTATCCTCATGTAACCGTTTTCGCCCCAGGTCTTGCCCCACGAGTTCCGGATCTTCCAGAACTTTCCCTCCTCGCTCGTCCCATACCCGACCACGACCACTGCATGGTCCAGCTCCTCCCCGCAATCCCCATTGAACACCCCACCGCTATAGCTCACGAATTCCTGCCCACTTGCTGCGATTCCGATCGACACTGGCTGCTGCGCAACTGCCTTCAGGAGCTCGTCCTCACCAGGCTGCAAGTCAGCGAAACTCCTGATCTTCGCGGCCTGTTGGGCTGCTTCCGTGGAGTCGCAGGTCCCGTCCATCTCTTGGTATGGGTATGAATTCTCGGACGCAATTCCGTCGTTTTGAATGATGTACTGGAAAGCATTGTTCGGAAGACCGCCCTCACAGCCATTGTTTTTGGTATCGCAGTCGATTAGTTGTTGCTTGGACAGCACCGGCAGTTTACCCCTTTTGATATGCGTGATTCCTTCGACTGCTGCGACTGCTGAGAATGCCCAACAGGATCCTGCATTCAGAAAAATTGTCGACATTGTAAGTATGTAGTATTTTTCCCAATTTTGTTACCATTGATATCTGACTTCAAAACATAGCTAGGTTCCCAGACTTATTTGTAAATAGAAGGCAAAATTGATCCCACAATTGAACGCATACAGGACGTTTAGATTCTCACCACATTCGCCTTGATCCTTGATCGTATTTACGGCGCCTTTCTTCACCCAATCGATGCTCTCGGGAACATCCCCAGTTGGATATCGTTGGCTTAACGATGCATTTCTGGGGGACTTCAGCTGCTTAGATGCCAAGTATCCTGTGTGCCTCCGAACGAACTCATCGTTGGTCAAATCCGAGAATTGATTGATGCCCAACTTGAAAGTCCGATTCCCAGATGCATTGAATTCTTCAATGAACTGCAAGTTTTTCTTGAAAATCGCCCGGCGTTTCTCCTTCTCCTCTGGGTGCTTGTAGGTTCGACCGTATTGGGCCATCCATTGCTCGTGCTGCTCAGCAATGTTGGATTCATGCAATGTGCGGACGGACATCGCATGCCATGCCCAGGTGTTAAGAATTACAACAAGGGAGATAATGAATTCACTCTTGAGGGAGAAAGCCATTGAACAATTATATGTGTGAGTGTGTTTCTCAGTGAATCACTCAGAAGTAGATGATGAGATACCTGCCCTGGACAAGAATATATATAGAGAGTCGTGCATGTGATGGCCGTACTCTTCAAGCCATGCAAAAGGTTTACGCTGATTGTGGTAAATTTGATTCCATACCATGCGGTGATGTGAGTAAAAAAGCCATGTGTGTCTGAACATGCAAAACCTTAGAGACAGCCGTGGAGAGCACGAGTGCTTCCTGTACATCCATGATGTGCGGGAGAATTGGGCTTTTTCGATCAATTCAAGATGAAGATATCGGCTATGTGAGAGAGTTGTTGATTCAGTGGATAAGTTGGCAATTCCATGGTCGTCGATGTCAAATTTATAAGCTTAGTATCGATTCCAAGGCTATCAATCAATTATCTAGCAACCAAAGGCTATTCTGGACAATTTCCATTGATGTTTGACAATCTTTCGAGGTGTTGAATGTGCCACCTTAAGAGACGGAGGCTATTCTGGACAATTTCCATTGATGTTTGACAATCTTTCAAGGTGTTGAATGTGCCACCTTAAGAGATGGAGGAATTTAGAGTATATTTTAATTACTTCTAGTCAAGTATTATTAGTAAGTGTTAAGTGTGTTATAGTTTTCAAAGAGCCCGAGCCATTCATGTCTGAACATGCAAAAGTTTATAGACGGCCGTGGAGAGCAGGAGTGCTTCCTGTACATCCACCACCACTACTTTCAAGGCTTCGCTGTACCCGATTTTATATTTGCCCCAGTCTATTCAGACCGTGTAATTCTTCCTCAGTAATCACCTGCGTGACGTCTTCAGTGGGATCCAGATCTGGGAAGTCAAGCCGCTTTGAGCACTCCATTTCTTTTTTTCTGATATGACTAGGGGCGACCATGATCCGCCTTGGGTCAATTCAACACCTAACTCAAGAATCAACCCCACAGCATTAGTCCCCAATTTTTAGATCCAAAGACTGATCTTATTGAACCTCGAATCAAGAATTGGACCAACTTGTAAGTCCAGTGGTTCAATCTAGTTCTAAGGTTAACCCAAGGCCACTTGTTTTTTTTTTTTTTTTCATTTTTTGTATTATCTAAAAGGACAAACCCACTATTTCAAACTACATATTCATAAATCATGTGACATTGAACAACCAAATAATGAACAACAATATATATTAGAGATAAATAAAAGATAAGATAACAGCATAAATTTTACGTTTGTGAAAATCAGCAAACCATAAAAATGAACATTTGAGGCGAGCGGCGAGGCGAGCGAACAAAGGTGAGCAACATCGCAAGCGAGGCCAAGGTAGACAAGCGAGGCTGAAGTGTACTTTCTATTTTACACGGCAAACTAAACCACAAAAATAACAGAGAATGAGGCGCTAGAGTTTAGAATAGACAAAAACATATAATATAACATAATATAATATGTATAGAGTTGGTTTGGGTTGAACCAATCCACATAGTGCAAGGTCTAAGGGTCCCAAAACTAAAGACCGACCTAGTACCCTAGGGAACTAAACTAGGATTAGTTGGTTGAGTCGGTCCAAGGTCAGTCATGGGTTTATCCTGGACCGATGCTTACCCCTAATTTTAACCCATGTTTATGCCGTTTTAAGCACTCCAAAACCCCCCATTTCTCCTCTTGCTACAGTCATGAAAAATGAGGGCTTAAAATAAACATACGATGCATGATGCATGAACCATCTTTGAGAATTGCTTTTTCATGGAAACAAATGTCTTTTAGTAAGTCTATTATAGTTTCCACCGTTCTTTTATCAGTTTAGTGGCCTAAGTCTAGACAATATCTTTTCACCTAAATGCCTAAATGTATCATTTCTTCCGGTTGAACATACTATATGCTTCCACCCAAAAAAAAAGAAAAACAACATACTATATGTATGTGGAGATCTATAACCTAATCTACGAATTATTTCATATTAAGAACAAAATGAGATAAAACGATGAAAAGAACAGGATAAGCGTCGGACTAAAAAATGGAAGTCATATTTCGGTATCATGGTATGGTTGCTTTGGTTATAGTGTAATGAGATTCCATTTCAGAATGAATTCATCGCACCAAATAATTCTGTGAGAAATATTCCGTATGATTAATTCAAAGAGTTGATTTTAAAATAAACACCATTAAGGGCGAACATGGTTAGGGTAGAATCTGGAATTTGAAACCGGACCAATGAAGATCTAGCCAGTTCTAGGTTTTAAGATATGTAAGGTAGGTTCCGGATTCTAAAAATTGGGAAGCTTATTTTTACAAAAAGAAGTACACCCCAAGTACCAAAACTTGGTACGGGTGAATGCATAAGTGCCAAAACTTCCAAAATGTATACTTAAGTACTTTTTTTTATTAAAATTGGACACTTAAATGCCAATTTCTGCAAGACTTGTCGAAAATCCAACATGGCATTATTTTATTAATAAAATTGGTTTATGTGACTATCGAAAATCTAATGTGGCTCACTATTGACACTTAAGTGCTCATTTTTCTCTAATTTTAGCACTTTAGTGTATCTTTTGGAAATTTCGGCATTTATTTGTACATCCGTGCCAAGTTTTGGAACTTGGGATGATCGACACTCATTTTGATGAGTAGGCTCCAAGTTCCAAGTAAATATAACATAAAACTTGAAATAAGATTTTGTGCTTTTCTCGTTCTATATCCTTCTACTGTATTTCATAGCATTTGACAATGATTATATAATTTGGAATCACTAGTCTAAGTTTCCATTTTGTGATTTAGACTTGTATTTTATTAACATTTCATATTTTTCTTATGTCCAAATATAAGTTAACATCAATAGACTTGTAGCAGCAAGTGGTGATCATTAAATATAATGATTCATTGCAATTGTTTAATTAATAATACCCTAAACCAAACCTAGAACATGTGACAAAGTAGGTTACAAGTTCCAAGGTTTGTAGGGTAACCTCTAGGTTCCAAAAAATAAAGAACCTGTTCCAATAGATAGATTCTAGGTTCCTAGTAAAACATGTATAGAACCTAGAGCAGCTCACTCCTAGCCACTATTTGACTCCTCTAATTTTTATAAAGCTACCATTTCACTCAATCTCCACAAGTGCAAATATCTTAATAGGTTGGCATCCTTCTCCATTGGGATGGTCTAAATTTAATATAAACAAGGGGCCTTGTCATGACCTCTACTAAGGTCTCAAGTTGCAGATTATTTTTGTAACATCATAAGCTTGTCATCGTCCCGATTCATTTTATCTTGCTTATATGCACATGCGGAAATGTGAACATATAATCCCCTAACAAAAATCACTAGAAGAATGGGATTTCATACACACAAAACATACTACTATATTATATCAGTAGTTATATTTTACATGATAGCAAAAGGCCAAGGTGTCCTTATCTCCATTATAGATATAGCTTCCAAAATTGGGAACCCTTCTATTACGAGCTGGTATTACGGCCTATAATCCATCCCATTGGGTGTTATCAGCCCCTTATACCCATAAAGGAGGCCGATCTAGCCCCCATTTATCACACCATAACTCTCGAGCTAGCGGTAACCCCTTCCCTTAGTCGATAGAAAGCGATGTCCCAGGACCCATCAACGACCATTCATTTTATCTTTTGTTATGCGCAAGCGGAAGACAAACCATCCCCAGTCCAACAAACAATCATGCAATCAATCAAGAATAGAGGGATGAACAACAAGAACAACAACAACTACTCATTTATACATCTTTAATGGATTAACCAACGGATGATCATTTTCTAATTTATAATCCTGACAAAAGGGGCCGATCCATCCTCTAAGCCAAACCAAAAAAAAAACTAGGCTAGGCTAATCCAGCTATATAAAAAGAACCCTCAGGTTCAGCACCATGGTCACTCGGAGCCATCGGACTCAAGCTCCGTCGGGTTGATCACTGGTGGAGCGGGGGTAGGATTCTCCACTACGGGTGCGCCATTCTAGGGGCCTAAAAGTGGTTATACAATAACCCGTGAAATAAAATCTCAACGAGTTCTCCCCTTAAAACCCAATTAGTATGCCTGTAACATCCTGAAATTCGAGCCCTTTGAGGGAAGAATGAACGTGAATTTCGCCAATGCATTGTTGGCTAATCTCACTCGGAACTGATCACTCCTGAGATACTGACCTTGAGGGGAAAGGCTAATGAGGACAGAACTCGTGCGACTAAAGAACTTGACCTGGGAAAATGACTCGACTGTGAGACTTGCGTAAGGACGATCTTGTAGTTATGCAGGCCGATTCCAGGGACGAATAGAAGCCGATTCGCGGACAAAAATAATGGGACGACGGGTGATTCCGTCTATTGTTATCGAACCCGCGAACGGTCCTATGTCAATCCTTGATAATCGTGTACTTTGAAATAAGAATCGATCCTTCGCAATTTCATGTAGTCAAGGACATCTATGTGTCGAGAAGTCTTGAACGTGAATTGGCACGAGTCGGTTACGCGTGAATCCTCGAAGCCGCCTGTCAGTCTGAGTAATACCAAAATGGCATTTGGGCGAAATTGACATGGCATGAGAATCAAGTATTGGATTTCGAATTTTCAGGAACGTCCGGGATGAACTTTTGGACAATGCTTCATCGATAGTCAACAGTGCTGGTTTAGTCGAGTTTTGGAAAAGGGGTTTTCGAACCGAGAATCCGAGCCTATGAGAACGTGGGTCGGGCAAGAACAGTGAGGGCCTCACGCCCAAGGTGGGACAACCGCCATGGAAGGCCCGAGGCAAGCAAGTGAGCCCATTAGACCAAACCGACCATTTACCCTTCCTAGCCCGTTATCCAAACCTGAGCCGATTCGAGCCCAATAAATTCCCGAGCCCGTTCCTATTCATTTTCTGGCCCATTTCCTAGGCTCGCCCTTCATTTCAGCCCAAGGGCATATTGGGAAATGTGCAAGGTGGAAATGACCAAAATGCCCTTGGATATTTTGAAGAAAAGTCAAAAAGGAAGAGAGAGAAGATGATGTCATGTTTTGGGAACTTGAGCCAAGCCATTAATGGCCTTAATTAAGGCTTCTCTTCAGCCTCACTTCACTCTCTCTCTCCTCTTCATCTTCCCCAAACCGTACACCCTTCTCTCCCTAGTTTCCCTTCCTTCCTTCAGTTTTTCAGTTCTGACATTTCACCGAAAATCGAGTTGTTCATTGCCTTCCCGTTTGAATTGCATCTCGTGCCACCTGCCGTTGTGTTCGGAAGAGAATTTCCGTTTAGATAGCATTGGCCGATCGCCGGAAAGAGCCTCCGGAAAATCCGTACGGCAGCCGGAAGCCGGCTGTTGCCGAACCGTCACTGTTCCGCCTGTCCCTGCTTTGTTTCGCCTTTTCCCCTGTTTTTCTCCCATTCCAGCCAAACCAGCCACAAGTGGTTCCCCCTCGACCCCCAGGTGCCGTTGGTCGCTGGCCCGCCGCTCGCCGGAGCTCCGGGCAGCCTATTCAACTCCGATTAGCTTCTTCCTCCTGTGCAGTGCAGTTTTCAGTGTTGCAGTGGGTATTCCGAGTTTGTTGCTGCTGTTCCAGCCCCAAGACCACCTTGGATCGCTGTGATAGAGGTCCCCGGGTGTCGGGTTCGTAGTCGCCGCCGCGTCCGTGTCGCCAGCCCGCTTAACGGGTGAGTTTAGCCCTAATCCCTATTTAGTGCCTAAACTTGCTTATGGTGGGTTAGTTAGTGTTAATATTGGTTTAGATGGTTTAATTAATTTGTATTAACCCAAAGATAAGTGGTTAGATAGATGATTAAGATTAGATTAGCTTAATTTTATTTATTAAGCTTAATTGGGATTAATTATTGCTTAATGGTGGATTATGTGATTTTTGTGGATTAATTAAGCATGTTTAGTTTAATTTGCTTGATTAATGATTTTAATTAATGTTTTATTTAATTTCTGAATTTAATTTATTAATTAATTAAATTATTTTATAATTTCGAATTATTAATATTTCTGAAAATTAATTATTTTGGGGAAAATAATTAATTGGGTATTTATGGAAAATGGCTTTAATTGAGTAATTTTGTGGGAAAATTACTATGATCCAATTTTTTAAAGTCCATAGTATTTATATACTATATTATTAAATGGCATTGGTTTATTAAAGAATGGTTTTACTAAATGGAATTATTCGGGTTGAATTATTAATTATGGAATTGGAAAATAATTATAAGTATTTTGTGGGACTTAAATTATTTTTTTTATTGGAACAATCGACTATAGTATTACATGCTTCTTAAATGAGAATAGTTGATTGTCGTAGTCGTGAGGATGCGTGTTTATTTATGATTGAATATTGAGACACGTGATTGGGTACCGGTAATCATGGAGGTACGTGATTATTTTGGAAAAGTGTGCAAGTATTGTGATGTTGATTGGTCGGAATTAATTGTTAGACTGTGACTTGAACTGCTGATTGTTAGACTTTCGTGAAGGATTGGACTACTGCTATTGTACGTGATTGCTGGATACTACCGCATGACATTATATGTGTGTTAACTGCAATAGCATGTCGCATGAGCATGAGCGATGTTGCATTCACGACAGAGCAAAGATATAAATGGATTGCTTGATGAGGTGTTGCATGATCACATTAAGAGGAGAGCTCGGCGCTGCCGGTAGACCGCTAACCCTTGGGGTTGTGCTGTGGCCTTTTGGTCGTCCTGACTTCGGTCGGTTGCCTGACAGTGGTCGGTTGCGGAGTCGCGGTAAAAGCCGAACCCATGCTCCTTAGGGAATGTAGTCGATGGGGGATAGCCCGTGACGTCGCCATGCCTCATGGGGGAGGACGATGCCTGATCTACGACCAGTTGACCGCCAACCATAAGGTTGTGCCGTGGCCTTGATGGTCGTAATAATCGGAGCATGTGTGAGTGTGAGAGATGAGAAAGTTGTGTGAGATGCTCTGATTATTCGCATGCTCTTAATATCGTGATGATTGCATTATTTATGGTACGCACGCATGAATTGACAGTCGTGCAGGGTGTAGCAATGGCCAGTTGAGATCGCTTGTGATGCGATTTGCATGTGATTGATGAACTATATCATCTGACGGCTATGTGCCTTGCTTGCATTGTATGAGATTTGACATGTAGGGTATGGCATATCGGGTAAGGTTGCATGCGAACTGACTGTATGATTGTTGGTTGCCCTGTCTGTTGTTGGCTGTTGTTTGGTTTTGGCTATCTGTTGTGGGGTTGAGTGAGGGGTGGTTTTGAAGAGATACCCCGGGTTGAGTTGGCGTACTAACCGGGGCTTAGGAGAAGAACTCGCTGAGATTTTATCTCAACCCATCGTGGTTAACCATTTTCAGGTCCTTAGAATGGCGTACTCACAGTGGAGAATCCTGCCCCCGTTTCTCCAGTGATCGACCCGACGGAGCTTGAGTCCGATGGGTCCGAGTGACCGTGGTGTTGAACTTGAGGGTTCTTTGTGTACGGTGGGATTAGCTTAGTTTCTTTTTTATTTAACTTAAAGGATGGATCGGCCCTTTTTGTCGGGCTTGTAATTCGGAAAACGATCCTCCATTGGTTAATCCAGTAAATTGAATAATTGAGTAGTTGTGGTTGTTCTTACTGTTCATCCCTCTATCCCTGTTTGATTGTTTGTTTGTCTGGAGATGGTTCGTCTTCCGCTTGCGCTTAACGAAAGATAAAATGAATGGTCGTCGATGGGTCCTGGGATGTCGCCTTCAATCGACCAAAAGAAGGGGTTGCTGCGAGCTCGAGAGTCGGGGCGTGACAATGCCAACTCAACCATAGGTATCTCACTCAACCCAACATTAAACAACCAGCAATCAACAAACCAAAAATTAGATAGGGGCAACCAATAATCAAATTCGGTTCACATGCAACCTTACCCGATATGCCATACCCTACATATCAAATCTCATACAATGCAAGCAAGGCATATGACCGTTAGATGATACAGTTTATCAATCACATGCGAGTCACGTTATAAGCGATCTCACATGGCCATTGCCACGCCCTACATGACTATTAACTCATGCGTGTGTGCCATAAATAATACGATTATCACAACATTAAGAGTATGTGAATAATCAGAGCATTACACACAGTTTTCTCATGTCTTACATCCACACATGCTCCAATTATTATGACCCCCAAGGCCATAGCGCAACTTTATGGTTGGCGGTCAACTAATCGTAGACTAGGCATTGTCCTCCCCCATGAGGCACGACGACGTTGTGGGCTATCCCCCATTGATGACATTTCCTAAGGAGCATGGGTCTGATCTTTATCGTGACTCCGCAACTGACCTTTATCAGGCAACTGACTAAAGTCAAGATGACTAAAAGGCCATGGTAAAACCCCAAGGGTTGGCGGTCTACCGGCAACACTAGGCTCTCATCTTAATATGATCATGCAACACATCATCACGTAATCCATTTATATCTTTGTTATATCATGAATGCAACATCACTCATGCTTGTGTGATATGCCATTTCAGATAACCCACGCAATATATCATGCGGTTTCACTTGATAATTCCAAAATTCAATTCAACCGGCATTCGATCACGCATTTCATCATTATTCATGAATATAATTAATAACCAGCGCTTCAATAAATCACAACAATCAAGAACACATCAAATTAAGACAAAAATTAGCTTACGTATGAATAGTACTGTGAACAGTAATTGTGAACAGTAATCGTAAACAATATTCATGAACATAATTTTCAAAATTCAATTAATTAAAACATTAAATTCAGAAATTAAACAAATCATTAATTAAAACAATTAATCAATCAATTTAAGCTAAACATGCTTAATTAAGCATAAACCACACATAAGCAACAAATAAGCATAATTAAGCACAATTAAGCAAGATAAGTTTAACCATCTATCTAGCCACCTATCTTAGGGCTAATATAACCTAATTAAATCATCTAAACCAGATTTATAACTAATTAAACCAACCCTAAATAAGTTTAGGCACTAATAAGGGATTAGGGGCTAAACTCACTCGTTAAGTGGGCCGACGACACGGACGTGGCGGCAGCGATGAAGGTGACACCTGGGGACCTCTACCATAGTGATCCAAAGTGGTCATGGGCTCAAAACAGCAGTAACAACCTTGCTCTCTCACTACAACTCTGAAAAACTAATTGCACGGGAGGAAAGTGGCAAACCGAAGCAAAACGGGCTAGCCAAAGCTCCGGCGAGTGGTTAGTCGATGACCGGTGGTACCTAGGGGTTGAGGGGAAATTGCAAAGATCGGGCTGGCTGGAATGGGAGGAAAACAATTGAAACAAGCGGTGCAAGGCAATGATAGGCGGTCAGAGGATGGTTAGGTTGGTGATGACTTCTCGGTTCTTCGTAGGAAGGTCAGAAGGAAAAATAGAAGAAATGAAGGGAAACAAGGGAGAGAGAGTGTGCGGTTTGTGAGGGTTGAAGGAGGGGGAGAGAGAGTGAAATAAGAGCTGGTCCTAGGCCTCATTAAGGCCATTAAATGGTTTGCTTCAACCCTCAAACAAATGACATCATCTTCTCTCTCTTCTTTTGTCTTTTCTTCAAAATATCTAGGGGCAAAATGGTCATTTCCACATTGTACATTTCCTAAATTTCCCTTGGGCTGAAAATGAAGGGCGGGCTTAAAAATGGGCTAGAAAATGAATAGGAATGGGTTTGGAATGGTAAATGGTCGGTTTGGTCTAATGGGCTCACTTGCTTGCCTCGGGCCTTCCATGGCGGTTGTCTCATCTTGGGCGTGAGGCCCACACTAGTATTGCCTAGCCCACTTCCGCGTAGGCTCATTTCCTTGATCCGTAAATCTCTTTTCCAAAAATTCGGCTCAACTAAAACTGTCGACTATCGAAGAAGTATCATCCAAAAGTCCGTCTCGGACGTTCCCGAAAATTCGAAGTCCAATACTAGATTCTTATGCCTTGTCAATTTTACTCGAATGCCATTTTAGTACAACTGAGACTGACAGACGGCTTTAAGGATTTACGCATAACCAACTCATGCCAATTACGTTCAAGACTTCTCGATACATAGACGTCATTGACTACGTGAAATTGTGAATGATAGATTCTTATTTCAAAGTACATGATTACCAAGGATCAACATAGGGTTGTTCGTGCACTCGATAATAGCAAACAGAATCACCCGTCGTCCTATTATGTTTTGTCCGCGAATCGACTTCTATTCATTCATAGAATTGACTTGCATATCTACAAGATCATCCTTATGCAAGTCTCACAGTTGAGTTGTATTCCTAGGTCAAGTTCTTTAGTCGCACAAGTTTTGTCCTCGTTAGCATTTCCCCTCAAGGTCAGTATCTTAGGAGTGATCAGTTCCGAATAAGGTTAACCAATAATACATTAACGAAATTCACATTTATTCATCCCTCTAAGGGCTCGAATTTCAAAACGTCACACCATTAGACCTAATGTACCAAGTAACATAACAGTGAGGCACTAACTTATCTAGTCCCTCCTCAATTCAAACCATCATAGTATACTTCTGGTAGGTTATCTCTGCTTCGACATGTATTATATCTATAGTTGATTCTTCCATACTTACAGGTAAATAAAACCTTATAGGTAGTGGGTTAGCCATACTTATAAATATAAGAAAGGTAAAGGAGTGAGATTTGGGAACTCAGTAAATAAAACTCTTATATTTTGGTTGGAAAGACATCTCACGATCGAAACTTGCTAGAATAACTCATGCAAATAGTGTCGATGGCAGATCAATAGCAATTTTTCATCTTACACCTCGGCGACATGCAAGATCATTAACCTCGATGCTTTCGGCAAATGCATAAACCTCATGCAGGTTTCATTTAACATCATCCTAGCTCAACTAAGCTCTCTCGACTCAACCAAGGCTTGTAGCTTTGTGCTAGGTTTCATGGCTCAATAAGGGCATCCCATTGGCGTGGGGCCATCCCAATGGCTAGCTTACTTGAGGCATTGGGGCTCAAACCCAAACATCCCATTAGTGTGGTGACATCTCATTCTTATTAACAAGGCATCCCGTTGGCATGAGGGCATCTCGTTCTTATTAACGAGGCATCCCGTTGACATGAAAACATCTCATTAGCATAGGAGCATCATCATCACTTCAAGTGGTGACGGTTTTTATTTTCTTTAGGTTATCACACATAGTGCATCACACAAGTTGGTTTTTATCTTCTTTCTTTAGCTGACTCTTTTAGGGCCTATTAACACCTAATTTTTAATCGACCTATCAATAAATGTGAAAAAACTGAATTAGGAGTTTCCAATCACAATGGAGCCCTATTTCAAAAAAAAAAAAATTGTTGTTTCTCAATTATGTTTGTAAACTTAGCTTTGGAAAGCAATTTTTCATTCATTTCATGTAAAAACCTGAAAAATCAAACGGTTGACTTTTTGTCAATCCTTTGACCAAAAGACAACCCCGAGTTAAATTTTGACTTTTTCTATCAAAATGTTCATTTTAAGTCAAATTTTACTTTAGAAGTGGAAATTTTGGAAAAATTCAATATTTTGACCATAAAATCAAATTCTTATTGAAAAGTCAACTAGGATTTGACTTTTGGTCAAACTTTGACCAAAAGAATTAGAAAATATAAAATTCACCAAATTAGCTCATTTTAGCCCCAATTTGAACTTGGTGTAAATAATTTTGTGAAAATTGATTAAATAACCTCATTTTCCGAATTTCTTGATTTAAGGTTCAAAATCAGCCAAAAATAAAATTACTTTTATTCTAGTCATAATTAGACTTATTTCTTTTTTCAACATTTGATCTAGGAACAATTATCCATTCAATTGTTCAACCAATTTTAAGATCAGACAAAGTGGAATATGACTTGTCATTTTTGCCCCTAATTAGGGGTTTGGATCCAATCAACATGATTTGTAAGTGAACACTTCTACTTTAATTAATTTTGTGAGTTAAGTCCAAAATCGGGTCAATTTTGGGAAATTCATTTCCCAACTCATCAATTTGGGAGATTTAGCTTACTTGGCCTTAAGGAAATGGGGTGATTGAGCTTTGATCCAAGAAATTTGAGTTGATCATTCATAACTAAAGTTTAATTTGATGAATTGAGGTTCATTTCTGACATTGGTTTTTAATTTAATTTTGGCAAAAATGTCACGTCATCATTTATTGGTCAATTTGAATATAATAGGTACCCCTAGGTATGGACAATTAGTCTAATAGTTGTCTCACAATTTTAGTTGAATTCAATTTCAATTAATTTGTAGATTATGACCAACAATTAAATGAAATTACCCAATTTACCTTAAGAAAAGCCAATTTGGTGTAACCATAGTATGGATCTAATAATTTTCATGGCAATTAGATAATTAGGTTAACAAAAAATCACGACATTAAATTTTGGTTGTATAATTAGCCTAATTTGTTTGAAATTGGACAATTTCTTCTCAAAATTGGATCATTACTTTTCCAATTAGGAAAATTTTATTTTCAAGGGACTAAATTTCATAAACCCAAGGGAAATAGAACTAAACTAGCCCTACAAGGGGGTCGACTTGATCAAATCGGTGAGAACCAGTTTGATTGGTCAAACTGGCCATCAGCAAAGGAGGCCGGTTTGGCCCTCCTCCAACCAATTCTTAGCCGGCAACCACCACCATCATATTTTTCAGAATTTGCGAAAATGCCTCCAGATTTTCATGAAATTACAAAATTGCCCATAATTAGATCCTTAATTGCAAAAATTATTTGGGTCATTGATCTCATGAAATCACAGCTATTAAAATGAGCACATGTTAAATATACTTAAAGCTAGGGAGTTTGTTAGATCAAGGAAATTAATCCTTAGATGACTAGGATTTGAGGTCAAATTAGAGTGTATATAGCTTTTTCCCTCCATTTTTTCAAGGGGGCTCATTTGTGCAGATTTTGACAAAAACTTTTAGGATTTCTCTCCCTCTCTTTCTCCTCCTTCTTGCCCAATCTCTCTCTCTCTAAAATTGCTTGTGTGGTTTGGCCTAACCGCCACTCGCCGGCCATCCTCCAACCTTGCCACCATTGGTGTTTCATCCCCCGACGTCCGCCGCTTTCTCCTCAAGTCACCGGAGGTCAAAACCTCCCCCAAAACCAGGCCAAGCCTCCCACATGGCTCCTCTTCCCATCGCCAATCCGATCGGCTCAAAACCAAGCCAATCCGATTTAGTTTTGAACCGGACCAATACTGAAGCTTCACCGATCATCCTCCAGCGTTCCTTAAAGTCCGGAGCCCCTTCAACAAGTCCTTTTGTCGCTGATTTTACTTGTTCAAGTTCGATTCCTTCACAAAACATTGACAAAGGTAAGTTATGTAAACTTGAGCTCGATGGAGAGAGATCTTACTAGACGATCAGAGCTAGAGCTCAAGCTTAGGATCAATCTAGTGATTTCATGGCTGTTATGATATTTTAGGATGATTAGACATGGATTTTCTTGGAGGAATGTGGATTGACTGTGCTTGATTTTGTGTTTGAGCTTAATCTACAATTTTCGAATGACAAAGTGACTGATTTGAGAAACCTCTTCATTTGAGCTTGATAACATATTTGATTGTGTTCAAGGTCTTCATGATTTTCAAAATAGACTTAATGATATTTCCATTGAGCTATAGAACATCTTGATCAGACTCCAATTGGTACCTGAAAACCTTTGTCAAATTTGTTGATGCGTTCTGCAGTTTTCATGTGATTTCAGGTGTTTTGTGATTAGCTCGACCTTTGCGGTTTCATATTTTTGTCCAATATTTGTAATTTTATTTTCAAGTTGATTCCTTCACAAGAATCATTCCCGAAATGTTCATCTAGAAGATACATTTTTCTCGAAATTTTCTAAGGTCAATGGATTAGGATGAATAGCCCTTTCATCACCATGCAAGGCCTCTGGAATTTATATGCTTTCAATGTCTATTCTAAATTCTCGAATTTTTGCTGAATTTTTTATTGAGAATTTGACTTGAGTTCTTCATGAAAGTTGTATTATAGATGTTGGTCATAACAATCTTTTTTCTCAGAATTTTTCAGTAAGTATATCTAGGCCAAATCCTCTAAAAATTGTTCTCTAGTTCTGCTGGTCAGTACATTCCCGAATCAGTGTTTCCACTTTGTCAATTTTATTATGATTTTTCCCGAACCCTTTTCATGATGATTCCTTCTAGAAATTTGTTCAAATAGATGTTGGTCATGAATATATTTTTCCAAGATTTTTAAACGACATTCATTAGGTAAATTCCTTCAAAAATCGTCCTCAATTCACTTCTATCCTGTACTAACTTGAGTGTACATTCATGTGCGATTATGCATATAATTGTGACTCTTTGTCCATAAAACTTTCATGAATGTCATCTCATGTCCTAATATCATCCCAAGGATGCTTAAGTCACTCCAAATGAGCCTCATTAAATCATTAATTGCATGCATTAATGAAATATTGGTCTATCATTATGCATGTACACCTTGGATGTCTTTGTTTTTGCCATTTTTGTATCATGCTTTCTGATTGCATTTGGGTTTAGTCCCCTTAATGAAAAATGCTTATCGTTTGATGCTCAACCTATATGATTTTTCTCATACTTTTACCATGTCATATAGGAGCAATAAACCATGCATCTTTCTGATATAATGGTTATCCTGAATATGGTCATTTAGCATGTTCATAAAAATGTTCAACATTGGGCATTTAAATCACCTTAATTGAGCATGTCATCACTTAGAAAGTCTTAGGAAATTCATCAAGCTTTCTAATGAGACTAAAATCAAATAATTTGCATGTCAATTGGCTCATTTTTCATTTTTTTTGCAAAGTTGCCCTGAAATCTGATAAATTGTAAAGATCATATGGCATGTATAATCATTTTAATATCTGCATTTTATCATTCTTGTTCAAATTTTTCTGTTGTGATTTAGAAGTTGGACCCTTTCATGGACTTTGTTTTTTATTTTTAGGACTATCATGGGATAAAATTTGAGAATTTTCTAGCATTATTAACATGTTCATATCATCATGAGATCTTCTCAACTTGTTGCTGCCTTGTTCTATTCTGATGCATTTTGTTTTTTTTTTTATTTCTATAAAATCATCTGTTGTTCTTTTGAGAAATTTTTCTCATGAAAGTTGTTATATATTGAAACCTTGATGTGTTGTAATTTTTGTCAATTCAATTACTTCATGGGTCATATCCAATTGCTTACTCTTTGTCGGGGTGTTATAGATTCCCCCATTTTGCTCTTTGCAATGTGCTCATATTCTAAAATTTTTAGAAAATGATGCGTGCAAAATTATTCTTCAATGTCTTCATGACTTTTAATTGTCATTCCTTGAACTTTAAGCACAACAAATTTTCAAAAAAATAAAAAGACCATTGAATGAACATTCAAAACTTGTGATTTTTGCTAAACACATGTTGAATGGATGAAGTGAACCGGTGTCAATACACTAATTATTTGATTGAATGAAAAGTAAGGTCTTTGGACCTACTAATGTGCTTATTTTCAAGTTCAATACATGTGATTGTTAATTACTTGCATAAACCCGATGCATGTTCAAAAGAAATCTTGGGATTACCTACTTTAGTGGTTTATGGCATTTGCCATGGTAAGTGAACACTTATGATGGTTAATAATCATTGGCCATGTCTATTAAAAATAAATGAAAGAACATTTTATGACACGTTATCCATGCAATTTCCAAAGGCTGACCCCGAGGCCATCTTGAATTGGTTGATGTCCATTTGTTTTCTTGACTTGTTTTGTTTGTCTTTTGCTTGGTTCAGTGTTTGTTTTAGATGTAACCCTTTCATTTAGCATTAGACAATAATTAGGATGAATGCAAGAAGGCAATATTGAAGACGAAGTTGGTCAATGTCCATTCCAGTCTTTCATTTGATACCCGACATATATCTCGGTTTTCCATCATATTGTATAAAAACTCAACGAGTTGCATGTTTTCTTTCTTTCCTTTCTTTCATATGTTCTTTCCTTAGGATTGCTTTTTAGAATTTACTACTTTTCTTGGTTGTTTACTTATCACATTGTAATTTCAATTCAAATTGTTTGCTTGTTCTTTTCATTCTTTTGGAAAAGAATAGCATGAAACTAATATCCTTGCGTCATCGCCATTTCATTTTGATGGCATAAAAAGTAAAAAGACACACATAATCACCTTAAGTAAAATGTGATGATTGTTAGGTACCGAGAGGGTGCTCATAGAAATATTAGCATAACCCAAATCCCCAAATCCTAGATCTCGTAGAAATTGAGAGAAGACTCTTGACTCTTGATTGGGCTTTCTAGCCAGCCCCCAAAATTGAGGCTAGTGGTGACTTTAAAACATTTATCTTAGGTTATAAATCAACCTAGATAATAAAATGAACCCATCATGTGAGGTATGGGTTTCATTGAGTACTCACCTTGGTTTAGCATACTCGATGGGATTGAATCGAAATGACAAAGTGATGCCGTCTTTTGGCCACTATGACCTCAGAGGGCAACCGTGGTTAAAAATACCCCTAAACCTAGTCTTTGGCACACATCTTCATGAATTGTCCTCATTTGAGAAACAATATCATCGACCTTGCTACTTTGACTTCTCAGCAAAAGGAATTGGTGCAAGATCAAGAGCAGTGTTGCTGTTTCCATCATATACGATTATAAAATGGACTATATCCAGTGCTACGGTTCTCCGCACAATTATATGCAAATTCTCCAAGTGACAACCGCGTCTTCCAAGAACGGGGATTATTATCGATCAAAGTCCTTAATAGATTTCCCAATGTTCGGTTGACAACCTTAGTTTGTCCATTCGTTTGGGGATGAAACACAGTTGTCGCCAAAAATGACTAAGAAATTTTGTATCCCGATCCGAAGTAATGGTCTTCGGAATGCCATGCAACTTATAGACTTCCTTGAAAAATAAGTCGGCAATACGCGAAGCATCCATAGTTTTTCGACATGGAATAAAATATGCCATTTTTGAAAATCGACGACAACAACAAAAATCGAATCCATACTCTATTTGTGCGTGGTAGTCCAAGGACAAAGTCCATAGAGATATCCTCCATGGGGCATGTGGAATCGCAAGGGGCAAATAAAGGCCAGCATTAGTAGTTTGTCCCTTTCCAATTTGGCAACGTCGACACCTCATCACATGTCGATGTACATCACGTTTCAAATGAGGCCAAAAGTATTTGGCTGAAACAAGTTGTACAGTTTTGTCACGCCCAAAATGTCCTTCACGATGAACTTCATCGATCACCCTTTGCCGAAGAGAAATGTCGGCACACATAAACGGTTTCCTTTGAAAAGAAAACCATCACATACAGTAAAATCAGCAAGCTTCTTTTCTTGTGCATCGGGAATGATCTTGGAAAAGTAGGGGTCTTCTTGATATAACTCATGAAAAGAATCAAATCCAAGAACAGAGAATGCATTGTAGAGAGCAAGCTCTTCTTTTCGACTAAGGCATCGGCAACGATTCTAAGCTCCAGCCTTATGCTTAATAATGAAAGTGAACTCTTGGATGTATTCAGCCCATTTTTGCACACCTGAGTTAAGCTTTGCTGTCCAGAAATATACTTTAGAGCTTCATGATCAGTATAAAAATAAACTCTCGATGAATAAGATATGGCCGCCAATACTCAAGTATGCGAAATAATGCGTAGAATTCCTGATCATAGGTACCGAACGAAGTTTGGCACCATTCAATTTTTCACTAAAGAAGGAGATGGGTCGACCTCCTTGACTTAGAACTCCTCCTATGCCAAAGACCTGATGCATCACAATGCACTTCAAAACAATGTCAAAATTAGGCAATGCAAGTACCGGGGCTGTGCTCAATTTTTCTTGAGCTGTTCAAAACTTTTCTGAGCTACATTCGTCCATTCAAAAACTCCCTTCTTCATGCAAGAAGTGAGTGGGGGACGTAATGGTGCTAAATGCAATAAACCGTCGATAGAACGGCGAGGCCATGAAAACTTCGTACTTCATGCACATTTGTTGGAGTTGGCCATTCTCGAATCACCTTGATCTTAGAATCATCCACCGAAATGCCATTCTTTGAAATATGAAACCCCAAGAAAAGGATTTGTGGTACCATAAAATAGCACTTGTTGAAAAGCCGCATACAATTGTTCCTACAACACACATAACACTTCTTGAAGATGCTGCAAGTGCTCATCGGTAGACTTGCTAAAAATCAAGATATCATCGAAATAAACAACAACAAACTTCCCCCAAAAAGGCTTCAATACCCGAGTCATAAACCCATAATGTTGATGGTGCATTCAACAATCCGAATGGCATAACTAGCCACTCATATAGCCCATCTTTCGTTTTGAATGTTGTCTTCCATTCATCTCCAGGTTTGATTCTAATTTGATGATATCCACTCTTCAAATCCAGCTTTGAGAATATAATTGCACCAGAAAGTTGATCTAAGAGATCATCAAAGCGAGGAATAGGAAATCGATACTTGATGGTGATCTTGTTGATCGCTCTACTATCGACACACATCCTCCAAGTACCATTTTTCTTAGGCACTAAAAGAGCTGGAACGGCACACCCACTGAGGCTCTCCTTATAAAACTCCTTATTCAATAGCTCCATAACTTGTCGATGCAATTCCTCATGTTCGGTCGGACTCATTCGTGTGAGCGAGAATCGGCAAGAGGCTCCGGCATCAAGTCAATTTGATGCTGAATATCTCTCATAGGAGGGAGAACATTGGGTAAGTCCATCGGGAAGATATCCTTGAACTCTTCCAAAAGAAGTTGAACTCGATGAGGTACGATAGAGGCAACTTCATTGTTCTCACCTGTTTTATTAAGCAAAATATACAATATACGAACTCCTTTCAAAGCATCCTTCATATCCTTCATTGTCAACAACGTGGGGAGAAGAATTCTCAGCTACAGGAGTTTTCAAAGGTTCCCTACTAGGTACCAACGTAATCTTCTTGCCTCCAAATTCAAAAGAATATGTATTTCGATAACCATCATGCGTAGTCCTCCTAGCAGTGCCATGGTCGACCAAGAATAATGTGACTAGCATCCATCGGCAGAACATCACACCATATCTTGTCATTATAAACAGAACCATAGACAAATTAACAAGGCATCGTTTTGAAATAGTTACCTCAGCGCCTTTCTTCAACCACTTGGACATTTTATAAGGCGTAGGTGTGTTTTTAGTTCCAACTCCAGCTTGTTTGCCGCTACTTCAGAAATTATATTCTCACAACAACCAGAGTCAATAATTAATTGACACACTTTTCCCATGATTGTGCAAGCAGAATGAAAAATATTGGTACGCAGCCACCTATCTCCAGTGTCATCTTGAGGAGTAAGAAATATTTTCCTTACCATAAGAAGTTCGCCAGTGTCAGCATGCACTATTTGTTCATCATCCACAGCTTCTTCATCATTGTTCTACTCCTCTTCAAGTGGGTCCTCAGAATTCTCATCGGAATCATTATCCACTATGAGGGCTTTACTAGTTGGTCGATTCTTATTGATGCGACAATTACTTGACCCAACTCCCCACAAGAATAGTAACGTATTTGGGACATAGGGTTGCTTGAAACATGGGGCTGAGTAGAAGGCTTACTAGCAGATTGCATTGTAGCCTCAACAACTTTAGCAGCGCTAGTGGTACTCTTAGTGGCCCGGCTTGTCATGGTAGTTGATTGTTGTCTCCGAGAACGAGAGCGCTCCATTTTGAGTGCCCGTTGGTGTGCATCTCCTAAGTCCCAAATGTCAAGGACTTCCAAGGCGTCTTGAATGTAAATTGAAGACCGTTCAAGTATTTGTTCACTGACACCTCCTCCGGGTCCTGGATATTGTTACGAATCACCAACTCATTGAATTCATTAGTGTATTGGTCCACCATTCGCGTACCTTGTTTTGGATTTTGGTACCGTTGGTAGAGCTCTCTCTTATATCCTTTGGGAAGAAAAATATTTTTGAATCTTGCCCTCCATCTTTCTCCACCCATCTCTTACATCTGATTTCCTCTTCATGAGATGCGTCGTGTGCATAGGAATGAGTCATGACACCTTATAGGCTTAGGAGAACTAGTGCTTATATAGACCTCAAACTCAATGGGTCGAGATTGGAAAGCGAGGTGATAATGCCTTCGATTGACATGGCTCGAGTGTGAGCTCATGAGCAAATATCCCTAAACTTCGTTTCTCTCAACACCGACTGTCGCCGAGGGCGGGTTGCGACAAAGCCCAAGGGCCTGCTCATTCAAGATTGTGTGCCATAAACTTCAATATCATACTATATAACACGTTGGGCATGATTCTTGGCTCTTGGTTTGAGCAAGAAGCCTAGAGCTGATTCCCATACCAAGCAAGACTTTGACCCAGTAAACCTCAATGTTGTACTAAAACCTTATGGGCTTGAGCGATGCTCATACTGAATGAGACTAAGATTCGACATGCCTCAATGTCAATTGAAGGCTTTGTAGCCTTGGGCAATCCCTATGCCACACAAGACTTGAACTCAGCATATCTCAATACTAATTCCAAAGCCTCTTGGCTTAGACTGTCGCATCTTGATGTTGATTTCAAATCAAGCGAATCTTAACCTCACCCTAGGAGTGAGCACATACAAGCACACATCTAAAACATACACAAAGTCTTAATTCTATAATATGTCATGAATGATCCTAAGTTCAAGGCTTTGCCTGATTGCCAAGTATCAAAGACCCTACACCAATCCAAGACATGAATTCATTATGCCTTAATATCAAATCACATCTTACGGCTAGTGGCGAACCTTGGCTTGCGTTGAACGCAAGCAACAAACGTTGGTATCATTCCAGTTGTGCAAGACTCAAGCACACGTTTAAGACCTTCAAGCGAGTAAATCATACACATGGTCACCAGTTCTACCCATGGCTTGTCAATAGAGTGTTGCCTAAACTTAATGATAGAAATGACGTTACTAGGGAGAAGTGGAAAGCTCTACTTACCTAGACGAACCTTGAAAACTATAAGATGTAGCTCGATGGAGGGGCAGTGGTGCAAGGGCGAGAGAATGAGGAGAGAGGAGAGAGGATGTCTACAATAGAAGAGAGAGGAGGAGAGGAATTAAATGGTAGAAATGGAAGAGAAGCTCTTCTTATTTATAGCCCTTGACTTTATCATCATGCATCCAAATAGCCCAATCATAGTTCTTAGAGTGGCATGCCTAAATAGTAGAGGGGTCACGCCTAAATCGGAAAGGTGGCAAAACTAAATTCTACAGCACACTTGATTCTTCTTTCATTGGTCCACCTAAGACATGAATCACTTTGCATTTAATGAGGTATAATAACGTAGAGGACACTTAAACTTTATGACTCACCATCCACATTAAATATCTAGATTTGGTGCAATCATGAGTTTTAGATTTGTTCTCATCCTTGCCTTGCTCACCAACACAAGTTAATAATCTAGAATCTTCTCTTTTGTCCAAAGATGGCACTCTAATGAGGCCATTGTTATGCCTAAATCCATAGGCTTTAAATGAAGATTTTGTGTGGCTTATTCCAATTAGTTCATGTGTGCGACGACTCATCACCATAATCCCCAAGGAAAATTTCAAGCCATCATGACCAAATCTCTTCTTGGCCACCTCATTTATGGACTCACTATAATCATTAATAACAAGGATTCTAGAGAATTCCAAATTTTGTCCATTTCTCCCAAGAATATGGCAAGCATGAGAAAGTGACCATTTGAATTGCTTACAAGGTCGAATGAGGGATCTTTAGATACACCCTAAATTAATAATTCCGTAGAGTTCGAGGTTCAGGACTGAAAGGCCATACATTACAAAATCGCCTTAGTAGGCTAAGTCAATCGTCCTTTGGTTGGTCTTGGGGTTGGCACAATGGTCGGCCCATTAATCGGCCCTCGAGTCAACACAACTAGACCACACGGGTATAAGACCAGCCATCAAGTCGATCGCTAGGCCTATTGTCGTGATCAAGTCCCCTAACACAGTCCGTGGTTTGTCAGTCTATCCAAAGACTAGTTCAAGGTTGTCCATAGCCTAGCATCAAGCCGTGGCACAATCAAACCCTTGACTTAGTGACACGATTGCCGGATCAATTCCTAGACTCATTTCGATTGGGTCCCCAATCCACCCCGAGGCTCATGGTCAGTGCATAATCGATCCACGACTAAACCTGCATGAACAATGACCAATTCTCAATCATTGAGTAATTGAATGGGATTGATCAATTTATTATCGATACACGATTGCATTAGAATGATACATGATCGTCCATTATCAATTCATGACCGAGCGGAATCATCCCCCACTAGGCTGTGACTGATCAGGACAGATCCATGATGTCAATCACCACCACATGTGCAATCGGATTCTCTCTATCCAAGATGGCGCGGGCAATATGATCACTGAACTTGACGAAGTCCAGCAGTGTTTGTTTCCTACTTCCAAGATCTCTTGGCTCCGGCGAACACCGCAAGGGGTAGAGCCCTAGGCCTTGATGGGTACAACTCTGGTTTTTTTAAAATAAACTAGGATACAATTGGGCCCTTTGTGGTAGAGGCGGTCCTGGACTTCTTTCATTATGGCCGTCTACTTCGAGAGATTAATTGCACAATACTTGCTCTAGTGCCTAAAATACTGAACACTTCATCAGTTAATGATTTTTGGCCTATAGCTTGTTGTAATACCATATACAAATGCATTACCAAGATCCTATCCAACAAAATTGTTGCGATCCTCCCTGACATCATCAGCCCTGTCCAAATGGCCTTTGTTAGAGGTCAACGCATAACAGATAATATCCTCCTTGCTCAAGAGCTGTTTAGTGGGTTCCACTCAGATACCTACTCCCCAAAATGTGCCATTAAAGTTGATTTCTGGAAAGCGTATGACATGCTGGATTGGGAATTTTTGAAGACAACCCTTGCAGCTTTTGGGTTTTCGGTCCATTTCATTCAAATGATTATGGTATGTGTTCGCATACCCCTCGATTCTCTATTTTGATTAATGGAGAACTCCATGGTTTTTTCAATAGTGGGTGTGGACTATGGCAAGGCGACCTGGTCTCCCCTTATCTTTTTACATTAGCCATGGAAGTGCTCACAGGTATTCTAGAATCTCAAGCAAGCCAGCCTTAGTATCAGTTTTATTAGAGATGCAAGGCTCCTCGCCTTTCGCACCTATATTTTGCGAATGATGTCTTCATCTTCAGTAAAGGAAACCCCACTTTGGTTTCTTGTATGAAAGAGGGGCTTAACACTTTCTCTCAATGGAGTGAATTGATTCCAAATAATAGCAAGAGTGAAGTGTTCCTCTCAAGTGGCTCGGAAGCAACTAGAAATCAGATTCTGCAAATCCTGAATTTCATAATGGGGTCTCTCCCGGTCTATTATCTGGGCATCCCAATCATTACATCGTGTCTGAGCAAAGCGGACTGTAGTGCCCTAGTATGTTTAGTTATGGCTAGAGTCCAATCTTACCCACTGTTTTCTATCATTTGCGGGTAAATTACAACTTATTAGATCAATTCTGCATGCTATACAAGTATATTAGGCATCCATTTTTTGGCTCCCTTCCTCAATCATTGACAGGATAAAATAAATTTGCCGGCAATTCCTATGGAAGGGCCCTGGTCTTGGTACAAGAGGGGCTAAAGTCTCTTGGAATGACGTGTGTCTCCCTAAATAAGAAGGAGGCATTAGAATTCATAGAATCCGAGATAATAATAAAGCAGCTATGATCAAGCATATATGGATTCTCTTCATTGATAAGGAATCCCTCTGGTGCAAATGGATTCATGCCAACCATCTTAAAAGGAAGAACTTCTGGATCACCTCCCCCCCATCATTTTGCTCATGGGCATGGTGGAAACTACTGGCACTAAGTGAGGAAGTTAGAGGACTTTTCAAGTGGAAGATTGGAGATGATTTATCTACATCGCTTTGGTTTGACCAGTGGCTGGAAATGGGCCCCATTAATTCCATATTCATTGATTCTAGAATATATCAATCAGCTCTTCCTAGACACGCAAAGGTCGCTGAACTTTTCTCTCCTGATAGCCAAGACATAATACATGAGCTCCTCTCAGGTAGGTCACGATTCCTACCATAAATCAAATGGGAATTTTACTTGGGTCACCCATCCATCTGGCAAGTTTTCCATTGCGTCTACATGGTTGGTTTTCCGTAAGAGAGCTATGCTGGTCCCATGGGCATCCGTCGTTTGGAACAAGGCTATCGCTCCTCGCCACCAATTCCTCCTTTGGACAATCTCTCGGAATCAACTACCAACTCAAGTTTATATTATGGCTTATGGTAGACTATCTTCGGTTCATTATGCTTTTTGCAATCTAAGGCCTACTCTATTAACCACCTCTTTTTTTATTGTCACATGCCCAACTCCCTCGCTATTTTTTGGGCTGCGAAATGTAATCTCTCTTGGATCAACCAACCATGGCTAGAAAATATTCGGTGGGCTAGCGATACTCTATCGGGTAGTGGATTTTATTTTGACATTGTCAGGTTCTCTTTCGACGCCCTTTGCTATGTAATTTGGAAGACTAGGAATGACATCACATTCCGGTCCTCTCACCTCTACGCACCTTCTATGAAACAATATCTTATCAAGGTAGTCAAGGATAAAGCTCGGCTTTTAATACGGTTGTTGATTCCCGAGAAACAGGAGATTACAACGTAGCTGGGGCATAGATCCCAACATTTTTGGTTAGGATAGTCAACGAGGGTTAGTGTTTGCCGCTCCCTGATTTCTGTTGTTGTACTCATTATTTCCTTTCGTGATCTCCCCCCACTCCAGTGACATGTTGTCCCATTGAGTGTGTGTTGGTGTCATGCCTTATCCCCCTGTATATTTTGTGGTTGAAAATCATATATAATACTTACCTTTACAAAAAACAAAAAACAATCATCTCCTTGATCAATCCTCCTGACTAAACAACCATTTCATAGTTGAATGGTTCGGTTCCACTTGTATGGTCCCTAGATTGATGTACGGTCAATCCCTCGGTTAGTCCAAAGCCGAGTCCTCGATTGGACCATGACTAAGTCCTTGGTTCCATTCCAATTGACCAATCGATCCGTGACCAGTCCTTTGGACAGTCGTGGTTGACTCTTGCCATTGACAAATTGGACTTATAGCCATTCCTCATGGGGTCGGCATTGCGGATCTTATGGCTTCTAAAGACAATCCAGGGATAGCGGTGCGGGCGGTCCTCTTAGCAATATAGAGGAGAGTGGATCTGAGGCTTTGCTCGTTGGATTGATATTTGTTCCTTTGAACAAGTGGAACTTTAGGCTCTTTGGCATGGATGGAAGGGGTGTCAAAAAAAGGGTATCTGCAATTTAATTATTAAAATGGATTTCCTGTCTATTGTTGGTATGCTCAATGACCACGAAGCAAAGCTACATATGCATAGTAGGTTTTTCTGAAGCAAATAGGCGAGAATAATGGCTTGCCAACTACGGAATTATCCATGGTGACGCCTTAGCTTTTTCTCCACCCTTCTGGTTTGACCTCGTTTCTTTTGGGAGACAAGGTAGGACATTTTGATGTTAGGAAGACTTATGTTTAATTTTTTTTATTGTGAGCGCGTTGAGCCATATTTTGTAACAAGAAGAAAAAATATATAGTGCTATCTGGTTATGGTAATTGTTAGAATTGAGGATCAGTGCTAGGTGATCTAAAATATAGTCTTATAGATTAAGGGTGATTTTATTATGAAAGTTACTAATAAAAGATAGGAAACTAGAAATAAAAATAATAAAAAAGCTCTAATGTTTTCATCTCCATGTCGGATAGCCCTTTCGGGCGGGCGTGGGCTACTGTTGCTTCAACCATTTGATGTTTCCTTTGTTTTTACTTAAATGAATTCTCTGCAGCACTACCGTGGACAAGCCACTGCCTGCTGTATGCAAACCCTCAACCAATGAGCTCCCACCTCCAAACGTTGTCGGTGACTCCGTGACCCATCTCTGAGCTCGAAGCCGACCACCGTGCGCTTGGATTTGCCAAAGCCAGTTGCTCAATCTCTCCTTTTCCCCTCCCCTCCCCACTTCTGTACCGCTTCGGCAAAGGATCATCGGCAGTCATCGATGCTCGCAAAAGCAGCTAAGGTTGCCGCCGACTACTCTAGTAGTTGTTTTATTAATATATTATCCATATTGCTTGACAACGAATTTCATATGCTTTTTATATTCATGTGGTTTCTTTTCGATGAATCTTATATCCTTTTTCATGTGTGTCCACTCCCATTAGTCAAATTCCATGTGCGCTTGACAAGAGATCCTGTATATTCTTTATAGGGATAAGTGCACTGGAAGTCTTAAAATTTATTAAGAAAGTGCAATTGAGTTCTAAAGTTTTTTAAAAATTGCAATCAAGTCCTACAACTTGTCACAAGAGTGCAAACAAGTCCTAAAATTTTCAAAACATTCAATCAAATCTTAAAATTTGTTACAAAAGTGCAATCAAGTCCTAAAACATTAAAAAATCATTATCAATGAAGGAGTTTATTTAACCAATTTGACAATTTTTATGACTTTATTGCACTGTTTGAAAGTTTTAAGAGTTAGTTGCACTTTTTAATAAGTTTTGGAACTTAATTATACTTATTATAAGTTTTAGAATTTTCAATACACTCATTCTTTTTTATATTATGTATACTCTCTCAATCTAATAGCTTAAATCTTTAGGTTTGACTTTTTAATATGATCAACCTAAACTTGAGGTTGACCGATATGAAGCTCGTGTCTTGAACAAATTCTACTAGAAAGAATTGAACTCCCGAAGTCAAGGGGAGTAACCGTACAGTTCAAAGCAAGAATTCATAGCTTTGCGCTATCCTGTCAGTCAGAATTCAAGTTCAAAGCAAGAATCTTATTTCTTTAATATGAGAAAGTAGAAATTAATACACAAACGGCACGATTGAAGAAGTTGTCCTTATTTAAAAAGGAAAAAGAAAAGAAAATCTCCGCTAAATAACTTATTTATTGGATAACTTAATAAGAAAAAAATTCAATAAGATTCCATACAACTGAACTTATCGATCGCGTCCCACCTCTCTCTCCCTCTTTATCTCTCTGCAAGGATATTTCAGCCTTAGTTTCGAGCTCAAGTGACCTCCCGTATGAGGCAACCTCGTGGATCTATGGACTTTGCCCACGAAACAGAAAGAAAAAAGTACGGTGTGACGGTGATGATCACCGTGATGGGTGGTGGTACTAGTGGCCGCAATGGTTTCATCATGGTGGTGGTGGTGGTCGAGGTGCTTCAACGGTAGGGAGCTTCTCTTGCTGTTGGTGATAGTGGTGGCCTTCTTCTTCTATGGTTGTGGTTGCCATGACTCTAGCAAAGGTATTCATTCTTAATCTGATCTTTTTCCTAGTACTAAGGTGGTTATATTTAATTAGAGAGTTAAACAGAGGCCTGATAAGATTTGAACTCAAGCCCTATAGCTTTAATACCATGTGAGTTTTGGTACACCATTGCTAGCTATTCCAAAAGTTTAAATTGCAAGGCGAATGCATGATTTATTATATAAATAGTAACGATTATAATACCTCTCTTCTTAGGGTACAAGAAGTTAGCTCTCTTAAAGAATTACAGTCAGAATACAAGAAGTTTTGCTCAAGCGAAAGCTAAAGAGTATAATCAATCGAGAGAGAATATAAGTTATAAATTTCCACCAACTTCCACAACCACCTTTGATTTGCTTGAATAGCCCTCCGATCTTCAAAGTGACCGTTGAAAGGCATCTTGCTTATCCTAGAAAATAGAAGAATGTATCATGTCCTTTACTCCGTCTGTAACAGCAGATGTATCTGCACAAGGTCTCTCTACTCTTTTCACGCTTCTCGCTGAATTGACCAGTTGCCTTCCACACCCTGGTCCTTCCGAACATATTGACATCTTCTAGTTCTTCAGAGTTGTTTTGCTGATCCATCCATGCCTTAGCGAACCATCATTCTATGGCTTGTTCATCTTATGCACAGGTCCATTCAGCATTAGATACCATTCACATCCAATATCTTGTCACCTTCTACGGAAACATAGTACTACCATGCATTCAAGTTCAAACATCCTAATCCAGACTCCATCTACATATTGGCATGTGGTTCTATAAATAGGTTCTACACCACTAATGCACACACTAATAAAACTTATTATCTTGTCATCTTCAACACATCAAAAGGGATTTTCTCATTAATTCCCCCCTTTTTATGGTAACAGAATGATCTCTGAATTGCAATATGCAAATAAAGTCACACAATAAATGATTTTATGTTTTGCTCATGCGTATAGAAAAATATATTTGCTATTATGCCTCAATGTTATAAGTTTGAATCTGGGCTTAATAAGCAAGCAACCTCCAATTTATAAGATTTTTAATGAATATGATAATTACATATCACGTAGAATCACTGAGCAATTATATGAGTATGTGTCAGCTTTGCCTAGTACAAAGATCACTTAGTCACATGAGATTCAACTGTGAGTGATTTATCATCTAAACAAATGGGGACATAAATAAGTTGAAATGCTTTTTATAAGAGCTCAAATTATGTCTTTTATGAATCTCTAAATGTTGTCCGCAAATATAAAATATTGGTACGAGTTGCCACCTTTTGCATATTCAACATTTTCGTCGGTGCTTCTACAAACTTAGCAAATGATCAGAATTACTGCTTCTATAGGGATAATAGACTTTTCTAAGATGATTCCTTTTATACTATAATTCCACTTATCCTTATTTCAAGATGAGCCAACAAATTTTTACCCGGCACATAGCACCATCCCTTTCTATTGCCGGAGAAAGAGAGAGAATATCATGAAATTCCAATGTTATTACGATGTTATTCCGATGTTACTGTCGGATTTACTCTCAATTATCATGAAATGAGAAGGAGAACTTAGAGCATAATATTTAGATGTCAACACTGCTTTTATAGATAGATAGAGGTATGCATTTAAACAAAGAGAATTGTAGGTAAAACAAGAAAGCAATTCACGATGAGAGAATTAATACGTAATCCTTCTCATAACATAGTGGCTACACAATATAGCTAAACAACGTGGACAGACACATGAATATATAATTAGGAGATTAGGAGAAACTATAATCTCGCGATGCTTATATTTTGTGGATAAATTTTGATTATCCTCAAGCAATTGGATAAGAAGCTTGCGATGCGAGTCCGCATTTTCCTTTAGAACTGCCATTTCCTCTTTGAATCCTCATATAACCACCTTCGCCCCATGTCTCGCCCCACGAGTTCCGGATCTTCCAGAACTTGGTTCCATCCTGGCTCGTCCCATACCCAACCACGACGACCGCGTGGTCCAGCTCCCCACTGCAATCTCCATTGAACACGCCGCTGCGATAGCTCTGGAACTCCAGCCCACTGGCAACGATTGCGACCGAGACTGGCTGTTGCACAACGGCCTTCAGGAGCTCGTCCTCACCGGGCGGCACATCTGCGAAATCCTTGATCTGCGCCATGTGTTGGGCCGCTTTCGTCAAGTTGCAAGTCCCGTCTTTCTCTTGGTACGGATATGTGTCCTCAGACGCAATTCCTTTGTTTTGAATTATGTACTGGAAAGCACTGTCAGGAAGACCGCCATTGCAACCATCGCTTTCGCTGTCGCAATCAATTAGTTGTTGCTCGGAGAGCACAGGCAGTTTACGGCTTGTGATCTGAGAGATTCCTTCTACTGCTGCTACTGCTGAGAATGCCCAACAAGATCCTACATTCATAAAATTTGTTGACATTATTAAGTATGAAGAATCACATTACTTCTCCCAATTTTGTTGCCATTGCTGTCTGACTTTTCAAATTAGGCAGGCTCCAAAAAGTATATCAAAATGAAAGTCAAAAGTTGATCTTGGATGCATGCAAGCTATTAAGATACTCACCACATCGGCCTTGGTCCTTGATCGGATTAACGGCACCTTTCTTTACCCAGTCGACGCTGTCAGGAACATCCCCAGTCACATATCGGTGGCTCGACAGCGCCATTTTGGGGGACTTTGGTTGCTTGGATGCCAAGTATCCCGTATGACTCTGAATGAACTCCTTGTTGGTCAAGTCAGAAAATTGATTGAGGCCCATCTTGAAAGTACGATTTCCGGATGCGTTGGAATCTTCAATGAACAGCAAGTTCTCCTTGAAAATAGCCTGGCGTTTCTCCTTCTCCTCTGGGTCCTTGTAGGTCCGACCATACTGGGCCATCCATTGCTCGTGCCGCTCGGCAATGGTGGATTCATGCAACGTGCGGACCGACATCACATGCCATGCCCAAGTGCTAAGAATTAGGACAAGGGAGATGATGGATTCGCTCTTGACAGAGAAAACCATTGCACAAGTGTAAACCGGATGGTGTTTTTCTCAGTGTGTTACTCAGAAGTGGTGAATGATGAAGTACATGCACTGGGCCATATATATATATATATATGTATGTATGTATAGGCTTGCTTGTGATAGCTGTACTCTATGATCAAGCCACGTAAAAATCTTCTTACGTGAAGTTTAAGGTGGAAAATTTGGTTCCCAGTTCCGTATTCGATAAGGAGATACAAGCGACAAATCGTAGGGGCCACGAGTTGTCATGTTGCCTCAATCAACTCACAACTGGTCATTCGCCTCCATTAATCACTACCGCGAGGTCCTCTATGGAACCCGTAAATGCCAAATGGCATGATGTGCCGTTTTATGCACTTCGTTCTTTTGCTGTGAATTTTGGAGATAATTATTGAAATGAGGTTATTACATTTATCTCTTGATATCTCCTAGCTTGAGCAACTTTGCCGTTCAAAACCACTATATAATTATTGTTGTTCCAGCACAAATTGCACTTTCCGGTACCAGATATTCAATTTTTCGTCCTTGTTCGAATCAGCTATCATATTCTTTATTGCAGCCATGATTAGTTACTACGTAAAGAGACATCACGCAACAGTTAATCCTAGGCACAACCCACATTATTTTGTACCCATTATCACTAAAGCAAAGGTAATTATATCTAAAGCAAGAAATCAAAAGTTTACTACTGGCCATCATCCTTATCCAAACATTCAATCACCATTACTGAACTACATTGTGTAAAATTCATAGCTCTAAAATGGAATTTCCACTTAAGAACAGCGTGCTAGACCATTTATTTAATAACAATATAATTCTTGAAATAAACCATCTTTTATTCACATGGACAATGCTTACATGATGTAGAACATTCTCTCTAACAATGTAAAACATGTGTGGTATTCACACTAACAAAGTAAATAAAACAAAGGAGACACCCGGGCTATGTTCCTCCACTGGTGTTCTTCACTTGACTCGAGCGCACCAAAGAATAGCGTGCATCTTTCAATATTCCTCGAATTCTCTTGGAGGCTCGAGCGAATCGTCATCGGTGAAGAGCGTAACCCTTTCGTTTGAAATTCAGCTCTTCATCAAATGCATGGATGAGCGCTGATTGCATCCACCGTGCACTTCCCCGACCAGGGTCTCTGGGCATCAGGCAATGTATCCAGCAAGATTACTTCTTTCGTAACTTTTCTAATATTCTTTCAAGAGATAACTCAAGTTAGCATGCTACACAAAAAAATCATTCAGACCAATTCTGCAATTTCATCTGAAAATATGTCTATGATATCTTCCCTCTCTTTGGGCATTCTTTGGCAAGTTTTCATCTAATGATTGTGGGAACTATTCTAAAAGTCGAAAGAAAGAGTGATTTGATATTTAAATATTCTTTCACTCCTCTTTTTGCCTAGAAAGATTTGAATAAAGAACATTTTACTTTGATATCATGTGAGATTTGATAGGATTGTTACCAACAATTCTAAAAACTTAAATTATTAGATAAATGTGTGCTTTAGTATTTAAATAATAACACACTTCTTACGCTTACTTTGTACCATCTTACTTGGTAGTTTATCCATACAACATGATAGAACATAAAGAAAAACTTTAAAGCAAGAATCATAGTAGTCTGATACACGAAGAGCATTTCACATATATTTTAGAAGGCAATATCTAAAATACATGCCACAAGCAAAGGAAGAAATAGAATAATCAAATATTTTCATCTCATCTCACCATTCAAGGGCACAATAAATGAGATCATATTAAGGCTTCATTTGTTTTATGAAAAATGAAATTTCTGAAAGATGATTGTATTGTTTAAAATGATTAGTTAATAGAAAATATTTCCATTATTGATAAAAACTTATGTCTAAATATTTTCCACAAATGATAAAAAAAAATTTCATTCACTCATTTCTATGAGCAATACAATCATTTATTTTAAGAAATTTTTTTCCAAATCAGTCATTGGACACACTCGATGAATGATTTACATGTCCAAGTCAGCTACTTATACAGGTCTCTTACCACGTGTCAAAGTCTCATTGGTCAACACTTTGATGAAGTGGCGAACTTATCCCATGTGCAATGTCAAATGCGTGGCACTCCAAGTCAGATTACCAAATGTGAAATGTCTGATTTCAGCTGATTCGACCGCTAACGTGACGATGGCACTGCTACATCATTATCATCCTCATCCGAAGTTTGTCATGCAAAATTCCAAAATTCATGAAATATTTCAAAAATCTCAACAAAATACAAATAATATCTCGTTGGAAAGGTTGTGTCATGCACTTTTGAATGCTATAGAATTGTTGCATGAACATTATTGTATGGAAAGGACATACACCTTGAAAGTTTTGGTATTTTCGAGTTGAGTTAATCTCACTGCTGTGGCTTGTTCCAGCCAAGGGAGGTTTCAAATAGAAATGGGTTTAGCTCGGGTCAAGCCCATTACAGGTGGCCCATGTCCAAAGCCCAATAAATCGCATATTTATTACCCTAGCATAATAATCATTGCATTTTTGTATGGGGTGTGAGTTCTTGAGACAAAGATAATCGAACATTCAACAAGAAATTGATTAGTATTTCCTGGGCATTAATACTTAGTCCGCCTTATAACTCAATGGCTGGACAGTACCCTCTTACGAGCACACAATGATATTCAAAAACACATGAAATATAAATAGCAATACAAACAGCAATTTATGATCACGTGACGTGCGTGCTGTTTGTATGTATGTATGTTTTAATTAGTACTCTCAAGCAATTGGATAAGAAGCTGTCGATGCGACTCTGCATATTCCTTCAGAACTACCACGGCCTCTTTGAATCCTGATGTAACCGCCTTCACCCCATGTCTCGCCCCATGAGTTCCTGATCTTCCAGAAGTCGGTTCCGTCCTCGCTTGTTCCATACCCAACCACGACGACTGCATGGTCCAGATGCTGGCCACAATCCGCATTGAACACGCCTTCATGATAGTTCTGAAACTCTTGGCAGCCCGACGAGATTATGACTGAGACCGGCTGGTGCGCAACTGCCTTCATGAGTTCATCCTCACCAGACGGGACATCCATGAAACTACTGATCTGTGCCGCGTGTTCTTCTGCCTTTTCTGCGTTGCAGGTCCTGGCCACTCCTTCGTATGGATAGCTATCCTCGGATGCAATTCCTCCGTTGTGGATAATGTACTTGAAAGCATTGTCCGGGTAACCACCGCTGCAGCCGTAGCTTGTGGTATCACAATCTACTAGCTGTTGCTCGGAGAGCACAGGCAGTGTACCATTGGTGATACCCACGATTCCTTCTACTGCTGCAACGACCGAGAATGCCCAGCAGGATCCTGCATAATATTTGTTCATATTATAAGCAGGGGAAATTACATTATTTCCATAATTTTGTTGCCATTGATGTCCGACTTTTCATTACAATATGGTGAGCATTTGTTCGGTACAATTGTGGCTGTGTAGTAGTTGTGTTACACGGTGGTTGTGCTATGATGTGTTGTTTCACATATTTTTAACCATGGCACCTCAAATTTGGGTGAAACAACATCCAAAAAGCTGTTATTAACTGTTACAGTTATCAAGAGTTTATCAAACCCATTATAAAAGATGGAGCACTTCTTTTCACAATTGTACCTACCGAGAGAAAATTGTACTAGATGGGTTCAACGACACATATGCGGACCGTGTAATGCCTACTTGTTTATTGAATAAAAAATGGCGGATGCATACATAATATTTGTACTTACCGCATTGGCCTTGGTCCTTAATCTGATTTACAACACCTTTCTCTACCCAGTCGATGTTATCAGGAACATCTCCAGTCGGATTTTGGTGGCTAAACTGCGTTGTTTTGGTAGGCTCAGATTGCTTGGGTGCCAAGTATCCAGTGTGGCTTCGGATGAACTCCTCGTTGGTCAAGTCCGAGAATTGGTTGAGACCTAACTTGAAAGTCCGATTCCCGGACTTGTTGAAATCTTCGATGAACTGCAAGTTCTTTGCGAAAATCGCCTGGCGCTTTGCCTTCTCCTGTGGGTCATTGTAGGTCCGGCCGTATTGGGCCATCCATTGCTCATGCTGATCGGCATTGGTGGGATCCGTCAAAGTGCGGACCGACGTCGCATGCCACGCCCAGGCACCAAGAATTAGAGCAAGGGAGAAAAATATGAAATATTCTTTTGATTTTTCGATTTTTGGAATAAAAACATTTTTATTTGTTTTATTTTTTTATGATGAACTATATTATATTATTAAACCGACCGAACCCAAGTCGGATATCTGGTCCGAGTCGGGACTAGATTGAGTCGAATGACCCAGGCCTCCGATTGGGCCATTTTCGAGTGCGCTCGGCCCATTGTGCCTACGCCACAAAAAACAAAGCCCAGCCCATGATTTGGCTGAGACCCAATAAAATTCAAGCCCACAAAATAATAAATCCAGGCCCGGTCCACTTCTACTATACCCAGCAACCAAACCTTACCCAACTAAGACCCGCGCCGACCCAGTTTCCCTTCTATAAGCCCTGCTAGTGACAACCACGGTAGACTTAAGGGTATGCAAAAGACCTAGGACCTGTCCGAACCACCCAAAACCGGACCGGTGGTTCCTAAGGGGATCGGTCCGGTTCCTAGTTCCAATTTATTGGAACCGATGGATACCAGTCCGATTCTCGATTTCATGGGCGAATCCGCCCACCTAGACTAAACCGGTATTATAATAATACATTAATTTTTATTATAAAAAAATCAAAAATTCTAAAGCCCTATATTTTGAATTAGTTTCGCATTTCTTTGTCTGTTCTTGTATGCATGGAATTTTTCTTTCTCTTTATTTTTGAGTTCATTTTTACCTTTGTCGCTCTGTTGATTTGAGAGGTTTATCCAAAAAGGAAAATTGAACAAGTTGGAGAGAGGGGTTCGAAGGATGAGATCATAAAGAATAGAGAGAATGAGAGTTTTCTTGATGTGCATAATTTACTCAAGTAGGGATGATCGACATGCTTGTAATTTGTGAGTAAAACTGACTTGAAAATTCAAACTACCTACTTCCTACTTCATTTAAACCTATTTATCCGAGCATATAGCATATTGCATCCATCAAAATCTTATCATAGTAATATAAGCGGAACCAATTACCATCACACCACGAGAGACCAAGAGGTTGAGAAAATTCAAGAGGTAATGAAGTCTTAGTAGAGGAGATAGAAGAAGACCATCACCATTACTAAGACATTCCGACCAATGCAATCTTTTTGTCGACTCTTTAATTTCTGAAATATAATTGTGTTTGAGTCATTCTTTTATACTTGAATTTGCATCTTCAAAGCCTCTATCACCGCATGCTTAGAATAAACAAGCATGCTTAAAAAGGGCGGCTCGGCACAATTTCTAGCCATTAGGCACGATCGCTTGTGAGACTGGTTCCATGGATCCACCCAGGAACCAGACCGGACCGACGGGCTGGCTCCCGGGTGGATCCTTAGAACTAACGGGCAGTTCCTGGGTCCAATTTTTCGAAACCAATCCTTAGTGGGTGGTTCCTGAATCTAGCTTGAGAACCACCTACCTAGACCATGCACACCCCTAGGCGGACTCGTCTCCCTCACCCTGTGTTCGCCTTTGAAGCTAGCATCCCAAGCTGCTCTTATCTACAGCTTGCCAACGAAGGATGCGAGACTAACCGCACTTCACCTTCACCATGCGGGGTTGGCACCGTGGCTATGTCAGTCGGTGAGGGACACGAAGCCACCCTAGCTCAATCAGACTCCAACGTTCATGGATGTCTTCGCGGCTTGAACCTGTTTATCACAAGTAAAAAGAACAAATGAGGAGACGGCAAGTAGCGTCCGAGAGGAGGGGTTTGCAGATCTCATTCAGACATTGCATCGAACGGGTTGTCTACGCTTTTGGACGAGGGGTTCTTAGCTTCAACAGAGTCAAGAAGGGCGCCGGCGTTCTCGACACAATAGTTACAACATGCACAGCAACTCAAAAGGGAACGGGGAAGGCCGGAACTCGCATGAACTAGACAGCTGCGAGCTCCGGCCAAGCATGCTCGAAAGAGGGCAAAAGTGGTTGGGAGGTCCACTGACTTGGTACGTCGGTTATGCAGATTTCTCTCAAATCTCACTCACTCTCTCGAATTGCTCTCACTCTACAGAAATCCCTCCCTTTTTCTCTGGCCTTTTCTTTGGATCTCTCTTCTCTCTCTTCCTTTTGCTGCCCTCCCTTTCGACCAAGCTCATGGCCGCCCTATTTATAGGCAAGGAGCCCGGTCGACGGAGGTACTCCAACCAGCGATCCTTGGCGCGTCAGCCGGGCTCTCCCTTGGCCGAACCAGCGCCCCCTCAGCTGCGCACCTGTTTCGCTTTGCTGTGCTGCTTGCTTTGCATTGAAGACAAGTCCCATCCATCCAGGTCTCCCACAGATCTTCGCGCTGCTACACTCGACAGCAATGATGGCGCCTGCGGGATGTTCCATCCATCGTCGGCTACGCTTCTCCTCTTGTTGGCTGTCCTCTGCGTGCGTGAGTTGTAGAAGTGCAAAAGGAAGGAGGAAGGGAAAAGGAAGAAGAAGGGGATCGAGGCCGAGCCGGACGAAAATCAAAACGGAAATGGGCCTAGGGCCCGCGCCTCATTCCCCGTGGGCCTCTCTTTTTTTGGAGAATTTTTATTTATTTATTATTCGAAAACAGGGTAAAATAAGGGAAAATAATTAGGAAAATAAAACTTAGTAAATTTAAATAATATTAGTACTTAAGTGATGCAAAAATCCTTTTTGTTAGGGCCAAATTAATCCCTAATTTTCTAGGCAACTTAAATCTAAATACTTAATCAAAATTTAGGTGTCAACATTACCCTAAATCAATTTTTCGATCTTAAAATTCTAAATCGGTAATAGCTGCCGTACGGGACGGCCAACGTCTCCATTCGACAAACAGCCAATGTTATTTGAACGGGTTTTGTCTTCTAAACACAATGGCAGGTGGCATGGGACGAGATTCCAACGGAAAGGCGATGAACAACTCAGATTTCAATGAAAGGTCAGAAACTGAAATTTCAAGAAGGAAGGGAAACAAGGGGAGAGAGGGGCTGCGATTTTGGAGAAGATGAAAAGGAGAGAGAGAGTGAAGTGAGGTTGAAGATAGGCCTCAATTAAGGCCCTTAATTGATTGGCTCAAGTCCCCAAAACATGATATCATCATCTATCTCTTCCTTTTTTACTTTTCTTCAAAATATCCAAGGACATTTTAATCATTTCCACCTTACACATTTCCCAATGTGCCATTGGGCTGAAAATGAAGGGCGGGCCTAGGAAATGGGCTGGAAAATGAATAGGAACAGGCTCGGGAGTTTGTTGGGCTCAAATCGGCTCAGGTTTAGACAATGGGCTCGGGAGGGTAAATTGTCGATTTGGCCCAACAGGCTCACTTGTCTGCCTTGGGCCTTCCATGACGGCTATCCCACCTTGGGCATGAGGCCCACACTGATCTTCCCCGGCCCACGTCCTCGTAGGCTCGTTTCCTTGGTCCAAAAATCCCTTTTCCAAATACTTGGCTCAACCGACAGTGTCGACTATCTAAGAAGCATCGTCCAAAAGTCTGTCTCGGACGTTCTTGAAAATTCAAAGTCCAATACTAGATTATCATGCCATGTCAATTTCGCCCGAATGCCATTTTGGTACTACTTAGACTGATAGGCGGCTTTAAGGATTCACGCGTAACCACTCGTGCCAATTTACATTCAAGACTTCTCGACACATGGGCGTCCTTGACTACGTGAAATTGTGAAAGATATATTATTATTTCAAAGTACACGATTACCAAGGATCGACATAGGGTCATCCGCGGGTTCATATAAAAACCTGAAAATCAAATAGATGACTTTTTGTCAATCCTTTGACCAAAAGACAACCCCGAGTTAAATTTTGACTTTTTGTATCAAAATATTCATTTTAAGTCCAATTTTACTTAGAAGTGAAAATTTTGGAAAAATTCAATGATTTGACCATAAATTCAAATTCCTAGTGAAAAGTCAATTAGGATTTGACTTTTGATCAAACCTTTGACCCAAAAAATTAGAAAATATAAAATCCACCAAATTAGCTCATTTTAGGCCCAATTTGAATTTGGTGTAATGAATTTTGTGAAAATTGATTAAAAACCTCATTTTTCGAATTTCTTGATTTTAGGTTCGAAATCAACCAAAAATAAAACTACTTTTATTCTAGTCATAATTAGACTTAGTTCTTTTTTCAACATTTGATTTAGAAAAAATTACCCATTCAATTGTTCAACCAATTTTAAGATCAAACAAAGTGGAATATGACTTGTCATTTTTGCCCCTAATTAGGGGTTTGGATGCAGTCAACATGATTTGCAAGCAAACACTTCTACTTTACTTAATTTGGTGAGTTAAGTCCAAATTCGGGTCAATTTTGAGAAATTCATTTGCCAACTCATCAATTTGGGAGATTTAGCTTACTTTGCCTTAAGGAAATGGGTCAGTTGAGTTTTGATCCAAGAAATTCGAGTTGATTTATTCATGACTAAAGTTTAATTTGATGAATTGAGGTTCAATTCCGACATTGGCTTTTAATTTAATTTTCGCAAAAATGTCGTGTCATCATTTAATGGTCAATTTGAATATAATAGGTGCCCCTAGGTATGGACAATTAGTCTAATAGGTGTCTCACAATTTTAGTTGAATTCAATTTCAATTAATTTGCAAATTATGGCCA
This sequence comes from Angophora floribunda, assembly GCA_014182895.1. Lineage (NCBI taxonomy): Eukaryota > Viridiplantae > Streptophyta > Magnoliopsida > Myrtales > Myrtaceae > Angophora > Angophora floribunda. Next base: position 30,934,925 of record CM024709.1, on the reverse strand, counting down.
ACAATTAAATGAAATTACCCAATTTAGCTTAGGAAAAGCCAATTTGGTGTACCCATAGTATGGATCAAATAATTTTCATCGCAATTAGACAACTAGGTTGACAAAAAATCACGACATTAAATTCCGATTGTTTAATTAGCCTAATTTGTTTGAAATTGGACAATTTCTTCTCAAAATTGGACCATCTCCTTTCCAATTAGGCAAATTTTATTTTCAAGGGACTAAATTTCATAAACCCAAGGGAAATAGAATCGATGTAGCCCTACAAGGGTCAACCCGGTCAAATCAGTGAGAGCCGGTTAGAATGGTCAGACCAGCCACCAGCAAAAGAGGCTAGTTCGACCCTCCTCCAACCAATTCTTAGCTAGCAACCACCACCGTGTGGTGGCCTAGCTAGGGATCAAACCCCCTACACCCTCATATTTTTCAGAATTTGCGAAAATGCCCCCAGATTTTCATGAAATTACAAAATTGCCCATAATTAGGTCCTTAATTGCAAAAATCATTTGGGTCATTAATCTCATGAAGTCACAGCTATTAAAATGAGCACATGTTAAATATACTAAAAGGTTAGGGAGTTTGTTAGATCAAGGAAATTAACCCTTAGACGGCTAGGATTTGAGGTCAAATTAGAGTGTATATAGCTTTTTCCCTCCATTTTTTCAAGGGGCTCATTTTTGCAGATTTTGACAAAAAAAAATTACGATTTCTCTCCCTCTCTTTCTCCTCCCTCTTGCCTGATCTCTCTCTCTCTAAAAATGCTTGTGTGGTTTGGCCTAACCGCGACTCGCCGGCCATCCTCCAACCTTGCCACCATCGGTGCCTCATCCCCTGACATTCGCCGCTTTCTCCTCAAGTCACCGGAGGTCAAAACCACCCTTGAAACCCGACCAAGCCTCCCACATGGCTCTTCTTCCCGTCACCAGTCCGATCGGCTCGAAACCAAGCCAATCTGATTCAATTTTGAACCGGACCAACACCGGAGCTTCACCGATCATCCTCCAGCGTTCCTTGAAGTCTGGAGCCTCTTCAAGAAGTCCTTTTGTTGCTGATTTTGCATATTCAAGTTTGATTCCTTCACAAAACATTGACAAAGATAAGTTACGTAAACTCGAGCTCAATGAAGAGAGATCTTACTAGACGATTGGAGCTAGAGCTCAAGCTTAGGGTCGATCTAGTGGATTTCATGGCTGTTATGATATTTTAGGATGGTTAGAAATGGATTTGCTTAGAGGAATGTGGATTGAATTGGCTTGATTTTGTGTTTGAGCTTAATCTACAATTTTCGGTTGACAAAGTGACTGATTTGAGAAACCTCTTGATTTGAGCTTGATAACATGTTTGATTGTGTTAAAGGTCTTCATGATTTTCAAAATAGACTTAATGATCTTTCCGATGAGCTATAGAACATCCTCATTAGACTCCGATTGGTACCTGAAAACCTTTGTCAAATTTGTTGATGCGTTCTGCAGTTTTCATGTGATTTCAGGTGTTTTGTGATTAGCTCGACCTCTGCATTTTAAATTTTTTGCCAATATTTGAAATTTTATTTTCAAGTTGATTCCTTCACAAGAATCATTCACGAAATGTTCATCTAGAATATACATTTTTCTCGAAATTTTCTAAGGTCAATGGATTAGGATGAATAGACCTTTCATCACCATGCAAGGCCTCTGGAATTTATATGTTTTCAACGTCTATTCTAGATTCTCGAATTTTTGCTGAATTTTTTTATCGAGAATCTGACTTGAGTTCTTCATGAAAGTTGTATTATAGATGTTGGTCATAACAATATTTTTTCTCAGAATTTTTTAATAAGTATATCTAGGCCAAATCCTCTAAAAATTGTTCTCTAGTTCTGCTGTTCAGTACATTCCCGAATCAGTGTTTTCACTTTGTCAATTTTATTATGATTTTTCCCTAACCCTTTTCATGATGATTCCTTCTAGAAATTTTTTCAAATATAAATTGGTCATGAATATATTTTTCCAAGATTTTTAAACAACATTCATTAGGTGAATTCCTTCAAAAATCGTCCTCAATTCACTTCTATCCTGTACTAACTTGAGTGTACATTCATGTGCGATTATGCATATAATTGTGACTCTTTGTCCATAAAACTTTCATGAATGTCATCTCATGTCCAAATATCATCCGAAGGATGCTTAAGTCACTCCAAATGAGCCTCATTAAATCATTAATTGCATGCATTAATGAAATATTGGTCTATTATTATGCATGTACACCTTGGATGTCTTGTTTTTGCCATTTTTGTATCATGCTTTCTGATTGCATTTGGGTTTAGTCCTCTGAATGAAAAATTCTTATCGTTTGATACTCAACCTAAATGATTTTTCTCATACTTTTACCATGTCATATAGGAGCAATAAACCATGCATCTTTCTGGTATAATGGTTATCCTGAATATGGTCATTTAGCATGTTCATAAAAATGTTCAACATTGGGCATTTAAATCACCTTAATTGAGCATGTCATCTCTTAGAAAGTCTTAGGAAATTCATCAAGCTTTCTAATGAGACCAAGATCAAATCATTTGCATGTCAATTGGCTCATTTTTCATTTTTTTTTGCAAAGTTTCCCTGAAATCCGATAAATTGTAAAACTGAGATGGCATGTATAATCATTTTCATATCTGCATTTTGTCATTTTTGTTCAAATTTTTCTATTGTGATTTAGAAGTTGGACCCTTTCATGGACTTTGTTTTTTATTTTTAGGACTATCATGTGATAAAATTTGAGAATTTTCTAGCATTATTAACATGTTCATATCATAATGAGATCTTCTCAACTTGTTGCTGCCTTGTTCTGTTCTGATGCATTTTGTTATTTTTTTTCTTTCTATAAAATCATCCGTTGTTCTTTTGAGAAAATTTTCTCATGAAAGTTGTTATATATTGAAATCTTGACGTGTTGTAATTTTTGTCAATTCAATTACTTCATGGGTCATATCCAATTGCTTACTCTTTGTCGGGGTGTTATAGATTCCCCCACTTTGCTCTTTGCAATGTGCTCATATTCTAAAATTTTTAGAAAATGATGCGTGCAAAATTATTCTTCAATGCCTTCATGACTTTTAATTTTCATTTCTTAAACTTCAAGCACAAAAAAATTTCAAAAAATAAAAAGACCATTGAATGAACATTCAATGCTTGTGATTTTTGCTTAACGCATGTTGAATGGATAAAGTGAACTGGTGTCAATACACTAATTATTTTGTTGAATAAAAAATAAGGTCTTTGTACCTACTCAAGTGCTTATTTTCAAGTTCAGTGCATGTGATTGTTAATTACTTGCACAAGCCCGATGCATGTTCAAAAGAAATCTTGGGATTATACACTAGAACCTACTTTAGTAGTTTATGGGGTTCGCCATGGTAAGTGAATACTTATGATGGTTAATAATCACAAGCCATGTCTAATAAAAATAAATGGGGGAACATTTTATGACACGTTATCCATGCAATTTCCAAAGGCTGACCCCGAGGCCATCTTGAATCGGTTGACGTCCATTTGTTTTCTTGACTTGTTTTGTTTGTCTTTTGCTTGGTTCAGTGTTTGTTTCAGATGTAACCCTTTCATTTATCATTAGACAATAATAAGGATGAATGCAAGAAGGCAATATCGAAGATGAAGTTGGTCAATGTCCATTCCGGTCTTTCATTTGATACCCGACATATATCTTGGATTTTGCCATCGTATTATATAAAAACTCAACAAGTTGCATGCTTTCTTTCTTTCCTTTCTTTCATATGTTCTTTCCTTAGGATCGCATATTTGGAATTTATTGCTTTTCTTGGTTGTTTACTTATCGCACTGTAATTTCAATTCAAATTGTTTACTTGCTCTTTTCATTTTTTTTTGGAAAAGAATAGCATGAAATTGATATCAGTGCGTCATCGCCATTTCATTTTGATGGCATGAAAAAGTAAAAAGACACGCATGATCACCTTAAGTAAAATGTGATGATTGTTAAATACCGAGAGGGTGCTAATAGAAATATTAGCGTAACCCAAATCCCCAAATCCTAGATCTCTAGTTGCGTATAAATCGAGAGAACACTCTTGACTCTCGATTGGGCTTTCTAGCCAGCCCCCAAAGTTGAGGCTACTGGTGACTCTAAAACATTTATTTTAGGTTATAAATCAACTTAGATAATAAAAAGGACCCATCATGTGAGGTATGGGTTTCATTGAGCACACACCTTAGTTTAGCATACTCGATGGCATTGAGTCAAAATCACGAAGTGATGTCGTCTTTTGGCCACTACGACCTCAAAGGGCTACCGTGGTTAAAAATACCCCTAAACCCATCTCTTACGCTCGATTTCCTATTCATGAGATGTGCCATGTGCATAGGAATGTGTCACGACACCTTATAGGCTTAGGAGAACTAGTGTTTATATAGACCTCACACTCAATGGGTCGAGATTGGAAAGCAAGATGATAACACCTTTGATCGACATGGCTCGAGTGTGAGCTTGCAAGCAAATATCGCTAAACTCCGTTTCTCTAGACACCAACCGTCGCCGAGGATGGGTTGCGACAAGGCCCAAGGGCCTGCTCATTCAAGATTTTGTGTGATGGACGTCAATATCATACTATATAACATGTTGGGCACAATTCTTGGCTCTTGGCTTGAGCAAGAAGCCTAGAGCTGATTCCCATACCAAGCAAGACTTTGACCTAGTACACCTCAATGTCGCACCAAGACCTTATGGGCTTGAGCGATCCTGGTACTGAATGAGACTAAGATTCAGCATGCCTCAATGTCAATCCAAGGCTTTGTAGCCTTGGGCAATCCTATGCCGCACGAGACTTGAGCTCGGCATATCTCAATACTAATTCCAAAGCCTCTTGGCTTAGACTGTCGCATCTTCATGTTGATTTCAAGTCAAGCGAATCTTAACCTCACCCTAGGCATGAGCACATGCAAGAACACATCTAAAACACACACAAAGACTTAATTCTATAATATGCCGTGAATGATCCTAAGTTCAAGGCTTTGCCTGATTGCCAAGTATCAAAGACCCCGTACCAATCCAAGACATGAATTCGTTATGCCTTAATATCAAATCAAATCTTATGGTTGTGGGTGAACCTTGACTTGCGTTGAATGCAAGCAACAAACCTTGGTATCATTCCAGCTGTGCAAGACTCAAGCACACGTTTAAGACCTTCAAGCGAGTAAATCATACACATGGTCGCCAATTCTACCCATGGCTTGTCAATAGAGTGCTGCCTAAACTTAACGATAAAAATGACATTACTAGGGAGAAGTGGAAAGCTCTACTTACCTAGACGAACCTTGAAAACTATAAGATGTAGCTCGATGGAGGGGCGGTGGTGCAAGGGCGAGAGATTGAGGAGAGAGGAGAGAGGATGCCTACAATAGTAGAGAGAGGAGGAGAGGAGTTAAATGGTGGAAATGGAAGATAGGCTCTTCTTATTTATAGCCCTTGACCTTATCATTACGCGTCCAAATGGCCCAATCACAGTTCTTGGAGTGGCATGCCTAAATAGTAGAGGGGTCATGCATAAATCGGAAAGGTGGCAAAACTAAATTCTACAGGACACTTGATTCTTCTTTCATTGGTCCACCTAAGACATGAATCACTTTGCATTTAATGAGGCATAATAATGTAGAGGACACTTAAACTTTATGACTCACCATCCTCATTAAATATTTAGATTTGGTGAAATCATGAGTTTTAGATTTATTCTCATCCTCGCCTTGCTCACCAAGGCAAGTTAATAATCTAGAATCTTCTCTTTTGTCCAAAGATGGCACTCTAATGAGGCCAATGTTGTGCCTAAATCCTTAGGCTTTAAAATGAGGATTTTGTGTGGCTTATTCCAATTAGTCCATGTGTGCGATGATTCATCGCCTTAATCCCCAAGGAAAATCTCAAGCCATCATGACTAAATGTCTTCTTGAACACCTCATCTAGGGACTCACCATAATCATTAATGACAAGGATTCTAGAGAATTCCAAATTTTGTCCATTTCTCCCAAGAATATGGCAAGCATAAGAAAGTGACCATTTGCATTGCTTCCGAGGTCAAATGAGGGATCTTTAGATACACCCCAATTTAATAATTTTGTAGAGTCTGAGGTTCAAGACCGAAAAGCCTTACACGGCAAAATCGCCCTAATAGGCTAAGTCAATTGTCCTTTGGTTGCTCCTAGGTTGGCACAATGGTCGGCCCATTGGTCGGCCCTCGGGTCAGCACAGCTAGGCTGCATGGGTCCAAGACTAGCCATCAGGCCGGTCACTAGGCCTATCACCCAGATCGAGTCCCCTAACACAATTCGTGGTTTGTCGGTCTGTCTAAGGACTAGTGCAAGGTTGTCCATGGCCTAGCATCAAGCCAAGGCACAATCAAACCCTTGGCTTAGTGACATGATTGCCGGATCAATCCTTAGACTCATTTCGATTGGGTGGTCCTTGATCCATCCCATGGCTCATGGTCAATGCGTAACCGATCCACGACTAAACCTGCATGATCGATGACCAGTTCTCAATCATTGAGTAATTGAATGGGATTGATCAATTTATTATCGATACACAATCGCATTAGATGGATACATGATCATCCACTATCGATTCATGACCGGGCGGAATCATCATCCACTAGGCCGTGATCGATCAGGACAAATCCATGATCTTCTATTGATTTGTGATGACCAATGACCATCTCCTTGATCAATCCTCCTGACCAAACAAACATTTCATAGTTTAATGGTTCGGTTCCACCTGTATGGTCGCTGGATTGATGTACGGTCAATCCCTCAATTAGTCCAAAGCCGAGTCCTCGATCGGACCATGACTAAGTCCTTGGTTCCATTCCGATTGACCAATCGATCCATGACCAGTCGTTTGGACAGTCATGGTTGACTCTTGCCATTGACAAATTGGACTTATAGCCGTTCCTCATGGGGTCGGCATTGCGGATCTTACGGCCTCTAAAGAAAATCTAAGGATAGCGGTGTGGGCGGTCCTCTTAGCAATATAGAGGAGAGTGGATCTGAGGCTTTGCTCGTTCGATTGATATTTGTTCCTTTGAACAAGTAGAACTTTAGGCTCTTTGGCATGGAGTGGAAGGGGTGTCAAAAAAAGGGTATCTGCAATTTAATTATAAAAATTGAATTTCCTTTCTATTGTTGGTATGCTTAATGACCACGAAGCAAAGCTATATATGCATAGTAGGTTTTTCTGAAGCATATAGACAAGAATAATGGCTTGCCAACTACGGTATCCTCCATGATGACGCCTTAGCTTTTTCGCCACCCTTCTGGTTTGACCTCGTTTCTTTTGGGAGACAAGGTAGGACATTTTGATGTTAGGAAGGTTTATGTTTATTTTTTTATTGTGAGCACGTTGAGCCCTCTTTTGTAACAAGAAGAAAGAAAATATATTGCTATCTGGTTATGGTAATTGTTAGAATTGAGGATCATTGCTAGGTGATCTAAAATATAATCTTATAGATTAAGGGTGATTTTATTATGAAAGTTACTAATAAAAGAGAGGAAACTAGAAATAAAAACAATAAAAAAGCTCTAATGTTTTCATCTCCATGTCTTCGGACGGGCGTGGGCTACTGTTGCTTCAACCATTTGATGTTTCCTTTGTTTTTACTTAAATGAATTCTCTGCAGCACTACCGTGGAGAAGCCACTGCCCGCTGTCCGCAAACCCGCAACCATTGAGCTCCCACCTCCAAACGTTGTCGGTGACTCCGTGATCCATCTCTGAGCTCGAAGCCGACCACCGTGCGCTTGGATTTGCCAAAGCCAGTTGCTAATTCTCTCCTTTTCCGCTCCCCTCCCCACTTCTGTACCGCTTCAGCAAAGGGTCATCGGCAATCATCGATGCTCGCAAAAGCAGCTAAGGTTGCCGCCGACCACTCTAGTACTTGTTCTATTAAAATATTATCTCATATTGCTTGATAACGAATCTTATATACTTTTTAAATTCATGTGGTTTCTCTTTGACAATGAATCTTATATCCTTTTTCCATGTGTGTCCACCACTATCAGTCAAATTCCATGTGCGCTTGACAAGAGATCATATATGTTCTTTATAGGGATAAGTGCACTGAAAGTCTTAAAATCTATTATAAAAGTGCAATTAAGTCCTAAAACTTTTAAAATATGCAATTAAGTCCTAAAACTTGCCACAAGAGTGTAAACGAGTGCTAAAATTTTCAAAAAATTCAATCAAGTCATAAAATTTGTGACAAAAGTTTTAATCGAGTCGTAAAATTTTCAAAAAGTGTTATCGATGAAGGAGTCAATTTAATCAATTTGATAAGTTTTAGGACTTAATTTTACTTTTTGAAAATTTTAAAAGTTAATTATACTTTTGTAATAAGTTTTGGGACTTAATTGCACTTTTTAAAATTTTAGGATTTTCAATTCACTCATCCTTCTTTATATTATGTAGTCTCCCTCTATCTAACAGCTTAAATTTTTAGGTTGGACTTTTTAATATGATCAACCTAAACCTGAGATTGACCGATATGAAGCTCAAGTCTTGAACAAATTCTACTAGAAAGAATTGAACTACTGAAGTCAAGGGGAGTAACCATACGGTTCAAAGCAAGAATTCATAGCTTTGCGCTCTCCGGTAAGTCAGAAATCGAGTTCAAAGCAAGAATCTTATTTCTTTAATATGAGAAAGTATAAATTAATACACAAACGGCACGATTGAAGAAGTTGTCCTTATTTAAAAAGTAAAAAATAAGAAGAAGAGAAAATCTCCGCTAAATAACTTATTTATTGGATAACTTAATAAGAAAAAAAAATCAATTAAATTCCACACAACTAAACTTATCGATCGCGTCCAACCTCTCTCTCCCTCTTTCGCTCTCTACAGGGATATTTCACCCTTCGTTTCGAGCTCAAGTGACCTCCCGTATGAGGCAACCTCGTGGATCTATGGACTTTGCCCCACGAAATAGAGAGAAAAACGGCGTGATGGTGATGATCACCGCGATGGGTGGCACTAGTAGTGGCTGCAATGGTTTCATGGTGGTGGTGGTCGGGGTGCTTCAATGATAGGGAGCTTCTCTTGCTGTTGGTGATAGTGGTGGCCTTCTTCTATGGTTGTGGTTGCCATGACTCTAACAAAGGTATTCATGTTTAATATGATCTTTTTACTTAGTACTAAGAGTGATCATATTTAATTAGGGAGTTGAACTGGGGCTTGATAAGATTTGAACTCAAAACTTCTAGCTTTAGACCCATATGGGTTTTGGTATACTATTACCAATTGTTCTAAATGCTTAAACCGTTGGGTGAATGCATGATTTATTATTTAAATAATTTAACGATTATAATACATCTCTTCTCATAGTACAAGAATTTAGATCTCTTAGAGAATTACAATCAGAATTCTATAAGTTTTGCTCAAGTGAAAGCTAAAGAGTATAATCAATCGAGAGAGAATATTAGTTATAAATTTCCACCAACTCCCACAACCACCTTTGATTTGCTTGAATAGCCCTCCGATCTTCAAAGTGACCGTTGAAATCAAGCAACCTCCAATTTACAAGATTTTTAATGAATTTGGTAATGAGATATCACGTAGAATCATTGAGCAATAATATAAGAGCATTTGTCAGCTCTTCCTTCTACAAAGATTACTTAGTCACATGAGATTCAACTGCGAGTGATTTATCATCTAAATAAATTGGGACATAAATAAGTTGAAATGCTTTTCATAAGAGCTCAAATTATGTCTTTTATGAATTCTCTAAATGTTGTCCGCAAAAATAAAATATTGATATGAGTTGCCACCTTTTGCATATTCAACATTTTCGTCGGTGCTTCTGCAAACTTAGCAAATGATCAGAATTACTGCTTCTATAGGGATAACAGACTTTCTAAGATGATTCCTTTTATACTATAATTCCACTTATCCTTATTTCAAGATGAGCCAACAATTTTTTACCCGGCACATAACACCATCCCTTTCTATTGCCGGAGAAAGAGAGAGAATATCATGAAATTCCAATGTTATCACGATGTTATTCCGATGTTACTGCCGGATTTACTCTCAATTATCATGAAATGAGAAGAACTTATAGCATAATATTTAGATGTCAACACTGCTTTTATGGATAGATAGAGGTATGCATTTAAACAAAGAGAATTGTAGGTAAAACAAGAAAGCAATTCACGATAAGAGAATTAATATGTAATCCTTCTCGGGCATTAATACTTAGTCCGCCTTATAACTCAATGGCTGGACAATACCCTCTTACGAGCACACAACGATATTCAAAAACACATGAAATATAAATAGCAATACAAACAGCAATTTAAGATCGTGTGACGCGTCTGCTGTGTGTATATATGTTGTAATTAGTACTCAAGCAATTGGATAAGAAGCTTTCGATGCGACTCTGCATATTCCTTCAGAACTACCACGGCCTCTTTGAATCCTGATGTAACCGCCTTCACCCCATGTCTCGCCCCATGAGTTCCTGATCTTCCAGAAGTCGGTTCCGTCGTCGCTTGTTCCGTACCCAACCACGACGACTGCATGGTCCAGCTGCTGGCCACAATCCGCATTGAACACGCCTTCATGATAGTTCTGAAACTCTTGGCAGCCCGACGAGATTATGACTGAGACTGGCTGGTGCGCAACTGCCTTCATGAGTTCATCCTCACCAGACGGGGACATCCATGAAATTACTGATCTGAGCCGCGTGTTCTTCTGCCTTTTCTGCGTTGCAGGTCCCGGCCACTCCTTCGTATGGATAGCTATCCTTGGACGCAATTCCTCCGTTTTGGATAATGTACTTGAAAGCATTGTCCGGGTAACCACCTCTGCAGCCGTAGCTTGTGGTATCACAATCTACTAGCTGTTGCTCGGAGAGCACAGGCAGTGTACCACTGGTGATACCCACGATTCCTTCTATTGCTGCAACGACCGAGAATGCCCAGCAGGATCCTACATGATATTTGTTCATATTATAAGCATGTGAAATTACATTATTTCCATAATTTTGTCGCCATTGATGTCCGACTTTTCACTACAATATGGTGAGCATTTGTTTGGTACAATTGTGGCTGTGTAGTAGTTGTGTTACACGGTGGTTGTGCTATGATGTGTTGTTACATATATTTTTAACCATGGCACCTCAAATTTGGGTGAAACAACATCCAAAAAGCTGTTATTAACTGCTACAGTTATCAAGAGTTTATCAAACCCATTATAAAAGATGAAGCACTTCTTTTCACAATTGAACCTGCCGAGAGAAAATTGTACTAGATAGGTTCAACGACACATATACAAACCGTGTAATGCCTACTTGTTTATTGAATAAACAAAATGGCAGATGCATACATAATATTCGTACTTACCGCATTGGCCTTGGTCCTTAATCTGATTTACAACACCTTTCTCTACCCAGTCGATGTTATCAGGAACATCTCCAGTCGGATTTTGGTGGCTAAACGGTGTTGTTTTGGTAGGCTCAGATTGCTTGGGTGCCAAGTATCCAGTGTGGCTTTGGACGAACTCCTCGTTGGTCAAGTCCGAGAATTGGTTGAGACCTAACTCGAAAGTCCGATTCCCGGACTTGTTGAAATCTTCGATGAACTACAAGTTCTTTGCGAAAATCGCCTGGCGCTTTGCCTTCTCCTGTGGGTCATTGTAGGTCCGGCCGTATTGGGCCATCCATTGCTCATGCTGATCGGCATTGGTGGGATCCGTCAAAGTGCGTACCGACGCGTGCCACGCCCAGGCACCAAGAATTAGAGCAAGGGAGATGATGAGCTTACTCTTGAGCGTAAAAGCCATTGCGTGAACTCTCTCTTGCGTGAATGTGTATACCTTTTCTTCTCAGTGTAATATTTTGAAGTGGATGTGATGAAATATCAGCGCAGGAAATGAATATATATAGGCTGCTCCATAATCAGGCGAAACAAAAATTTTCTTACGTTAATTTTAAGGTTGGAAATTTGGCTCCTAATCACTGCAGAGATATGAGCAACAAATCCGTCCATGTCTGGAGGTGCGAAACTTTGGAGACAACCGTGGAGGGTATGAGTGATGTCGTTCATAGTCTACCACATGCAAGGCTTTGTCACATTTTCTCACTACATAGAGAAAGAGAGAGCTTTGAATAATCCATGTCAAGCATGTTGTGCGGCTTTGAGCACGCCACCGAGTTCCTTTATGCTGTGATTTTTAACATAGATATGAGAATGAGGACAACATATTGACATGTGATACTGCGTATGCATATCACTTAATATATATGTCCTAATGACCATAGTGGGTTTTTCAATACCCTATCGTGAGATGATACTTATCTTCCATGGAGACTGAGATTTTATGACATCATTACCGATTGTTCTAAAAACTTAAACTTTTAAATAAATACATGATTTATTATTTATATATTATAATATTGTCACTCAAGCTTAATTTAATATATTGCCTAATACTAAGTGTAGAAATTTTAATTGGTGAAGCAATGGGATTTGAAAATATTCTAACTTAAAACCTCCAGCTCTGATATTATGTGAAATTTTATGAGACCACGGTCAGCTATTATAAAAGTTTAAGATGTTAGATAAATGTGTGATTTATATTTTCAACAAAGACTCTTCTAAAGATGTTGATCAGAACCTAATTTCTCAAACATCATTAATCGAAATAAAAGTGGAGCCGCAGGTAACCTGGTTCTATGCTAGTGGGAGCCACGTAAGGTGTAAGAGTCCACCTTGCTTCAACAAAGCAGAGAATTCGACTTTGAGACATAGTTACGCTAGTTTTAGCTAACGCCTGTTGATGGTATTTCTTCTCTTATAGGAAAATTCTTTCATGATATATTTTTATTTATTTATTTTAGACATGACAATTTAAAGTCATCTTGGATAAATGCATTGATAACACCCAGAGCCGGATCGGGTAAAATAAAACAATCATTAATAATAATTGAATGAATTATTTACACAAGTATAAGAAACAACCCAAGCCGTATAGGGGAAAATTTATACAAGGCCATATTATAATGTGCCGGATCAAGACGGTCGTGACCCAAACAAAAGGAAATTGAACGATGTCAAAATAAGTTTCTTAAAAGGGTGAAAACCATGAAGATTTAAATTGGTACACCTAATTTAATTTTTGTATCATCAAAAATTTCAAATTGATACACATGTGCAAATTTACTTGTCGTGACATCCCTCTCACACTTCGGAGGCTAATGGCTCGGCTAATGTCTTTTAGGGCTTAACTTGGGTTCTTCTAAGCCCACCAATTCATGACGTAATATCTAAGTTTTTAACTTACAATCCAATTTCATTTAAAAATGAACCGTCACTAATTAGCTTATAATGGGTCGATTAAACACCCAAACAAAATATTATGAGAAATATTTTACTCTCATGCAACCAAAAAACCTAAGATCAAGGACTCAATTATACCAGTTTATCACTAATGCTTTTCTCATACTTCATCTTGTTTAAATCATCAGGTTTGATATTTTTTTATTTTTTCAAGGATTCTTTATGTATTTGTGGAGAATTTTTTTATTTTGGCCTTTTTCTGATTTTTCTGATTACATTTGAAAATTATAAATTTTTCTTTGGATTTTCTGATTTTTCTGAAAAATATGAAATATTCTTTTGATTTTTCGATTTTTGGAATAAAAAACATTTTTATTTGTTTTATTTTTTTAATAATATAATAATACTATATTATATTATTAAACGGACCGAACCCAAGTCGGATATCTGGTCCGAGTCAGGACTGGATTGAGTCGAATGACCCAAGCCTCTAGTTGGGCCATTTTCGAGTGTGCTCGGCCCATTATGCCTACGCCACAAAAAATGAAGCCCAGCCCGCGATTTGGCTGAGACCCAATAAAATTCAAGCCCACAAAATAATAAATCCAGGCCCGGCCCACTTCTACTATACCCAGCAACCAAACCCTACCCAACTAAGACTCGCGCCGACCCAGTTTCCCTTCTGCAAGCCCTGCTAGTGACAACCACGATAGACTTAAGGGTGTGCAAAAGACCTAGGACCTGTCCGAACCACCCAAAACCGGACCAATGGTTCCTAAGGGGATCGGTCCAGTTCCTAGTTCCAATTTATTGGAACCGATGGGTACTAGTCCGATTCTCGATTTCATGGGCGAATCTGCCCACTTGGACATAATAATACATTAATTTTTACTATAAAAAAATCAAAAATTCTAAAGCCCTATATTTTGAATTAGTTTTGCATTTCTTTGTCTGTTCTTGTATGCATGGAATTTTTCTTTCTCTTTATTTTTGAGTTCATTTTTACCTTTGTCGCTCTGTTGATTTGAGAGGCTTATCCAAAAAGGAAAATTGAACAAGTTGGAGAGATGGGTTCGAAGGATGAGATCATAAAGAATAGAGAGAATGAGAGTTTTCTTGATGTGCAGAATTTACTCAAGTAGGGATGATCGACATGCTTGTAATTTGTGAGCAAAACTAACTTGAAAATTCAAACTACCTACTTCCTACTTCATTTAAACTTATTTATCCGAGCATATAGCATATTGCATCCATCAAAATCTTATCATAGTAATATAAGCGGAACCAATTACCATCACACCACGAGAGACCAAGAGGTTGAGAAAATTCAAGAGGTAATGAAGTCTTAGTAGAGGAGATAGAAGAAGACCATCACCATTACTAAGACATTCCGACCAATGCAGTCTTTTAGTCGACTCTTTAATTTCCGAAATATAATTGTGTTTGAGTCATTCTTTTATACTTGAATTTGCATCTTCAAAGTCTCTATCACCACATGCTTAGAATAAACAAGCACGCTTAAAAAGGGCGGCTCGGAACAATTTCTAGCCATTAGGCACGATCGCTTGTGAGACTGGTTCCATGGATCCACCCAGGAACCGGACCGGACCGGCGGGCTGGCTCCCGGGAGGATCCTTAGAACTAACGGGCGGTTCCTGGGTCCAATTTTTCGAAACCAATCCTTAGTGAGTGGTTCCTGATTCTAGGGTGAGAACCGCTTACCTAGACCATGCACACCCCTAGGCGGACTCGTCTTCCTCGCCCTGTGTTCGCCTCTGAAGCCAGTGTCCCAAGCTGCTCTTATCTACAGCTCGCCGACGAAGGATGCGAGACTAACCGCACCTCACCTTCACCATGCGGAGTTGGCACCGTGGCTACGTCAGCCGGTGAGGGACATGAAGCCACCCTAGCTCAATCGGACTCCAACGTTCATGGATGTCTCCGTTGCTTGAACCTGTTTATCGCAAGTAAAAAGAACAAATGAGGGGACGGCAAGTAGCATCCGAGAGGAGGGGTTTGCAGATCTCATTCAGACATTGCATCGAACGAGTTGTCTACGCTTTTGGACGAGGGGTTCTTAGCTTCAACAGAGTCAAGAAGGGCGACGGCGTTCTCGACACAATAGTTACAACATGCACAGCAACTCAAAAGGGAACGGGGAAGGCCGGAACTCGCATGAACTAGACAGCTGCGAGCTCCGGCCAAGCATGCTCAAAAGAGGGCAAAAGTGGTTGGGAGGTCCACTGACTTGGTACGTTGGTTATGCAGATTTCTCTCAAATCTCACTCACTCTATCGGATTGCTCTCATTCTACAGAAATCCCTCCCTTTTCTCTGGCCTTTTCTTTGGATCTCTCTTCTCTCTCTTCCTTTTGCTGCCCTCCCTTTCGACCAAGCTCATGGCCGCCCTATTTATAGGCGAGGAGCCCGGTCGACGGAGGTGCTCCAACCAGCGATCCTTGGCACGTCAATCGGGCTCTCCCTTGGCCGAACCAGCGTCCCCTTAGCTGCGCACCTGTTTCGCTCTGCTGTGCTGCTTGCTTTGCATTGAAGACGAGTCCCATCCATCCAGGTCTCCCACAGATCTTCGCACTGCTACACTCGACAGCAATGATGGCGCCTGCGGGATGTTCCATCCATCGTCGGCTACGCCTCTCCTCTTGTTGGCTATCCTCTGCGTGCGTGAGTTGTAGAAGTGCAAAAGGAAGGAGGAAGGGAAAAGGAAGAAGAAGGGGATCGAGGCCGAGCCGGACGAAAATCAAAATGGAAATGGGCCTAAGGCCCGCGCCTCATTTCCCGTGGGCCTCTCTTTTTTTGGAGAATTTTTATTTATTTATTATTCGAAAATAGGGTAAAATAAGGGAAAATAAATAAGAAAATAAAACTTAGTAAATTTAAATAATATTAGTACTTAAGTGATGCAAAAATCCTTTTTGTTAGGGCCAAATTAATCCCTAATTTTCTAGGCAACTTAAATCTAAATACTTAATCAAAATTTAGGTGTCAACATTACCCTAAATCAATTTTTCGATCTTAAAATTCTAAATCGGTACATTCATGACATATATACCATTCCTCAGCTTCCATCAAATTTAAACATGAAATTACTAAACTTGATAATACCAAGTCCACATTGATATCCAATTGAGTTTGGAATAAATTTGTCACATATATACTAATTTAGAATTTTTAGTAACCCAAAAATTACTTTGGAGTAAATTTATTAAGGTTAATACCACACAAAAAAACCTTAAACTGGTACATCTATGATAAATTTATTCCACATTAATTTTTTGACCATCAAAATCTCCAAACTAATACATTTGTAACAAATTTACCTCAAACGATCATAAAAAATCCAAAATTGATATACATGTGATAAATTTACCATAGATGACCACAAAAAGCCTCAAACTAGTACACCTGTAACACATTTAACCCTAAACTAATTTTTGTACCATTAAAAATCCCAAACTAGTACATTTATGACAAATATACCCTCTGTTAAATAGGATTAATACTACAAAAAATCACAAAATTGGTACAACTGTAATAAATAGAAAGTAAAATCCCAAATTAATACACCGGTCAATTATCACATGTCATCCAACTCATTAATTTGACAATAAAATTTAATGACAACTATCATAGGGTAAATTTATTGCTAATGTATTAATTTGAGGTAAATTTGTTAAAAGTGTACTAATTTAGAGTTTTTGACGGTAAAAAATTAGTTTGAAATAAAATTGTCAGAGGTGTATCAGTTTAGGGTTATTCGTGGCATTAACCCAATTTATTACAATGTAGTTGTTTGGAATTTTTCACGGTATTAACATTTTTTAAAATAAACTAATGCTAATGGGAAATGTAATCATAATAAATATGGATATGCAACATGCAAGGAAAAAAATAATTTTTTTAAAAAGAAACGTCACCTAAAAATATTTAGTGTATGACAAACCTAAATCTAATGCAATTGATGCACTTTTTTATATTTCATGTATAAAAGACAATCCATTCTAAATGAAAAAATATGCTTGAATTATTTTCTAAAGAATAAACAATAATACTTATATGATTGTCCTTAATTTACTATGATATTGATAGCCTATTCTAAAAAAAACCAAAGAAAAAACAAATGATTAGAAATTATTGTGGGATTCAATTTTTTCAAGAATTCGTGACTTATAATATGTTATTACTTCCAAAAGCTGCTATAGTAGCAAAGCTCCTTTATAAGGCAAAGCATTGTGTTTGATTTTTATTTTTCTTTCTTTTGATGCGGTTCAAATACAAATTTGCCTAATGTGAAAAATAGTAATAAGATAAATAAATAACTTAAATGTGAAAATGGTAATAAATAAACTAAATGATTTGAAGCTCATCACTCAATGGGGGAGAGAGAGAGAGGAAGTTTTTTCCTTTTACTTCTATGCTCACCAATTTCTTGGTACTCTAAGTTGGTTAAAGATCAACAAAGTTGCAAAGAGCAATAAAAAGAAACAGAACAAAAAAGAATTAACTGAAAGAAGTGCAAAGGTAAAAATAGTAATAAATAGTGTAAATCATCATCAATGAGCATAGGATGATTTATATTTCCACCCCAATTTTGGTTAGGACACTCCTTTTTTCTAGTTAACTTACCGAAATATCGTCTTCTGTCTTCAATTTATTGTTTCATTTTTTATCACGTTGACCCACAAAATTGCCTTTATTTCTATCATCTCTCTTATATTGGATTCACAATATAAATGTCAAATTGAACTTAACAATATCACGCATCCTATTATCACTTTTCCTAGAGAAGGTTGTTAAATTTAATTTATGACCTTATATTTTTATTCACTAAAGTTACAGCAAAGGTTAGAAATTTCTAGATATAATGGCTTGTGAACATATAATTAATTGCCTATTTTTTTAATCAAATAGTTTGAGGGGAACTTTATTTTAAAATTGAAAATTGAAATTCAATCTAATCATCTAGTGGATTTTGACATTCTAGGTATTTTTTGGAATAAGTTTGTAGATTTTTAAAGTTAAACACTGTTGTTTTGTGCATATTTTTAAAATGGCTGTAGAAAACTTATCTACACCTTCAGACTCACATTAGATTTTTTCAGAGAAAAGTTTTAAGCATATTTTGAAGTTTTGATCATCATTGTATGAGATTGAATCTACAATCGATATTAATTAATTTCTTGATAGTAGGAGGAGAATAACAAGAAGTTTCTTACCACCCACCTGGGTGGCGTTGCTGATTCACGCTCTCTTCCTCTTGCAAAAGGTCGAGAGTTCGAATCTCAGTTTCGTCATAGGGTGACTTACCTGGTTGCACATGTGTGGTAGCTAGCATGTGTGGTCCCTAGGGTTTACTCCCTCGGCTGTCGAAAAAAGGCAATTACTTGTATGTTCATAAGCTGTCGTAAATAGAAATATCTTATGATTGGAAATATGAGATCATAAATTATAATCGACGTCAGCCAAAGTGATAAAATGATGTATGGTAAAATGATATTTTGTTGGGTATAATAGAGCATTTGTATTGTCAAACTGATGAGAGAGATGATAGAAATAAATGCAATTTTTTTACATTAGCATGATAAAAGGAGAAACAATAAATTGAAGTAAGAGGGGTATTAACATGAGTTGAACATCATAGAGATAAATATAAGATAAGATAACATCATAAATTTTACGTTTGTGAAAATCAGCAAACCATAAAAATGAACATTTGAGTCAAGCGGCGAGGCGAGTGAACAAAGGCAAGTGACATGGCAAGAGAGGCCAAGGTAGACGAACCCTTCTATTACGAGCTAGTACTAGGGCCTATAATCCATCCCATTGGACGTTATCGGCCCCTTATACCCATGAAGGGGGCCAATGTAGTCCCCATTAGACCAAATGTACCAAGTAACGTAACAGCGAGGGACTAACTTATCCAGTCCCTCCTCAATTCAAACCATCGTAGTATACTTTTGGTAGGTTATGTTCGCTTTGATATGTATTATATCTATGGTTGATTCTTCCATACTTATAGGTAAATCAAAGCTTATAGGTAGTGGGTTAGTTATACTTATAAATATAAGAAAGGTAAAAGAGTGAGTTTTGGGAACTCAGTAAATAAAACTCTTAACTTTTGGTTTGAAAGACATCTCACGATTGAGAACTTACTAGAATAACTCATGCAAATAGTATCAATGGCAAATCAATAACAATTTTACATGCTATGCCTCAGTGACATGCAAGATCATTAACCTCAATGCTTTCAGCAAATGCATAAATTTAACATTGTCCTAGCTCAACCAAGCTCTCTTGACTCAACCGAGGCTTGCAACTTCATGATGGGCTTTATGGCTCAATAAGGGCATCCCATTGGCGTGGGGCCATCCCAGTGTCATGCCCCGACTCTCGAGCTCGTAGCAACCCCATTACCTTGGTCAATTGAAAGCGACGTCCTAGGACCCGTTGACGACCATTCATTTTATCTTTTGTTAAGTGCAGGCGGAAGACAAACCATCCCCAGACAAATAAACAATTAAATAGGGATAGAGGGATGAAGAACAACAACAACAACAACTACTCACTTATTCAAATTACTGGATTAACTAACGGAGGATCGTTTTCCGAATTACAAGCTCGACAAAAAGGGCCGATCCATCCTCTAAGCCAAACCAAAAAGAAACTAGGCTGATCTAGCTATACAAAAGAACCTTCGGGTTCAACACTACGATCACTCGGACCCATCGGACTTAAGCTCTGTCGAGTTGATCACTAGAGGAGCGAGGGTAGGATCCTCCACTATGGGTACGCCATTCTAGGGGCTTGAAAATGGTTAACCACGATCGGTTAAGATAAAATCTGAGTAAGTTCTCCCCCTAAGCCCCGGTTAGTATGCCAACTCAACCTGGGGTATCTCTCCAGAACCACCTCTCACTCGACCCAACGACAGGCAACAGAGAACCCGCAATCAAACAACCAACAATAGACAACCCATAATCAAACAGGGTCAACCAACAAACACTATTCAGTTTGCATGCAACCTTACTCGGTATGCCATACCCTACACGTCAAATCTCATACAATGCAAGCAAGACACATAGCCATTAGATGAAACAGTTCATCAATCACATGCGAGTTGCATCACAAGCGATCTCACCTGGCCATTGCCACACCCTGCACAACTGTCAACTTATGCGTGCGTACCATAAATCATCACGACATTAAGAGCATGCGAATAATCAGAGCATCTCACACAACTTTCTCATGCCTCACACCCACACATGCTCCGATTATTACGACCCCTCCTCCTGGGCCACGGCACAACCTTATGGTTGGCAGTTCCTGGCTAAATCAGCTTTGTCCCCTTTACCTCGAGGCACGGTGACGTCAAGGGCTCACTCCTAAGACGACATTCCCGAAGGAGCATAGGACCCACCCACTACCGCAGCCCCGTAACTGACAGAGGCCCGGGACCGAAGTTTGGCGACCCACTGGCTATGGCACAACCCCATAGGGATTGGCGGTCTTCCGGCAATGCCGGGTTCTCTCATTTAATGTGATCATGCAACACATCATCAAACAATCGATTTATATCTTTGCTCTGTCGTGAATGCAACATCACTCATGCTCATGCGACATGCCATTTCAGATAGCCAATGCAATATGTCATGCGATCTCACTCGACAATTCCAAATCCAAAATTCAACCAACACTCAATCACACATTTCATCAATATTCATGAGCATAATTAACAATCGGCACCTCAATAAATCAAAACAATCAAGAACACATCAAAATAAGCCAAAATTTAGCTTCTACATAAACAGTGCCGTGAACAGTGCTTGTGAACAGTAATTATGAACATTGATTTTTCCGAAATTCAATTAATTAAAACATTTAATCCAGAAATTAAACAAAACATTAATTAAAACAATTAAACTTCAATTCAATTAAAGCAAATCATGTTTAATTAATCCATAAAACACAATTTAGGCAATAATTAAGCACAATTAGCAAAATTAAGCTAATCTAATCTTAACCATCTATCTAATCACTTATCTTAGGGCTAATACAACTTAATTAAACTTCCTAAACCAATCTTACCACTAATTAACCCAACCCTAAGCAAGTTTAAGCACTAAATAGGGATTAGGGGCTAAACTCACCCGTTAAGCGGGCCAGCGACACGGACGCGGCGGCGGCGACGAACTCGACACCCGAAAACCTCTACCACGATGATCCAAGGTGGTCCCGGGGCTGAGAACAACAGCAACAAACTCGAAATCCCTCTACAACTCTGAAAAACTGGCTGCACAGGAGGAAAGTCGATGACCGGAGGAAAACGGGCTGCTTGGAGCTCCGGTGACCGGCGGGCCGGCGACTGGCGGCACCTGGGGGTTGAGGGGGAACTCTTGGTCTTTGGGATGGGTGGTGGTTGGGTCGAAACCGAAGGAAAATGGCTGAAATAGGCAGAACAAGCAAGGATAGGCAGAACAATGACGGTCCAGTAACAGCCGGCTTCCGACCGCCGTACGGGATGGCCAACGTCTCCATTCGACAAATAGCCAATGTTATCTGAACGGTTTTTGTCATCTGAACACAATGGCAGGTGGCATGGGATGAGATTCCAACGGAAAAGCGATGAACAACTCAGATTTCAATGAAAGGTCAGAAACTGAAATTTCAAGAAGGAAAGGAAACAAGGGGAGAGAGGGGCTGCGATTTTAGAGAAGATGAAAAAAGGAGAGAGAGAGTGAAGTGAGGTTGAAGATAGGCCTCAATTAAGGCCATTAATTGCTTGGCTCAAGTCCCCAAAACATGACATCATCATCTGTCTCTTCCTTTTTGACTTTTCTTCAAAATATCCAAGGACATTTTGATCATTTCCACCTTACACATTTCCCAATGTGCCCTTGGGCTGAAAATGAAGGGTGGGCCTAGGAAATGGGCTGGAAAATGAATAGGAATGGGTTCGGGAATTTGTTGGGCTCAAATCGGCTCAGGTTTAGACAATGGGCTCGGGAGGGTAAATTGTCGGTTTGGCCCAACGGGCTCACTTGCCTGCCTTGGGCCTTCCATGACGGCTGTCCCACCTTGGGCGTGAGGCCCACACTGATCTTGCCCGGCCCACGTCCTCGTAGGCTCGTTTCCTTGGTCCGAAAATCCATTTTCCAAATACTCGGCTCAACCGACAGTATCGACTATCTAAGAAGCATCGTCCAAAAGTCTATCTCAAATGTTCTTGAAAATTCAAAGTCCAATACTAGATTATCATGCCATGTCAATTTCGCCCGAATGCCATTTTGGTACTACTCAGATAGATAGGCGGCTTTGAGGATTCACGCGTAACCACTCGTGCTAATTTACGTTCAAGACTTCTCGACACATGGGCGTCCTTGACTACGTGAAATTGCGAAAGATAGATTCTTATTTCAAAATACACGATTACCAAGGATCGACATAGGGTTATTCGTGGGTTCGATAACAATAGACGGAATCACCCGTCGTCCCATTATGTTCTGCCCAAGAATCGACTTCTATTTGTCCCTGGAATCGGCATGCATGACTATAGGATCGTCCTCACGCAAGTCTCACGGTCAAGTCTTTTTCCCAAGTCAAGTTCTTTAGTCGCACGAGTTCTGTCCTCATTAGCCTTTCCCCTCAAGGTCAGTATCTCAGGAGTGATCAGCTCCGAGTCAGATCAACCAACAATGCATCCCATTTGCATGGGGGCATCTTGTTCTTACTAACGAGGCATCTTGTTGGCATGAAAACATCCCGTTGGCGTAAGGGCATCATCGTCACTTCAAGTGGCGATGGTTTTTATTTTTCTTTAGATGATCACACATAGCACATCACACAAGTTGGTTTTTATCTTCTTTCTTTAGCTGACTCTTTTAGGGCCTATTAACACTTGATTTTTAGTCGACCTATCGATAAATGTGGAAAAACTGAATTAGGAGTTTCTAATCACAATGGAGCCCTTTTTCGAAAAAAATTGTTGTTTCTCAATTATGTTTGTAAACTTAGCTTTAGAACTTAATTTTTTATTCGTTTCATATAAAAACTTGAAAATGAAATAGATGACTTTTTGTCAATCCTTTGACCAAAAGACAACCCCGAGTTAAATTTTGACTTTTTGTATCAAAATATTCATTTTAAGTCCAATTTTACTTAGAAGTGAAAATTTTGGAAAAATTCAATGATTTGACCATAAAATCAAATTCCTAGTGAAAAGTCAATTAGGATTTGACTTTTGATCAAACCTTTGACCAAAAAATTAGAAAATATAAAATTTACCAAATTAGCTCATTTTAGGCCCAATTTGAATTTGGTGTAATGAATTTTGTGAAAATTGATTAAAAACCTCATTTTCCGAATTTCTTGATTTTAGGTTCGAAATCAACCAAAAATAAAACTACTTTTATTCTAGTCATAATTAGACTTAGTTCTTTTTTCAACATTTGATTTAGAAAAATTACCCATTCAATTGTTCAACCAATTTTAAGATCGACAAAGTGGAATATGACTTGTCATTTTTGCCCCTAATTAGGGGTTTGGATGTAGTCAACATGATTTGCAAGCAAACACTTCTACTTTACTTAATTTTGTGAGTTAAGTCCAAATTCGGGTCAATTTTGAGAAATTCATTTGCCAACTCATCAATTTGGGAGATTTAGCTTACTTTGCCTTAAGGAAATGGGTCGCTTGAGTTTTGATCCAAGAAATTCGAGTTGATTTATTCATGACTAAAGTTTAATTTGATGAATTGAGGTTCAATTCCGACATTGGCTTTTAATTTAATTTTCGCAAAAATGTCGTGTCATCATTTAATGGTCAATTTGAATATAATAGGTGCCCCTAGGTATGGACAATTAGTCTAATAGGTGTCTCACAATTTTAGTTGAATTCAATTTCAATTAATTTGCAAATTATGGCCAACAATTAAATGAAATTACCCAATTTAGCTTAGGAAAAGCCAATTTGGTGTACCCATAGTATGGATCTAATAATTTTCATCGCAATTAGACAACTAGGTTGACAAAAAATCACGACATTGAATTTCGATTGTTTAATTAGCCTAATTTGTTTGAAATTGGACAATTTCTTCTCAAAATTGGACCATCTCCTTTCCAATTAGGCAAATTTTATTTTCAAGGGACTAAATTTCATAAACCCAAGGGAAATAGAATCGAAGTAGCCCTACAAGGGTCGACCCAGTCAAATCAGTGAGAGCCGGTTAGAATGGTCAGACCAGCCACCAGCAAAAGAGGCTAGTTTGACCCTCCTCCAACCAATTCTTAGCTAGCAACCACCACCATGTGGTGGCCTAGCTAGAGATCAAACCCCCTACACCCTCATATTTTTCAGAATTTGTGAAAATGCCCCCAGATTTTCATGAAATTACAAAATTGCCCATAATTAGGTCCTTAATTGCAAAAATCATTTGGGTCATTAATCTCATGAAGTCACAGCTATTAAAATGAGCACATGTTAAATATACTAAAAGGTTAGGGAGTTTGTTAGATCAAGGAAATTAACCCTTAGATGGCTAGGATTTGAGGTCAAATTAGAGTGTATATAGCTTTTTCCCTCCATTTTTTCAAGGGGGCTCATTTTTGCAGATTTTGACAAAAAAAAAATTAGCATTTCTCTCCCTCTCTTTCTCCTCCCTCTTGCCTGATCTCTCTCTCTAAAAATGCTTATGTGGTTTGGCCTAACCGCCACTCGCCGGCCATCCTCCAACCTTGCCACCATCGGTGCCTCATCCCCTGACATTCCCCCGCTTTCTCCTCAAGTTACCGGAGGTCAAAACCACCCTTGAAACCCGACCAAGCCTCCCACATGGCTCTTCTTCCCGTCACCAGTCTGATCGGCTCGAAACCAAGCCAATCCGATTCAATTTTGAACCGGACCAACACCGGAGCTTCACCGATCATCCTCCAGCGTTCCTAGAAGTCCGGAGCCTCTTCAACAAGCCCTTTTGTTGCTGATTTTGCATATTGAAGTTTGATTCCTTCACAAAACATTGACAAAGATAAGTTACGTAAACTCGAGCTCGATGAAGAGAGATCTTACTAGACGATTGGAGCTAGAGCTCAAGCTTAGGGTCGATCTAGTGGATTTCATGGCTGTTATGATATTTTAGGATGATTAGAAATGGATTTGCTTGGAGGAATGTGGATTGACTTGGCTTGATTTTGTGTTTGAGCTTAATCTACAATTTTCGGTTGACAAAGTGACTGATTTGAGAAACCTCTTGATTTGAGCTTGATAACATGTTTGATTGTGTTAAAGGTCTTCATGATTTTCAAAATAGACTTAATGATCGTTCCGATGAGCTATAGAACATCCTCATTAGACTCCGATTGGTACCTGAAAACCTTTGTCAAATTTGTTGATGCGTTCTGCAGTTTTCATGTGATTTCAGGTGTTTTGTGATTAGCTCGACCTCTGCATTTTAAATTTTTTGCCAATATTTGAAATTTTATTTTCAAGTTGGTTCCTGCACAAGAATCATTCACGAAATGTTCATCTAGAATATACATTTTTCTCGAAATTTTCTAAGGTCAATGGATTAGGATGAATAGACCTTTCATCACCATGCAAGGCCTCTGGAATTTATATGTTTTCAACGTCTATTCTAGATTCTCGAATTTTTGCTGAATTTTTTTATCGAGAATCTGACTTGAGTTCTTCATGAAAGTTGTATTATAGATGTTGTTCATAACAATATTTTTCTCAGAATTTTTTACTAAGTATATCTAGGCCAAATCCTCTAAAAATTGTTCTCTAGTTCTGCTGTTCAGTACATTCCCGAATCAGTGTTTTCACTTTGTCAATTTTATTATGATTTTTCCCTAACCCTTTTCATGATGATTCCTTCTAGAAATTTTTTCAAATATATATTGGTCATGAATATATTTTTCCAAGATTTTTAAACAACATTCATTAGGTGAATTCCTTCAAAAATCGTCCTCAATTCACTTCTATCCTGTACTAACTTGAGTGTACATTCATGTGCGATTATGCATATAATTGTGACTCTTAGTCCATAAAACTTTCATGAATGTCATCTCATGTCCAAATATCATACGAAGGATGCTTAAGTCACTCCAAATGAGCCTCATTAAATCATTAATTGCATGCATTAATGAAATATTGGTCTATTATTATGCATGTACACCTTGGATGTCTTGTTTTTGCCATTTTTGTATCATGCTTTCTGATTGCATTTGGGTTTAGTCCCCTGAATGAAAAATTCTTATCGTTTGATACTCAACCTAAATGATTTTTCTCATACTTTTACCATGTCATATAGGAGCAATAAACCATGCATCTTTCTGGTATAATGGTTATCCTGAATATGGTCATTTAGCATGTTCATAAAAATGTTCAACATTGGGCATTTAAATCACCTTAATTGAGCATGTCATCTCTTAGAAAGTCTTAGGAAATTCATCAAGCTTTCTAATGAGACCAAGATCAAATCATTTGCATGTCAATTGGCTCATTTTTCATTTTTTTTTGCAAAGCTTCCTGAAATCCGATAAATTGTAAAACTGAGATGGCATGTATAATCATTTTCATATCTGCATTTTGTCATTTTTGTTCAAATTTTTCTATTGTGATTTAGAATTTGGACCCTTTCATGGACTTTGTTTTTTATTTTTAGGACTATCATGTGATAAAATTTGAGAATTTTCTAGCATTTTTAACATGTTCATATCATAATGAGATCTTCTCAACTTGTTGCTGCCTTGTTCTGTTCTGATGCATTTTGTTATTTTTTTTCTTTCTATAAAATCATCCGTTGTTCTTTTGAGAAAATTTTCTCATGAAATTTGTTATCTATTGAAATCTTGACGTGTTGTAATTTTTGTCAATTCAATTACTTCATGGGTCATATCCAATTGCTTACTCTTTGTCGGGGTGTTATAGATTCCCCCACTTTGCTCTTTGCAATGTGCTCATATTCTAAAAATTTTAGAAAATGATGTGTGCAAAATTATTCTTCAATGCCTTCATGACTTTTAATTGTCATTTCTTGAACTTCAAGCACAAAAAATTTTCAAAAAATAAAAAGACCATTGAATGAACATTCAATGCTTGTGATTTTTGCTTAACGCATGTTGAATGGATAAAGTGAACTGGTGTCAATACACTAATTATTTTGTTGAATAAAAAATAAGGTCTTTGTACCTACTCAAGTGCTTATTTTCAAGTTCAGTGCATGTGATTGTTAATTACTTGCACAAGCCCGATGCATGTTCAAAAGAAATCTTGGGATTATACACTAGAACCTACTTTAGTAGTTTATGGGGTTCGCCATGGTAAGTGAATACTTATGATGGTTAATAATCACAAGCCATGTCTAATAAAAATAAATGGAGGAACATTTTATGACACGTTATCCATGCAATTTCCAAAGGCTGACCCCGAGGCCATCTTGAATCGGTTGATGTCCATTTGTTTTCTTGACTTGTTTTGTTTGTCTTTTGCTTGGTTCAGTGTTTGTTTCAGATGTAACCCTTTCATTTAGCATTAGACAATAATAAGGATGAATGCAAGAAGGCAATATCGAAGATGAAGTTGGTCAATGTCCATTCTGGTCTTTCATTTGATACCTGACATATATCTTGGGTTTTGCCATCGTATTATATAAAAACTTGACAAGTTGCATGCTTTCTTTCTTTCCTTTCTTTCATATGTTCTTTCCTTAGGATCGCATGTTTGGAATTTATTGCTTTTCTTGGTTGTTTACTTATCACACTGTAATTTCAATTCAAATTGTTTACTTGCTCTTTTCATTTTTTTTTGGAAAAGAATAGCATGAAATTGATATCAGTGCGTCATCGCCATTTCATTTTGATGGCATGAAAAAGTAAAAAGACACGCATGATCACCTTAAGTAAAATGTGATGATTGTTAAATACCGAGAGGGTGCTAATAGAAATATTAGCGTAACCCAAATGCCCAAATCCTAGATCTCTAGTTGCGTATAAATTGAGAGAACACTCTTGACTCTCGATTGGGCTTTCTAGCTAGCCCCCAAAGTTGAGGCTAGTGGTGACTCTAAAACATTTATTTTAGGTTATAAATCAACTTAGATAATAAAAAGGACCCATCATGTGAGGTATGGGTTTCATTGAGCACACACCTCAGTTTAGCATACTCGATGGCATTGAGTCGAAATGATGAAGTGATGTCGTCTTTTGGCCACTACGACCTCAAAGGGCTACCGTGGTTAAAAATACCCCTAAACCCATCTCTTACGCTCGATTTCCTATTCGTGAGATGTGCCGTGTGCATAGGAATGAGTCACGACACCTTATAGGCTTAGAGAACTAGTGTTTATATAGACCTCAAACTCAATGGGTCGAGATTGGAAAGCAAGATGATAACGCCTTTGATCGACATGGCTCGAGTGTGAGCTTGCAAGCAAATATCGCTAAACTCCGTTTCTCTAGACACCAACCGTCGCCGAGGATGGGTTGCGACAAGGCCCAAGGGCCTGGTCATTCAAGATTTCGTGTGATGAACTTCAATATCATACTATATAACATGTTGGGCACAATTCTTGGCTCTTGGCTTGAACAAGAAGCCTAGAGCTGATTCCCATACCAAGCAAGACTTTGACCTAGTACACCTCAATGTCGCACCAAGACCTTATGGGCTTGAGCGATCCTTGTACTGAATGAGACTAAGATTCGGCATGCCTCAATGTCAATCCAAGGCTTTGTAGCCTTGGGCAATCCCTATGCCGCACGAGACTTGAGTTCGGCATATCTCAATACTAATTCCAAAGCCTCTTGGCTTAGACTGTCGCATCTTGATGTTGATTTCAAGTCAAGCGAAACTTAACCTCACCCTAGGCATGAGCACATGCAAGAACACATCTAAAACACACACAAAGACTTAATTCTATAATATGCGGTGAATGATCCTAAGTTCAAGGCTTTGCCTGATTGCCAAGTATCAAAGACCCCATACCAATCCAAGACATGAATTCGTTATGCCTTAATATCAAATCAAATCTTATGGCTGTGGGCGAACCTTGACTTGCGTTGAACGCAAGCAACAAACCTTGGTATCATTCCAGTTGTGCAAGACTCAAGCACACATTTAAGACCTTCAAGCGAGTAAATCATACACATGGTCGCCAATTCTACCCATGGCTTGTCAATAGGGTGCGACCTAAACTTAACGATAAAAATGACATTACTAGGGAGAAGTGGAAAGCTCTACTTACCTAGACGAACCTTGAAAACTATAAGATGTAGCTCGATGGAGGGGCGGCGGTGCAAGGGCGAGAGATTGAGGAGAGAGGAGAGAGGACGCCTACAATAGAAGAGAGAGGAGGAGAGGAGTTAAATGGTGGAAATGGAAGATAGGCTCTTCTTATTTATAGGCCTTGACCTTATCATTACGCGTCCAAATGGCCCAATCACAGTTCTTGGAGTGGCATGCCTAAATATTAGAGGGGTCATGCATAAATCGGAAAGGTGGCAAAACTAAATTCTACAGGACACTTGATTCTTCTTTCATTGGTCCACCTAAGACATGAATCACTTTGCATTTAATGAGGCATAATAATGTAGAGGACACTTAAACTTTATGACTCACCATCCTCATTAAATATCTAGATTTGGTGAAATCATGAGTTTTAGATTTATTCTCATCCTCGCCTTGCTCACCAAGGCAAGTTAATAATCTAGAATCTTCTCTTTTGTCCAAAGATGGCACTCTAATGAGGCCAATGTTGTGCCTAAATCCTTAGGCTTTAAAATTAGGATTTTGTGTGGCTTATTCCAATTAGTCCATGTGAGCGATGATTCATCACCTTAATCCCCAAGGAAAATCTCAAGCCATCATGACTAAATCTCTTCTTGAACACCTCATCTAGGGACTCACCATAATCATTAATGACAAGGATTCTAGAGAATTCCAAATTTTGTCCATTTCTCCCAAGAATATGGCAAGCATAAGAAAGTGACCATTTGAATTGCTTCCGGGGTCAAATGAGGGATCTTTAGATACACCCTAAATTAATAATTTTGTAGAGTCTGAGGTTCAAGACCGAAAAGCCTTACACGGCAAAATCGCCCTAATAGGCTAAGTCAATTGTCCTTTGGTTGGTCCTAGGTCGGCACAATGGTCGGCCCATTGGTCGGCCCTCGGGTCAGCATAGCTAGGCTGCACGGGTCCAAGACTAGCCATCAGGCCGGTCACTAGGCCTATCACCGAGATCGAGTCCCCTAACACAATTCGTGGTTTGTCGGTCTGTCTAAGGACTAGTGCAAGGTTGTCCATGGCCTAGCATCAAGCCAAGGCACAATCAAACCCTTGGCTTAGTGACATGATTGCCGGATCAATCCTTAGACTCATTTCGATTGGGTGGTCCTTGATCCATCCCGTGGTTCATGATCAATGCGTAACCGATCCACGACTAAACCTGCATGATCGATGACCAGTTCTCAATCATTGAGTAATTGAATGGGATTGATCAATTTATTATCGATACACAATCGCATTAGATGGATACATGATCATCCACTATCGATTCATGACCGGGCGGAATCATCATCCACTAGGCCATGATTGATCAGGACAAATCCATGATCTTCTATTGATTTGTGACGACCAATGACCATCTCCTTGATCAATCCTCCTGACCAAACAACCATTTCATAGTTTAATGGTTCGGTTCCACCTGTATGGTCGCTGGATTGATGTACGGTCAATCCCTCAATTAGTCCAAAGCCGAGTCCTCGATCGGACCATGACTAAGTCCTTGGTTCCATTCCGATTGACCAATCGATCCATGACCAGTCCTTTGGAAAGTCATGGTTGACTCTTGCCATTGACAAATTGGACTTATAGCCGTTCCTCATGGGGTCGGCATTGCGGATCTTACGGCCTCTAAAGAAAATCTAAGGACAGCGGTGTGGGCGGTCCACTTAGCAATATAGAGGAGAGTGGATCTGAGGCTTTGCTCGTTCGATTGATATTTGTTCCTTTGAACAAGTGGAACTTTAGGCTCTTTGGCATGGAGTGGAAGGGGTGTCAAAAAAGGGTATCTGCAATTTAATTATAAAAATGAATTTCCTTTCTATTGTTGGTATGCTTAATGACCACGAAGCAAAGCTATATATGCATAGTAGGTTTTTCTGAAGCATATAGACAAGAATAATGGCTTGCCAACTACGGAATCCTCCATGATGACGCCTTAGCTTTTTCGCCACCCTTCTGGTTTGACCTCGTTTCTTTTGGGAGACAAGGTAGGACATTTTGATGTTAGGAAGGCTTATGTTTAATTTTTTATTGTGAGCACGTTGACCCCTCTTTCGTAACAAGAAGAAAGAAAATATATTGCTATCTGGTTATGGTAATTGTTAGAATTGAGGATCATTGCTAGGTGATCTAAAATATAATCTTATAGATTAAGGGTGATTTTATTATGAAAGTTACTAATAAAAGAGAGGAAACTAGAAATAAAAACAATAAAAAAGCTCTAATGTTTTCATCTCCATGTCGGATAGCCCCTTCGGACGGGCGTGGGCTACTGTTGCTTCAACCATTTGATGTTTCCTTTGTTTTTACTTAAATGAATTCTCTGCAGCACTACCGCGGAGAAGCCACTGCCCGCTGTCTGCAAACCCTCAACCATTGAGCTCCCACCTCCAAACGTTGTCGGTGACTCCGTGATCCATCTCTGAGCTCGAAGCCGACCACCGAGCGCTTGGATTTGCCAAAGCCAGTTGCTCATTCTCTCCTTTTCCGCTCCCCTCCCCACTTCAGTACCGCTTCGGCAAAGGGTCATCGGCAGTCATCGGCAGTCATCAATGCTCACAAAAGCAGCTAAGGTTGCCGCCGACCACTCTAGTACTTGTTCTATTAAAATATTATCTTATATTGCTTGATAACAAATCTTATATACTTTTTAAATTCATGTGGTTTCTCTTTGACGATGAATCTTATATCCTTTTTCCATGTGTGTCCACCACTATCAGTCAAATTCCATGTGCGCTTGACGAGAGATCCTATATGTTCTTTATAGGGATAAGTGCACTGAAAGTCTTAAAAATCTATCATAAAAGTGCAATTAAGTCCTAAAACTTTTAAAATATGCAATTAAGTCCTAAAACTTGCTACAAGAGTGTAAACGAGTGCTAAAATTTTCAAAAAATTCAATCAAGTCATAAAATTTGTGACAAAAGTTTTAATCAAGTCGTAAAATTTTCAAAAAGCGTTATCGATGAATGAGTCAATTTAATCAATTTGATAAGTTTTAGGACTTAATTTTACTTTTTGAAAATTTTAAAAGTTAATTACACTTTTGTAATAAGTTTTGGGACTTAATTGCACTTTTTAAAATTTTAGGATTTTCAATTCACTCATCCTTCTTTATATTATGTAGTCTCCCTCTATCTAACAGCTTAAATTTTTAGGTTGGACTTTTTAATATGATCAACCTAAACCTGAGATTGACCGATATGAAGCTCAAGTCTTGAACAAATTCTACTAGAAAGAATTGAACTACTGAAGTCAAGGGGAGTAACCGTACGGTTCAAAGCAAGAATTCATAGCTTTGCGCTCTCCGGTAAGTCAGAAATCAAGTTCAAAGCAAGAATCTTATTTCTTTAATATGAGAAAGTATAAATTAATACACAAACGGCACGATTGAAGAAGTTGTCCTTATTTAAAAAGTAAAAAATAAGAAGAAGAGAAAATCTCCGCTAAATAACTTATTTATTGGATAACTTAATAAGAAAAAAAAATCAATAAGATTCCACACAACTAAACTTATCGATCGCGTCCAACCTCTCTTTCCCTCTTTCGCTCTCTACAGGGATATTTCACCCTTTGTTTCGAGCTCAAGTGACCTCCCGTATGAGGCAACCTCGTGGATCTATGGACTTTGCCCCATGAAATAGAGAGAAAAACGGCGTGATGGAGATGATCACCGTGATGGGTGGCACTAGTAGTGGCTGCAATGGTTTCATGGTGGTGGCGGTGGCGGTGGTCGGGGTGCTTCAACGATAGGGAGCTTCTCTTGCTGTTGGTGATAGTGGTGGCCTTCTTCTATGGTTGTGGTTGCCATGACTCTAACAAAGGTATTAATGCTTAATCTGATCTTTTTACCTAGTACTAAGCGTGATCATATTTAATTAGGGAGTTGAACTGGGGCTGGATAAGATTTGAACTCAAAACTTCTAACTTTAGACCCATGTGGATTTTGGTACACTACTACCAACTGTTCTAAATGCTTAAACCGTTGGGTGAATGCATGATTTATTATTTAAATAATCTAATTATTATAATACATCTCTTCTCAGAGTACAAGATTTTAGCTCTCTTAGACAATTACAATCAGAATTCTATAAGTTTTGCTCAAGTGAAAGCTAAAGAGTATAATCAATCGAGAGAGAATATTAGTCATAAATTTCCACCAACTCCCACAACCGCCTTTGATTTGCTTGAATAGCCCTCTGATCTTCAAAGTGACAGTTGAAAGCAAGCAACCTCCAATTTACAAAATTTTTAATGAATATGGTAATGAGATATCACGTAGAATCATTGAGCAATAATATAAGAGCATTTGTCAGCTCTTCCTTCTACAAAGATTACTTAGTCACATGAGATTCAACTGCGAGTGATTTATCATCTAAATAAATTGGGACATAAATAAGTTGAAATGCTTTTCATAAGAGCTCAAATTATGTCTTTTATGAATTCTCTAAATGTTGTCCGCAAAAATAAAATATTGATATGAGTTGCCACCTTTTGCATATTCAACATTTTCGTCCGTGCTTCTGTAAACTTAGCAAATGATCAGAATTACTGCTTCTGTAGGGATAATAGACTTTCAAAGATGATTCCTTTTATAGTATAAATCCACTTATCCTTATTTCAAGATGAGCCAAAAAACATTTACCCGGCACATAGCACCATCCCTTTCTATTGCCGGAGAAAGAGGGAGAATATAATGAAATTCCAATGTTATTATGATGTTATTCTGATGTTACCGTCGGATTTACTCTCAATTATCATGAAATGAGAAGGAGAACTTAGAGCATAATATTTAGATGTCAACACTGCTTTTATGGATAGATAGAGGTATGCATTTAAACAAAGAGAATTGTAGGTAAAACAAGAAAGCAATTCACGATAAGAGAATTAATACGTAATCCTTCTCATAACATAGCGGCTACACAATATAGCTAAACAACGTGGACGGACACATGAATATATAATTAGGAGATTAGGAGAAACTATAATCTCACGATGCTTATATTTTGTGGATAGATTTTGATTATCCTCAAGCAATTGGATAAGAAGCTTGCGATGCGAGTCCGCATTTTCCTTTAGAACTGCCATTTCCTCTTTGAATCCTCATATAACCACCTTCGCCCCATGTCTCGCCCCACGAGTTCCGGATCTTCCAGAACTTGGTTCCATCCTGGCTCGTCCCATACCCAACCACGACGACCGCGTGGTCCAGCTCCCCACTGCAATCCCCATTGAACACGCCGCTTGTATAGCTCTGGAACTCCAGCCCACTGGCAACAATTCCGACCGAGACTGGCTGTTGCACAACGGCCTTCAGGAGCTCGTCCTCACCAGGCGGCACATCTGCGAAATCCTTGATCTGCGCCATATGTTGGGCCGCTTTCGTCAAGTTGCAAGTCCCGTCTTTCTCTTGGTACGGATATGTGTCCTCAGACGCAATTCCTTTGTTTTGAATTATGTACTGGAAAGCACTGTCAGGAAGACCGCCATTGCAACCATAGCTTTCGCTGTCGCAATCAATTAGTTGTTGCTCGGAGAGCACAGGCAGTTTACGGCTTGTGATCTGAGAGATTCCTTCTACTGCTGCTACTGCTGAAAATGCCCAACAAGATCCTACATTCATAAAATTTGTTGACATTATAAGTATAAAGAATCACATTACTTCTCCCAATTTTGTTGCCATTGCTGTCTGACTTTTCAAAATAGGCAGGCTCCAAAAAGTATATCAAAATGGAAGTCAAAAGTTGATCTTGGATGCATGCAAGCTATTAAGATACTTACCACATCGGCCTTGGTCCTTGATCGGATTAACGGCACCTTTCTTTACCCAGTCGACGCTGTCAGGAACATCCCCAGTCACATATCGGTGGCTCGACGGCGCCATTTTGGGGGACTTTGGTTGTTTGGATGCCAAGTATCCCGTATGACTCTGAATGAACTCCTTGTTGGTCAAGTCAGAAAATTGATTGAGGCCCATCTTGAAAGTACGATTTCCAGATGCATTGGAATCTTCAATGATCAGCAAGTTCTCCTTGAAAATAGCCTGGCGTTTCTCCTTCTCCTCTGGGTCCTTGTAGGTCCGACCATACTGGGCCATCCATTGCTCGTGCCGCTCGGCAATGGTGGATTCATGCAACGTGCGGACCGACATCACATGCCATGCCCAAGTGCTAAGAATTAGGACAAGGGAGATGATGGATTCGCTCTTGACAGAGAAACCCATTGCACAAGTGTAAGCCGGATGGTGTTTTTCTCAGTGTGTTGCTCAGAAGTGAATGATGAAATACATGCACTGGGCCATATATATATACATGTATGTATAGGCTTGCTTGTGATAGCTGTACTCTATGATCAAGCCACGTAAAAATCTTCTTACGTGAATTTTAAGGTGGAAAATTTGGTTCCCAGTTCCGTATTCAATAAGGAGATACAAGCGACAAATCCATGCATGTCCGAACATGCGAAACTCTAGGGACAACCGTAGGGGCCACGAGTTGTCATGTTGCCTCAATCAACTCACAACTGGTCATTCGCCTCCATTAATCACCACCGCGAGGTCCTCTATGGAACCCGTAAATGCCAAATGGCATGATGTGCCGTTTTAAGCACTTCATTATTTTGCTGTGAATTTTGGAGATAGTTACCGAAATGAGGTTATTACATTTATCTCTTGATATCTCCTAGCTTGAGCAACTTTGTCGTTCAAAACCGCTATATATTTATTGTTGTTCCAGCACAAATTGCTCTTTCCGGTACCAGATATTCAATTTTTCGTCCTTGTTCATATCAGCTATCTTATTCTTTATTGCAGCCATGATTAGTTACTACGTAAAGAGACATCACGCAACAGTTAATCCTAGGCACAACCCACGTTATTCTGTACCCATTTTCACTAAAGCAAAGGTAATAATATCTAAAGCAAGAAATCAAAAGTTTACTACCGGCCATCATCCTTAACCGAACATTCAATCACAATTACTCAACTACATTGTGTAAAATTCATAGCTCTAAAACGGAACTTCCACTTAAGAGCGGCGTCCTAGACCATTTATTTAATAACAATATAATTCTTGAAATAAACCATCTTTTATTCACATGGACAATGCTTACATGATGTAGAACATTCTCTCTAACAATGTAAAACATGTGTGGTATTCACTCTAACAAAGTAAATACAACAAAGGAGACACCCGGGCAATGTTCCTCCACTGTTGTTCTTCACTTGACTCGAGCGCACCAAAGAATAGCGTGCATCTTTCAATATTCCTCGAATTCTCTTGGAGGCTCGAGCGAATTGTCATCGGTGAAGAGCGTGACCCTTTCGTTTGAAATTCAGCTCTTCATCAAATGCATGGATGAGCGCTGATTGCATCCACCGCGCACTTCCCCGACCAGGGTCTCTGGGCATCAGGCAATGTATCCAGCAAGATTACTTCTTTCGTAAACTAATTACAGCCTCCACTTTTCTAATATTCTTTCAAGAGATAACACAAGTTAGCATGCGACACAAAACAATCATTCAGACCAATTCTGCAATTTCATCTGAAAATATGTCTATGATATCTTCCCTCTCTTTGGACATTCTTTGGCAAGTTTTCATCTAATGATTGTGGGAACTATTCTAAAAGTCGAAAGAAAGAGTGATTTGATATTTAAATATTCTTTCACTCATCTTTTTGCTTAGAGATATTCGAATAAAGAACATTTTACTTTGATATCATGTGAGATTTGATAGGATTGTTATCAACTATTCTAAAAACTTAAATTGTTAGATAAATGTGTGCTTTAGTATTTAAATAATAATACACTTCTTACGCTTACTTTGTACCATCTTACTTGGTAGTTTATCCATACAATATGATAGAATACAAAGAAAAACTTTAAAGCAAGAATCACAATATTTTGATACACGAAGAGCATTTCACGTATATTTCAGAAGGCAATATCTAAAGTACATGCCACAAGCAAAGGGAGAAATATAATAATCAAATATTTTCATCTCATCTCACCATTCAAGGGCACAATAAATGAGATCATATTAAGGCTTCATTTGTTTTACAAAAAATGAATTATTTAAAAAATAATTTCTGAAAGATGATTGAGTGTATTATTTAAAATGATTAGTCAATAGAAAATATTTCCATATTGATAAAAACTTATGTCTAAATATTTTTGCAGATGATAAAAAAGATTTCATTCACTCATTTCTATACGCAATACAATCATTAATTTTAAGAAATTTTTTTTTCAAATCAGTCATTGGACACACTCTGATGAATGATTTACATGTCCAAGTCAGGAACTGATACAGGTCTCTTACCACGTGTCGAAGTCTCATTGGTCAACACTTTCATGAAGTGGCGAACTTATCCCATGTGCAATGTCAAACACGTGGCACTTCAAGTCAGATTACCTAATGTGAAATGTCTGATTTCAGCTTATTCGACCGCTAACGTGACAATGGCACTGCTACATCATTATCCTCATCCAAAGTTTGTCATGCAAAATTCCGAAATTCATGAAATATTTCACAAATCTCAATAAAATACAAATAATATGTCGTTGGAAAGGTTGTGTCATGAACTTTTGAATGTTATAGAATTGTTGCATGAACATTATTGTATGGAAAGGATATACACCTCGAAAGTTTTGGCATTTTCGAGTCGAGTTAATTTCACTACTCTGGTTTATTCTAGCCAGAGGCTTTCAAATAGAAATGGGTTGAGTTCAGGTCAAGCCCATTACAGGTGGCCCATGTCCAAAGCCCAAAAAATCGCAAATATATTACCCTAGCATAATAATCATTGCATTTTTGTATGGGGTGTGAGTTCTTGAGACAAAGATAATTGAACATTCAACAAGAAATTGATTAGTATTTCCTGGGCATTAATACGTAGTCCGCCTTATAACTCAGTGGCTGGACAGTACCCTCTTACGAGCACACAATGATATTCAAAAACACATGAAATATAAATAGCAATACAAACAGCAATTTATGATTGCATGACGCGTGTGCTGTATGTATGTATATATGTATGTATGTTTTAATTAGTACTCTCAAGCAATTGGATAAGAAGCTGTCGATGCGACTCTGCATATTCCTTCAGAACTACCACGGCCCCTTTGAATCCTGATGTAACCGCCTTCACCCC
This sequence comes from Angophora floribunda, assembly GCA_014182895.1. Classification (NCBI taxonomy): domain Eukaryota; kingdom Viridiplantae; phylum Streptophyta; class Magnoliopsida; order Myrtales; family Myrtaceae; genus Angophora; species Angophora floribunda. Next base: position 30,896,157 of record CM024709.1, on the reverse strand, counting down.
ATGTCTCGCCCCATGAGTTCCTGATCTTCCAGAAGTCGGTTCCGTCGTCGCTTTTTCCGTACCCAACCACCACGACTGCATGGTCCAGCTGCTGGCCACAATCCGCATTGAACACGCCTTCATGATAGTTCTGAAACTCTTGGCAGCCCGACGAGATTATGACTGACACCGGCTGGTGCGCAACTGCCTTCATGAGTTCATCCTCACCAGACGGGACATCCATGAAACCACTGATCTGTGCCGCGTGTTCTTCTGCCTTTTCTGCGTTGCAGGTCCCGGCCACTCCTTCGTATGGATAGCTATCCTCGGACGCAATTCCTCCATTTTGGATAATGTACTTGAAAGCATAGTCTGGGTTACCGCCGCTGCAGCCGCGGTTTGTGGTATCACAATCTACTAGCTGTTGCTCGGAGAGCACAGGCAGTGTACCACTGGTGATACCCACGATTCCTTCTACTGCTGCAACGACCGAGAATGCCCAGCAGGATCCTACGTAACATTTGTTCATATTATTAGCATATGAAATTACATTATTTCCATAATTTTGTTGCCATTGATGTCAGACTTTTCATTACAATATGGTGAGCATTTGTTCGGTACAATTGTGGCTGTGTAGTAGTTGTGTTATGCGGTGGTTGTGCTATGATGTGTTGTTACACATTTTTAACCATGGCACCTCAAATTTGGGTGAAACAACATCCAAAAAGCTGTTATAAACTGTTACAGTTATCAAGAGTTTATCAAACCCATTATAAAAGATGGAGCACTTCTTTTCACAATTGTACCTGCCAAGAGAAAATTGTACCAAATAGGTCCAACGACACATATATAGGCCGTGTAATGCCTACTTGTTCACTGAATAAAAAAAATGGTGGATGCATACATAATATTTGTACTTACCGCATTGGCCTTGGTACTTAATCTGGTTTACTACACCTTTCTCTACCCAGTCGATTTTATCAGGAACATCTCCAGTCAGATCTTGGTGGCTAAACGGCATTGTTTTGGTTGGCTCAGATTGCTTGGGTGCCAAGTATCCAGTGTGGCTTCGGACGAACTCCTCGTTGGTCAAGTCCGAGAATTGGTTGAGACCTAACTTGAAAGTCCGATTCCCGGACTTGTTGAAATCTTCGATGAACTGCAAGTTCTTTGCGAAAATCGCCTGGCGCTTTGCCTTCTCCTGTGGGTCATTGTAGGTCCGGCCGCATTGGGCCATCCATTGCTCATGCTGATCGGAATTGGTGGGATCCGTCAACGTGCGGACCGACGTCACATGCCACGCCCAGGCACCAAGAATTAGAGTAAGGGAGATGATGAGCTTACTCTTGAGCGTAAAAGCCATTGCGTGAACTCTCTCTTGCGTGAATGTGTATACTTCTTCTTCTCAGTGTAATATTTTGAAGTGGATGTGATGAAATATCAGCGCAGGAGATGAATATATATAGGCTGCTTCATAATCAGGCCAAACAAAAATTTTCTTACGTTAATTTTAAGGTTGGAAATTTGGCTCCCAATTCCATAATCACCGCAGAGATATGAGCGACAAATCCGTCCATGTCTAGATGTGCGAAACTTTAGGGACAACCGTGGACGGTACGAGTGATGTCGTTCATAGTCTACCACATGCAAGGCTTTGTCACATTTTGTCACTACATAGAGAAAGAGAGAGCTTTGAATAATCCATGTCAAGCATGTTGTGCGGCTTCGAGCACGCCACCGAGTTCCTTTATGCTGTGATTTTTAACATAGATATGAGAATGAGGACAACATATTGACATGTGATATTGCGTATGCATATCACTTAATATATGTCCTAATGACCACAGTGGGTTTTTCAATACCCTATTGTGAGATGATACTTATCTTTCATGGAGACTGTGAGATTTTATAACATCATTACCGATTGTTCAAAAAACTTAAACTTTTAAATGAATACATGATTTATTGTTTATATATTCTAATATTGTCACTCAAGCTTAATTTAATATATTGCCTAATACATAGTGTAGAAATTTTAATTGGTGAAGCAATGGGATTTGAAAATATTCTAACTTAAAACCTCCAAATTTCCGATACTTATGTGAGATTTTATGAGGCACCGTCAACTTATTATAAAAGTTTAAGATGTTAGATAAATGTGTGATTTATATTTTCAACAAAGACTCTTCTAAAGATGCTAATCACAACCTAATTTCTCAAACATCATTAATCGAAATAAAAGTGGAGCCGCAGGTAACCTGGTTCTATGCTAGTGGGAGCCACGTAAGGTGTAAGAGTCCACCTTGCTTCAACAAAGCAAAGAATTCGACTTTGAGACATAGTTACGCTAGTTTTAGCTAACGCCCGTTGACGGTATTTCTTCTCTTATAAGAAAATTCTTTCATGATATATTTTTATTTATTTATTGTAAACATGACAATTTAAAGTCATCTTGGATAAATGCATTGATAACACCCAGAGCCGGATCGGGTAAAATAAAACAATCATTAATAATAATTGAATGAATTATTTACACAAGTATAAGAAACAACCCAAGCCGTATAGGGGAAAATTTATACAAGGCCATATTATAATGCGCCGGATCAAGACGGTCGTGACCCAAACCAAAGGAAATTGAATGATGTCAAAATAAGTTTCTTAAAAGGGTGAAAACCATGAAGATCTAAATTGGTACACCTAATTTAATTTTTGTATCATCAAAAATTTCAAATTGATACACATGTGCAAATTTACTTGTCGCGACATCCCTCTCACATTCTAGAGGCTAATGGCTCGGCTAATGTCTTTTAGGGCTTAGCTTGGGTTCTTCTAAGCCCACCAATTCATGACGTAATATCTAAGTTTTTAACTTACAATCCAATTTCATTTAAAAATGAATCGTCACTAATTAGCTTATAATGAGTCGATTAAACACCCAAATAAAATATTATGAGAAATATTTTACTCTCATGCAACCAAAAAACCTAAGATCAATGACTCAATTATACTAGTTTATCACTAATGCTTTTCCCATACTTCATCTTGTTTAAATCATTAGGTTTGATATTTTTGATTTTTCAAGGATTCTTTATGCATTTGTGGAGAATTTTTTTTTTTTTGGCCTTTTTCTGATTTTTCTGATTACATTTGGAAATTATAAATTTTTCTTTGGATTTTCTGATTTTTTGAAAAATATGAAATATTCTTTTGATTTTTCGATTTTTGGAATAAAAAACATTTTTTTATTTGTTTTATTTTTTAATAATAAAATAATACTATATTATATTATTAAACCGACCGAACCCAAGTCGGATATCTGGTCCGAGTCGGGACTGGATTGGGTCGAATAACCCAGGCCTCCAGCTGGGCCATTTTCGAGTGCGCTCGGCCAATTGTGCCTACGCCACAAAAAACAAAGCCCAGCCCGCGATTTGGCTGAGACCCAATAAAATTCAAGCCCACAAAATAATAAATCCAGGCCCGGCCCACTTCTACCATACCCAGCAACCAAACCTACCCAACTCAGAGCCGCGCCGACCCAGTTTCCCTTCCGCAAAGCCTAGCCAGAGACGACCGCGGCGGACTCATCTCCCTCGCCGTGCGTTCGCCGCTGAAGCTAGCGTCCCGAGCTGCTCTTATGTACGCCTCGCCGGCGAAGAATCCGAGACTAACCGCACCTCACCTTCACCATGCGGGGATGGCACCGCGGCTACGTCGGCCGGTGCGAGGGACGCGGAGCCGCCCTAGCTCAATCGGACTCCAGCGTTCATGAACGACTCTTCGGCTTGAACCTGTTTATCGTAAGGAAAAAGAACAAATGGGGGGACGAGAACAAACGGCAAGTAGCGTCCGAGAGGAGGAGTTTTGCAGATCTCATTCGGACATTGCATCGAACGGGTGGTCTACGCTTTTGGACGAGGGGTTCTTAGCTTCAACAGAGTCGAGAAGGGCACCGGCGTTCTCGGCACACTAGTTACAACATGCACAGCAGCTAAAGAGGGAACGGGGAAGGCTGGAACTCGCGTGAACTAGACAGCCGCGAGCTCCGGCCAAGCATGCTCGAAAGAGGGCAAAAGTGGTTGGGAGGTCTACCGGCTTGGTACGTCTCTGGCCTTCTTTTCCAGATCTCTCTTCTCTCACTTCCTTTCGCTGACGTCCCTTTCAACTAAGCTCGTGGCCGCCCTTTTTATAGGCGAGGAGCCTAGTCGACGGAGGTGCTCCGACCGGCGGTCCTTGGTGCGTCAGCCGGGCTCTCCCTTGGCCGAACCGGCGTCCCCTCAGCTGTGCGCCTGTTCCGCTCTGCTGCGCCGCTTGCTTTGCATTGAAGAAGACGAGTCCCATCCATCCGGGTCTCCCGCAGATCTTCGCGCTGCTCCACTCGACAGCAATGATGGCGCCTGCGAGATGTTCCATCCATCGTCAGGCGTAGTCGGCTACGCCTCTCCTCCCGTAGGCTGTCCTCCGCGCGCGAGTTGCAGAAGCGCAGACGAAAGGAGGGAGGGAAAAGGAAGAAGAAGGGGATCGAGGCCGAGCCGGGGGAAAATTAAAAGGGAAATGGGCCCAGGGCCCGTGCCTCAGCCCCCGTGGGCTTCTCTTTTTTTGGCGAATTTTTATTTATTTATTATTCGAAAATAGGGTAAACTAAGGGAAAAAAAATAGGAAAAAAAAATTAGTAAATGTAAATAATATTAGTACTTAAGTGATGCAAAAATCCTTTTTGTTAGGGCCAAATTAATCCCTAATTTTCTAGGCCACTTAAATCTAACTATTTAATCAAAATTTAGGTGTCAACATTACCTCCAAATCAATTTTTGGATCTTAAAAAATTCTAAACCAGTACACTCGTGACATATATACCATTCCTCAGCATCCATCAAATTTAAACGTGAAATTGCTAAGCTTGATAATGGCAAGTCCATGTTGATATCCATTTGAGTTTGAAATAAATTTGTCACATGTATACTAATTTAGAATTTTAGTAATCAAAAAATTAGTTTGGAGTAAATTTATTAAGGTTAATACTACGAAAAAATCTTAAACTGGTACATTTGTGATAAATTTATCGCATATTAATTTTTGACCACCAAAATCTCCAAATTAATACATTTGTAATTAATTTACCCCAAACGACCATAAAAAATCCTAAACTGATATACATGTGACAAATTTACCCTAGATGACCACAAAAAGCATCAAACTAGTACACTCGTAACACATTTAACCCTGAAGTAATATTTTTAACCATTAAAAACCTCAAACTAGTACATCATGACAATATGCCCTCTGTTAAATTAGATTAATACTACAAAAAACCACAAAATTGGTACAACTGTAATAAATAGAGAGTAAAATCTTAAATTAGTACACCAATCAACTATTACATGTCATCCAATTTATTAATTTGACAATAAAATTTAATGAAAACTAACATGGGGATAAATTTGTCACTACTTTATTGTTTGAGATAAATTCGTTAAAGGTGTACTAATTTAGAGTTTTTGATAGTAAAAAAATTAGTTTGAAATAAATTTATCAGAGGTGTACCGGTTTAGGGTTTTTCGTGGTATTAACCCAATTTATTATAGTGTACTTGTTTGGAATTTTTCATGGTATTAACCATTTTAAAAATAAACTAATGCTAATGGGAAATGTAATCATAATAAATATGCATATGCAACATGCAAGGAAAATAATGATTTTTTAAAAAGAAATGCGACCTAAAAGTATTTAGTGTATGGCCGACCAAAATCTAATGCAATGGATGCACTTTTTTACACTTTTTTATATTTCCATGTATAAAAGACTATCCATTCTAAACGAAAAAAAAATGCTTGAATTATTCTCTAAAGAATAAACAATAATACTTATATGATTGTCCTTAATTCACTATGAGATTGATAGCCTATTCTAAATAAATCAAAAAAATAATTAAAAATTATTGTGGGATTCATTCTTTCAAGAATTCGTGACTTACAATATGTTATTACTCCCAAATACTGCTATAGTAGCAAAGCTTCTTTATAAGACAAAGCATTGCATTTGATTTTTATTTCGTTTTCTTTTGATGCGGTTCAAATACAAACTTGCCTAATGTGAAAATAGTAATAAGATAAATAAATAACTTAAATGTGAAAATAGTAATAAATAAGCTAAATGATTTGAAGCTCATCACTCAATGTGGAGAGAGAGAGAGAGAGAGAGAGAGAGAGAGAGAGAGAGAGAGAGAGAGAGATTTCCTTTCACTTCTATGCTCACCAATTTATTAGTTAAAGATCAACAAAGTTGCAAAAAACAAAACAAAAAAGAATAAACTGAAAGAAGTGCAAATGTGAAAATAGTAATAGATGGCGTAAATCATCATCAATGAGCATCAAATGATTTATATATTTCTACATGATTGTTTTTTAGGGGCACTATTTTCCACCCCAACTTTGGTTAGGACACTCCTTTTTTCCAATTAACTTATCGAAATACCTTCTTCTCTCTCTTCAATTTATTGTTTCGTTTTTTATCATGTTAACCCACAAAATTGCCTTTATTTCTATCATCTCTCTTATATTGGATTCACAATATAAATGTCAAATTGAACTTAACAATATCATGCATCCTATTATCACTTTGCCTATAGAAGGTTATTAAATTTAATTTATGATCTTATATTTTTAATCACAAAAGTTACAACAAAGGTTAGAAATTTCTAGATATAATGGCTTATGAACATATAATTAATTTCTACCACTCACCTGGGTGGTGTTATTGGTTCGCGTTCTCTTCCTCTGGTAAAAGGTCGAGAGTTCGAATCCCAGCTTCGTCATAGGGTGACTTACCTAATTGCATGCGTGAAGTGGGCTAGCACGTGCGGTCCCCAAGGTTTACTTCCTTAGCTGTCGGCGGGGTGCGGGGTTCCCTTGGTTATCAATATATATATATATATATATATATAATTAATTGCTTTTTTTTTATCAAATAGTTTGAGAGGAACTTTATTTTAAAGTTGAAAATTGAAATTCAATCTAATCATCTAATGGATTTTGATATTCTAGGTATTTTTTGGAATAAGTTTGTAGATTTTTAAAGTTAAACATTGTTGTTTTGTGCGTATTTTTAAAATGGGGGTAGAAAATTTATCTACACCTTCTCGTCATTGTATGAGATTGGATCTACAATCGATATTAATTAATTTCTTGATAGTAAGAGGAGAATAACAAGAAGTTTCTTTCTTTCTTTTTTTTATCCTTCATGTGCTTATCTTTTACTAATATTTAGATATGATCTAAATAATATGCTTGACATTTGATTATGCTTCTAACAAATCAACCTTTTTCATATTTTGGTTAATTTTTCTTTTCCATTTTGATTAAGATCGGCTAGATTATTAAATTGAAATTTGATTTGACTTCAAGATATAGTTCTGCTCATACTATTTGATAAAGAAAGGCAATTACTTGTATGTTCATAAGTTGTCGTAAATAGAAATATCTTATGATTGAAAATATGAAACCATAAATTATAATTGACATCATTCTCAAGCCAAAGTGATAAAAAGATGTATGGTAAAATGATATTTTATTGGGTATTATAAAGCATTTGTATTGTCAAACTGATGAGAGAGATGATAGAAATAAATGCAGTGTTTTTACATTAGCATGATAAAAGGAGAAACAATAAATTGAAGTGAGAGGGGTATTCCCATGAGTTAACTGGAAAAAAGGAATGTCTTAAATAAAATGGGGGTGAAAATAATACCATCCTTTTTTTCTATTATGCAAAAATCCTATTCTAATATGGTGCAATGTGATCTTTACTTTTCTAGTGGTAAAATTACTAAAACATACCAATAAGCAAAATAGATGGAAACCAAAATGCAAATTGTATGTCTGAAATTGAGGGGAAAAGTGCCTAATCGGATATAGCAAACCGAACATGAAACTCGAATGACTTACCTCAAACAGAAGGTTGTGCAAGAATGAAGAGAACCACTCATGGCTTGGTTAGACAAGAACGAAAGATTGAGGCAACGTAGAGAACCGCCAACCCGATGTCAAACAAGGTTGATTCACCATATTATTCTCTCTTTTTATTTTTTCCTCTCAACAACATTTCTCTTCCGTCTTTTTGTTCTCTTCCGTTTCTTCCTTTTTGTGTTCCCTTAGAGTCCCCTAAGACTCCCTATTTACAGGCCTAAACCCTCCAAATTTCCTTCTCAAAATTGAAAATGAATTTCCCCACAAAAAACTATAAGAACTAGCCTCTAAATCACTCTAAGCACTTGGTTTTTCTAACTAATTAACAAATTGATTGTACTTCGTTGAATTTAGAGCAATTTGTGTGGTTTTGCAGATGGAGAATGAAAAGTCAATCTGGCAAATCTTGGTAAAGCTGAAGGGGAAATCCCGGCAAATTTTGGAGAAGAATCAGGCCCAATGGCTGCTCCAGGCTCGTTTCGGTCCTGACTTGCTGCATCAGGCCTATTTCAGCCTGGTTTGCTTGGAATGAATCAGACTTAGTAGTCATTGTTAGATAAAAATAAGCAGATCCAATAAAAATAATAAAATTTTCAGATAAAAAAGGCAATTTGGATAGACAGCCTCTTCTCGCTTATGCTATCCATATTTTTTAACCAAAAGAGACTTCTTGTGTGTATTACAACCAATTGAATGAACCCATATATAGATAGATAATTTTTTAATGTAGTAAAGTAAAAAGAAAATGAAATCCAAGAATATTTAATAGATCCATTTCTACACGATTCAATTATATTTGTTCAATACACTATTGTCAATATGAATAGTTAAATAGAATACAACAAAAGATTGATTACAATTTTCAAATGAAAGGGCAATAATCCTACACATGAAATTAAGACTTTGTTTGTTTCATGAAAAATGAATAATTTAAAAATTATTTTTCTAAAAATAATCACTTGTATTTGTACTTACCTTAATGGGAAAATTACTAGTTCAATCTTAAACCTATTGAAAGAATATCAATTCTTTGACAAAAAAGAAGAAGAAGAAAGAACATCAATTCAATTTCAAACATTCCAATTTTATTGATGTAGTAGTCCTAAACATATGTGAAAATTTTCAATATAGTCCTCCCAGTCTTTGCCATTATAAATCATTGATGTGGCAATCCACAAGTTGTCCATGTAGGATGTCAGCAATGACTAAACATCAAGTCAATGATTTTCAGCGGCAATTGGCCAAAAGGACTATATTAGAATTCCATGCAAAAGTTTTGGATTATATTAACAATATTAAACAGCACTAAATTATCATATATATAATAGGTTTATGACTAATAGGGTAATTGTCCCTTACTTTTAACTGGGGTTGATTTTTAACCCAAAAAACCTAGGGTTGCTAATTTTTAAAAGGAGTTGGTGAATATAACATATTGATGAGTACAACAAATAAGAATAAGTAAATCAATAAAGAAGTCGGCAAATTTTAAAAAATTTAAAAGTTGGTATGCAATTGAAATGAGACTTGATAGATCAAAATAAGTTGATAACCTAATGAAAGAAAAGTTGGTAAATGACATAAATAAATATTGATAAATTCATCTAGAAGTTGAAATAGTTAAGGCGCTTATAAGAATGACAAATAACAATTGGTCAATAACTGAAGTTGAAAATTTTTAAAAGAAACAAGTAACCTAAAATCAGTCGGTAGTTTATTTAGACAAAAAATAATTGATAAGTCACTCAAATAAAGATTAATTAAATCATGTAAAAGAAAAGTATATTAAATTAGTAATTTGCATTCTGTCAAAAGTAGTTGATTTAAAAAAAAATGTTGGTAAGTTACCAAAAAGTTTGAAAAAATCTAGTAGCCGATTGTACTGGCTCTTTTGAAAGATTATGGGCATAGAAAAAAGCCATTTTTTTAGAATTCGGAACAGTAAAATCACCCAACACTTAGAAGGGCCTCCCCTTCACATAAACTTCAAATCCAATCACTATATTCTCATTATCATTAAACACTCAAGTACTTAAGCATAAGAAACTTAGCGAAGAGATTAACATGGACTTGAAGTCATAATCTCTTAGATAGACACTTATGCAACGGGATGAGAAACAGTCTAGGCAAGTCCACTAAGGCCACCTTCAACCCTAGAATCCTTCTGAATTCTCATGTGCCCGCTCTCGCCCCACGAAACGTCCGAAGAGTCCTTAGCAACCAGCACTTGGTCCCGTCCGCGTCCATCCCGGACCCGACGACCATCACTGCGTGGTTCAGGCTGGCTCCACGCTGGCCTGTAAAGACGCCTGCATTGTTCTGGAACGTAGCTCCACTCGAGGCCAGCGCTATTGACACCAGCTGCGCCATGCCTTCGGCATGTCCTCCTCGTTCGGGGGCACGTCCCTGTAGTCCCATATTTTGGCCTCGGCGACAGACCAAGGCCTGCACGTCGCAGGTGCTGTCGACATTGACGTGCGGTTAGTTCATTGTGGAGATGACGCCTTGGTTGTTGGTGATGTTTCGAAGCCGTTGTCCATTAGCCCTGGCTCTTAGTAAAGTTGGTAGCACCTTGTTTGACCCAATCGATGCCATCCGGAATGTTATTCAAACCTTGGAACTAAAAATTTGGGAGGAGTAAAACGGGGTTGATGTTGGCAATTTGTATCCAGTTAACGTGTGTTGATGTTCAAAAATAAAAAAACAAGAGATTTTTTCTCAAAATATTGACAAACTCCCAAAGAAGCACTTCATGAAGCCTCTTGGAATTTAATTGATTTATTTATTTCTTTTCTATATGCAGAAGGGGTTGACCTGTATCATCGTGACTTGTTTTGATTTCTCTATTTTTTTTAATTGGAATCAAGAATCGTTGGTGGATTTAGGTTCTATTTGTTAACTTGCTTAATAGTGATTGATTCTATTATTTTGTTCTCGAAAATAAATAAAAAAAAAAACAGAAATCCATTTGGCGAACATTTTTGTTTCCGAGAACAAATTTGTGCTCGAAAATAGATTTGGAATAGAATTAAGAATAAAAAAAGAGTTAATATTCTAGAATCAAGCCTAAGCTAGTTTTCTTTTTCTTTTTCTCTCATTTCTTTTCTTCTTTTCTCCTTTTCTCTTCTTCTTCTTCCCAGATGATTGACGGCCATTGCCATTGCCGCTGCAGCCAACAATCCATTGGGCAAGGTCCCCGAGCTTGTCAAATCCCGCAAGCCAGGGTGAGATTCGACAAGCTTGCTAGAGGCTCACCTGGCCACCACAAGCCTCGATCTCCCTAGATCTAGGCAAGGTTAAGCCTCAGCGATGGCCAAGCAAGTCTCTACCAGCCCGGCAAGCCAAACCCTAAAGTTAGATTTGGATCCATTTTCCCCCAAATTTTCATCATCGGTGGGTTTCATCTTCGAGAGATGAGAGATGGAGATCAATGGGGGTGGAGGCAGTTCTGGAGAAGATCTAGGACCTGCACAACAAGCTCAGCGATGCCAGCCACTCCATTTCTCGCACTCACTTCCTCAACTCCATCAAGTCCCTCCACAAACCAGACCTGCCTTAGCCACAGCAGCCACTCTAGAACAAGAAGCAGTTGTTCGACGACGTTGCCGCTGAATAGGATAATCGGGCAGCGTTCAGTGAATACGTGTTCGTTAAGAAGTTTGAAGTCTATGATGAGGGGGTGCGAGAGGCCAAGAGCATCAATGCCATCCACATTGCTCTGGAGAATCTAGAAGATTAGCTCAAGTTTTTTCATGTGAGTCTTGGATTTTAATTTCCTTGCTAGATCTACAAGGCAAGCCTTGCTCAGCCACTGACAAGGCCGAGACTTGTAGTGGATAGACAAGCCTCTAGCAAGCTTGCTGGACCTCGCCTAGCCAGTCACTTGCCACTACCAGCAGCGTCGACTGGCCACAAAGGAGGAATAAGAAGAGCAAAGGAAAAGGAAAAAAGGAAAAATAAGAGAAATATAATAAAAGTACAGAAAAATGAAAAAGAAACAAAAAAAATTTAAGAGTTCTACCAAACGCATTTTAATTTTGACAATTAAAACTTGAGGCAATTACAAAATGCTTTCAAATGCTCGGAAATTGTTCTTGAGAATAAAATTGTTATCAAACACACCCTTAATGGATCATTCAGGAACTGGACTGGCGATCTAGTTCGGTTGCCAAGTGGGATCATAAAATTGGTTCCACTAAATTTCACGTGTCAGCAATATTATATGCAACAAAGAGTTATGCAATGGAATTACCTCGTCGAAGACATTCCTAATTAGAGCCAACGAACCAACAATATTAGTATATTAGGTAGTGTGTAAGCAAAAGACACACTCACCAGACTTTGTATGAGTAGAAAAAGTAGATAATTATCCAACAAAAAAACTAGTAAGTAACCTTGGTATTTATGATTTTTCATTTTTTATAATTAAAAATTAAAAATATGTTATAAATATTACCGGTTTGGTCTAGGTGGGCAAGTTGGCAATTCCATGCCCGAAATTGGGAATTGTACTAGTTCTTACTAGTTTTAATAATTAAAATCAGGAACCTAACTGATTACCTTAGGAACCACTTGATCTTGGGCGGTTTGGTTCGGTTCTTGGTGGTCTAGCCAATTCTCAGTTCCTTTGTGCACACTCTAAGGTCGAGTATGAGTCAAAATTTTTGCATTTGAATAAATAAATTGTAAATGAGTTAATGGGTCAATTCAAATCAAATCATTTAAGATCAAGCCAAAACCCAACCTACCTATCTAATAGGTCAAGTGGAAAGAAAGGAGGAAATTATTTTCTTCCACCTTCCTTTGGCCATGATAAAAAGCGTCACCAGCTTGGATATTCATCTTAACGCTCGTTTGTTCTAAGCATATTCTTAAAGGACGGCTGCGCTTGCCTCACTTTTTGATGTTCGAACATCAACATTGCTACCCACTAAATATCAATTTTGAAAATAAATATCCACCGTACATATGTCTAGCCATTATTCATCATCGCTAAATCCATTCCATCAAATAATCGTTTATTTCTCTTCAAACATTTCCTTTTTCTTTATACGTAATTTCCTAACGTTGTGTGGGTGCATCGCGCGCGCTAAAAACATAATCACTGCTTTTTTTGAAAAGAGACATGTTTTTATGATATTTCAATAAAAATTTGTAGATGAAATATCTTTTAGGCGGCCTCAGACTTGCTCTGAGGAGACGAACCACACAAATTTCAGAAGTATAATGATACGAATCGACAGCTCAAGCAAATAAAACCAACTTGTTTACTACTTTACCAACCTTTTTATTTTCTGTAATTTCACTGATAATTTGAGTATATTTGGTAGGTAATCCTCTCAAAACCGTTTTTCGATAAAAAAATTGTTAATATTACAATACATTCTCAAAGACAATCCATTTCGTTTATATACCGCTTTATTGATTTGTCCTTTTAATTTGCATATAATTGTATTTTCCTAAGACTCGAAGAATTTTCTTCTTCTTTTTTGAATTCTTGAGAAACTTTAAAATATTTATATTAAAAACTATCGGTCCAGGGGCCTTCCCACCTTGAACCGGGAACCGACCGACTAGCCATCGGTTCCAAGAATGGGAACCGCGGATCGCCCGGCTACGGGAACCACCCAAAACCGGCCGGTCCGGTCCGGTTTGGGCGGTTCCCGGATTGGGCGGTTCCCGTTGCACACCCTAATTTGGTAATCCTCTCAAAGTAAGAAAAGGCTCCTATCCATTCTATTGGGCCCGAAACGAACCGGGGGCCTTGGAAAGAGCAGGCCTTCCATTATTTCTTACAAGAACGCAAGGAAAATGCTAAAAGGCGGGAAAATAAAAAGTTTTAGGTGTGGAACGGATTTTCATTTCTAACTCTTTTTTTTTTTCAAGTTGTTATCTACATAAATTGACATCTATTTAAAGAAAAATATGTCAACAAGACAAATGAATATTGACAACTACGTTTTTAATAACTTTTTCATATTTTTTTTCATAATTCAAAAAAATGGATAATAATTTTTAAATTTCGAAAGAAAAGTCATTAAGAAATTTGTTTTGCTTAAAATAAGCCAAAACTCCAACCAAAAAAAAAAGCCAAAACGCATGATAAATGGTAAACTGATTAGATATCTATCACGTTCCACACACGTGGAATGATTCCAAACAAACTTATGAGAATAGCATTTAGAATATACTTAAGTCTTCCAAACAAACTTATGAGAATAGCATTTAGAATATACTTAAGTCATGGTTGTCGAACATTTATAGCGTAAAAAAGAAGAAGTAATTTTTTGAGATGAACTTGGTTTAAATATTTGAGATTAGACAAAGAAAAAGGGGATGAGCCTATTCTAAGTCAATGCATCTCGCCCTCAAGCGAAGATCTTATTAGCATAATAAGTCCGTACAGCTTATGGTTCAAGTTTGGACATCTTCGGGAGATAACAACATTTGATCAGCACGCCTATTAAGTACCATGAAATATCATTGACTTAGACCAATGTTGGTCTATACAGATGAAAACTATAGGGATTCTAAGAGAAGAATATGTCTTTTAACTTATTTTCCACAACTTCGTTTGAGTGGTGAAATTGTTGATTTATGAGAAAATTATACAAAAAAACTTAAATTAATTGTATGGTGGTCAATTCAGTACTAAATCTTTTAATTGCGATAATTTAGTTTTAAACCTTTTGACGATTTACCAATTTAGTGCTAAACCCTATAACAACTTATCAATGTAGTCATTTCGGCTAATTATCTAAATAATAGATTTAGAACTAAGGGTGCGTTTGTTTCAATGAAAGTAGTTTCCCGGAAAGTGTTTTCCGGACTTTCCGTTGTTTATTTTTCCAAAAATGATTTGGTCAATGAAAAATACTTTCCAGTTAACATAAATATTATGTATTATTTTAGGAAAATGAATTCTGTGCATGGGAATGGGAAAAAAAGCTTTCTCTTTTATTAGGTCTTTAGGTCATTCCCTTTTTATTAGATCATCTCTGTCATTTTCTTTTACTCTCCAAAATTTCTTCTTCTTTTTTACACTAGTGTAAATTGTTGGTTTAAATATTATTCAATCATTTTCTAAATGCGATCCAAACGCCTGAAAGCATTTTCAATCACATATTATCAAACACAAGAAAACTAATCATTTTCCATGAAATGATTTCCTGAAAAATATTTTCCAAAAATGATACAATTTTCACGAAACAAACGCACCCTAAATTAACAAAACTTCAAAAGGTTTAGAAGTACATCAATACAATTGAAAAGCTTATGATTAATTAGCAAATCGTTAGAAAGTTGATAATTAAATTGGCACAATTAAAATATTTAATACTAAATTAGCTATCACACAATAAATTTAGGATTTTTTTTTTTGGACATTTATCCCATTGATTTATCAAAGTACACATCTCTTGCTTTGAATGATCTTGGAGTTCAAACTCACCACACTATGAGTGAAGTCTTACCCAACATACTTGAATAGAATATGCACTCATCAATATTAATCGAGCCGAAGTTCCTGAATACCCAAAAATGAGTTACCCAATGATGCGTTGGGTGATTTTTTTTTTCAAAGTTTTTTTTTTTTTTTTTTGGAAAAGTTGACCTTTTTCTGACGTGGAGCCAAATTAACAGCAAGTCAGCGCTACATACACTAAAAATACATATATAATGCCACGTCAGATTTTGGTGCACCACATCAGCAAATTTGTGTGAGCAATCATTGGAAGGAATTGAATGCAAAAGCTCAAACATTTAGGACTCGATTGTACATTGGAACCAATTATTAAGACTTGGTGATGCAATTTTCCTGATTAAATATATAATAGGGTCATTTTTTCCTTCATCTTGATTAGAAGAAAGTTCTTCGAACTAAATTTTGATTGATGGACTACAAACATGGACATCACTTATATTTATATATAGTCAACTTTGCATGAGATTAATATACATGACTGTATTAACGTACCAATCGGAGAATGAAACTTTCTACAACAAGGGATGGAGGGCAAATGTAGCCTTATACCTCCACTTTCATTGCTTTGAAAATCTTTTCAAGAGACAATGCATAGATATTTTTCATCAATGCCTCATAAATCCTAATCGATTTCAGTATGTTTTTCGCTTGTTGTAGTGATAAGGATAGGAAGACGTATAAAAAGGGTAACGATTAGTCAAAGCAAGCAATTGTTAGACCCTTTACTGCGTCAAGCAGACACCGGACCCGCATTCTAATCTCTTCCCCGTTCACTTTCCTAGGGTTTAAGTGACTCCACAGTATGCTTAACATCATCTAGAACCTAGTCAATATAGAAACCCTTTTCAATTTCCAAGCGCCCAATGGGTTTAAGTGATTCTTCTCTTTCACTTTCATAAGTTGTCCTATTGTTCTATCACCACTACTTTGACGCTCTTTACGAAATAGTAGAAAAGAAATTTGGAAAGGCCATCAAATTTGATACAAAAAAAATGTATGTATGTATATACAAAAAAGGTTGACGAGCAAATGCTTTCATTCTAGGATGTGTCGTTGGCACCATCAAAGAGACATTAGAGATTTGGAGTTTGAGCCAATAATAGGGAAGTAATGCATCAAATATTGGGGACAAAGTATAAAAAAATTCATAAACCTATTACATTTGTACCAATTCAATTTTAAACCATTTAATTGGACTAATTTAATTCTAACTTTTTCACATTGATAGCAATTCAATTCATCTAGACAATTTAGGCTAAAAATTACTAACGTGAACGCCAGTTGTTTTACATAACATGATTGATGCTGAAGTGGACATATTTTAATTATATTTTCAATTTTTCATAATTGTTTGTTCTTTTCTTTTGTTCTTTTTATTATTTTTTCTTGATTTTTTTTTTATGAAAGTCATTGGGGATGCGAAGGCCCTCGCCAGATCTAGGTAATGGTCACGTCACCCACAGCCGGTGAGGCTTGTGCCATGTCAACACCGTTTGAACCTTGTTTGCTGGACCATGCAAAAAAACAAAAAAAATATAGATAAATACAAAACTATGTTTGGCTGGGTAACAAACTTGGAAAATTTTTATAACGAATTTTGAATGAAAGGACACAAAACCTCTTGGTGAAAATTTATGTGTCAAGAAGTTGCAAGCAAGGCAAATAAAAGCAGTGACTTAATAGAATAGTTGGTAAATTGAAAAGACAAATAAAATTTTATAAATAGCTCAAACAAGAATTAGAGGTAAATTGTCCAAAGAATCATAAACATATTGCAGTTCTGCCAATTTAATTCTAAATCTTTTAATTGTGCCAATTGAGTGCTATAAATTTTTACATTTATGAATTGAATTCATCTAGATAATTTTGATCGAAAATTATTAACATGAGCACTAACTGTCCAACATGAGCACTAGCCATTCGATGTGATATGACCAACATTGAAGTGACAATTAATAATAATATTTTCATTTTTTTTCTTTCCTTTTCCCTTTTTTTTTCATTTCCTTCATTTCTTTTTCTTTACTCATCTTTTCTTTTCTTTTTTTCTTTTTCCCTTTTTCCCTCTATTGGCCATATTTGAGCCTCATTGATGGCCAACAAAGGTCACTAGCCTCAGGCAAGGGCCACCCTTGTCAGCCTCGGGCAACGGAAGTCCACATTTGGCCTCATAATAGCTGCCCTTGCCTACTCTAGCAAAGGGCTACCCTCGCCATCCTATGCTCGAGCGTTCCTTGCCTGAGACTAATGACCTTTGCTAGCCATCGATGACAACCGATGATAGCTGATGGAGGAAAGGAAAAATAAGAAGAAGAGAAAATAGTAAAGTCGAAAAATAGAAGAAAATAAAATATGACAAATTTTGATAAAAATATTAAAATATATTTAAAAATCTTCCTTTTCAATTCTGACCGCCCTACATGGTCAACGTCCACTTCAATATTTTCCAACTAAAATTAGTCAAATAGACTCAATTGGCAAAACATGAAAATGTTTAGAATTCAATTGGCATAATCAAAATGTTTTGGACTGAATTGGCAAAAGACAATAAGTTTAGGACTATTGGACAATTTTTCCCACCGTTAGTAACTTAGGATACTTTTTCCTGAAAAATGAATGATTTGAAAATACGCTCCTTAAAATGGTCACTTGTATCACTTTAAGGAATGAAAGAATGGAGAAGAATTTATCATTCTTGAAAATATTAAGAACTAAATTGTTATCAATAACAAAAATGTTTTTGACTAATTATTTTGAGTTATACAAAGCAAACATTTTAAAGAAAATATTTTTCAAAGCATCACATTTCCACGGAACAAATGTAGCTTTAAATGAAAAAATTTATCAGAAAATAAAAGTTATTTTATAAATGAATCATTTTAGTCACTCTTAAAAACTGTAAATAAAAGTCTATAGAAGGTAAGATTTGTAAAAGATAAGATAAGTTAGTGATTTAAAAAGCCAAATAAATGTTAGTTACTGATCCAAATGAGTGGTGACAATACATAACTGGCTGGACTCAATCAGAAAAAAGTTGATAATTACTTTAACTAGGATTTATTGATAAGCAAAGCAAATGAAAGCCAGTAAACCAATAGAAAGTTGGCACATTGGAGAAAATATAAATATTTGTGAGTAACTAAAATGAGTCTTGGTAAGCAAAAATAAGTGGGAAAATTATCAAAACAGTTCTACACCTATTGTAATTTTTCCAATTCAGTTATAAATATTTTTTTGGCTAATAAAGTCCTAAACCTTTTGTAATTATGCAAATTCAATCCATCCGGCTAAATTTGGCCAATGTGATGTGGATGCCAACCATCCATGAATGTTGAAGTGGTAATTTTTTAAATAAATTTTTATATTTTTGAATATTTTGATTTTTCTACTAATTTTTTATTATTTTCTTCCTTTTTTTTTTCCTTTTCTTATTCCTTTTTTTTTGGTTGATTGCCACTAGCCAAAGGAACGGCCAGTGAGTCAACTTTGTTGGCCACTAACGAGGACGAGCCTCACCTAGCGATGGCGAGGCCACTATCGCCATAGCTAGGCAACACCCTCGCCCAGCCATGGCGAGGGTCAACCTCACCAGTGGTTGGTGATGCTCGACCTTGCCATGGCTGGGTGAGACCGCGCTAGATTGCCATGGCCAATGGAAACCCACCAAAGGAAGGGGGAAGAGGGAAAAATAAAATAAAAAGAATAAAGAAAAGGATAAAAATTAATACAAATAGAAAATAATAAAAAATTTCAAAAAAATTATTAAAAGAATAGCCACGTCAGCATTCGCTGGACGGTTGGTGTCAACGTCAACACTGATCAGCCAAATTTGGCCGAATAGACTGAATTAACATAATTTCAAAATGTTTAGGACTAAAATGGCCAAAAAAAATATTTAGGATTGTTTGGGTAATTTTCCCAAAATAATTTGGTAATCTAATAGGAGAAAGGCTAACAACTCACACGAATATATATTGGTAAATAGATAGATTTAATGCGCTCATAAAAATGACAAATATTAGTCAACAATGAATGTTGATGAATTCAAAGAGCAGAATAAATTTTGTCAGATAACTCATATCAAATGAGAGTTGATGGCTTAAAAATAGTAGAATCATCCAATGAGTATCGAGGACCTCCCATACACATGGTCCCAAGTCTCACACAATGATAGGAAGTGTTTACTAACAATAAAAAGTTCAAGGACTCTCTTCAAATCCTCTTTATTCTCTTGATCTTTAAACACACAAGAAACTTCATCATAAGAACCCAGGCAAAGGTCGCATTGGATCTAACAGAAATTAAAACAGTAAATTCACGAGATCAACTATAGTAATTGACCCGCAATATTTCCACTTAGACTCTCAGTTCATATCGACTGATTTTAGCCTACTAACACACATGAACTCGAAACCATAATCTCTAGGACAAATGCTTATGCAATGGGATAAGAAACTTTCGAGGCAATTCCACAAAGGCCACCGTCAACCCCAGAATCCCTCTGAATTCTCATGTACCCGCTCTCGCCCCACGAAACATCCCAAGAGTTCCTTATCAACCAGTACTTGGTCCCGTCCGTGTCCGTCCCATACCCGACCACGGTCACCGCGTGGTTTAGATTGGTCCCGCACGGGCCAATAAATACCCCACCTGCATAGTTCTGGAATGCAGCCCCGCTTGAGTCGAGCGCTACTGACACTGGCTGCATCGCCACAGCCTTCAGCATGTCATCCTCGTTCGGGGAGACGTCCCTGTAGTCCGATATTTTGGCCTTGGCGACAGAAGAGGCCTGCGCGTCGCAAGTGCCGTCAACCCCGACGTATGGGTAGTTTGACTCTGAGCTGATGCCATGATTGTTAATGATGTACTCAAAACCGTTGTCCATCCAACCACCTCGACAGCCCTGGTTACCATCGGTGGCGCAGTCTATGAGTTGCTGCTCAGACAGGTTCGGTAGCACACCGGAAGTGATCTGTGTGATTGCTTCCACCGCCGCCACCACGGAAAACGACCAGCAAGATCCTGTACAGAGAGGATAGAATCATGTAGTGATATAAGTCGATCAAGAAAACTTCAAGCCAAAGCTCACACACATGATGCCAAACTATGCTGTCTGAAGCTAATAAGCATATTTTCTTTTATGACAAGCTCGACAATGTAATTGCTCTTGTATCTTAAGGCCTCAATAATCAGCAGTAAATTTCTTACCACATTGGCCTTGGTTCTTTATAGGGTTGACAGCACCTTTTTTGACCCAATCAACGCTCTCCGGTATGCTACTCGAACCTTGGTACTTAAAAGAATTGACTTGGGAGGAGTTCCTGCGTGTTGATGATGATGGCAATTTGTATCCAGTATATGCTGCCACAAATTCCTCGTTGGTTAAGTCAGAGAACTTATTCAATCCGACCTTGTAAGTCCGGTTTGCCGCGCCATTGAACTCCTCGACGAACCGCAGGTTTTCAGAGAAAATCTTCAGACGCTTCGCCTTCTCGGCGACGTCTTTGTAGTCACGCCCATGCCGACTCATCCACTCTTCGAACTTTTTAGTCGCGGATGGAATGTCAGAGGCACGAGACGCAGCATTCGATGCGCACGCACATGCACACAAGACAAGTATCAACCATATGAAGAAATTTTTTGCAAGTTTGAAAGCCATTTTAATGAAGTGATATGTTCGTGGTGTAGAGAATGAGTGAATGCATTAGGTGTATTTATAGAAGGAAAAGTGTCAAAAATAATTCATAAACTTTGATTCAATGTGCAATAGTGTCATGAATTTTTAATTTGTTCAATGTGATCTTTGAACTTTAGGTACATTTTTAATTCAGTCCACAAACTATATGAAAATATTCATATTCTCCTTCTATTAAATCAAGTCAACAGAGTTTGCTATTTGGCTTCCAATCTGACATGTTTGAACAGTGGACAAAAAATAACATTACATGTGGATTATCTACGTATAACAATATTCTACTCAAATATAATAGACAAGTTAATTTGTTTAACTTTTTCAATTTGGAAAAATGATTATCAATTTAATTTGATGATATAAATTATTTTATTTTGAGTTGAATATCTTAAATAATTAATTCATGTGTAACGTTATTTCTTCACCTACCATTCGAACTCACTATATTAAAAGCCAAATTAGCAAATTTCATTAACTTGGATTACTGAAATGATAACATTAGAAATTTTCTTGTAGTCTAGAGACTAAATTGAACAATTGTTAAAAGTTTAGGGATCACATTAAATAAATTAAAATTTTAGGAATGAGGTGTATATTGGTTCATAATTCAAAGTCCATTTGTGTAGTTGTCTCTTTATAGAAGTAAATGTGAAATTAATTATTGGAGAAATTTGATGGCAAAGAAAGTCCGCGACATTGTTTACACGACGAGTGCGTGTCGCACATGATGTCCAAAAGGTAAACAAAAAGGTGCTTGAATGGTTCCTTTGTCTTTCTCTGGCTTCAATTAGGGTTTCAGTGACCATGGTGCGTACAGCTTGAGCAAATACTAGGTAAGTTCTTCTAAAGCGAAACAGAACTAGATTGGTCTAAAAATCTCTTTAATTATATTATACTTTTTTCCTGCACCTTTCTACATTTTAATAACTTTATTGACCTAGACTGAGAAAAATAAGCAGAAGTAACGTGTGCGCAAGGAAGAGAGATGATTGAGAGAAAGAGAGAGATAAAGGGAATGTGAATGATTAATATTGATCAAAAGTTTTGCCTCAATAGACATTTATCTGACCAAAAATATCCCGAAATTTTACAAAATTACGAATATTGACAACTAGATTTGTGTACGATTTTTGTTCTTTATAATCTAAACTTAATATTATTTTGAATTTCAATAGAAAAGTCATTAAGTAATAATTTTCACTTAAAATAAGCCAAAACACACAATAAATAACAAATTAATCAATGGTACTAATAAAATCTCTACATAGCTGAAATGGATGCCTATTGTGCTTTACTCTGATCTCGATTAATTGAAAGTTCGTCTGAATAACTCTTAATCGTTGAGTTACGAATGTGAACATCACACATTATGTGTGTGGTCAAGTTTGCATATGATTAATATACATGATTATTTTAACTTTTTTTTTGGTAATGATGATTATTTTAACTTGCTAATCGGAGAGTTCAACTTCCTCCAATGAGGGATGGAGGGAAAATGTGGCCCTATACTTCCTCAACTTTTGTTGCTTTGAAAATCTTTTCAAAAGAAAACGCGTGAACATTTATTATGAAAACATCATATACCCTAATCAATTCCAATATTTTTCTTCACTTATTGTGGTGATAAAGATAGGTAGACGTCGGACATGGGCAAGAATCATCCCGGGTGTGAAGCCGACAGGAGACTCACAAATTCCTAGGGTTTAAGGAATTCCACAACGTGAAGTAACATCATCTAGAAGCTGGTCAACATCAAAACCCTCTTCAATTTGCAAGCGTGCGATGCACGGAATCTCTTCCCTTTCACTTCTACAGGTTGTCGTACACTCTTTTCTTCTAGATGGTCAAAACTTATTGTGAATTCGAATTTCACTGAGATTAAATCTTGGACCCCAATTAATTATAATTTGGTTTTCTCAAAATGTTAGCCCCAAAATAATTGTGATATGGGTTAAAGGTTCAAGGGAAAAACTTTTGTTAAATTCAGCTTTTTCATCCTATACCATAAGGTTATTTCTTTTAGATATAGGAATTCGATTGCCAAGCGATTGTGTGAGTGCATTTCCATGACGATGTCGTACGGAGTCGACCATGATGACTTATCTGTTCCCAATCTCAAGTTGGCCACTCCATTCCATATTCACGGGAGAGGAGTTATTTTAGAGCTACAATTTCAAGTCATATCGATTTTGATGTTTTAAAGTCCTTTCCATTATAAAGTTTAAATTAATTTAAATGGACAAAAGAAAAGAGCCCATTGTATCTTTATTTTGTCGTGCCCAAATACAATGATAGAGATGCTAGTTCAGATACATTTCCATTACCCATTTTATTCTGTGACCAACCTCATCCCTTCACTTCAAATGTAGGCCAATCTTTTTTAAAAATGAATTTACCAATTGAATTTCTAAACACACCATGTTTGTGTTTTAAATGCTTGATTTAGATCCTCATTGTCATAATTGATCATAACCCTTTACAAATTCATTTTGTAATTCCAGCTACTCGAGTTGACAAAAGTATCTGTAAACTTTTGGACCATCTCACAGCAACTCATTCCACAAAGCATCATAGATCGGCCAATGACCTATATATCTATGGTTGACAAAGAAGTAAGGAATTCACCATACCACTATTAATTCCTCATTAACTCACGAGCACCTTTCTAGTAGGGGAACATTGAATCGGGCATCGTATATTTTGGAACGAAGCTTGGCATTTCAAAGTCAAAGTCAACGTGGGTCGTCTCTCCTGTTCCTACAATCACGGGGTAGATAATACAAAATAGAGCAGTGCCAAGCATATTAAAACTAGCCTCCAGGAATTTGGAATTGTTATTTGGTATCACGAGCAAGGTTCAAAATACATAATCCATAGACGCTTTTTTATTCTTGGTAAATGATTCATTCCATCGGTAAATGAGAATTTCTATATCTTGAGTGTTTGTATAAACAATATTTTACTTCATATAAATCTATAAAATTAATACATTTGGTAATGTAATAAACATTATAAGTGGATATTTAAGTATAGCATATCACAAGTACATCGAATGTTGTTGAACGGAGTATGCCCTCAAATTCAAAGTCTAAAGGTCAGTCAACCCATTGGAGTTAGTCCACACGCATGAACTTTATCAGGAATTTTTGAAGAAAAAACAAGAAATGGTTAGAGAGAGAGAGAGAGAGAGAGAGAGAGAGAGAGAGAGAGAGAGAGAGAGAGGTAGCTTTAGTACTAAGTGATTGCCTGATCAAGACTTAGGTGTGGAACCAAAAGTTTTAGGTGTGGAACCGACTTTAATTTTTAACTTTTATTATTTTTTCAACTCATTATTCACGTAAATTGACATTTATCTAAAAAAAATGTTTAAACAAGATGTATGAATACTGAAAACTAGATTTTTGTTCATAATTTGTTTTAGTGATTCTAAAATTTGATGATTTTTAAATTTTGATTGAAAAGTCATTAAGCAATTTCTTGCTTAAAATAAGCCAAAACACATGATAAATTACAGAATAATTAGGTAACTATTATGTAACGTGCTCGTGGATTGATTCTGCAAAAACTTATGAGACTATAAGTTAGCAAATAATTAAGTAAAACTCACAAGTCATCAAACAATCATCAAGTATTAAAAAGAAGTAATTTATTGAGATGAACTTGATAAACTCGATTTAAATATTTGGGGTTTAAAAAAAAGAAAAAGACGATGAGCGTATTCTAAGTCAATGCATCTCGCTGTCAAGCGAAGAACGTGTTAGCACACTAAGTCCATAGAGCTTATGAGTCAAGTTAGGACATTATTGGGAGAAAAAAACAAATGGTTAGCACACCTACTAAGTACCATAAATTATCATTGACTTAGACCAGTGTCGGTCTATTCAGATTAAAACCATAGGGATACTGAGAGAACAACCTATCTTTTACTTTCCTAGGTTTAAGTGATTCCACGACATGATTAACATCGTCTAGAAGCTAGTCAATATAGAAACCCTTTTCAATTTCCAAAAGTCCAATAAGCGGAATCTTCTCTTTCCCTTTCATAACTTGTCCTATTACTCTATCGCCACTACTTTAATGCTCTATAAAAGAAGTCGATAAAAGAATTTGGCAGGTCATCAAATTTGATAAATACGTATGTATGTATGTATGTACGTACGTACAAAATAGGTTGACAAGAAAGTGCGTTCATTCTAGGATGCGTCATTGACGCTAACAAAGAGACATTAGAGATATGGAGTTTGAGCCATTAATAATAAAGTATTCAATCAAAAATTGATTATTAAGCTACTGATGAGGAACCCTTTGGTATATTTAAAGGAATGTCAGATGAATCATTAGTCGAAACTTAAAAAAGAGAGATAGGTTAAAGACCAGGTGGATCTAATACACTCAATTTTCAGTTGTATTGTTTGTGGGGCACAAGTAGATCTCTTTTCCATCTTGGACTATATAGAATTATTCGTTATAATTTTAACCCGCATGCTTTTTCCTTATATTTTTTGAATTTCATCCGAATTCGAAACTGACTTGTGAAGAGAGAGAGTAATGAAAATAGTTCAAGTACTCTATTTACAATTGGATTAATTTTAAACACACAGCCTATGTAACTTTTTACACAATCCATATCATAACCGTTAAGGTAGCTTGTATAGCAAAAGATTACACAGGATCCATACCATATAAATGTCCGATTGATAATGCCCTATCATTCCTAGTGGACTCATTTTTTCCCTAATTTCACTATGATTTGAACTCTTGATCTCCCTATTAGAAGGAAGTGTCAGAATTTATCCATTAAATCAAGGATAAGTATCGAGCTTTAAATATTTAGCTTTTTTTTTTTTGTATGATTTTCTCTATTACATGATTTACAGATCATGTGCCCTGAATTATATACGTGGATTTCATCGTATGTCCACAAGATCAACCAAATGAAATGGACTTGACTTGCATAATTTCTAGACCATACCATTTTTTTTCTCTACCATTATCAAGCTATTCGATCTCATTCACTTTGTTCAATTTGGCCTAGTTAGAAACAATATTCTGTGAGGGTTCACTTCAGATACTCAATGACGTATCCTTGCTTGCCGTAATTTCTTCGCATGTTATAAAAAATAATATTTAATTAACTACACCCTATCATATTATTATGGTATATATATATTTAGGAAAATTTTCACCATCCAGCCATTGCAACCCTTGTTCATTAGTGATATTCCAAAGACTGAAGCAACATATAAAACCTATGAAAAAAGGAAATGATATTTACACAATAATGATAACTTTTATCGCAGCTCAATATCTAGAATCTTTTCTTTCATAAAATGATAATTTTTTCATGATTACGTCACAACTTGAGATCCATTTGTTCTACTGAAGATTAACTATCAGAAAACATCTTCCATAGTTTGCGGTATTTGAGTCGTTTTGAAAAATAAGTCAATGAAGTTTAAAATTAAAGAAAAACTTATACTTAAATTCAAACAAGTGATATTTTTAAATAATTTTTTTTTTCTAAAATATGATCGAATCCCTACATTTGAATTGAGGACCCCAACATTTGAGCCTGGGTCCAACCAAGGTCCCCCAACTCCAAGGCAAGCCAAGGACCCTGGCTTAGACAGAAGACTCTTGAGGCTGAGCTCGGGCGCTAATTCTAGGAACAAGTCACTTTGGTAGATGATGCTTGCATCCCAGTTCACTTGAGGCCAAGACTAGGGCCTCGGTGCCCGAGCTTGAGTCTCCAAGACCTAGAGTTGTACTCAAAACTTTTCCTTGAAAGTCTGTTTTGTTTTATTGGTTTGGATTCCTACAAAAAGTCTTTCACTGAATGGTGCATTTCGATTTTATTATAGGGGACTTAAGTTTTGTGTTGAATCTAGATAGAGAATATCAAATGCAAGAACAAATTTTATTCCCAACCTGTATATACAACCCTAACAATTAACAATCAAATGACTCAAAGACCAACCACTTTTGTGGGCAAGCTACACTGTAATGTAATCAATGATATAATTTGAACACAACTAGCTGTATAGCCTATACTTTGGATTCAAACTATATCAAAATTTAATCTATGATAAAGCTTTTTTTAGGCCTATAGCTGAAATTTAATCAAGAGCAATGCCCTAGATAAGAAGCATAGTGCCGAAATTTAATCAATGACACTAAGCTTGTGGAATAACAACAAAATTTAATCAACAATGTTGAACTAGATAGAGATACACACAGGATTTAATCAAACAATGAGGATCTTGAAAACTACAACTAAAATATAATTGTTGATATTTGATTTTAAATCGACGCATCAAAAATGTTAAAAAATTGAAACGGGGTTTCCGATTACGACAGAGCTCATTTTTCAAACAAAAAGTGTTATTTTTCAATTATATTTGTTGGCCTAACTTTAGAAGGCAATTTTCTATTCATTTCACATGAAAACCCGCAAAATCAAATGGTTGACTATCTAGTTGACTCAAATAGTCAATCATTTGACCAAAAGTTAACCCCAAGTCAAAATATGGCTTTTTACACAAAAATATTTCTTGCAAGCTTAATTTCACTTTAGAAGTGAAAATTTTGAAAAAAAATCCAAAAAATTGACCATAAAATCGAACTCTTAATGAAAAGTCAATTATGGTTTGACCAAAAAATTGAAAAATACAAAAGTCATCAAATCACTTCGTTTTAGCTTCAATTTGATTTTAACATCAAGATTTTTGCAAAAATTGATTAAGAACCTCATCTTCCAAATTTTTTGATTTTTGGCTCAAAATTGATCAAAAATAAAATTACTCTTGTTCTAGTCATAATTAGATTTAATTCCTTTCATGACATTTGATCTAGAGGTAATTACTCATTCACTCGTTCAATCAATTTCAAGATCGAGTAAGGTGAAAATGTGAATTGACATTTTTGCCTCTAATTAGGGGTCCAAATCCATTCTACATAATTTGCAACATTCTACTCAATTTCATGAGTTAAGTACAAATTCAGGGTCAATTTTGGGAAATTCATTCGCCAACTTGTCAATTTGGGGAATTTAGCTTATTTGGCTTTAAGAAAATAGGTTTGTTGTACTTCAATTAATGAAATTTGAGTTGATCCATTCATGAATAAAGTTTAATTTGATAAATTGAGGTTTAATTTCAATATTGGCCTTCAATTTAGTTTCGACGTAAAGGTCATGCCATCCATTTAAGGTCAATTTGAGTGTAATAGGTCCCTTTAGGAATAGACAATTAGGTTAATAGGTGTCTTATTGTTTTAATTGAATCCAATTTCGATTAATTTACAAATTTAGCTAGACAATTGGATAAAATTGCCCAATTTAGCCTAGGAAAGTCTAATTTGGTGCACCCATGGTATGGATCCAATAACAATTAGACAATTAGACAATTAGGCCAATAAAAATCACGAGATTGAATTTTCTTGATCTAATTAGCCTAATTTGATCAAAATTTGACCATTTCTTTTGTAATTGGACCACATATAGCAAGATTTCTTCACAATTTAGTCCCCTAAAGACTAAATTGCAAGAATTTGAGAGAAAATATGACCAAACCGCCTCACGGGGGTCCCAACCAATTGAACCCGTCAAAATTGGTCCGATTGATCTGACTAGTCACCGACAAAGGAGGTTGGTTTAACCTTGCTCTAGCCAGTTCTTCAACATTAGTGACCACCATGAGGTGGCCCACCTTATAGTCTAGCCTCCTATGCCCTAAATTTTTGAAAACTACAAATTTGCCCTAAAGTTTTAGAATTTATGCAAAATTACCCCTAAAGTTCAAGAAAATTGCAAAAAAGCCCTAATCTCACAATTGAATGTCATCTATTTATTAGGATTATATCTTAGCCCTTAAAAATATTCAGCATGTGCTAATTCAAGGGATGAAATTGAATCTAAGAGTGAGATCAGATCTTAGCCCTTGGATCGAATAAGGGTTAAGATTTAATTTCATGGGGACTATATAAGGGTTTTTCTCCCTCCAAATTTTGGTGGGAATCATTTTTGACAGCTGAAATTCTCTCTAATCTCTCTCATCTCTCTCTAGTTTTCCCTCTCCTCTAGCTGTAGCCTCAACCACTAAAAATCGCCGCCTCTTCTGCCCTTGCTAGAGCCCCACCGGCGACATCGCAGTTGATACCACCTCCTCCGACCTCCCTTTTTTTTGGGTAAGGTAAGTGTATTATAATCAACCAATAACTAGTACAGCAGGGGGGAACACGGTACCAACGGGCACTCAGCTGGACAACGTGTCACTGGAGTGGAAGGGCACCGTGTACACCAATTGAGTAATACAAACAAGCTAGATTTACAAGGAGCTGAGAGGATCCTAATTCCTAGCCTAAATCATAGGAGGCTCCAAAGCAAAAATACGAGGATCTAAACCCCAACTGCATTGCATCCTTCTATTCCTAGGACAATCGTCAACTTTCGAGAAGGTCAAGGCTTTGTCTTTCACTGCCTTAAAGAGATGTAGCTTTAAAGTAGGAACAAAAAGGTTATGCCCTTGAAAGAGAATCTCATTCCTTGTCTTCCAAATGAGCTGGCAAAGGGAGATAAAGGAGAACCGAGCTATCTCCTGGTAGAACCCCTTTCCAGACAAAATTTTTATGACCCAGAGAAGATTTTCTGTCCAGGAGGAATTGCGCCAAGGAAAATTACATTTAGCAGCCCAAAATACGGCTAGTGACTTGGAGACGCAACAGTAAAAAAAAAGGTGATTTACTGAGTCAGGCCTAGAATTACAAAATGGGCACGTGGCACTCGGAATTCTGCCATAAGCCATGATGAATGCCTGAGTTGGGAGACGATTCTTTGTAATGAGCCATAGGAGGAATTGATGTATGGGAGCAAAGGCCTTATCCCATACAAAGGAGGACCAATGTACCACGTTGCGTTTACGCCGAATAGCATTCCACGCCGAAGCCATCGAGTATTTGCTAGAGGGGTCCTCAATCCAGGTGAGAGTATCTTGTCCAAAGGAAAGCTGGGGAATTGGAATTTGCCATAAAGCCAATTCTTGGAGAAGCTGGAGCCCATCCGGGGAATAAAGATCCTTAACCTTTGCTTGTACAGAAAGGTCTGACTGGGAGATGTAGTTGTCTGAAAATAATAGATTAAGAGGACCGAGTCTAGCCAAGGATCGAACCAAAGTGAAGTAGTCTCTCCATCTCCTATTTTCCACCTAAAATGGGGTTGGAATTCATCCCTCAAGGCAAGAATCTTTCGCCAAGCCTATGAGCAAAGGGATGGAGTCGGGGAAGTCCAGAAGTTCTTCCTTTTGAGATATGTGGCATGAATCTATTTGCACCATAATGACTCCTTGTTGATGAAGAGGAGCCGGATGTGTTTGGCCATGGCTGCCTTATTGCTGTCCCTGATTCTTCTCACTCCAAGGCCTCATTCCGAGGTTGGGAGGCAGATATCCACCCAAGATACTTTTGCACCCCCTGGGCCCAAAGAGGGACCCTTCCATAGAAATTGTCTACATATTTGCTCAATCTTATCGACCACCGAAATAGGGAGCCAGAATATGGAAGCCCAATAAGCTTGAATGGCATGTAGTACCGACTTGATAAGCTGAAGGCATCCTGCAAATGAGAGGAAACGGTGTGTCCAAGACTGGACTCAAGAAGTGAGATGGCAGACTAGTGTATTGCAATCTACTTTGTTCAATCGAGTTGTTATGATAGGCACTCCTAGATAACGAACTGGGAATGATCCTAGAGAAAAGCCAAGGGCTTGTAAAATTTGATCCTTAGTTATCTCAAAGCCACCCGAAATAAAAACCTCACTCTCGTTTGTGTTCGGGATCAAGCCACTCCAATTAGAGAAAAGAGTGAGCCCGTCTTTGATGCGGGAGATAGAGGAGAGGCTCGCTTTGCTGAAGATGAATACATCGTCTGCAAAGAAAAGATGGGAAAGACGTGTGGCCTTACACCGCCAGTGGTACCGGAAATCCGGGTGCCTAGTGTGGGAGTCTAAAATCCTAGAGAATACCTCCATAGCCAAGGTGAAGAGGTATGGGGACATACGGTCACCTTGTCTTATGCCTCGACCACTAGAAAAGAAACCATGAAGTTCGCCATTTATAGAAATGGAGAACTTAGGGGTACGAACACATACCATAATTAGTCTGATGAGATGGCTGGGAAAGCCAAACGCCAGTAAAGTTTGCTCCAGAAAGTCTCAATCAAGGGTATCATAAGCTTTCCTGAAGTCAACTTTGATAGCACATTTTGGAACATAGGGCTTATTGAGGAACCCACATAAGAGTTCTTGGGCAAGTAGGATATTGTCACTGATTCTACGGCCCTTTACAAAAGCAGTTTGAGCCGGACTAATCAAGTAAGGAAGAGTCGCAGCAATTCTAGAGGAAATAATCTTGGTTATACACTTATATATCGTATTACAACATGCAATTGGTCGGAAGTCTAATACCAATGTTGCATTGGGGACGTTAGGCACCAGTGCAATGATGGTATTATTTATTTCCTTGAGCATACGATCGAATACTAGGAAATCCAGGGCTGCTTCAGTGACTGAGGAGCCAACCTTGTCCTAGTTCTTTTTAAAGAAGTCCGCGTTATAGCCATCAGGGCCTAGAGCTTTGTTTCCAGCAATGGAGAACATGGCATCGCGCACTTCAGATAGGAGAAAAGGTTGGGAGAGAAAGTTAACCTAGTCCTCCTGAAGAGGGGAACGGATAGCATCAATGATATCCTGAGCAGATGGCCTTAAAGGCATATTAACCGGGGCAAGTAGGTCCTGGAAATAAGAGACAAAGACCTGCTGAACTTCCACCAGTTTGGTAGTCATAATCCCTGAGTTGTCCTTGACTGAGATAATACGATTACAAAGGTGCCGATGATTGACCGAGTGATGGAATAATTTAGTGTTGCGATCGCCTTCCTTAAGCCAGCGGATCCTAGATTTTTTTTTTTATAGAATGACTCCTCAAGGGATCGGAGATCAGAGTAAGCCTTGAGTTGGGAGTTTTCCATTTCCACCAAGGAGCTACTCAGAGGGTCTTGATGTAGTGCTTCTTGAGTAATCTCCAAAGTCCTCTTGGCTGCAGTCACCCGCATAGAAATATCCAAGTAGTTATCTTTATTTAGGGACTTAAGCCGAGCTTTTAGTACCTTAAGTCTAGCACAAAGTTTGAACATAGGGGTGCCTGTTACTTGTGTCTCCCAAGCTTGGGCCACCAGTATAGTGAAGTTCTGATGAGTGAGCCGAAAGTTGAAAAACTTGAAAGGGATCCGACGAGAAATAGGTGCAAGTATCCTCACAACCATCGGAGAATGGTCTGAGATACCCGGAGCCAAAAAAGACGCTTCAGTGAAGGAAAATGCCATGCACCAGTGATTATTAACCAAAACCCGATCTATTTTCCGCTACTTCCTATGGACACCCGAGGAAGTGGACCAAGTAAAACGGAAGCCCACATAACGAAGATCAACCAATTCAGCTTGATCTAGGCAGTCCCTGAATTCATCGAAGGCAGGGATCCAAATGTCCGGGCTGCCCATACGATCAGAGGAGTCCCTGATGGCATTAAAGTCCCCTGCCACTATCCAGGGGGGTATCCTTAAGAGCCAAGCTCAGATTAATGATATTGTTCCAAAGGGGTCTCCTCGCCACAAAAGTATGTTCCCCATATACTACAGAAAGGTTTAGGCTAATCCCGGAGTTCAGAGACTTTAATTCACCATGAATAAGCTAGTCAGTGCAAAGCAAGGCATTAAAACTCACCAAAAACGGGTTCCATCCAACCCAAATGCGCTCTCGGGAAGAGTAATCATAATTAGCAACCCACTCCCAACCAGGGATTAATCCATAAGAGATATTATCAAAATTTGCAGCTGAAACTTTGGTTTCCAAAATACCGACACATCAAATATTATTAAGGCGAACAAACTGTCTCACTTCAGTTTGTTTGATAGGATTCATTAGTCCCCTAATATTCCAATAGCCAAAAAACATAATAGTTAGTTGGTCAAAAGAGGGACAGGAGGCCTACTTCCTTTTAGGAGGCCTATCGCAAGCTACAGTCTTGGCCTTGGCAGTAGAAGTCCCAGATGAAGGCCGAGACCTACTAGCCTACTCAGTGGGTTTGGTCTTGACAGAAGGGGTTGCAGCCTGTTCTATCCTTACCTTAGTGAGCTGCAAACCAGAGGTGTCGTCCTCAAAGGGAGGGTCATCATGAGTCCTCAGTGAGGTCTGATCTAACAAAGCAGTAGACTCCTCCTCTAGGTCATCTGCGGAGGCAAAAGAAGTTGGGGATGAAGGTTCTACAGCAGCAAAAGTCTGAGTTACAGGGGAGACACTGTCCTGCAAAATCTTTTCCACGGTGGCTACTGAAGGTCTGGTAGGAGAAGTTTGAATAGGCACCGGCTGCGTGGATATCTTTACAGAGCGGGGCTGCTGGTTGCTGTAGGGCTGCTGCTGTTTGTTGATGAGCTACTGTAGAGACCTGTTGGAATGCTGTTGTTTGCTGCTGAAATGCTACTGGTTGCTGCTAGGCTGCTACTATTTGCTGTTGAGTTCTTTGTAGAACCGCTGAAACCGCTGGAATCTTTGTTTCTTTTGTTGAGAGAAACTGTTGGGATCTTTGCCGCTTCTGAAATGCTGTTGGAAGTTGCTGAATTGCTGCTGGTAGCTACTGAGTTGTTGCAGCTGTTGTTGCTCGGGTGGTGCAGCTGGAAGGGGGGCGGCAACAGGAGCTACCGGGCCATCCAGAGCTGCAGGGACACCAGTTGCTACAATCGGGCGTTGCTGTCTTCTCAAGACTTGCTGCCAACCACCTTCCAGCGCTTCTGCTATACTGCCATCTGCTGTCCTGCCATCTTCTTTCACGCTGCTGTCTTCCAAGCCTAGAACAGTAGCCGAACCAGAGAAGGAGCCAGCATTTGGAGCTGGTGGAGGGGAGGATCTGACCCCATCAGTAGAGAGACCGGATTGCTCAACAGCTCTATTCAAGGGTACCGTTCTAGAGGGACTGGGGACATTTGCAGTACACTTGTGTCCAAATATACCACAACTGGGACAAGATAATGGTTTCCATTCGTATTCAACGTCTATAATGCGAGTTGCATCATTTAAAAGGACCTCGATGGTATCATGGCAGGGGCTGGAAGCAGATAGTTCAACGCATACCCGGGCAAAAGATATCATTTTCAATTGTTTGGTACGGTGGTCGACATAGAGCGGTTTGCCTATAGCACTAGCAACTTTACTAAGTCCCGTGGCTGACCATAAACCATAGGGAAGGTTCTTTAATCTTATCCACACCGGGATCGACGAGTGCTCTCCCTTTTTCAACTATAACATGGGCTGCCATTATTGGAGAATAAGGGGCACACGTGCCACAGTCAACGGGCCACCTTCCAGCACTTCCCTTCTGAATTCAGGGTCAGAGATATGAAAGAAGTAAAAACCTTGGTCATTGGCCTTTACTTCTAATAGTCGTTGGCCCCAAAGATGTTTGAGGGCCGTCTCAACTAACCGAAAGGGAAGTTTGTTCCCAACAAAGTAACCGACCAGGCATTGATGCCAAATGGGGTCAGCTGCATCCAGATCTTCCTCAGTACAATGCACTACATTATCCCCTTCTGAGCGAGGGGGAAAGAAGGAAAGGGAATACCCTTGCATTGCAGCTTTAGCTACATTTGCCCAAGAGTGGGTAGCTTGGGGTGGATTCCCCACACGCTGGGACCTCAAAACCTGATCTTGGTCAGTTGCTGCAGAGCTCTGATTAAGAGACGGTCCAATGTTCGCAAAGCCAGTGAAGGACAGTTCTGTTCTACTGTGAATGCTGTGATCACCAGCAGCAGAGAGAGGGGTGGCATTCTTGCCCTTAATAACTTGACCACGAGAGGAATCACGGCTGCCGGGTGCCCTACTACAGCTTCGGCTTCTCCCATAACCCATCCCAAATGCAATTTTTGATCTATCTGACCCCTTTTCCATACTGAGCTAGACAGACCCGAAAACCCCGAAACTTAGCAGCCCTAGCATGGCAAGCAATTTCACAAGGAGGTGAGCTTACTAGAGCAAGAGCTGAAGGGGCCGGTTGCAGCTTTGCAAGTTATCCAAGTCGCTTAAACAGAGCTCAAATCAGTAGCCACTCAAGTACACAGCGCAGAGAGATTTCCGAGTCAGAGCTGGGAGGGAGCTTAATCAGTAATAGGGGCGGCTACGCCTCTGCTACTGCTCCAAATCGCAGCTTGAAACGGAGCTCTAGTCCGGCACTGCAAGGAGACCTCCGAGCCCGAGCTACAGGGGTGCGGGGAAGTCAGAGAGAAGATGGTGAACAGTGGATTCCATTTTGGCTGATTTTTAAAATCTCCCGACCTCCCTTCATCTCTCCCTGACAACCTAGTGGCTGGCGATTTCCTTGGAGCTCGCTTGATTGGCTTGTACGAGCCGATCTTGCCCCCTGCGGAGTCCAAATTGGTTCGATTTAGACCGGTTCTGTACAAATCTGGCTCGGCACCATTCTGGCACCGACTGATCCCCCTCCAGCGATTAAGACCTCCTCCGGTGTCCTTTAGCAATGCTGAAGGTTGTTGTGTTCTAGTTTTGTCGAGTTCAAGTCCGATTCGTTGAAAAACTTCACAAAAGGTAGGATTGTCGAATTCAAGCTTGATGAAGTGAGATTGTGTTAAGCAATCGGGGCAATCGGGGCTAGAGCTCACACCTAGGATTGATTTAATGAAGTTCATGGCTGCTGTGATGTTTTTGAGATGCTTAGGGATAGATTTGGTTGATTGATAATGATTTGATCTTGCTTGATTTGATGATTATCCTTGTTCTGCAATTTTTTGTACCTCAAAATGAGTGATTTGAAAGATGACTTCGTATGAGCTTGAAAATGCCCTTGTTTTGTTTGATGTGTTTATGATAATCAAAGCCAACTCAACGAGCTTTCTGATGTGCTATAAAACATCCCGATCAGACTTCGATTACTACCTGAAAACCTCTATGGAATTTGTTGTTGCATTCCGCGGTGTTCAATTGACCCCTAATGATTCTGTGATATCTTGACCTCCGTGGTTTGGCAATTTTTTGCTGATTTTTGTGGTTCGATTTTTAAATCAGTTCCTCCACAAAAATCGATCATGACACATCCACCTAGATCATTTTTTTTCTAGAATTTTTAGGTCATTGGATTAGGTCGATTAGCCTCTAAATCACCATGCTCTTCTCTGAAATTTGCTGTTTCTAAATGCTTGACACAGTTTCTCGAATTTTTCTGAAATTTGTGTTCAAATTCAGACTTTGAGTTCTCATGAAATTGTATGTATAGATGTCAGTTATGACATAATTTTTAAATGAGTATTTCTTGGCAAAATTCCCCAAAAATCCATCCTCTGTCGTGCTGGTCAGTGCATTCCAGAGTCAGGGTTTCAGTTTATCAATTTTATTGTAGTATTTTTAGAGCTCATTTTGAGATGATTCCTCCTAGACATTTATTCGTATAAATGTTCATCATGACATATTTTTTTTCATAATTTTTGAACAACATTCAATTGATGAAAATCTCATAAAATCATCGTCGGGTCACTCTTGCCCTATATAAATCCGAATTTGGATCTGTGTACAAGTGAACATGTAATTGTGATTGCTTGAATATATTGTCTTCATAGACTTCATTGTACATTGTAATACCTTCCTAATAAGGTCTATCTCATTTCAATGAACACCATTAGCTCATATAGTCACATGTTTTACATGATTTTAGTCGCCATATTTCATAAGCTAATCATGTTTGCTTTACATTTGTTATTTTCATACCATGCTTTATGATCACAATCAGGTCTAGGTCCCATAATGAAAATTTTTGCAAGTCCATACTCAACCTATATGATTTTTCTCTCATTCTTGCCATGTC
The DNA here is from genome assembly GCA_014182895.1 of Angophora floribunda. NCBI lineage: Eukaryota > Viridiplantae > Streptophyta > Magnoliopsida > Myrtales > Myrtaceae > Angophora > Angophora floribunda. The sequence goes on along the minus strand of CM024709.1, from coordinate 30,859,128 downwards.
ATATGGGAGTCATAGACTATGCATTTTCTTAATGTGATCGCTGCCCTGGATGTTGCCATTTTGCATGTTTGCATAAATGCCACAAATTAGACATGTAATCAACTAAATTAAACTTGTGACCTCTTAGGAAGTCTTAGAACATTCCTTGAGCTTTTCAACAATGCCAAGTTTGGCTCATTTGCATGTCAGTGGACCACATTTCCATTTTTTGCAAAGTTGCCGTGAAACCTGGAAAAATTGCAAATTCGGATTGCATATGGGACCATTTTCGTGTCTCAATTTTGCCATTTTTTATGAATTTTTCTATTAAGATTCAGAGGTCAGGTCCTTCATGAACATTGATTGTCATTATTAGGACTATCTTGTGTCAAAATTAAGCGATTTTTGGACATCATTAACATGACCATATTGCCAATGAATTGTCTAAAAATGTTGCAATCTTGCTCTGTTTTGTTGCATTCAACTATATTGCATGATTTTTATAAGGGAAAATGTCACAAAAAACCCTAAACTATGCCCTCTGTGACAATTTTACCTTGACTTTTTTTTTTGTTACCAAAAATCCCAAACTATGCCACTTGTGATAATTTTATCCTGAACTATATCACTTGTGATAATTTTACTCTAAACTTGTTTTTGTGCCACCAAAAACCCCAAACTATGCTACTTAGGACAAATTTACTACAAAATTTTTTGGATAAAGGGCAATTTCGTCATTTTCTATTTTTTTTCTTGACAGGAAGCTAGCGAGGTTGCCCTCGCCGGTGTTGGAGTCGGTTGAGGGTCGGGTGGCCCTTGCCCAGGTGGCCCTCGTTGAATCTAACTTGGGCAACCCTTGTCCAATGCAGGCGAGGGCCACCCGACCCTTGTTGGGTGAGGGCGCCCTCACCCGGGTCGCTCTCGAGGGTGCCCTCGCTAGATTTGGCGAAGGCAAGGGCCTCCCAAGCCAGATCCGACGAGGGCCGCCGAAACCTCACCCAACTCCAATGCCAGCGAGGGCAACCTCACTAGCTTCCCTCTATCAAGAGAAAAGAAAATTAAAAAGAAATAGAAAAAGAAAATGATGAAAATGCCCCTTAGTCAAAAAGTTTGGGGTAAATTTGTCACAAGTGGTATAGTTTGGGTTTTTTGATGGCACAAAAAAAAATTCAGGGTAAAATTGTCACAAATGGCATAGTTTATGATTTTTAGTGACATTTTCCCTTTTTATAAATTCAGACATTGCTTATCTCATGAAACTTTCTCATTAAAATTGTTCCTCGTGATGTGTTTAGTGTACCATGAATTTTCCGGACTTGATTGATTCATGGGTCATCTTCAATTGCTTGTTCTTTTATGATGTATTGTAAATTCCCCTATTTAGCCTTCCACGAACTGATTGTGTTCTAATATTTTTTAGAAAATGATGCATGCAAAACCGACTTTCAATGTCCTCATGACTTTTAATCTTCATGTCATTAACTTGTCCATAAAAATTTTCAAAAAATAAAAAGACCATTGAATGATCGTTCACTGCACGTGATTGTGCTTGGTGCATGATGAATGAATGAAGCGACTCGGTATTGGCTCACTAATTATTTGATCAGATGAGCATTAAGGTCTTCGGACTTGCTTGCATGTTTAGTTTTGAGCTCCATGCATGTGATTGCTAAATACTTGCACAAACTCAAAGCATGCTTATGGTTGGATTCGGGGTTTTATATTAGGACCTGACTTAACAGACTTATGGTGTTAGCCATCATGAGTGAACATTAATGATGGCTAATTACCATAAGCCGTGTCTAATAATGAATAGGGAAATGGTCTAATGGCATGTCATGTGTGAAATCTCGAAGGCTGACCTGAGGCCAACTTGAATCGATCAATTGGATGTTTCGTGTTCGATTCCTTGCCATGCTTTGTTTGCTTTTGCTTGATTCAATGTATGTTTCAAATGTAATATGTTTACATGGTCTTAGGTTATAGTTAGAATAGATGAAGAAGGCGGTCCTGAAGACGGCGATGGTCAATGTCCCTTCCGACCCTTCTTTCTTTATTTCTTTATATCATTCATTCAATACCCGACATATGTCTTGGGTTTTTTCTTGCATTGTATAAGAACCCAACGAGTTGTGGGTTTCCTTTCTTTTCTTTCTTTTATTTGTCTTTTTAGGATTGCATGTTTAAATTTACCACTTTCCTTGGGTGTTTATTTATCGTACTGCAATTTCAATTCAAATTATTTGCCTTTCTTTTTTCATTTTTGTAGAATTAGAATTCCATGAAATTGACATCCATGCATGATCACCTTTTTGTTTCAAATGGCACAAGAAGGTAAAGAGACAAGTATGATTGTTAAGTATTGAAAGGGCACTAATAGAAATATTAACATAACCCAAGTCTATAAATCCTAGATCTTTGGTTGTGTATAAATCGAAGGAACACTCCTGACCCTTGATTAGGTTTTCTAGCTAGCCCCTAAATTGAGGCTAGTGGTTAACACTTGTATTAGGTTGTTTAATCAATTTAGATAATAAAAATGAACCCATAGTGTAGGGTATGAATTCTCAATCAAGGTCCATCGCGGTTTACCATACTCATCGCCATGACCATAGATGGAACGAGGTGATGACATCCGTCTATGGAAGTACCTTTGTAAAAGCAACCGTGGGGCATGGATCTTAGTTGGGGTTTACTAAGGTTTAGCATACTCGTTGCTACGACCATGAATTGGGCAAGATGATGATGTCTATAAGTACCTTCGTAAGAGTGACTAAAGTAAAGATACCCCTTATCACTTCCGCTTTCCTTCACAATGCGAAGGTTGGGTCACGATACCTTCCTGTTATTATACGAGGTATGGACTTGGGGGAGTCCGTGCTTACGATTGATGGACCTCTTAATGATATGATCATCATCAATGATGTGTTCGAGCTGTCTTTGACATGATTTCCCTTTTGAGGACCATCTCATGAGTAAAGACCCCTAAACTTTATCCCTCTTGACGAACGACTGTTGCTGAAGGCGGGTCATGAAAATGATAAAGTAAAGATAAATAATAAAGATAATTGTTGTGATGTTCGGGGGGCTTTCAGTTGGATGGCTTGTGTTATTTATAATGTAGCCTAGCAACCTTTAGTCAATTGCTTTCCTTGATCAACACTCTTAGCTTTTCTCATGTTTTCCTTCTTCTCTTGACCCCCTTATCCATATTTGGTTGTTTTTGGACTTGTCAATGATGCTTACATGATTTTCCCATCAAGTAAATAATCACTTCCCTATTTTCATGCACCTTTTGTGCAACAATTATTCTTGCTTGAGTTTTAATGCCAATTCTACTCAAATTCCAAATCTAATGCATTGTTCCCATAGCCTAACACATGGCAATTGATACCTTGCCATCGACTTAGTTATATCTATCTGGAATCCTATCAACACTTAGCCCAAATACCCTAAAACTGTTGGCTATCCTCAGATTTTATGAACAAAATGGGACGTATCACTCTTATTACTGCCCTTGTGGTTAGCATGTGACAATAAGAGTAATTTTGGGTGTTAACAGTTTTATATTTTTTCTGCGTGACTTCCATATCGTTTGCACCATACAATCAAACATAAAATAAAAATAAGTCTCTTTGAAATAATATTCCAAGAAAGTTCATTTAACGGACAAACAAAACCTTAATAGGCAATACATTTTAATAATACTTGTGGAAGAAGCAATTAAGGTGCATTTGTAGACATAAGTTAATCTTTTACCAAAAAATGATAAGTATAGTAGAAGTTCTAAGACTTGTCACGAAAGTACAATTGAGTCCTAAAACTTTCAAAAAGTGAAATCAAGTCATATAACTTGTCACCAAAGTTCAATCAAGTCCTAAAATTTTCAAGTACAATCAATAGAAGGATTTGATAAGACCAATTTGACAAGTTTAAGGATTTAATTGCACTTTTTAAAAATTTTAAGATTCAATTGTACTTTTTGACAAGTTTTAGAACTTAATTGCACTCATTGAAAATTTTAAGACTAAATTACACTTTTGTGATAAATTTTAAGTCTTTCAATGCACTTATCCCTATTTGAAAAGAAGAGATCATTTATGAATTGCAAAACCTCTGCTACCTTGCCATAGGGGCATTGTCAAAATGGAGCTCCAAGGAGGTCATTTCAAAAGAATCACTTGATTTGCGCCCTGAAGACTCCTTTAGCTCTGCCAATATGCGATTTATGTCCGGCCTTTGAATCGCCGTTGGTCGTGTGCAAGACATAGCAATCTCCACTACTTTCCAAGCCGAGTTGATGTCCATTTTTCCTTGTAACATTGGATCCATGATCCCCTGTATATCACCACTTTCAACGATCGGAATCAACCATTCAAGAAGGTGAATGTTGGTGCTACCATCCTGGCTTCTCATTATTGCCGGTTGTCCCGTGATCAACTCAAACAATACGATTCCAAAACTATAAACATCACTCTTCTTGTTAAAGTATCCAGAAGATTGGACCCTGGGTGAGGAAAAAGAATAAAGATCTTTATATCAAAGATGAAATCCTAGCCTATGTCAATATTTTTATGCAAATTGAGATCTTGAATTAAACCATAATAGTAATATTGAGTTCTAGCCATTACTCAGGGTCGAGGTAGCCAGGAGTGCCTGCAAGACAAGTTGACATGTAGGTTTCCTTTTCAGTTGCTAATGCTCTTGACAGGCCAAAATCAGCTATTTTGGCTCGGAAATCTCCGTTCAACAAGATATTAGTAGTCTTCAAGTCTCTATGGATGATGGGTGGCTTGCAACCGTTATACAAATAATCCAAACCTGAAATCCTCATAAAAATTGCGTAAAAAATGCCAAAGCAATGATGGGAAGAAAACCTTCAACTATGGATATCTTCTTCATGTACCTTGTGCTGCATCCACAGCTATTTGTAGTCTCTTATTCCATGTCAAGACCTTCGAATGGTCGTCTATCGGCTGCACCTTAACTTTACATAGGAGCAAGAAATAGAGTTTTTCAGGATTATTTTGCAGAAGAAACAACACAACAGAGCATAAATACGCACCTGACAAGTGTTGCCTTAAATTTCCATTGGCCATGTATTCATATATTAGTGCCATGTGCTTGGAATCATTGCAATATCCAAACAAAGAAACCAAGTTTGCATGATGAACAATCATTAAGAGTTGAGCCTGCATTATCGCAAGTTTGCATTGTCAAAACATGTACTGACAATAATCTACTAGGAAGTTTCTGGACTACATTACTGTAAGTGAGCGTAAGTTGAGTTTAAAAGGAAGAGTGATTCCATCATCCTATCTAACCTCGGCTTGAAATTCCTTGTACCCTTGCTTTGATGATTCAGAGAGCATCTTCACTGCAACTACGGTGCCATTATCTAGTGTACCAAGATATACCTTTCCAAATCCACCTTCACCAATCACTCGTTCAAAGTTTCTAATTATTTTTGAAACTTCTCCATACTTAAAAGGTCGATTCTTTAATATCAGCATCCTTTCACCAGATTCTGTACAAAAAAAGTTCCTATGAGTATTGCGACTACCACCTTGGATAGTAGACTTTCAAGGCAAATAACTCAAGTGCGTCCCCGACAACTAAAGGACGTAGGAAGGGTTTTGTCTGATCCTGTTTCAAGAGCTATATTGATGGAGAAGAGGACCAAATAACCAAAATATCTCGCCTGGGATTCTCTGTCAGCTGCCATCAATATGCCAACACGTAGATTCTTTGCTCAATAGACAGATACAGTTTGAGAAAGTTCATTCACACTTCCTTTTAGGGTGTGATCGCTCTGAAGAAAATTTCGTCATAAAAAACACACTTTCCATAAAATCAATTTTAACGAAAATGATTAGTTATCATTTATTTGGTTTTAGTTGAAAAGCGTGGTTGAAAACATTTTCGAGTGTCTGGATGAAAAAAGATTTCAATCTCATAGGTTACTCCGGAGTCTGTCTAACCGTTTAACATTTGAACTAACAAATCACAATAAAATGCCTCTCAACTTTCTAGAATTTATTACGTTGGGGCCTTTCCAAAGAGGCTTTCCCTCCTAGAAATTAATGCTGATGAGATTAGTCAAGTGCTACAAAAACCGATTATCCCATGTCATAAAAAAATTTACAACTATTTTCGTAAGTAAGGTTGTTCGTGTATATATTCGCCTGTAACAAAATTCATGCGCAGTATTGTGCGCATTGCCAAATTGGAAATGCAAAACCGAAATGCTTGGAGTGTGAGTTTAGATCAAATTGCATATTACACTATGGTTCTAAAACTTAAATCTAAAATTGGGAGAAGTGCTTCAGAAAAATAGTGGTGCTTTAGCTGATAAAGCTCAATTTATATAATACTCAAAACTATTCAGATATGTAAAACTCAATTTATCGTAATGATAAGAACACGTATATAATATATTTAATCTAACATACAATTGTAAAACATCTTTTGTCTCACTCATTTAACCAATTAACATTTGTTAAGAAGCAAAGAAGCTTCGGATAATGTTTTTGCCTCTTCAGATTAGAGAATTCACTTTCCTAATTCTAACCTGGAATTTTTTCTAATTTTTAAACGGTTTTCTGTTGACTTATTATTTTCAGCAAACCAAAAGTGAGAAAGCCTAGAAAACTAATTTGCAGAAAACTCATCCACTCAAACAAACACATCCTTAGGGAGCATTGGAATGTTAAGGACAAAGTTGTACAAAGTTGCATTCTCAAGCTGTTATAAGTCCTTCCTGTGCATAGCAGGTTACTTTCGAAAAAGAAAATCAGAAATTTTATTGTTGATAATTAAGCTGAATAATGCACATTTTGTGATGCTGATGCGACCACACCGTGGTGATCCCCATCTCCATTGTCTCCATCTTTTTGTGATCACTATGTAACTCAGATTACTAGCATCGGGAAATTTTGATTAAAGCTACCTTTATTTTCTATTGCAATGTCGATGAGATTGTAAAAGAACACTCTTAGGGTGGGTGAGGAGATACCAAGTTGCTGAGTAGTATATTATCAACTAAATTATCCTCGAAAAGACATTGTTGCAGATAGAACTGTCCCAAAGGAAAAGCAAAATCAAGATTGTCGTCAAATGTAATGTAGGATTGCCTGAACAGGACAGATAAGAAAACTTACCTGCTATTCGTTTCCATTTAACTAACCATATAGTAGCCAAAGCACCAAAGAGAACTGCAAAGAAGCCTAAAACTGATGTAACAACTGGAACAAGGATGGTTTTTTGTTTCTTCTTCAGCGGGGAAGGATCAGCTAGGCAAAGATTTGGGTTTCCTGTCAAACTGCCACAAAGAATGAAGGAGCTGAACTTATATTCCTCTCAAAATATGTCCATATTGATTTGCCGAATGCTGATCACGGCCAGTAAAAGTTGCATAACGAGGGAGGGAGGGAGGGAGGGAGAGAGAGAGAGAGACCTCATAATTAAAGTATTGTCCGCAACCCTCTTCTTAAGAGCTTCAGGAACTGATCCAACCAGATTGTTTTCACTTAAATTTCTGCAAATGTAGCCTTTATTAGAGATTTGTCCACATTAAATCCTTTGCTGCTTCATTTAGAAACATTAACTTACAGAAATCTTAGATTTGGTAATGCTGCCAGAGTTTCCGGTAATGCTCCCGTAAGCCGATTATTTGACAAATCTCTGGAAAAGACAAAGTTTAGAATGCCTAATCTCAAGTTAACCAGCTCCAAAAGCAGGATGTTTCCCACACATTAGGGCAATATTTCAACAGCTTATGTCTCCTAAAGCACAACCTCAATCATTCAATCACGAGTTGACTCCCACGGGGTGCTTAATCAGGAGTGACGTGCAGACAAATAAATCAACCACGGCGATACTTACAAGTATTCCATAGTTGATACATATGAAAATGATGAGATTACGTCGCCCCTCAAATTGCTTGAGCTCAATTTCCTGACCATAATAAATCAAAATATAAGATCTTGTCATTGCCATCTTTCTAGAGGCAGCATTTTTTGCTACAATAAATAAAAGTTTGTGCAATCTATTATTCAGAATGAAGGTCCTCCTAGCGCAAATGTTTTAGGTACTAGAAGACCATTCATAATCGTCAATGTCATTCCTTGCATGGGTCTTCCTACCTCCTTGTTCTATAATTTACGGTTATTACTGGACCTAGAGTACCCAAAAGTTATTTTCAGAGGAGCTAATACTTGCTCATACACAATGCAATTTGGAACACTTATGTAAAAAATTTGGACAGTAGGTTGGCTATTGGTGCAAGAAGTTTCACAAGCAACATAATGATATATCGGAGAAGAAGAGAGTTTTTGCTGTCGATCGATAAGTATATAACTTGACCCATCCCATCCATACTAAGCAACCCCCGAAAAAAGAAGAAGAAATGCTCAAGATGGTGACTTTGTGAGATGGGCGTCAACTTAGGGATCGGTTTGGAAGAGTTTATGAGCTCTCTCATCTACCATGTGAGCCTTAGGTGTTAAAAACTATCTACGTTTGAGTTGGTTCAGTCTTACTCTCTTGGCAATCTTAGTAGCCCTGCAACTGGCGTAGTAATTACTCTCTGGCCTTGGTCAAGCAAAGTTGCAATATATACTATTATATTCAAGAGAGAGTACTCTACAATCATTTTGTTATAGCCCAAAAATAAGTCCTGGAGGGTGTCATACTCTTATAATGATTTGTAATATCCTAGTCAAATCCATGGGGACGAAGCCCAAAATGGCTAATCATGCTTGTGACTTTTGGGGCGAGGTGTCAAATTTTTAGTCCCTTTATGTGCTCTGTCCCACTTCATGTAAGACTTCAGGCGTAACATAAGTACAATCTTGAAAATCTCAAATAGACTCTAAGAGCTTGACAAAAGCACGGCGGAGTTTCTCCGTCTATTTGACAATTCATACCGGGAAGATTGCATTCATCTTGAATGTTCTCTCTCACTAATAAATGAAACTTCCGGTCTTCATGATGAATGAAAATTTTTCTTAAATTTCACCTAGAAAATCAGTACTATATAAGAAATAATGCCAGGGGACTCACAGTGATATAATTCTTGGAGGATTTCCATAACTACAAGTTACACCATCCCATTTGTACGTGCTTGGTACGCACGGATCACCTTGCCAGCTGTTTCTCTTAATGTGATATGCTGCTTTGATGTCGTTGATAGCTTTCACTATGGTTGAAATCACAAAAAAGACCTATTATTTAAGGAGAAGAAAGGAGATGGAAAACTTGGCTGCAATTAGATATGAGTTATATAGACTTTCAACTTTCAAAAGACTTGTAACATTTCACGGCTTTAACTTGAAGGCTGGCAGCAAAATGTAGCCAAAGTAGGGAATTAAGCATATAGTAGAGTAATACTTATGGTATGTTTGGTAAATATTCTATTTCTATGAATAATTTTTGCTCAGAAATAGTTTTTTTTATATTTGGCTCCCTCTAGATAAGTTCTGAGCATTCAAAAGCATTTGGTAATTACACAAAATTACTATTATCAGAATAAAAATACATTTAGTACGACCTTGATTTTTTTTTTTTTTTTTTTTTTTTGGTGAAGCAATATTTCTTTCAATTTTTTAATAATTTTAAGAGATTTTTTCTTCTTCTTTTTTTTCCTTCTCTTCTTCTTCCTCTCCTAGTTGGCGACCTCATTGGCCTCGGAGGAGCCTCACGAATCCCCAATTAGGCTTGAGCTTGCCCCACCACCACAAGGCCGAGCTTGTCCTACCATGATAAAGCTCAACCTTGCCGAGGGCTAGCGAGGCTCCAGTGAGATCATTGAACCTCGTCTTTGGCCATCATCACCGAGCTTGATGACTAGCTAGAGGAAGAAGTAGAAGAAAAGAAGGGGAAAAAAAGGCTTGATTCTAGGATTGTTCCCAAGAACAAAGAAGTAAATTTTTTCTACGTTTTAATTATGTTCTAAATCTATTCACGGGAATAAATTTGCTATCGGGAGTAGAAAAATTAGCTGACAATACTAAATAGATTTCTATTCTTTTGTTCTAGAGAGCAAAAACAAAAATAGCCAAGAATTAGCTAGTTACCAAATCAGCCCTTAGCTACATCTTTTCATTCCAACGAAGCAACTATTGCTTAAAGTTCACGAATAACATAAGACACACGGTGGAGACTAGTATATTTAGCATAGGATTCCCTAAATCTTCCTTATTGATAATGGAATATCTGTCTAATTATTACTGATGTCAACTGTAGGACAACTATAGAAAGTGTATGTAGACAATAAAAACATGTAAAAGAACAAATATGTACCATCATCTTGTGCCGTGGGCACATTTGGAAGATCACCAACAATATAGAACTCCACAGCATTGAGTATCGGTGGATTTCCAAACTTATTCGTTGATTTAATCGAGAAGGTGATGAGCGACCCGCTAACTGGAGTGGAAACTACAACCACTGGCTTCATGTATTCAAGGCTCACCGTCTTCATGAATTGATTACCATTCACGGAAATTGTGAACTCCCTCTGCAGGCCGCTCATCAGCCTCTCAATCTCCGCGAAATGAAAGTACACAATCCATTTCTGTGCGGAACTCGAAGGTGTCCACTGAAAATGCAAGGGAGAACTGGCATTCGTTGATCTTTGAGCAGTCTGGAGAACTTCCCAGGGAACCTTGTACTTATACGCATCATTATTGTCACATAAATGTATGGAAGATGTGGTGTTCAGTATGAACCCATTATTAAAGTTTTGAGCTGTCCAAATTCGATCGTAAACGTCGACAGGGTACCTGTGTGCAGCATTTCGACAACAGTTGAAGAGCAAACTATTAAGCAATTGACTGAGTGACTAGCAAATGCCAATTCATATGGATCTGCAATAGGACTGTTGAAGCTACTATATTCAACACATTACTAGCTACTATATTCTACTGAAGTAAATTTATATACCATACATCAGCTTCACATAGTTCAATTAATACAAAAATTTTATTGGTTCAAAGAATTTTAATAGATGAAATTTTTTGTTTTCGTTTTCTTCTTCTTCTTTTTTGCAAGCCAAAAAGGAGTTTTGGACGGGGTTGGGACCTACCTTATCCACTATTGGAATGTTTCCTAAATGGAAAATTTTTTTGGTCAGATCCTAAGTGGAAATTAAACACTTCAAAATATGAACAATTATCAATCATGTATTCTTTGTGAAATGAGTATCACCACCAAACTTAAGAGAGAGATATATTGTTAACAAGTATCCCACGGCAATAGTTAAGACCACTAAATTAGTACGAGCATACACCAATATGTTTTGCAAATGGAAAAACAACATGTTTCAAGTAGGTAGAATATTTTTAATAAAAATTTTCATATTTTCAAAGTATAATTAATAACCCTTAGCAATTGTTTATATATATATGTGTGTGTGTGTGTGTGTGTTCCCTTTTCTAAAGTAGACATCAAGTTCCACTATGTACCAGATGTAATACGTGCTTTATGCAGTACATATTTATAATTAGAACATACATAGACGTTTAAGCACAAAATGTCACATTAATGTATTATTAATATGAGATTCTAATGTTAACATAGCTTTTGAGGAATTTATGTGAGGAAATAGTCAAATGATGTTTTGACCTATTACATTTCATTTGTTCTTACTACATCTGAAGTGCATGTAATTTATGTATTTTTATTTTGCATATATTCTTATATGCTAATATAAAATACGATGTTAACTTTAAGGTAGGAAACTTTTTTGATACGAAAGGGGTACAATTGGAATAAAGAAAAATCATAGAAAGAATTAGGGAGAGGGAGAAGAGGAACAAATAGGTAGCAAAATGAGAGGAAAGTGCGAGAAAAGTACTCATTTCAAGAAGAATCATCAACCTCACAAATTAGAATTCTTACATGTCTCAGGTACACGTAATTTAAGTATTTTTTATTCAGTAAACGTACTTGTATACTAATACAAAATATTATGTTTACATTTGAACTCATTTGATAGGAAAGAGGTACAATTAATATAAAGAAATAACGAAAAGAGAGGAAGGGAGAGGCACAAGTTTTATAATTAGATTGCAAAATAAGTGGCGTGCGCAAAACAAACAAAAAAAAAATACTCATTCCAGGAAAAATGATCAGTACCTTTCAAGAAAATCGATCAATCCCTTACAAATTGAAATGATGTGTCAACCTCAAGGGCAACTCGAAGGAAGATACTATCATCATAAATTAACTAGCAAAAGTGCACATGTATTCCTTATCCGCCAAAAATTAACATTTATAAGATTTTGGAAAATCATTTTGTTATGAAATACTTGAATTATTAATTATTATTAGATATAATTATTGACACCACTCAAAGGAATTGAACATACATAGATATGGAAAGAGAAAAAAAAAAAAGCTCTTCACAAGATATAAAATATATAAATTTTCTTGTGCTAGAGAGATAAGATAGAATAATCTGTATAAAAATGGACAATCTCTTATGACACTAATGTTATTTAGTAAATAATTTGTAATATTGTTGTCAATACCCAATTCAAATTATGATTATGGTGTATAATTCATATAAGGTCAGTTAATTTTATATACATAGCGGGGCTGAAAGTTATCGCAAACGTATACTAAGATTTTTGTAATTGCGTTGAAATCTTTTGCAGAATAGATCATGAGTTCGCTTGTTATGAGGGAGTAAGTTAGGGTGCTTTTGATACATATCTGAAATTCTAAGGTTGATTTGGATCATAACTTCAATATTTCAAATAATTTTTTTTTCTTGGAACCTAATGGTTTTTCGGTTTCTCTCTTCATTTTTATTAATCATCTAATGATTTTTGTGGCAATCTTTGACATCTAATAACAATTTTGTTTCTATTATATTTATCGGTCATTTTATTTATTATGATTACTATACATCTGTATTTCAAAAATTAATTGATCACCTGATAGAAGACTTCACGCTTAGTCCGATGTTGTACCGCCACCTAAGTCGCAAGAATCCATACCCCGATCGGTAGATGTCATCATCAAGACATCTTTGTCCCACTGTTGAAATGAAGGGCACTCCATTGCCAGTGTTCACAAGACATACTTGTATATCATTTGCCTAGGAAACGTACATGATTTCTTCATAGATAAAAGTCGCAAAGCCCACCGTGGCCCAATAATTAACGCCGATGTATAGGTCGAATGAAGGAGCCTGATGCTTCCTGTCATGTTTTGTATGCCGAAATGACACCCGAATCAAATAGGTGTTGTTCTTGTCTTGACATGATTTTAAAGTGCAACACTGCCTCTTTCCACGAGGAAATCTCCTTAAGCTCTTCTCATCGGCGAATTCATTAGTTGCCCCACAATTGACGTTCATTAATCCTCGTAAGTTTAGAGAAAAGAAAGAGTCAACGAAATGGAACAATGGTTTCTGTTGGCCTATTAGAACAAGTTCAATGAATCTCGATCATTCACACAATTCTACACTTTTGGATCTAGCATGTCGGTGATTTGAAGCCGAGATCAAATGAGAATGAATATGAAGAAAAGAAGAGACCATTTTGTTTCATTAATGATTGCAATTTTGTAAGGAGATAATTATCAAAAAAAAATAAAATCCTAAACTCATTCCATGAATGCTAATTTAGTCCAAACATTTCAATTTGACCAATTAAGTTATAAAACTTTAGATGATGAATAATTTATCAATCTAGTCCTTTTGGCCAATTTTGGTTGAAAAAATCGTTGATATGGATACTTGCCATCCTACGTGGCATGGCTAATATGGACAATTTTTTCAAATTTTAAATTTTTTTTCATTATTATCTAGTTATTTATTTATTTTCATTGTAGCCAAAGGCATGAAGGCCTTCTTCATATCTAGACAAGAGGCGTGACCCTCCCCAATGGCAATGAGGGCCTTTGCTCAGTGAGGGTCGCTGGCCATCGCCAGGGCCAAAACGACCTCAGTGGCCATAATGAAAAATAAAAAATAAAAGGTTCAGAATTTATTTTTTAAAATAAACATAGTGTCCGCTTGTCTGAAATTATTAACTTTTTTCTGGACTGCGAATCCCAAGTTTGATATCCGGTATATCTAATGAATCGATACATTTTGCCAAAATTTATTCTTCTAATGTTCTTATTACACATAAAACGCATTCCACAATATTCTGAAGCAATGACAAGCACGAAACTTTACTCCGAGATAAAATCAGCGTCTCAGTCAAACTCAAAAACTTTTCTCAACTGGGAGAGGAGAGGGAGGGGCAGGAAGAGAGAAAGAGAGAGAAACCTGTATTTTGTTGGGCTTGAACCAGGAGGAAAATTCCTGAAGCCAAAGAAGCAAGCAATGCGAACGAGAAAACTGTAATTGATCTTTGCATCGTCATGGAGCAGTGGAGATTGTCGAGGAGAGCAAGTGTGAAGAAGAAGATATGTGCATGCAATGCATTATATCGTTGTCGAGAGCTCTTGATACGACACGGCTGACATCATCCTAATGGCTTAGGGGCCAATTTATTTCCATTGGTATCAAGTATTTCGTATCCTGATTTTTCTTTTCGTGCACTTTCTGTTGTTATAAGAAGACCAAGACGTGCTGGTAGGTCTTCTGGCAAATTTATCAAAGTCTAAGAACCAAAAGAAACGTCAATAGACAGCTTTCTATCGACGACTTATCGACCACTGGTAATTAAAAATTATATATAGCGTTATGCGCTAATTATTGTACGCGCATCATTATTACAGACCGTTCGGATTGTCCTCTGCAAAGCGCACCCTGCTTTCTTATTATGAATAACCCATGCATCATTTCTCTTCTTTTTATTTTTCTGAGAATATCCAATATAATGTTGAATTCAAATGCGAAGAGACGAGAAATGAGAACATGCTTTCTTATTATACACAATTTCATCATCTCCAAAAACTCTGAACTATCCTTATGGAGACAACTATGATTAGCAAGTGATGGACATATGTCTCGCTGTTCCTACCGTGATTAGTTAAGAGTTTCCTCTTCCCACCAAGTGAATTTCTGGTCTGAAAATTCGTTTACATTAGTTAGGATCACCATAGGAACACTTGGTTAAGTTTTTCTTAGACACAGAGACACATTTGAGTAGATATTGATGGTTTACCAGCCTATCAAATGAATATGTTTAGCAAATCCTCTTAATCTTTACTCTTGAGAATATCGTATATTTCATACTTTTATGGTGAGCTTTAGCCTCCTCTTGTTATTAGAGCCTTAAGACCAAAACTCTAGTTATATCACTGCAAAAACCATAAGAGTAGAGCTCTATAATGACTTACCTGTCACTGATAGGTGTTCCTGTCAATTACCTTTAGCCATATATTCGTAGACTAGTGCCATATTATCCAAGTCATAACAATATTCGACAAGAGAAAACTAAGTGGAAGTGGGGAACAATTATCAGGTGCTGTGCCCGCAAAAATCTAAGAGTTGCTTTTGTAAACAACACAGATTGGTTTACTTAGTTGCTTGAATCGTGGAAGCATGTTTTTGCGGCACATGATATAATGAAGTCTAAGACCAAATAAAAGTATGAGATGTGATCATCTCATATGACCTCCGAATGAAATTCCTTGTATCCCTGAGATTGGCTACTTCACCTATCCAAATTCAATCATAGGCATCCTTTGGATACCCGACGAACGTATGAGGCAATGTTCACTAATTTCAATCATAGACCTCGTGCATGACACGTGTGCCATGTGTTTCGACTCTCGAGATATAGAAAGACAAGAGGGATGCATTTCCCTCCGTGATCTAAGGGCTGAGATGATGGGTTAAACCCTTCTAATCAGTTCAACCGCGTCAAATATGAATTCTTTGTAAATAGGACAGGATTTGTTAATATTATGAAGAGCCCAAAATTTCAACTTCACGGGGGACAGTGCATCCTGCCACCTGCCCCAACATTTCTTTTCAAGGAGAAAAATGTGATCCAAAATCGAACGGGTAAAGGGCGTTGTCGAGATGAAATGAACTCCAGAACCAACGTTGTTGGGTAGACGTCATCCGATGTGGGCACCTACATAATGTCCTTGCACGCATAGGAAGAGGAGTCCACTCGTCCCCAGAAACTGACCCCAATGTGCAAGTCGATTATTCAGGCTTGGTTGTGCCATCACAGTTTCCGTACCAAATGAGCCCTGATCAAGTAAAAAATTTCTATTTCAAATATATTTCTGGAATAGAAATATATTCTAAAAATAGAAAAATGAAATTATTTTACCAAATGGAGTCTGAAATTAAAAAATAGTTATAAAATATAAATAGAATGTTTATCATATATGCCCTTAATATCATTTGATCCTCATAAATTCGATAACCAAAGGTCTAAAATGCTCATTTTGTTGATGCTGTGTTATCGATAGTTATATTAAATGCCTCAATGCTTCCTAAATTTATCAATCTTCAATTATATGATTTCTCCATTCAGATTCATCAAACTCAGAGTTTCTCGTGCTGGATGCCATGTTCTCCAAAACTTCGCCATGTTCTCCGTAACTTCATTCAAAAACAAGAAGACGAGTAGAATAGTGATTAGACACAATGTTACTAGTGATGGAGACGGGACACTGAAGAGTATTTCAAACAGAGAGAGAAGGCGACATACCTTTATTGGCCGTTGTCTAATTATTCCGTTAGGAACCAAAGAAAGTTCTTCCATATTTACACTAATGTAGCTCTCACCAAACTTGATCATCTCATTGACAGAATGGTGCTCCTACGCAGCTAAGCAATATGATCCTATTATGACAAATATGTGATAAATCAAACAAAATTTGAAAACAAAATTCTAAAAGATGTAAAGCAAGAATATCATATTAGGCAAATTGATTTCATCTTGCTAGCTAGTAACATCAAATATATATAAGATATTAAAGACATATCAAATTTTCCAGTGAAACAAATTGCCAATGACACTCAAGTGAACGACTTTAAGAAAATGAAGTTGGAACACTTAAGAGTGATTTCTACAATTCTAACACTTTTAGTGCCCTTATCTCCCTAATCTAGCATATTGCATATTTAGGCAAAAGAACACTAGAAGTGTCATAACTTTCGTACAACGCTCAATTTGGTACCAAAACTATTTTTTCGCTCACTTGAGTGCCACAAGTTTAAAAAAACGTTCATTTGAGTCCCACTTTCAACGTAGCCACCAAAAAAGCTGACATGACTACCGGAAAAGCTGACTTGGCCGCCGAAAAAGCTGATGTGGCCGCCAGTGAACAATATTTTAATATATTTATTAATTTTTTGGATTTTTTTGGGTTTTCTTTTTGCTTTTTTTGCTCTTTTTTTTTAGGGCCAGCGAGGGTCACCGATGACCCTCGTCGGCCGTGGAACCCTTGCCTTGGGCCATGAAGGCCCAAGGCGAGGCCATCGGAGCTCGGCCAGCCGCTAGCTATAGCCTTTGCGGCCTCACGGGCAGTTGGCGAGGGTCTCACCAGTCAACACCCAGATTTGGCCAACACCTAGATTTGGCCGGTGAGACCGTCGCTAGCCGTGGGCAATGCCACAACGGCCATCGCCAACGGCTGGCCGAGCTCCAATGGCCTCGCCCTGGGCCTTCGTGGCCCAAGGGGAGGGTTTTGTGGAAACCTTGCCTTGGGTGGCGAGGGTAAAAAGAAGAGAGACGAGATGAGGAGAAATGATGTCATTTTGCATGAAGAATCCACATTGGTCGGTGAGGGTCATCGCCAAAAACCACGTAGGCATAAAAAATTATTTAAAAAAATGGAAAATCATTAAAAAAATCAACGTATGTATTTTGGTAAAAAGTGGCACTTAACTGAGTGATTTCACTCCAATTTGGCACTCAAGTGAGCGAAAAAAAAAAGTTTTGGCACCAAAATGAGCCCCATACAAAAGTTAGGACACTCCTAGTGTTCTTCCCCCAACATGTTTATATCAACATTCTCATTGGAAGAAGAGGCATTTAACATAAAATAACTATTAGCATAAGAGTTCCATATAATAGGATCTATCACGTACAACACGACCATCCATAATATAACTGAAACCATAATAATAAGAACCATGATAGAGTTTCATGTAGACATTATAGAAATTTAAGGTTGACCTTAAACGTGGAAGAGGAACCATAGAGATCAAGGTCCATTGAATTAAAAAAATTAGTGAGAATGACTACATTGGAATTTTTTGAAGGTTTTGGACTAAATTGGTAAAATTAGAACAATTATGACTAAATTGTCATTTGTATAATAAGTTTAGGACTGATTGGGTAATTCTCTAACACTTTGCTCAGCGCAAGATTACTTCCTTGTTAAAGTAATTGTTGCCTCCATTTTTCTCATATTCTTTGAAGAGATAACTTAGATAGTTAGAACGCAATACAACACAATAATTTGGACCAATTCTCCATTTTTCTCATATTCTAATTACACATTCGTACATTTTCTTCATGCTATTGTATCTAGTTGATAAATTCACACTTCGTGATAGATATAAAACCAGAGAAATTTCATAACATGAATCACAATATTCAGATGTACGTAGAATATTTCATAAATATTTCCCAAATAATTTCTACAATACAGACCGCAAGCAAAAGTAAAGAGTACACTTGTCAAATGTATTCATTTCATGTCACCAATCATGACCACAGTAAATGACATCATACTAAGTGTAAGATAATGAGAAGCACTCACAATGAAATCCGTGTATTCTCTAAAGATTGTTTGATTTTACAACATACACAAAATTTATTAAATTTCTAAAAGCAGTGAACATAAAAATAAAACACTCCAACAATTTTTTTTTAAATCATGATGAGCTTGTAGAAAATTTTTGGGATCCAAAACAATGTGGAAACATATGAAACACACAACAGCTACACTTGGCTGCGATTGGACCTCACGAGTCACTAAGTGACGTGTGCATTTGAGTCGCCTTTGATGTGCATCTCTTACCATGTGTCAATCTCTTATTGGTCCAAATTTCAATAACATGGCGAACTTGTTCCATGTGCCACATCATCATTTGACTTGGCATTCCAAATCAGACTGCCATGTGTGTCACAATTAGAGATTTGTTAATGTGACCACTGACATAATAATAACATCATTGCCACACAAACATTTTCATCTTGCCAATTTGTCATGCAAACTTTTGTAATCCATAAACTTTTTTGTAGATCTTCAAAAAAAGAAATATAATATTATGCCGTTGCAAAGCTTGTGTCATGCACTTTATAATGTTACAAATTCATGGTATGAAAATAATTGTATGTGTGTCATAACCTCTTTTTTGTGTCCCGGAGGCTAATGGCTGTCTATGCTTATTAGGACTTAGCTCAGGCTCTCTCAAGTGCACCAATTCACAACTTATCGTTTGAGTTTTTAACCTGCAGTCAATTATATTTAAAAAAGAAGTCATCACTAATTAGTTTAGAATGGGTCGATTAAAAATCCAGGTTAAAGACTAGGAGAAATATTTGGCTCCTACACAATCAGAAAAATTAGGATTAGGGATTTCATTACACTAATTAATCAACTAATGCCCTTCAAATACCTAATCTTATTTAAACCTTGGGGTTTGATTTTTATTTTTATTTTGGATTTTTCAAGGATTTTCCTTGCATTAGTGGAGGAAAACATTGTTTGTCTTTTTTTCTGATTTTTTGGAAAATATGAAATATTTTTTTATTTTTCTGATTTTTTTGAATAAATAGTATTTTTATTTTTATATTAAAAAATTTCTTTTAATATTTTATTTGAAATGGGACTTGGGTTGGACCTCGTTATCCAACCCGATCGAACTCAGCCTGAGTGCGCAGCCTAGGCCTCTAGTTGGGCCAGGTCTAGCTTATGGGCTCAATTCGTCAAGCCCAAGGGAAACACTTGCAAATAAAAGAAGAACTAGTCAAGCCTAAGGCTAGATAAAACAAAGATCGGCCACAGAAAGCAGATTAAGCCCAACAGGCATAATGCATCTCAGCTCGAAAAACCTAATCCTAAAAGCTCAATCGGATCTTTGCACCCCCCCAAACTGATCTGGGTTTGACTCGACTCACGCCCCTCCATGTCATAGGCTCTCTGCGGCGCTGATAGAGGGTGGCCAAGTGCATGCCGACCTCGCCGCAGCGAGCGGCACCAATCGTCATAGGGACCAATAGTTGCGGCGACAAGGCGGCGGAAAGCAGTAAAAGCGATAGAAGGCTTACCAGCGTGGGGTTGAGATCTGGGAGCAGCTGTGTAGTCATGGGATAGAATAGCGAGGGCTATAAGCAAGGGCGGTGGCGGGTGCAATGTGAACAAGCAACGTTGGGGGTGGTTGAGTGGCGATGGCATCGGGCTAGGCAAGTAGCTTTGGATGCGACGGCAAGGCTCGATCTCATGTCTCTCTCTCTCTCTTTTTGCTCGAATTCACTCGCTCTTTGGCCTCCCTGGATGTCTCTCTAGGGAAGTCCTCCAAGCTCACTCCGCCTCCGCCTCTTTGTGGCTTCATCCCTTGTTGCCCCCCCAATTTTCACTCGACTCCCTCCTCTATTTTTATAGGCTGAGGAGGCTGGTCGATGGAGGAGCTTCGATCTCCGGTCCTTGGCGCGTCGATCGGCCTTCCCTTAGTCAAACCGGCATCCCATCAGCCATCCACTCCATAGCAGGCCTAGCCCTAATATGCTCCTTAGCTCAACGGCATTGAAGGCACATCCCATCCATTTAGATCTCCCGCCAGTTTTTGTGCTAGCTGCCCCTCTGCTCTACTCTACTCTACGTGCATCATCATCCACCACGCATCGTCGTTCTTACATGTGAGCTATAGAGGCGGAGGGAGGAGGAAGAAGAAGATGAAGCATGAGACTAGGCCGTGAAGGCAAAAGAAAGGGCTAGGCCCAAGGCCCAAGTGGAAAGGAAGACCGAATGGGCTTGGGCCCGCATGGTGGGGAGAAAACCAACAGGAGCTGGGTTCATGCCTAGCCCTTAGCCATTTTTTTAAAAAGGTTATTATACGAAAATAGGGCAAATAAGGAAAAATAAAATTTAATAGATGCAAATAATATTAATACTTAGGGTGATGTCAAAATTCTTTTTGTTCGGGGGGGGGCAAATTGATCCCTAATTTTCTATGCATTTTAAACCTAAATACTTAGTCATAATTTATATGTCAATAGTTATCCCTCTTTAAAAATGAGCTCACGGAGTATGCCTTCATAGACAAGCTAATACCTAAATTGTGTCTTTGTATATGCAATAGATAATACATCATTTGGGACTAGACATTTCATGCAAAAAGTATAATATGACATGATACATACTAAGACAGATAAGAAGATTCATGTGTTATTTACCAAGAATGAGTGGTTGGGGTGTGAATTCCGAGTTTTTGGCAAATATAAGGGTATCACTTTATCTTTTTCAGGGATACTAGTTTATTTACCTAACCACAGGCTATGGTAGTACGCTGTGTTAGTAAAGAGGGACTCTAGGCTATTGAAACATGCCATGTCGATAAAGGGGGATTCCGGGCTACTAATGCATGCCATGTCGATGAAGGAGGACTCTTGACTACTGAAGCACGCTATGTCAATGTAAGAAGACTTTGGGCTACTGAAGCATGCCATGTCAAACGAAATAACTCCAGGACTACTAAAGCACGTTGTGTCGATGAAGTAACTCTGGACTATTGAAGCACACATGTCAATGAGGTGACTTCAAGCTACCGAAGCATGCTGTGTCGATGAAACAGGACTCCAAGCTACTGAAGCACATTGTGTCAATGTAAGGGGACTTCGGGCAACTAAAGTGTGCCTGTCGATGAAGTGACTCTCGGCTACAGAAATATGCCATGTCAATAAAGGGGGACTATGGGTTGTGAAAGCACACTATGTTGATAAGGATGATTCCGGGCTACGGAAGCATGTCAAGTCTATGTAGAGGGACCTCAGGCTGCAAAAGCACATCGTGTCGATAAAAGGAAACTTCGAGCTAAGGAAGCACGTCGTGTCGATAAAGGGGCACTCTGAGCTACAGAAACACATCAAGTTGATTCCCTCGTGATATTTCCTAGGAAAACACCTTGGAAAATGCCTAGACAATTGCTAGCATCAAAAGGGTACTTGGATACTCACAAGCACTAAATTTAGAGGATATTTAGACATTTGCGGGCATTAAAATAGTACCGGAATACTTAGATAGGCAAAAGTATTCAAAGATATAATTTTGGGACAACTCGAGTAGGTTGAGTGTCAGCAATAAGGGAGCATACCTGGGTGGCTGCTGGTACACAAAGTAGTGGAATATTTGTACAATTACAAGTATCCAAAAGTGCAATTTGGGGACAACTTGGGTTGGTCGAATGTCATGATAATGAAAGAGAATACCTGGACAATAGTAGGCAATTGTAGATAATGGGATACCTAGGCAGTTGCCAATATCCATACCTTGGACAATGACAAGAATTCATACACAAAGGACAACTCAAATAGGCTAAGTATTAATAAGAGAGAGTGCCTAAACAGTGATAGGTACTCCAAGAAATACCTAGTTGATCACAAGCTTCTTGGAAATAAGCAAAGAGATATACTTACTTGATGATATCTTTGCTTTCTGAAAGTGTCTCTTGTCAACAAATATGCAATATGTACACATGATTTGTGTATGCTATAAATTTTTCAATTCAAATGGGCATACATGACAATTCTATTAGTTTGCATCACTAAAGTTCCACTAGGGAAAATATTAAGAAAGACAATCCATACTCAAAATGCGGTTATCTTAGACATATCAAATGAGGGACCTTCAAAATGAAAGGGTTTTCCACTCTCTCTCATTGAAAAGGTTGTTTTGTCTCGACCATTAATGCGAGATAATAGAAATCTCACCCTTTCACCATCATCATATGGACAAGAGTTTGAGTATTCTCACAAGTGGTATAACTTTACCAATCTAAGAGGCCTTTGGCAAGATTATAATGTAGACTTAGTTAAAGGCTTAGCAAAGGGGACCATGAGGGTCAAGGCTTATGAAAGAAATGATGTATGTTCATCTCTAGGTTTACAAGTCAACTACGAAAAAAGATAGAAATAACCTTGCTCATACTTCTTTGAGCAATACTTATAAACATATGAATTATTGCGTTAGTTCTAGTGCCCTAGTTAGAATGGAATTTTAAAAATGGACACAACGTAGATTTGGCTCATAGGTTGAGAAACGAAGGGATTCGTAAACTCAAAAATATATACAGGAGTTGGTGATCATCTCAACATTGTCACCAGTCTTCTTCCTTGTTAACCTTGCTCGAGCATCACATTTTGCTTGAGGGTGTTGGTCTTGCTTTTACCAAGCACATTGCTTTTTCATGCCCTTGATTTTCAATCCAATTTTTATGTCTATGGGCATTGACCTTGCTTTTACCAGGCATACAACTTTTTCATGCCCCTAGTTTTGATTTTTATCATTTTAGAAATGGTCTAAACAAGCATAAGCAAAACATTGATGCTAGATTGTAGGGTCTTCATCTTCAGTTGGCACTCTGGATTATGCTACT
This sequence comes from Angophora floribunda, assembly GCA_014182895.1. Lineage (NCBI taxonomy): Eukaryota > Viridiplantae > Streptophyta > Magnoliopsida > Myrtales > Myrtaceae > Angophora > Angophora floribunda. Next base: position 30,835,616 of record CM024709.1, on the reverse strand, counting down.
TGAATGGTAATGACCGTTGCCTTACCCCAATACGTGGGTTAGATATCAACTAGGTTCATTATAGACTCAATGGATATAACGGATACAAGTGTGTAGAGAGAGAATCATTCTTTGTCATTCTAGGGCACTTAAATTGCAATGAGTGTTCATATGCAATAAAGACACCTAAAGATTGATGCAAGTGTAAGCAAGAAAATTCATGTCTATTTTCTCACCTTGTGATGCTGCCTTTCCTCCAATCTACCCTAGTGTGGGGTATTTCTTGACAGAGGTAATGTCAAAGGAATTTCTCTAATGCATGGGGCTCAAAAGGGTTGAGCAATGGATAACCTATAGTGTTTAGGGTAGAAAAATGAAATGCCCCTTATCACTTTGGTCATCATACCATTCGCAAGAGAACTCTTTACCTTGTGAACATGGAATTTTCTTTGCTCACCTCGCAAGTGTTTAAGTAGGGGACTGTGTATGGGATATGGCTTACCTTTCACCATCCTAATGTACCTCATTTAGCATGCTCAATTGATCCCACATCATTCATTGCACTGTCTACCTTGATAATTCTCAGTGGAATCGATGACTTAGACAAACAAAGATGATCATGCAAAAACCATTTTGAAAAGACATGAAGCATTAGAACAAACAATTTATTCTACTCAAAAACTTTTTGACAAGCATGAGAATCATTTTTTTTGAATAGAATTGTCTCCATGGACATGTTAAATCTTAAGCACAAAGGGATTATTCAAAAATGGGTGTCCATGGATTGCCCCTATTTAAAGGGTAAAGGACACATAAACAAATAGTTGAGGCTAATCCTTGATTATGCATATGCTTTTACCCCTGCATAAGAAAAGAAAAAAGAAAAAAGAAAAATAACGGAGTAGGGCCAAAAGCAAATGCGAATTGAGGCCCAAAAGATCCCAATCACTTTGGCGATGCTTGGGACGCCATTTCACTTAGGAGAGTTGATCTACCATTGTTATCAAAGTTTCTTATGGGGTTTACCGGGTAGATCACATGGTTAGTAAGTTAAAGTGAGGGTTGCTTTGCAATTGATCTGCCATCATTATAAGGATTTGCCTGTTAGGAACCCCGAGGCAAGTTGGCGTCCAAACAAGGGCTTAGGGCGATAACTTACTGAGATTTTATCTCACTCGTTGTTGTTAAACATTTTCAAGTCTGTAGTTATGGCACTTTTATCGCCATGAATTGGGAAGTGATGGAGCACGTCGTGGAGGGCAATAGGTTGGTGTGCCCGTTAGTTGAAGGAAGTAGATTAACCATGTTTAATATTTTGATGACTATAGAGGAAGTTGCCTGATTGAGAGGCTTATGTATAAATTTCCTAGGGTTAATTAGTTCAAGAATAAAAACAACGTTGCTGCTGTTGTTTGTGGTCTTTTTGCTATCTTTGATGTTTATTGACTGGGTGTTATTGATTTGCTTCCGCATGCGTTTAATCACAAGATAAAAAAAATGGTCGGCTACGCTTCTTGGGAAGTCGCATTCATTTGACCTAAGTGAAGGGATTGTCACGTACTCAAGATTTGGGGCGTGACATTGATAATACAAAACTAGTCAGCAACTCAATCATAAAAAAAATATTGATAATTACTTTAACTAGGGTTGGTAGTTCCTTTGAAGATATGGTCATTGTAATATATTAATAAGCGAGACAAATGGAAGTTAGTAGATCAATAAAACCTTGGCTAATTGGAAAATATATAAAACTTGGTGAGTTACCGAAACGAGACTTGGTAAACAAAAATAAGTTGGTAAACTAATGTGAGAAAACTTGATAACTCGCACATGAATAAATATTAGTAAATTCATATAAATTGATGGATTTAGTGCACTTATCAGAAAGACCAACAATAGTTCCTCGACAACAAGAATTTAAAAGAACCAACTAAACTTAGTCAAGTAACTCAAAGAGAGTTAATAGCATAAAATTAGTTGGTAGTTTAATTTGAAAAGGAATTGATAATTGACTCAAAAATATATTGGTAAATTCATATGCAACTTAATAAATTTGAGGCGTTGGTAAAAAGACAAATGAAAGTTGATAAAAGATTAAAAAAAAATTGATATTTTGTAGATGGTCAAAAAGAGTTGGATAAAAAAAATATTGGTTACCGAGGAATCAAGTATGTAGTAACTATTTTCGTCAACGTGTTATAATTTAACTAACTCTTTTAAATATTTGCTGTCGCACAAAAAACAATTAAAGAAATCGTACGATCGTCCACTAAGTATTGAGGACCTTCCACATGCCCATTGGTCCCAAGTCTCGAACAATGACTCTTCAAATTCTCTTTATATTCTCATTATCAATAAACACACAAGAAACATCATCATAAGAACCCAGCAAAGGTGGCCCGGGTCTAACTGAAATTAAAACAGTACATTCCCGAGATTAACTATAGTAATTAACCCGAAATACTTCCACTTAGACTAAGCTCAGTTCATATGGACCGATTTTAGCCTACTAACACACATGAACTCGTAGCCATAATTTCTTAGACGATTATTTATGCAACGGGATAAGAAACTTTCGAGGCAATTCCACAAAGACCACCATCGACTCCAGAATCCCTCTGAAGTCTCATGTACCCGTTCTCGCCCCACGAAACATCCCAAGAGTTCCTTATCAACCAGTACTTGGTCCCGTCCGTGTCCGTCCCGTACCCAACCACGGTCACCGCATGGTCCAGTTCGGCCCCGCAAGGCCCAGTAAAGACCCCGCCTGCGTAGTTCTTGAACTCAGCCCCGCTGGCGTCGAGCGCTACTGACACCGGCTGCATAGCCACGGCCTGCAGCATGTCATCCTCATTAGGGGAGACGTCATTGTAGCCCGATATTTTGGCCTCAGCAACCGATGAGGCCTGCACATCACAAGTGCCGTCAACCCCGACGTATGGATAGTTCGACTCAGAGTTGATGCCATGGTTGTTGATGATGTACTCAAAGCCGTTGTCCATCCAGCCACCTTGACAGCCCTGGTTGCCATCGGTGGCACAGTCTATGAGTTGCTGCTCGGACAAGTTCGGTAGCACGCCAGTGGTGATCTGTGTGATTGCTTCCACTGCCGCCACTACGGAGAACGACCAGCAAGATCCTGTACACAGAGGATGGTGAATCGTGTGGTGATATAATACAATCGAGAAAACTTCAAGCCGAAGGTCACACGGCTGTACGAACAATTAATTTGTTTGTTGTTTCACTGATAAGATTTATTCTCTGATGAGAAGTGGGTTTAAGCTGGGCAATGTAATTGCTTACCACATTGGGCTTGGTTCTTTATGGGGTTGACAGCACCTTTTTCGACCCAATCGACGCTCTCCGGGATGCTATCCGAACCTTGGTACTTAAAAGAATTGACTTGGGAGGAGTTCCTGCGTGTTGATGATGGCAATTTGTATCCAGTATATGCTGCCACAAATTCGTCGTTGGTTAAGTCCGAGAACTTATTCAATCCGACCTTGTAAGTCCGGTTTGCTGCGCCATTGAACTCCTCGACGAACCGCAGGTTTTCCGCGAAAATCTTCAGACGCTTCTCCTTTTCAGCAACGTCTTTGTAGTCGCGCCCGTGTCGACTCATCCACTCCTCGAACTTTCTAGTCGCGGATGGAATGTCGTAGGCACGAGACGCAGCATTCGATGCGCATGCACAAGCACACAAGACAAGTATCAACCATATGGAGAAATTTTTTGCGAGTTGGAAAGCCATTTTTTAATGAAGAGATATGTTTTGTGGTGTCGAGAATGAGTGAATGCATTAGGTGTATTTATAGAAAAAAGAAATGACACAAATGATTTTTGAATTTTAGTCAAATGTGCAATATCATCCTCGAACTTTTAATTTATTTAATTTGATCCCTGAATTTTTTATGTATATTCAAATTAGTTCATAAATTAATTAATTTTCACATTGTTCTTATATGAATTTAAGTTAATAGAATTTGCTATATGGCTTCCAATCCTATATGTTTGAACAATGGACAAAAAATAATGTTGCATGTGCATTGTCTACGTAAAACATTTCACTCAAATTAGAATATAATAATCGTTTTAATTTGTCTAACTTGTTCAATTTGAAAAAATGATTATTCATTTAATTTGATGATACAAATTATTATATTCTGAGTTGAATATCTTACATGAATAATCTATGTGTAACATTATTTCTTTATCCACCATTCAAGCTCCCAAGATTGAAAGTTAAATCAACAAATTCTGTTAACTTTAATTAATTAAGGGATAACATCTTGTCTAAAGATTAATTGAAAAGTTACCAAAAGTTTAGGGATCACACTAAATAAATTAAAAATTCAGGGACGACGTGTATATTAAGTCAATGTTCAAACATGGGCAAAAATCATCCCGTGTGTCAAGCTGACATGAGACCCACAAATTCAAAAGCATTTCCCCTTTTCACATTTGTAGGGTTTAAGTAACTCCAAAACATGATATAACATCATCTAGAAGCTTGTCAATATGAAAACACTTTCAATTTTCAAGCGTATAATGCACGAAATCTCTTCTGTTTCACTTCCCCAGCTTGTCATACCCTTTCTTTTCTTCTCGAATAGATGGTTAGAATCTTGACTGGATTCGAAATTCACTTAGATTAAATCTTGAAGCCCAATTAATTATAATTTTGTTTTCTCAGAACGTTAGCCCCAAAATGATTGCGATGTGGCTTAAAGTAACGAAGTTAGGGCATACTCTCGAGCAAAAAATATATAAAAATAATAATAAATCAAGCGCGCATTTTTATTTCGGTTCTTCTGTTTTGGAATAAAAAAGTTATATGGCATGCTTGGTTAAGGGAAAACATTTTGTAAATTTCAGATTTTTCATTCTATACCATAAGGTTATTTCTTTTAGATACAAAAGTTTGCTTGCCAAGAAGTTGTGTGGGTGCGTTTCCAGGTCGATAATGGAATCAACCATGGCAACTTGTTCAGTTCCCGATCTTAAATTGGCCACTTTATTCCATATGCACATGAGATGAGTTATTTTGGAGCTGTAATTTCAAGGCATATCGATTTTGGTGTTTTAAAGTTGTTTCCATTATAAAGTTAAATTATTTAAATGAACAAAAGAAAAGAGACGTTGTATCTTTCTTTTGTCATGCCCAAATACAATGATAGAGATGTCAGTTCCACTCCATTTTCCATTACCCATTTTACTCCATGACGAACTTCATTATGTCGCTTCAAATTTAGGCCTATCTTTTTAAAAAAATGAATTTACCAATTGAATTTCTAAATCAACACAACATGTTTTTGTTTTAAATGTTTGATTTAAAAACTCATCTATTACAACTGATCACAACCCTTTACAAACTCATTTTGTAATTATGTTACTCGAGTTGACAAAATTGTCTATGGGCTTTTGACATTCTCACTACCACTTATTCCACAAAACATCATAGATTGGCCAATGACCTATATATCTATGGTTGAGAAAGAAGTAGAGAAATTCACCATACCACAATTAATTCTAACTCACAAGGACCCTTCTAGGAAGGGAACGTTGAATTGGCCATGGTTTTTTTGGACACAAAGCTCGGCATTTCAAGTCAAAGCCAACATGGCTCGTGTCTCTTGCTCCTACAATCACGGGATAGACAATACAAACGTGGTTCGTCTCTCTTGCTCCTACAATCACGGGGTAGATAATACAAAATAGAGCAGTGCCAAGCATACAAACGTGCTTCGTCTTTATGAATTTGGGATTGTTATTCGGTACCCTAATGGTGTAAAAAAGATTAAATGCATGAGCAGGGTTAAGTGCTCATACGCAATCCATAGACAACTTTATTTTGGTAAATCAATTCATTCCATCAGTAAATGAGAATTTATGTATCTTGACTATCTGTTTAAACAATATCTTACATTGACAGATGAATTACATATAAATCTATATAATTAATACATTCAGTAATGTAATAAACTGTGTAAGCGGATATTTAAGTATGCCACATCACAAGTAGATCCCATGTTATTCAACAGAATCTGCCCTTAAATTCAAAGTCTAATAGTTAGTCAACCCATTGTAGTTAGTCCACACGCATGAACTTTATCAGGACTTGTTGAAAAGAAAAAACAAGAAATGTTGAGAGAGAGAGAGAGAGAGCTCTAATGGTAAGTGAATGCTCAATATTGATCGAAAGTTTTAGGTGTGAAATCAACTTTTATTTTTTTCAACTTGTTATTCACGTAAATTGACATTTCTACAAAGAAAAATGCTGGAACAAGACGTATGAATATTGACAACTAGAATTTGTTCATAATTTTCTTTTGTAATTCTAAAATTTGCTAATTTTTTAAATTTTGTAGAAAAATCATTAAGTAATTTCCTGCTTAAAATTAGTCATAATGTATGATAAATCACAGACTAATTAGGTATCTATCATGTTCCGTGTTCGTGGAATGATTCTGCAAAAACTTATGAGAGTATCAGTTAGCATAAACTTGTTTAAATATTTGAGATTAGACAAAGAAAAAGGTAATGAGACTATTCTAAGTCAATGCATCTCGCCGTCAAGCAAAGAACGTGTTAGAATAATGAGTCCATAGAGCTTATGAGTCAAGTTGCCACATTTTGGGAGATAGCAAAAATTGATTGGCACGCGTATTAAGTACCATAAAATATAATCGACTTTGACCAGTGTTGGTCTATACAGATTAAAACTGTAGGGATTCTAAGAAAGCAATCTACCTTTTACTTGTCTCCAAGGACTTCTTTTGAGTGGTGGAACGTTTGATTTATCAAATTTTATCTCTTGCTTATAGAATGATCTTGAAGGTCACACTCGCCACACCAAGGATGGAGTCTCTCCCAATGTTAAGAGTAAATATGATTTCAAGATAGAACCTAAAAACCAAATAATCGGATCAATGGGAAACTTTTCGATTTTAGGTTCCAAGGTATATGGGATGAGTTTTAGATTCCAAAAATTAAAGAACCTATTTAGATGGATAGGTTCCAAATTCTAAGTAGGTAAAACCTAGAACTTGAACCTAGTATAAATTTTTATGTTTTTCTTGGTCTATGTCTTCGTACAATTATGCAGTATCCCATGATGTCTAATGATGAGTGCACAATCTCAAATCACTAATTTGAGTTTCTATTTTATGATTGAGACTTTTACTTTATTAATATTTATATTATTCATGTGTCAAAAAATAGGTTGTCGTCAGTGGATTAGTAGTAAGTGGTGGTCATTAATAAGGATGATTCACTGCAATCATTCGATTAATAATACAAATGGAACCTAGATAAATATTGGAAATTGTGATAGAGTATGTTCCAAATTCCATGATATAAAATGAGAAACCTGTTCTGATTGGTAGATTTTAAATTCCAAATGTATGAGACCTAAAACCGCTCATCCCTATTTAGTGCACCTGAATAGAATACGCATTTATCAAGATTAATCAAGGCAAAGTTTTGAATTCCCAAAAATTAGCAACCCTTTGATTGTTTTCAATTTTATTTTTTCTCCAAACTTTCTATTTTTCTCTTTTTTATAAATTTGACCTCTTCCTGATGTGGCCCCATATTAGCGTCAAGTCAATGCTACATATGCTAAAAGTACATATATAATGCCACAGTCAGATTTTGGCGCATCACATCAAATTCCTTATTTGAGTAATCAATCAAATGCCTTGATTGCAAAAACTCAAACATATAGGACTTGATTGTATTTTGGACCTAATGATTAAGTCTTTTGGTCATGTTTTTTCCATCCCTAATTAGAAGAAAGTTCATCTAACTAATTCTTGATTGATGGGATATATATGGACATCACTTATATATGTTTAGTCATCTTTGCATACGATTAATGTACATGACTATTTTAAACTACCCGTTAGAGAATGAAACTTTCCACAACCAGGGAGGGAGGGCAAATGTAGCCTTATACCCCCAGCTTATTTGCTTTGAAAATCTTTTCAAGAGACAATACACGGATATCTATCATCAAACCTCAAACCCGAATAGATTACAATATGTTTTTCACTTACTGTTCTGATAAAGATAGGTAGACGTGTAAAAAAGTTAAGGGTTAGTCAAAAGCAATTGATAGACCCTTTACTGCGTCAAGCAGACACTAGATCCACATTCAAATCTCTTCCCCTTTCAGTTTTCTAGGGTTGAAGTAGCTTCAATACATGATTCACATCTAGAAGCTAATCAATACAGAAACCTTTTTCAATTTCCAAGCGTCCAATGCACGGAATCTCCTGTTTCACTTCCATAAGTTGTCCTACCGTTGCAGCACCACTTCCACTGCTGTAATGATCTTTAGAAAATTGTTGATAAAAGAAATCTGCCAGGCCATCAAATTTGATAAAAGAGAAACTGTATATTATAATACAGTAAATTTTCAGTTATATTATTTTGCGGGGCACAAGTAGATCTCTTTTCCATCTTGGAATATATTCAATTATTCGTTATATTTCTAAGGTGCATGCTTTTTCCGTATATTCTTTGAATTTCATCCATATTTCCAAACTGATTCGTGAAGAGAGAGGATAATGAAAATATCTCTAAAGTACTCCTTTACAATTGGATTAATTATAAATACACAGCCTATGTAACTTTTTTACAAAATCCATACTCATTACAGCTGATTTGGATAATTGATCAAATTTCCATAACTGTTGGAGATTAGCAGGATCAAACACACAAGTAAGATCACAAGGATATAACGTGGTTCAGCAATATGCCTACATCCAAGGACCCCAACAACAAAAAAACACTCCCCCTCTCTCCTGTTTTTTCTTAGGGAGTAGATCTGTCATTATTTATCATATATATAGCATATGGTTACTTTCGGTAAGGCAACTATTTACATAAGGAAACACTAGAATTAGGAAGCAAGAATAATACAGTAGCAATAATAATATCTCCTTTCCAAGAATAGGAAACAAAAATCTCGCCAACAAATTCTCCTTTCCAAATATCTCGTCAACACTTCCCCTCAAGTCGAGACGAAAATTTCGTTAAAGGTCAACTTGTGCACCACAGCAATAGTATCTCCTTTCCAAAAATCTTGCCAACATTCCCCCTCAAGTTGGGGCGAAAATTTCGTTAGAGGTCAACTTGTGCACCACAGCAATAGTATCTCCTTTCCAAAAATCTCGCCAACATTCCCCCTCAAGTTGGGGCAAAGACTTCATCGGAGGTCAATTGGGGCGAAGACTTCATCGGAGGTCAATTTGTCCACCATAGTTAGGAAAACCCCTTTTGACAATGCTTTGGTGAAGACATTTGCAAGACGATCCTCACTACGAATGTACGAAGCCTCAATTGTTTTATCCTAAACCTTCTTTCTCACAAAGTGACAATCCACTTCCATGTATTTCGTTCTCTCATGGAAGACTGGATTCGAAGTAATGTGAGTTGCAACTTGATTATCATAAAATAGCTTTGTAAGTGTAGCTGTAGGCTTACATCCCAATTCCTAAAGTAAAAGACATAGCCACACAATTTCACTAATAGTGGTGGCCATGGCGTGGTTCTCGGCTTCTATGCTTGAACGTGCAATAACCATTTATTTCTTGCTCTTCCAAGTGACAATATTACCACCAACAAATGTACATAAACCAGTGGTGGATTTTCTATCCACTAGACTTCCAACCCTATTTGCATTAGTGTAACCCACTATATCTATGTAACCATTGTTCTTCATCAAGATTCCCCTTGCTGGTGAAGCTTTCAAATACCGAACAAGATGATCCACCAATCCACGTGACCTTAAGTGGGGTTGTGCATAAGTTGGCTCACATAACTAACAACATATGCAATATTGGGTTTAGTGATAGTTAAGTAAATCAAGCATCCTACTAACAACTGGAATTGGCCAACATCCTACAGTGGTACACTATTAGAAAAAAACTTCTTGTTATACTCCATATGGATACTTGTAAGTTATTAAACTTTTATAAGTAGTGGACATAAAAATAAAATGCTCCAACAAGTTTTATAAAGCATGACGAGCTTGTAGAAATTTTTGGGATCCAAACAATGCGGAAAAATATGAGACGCACCACACCTACACTTGCCTATGATTTGGTCTCACGAGTCACTGAGCCATACATGCATTTTAGTCACCGTTGAAGCACATTTCCAACCATATGTCAATCTCTCATTGGTCCACGTTTCAATAAACGTGGCGGACTTGTCCCATGTGCTATATCGTCATCTAACTTGGCACTCCCGAGTGCCTTGTGCATCACGTGTTAGAGTTTTGTTAATGTGATGGTTAATATGAGAATGACATCACTGTCACATCAACATTTTCATTCTACCAGTTTGTCATGCGAACTTGCGTGATCCATAAAGTACTCTTTAGATCTTTACAAAAATACAATATTATGCCGTTGCAAAGCTTGTGTCATGCACTTAATAATGTTACATTGTATGTAAAGCAATATGCCTGGAAAATTGGGCAATTTCGAGTTCAAACATGATTTTCTCGTAGAACATTGGAGAAAAATAGGTCAAACTTTCTAGAATCATTCCAGGACATATTGGCCATGTTTATATGAAAATCGTATGAAAAGTAAAACCATTTTGGGAACATGTCATTTCTTAGTTTTCAAGGTGGCAAACATGGAGTGCACTCTCAAAATGGATGCAAATGAAGAACGGGAGACGAGCAAGCTTACTTTGATACCAACGTCGGGTTTTTGCGAAATCCCACCTCAAATCCTAAGAACCGAAGTTTGTTCCACGTACTGCTCGTGTACCCGCGTCGGTTGAAAGTGCAATCACACACTCGGACTAAATATGTCCCTTGATCTCATACTTTGCTTGAATGCTTATGTGCTGTCGGTCTTACACACATGTACCCGAGAGCTCACTTTGTTTCTTTCTTTATTTCTTCCCTGTCAACTCAACACACACGAGCACACACATTGAATCTCTTACTTGCACGTCTAACACTGTTACATGCATGTCTACCTTGTTCTTTCTTTTCCCCTCATAATCATCAGAGTAAGAGGACTCATTAACTTCTTGGTTGCTCTCTCCGGGGGAACTTTCAGATGGAAATTAGTTGGGATTGGGTCAAGCCCAAAAAATGGCGGCTCATGTCCAAAACCCCACGGTTACCGTAGACATTACTCTAGCATAATAACCATTGCATTTTTTTATGTGGGGTACGCGTTTCAGAGACGAAGATAATCGTCCGTCCTACAAGAAACTGATTCACATTTTATGGGAATTCATGCGTAGTCCGCCTCATAACTTAGTGGTTAGACTGTACCCTCACAAACAGACAAGATAGCTAAAAACGTATGATTAGAAGAAGCAACACAAACAGCAACTCGTAATTGCGGGACGCTCCTGCTTTATGCATGTTTGCTTTGATTGTTATTCTCAAGCAATTGGAAAAGAAGCTTTTGATGCGAGTCCGCACATTCCTTTAGAATTACCACCATCTCTCCAAATCCTCATGTAACCGCCTTCACCCCATGCCTTGCCCCACGAGTTCCTGATTTTCCAGAAATCGATTCCATCCTCGCTTGTCCCGTATCCGACCACGACGACAGCGTGGTCCAGCTGCAAGCCACAATCCCCGTTGAACACACCACGTCTATAGCTCTGGAACTCCCGCCCGCTCGCTGCAATAACGACAGTGATTGGCTGCTGCGCGACTGCTATCATGAGCTCATCCTCACCGGGCAGCACATCCATAAAACCCTTTATCTGCGCCACATGTTCTGCTGCTTTCGTTGCGTTGCAAGTTCCGTCCATCGCATGGTATGCGTAGGTATATTGGGACGCAATTCCTTGGTTTCGGATGATGTACTTGAAAGCATTGTCCGGGTAACCGCCTCTACAGCCGTAGCTTGTGGCATCACAATCTATCAGCTGTTGCTCAGAGAGCACCGGTAGTTTGCCGCTTGTGATCCCCACAATTCCTTCTACTGCTGCTACTACTGAGAATGCCCAGCATGATCCTACATAATAGTTGTTGACAAAGTACGAGATATTACACTTTCCGTAATTGCAATACCTTGATGTCTGACTTTTCATTATAATATACTAAGTACTTGTTTGGTGTAGTTGTGGCTGTGTTGCTGTTGTGCTGCTCTGTAAAGGATGCAAGACTCCTTTTCACAATTGTAGCTACCTAAAGAAAACTTTACCAGATTGGCTCTAAGTCACCCATATGCACAAATTTTCCAGAAGTATATACCTTCCTTGTAATACCTACTCATTTACTGAATAAGAAAAGAGTCGGGTGCATTCGCAACACTTGTGCTTACCACATCTGCCTTGATACTTAATCTGGTTTACGGCACCTTTCTCTACCCAGTCAATGCTATCGGGAGCAACTTCGATCAGATTTTGATGGCCAAAAAAGATCATTTCGGCGGAGTCTGGTTGCTTGAGTGCCAAGTATCCCGTGTGGCTTTGAATGAACTCCTCGTTGGTCAAGTCCGAGAATCGGTTGAAACCTAACTCAAAAGTCCGGCTCTCAGACTTGTTGAAATCTTTAATGAACTGCAAGTTCTCAGCGAAAATCGCCTGGCGTTTCACCTTCTCCTGTGCATCCTTGTACTTCCGAGCATATTCGGCCGTCCATTGCTCGTGCTGCTTGGCAATGGTGAGCTCGGGCAATGTGTGGACCGACATCGCATGCCACGCCCAAGCACCAAGAGTTAGGGCAAGGCAGATGATGACTTCACTCTTGAGCGTGAAAGCCATTGCCTGAAGAATTTATTGTGTGAATGTGTTTTCTTCTTCTTCTCAATGTGATATTTTATAGTGGATGTGATGAAGTAGTTGCACTAGAGATATTTATTTTTAGGCTGCTTCATAATCAGGCCATACGAGGAAAAAGAAAACTGCTTTAATTATAAGGGGGACAATTTTGTCACATTTCGTCACCACTTATTGAGAGATATCATATCCGTATGTCACATGATATATACACTAATTGACTGCATCAAATTTTCATTACAATGCAGTACAAACGTGAAAAAAGTTATAAATAAACTCATCAATGAGAGAGATGAATTTTTCTATATATATGAATGTTTCCTTTTTCTTGTCTCATTGGCACTATGAATTGGTTAAAGATCAATAAATTTCAAAAAGCAAAAAATAAAGAAACAAAAAGATGGCCAATAGAAAAGAAGAAACAACCATGCATGTGTGCAAATGTGAAAATAGTAATAAACTTGCGCCGGAGCACTTATTTATGGAATACTCTAGCTTTCCACGTGAATTTTTTGTCATGCAAAATCCTATTCTAATATGATGTTATGTTATTTTCATTTTTCTAATGTTCAAATTACTTAGAACATACCGATAAGCAAAATACATGTTATCAATCCTATTGTGCATTCATGTTCCAGGCTTAAACGGAATGATAACATGTATTTTGCTTATCGGAATGTCGAGCCACTTACCTTAAACGGAATGTCGTGCAAAGATGAAGAGGACCACTCCAGGTTTGGTCAAGCGAGAACGAAAATCTAAGGCAACATGGCGAGGCACCAACCCGAGAAAGAACAATCCTTATTCACTATGCTATTATCTGAATTCTTTCCTCTTGGCAACTTTTCTCATCCGTCTTCTTGTTCTCTTTCGGTTGTTTGGTCCCCTTAGCCTCCCGTGAGACTCCCTATTTATGGGCTTAGAACTTCTATATTTCCTTTTCAAATTTTAGTCTGAATTTTCACCCCCAAAAAACCCTATGAATAACCCCTAAATCTCTCTAACCACTCGATTATCCTAACCAATTAACAAATTGATTTTACTCCGGTGGATTTGGGGAAATTAGGTGTTATTTTGCACCTGAAGAGTGAAGACTCATTCTTAGAAATTTTGGTAAAACTGAAGGGGTTATCTCGGCAACTTTTGAAGAAGGAACGGGCCCGATAAGGCCCGACTGGGCCTGATTTGGGCCTGAGTTGCTAGACCAGGCCCATTGTGCCTGGCTTCAGCAGAACGTGGCCCGTTTGGACCAAGTGAACTTTGTCGATTAACTCAAATGAGTGTTGATGGCCTAAAATTACTTAATAGTTTGATTTGAATAAATTTGATAAGTCACTCAAAAATAAGTTGCTAAATTCATATGAAACCTAATAAATTGGAGGAGTTGGTAAAAAAGACAGATAAATGTTGATAGAAGATAAAAAAGAAATTGGTAATTTGTATACCATCAAAGAGAGTTAGAATCATAAAAATGTTAGTTATCAATATAATATTAGGGAATCTGGTAAGCGTTAACTATTTTTATGAACGTTATATATATTTTTTATCACATAAAAAAAGAATCTATTTTTTTTTAATGAAACAGTAGAATTGTCCAATAAGTATCGATCCCGAGTCACAACCAATGATATCAAGTGTTTGCTAACGATATAAAATTCAAGGACTGTCTTCAAATACTCTTTATTCTCATTATAATTAAACACACAATAAACTAAGCATAACAAACCCAGCAAAGGTCGCATGGGGTCTCGACTGAAATTACAACTGCAAATACACGAGATTAACTATAGTGATTGACCTGATATATTTCCACTTTAGACTAAACTCAGTTCATATTGACCAATTTTAGCCCACTAACACACGTACTCCAAGCCATAAATCTCTTAGATAAATACTTTATGCAACGGGATAAGAAACTTTCGAGGCAATTCCACAGAGGCCTCCTTCAACCCCAGAATCCCTTTGAATTCTCATGTACCCATTCTCGCCCCACGAGACGTCCCAAGAGTTCCTTATCAACCAGTACTTGGTCCCTTTCGTGTCCGTCCCGTACCCGACCACGGTCACCGCATGGTTCAGACTGGCCTCGCACGGGCCAGTAAAGACCCCACCTTCGTAGTTCTTGAACTCATACCCACTTGCGTCGAGAGCTGCCGACACCGGCTGCATCGCCACGGCCTTCAGCATGTCGTCCTCGTTAGAGGAGACGTCCTTGTAGGCCGATATTTTGGCCTCGGCAGCAGATGAGGCCTGCGCATCGCAGATGCCATCTTCTCCGACATACGGGTAGTCCTTCTCGGAGCTGATGCCATCATTGTTGATGATGTACTCGAAGCCGTTGTCCATCCAGCCGCCTTGACAGCCCTGGTTACCGTCAGTGGCACAGTCTATGAGTTGCTGCTCAGACAGGTTCGGTAGCTTGCCGGAGTTGATCTGTGTGATTGCTTCCACTGCCGCCACCACGGCGAATGACCAGCAAGATCCTGTACGCAGAGGATGTAACTCAACCAAGAAAACTTTAAGCAGAAGGTCACATGGCTATACGAACAATTAATTTGTTTATTGTTTCAATGATAAGATTTATTCTTTTATGACAAGTGGGTTTAAGCTGGGTGATGTAATTGCTCTTGTATCTTAGGATAGGCTTCAATAATTTGCGGTAAATTTCTTACCACATCGGCCTTGGTCCTTTATAGCGTTGACAGCACCTTTTTTTGACCCAATCGACGCTATCCGGTATGCCACCCGAGCCTTGGTACTTAAAGGAATCGACGTGGGAGGAGTTCCTGCGTGTTGATGATGGCAATTTGTATCCAGTATATGCTGCCACAAATTCGTCGTTAGCTAAGTCCGAGAACTTATTCAATCCGACCGTGTAAGTCCGGTTTGCTGCGCGATTGAACTCCTCGACGAACCGCAGGTTTTCTGCGAAAATCTTCAGTCGCTTCGCCTTCTCAGCGACATCTTTGTAGTCGCGCCCGTGCTGACTCATCCACTCCTCGAACTTTTGAGTCGCAGATGGAATGTCGTAGGCACGAGACGCAGCATTTGATGCGCATGCACAAGCACACAAGACAAGTATCAACCATATGGAGAAATTTTTTGCAAGTTTGAAAGCCATTTTTTAATGAAGAGATTTATTTTGTGGTGTGGAGGATGAGTGAATGCATTAGGGGTATTTATAGAAGAAAAAATAACACAAATGATTCTCGAACTTTAGCTTAATGCGCAATATAATCCTCAAATTTTTAATTTGTTCAATTTGATCTTTAAACTTTTGATATATATTCAATTTAATTCTCAAACCATTTGAAAAATGTTCAATATTGTCATTTTATTAATTCAAGTTGACAAAATTTGTTAATTCAGCTTCCAAGTCGGTACGTTTGAATAGTACACAGAAAAATAACTTTAATATAGATTATCTACGTAAGATATTCAACTCAATTTACGATTTAATAATCATTTTAATTTGTTCAATTTAGAAAAATTATTTACCATTTAATTTGATAATATGAATTATTATATTATGAGTTGAATGTCTTATATGGATAATCCATGTGTAATGTTATTTTTTTACCCACTGTTCAACTTACTAAATTGGAAGCCAAATCAACAAATTCTGTTAACTAGAATCAATAGAATGGTAATATTGGAAATCTTCATATAGTCTAAAGACTAAATTAAATAGTTACCAAAAGTTCAAGGATTATATTGAACAAGTTGAAAAATTCGGGAATAAAGTTACACATTAGGTTATAGTTAGTGGACTACATTTAATAAGT
Source organism: Angophora floribunda (assembly GCA_014182895.1). Taxonomy (NCBI): domain Eukaryota; kingdom Viridiplantae; phylum Streptophyta; class Magnoliopsida; order Myrtales; family Myrtaceae; genus Angophora; species Angophora floribunda. Next base: position 30,819,084 of record CM024709.1, on the reverse strand, counting down.
TAAAAGTTTAGGACCATATTGAATAAGTCTAGGGAATAAATTGAATAGTTTTTAAAAGTTTAGGGACCAAATTGAAAAAATTAAAGGTTCGGAGATAATATTGCATATTAAGTTAAAGTTCAATAACCACATTAAATAAGTTAAAAGTTCAGAAGCAACATTGTATATTGAGTTAAAATTTATGTTATAAAAGTACATGTGAAAATAATTGAAAGGAGTAACATGATTGCAAAGGAAGTCAGTGGAGAGAGCATAGTCAATATTTATCGTTTACTCCCCGAGCGTGTTGCGCATGATGTCCAAAAGCTAAACAAAAAGGTGTGTGAATGGTTCCTTGATCTTTTCTCTGGCTTCAATTAGGGTTTCGTTCACACCTATGAAAAGATGTTTATGTGACGATGGTGTATACAGCTTGAGCACTCGTTCTTCTAAAGCTAAACAGGACTAGTTTGGCCTGAAAAACGTCTCTAATTGTGTTATACTTTTCCACGTGCACTTTTCTGCGTTTTAGTGTCTTTATTGACCTAGGCATTAAAAGCAAGCAAAGGTAACGTGTGTAAGGAAAAGAGATGATTGAGAGACAGAGAGACGGAGCTAATATGGAGTGAATGTTCATCATTGATCAAAAGTTTTCCGTGTGAAATGACTTTTTTATTGTCAATTATTTGATATATTTCCAAATCTTGTCATTCACGTCAATTGACATTTATTTAATTAGTGATCTTGATAAATCATAGACTATTTTCTTTTTTTGGGCATATGATTAATATACACGAATATTTCTTTTATTTCACAAGATAAATCATAAACCCATCAACGAGGCTAATAATATATATGCAATTAGCTAAAGTGGATGCCTATCTTGTCCTCATGAGCACGGTGATATTAATCATAATATCGTGCTTTTCTCCATCCCTTATTAGCAAAAAGTTCATCTAACTAATTCTTGACTAATGGGTTAAAAAAATGGACATCACTTATATTAATGTTTAGTTAAGTTTGCATATGAGTAATATACACGATTATTTTAACCTACTAATCAAAGCATGAAGCTTCCCACAACAAGGGATCGAGGGGAAATGTAGCCCAGTACCTCCACTTCGGCTGCTTTGGAAATCTTTTTTAAAAGGCAATGCGTGAATATCTATTAACAAAACCTCATGAATCCCGGTCGATTCCATATAATTCTTTAATTATTGAAGTGACAAAGATAGGAAGACGTATCCAAGGGGTAAGAATCATCCCGTGTGTCAAGCAAACATGGGACCCAGAAATTCAATGTCACTTCCCCTTTCACATTTCTAGGGTTTTAAGCAACTCCACAACACGAACGGAATCTCTTCCATTCCACTTTCATAGGTTGTCGTATTCTTTCCGTTCTTCTTAAACAACTTTAAGTGAATTTGAATCCCGCTGAAAGATCCACTAAAGATCAAGAATTGTCAAAGAAAAAACAAGATGTTTTTTTGGTCCCTTCCGTACGATCAACAAATAAAGAAATTGCTCTATCACGACTTTTTTAACACTCTTTGGAAAGTTATCAATATCAAAACCCTTTTCAATTTCCAAGTGTCCCATGCATGGAATCTCTCCTTTCACTTCCATAAGTTGTCGTAATCCTTTCTTCTTGAACTAATCGTCGGAACTTTAAGTGGATTTGAAAATCTGCTAAGAGACCCACTAAAGATCAGGTTTTGTCGGAGAAAAACAAGGTAATTTTTGGTTCCTTGCGGGGATAGGGAAATAAAGAAATTGCTATCACTGCTTCTCTAATGTCTTCGGTAAGTACTTGATAAAAGAAATTCGGCAGACCATCAAATTTGATGACAAGATATATATGTACGTGTACAAAAAATAGGTTGAGGAGTAAGTGCGTTCATTATGGGATACGCCATTGACACCATCAAAGAGACATTAGAGATATGCAGTTTGAGCCATTAATAGTGAAGTAATCCATCAGAGATTGATTATTTAGTTACTGATTAGACATGCCTTGGTGTATTTAAGAAAATGTCAAATGAATGATTGGTCAAAAATTAGAAGAGAAAGATAGTTTAAAGACATGTGGGTCTCATAGAGTCGATCTTTAGTTATATCATTTTGGGGGTACAAGTAGATCTCCTTTCCATCTTGCATCATATTCGATTATTCATGATAATTTCAATCGCAAAGTATTCCCTTTGCGATTGGATTAATCTTGAATATAGAGCACAATGATTTTATTATACAATCCACATCCATCATTATGGACATAGAATTTTCAAAATATAAGTACTTTAAAGCCTTAATGATGGTGATAAAGTTGGCATGTATGGCAGATAGATTACATAAGTGGTGTACTAAATAAAAATCCAAGTAATAATGCCCTTTTATTCCTAATGGATTCAATTTATCTCTTAATTTCATCATAATTTGAACTCTAGACCTCCCCCTCTAAAGAAATATCATAATTTTGCCGTTAAATCTGAATAAAAGATCGAGCTACCAGCGCAAGTCCTTTTTTAAAATATTTAACGTTTTGTGTACGGTTCTCTCTCGGACACCAACACTCCATCTACCATGACAAGTTGTTACATTGTTTACAAATCATGTTGACCAATGTCATCTCCGCCGTTCATTCTGTGTTTTCTGTCATGCCGTTCACACGGTCAACAATTAAGAAGGGCTTGACCTTCTTGATCTGTACAACATACAATAATTATTTTCTTCGTCATTGTCAAGTTTGGGCGGTATCGTTCACTTTATTCAATGGTCCAGTCTAGAAACAAATCTCCTATGCAGGTTCACACTTCACGCACTTCCATAAAGTGTTCCCGCTTGCCGTGATTTCTGCCCATGTTATGAAGAAAGAATACACGATATCATATTAATATTAACATGTTACTTAAGATATGTTTAATAGAGTTTGTCCATCCACTATAGCAACCCCCAAACATTAGTGAAATGTCACAATATATAAATCCTATGGAAAAAGGGTGATAATATTTACAAAATATTGATAACCTTTTCCACAATTTAATATCTAAAATCTTTTCTTTCATAACATAATAACTTCTTTCACGAAAACTTTACAACTTAGGTCCATCATTTCATGGAAAATTTAATGTCAAAAAATATCTTGCTCATTTTTCTGACATTTGAATCAGTTGGGAAAAATGAGTCAAGACAAGATCTTTTTCACAATCGATGAAAAACATATAGTTAAATTCAAGAAAATCACTTACTCTTTTAAAATGAAAATGGGTTGATATCATAAAAATATCAAACTATACCACTTTGATATAAATGCCTCAAACTCTTTTTTGTGTTACTAAAAATTATAAGCTTGCCACGATGACACAAATAACCAAACTTCTTTTTGAGTCGTAAAAAACCGATGAACTTATACCAATGTCACAAGAAAAAAGTTGGGGATATTTGTGTTATGGTTGGCATGTTTAAGGTTTTTTGAAACACAAAAAATAGTTTGGGTATTTGTGTCACGGTTGTTAGAAACTAGTATTAACACCTAGAGGGGGGTGAATAGGTGTAGAGGAATTTTATGCGCAAGCGACAACACTCTTTTGTAATCTATAAACTGAAATTAAATAGAGAGAGTAGAGAAGATTGCAAACACAATTTATATTGGTTTGGCTTTGGACAAGCCTACGTCCACTCTCCAGGAGATCAGCCAATAGGCTGGATTTCACTATATGATCAAAAGTGATTACACACTCTTGAGTGTTAACACTTGGTGATGGTCATCCATGTTCCTCGACAGATCCCACGAAGCGAGCTAGTAAAGCTCCTCCCTGATAGTTGGGTAACCAACTATGAAAAACTCCATCAAAGTTGTAAGCCGATCCGAGTCAAGTGAACCACGCTCACCAGGAAAAAAGATGGTACTGTTTGCCATCAAGTTTAACAAAACCAAAGAGGAACCTTCCTCCATTTTTCCCACCATCCTTCACTTTACACCCTGCCCTGCTGACCCTGTTTCAAGCGAACCAGATGACAAACGATTCGTCCACTCTTTTGACTCTCAGGGACAACCGATTCATCTGTTCAAAGACCCTGGTGGGCATTGCTTTTGGGATCCAGTGTGCTTGTCCATCCTGTACACAATTTGCGAGACGAAGATGACAGACCCTCTTCCTCAAAAAAGAAAAAGAAAAAAGATACTCTTTATCAAAGGTATCTTGATGGAGATCCAACTGTTGGACCTCTAGGAGAAGACGGGGGTAAATACCAATTCATTGTCTCCTATGGACCGCCTAAAACTCCTAAGATAACCTCACCTCCACCTCCCTGTAAACCAATCACTCCTCCTCCTCAACCTCCAACCACACCCATGATCACTTCCCTTTCTACAAGCCCATTCAAAAATGGGTAAAAAAGAATCCTTCATGTCCTCTAAACTTACCAAGACCAAGCACCCGTATATCCCACTCGCCTCTACCCCTGTTTTACCCATCATATGTATGTTCCATCCTGATGACTTCCCTCCACTCGAAGCCACCGAATCATCTGGAAGCAGCATCCAGCCCCGAAAATTTCCTCCACTAGAAAAGTTCTCCGACCCTCACCAAAGATTTCAGCACTCCCCCAAAATCCCAAACCCCACGGGCCTTGATGCCCAAGGACAACGGAAACAGCCCTCCGCTGCTGAAACTGTTTTGAATTGGCAAACTGAAAATGCTTTGGCCCAAAATGAGCTTCTGGGCAGTGTTGCTACACGTCTTGAACGTGTAGACAAGACTACCGACTTATCTTGCCGTATGTTGAAAGACTTCCAAAAAAGGCTTCATTTGCTAGAAACCAAGCAAGCACCTCCTAGCCATTATTTGGAAGATCAAAAGCCAGAAATTGAAAAGCTCAAAAGGCAAATTCAAATTCTCAAAAGACAGCAGTCCTTCACTCCAATTGATCCGCCTTTCTTTCCCTCTCCTTCTTTGCCACCCAAGCCAGAATCATCTCTAGGATCATCATCCTCTTTTCTTTGCTGCGTTCTCGCCTCATTGCTCCTCCACCCCCGAACAATTTTTTGATTCTCAGAGAAAAACTCCGCAAGCTTAAACAAAAGCAGAAGGAGTCTTCCACTCCTACAGAATCACCATCTCCTCCTGGAACACCTGAACACCCACCCAGTGATCATCCTCCCAGCAACCCACCTGCTACCCTGACCATTTCTAACCCCATTGAGACTTATCTTCGACAGCAGATTCCTTCAATTGCTGTCATCAAACCATCCACAGCTACACAGGTTGAAACTTCGTCTGAATCCAATTTCGACGTCTTTACCGAATCGGTTTCTTCGGAAGACGATTTGCTTATGGCAAATAGTGTCAAAGACGAAGATATATTTTCTGAACCAGAAATACATCACCCAGAGCAACCTGATGCAACCCAGACTTTCACTGCATCGTCCTCCAAAGTTTACTTTACTTTGGACGACATCCCATATCATAAGTGGCCTGATCGACTCCAAGAATTTCATGCTTGGCTCACAACCAGGCACATTTCTGAACCCAGCACCTATGATATTCTCCTAGAATTTACCAGTCGCTTTACTGGAGCACTCAAAGATTGGTGGCATACTGCCTCCGAACAAGATCAGATGTACTTCTTGACTCAGCCATTGGATAATGCTATCCAGATTATCCATATGTATTTCATTGGCAAACCTGAAGACTCCAAAGAACTCAAGAGAAATGAGTTTTTTGACCGAAAATGTTGCTCATTAAGGCGTAAAGATCTTGACCGACATTTCCAAGCCATGATCAAGTTATTCTATTTACTTGGTGCAGATTGGAATCTCAAGCCTATCTTCTTGGCATCCATCCCAAGAGAATTAAGTCAAGCTACGTAAAAAAACCCTCCAACAAATGGCGTAAAAGCCTCACGTAAGCCACCCTTGGTGAAATCCAACAAGCAGTTCATATCGCCATAGAAGAACTCTGTCTCCGCAGAGAAGCTTTCCGGAACTTCCTCAAAGAAGACAGACATCTTGATAAGGCATGCTTTAAACCTGGTTTGAAGATAAAGTGTCCTGGGATTGCTCCGATCCCTCTTGCACAAAGCTGCAAAAAGAAAAGACACTTTAGAAAGTTTTCCTTCAAGAAGACACGCAAAGGAAAAAGTAAAGGTAAATGGAAATTCTTGCGAAAAAGCCATCATCGCTCCTCCAAAAAACGAAGCAAAGACAGATGCTATGTTTGCAACAAAAAAGGACATTTTGCAAAAAATTGTCCAAAGGCCAAGAGTCGTGGGAGCCATTTGATTGATAAAATCGCTCGAGTGCGGCATCCAACTTGATGATTCGACATTGAGTCTGTCTTCTCCTTAGACGACCAACCCTCGAAAAATACCCTCTCGTGCTATTCAAACATATAGCTCGGACTCACTTCGGATTCTGAAAATGATGTCTTCACCTTCTTCCCTGATACTCCAAACCACATTCACACCACTGAACCAACACACCACCCATATATCCCCATCCATATCCTTTTGTCCAAATATCATAAACCAATCCCTTTGGTCGCACTTATTGATACTGGAGCAAGTTCTTCCATTTTAGACACTAAGATTCTCCCAGAAGAGTTATGGAAGCCATACACCAGGTATTTCAATTCAGCTTCTGGTGACACATTTGCTACCAAGTATCGAAGTAAGCCAATTACCATCCAATTCTTCCCCCAAAGTGTTCTATTACCACCGAGTCCTTGGTTCCGGATCCCCGCACAAAGATATTATCATTGGCTGGGACATTCTCACCCAACTCCCCAAGCTCAGAATACTTTCCCGTGGTTTACGTTTCAAAAATCAGTTCAGGGAATTTGTAGAAACCAGACGGTTCTATACACTTGAGCCTGCCTTGTTTGACCCAATCATCCAGAGTTTGATTTCCTCTTGTGCTGAGTCACATTCTGAGTTCTCCCAGACCTGCACCCAACCCTTATGGAAAAACTCCCGGTTTTATGTCAAGCTCCCATTCAAGAAGAATGAAGACATTAATCCGACGAGAGCAAGTCATTCTGGAATGAGCCCTCAACACCTTGCACTTGCACAGCAAGAATGTGCAGAACTATTGGCCCAAGGTCTCATTGAACCATCTCGACTCTCAATGGGCATGTGAAGCATTTTATGTCAACAAGCGAGCTGAACAAAATCGTGGAAAAATGAGGTTAGTAATAAATTATCAACCTCTGAATGAATTCCTCCGGGATGATAAATTCCCATTACCCCATCGAAACTCCCTTTTTCTTAGCCTTGCCCAGGCAAAGATTTATTCAAAATTTGATCTTAAGGCAGGATTTTGGCAGTTGGGAATTGACCCGCCAGACAGACCCAAGACAGGGTTCTGTATCCCAAACCAGCACTTTCAATGGACAGTTGTTCCTTTTGGCCTTAAGACTGCACCTTCCCTTTTCCAAAAGGCTATGTGCAAAATTTTTGAACCAATTCTTCCAAATTCCCAAATCTATATTGATGACATCCTTTTGTTCAGCCCTGATGAACAATCTCATTGCCAACTCTTGACACAATTTGCTGATATTGTAAAAAGGCATGGCATTATGCTTTCTCAGAAAAAAATGATCCTTGCCCAAACAGAAATTGAATTCCTTGGCATGCACTTGAAAGAAGAAACTTATTGCCTTGAACCCCATATTGCAGAGGAACTCCAAAAATTTCCTGAAAAGGATCTCAATACTGCATACAAGTCCAAGAATTCCTTGGCATTGTAAATTACTTGCGAGATTTTATTCCTCATATTTCCACATATCTCAGACCTCTCCAAAAGATGCTCAAAAAGAATCCTCCCTCATGGGGACCCAAGCAAACTCAGGCTGTTTCTCAGCTCAAACAACTTTTACAGCATCTTCCTCCCTTAAAAATCCCATCTACTGGCAAAAGAATCCTCCAGACTGATGCCAGCGACAAATATTGGGCAGCTATTCTTTTAGAAGAAATTGATGGAAATAGGCATATTTGTGCCTACAAAAGTGGTCGATTCTCTCAAGCAGAAATCCATTACCATTCCACTTTCAAGGAAATACTTGCAGTCAAATATGGCATCAAGAAATTTGAGTTTCATCTCATAGGACACCATTTTCTTGTTGAAATGGACATGTCCTCCTTTCCCCCATGCTCAAGTTTAAACAAAAGCAAGTCCCGCACCCACAATTACTCCGATGGGCTGAATGGTTTTCAAAATACTCCTTCGAAGTCAAACACATTCTAGGGACAAAGAATGTCCTAGCTGACTTCTTATCCAGACAAAAAGAACCGCCTTCAAGCGGACATGTATGTCAAGAAGGAACCCCTCTCAGAGACATATCGCACCACTGACATGCAGTGTGGATGGCCGAAACTTAAATACCCTCCCGAGATTCCTTTGGCCATTCGACATAATGTCTTGAAAGAAAGACTTCCGGAATTAATGTGGGAATATCAGTTCCGAATTTTTCGTGAATATGGCGGCCTAATGCTCAGACCAGATGGACTCCATCCACAATACCCATTCATCCATCCCCTTCGATGGTCTCCGAATGATGCATTTCCTGAAGACATGAAATGGTTACTTTGGTACATGTTCAATTTGTACACAATAGCCATTGAATTTCCTACTGAACAAATTTTGCAGGTATTCATCAAAGAAGCAGCTGGACATGACCATAACCAGAAATATCTCTTAGATGTTTTTGCATGGTTCAAGCCGCTCCAGTATTGGAAAGAACTCTTCAAAATCCAGAATCGTCAAGGAAGGCCTGAACCAGAACGTCATACCATTGTCCTATTCCACCGCCCATGGACATATTGCCATCCCACTGGATGGATCTCTGACACACCTTCTGTTGCAGGAACGTCAAGTTACAAGCCTCAAGTTTTTCAAGAATCTGCACAAGTTCATCAGACACTACCCTACTCCATTACCACCAGCAGATCCTCATCAAGAGAACTCCAGAGAATCCTATGCCAGCAGAATCGCACCATCCCACCAGAAGCATGGCCATCTGCCCAGGTCCCTGTTTCCTGGGACCACCTCGACGCTTGGGATCCAATGAAAGAAAAGATCCTAGAAGCCCTCCGCATCTTTCAAGAAAACAATCCGACTCCTCCACCCCCTATGATCCGTGGGGGACCACTTTCCCAAGACCCATGGGGAGACACCCCAAATTACGCCCTTTTTTCGGCACTTTCGGTGCTAGCTCCTCTCGTCCGCCCGACCTATCGGCGAGGGAAATCGAGAATCTCATTCGCGCCTTTAAAAGAGAAAAAGATGGAAGCTCCAGTCCATCTGATATGGATGAGGACGCGCTGCTCAGAGAACAGATAGCTCATCATAGCTCTGATGATTCAGACTATGACTACAATACTAGAGACGGAAGAGACAAATAAAAAACGTCCTGAAAACACTGTTCACCGGCATCAGAGCACACTCGTTCACTTTGTTCATCCAGCCTAGTTTACCTTGTAGCACCTACCGAAAATCCACTGTTCATAGTTGGTCACGGGTTTTCCTCCTATGTTTGTAGCCTATTAGTGGCTAGTGTGCTTTCATAATTGTGTTTTTGGCTAGTCAGCCATTCCTTGTCGTTTGTATCCTCCTTTGCCTATATAAGAGCAAGGAGTCCCCATTGTAAGATCCATCGAGTGAAATAAGAAGTGTGTTGTGTACTCTACTTCCAACATGATCTTCTAAACACTCACATTCTCTTCTAGTCCAGAACGATGGTTCTAAATAAACACTATGATTGAGAAAAATCCTAGAGTATGCTCTGCACTTGCCCTTAGGGGATCCTGTGCATCAGAATTTCCGATATTCTGGAAGATCACTATGATCTAAGCTCATGACCTGAGAGGCAACTTGGTGGCTAACAGGCAGTCCCTTTAAGGCTTGGAGAGCCGTGTGTGGGATAGCATACCTGCCACAAGTTTGCCACTCAGTTTATGAATTTAGTTTCATAGGACTCCTTATGGTCTCTTCTTGGTAATTCACTAGGATCACTCGATTTTGCTCTTTTTCAGACAACTAGTGAAGAATTGAATCAACCTTGGAATATATTTATCCACCCTAGTCTCCTAGGTCTCATGCTATCCTTATATACTCTCCAAGCCACACTCGACTGTTGGCTATTTCCTTGAGAGTTTCGTCTTCCCTTTCTTGGATAGACTTTATAAGGCAAATCTTTTTGACCGTTGGAGATAGATTGGATCCCCTTGCATTATGTTCGCCTATACAATTAGAATCCGGGCTTCCATAAGTGTTCTATTCTTCTTTGTAAGTTGTCCGTTGATTGATCCTGCCAATCAGTTTGATACAATAGAATCAATATAAATAAAGTAAGTGAAATACTTGATCGTTGGTGATCTTATCCTGTAGATTCATTCTGAGTTTGACTGACTCAAGTTCTAAGTCTGCTCAAGATTTCCATCTGGTACGGTTAGACTTAAATTTGCGTCTGGTACGGTCAGACTCAAAATCTGTCAAACTGAAGTTCCTGCGTCTGCTTCATCCAGACTCAAAAACATACGTTAGTAGCCTTTGATTTATTTTGTCATCTTCAAAATATCATAAGGGATTTTCCTAACAATCTCCCCCTTTTTTATGATGACAAAACAATCTCTAAATATGCAATTATGCTTTTAAATATATTGATAATCAAAGCATCATAATCACATAATGCAATCCCCAAAATTGAGCAAAAGAATATATAAAAATAATTGCAGCTCAATATTATGCACTAAATAATATAAATCAATTAGCACATATGCATATACATATTTTCTCCCCTTTTTGTCATAATCAAAAGGCGATAATAATTAAAAAGGGTGTCACGTGGAGAATAAATTCACATAATATCTTTAAAATATATGAGGCATGAAACACAAACTTTAAAGATATCATGCTAATACAAACATAAAGAATATTCAATATAGCTCATATATATCAACAAAAATCTGCCAAGGAAAGAAATGGATAATATACTTACCAAATTATGTAGAACACAATTTACCTTTTCTTTCCATAGTAATCAGGGTCAAGATCAATTCAAAAAATTGCCATAATAATCAATGCTCCCCCTCAATTTGTTGCCTTTTCAAAATGATCACGATTCTCCATTTCTTTTTATATTCACTTTCTCCCCCTATCCTCATGACAGTATTTGCGATAATACTTATCGCAGCTTGTACACATTGAATAGAATGTTGTCCATTTATTTCCTTTGTAGTAGCAACATTCACAGCATTCATTTGCTTTTGAAATTTGAGGTAGAAGTTTGTTTTCTTCAATCAAGCTCGCCTCAAATTAAATTTACACAAACTTAACAAATTTTCTGTACAAATGCATTGTTATAATATTTCACGTAATATATAATGCCCTTCCTTACGAAATAAATTGAATAACATATATGAAAATATAAAAAAAATTCAATTCAAAGCTATTCAACCTTACATATGACACATTAGTGGTCTGCTCAATAATTTCTGAAAATTTTGTGCAATGAATAGAATTTTTGAGCCTTAAAAAATCTCCATAATTTCGGATCAAGCTTTCTCAACCTCATATGGAAATATATTTTGTCACCTCCAAATCCTTGTAAAATAGATAATAATCTTTGGAAATTATAGAAAATATCACGCACATACATTCTTTCAATTTGCGGATCAAACTTGCCTAATATAAAATATCTTCTAAGATTATAGCAAGTGAATCCCAAAATACAACAATATCTTTCAAGATTAAAAGGATTTCCCTAAGCATAAATTTCAAAAAGATATTATTGATGCAATATGCAAAAACAAAGTAGAATTTTTATCATGTGCCAAATCAAGTAATAAAAATGTGCAATATCTGACAAGAGAATTTTTGCAATATATATTACATGTGAGTCATAAAAATCATGCAGAATCATAAAAATTTGTGTATAATTTTGGAAGATAGGATGACAAAGATGGAATATTTTAATTGCTTACCCAAGGTATATATTTAAAATATACCATTGATTTAGAAAAGATCATTGTCAATCATCGCTTGAGCTATTCTTCGATTGCTCAATGATTTGCGTAGATTTGCAATCATTCTTCTTTAGTAAAATTTCCTGCAGCAACCTCTTTTTGCTTTTGGTATCCATGATTTTGGATCCTCTTTTTTTTTTTTTTTTTTTTGTACATTAGAGCACACATAGGAAATTTTCATAAAAACTCAATGATGCTTTCCTATCTTGAATAATATCTCGTAGGACAAATTTTTGCTTTGAAAAAATATAACATAATAAGATAGCATAAAATCTGATCAAATAATCATGATTATCTCTAAGCAAGATATCAAATTAATCACACGTATCAAATTCCAACTCACAAAACTACCAAAAATATAGCACACGATTCTTCCTTTAATATAATCAATTATAAATATAGTCATTATAAATTCTGAATCAATCGATGCATAAAAATGATATATCGAATATCAAGTATAATGAAAATATTTAAAACATCCACGCAAAACAAATTGAGAAATTAAATATATATTTCTTACCAAATTCTCTTTCTCATTTGTCTGCAATCAAAACACATACTCAAGTTTTCTTTGGTACCCATATTTTCTTGGGTCCATTGAGGTTAGTGGTATATGCTTTGTCTATCCATTTCTTCTGAACATGTCTCCATACTTTAGGACATTTGTTTTCAAAATGTTCTCTTTCTCCACAGTTAGAACATTTGAGATTATCTCTACCAACATGTCTTACAAAATTGTTTTTGAAATGATTTCTGTAAGCTTGTCGAGTAGGTCTTTGTCTTATGCTTTCCTTGACTTTAGGAAAATCAATCAGGGAATCATTTTCTTTATAAAAACCAAGTCTAGACTTATCATAATAAGAAATTTGAATGGAAAGTATATGTTGTAGGGCTTTTGATCCTTTAGAAAATTTTGTGGTAATATTTAAGAATTCCTTTTTGAAAAATCATTCTCCTTTTGCAAGGAATCTCGACTTTCCTTCGCTTCCAAAAGTTCTTTTTTAATGGATTCATTCTCATTTAATAGAAACTCTCGATTTTCTTTTATTTCCAAAAATTCCTTTTTGAAAGATTCATTCTCATTTAGTAAAAGATCTCGATTTTCCTTGGTTTCCAAAAATTCATTTTTCAGATCATCAAACTTTCCTTTCGAGAAAAACTCGTTGACTCAACTTGAAATTTTCCTTTTTCAATCCAGAGATTCTTTTCAGATTTGAACAAAGCTCATTTATATAATCTGAAACTTCAATAGGAATATCTAAATGACTAACCTCAATTTCTCTCAGTCGGAATCCGAGTCGATTCTAAATCTGTTCCAAAGCCTGAGTCTGAATGTGCCATTAGACAGATGTTGCCATATTCATCTTCACTATTTTCAACCTCAGTGTCACTCCATGTTTCTATTTTCATGGCCTTATTCTTCTTTTCGAATTTCCCTTTCCTTTTCTTGAATAAAGGACAATTGGGTTCGTTTGTGGACTTCTTCCCTTTCGAATTGCTTCTTTTTTGTTCAAATTTTTTGATCAACTACTTCATCTCCTCATCGTCATCTTTTTCATCTTCCTCAGAATCTGCTTCATCAAAATCAGCATTAGATTTTAAAGCAATTAACTTCTTACCTTCCGGATCTTCGTCATTTATACGTTCTACTTCATATGATTGCAAAGTTCCAATAAGTTCATCAACAGATAAATGTGAAATCCTCAATGTTTTGCGGATGGAAGTTTTGACGTTGTTCCAATCCTTCGATAATCCTCTCCAAAGCTTATTCACTTTTCATGGGTCCTGAGATTGGTTGTCCTTGATATGCAAGTCCATTCACTATTTCAGTGAATTTGCTGAACATGTCTCCAATGGGTTCTCCTGGCTTCATCTTGAATGATTCGTATTGCCCGAGAAGAATATTGACTTTGGTCTCCTTTACACGATCAGTCCCTTCATAAGTAACGTGCAGCCTATCCCACACTTCTTTCGTTGTTTCACAAGAAGAGATTCGGTTATATTCATTTGGAGACAAGGCACAATAAAGAGAATAGATAGCCTTTGCATCTAAAGCTTCTCTTTTTGTTATCTCCTTTTGAGATAGAGTGACAGATGATTGAAGCATTTCGCCATCCTCTTTTCTAGTAGATGCTGATGCAACATTAGGATTGATTCATTTCTCAACAACGTCCCATTCCAACAAATCCTTAGATCTTAGGAATGTCTTCATATTATTTTTCCAGACATTGTACTCTTTCCCATCAAAGTAAGGTGGTCTGGTGATGCTTTGTCCCTCAATCAGACCTGGTGCAAAAATACTAGCCATGAAAGATCTTTAGCTCTGAAGTAATAAACACTTCAGGATACAGAGCACGAGGCTCTGATACCAATTGTTAGAAACTAGTATTAACACCTAAAGGGGGGTGAATAGGTGTAGAGGAATTTTATGCGCAAGCAATAACACTCTTTTGCAATCTATAAACTGAAATTAAATAGAGAGAGTAGAGAAGATTGCAAACACAGTTTATAGTGGTTCGGCTTTAGACAAGCCTACGTCCACTCTCCAGGAGATCAGCCAATAGACTAGATTTCACTATATGATCAAAGGTGATTTACACACTCTTGAGTGTTAGCACTTGGTTATGATATGTCTCACAAAGTCACTCTTCTTGGTAATTCACTAGGATCACTCGGTTTCGCTCTTTTTCAGATAACTAGTGAAGAATTGAATCAACCTTAGAATATATTTATCCATCCTAGTCTCCTAGGTCTCATCCTATCCTTATATACTCTCCAAGCCACACTCGACCGTTGGCTATTTCCTTGAGAGTTTCGTCTTCCCTTTCCTGGACAGATTTTATAAGGCAAGTTTTTTTGACCGTTGGAAGTAGATTGGATCCCCTTGGATTCTGTTCGCCCATACAATCAGAATCTCGGCTTCCATAAGTGTTATATTCTTCTTTGTAAGTTGTCCATTGATTGATCCTGCCAATCAGTTTGATACAACATAATCAATATAAATAAAGTAAGTGAAATACTTGACCGTTTGTGATCTTATCCTGTAGATTCATGCTGAGTCTAACTGACTCAAGTTCTGAGTCTGCTCAAGATTTCCGTCTGGTACGGTCAGACTTAAATTTGCGTCTGGTACGGACAGACTTAAATTTGCGTTTGGTACAGACAGACTCAAAATCTATCAGACTAAAGTTCCTGCATCTGCTTCATCCAGACTCAAAAGCATACGTTAGTAGCCTTTGATTTATTTTGTCATCTTCAAAATATCATAAGGGATTTTCCTAACAACGGTATCTATAGTTTAAGATTCTTTGTGGTATTTGCCTAATGAGAATTTACTTTCAAAATACAACTGAACCTTGGCTTTTTGGACCTGAGACATCACCATTTGAACCCAAATCCAACTAGGGTCCTCTTAGTCAGAAGCAAACCAAGGACCCTAGAGTTGTCAATTGAGACTCCTGAGGCCAAGCCCTAATTCCTAATTGTCAAGCACAAAACCCTAGTGCTCATGGCTAGATCCTCAATTGCCACACCTAAGTACTCGGCTCCCACGCCTCAGTCACACCCCTACACCTACACCTACACCTACATCTAGGTCCCTAAAGACCTAGCTCAAGACCCCAATGCTCAAGCCTGAGTACCCAATGCCTAGGTCAAAGACCTCATGTTGTACTCAAGACTCTTTTGTTCAAATGTGTTTTTTTATTTTATTTTTGTAGCAAATGTCCAAAACGACTCATATTATTTGGGCAAACTTGGAATGAAAATAATTTTTTTGCTTTTAACATTTTCCACCAAAGTTCATTTTTAGAATAAATTGAATCTTAATATGTAAAATAAAATTATAATAGGTGTTAAAGAACCTATTGAGGTTGTGAAAAAATATTAAAATACTATTAAAATTTGTCCACATCAATACCAATCGCACCACATAAGACAACCAACATCCATGCTAGCAATTGTCAGCAATTTCCAACCAAAACTGATCGAATAGACTAAATTGGCACAAATACAAAAACTTTATCGCTCAATTAGAAAGAAAAATAAAGTTCAAGACTAAATCGGCACTGTTATAATAAATTTAAAACTTTTTTTGGTAAGTCT
The DNA here is from genome assembly GCA_014182895.1 of Angophora floribunda. Classification (NCBI taxonomy): domain Eukaryota; kingdom Viridiplantae; phylum Streptophyta; class Magnoliopsida; order Myrtales; family Myrtaceae; genus Angophora; species Angophora floribunda. The sequence goes on along the minus strand of CM024709.1, from coordinate 30,802,980 downwards.
CCCTTTTCCATTGCGCGTTACTTGTGAACTCAATAAAATGGAAAATCTTGATCTTGACTACAATGTGTTGGATTTCACTTTATACAAAATGAAAAGGAAAAGTTGCATTTAAAAATCTCATGAAATAAACGGAGTATTGCTCATATAAAAATGATTTCATATGAAGAACACAATGCGCCACCAGTAAATGAATTCACAAAATCTTTAGATACATTTATGTCGGGTACCAAGAGAAAAAGCCCGATGCAACTACCAAGATTCACCACATCTCATACATTGATCACGTCCTTCAGCGCTCTAACACCCATTTCTTTTACTTACAGTAAAAAAGTTGCGTGAGATAGAAAGAATGGTAGTAACGGTGCTTCTCCGACAAGCGCTAGGATCAGATCTCCTTGAGCTTTTGCACTTCGCTTTTGTTTCTTTTATTTATTTTTTTTAAGATCGGATTTTTGCCCTTTATATTACTCTAAGTAAAGATAAGGTCTATTTCTTTCATCATTATGCTTTTTTATTTAGTTTTTATTTTTTAAATATAAGACTGATTTATATAGTTTTTACTCATTTTGGTTTCCAACCTATCGTTGAACATAATATTGCACTTTTCCTTTTTATATTCCAGAATTAATTCATACATGTGTATTTTATGATTCTATAGTATACATTTTCTTTTTTTTTACCTTTTCATAGTCTTCTAAATATTCGCTATCAAATCCAACTATAAAGTGAACCATTTTATTATTATTATTATTATTATTATTATTATTATTATTATTATTATTATTATTATTATTTAATCTACTTATTTGACGAAAGAATAGGGTAAAGGATTTTACTAATATAATAGTTTTTGGGTTACTGTAAGAATATAAATTATAATGAATCACAAATTCTTAAAAGATTGGCCCCCACAATAATTTATAATTATTTGTTATTTGATTTTTTGTGATCTAGAACAAATTGTTATCCGTACAATAAAGTAAGAATGTCGCATAATCATTTCTATAAAATAAAATAGGTGTATTTGGTGTTACATTCAAATGCTATGGTATTTATCATATTTACTTTCAGTCGATCTCGACATCTAATGTGATGTACAAGGACAAAAATAAGATGAGCTACAAGCTGGATGAGTTATAATATCAACTTCTTAGACAACACGCTTCTCCTTTTTTTTGCCCTTTTTCCTAGAAAATAAAGATGAGCTTTTGTTTGGATTCAAAAATAGTGCTAAGTACAAAATCCAATTTGGTTGCGCGGCACCAAGCAGATTTCTGCTATTATTCCTTTAAATTTCTACATGTAATTCTCAGGCATGTCAAGATATCAATAGAGAAAACAAAAACAAAGAGAACAGGTGTATTCTGAAAATTTGATGGAAAAAAAAAAAAAAAAAAAAAAAAAAAAACCTGGCCCTTGGTAGAAAGGACAAGACTATCAATACCCCTAGATTTTAATCAAAATCCAGTCGCCGGATGTTTGAGAGCTCTCATTTCGCTGATACTGCAATGTCAGGAGTTAAATTTAAGTACCCTTGATGCTTCCGTTGATCATCAATCTTCGACTATATAATCTCCCATTCAGATTCATCAAACTCATAGTTCCTCATTGTGGATGTCATATTCCCCAAAACTTCATTCCGAGACGAAAAGGAGCAGAACACAATGTTACTAATCAAGATGGGATACCAAAGATCTGGTTCACAGAGAGAGAGGGCAACATACCTGTATTGGTCGTTGCTCAGTTATTTCAATTGGAGGTGAACAAAATTCTCCGGTATCTACAATAACGCAGCTCTCATCCAGTTTGATTAACTTGTTGACAGAATGAGATGCTTGAGATGAGCAATCTAATCCTGCTACGACAAATATGTGATAATCAAACACCATATAAAGCAAGAAATCATATCATCAGGCAGCTTCATGTGTTCCTAATGGTGTTCTTTTTTTTCTTTTTTATTTATTTGAAATGTAAGTATCATTTATAAGATGACGTACAAGAGCTTAGGAGCATTCCCCATCATTACAAAAATAACTAAGAACTCAAAAAAATGGAGTGAGGGATTCTCCATATAGTAGCCAAAATTACATTTGTCTGGGAAGATTTAAAATTTTGTAAAATGATACTTGGCCTCTGACAAGCTTACAAATTTTAGCCACAATGATGGAAACATCATTTGACTTGTTTTGGAAACGTCTACAGTTACGTTCCATCCAAATGCAATATATAATTGCTAAAAAAGTTACTTTGAGAAGCCTTGCCGCCAAATCCTTGCCTTTGGTAGCCCTGATCATCCATTGGATTTCATCATTCCATTCTCCTAAGTTAATGCAATATATGGTTCCTAATGGTGTTTTTTTTTTTTTTTGGTTTGAAATGTAAGTATCATTTATAATATGGCGTACAATAGCTTAGGAGCATTCCCCATCATTATAAAGATAATTAAGAACTCAAAAAAATGGAGTGAGGGATTCTCCATATAGTAGCCAAAATTACATTTGTCTGGGAAGGTTTAAATTTTTTGTAAAAATGATGATCGGCCTCTGACAAGCTTACAAATTTTAACCATAATGATGGAAACATCATTTGACTTGTTTTGGAAACGTCTACTGTTACGTTCCATCCAAATGCAATATATAGTTCCTAATGGTGTTCTAATTGTTCAATTTTAGCTTTTTCTTCATCATGGGCCTAAATTCACTCCTACTTGTAGTTTCCAATAAAGAAATTTCAGAAGGGGGTTATTTAGGACAGTCATAATCAGCAGTTGGTATTGAGTAGAAAAGCTATACAACAGTAACTCTAATGAAGCAAACTGAATTGTCTCCTTTCTGCACTAGATCACCTGATGATAATGAAAACGATGCTTTTCTTATGGAAGTGAATGGCATGTAAAATCATTGCCTCTTCCATAAGGCATGATGCCAAACACCTAGTTAACCAGACAAAGCGAGAAAGACAAGGGACATGACATAAAGCTGCTGATCACGCATCAGTGAAGCATTCCCTTGCACAGTTAGCAGAAATCTATAAGCAGGCTCTGTGTTTAGCCATTATTATACAATTACAGACACGTAGGGTATCTTTGAAGTACGTACCTGCTTCTGCAAATTCATTTGAGGAAGCGGCATCAGGAATGATGCTCTCATGTTCTTCTGGACTAACACAATAAAGTGATTTGACTGTACTTCTGCTTTCAGCGCAGGTATCCAAACCATTGAAATGCTTCCCAGGTCCTTCCATCAAAGAGTTGCATTCATGTTCGTCCTCGGACTTCAATGGCGTTGCTTCAGCTTGTGAGATTGGCACTTGCTGTGTGGCGTCACCACAGCTCTCAGAGTCCACATCTGAGTAGTTGTTTATACTACAAGACCCCTCTTCGAGGTAGTCTCCTTTAGCAGTGTCAAATGTTGTGTCGATATCAGAGCTTTCCAATTGAGGCATATCGGATGGTACCTCTTCACTCGCCTGCTCCAGAGAGGAGGTGAAAACTTCTTGCATGAACTCCAAGCAAAAGCCTTGCACATCAGCACACACCTTCTTTAGCTTGCTCTCGACATAGTTCAATGTCCTGTCGTGCAAGGATTTCAACACTTAAACATTACAGCACATGAAGAAGCGTGACAAGAGACATGTCACTACATCTACTCAATTAGTAATTGGATGGTCAAGATATAGGGATATGGATAAATCGTGATGAACACAGACACCATAGTCTCCTAAAAAATTTGCTTGGAACTAGACGAAAATTTACTTGGAACAGTTTATTGTGATAGTCAAGCAATCATTGCCTATGTGAAATATGTCAGGTATTATGGTAGGATGAAGCACATTGACATAAAGAATAACTTCATTAGAGATATAATAGGGGAGAATTGCCCAAAAAGTCCTAAACCCATTGCAGTTGTGCCAATTCAGTCATAAACCTTTTTTTCTTTACCGATTCAGTCATAAACCTTTTGCGATTGTGCCAATTGAGTCCATCCGGCCAAATTTGGCCGGCCGGAGCTGACGTGGACACCGGCCGGCGGCGGCGACAATATTTTAATAATTTTTTTATTATTTTTTTATTATTTTTTGAATTTTTATTGGTTTTTTGAATTTTTCTATTTTTCTTTTCTTTTCTTTTTTTTCTTCCCTCCCCTCCCCCGCCAGCGGTAGTGGCCGGCCAGCTTCAACGAGGCCGCCGGCCACTGCGCGAGGGCCGCAAGGCCCTCGCCGGCAGCCAGCAAGGGTCACGGCCCCCGTTAGACCGGCCACCCTCGCCGGCGGCCTCACCTGCACCGGGGGTGGCACGGGGCCGCGGTGAGGTGGCCTCACCCGCGGCCGGCGAGGCCATGGCGACCTTCGCCCCGGAGCCCACCATGGCCTCGCCAGCCGCAGCGAGGCCGCCTTACCCGCGGCCAAGCCATGGCGAGGCCGGCATTGCCCGGATCTAGGCAAAGCCGCCTCGCCGCGCCGCGCCCAAATCGGGCCGAAGGCACCTTGCCACAGCCGACTTCACCCAAATCTGGGCGAAGCCACCTCACTGTAGCCAACCTCACCTAGATCTGGGCAAAGCTGGGGCTGCGACCCTCACCGGCGACCCCCGTGTCCGGGCGAGGTCGGCGGGTCGGGGCTCCGCCGCCCTCACGCAAGGTGGCCGACGCCTCGTCGACGCCGGCCGCCACTACCGCGACGGGGGGAGGGGAGGGAAAAAAAAGATAAGACAAAAAACATAAAAATTAAAAAAAAAAAAACAATAAAAAAATCAGAAAATAAAAAAATCAAAATTAATAAAATATTATTAAAATATTATCGCCGGCACCGGCCGGCCAAATTTGGCTGGATGGACTCAATTGGCACAATCGCAAACGGTTTAGGACTGAATCGGTCAAAAAAAAGGTTTAGGACTAAATTGGCACAACTGCAATAGGTTTAGGACTTTTTTGGCAATTCTCCCAAAAAAGAATATGTCGTATTATGGTAGGATGAAACACATTGACATAAAGAATAACTTCATTAGAGATATAATAGTGCCAAAGGAAATGGTCCTACGATATGTTTCAACCAACAATATGGTTGCCGATCCATTTACGAAAGTTATTCCTAGAGACGTGTTCTTAACCCACAAGATGTCTCTAGCGTTATGTAAAATATGATATGTAATATTGCTGATAATCATTGGTTTATATGTGTGTGTGTGTGACGTCCTGGATTTTTCCGACCTGTAGCAGATTTTATGAATGCATAGTCATCAATGAACTGCTAGTCGGTTTCGCTCTGAACTGATCACTCACGAGATACTAACCGAAGGGGAAAGGCTACTAAAAACTTCGCAGACGTGCAATTCTTAAAAGGTCACCCGTTAGTCTAAGACATGCTGGAGCTGCAATTGACTGACTTACCCACGATTTCAATCCAAATTCGGTTGTTGGACTTTTTCGGACGTAGGGACTAATTATTGTACTTCAGCCTCATTAATTTCTGAAAATTCAAGTCCGTTCAGAAACGTCAAATTGAGGATTACCGGGTTGAAGGATTGAACCCGACGCTTCCCATTGTGTATTTTTGAGTCAAGGGTGTTCCAGAAATCATGCGTGGACGAAATTGCCCATAGTCTATTTTGGATTGAAAGACAATCTTTTGTTTGAATCCTAAGAGGGAAATGGGAGAGACTTGGGGGAATTTTCATGCCTCCTTCAGCCGCTCCTTTCTCTCTCTCCTATCTTCCTCTTTTGTTTTGTCTCTCTCTCTCCCTCTCTCACTCTCTCACATCCCTTCTCCCTCTCCTTTCTTTCTATTCTCCCTTCTTTTTCCCCCCTTCCCCATGCTGTCAGCCGCCCATCCCTTTTGCCCTCTGACCCTCTCTCTCTCTCTCTCTCTCCTCTGTGTGGTTTCCCCTTCCCCATGCACGTACGTGCATGCAACCGCCCTCCTCTCTTCTCCTCCTCCTCCTCCTTCCCCTCCTCCTCCTTCGGCTCGGCCCGAACTGCCGTTGCTGTTGTATCTTCATTGCCGTTGCTGCCCCCTTCGTCCGCTACCTCACTCGTCGTCGCCTCGCTGCCACTCTGTCGGCCCGCTACCGGGGCCTGGCAAACGTCAAAATCGCCGCGAGCTCCATCCACCTCCTCCTTCGTCCCCCTTAGTTGCTTAGCTGCCGACTTCCCTTCTTTCCGCCATTACTACCTCAGTTGCCAGCCACCGACTCCGCCATAGCTTGGCCTAACTGCCTACCAGCCTCCCGGAACCACCGCGAGCCTCACTGCCTCCATCCGGCCTCGAACTAGCCACTTGCTCCTTCTTCTCTCCTCTTGTCCAGTTCTAGTTGAGGGTCGAAGAAGCCCGTCGACTGCCGCCCGCTACTGTCTAGGCCACCGCTCGCCGCCCCTCAGCCACTCGAGCCACCAGCCATTACTCACCACCTTATTCCCGAGCTAGCCGCCGCTCTCGGCCTCCTCCCTCCTGGTCCCCTCGCCGGAGCGAGCAAGGCCAACCAGTTGCTGTCATGCCGCCACCAAGCTAAGCGCCGGGCGCCGAGTCGCTACTAGCCCCGTCTGCCGTCATCCGAGCCCGCCAGAGTTGCTACCGCCGTTCCCTCCTCTGTTATTCTCCCTATTGATTCTAGTTTGGCCATGTGGCCACCTTTCGCTAGCCGGCTGCCGCTCTCGCCACCATTGTCCGATCCACCGAAGCCCGTATCAACCAGCCGAAGCCGCCACGGGTCCCCTCCCTCGCGGGTCAGCTTGGTCCAAACCGTTTCGGTCGATATCCGGTTCCGAAATGCTTGGTTTCGGTAAACCGAAGGTGCCGCTCGTCCGCCTCATCATCGCCGTTGCGCCGATGTCATCGGATTCATCACCGGGTGAATTTACACTCTAAACCCTCGATTAGTTCATTAAACTCGTTTAGGGAGATATTAGATTAGAGTTAATCACGATTATGTGTTATTTATGTGGTTAAACATGTTTATGGATAATTAACGGTAGTTAGTTAGAGTAATCAAGGATTAGTGGGATAATCCGGATTAGGAGTATTTTATTAAAAAGAAATAATTTCTTTTTAATTATTATTTATTAAATTCGAAATAATTATTATTTTTTAAAATTCGGAATTATTATTATTTAATTTCGGTCTTAATATTATTTATTAAAATTCGGAATTAGTTATTAGTTATTAAATTCGGAATTAGTTGTTATTGATTGAATTCGGGATTAATATTATTTATTGAAATTCGGAATTATTATTATTTATGAAATTCGGATTTATTATTATTTAATTATAATTTATTAAGGTTTAATTATGAATAGTGCGGTTTATTTATAATTGAAGGGTGAGATTTATTCATGTGTCAGTAATTATAAAAGTATTTTGGATTGCTAATTGGATTAATTAGGTGATTGTTGGAAATTATTGCATGCTTAAATGTTCTAATTGAGTATGTCTCGACGTATGCATATTGATTGCATGGGTTATAAAAAGGCAAAACACCGTGGTGTCGGGTGTATATATGCCAAGCTTTACGAGAAATATAAGAATGGTATATTCTTTGATGAGGCATGAAAGCGAGACGAGTTTTGAAATAAAATGTGACCACGTATCATTTTTCCTGCAATTTATACCTGTGAAATGTGCAGTGATTTATCTTATGAGCATGTACCACATTTGCATAAGTTAATTTGCAAGATTGAAATGAATCATGGTGGTGTGCTCGTGTGGTCAGTTAATAGAACCCGTCACCCCAGCAGTAGATCGGGGGACGAAGTCCGACTTGTCGGAATTCTTGGCGAGTATCCAAATGCGGGTCACAATAAAGGTCAGGTCTCTGTTCTTTCAGGAATGTTGTCTGGGCGGGGGATCCAAACGTAGCTGTGCCTCATAGGGGAGGACGATGCCTAGTTTCGGACCAGTAGATTGCCAACCTAAGAGTTGTGCCGTGGCACAGAGGGTCGTAATAATCAGATGTGCATGAATGCAAGAGTGCATGAGAATTATGTCAACATAAGTCCTAATTATGCAACAATTGGTAGCATTGATTATGTGGGCCTAATGTGATATCATGCGGGGTATGGCAACGATCAGGTGAGATCGCCTGCGATATGACTCGAGTGTGACTGACTAATGCATTACTGAAAATGCGGTGTGCATTGATTGTATTATGCATGTGTGGTCATCGTGCAAGGTGTAGCATGACCAGGTAAGGTCACTTGCCAGTCGGTTACATGTCGATGTTGTTCATGAAAGTGCTAAGTGGATTATGTATCTAAATTGCCATGAGTGTCATTTATCGTTGATCTGTTGGAGGAAGTTATTGCATGATAGGTACCCCAAGGCGAGTTGATGTCCTAACTGGGGCTTAAGGCGAGAACTCATTGAGATTTTATCTCATTAGTTATCACTTAACCATTCGGGTCCCTAGGATGGCGCCCTCTCCCCCGATGCAATTTAGGGCTCTTAAGGACTAGGAGACCACTATTACTATCCATCTGTTTCCTGGTCAGGTACATTGGTACGAAAGGCATATCTCCACCATCTGGGTGGATGAAGGACCGAGATTGTGGATCCCCCATCGTTTTATAGCCTAGTACATTAGAGTGGGCGACGCCTTGCACTGCCCTCTACGGGGTTTTGATGGCCGGCCTGGTAGGGGCCCTAAAGACGTGAATTGGGATTCCATGGAATTGGACCCTCCTAATGAGGTAGTGACAAATCATAATTCTCCCCCATCTGTGTATGACTTTGTCCCCTTCGACGATGACCCGTTTGAGGCTGACTCAGATGGCTCTATGCGTCTCGATAGTCTATGATGGCATGCTAGACCCAAAATTTTGATGAAGTAGATTAACCCAACCTTGACTCCATTTTGGTAGACCTAAAAGAGAAGGACTTAGTGACGATTGATTTGTAATTAGAAACATTCCTCTAGGGGTTAATCTGTTATATGACTATACGATCCAGTTTGCTACTATGGTTTTTTTTTTCTATTGTTCTATCCATATTACTAATGTTTGACTAGGGTTTAAATTTCGCTCCGCATGCGCATAATTGAAAGATAAAAAGAAACGGTTGGCGACACGTCCTGGGACGTTGCATTCTTTGACCACAAGTGAAACAAGAGATCATCGTGTTCTCGAGGGTCAAGGGTGTGACATTCCGTTCAAACGTGGTATCAGAGCCCGGTCAATACCTGGAGTGATAAGGTGTGATAGGTTTTGAGATAGTTGGTTAGGAAAACACCCCGTGCTTGTTTACTTGAGTTTTACGTTGTTAGCGGGTTGTTCATGATTTCGAATTCCTTGATGGAATTGGGAACGCAGGTTTATGTGAGGATCCTATAAGATGAACAGTCCTAATCCAAGAGCCCTCGAAGGAGAGGCAAGTGAGGAGTCGAGTGGTGCTGGAGGAAGACTGCTGGAAGATCCTAGATTGGAAGAGATTTTGCAGGCAGTGAAAGCTTTGAGTGATAGGATAGGGCAGCAAGCACAGACTCAAGCTATTGTTGTCACAGCCGCTGATGTTGTCATCGTTGTTGCTACTGTTATGCATAATAGAGTCCTATTGGCCAAGAATGAGAATGGCAAACGGTCACTACTAGAGTTGGTTGGAATATTCTTGGAGCTGGAGCCACCCAAGTTTAATGGGACGCATGGTCCTAGGGCAACCATCCTTTGGATCCAAAAGCTGGAGAAAGTGTTTAAACTACTAAAGTACTCAGAGGAAGAAAAGGTAGCCCTGGCAGTGTATCAGTTGCAGGGTAACGCTAGTGACTAATAGGAGACCACCCGAGAGAGATTCCTTGCAGAAGGTGCAACTCCAACTTGGGATGTCTTCACAGAAGCATTTGATGAAGAGTATTCTTTGGGGTGTACACGCCAACAGAAGGCTGCCAAGTTCTTACGACTTCGTCAAAATCGGTTGTCGGTCGGGCAATATGAGGCTAAGTTTGCTAAGTTCTCAAGGTACGCACCAAGTATGGTCGAGAATCCAATAGACCAAGTTAGGAGGTTTAGGGATGGTCTAAGGTCAGAAATTAAGGATCGGCTATTACCCTTGGAATTGAAGGATTATGAGGATTAGTGCGAGGGGGCTCAACAAATTGAGAAGGAGATGTTAGAGGAAGCAGCCGTGTCTGGATCGCGGTCTACATCTTGACAAGATAATCATAGGCTTAGAAAGAGGCCGATGATGGAGAGAGAACATCCCATCCCACCCAACGGAAAAGATGATTTTGAGAAATCGGCACATGACTCGAGTGACAAATGCTGACTTCGTGGAGGATGACATGGAGCAGCCCCCTGCCTTGCTAAGACTAAAGCATGTTTTGAGTGTGGTTAACAAGGTCACATCGTGAGGAATTGTCCCCGTCGACAACTAAAGAAGCAACCCCAACCACCACAAGTTGGGCAATTGTCTGGGAGTCCTCTGCGTCTTCCTAAGACTGGAGTTTTCTTTGGATGTGGTCAACGGGGCCACCAGGTGAGGAACTGCCCATTCAGGCCTAAGGGCACACGAAAGTTACAACCGCAGGAAGGACAACATGTTAGGATCGCGCCACAAGACAATCTTGACTGCCCTTTTGCTCAAATAGAGGATGTTGCTGTCACCAAAAAGGGAGTGGGGGATCTGCAAGCAATGACTACCGGTGCAGCCTCCTTGGATGACCCTGCTACTCAGGCATGCAATGATTGAGGAGTTGCGCGTTTACTTTTAGCTACAGTTGTTAAGTTGGTAGGGTCTAACCGAGACCATTGGAATATGTTCTTAGTGTTTTGAACCTGTAAGGATGGATTTTCTGTAATAGGGTGTCCTTTTGGTAAGTGACAAATTTGATTACTTTTGCAATTCAAAACTTTGATGCCCCCACTGAATGAGTTGACTTGTTGAGTAACAAGCTTTGATGGAATATAGTGAATCAAGGTCTCATTTCATCGTTGAGAAGAGCTAACAAGGAATCCATTCGAAATCGAGGAGGACCCTCAATCCCTCGGATTTGCCACTTAAGGTAACGTGATTATCAGGCAAGAGTTGTCCAGTTATCTCGCGATCGTAGTTAATATGTTAGTTGGGGATCAAGAGAGAGGACATACCGAAGAGGACATTTCGTGGGTGAGATGGTCACCACGAGGATATAGTGATGCCACTCAAATTTGTCAATAGGCTAGCTACTTTTATGGGTTGGATGAGTTGGGTGTTTACGGCATGCTGGAATCGGTTTGTAATCGTGGTCATAGATGAGATATGGGAAAAACTGGAGAAAATCATAGGGACGCAAACATCTGTTGATGTTGTTGGAGTTAATGAACATTAGATGAATTTTGATCTTGATGATTTGAGGAATTCTAGGTGTTTAATCATAGGTGATGATTTTTAAGTGGGCGATAATCTTTTATGAGATCTATGGTGGACCAATTGTCACACTAAGAGTTTGGATGTTGTAGAGAGCCACATTGATCTATCGTGGGAGATAATTAAGGTCTCGTGAGTTGAACTATTTGAGGTATAATTCAAAAGTTGCAGCGAACATTCTTTCCCACTCTTAAGATATGGAGACAATGCTTGATGGTACTTAGCGTATAAAATTTGATCTTTGAGGTTGTAGACTTGAATGGCCTTTAAGGGATGGAATTGTCCAAGATGAATTATTTCGGGAAACAATTGGGGATTGGAGGAATCGATTTTATTTCGGTGGATTAAGGATTAAATATCCCATGGGGATACTAAATGGATTGGTGGTGAAACATCATTGTCGATGATTTATTCTCGACGTATTAGCGGACTCGGAGAGGTACTGAAAGTTACTAGTGCTATGGGAGGACTGATTTGCACTAATCTCCAAGTGGTTTCGATGACACCTTTGAGGGAAGGTGTGGGATTGAAATGGATGGATTGTCGAAGGTAAATTGAGGAATTGTGGGAACACAAGCCATAATTTGGTGGAAATTCGACGGGTCATGGTTCGAGAGTGGATGGGTGATCTCAAGTAAAGACCTCGTGTATTGGAGAATTTAAGAAGCTTCTACACTTTGAGACTTTGAGATGCTCAGACGAGATTGAAACCGTAAGGCTTGGTATGAAACGGACCAAAGCGGATGGTACCTCTATGAGTTAGTCCATTTGTGAAGGACCTTTGGAATAGGTGTACAATTCGAAGATGCCGGTATTGACTAATCCAACTAGGGCAGGAAGTGGTCACCGGGGCTAGGGAGCCTAAGCAAGGAGCGATTCCTGGCAAGCTTCTAGGATGTCGAAGAGGGCAAGTTTGAGCCGAACTATGCACTGGTTAAGAGAATAAATTTTATATCATGATGCTGTGACGAAGTGCGAACAAGCTTGTGATACCTCGGTTGTTGGAGCAAGGCCTGAGATGACGAGATCATTGGTCTAAAGAGTTTTGACCTAAAGCAAATGAAGAACGGACTGGTGCGAATTATAGAGAAAATGAGCAATGTGGGAAGCTAGGAATTAATGAGACGATAAAACCCCATCTATTTGGGGACTCAAGGAGTGGTGCAAATTTTGAAGACAAAATTTTTATAAGGGGGAAGAGTTGTGACGTCCGTGATTTTTCCGACCTATTGTAGATTTTATGAATGCACAGTCATCAATGTGCTGCTAATCGGTCTCACTCTGAACCGATCACTCACGAGATACTAACCGAAGGGGAGAGGCTACTAAAGACTTCACAAACACGGGATTCTTAAAAGGCCACTCGTTAGTCTGAGACACGCTGGAGTTGCAATTAACTAGCTTAGCCACGATTTCTATCCAAATTTGGTTGTCGAGATTTTTCAAACATCGGGACTAATTATTGGAATTTAGCCTCATTAATTTTCGAAAATTCCAGTCTGTTCGGGAACGTCAAATTGAGGATTTTCGGGTCGAAAGGATTGAACCCAACGCTTCCCATTGCATATTTTCAAGTCAAGGGTGTTTCGATGATTTTCGGTTCCGAGAACCGCGCGTGGACAAAATTGCCCCTAGTCTGTTTTGGATTGAGAGACAATCTTTTGTTTGAATTTTAAGAGGGAAATGGGAGAGACTTGGGGGAGTTTTCGTATCCCCTTCAGCTGCTCCTTCTCCCTCTCCTATTTCCCCTCTTGTCTTGTCTCTCTCCCTCCCTCTCTCTCTCTCGTCCCTTCTCCCTCTGCTTTCTCTCTTTTCTCCCTTATTTTCCCCCCTTCCCTATGCTGTCAACAGCCCATCCCTCTCTCTCTCTCTCTCTCCTCCTCTTCTTCTTCTTCTCCTTCTCCTCCTCCTCTCCTCCTTCAACTCAGCCCGAACTGCTGCTACTATTGTATCTTCCTTGCCGTTACCACCCCCTTTATCCACCACCTCACTTGTCGTCGCCTCACCGTCGCTCCGTCAGCCCGCTGCCAAGGCCTAGCAAACGCCAGAATTGCCACGAGCTTCATCCACCTCCTCCTCTGTTCCCTCTGGTTGCTTGGCTGCCAGCTTCCCTTCTTTCCATTGTTACCGCCTCGGTCGCCGGCCATCGCCTTCGCCATAGCTCAGCCCAACCGCCTGCCAGCCTCCTAGGAACCACCGCGAGCCTCATTGCCTCCGTCCGGCCTCGAACAAGCCACTTACTCCTTCTTCTCTCCCCCTATCCAGCTTTGGTTGAGGGTCAGAGAAGCCCATTAACCACCGCCTACTGCCGTCCAAGCCATCACTCGCTGCCCCTCAGCCACCCGAGCTGCCAGCTGCACCCTGAGAGCCACCAACTATTGCTCATCACTTTGTTCCAAAGCCAGCCACCACTCTCGACCTTCTCACTCCTAGTCCCCTCGCCGGACCGAGTAAGGCCAACCAACCGCCACCCAACCGGGCACCGGGTCGCTGCCGGCCCCGTTCGTTGTTGTCCGAGCTCGCCAGAATTGCTGCCGCCGTTCCACCCTCCGTTATTCTCCCTCTCAATTCTGGTTTGGCCATGCAACCGCCCTCTGTTAGCCGGCCGCCGCTCTAGGCCATCGCTATCCGATCACCGGAGCCCGTCTCAGTTGGCCAGAGCCTCGCGAAGTCCCCCTCCCCCGCGGGTTAGCTCAGTCCAAACCATTTCAACCGAGATCCGGTTCCGAAACGCTTGGTTTCGGTAACCCAGAGGCGTCGCTCATCTGCCTCGTTGTCACCGTCACGCCAATGCCGTTAGATTCATCATCAAGTGAGTTTATGCTCTAAACCCTCAATTAGTCCATTAAACTCGTTTAGGGAGATTAGATTAGAGTTAATCGTGATTATGTGTTATTTATGTGGTTAAACATGTTTACAGATAATTAACGGTAGTTAGTTAGAGTATTCAAGGATTAGTAGGATAATCCGGACTAGGAGTATTTTATTAAAAAGAAATAATTTCTTTTTAATTATTATTTATTAAATTCGAAATAATTATTATTTTTTAAAATTCAGAATTATTATTATTATTTAATTTCGGACTTGATATTATTTATTAAAATTCGGAATTAGTTATTAGTTATTAAATTCGGAATTAGTTATTATTGATTGAATTCGAGATTAATATTATTTATTGAAATTCGGATTTATTATTTATGAAATTCGGATTTTTTTAATAATAATTTATTAAGATTTAATTATGAATAGTGCGGTTTATTTATAATTGAAGGGTGAGATCTATTCACGTGTCGATAATTATAAAAGTATGTTGGATTGCTAATTGGATTAATTAGGTGATTGTTGGAAATTATCTCATGCTTAACTGTTCTAATTGAGTATGTCTCGACATATGTGTATTGACTGCATGGTTATAAAAAGGTGAAATCCTGAGGTGTCGGGTGTATATATGTCAAGCTTTACGAAAAATATAAAAATGGTATATTCTATGATAAGGCATGAAAGCGAGACGGGTTTTGAAATAAAATGTGACCACGTATCATTCTTTCCTGCAATTTATACCTGAGAAATGTGCAGTGATTTATTGTGAGCATATACCACGTTTGCATCCACTAATTTGCAAGATTGAAATGAATCATGGTGGTGTACTCATGTTGTCAGTTAATTGAACCCATCACCCCAACAGTAGATTGGGGGACGAAATCCGACTTGTCAGAATTCCCGGTGGGTGTCCAAATGCAGATCGCGGTAGAGGCCGAGCTTATGCTCTTTTGGGAATGTTGTCTAGGTGGGGGATCCAGATGTAGTCGTGCCTCATGGGGGAGGACGATGCCTGGTTTCAGACCAGTAAACTACCAACCCAAGGGTTGTGCCATGGCCTAGGGGGTCATAATAATCAGATGCGCATGAATGCAAGAGTGCATGAGTCTTGATTATGCATGAGTTGGTGGCATTGATTATGTGGGCCTAATGTGATATCATGTAGGGTATGGCAACAACCAGGTAAGATGCCTGTGATACGACTCGAGTGTGATTGACTAATGCATTACTGAGAGTGCAATGTGCATTGATTGTGTTATGCATGTGTGGTCATCGTGCAAGGTGTAGCATAACTAGATAAGGTTGCTTGCGAGTCAGTTGCATGTCGATATTGTTCATGAAAGTGTTGAGTGGATTATGTATCTGAATTGTCATGAGTGTCATTTACCGTTGATCTGCTGGAGGAAGTTATTACATGATAGGTACCCCAAGACGAGTTGATGTCCTAACTGGGGCTTAGGACAAGAACTTACTGAGATTTTATCTTATTAGTTATCACTTAACCATTTCAAGTCCCTAGGATGGTGCCCCCTCCCTCAGTGCGGTTTAGGGCTCTTAAGAACTAGGAGACCACTATTACTATCCATTGGTTTCCTTGTTGAGTACATTGGTACGAGAGGCATGTCTCCACCATGAGTGGATGAAAGATCAGGACTGTGGATTCCCCATCGTTTTGTAGCCTGGTACGTTAGAACGACCAACGCCTTGCACGGCTCTCAGCGGGGTTTTGATGGCCTGCCTGGTAGAAGCCCTAAAGATGGAGATTGGGATCCCATGTAGTTAGACCCTCTTGATGGGGCAGTGACGAATCCTGATTCTCCCCTAACTGTGTAT
This sequence comes from Angophora floribunda, assembly GCA_014182895.1. Taxonomy (NCBI): domain Eukaryota; kingdom Viridiplantae; phylum Streptophyta; class Magnoliopsida; order Myrtales; family Myrtaceae; genus Angophora; species Angophora floribunda. The sequence continues at coordinate 30,787,002 of CM024709.1, read as the reverse complement.
GACATTGTCCCCTTCAACGATGACCCGTCGGAGGCTGACTCAGATGGGTTTATGCATCTTAATAGTCCGTAATGGATATGCTAAACCCGAACTTTTGATGAAGTAAATTAACCCAGCCTTGGCTCCATTTTGGTAGACTCGAAAGAGAAGGATTTAGTGACGGTTGATTTGTAATTAGAAACGTTCCTCTAGGGGTTAATTTGTTACATGACTATACGATTTGATTTGCCACTATGGTGTTTGTCTATTCTTCTATCCCTATTATTGATGTTTGACTGAGGTTTAAAATTTGTTTCGCTTGCACATAATTGAAAGATAAAAAAATAAAAAAAAACAGTCAGTAACGCGTCCTAGGACGTCGCATTCTTTGACCACAAGCGAAATAGAGGATCGTCACGTTCTCGAGGATCAAGGGCGTGATAGTGTGTGTGTGTGTGTGTGAACATATATATATTGTACTTATTTGTTTTTCAATTAATTGATATTTTATCAGTGAGTACGAATCCATCATCAAACTAGCACAAACACACATATATTGTTGAAAAGTATGTCAACAAACAACGATTGGCTCACTCACATAAGCAATCACCTCAAGTGCTCTAGTTAGTAAGTTGAAATGAGACAGTATGTACTATAGATACTAAAAGAGCAAGTTTAATACATAAAATAATTTTATGTCGCATTTATTAGAGTGAAGATGAGGTTTGTAATTTATATGTGATAAGACCGAACATAATAATTCTACAATCATGTATGTTTGAAGGAAGTCAGATACGGGTATTTATTTAGGCACTGTAGAAAACAAGTTAATATAGCACTCGAGTTAAATATGAGTACGTGAAAAGCTTGTAACTATGTTTACGCTAAAATTCATATAGTAGATATGTTTAATAAATACCATACGCTCTCATAGAAAGAAAAATCCATTATAGCATATAATTCATACTAAATGAGCTTTATTCGATTGATAAAGGAGATGAATATGATTATCCATATTTACTCATCATGTGAGACCTTGAGGTAATATTTTTATCTAATTTTGTATCATATGTTACTTTTGATTATGTTTTCAAAATGACGGATCAATATTACTACTTTAGTATGTTATTGATAGTCATGAATAGATATGGCTTCATGAGACATGTCTAGAAAAACAATAGTTCTGAAATAGAGAAAAACATGAATACGAATGATGGCTACTGTTATTTTATATCTATCACATGTATTTATTATTAGTAGATCAATTATATCGTCTTTTGTGATTTTGGATATAATTGTAAATACATAGTGTTTTGAGAATAGTCAATTATAGTCTTTAAGAGATAGGTATACTTAGACTGATGTAACAAAATATGTCTGGAGCACTACAAGATATCATTTGTTTATTCTCTTATTGGGATTATAGATAGTATGTTATTCCTAACATGTGTACAATTAAAACTTCCAAATGCATGTGTGCTCATTGGTCGCATGGCTTTCTTGCATATATGAATTGTTTCTAAAGTATATGAATGTTGAATATCTTATATCCTTGATAAAGCATTACTGAGCCCATCATATCCAAGTGGGAAATGTTATATTATGATGTTTCATTCATAATAGAGTATGTCCAAGGGGCACATTTTGCTTTAATGAGATGTGTGTCTAAAAGACACCTTTTGAAAAAGTGTAAGTAGTTATCTTTTTAGATAGGTTTGAATAATTTCTAGAGATAACTATCAAAATGTGGTTGACAAAAAATAAGAAGAATGTTATGCAGAAAACAACATTCATCTCTCTACATAAAAGAACAACACACAAAAAAGCTTTCTTCGTTACTTTGAGAAATGATCGACATTAACGTTGTGGAACGAGAACATTTTCCTTGTGATTGTATTCAGACCAACATGAAGTCGTATCATCCATCATTCGTTGGTGATTCAACATACGCTCCTGGGTAATTTGTTTGTAGCACATCGAAGAGATTAGTCATTTCTTCTGCAAACTCTTTTTTTCCAACAAAGAAGATGATTAGAATAATGACTTGACACAATGTTACTTGTAATAGAGACAAAATAATAATATTTCAAATAGAGAGAGAAGGCGACATGCCCGTATTAATTATTGTCTAGTTATATTATTAGGAGTTGAAAAAAGTTCTGCGCTATCTACAATAATGCAACTCTCATCAAACTTGATCAACTCATTGACAGAATGGTACTCTTGAGCAGCTAAGCAACCTAATCCTATTATAACAAATATGTGATAAATCAAAAACAATATGTTGAGGAATTTTCAAAAAAGATGTAAAATAATCACATTAGGCAAATTGATTTCATCTTGCCCGCTAGCAACATCAAACGTTATATAATATATTGATGCCGCATCGTATTTTTTGATAGGACAAATTACCAATGACACTCAAATGAACAACTTTAAACAAATATCGTTGTGGAACAACATCAAAAGATTCAACAATCGAAGCACAGGTAACGAAGGATGAAAACAAAATCAAAATCACATGAAATGAAAAATTTACGTGGACACCCAAAATAGGAAAAACCACTAAAAGAGAGGTAGGTTTCACTATCTTCAACAATTAGTATAAGAGTATAATGTAAAAGGCTCAAAAACCACTTAGTGAGCCACAAGATTTAAAAATCCAACAAGAAGATAGAAAAACAAATGAAATGATATATATGGAAGTTAGGGTTAGAGATGTGTTGTTAAACACATCATTTTTATATTTATAGTGTCCCTTAAAAAAAAAACCCTAAAACAGATGTGCATTACTCTTATCACTAATTTGAAAGTCAAAAACTCAACAAATATAGTACTCAAATGATTGAAAATGAAGTTGTAATACTTAACAGTGTCATATACAATTCTAATATTTCTAATGCCTTTATCCTCCTGGTTTAGCATAATGCACATTTATATCTGTATTCCCAAAAGAAGAGGCATTTAATGTAAAATAAATATTAGCATAAGAGGTCCATATAATAAGATCTACTTCAAGTACAACATGAGCATCAATAAAATAACCAAAATCATAATAGCAAGAACCATAATAGCATAGACATTGTAGAAATTTAAGGTTAACCCTAAATGTAGAAAATGAACCATAGAGATCAAAATCCATTGAATTAAAAAATTAATGAGAATAAATACATTGGAATTTTTTGTGAAGATTATGAGCTAAATCGGAAAAAAAGAAGAAGACTAAATTGCCATTCACATAATAAGTTTAGGACTGATTGGATATTTTCCTTAAAAGCATCCTACACTTTGCTCAGCACGAGATTACTTCCTTATTAAAGTAATTATTGCCTCCATCTTTCTCATATTCTTTAAAGAGATACCTTAGATAGTTAGAATGCAATACAACACAATCATTTGGACCAATTCTCCTTTTTCCTAACGCAGTATATCTATAATAGTTTCCTCTCTTTGGACATCTTTCCTTTTCTGGCAATTTTTCCTCTAATTACACATTCGTACATTTTCTTCATAATATCATATCTAGGTAATCTATTCATACAACATGATAGATACAAAAACAGAGAAATTTCATAACAAGATCACAATATTCGAATGCATGTAGAATATTTCATGAATATCTCCCAAACAATTTCTACAATACATGCCACAAGTAAAGGTAGAAAGTACACTTATCAAATGTATTCATTGCATGTCACCAATCACAACCATAGTAAATGAGATCATATTAAGGGTGCATTTGGCAACTTGCCAATTTTTCTGTTCTTTGTTCCCTAAAATAAAATAACATAACATAAATTCATTTGGTAACATCCACTATTATTTCTATTTTTGGGAATAGAAAATTGTTGCAGGAAATAGATTTGGAATAGAAATAAGAAGTAAAAAAAATAGCTTCTTGTTTCCAAAAATAATTTCTAAAATAAGTGTTTCTTTGGTAACCGCTACTCGTCGCCGTCGCCGTTGCCGTCGTCGTCACCACCGCCCACCCACATCTGATTGTCGCTACTTGCCGCACCATCGCCGTCGCTAGTGTCCGGCATCCAGTGTCAGGCATCCCGTAATCAACATCAAATGTCCATATGCTAGCATTCAATGTCCGACGTCTATTGGCCAGCCACCACCATCGGAAAAAAAATGAACAGAAATTTTTTAAGTAGGTACTAAACGCATTCTTATTATTTCTCTATTTTGATAATAGAAAATTTATGCAGTTACCAAATGTGTTGTTTTACTCAAAAATTATTCTGAGTAAAAATAGAAAATAACTATCTCTCCAAACACATAAGAGTAGAATAATTAGAAACACTCAAAATGCAATCCATGTAAGGTTGTATGATTTTACAACATACATGTATTAAATTTTTATAAGTAGTGGACATAAAAATAAAATGCTCCAACAATTTTTATATAGCATGACGAGCTTGTAGAAATTTTTGGGATCCAAACAATGTGGAAAAATATGAGACGCACCACGCCTGCACTTGCCTATGATTGGGCCTCACAAGTCACTGAGCGATATGTGCATTTTAGTCACAGTTGAAGCACATCTCCAACCATGTGTCAATCTCTCATTAGTCCACATTTCAATAAATGTGGCGGACTTGTCCTATGTGCTACAACATCATCTGACTTGGCACTCCCAATTAGAGTGCCTTGTGCGTCATGTGTTAAAGTTTTGTTAACGTGACCGTTAATATGAGAATGACATCACTATCACGTCAGTATTTTCATTCCATCAATTTATCATGCGAACTTGCGTGATCCATAAAGTACTCTTTAGATCTTTATAAAAATATAATATTATGCCGTTGCAAAGCTTGTGTCATGCACTTAATAATGTCACATTGTATGTAAAGGAATATGCCTTGAAAATTTGGGCAATTTCAAGTTCGAGCATGATTTTCTCATAGAACATTGGAGAAAAATAGGTCAAACTTTCTAGAATCATTCAAGGACATGTTGGCCGTGGTATATATGAAAATCGTATGAAAAGTAAAACCATTTTGGGTGTATGTTATTTCTTATTTTTCAAGGTGGCAAACACGGAGTGCATTCTCAAAATGGATGCAAATGAAGAACGGGAGACGAGCAAGCTTACTTTGCTACCAACGTCGGGCTTTTGCGAAATCCCACCTCAAATCCTAAGAACCGAAGTTTGCTCCACGTAATGCTCGTGTATCCGCGTCGTTTGAAGTGCAATCACACACTCGGACTAAATATGTCCCTTGATCTCATACTTTGCTTGAATGCTTATGTGCTGTCGGTCTTACACACATGTACCCGAGAGCTCACTTTGTTTCTTTCTTTATTTCTTCCCTGTCAACTCAACACACACGAGCACACACATTGAATCTCCTACTTGCACGTCTAACACTGTTACATGCATGCGTATCTTGTTCTTTCTTTTCCCTTCATAATCATCAGAGTAAGAGGACTTACAAACTTCTTGGTTGCTCTCTCCAGGGAAACTTTCAGATGGAAACGGGTTGGGATTGGGTCAAGCCCAAAAAATGGCGGCCCAAGTCCAAAACCCCACGATTACCATAGACATTACTCTAGCATAATAACCATTGCATTTGTATGTGGGGTATGCGCTTTAGAGACAGAGAAAATCGTCCGTCCGACAAGAAACTGATTCCCAGATCTGGCGAGCCTAGCTGGGTGGCTAGCGGCCCTTGGCCCAGCTGGGCAAGGGCCGACGACCTTGGCTGGATATGGGGAGGGTCGCAACCCTCAAATTGACCAATTTTAGACTAAACTCAGTTCATATTGACCAATTTTAGCCCACTAACACACGTACTTCAAGCCATAAATCTCTTAGATAAATACTTTATGCAACGGGATAAGAAACTCTCGAGGCAATTCCACAGAGGCCCCCTTCAACCCCAGAATCCCTCTGAATTCTCATGTACCCATTCTCGCCCCACGAGACGCCCCAAGAGTTCCTTATCAACCAGTACTTGGTCCCTTTCGTGTCCGTCCCGTACCCGACCACGGTCACCGCATGGTTCAGATTGGCCTCGCACGGGCCAGTAAAGACCCCGCCTTCGTAGTTCTTGAACTCATACCCACTCGCGTCGAGAGCTGCCGACACCGGCTGCATCGCCACAGCCTTCAGCATGTCGCCCTCGTTAGGGGAGACATCCTTGTAGTCCGATATTTTGGCCTCGGCAACAGATGAGGCCTGCACATCGCAGATGCCATCTTCTCCGACATACGGGTAGTCCTTCTCGGAGCTGATGCCATCGTTGTTGATGATGTACTCGAAGCCCTTGCTCTTCCAGCCGCCCTGACAGCCCTGGTTACCGTCAGTGGCACAGTCTATGAGTTGCTGCTCGGACAGGTTCAGTAGCACGCCGGAGTTGATCTGTGTGATTGCTTCCACCGTCGCCACCACGGCGAACGACCAGCAAGATCCTGTACGCAGAGGATATAACTCAACCAAGAAAACTTTAAGCAGAAGGTCACATGGCTATACGAACAATTAATTTGTTTATTGTTTCACTGTTAAGATTTATTCTTTTATGACAAGTGGGTCTAAGCTGGGTAATGAAATTGCTCTTGTATCTTAGGATAGGCTTCAATAATTTGCGGTAAATTTCTTACCACATCGGCCTTGGTCCTTTATAGCGTTGACAGCACCTTTTTTGACCCAATCGACGCTATCCGGTATGCCACCCGAACCTTGGTACTTAAAAGAATCGACTTGGGAGGAGTTCCTGCGTGTTGATGATGGCAATTTGTATCCAGTATATGCTGCCACAAATTCGTCGTTGGCTAAGTCTGAGAACTTATTCAATCCGACCGTGTAAGTCCGGTTTGCTGCACGATTGAACTCCTCTACGAACCGCAGGTTTTCTGCAAAAATCTTCAGACGCTTCGCCTTCTCAGCGACATCTTTGTAGTCACGCCCGTGCCGACTCATCCACTCCTCGAACTTTTGAGTCGTGGATGGAATGTCGTAGGCACGAGACGCAGCATTTGATGCGCATGCACAAGCACACAAGACAAGTATCAACCATATGGAGAAATTTTTTGCAAGTTTGAAAGCCATTTTTTAATGAAGAGATTTGTTCAGTGGTGTGGAGAGTGAGTGAATGCATTAGGGGTATTTATAGAAGAAAAAATAACACAAATGATTCTCGAACTTTAGGTCAATGCGCAATATAGTTCTCGAATTTTTAATTTGTTCAATTTGATTTTTGGAATTTTTGATACATATTCAATTTAATTCCCGAATCATTTGACAAATATTCAATATTGTCATTCTATTAATTCAAGTTAACAAAATTTGTTAATTCAGCTTCCGATCAATATGTTTGAATAGTGGACAGAAAAATAGCTTTAATATAGATTATTTACATAAGATATTCAACTCAATTTATGATTTACTAATCATTTTAATTTGTTCAATTTAGAAAAATGATTAACCATTTAATTTGATAATATGAATTATTATATTATGAGTTAAATATCTTATATGGATAATCCATGTGTAATGTTATTTTTTTACCCACTGCTTCAACTTACTGAATTGGAAGACAAATCAACAAATTCTATTAACTAGAATCAATAGAATGGTAATATTGAAATCTTCATATAGTCTAAAGACTAAATTAAATAGTTACCAAAAGTTCAAGAATTATACTGAACAAATTGAAAATTTGGGAATAAAGTTACATATTATGTTATAGTTCATGGATTACATTTAATAAGTTAAAAGTTCAAGACCATATTAAATAAGTCTAGGGAATAAATTGATTAGTTTTTAAAAGTTTAGGGACCAAATTGAAAAAATTAAAGGTTCAGAGATAATATTGCATATTAAATTAAAATTCAATGACCACATTAAACAAGTTAAAAGTTCAGAGACAACAATGTTAAAATTTATGATTCGTTTATGTAATTATCGTTTTATAAAAGTACGTGTGAAAATAATTGAAAGGAGTAACATGCTTGCAAAGGAAGTCAGTGGAGAGAGCATAGTCAATATTTATCGTTTACTCCCCGAGCGTGTTGCGCATGATGTCCAAAAGCTAAACAAAAAGGTGTGTGAATGGTTCCTTGATCTTTTCTCTGGCTTCAATTAGGGTTTCGTTCACACCTAGGAAAAGATGTTTCTGTGACGATGGTGTATACAGCTTGAGCACTCGTTCTTCTAAAGCTAAACAGGACTAGTTTGGCCTGAAAATGTCTCTAATTGTGTTATACTTTTCCACGTGGACTTTTCTGCGTTTTAGTGTCTTTATTGACCTAGGCAGTAAAAGCAAGCAAAGGTAACGTGTGTAAGGAAGAGAGATGATTGAGAGACAGAGAGAGACGGAGCTAATATGGAGTGAATGCTCATCATTGATCGAAAGTTTTCTGTGTGAAATGACTTTTTATTGTCAATTCTTTGATATATTTTCAAATCTTGTCATTCACATCAATTGACATTTATCTAATAAGCAGTACCGATAAATCATAGACTAATTTCTTCTTCTTTTTTGGCATATGATTAATATACACGAATATTTCTTTTTTTTTGTTCAAAAGAAGCCAAAACACAGGATAATCATAAACTCGTCAATGAGGCTAATAATATATCTGCAATTAGCTAAAGCAGATGCCTATCATGTTCTCATGAGCGCGGTGATATTAATCATAATATCATGCTTTTCTCTATCCCTCCCTGATTAATAAAAAGTTCATTGAACTAATTCTTGATTGATGGGTTAAAAATATTTAGTTAAGTTTGCATATGATTAATATACGCGATTATTTTAACCCACTAATCAAAGCATGAAGCTTCCCACAACAAGGGATCGAGGGGAAATGTAGCCCAGTACCTCCACTTTGGCTGCTTTGGAAATCTTTTTAAAAGGCCATGCGTGGATATCTATTAACAAAACCTCATGAATCCCGGTCGATTCCATATAAATCTTTAATTATTGAAGTGACAAAGATAGGAAGGCGTACCCAAGGGATAAGAATCATCCCGTGTGTCAAGCAAACATGGGACCCAGAAATTCAATGTCACTTCCCCTTTCACATTTCTAGGGTTTTAAGTAACTCCACAACACAAACGGAATCTTTCCACTTCCATAGGTTGTCATATTCTTTCCGTTCTTCTTAAACAACTGTAAGGGAATTTGAATTCTGCTGAAAGATCCACTAAAGATCAAGAATTGTCAAAGAAAAAGCAAGATGTTTTTTGGTCCCTTCCATGCGATCAATAAATAAATAAATTGTTCTATCACGACTTTTTAACACTCTTTGGAAAGTTATCAATATCGAAACTTTTTTCAATTTCCAAGTGTCCAATGCATGGAATCTCCCTCCTTTCACTTCCATAGATTGTCATAATCCTTTCTTCTTGAACTAATCGTAAGAACTTTAAGTGGATTTGAATACCGCTGAGAGACCCACTTAAGATCAGGTTTTGTCAGAGAAAAAACAAGGTAATTTTTTGTTTCCATTATAACTGTTCCTTTAAAATTAGTTAGGAATTATGGTATATAAAGAAAGCGGCCCTAAAAACAGTGGTGGTTGATGTCCTTTTTAGTCCCAATTTTTGTACTATTCATTTTAACACCCAACATATGTCTCAGGTTTTCTATCGCGCTATATAAAAACCCGACGGGTTACGAATTCCTTTCCTTTCCTTTCCTTTACATGTACTTTCTTAGGATTGCATGTTAGATTTATTGCTTTCCTTGATTGTTTACATCCTCTACCGCAATTTCAATTAAAATTATTTGCCTTTCTTTTTTTCCATTTTTTAGAATTAGAATGGCATGAAACCAATATCCACACACGGTCACATTCTTAGTTCAAAATTGGCACAAAAAGAAACAAGATGTGCATGGACACGTAGGTAAAGCATGATAACTGTTAGGTACCGAAAGTGCACTAATATAAACAATTAGCATAACCAAAGTCCCCAAACCCTAGAGCTCAAGGTTGCATAGGAATTGAGAGAACATCTCTCATCTCTTGATTAGGTTTTCTAGCCGACCCCCAAATCAAGGCTAGTGGCAACTCCTAAATGTTTATCTTAGGTTATTAATCAACTTAGATAAATAAAATGAATATATTCCCACTATTGCACGGGGTATAGATTTGGGAGAATCCACACTCACGATCAATGGACCTCTTGATGGATATGGTTATCATTGATGATGTGTTCAAGCCATCTTTGACAACTTGCCCTCTGAGGACCATCACATGAGTAAATACCCCTAAACTCCGTCCTTCCAGACACCGACCATTACCGAGGGTGGCTCACGACATCTTTGACTTACAGACAAGCACTTTCCAAGAGGTCACCTATCATAGTAGTACTCTAGCCAGTACTCTAGCTTGGGCTCGCTTAACTTTGGAGTTCCAAAGTGAAGCTTATCGTTACATCAAAAGGCACCTCCATGAGTTAATTCTAGTTTTTACAAATATATCCTAGAATCGCTCTCCCCTTGTTCAATTTATAGTTCGGTTCATTCCTGCCCCCTTCGCCATCTCAGAAGCTTGCTAGGAGCCACTCCTTATCCAAGCCATCTGGCCTTAGCAACCACTCCCCACCCTCGTCAAACTGGATCGTTACAACGAGCCTAGCTTTGTATCTCTCAATAGTGTCATCCCTATTGTATTTGATCTTATAGATCCATCTATATCCCACAATTTTTTTCCTTTTGGCAGTTGCACCAACTCCCAAGTCCGGTTTTGATTCAGTGCCTCAATCTCATCTTTCATGGCTCTAATCCACACTTTTTTTCTCATTTGCTTCCTTAAAACTCTTGGGCTCTTGTTACTCTTCAATGGCAGATAGAAAGCTCAAACAACTAAAACACTTTGTCATATCCAACAAAATCTTGAAGAGGGTGTTGAATTGTATAAAAGGTAGAAAAATCCAGAAGACAAGTTGAAGGTCTAGGGATGTGAGTTGACCTATGAATAGGAATAGGTATTGGAACCTCTACTGTTGAAGTCTCATTTATCAACTTTTCACCTGTAGCTTCAGAATTTTCACCAGGCACTAACACACCTGATTCTAACGACAAGTGCCCAATAACCCCAGCCTCCTTACTTTCAATAATAGTCCCATTCCCCGAGTGATTTTCCACAATAACCCAAGCTTTAATCTCTTGATTTTTTGTGCTATTTTCGATGCTACCAACCATTATAGGGGCGAGGAACGGGCTCAAATTTGGTTGAAAAATCTTGATAGTTGTCCTCGCCCTAGATTTGAGCCTTGTTGGAAAAAAACATGTGGGCCTCATCAAAAAACACATCCCAAGAAATAAACTCAACTAGTATTGGGATCATAGCATTCGTAGGCCTTTTTGGTGAAAGAATAGCTGACAAATACACACTTCTGGGCCCGAGGATTTAGTTTTCCACCATTTTGAGAGTGGATGTAGCATATGCAACCAAAGATTCGTAAATGGGAAATATCAAACTTCTATCCATACAAGATCTTCATAGGGGTCGCATAACCCAAAACATGACTAGGCAACCTATCGATTAAATAACAACTAGTTAAAGTGGCATTTGCCTAATAGGATTTTGGGCATGTTTCTTGAAAATAACAGGGCCTTTGTAACTACAAAGAGTTGTTGATTTTTCCGTTCTACTGCAGGGTTCCAACATAAAATGTTTGATGAAGATACCTAAACTACTCAAGACCGCTTGAAAACTCTAATTAGCATATTCAATACCATTGTCAATGCACAATATCTTCACAGAGGTATTAAATTGATTTTTTACCGTGTTGCAAAAATCTTGAAAGATGGTAAGAACTTCAATCTTGGATTTTAAAAGGCAAATTCACGTAACACAAGACTTATCATCAATGAATGTAATAAAGTATATGAAACCTTCCTCATAATCAATAGGTGAATTACCCCAAACATTCAAATGAACAACAAAAAATAATTTAATAGATCTATTATTACTATGCGGAAATGGTAACCTATTCTATTTGGCAAAGTGACAAGGATCACAACTGCTTGAATCATGATGGACTAACATGTCAAGAGTGTGTAATACTCGGTTGAATGGATGAACCATATGCTAATGCCACACTCGCGAATTGTCACATCCTCCTTTTATTGTTATCAAAGTTGCATTAGAAAGATCCAAGATGGATAACCCATCTTGCAACCGCTTCACCAATCGTCCTCCTAGTGCTGCGATCTTGAAAGAGCGCCTTTTGAAGGGTAAAAATAACATTGCAATTCCATTGGTTAGTACACTCGCTTACAGACATCAAATTTGATGATAGTTCAAGAACCAAAAAAGCTTCTGATTCCTTTGAAAAGAATTTAATTTGTCATACTCATTGTGTGGGAATTGGTCCCCCATTAGCAATTGTAATGGAAGGATGCAAAGTGCTTCAAGCAATATGAGACAATACATTTGAGGAGCTACACATGTGATCCATGGCTCCAGAATCCACAATAAATCATGTTTTAGGAAAAACTGAAAAAGTATAATCATTACCAGATGTTGTGGAAAGATTCCTGTACTCCTTGCTAGTAGTATTCGTCCCAAGCCCATGCATTTGACTTAGCTATTGCACTTATTGAGTTAAAGAATCAAGTTTGGTCTGAATATCTACAAAATCTCCTTGAATAACAGCATTGGCATTCGACTCTTCTCCTTGTTTTAGCGAAGATGAGGGTGGAGAAGCCAGCATCTCACCTTAGAGTGACCATCACGATCACAATGATCATATGAAAATAGATGGGTTTCTTATTTTTTTCCTTTGACTAATCAAGTAGCCAAATCACTTGCAAAGGCTTGCTAGCCATGTTGTGGGCTAAACGTCTTGTTTCCTCATTCTAAATAATGGAACACACAGCATTAAAGGATGGCAATTGCAAGCCAGTTAGAATTTGTCTCTCGATCTCTTCAAACTTAGGCTCGAGGCTAGTCAAAAGCCAAAAGATGCGATCTTGCTCTTCTCATTTGATGTAGGCAGTAACATCTAAGTAGGGGCCCTATATTGGTGGAGTTCATCCCATTGTCTCTTCAGATTTCCGAGATGCTCAGTAAAGGACTGATTTGAACCTTACTTGGAGTTAGTAATCCCTTGCTGCAACTTGAAGATCTTGGATGCATTATTTGATCGTCCATACACTTCACAGAACGGCTCCTACGAAGCCCGAGCAGAATCCGAATATGCAAATATATCATAGATGCAGGTTTCCATGGAGTTGAATATCCATGTTGAAACATTGTAGTCATTAGCTCACCGCTCTTCAAATTGTGAGCTATCCTCCGATGGAAAAGGGGTTTGCCATTGATTTGTTCAAGCCTAGACCTTCCTCCAAGGACAATAGTCATAGCATGGGACCAAAGAAGGAAATTGTTTCCATTTTGCAACAAAGAAGTTAGAAGTTGGTTGTGTAACTCATGAACAACAGCCTTTGAAGGATCAAATCCCGAGGTCTTGTTTCCTAGCCATGCTGTTAACACCTAAATTTTGACGATTTGTTTTAATATTTATTAATTGTATTGGAAAATTAGAGATTAGTTTCTAATCCCTCAACAAAAACTTCTTTCATTAAAATTGCATTGAATATAGACATTAGGACCATTTGCATCACTAGTTATGAAATTTATCAAAATAAAAAAATATTATTTAAAAATTAATTTAAAAAAAATTCGAAAAGAGGACGGGCCAAGGCTAGGGGCCGCCTAGCCTCCCCCACGTGGCCCGTTCCCTTTCCTTGCATTGGCTCAACCCATTTCCTTTTTTCTTTCTTTTCTCCTTGCCTCGACCTGGCCCTCTCGGCCTTTCTTCTTGCTTGATTCCTCTCCACGCGCGGTCTTCTGCAGAACTCAGAACAGAAAAGCAGCAGCAGCAGCAGCAAGTAGATGGGATAGGTCAGAGACAACAGGGGTTAGGAGAGAAGTCAAAGCAGTAGGTTGCAGCAGAGAAGGCAAGTGAGAAATCAGCAGCGAAAGCAGAACAGAGGAGGGCCGAAAGAGGGCAGTGGCAGGGAAGTCAGGAAAAAGGGGAAAAAGAAGAGAAAGAGTAGAAGAAGCAAAAAGGAGAGAACTAGAGAAAAAAAAGGGAGAACCAAGAGAGAGAGGGGAGGGACGGAGAGATTGAGAAGGAGAGAGCAGAGGGAGAGAGTGAGAGACCGCCGGCAGCCACGCCTGACCCGAGGTCCACATCCCGTTGCCGTGCCTCCGCTCTTTTTCCTTGAAGCCAGTCGGAGTTTAGCCGCAGCTGGAGCGAGGAGACAGGGCGAAGTCAGAGGTGAGAGAGCGAACCCAGAAGAGCGTTTGAACGCCGTCGAAGTCCGTTCGTTAGCCGCAGCCCGTCCTCGAACGAGGTCAGTCTCCCTGAACCTCGGTTGCTTTATTTCTAGAAAATACCGGGCTGGAGCTCGCGGCCGACTGGCTCGCACAAGTTCCGGCCTTCATCGTCCTCGCATTTTGTTCCCACGTCCCTTGTATGCCGTGTTCGAAGACCCCCAAGGTGTGTTCGAGGCTCGATTGAGCCGGAAATCTTTGAACTCGGTAGTGCCCATTAGCCATTCGTGAAATGCCCCACCGAGAAAACCGACCTTAGCCTTTGACCGGAGTTCGGCCTTTAGATTTTCTGCGTCGCTAGGAGGTATACGGTGACCACGCATTATTTTTGGCGTCTTCCTCACTTTTCGGAGCGTTACCCCGTGCTGTTCAGATCAGAAAGTTTTTCGTCGTAGCTCGCCAAAGTCCGTCCGATGGCTCTCGGAATGCCGGTCAGCTGGTCGCCGGTAGCGCTCACCGTCGGTCGGATGGAACGACCGACGCCAGGCTATCCAAAGGTCGGCGAACGAGAGCGGCGGTCGCTGCAGCTTCAGGAAGAAGAAGTATGGGGAGAAGACGTACATGGGCATGCATGGAGAAGAAGACCATACCATAAAAAAGAAAAAGAACAAAAAAGAACAAAAAGAAAAGACAAAAAGCAGAAGGGCTAGAAATTAAAATAAGGAAGGGGCTGGGCCGAGGCTTTATCGAGCGGGCCTGGACCCGCACTAGACATAGGGGGAATGGTTGGGCTGAGAGCAAAACTTGGGAATGGGCTGTCTTTATTAAAATTTTGTGGGCTTTTAATTTTGTTTTTTTCGAGCGGGCTTTGGAGGGAGAGTGCGGCCCGGTTACTTTGGCCCAACCCGGAACCGACAGGGCCCGGGCCAGTCTAGTAGGGTCGGGTCCTTTGACCCGGTCCGAATTATTTATTAAAAAAATCTATTAAAATTAAAAAATTCAGAAAATGTAAAAACATTAAAAAATCATAAAAAATCATAAAAAATTTCGAAATTTCAGGAAGTTCAAGGGAAATTCAGAATCTTGGAAATTTATGAAAATTTTCGAATTTTTTTTTTAAATCGAAAATATTAAAATATTAGAAATTCCAAAAAAAAAAAAAAGTTTTCAAAAATCCCAAAAATTCCAAGTTTGTTTTAAAGTTCCCTAAGAAGCTCTAAAATAAATCTTGGACAATTTTCTCTTAAAAGATATCGGAAAATTATCGGTCTAAGATTGTCTTAAAAGTGAAACAATGCCCTTACGCTTTACCTTAGGGTTTTAATTATCCTTAGATACAATTGCCCTTAATAGCACGCTTAGGATACGATGATTAAGGTTTCGCCTTAGTTTAATTAGGATTTCCATTTATTTATCTCTTAATGCAATGTGTTATTATCTCCTACAATTTATTTAATGCTTTCTTTAATTGCTTATTATTATTTTATGATTGCACACCCGCATGATCACCTCATATGTTAGTGGTTTAGTCTAAAATCAATCCATACTGCCTGGCTAAAATCTTTTTGAAATGAACAAGATTAGGTACCGGAAAGGCACTAATTAGTTAATTAGTGTAATCAAGTCCCCGACCCTAGAATATTTGGTTGCGTAGAAAGTGAGGCCCACTCTCATGTCTCGCTTGGTTTCTAGCCGACCCCAATAGGCTAGTGGCGACTCCTCATTTGAAGATTTTCATGAACATCCAATGTCACACGGGGGTATGGGCTTGGGAGCCCGATGTCTAATGAGGGTCTTGGACCCACATTTTAGACAATACCCCTAAATCTATTTATTCAGATAATTTCGTTCCCCCTTGGAACAAAAAAAATAGGTTGCGACACAAGCCTCATAATAAATCGCAATGCAAACAAAAAACTCGAAAACGATTAGGACAAGGATCCAATTGCTAAACGCAAAGACGGAATCAAAACACGACTTGCTCTAGTACCATGTTAAAGTTTAGTATGATCAAACACACAAATAAGAACACAAGGATATAGCGTGGTTCAACAACATGTCTACATCCACAAACTAAAAAAAAACTCCCCCTCTCCTTTTTTTCTTAGGGACTAGATCTGCCATTATTCATCATATATACAGCATATGGTTGCTTTCAACAAGGCAACTATTTACATAAGGAAACACCAGAATTAGGAAAGTAAGAATAATACAATAGTAATAAAATATCTCCTTTCCAAGAATAGGAGACAAAAATCTCGTCAATGAAATAATACAATAGCAACAATAACTCCTTTCCAAAAATCTTACCAACAGTAACTACCTTATCAATGGTGCTGAAGGTAGCTTGTATAACAAACAGATTACGCAGCATCTATATCACATAATAGTCCGATTGATAATGCCCTATTACTCCTAGTGGACTCATTCCCCCACCCAAAAAAAAAAAAGAAATCCCCTTTGCCGTGTATTCTTAATCTCCCTCTTCCAAGGAAGTGTCAGAATTTTGCCGTTAAATCAAGGATAAAGTATCAAGCTTAAAATATTTAGGTTTTTGTTGTATGTTTTTCTCTCGGACACCAACAATTTCTCCGCCATGAGAAGTTATTGCATAATTTATAAATCATGTGCCCTGAATTATTTATGTGGATTTCATCGTAGAGTCTACATGATCAGTCGATTGAAATGGAGTTGACATGCATAATTTGTAGACACACAATTTTTTTTTCTCTACCATATTCAAGTTATTCGATTTCATTCACTTTCTTCAATGTGGCTAGGTTAGAAACAAATCTCCTATGAAGGTTCACTTCACGTACTCAATCACAAGTTCTTGCTTCCCATGATTTCTTTGCATGCTATAAAAAAGAATATTTAATTAAATGCACACTATCATTTTAACATGTCATTCATAAATATTTAGAAAGAGTTTCTCTATCCAGCCACTGCAACCCTCGGTCATTAGTGATATTCCAAAGACTGGAGCAACATATAAAGCCTATAAATAAAAAGGCAAATTATATATACACACTAATAGTAACTTTTATCACAACTCGGTGTCTAGAATCTTTTCTTCCATAAAATAATAATTTCTTTCATGACTACATCACAACTTGAGATCCATTTGTTCTGCTGAAGATTTGCTATCAAAAAACATCTTCCTCATAACTTTTTCATGATTATGTCACAACTTGAGATCCATTTGTTCTACTGAAGATTAACTATCAGAAAACATCTTCCTTAGTTTGCGGTATTTGAGTCGTTTTGAAAAATAAGTCAATAAAGTTTAAAATTAAAGAAAAACTTATACTTAAATTCAGAAAAGTGATATTTTTAAATAAAAATTATTTTCTAAAATATGATCGAATCCCTACATTTGAATTGAGGACCCCAGCATTTGAGCCTGGGTCCAACCAAGGTCCCCCAACTCCAAGGCAAGCCAAGGACCCTGGCTTAGACAGAAGACTCTTGAGGCTGAGCTCGCGTGCTAATTCTAGGAACAAGTCACTTTGGTAGCTAATGCTTGCATCCCCGTTCACTTGAGGCCAAGACTAGGGCCTCGGTGCCCGAGCTTGAGTCTCCAAGACCTAGAGTTGTACTCAAAACTTTTCCTTGAAAGTCTGTTTTTGTTTTATTGGTTTGGATTCCCACGAAAAATCTTTCACCGAATGGTGCATTTTGATTTTATTATAGGGGACTTAAGTTTTGTGTTGAATCTAGACAGAAAATATCAAATGCAAGAACAAATTTTATTCCCAACCTGTATATACAACCCTAACAATTAATAATCAAATGACTCAAAGACCAACGACTTTTGTGGGCAAGCTACACCGTAATGTAATCAATGATATAATTTGAACACAACTAGCTGTATAGCCTATACTTTGGATTCAAACTATATCAAAATTTAATCTATGATAAAGCTTTTTTAGGCCTATAGCTGAAATTTAATCAAGAGCAATGCCCTAGATAAGAAACATAGTGCCGAAATTTAATCAATGACACTGAGCTTGTGGAATAACAACAAAATTTAATCAACAATGTTGAACTACATAGAGATACACACCAGGATTTAATCAAACAATGAGGATCTTGAAAACTACAACTAAAATACAATTGTTGATATTTGATTTTAAATCGATGCGTCAATAAATGTAAAAAAATTGAAATAGGGGTTTCCGATTACGACAGAGCTCATTTTTCGAACAAAAAGTGTTATTTTTCAATTCCGTTTGTTGGCATAATTTAGAAGGCAATTTTCTATTCATTTCACATGAAAACTCGAAAAATCAAATGATTGACTATCTAGTTGACTCAGATGGTCAACCATTTGACCAAAAGTTAACCCCAAGTCAAAATATGATTTTTTACACAAAAATATTTCTTTCAAGCTTAATTTCACTTTAGAAGTGAAAATTTTGAAAAAATCCAAAAAATTGACCATAAAATCGAACTCTCAATGAAAAGTCAATTATGGTTTGACCAAAAAATTGAAAAATACAAAAGTCATCAAATCACTTTGTTTTAGCTTCAATTTGATTTTAACAACAAGATTTTTGCAAAAATTGATTAAGAACCTCATCTTCCGAATTTTTCGTTTTTAGGCTCAAAATTGATCAAAAATAAAATTACTTTTGTTCTAGTCCTAATTAGATTTAATTCCTTTCATGACATTTGATCTAGAGATAATTACTCATTCACTCGTTCAATCAATTTCAAGATCGAGCAAGGTGAAAATGTGAATTGACATTTTTGCCTCTAATTAGGGGTCCAAATCCATTCTACGTAATTTGCAAACTATTATTTCCATTCTACTCAATTTCATGAGTTAAGTACAAATTCAGGGTCAATTTTGGGAAATTCATTCGCCAACTTGTCAATTTGGGGAATTTAGCTTATTTGGCATTAAGAAAATAGGTTTGTTGTACTTCAAGTAGTGAAATTTGATTTGATCCATTTAGACTAAAGTTTAATTTGATAAATTGAGGTTTAATTTCGATATTGGCGTTCAATTTAGTATCGACATAAAGGTCATGCCATCCATTTAAGGTCAATTTGAGTGCAATAGGTCCCTTTAGGAATAGACAACTAGGTTAATAGGTGTCTTATAGTTTAATTGAATCCAATTTCGATTAATTTACAAATTTAGTTAGACAATTGGATAAAATTGCCCAATTTAGCCTAGGAAAGTCTAATTTGGTGCACCCATGGTATGGATCCAATAACAATTAGATAATTAGACAATTAGGCCAATCAAAATCACGAGATTGAATTTTCTTGATCTAATTAGATTGAATTTTCTTGATCTAATTAGCCTAATTTGATCAAAATTTGACCATTTCTTTTGTAATTGGACCACGGATAGCAAGATTTCTTCACAATTTAGTCCCTAAAGACTAAATTGCAAGAATTTGAGAGAAAATATGACCGAACCGCCTCACGGGGGTCCCAACCAGTTTAACTTGTCAAAATTGGTCTGATTGATCTGACTGGTCACCGGCAAAGGAGGTTGGTTTAACCTTCCTCTAGCCAATTCTTCGACGTCAGTGACCACCATGAGGTGGCCCACCTTATAGCCTAGCCTCCTATGCCCTAAATTTTTGAAAATTACAAATTTGCCCTAAAGTTTTAGAATTTATGCAAAATTACCCCTAAAGTTCAACAAATTTGCAAAAAAGCCCTAATCTCACAATTGAACCTCATCTATTTATTAGGATTATATCTTAGCCCTTAAAAATATTCAGCATGTGCTAATTCAAGGGATGAAATTGAATCTACGAGTGAGATTAGATCTTAGCCCTTGGATCGAATAAGGGTCAAGATTTAATTTCATGGGGACTATATAAGGGTTTTTCTCCCTCCAAATTTTGGTGGGAATCATTTTTGGCAGCTGAAATTCTCTCTAATCTCTCTCATCTCTCTCTAGTTTTCCCTCTCCTCTAGCTGTAGCCTCAACCACTAAAAATCACCGCCTCTTCTGCCCTTGCTGGAGCCCCACCGGCGACATCGCAGCTGATACCACCTCCTCCGACCTCCCTTCATCTCTCCCTGACAACCTAGTGGCTGGCGATTTCGTTGGAGCTCGCTTGATTGGCCTGTACGAGCCGATCGTGCCCCCTGCGGAGTCCAAATTGGTTCGATTTAGACCGGTTCTGTACAAATCTGGCTCGGCACCATTCTGGCACCAACTGATCCCCCTCCAGCGATTAAGACCTCCTCCGGTGTCCTTTAGCAATGCTGAAGGTTGTTGTGTTCTAGTTTTGTCGAGTTCAAGTCCGATTCGTTGAAAAACTTCACAAAAGGTAGGATTGTCGAATTCAAGCTTGATGAAGCGAGATTGTGTTAAGCAATCAGGGCTAGAGCTCACACCTAGGATTGTTTTAATGAAGTTCATGGCTGCTGTGATGTTTTTGAGATGCTTAGGGATAGATTTGGTTGATTGTTAATGGTTTGATCTTGCTTGATTTGATGATTATCCTTGTTCTGCAATTTTTTGTACCTCAAAATGAGTGATTTGAAAGATGACTTCATATGAGCTTGAAAATGCCCTTGTTTTGTTTGATGTGTTTATGATAATCAAAGCCAACTCAACGAGCTTTCTGATGTGCTATAAAACATCCCGATCAGACTTCGATTACTACCTGAAAACCTCTATGGAATTTGTTGTTGCATTCCGCGGTGTTCAATTGACCCCTAATGATTCTGTGATATCTTGACCTCCGTGGTTTGGCAATTTTTTGCTGATTTTTGTGGTTCGATTTTTGAATCAGTTCCTCCACAAAAATCGATCATGACATATCCACCTAGATCATTTTTTTTTTCTAGAATTTTTAGGTCATTGGATTAGGTCGATTAGCCTCTAAATCACCATGCTCTTCTCTGAAATTTGCTGTTTCTAAATGCTTGACACAGTTTCTCGATTTTTTTCTGAAATTTGTGTTCAAATTCAGACTTTGAGTTCTCATGAAATTGTATGTATAGATGTCAGTTATGACATAATTTTTAAATGAGTATTTCTTGGCAAAATTCCCCAAAAATCCATCCTCTGTCGTGCTGGTCAGTGCATTCCAGAGTCAGGGTTTCAGTTTATCAATTTTATTGTAGTATTTTTAGAGCTCATTTTGAGATGATTCCTCCTAGACATTTATTCGTATAAATGTTCATCATGACATATATTTTTTTTCATAATTTTTGAACAACATTCAATTGATGAAAATCTCATAAAATCATCGTCGGGTCACTCTTGCCCTATATAAATCCGAATTTGGATCTGTGTACAAGTGAACATGTAATTGTGATTGCTTGAATATATTGTCTTCATAGACTTCATTGTACATTGTAATACCTTCCTAATAAGGTCTATCTCATTTCCAATGAACACCATTAGCTCATATAGTCACATGTTTTACATGATTTTAGTCGCCATATTTCATAAGCTAATCATGTTTGCTTTACATTTGTTATTTTCATACCATGCTTTATGATCACAATCAGGTCTAGGTCCCATAATGAAAATGTTTGCAAGTCCATACTCAACCTATATGATTTTTCTCTCATTCTTGCCATGTCATATGGGAGTCATAGACTATGCATTTTCTTAATGTGATCGCTGCCCTGGATGTTGTCATTTTGCATGTTTGCATAAATGCCACAAATTAGACATGTAATCAACTAAATTAAACTTGTGACCTCTTAGGAAGTCTTAGAACATTCCTTGAGCTTTTCAACAATGCCAAGTTTGGCTCATTTGCATGTCAGTGGACCACATTTCCATTTTTTGCAAAGTTGCCGTGAAACCTGGAAAAATTGCAAATTCGGATTGCATATGGGACCATTTTCGTGTCTCAATTTTGCCATTTTTTATGAATTTTTCTATTAAGATTCAGAGGTCGGGTCCTTCATGAACATTGATTGTCATTATTAGGACTATCTTGTGTCAAAATTAAGCGATTTTTGGACATCATTAACATGACCATATTGCCAATGAATTGTCTAAAAATGTTGCAATCTTGCTCTGTTTTGTTGCATTCAACTATATTGCATGATTTTTATAAGGGAAAATGTCACCAAAAACCCTAAACTATGCTCTCTGTGACAATTTACCTTGACTTTTTTTGTCACCAAAAACCCCAAACTATGCCACTTGTGATAATTTTATCCTGAACTATATCACTTGTGATAATTTTACTCTAAACTTGTTTTTGTGCCACCAAAAACCCTAAACTATGCTACTTAGAACAAATTTACTACAAAATTTTTTGGATAAAGGGCAATTTCGTCATTTTCTATTTTTTTTCTATTTTTTTTCTTGACAGGAAGCTGGCGAGGTTGCCCTTGCCGGCGTTGGAGTCGGCCGAGGGTCGGGTGGCCCTTGCCCAGGTGGCCCTCGTCGAATCTAGCTTAGGCAGCCCTTGTCCAATGCCGGCGAGGGCCGCCCAATCCTCGTTGGGCGAGGGCGCCCTCACCCAGGTCGCTCTCAAGGGTGCCCTCACTAGATTTGGCGAAGGCAAGGGCCTCCCAAGCCAGATCCGGCGAGGGCCGCCGAAACCTCACCCAACTCCAATGCCGGCGAGGGCAACCTCACTAGCTTCCCTCTATCAAGAGAAAAGAAAATTAAAAAGAAATAGAAAATGAAAATGATGAAATGCCCCTTAGTCAAAAAGTTTGGGGTAAATTTGTCACAAGTGGTATAGTTTGGGTTTTTTGATGGCACAAAAAAAAATTCAGGGTAAAATTGTCACAGATGGCATAGTTTAGGATTTTTAGTGACATTTTCCCTTTTTATAAATTCATACATTGCTTATCTCATGAAACTTTCTCATTAAAATTGTTCCTCGTGATGTGTTTAGTGTACCATGAATTTTCCGGACTTGATTGATTCATGGGTCATCTTCAATTGCTTGTTCTTTTATGATGTATTGTAAATTCCCCTTGTTGACACCTAAATTTTGACGATTTATTTATTTATTTATTAATTGCATTGGAAAATTAGAGATTAATTTCTAATCCCTTTAACAAAAATTTCTTTCATTATAATTGCATTGCATATAGACATTAGGAGCATTTGCATCACTGGTTTTAAAATTAAAAATTAAAAAAAAAACAGAAAATATTAAAATATTGAAAATTCCAAAAAAAATTCAAAAATCCCAAAAACTCCTAGTTTGTTTTAGAGTTTCCTAAAAAGCTCTAAAATAATTCTTGGACCATTTTCTCTTAAAAAAAAAAGTGTCGGAAAATCATCGGTCTAAGATTGTGCTTAAAATTGAACGAGCCTTTACGGCTTCACCTTAGGGTTTTGATTATTCTCGAATACAATTGCCCTTGAATGCATGCTTAGGATGTGATGATTATGGTTTCCTCTTATTTATCTCTTAATGCTATGTTTATTTTCCCTTGCAATTTATTTAATGTTTTCTTAAATTGTTGGTTGTTATTTTGATAATTGCGCATTCGCATGATCACCTCACGTGTTAGTGGTTAAGTCTAAAATCAATCCAAACTGTCTGACAAAAATCTTTTTGAAATGAACAAGATTAGGTACTGAAAGGGCACTAATTGGCTAATTATTGTAATCAAGTCCCCGACCCTAGATTCTCTGGTTGCGTAGGAAGCGAGGCACACTCCCATGCCCCACTTGGTTTCTAGCCGACCCCAATAGGCTAGTGGCGACTCCTCATTTGAAATTTTCATGAACCCAATGTCACTCGGGGTATGGGCTTGGGAGAGCCCATGTTTAATGAGGGTCATAGACCCACCATTTAGACAATACCCCTAAACCTATTTATTCAGATATTCCTTTCCCTCATCGGGATGGAAAAAATAGGTCGCGACAGCTTGGCGACTCCGTTGGGGACTTGGTTTTGAACCTTAGAGGACTTAGGCCTAAGTTAATCTTGTTCAAAAATATTTTTGTTTGGCAGCAAGGATTCCAGGTACGCCCTTAACATCAAAGGTGTTAAATGTTTTTGCAGAAACAGGAGGTATAAGGGGAAGTGTTTGCTCACCTTTGTCTTGCAGGGAGGTGTAGGAATGCATGGTTTATTTCTATGTATGAAGTGTTGTTTGCTTATAAATTGTTGTGCATGTATCATTTGCATTGCACTACACCCTAGCACACACAACCCGCCGCCGGACCTGGGCCGCACAAGATCACTTAGGATGGTGTTGAGGTGGATACCACTCCGACTACAACCATGTAGTACGAGTCGCCCACCTCAATCCCGAAATTTATTTCTCGTGTCAAGAGTTCCCACCCCGGTTTGCAACCATGCAACACGGGTCGACTCTTTGACAAAGCCGAAGACATGGGAACCTCGACCTAACCGCGACCATGCTGGTTCAGTCCGGTAATCCCGTGGCTTCATTTTGAGCTATCTAGAGTAGAAATCAACCCACATTCCATGCGTATGTCTATGTGATTGGCATCATTTTTCAGTGAGTAGAGTAAGTTTTCTAATCCCTTATACTCGCAATTTACTTACTTACCGCATTTTTTTTGTCGGTCCATGACAAATTAGGTTGGTGGTAGTATTGATTTATATACAATGGGAAAACCCGAACTTCGCATCATCTCCGCTCCCAAAGCTGAGCTCCGCACTTGGTGGAATAAACTGGATAAGACTGGCCGTGATCTTGTGCGATCCCACATCGGGCGATTGCTTCCACTGCTGGAGATAGAAGTCCATCATGGCGTCGTTCGAGCATTGGCGCATGCTTGGTGCCCCAGGACGTCTACTTTCATATTCGGTGATCATGAGCTCACTCCCACCTTAGAGGAATATAGCGTTGTCATTGGAAAATCTTTAGTTTCGGAATTGGTCAGTCCGCCTATTGGGATAGAGCCTGCATCGGTCTTATCTGATTTTCTAAGGGTTAAAAGAGAGGACGTGAGAAAGGTTCTTAAGGCCAATCGCAATACATGTCCGTTCTCGTTTTTGAATGAACTTTTCCGAAATGCCCCATCTTTCCTAATGAATAGGATATTTCTGTTAGCATTCTTTGGATGTGTAGTGTTCCCTCACTGTAAGAACGCTATTAACCCCTCAGTTGCATCTGTGGTTCAAGAAGTGTGCACAGGGAAAGGCTTTGTTAATGATGTTTTGACCGAAACCTTTCTTTCCCTCACTCATTTTAAAGAAAACGTGAAAAAGACTTTTCATGCTCCTCCTGAACTTTTACAAATTTGGTTCCTCTCTCACATTAAGGGGTTTGGTACTCTAATGACGATTCATGACATTTCTGATTCTCATCATCCCATTTCGAAATTTATAGATAAGAAAGCACATGCCCCGGACTATCATCATTATGAATGGTTGAGCTTTATGAAAAATCCCGATCATGAAGATTTCCAATGGCACGCTAAATGGCTCCGAGTTCAGGAGGCAAGGTTTACATGTGGGAGCATCGGACCTGTTCCTTTGTTGGGGATCACTGGTGCTACCGAGTATCATCCAATTAGAGTCACTCGCCAGTTTCAAGTGATGCAGCAGCTTCCACGAACATTGAAAGAGGACCCACTCCAGGCCGACTTTACCAATGGAAGCCGGGATCATGAGAATACCATCGTGTTGATCAAATCGATGTGGAACATGTGCCATCCCCAAAAGCTCATCTGGCCCGAGGAGGAGTTGGAGGGTAGAGAGAGGATATACTACGCCTCGACGCAATACATTCTTCAACATGAGATCCCGCAAGAATTACACCCCGAGATCCCTAACGTGCCACCGATGATCACCAATCATGCAGAGATCAAGCTTCTCAAAAGGGAAATCGAAAAAGCCGAGAAGCGTGCCTCAAAGTCGGCTCGAACTAGTGGGCAATTGTGAAAGTTCATCTCCCGTTTTTTTAGGGGCGTCTATGGAGTCTTGTCTTATGTCTTAGTTGTAATGTTTAGGGAATCCCGCTCCATTTCGTACGTGTATGTGTTGTGTTTCCTTTTTATGAAATGTCATCTCATGTATTTAATTTCAAATATGCTAGGAATCCTTCCTTCTTTTGAAATGAATGAGAGGAGGCGTTAGATCATTGTCATGGGCCGATCGTCTATTTAGATCTTATACTCATATTGCCTATCTACTTTTGAACCAGGTACTAGCGAATCGTTTATTGTGGCCTGACTGTCAACACGGCTAAACGACGATCTCCGATCCGTACTCGCACGAGAGCTAGAATGGAGGGTGAAGATACCAACGTGCATATAGCCAGGATGGAAGATCAGTTATCTCAACTTGCTGCGATGATGGCCGAGATTAGCCAAAAACTCAAGGAGTCTCTAGCCTCAGCTACTGTTGGGACCTTTGCTCCTACTTCGTCAGGGCAAAATCCCCCTTTGACTGGAGACCCACCTGTCACCAACCCTCCTGAAAAAGGGGTGATTGAAGAGGCCCCTTCTGTAACGCCAATCATCGTGGACCTAGATCCTTCCCCAAAGGTGCAACCGACCTCCCACCTCGATGAGGAAAGTGCAAAGCGCCTCGCTAAGATGGAAGAGAGGCTTTGTGCTCTTCAGGGATATGAGTTGAAAGGGGTTGATAAGCTGACCCCGTATACTAAGGTGAAAGTGCCTGACGCCTACAAGGAGCCGGAGTTCACAAGGAAATACGATGGCACCGGATGCCCTAAGACTCACCTCAAGTATTATCTGAGGAAGATGGCCCGCTACTCTGATAATGTACTGCTCCTTATTCATACGTTTCAGGATAGTTTGGAGGGCCACACTCTGTCATGGTTCATTGCATTAGACATTGATGAGCTTACTGGATGGGAGGATCTTGCCGACGAATTTTTGCAACAATACAGATTTAACTCTGAGATTGTCCCCACGAGAGAGGAGCTAATTCGGACAGAGAAGAAGAAAAGTGAGACTTTTAAAACCTTTGCGCAAAGATGGAGAACGATGGCGTCACAAGTGAGGCCTTCGTTGAGTGAGAAGGAAATGAAGCAACTCTTCTTGAGGGTGTTGCCATCTGAATATTTCCAAGGATTAGTATACTCAAGATGCCAAACATTTTCGCAGCTGGTGGATGTTGGCGAGGGGGTTGAGTGGGCGATTATTGATGGGAGAATACCTTATGGGAATAGCAGGAAATTTCCGACAAAAAAGGATAAAGAGACCATGGTTGAAGTGGCATTTGTTCAGGAGCCGCTTATCCCTAAACCATCTTCAGCACCTACACAAAGGCCTGTGGCTGCCCAAGGAAATGCCTCTGCAGGGAATGATCGAGGCAAGAAGCCCTGGCGGAGAGAATTTACCCAACTACCACGCCCATTGTCGAAATTATTTCCCATGCTCCTCGAAAAGAGAATGGTAGCCAAGGAGGTACCTAGAGATAATCCCCCGAGATTTCTCAGTTTTGATGTGACCAAGACATGTGAATACCACATGGGAGAAAAGGGGCATGACGTTGATAACTGTTATGCACTAAGGGTCAAAGTTCAACAATTACTGGACAAAGGTATTCTAACTTTCAAGGAGGTTCAACCTAATGTGCAACAAAACCCTTTGCCCAATCATACTGAAGGAGTGAACGTGATTTTCGAAGAGGTGCAGACAAGCCGAGAACCCCTTGTGGTGGACATCCTGAAGATGTATGAAGCCTTGGAGCTAGCCGGATATTATGAAGTTAAGGAAGGGGTAACCATGCAAGAAAAGCAAGAGCGTGTCCGTAGAATGATAAGCATGGGGGTAATCCGATGTATCGTGGAAGAGGAAGAGCTAGTGTCCACAACAGAGCTATCCACACCTAACTTATCCTCATGCAATTCAGCTTGTAACCCTGGGGCAAAGAAGGTTCAGGAAGAGGAGATGGTTGCCATGATAACTCCGGTGGTGATAGAATTGTCCGATGGAGATCGCACTAGTGATGTTGAGATGGAAATCGCTGAACCTATGATGATCGACCTTTTGACTGAGGAGTTATCAGCAATCGAAATCATGGAGGAGAGTTGGACGCCGATCGTAATTGAACTACTGCCTCAAGGACATGACGAAGCAATAACACTTAGACGGTCTCCTGAGTTCGACACCAAAGCAGTACCTTGGGATTATGGGTCGAGTGAAATAGACGCCGTCACCCGATCAGGTCGCTGTTACGGGCTAGCTGGAGGAGCCGAGAAGAAAGCAGTAACGGAGGAGGACGCGAAGCAATTTCTAGCAGTGGTGAAATCCAGCAAGTTCAATATAGTAGATCAGCTACGAAAAATGCCGGCTCAAATCTCTCTCCTAGAGCTACTCAAGTCCTCGGAGAAGCACAGGGATGTCTTGCTGAAGGTCCTCAATGAAGTACATGTCCCCAAAATGATTGACGAGGCCCAATTAGAGGAGTTTGTGGGGGCCATCCTATTGAAGGATCAAATTTCCTTCACTAATGAAGATCTCCCTGTTGATGGCCCCAATCACACAAAGGCACTGCATATATCAGTAAAGCATGATAGCACTCTCGTTCCTAGGGTGCTGATTGATAAGGGCTCTGCACTTAACATATGCCCATTGACCACGCTTCATCACTTGGGTGTTGATGTCGGGAGGATCCGCTCTGGTAAGTCCATTGTGCACGCATTCGACGGAGTGAAAAAGGAGGTGATAGGAGAGATTGAATTGGAATTGCTTATCGGCCCTGTGCTTTTCCAAGTGTTATTCCAAGTGTTAGACATACCAAGAGCTTTCAATTTCCTACTAGGAAGGCCGTGGATTCATACGGCGGGAGCTGTCGCCTCCAGTCTCCATCAAAAGGTGCGATTCGTGGTCGACAATAGGCTCATCACTGTGCATGGAGAGACGGACTTCAAGGTCTATAATGAGACGGCTGTTCCATATGTAGAGCCTGAATGTACAGAAGAATCGAGCTTTCAGACTTTTGAGCTGGTATCTATGGTTCATATTCCTGTAGGCTCATTCGTGGGCATCTCAGAATTATCCAAGTCAGCCATAGCAGTTGGGAAAATCATGCTGGCAAATGGGTATAACCCTAGAGAGGGCCTGGGGCTGCATGGTCAAGGGATTCGAAAGCCCGTTGAAGCTCGTAGAAACTCGAGGAGAAAGGGTTTAGGATACGTTGAAAAGCGAGGAGGCCGTGGCGAACAAGGAGGTCAGGACGCCCGAGGAGGTCAGGACGAACATGGAGGCCGGGGTGACTATGGAGTTCGAACTAGAAACGGAGAAGGTCGTTGGAGTATCTTTCCCCCACTATTGGAAGAAATGTTCCCGGGACCTCCGAAGATGTTGGCAGAAGTGGACGGGACCATCAACAATGCAGCTAGTCTATTCATGGATAATGTCGTAGGCGTCATTCAAGAGTGCGCAGAAGCTGGACCTTCTGAAGACATCATTGCCCCTCCAGAGTAGGCGGCCTCGTTCAGTGTAGCTTTTTGTTTATGTTCCCCCATGCGTGAGGGGGCTTCTTGTTATTTCAATTTCATCGTTTGAATCGTTTGTAATGAAGACTATGTCGAGCCCCTAACCTTGAGCCGTTGGTGCAGGGTAGTACGTGTTGTAATACGGCCTTATCATTTCCCATTCAATAAAATAGATGCATAATTTATTAAGGACATGTGGAAGCACACCAAACCAGTCCTATGATGATCTCTGAGGCTTGGGCCTCAACATGCTCCTTTCTTTGACAATTTTGCAAGAGCGAGGAAATCCGATGATATGAGGACGAGCTCTTGAAGCTCGTTTTACCAAAAATATTCAAAAAAATTACTAAAAAAAAAAACATGCATTATGTTTATCATTAACATGATCTAACCCATCTCATCACATCTCAAGCATTACATAATGCATAATCATGATAAGGATTCATGTGATTCGGATATACACGAAAGAGATCTCTTAGAATCTGATGCTGAAGACGATGACCAGAAGGGGATTGAGCGTGAATGGAACCGGCATGAAGAGTCAAGGCCATTGACAAAAGACCAAACAATTGCCATAAACTTAGGTGACGAAGGGAATGTCAAAGAAGTCAAAATTGGGGCCGGTCTTCCAAGGTTGGAGATGAAAAAAATGATTGGCCTCCTAAGGGAGTATCAGGATGTGTTTGCTTGGACTTATGCCGATATGCCAGGTCTTGATCCTGAAATCGTGGAGCATGCCTTACCGACCGACCCTAATGCGCCACCCAAGAAGCAGAGGCTCAGGAGGACCAAACCGGAGCTGTCTAAGAAAATCGAGGATGAGGTCATGAAATAGTTAGAGGTGGGGTTCATTGAAGTATCACATTACTCCACTTGGGTAGCGAACATTGTGCCTGTGATGAAAAAAGATGGGCGGGTTAGGGTGTGCGTCGATTATCGCGACCTGAACCGAGCTAGTCCGAAAGATGACTTCCCACTCCCACACATCGATGTCCTGGTTGACAGTACAGCCGGATTCGAATTATTTTCCTTTATGGATGGATTTTCTGGATATAACCAAATCCGTATGAAGGAAGAGGACAAAAGCAAGACGTCATTTATAACTCCATGGGGGACCTTTTGCTACAAAGTGATGCCTTTTGGTTTAAAGAACGCTGGGGCAACATATCAAAGGGCCATGGTCGCATTGTTCCATGACATGATGCACAAGGACATCGAGGTGTACGTAGATGACATGATCGCAAAATCCAGACGAAGCGAAGACCATGTCGAGGTCTTGCGAAAACTATTCATGCGCCTCCAGAAGTTTAAATTGCGCCTCAATCCTGCGAAATGCGTGTTCGGGGCAAAATCTGGAAAGCAACTAGGATTCATGGTCAGTAGCAAGGGCATCGAAATCGACCCGGCAAAAACCAAGGCCATTTGCGATTTACGACCTCTGACCACCGTTAAAGAAGTCCGCAGTTTGTTGGGACAGCTTAACTACGTGGCCAGGTTTATTTGTCAGCTATCAGAAATGGCAAAACCATTCTTCAAGCTCTTAAAGAAAAATGAGAGAGTCGAATGGGATGCCGAATGCCAAAATGCGTTCGAGAAGATAAAGCACTATCTTACTCATGCTCCAGTCTTGGTCCCTCCGGTTCCTGGGTTTCCTCTAATTTTGTATTTGACTATACATGATGAGTCATTAGGGGCTATGCTGGCCCAGAAAAGGCCAAAAGACGGGAGAGAATGCGCGATTTACTACTTGAGCAAGAAGTTCACTGCCTCTGAGATGAACTACTCGGCAGTTTAGAGGACTTGCACGGCCTTGGTTTGGGTGTTACATCGATTACGACAATATACCCTGCACCACCAAATTTTGTTGGTAACCGAGAATGATCCCATTAGATATCTCCTAGAGAAAGCCGCGCTAGTTGGAAAGCTGGCTAAGTGGCAAATCTTGATTTCAGAATTTGACGTACGAAGCCTGGGACAAAAATCTGTAAAAGGCTGCGCCATAGCAGACATGTTAGTAGGGAATCCGCATGAATCGGGAAACTCTGATGAGGAGAATGAGGTAGAGGAGCGGGTTTTACTTGTGTCAAACGACAAATGGATGATGTTCTTTGACGGTGCCGTTAACTTAGCCGGGTCGGGTGCAGGGCGTCCTTATCTCCCGGAAGGCCAGCACCACCACTCGCCATTTGCTAAACTGACCTTCCCTTGCACAAACAATATTGCGGAATATGAAGCGTGCATCCTTGGCCTCCAAGCTGCCATGAATATGAAAATCCGGAAGTTGCAAGTCTACGGTGATTCAGCTCTTATCATCCTGCAAACTAAAGGCGAATGGCGAACACGAGATCCGAAATGAATTCCATATCATGAGTTCTTAGGGGAGTTGGTAGAGGAATTCCAAGAAATATCCTTTAGCTACTTGCCGAGGTCTCAAAACCAATTCGCCGATGCCTTGGCCACATTGTCTTCAATGTTACAAACTACCGGGGGTTTGGACGTTGAACCACTAAGGATTGAGATTCTTAGGCGCCCGGCTTATTGTATGGTAATTGAGGAAGAGCCTGATGGAGAGCCATGGTATCGCGACATCTTAGAATACCTTCAAGAAAGGTGAATTCCCTCAAGAAAGTGATGCTTTGGACCGAAAGTACTTAACGAAGCTTGCATCAAAGTTCTTCATTAGTGGAAACACCCTCTACAAGAGGTCTTTCGATTCAACATTGCTGAGATGTGTTGATGCCAAGGAAGCAAACTGTTTGATGAAAGAAATGCACGAAGGAGAGTGTGGCCCCCATATGAATGGTCACCTCCTAGCAAGAAAGATCATGCAGCTTGGATATTACTGGCTAACTATAGAGTCCGACTGCATTCAACATGCGCGATGTTGCCACCAATGCCAAATTTATGGGGATAAAATGAATGATCCGCCGAATGAGCTCCACCAAATGTCTCAATCTTGGCCTTTTTCTATGTGGGGGATTGACGTGATTGGGCCCATTAATCCCAAAGCATCAAACGGGCATCGATTCATCTTGGTGGCAATTGACTATTTTACGAAATGGATCGAAGCCAACTCGTATGTTAATGTCACCGCCAAAAATGTTGCCAAGTTTATTCATCATGATATTATTGCTCGCTATGGGGTGCTAGAGGCAATTATCACCGACAATGGCTCCAATCTAAACAACAGAGTCGTGGATGACTTGTTTAATGAGTTTCGGATTCGACATTTGAATTCGTCCCCATACCATCCTCAAATGAATGGAGCGGTCGAAGCAGCAAACAAAAACATAAAGAAGATATTGTCAAAAACTGTCGAGAATTACCGCGATTGGCACGAAAGACTTCCTTATGCATTGATGGCATACTGGACATCTATCCGCACTTCCACAGGCGCAACTCCCTTTTCGTTGGTGTATGGGATGGAGGCGGTTTTACCTGTGGAAGTTGAGATTCCTTCGCTGAGGGTCCTTTCTCAATCGAAGCTTGATGAGGTCGAATGGGCGCGACAGAGGCACGAGCAGTTGAACATGATAGATGAGAAAAGACTACAAGCCATATGCTATGGCTAGTGCTATCAGAAGCGGGTTGCGAAGGCCTTCAATCGAAGGGTTCGTCCCAAACGTTTCGAAGTTAATGACTTGGTGCTGCGAAAAGTGCTACCTATAATACCTGATCCTCGGGGAAAGTTTACCCCGAATTATGAGGGACCCTATGTCATCGGAAAATTCTACCGGTGGTAGTATGATTTTGGTTGAGATGGACGGCCGTGAGCTGCCTAAGCCTGTAAATGCTGATGCAATCAAAAAATATTTTCCGTGAATGAGATCAAGGCCGTAGAGCCATTTTGCGTACGATCCGAGTCACATAGTATCGTGCATGCATGCCACATAAACATTCCATACATGCATATCTATTCGTGTTTCAGGTGCCCAGTTGGTTCGACAAAAATAACACAAGGAGAGAAGACGGGCAGTCCTTAAGGAGCCAATCCAAAGAAGCCACTTAGCCTTCACAAGTATCTCTTTTCCCGCATTAAAAGGACCAAAAAAAAAAGCAATAAAAAAATCTTTGGCGTTTTCCTAGAAAACAAACAAACATTAAAAAAAAATCGAAATTTAAAAAAAAAAAATTTCCACAAAGTCTTTGAACACATTTTTTATCTCAAAATTGTCTATCCGTTTGGTGGATCACTCATTTTGAATCAAAATTCCTCATGGAGATTAATCTAATTAGATGATTTTGACCAATTGAAATTGGGATGTTAACCGTGCCAAGCAAGAAACACTTAGGATGAGGAAAGGCAACCCATATCCAAATACGTCCTTTAAACACTTTGAGAGTCGAGCGAAAAAAGAAAAGCCCATGTCAGTTAAGGACGAGGGATTCATTCGTAGGTGGTACATGGATCAAAGTGAAAAGAGGAATTTCTTTCTGTTGTCCTACACACCGCAGGTGGCAATAGTTTGCCCATTTGAGCCTTTAAATACAGAGAATTTCCTACAAAATATCCCTATCAAGAACTACCCTACAATGGGGCAATTATAGAGGCTTGGATTGACATCATTCGGAGAAGAAATATGAGAAGGATTGCTTTGTTCTCACTTGCATCAATCTTTTGGAGTGGCTTCAGGTGAGTTCTCATGGAAACTCGAAGTATCCCAAAATGAAGAAGAGCATTCATTTCTCTACCTAAACACTTATGCCCTTTGCTTAGCCAAGTTGAGCCTAAACATTCATTTCTAAAACCCGTATGGTGATCATCTCCCCCCCACTAGGGCAAGACATATGATTTATCAAGGCAATTTGCATTTACATGAAAACGTGGAAAGTGTCTCGAAAGTCCTAAGGCCAAAAAAATCAATGAAAACTGGGGGGCATGAAAAAGCAATGTGCCTGGTAAAAGCAAGGCCAATGCCCAATTTCAATAAAAAGATGAAAAAAAGGGGGGCGAGGAAAGTCGCATAAAAAAGGGGAGACTTTCTCGTTAAAGAAAAGTTGTCAAAGTCAAAATGCTTGCATTGAAAAAATCATTGCAAATGCAAAAGCCATTAGATGAAAGAGCAAAGCCTTTTAAGTCTATAACCGAATCAACATTACAACCTCTTCCCGAAGTCTCTTCAGATTGGGATGATTCGAGTGAAAGTAAGAACCTCTCAAAAAGCCACTGCTTAAAGAAGCGAGAGCAAAATTGTCTTATCTCATGAGGTATCTCGACTTGTAAACCTGGCGAAGATGTTGATCAATGATTATTTCATTTCATAGCCAAAGATGTTTATCCTTATTGAAACCTTGACCAAGTCACATCATGACCCTTCCAAAAGACCTCTTAGATTGGTCAACATATACTTACTGCGAATGATTCTCAAAGCCTTTGACATAGGTTATGTGAGATACCCTTAGTGATCAACTATGCTTCCCACATTAAGGGACGGGATCAAATAGCCATTTTTTCGAGAATATGTGAGAAGCCCTTTTTGACTAAGAACTCTTGCTTGGCATGTTTAACGAACCCTCCTCATAAGTCAATATCACTTTGATATGGACTTTTCTTCTAAAAGAGTTTGAGAATTGATGATAGCTTCCAAGCTCGAGTACAATTTTGCGATACTAAGCAATGTCGTGTATTTACCAAATAATTGAATTAGCTCGATTTGCTCATGCAATCATTGCTTTCTCATTTTCAACATTTTTCTGAATTGTCTCTAATGACACTTCTTTCAAGCTGATCTTGTCTGGCTCCCCCAGTAAAATCATGTATTTTTCACACGGTTTGTAGTCTACCCTTAAACTACATGGTTGGTGGTCTTTCCCTAAACCACGGGGTTTGTGGTTATCCGAAACCACACGGTTTGTGGTTAACCGTTAAACCACACGGTTTGTGGTCTACCCTTA
The DNA here is from genome assembly GCA_014182895.1 of Angophora floribunda. Lineage (NCBI taxonomy): Eukaryota > Viridiplantae > Streptophyta > Magnoliopsida > Myrtales > Myrtaceae > Angophora > Angophora floribunda. Next base: position 30,751,527 of record CM024709.1, on the reverse strand, counting down.
AACCACACGGTTGGTAGTCTTTCCTTAAACCACGGGGTTTGTGGTCATCCGAAACCACACGGTTTGTGGTCTACCCTTAAACCACACGGTTTGTGGTCCACCTTTAAACCACACGGTTGGTGGTCTTTCCTTAAACCACGGGGTTTGTGGTCATCCGATACCACACGGTTTGTGGTCTACCCTTAAACCACACGGTTTGTGGTCCACCCTTAAACCACACGGTTGGTGGTCTTTCCTTAAACCACGGGGTTTGTGGTTATCCGAAACCACACGGTTAGTGATATACCCTTAAATCACACGGTTAGTGGTCAACCCTTAAACCACACGGTTTGTGGTCTACCCTTAAACCACACGGTTGGTGGTCTTTCCTTAAACCATGGGGTTTGTGGTTATCCGAAACCACACGGTTTGTGGTCTTTCCTTAAACCACACGGTTGGTGGTCTTTCCTTAAACCACGGGGTTTGTGGTTATCCGAAACCACACGGTTTGTGGTCTACCCTTAAACCACACGGTTGGTGGTCTTTCCTTAAACCACGGGGTTTGTGGTTATCCGAAACCACACGGTTTGTGGTCTACCCTTAAACCACACGGTTTGTGGTCTCTCCTTAAACCACGGGGTTTGTGGTTATCCAAAACCACACGATTTGTGGTTATCCGAAACCACACGATTTGTGGTTATTCGAAACCACACGATTTGTGGTCAACCCTTAAACCACACGGTTGGTGGTCTTTCCTTAAACCACGGGATTTGTGGTTATCCGAAACCACACGGTTTGTGGTCTACCCTTAAACCACACGGTTGGTGGTCTCTCCTTAAACCACGGGGTTTGTGGTTATCCGAAACCACACGGTTGGTGGTCTTTCCTTAAACCACGGGGTTTGTGGTTATCCGAAACCACACAGTTTGTGGTCAACCCTTAAACCACACGGTTGGTGGTCTTTCCTTAAACCACACAGTTTGTGGTCTACCCTTAAACCACACGGTTGGTGGTCTTTCCTTAAACCACGGGGTTTGTGGTTATCCGAAACCACACGGTTGGTGGTCTTTCCTTAAACCACGGGGTTTGTGGTTATCCGAAACCACACGGTTTGTGGTCTTTCCTTAAACCACGGGGTTTGTGGTTATCCGAAACCACACGGTTGGTGGTCTTTCCTTAAACCACGGGGTTTGTGGTTATCCGAAACCACACGGTTTGTGGTCTACCCTTAAACCACACGGTTGGTGGTCTTTCCTTAAACCACGGGGTTTGTGGTTATCCGAAACCACACGGTTAGTGGTCAACCCTTAAACCACGGGGTTTGTGGTTATTCGAAACCACACGATTCGTGGGTTCATCCTTAAACCACACCTATATTTTCTAATCGAAACCCATTTTTACACGGTGAGACCTCTCTTCCAGTCAAAACTAGTTACCATATAATAAGACTTTCTCATCTTGGTTTTTGAAGAAAAAAGAAAAGAAAAAGGGATCATGCATTCACATCATTATCTCATACACAGCCCCTGATCATCATCGTTCATGGACAAAATTTAAGTGTCTCTCATCTTTGAAAGGAACCTCCTTGAGCTCCCATTCAAAGAGGGGCAGCTGTTGACACCTAAATTTTGACGATTTATTTATTTATTTATTAATTGCATTGGAAAATTAGAGATTAATTTCTAATCCCTTAACAAAAATTTCTTTCATTATAATTGCATTGCATATAGACATTAGGAGCATTTGCATCACTGTTTTTAAAATTAAAAATTTAAAAAAAAAAAACAGAAAAAATATTAAAATATTGAAAATTCCAAAAAAAATTCAAAAATCCCAAAAACTCCTAGTTTGTTTTAGAGTTTCCCAAAAAGCTCTAAAATAATTCTTGGACCATTTTCTCTTAAAAAAAATGTCGAAGAATCATCGGTCTATAATTGTGTTTAAAATTGAACGAGCCTTTACGGCTTCACCTTAGGGTTTTGATTATTCTCGAATACAATTGCCCTTGAATGCATGCTTAGGATGTGATGATTATGCTTTCCTCTTATTTATCTCTTAATGCTATGTTTATTTTCCCTTGCAATTTATTTAATGTTTTCTTAAATTGTTAGTTGTTATTTTGATAATTGCGCATTCGCATGATCACCTCATGTGTTAGTGGTTAAGTCTAAAATCAATCCAAACTGTCTGACAAAAATCTTTTTGAAATGAACAAGATTAGGTACCGAAAGGGCACTAATTGGCTAATTAGTGTAATCAAGTCCCCGACCCTAGATTCTCTGGTTGCGTAGGAAGCGAGGCACACTCCCATGCCCCACTTGGTTTCTAGCCGACCCCAATAGACTAGTGGCGACTCCTCATTTGAAATTTTCATGAACCCAATGTCACGCGGGGTATGGGCTTGGGAGAGCCCATGTTTAATGAGGGTCATAGACCCACCATTTGGACAATACCCACAAACCTATTTATTCAGATATTCCTTTCCCTCATTGGGATGGAAAAAATAGGTCGCGACACCCCTATTTAGCCTTCCACGAACTAATTGTTCTAATATTTTTTAGAAAATGATGCATGCAAAACCGACTTTCGATGTCCTCATGACTTTTAATCTTCATGTCATTAACTTGTCCATAAAAATTTTCAAAAAATAAAAAGACCATTGAATGATCGTTCACTGCACGTGATTGTGCTTGGTACATGGTGAATGAATGAAGCGACTCGGTATTGGCTCACTAATTATTTGATCGGATGAGCATTAAGGTCTTCGGACTTGCTTGCATGTTTACTTTTGAGCTCCATGCATGTGATTGCTAAATACTTGTACAAACTCAAAGCATGCTTATGGTTGGATTCGGGGTTTTATATTAGGACCTGACTTAACAGACTTATGGTGTTAGCCATCATGAGTGAACATTAATGATGGCTAATTACCATAAGCCGTGTCTAATAATGAATAGGGAAATGGTCTAATGGCATGTCATGTGTGAAATCTCGAAGGCTAACCTGAGGCCAACTTGAATCGATCGATTGGATGTTTCGTGTTCGATTCCTTGCCATGCTTTGTTTGCTTTTGCTTGATTCAATGTATGTTTCAAATGTAATATGTTTACATGGCCTTAGGTTATAGTTAGAATAGATGAAGAAGGCGGTCCTGAAGACGGCGATGGTCAATGTCCCTTCCGACCCTTCTTTCTTTATATCATTCATTCAATACCCGACATATGTCTTGGGTTTTTTCTTGCATTGTATAAGAACCCAACGAGTTGTGGGTTTCCTTTCTTTTCTTTCTTTTGATTGTCTTTTTAGGATTGCATGTTTAAATTTACCACTTTCCTTGGGTGTTTATTTATCGTACTGCAATTTCAATTCAAATTATTTGCCTTTCTTTTTTCATTTTTGTAGAATTAGAATTCCATGAAATTGACATCCATGCATGATCACCTTTTTGTTTCAAATGGCACAAGAAGGTAAAGAGACAAGTATGATTGTTAAGTATTGAAAGGGCACTAATAGAAATATTAACATAACCCAAGTCTTTAAATCCTAGATCTTTGGTTGTGTATAAATCGAAGGAACACTCCTGACCCTTGATTAGGTTTTCTAGCTAGCCCCTAAATATAGGCTAGTGGTTAACACTTGTATTAGGTTGTTTAATCAATTTAGATAATAAAAATGAACCCATAGTGTAGGGTATGAATTCTCAATCAAGGTCCATCGCGGTTTACCATACTCATCGCCATGACCATAGATGGAACGAGGTTATGACATCCGTCTATGGAAGTACCTTTGTAAAAGCAACCGTGGGGCATGGATCTTAGTTGGGGTTTACTAAGGTTTAGCATACTCGTTGCTATGACCATGAATTGGGCAAGATGATGATATCTATAAGTACCTTCGTAAGAGTGACTAAAGTAAAGATACCCCTTATCACTTCCGCTTTCCTTCACAATGCGAAGGTTGGGTCACGATACCTTCCTGTTATTATACGAGGTATGGACTTGGGGGAGTCCGTGCTTACGATTGATGGACCTCTTAATGATATGATCATCATCGATGATGTGTTTGAGCTATCTTTGACATGATTTCCCTTTTGAGGACCATCTCATGAGTAAAGACCCCTAAACTTTATCCCTCCTGACGAACAACTGTTGTTGAGGGCAGGTCATGAAAATGATAAAGTAAAGATAAATAATAAAGATAATTGTTGTGATGTTCGGGGGGCTTTCAGTTGGATGGCTTGTGTTATTTATAATGTAGCCTAGCAACCTTTAGTCAATTGCTTTCCTTGATCAACACTCTTAGCTTTTCCCATGTTTTCCTTCTTCTCTTGACCCCCTTATCCATATTTGGTTGTTTTTGGACTTGTCAATGATGCTTACATGATTTTCCCATCAAGTAAATAACTGCTTCCCTATTTTCATGCACCTTTTGTGCAACAATTATTCTTGCTTGAGTTTTAATGCCAATTCTACTCAAATTCCAAATCTAATGCATTGTTCCCATAGCCTAACACATGGAAATTGATACCTTGCCATCGACTTAGTTATATCTATCTGGAATCCTATCAACACTTAGCCCAAATACCCTAAAACTGTTGGCTATCCTCAGATTTTATGAACAAAATGGGACGTATCACTCTCATTACTGCCCTTGTGGTTAGCATGTGACAATAAGAGTAATTTTGGGTGTTAACAGTTTTATATTTTTTCTGCGTGACTTCCATATCGTTTGCACCATACAATCAAACATAAAATAAAAATAAGTCTCTTTGAAATATATTCCAAGAAAGTTCATTTAACGGACAAACAAAACCTTAATAGGCAATACATTTTAATAATACTTGTGGAAGAAGCAATTAAGGTGGATTTGTAGACATAAGTTAATCTTTTACCAAAAAATGATAGGTATATTGGAAGTTCTAAGACTTGTCACGAAAGTACAATTGAGTCCTAAAACTTTCAAAAAGTGAAATCAAGTCATATAACTTGTCACCAAAGTTCAATCAAGTCCTAAAATTTTCAAGTACAATCAATAGAAGGATTTGATAAGACCAATTTGACAAGTTTAAGGATTTAATTGTACTTTTTAAAAAATTTAAGATTCAATTGTACTTTTTGACAAGTTTTAGAACTTAATTGCACTAATTGAAAATTTTAAGACTAAGTTACACTTTTGTGATAAATTTTAAGTCTTTCAATGCACTTATCCCTATTTGAAAAGAAGAGATCATTTATGAATTGCAAAAGCTCTGCTACCTTGCCATAGGGGCATTGTCAAAATGGAGCTCCAAGGAGGTCATTTCAAAAGAATCACTTGATTTGCTCCCTGAAGACTCCTTTAGCCCTGCCAATATGCGATTTATGTCCGGCCTTTGAATCGCCGTTGGTTGTGTGCAAGACATAGCAATCTCCACTACTTTCCAAGCCGAGTTGATGTCCATTTTTCCTTGTAACATTGGATCCATGATCCCCTGTAAATCACCACTTTCAATGATCGGAATCAATCATTCAAGAAGGTGAATGTTGGTGCTACCATCCTGGCTTCTCATTATTGCCGGTTGTCCCGTGATCAACTCAAACAATACGATTCCAAAACTATAAACATCACTCTTCTTGTTAAAGTATCCAGAAGATTGGACCCTGGGTGAGGAAAAAGAATAAAGATCTTTATATCAAAGATGAAATCCTAGCCTGTCAATATTTTTATGCAAATTGAGATCTTGAATTAAACCATAATAGTAATATTGAGTTCTAGCCATTACTCAGGGTCGAGGTAGCCAGGAGTGCCTGCAAGACAAGTTGACATGTAGGTTTCCTTTTCAGTTGCTAATGCTCTTGACAGGCCAAAATCAGCTATTTTGGCTCGGAAATCTCTGTTCAACAAGATATTAGTAGTCTTCAAGTCTCTATGGATGATGGGTGGCTTGCAACCGTTATGCAAATAATCCAAACCTGAAATCCTCATAAAAATTGCGTAAAAATGCCAAAGCAATGATGGGAAGAAAACCTTCAACTATGGATATCTTCTTCATGTACCTTGTGCTGCATCCACAGCTATTTGTAGTCTCTTATTCCATGTCAAGACCTTCGAATGGTCGTCTATCGGCTGCACCTTAACTTTACATAGGAGCAAGAAATAGAGTTTTTCAGGATTATTTTGCAGAAGAAACAACACAACAGAGCATAAATACGCACCTGACAAGTGTTGCCTTAAATTTCCATTGGCCATGTATTCATATATTAGTGCCATGTGCTTGGAATCATTGCAATATCCAAACAAAGAAACCAAGTTTCCATGATGAACAATCATTAAGAGTTGAGCCTGCATTATCGCAAGTTTGCATTGTCAAAACATGTACTGACAATAATCTACTAGGAAGTTTCTGGACTACATTACTGTAAGTGAGCGTAAGTTGAGTTTAAAAGGAAGAGTGATTCCATCATCCTATCTAACCTCGGCTTGAAATTCCTTGTACCCTTGCTTTGATGATTCGGAGAGCATCTTCACTGCAACTACGGTGCCATTATCTAGTGTACCAAGATATACCTTTCCAAATCCACCTTCACCAATCACTCGTTCAAAGTTTCTAGTTATTTTTGAAACTTCTCCATACTTAAAAGGTCGATTCTTTAATATCAGCATCCTTTCACCAGATTCTGTACAAAAAAAGGTTCCTATGAGTATTGCGACTACCACCTTGGATAGTAGACTTTCAAGGCAAATAACTCAAGTGCGTCCCCGACAACTAAAGGACGTAGGAAGGGTTTTGTCTGATCCTGTTTCAAGAGCTATATTGATGGAGAAGAGGACCAAATAACCAAAAGATCTCGCCTGGGATTCTCTGTCAGCTGCCATCAATATGCCAACACGCAGATTCTTTGCTCAATAGACAGATACAGTTTGAGATAGTTCATTCACACTTCCTTTTAGGGTGTGATCGCTCTGAAGAAAATTTCGTCATAAAAAACACACTTTCCTTAAAATCAATTTGAACGAAAATGATTAATTATCATTTATTTGATTTTAGTTGAAAAGCGTGGTTGAAAACATTTTCGAGTGTCTGGATGAAAAAACATTTCAATCTCATAGGTTACTCCGGAGTTTGTCTAACCGTTTAACATTTGAACTAACAAATCACAATAAAATGCCTCTCAACTTTCTAGAATTTATTACATTGAAGCCTTTCCAAAGAGGCTTTCCCTCCTAGAAATTAATGCTGATGAGATTAGTCAAGTGCTACAAAAACCGATTATCCCATGTCATAAAAAAATTTACAACTATTTTCGTAGGTAAGATTGTTCGTGTATATATTCGTCTGGAACAAATTCTTGCGCAGTATTGTGCGCATTGCCAAATTGGAAATGCAAAACCGAAATGCTTGGAGTGTGAGTTTAGATCAAACTGCATATTACACTATGGTTCTAAAACTTAAATCTAAAATTGGGAGAAATGCTTCAGAAAAATAGTGGTGCTTTAGCTGATTAAAGCTCGATTTATCTAATACTCAAAACTATTCAGATATATAAAACTCAATTTATCGTAATGATAAGAACACGTATATAATATATTTAATCTAACATACAATTGTAAAACATCTTTTGTCTCACTCATTTAACCAATTAACATTTGTTAAGAAGCAAAGAAGCTTCGGATAGTGTTTTTGCCTCTTCAGATTAGAGAATTCACTTTCCTAATTCTAACCTGGAATTTTTTCTAATTGTAAACAGTTTTCTGTTGACTTATTATTTTCAGCAAACCAAAAGTGAGAAAGCCTAGAAAACTAATTTTCAGAAAACTCATTCACTCAAACAAACACATCCTTAGGGAGCATTGAAATATTAAGGACAAAGTTATACAAAGTTGCACTCTCAAGTTGTTATAAGTCCTTCCTGTGCATAGCAGGTTACTTTCGAAAAAGAAAATCGGAAATTTTATTGTTGATAATTAAGCTGAATAATGCACATTTTGTGATGCTGATGCGACCACACTGTGGTGATCCCCATCTCCGTCGTCTCCATCTTTTTGTGATCACTATGTAACTCAGATTACTAGCATCTGGAAATTTTGATTAAAGCTACCTTTATTTTCTATTGCAATGTCGATGAGAATGTAAAATAACAGTCTTAGGGTGGGTGAGGAGATACCAAGTTGCTGAGTAGTATATTATCAACTAAATTATCCTCGAAAAGACATTGTTGCAGATAGAACTGTCCCAAAGGAAAAGGAAAATCAAGATTGTCGTCAAATGTAATGTAGGATTGCCTGAACAGGACAGATAAGAAAACTTACCTGCTATTCGTTTCCATTTAACTAACCATATAGTAGCCAAAGCACCAAAGAGAACTGCAAAGAAGCCTAAAACTGATGTAACAACTGGAACAAGGATGGTTTTTTGTTTCTTCTTCAGCGGGGAAGGATCAGCTAGGCAAAGATTTGGGTTTCCTGTCAAACTGCCACAAAGAATATATTCCTCTCAAAATATGTCCATATTGATTTTCCGAATGCTGATCATGGCCAGTAAAAGTTGCATAACAAGGGAGGGAGGGATGGAGGGAGAGAGAGAGAGAACCTCATAATTAAAGTATTGTCCGCAACCCTCTTCTTAAGAGCTTCAGGAACTGATCCAGCCAGATTGTTTTCACTTAAATTTCTGCAAATGTAGCCTTTATTAGAGATTTGTCCACATTAAATCCTTTGCTGCTTCATTTAGAAATATTAACTTACAGAAATCTTAGATTTGGTAATGCTGCCAGAGTTTCCGGTAATGCTCCCGTAAGCCGATTATTTGACAAATCTCTGGAAAAGACAAAGTTTAGAATGCCTAATCTCAAGTTAACCAGCTCCAAAAGCAGGATGTTTCCCACACATTAGGGCAATATTTCAACAGCTTATGTCTCCTAAAGCACAACCTCAATCATTCAATCACGAGTTGACTCCCACGGAGTGCTTAATCAGGAGTGACGTGCAGACAAATAAATCAACCACAGCGATACTTACAAGTATTCCATAGTTGATACATATGAAAATGATGAGATTATGTCGCCCCTCAAATTGCTTGAGCTCAATTTCCTGACCATAATAAATCAAAATATAAGATCTTGTCATTGCCATCTTTCTAGAGGCAGCATTTTTTGCTACAATAAATAAAAGTTTGTGCAATCTATTATTCAGAATGAAGGTCCTCCTAGCGCAAATGTTTTAGGTACTAGAAGACCATTCATAATCGTCAATGTCATTCCTTGCATGGGTCTTCCTACCTCCTTGTTCTATAATTTACGGTTATTACTGGACCTAGAGTACCCAAAAGTTATTTTCAGAGGAGCTAATACTTGCTCATACACAATGCAATTTGGAACACTTGTGTAAAAAATTTGGACAGTAGGTTGGTTATTGGTGCAAGAAGTTTCACAACCAACATAATGATATATCGGAGAAGAAGAGAGTATTTGCTGTCGATCGATAAGTATATAACTTGACCCACCCCATCCATACTAAGCAACCCCCGAAAAAAGGAGAAGAAATGCTCAAGATGGTGACTTTGTGAGATGGGCGTCAACTTAGGGATCGGTTTGGAAGAGTTTATGAGCTCTCTCATCTACCATGTGAGCCTTAGGGTGTTAAAAACTATCTACGTTTGAGTTGGTTCAGTCTTACTCTCTTGGCAATCTTAGTAGCCCTGCAACTGGCCTAGTAATTACTCTCTGGCCTTGGTCAAGCAAAGTTGCAATATATACTATTATATTCAAGAGCGAGTACTCTACTATCATTTTGTTATAGCCCAAAAATAAGTCCTGGAGGGTGTCATACTCTTATAATGATTTGTAATATCCTAGTCAAATCCATGGGGACGAAGCCGAAAATGGCTAATCAAGCTTGTGACTTTTGGGGCGAGGTGTCAAATTTTTAGTCCCTTTATGTGCGCTGTCCCATTTCATGTAAGACTTCAGGCGTAACATAAGTACAATCTTGAAAATCTCAAATAGACTCTAAGAGCTTGACAAAAGCATGGCGGAGTTTCTCCGTCTATTTGACAATTCATACCGGGAAGATTGCATTCATCTTGAATGTTCTCTCTCACTAATAAATGAAACTTCCGGTCTTCATGATGAATGAAAATTTTTCTTAAATTTCACCTAGAAAATCAGTACTATATAAGAAATAATGCCAGGGGACTCACAGTGATATAATTCTTGGAGGATTTCCATAACTACAAGTTACACCATCCCATTTGTACGCGCTTGGTACACACGGATCACCTTGCCAGCTGTTTCTCTTAATGTGATATGCTGCTTTGATGTCGTTGATAGCTTTCACTATGGTTGAAATCACAAAAAAGACCTATTATTTAAGGAGAAGAAAGGAGATGGAAAACTTGGCTGCAATTAGATATGAGTTATATAGACTTTCAACTTTCAACTTTCAAAAGACTTGTAACATTTCACGGCTTCAACTTGAAGGCTGGCAGCAAAAAGTAGCCAAAGTAGGGAATTAAGCGTATAGCAGAGTAATACTTATGGTATGTTTGGTAAATATTCTATTTTTATGAATAATTTTTGCTTAGAAATAGTTTTTCTTTATTTGGCTCCCTCTAGATAAGTTCTGAGCATTCAAAAGCATTTGGTAATTACACAAAATTACTATTATCGGAATAAAAATACATTTAGTACGACCTTGAATTTTTTTTTTTGGTGAAGCAATATTTCTTTCAATTTTGTAATAATTTTAAGAGATTTTTCTTCTTCTTTTTTCCTTCTCTTCTTCTTCCTCTCCTAGTTGGCGACCTCATTGGCCTCGGAGGAGCCTCACGAATCCCCAATTAGGCTTGAACTTGCCCCACCACCACAAGGCCGAGCTTGTCCTACCATGATAAAGCTCAACCTTGCCGAGGGCTAGCGAGGCTCCAGTGAGATTATTGAACCTCGTCTTTGGCCGTCATCACCGAGCTTGATGACTAGCTAGAGGAAGAAGTAGAAGCAAAGAAGGGGAAAAAAAGGCTTGATTCTAGGATTGTTCCCAAGAACAAAGAAGTAAATTTTTTCTACTTTTTAATTATGTTCTAAATCTATTCACGGGAATAAATTTGCTATGGGGAGTAGAAAAATTAGCTGACATTACTAAATAGATTTCTATTCTTTTGTTCTGGAGAGCAAAAACAAAAATAGCCAAGAATTAGCTAGTTACCAAATCAGCCCTTAGCTACATCTTTTCATTCCAACGAAGCAACTATTGCTTAAAGTTCACGAATAACATAAGACACACGGTGGAGACTAGTATATTTAGCATAGGATTCCCTAAATCTTCCTTATTGATAATGGAATATCTGTCTAATTATTACTGATGTCAACTGTAGGACAACTATAGAAAGTGTATGTAGACAATAACAACATGTAAAAGAACAAATATGTACCATCATCTTGTGCCGTGGGCACATTTGGAAGATCACCAACAATATAGAACTCCACAGCATTGAGTATCGGTGGATTTCCAAACTTATTCGTTGATTTAATCGAGAAGGTGATGAGCGACCCGCTAACTGGAGTGGAAACTACAACCACTGGCTTCATGTATTCAAGGCTCACCGTCTTCATGAATTGATTACCATTCACGGAAATTGTGAACTCCCTCTGCAGGCCGCTCATCAGCCTCTCAATCTCCGTGAAATGAAAGTACAAAATCCATTTCTGTGCGGAACTCGAAGGTGTCCACTGAAAATGCAAGGGAGAACTGGCATTCGTTGATCTTTGAGCAGTCTGGAGAACTTCCCAGGGAACCTTGTACTTATACGCATCATTATTGTCACATAAATGTATGGAAGATGTGGTGTTCAGTATGAACCCATTATTAAAGTTTTGAGCTGTCCAAATTCGATCGTAAACGTCGACAGGGTACCTGTGTGCAGCATTTCGACAACAGTTGAAGAGCAAACTATTAAGCAATTGACTGAGTGACTAGCAAATGCCAATTCATATGGATCTGCAATAGGACTGTTGAAGCTACTATATTCAACACATTACTAGCTACTATATTCTACTGAAGTAAATTTATATACCATACATCAGCTTCACATAGTTCAATTAATACAAAAAATTTATTGGTTCAAAGAATTTTAATAGATGAAATTTTTTGTTTTCGTTTTCTTCTTCTTCTTTTTTTGCAAGCCAAAAAGGAGTTTTGGACGGGGTTGGGACCTACCTTATCCACTATTGGAATGTTTCCTAAATGGAAAAAAATTTTGGTCAGATCCTAAGTGGAAATTAAACACTTCAAAATAGCAACAATTATCAATCATGTATTTTTTGTGAATGAGTATCGCCACCAAACTTAAGAGAGAGGTATATTGTTAACAAGTATCCCACGGCAATAGTTAAGACCACTAAATTAGTACAAGCATACGCCAATATGTTTTGCAAATGGAAAAACAACATATTTCAAGTAGGTAGAATATTTTAAATAAAATTTTTCATATTTTCAAAGTATAATTAATAACCTATATATATATATATATATATATATATATATATGTTCCCTTTTCTAAAGTAGACATCAAGTTCCACTATGTACCAGATGTAATACGTGCTTTCTGCAGTACATATTTATAATTAGAACATACATAGACGTTTAAGCACAAAATGTCACATTAATGTATTATTAATATGAGATTCTAATGTTAACATAGCTTTTGAGGAATTTATGTGAGGAAATAGTCAAATGATGTTTTGACCTATTACATTTCATTTGTTCTTACTACATCTGAAGTCCATGTAATTTATGTATTTTTATTTTGCATATATTCTTATATGCTAATATAAAATACGATGTTAACTTTAAGGTAGGAAACTTTTTAATACGAAAGGGGTACAATTGGAATAAAGAAAAATCATAGAAAGAATTAGGGAGAGGGAGAAGAGGAACAAATAGGTAGCAAAATAAGAGGAAAGTGCAAGAAAAGTACTCATTTCAAGAAGAATCATCAACCTCACAAATTAGAATTCTTACATGTCTCGGTACACGTAATTTAAGTATTTTTATTCAGTAAACGTACTTGTATACTAATACAAAATATTATGTTTACATTTGAACTCATTTGATAGGAAAGAGGTACAATTAATATAAAGAAATAACGAAAAGAGAGGAAGGGAGAGGCACAAGTTTTATAATTAGATTGCAAAATAAGTGGCGTGCGCAAAACAAAAAAAAAAAAAAAAAAAAACTCATTCCAGGAAAAATGATCAGTACCTTTCAAGAAAATCGATCAATCCCTTACAAATTGAAATGATGTGTCAACCTCAAGGGCAACTCGAAGGAAGATACTATCATCATAAATTAACTAGCAAAAGTGCACATGTATTCCTTATCCGCCAAAAATTAACATTTATAAGATTTTGGAAAATCATTTTGTTATGAAATATTTGAATTATTAATTATTATTAGATATAATTATTGACACCACTCAAAGGAATTGAACATACATAGATATGGAAAGAGAAAAAAAAAAGGCTCTTCACAAGATATAAAATATATAAATTTTCTTGTGCTAGAGAGATAAGATAGAATAATCTGTATAAAAATGGACAATCTCTTATGACACTAATGTTATTTAGTAAATAATTTGTAATATTGTTGTCAATACCCAATTCAAATTATGATTATGGTGTATAATTCATATAAGGTCAGTTAATTTTATATACATAGCGGGGCTGAAAGTTATTGCAAACGTATACTAAGATTTTTGTAATTGCGTTGAAATCTTTTGCAGAATAGATCATGAGTTCGCTTGTTATGAGGGAGTAAGTTAGGGTGCTTTTGATACATATCTGAAATTCTAAGGTTGATTTGGATCATAACTTCAATATTTCAAATAATTTTTTTTTCTTGGAACCTAATGGTTTTTCGGTTTCTCTCTTCATTTTTATTAATCATCTAATGATTTTTGTGGCAATCTTTGACATCTAATAACAATTCTGTTTCTATTATATTTATCGGTCATTTTATTTATTATGATTGCCATACATCTGTATTTCAAAAATTAATTGATCACCTGATAAAAGACTTCACGCTTAGTCCGATGTTGTACCGCCACCTAAGTCGCAAGAATCCATACCCCTTTCGGTAGATGTCATCATCAAGACATCTTTGTCCCACTGTTGAAATGAAGGGCACTCCATTGCCAGTGTTCACAAGACATACTTGTATATCATCTGCCTGGGAAACGTACATGATTTCTTCATAGATAAAAGTCGCAAAGCCCACCGTGGCCCAATAATTAACGCCGATGTATAGGTCGAATGAAGGAGCCTGATGCTTCCTGTCATGTTTTGTATGCCGAAATGACACCCGAATCAAATAGGTGTTGTTCTTGTCTTGACATGATTTTAAAGTGCAACAATGCCTCTTTCCACGAGGAAATCTCCTTAAGCTCTTCTCATCGGCGAATTCATTAGTTGCCCCACAATTGACGTTCATTAATCCTCGTAAGTTTAGAGAAAAGAAAGAGTCAACGAAATGGAACAATGGTTTCTGTTGGCCTATTAGAACAAGTTCAATGAATCTCGATCATTCACACAATTCTACACTTTTGGATCTAGCATGTCGGTGATTTGAAGCCGAGATCAAATGAGAATGAATATGAAGAAAAGAAGAGACCATTTTGTTTCATTAATGATTGCAATTTTGCAAGGAGATAATTATCAAAAAAAAAAAAATCCTAAACCCATTCCATGAATGCTAATTTAGTCCAAACATTTCAATTTGACAAATTAAGTTATAAAACTTTAGATGATGAATGATTTATCAATCTAGTCCTTTTGGCCAATTTTGGTTGAAAAAATTGTTGATATGGATACTTGCCATCCTACGTGGCATGGCTAATATGGACAATTTTTTCAAATTCTTATATTTTTTTATTATTATCTATTTATTTATTTTCATTGTGGCCAAAGGCGTGAAGGCCTTCTTCATATCTAGACAAGAGGCGTGACCCTCCCCAGTGGCAACGAGGGCCTTTGCTCAGCGAGGGTCGCTGGCCATCGCCAGGGCCAAAACGACCTCAGTGGCCATAATGAAAAATAAAAAATAAAAGTTTCAGAATTTATTTTTTAAAATAAACATAGTGTCCGCTTGTCTGAAATTATTAACTTTTTTCTGGACTGCAAATCCCAAGTTTGATATCCGGTATATCTAATGAATCGATACATTTTGCCAAAATTTATTCTTGTAATGTTCTTATTACACATAAAACGCATTCCACAATATTCTGAAGCAATGACAAGCACGAAACTTTACTCCGAGATAAAATCAGCGTCTCAGTCAAACTCAAAAACTTTTCTCAACTGGGAGGGGAGAGGGAGGGGCAGGAAGAGAGAAAGAGAGAAAACCTGTATTTTGTTGGGCTTGAACCAGGAGGAAAATTCCTGAAGCCAAAGAAGCAAGCAATGCGAACGAGAAAACTGTAATTGATCTTTGCATCGTCATGGAGCAGTGGAGATTGTCCAGGAGAGCAAGTGTGAAGAAGAAGATATGTGCATGCATTGCATTATATCGTTGTCGAGAGCTCTCGATACGACAGGGCTGACATCATCCTAATGGCTTAGGGGCCAATTTTTTTCCACTGGTATCAAGTATTTCGTATCCTGATTTTTCTTTTCGTGCACTTTCTGTTGTTATAAGAAGACCAAGACGTGCTGGTAGGTCTTCTGGCAAATTTATCAAAGTCTAAGAACCAAAAGAAACGTCAATAGACAGCTTTCTATCGACGACTTATCGACAACTGGTAATTAAAAATAATATATCGCGTTATGCGCTAATTATTGTACGCGCATCATTATTACAGACCGTTCGGATTGTCCTCTGCAAAGTGCACCCTGCTTTCTTATTATGAATAAACCCATGCATCATTTCTCTTCTTTTTATTTTTCTGAGAATATCCAATATAATGTTGAACTCAAATGCGAAGAGACGAGAAATGAGAACATGCTTTCTTATTATACACAATTTCATCGTCTCCAAAAACTCTGAACTATCCTTATGGAGACAGCTATGATTAGCAAGTGATGGGCATATGTCTCGCCATTCCTACCGTGATTAGTTAAGAGTTTCCTCTTCCCACCAAGTGAATTTCTGGTCTGAAAATTCGTTTTCATTAGTTAGGATCACCATAGAAACACGTGGTTAAGTTTTTCTTAGACACAGCGGCACATTTGAGTAGATATTGATGGTTTCCCAGCCTATCAAATGAATATGTTTAGCAAATCCTCTTAATCTTTACTCTGAGAATATCGTATATTTCATACTTTTATGGTGAGCTTTAGCCTCCTCTTGTTATTACAGCCTTAAGACCAAAACTCTACTTATATCGCTGCAAAATCCATAAGAGTAGAGCTCTATAATGACTTACCTGTCACTGATAGGTGTTCCTGTCAATTACCTTTAGCCATATATTCGTAGACTAGCGCCATATTATCCAAGTCATAACAATATTCGACAAGAGAAAACTAAGTGGAAGTGGGGAACAATTATCAGGTGCTGTGCCCGCAAAATCTAAGAGTTGCTTTTGTAAACAACACAGATTGGTTTACTTAGTTGCTTGAATCGTGGAAGCATGTTTTTGCGGCACATGATATAATGAAGTCTAAGACCAAATAAAAGTATGAGATGTGATCATCTCATATGACCTCCGAATGAAATTCCTTGTATCCCTGAGATTGGCTACTCCACCTATCCAAATTCAATCATAGGCATCCTTTGGATACCCGATGGACGTATGAGGCAATGTTCACTAATTTCAATCATAGACCTCGTGCATGACACGTGTGCCATGTGTTTCGACTCTCGAGATATAGAAAGACAAGAGGGATGCATTTCCCTCCGTGATCTAAGGGCTGAGATGATGGGTTAAACCCTTCTAATCAGTTCAACCGCGTCAAATATGAATTCTTTGTAAATAGGACAGGAT
The DNA here is from genome assembly GCA_014182895.1 of Angophora floribunda. Taxonomy (NCBI): domain Eukaryota; kingdom Viridiplantae; phylum Streptophyta; class Magnoliopsida; order Myrtales; family Myrtaceae; genus Angophora; species Angophora floribunda. The sequence continues at coordinate 30,734,597 of CM024709.1, read as the reverse complement.
TTGTTAATATTATGAAGAGCCCAAAATTTCAACTTCACGGGGGACAGTGCATCGTGCCACCTGCCCCAACATTTATTTTCAAGGAGAAAAATGTGATCCAAAATCGAACGGGTAAAGGGCGTTGTCTAGATGAAAGGAACTCCAGAACCAACGTTGTCGGGTAGACGTCATCCGCTGTGGGCACCTACATAATGTCCTTGCATGCATAGGAAGAGGACTCCACTCGTCCCCTGAAATTGACCACAATGTGCAAGTCGAGTATTCAGGCTTGGTTGTGCTATCACAGTTTCCGTACCAAATGAGCCCTGATCAAGTTCGTATGCCCTTGCCTTGTTGTAGTTCCACGTTCCGTTCAGGAAACTCCTCAAATTCTTCGACCTCTTGTCCTTATCTCATGCCAAAGTTCTCACTGGACACTCGCATGTTCCTCTAGGGATTAATGAATGCGTGTCCATCTGGTGATATATATCGTGATCAAGATACAAGTTCGTGGAATTACGAAATATGAATTTTTATGCTTGAGATACTTACTATTTAGTAAAACAGAGATAAGAAATTAAAATATCTGTCTGCTACATCAAGTGACTGCTATCTTCCACAACCAAATCATTAGACAACCCAAAATTGAATAACTTCACTATGAAGTTTAGATCACTAATGTGATTTTCCATGAATTAACTTACTTGATGTACTGTCTGTTTTGACTTATTCCATACTGAGTGTCAGAGTTTTGTCCTTTGGTGTATAAGTAGATACTTTATTTGGAGTTCAACTATCATGATAGTGCTATACCTTTAGCTAGGGCTTAACTTTGAAGTTCCAAGGTAAAGCATTTCATTACATCAAAATGCACCTCAGTGGGTTTATTTCAATTTTCACATATATATCTTAGACATGCTCTCCCCCTACTTAGTATGCAATTTGGTTTATTCCTACCCCCTTTGTCATCTTAAAAGCTTGTTAGGAGTTGCACCTCGTCCAAATCCTTTAGCCCTAGCAACCACTCCCCACCTTTGTCAGATCGATTCATTACTTGTCTTCACAAAACCACAATTCAGACCATAAATACAACTCAGACCATCCCATATATAGTTGCTAGAGACAAATGGATCATCTTGCCACCTCTCTTTATTTAGGTGATACATCGAGTGAGTTAATTTCACCTTAATTAATATCACAAGAATATCAGTTTTGTTATCAAGAATTGGAATGTTGTTAAAATAGACGAAAAACTTTATATATTTAACTTGAAGTGATTTTGAGAAATGAAGTATGCGACGCAAAGTGGACCTTTCACCTTTTGGGGATGAACCAAGTGAAGAGTAGCCTATTAAACATTAAAATTGCATCTCCTAGAGCTCATCGAAGACAACACTATCATTTTCCTCTTAGATTTTTCACCAAAAGTTTCTTGGAGCTCAATTTTCACCGTACATTTTAGAAAACTTAGTTCATTACCTTTTCTCGCCTCTAATAATTACCCATTCAATCCAACATCACTTCTCTTCCGATGAAGCAGCCAATGCAAGTGAATCTATGGGTGCATTTTGTGATGTCCCAAAATGTCACACGGGACATGTATCTTTTTCGATTATGATTATAAACATATAAAAGAACACCAAATTTTCACAACACCTCATATAAGAAAGCACAAGGGTTTAATAAATATACATATGCATCTTCTTTATATAACATCAGTAGTTACCAACTTATATAACATTAAACAAAACACAACAAAATATGATCATCACGCCACTCCTCCGCCAAAATCGATTGCCTCACCCATCAACAAGCCATCAACATCGAAACAAGGGGACCATCAAAACCTCTAAGTAGCATAGCCGTCATCCACTCATACCAATAACTACATTTAGTATATATTACTGTCGATTTAGGTATAAGCACATCTTCACAAACACAATTGAAATGCATGGGAACTTGAAAACAATCAAGTGGCAGTGGGTGATCCATCCCACGTATTTGAAAAAATAAGAAGTAAGCCGAAGCCTAGAATTGAAATCTCTAAGTTTAAGGTGGAAAATCATCTTACTACTCAGCCTGTACATGCAAAGCACAAAGATCCAGGTACATGCAAAACAACCGTGAGAGATGACTAATATAAAGTGATGGAAATGAACTTAGAATACCATCCACAAAGACCCTGTTTTAGTCCATATTAAACTTTACGTAAATGACATACCTTATTAAAAGCAGTATTGTACCTAAGAGGTGGCTCCATATATTCTTTTATAGTAAGATCATCATTAAAAAAATGCATTTTTAAAATCCATATGGAATATAGGCCATTGTTTAATAGCTACAATAGTAAGAAGACTTCGAACATAAGTAAGACATGCAACTAAAGAAAATGTCTCATCATTGTTAATTCCATACTCTTGAGTAGAACCTTTTGCTACCAGTCTAGCTCTATAATGTTCCATCATACCATCTACCTTAGTCTTAATCTTATATATCTATCTACAACCTATAGCTAACATTCCAAGAGGTAAATCAACCAATTCCCAAGTATGAGACTTCTCTAACACATGCAAATCATTTGCCATTGCTTGCTGCCAATGAGGGTTAGTTTGAGCTTATTTGTATGTGTGAGGCTTGTAAAGAGAAGCTATAATAGAGTAAACAATGAAAATCACGAAGCCAAACAGAAGGTTGACTTACTTATATAGAGCAATGAAAAGGAGAAAAGAGAATGACCAAGGGTGGAGAATTTGCAAATGGTGTAGACATATCGGGAGCTACCGAAATGGGATTACTAGAGGTACCTACATCAAGATTAGGAGAATAAAACTCCATAGAGGAAGATGCAATTGTTGTATCTTTGGGAAATAGATCCACTGTAGGATTGGTAAAAAAAGGAAGGAGCAGGAGAGGAGTCAAAAGGATGAAAATGCAAAGAACATCTTGTGTTCCCAAAGGGTAACATGACTAGATATGCAAGGATGATTAGAGATAGGATCCCAATATTGATACTCTTTGTCCTCAATCCCATACCCAAGGAAACAATATAAAGAAGCACAAGGTTCTAATTCCGTGCTTTCATTTGGAACAAGATGGACAAAACAAGCATTGCCAAATACTCTAAGAAAATAATAATGAGAGAGACATTGTAACATCCTGGAAAATTGACCATATTTTGGGATTTTATAATATTACAACATATATTGAATGCCTGGTCAGTACAAATATTCTGAACTAATCATTCGTGGAATAACGGACTACAGGGAGGTGCCAATAGGAAACGATATGCGTACGACCTGTAGTTTCGATCAAGAATGAACCATTTGACCATAAGAGCTTGGGTGAGAACGATACCCTCCAGTACTAGACTATTAGGGAAACGGAAATAAATCGATTCGGTAGAAGTATGAAGCCGAGTTGTGAGTGATTCCGCACGACTTCGGTACGAGCTACGACAACGCTAAACTGATTTCTTTTTATCTTGTACTTGAGATTATCAATTGAGTCCCCGGGATCACATGACAATCAAAGGCCGTCCCTGGCTCGAGAAATTGCTTAAACATGGATCGAAGAGTTGTCGACCACGGGTCAAACGTGAGGAAAAAAATCCTAAAGGGGTGCTCAGTAGTCTAAATGTACTATGGTCACAATTAATTCAATTTAGCCCCGATTTTAATTCGATTTTGGGTACCGACTTCTCAGTGATGTCATGACTAGATATGTCACGCCATAAACCCCGGGCACGCAACAACCCCTTACCTTGGTCAATTGAAAGTGACATCCCAGGACTTGTCGACGACCATTCATTTTCATCTTTCATTATGCGCATGCAAAGACGAACCATCCTTAGTCTAAAAAAGACAATCAAACAATCAAATAGGGATAGAGGGATGAACAGCAAAAACCTCGAGTACTCATTAATACAATTTATTGGATTAACCAACAAAGGATTGTCTTTTGAATTACAAGCCCGACAAGAGAGGCCGATCCATCCTTTAAGCCAGGCCAAAAAGAAACTAGGTTAATCCAGCTATACAAAATGAACCATCGGGTTCAGCACCATGATCACTCAGACCTATCGGACTCGGCTCTATCAAGTCGATTACTGGTGAGGCGGGGGCAGGATTCTCCACTGCGGGTGCGCCATTCTAAAGGCCTAAAAATGGTTATTCAATAACCAATGAGATAAAATCTCAGCGAGTTCTTCCCCTAAGCCCCAATTAGTACACCAATTCAACCCGGGGTATCTCTCCAGAACCACCTCTCACACAACCCAACCACAAACAACCAGCAGTCAGCAATTAAATAATAGGCAGGGTCAACCAACAATTAAAAGCTGGTTCGTATGCAACCTTACCCCGTATGCCATACCCTGCACATTATATATCAGCACAATACACGCAATGGACATGGCCGTTAGATGATGCAATTCACCAATCATATGTGAGTCGTGTTACAAGCAATCTCACCTGGCCATTGCTACACCCTGCACGTTATTAATTCATACGTGCGTGTCATAAATAATGATATGATCACCTCATGCATAATCGAAACCGATGATGCAATGTTTCTTATACACTCTGGTATCCACACGTGTTCCATTGGGTTGAGGTGCTGCGGCGCTATGGCGCCCATCCTCCGTAGAGGCATAACTGTGCCCTTCCGTGCTATTGCTACGGCGCTACGACACTATGGTGCCCTTCCTCCGCAGAAGCGCAACCGTGCCCTTCTGTGCAGGCCGAGACGCCATGGCGCTACGGTGCCCTTCCTCTACATAGGTGCAACCGTGCCCTCCGAGGCACTATGGTGCTACGGCGCCCTTACTTTGCAGAGGTGCAATCATGTCCTTCCGTACCCTCTATAGCGCCCTTCTTTCATAGAGACGCAACCGTGCCCTTCCATGCCCTCCTTTTAGTAATTCAAACTATCGTAGCCAATGCACACATATTTGCACATATACTTGCATTTAAAATCTCAATTCATTCCTCAAAAAAGTGGTCCATTTCCAGTGTCCCTCGGATAATTCATCTTTTTCCCATTTTTACGAAAATCACACGATTCATGCGGATGCTTATGCAATGCCACATTCATTCCACCTCATAAAATCAAGACACATGAAATTATGCACATTTTTAATTTTCAGATGAACAATGCATGAATAGTGAAATTTCAGAATTTAATAATTATATAATTAAATTAAAAATTAAAAATAATTAAATAATTAAATTCCCAAAAATAATTAATTAAATAATTAAATAAATCATTAATTCAAACAAGTTAACACATTATTCAAGAAATTAAGGCAAAACATGCTTAATTAACACATAACAATCAATTAAGCATAAATACGCAAGATTAAGCTAAGTCAATCTTAACTATTTATCTAACCACCTATCTTAGGGCTAATACACTGAATTAAACATTTTAAATAGCCCTTAACACTAATTAACCCAACCCTAAGCAAGTTTAGGCACTAACTAAGGGATTAGGGGCTAAACTCACTCGTTAAGCAGGCTGGCGACACGGACGCGGTGGCGGCGGCAACAAACCCGACACTTCGAGACCTCTCTCCTAACACTCTAAGGCGGTCCCAAGCTGAACACAGTAACAACAACTTCTGATCACACACCAAACTCCAGAAAACAGCATTGTAGGAGGAGGAAAGTGGCTGGTTGGAGCAAAATGGGTTGGCCGGAGCTCCGGCGAGCTGGTGGCCGGTGACCGCCGGCTCCAAAGGGTCGAGGGGGAGTTGCTAGTGGCTGGTATGGTTGGTGGTTTGGTCAAAATGGGAGAAAAACGGAGGAAAAGGCAAAATTGGGCAAAGTTACCGTTATAGTAGGCGGTCGGCGACCAGCTAGCTTCCGGCCGCTGTATGGATCGACTGGCGACTTCGTTCGACGAACGGCCAATGCCATTTGAATAGATTTTGTCTTCTAAACACAACGGTGGGTGGCACGGGCCGTGATTCACATGGGAAAGCCATGAAAAACTCGATTTTTCAAAAGAAGGTCCGAAGCTAAAATTACAGGAAGAAAGGGAGACCAAGGGGAGAGAGTGTGTGGTTTGTGAGGGTTGAAGGAGGAAGAGAGAGAGTGCATTGAGGGCTGCAATTCAGCCTCATTAAGGCCATTAATGGCTTGGTTCAAGTCCTCAAGAAACATGACATCATCTTCTCTCTCTTCTTTTGACTTTTCTTCAAAATATCCAAGGGCATTTTGGTCATTTCCACCTTGCACAATTCCCAAACTTCCCTTGGCCTGCAAATGAAATGTGAGCCTAGGAAACGGGCTGGAAAATGAATAGCAATGGGCTTGGGAATTTGTTGAGCTCAAATTGGCTCAAGTTTGAATAACGGGCTCGGAGGATAAATAGGTCAGTTGGGTCCAACGGCTCACTTGCTTGTCTTAGTCTTCCACGGTGGCTATCCCACCTTGGGTGTGAGGTCCACACTACTCTTGCCCGGCCCACATCCTTGTAGGCTCGTCTCCTCGGTCCGAAAATTCATTTCCCAAAAACTCAGCTCAACTGATACTGTCAACGGTCGAAGAAGCATTGTCTAAAAGTCTGTCCCGAACGTTCCCGAAAATTCGAAGTCCAATATTGGATTCTCATGCTTTGTCAATTTCGCCCGAATACCATTTTGGCACTACTCAAACTAACAGGCGGCTTCGAGGATTCACGCGTAACCAACTCGTGCCAATTTATGTTCAAGACTTCTCGACACATGGACATCCTTAACTATATGAAATTGCGAAGGGTCGATTCTTATTTCAAAGTACATGATTATCAAGGATCGACATAGGGCTGTGGGTTCGATAACAGTAGACGGAATCACCCATCGTCCCATTATACTCTATATGCGAATCAACTTCTAATCATCCCTGAAATCGGCTTGCATGACTATAGGATCGTCCTTACGCAAATCTCACGGTCGAGTCGTTTTCCCAGGTCAAGTTCTTTAGTCGCATAAGTTCTGTCCTCATTAGCCTTTCCCCTCAAAGTCAATATTTTAGGAGTGATCAGTTCCGAGTGAGATCAACCAACAATGCATTGGTGAAATTAACGTTTATTCCTCTCTCAAATTGCTCGAATTTCAGGACGTCACAAGATATTTGGACGTCGCCTCAGTTATTCTTGAGTTTTCCGAGGGGTTTAAAAGTGTCGAAAAATGAAAAATTGGACTAGGAATTCAGGCCCACAAGAGGACTGGCCCTAGATCGACGACCCAATGGGCCTTGCGCCCATCTAGTCCAACCCAATGTGGGCCCAAGCTAGCCCATTTCCTTTCCTCTCCTTAGCCCATGGGCACTCTCTTCTAGAACTTTTATTGTGTGGTCCCAATTGCTTGTTTTTGCTTGGTTGTCATTAGTTTTGAAGCAAGTGGGCTTGCAACTTGCCTTGGCTTCTTGGGTAAGCTTTGATCAGCCATTCTCTCTCCTCAATCCTGCATTGCTACCGCCCCCACTCCTTAGCCCACTCTCTCTATTTTCTCTTCCCTTTTTCCCTCACATTTCCCCTACCCTTGCTATTCACCGCCGGCCGCCAACTTGCCGCTGTTCGCCGAAGTTTTTACCACTGTCTAGCATGTAGCCGCCGTCATTCGGAGTTCAGCCATCCACTGTCGGTTGCCGCCTGTCACCGTCGGCCGCCCATTCCACTATCGATAGTCGCTGCTGCCCCTTTCTATGGAAGGCAACCTCGGCGCTATTTTGTTGGAAACGATCGTCATTCGTTGTCCATCACCGTCCCTAAGCTAACACCGCACATCCCTCGCCCTCGCCATCGCTTGGATGTTGCCGGAATCTTTGAACACGTGAGTCGATTTCCTAATCCCTTAGTTAGGGGTTAATCTTGCTTAGAAATAGTTTAATTATTTTAATTTGGGTTAATGCTTTTGATGTGGGCAATTAGCATGTTATTAATTGGATGATCTTGCTTAGTGTTAACCACGGTTAGAGTAAATTACCTTGGTTAGATTAAAGTTACCACGGTTAGATTAAAGTAACTATAGTTGATTAAAGTAACTGCAGCTAGATTAATTAATCGTAGTTGTAATAAACTAACTGTGGTTGAATAAAGTAACCTCGATTGAGTTAGTTAACTGTAGTTTGATTAATAGTAACTACGGTTAGTAATAAATAAATATTATTGTTATTTTTGAATTAATTAATTAATTTTATAATTTCGAATTATTATTTATTTATTTCTGAATATTAATTATTTTTGGGAAAATAATTAATTATGATTATTTATTGGAAATGGATTTAATTAGGTAATTTTGTGGGAATAATTACTAGGGCCTATTTTCTAAAGTCAATTGTAATTATTTACCTTCTTATTAAGGGACATGGGTTTATTAAAGAGAAGTTTTCAAAAATTAAATTAATTGGGTGGATTAGTTGATTTTAGTATTATTGTAAAATGATAAGTAAATTATAGGAATCATAGGGTTTACTTGAGTAATTAGTTGTTGGATTATATGCCCTTTTATGTGAATGTTTCGGGGATAAGCTTAGTTTATCCTTGGGTGGTGACAATTGGATATCTGGTAATATTAATTGATTATTATTAGTCATAAAAGCACGTAGTCAATAATTGTTGATTGTTGAAATGAGTGGTTGGGTATTATCTGTAACCACACTACGTGAGTACCATGGCTTCCATTGATTGGAATTGATTGTTGCATTGCAATCTAAACTGTTGCTAAATGATTATATTTGGAATAGTTGGATTGTTACTATTTTGCATGATTGTCAGTTATTGTTGCATTACATTATATGTATGACAACTACAAGAGCATGTCGCGTGAGCACGAACTATGTTTGCATTGATGACAAAGAAAAGAATGAATGAATTTATTGATGTTGTGTTGTATGGTCACATTAAGAGGAGAGTCCGGCAATGCTGGATGACCGCTAATCCCTCGAGGTTGTGCCGTGGTCGTTTGGTCGCCTGACAGTGGTAAGTTGTGGAGTCATGGTAAAGGCAAGACCCATGCTTCTTCGAGAATGCCGTATGGGGTGAGGCTCATGACATAGCCATGCCCACGAAGGGGACGATGCTTGGTTTTGGACCAATAGATCGCCAACCATAAGGTTGTGCCATGGCTTAGGGGGTTGTAATAATTGGAGTACGTGTGGGTATTGAGGTATGAAAAAGTTGTGAGAAGTACTCTGATTATATGTTTGCATTGTGATCTTGGGATGATTTAAATGATATTCCTCTATAGGGTGTGCGTGCCAAGACAAGGTAAGATTGCCTGTTGTTGCGCCTGGTGATTGAATTGCTTTCTGATAATGCTTCCTTGAGATGCCGTTAGATAGGGCAAGAACAAGGTTGCGTTGCAGTTGGTCGATTGTCGTTATTAGGATGAATGCTTAGACTACCCTCAAGGTGAGGGAGTTCCTAACTGAGGTTTAGGATTTTGACTTACTGAATTTATCTTACCCTGTCGTGGTTAATATTTTCAGGACCTTGGTATGACGCCGTACTTGATGAGGTTCGGTGTCCCGATCAATATGAGCACCACCACACCACGTGGCTTGTCCTAAAGCGCAATTTTGTTTATGAGCACCATGTGACGATCGTATGAGTGGACGAAGGAGTGAGGGACCATTATGTGCCACACATCTTCAAGGCGTGGTATATCAGGCTAGGGGACATGTTATACAATCCTCTGAGGGGTTTTGACGAGCCAATACTGCCCATGGGGCCGATCAACAAGATCTGAGATCCCATGGACCTCGATCCCCTTGATGGCAAGATCTCTGACCCTATGACTAGAGAGATTGATCCTTTTAAGGACATTGATTAAGCATCTGTAGCCTAGTCTCTTTTTTACGGACCCTCCTCTACTTTTGTAGTGATAAAATAGCTAGGCCAGTCCCCTTTTGTGTAGGCCTTAGCATGTCACCTATAGTGAGGTGTGTGTATATATGTTGATGTTTGACTAACCTTGTAGATAAATAAAATGGCGCTCTTATCTTTCTTCTATTGTATTTCTGCTACTATTCCTATTAGTTGTTGGCTGGGTGTTTGTTTCTCTTTCGCATGTGCTTAACAATAAGATAAAATGAATTGGTCGGCGATAGTACTTGGGAAGTTGTATGTTTTAGACCTTAAGTGAATTGGGATTATCGCAAGCTCAAGGGTCGGGATGTGACAGACATTACCTATAGTAAGTGATGGAGTACGATTGATAGTGTATATAGCAGTATGAGAAGCCTCTCCCCATAATTGTTCCGAATAAGAGGCTGAGATTAGAAGGGTGTGAACAACATCTAAGATATGTTGATTTATAGGCTTTGCTCAACCATTTTGTTAAGAAGTCCTTGGACAAGAGCGATGAATGATAGTAACATTTTTGGAAATGATTCAAAGAAATTCTATATCTCTATATTACATGGCATTATTAGTATGGAAGATTTTGATGTTTTGAGAAAATTGTGTTTTAATCATTGCAGCAAAATCATGGTAAATATGAGTCAGTTAAAATTGATGCTTCATATGATAGAGTCATACATAAAAAGAATGATCATCCACAAAAATCACAAAAAAGTGAGATCCTCACACATAAGGAGTAGGAGATAGGCCCCAAATGTCAGAATGAATTAAATCAAAGGGAGCATGAGAGACAGCTTCACAAGATTAAAAAAATAAGGTGTGATGTTTTATCAACTTACATGGAAAGAAATCAAACTATTTATTGTCAACAGAACCTAAATGACCACTAGAAATCAAATGACTTAATCTAGAAAAGGAAGTATAACCCCAACAAGAATGCCAAGTATCAAATGATAATGTGGCAGCACAGCTACTAAGAGCAATTAGAATCTTTAGGGAGATAAGCTCAAACAAGCATCCCACTTTAGAGATTATCCTAATTATCTATCGCGTATGTTGATTCTGCACATGATAACCATAAGAGAAGTGAATATCAAAGCCAAGTTTACATAGTTAACCCACTGATATTAAGTTTAAGGAGAGTCTGGGAACCATGAAATCTGATAATGACAATATGAACATTGAAATGTTTCCTATATGGCTAACTAACATCTATGCATTATTAACTATATGAATAGTAGGTGTTTGTGAAAGTAATGACTTTGACTTAAACAGATTGGTGTTCAAAGTCATGTGATTGCAATAGGTAAAATCAAAGAATCGTGAATCAGAAGTATCTAGAGTCATAGATAGAGCAGAAGTGCTAGGGACAAAGGAATTGGAGATACCGAATTATCGAAGAATGAAACGAAGATCCTCTAAAGATAAAGTAATAGACCAGTTGTTGGAAGAACCCTCAATAGTAATAGTAGTGGCGGATGAACGTATAGGTGGACCTCCATATAGATATCTTTTGTTTGTCCTCGTAAGTTGCCTAGGTTGTCGCAAATAACAAGTGGATACAAGGTGACCATTTCGATGACAAACATTCAATATATGCTAGACAATGAGGAAGAGGTAGGTGTGGCAAGTACCACCTCTATAGGTTTGGATAAAATAGGACAATGCACCTTTAAAGTAGCAAATCAAGTCTCTTCAGTCAATAACTCTTAAACAGCTGCCTCAAGACGAGGTAATAGATCTCGACCTAGAAGTGAAGCTCATATAGATTCAAACTCAACATTTAGCGCCATCTTAAATTGTATAACACACATATGATCACCACATTCAGCGAACTTGCCAGCATCAGTATTAGCTTCTTGATGTGGCTCAAATAAAGTCAATTGATCCCAAACAACGTCCATTTAGGACAAAAAATCGTTCTCTTGATGCATATGATGCAAATTTCCTAACAATTGATACTAATGAGCAATACTCGAGGTAGAGTAATGGCAAGCAAGCAAATCCCACACGTCTTTTGTTGTGTAAAATCTGATGGTTCTTGCTATCCCAGTTAATAAATTTTTCTTGAGAATCTTTAGCAATCCTTGTAGGCACATGAATTTCACCAGTGACATAACGCCAAAGTTTGCGTCCTCTAGAAAAACTTGGCATTTCTTGGGCCCATAAGATATAATTTGATCCATTTAAGACAGTTTGAATGCGTATTGACATATCCATTTTATCCATTGTAAGAAGCACCGAGAAACTATTACTGGGAGGGAAAATATGGAGTAAAGAATGCCAAAAATGGAATCAACGTAAAAATACCTCGGGAAGCGATCGGTCGACTTTGGTCAACATTGAACCGTCGACAGTGATGTGGTAGATGACGTGGTCAGAGACGTGGTAGACGACGTAGCATGGTAGACGTCGCGGTGGATGATGTAGCAGAGGACATTAGGATAACGCAATAATAACGTTGGCAATATGCGGCCGGCCTCCACATCATGGGAGGTGCATGTGGACGTGTGGATTTCACGCGCAATATCTCTAGGTCACATGTGAGGGTGTGTGAAATGTTGTTTGGTGGCAAGGTTTAGCTTGTTGAATTCTTCAAGTGATGGAGAATCTATATGTGCTCTTGTATTGTAAGAATAACCATGATAACGTGTCAGAAATTGACTTATAATTGACAGGTGGGTCCAAGACAGCGGCTCGTGGCGACGACATTTAGTGATGAGTCTATTGATAATGGTGGTTTACCAAAACAAGCAACGAAAGATGTTCATAGCAACTTAAATTGCGAACTTAGTAGAGAAATGAGAGCAGTGTGGCCTGATGTAACTAGTGTATGCACCTAGAGGGGGGGTGAATAGGTGTTGAGGAATTTTACGCGCAACTAATATCAGATTATTGCAATCCACAAACAGAAAATAAATAGAGAGAGTTAGAGAAGATTGCAAACGCTGTTTATAGTGGTTCGGCTTTAGGCAAGCCTACGTCCACTCTCCGGGTGACTAGCCAATCGGCTGTATTTCACTATATGATCAACGGTGATTACACACTTCCGAGTGTTTATACTTGGTGAAAATCTGTCTCACTAAGTCACTCTCTTTTGTAATACACTGAGATCACTCAAATACGCTCTATGAACAATAGTTGAAGAACGGAATCAGCTTTGGAATAATGTTCATCTAATCTCCTCCCTAAGTCTCAACCTATCCTTAAATACTCTCCAAGCCATATTTGACCGTTGGCTCTTTCCGTGGGAGTTCCGTCTTCCCTTTCCTGGACAGACTATATAAGGCAAGTCTTTTTGACCGTTGAGAGTAGATCAGATCCCCTAAGATTCTGTTCGCCCATACAATCAGAATCTGGGCTTCCATAAGTGCTCTATTCTTCTTTGGAAGTTGTCCACTAATTGATCCCGTAAATCGATTAACATAACAGAATCAACATGAATAAGGTAAGTGAAATACTCTACTGTTGGTGATCTTATCTTGTAGATACTTCTTAAGTCTGACAGACTTAAGTTCTGAGTCTGCTTAGAATTTCAGTCTGGTACGGTCAGACTTTAATTCTCAGTCTGGTAGACTCTTCCGTCTAAAGCTGGCAGACTCTAAGAAACCCCAAGCTTTATCTTCTGCTACAAGCAGACTTTAAAGCCTAAGTCTTCCTGAGTTCTTTTTCTTCAAGAGTTTAGTAAGAATCTCATTCATAAAATGTTTTGTAAACATCAAAACTAGGAGTTTCCTCAACAATCTCCCCCTTTTTGATGATGACAAAACATTTCATTCATATGGCTTTAAGTTCTTGCAAAATATGGTTAGATAGAGCCTACTTCCAAATATCCTACACAACTTATAAGAATAGCTCATATCAACCCTGTATAGATAATACAGCAGCAACATAACCTCATTTCATCAGTGTAATAAGCATATAAGAAAATATTATCATAATAAAACCAGAAACCAACTATGTCATGCATCCAACTATCAAATCATCAACAGTTGATAACCATCAAAAGTCAAAAGCCATATTACTCTCCCCTTTTTGTCAACCTCAAAAAGAATGAGTAAGTTCAAAACAGTTTCTAAAAGAAGATGTTTTTAAGAAGTTTTCTTGTTTGGGGTCCGAACAAGGGTGAAATCCTCCATATCCGATGCGGACTTCTCACTCAGTCAATACATTGATTGACCGTCTTCTCAAGAGTTTCCGATCTGTTTGTGAAGGAGGTTTCCATTTCAATCTGCCGATCCTTGATCTCGGTTAGAAGTGCCAAGATCTTCGATAATTAGCATTCCCGGATGAAGCTTCGGTATTTGAATTTCAATATTTTCGAAAGATGCTCCCCCGAATTGATGCTTCATTCTGTCCTTGTTGCCCTTCCTTTTCCCTTTCTTTATCTCCCTCTTCTTCTTCTTCTTCTGTTTCCTCTTATTCTTGATCTTCTTCTTCTGGATCTTCTTCTGGATCTTCCTCTGGATCTTCCGCCAATTCAGATACATCATTCTTCTCATGTTCTGTGTTGAGAATGTTTTCTGCGTTTGTTTCTGCTTCTGGTTCTGACATTCTCTGAGAAGTTTGACGCATATTTGCCAATGCGGAGATGCTTTCTTCTTCTTCTTCTTCATCTACCAGTAGAAGTTGTCTTCTCCTTTTAGAACTTGGCTCAGCCAGCCTAACTCTTTACCTTTTCTTTTTGCTATCTCTGCTCTAGCAAATTCCTTTTCTTTTCGTCTCCAAGTCTCTACAACGTCCTTCAATCTCATCTTATTGATCATCTTCATGTCAATAGCCATTGTGGGAAGAGTTTTAGTGCTGAATTTACTGGGTATGTCTATTTTTAGATGCTCAAAAATCCTTGTCACTAAAGCTCCATAGAGTAGCTGTCCTTTCTCCTTCGACACCGTCCGATACATGTGCAGTAATATTGTGTGAGGCAGTGAGAACAGTACTCCCTTTTCAATAGCCCACATTAATTTGGCCTCAAATTTAGATACATCAGTCTTTGATGAGGCTTTTGGACGAATACAGGCTGATAATAATCTTATGCAAAATAGTTCTTGCAGAAGTTAGAAGAGGATAAGTGATAGTGGCCCTTACAGACTTTGTAAGAAACTTACAAACTGTTTCATAGGAGACGTCTATTGGCCTGAATGCTCCTCTTTCAACTTTTATAATGTCAGCCAGAGTGTCTGTACTAACATCATAGAACCTGTCATTTACACTGAATTGCATTCGATCTGGAGAAAGAAATGTCAAATTCGAGTAAAAATATGCTGTTAATTCAGGATAAACAGCAGCAGAGTCAGTGCAAAATTGGTCCATCTGCAATTTTTCAAGGCATTCCCGCAGATTTACTTCAGCAGCATCCAAATAATCAAAATCCACAATTCTGTGGTTCATGATTCCTCGATCCATCAGTCTGTTGAAGAAGGTTTTATGTTCTCTGGATCGAAATAACTTCCCGGTTGGGTTTCGAACTACAGCAGCTATTCCCATTCTAACTTCAAAATTTCTGTATATGTTCTCATCATCATCCTTCATACTATCTTTGCTTTTCCCTTTATCACTCACTTGTTCTGTACGAATGGCCGATGAGTCTGTGGCCTGTACTGCTTGAATGAGCCTGAGTTCATTCGCATATCCTTCCTTTCTCAAGAAGAACAATTTGACATCATCTCTAACATTTCTCTGAACTAATTTCTCATATCTCCTCAATATTACATGAGGGCTTTCAGTCGGTGTGGGTAGAGTTAGTCCAGACGTACCTCTCCGTGAGAAATGTCGTTCTTCAGATTGTGATATGATGGCTCATGAAGATTCTTCAAGATCATTTTGAGAAGAGACTCTTGGAGAATGTCCTTGAGTATCTTCGGAAGTTTGTGTGAGATCAAAATGCGTCTGTCCTCTGTCGACTCTTCTTCCTCCTTACCCAAAGAATCTGTTTGATCTCCTTCTTGGGGATGGAGATCTTGATCTGGATACGGAGGATCTCGAGGCCATGTTCAAAGAGATTTGGTTTTGGAGAAGATTGAGATCGATTTAGAAAGAGTTTTTCAAAACGTTCTGAAGGGTTAAAAGAAATCCCGACTTTAGACGTTTTTATACCCCCCGTTAGAAGAACAAATGAACAGTCGCGATTCAAAACAAATTAAAATGGTAGTTATTTTAAACTTAAAAATATTCAATAGACATATGCCAAAAATATACAAATCAATCATGCAGATTAAGGGAACTTACCAAAGATTGACCAGATTGAATTAAGGAAATAACATACCTTCCCAAAATACCATAATTTCCTTTTTCAATAGTCTGTCCAAACGATTCCTTTTTCTCAGACTTTGTCCTGCTCTTATAGGATTTATAAAAAAGGGTTAATAATATTTAATCTCTCACATATAGAATCGAATGTACCTTTGTCCAACGGCTTTGTGAAGATATCTGCTAATTGATTCTTAGAATCAATAAATTCCACATATATATCTCCATTTTGCACATGGTCTCTAATAAAGTGATGTTTGATTTCAATGTGCTTTGCTCTGGAATGTAGAATTGGATTCTTGGTGAGGTTTATAGCACTCGTATTATCACATCTTATTTCAAAGGTGCAAGCTTCTTCCTTTCCATAATCCAATAGTTGCTGTTTCATCCATAAAATCGTGAGCGCAGCTTCCAAGAGCAACATATTCTCGCCTCTGCAGTTAATAGAGCCACCGTGTTCGCTTTTTAGAAGACCATGATACCAACATTTGTCCAAGTAATCGGCATGTTCCGGATGTACTCTTCCCCGTCTACTTTACATCCTGCTAAGTCAAAGCATCTGAGTAGCCAATGAGAGTAAAGTCTGTTTCTTTAGGGAACCACAGACCCAGAGATGGATAAGTAGCTATGTACTTGATAATACGCTTTACTGCTATAAGATGAGATTCTCTTGGATCTGCTTGAAAACGAGCACATACACATACACTGTATATAATGTCTGGTCTGGATGCAGTAAGATAGAGAAGAGACCCAATCATACTTCTATAAGATTTCTGATCAACTTTCTTTCCTGATTCATCCTGATCGAGTTTAATGGAAGTTGACATTGGAGTTTCGGTCTTCTTGCAGTTTTCCATTCCAAACTTCTTAACCAAATCTTTGGAATATTTCTCTTGATGAATAAATGTTCCTTGTTTTGATTGGTTGATCTGAAGTCCTAGGAAGAAAGTAAGTTCTCCCATCATACTCATCTCGAATTCCTCCTGCATAGACTTTGAGAAGTTCTTGCACAAACTTTCATTAGAAGAACCAAAAATAATATCATCTACATAAATTTGTACTAAAAGGATGTCCTTACCCGCTTTCTTGATAAATAAAGTTGTATCAACCATACCTTTCTTGAAGTTGTTGTCTAATAAAAACTTACTGAGTCGTTCATACCAGGCTCGAGGTGCTTGTTTCAGTCCATACAGGGCCTTTTTCAGTCTGAAAACATGATCTGGCTTTCTTGTTTCCTCAAACCCAGGTGGTTGTTCCACATAGACTTCTTCCTTGATGAACCCATTTAGAAAGGCGCTCTTTACATCCATTTGAAATAGTTTGAAATTCTGATAACAAGCATAGGCAAGTAAAAGTCTGATTGCTTCTAATCTTGCCACTGGAGCATAGGTTTCATCATAATCTATTCCCTCATATTGGGAATAACATTTTGCCACAAGTCTTGCCTTATTTCTGGTGACTTTTCCAAGTTCATTTACTTTGTTTCTGAAGACCCATTTGGTACCGATAATTGTCCGTCCTTTTGGTTTAGGAACTAATTCCCATACATCATTTCTCTTGAACCGATGAAGCTCCTCTTGCATTGCCTCTATCCAGCTTTCATTTTCCAGAGCTTCATTAATACCTTTGGGTTCAATTTCAGAAATAAGTGCAACAATACCTGTATCCTTTTTGTTCCTTGATCTGGTTTGAATCCTTCGTTGATGTTTCCGATCACGAGCTCTTTGGGGTGACTAGACTTATGCTTCCAGTTTCTGTTCAGAACTTCAGCATTATCAGAATCTTCTGTGGATGCATAATTATTAGGCTGAGTTGATTCTCCTTCATGAATTCCTTCTTTGACTATTTCCTGAGAAGATTCTGCTATGTTGAAACATGATCTTTCAGGTACAACATCCGGTACTGATTCTTCATGCACTGTAACACTTTGTTTTGGAACTTCAGTCTCCAGAAACTTTACATTCATGGATTCTTCCACTGTCTGAGTGTTTTTATTGAACACTCTATATGCTTTGCTAGAGTTTGAATAGCCTAGAAAAATACCTTCATCTAACCTTTCTTCAAACTTACTAGGTTGACGATTAATATTTTTAAGAATATAGCAAGGACAACCAAAAACTCGAAAGTATGAAACAATAGGTTTTCTTTCTTTCAAAATCTCATAGGAAGTTTTCTCAAATATAGGTCTAAGAAAAATTCTATTAATAATATGACAAGAAGTAGAAACTGCTTCGCCTTAACCGAGTTGCCACCTTGCTTTCTATAAGCAATGTTCTGGCCATTTCCTGCAGAGATCTATTCTTTCTCTCCACAACTCCATTTTGTTCGGTGTAGGGAGATGAAAAAGTAAGTCTGAAAAGTCTTGATTCTCAAATTCTCTCCCATGATCTGTTTTGATACTTGAAATAGAGTAACCTTTTTCATTTTGAACCTTCTTTGCAAATGTTGAGAAAAATGAGAATGTATCTCCTTTATTTGCAAGAAAAATACCCATGTAAATCGAGAGTAATTGTCTACAATTACAAGACAAGTACTTCTTACCTCCGATGCTATAAGTTCTGGTAGGTCCAAACAAATCCATGTGAAGAAGTCAACACACGGTTAGTGGATATATGCTTTTTAGATTTAAAAGAACTTCTTACCTGTTTTCCCGGTGTGCATGCAGAGCAAAGTTCTGTTTTCTTGTAATTTAGTGAAGGTAAGCCACGAACAAGCCTTTTGTTGGCAAGCTTGGAAATTTGTTTCATGCCGACATGTCCAAGTTTGCGGTGCCACGTATCTGCTTCATCTTGGACTGATAAAAGACATTTTGTAGTGTCTACATTTATATCCAGAAGGTAAATGTTCCCATGTCTTCGTCCAGTAAAAGTCTGTGAAGAGTCAATGCTTGTTCCAAAACATAAGTTCTCTTTGAAGTTTATTCTGAAACCAGCATCACATAACTGGCTGATGCTCGAAGATTGTAGTTTAATCCTTTGACTAGAGAAACGTTGTTGATGATTAGGCTGCCAATCTTGACAGTTCCCAGCCCTATAATGTTTCCTTTAGTATTTCCTCCAAAAGAAACTGTTCCTCCCTTAATTTTCTCAAATTCAATGAACATCTTTGAATCTCCAGTCATGTGTCTCGAGCATCCACTGTCCAAGTACCATTTCTTCTTTCTTTTGAAGCTTACCCCGCAATGTTTACAAGAACTCATTTTTTCTTTGGTACTCAAATTTTCTTGGGTCCATTATAGTTAGTAGTATAAGCTTTTTCTATCCAATTCTTTTGAACAGTCTCCAGACTTTAGGACATTTGTTTTCAAAATGTTCTTTTTCTCCACAATTAGAACATTTAAGATTATTTTTACCAATGGGTTTAACAAAATTACTTTTGAAATGATTTTTGTAAGCTTGTCGAGGAGGTCTCTGTCTAATTCTTTCCTTGACTTTAGGAAAATCAATTAGGGAATCATTTTCTTTATAAAAACCAAGTCCTGACTTGTCATAATAAGGAATTTGAATAGAAAGAATATGCTGAAGGGTTTTTGATCCTTTTGAGAACTTTGTGGTAATATCTAAAAATTCCTTTTTGAAAACATTATTCTCTTTTTGCAAAGAATCTTGATTTTCCTTTGCTTTCAAAAGATCCTTTTTGATAGATTCATTTTCATTTAAAAGAACCTCTCGATTTTCCTTCATTTCCAAAATTCTTTTTTGAAAACATCCAAATTTTCCTTCAAAAAATCGTTATGTTTAATCAACTTGTAATTTTCCTTTTTTAATGTGGAGATCCTTTTCAAAGTAGTTTTTAGATTAGAACAAAGCTCATTTATATAATCTGAAACTTCTAAAGGAATATCAGAATGATTTACCTCGATTTCTCTGTCTGAGTCTGAGTCTGATTCAGAATCTGAATCTGAATGTGCCATAAGACAAATGTTTCCATATTCGTCTTCACTATCCTCAACTTCTGTATCGCTCCATGTTTCAGCCTTGAGAGCCTTCTTGTATTTTTCAAACTTTCCTTTGTTCTTTTTGAGTCTGGACAATTCTGTTTAATGTGCCCCTTTTTCTTACACTCAAAACAAATTACCTCTTTGGTATAATCATCATCATCATCGACCTGCGTTGTCCGGCATCGCGCGCTTTGTTTTCTCGTTGTTGAATTTCCTACCTTTTCTGTTTAGTTTCTTTACCTTTTTGATCAGCCAGCTGTGCTAGTTCCTCATCATCCAGCTCTTCTTCGAATCAGTATCATCGAATCGATTAGACTTAAGAGCAATAGACTTCTTACCTCTGGATTCCACTTCCTCGTTCATTTGTTCTCGCCTCATAGGACCGCAGAGTGCCTACAAGCTCATCAACCGTTAGTGGTGAAATCCGCAGAGTTTCTCGATAGATGTCTTCACATTGTTCCATTCTTTTGATAGTCCTCTCGAAGTTTGTTGACTTTCATTGGTCCAGAACGAGCTATCCTTGATATGCCAAACCGTTTACAATTTCGTAAAGCGACCAACATATCTCCTATTGACTCTCCCTGTTTCATCTTGAAGGACTCGTATTGACCAAGTAAAATATTTACTTTGGTCTCCTTGACACGATCAGTTCCTTCATATGTCACATGTAGTCTATTCCATACTTCCTTCGCTGTATCACAAGAAGATATACGATTATATTCATTAGGTGATAAAGCACAATATAGAGAGTAAATAGCATTTGCATCAATAGTTTGTCTCTTTGTTATCTCTTTCGGAGAGAGAGTAGCCGATGATTCTTTTCTTTCTCATCGGTACTCTTTGAAGTCTTTCGATGTTATCGGTGGGCTCGATTCCCCTCTCAACCACATCCCATTCCAAAGGGATCTTTCGACCCGAGGAAAGCTTTCATTTTATTCTTCCGATATTGTAATCCTTGCCATCGAAGTAAGGTGGACGAGTGTTGCTCGCCCTTCAATTAAACCTGGTGCAAGAATACTAGCCATAGAGGATCTTTAACTCAGAAGTAACAAACACTTCAAAACTTGAGCACGAGGCTCTGATACCAATTGATGTAACTAGTGTATGCACCTAGAGGGGGTGAATAGGTGTTGAGGAATTTTACGCGCAACTAATATCAGATTATTGCAATCCACAAATAGAAAGTAAATAGAGAGAGTTAGAGAAGATTGCAAACGCTGTTTATAGTGGTTCGGCTTTAGGCAAGCCTACGTCCACTCTCCGGTGACCAGCCAATCGGCTGTATTTCACTATATGATCAACGGTGATTACACACTTCCGAGTGTTTATACTTGGTGAAAATCTGTCTCACTAAGTCACTCTCTTTTGTAATACACTGAGATCACTCAAATACGCTCTATGAACAACAGTTGAAGAACGGAATCAGCTTTGGAATAATGTTCATCTTATCTCCTCCCTAAGTCTCAACCTATCCTTAAATACTCTCCAAGCCATATTCGACCGTTGGCTCTTTCCGTGAGAGTTCCGTCTTCCCTTTCCTGGACAGACTATATAAGGCAAGTCTTTTTGACCGTTGAGAGTAGATCAGATCCCCTTAGATTATGTTCGCCCATACAATCGAATCCGGGCTTCCATAAGTGCTCTATTCTTCTTTGGAAGTTGTCCACTAATTGATCCTGTAAATCGATTAACATAACAAATCAACATGAATAAGGTAAGTGAAATACTCTACCGTTGGTGATCTTATCTTGTAGATACTTCTTAAGTCTGACAGACTTAAGTTCTGAGTCTGCTTAGAATTTCATTCTGGTACGGTCAGACTTTAATTCTCAGTCTGGTAGACTCTTCCGTCTCGAAGTCAAGGCGCACTCTAAGAACCCCAAGCTTTATCTTCTCGCTACAAGCGACTTTAAAGCCTAAGTCTTCCTGAGTTCTTTTTCTTCAAGAGTTTAGTAAGAATCTCATTCATAAAATGTTTTGTAAACATCAAAACTAGGAGTTTCCTCAACATGGCCTATACGGATGGAGTTGCAAAAACTTTTCAAGAATGAGCTTCTTGGGAAAGAGGTTCTAATACCAAGTTAAATTGTGACGTCCTGAAATTCGAGCCCTTTGAGAGATGAATGAATGTGAATTTCGCCAATGCATTGTTAGTTGATCTCACTAAAGACTAATCATTCTCGAAATACTGACCTTGAAGGGAAAGGCAAATGAGGATAGAACTCGTGCAACTAAAGAACTTAACCTGGGAAAACGACTTGATCGTGAGACTTGTGTAAAGATGATCTTGTAGATATACAAGCCAATTTTAGGGACAACTAGAAGTCAATTCGCGGACAGAACATAATGGGACGACAGGTGATTCCATTTACTGTTATCGAGCCCGCGAACGACCCTATGTCAATCATTGGTAATCATGTACTTTGAAATAAGAATCTATCATTTGTAATTTTATGTAGTCAAGGACGTCCATGTGTCGAGAAGTCTTGAACGTGATTTGACATGAGTCGATTACGCGTAAATCCTCGAAGTCACATGTCAATCTGAGTTGTACCAAAATGGCAGTCGAGTGAAATTGACAAGGCATGAGAATCTAGTATTGGACTTCGAATTTTCAGAAACATCCGGGACGGACTTTTGGATGATGCTTCTTTGATAGTTGACGGTGTCAATTGAGCCGAGTTTTTGGAAAAGGGATTTATAGACTGAGGAAACAAACCTACGAGGACGTGGGCCGAGCAAGATCAGTGTGGGCCTCATGCCCAAGGTGAAATAGCCACCATGGTAGGCCCGAGGCAAGCAAGTGAGACCGTCGGACCCAACCGATTGATTTACCCTTCTGAGCCCGTTGTCTAATCTTGAGTCGTTTCGAGCCCAACAAATTCCCAAGCCCATTCCTATTCATTTTCTAGCCCATTTCTTAGGCCCACCCTTCATTTTCAGCCCAAGGGCATTTTGGGAAATGTGCAAGGTGGAAATGACCATTTTGCCCCTAGATATTATTTGGAAAAGACAAAAGAATAGAGAAAAGATGATGTCATCTTGCATGGGAAGTTGAAGCAACATTTAATGGTCTTAATGAGGAGTGTATTCAGCCTTCATTTCACTCTCTCTCTCTCTCCTCCAGCCCCTCAAAAAACCGCACATCTCTCTCCCATTGTTTCATTTCTTTCTTTCTGTTTTTCCTTCTGACCTTCCTCCAAAAACCTGAGTTGTTCATGGCCTTCCCATGCTGATCACCGCCTATGCCACCCACCACCGTGCTCAGAAGGTCCATTCCGTATGAACCACGGCGACTATTCACTAGTTAGAGTCGCTTGCCGGCCGAAAGCCACCACTGGCCCGATCGCCTATTGTAGCATTGCTCCACCTATTTTAGCTATTTCCTTTCTTTCTAACCCAACCACCGCCCATCCCAGCCACCAGCCATTCCCCTTCGACCCCCAGGTGCTGCCGGTCGCCGACCAGCCCTTTTTGCTTCGGTCAGCCACTTTTCTCGTCCTGTGCTGTTTGATTTACAGAAGTTCAAGGAGAACCAAAATTGGTTGATGTTGTTTTAGCTTTGGGACCACCTTGGAGTTTCGTGGGTGAGGTCCCCGGGTGTTGCCTTCGTTGTCGCCGTCATATTCGTGTTGCCGGCCTGCTTAACGGGTGCATTTAGCCCCCAATCCTTTGTTAGTGCCTAAACTTGCTTAGGGTTGGGTTAATTAGTGGTAATGCTGAGTTTTATATATCTCTCTCAACCGCTAAAACAATGTATGTGGCTATATCTAAAGTTAGTAAGGAGATGATTTGGTTGAAAATTTTTCTAAAGGAGATAGGCAAGGAGCAAGATAACAATGTTCTTTTCAATGATAGTCAAAGTGCTATTTGTCGTGCAAATATCCAGTATTTCACTTAAGGACAAAACACATTGAGTTAAAATATCATCAAATTTATTAATTGATAGATGACGGGACGTTGTCATTAAAGAAGATTATTTGTGCATAAAATCCAGCAGATATGTTAACAAAGGTTGTCACCACTAAAAAACTGAGACTATGCATTACCTCAATTGGCCTCCATGGTAAGTGATGAGGGGGGCCGCCACACTAGGACAATTTGAGTAAAAAAGATGGAGACTATAAAAGATTATTGTTGTTTTTTAAAGATCAGCCTCCAAGTGGGAGATTGATGGAGTTGTAGAGTCTGATAGAGAAAAATATTATTGTGGATAGGCACTTTTAGCAGGTCACCCATCTTGGAATGTTAAAGCAGATGATAGAGCTTTCAATACTACTAATGGCATGTAATTTTCATCTCAATTATGTATGCCCTAGACTCCTACTATAAATAGGGCAATTTATTTTATAGTTTATAACGCTAAAGTTTGTAACCCTGAGCTTATAACGTTTATACTAATAGTGAAGAGATTGCCTAAAATTTCTTTAATAGTTTGTAACGCTAAAGTTTGTAACCCTAGTAACGCTGATACTAGTAGTAAAAAGATTGCCTAGTGCGGCATTGTGGTTTTTCCCTTCTTGATTTTTGGAAGAGTTTTCCACGTAAAAATTCTTTGTTGCTTTTTCCTTCTCTAATATTTTTTTCTATTATATATTTGCCTCCCAACAAGCTTGTGGCATCAAAATCTATTAGTTGTTGCTCAGAGAGCACGGGAAGTTTGCCGCTTGTGATCCCCACAATTCCTTCTACTGCTGCTACGACTGAGAATGCCCAGCAGGATCCTACAAAATAGTTATTGACATTATAAGTATGAGAAATTACACTATTTAGGTAATTGCGATACCATTGATGTCTAGCTTTTCATTATAATATATTAAGCATTTGTTTGGTGTAGTTATGGCTGTGATATAGTTTTGTTGCACTTTAGCTGTGCTATGATGTGTAGTTCTGCATATTTTAAAACTATAGAACCTCAAAACTGGGTCAAACGACTTCCTAAAAGCTGTTATAAATTGTGGCAGCTATTAAGAGTTCATCGAACTATTTAATGAAAGATGCAGAGCTCCTATTTCACAATTGTAGCTGCCTAAAGATAATTATACCAGACAAGCTCTAAGTCACTCATATGCACAAATTGTCCAAAAGTATATATGTTCCGTGTAATACCTACTTGTTTGCTTGAATTTAAAAAAACACAACAAAGAAAAAAAAGAAGAGGCGGACGCATTCACGACATGTGTGCTTACCACATCTGCCTTGATACTTAATATGGTTTACAGCAGCTTTCTCTACCCAGTCAATGTTATTGAGAATACCGTCGGCTAGATTTTGGTGGCTGAACTATGTCTGTTCGGCAGGCTCTGGTCACATGGGTGCCAAGTATCCCATATGGCTTGGGACGATCTCCTCATTGGTCAAGTCCAAGAATCGGTTGAAACCTAAATCGAAAGTCCCGGATCTTTTGAAATTCTCAAAACTACGAGTCCTCCTCTTGGCAACATTTCTCGTCCGTCCTCCTGTTCTCTTTCGCTTGTTTGGTCCCCTTAGCCTCCCATGAGACTCCCTATTTATGGGCTTAGACGTTCTATATTTCCTTTTCAAAATTTTAATCTGAATTTCACCCCCATAAAACCCTATGAATAACCCATAAATCTCTCTAACACTCGATTATTCTAACCAATTAACAAATTGATTTTACGTGGGTGGACTTGAGGAAATTAGGTGCGATTTGCACCTAAAGAATGAAAACTCAAGTCTTACAAATGCTGGTAAAACTGCAGGGGGTATCTCGGCAACTTTTGGAGAAGAATCGGGCCGTATGGGCCCAATCTTCTGCTCCCGGCGCCTTTCAGGCCTGGCTTTAGCTGAACGAGAATTTTATTAACGAATATTGAATGAAAGGGCATAAATACTCTAGGTGAAAATTTATGTGTCAAGAAGTTGCAAGCAAAGCAAATAAAAGCAGAAACTTAGAGCAAAAATGATAATCATTCTATTCTAGAAATCAATTTATGAACATAAATTGATTTTTTTTATTTTTATTCCTTAGATGAGTTTTTAGGCAAAATAGGCATTAAATAATAATACAAAATTTCTGTTTCCATAAAATAAATTCATTTGATATAGACAAAATATTTCTCCCTCCCAAGTGGCGGCGGGAGGTCGAAGGCAACGGCGGTGAGTAGCAGGTAGACAAGCAACAAGCGTGTGAGCGATAGACGGTGACAAGAGCGAGGCAATGAGAAAAAAAATTATTTTTTACTTTTGTTCCAAAAATAGAAAATTAAAAATGAATTACTTATGATTTTTGTTCCAAACATATTTCTAGAGTAAAACTTTGTTCTAGAAATAAAAAATGAAATTGCGTTATCAAATAAATTTCTATTATAAATTTATTCCCAAGAACAGAAAAATAGAAAAACAGAAAACAAAATGGTTATCATATGCGCTCTTAATAAGTCAAATAGAAATTGGCAACCGAACACTTGCTATTAACTTAGGATATACTTATTTTGAGGAAAATAAATGATTTAGAAAATATTTTTTTAATATGCTTACTTGCATCGCTTATACAAATGAATGAATGAAAAAAAATTCCATCATCTACGAAAATGTTTAGGCATAAATTGTTGTTGACAACAACAAAAATTTTCACTAATTATTTCAAGTTATACAAATAATCATTTTTAGAAAAATATTTTTCAAATCATTCACTATTTGCAAAATAAATTGTGCTTTAATTGGAAAAAAAGTTGGCAGGGCATTCAAATAAATTACTAAATTTAAGTCGTTAGTTAAAAAGTAAATAAAAGGTTATACTAGGTAAGATTTGTTGGAGATAAGACAAGTTGGTAATTTAAAAAGGCCGGTAAATGTTAGTAACTAACTCAAATGAATGTTGATAATACAAAACTAGTCAGCAACTCAATCAGAAAAAAAAAAATTGATAATTACTTTAACTAGGGTGGGTAGTTTCTTAGAGGATAGGATATGGTCAATATAATATATTGATAAGCAAGACAAATAAAAGTTAGTGGATCAATAAAATCTTGGCAAATTGGAAAATATATAAAACTTGGTGAGCAACTGAAACGAGACTCGGTAACAAAAATAAGTTGGTAAACTAATGTGGGAAAAAGCTGATAACTCGCACATGAATAAATATTAGTAAATTCATATAAATTGATGGATTTAGTGCACTTATAAGAAAGACCAATAATAGTCCCTCAACAACAAGAATTTAAAAGAACCAACTAAACTTAGTCAAGTAACTCAAAGAGAGTTAATAGCCTAAAATTAGTTGGTTGTCTAATTTGAAAAGGAATTGATAAGTGACTCAAAAATATATTGGTAAATTCATATGAAACTTAATAAATTTAAGGCATCGGTGAAAAAGACCAATGAAAGTTGATAAAAGATAAAAAAATAAATTGATATTTAGTGGGAAAAGTGTCAAAAAAAGTCATAAACCTTTCGCATTAGTGCCAATGTGGTTCTAAACATTTTATTGGTGCCAATTATGTCTAAACCTTTCGACTATATACTAATTTAGTCATAAATCTTTGATTGGCGCCAATTTAATTCTAAACATTTTGACTTAGTGTTAATTTAGTCCTAAAACTTTTAACCTAATGCCAATTCAGTCCTTCCAGTTGATTTTGGCCAGATTTTCCTAATGTAAACACCGGCGACTGACGTGGCACAACCGGCATTAACGTAAACAATTTTTAATAATATTTAAAAAAAAATTCGAATTATTTTTTTATTTATTTTCCTCTCCTCCTCCTTCCTCTAGCTAGTCATCAGCTGGACAACTGGGCACTAGTGAGGCTTAAGCCCTTGCCAACAGCCGTGAAGGCAACCTTGTGCCAGGTCCTCGCCTCTAGCCATTTGTCCAGCCGATGACTAGCTAGAGGAAGGAGGAGAAGAGGGGAAAAAAGAAAAAGAAGAAAAAGGAAAAAGAAAAGAAAAGAAATAATTGATTAATTAATTTGAAAAAAAATTAAAATATTATTAAAAGTTGCTCACGTCAACGCTGTTGTGCCACGTTAGCCGTCCGGCGTCCACATTAGCAAAATCCGGCCAAAATTAGCCGGAATGACCGAATTGGCAGTAGGTTAAAACTTTTAGGACTAAATTGGTACCAAGTCAAAAAGTCTAGGACTAAATTAGTACCAATAAAATGTTTAGGACTAAATTGGCACCAAGTCAAAAGGTTTATAACTAAATTGATACCAAGTCAAAAGGTTTATGACTAAATTGACACCAATAAAAGGTTTAGAACTAAATTAGCACAAATACAAAAGGTTTGGGATTTTTTTTACACTTTTCCCGATATTTTGTAGATGATAAAAAAAAGTTGGATAAAAAAAATAATAGTTACCGAGGAATCAGTATGCGGTAACTATTTTTGTCAACATGTTATAATTTAGCTAACTCTTTTAAATATTGGCTTTCGCATAAAAAAATTTTTAAGAAATAGTAGGATCGTCCAATAAGTATTGAGGATCTTCCACATGCTCGATGGCCCCAAGTCTTGAACAATGACTCTCTTCAAATCCTCTTCATATTCTCATTATCAATAAACACACAAGAAACTTCATCATAAGAACCCAGCAAAGGTGGCATTGGGTCTAACTGAAATTAAAACAGTAAATTCACGAGATTAACTATAGTAATTGACCCACAATATTTCCACTTAGACCCTCAGTTCATATCGACAGATTTTAGCCTCCTCACACACATAAACTCGAAACCATAAATTCTAGGACTGCAATGGGATAAGAAACTTTCGAGGCAATTCCACAAAGACCACCTTCAACTCCAGAATCCCTCTGAAGTCTCATGTACCCGCTGTCGCCCCACGAAGCTTCCCAAGAGTTCCTTATCAACCAGTAATTGGTCCCCTCCTCGTCTATCCCATACCCGACCACGGTCATCGCATGGTTTAGACTGGTCCCGCAAGGGCCAGTAAAGAGCCCGCCTGCGTAGTGCTGGAACTCAGCCCCGCTGGCATCGAGCGCTACTGACACCGGCTGCTTAGCCACGGCCTGCAGCATGTCATCCTCATTAGGGGAGACGTCCTTGTAGTCCGATATTTTGGCCTCAGCAACAGATGAGGCCTGCACATCACAAGTGCCGTCAACCCCGACGTATGGGTAGTTCGACTCAGAGTTGATGCCATAGTTGTTGATGATGTACTCAAAGCCGTTGTCCATCCAGCCACCTTGACAGCCCTGGTTGCCATCGGTGGCACAGTCTATGAGTTGCTGCTCGGACAAGTTCGGTAGCACACCAGTGGTGATCTGCGTGATTGCTTCCACCGTCGCCACTACAGAGAACGCCCAGCAAGATCCTGTACACAGAGGATAGTGAATCGTGTGGTGATATAATACAATCGAGAAAACTTCAAGCTGAAGGTCACACGGCTATAGGAACAATTAATTTGTTTGTTGTTTCACTGATAAGATTTATTCTCTGATGAGAAGTGGGTTTAAGCTGGGCAATGTAATTGCTTACCACATTGGGCTTGGTTCTTTATGGGGTTGACAGCACCTTTTATGACCCAATCGATTGCGTCCGGGATGCTATCCGAACCTTGGTACTTAAAAGAATTGACTTGGGAGGAGTTCCTGCGTGTTGATGATGATGGCAATTTGTATCCAGTATATGCTGCCACAAATTCGTCGTTGGTTAAGTCCGAGAACTTATTCAATCCGACCTTGTAAGTCCGGTTTGCTGCGCCATTGAACTCCTCGACGAACCGCAGGTTTTCCGCGAAAATCTTTAGACGCTTCTCCTTTTCAGCAACGTCTTTGTAGTCGCGCCCATGTCGACTCATCCACTCCTCGAACTTTCTAGTCGCGGATGGAATGTCGTAGGCACGAGACGCAGCTTTCGATGCGCATGCACATGCACACAAGACAAGTATCAACCATATGGAGAAACTTTTTGCAAGTTTGAAAGCCATTTTTTAATGAAGAGATATGTTTTGTGGTGTCAAGAATGAGTGAATGCATTAGGTGTATTTATAGAAAAAAGAAATGACACGAATGATTTTTGAATTTTAGTCAAATGTGCAATATCATCCTCGAACTTGTAATTTATTTAATTTGAACCCTGAATTTTTTATGTATATTCAAATTAGTTCATAAATTAATTAATTTTCACATTGTTCTTATATGAATTTAAGTTAATAGAATTTGCTATATGGCTTCCAATCCTATATGTTTGAACAATGGACAAAAAATAATGTTGCATGTGCATTGTCTACGTAAAACATTTCACTCAAATTAGAATATAATAATTGTTTTAATTTGTCTAACTTGTTCAATTTGAAAAAATGATTATCCATTTAATTTGATGATATAAATTATTATATTCTGAGTTGAATATCTTACATGAATAATCTATGTGTAACGTTATTTCTTTATCCACCATTCAAGCTCCCTAGATTGAAAGTTAAATCAACAAATTCTGTTAACTTTAATGAATTAAGGGATAACATCTTGTCTAAAGATTAAATTAAACAGTTATCAAAATTTTAGGGATCACATTAAATAAATTAAAAGTTCAGGGAAGATGTGTATATTAAGTCAATGTTCAAACATGGGCAAAAATCATCCCGTGTGTTAAGCTGACACGAGACCCACAAATTCAAAATCATTTCCCCTTTTCACATTTGTAAGGTTTAAGTAACTCCAAAACATGATATAACATCATCTAGAAGCTTGTCAATATGAAAACACCTTTCGATTTTCAAGCGTATCATGCACGAAATCTCTTCCGTTTCACTTCCCCAGCTTGTCATACCCTTTCTTTCCTTCTCGAATAGATGGTTAGAATCTTATCTGGATTTGAAATTCACTTAGAATAAGTTTTTGGAGCCCAATTAATTATAATTTTGTTTTCTCAGACCGTTTGCCCCCAAAATGATTGCGATGTGGCTTAAAGTAATGAAGTTAGGACTTCTCAGCTCAAGCCCATACTCTCGAGCAAAAATATATAAAAATAATAATAAATCAAGAGCGTATTTTATATTTTGGTTCTTCTCTTTTGGAATAAAAATGTTATATGGCATGTTTGGTTAAGGGAAAACATTTTGTAAAATTCAGATTTTTCATTCTATAACATAAGGTTATTTCTTTTAGATACAAAAGTCTGCTTGCCAAGTAATTGTGTGGGTGTGTTTCCATGTCGATGTCTTATGGAATCAACCATGGCAACCTGTTCAATTCCCGATCTTAAATTGGCCACTTTATTCCATATGCACACGAGAGGAGTTATTTTGGAGCTGTAATTTCAAGGCATATCGATTTTGGTGTTTTAAAGTTCTTTCCATTATAAAGTTTAAATTATTTAAATGAACAAAAGAAAGGAGACGTTGTATCTTTCTTTTGTCATGCCCAAATACAATGATAGAGATGTCAGTTCCACTCCATTTTCCATTACCCATTTTACTCCATGACCAACTTCATTCTGTCGCTTCAAATGTAGGCCTATCTTTTAAAAAAAAAAATGAATTTACCAATTGAATTTCTAAATCAACACAAGTTTTTGTTTTAAATGTTTGATTTAAAAACTCATCTATTACAACTGATCACAACCTTTTACAAACTCATTTTGTAATTATGTTACTCGAGTTGACAAAATTGTCTATGGGCTTTTGACATTCTCACTACCACTTATTCCACGAAACATCATAGATTGGCCAATGACCTATATATCTATGGTTGAGAAAGAAGTAGAGAAATTCACCATACCACAATGAATTCTAACTCACAAGGACCCTTCTAGGAAGGGAACGTTGAATTGGCCATGGTTTTTTTTGGACACAAAGCTCGGCATTTCAAGTCAAAGCCAACATGGGTCGTCTCTCTTGCTCCTACAATCACGGGATAGATAATACAAACGTGGTTCGTCTCTCTTGCTCCTACAATCACGGGGTAGATAATACAAAATAGAGCAGTGCCAAGCATACAAACGTGCTTCGTCTTTATGAATTTGGGATTGTTATTTGGTACCCTAATGGTGTAAAAAAGATTAAATGCATGAGCAAGGTTAAGTGCTCATACGCAATCCATATACAACTTTATTTTGGTAAATCAATTCATTCCATCAGTAAATGAGAATTTATGTATCTTGACTATCTGTTTAAACAATATCTTACATTGACAGATGAATTACATATAAATCTATATAATTAATACATTCAGTAACGTAATAAACTGTGTAAGCGGATATTTAAGTATGCCACACCACAAGTAGATCCCATGTTATTCAACAGAATCTGCCCTTAAATTCAAAGTCTAATAGTTAGTCAACCCATTGTAGTTAGTCTACACGCATGAACTTTATCAGGACTTGTTGAAAAAAAAAACAAGAAATGTTGAGAGAGAGAGAGAGAGAGAGAGAGAGCTCTAATGGTAAGTGAATGCTCAATATTGATCGAAAGTTTTAGGTGTGAAATCAACTTTTATTTTTTAACTTTTATTTTTTTCAACTTGTTATTCACGTAAATTGACATTTCTTCAAAGAAAAATGCTGGAACAAGACGTATGAATATTGACAACTAGAATTTGTTCATAATTTTCTTTTGTAATTCTAAAATTTGCTAATTTTTTTAATTTTGTAGAAAAGTCATTAAGTAATTTCCTGCTTAAAATTAGTCATAATGTATGATAAATCGCAGACTAATTAGGTATCTATCATGTTCCGTGTTCGTGGAATGATTCCGCAAAAACTTATGAGAGTATCAATTAGCATAAACTTGTTTAAATATTTGAGATTAGACAAAGAAAAAGGTAATGAGACTATTCTAAGTCAATGCATCTCGCCGTCAAGCAAAGAACGTGTTAGAATAATGAGTCCATAGAGCTTATGAGTCAAGTTGCCACATTTTGGGAGATAGCAAAAATTGATTGGCACGCGTATTAAGTACCATAAAATATAATCGACTTTGACCAGTGTTGGTCTATACAGATTAAAACTGTAGGGATTCTAAGAGAGCAATCTACCTTTTACTTGTCTCCAAGGACTTCCTTTGAGTGGTGGAACGTTTGATTTATCAAATTTTATCTCTTGCTTATAGAATGATCTTGAAGGTCACACTTGCCACACCAAGGATGGAGTCTCTCCCAATGTTAAGAGTAAATATGATTTCAAGATAGAACCTAAAAACCAAATAATCGGATCAATGGGAAACTTTTCGATTTTAGGTTCCAAGGTATACAGGATGAGTTTTAGATTCCAAAAATTAAAGAACCTGTTTAGATGGATAGGTTCCAAATTCTAAGTAGGTAAAACCTAGAACTTGAACCTAGTATAAATTTTTATGTTTTTCTTGGTCTATGTCTTCGTACAATTATGCAGTATCCCATGATGTCTAATGATGAGTGCATAATCTCAAATCACTAGTTTGAGTTTCTATTTTCTGATTGAGACTTTTACTTTATTGATATTTATATTATTCATGTGTCAAAAAATAGGTTGTCATCAGTGGATTAGTAGTAAGCGGTGGTCATTAATAAGGATGATTCACTGCAATCATTCGATTAATAATACAAATGGAACCTAGATAAATATTGGAAATTGTGATAGAGTATGTTCCAAATTCCATGATATAAAATGAGAAATCTGTTCTGATTGGTAGATTTTAAATTCCAAATGTATGAGACCTAAAACCGCTCATCCCTATTTAGTGCACTTGAATAGAATATGCATTTATCAAGATTAATCGAGGCAAAGTTTTGAATTCCCAAAAATGAGCAACCCTTTGATTGTTTTCAATTTTATTTTTTCTCCAAACTTTATATTTTTCTCTTTTTATAAATTTGACCTCTTCCTGATGTGGCCCCATATTAGCGTCAAGTCAATGCTACATATGCTAAAAGTACATATATAATGCCACAGTCAGATTTTGGCGCATCACATCAAATTCCTTATTTGAGTAATCAATCAAATGCCTTGATTGCAAAAACTCAAACATATAGGACTTGATTGTATTTTGGACCTAATGATTAAGTCTTTTGGTCATGTTTTTTTCCATCCCTAATTAGAAGAAAGTTCATCTAACTAATTCTTGATTGATGGGATATATACGGACATCACTTATATATGTTTAGTCATCTTTGCATACGATTAATGTACATGACTATTTTAAACTACCCGTTAGAGAATGAAACTTTCCACAACCAGGGAGGGAGGGCAAATGTAGCCTTATACCCCCAGCTTATTTGCTTTGAAAATCTTTTCAAGAGACAATACAGGGATATCTATCATCAAACCTCAAACCCGAATAGATTACAATATGTTTTTCACTTACTGTTCTGATAAAGATAGGTAGACGTGTAAAAAAAGTTAAGGGTTAGTCAAAAGCAATTGATAGACCCTTTACTGCGTCAAGCAGACACTAGATCCACATTCAAATCTCTTCCCCTTTCAGTTTTCTAGGGTTGAAGTAGCTTCAATACATGATTCACATCTAGAAGCTAATCAATACAGAAACCTTTTTTCAATTTCCAAGCGTCCAATGCACAGAATCTCCTGTTTCACTTCCATAAGTTGTCCTACCGTTGCAGCACCACTTCCACTGCTGTAACGATCTTTAGAAAATTGTTGATAAAAGAAATCTGGCAGGCCATCAAATTTGATAAAAGAGAAATTGTATATTATAATACAGTAAATTTTCAGTTATATTATTTTGCGGGGCACAAGTAGATCTCTTTTCCACCTTGGAATATATTCAATTATTCGTTATATTTCTAAGGTGCATACTTTTTCAGTATATTCTTTGAATTTCATCCATATTTCCAAACTGATTCGTGAAGAGAGAGGATAATGAAAATATCTCTAAAGTACTCTCTTTACAATTGGATTAATTATAAATACACAGCCTATGTAATTTTTTTACAAAATCCATACTCATTACAATTGATTTGGATAATTGATCGAATTTCCATAACTGTTGGAGATTAGCAGGATCAAACACACAAGTAAGAACACAAGGATATAACATGGTTCAGCAATATGCCTACATCCAAGGATCCAAAAAAAAAAAAACTCCCCCTCTCTCCTTTTTTTTCTTAGGGAGTAGATCTGTCATTATTTATCATATATATAGCAAATGATTACTTTCAGCAAGGCAACTATTTACATAAGGAAACACTAGAATTAGGAAGCAAGAATAATACAATAGCAATAATTATATCTCCTTTCCAAGAATAGGAAACAAAAATCTCGCCAACAAATTCTCCTTTCCAAAAATCTCGTCAACCCTTCCCCTCAAGTTAGGGCGAAAATTTCGTTAGACGTCAACATGTGCACCACAGCAACAATATTCCAAAAATCTCGCCAACATTCCCCCTCAAGTTGGGGCAAAAATTTCGTTAGAGGTCAACTTGTGCACCACAGCAATAGTATCTCCTTTCCAAAAATCTCGCCAACATTCCCCCTCAAGTTGGGGCGAAGACTTCATCAGAGGTCAATTTGTCCACCACAGTTAGGAAAACCCCTTTTGACAATGCTTTGGTGAAGACATTTGCAAGCCGATCCTCACTACAAATGTACGAAGCCTCAATTGTTTTATCCTGAACCTTCTTTCTCACAAAGTGACAATCCACTTCCATGTATTTCGTTCTCTCATGGAAGACTGGCTTCAAAGTAATGTGAGTTGCAACTTGATTATCATAAAATAGCTTTGTAAGTATAGCTGTAGGCTTACATCCCAATTCCTAAAGTAAAAGACATAGCCACACAATTTCACTAATAGTGGTGGCCATGGCTTGGTTCTTGGCTTCTGTGCTTGAACGTGCAACAACCATTTATTTCTTGCTCTTCCAAGTGACAATATTACCACCAACAAATATACAGAAACCAGTGGTGGATTTTCTATCCACTAGACTTCCAACCCTATTTGCATTAGTGTAACCCACTATATCTATGTGACCATTGTTCTTCATCAAGATTCCCCTTGCTGGCGAAGCTTTCAAATACCGAACGAGATGATCCACCAATCCCACGTGACCTTAAGTGGGATTGTGCATAACTTGGCTCACATAACTAACAACATATGCAATATTGGGTTTAGTGATAGTTAAGTAAATCAAGCATCCTACTAACAGCTGGAATTGGCCAACATCCTACAATGATACACTATTAGAAAAAAACTTATTGTTATACTCCATATGGATAATTGTAAGTTTAACTCCCAACTTACCCGTCTCTTTTAAAAAATCAAGAACATTCTTTCTCTAGGATAAAAACAATCCTTTGAGAGAGTGTGCCACTTCAATGCCCAAAAAATAACACAAATTGCTAAGGTCTTTGATATTAAATTCATTGCTCAAATAACGCTTGAGTGCTTCAATCCCAAGTTGGTCACTACCTATAATGAGCAAATCATCAACATACACAAGAATAATAACGATACCTTGGTCATTTGACTTAATGAACATAGAGGAATCCAAAGCACCTCTCTTGAACCCAAATCTAATAAGTGTTACACTAAACTTGCCATTCCAAGCTTTGGGTGTCTATTTAAGGCCATAGATAGCTTTGTTCAGTTTATAAAATATTCCATCCTTACCCTATGACAAATGTCCAGGTGGTAAATCCATGTAGACTTCTTCTTCTTTTAAGTCTCCATATAGAAAGGCATTCTTCACATCCATTTGGAACAAAGGCCACCATGATTTACTACTACAGACATAAGTACCCACACCGTGTTCATCTCAACCACCGAAGCAAATGTTTCTTTATAGTCTATGATGTGAGTTTGGATGTACCATTTGGCAGCAAGTGTGACATTTTTGAATTAACTCATAGAAGTAATATCCACTTTGGCCCGTCTCATACCAAGCTCACGGTTTTATCCTTTGACGTACAAGCAAGCACTTTCCCAAGAAGTCACCTATCATAGTAGTTCTCTAACTTGGGCTCGCTTAATTTTGGAGTTTCAAAGTATAGCCTATAGTTATGTCAAAAGGCACCTTCATGAGTTAATTCCAATTTTCACATATATATCCTAAAATGACTCTTCTTCTGTTCGATGCATAATTCAGTTTAATCCTGCCCCCTTTGCCATCCTAGAAACCTGCTAAGAGCCACTCCTTGTCTAGGCCATCTAGCCTTGGTGACTACTCCCCGCCCTTGTTAGACCAGATCATTATAGGCCCACACCTTCCACATGGTTCATCCCCGAACCATACACCTATTGGAGGGGTCCCACTCTAATACCATATTGTGACATCCATGGATTAACTCATAAAGGTATTATCTGCTTTGGCCCATCATATACCAAGCCTCATGATTTTATCCTTTTATTGACACCTCATTTTTAGTCAACGCATTGATAAATGCAAAAAAACTGAATTAAGGGTTTCTAATTGCAACGAAGCCCCTTTTTCAAACAAAAAGTGTCGGTTTTTAATTCTGTCTTTTGCCTTAGCTTTAGAAAGCAATTT
Organism: Angophora floribunda; assembly: GCA_014182895.1. Lineage (NCBI taxonomy): Eukaryota > Viridiplantae > Streptophyta > Magnoliopsida > Myrtales > Myrtaceae > Angophora > Angophora floribunda. The sequence goes on along the minus strand of CM024709.1, from coordinate 30,697,181 downwards.
TCTATTCATTTCACACAAAAATACGAAAAGTAAATTGTCGACTTTTGGGTTGACTTTTTGGCCAATCTTTTGATCAAAAGTCAATCCGGGGTCAAATTTTGGCTTTTTGCACCAAAATGTTCCTTTTGAGTCTAATTTCACTTTAAAAGTAGAAATTTCAGAAAAAGTCAAAGATTTGATTATAAAATCAAACTCTTAGTGAAAAATCAACTAGGGTTTAACTTTTGGTCAAACCTTTGACCAAAAAATCGAAAAATGCAAAAGTCCCAAAATCACTTCATTTTAGCTTCAATTTGACTTTAGCATCAAGAATTTTGCAAAAATTGATTAAGAACCTTATTTTATGAATTTTCGGTTTTAGGTTCAAACTCGACCAAAAATGAAATTACATTCATTCTAGTCATAATTAGGCTTAGTTCATTTTATGACATTTAATCTATAGGCATTTACCCATTCAATCAATTTTGAGATTGGGCAAAGTGAAATGTGAATTGACATTTTTGTCCCTAATTAGGGGTCTGAATCAATTATTCATAGTTTACAAACAAACACTTCCATTTTACTCAAATTTGTGAGTTAAGTCCAAATTTGAGGTCGATTTTGGTAAATTTACTTGCCAACTCATTGATTTGGGAAATTTAGCTTACTAGGCTTTAAGAAAATAGGGTTGCCAAGCTCCAATTCAAGAAATTTGAGTGGCCCCATTCATGACTGTTTAATTTGATGAATTGAGATTCAATTTGGACATTGGCCTTTAATTTCATTTTCGCAAGAATGTTGTGTCATCAATTAAAGGTCAATTTGGATACAATAAGTTTCCCTAGGCATGGGAAATTAAGCTAATAAGTGAGTTCAATTTCAATTAACTTGTGAATTGAAACCAATAATTAGGTAGAATTGTCTAATTTAAGGCCTAGAAAGTCCAATTTGGTGTGCCTATGGTATGGGTCCAATGATTTTCATATTAATTAGACAATTAGGTCAATAGAAAATCATGAAATTGAATTTTCATGGTTTAATTAGCTTAATTTGTATGAAATTAGCCCGTTTATCTTCAAAATTAAACCATTTTCTTTCCAATAAAACAAGTTTTCTTTTCAATTAGACAGAATCACCCCAAGAACCAGTTGAACCGGTCGAATCGGTACAAGACCGGTCTGATCAGTCACCAGCAGAGTTCGACCATCCTCCGGCCAGTTTTCAACCGGCAACCACCACCTTGCGGTGGCCCAGTCCAAATATGATCCCTCCATGCCTCTACATTTTCTAATTTGCAAAATAGTCCCTAAGTTTTAGTTGAATTAAAAAATTGCCCCAAATTAAGTCATTAATTACAAAAATCTTTTGAACTATCAATTGCATTAAATCTCAACCATTGAAATTAGCACATGTTAAATGCGTTAAACATGTTTAGAGGCTTAAATGAGTTAGTTAGACACATGTAATTCCTAATAATCGGATTAATCCGACGGCTAGGATTTGAGATTAAGGAAGGGGTATATATACAATTTTCCCTCCAACATTGAAAAGAATGCCATTTTCTCATATTACACTCTCTCTCCTCTCTGAAATTCTCTCAAGGAAACCCCTTTATTGCCACCCATTTTCTCTCTCTAAAAATCGGCGGCAGTTTTGCCTCAACCACCGCCCAATCGCCTTCACTGGACCTCCTCTGGTATTGACGCCTCATCGACCACTGTCCCTAACATCCTTCCTCCTCTATTCATATCTCCGGTGATCAGCAGGAGCTTCGTTTTTGCTCTGATCGTCCAGTGTGAGACGATCCTCCCTCGGCGATTGAATGCTGGTCTGACTGGGACCAGTTTTGGTATAGTAGGGAGCCAACAACGAATCTGATGACGATCCTATCCTCTCCGATGACTAAATCCTTCTCCGATGTCCTGGTGTTGATCCCGTGGTGGCTGGTGATCAATTCTTTGAAGAGTTGAGCTCGACTTAATGGTTAAACACCAACAAAGTTAGGTCTCCTTATCATGAGTTTGATGAAGCGAGATCGCAACAAGTAATTGAGGCTAGAACTTGAGTTTAGGCTTGATTCTATGATTGATGAGGTTGCTGTGATGTTTCATAATGTTCATGGATTAATCTGCTCGAGTGAATGTGGTATGACTAAGCTTGATTAGGTGATTGTTCTTGATTTGTTGAAATCAGATTCCAATCTAACAGACTAGGGAAAACCTCTTCATTTGAGCTTGAAAACTTATTCGAATGACATCATTTTCAATGGCCACAATCTATGCATTTCCTCAATGAAGAAATACCTCCATAAAGCGATCAAAGACAAAGCTTTAGCCTTCAAATTGGCTGAAGACAATCCCAGAAACAAAAGGATACAACGTAGCTGGGGGATAGACCCTCAAATTTTTGGAGTGGAGTAGGCCAATACTTAGATCAGGATGGCATAGATTCCCTTAGGTCTTTGAGATCCTATCACATCTGTATTTTCTTTTGGCGACCACGGTACCCTGCTAGTGTCTGGTGGTACCGTGGTTTCTCCCCTTTTTTCCTCTTGATGTACAATTTCTTTGGTTGTCTTTATAAAATCTTACCTTACCAAAAAAAAAAAAAAAACTTATTCGAATGAGTTCAAGACTTCTTCGACTTTTGATATATACATGATAAATTTTCTGATTAGCTATAGGTCACTCAATTGGCCTTCATTTGATACCTGAAAACTTTCATCAAATTCGCGTGTACATTCTGTGATGATGAGCTGATGATAGCTATTCTGTGATGGATCCGACCTTCGCTGCTTTGCAATTTTTTGCCAATTTTTGTAATCAAAATTTTAAGATGATTCCTACATGAAAAATGTTCCAACATGTTAATATAGCACATATATTTTTGTGAAAAAATTTTGAGATCATCATGATAGGATGAACAGCCCTAACATCACCATCACATATGCTGATTTCTGAGTTCTTGACTGCATGTATCGTTTTCGTGAATTTTTGCTGAATTTTTTAATTGGAATCTGATTTGGAGTTCTTCACGAATGAATGAAGGTCATAACATACTTTTTCTCAGAATTTTTCAATGACCACAACTAGGTGAAATTCACTTAAATACGTCATCTATTCTGCCGGTATGTATACTTTAGAATCCGAAATTCTGACCTTGCTGATTTTATTATGACTTTTCCTGAACTCTTTTTAACTTGATTCCTTCCAGACATTTGTTCATCTGAACGTTAGTTATGACATATATTTTTCTCATGATTTTTTAATGTCATTGACTAGATGAAATCCACAAAAAATCATCCTGACCCCTGTATTGCCTTATACAAACTCAAGAATGCATTTGAGTATAATTGTGCACTTGATTGTAATTGTCTGTCCATGAACACTTCGTGAATGTCATTGCATATCATAATGTCACCTTAGACACTTGTGCTATGCTAATTGAACATCATTTCATCCCGTCACTGCATGTTTTCATGTAATTTGATTCTATTATCATGAACATGTTCAATGTACGTTCCGTCATTAACATTTGCATATCATGCTTAGTGATTGCATTAAGGCCTCGACTCCCAATGCTTGACCTATATGATTTATCTCACAATTTTGCCTTGTCACATAGGAAAGTTAAACCATGCAATTTGTTCATGTGCTTGCTGCCCTGAATTGAGTCAATTCACATGTTCATGAAAATGTCCATAATTGAATGAGTAAATGACCTTAATTGATCATGTCATCTCTTAGAAAGTCTTGGAAATTTTATTAAGCTTTCTAATGACACCAAAATCAATCCATTTGCATGTCAATTGGATCATTTTTCCATTTTTACAAAGATGCCATGTAATCTGGAAAAATATGAAATTCGGAATCGACTTGTGAGTATTTGCATGTCTGCACTTTTCCATTTTTGTTGGAATTTTTCTGTTTTGATTCAGTGCCGGACCCTTCACAGACTTTATTTATCATCAGGTAAAATTTGAATTTTCAGCATCGTTAACATGTTCATTTTTCCTTAAGATTGCATTCATTTGTTGCTGACCTGTCTTGTTCTAATGCATTTCATCACATTATAGGATTTTTATAAATTAACATGCAACGCATCTTAAAGAGTTGTCTTCATGAAAAATTTTCTAAATTGAGTGCATTACCTACTGGAATTTTTGTGAAGCCTACAGTTCAATGGATCGTGTCCAGTTGCTTGCTCCTTGTCAAGGTGTTTTAGATCCCCTGTTCTACATGATTGTAATACATGTACATTCTATGATTTTTAGTAAATAATGCATATAGAATTGATTCATGATGTCTTCACAACTTTCAATTGACATCTCATGAACTTTGAACGGTAAAATTTTCAGAAAGTAAAGAAGTCATTGAATGCATGGATGCTTGAAATTGTGACCGATGCATACTTGGTGAGTGAAGTGAACAGGTGTCAGTACATGAATTACTTGATTGATTGGAAAATAAAGTCTTCATTCTTGCGTGCTTATTTTTAAGTTCCATGCATGTGATTGGTAGATAATCGCGCTAAACCAATGCATGTTTGCTGGTGATCTTGGGTTATACATTAGAACGCAACTTTAGGGGGTATAAAGTTAATCACCGCAAGTGAATACTTGTGGATGTTTAATGATCATAACCTATGTCTAACAATGAATGGGGATAATATTTGGGGTACACCGTGCATGTAACTCCAAAGGCCAACTCCAAGGCCATTTCTAATCCGTCAATTAGATGACCATTGTTTGTTTGTTTGCCATGTTTGGTGTGTTTTTGTTTAAATCGGTATTTGTTTCCATTGTAAACCATTCCTTTAGAATTAGTTAGGAATTAGGGTATGTAAAGAAAGTGGCCTCGAAGACGGTGATGGTCGATGTCCTTTCCGACCCCAATTTTTGTACTATTTATTTTAACACCCGACATATGTCTTGGGTTTTTTTATCACGTTGTATAAAAACCCAACAAATTGCAGTTCCTTTCCTTTACATGTACTTTTTTAGGATTGCATGTTAGATTTACTGCTTTCCTTGGTTATTTACTTCCCGCACTGCAATTTCAATTAAAATTATTTGCCTTTCTTTTTCCATTTTTAGAATAAGGATGACATGAAACCGATATCCATGCATGGTCACATTCTTATTTTAAAAATGGCACAAAAAAGAAACAAGACACACATGGACACCGCAAGTAAAACACGATAACTGTTAAGTATCGAAAAGGCGCTAATGGAAACAATTAGCGTAACCTAAGTCCCCGAACCTTAGAACTCTGATTGTGTAGAAATCGAGAGAAACTCTCCTGACTCTCAATTAAGCTTTTTAGCGGGCCCCCAAATCAAGGCTAGTGACGACTCCTAAATGTTTATCTTAGGTTGTTAATTAACTTAGATAAACGGAGAATCCACACTCGCAATCAATGGACCTCTTAGTCAATATGATTATCATTGATGATGTGTTCGAGCTGTCTTTGACAATTTGCCTTATGGGGACCATCACGTGAGTAAATACCCCTAAATTCTTAATACTGACCGTCGCCAAGGATGGGTCATGATACCTTTGATGTATAGATAGACACTTTTCCAGGAGGTAACCCATCATAGTTGTACTCTAACCTAGGCTCGCTTGATTTTAGAATTCCAAAGTAAAGCTTACTGTTATATCAAAAGGCGCCTCCATGAGTTAATTCTAATTTTTATAAAGATATTCTAGAATCACTCTCCCCTTATTCAATGCATAGTTCTGTTCATTCCTACCCTTTCACCATCCTAGAGGTTTGCTAGAAACCGCTCCTTGTCCAAGCCATATAGCCTCGATGACCACTCTCCGCCCTCGTCAGACCGGGTCGTTACAACAAGCCTAGCTTTGTATCTCTCGACAGTGCCATAATTATTGTATTTGATCTTATAGATCAATTTGTATCCCACAATTTTTTTCCTTTTGACAGTTGCACCAACTCACAAGTTTGGTTCTGATTCAGTGCCTCAATCTCATCTTTCATGGCTCTAATCCACACATTTTTTCTTATTTGCTTCCTTAAAACTCTTAGGCTTTTGTTGCTCTTCAATGGCAGACAAAAAGCTCAAACAACTAAGACGCTCTATCATATCCAACAAAATCCTAAATATGGTGCTGAATTGTATAAAAGATAGAAAAATCCAGAAGGCAAATTGAAAGTGTAGGGATACAAGTTGACCTGTGAATAGGAATGGGTGAGGGAACCTCTACTATTGAAGTCTCATTTATCAACTCTTCACTTACAACTTCAGAATTTTCACCAGGCACTAACACACTTGATTCTGACGACGAGTGCCCAATGACCCCAGCCTCCTTACTTTTGAAAATAGTCTTATCCCCCTAGTGATTTTCCACAACAACCCTAGCTTCAATCTCCTATTTTTTGTGTTATTTTCAGTGCTACCAACCACTATAGGGACAGGAACGGGCTCAAATTCGGTAGAAAAAGCTTGATAGTCCCCCTATATTTGAGCCTTGTTGGAAAAAAAACATGTGGGCCTCATAAAAAAACACGTAGCATTTGTAGGCCTTTTTGGTGGAAGAGTAGCTAACAAATACACACTTTTGGACCCGAGGATTTAGTTTTCTACCATGTTAAGAGTGGACGTAGTAGACGTAGTCAAAGATTTATAAATGAGAAATATCAAACTTCTGTCCATACAAGATCTTCATAGCACATAACCCAAAACACGACTAGGCAATCTATTGATTAAATAACAACTAGTTAAAACGGCATCTGCCTCATAGGATTTGGGCATGTTTCTTGAAAATGACATGGCCCCGATAACTACAAAGAGTTGTTGATTTTTCCATTCTACTAAGGGGTTCCAACACAAGATGTATGATGAAGATACCCAAACCACTCAAGACCACTTGAAAACTCTTATTAGCGTATTCAATACCATTGTCGGTGCGCAATATCTTCACAGAGGTATTAAATTGATTTTTTAACATGTTGCAAATACTTGAAAGACAGTAAGAACTTTTGTCTTGGATTTTAAAAGGCAAATCCACATAACATGAGACTTATCATCAATGAATGTAGTAAAATATATAAAACCTTCCTTAGAATCAATAGGTGAATTACCCCAAACATTTGAATGAACGACAACAAATAATTCAATAGATTTATTATTGTTATTCGGAAATGGTAACCTATGCTATTTGGCAAAGTAATAAGGATCACAATTGCTTAAATCATGATGGACTAACACATCATGACTGTGTAATACTCGGTCAGATGGATGACCCATATGCCAATGCCACACTCACAAATTGTCACCTCATCCTTTTATTGTTGTCAAAGCTGCATTAGAAAGATCCAAGATGGATAACCCATCTTGTAACTATCCCTCACCAATCGTCCTCCTAGAGGTGCAATCTTGAAAGACCACATTTTGAGGGGTAAAAATAACATTGCAATTCCATTTGTTAGTACACTTGCTTACAGACATCAAATTTGATGATAGTTCAAGAACCAAAAAAGCTTATGATTCCTTTGAAAAGAGTTTAATTTATTCCACTCCTTGTGTAGGAATCAGCCCCCCATTAGCAACTGTAATAGAAGGATGCAAAGTGCTATAAGCAATATGAGAAAATACATTTGAGGAGCTACACATGTGATTCGTGGCTCCAGAATCCACAATAAATTGTGTTTTAGGAAAAATAGAAAAGGCAAACTCATTACTAGATGTTGTGGCAAGATTCTTGTACTCCTTACTAGTAGTATTTGTCCCAAGCCCATGTGTTTGACATGGTTGCTACACTTATTGAGTTAAAGAATCAAGTTTTGTCTGAATATATACCAAATCTCCTTGAATAACAGCATTGGCATTCGACCCCTTCTCCTTGTTTTAGCAAAGATGAGGGTGGAGAAGCTAGCATCTCGCCTTAAAGTAACCATCATGCTCACAATGATCATATGAAAATAGATGGGTTTCTTGTTTTTTCCTTCGACAAATCAAGTGGCAAAATTACTTGCCTAGGCTTGCTGGCCATGTTGTGAGCTAAATGCTCCATAGGATCTATTACTGATGCACACTCTGATTGCATCCCTTTCATCCTGTTTCCTCATTCTAAATAATGAAACACATAGCATTAAAGGATGGCAGTTGCAAGCTAGTTAGAATTTGTCTCCTAGTCTCTTCAAACTTAGGCTTGAGGCTAGTCGGAAGCTAAAAGATACAATCTTGCTCTTCTCGCTTGATGTAGGCGGTAACATCCGAGTAGGGGCCCTATATTGGTGGAGTTCATCTCATTGTCTCTTCAAATTTTCTAGATGCTCGGAAAAGGACTAATTTGAACCTTACTTGGAGTTAGCAATCTCTTGCTACAACTTGAAGATCTTGGACGCATTATTTGTTTGTCCATACACTTTGTAGAACGATTCCATAAACTCCAAGCAAACCGAATATGCAAATAAATCATAGATGAAGGTTTCCTTGGTGTTGAATATCCATGTGAAACATTGTGTTCTTTAGCTCACCACTCTTCAAATTGTGAGCTATCCTCCAACAGAACAGGGGTCTACCCATTGATATGTCCAAGCTTAGACCTTCTTCCAAGGACAATAGTCATAGCACAGGACCAAGGAAGGTAAAAGCATTTTCAAGAGACGTGGAGTCCTATTCCTAACACTTGAACTGATCTCTTCAATTTTCCCATTTTCATAGAAATCAAGATGAAACATTTTGTTTCGATCAAAAATATGTGTTCAATAAAGAATCTAATTTTGTTGTGTGACATTACTCATATATTTGCTAGTATACCTTGGATTTTTCCCTACTTTTATTAGGCATGTCAAGAAATCTTATAGAGAAAATAAAAATAAAAAGAACAGATGTGTGAGGAAAATTCATGGAAAAATTTGTCCCATGTGAAAAGAACAAGACTATTGATAGCACTTGACCCTCATAAAATTTGGTAACCGAACATCTAAAAGGCTCATTTTATTGATGATGCGTTATCGATAGTTAAATTTAAATACCTCAATGCTTCCTATCAATCTTCAGCTATATGATTCTCCATTCAGATTTATCAAACTCAGAGTTCCTCCTGCTAGAAGTCATGTTCTTCAAAACTTCATTCAAAAACAAGAATATTATATCATGATGGTTCGTCCATTATGGGATGTGTCCAAGAGGCACCATTTGCCCTAATGAAATGCATATCTAAAAGACACATTTTGAAAATTTGTGAGTGGTTATCTTTTAAAAGAGGTTTAAATAGTTTCTGGAGATAACCGTCAAAATGAGGTTGACAAAAAATAAGAAGAATGTTCTACAAAAAAATGTCCCTCTCTCTCTCTACACAAAAGAACGACACACAAAAAAGCTTTCTTAATTACTTTGAGAAATGATCGGTATTAACACTGTGGAATGGGAATACTTTCCTCATGATTGTATTCGGACTAGCGTGAACTCGTATCGTTATCATTTACTAGTGATTCAATGTACATTCCTGAGCAATTTGTTTGTTGCGCATCGAAAATGTTAGGTATTTCTTCTACCAACTCTTTTTTCCAACATTGGTATCAAAGTCTGTGTTATGATCTCTACTTTATTTTTTCATCGAATTTTCTCACTTATTGCTTGATATAGAGATCATGAGGATGAACTTCATATCGTTTGCATGTGCATTGCTTAGAAATTGACATGAATCGTCAAAAACGAATCGAACGCAAACGACCGTTCTGCTTGGCCCTATTTCGACAATTTATTTTTTGTAAAAAATGAAATTTGATTAGACAAGATGGAAGATCTCATCAAGATGAGCAAAATGGTGGTTGGCATGCTGCCGAACGACCTCAAACGCGCCCCCATACTTGGCCAAAAATTGCAACACATGGGAGTCACTCGCCACATGTGCTGAGATCACCTGACATGTGAAGGACATGCGCATGAACCACACTCGATCACTGACTGCAGCAAACAATCGCAAACTGACCAATAATGTTATTGATGACATCATCGACCCAACCCGACCCGGTGACTCGACCGACAACTTAACCTCACTAACTAGTCAACCAATTGGACCGAGTTGACTAGTCGGCCAGTTTGACCGGTTGGACTAGCCAGGAGTTGTATTGGCTTACTGGTGCATGTAGGCGCATGTGATGTTCGATTGGAGCATAATTGGTGTTGTTGTGCTCATATTGAAGTGTTCTACATTGTGGTATAATTATTTTAGGCAAAAGTACAACCTAAGTACCAAAATTTGGCACGAGGTAACAATTAAGTACCAAAAGTTATAAAAAGTATATTTAAGTGCCACTTTTTTTGAAAATTATATCACTTAAGTGCCAACGCCGACAAAGGCTGCTGGAATTCTGACATGGCTTATTTTAATAATATAAATCGCTTACGTAGCTTGTTGAAAGTTGAGTCGGTAAAAAGTTAGCCAAAACGACGTTGTTTTTGTGCTGACGTGGCATTTAAAAAATATATTAATTAAATAATATAAAACAACTTAAAAAATATATTATTATAAAATCGATTTAATTACAAAAAAAAAAAAAGGAGAAAGGGGAGGATCAGGCGAGGGCTATGCAGCCCTCGTTGCCGCCCCACCATCGCCAAGAAAGGCTGGCAACGGTGGCAAGGGTCGACCGAAGTCGCCAGGCCCTGGCCAATGGCCGACGATGGTGGGGCGGCAGCGGTGAGGGTTGCACAACCCTCGCCCAAACCCTCCCCTTCTCCCTTTTAAATAAAAAATAAAAAATTTCTGACTTGGACAATTTTTTTCTTAAAATTGTCACATGGATATTTTATTTTAAAAAACTCCGTCAGCAAATAGTATCACCAAAAAATAACACGTGACAATTTGGCCTGATTTTTTCATTGCTGACACTTAACTAATCATTTTTACTCCAATTTTGGCACTTAAGTTTACATTTCCGAACGTTTGGCACTTAAGTGTCTCCCTGTACCAAGTTTTGACACTCCAAGAGTCCGCATGTCAATTATTTTATATGTTTGAGGCTTTTGAAGGTAAAAAAATGCTTATGGAACCCTAAATACACGTATTTTTGGGGCATAAATGCATTGTTTGTGCTTTTGCAATCTCGAACAATGGTTGGAGATCCTTAATCTTTTTCATTATGTTTTGTACATTAATTCATATCATGCTATACCTTTTGATATTTAATAGAAAACGTGATAATTATATGAGATCATGTAATTATGTTTTTCTAGTGGGAATTTGTAAGTTTGTCGAATTTACCTAAAACTTAAAATTTACGCAAATTAAATAAGTTAATGATAGTAGAACAATCGTATGTCGAAGCTGATATAAATTATACCACTTTGATATAAATGCCTCAAACTCTTTTTTGTGTTACTAAAAATTATAAGCTTGCCACGATGACACAAATAACCAAACTTCTTTTTGTGTCGTAAAAAATCGATGAACTTATACCAATGTCACAAGAAAAAAGTTGGGGATATTTGTGTTATGGTTGGCATGTTTAAGGTTTTTTGAAACACAAAAAATAGTTTGGGTATTTGTGTCACGGTTGTTAGAAACTAGTATTAACACCTAGAGGGGGGTGAATAGGTGTAGAGGAATTTTATACTCAAGCAATAACACTCTTTTGCAATCTATAAACTGAAATTAAATAGAAAGAGTAGAGAAGATTGCAAACACAATTTATAGTGGTTTGGCTTTGGACAAGCCTACGTCCACTCTCCAGGAGATCAGCCAATAGGCTGGATTTCACTATATGATCAAAGGTGATTACACACTCTTGAGTGTTAGCACTTGGTGATGATATGTCTCACAAAGTCACTCTTCTTGGTAATTCACTAGGATCACTCGGTTTTGCTCTTTTTCAGATAACTAGTGAAAAATTGAATCAACCTTGGAATATATTTATCCACCCTAGTCTCCTAGGTCTCATCCTATCCTTATATACTCTCCAAGCCACACTCGACCGTTGGCTTTTTCCTTGAGAGTTTCGTCTTCCCTTTCTTGGACAGACTTTATAAGGCAAGTCTTTTTGACCGTTGGAGATAGATTGGATCCCCTTGCATTATGTTCGCCCATACAATCAGAATCCGAGCTTCCATAAGTGTTCTATTCTTCTTTGTAAGTTGTCCGTTGATTGATCCTGCCAATCAGTTTGATATAACAAAATCAATATAAATAAAGTAAGTGAAATACTTGACCGTTGGTGATCTTATCCTGTAGATTCATTCTGAGTTTGACTGACTCAAGTTCTAAGTCTGCTCAAGATTTCCATCTGGTACGGTCAGACTTAAATTTGCGTCTGGTACGGACAGACTAAAAATCTGTCAGACTGAAGTTCCTACGTCTGCTTCATCCAGACTCAAAAGCATACGTTAGTAGCCTTTGATTTATTTTGTCATCTTCAAAATATCATAAGGGATTTTCCTAACAATCTCCCCTTTTTGATGATGACAAAACAATCTCTGAATATGCAATTATGCTTTTAAATATATTGATAATCAAAGCATCATAAGCACATAATGCAATCTCCAAAATTGAGCAAAAGAATATATAAAAATATTTGCAGCTCAATATTATGCACTAAATAATATAAATCAATTAGCACATATGCATATACATATTTTCTCCCCCTTTTTGTCATAATCAAAAGGCAATAATTAAAAAGGGTGTCACGTGGAGAATAAATTCACATAATATCTTTAAAATATATGAGGCATGAAACACAAACTTTAAAGATATCATGTTGATACGAACATAAAGAATATTCAATATAGCTCATATATATCAAGAAAAATCTGCCAAGGAAAGAAATGGATAATATACTTACCAAATTATGTAGAACACAATTTACCTTTTCTTTCCATAGTAATCAGGGTCAAGATCAATTCAAAAAATTGCCATAATAATCAATGCTCCCCCTCAATTTGTTGCCTTTTCGAAATGATCACAATTCTCCATTTCTTTTTATATTCACTTTCTCCCCCTGTCCTCATGACAGTATTTGCGATAATACTTATCGCAGCTTGTACACATTGAATAGAATGTTGTCCATTTATTTCCTTTGTAGTAGCAACATTCACAGCATTCATTTGCTTTTGAAATTTGAGGTAGAAGTTTGTTTTCTTCAATCAAGCTCGCCTCAAATTAAATCTACACAAACTTAACAAATTTTCTGCACAAATGCATTGTTATAATATTTCAAGTAATATATAATGCCCTTCCTTACGAAATAAATTGAATAACATATATGACAATATAAAAAAAAATCAATTCAAAGCTATTCAACCTTACATATGACACATTAGTGGTCTGCTCAATAATTTCTAAAAATTTTGTGCAATGAATAGAATTTTTGAGCCTTAAAAATCTCCATAATTTCGGATCAAGCTTTCTCAACCTCATATGGAAATATATTTTGTCACCTCCAAATCCTTGTAAAATAGATAATAATCTTTGCAAATTATAGAAAATATCACGCACATACCTTCTTTCAATTTGCGGATCAAACTTGCCTAATATAAAATATCTTCTAAGATTATAGCAAGTGAATCCCAAAATACAACAATATCTTTCAAGATTAAAAGGATTTCCCTAAGCATAAATTTCAAAAAGATATTATTGATGCAATATGCAAAAACGAAGTAGAATTTTTATCACGTGCCAAATCAAGTAATAAAAATGTGCAATATCTGACAAGAGAATTTTTGCAATATATATTACACGTGAGTCATAAAAATCATGCAGAATCATAAAAATTTGTGTATAATTTTGGAAGATAGGATGACAAAGATGGAATATTTTAATTCCTTACCCAAGGTATATATTTAAAATATACCATTGATTTAGAAAAGATCATTGTCAATCATCGCTTGAGATATTCTTCTGATTGCTCAATGATTTGCGTAGATTTGCAATCATTCTTCTTTAGTAAAATTTCCTGCGGCAACCTCTTTTGCTTTTGGTATCCATGATTTTGGATCCTCTTTTTTTTTTTTTTTACATTAGAGCACACATAGGAAATTTTCATAAAAACTCAATGATGCTTTCCTATCTTGAATAATATCTCGTAGGACAAATTTTTGCTTTGAAAAAATATAACAGAATAAGATAGCATAAAATCTGATCAAATAATCATGATTATCTCTAAGCAAGATATCAAATTAATCACACGTATCAAATTCCAACTCACAAAACTACCAAAAATATAGCGCACGATTCTTCCTTTAATATAATCAATTATAAATATAGTCATTATAAATTCTGAATCAATCGATGCATAAAAATGATATATCGAATATCAAGTATAATGAAAATATTTAAAACATGCACGCAAAACAAATTGAGAAATTAAATATATATTTCTTACCAAATTCTCTTTCTCATTTGTCTGCAATCAAAACACGTACTCAAGTTTTCTTTGGTACCCATATTTTCTTGGGTCCATTGAGGTTAGTGGTATATGCTTTGTCTATCCATTTCTTCGAACAGGTCTCCATACTTTAGGACATTTGTTTTCAAAATGTTCTCTTTCTCCACAGTTAGAACATTTGAGATTATCTCTACCAACAGGTCTTACAAAATTGTTTTTGAAATGATTTCTGTAAGCTTATCGAGTAAGTCTTTGTCTTATGCTTTCCTTGACTTTAGGAAAATCAATCAGGGAATCATTTTCTTTATAAAAACCAAGTCTAGACTTATCATAATAAGGAATTTGAATGGAAAGTATATGCTGTAGGGCTTTTGATCCTTTAGAAAATTTTGTGGTAATATTTAAGAATTCCTTTTTGAAAGAATCATTCTCCTTTTGCAAGGAATCTCGACTTTACTTCGCTTCCAAAAGTTCTTTTTTAATGGATTCATTCTCATTTAATAGAAACTCTCGATTTTCCTTTATTTCCAAAAATTATTTTTGAAAGATTCATTCTCATTTAGTAAAAGATCTCGATTTTCCTTGATTTCCAAAAATTCATTTTTCAGATCATCAAACTTTCCTTTCAAAGAAAAATTCTGTTGACTCAACTTGAAATTTTCCTTTTTCAGTCCAGAGATTCTTTTCAGAGTGAATTTCAGATTTGAACAAAGCTCATTTATATAATCTGAAACTTCAATAGGAATGTCTAAATGACTAACCTCAATTTCTCTGTCAGAATCTGAGTCTGATTCTAAATATGTTCCAGAGCCTGAGTCTGAATGTGCCATTAGACAGATATTGCCATATTCATCTTCACTATTTTCAACCTCAGTGTCACTCCATGTTTCTGTTTTCATGGCCTTATTCTTCTTTTCGAATTTCCCTTTAATCGGGTTCGTTTGTTGACTTCTTCCCTTTCGAATTGCTTCTTTTTTGTTCAAATTTTTTGATCAACTACTTCATCTCCTCATTGTCATCTTTTTCATCTTCCTCAGAATCTGCTTCATCAAAATCAGCATTAGATTTTAAAGCAATTAACTTCTTACCTTCCGGATCTTCGTCATTTATATGTTCTGCTTCATATGATTGCAAAGTTCCAATAAGTTCATCAATAGATAAATGCGAAATCCTCAATGTTTCGCGGATGGAAGTTTTGACGTTGTTCCAATCCTTCGATAATCCTCTCAAAAGCTTATTCACTTTCATGGGTCCTGAGATTGGTTGTCCTTGATATGCAAGTCCATTCACCATTTTAGTGAATCTGCTGAACATGTCTCCAATGGGTTCTCCTGGCTTCATCTTGAATGATTCGTATTGCCCGAGAAGAATATTGACTTTGGTCTCCTTTACACGATCAGTCCCTTCATAAGTAACGTTCAGCCTATCCCACACTTCTTTCGCTGTTTCACAAGAAGAGATTCAATTATATTCATTTGGAGACAAGGCACAAAAAAGAGAATAGATAGCCTTTGCATCCAAAGCTTCTCTTTTTGTTATCTCGTTTTGACATAGAGTGATAGATGATTGAAGCATTTCGCCATCCTCTTTTCTAGTAGATGCTGATGCAACATTAGGATTGATTCCTTTCTCAACAACGTCCCATTCCAACAAATCCTTAGATCTTAGGAATGCCTTCATATTATTTTTCCAGACATTGTACTCTTTCCCATCAAAGTAAGGTGGTCTGGTGATGCTTTGTCCCTCAATCAGACCTAGTGCAAAAATACTAGCCATGAAAGATCTTTAGCTCTGAAGTAATAAACACTTCAAGATACTGAGCACGAGGCTCTGATACCAATTGTTAGAAACTAGTATTAACACCTAGAGGAGGGTGAATAGGTGTAGAGGAATTTTATGCGCAAGCAATAACACTCTTTTGCAATCTATAAACTGAAATTAAATAGAGAGAGTAGAGAAGATTGCAAACACAGTTTATAGTGGTTCGGCTTTAGACAAGCCTACGTCCACTCTCCAGGAGATCAGCCAATAGACTGGATTTCACTATATGATCAAAGGTAATTACACACTCTTGAGTGTTAGCACTTGGTTATGATATGTCTTACAAAGTCACTCTTCTTGGTAATTCACTAGGATCACTCGGTTTCGCTCTTTTTCAGACAACTAGTGAAGAATTGAATCAGCCTTGGAATATATTTATCCATCCTAGTCTCCTAGGTCTCATCCTATCCTTATATACTCTCCAAGCCACACTCGACCGTTGGCTCTTTCCTTGAGAGTTTCATCTTCCCTTTCCTAGACAGATTTTATAAGGCAAGTCTTTTTGACCGTTGGAAGTAGATTGGATCCCCTTGGATTCTGTTCGCCCATACAATCAGAATCTGCGCTTCCATAAGTGTTCTATTCTTCTTTGTAAGTTGTCCATTGATTGATCCTACCAATTAGTTTGATACAACATAATCAATATAAATAAAGTAAGTGAAATACTTGACCGTTGGTGATCTTATCCTGTAGATTCATTCTGAGTCTAACTGACTCAAGTTTTGAGTCTGCTCAAGATTTCCGTCTGGTACGGTCAGACTTAAATTTGCATCTGGTACGGACATACTTAAATTTGCGTCTGGTACGGACAGACTAAAAATCTGTCAGACTGAAGTTCTTGTGTCTGCTTCATCCAGACTCAAAAGCATACGTTAGTAGCCTTTGATTTATTTTGTCATCTTCAAAATATCATAAGGGATTTTCCTAACAACGGTATCTATAGTTTAAGATTCTTTGTGGTATTTGCCTAATGAGAATTTACTTTCAAAATACAACTGAACCTTGGCTTTTGGACCCGAGACATCACCATTTGAACCCAAATCCAACTAGGGTCCTCTTAGTCGAAGCAAACCAAGGACCCTAGAGTTGTCGATTGAGACTCCTGAGGCCAAGCCCTAATTCCTAATAGTCAAGCACAAAACCCTAGTGCTCATGGCTAGATCCTCAATTGCCTCACCTAAGTACTCGGCTCCCACGCCTTAGTCACACCCCTACACCTACACCTACATCTAGGTCCCTAAAGACCTAGCTCAAGACCCCAATGCTCAAGCCCGAGTACCCAATGCCCAAGTCAAAGACCTCATGTTGTACTCAAGACTCTTTTGTTCAAATGTGTTTTTTTTTTTTTTTTGTAGCAAATGTCCAAAACGACTCATATTATTTGGGCAAACTTGGAATGAAAATATTTTTTTTGCTTTTAACATTTTCCACCAAAGTTCATTTTTAGAATAAATTGAATCTTAATATGTAAAATAAAATTATAATAGGTGTTAAAGAACCTATTGAGGTTGTGAAAAAATATTAAAATACTATTAAAATTTGTCCACATCAATACCAATCGCACCACGTAAGACAACCAACGTCCATGCTAGCAATTGTCAGCAATTTCCAACCAAAACTAATCGAATAAACTAAATTGGCACAAATACAAAAACTTTATCGCTCGATTAGAAAGAAAAATAAAGTTCAAGACTAAATCGGCACTGTTATAATAGATTTAAAACTTTTTTTGGTAAGTCTCCCTTTTCCATTGTGCGTTACTTGTGAACTCAATAAAATGGAAAATCTTGATCTTGACTACAATGTGTTGGATTTCACTTTATACAAAATGAAAAGGAAAAGTTGCATTTAAAAATCTCATGAAATAAATGGAGTATTGCTCATATAAAAATGATTTCATATGAAGAACACAATGCGCCACCAGTAAATGAATTCACAAAATCTTTAGATACATTTATGTCGGGTACCAAGAGAAAAAGCCCGATGCAACTACCAAGATTCACCACATCTCATACATTGACCACGTCCTTCAGCGCTCTAACACCCATTTCTTTTACTTACAGTAAAAAGTTGCGTGAGATAGAAAGAATGGTAGTAAAGGTGCTTCTCCGACAAGCGCTAGGATCATATCTCCTTGAGCTTTTGCACTTCGCTTTTGTTTCTTTTAATTTTTTTTTAAGATCGGATTTTTGCCCTTTATATTACTCTAAGGCTCCGTTTGGCAACGCTCCTATTTCTCTATTTTTCTGTTCTTTTGTTCCCTGGAATAGAAAAAGAACATAAATGTGTTTGGTAACGCAAACTGATTTTTCTATTCCCGGGAATAGAAAGTTGTTCCTAGGAATAAATTTAGAGTAGAAATGAGAAATAGAAAAAACTAGCTTCTTATTTTTTGGAACAATTTCTAGAAACTATTTCTTGGGGACTTCTCACCCTTATAACACGCGGCCACCCACCCACCACCGCTCGATTAGAAAGAAAAAACTGATTAACTTGTTGACAGAATGAGATGCTTGAGATGAGCAATCTGATCCTGCTACGACAAATATGTGATAATCAAACACCATATAAAGCAAGAAATCATATCATCAGGCAGCTTCATGTGTTCCTAATGGTGTTCTTTTTTTTCTTTTCTTTTTTATTTGAAATGTAAGTATCATTTATAAGATGACGTACAAGAGCTTAGGAGCATTCCCCATCATTACAAAAATAACTAAGAACTCAAAAAAATGGAGTGAGGGATTCTCCATATAGTAGCCAAAATTACATTTGTCTGGGAAGATTTAAAATTTTTGTAAAATGATGCTCGGCCTCTGACAAGCTTACAAATTTTAGCCACAATGATGGAAACATCATTTGACTTGTTTTGGAAACGTCTACAGTTACGTTCCATCCAAATGCAATATATAATTGCTAAAAAAGTTACTTTGAGAAGCCTTGCCGCCAAATCTTTGCCTTTGGTAGCCCTGATCATCCATTGGATTTCATCATTCCATTCTCCTAAGTTAATGCAATATATGGTTCCTAATGGTGTTCTTTTTCTCTTTTTTTTGGTTTGAAATGTAAGTATCATTTATAAGATGTCGTACAATAGCTTAGGAGCATTCCCCATCATTATAAAGATAATTAAGAACTCAAAAAAATGGAGTGAGGGATTCTCCATATAGTAGCCAAAATTACATTTGTCTGGGAAGGTTTAAATTTTTTGTAAAATGATGCTTGGCCTCTGACAAGCTTACAAATTTTAACCATAATGATGGAAATATCATTTGACTTGTTTTGGAAACGTCTACTGTTACGTTCCATCCAAATGCAATATATAGTTCCTAATGGTGTTCTAATTGTTCAATTTTAGCTTTTTCTTCATCATGGGCCTAAATTCACTCCTACTTGTAGTTTCCAATAAAGAAATTTCAGAAGGGGGTTATTTAGGACAGTCATAATCAGCAGTTGGTATTGAGTAGAAAAGCTATACAACAAGTAACTCTAATGAAGCAAACTGAATTGTCTCCTTTCTGCACTAGATCACCCGATGATAATGAAAACGATGCTTTTCTTATGGAAGTGAATGGCATGTAAAATCATTGCCTCTTCCATAAGGCATGATGCCAAACACCTAGTTAACCGACAAAGCGAGAAAGACAAGGGACATGACATAAAGCTGCGATCACGCATCGGTGAAGCATTCCCTTGCACGCTTAGCAGAAATCTATAAGCGGCTCGTGTTTAGCCATTATTATACAATTACGACACGTAGGGTATCTTTGAAGTACGTACCTGCTTCGCAAATTCATTTGAGGAAGCGGCATCGAGAATGATGCTCTCATGTTCTTCCTCGGACTAACACAATAAAGTGATTTGACTGTATTCGCTTTCAGCGCGGTATCCAAACCATTGAAATGCTCCCCGGTCCTTCCATCAAAGAGTTGCATTCATGTTCGTCCTCGGACTTCAATGGCGTTGCTTTAGCTTGTGAGATCGGCACTTGCCGTGTGGCGTCACCACAGCTCTCGAGTCCACATCTGAGTAGTTGTTTATACTACAAGACCCCTCTTCGAGGTAGTCTCCTTTAGCGGTGTCAAATGTTGTGTCGCTATCGAGCTTTCCAATTGAGGCATATCGGACGGTACCTCTTCACTCGCTTTGCTCCGAGAGAGGAGGTGAAAACTTCTTGCATGAACTCCAAGCAAAAGCCTTGCACATCAGCACCCACCTTCTTTAGCTTGCTCTCGACATAGTTCAGTGTCCTGTCGTGCAAGGATTTCAACACTTAAACATTACAGCACATGAAGAAGCGTGACAAGAGACATGTCTTACATCTACTCAATTAGTAATTGGATGGTCACGGCCCCTGTTAGACCGCCGGCCACTGCGCGAGGGCCGCGAGGGTCACGGCCCCCGTTAGACCGGCCACCCTCGCCAGTGGCCTCGCCCAGACCAAGGGGTGGCCTGGGGGCCGCGGCGAGGTGGCCTCACCCGCGGCTGGCGAGGCCATAGTGACCTTCGCCCGAGCCTGCCATGGCCTTGCCAGCCGCAGGCGAGGCCGCCTTTACCCCCGGCCAAGCCATGGCGAGGCCACCTTTACCCCCGGCCAAGCCATGGCGAGGCCGGCCTTGCCCAAATCTAGGCAAAGCCGCCTCGCGGCGGCCAGCACCCAAATCGGGCCGAAGGCACCTCGCCGCGGCCGACTTCACCCAGATCTGGGCGAAGCCGCCTCGCTACAGCCAACCTCGCCTAGATCTGGGCAAAGCCGGGGCCGCGACCCTCGCTGGCGGCCCCCAGGTCTAAGCGAGGTCGCTGGTCAAGGCTCCGCCGCCCTCACGCAGTGGCCGACAGCCTCGTCGACGCTGGCCGGCCACTACCGACGACGGGGGGAGGGGAGGGGAGAAAAAAAAAAAGATAAGAAAAAAAAACAGAAAAATTTAAAAAAACAATAAAAAAATCAAAAATCAAAAAAATCAAAAAAATAAAATATTATTAAAATATTATTGCCGGCGCCGGCCGGTCAAATTTGGCCGGATGGACTCAATTGGCACAATCGCAAAAGGTTTAGGACTAAATCGGTCAAAAAGAAAGGTTTAGGACTAAATTGGCACAACTGCAATAGGTTTAGGACTTTTTTGGTAATTCTCCCAAAAAAGAATATGTCAGGTATTATGGTAGGATGAAACACATTGACATAAAGAATAACTTCATTAGAGATATAATAGTGCCAAAGGAAATGGTCCTACGATATGTTTCAACCAACAATATGGTTGCCGATCCATTTACGAAAGTTATTCCTAGAGACGTGTTCTTAACCCACAAGATGCCTCTAGCGTTACGTAAAATATCATATGTAATATTGCTGATAATAATTGGTTTATATGTGTGTGTGTGTGATGTCCTGGATTTTTCTGACCTGTTGCAGATTTTATGAATGCATAGTCATCAATGAACTGCTAGTCGGTTTTGCTCTGAACAGATCACTCACGAGATACTAATCGAAGGGGAAAGGCTACTAAAAACTTCGCGGACGCACAATTCTTAAAAGGTCACCCGTTAGTCTAAGACATGCTGGAGCTGCAATTGACTGACTTACCCACGATTTCTATCCAAATTCGGTTGTTGGACTTTTTCGGATGTCGGGACTAATTATTGTACTTTAGCCTCATTAATTTCTGAAAATTCAAGTCTGTTCAGAAACGTCAAATTGAGGATTACCGGGTTGAAGGATTGAACCTGACGCTTCCCATTGTGTATTTTTAAGTCAAGGGTGTTCCGAAAATCATGCGTGGACGAAATTGCCCATAGTCTATTTTGGATTGAAAGACAATCTTTTGTTTGAATCCTAAGAGGGAAATGGGAGAGACTTGGGGAAATTTTCATGCCCCCTTCAGCCGCTCCTTTCTCTCTCTCCTATCTTCCTCTTTTGTTTTGTCTCTCTCTCTCTCCCTCTCTCACTCTCTCACTCTCTCACATCCCTTCTCCCTCTCCTTTCTTTCTATTCTCCCTTCTTTTCCCCCTTCCCCATGCTTTGTCGCCCGCCCATCCCTTTTGCCCTCTGACCCTCTCTCTCTCTCTCTCTCCTCTATGTGGTTTCCCCTTCCCCATGCACGTACGTGCATGCAGCCGCCCTCCTCTCTTCTCCTCCTTCTCTTTCGGCTCGGCCCAAACTGCCGTTGCTGTTGTATCTTCATTGCCATTGCTGCCCCCTTCGTCCGCTACCTCACTCGACATCGCCTCGCTGCCACTCTGTCGGCCCACTACTGGGGCCCGACAAACGCCAAAATCGCCACGAGCTCCATCCACCTCCTCCTTCGTCCCCCTTAGTTGCTTAGCTGCCGACTTCCCTTCTTTCCACCATTACTACCTCAGTTGCCGGCCACCGACTCCGCCATAGCTTGGCCTAACCGCCTACCAGCTTCCCGGAACCACCGCGAGCCTCACTGCCTCCATCCGGCCCCGAACTAGCCACTTGCTCCTTCTTCTCTCCTCTTGTCCAGTTCTAGTTGAGGGTCGAAGAAGCCCACCGACTGCCGCCCGCTACCATCTAGGCCACCGCTCGCCGCCCCTCAGCCACTCGAGACACCGGCCATTGCTCACCACCTTATTCCCGAGCTAGCCGCCGCTCTCGGCCTCCTCCCTCCTGGTCCCCTCGCCGGAGCGAGCAAGGCCAACCAGGTGCTGTCATGCCGCCACCCAACTAAGCGCCGGGCGCCGAGTCGCTACTAGCCCCGTCTACCGTCATCCGAGCCCGCCAGAGTTGCTACCGCCATTCCCTCCTCTATTATTCTCCCTATTGATTCTAGTTTGGCCATGTGGCCACCCTCTGCTAGCCGGCTGCCGCTCTCAGCCACCATTGTCTGGTCACCGAAGCCCGTATCAACCAACCGAAGCTACCATGGGGTCCCCCTCCCTCGCGGGTCAGCTCGGTCCAAACCGTTTCGGTCGATATCCGGTTCCGAAATGCTTGGTTTCGGTAAACCGAAGGTGCCGCTTGTTCGCCTCATCATCGCCGTTGCACCGATGTCATCGGATTCGTCACTGGGTGAATTTACACTCTAAACCCTCGATTAGTTCATTAAACTCATTTAGGGAGAGATTAAATTAGAGTTAATCACGATTATGTGTTATTTATGTGGTTAAACATGTTTATGGATAATTAACGGTAGTTAGTTAGAGTAATCAAGGATTAGTAAGATAATCCGGATTAGGAGTATTTTATTAAAAAGAAATAATTTCTTTTTAATTATTATTTATTAAATTCGAAATAATTATTATTTTTTAAAATTCGGAATTATTATTATTTAATTTCGGACTTAATATTATTTATTAAAATTCGGAATTAGTTATTAGTTATTAAAATCGGAATTAGTTGTTATTGATTGAATTCGGGATTAATATTATTTATTGAAATTCGGAATTATTATTATTTATGAAATTCGGTTTATTATTATTTAATTATAATTTATTAAGGTTTAATTGTGAATAGTGCGGTTTATTTATAATTGAAGGGTGAGATTTATTCACGTGTCAGTAATTATAAAAGTATTTTGGATTGCTAATTGGATTAATTAGGTGATTGTTGGAAATTATTGCATGCTTAAATGTTCTAATTGAGCATGTCTCGACGTATGCATATTGATTGCATGGGTTATAAAAAGGCAAAACACCGTGGTGTCGGGCATATATATGCCAAGCTTTACGAGAAATATAAGAATGGTATATTCTTTGATGAGGCATGAAAGCGAGACGAGTTTTGAAATAAAATGTGACCACGTATCATTTTTCCTGCAATTTATACCTGTGAAATGTGCAGTGATTTATCTTATGAGCATGTACCACATTTGCATTAGTTAATTTGCAAGATTGAAATGAATCATGGTGGTGTGCTCGTGTGGTCAGTTAATAGAACCCGTCACCCCAGCAGTAGATCGGGGGACGAAGTCCGACTTGTCGGAATTCTTGGCGAGTATCCAAATGCGGGTCATAATAAAGGTCAGGTCTCTGTTCTTTCAGGAATGTTGTCTAGGCGGGGGATCCAAACGTAGCTGTGCCTCATAGGGGAGGACGATGCCTGGTTTCGGACCAGTAGACTGCCAACCTAAGAGTTGTGCCGTGGCACAGGGGGTCGTAATAATCAGATGTGCATGAATGCAAGAGTGCATGAGAATTATGTCAGCATAAGTCCTAATTATGCAACAATTGGTAGCATTGATTATGTGGGCCTAATGTGATATCATGCGGGGTATGGCAACGATCAGGTGAGATCGCCTGCGATATGACTCGAGTGTGACCGACTAATGCATTACGAAAGTGCGGTGTGCATTGATTGTATTATGCATGTGTGGTCATCGTGCGGGTGTAGCATGACCAGGTAAGGTCACTTGCGAGTCGGTTACATGTCGATGTTGTTCATGAAAGTGCTAAGTGGATTATGTATCTAAATTGCCATGAGTGTCATTTACCGTTGATCTGTTGGAGGAAGTTATTGCATGATAGGTACCCCAAGACGAGTTGATGTCCTAACTAGGGCTTAAGGCGAGAACTCATTGAGATTTTATCTCATTAGTTATCACTTAACCATTCGGGTCCCTAGGATGGCGCCCCCTCCCCCGATGCAATTTAGGGCTCTTAAGGACTAGGAGACCACTATTACTATCTATCGGTTTCCTGGTCAGGTACATTGGTACGAAAGGCATATCTCCACCATCTAGGTGGATGAAAGACCAGGATTGTGGATCCCCCATCATTTTATAGCCTAGTACATTAGAGTGGGCGACGCCTTGCACTGCCCTCTACGGGGTTTTGATGGCCCGCCTGGTAGGGGCCCTAAAGACGTGAATTGGGATTCCATGGAATTGGACCCTCCTAATGAGGTAGTGACAAATCATAATTCTCCCCCATCTGTGTATGACTTTGTCCCCTTCAACGATGACCCGTTTGAGGCTGACTCAGATGGCTCTATGCGTCTCGATAGTCTGTGATGGCATGCTAGACCCAAAATTTTGATGAAGTAGATTAACCCAACCTTGACTCCATTTTGGTAGACCTGAAAGAGAAGGACTTAGTGACGATTGATTTGTAATTAGAAACGTTCCTCTAGGGGTTAATCATTTATATGACTATACGATCCAATTTGCTACTATGGTTTTTTTTTCTATTGTTCTATCCATATTACTAATGTTTGACTAGGGTTTAAATTTCGCTCCGCATGCGCATAATTGAAAGATAAAAAGAAACGGTTGGCGACACGTCCTGGGACGTTGCATTCTTTGACCACAAGTGAAACAAGAGATCATCGTGTTCTCGAGGGTCAAGGGTGTGACATTCCATTCAAACGTGGTATCAAAGCCCGGTCAATACCTTGAGTGATAAGGTGTGATAGGTTTTGAGATAGTTGGTTAGGAAAACACCTCGTGCTTGTTTACTTGAGTTTTACGTTGTTAGCGGGTTGTTCATGATTTCCAATTCCTTGATGGAATTGGGAATACAGGTTTATGTGAGGATCCTATAAGATGAACAGTCCTAATCCAAGAGCCCTTGAAGAAGAGGCAAGTGAGGAGTCGAGTGGTGCTGGAGGAAGACTGCTAGAAGATCCTAGATTGGAACAGATTTTGCAGGCAGTGAAAGCTTGGAGTGATAGGATAGGGCAGCAAGCACAAACTCAAGCTATTGTTGTCACAGCCGCTGATGTTGTCATTGTTGTTGCTACTGTTTTGCATAATAGAGTCCTATTGGCCAAGAATGAGAATGGCAAACAGTCACTACTGGAGTTGGTTGGAATATTCTTGGCGCTGGAGCCACTCAAGTTTAATGGGACGCATGGTCCTAGGGCAACCATCCTTTGGATCCAGAAGCTGGAGAAAGTGTTTAAACTACTAAAGTACTCAGAGGAAGAAAAGGTAGCCCTGG
This sequence comes from Angophora floribunda, assembly GCA_014182895.1. NCBI lineage: Eukaryota > Viridiplantae > Streptophyta > Magnoliopsida > Myrtales > Myrtaceae > Angophora > Angophora floribunda. The sequence continues at coordinate 30,671,133 of CM024709.1, read as the reverse complement.
CAGTGTATCAGTTGCAGGGTAACGCTAGTGACTAGTAGGAGACCACCCGAGAGAGATTCCTTACAGAAGGTGCAACTCCAACTTGGGATGTCTTCACAGAAGCATTTGATGAAGAGTATTCTTTAGGGTGTACACGCCAACAGAAGGCTGCCAAGTTCTTACGACTTCGTCAAAATCGGTTGTCAGTAGGGCAATATGAGGCTAAGTTTGCTAAGTTCTCAAGGTACGCGCCAAGTATGGTCGAGAATCCAATAGACCAAGTTAGGAGGTTTAGGGATGGTCTGAGGTCAGAAATTAAGGATCGGCTATTACCCTTGGAATTGAAGGATTATGAGGATTAGTGCGAGGGGGCTCAACAAATTGAGAAGGAGATGTTAGAGGAAGCAGTCGTGTCTGGATCGTGGTCTACATCTTGACAAGATAATCATAGGCTTAGAAAGAGGCCGATGATGGAGAGAGAACATCCCATCCCACCCAACGGAAAAGATGATTTCGAGAAATCGGCACATGACTCGAGCGACAAATGTTGACTTCGTGGAGGATGACATGGAGCAGCCCCCTGCCTTGCTAAGACTAAAGCATGTTTTGAGTGTGGTTAACAAGGTCACATCGTGAGGAATTGTCCCCGTCGACAACTAAAGAAGCAACCCCAACCACCACAAGTTGGGCAATTGTCTGGGAGTCCCCTACGTCTTCCTAAGACTGGAGTTTTCTTTGGATGTGGTCAACGGGGCCACCAGGTGAGGAACTGCCCATTCAGGCCTAAGGGCGCATGAAAGTTACAACTGCAGGAAGGACAACATGTTAGGATCGCGCTGCAAGACAATCTTGACTGCCCTTTTGCTCAAATAGAGGATGTTGCTGTCGCCAGGAAGGGAGTGGGAGATCTGCAAGCAATGACTACCGGTGTAGCCTCCTTGGATGACCCTGCTACTCAGGCATGCAATGATTGAGGAGTTGCGCGTTTACTTTTAGCTACAGTTGTTAAGTTGGTAGGGTCTAACCGAGACCATTGGAATAAGTTCTTAGTGTTTTGAACCTGTAAGGATGGATTTTCTGTAATAGGGTGTCCTTTTGGTAAGTGACAAATTTGATTGCTTTTGCAATGCAAAACTTTGATGCCCCCACTGAATGAGTTGACTTGTTGAGTAACGAGCTTTGATGGAATATAGTGAATCAAGGTCTCGTTTCATCGTTGAGTAGAGCTAACAAGGAATCCATTCGAAATCGAGGAGGACCCTCGATCCCTTGGATTTGCCACTTAAGGTAACGTGATTATCAGGCAAGAGTTGTCCAGATTATCCGGCGATCGTAGTTAATATGTTAGTTGGGGATCAAGAGAGAGGACATACCGAAGAGGACATTTCGTGGGTGAGATGGTCACCACGAGGATATAGTGATGCCACTCAAATTTGTCAATAGGCTAGCTACTTTTATGGGTTGGATGAGTTGGGTGTTTAAGGCATGCTGGAATCGGTTTGTAATCGTGGTCATAGATGAGATATGGGAAAAATTGGAGAAAATCATAGGGACGCAAACATCTGTTGATGTTGTTGGAGTTAATGAACATTAGATGAATTTTGATCTTGATGATTTGAGGAATTCTAGGTGTTTAATCATAGGTGATGATTTTTAAGTGGGCGATAATCTTTGATGAGATCTATGGTGGACCAATTGTCACACTAAGAGTTTGGATGTTGTAGAGAGCCACATTGATCTATCGTGGGAGATAATTAAGGTCTCGTGAGTTGAACTACTTGAGGTATAATTCAAAAGTTGCAGCGAACATTCTTTCCCGCTCTTAAGATATGGAGACAATGCTTGATGGTACTTAGCGTATAAAATTTGATCTTTGAGGTTGTAGACTTGAATGGCCTTTAAGGGATGGAATTGTCCAAGATGAATTATTTCGGGAAACAATTGGGGATTGGAGGAATCGATTTTATTTCGATGGATTAAGGATTAAATATCCCATGGGGATACTAAATGGATTGGTGGTGAAACATCATTGTCGATGATTTATTCTCGACGTATTAGCAGACTCGGAGAGGTACTGAAAGTTACTAGTGCTATGGGAGGGCTGATTTGCACTAATCTCCAAGTGGTTTTGATGACACCTTTGAGGGAAGGTGTGGGATTGAAATGGATGGATTGTCGAAGGTAAATTGAGGAATTGTGGGAACACAAGCCATAATTTGGTGGAAATTCGGCGGGTCATGGTTCGAGAGTGGATGGGTGATCTCAAGTAAAGACCTCGTGTATTGGAGAATTTAAGAAGCTTCTACACTTTGAGACTTTGAGATGCTCAGACGAGATTGAAACCGTAAGGCTTGGTATAGAACGGGGCAAAGCGGATGGTACCTCTATGAGTTAGTCCATTCGGGAAGGACTTTTGGAATAGGTGTACAATTCGAAGATGCCGGTATTGACTAATCCGACTAGGGTAGGAAGTGGTCGCCGGGGCTAGGGAGCCTAAGCAAGGAGCGATTCCTGGCAGGCTTCTAGGATGTCGAAGAGGGCAAGTTTGAGCCGAACTATGCACTGGTTAAGAGAATAAATTTTATATCATGATGCTGTGACGAAGTGCGAACAAGCTTGTGATACCTCGCTTGTTGGAGCAAGGCCGAGATGGCGAGATCATTGGTCTAAAGAGTTTTGACCTAAAGCAAATGAAGAACGGACTGGTGCGAATTATAGAGAAAAGGAGCAATGTGGGAAGCTAGGAATTAATGAGACGATAAAACCCCATCTATTTGGGGACTCAAGGAGTGGTGCAAATTTTGAGAACAAAATTTTTATAAGGGGGGAAGAGTTGTGACATCCGTGATTTTTCCGACCTATTGTAGATTTTATGAATGCACAGTCATCAATGTGCTGCTAATCGGTCTCGCTTTGAACCGATCACTCACGAGATACTAACCGAAGGGGAGAGGCTACTAAAGACTTCACAAACACGGGATTCTTAAAAGGCCACTCGTTAGTCTGAGACACGCTGGAGTTGCAATTGACTGCCTTAGCCACGATTTCTATCCAAATTTGGTTGTCGAGATTTTTCAAACATCGGGACTAATTATTGGACTTTAGCCTCATTAATTTTCGAAAATTCCGGTCTGTTCGGGAACGTCAAATTGAGGATTTTCGGGTCGAAGGATTGAACCCAACGCTTCCAGTTGCATATTTTCAAGTCAAGGGTGTTTCGATGATTTTCGGTTCCGAGAACCGCGCGTGGACAAAATTGCCCCTAGTCTGTTTTGGATTGAGAGACAATCTTTTGTTTGAATTTTAAGAGGGAAATGGGAGAGACTTAGGGGAGTTTTCGTATCCCCTTCAGCTGCTCCTTCTCCCTCTCCTATTTCCCTTTTTGTCTTGTCTCTCTCCCTCCCCCTCTCTCTCTCGTCCCTTCTCCCTCTCTTTCTCTCTTTTCTCCCTTATTTTCCCCCTTTCCCATGCTGTCAACCGCCCATCCCTCTCTCTCTCTCTCTCTCTCTCTCTCTCTCTCTCTCTCTCTCTCTTCTTCTTCTTCTCCTTCTCCTCCTCCTCTCCTCCTTCGGCTCAGCCCGAACTGCTGCTACTATTGTATCTTCCTTGCCATTACCGCCCCCTTCGTCCACCACCTCACTTGTCGTCACCTCACCGTCGCTCCGTCAGCCCGCTACCAAGGCCTAGCAAACGCCAGAACTGCCACGAGCTTCATCCACCTCCTCCTCCGTTCCCTCTAGTTGCTTGGCTGCCAGCTTCCCTTCTTTCCATTGTTACCGCCTTGGTCGCCGGCCACCGCCTCCGCCATAGCTCAGCCCAACCACCTACCAGCCTCCTAGGAACCACCGCAAGCCTCATCGCCTCCGTCCGGCCTCGAACAAGCCACTTGCTCCTTCTTCTCTCCCCCTATCCAGTTTTGGTTGAGGGTCAGAGAAGCCCATTAACCACCGCCTACTGCCGTCCAGGCCATCGCTCGCTGCCCCTCAGCCACCCAAGCTGCCAGCTGCACCCTGAGAGCCACCGACTATTGCTCACCGCTTTGTCCCAAAGCCAGCCACCACTCTCGACCTTCTCGCTCCTAGTCCCCTCGCCGGACCGAGTAAGGCCAACCAACCGCCACCCAACCGAGCACCAGGTCGCTGCCAGCCCCGTCCGTTGTTGTCCGAGCTCGCCAGAGTTGCTGCCGCCGTTCCACCCTCCGTTATTCTCCCTCTCAATTCTAGTTTGGCCATGCAACCACCCTCTGCTAGCCGGCCGCCGCTCTAGGCCGTCGCTATCCGGTCACCGGAGCCCGTCTCAGTTGGCCAGAGCCTCGCGAAGTCCCCCTCCCCCGCGGGTTAGCTCAGTCCGAACCGTTTCGGCCGAGATCCGGTTCCAAAACGCTTAGTTTCAGTAACCCGGAGGCGTCGCTCGTCCTGCCTTTGTTGTCACCATCACGCCAATGCCGTTAGATTCATCATCAAGTGAGTTTATGCTCTAAACCCTCAATTAGTCCATTAAACTCGTTTAGGGGGAGATTAGATTAGAGTTAATCGTGATTATGTGTTATTTACATGTTTACAGATAATTAAAGGTAGTTAGTTAGAGTATTCAAGGATTAGTAGGATAATCCGGACTAGGAGTATTTTATTAAAAAGAAATAATTTCTTTTTAATTATTATTTATTAAATTCGAAATAATTATTATTTTTTAAAATTCAGAATTATTATTATTATTTAATTTCGGACTTGATATTATTTATTAAAATTCGGAATTAGTTATTATTGATTGAATTCGAGATTAATATTATTTATTGAAATTCGGAATTATTATTTATGAAATTCGGATTTATTATTTTTTTAATAATAATTTATTAAGATTTAATTATGAATAGGGCGGTTTATTTATAATTGAAGGGTGAGATCTATTCACGTGTCGATAATTATAAAAGTATGTTGGATTGCTAATTGGATTAATTAGGTGATTGTTGGAAATTATCTCATGCTTAATTGTTCTAATTGAGTATGTCTCGACGTATGTGTATTGATTGCATGGTTATAAAAAGGTGAAATCCTGAGGTGTTTGGTGTATATATGTCAAGCTTTACGAAAAATATAAAAATGGTATATTCTATGATAAGGCATGAAAGCGAGACGGGTTTTGAAATAAAATGTGACCACGTATCATTCTTTCCTGCAATTTATACCGAGAAATGTGCAGTGATTTATTGTGAGCATACACCACGTTTGCATCCACTAATTTGCAAGATTGAAATGAATCATGGTGGTGTACTCATGTTGTCAGTTAATTGAACCCGTCACCCCAACAGTAGATTGGGGGACGAAATCCGACTTGTCAGAATTCCCGGTGGGTGTCCAAATGCAGATCGCGGTAGAGGCCGAGCTTATGCTCTTTTGGGAATGTTGTCTAGGTGGGGGATCCAGATGTAGTCGTGCCTCATGGGGGAGGACGATGCCTGGTTTCGGACCAGTAAACTACCAACCCGAAGGTTGTGCCATGACCTAAGGGGTCGTAATAATCAGATGCGCATGAATGCAAGAGTGCATGAGAATTATATTAGCATGAGTCCTGATTATGCATGAGTTGGTGGCATTGATTATGTGGGCCTAATGTGATATCATGTAGGGTATGGCAACGACCAGGTGAGATGCCTGTGATACGACTCGAGTGTGATTGACTAATGCATTACTGAGAGTGCGATGTGCATTGATTGTGTTATGCATGTGTGGTCATCGTGCAAGGTGTAGCATAACTAGATAAGGTCGCTTGCGAGTCAGTTGCATGTCGATATTGTTCATGAAAGTGCTGAGTGGATTATGTATCTGAATTGTCATAAGTGTCATTTACCGTTGATCTGCTGGAGGAAGTTATTACATGATAGGTACCCCAAGACGAGTTGATGTCCTAACTGGGGCTTAGGACAAGAACTTACTGAGATTTTATCTTATTAGTTATCACTTAACCATTTCAAATCCCTAGGATGGCGCCCCCTCCCTCAGTACGGTTTGGGGCTCTTAAGAACTAGGAGACCACTATTACTATCCATTGGTTTCCTTGTTGAGTACATTGGTACGAGAGGCATGTCTCCACCATGAGTGGATGAAAGATCGGGACTGTGGATTCCCCATCGTTTTGTAGCCCGGTACGTTAGAACGACCAACGCCTTGCACGGCTCTCAGCGGGGTTTTGATGGCATGCTTGGTAGGAGCCCTAAAGATGGAGATTGGGATCCCATGTAGTTAGACCCTCTTGATGGGGCAGTGACGAATCCTGATTCTCCCCTAACTGTGTATGACATTGTCCCCTTCAACGATGACCCGTCGGAGGCTGACTCAGATGGGTCTATGCGTCTTAATAGTCCGTAATGGATATGCTAAACCCGAACTTTTGATGAAGTAAATTAACCCAGCCTTGGCTCCATTTTGGTAGATTCAAAAGAGAAGGATTTAGTGACGGTTGATTTGTAATTAGAAACGTTCCTCTAGGGGTTAATTTGTTACATGACTATATGATTTGATTTGCCACTATGGTGTTTGTCTATTCTTCTATCCCTATTACTGATGTTTGACTGAGGTTTAAAATTTGTTTCGCTTGCACATAATTGAAAGATAAAAAATAAAAAAAACAGAAAGCGACGCGTCCTGGGACGTCGCATTCTTTGACCACAAGCGAAATAGAGGATCGTCACGTTCTCGAGGATCGAGGGCGTGATAGTGTATCTGTGTGTGTGTGTGTGTGAACATATATATATATATATTGTACTTATTTGTTTTTCAATTAATTGATATTTTATCAGCAAGTACGCATCCATCATCAAACTAGCACAAACACACATATATTGTTGAAAAGTATGTCAACAAACAACGATTGACTCACTCACACAAGCAATCACCTCAAGTGCTCTAGATAGTAAGTTGAAATGAGACAATATGTACTATAGATACTAAAAGAGCAATTTTAATACATAAAATAATTTTATGTCACATTTATTAGAGTGAAGATGAGGTTTGTAATTTCTATGTGATAAGACCGAATAGACATAATAATTCTACAATCATGTATGTTTGAAGGAAGTCAAATACGGGTATTTATTTAGGCACCGTAGAAAACAAGTTAATATAGCACTTGAGTTAAATATGAGTACGTGAAAAGCTTGTAACTATGTTTACGCTAAAATTCATATAGTAGATATGTTTAATAAATACCATACGCTCTCATAGAAAGAAAAATCCATTATAGCATATAATTCATACTACATGAGCTTTATTCGATCGATAAAGGAGATGAATATGATTATCCATATTTACTCATCATGTGAGACCTTGAGATAATATTTTTATCTAATTTTGTATCATATGTTACTTTTGATTATGTTTTCAAAATGACGGATCAATATTGCTACTTTAGTATGTTATTGATAGTCATGAATAGATATGGCTTTATAAGACATGTCTAGAAAAGCAATAGTTCTGAAATAGAGAAAAACATGAATACGAAGGATAGCTACTGTTATTTTATATCTATCACATGTATTTATTATTAGTAGATCAATTATATCGTCTTTTGTGATTTTGGATATAATTGTAAATACATAGTGTTTTGAGAATAGTCAAGTATAGTCTTTAAGAGATAGATATACTTAGACTGATGTAACAAAATATGTCTGGAGCACTACAAGATAGCATTTGTTTATTCTCTTATTGGGGTTGTAGATAGTATGTTATTCCTAACAGGTGTACAATAAAAGCTTCCAAATGCATGTGTGCTCATTGGTCGCATGGCTTTCTTGCATATATGAATTGTTTCTAAAGTATATGAATGTTGAATATCTTACATCCTTGATAAAGCATTACTAAGCCCATCATATCCAAGTGGGAAATGTTATATTATGATGTTTCATTCATAATAGAGTGTGTCCAAGGGGCACATTTTGCTTTAATGAGATGTGTGTCTAAAAGACACCTTTTGAAAAAGTGTAAGTAGTTATCTTTTTAGATAGGTTTGAATAATTTCTAGAGATAACTATCAAAATGTGGTTGACAAAAAATAAGAAGAATGTTATGCAGAAAACAACATTCATCTCTCTACATAAAATAACAACACACAAAAAAGCTTTCTTCGTTACTTTGAGAAATGATCGACATTAACGTTGTGGAACGAGAACATTTTCCTTGTGATTGTATTTAGACCAACATGAAGTCGTATCATCCATCATTCATTGGTGATTCAACATACGCTCCTGGGTAATTTGTTTGTAGCACATCGAAGAGATTAGTCATTTCTTCCGCAAACTCTTTTTTTCCAACAAAGAAGATGATTAGAATAATGACTTGACACAATGTTACTTGTAATAAAGACGAAATAATAATATTTCAAATAGAGAGAGAAGGCGACATGCCCGTATTAATTATTGTCTAGTTATATTGTTAGGAGTTGAAAAAAGTTATGCGCTATCTACAATAATGCAACTCTTATCAAACTTGATCAACTCATTGACAGAATGGTACTCTTGAGCAGCTAAGCAACCTAATCCTATTATAACAAATATGTGATAAATCAAAAACAATATGTTGAGGAATTTTCAAAAAAGATGTAAAATAATCACATTAGGCAAATTGATTTCATCTTGCCCGCTAGCAACATCAAATGTTATATAATATATTGATGCCGCATCGTATTTTTTGATAGGACAAATTACCAATGACACTCAAATGAACAACTTTAAACAAATATCGTTGTGGAACAACATCAAAAGATTCAACAATTGAAGCACAGGTAACGAAGGATGAAAGCAAAATCAAAATCACACGAAATGAAAAATCTACGTGGACACCCAAAATAGGAAAAACCACTAAAAGAGAGGTAGGTTTCATTATCTTCAACAATTAGTATAAGAGTATAATGTAAAAGGCTCAAAAACCACTTAGTGAGCCACAAGATTTGAAAATCCAACAAGAAGATAAAAAAACAAATGAAATGATATATATTGGAGTTAGGGTTAGAGATGTGTTGTTAAACACATCATTGTTATATTTATAGTGTCCCTTAAAAAAAACCCTAAAACAAATGTGCATTACTCTTATCACTAATTTGAAAGTCAAAAACTCAACAAATATAGTACTCAAATGATTGAAAATGAAGTTGTAATACTTAACAGTGTCATATACAATTCTAATACTTCTAATGCCTTTATCCTCCTGGTTTAGCATAATGCACATTTATATCTGTATTCCCAAAAGAAGAGGCATTTAATGTAAAATAAATATTAGCATAAGAGGTCCATATAATAAGATCTACTTTAAGTACAACATGAGCATCAATAAAATAACCAAAACCATAATAGCAAGAACCATAATAGCATAGACATTGTAGAAATTTAAGGTTAACCCTAAATGTAGGAAATGAACCATAGAGATCAAAATCCATTGAATTAAAAAATTAATGAGAATAAATACATTGGAGTTTTTTGTGAAGATTATGAACTAAATCGGAAAAAAAAAGACTAAATTGCCATTCACATAATAATTTTAGGACTGATTGGATATTTTCCTTAAAAGCATCCTACACTTTGCTCAGCACAAGATTACTTCCTTATTAAAGTAATTATTGCCTCCATCTTTCTCATATTCTTTAAAGAGATACCTTAGATAGTTAGAATGCAATACAACACAATCATTTGGACCAATTATCCTTTTTCCTAACGCAGTATATCTATAATAGTTTCCTCTCTTTGGACATCTTTCCTTTTCTAGCAATTTTTCCTCTAATTACACATTCGTACATTTTCTTCATAATATCATATATAGGTAATCTATTCATACAATATGATAGATACAAAAACAGAGAAATTTCATAACAAGATCACAATATTCGAATGCATGTAGAATATTTCACGAATATCTCCCAAACAATTTCTACAATACATGCCACAAGTAAAGGTAGAAAGTACACTTATCAAATGTATTCATTGCATGTCACCAATCACAACCATAGTAAATGAGATCATATTAAGGGTGCATTTGGCAACTTGCCAATTTTTCTGTTCTTTGTTCCCTAAAATAAAATAACATAACATAAATTCATTTGGTAACATCCACTATTATTTCTATTTTTAGGAATAGAAAATTGTTGCAGGAAATAGATTTGGAATAGAAATAAGAAGTAAAAAAAATAGCTTCTTGTTTCCAAAAACAATTTCTAAAATAAGTGTTTCTTTGGTAACCGCTACTCGCCGCCGTCGTCGTCACCGCCGCCCACCCACATCTGATTGTCGCTACTTGCCGCACCACCGCCGTTGCTAGTGTCCAGCGTCCGATGTCAGGCATCCCGTAATCAACATCAAATGTCCATATGCTAGCATTCAATGTCCGACGTCTGTTGGCCAGCCACCACCATCGAAAAAAAAATGAACATAAATTTTTTAAGTAGGTACTAAATGCATTCTTATTATTTCTCTATTTTGATAATAGAAAATTTATGCAGTTACCAAATGTGTTGTTTTACTCAAAAATTATTCTGAGTAAAAATAGAAAATAACTATCTCTCCAAACACACTTTAAGAGTAGAATAATTAGAAACACTCAAAATGCAATCCATGTAAGGTTGTATGATTTTACAACATACATGTATTAAATTTTTATAAGTAGTGGACATAAAAATAAAATGTTCCAACAATTTTTATATAGCATGACGAGCTTGTAGAAATTTTTGGGATCCAAACAATGTGGAAAAATATGAGACGCACCACGCCTGCACGTGCCTATGATTGGGCCTCACAAGTCACTGAGCGATATGTGCATTTTAGTCACAGTTGAAGCACATCTCCAACCATGTGTCAATCTCTCATTAGTCCACATTTCAATAAATGTGGCGGACTTGTCCTATGTGCTACATCATCATCTGACTTGGCACTCCCAATTAGAGTGCCTTGTGCGTCATGTGTTAAAGTTTTGTTAACGTGACCGTTAATATGAGAATGACATCACTATCACGTCAGTATTTTCATTCCATCAATTTATCATGCGAACTTGCGTGATCCATAAAGTACTCTTTAGATCTTTATAAAAATATAATATTATGCCGTTGCAAAGCTTGTGTCATGCACTTAATAATGTCACATTGTATGTAAAGGAATATGCCTTGAAAATTTGGGCAATTTCAAGTTCGAGCATGATTTTCTCATAGAACATTGGAGAAATATAGGTCAAACTTTCTAGAATCATTCAAGGACATGTTGGCCGTGGTATATATGAAAATCGTATGAAAAGTAAAACCATTTTGGGTGTATGTTATTTCTTATTTTTCAAGGTGGCAAACACGGAGTGCATTCTCAAAATGGATGCAAATGAAGAACGGGAGACGAGCAAGCTTACTTTGCTACCAACGTCGGGTTTTTGCGAAATCCCACCTCAAATCCTAAGAACCGAAGTTTGCTCCACGTAATGCTCGTGTATCCGCGTCGTTTGAAGTGCAATCACACACTCGGACTAAATATGTCCCTTGATCTCATACTTTGCTTGAATGCTTATGTGCTGTCGGTCTTACACACATGTACCCGAGAGCTCACTTTGTTTCTTTCTTTATTTCTTCCCTGTCAACTCAACACACACGAGCACACACATTGAATCTCTTACTTGCACGTCTAACACTGTTACATGCATGCGTATCTTGTTCTTTCTTTTCCCTTCATAATCATCAGAGTAAGAGGACTTACAAACTTCTTGGTTGCTCTCTCCAGGGGAACTTTCAGATGGAAACGGGTTGGGATTGGGTCAAGCCCAAAAAATGGCGGCCCAAGTCCAAAACCCCACGATTACCATAGACATTACTCTAGCATAATAACCATTGCATTTGTACGTGGAGTATGCGCTTTAGAGACACAGAAAATCGTCCGTCCGACAAGAAACTGATTCCGAGATCTGGCGAGCCTAGCTGGGTGGCTAGCGGCCCTTGGCCCAGCTGGGCAAGGGCCGACGACCTTGGCTGGATATGGGGAGGGTCGCAACCCTCAAATTGACCTATTTTAGACTAAACTCAGTTCATATTGACCAATTTTAGCCCACTAACACACGTACTTCAAGCCATAAATCTCTTAGATAAATACTTTATGCAACGGGATAAGAAACTCTCGAGGCAATTCCACAGAGGCCCCCTTCAACCCCAGAATCCCTCTGAATTCTCATGTACCCATTCTCGCCCCACTAGACGCCCCCAAGAGTTCCTTATCAACCAGTACTTGGTCCCTTTCGTGTCCGTCCCGTACCCGACCACGGTCACCGCATGGTTCAGATTGGCCTCGCACGGGCCAGTAAAGACCCCGCCTTCGTAGTTCTTGAACTCATACCCACTCGCGTCGAGAGCTGCCGACACCAGCTGCATCGCCACAGCCTTCAGCATGTCGCCCTCGTTAGGGGAGACGTCCTTGTAGTCCGATATTTTGGCCTCGGCAACAGATGAGGCCTGCACATCGCAGATGCCATCTTCTCCGACATACGGGTAGTCCTTCTCGGAGCTGATGCCATCGTTGTTGATGATGTACTCGAAGCCCTTGCTCTTCCAGCCGCCCTGACAGCCCTGGTTACCGTCAGTGGCACAATCTATGAGCTGCTGCTCGGACAGGTTCAGTAGCACGCCGGAGTTGATCTGTGTGATTGCTTCCACTGTCGCCACCACGGCGAACGACCAGCAAGATCCTGTACGCAGAGGATATAACTCAACCAAGAAAACTTTAAGCAGAAGGTCACATGGCTATACGAACAATTAATTTGTTTATTGTTTCACTGTTAAGATTTATTCTTTTATGACAAGTGGGTCTAAGCTGGGTAATGAAATTGCTCTTGTATCTTAGGATAGGCTTCAATAATTTGCGGTAAATTTCTTACCACATCGGCCTTGGTCCTTTATACCGTTGACAGCACCTTTTTTGACCCAATCGACGCTATCCGGTATGCCACCCGAACCTTGGTACTTAAAAGAATCGACTTGGGAGGAGTTCCTGCGTGTTGATGATGGCAATTTGTATCCAGTATATGCTGCCACAAATTCGTCGTTGGCTAAGTCTGAGAACTTATTCAATCCGACCGTGTAAGTCCGGTTTGCTGCACGATTGAACTCCTCTACGAACCGCAGGTTTTCTGCAAAAATCTTCAGACGCTTCGCCTTCTCAGCGACATCTTTGTAGTCACGCCCGTGCCGACTCATCCACTCCTCGAACTTTTGAGTCGTGGATGGAATGTCGTAGGCACGAGACGCAGCATTTGATGCGCATGCACAAGCACACAAGACAAGTATCAACCATATGGAGAAATTTTTTGCAAGTTTGAAAGCCATTTTTTAATGAAGAGATTTGTTCAGTGGTGTGGAGAGTGAGTGAATGCATTAGGGGTATTTATAGAAGAAAAAATAACACAAATGATTCTCAAACTTTAGGTCAATGCGCAATATAGTTCTCGAATTTTTAATTTGTTCAATTTTATTTTTGGAACTTTTGATACATATTCAATTTAATTCCCGAATCATTTGACAAATATTCAATATTGTCATTCTATTAATTCAAGTTAACAAAATTTGTTAATTCGGCTTCCGATCCAATATGTTTGAATAGTGGACAGAAAAATAGCTTTAATATAGATTATTTACATAAGATATTCAACTCAATTTATGATTTACTAATCATTTTAATTTGTTCAATTTAGAAAAATGATTAACCATTTAATTTGATAATATGAATTATTATATTATGAGTTAAATATCTTATATGGATAATCCATGTGTAATGTTATTTTTTTACCCAATGTTCAACTTACTGAATTGGAAGACATATCAACAAATTATGTTAACTAGAATCAATAGAATGGTAATATTGGAAATCTTCATATAGTCTAAAGACTAAATTAAATAGTTACCAAAAGTTCAAGAATTATACTGAACAAATTGAAAATTTGGGAATAAAGTTACATATTATGTTATAGTTCATGGATTACATTTAATAAGTTAAAAGTTCAAGACCATATTGAATAAGTCTAGGGAATAAATTGATTAGTTTTTAAAAGTTTAGGGACCAAATTGAAAAAAATTAAAGGTTCAGAGATAATATTGCATATTAAATTAAAGTTCAATGACCACATTAAACAAATTAAAGACAACAATATTAAAATTTATGATTCGTTTATGTAATTATCATTTTATAAAAGTACGTGTGAAAATAATTGAAAGGAGTAACATGATTGCAAAGGAAGTCAGTGGAGAGAGCATAGTCAATATTTATCGTTTACTCCCCGAGCATGTTGCGCATGATGTCCAAAAGCTAAAGAAAAAGGTGTGTGAATGGTTCCTTGATCTTTTCTCTGGCTTCAATTAGGGTTTCATTCACACCTAGGAAAAGATGTTTCTGTGACGATGGTGTATACAGCTTGAGCACTCGTTCTTCTAAAGCTAAACAGGACTAGTTTGGCCTGAAAACGTCTCTAATTGTGTTATACTTTTCCACGTGGACTTTTCTGCGTTTTAGTGTCTTTATTGACCTAGGCAGTAAAAGCAAGCAAAGGTGACGTGTGTAAGGAAGAGAGATGATTGAGAGACAGAGAGAGACGGAGCTAATATGGAGTGAATGCTCATCATTGATCGAAAGTTTTCCGTGTGAAATGACTTTTTTTTTTTTTGGTAAAGGTAAGTATTATAGATAAAATTGAGAGCCAACCATACAGCTATACAGGGAGGGTGAACCTTGGCACCAACCCACACTCAACGGGACAACATGTCACTGGAGTGGGGGGGGGGTTCACAACATAGAAAAATACAAATGTGAGAAGCCAAGGGTATCAAGGCTAGCCCCACTCACATTCCTATACAAAAATATTTGGGTCATCCCCCCTACGCCGCAATCTCCTATTTCTTGGGTTGTCAGCTACCACTTTGAATGAGATAGCTTTATCCTTGACCGCCTTGGTGAGATACTGTTTCATAGCTGGCATAGAGAGATTGGATGACCGGAATGTTATATCATTTCTAGTCTTCCAAATCACATAGCATAGTGCTCCGAAGGAGAATTTGGCGATGTCTACATAGAAGCCACTACCTGATAGGGTTCTGCTTACCCAACTGAGGTTCTCCATCCAAGATCGATTTGTCCAAGTGAGATTACATTTTGCAGCCCAAAAATTAGTAAGCGAGTTGGAGACATGACAGTAAAAAAATAGATGGTTTATAGAATCTGGCCTGATATTGCACAATGCACAGTGTACCAGAGGAAGTCTACCATAGGCCATTAAGAAGACCTGAGTTGGGAGGCGATTTCTAGATATCAGCCAAAGGAGGAATTGGTGACGAGGAATTATCGCCTTATTCCATACAAATGAAGCCCATGTGACCGGCGTCGCTTTTCTTCGTATGACCGACCAAGCAGATGCCGTAGAAAAGGTACCAGAAGGATGCATCAACCAAGTGAGGGTGTCACTCGTTTGATTTAGTGGCGGGATAGGGATTTGCCATAAGCGGATCTCATTTAGGATGACTTGGCCATCCACGGAGAATAGATCTGCAACCTTTGCATTCCTCGTAAGTGGAGATTGGTATATATAGACATTGTCACAGAACACATTTATGAGGCCCAAGTCGAGCCATGGGTCAAACCAGAGTGAAGTAGTTGTACCGTCACCAATCTTCCACTTGAAGAAGTTTATACTTTCCTCCCTTAATGTTAGCAGCTTCCTCCATGTCCATGAGCAACAGGTTGGGGAGGGGGTAGTCCAAAAGTGCTTCCTTTTGAGGTAATTCACGTGTATCCACTTGCACCATAGTGATTCTTTGTCAGTGAAGAGGATCCATATGTGCTTGATCATGGCTGCTTTATTGCTATCGCGGATTTTCCGGATTCCAAGACCTCCTTCTTGTTTAGGAATGCATACATCGTCCCATGATACTTTTGCCCCACCCGCCCCAAGTCCGGGACCCTTCCATAGGAATTACCGACAGATTTGTTCAATTCAGTCAACAATAGATGAAGGAAGCCAAAAGATGGAAGCCTAGTATGCTTGAATAGCATGCAGTACTGATTTGATAAGTTGTAGTCTACCCGCAAATGATAAGAACCGATAAGTCCAAGATTGGACTCGAGTCGTAAGTAAACAGACCAGTGCATTACAGTCCGCCTTGCTTAGACGTGAGGTGATGATTAGAACGCCCAAGTAGCGCACCGGAAGGGAGCCTCTTCTGAAATTCAAGATTTGAAGGAGCTGGATTCCGGTTGTCTTGTGAAATGACTTTTTTATTGTCAATTATTTCATATATTTCCAAATCTTGTCATTCACGTCAATTGACATTTATTTAATTAGTGATCTTGATAAATCATAGACTAATTTCTTTTTCTTTTTTGGCATATGATTAATATACACGAATATTTCTTTTCTTTTTTTGTTCAAAAGAAGCCAAAACACAGGATAATCATAAACTCGTCAATGAGGCTAATAATATATCTGCAATTAGCTAAAGCAGATGCCTATCATGTTCTCATGAGCGCGGTGATATTAATTATAATATCGTGCTTTTCTCTATCCCTGATTAATAAAAAGTTCATTTAACTAATTCTTGATTGATGGGTTAAAAATATTTAGTTAAGTTTGCATATGATTAATATACACGATTATTTTAACCTACTAATCAAAGCATGAAGCTTCCCACAACAAGGGATCGAGGGGAAATGTAGCCCAGTACCTCCACTTTGGCTGCTTTGGAAATCTTTTTAAAAGGCCATGCGTGGATATCTATTAACAAAACCTCATGAATCCCGGTCGATTCCATATAAATTTTTAATTATTGAAGTGACAAAGATAGGAAGGCGTACCCAAGGGATAAGAATCATCCCGTGTGTCAAGCAAACATGGGACCCAGAAATTCAATGTCACTTCCCCTTTCACATTTCTAGGGTTTTAAGTAACTCCACAACACAAACGGAATCTTTCCACTTCCATAGGTTGTCGTATTCTTTCCGTTCTTCTTAAACAACTGTAAGGGAATTTGAATTCTGCTGAAAGATCCACTAAAGATCAAGAATTGTCAAAGAAAAGCAAGATGTTTTTTTGGTCCCTTCCATGCGATCAAAAAATAAATAAATTGTTCTATCACGACTTTTTAACACTCTTTGGAAAGTTATCAATATCGAAACTTTTTCAATTTCCAAGTGTCCAATGCATGGAATCTCTCTCCTTTCACTTCCATAGATTGTCATAATCCTTTCTTCTTGAACTAATTGTAAGAACTTTAAGTGGATTCGAATACCGCTGAGAGACCCACTTAAGATCAGGTTTTGTCAGAGAAAAAACAAGGTAATTTTTTGTTTCCATTATAAATGTTCCTTTAAAATTAGTTAGGAATTATGGTATATAAAGAAAGCGGCCCTAAAAACAGTGGTGGTCGATGTCCTTTTTAGTCCCAATTTTTGTACTATTCATTTTAATACCCAACATATGTCTCAGGTTTTCTATCGCGCTATATAAAAACCCGACGGGTTACAAATTCCTTTCCTTTCCTTTCCTTTACATGTACTTTCTTAGGATTGCATGTTAGATTTATTGCTTTCCTTGATTGTTTACATCCTCTACCGCAATTTCAATTAAAATTATTTGCCTTTCTTTTTTCCATTTTTTAGAATTAGAATGGCATGAAACCAATATCCACACATGGTCACATTCTTAGTTCAAAATTGGCACAAAAAAGAAACAAGATGTGCATGGACACGTAGGTAAAGCATGATAACTGTTAGGTACCGAAAGTGCACTAATATAAACAATTAGCATAACCAAAGTCCCCAAACCCTAGAGCTCTGGTTGCATAGGAATTGAGAGAACATCTCTCATCTCTTGATTAGGTTTTCTAGCCGACCCCCAAATCAAGGCTAGTGGCAACTCCTAAATGTTTATCTTAGGTTATCAATCAACTTAGATAAATAAAATGAATATATTCCCACTATTGCATGGGGTATAGATTTGGGAGAATCCACACTCACGATCAATGGACCTCTTGATGGATATGGTTATCATTGATGATGTGTTCAAGCCATCTTTGACAACTTGCCCTCCGAGGACCATCACATGAGTAAATACCCCTAAACTCCGTCCCTCCAGGACACCGACCATTACCGAGGGCGGCTCACGACACCTTTGACTTACGACAAGCGCACTTTCCAAGAGGTCACTTGTCATAGTAGTACTCTAGCCAGTACTCTAGCTTGGGCTCGCTTAACTTTGGAGTTCCAAAGTGAAGCTTATCGTTACATCAAAAGGAACCTCCATGAGTTAATTCTAGTTTTTACAAATATATCCTAGAATTGCTCTCCCCTTGTTCAATTTATAGTTCGGTTCATTCCTGCCCCCTTCGCCATCTCAGAAGCTTGCTAGGAGCCACTCCTTGTCCAAGCCATCAGGCCTTAGCAACCACTCCCCACCCTCGTCAAACTGGATCGTTACAACGAGCCTAGCTTTGTATCTCTCAATAGTGTCATCCCTATTGTATTTGATCTTATAGATCCATCTATATCCCACAATTTTTTTCCTTTTGGCAGTTGCACCAACTCCCAAGTCCGGTTCGATTCGGTGCCTCAATCTCATCTTTCATGGCTCTAATCCACACTTTTTTTCTCATTTGCTTCCTTAAAACTCTTGGGCTCTTGTTACTCTTCAATGGTAGATAGAAAGCTCAAACAACTAAAACACTTTGTCATATCCAACAAAATCTTGAAGAGGGTGTTGAATTGTATAAAAGGTAGAAAAATCCAGAAGACAAGTTGAAGGTCTAGGGATGTGAGTTGACCTATGAATAGGAATAGGTGTTGGAACCTCTACTGTTGAAGTCTCATTTATCAACTTTTCACCTGTAGCTTCAGAATTTTCACCAGGCACTAACGCACCTAATTCTGACGACAAGTGCCCAATAACCCCAGCCTCCTTACTTTCAATAATAGTCCCATTCCCCGAGTGATTTTCCACAACAACCCAAGCTTTAATCTCTTGATTTTTTGTGCTATTTTCGATGCTACCAACCATTATAGGGGCAGGAACGGGCTCAAATTTGGTTGAAAAATCTTGATAGTTGTCCTCGCCCTAGATTTGAGCCTTGTTGGAAAAAAACATGTGGGCCTCATCAAAAAACACATCGCAAGAAATAAACTCAACTAATATTGGGATCATAGCATTCGTAGGCCTTTTTGGTGAAAGAATAGCTGACAAATACACACTTCTGGGCCCGAGGATTTAGTTTTCCACCATTTTGAGAGTGGATGTAGCATATGCAACCAAAGATTTGTAAATGGGAAATATCAAACTTCTATCCATACAAGATCTTCATAGGGGTCGCATAACCCAAAACATGACTAGGCAACCTATTGATTAAATAACAACTAGTTAAAGTGGCATTTGCCTAATAGGATTTTGGGCATGTTTCTTGAAAATAACAGGGCCTTTGTAACTACAAAGAGTTGTTGATTTTTCCGTTCTACTACAGGGTTCCAACATAAAATGTTTGATGAAGATACCTAAACTACTCAAGACCGCTTGAAAACTCTAATTAGCATATTCAATACCATTGTCAATGCACAATATCTTCACAGAGGTATTAAATTGATTTTTTACCGTGTTCCAAAAATCTTGAAAGACAGTAAGAACTTCAATCTTGGATTTTAAAAGGCAAATTCACGTAACACAAAACTTATCATCAATGAATGTAATAAAGTATATGAAACCTTCCTCATAATCAATAGGTGAATTACCCCAAACATTCAAATGAACAACAAAAAATAATTTAATAGATCTATTATTACTATGCGGAAATGGTAACCTATTCTATTTGGCAAAGTGACAAGGATCACAACTGCTTGAATCATGATGGACTAACATGTCAAGAGTGTGTAATACTCGGTTGAATGGATGAACCATATGCTAATGCCACACTCGCGAATTGTCACATCCTCCTTTTATTGTTATCAAAGTTGCATTAGAAAGATCCAAGATGGATAACCCATCTTGCAACCGCTTCACCAATCGTCCTCCTAGTGCTGCGATCTTGAAAGAGCGCCTTTTGAAAGGTAAAAATAACATTGCAATTCCATTGGTTAGTACACTCGCTTACAGACATCAAATTTGATGATAGTTCAGGAACCAAAAAAGCTTATGATTCCTTTGAAAAGAATTTAATTTGTCATACTCATTGTGTGGGAATTGGTCCCCCATTAGCAATTGTAATGGAAGGATGCAAAGTGCTTCAAGCAATATGAGACAATACATTTGAGGAGCTACACACATGATCAATGGCTCCAGAATCCACAATAAATCATGTTTTAGGAAAAACAGAAAAAGTATAATCATTACTAGATGTGGAAAGATTCCTGTACTCCTTGCTAGTAGTATTCGTCCCAAGCCCATGCGTTTGACTTAGCTATTGCACTTGTTGAGTTAAAGAATCAAGTTTGGTCTGAATATCTACGAAATCTCCTTGAATAACAGCATTGGCATTCGACTCTTCTCCTTGTTTTAGCGAAGATGAGGGTGGAGAAGCCAGCATCTCACCTTAGAGTGACCATCACGATCACAATGATCATATGAAAATAGATGGGTTTCTTATTTTTTTTCCTTTGACTAATCAAGTAGTCAAATCACTTGCCTAGGCTTGCTAGCCATGTTGTGGGCTAAACGTCTTGTTTCCTCATTCTAAATAATGGAACACACAGCATTAAAGGATGGCAATTGCAAGCTAGTTAGAATTTGTCTCTCGATCTCTTCAAACTTAGGCTTGAGGCTAGTCAAAAGCCAAAAGATGCGATCTTGCTCTTCTCATTTGATGTAGGCAGTAACATCCGAGTAGGGGCCCTATATTGGTGGAGTTCATCCCATTGTCTCTTCAGATTTCCGAGATGCTCGATAAAGGACTGATTTGAACCTTACTTGGAGTTAGTAATCCCTTGCTGCAACTTGAAGATCTTGGATGCATTATTTGATCGTCCATACACTTCACAGAAGGGCTCCTACGAAGCCTGAGCAGAATTCGAATATGCAAATATATCATAGATGCAGGTTTCCATGGAGTTGAATATCGATGTTGAAACATTGTAGTCATTAGCTCACCGCTCTTCAAATTGTGAGCTATCCTCCGATGGAAAAGGGGTCTGCCATTGATTTGTTCAAGCCTAGACCTTCCTCCAAGGACAATAGTCATAGCATGGGACCAAAGAAGGAAATTGTTTCCATTTGGCAACAAAGAAGTCAGAAGTTGGTTGTGTAACTCATGAACAACAGCCTTTGAAGGATCAAATCCCGAGGTCTTGTTTCCTAGCCATGCTTTGTTAACACCTAAATTTTGACGATTTGTTTTAATATTTATTAATTGTATTGGAAAATTAGAGATTAGTTTCTAATCCCTTAACAAAAACTTCTTTCATTAAAATTGCATTGAATATAGACATTAGGACCATTTGCATCACTAGTTATGAAATTTATCAAAATAAAAAAATATATTATTTAAAAATTAATTTAAAAAAATTCGAAAAGAGGACGGGCCAAGGTCAGGGGCCGCCTAGCCTCCCCACGTGGCCCGTTCCCTTTCCTTGCATTGGCTCAACCCATTTCCTTTTTTTTTCTTTCTTTTCTCCTTGCCTCGACCTGGCCCTCTCGGCCTTTCTTCTTGCTTGATTCCTCTCCACGCACGGTCTTACGCGGAACTCGGAACGTAAAAGCAGCAGCAGCAAGTAGATGGGATAGGTCATAGACAACGGGGTTAGGAGAGAAGTCAAAGCGAGGTTGCAGCGAGAAGGCGGTGAGAAATCAGCGGCGGAGCGAAGCAGAGGAGGGCCAAAAGAGGGCGGTGGCGGGGAAGTCGGGAAAAAGGGGAAAAAGAAGAGAAAGAGTAGAAGAAGCAAAAAGGAGAGAACTAGAGAAAAAAAGGGAGAACCAAGAGAGAGAGGGGAGGGACGGAGAGAGCAGAGGGAGAGAGTGAGAGACTGCCGGCAGCCACGCCTGACCCGAGGTCCACATCCCGTTGCCATGCCTCCGCTCTTTTTCCTTGAAGCCAGTCGGAGTTTAGCCGCAGCTGGAGCGAGGAGATAGGGCGAAGTCGAGGTGAGAGAGCGAACCCGGAAGAGCGTTTGAACGCCGTCGAAGTCCGTTCGTTAGCCGCAGCCCGTCCTCGAACGAGGTCGGTCTCCCGAACCTCGGTTGCTTTATTTCTAGAAAATACCGGGCTGGAGCTCGCGGCCGACCGCTCGCACAAGTTCCGGCCTTCATCGTCCTCGCATTTTGTTCCCACGTCCCTTGTATGCCGTGTTCGAAGACCCCCAAGGTGTGTTCGAGGCTCGATTGAGCCGGAAATCTTTGAACTCGGTAGTGCCCATTAGCCATTCGTGAAATGCCCCACCGAGAAAACCGACCTTAGCCTTTGACCGGAGTTCGGCCTTTAGATTTTCTGCGTCGCTAGGAGGTATACGGTGACCACGCATTATTTTTGGCGTCTTCCTCGCTTTTCGGAGCGTTACCCCGTGCTGTTCAGATCAGAAAGTTTTTCGTCGTAGCTCGCCAAAGTCCGTCCGATGGCTCTCGGAATGCCGGTCAGCTGGTCGCCGGTAGCGCTCACCGTCGGTCGGATGGAACGACCGACGCCAGGCTATCCAAAGGTCGGCGAACGAGAGCGGCGGTCGCTGCAGCTTCAGGAAGAAGAAGTATGGGGAGAAGACGTACATGGGCATGCATGGAGAAGAAGACCATACCATAAAAAAGAAAAAGAAAAAGAACAAAAAAGAACAAAAAGAAAAGACAAAAAGCAGAAGGGCCAGAAATTAAAATAAGGAAGGGGCTGGGCCGAGGCTTTATCGAGTGGGCCTGGACCCGCGCCAGACATAGGGGGAATGGCTGGGCTAAGAGCAAAACTTGGGAATGGGCTGTTTTTATTAAAATTTTGTGGGCTTTTAATTTTGTTTTTTTCAAGCGGGCTTTGGAGGGAGAGTGCGGCCCAGTTTCTTTGGCCCAACCCGGACCGACAGGGCCCGGGTCAGTCTAGTAGGGCCGGGTCCTTTGACCCGGTCCGAATTATTTATTAAAAAAATCTATTAAAATTAAAAAATTTCAGAAAATGTAAAAACATTAAAAAATCATTAAAAAATTTCGAAATTTCAGGAAGTTCAAGGGAAATTCAGAATCTTGGAAATTTATGAAAATTTTCGAAATTTTTTTAAATCGAAAATATTAAAATATTAGAAATTCCAAAAAAAAAAAAGTTTTCAAAAATCCCAAAAATTCCAAGTTTGTTTTAAAGTTCCCTAAGAAGCTCTAAAATAAATCTTGGACAATTTTCTCTTAAAAAGATATCGGAAAATTATCGGTCTAAGATTGTGTTTAAAAGTAAACAAGCCCTTATGGCTTTACCTTAGGGTTTTAATTATCCTTGGATACAATTGCCTTTAATAGCACGCTTAGGATGCGATGGTTAAGGTTTCGCCTTAGTTTAATTAGGATTTCCATTTATTTATCTCTTAATGCAATGTGTTATTATCTCCTACAATTTATTTAATGCTTTCTTTAATTGCTTATTATTATTTTGATGATTGCACACCCGCATGATCACCTCATATGTTAGTGGTTAAGTCTAAAATCAATCCATATTGCCTTGCTAAAATCTTTTTGAAATGAAAAAGATTAGGTACCGAAAAGGCACTAATTAGTTAATTAGTGTAATCAAGTCCCCGACCCTAGAATCTCTGGTTGCGTAGAAAGTGAGGCCCACTCTCATGCCTCGCTTGATTTCTAACCGACCCCAATAGGCTAGTAGCGACTCCTCATTTGAAGATTTTCATGAACATCCAATGTCACACGGGGTATGGGCTTGGGAGAGCCAATGTCTAATGAGGGTCTTGGACCCACATTTTGGACAATACCCCTAAATCTATTTATTCAGATAATTTCGTTCCCCCTTGGGACAAAAAAAATAGGTTGCGACACAAGCCTCATAATAAATCGCAATGCAAACAAAAACTCGAAAACGATTGGGACAAGGATCCAATTGCTAAACGCAAAGACGGAATCAAAACACGACCTGCTCTAGTACCATGTTAAAGTTTAGTATGATCAAACACACAAATAAGAACACAAGGATATAGCGTGGTTCAACAACATGTCTACATCCACAAACTAAAAAAAAAAACTCCCCCTCTCCTTTTTTTCTTAGGGACTAGATCTGCATTATTCATCATATATACAGCATATGGTTGCTTTCAACAAGGCAACTATTTACATAAGGAAACACCAGAATTAGGAAAGTAAGAATAATACAATAGTAATAAAATATCTCCTTTCCAAGAATAGGAGACAAAAATCTCGTCAATGAAATAATACAATAGCAACAATAACTCCTTTCCAAAAATCTTACCAACAGTAACTACCTTATCAATGGTGCTGAAGGTAGCTTGTATAACAAACAGATTACGCAGCATCTATATCACATAATAGTCCGATTGATAATGCCCTATTACTCCTAGTGGACTCATTCCCCCACCCAAAAAAAAAAAAAGAAAGAAAAAGAAATCCCCTTTGCCGTGTATTCTTAATCTCCCTCTTCCAAGGAAGTGTCAGAATTTTGCCGTTAAATCAAGGATAAAGTATCAAGCTTAAAATATTTAGGTTTTTGTTGTATGTTTTTCTCTCGGACACCAACAATTTCTCCGCCATGAGAAGTTATTGCATAATTTATAAATCATGTGCCCTGAATTATTTATGTGGATTTCATCGTAGAGTCTACATGATCAGTCGATTGAAATGGAGTTGACATGCATAATTTGTAGACACACAATTTTTTTTTTTTCTCTACCATATTCAAGTTATTCGATTTCATTCACTTTCTTCAATGTGGCTAGGTTAGAAACAAATCTCCTATGAAGGTTCACTTCACGTACTCAATCACAAGTTCTTGCTTCCCATGATTTCTTTGCATGCTATAAAAAAGAATATTTAATTAAATGCACACTATCATTTTAACATGTCATTCATAAATATTTAGAAAGAGTTTCTCTATCCAGCCACTGCAACCCTCGGTCATTAGTGATATTCCAAAGACTGGAGCAACATATAAAGCCTATAAATAAAAAGGCAAATTATATATACACACTAATAGTAACTTTTATCACAACTCGGTGTCTAGAATCTTTTCTTCCATAAAATAATAATTTCTTTCATGACTACATCACAACTTGAGATCCATTTGTTCTGCTGAAGATTTGCTATCAAAAAACTATCTTCCTCAGTTTGCAGTATTTAAGTCACCCAGAAAAATGAGTTAATAAAATTTATAGTCAATGGAAAACTTATACTTAAATTCAAACAGGTATTTTTTTTTTTTAAAATCAGAAGTTTGCTTCCAAAATACGACTGAATCCTTGGATTTGATTCGAGAATTCCAGCACTTAAGCTCGGGTCCAGCTGAGGTCCCCCAACTCCAAGGCAAGCCAAGGACCTCGGCCTAGACATGGGACTCTCGAGGCCCAGCTTGGGTGCCAGTCCCAGGAATAGGTCACCTGGGTAGCTGATGCTTGCACCCTGATTCACCCGAGGATAGGGCTAGGGCCCGGTGCTTGGGCTTGAGTCTCCAAGACAAGAAGTTGTGCTTGAAACTTTTTCTCGAAAGTGTGTTTCATATTTTTTCTGCAGCAAACATCAAAAATGACTTCTATATCATTTGCACTATACAACCAAACATAAAATGAAAATAAGTCTCTTTGAAATAATATTTCAGTGAAATTCATTTTCCAGACAAACAGAACCTTAAAGGGCAAAACATTTTCAAAATATTTGTGGAAGAAGCTATTAAGGTTGTGAAAATATTATTAATCATGAAGAAAACCACACAAAAAAAGCATCTGCCCCTACCTCTCCTCCTAAACATACGGCATTTTACATGTCAACTCATTAAAATGGAAAATCTTGATATTAACGAAGTGTATGTTACCACTTGCAATAACCTCCAATTCCAATTTTAAACTTCTAAAAACATGTACTTTGAAGCGGTGCATCAATCCATTCAAGGATATTCCAAGCTCATGAATTCAATTTCTTCCACAAAACAGTCCCAATGTGTTACATCTAATTTTGAAAATAATGAAAATGAATAGTTGCATTATATTCATAATCTCACAAAATTAGGATAGTATTATTATCATAAAGAACACAAAATACAATGGATGTGAAGTTGCAAAATCTTTAAAATACATTATTGTCAGTTAACAAGAAATAAAAGTTAGGTGCGGCTACCAAGATTCACCATGTGTTGAACGTTGATGGGTCCTTTAACCTATTGATACTCATTTCCTTTATATATAGTAAAAAGTTGCATTAGTGAGTAGAAAGTTGGTAATTGCCCAATGGAGTTACGCCTTGGTACTTTTTCCAATTGGGCCTACGATCGTTTTTTTGGCTTGCCGATCGCTTTTATTTGATTTTATTTTTTAAATCATTTTGTATTTTTTGCCTTTTATTGTATTTTTCAAATTACGGTCAAATGCCACAGTATTTATAGTACTTACTCTTAATCCAACTCTAAATCGTTAATATGATATGCAAAAGAAACCTGTTTCGCATAATTTCATTTATTTTATGATCTTAAAATAGGATGAGCTAAAAGCATTTTCAAGAGATGTGGAGTCCTACTCCCAACATTTGAACCGATCTCTTCAATTTTCCCATTTTCATAGAAATCAAGATGAAACCCTTTGTTCGATTAAAAATATGTGTTCAATAAAGAATCTAATTTTGTTGTGAGACATTACTCGCATATTTGCTAGTATACCTTGAATTTTCACCTGCCATTATTAGGCATGTCAAGAAATCCTATAGAGAAAATAAAAACAAAAAGAATAGATGTATGGAAAAAATATCATGGAAAAACTTGTCCCACGTAAAAAGAACAAGACTATTAATATCACTTGATCCTCGTAGAATTCGGTAACCGAACATCTGAAATGCTCATTTCATTGATGCTGTGTTATTGATAGTTAAATTTGAATACCTCAATGCTTCCTATCAATCTTCAGCTATATGATTTTTCTATTCAGATTCATCAAACTCAGAGTTCCTCCTACTGGAAGCCATGTTCTCCAAAACTTCATTCAAAAACAAGAAGATTATTAGAACAATGACTTGACACAATGTTACTGGTAATAGAGACGAGATACTAACTAATATTTCAAACAGAGAGAGAGAAGGCAACATACCCGTATTGATCATTCTCCGATTATCTTGTTAGGAGCTGAAGAAAGTTCTTCGATATCTACAATAATGCAACTCTTATCAAGCTTGATCAACTCATTGACAGATTGGTACTCTGAGCAGCTAAGCAATCCGATCCTATTGCGACAAATTTGTGATAAATCAAAGATAATACGAAGAGTAATTTTCCAAAATGATGTAAAGCAATCATATTAGGCAAATTGATTTCATCTTGCCAGCTAGCAACATCAAATGTTATTTAATATATTGATGCCACATCGGATTTTTCGATGAGACAAATTATCAATGACACTCAAATGAACGAATTTAAACAAATATTGTTGCTGAACAACACCAAAAGATGCACCAATCGAAGCATAGGTAACAAAGGATAAAAGCAAAATCAAAATACAAAACGCAAAATTTACATAGAAACCCAAAACGGGAAAAACCATATGGAGAGAGGGTTTTTGTCACGTCCCGACTCACGAGCTCGTGACAACCCAAATTCACTTTAGGTATAACTGTACGATGTCCCAGGTACTATCGTCGACCAATTAATTTTATCTTATAATTAAGCGCATGTGAAAGCGAAACAAAACATCCAAACCAACAATCAATAGAGATAGCAACAAATACAGCAGAGAAAAGACAAAACACCATTTTATTTATCTACAATGTATGCCTGAATAACAACACATATAAACACACCTTACTACAAGCAATATGCTAAGCCTTACTCAAAAAAGGACCGGCCTGGCTAACCTATTTCTGTACAAGTGGGGGAGGGGCTCGTCAAAAAGGGAATAGGCCACAGCTGTCTACTCGCTATCCTCAAAGGGATCATTTTCTCCAGTCGTCATGTCGGAGATCTCGCCATCAGGGGGATCTAAGTCCATGGGATCCCAAACCTCCTCGGTCAGCCCCACAAAAGGGACCGGTCCATCAAAACCTCGGAGGGAACCGTACAGAATAGCTCCCATCCGAATAAACCACGCCTTAAAAACATGAGGCACGTAATGGTCTCTCGACCCCTCGTCCACCCATACCGTTGTAACATAGTGCTCATACACAAAATTGCGGCCCGGGGCGGGCTGCGTGGTAAAAGTGGTGCTCATGTCCACGGGGATACCGAACCGCACCGGGTACTGCATCATCTAGGGTCCTAAAAATTGTTAACCACGACGGGTTGAGATAAACTCAGCAAGTTAAAGACCTAAGCCTTGGTTAGGAACTTCGCTCGCCTCAGGGTAGTCTAACATACAACCTAACCCGTCAAACCATCAAACACCACACCTCAGAGAATCGTTAACAAAAGATAGTTTAGTAAACAGATGCAACCACAGGCGACCCTACCTAGCCTTGGCACACACAACCTGCAGAAACTATCAGTCACTTCATAATAACAGTAAGAAACGTGCAAATAATCAGAGCATAGCACATAGCTTCCTCATATCTCAATGCCCACATGTGCTCTAATTATTACGACTCCTAGGCCACGACACAACCTTATGATTAGCAGTCAACGGCCAAAGCCAAGTATCGTCCTCCTCCTTAAGGCACAACGACGTCATATGCTATCCCCATCGACGGCATTCCCGAAAGAGCATGGATCCGGCCTCTACCGTGACTCCGCATCTAACCACTGTCAAGCGACCCAATGGCCACAACACAACCCCGAAGGATTAGCGATCATCCGATAGTACCGTGCTCTCATTTTAATGAGACCATGCAACACATCATCAATCAATTCATTCTTTTCTTTGCTTTGTCATGAATGCAACATAGTTCGTGCTCACACGACATGCTATTGCAGTTGACACATGTATAATGAAATGCAGCAATATTCAGCAGTCACATACAACAACAACAATCCAAGTACTCACGAAATTTTCAACAATCAGCAATTAATGGGCCATGTACTTCAATAGTGGATAACGACAATCATCAATAAACAATCACGTGCACCCCATAATTCTCGGGAAAATAACCGACATTTAACAATAATATTAAAACAATTCACTATTTAATAATAATACAAATAAATTACATTCTAAAACCTTCAATTAACTAAAAAAATTCCCTTTAATAACCAATAAACCAATCACAATTAACCTTGGGAAAAATAAGTCTCAATCGTAATTTTCACAAAATTTCTCGATTAAAACCGTTTCCAATAAATAATTACCATTAATTATTTTTCCCAAAAATATTTACTATTCCGAATTAAATAATAATAATTCGAAATTATCACATAATAATATAATTCGTAAATAATTATTTAATTATTCCGAAAATAATAAATTATTATTATTTAATCCAAAAATAATAATAATATTTAATAATATTAACCAAGGTTACTATTCCCAACTCAACTAAGGTTAATTAACCCAACCAAGGATACTTTAAACTAACCTTAGTTACTTTACACTAACTATAGTTAGAACTATAGTTATTTTAATATTAACTATAGTTACTTTAATATAATCATGGTTAACCTTAAGCAAAGTAATTAACAATATAATAATCTAATCGATTATCATCCAATAATATAATCCAATCTTTAAACTAATTAAACTACTCCTTAGCAATATTAACCCATAACTAAGTGATTAAGAAATTAACTCACTTGGCTCGGGAATCCGGCGACATTGGCGCCCAGGTAAGAGCGAGGGCTATGCGGGGTTAGCTCGGGAGCGGCGATGGACAGCGGACGGTGGTTGAAACTAGCCAAAACAACACCGGAGTACTGTTCAAGCGAAAAAAGGCACCCGCAGCGTGTGGCTAGACGGGCCGCCGACGAGGGGACTAGGGGTGGCCGGTGGTGAGCAGCTGGCCTTTGAACATTAGCAGCTCCACACTGGACAGTGGCAGAAACTCCGATGACAACAGCTAGGGTAGCAACCGGTGATGGACAACAAGGGGCAGAAAAAGGATGTAGAAAAGGAAGAGAAAAGGGAGAGAGAGAGAGAGAGAGAGAGAGAGAGAGAGAGAGAGAGAGGGCTGAGATGGGCAGCTAAGATGGGGGAAATGGAGGAGAGAGAGTAGGCTAGCCGACTAGTCTAAGAGGCTAAGGCAAGTGGCTAGCCCACTTGCTTCAAGAACCAATGAGAAACAAGCAAAACAAAGCTAAACAAAGCCCACTTGGGCCACCAAAAGAAAAGACCAAGAAGAGAAGCCCGGCTGGGCTAAGAAGGGAGAAGGGAATGGGCCAGCTTGGAACCCTCTTGGGCCGGGCTAAATGGGCGCAAGGCCCATTGGGCCGCAGGTCTTAGGCCGGCCCACTTACGGGCCCGAAACCTAGTCCAAAATTTTCTTTTCTAACACTTTAAAGCCCAACGGAAAACTCAAAAATAAATGAGGCACGTCCAAATATTTAGTCCTACCATCCCTGAGAAGTCAGTTCCCGAAATCGGATTAAAATCATGACTAAATTGAGTCGATTGCAACTGTAGTACAATTTGGACTATCGACGCCCCTTTAGGATTTTTCCTTACATTTGACCCATGGTCAACCATTTTTTAATCCACGTTTAAGCCAATTCTTGAGTCAGGGACGCCCTTCGATTGTCATGTAATCTCGGCAGCTCAATTGATAATCCCGAATACAAGATAAAAAGGATTCAGTTTAGCATTGTTCGTAGTTTGTATCAAGTCGTGCGGAAATCACCCGCAACCCGACTTCGTACTTCTACCGAAGCGATTTATTTCCATTTTTCTAATAGTCTAGTACTGGAGGATATTGTTCTCGCCCAAGTCCCTATGGTCAGAGGGTTTGCTCATGTTCGAAATTGCGAGTCGTATGTGTATCGTTTCCTATTGGCGCCTCTCTATAATCCGTTATCCCTCAAACAATTAGTTTGGAATATTTGTACTGACCAGGCATTCAACCAACATCGCCATTTTATAAAATCTCAAAATGGGGTCGATTTTCAAGATGTTACAACTCTTCCCCTCTTACAGAAATTTTATTCTCAAAATTTGAACTGTTACGCTATTCCTCAAAAAGATAGGGGTGTTAATACCTCATGATTTCCTCGCTTTCCCACGTGACTCTCTCTATGCCATGATGCTACCAAATAACTTTGACCAAGGAGACTGTTTTGTTTATCAACACTTGTTCTTTCCTATCCTCAATCCAAATTAGTCTCTCCAAGTACGACACATTGCCGTCCACCTCTATCTCTTCAAAATTCAACACGTGAGTCGGGTCTGGTTCATATTTCCTTAGCATCGACATGTGGAATACATCATGCACTTGAGCAAGTCAAGGCGGTAGTGTAAGACGATAAGCCAAATTTCCGATCCTTTCCAGAATCTCAAACAGTCGGACATACCTCGAGCTCAATTTTCCTTTCTTTCCAAATCGCGAAGTACCTTGCATCAGCGATACCTTAAGGAACACGTGATCGCCCACTTGAAATTCCAATGGCCTACGTCGTTTGTCCTCATAGCTCTTCTATCTACTTTGGGCTGTTTTTAATCTTTCCCGAATCATCTTGATAGCGTCTATTAAAAAAAGCCCGTTTCCCTATTTAAAAAATTCGGCCTAAAATCCCAGCTAAGCCCATCTGAAAAATTGCTCAGCCCAGCCCATTTTCATTCTATTTTCAGCCACTTTTTTTCTATATTTTTTTAATTTCGATTTTCTTTGCTTTTTCTATTTTTTAATTCTTTTTTTCTTCACTTTTTGTCTTTTTCCCCTGCTGCACGTTTCTCCTCCCTGCGTCGTCTTCAATCTCCGGATGTCTCCTCCCAGCGAGATCGAATAACCGCAACTCGCGCTCACCGATCCGGAAGACCATCAACATCAGCATAAGAAAGCAACGCAATAAAAGGATCAAACTCAAATTAAGACAACACCACAGAGACGAACCTAAAAAAAATTCCGGATCTCGCTTAGACATTTTATCAAACATGTGGAGTGCACTGCTTAGAGAAACGGTTCCTGACCCAAAACGAGGCTCGAACTTGCATCGACAATCACGACACATGATAGGAAAAAATACTAGGAGTACGCGTAAGAGCTATGCATGCTAAAGTTCTAGACTGGACCATTGAATAAAGTGAACGAGACCGCCCAAACTTGACGATGACGAAGAAAATAATTATTGTATGTTGTACAGATCAAGAAGGTCAAGCCCTTCTTAATTGTTGACCGTGTGAACAGCATGACAGAAAACACAGAATGAATGCGGAGATTACATTGGTCAACATGATTTGAAAACAATGTAATAACTTGTCATGGTAGATGGAGTGTTGGTGTCGGAGAGAGAACTGTACACGAAAACGTTAAGTATTTTTAAGAAGGACTTGCGCTGGTACATGCCATCGTCACAGAAACATTCACACATTTGTGTTATTTTTTCTTCTATAAATACCCCTAATGCATTCACTCATTCTCCGCACCACAGAACAAATCTCTTCATTAAAAAATGGCTTTCAAACTCGCAAAAAATTTCTCCATATGGTTGATACTTGTCTTGGGTGCTTGTGCATGCGCATCAAAAGCTGCGTCTCGTGCCTACGGCATTCCATCCGTGACTCAAAAGTTTGAGGAGTGGATGAGTCAGCACGGGCGCCACTACAAAGATGTCGCTGAGAAGGCGAAGCGTCTGAAGATTTTCGCAGAAAACCTGCGGTTCGTCGAGGAGTTCAATCGCGCAGCAAACCAGACTTACACGGTCGGATTGAATAACTTCTCGGACTTAACCAACGACGAATTTGTGGCAGCATATACTGGATTCGAAGGCTCGGGTGGCATACCGGATAGCGTCGATTGGGTCAAAAAAGGTGCTGTCGACCCCAGCTTAAACCCACTTGTCATCAGAGAATAAATCTTATCAGGGAAACAACAAACAAATTAATCGTTCGTATAGCCGTGTGACCTTCGGCTTGAAGTTTTCTCGATTGTATTATATCAGCACACGATTCACTATCCTTTGTACAGGATCTGACTGGGCGTTCTCCGTAGTGGCGGCGGTGGAAGCAATCACGCAGCAACTCATAGACTGTGCCACCGATGGCAACCGGGGCTGTCAAGGTGGCTGGATGGACAACGGCTTTGAGTACATCATCAACAACGAAAGTTTCTTATCCCGTTGCATAAAGTATTTATCTAAGAGATTTATGGCTTGGAGAACACGTGTGTTAGTGGGCTAAAATTGGTCGATATGAACTTTGTTTAGTCTAAAGTGGAATTATATCAGGTCAATTACTATAGTTAATCTCGTGGATTTACAGTTTTAATTTCAGTCAAGGCCCCATGCGACCTTTGCTGGGTTCCTTATGCTTAGTTTATTGCGTGTTTAATGCTAATGAGAATAAAGAGGATTTGAAGACAGTCCTTGAATTTTATATGTGATAGTAAATGTATAAAATGTTGATTAAAATAGTTAACGCTTACCCGATTCCCTAATATCTTATTGATAACTAACATTTTTATGATTCCAACTCTCTTTTGATGGAATTCAAATTACCAATTTCTTTTTTTATCTTCTATCAACTTTTATCTGTCCTTTCTACCAACTCCTTAAATTTATTAAGTTTCATATGAATTTACCAACTTATTTTCTTGTCTCGTTGGTACTATGAATTGGTTAAAGATCAACAAATTTCAAAAAGTGAAAAATAAAGAAACAAAAAGTGCTCCGGCGCATGTTTATTACTATCGGATTTGGTCAAGAGAGGAGGCAGCGGCCGTGAGCGGAGGAAATGCTACGGGGAAGCCCAAAAAACGGCGAGCGTCACGGATCGGTGACAGTGGAATTCCCGGAGCCGTGACGGGCAGTGTCCCCGGTGCAAGATCCGCGATGACGGGCGACGGGCGTGCTGCACCAAGGATGTGGGCGCGGGACTTGCAGCCAGAAAGCAAGGTCTAAGGGCCTTCAGTTGTGGATGGCCAGGGAGGATGACCCCCCTCCTTCCTTCTCTTCTTCTGCTCTCAGCTCTGCTTTTCGCTTGACTCCCCCTCCAGATCTACCTCCGACACCCCAGAAACAGCCGCCCTTGTTTCTGCAATTTTTTTTTTTCAAACTGCTGTTTCCTCCTTCCTCCTCCTGGTTTTTCCTTTTCTCTCTGCTGCCCTCCTCGCTCTCGGATCCGTTTAGCCAGCAACCATTTTTCTTCCCCAGAACCCAGAAAACCAGCCTTCTTTTCTGTCTTCCCTTTTCTGGTTTTCTTCTCTCTTTCTCTTCTTTCGCTTCTGGCTCCTCTTCGTTCTTCCGCTCTCCCTTTTGCCCGAAAACCAGAAACCGGCTCTCGCTGTTTTCCTCCTCTTTCCCCACTGTCGTTTTCCAGAAAATCGTCGCCGCCGTCGGGGGGGTCGTGTCCGAACGGCCTCCTCGGTTTCTTTCTCCTCTGCTCTCTCTGTGTGCTCTGCCGTCGAGCGTCCGTCTCCCTCTCTGTCTCTCCTGTGTCCCCGCCGGTGAGCGTTAGAGAAGAAGAAAAAATCGAAGGGGGATGGGGGCTGGGCCGAAAATTGAAACAGAGGGAAGATGGGCTGGGCCAAGAGAAAAGAAAAATAAAGGGAATGGGCGAGTAGAGCATGGGCTGGGCCGCACCAGCCCATTCGAAATTTTTTTTTTTCGAATTTTTTTTCGAAAATTCTTTTATCAAAATTTTTAATCTTTTCTATGAATTTCTATACTCTTATATAAGCAAAATAAAGGGGGAATTAAAGCATGTAAACAAAAATTAAGATGTCAACACAAGTTGTAAAACTTAATTACACTTTTCTGACAAGTTTTAGGACTTTTAATACATTTAACCCTTAAATCTATTAAATGCATGTCTAGTATTGTCACATGCATGCGAATCTTGTTCTTTCTTTTCCCTTCATAATCGTTAGAGTAAGAGGACTTATAAACTTATCGGTGGCTCTCTCTGGGGGAACTTTCTCATGGAAACTGGTTAGGATTGGGTCAAACCCAATAAAGGGCGGCCCAAGTCCAAAACCCCACAATTACCATAGACATTACTCTAGCATAATAACCATTGCATTTGTACGAGGGGTATGTTTTTTAGAGACAGGAAAAATCGTACGTCCAACAAGAAATTGATTGACATTTTGTGGGAATTAACGTGAAGCCCGCCTCATAACTTAGTGGTTAGACTGTACCCTCACAAGCAGACATCGATAGCTAAAAACGTATGATTAGAAGAAGCAACACAAACAGCAACTCCTAATTGCGGGATGCTGGTGCTTTATGCATGTTTGCTTTGATTGTTATTCTCACGCAATTGGATAAGAAGCTTTCGATGCGAGTCCGCACATTCCTTTAGAACTACCACCACTTCTCTGAATCCTCATGTAATCGCCTTCACCCCCATGCCTTGCCCCACGAGTTCCTGACAAAAATCAATTCCGTCCTGGCTCGTCCCATACCCGACCACCACAACAGCATGGTTGAGCTGCGAGCCACAATCCCCATTGAACACGCCACGTCTATAGCTCTGGAACTCCCGCCCACTTGCGGCGATAATGACAGTGACTGGCTGCTGCGCGACTGCTATCATGAGCTCGTCCTCACCAGGCGGCACATCCGTGAAACCCTTGATCTGTGCTGCGTGTTCTGCTGCTTTCGTTGCGTTGCAGGTACTGTCCATCTCAGGTATGCATAGGGATCCCGAGACGCGATTCCTTGGTTTCGGATAATGTACTTGAAAGCATTGTCTGGGTAACCGTCTCTACAGCCGTAGCCTGTGGCATCACGATCTATTAGTTGTTGCTCGGAGAGCACTGGAATTTTGCCGCTTGTGATCCCCACAATTCCTTCTACTGCTGCTACGATTGAGAATGCCCAGCAGGATCCTCCATAGAAGTTATTGACATTATAAGTATGAGAAATTACACTATTTAGGTAATTGCGATACCATTAATGTCTAGCTTTTCATTATAATATATTAAGCATTTGTTTGGTGTAGTTGTGGCCATGGTGTAGTTTTGTTGCACTTTAGCTGTGCTATTATGTGTAGTTATGCATATTTTAGAACTACAGAACCTCAAAACTGGGTCAAAGAACTTCCTAAAAGCTGTTATAAATTGTGGCAGCTATTAAGAGTTCATCGAACAATTTAATGAAAGATACAGAGATCCTATTTCACAATTGTAGCTGCCTAAAGATAAACTATACCAGACAGGCTCCAAGTCACTCATATGCTCAAATTTTCCAAAAGTATACACGTTCCGTGTAATACCTACTCGTTTACTTGAATTTAAAAAAAAAAACAAAGGAAAAAAAAGAGACAGACGCATTCACGACATGTGTGCTTACCACATCTGCCTTGATACTTAATATGGTTTACAGCACCTTTCTCTACCCAGTCGATGTTATTGAGAACACGGTCGGCTAGATTTTGGTGGCTGAACTATGTCTGTTCGGCAGGCTCTGGTCGCATGGGTGCCAAGTATCCCATATGGCTTCGGATGAACTCCTCATTGGTCAAGTCCAAGAATCGGTTGAAACCTAAATCGAAAGTTTAACTCCCGGATCTTTTGAAATTCTCAAAACTACGAGTTCTCCTCTTGGCAACATTTCTCGTCCGTCTTCCTGTCCTCTTTCGTTTGTTTGGTCCCCTTAGCCTCCCGTGAGACTCCCTATTTATGGGCTTAGACGTTCTATATTTCCTTTCTAAAATTTTAATCTGAATTCCACCCCCCATAAAACCCTATGAATAACTCCTAAATCTCGTTGACCGCTCGATTATTCTAACCAATTAACAAATTGATTTTACTTCGGTGGACTTAAGGAAATTACGTGCGATTTGCACCTAAAGAATGAAGACTCAAGTCTTACAAATGCTGGTAAAACTGCAGGGGGTATCTCGGCAATTTTTGGTGAAGAATCGGGCTCGTATGGGCCCAATCTTCTGCTCCCGGCGCCTTTCAGGCCTGGCTTTAGCTGAACGAGAATTTTATTAACGAATATTGAATGAAAGGGCATAAATACTCTAGGTGAAAATTTATGTGTCAAAAAGTTGCAAGCAAAGCAAATAAAAGCAGAAACTTAGAGCACAAATGATAATCATTCTATTCTAGAAATCAATTTATGAACATAAATTGATTTTTCTATTTGTATTCCTTAGATGAGTTTTTAGGCAAAATAGGCATTAAATAATAATACAAAATTTCTGTTTCCATAAAAAAAATTCATTTGATATAGACAAAAAATTTCTCCCTCCCAAGTGGCGGCGAGAGGTAAAAGGCAATGGCGGTGAGCAGTAGGTGGGCAAGCAATAAGCATGTGAGTGATAGACAGTGACAAGAGCGGGCAATGAGAAAAAAATTATTTCTTACTTTTGTTCCAAAAATAGAAAAATAAAAATAAATTACTTATGATTTTTGTTCCAAACCTATTTCTAGAGTAAAAATTTGTTCCAGAAATAAAAAATGAAATTGCGTTATCAAATGAATTTCTGTTTCAAATTTATTCTCGGGAATAGAAAACTAGAAAAATAGAGAAATAGAATGGTTATCATATGTGCTCTTAATAACTCAAATAGAAATTGGCAACCGAACACTTGCTACTAACTTAGGATATGCTTATTTTGAGGAAAATAAATGATTTAGAAAATATTTTTTTAATATGATTACTTGCATTGCTTATAAAAATGAATGAATGAAAAAAATTCCATCATCTACAAAAATGTTTAGAAATAAATTGTTGTTGACAACAAAAATATTTTTCAGTAATTATTTCAAGTTATACAAATAATCATTTTTAGAAAAATATTTTTCAAATCATTCATTTTTGCAAAACAAATTGTGCTTTAATTGGAAAAAAGTTGGCAGGGCATTCAAATAAAAGTCAGCAATATTATAAATAAATTGCTAAATTTAAGTCGTTAGTTAAAAAGTAAATAAAAGGTTATACCAGGTAAGATTTGTTGGAGATAAGACAAGTTGGTGATTTAAAAAAGGCCGGTAAATGTTAGTAACTAACTCAAATGAATGTTGATAATACAAAACTAGTCAGCAACTCAATCAGAAAAAAA
The DNA here is from genome assembly GCA_014182895.1 of Angophora floribunda. Taxonomy (NCBI): domain Eukaryota; kingdom Viridiplantae; phylum Streptophyta; class Magnoliopsida; order Myrtales; family Myrtaceae; genus Angophora; species Angophora floribunda. Next base: position 30,632,933 of record CM024709.1, on the reverse strand, counting down.
AAATTGATAATTACTTTAACTAGGGTGGGTAGTTTCTTAGAGGATAGGATATGGTCAATATAATATATTGATAAGCAAGACAAATAAAAGTTAGTAGATCAATAAAATCTTGGCAAATTGGAAAATATATAAAACTTGGTGAGTTACTGAAACGAGACTTGGTAACAAAAATAAATTGGTAAACTAATGTGGGAAAAGCTGATAACTCACACATGAATAAATATTAGTAAATTCATATAAATTGATGGATTTAGTGCACTTATAAGAAAGACCAATAATAGTCCCTCAACAACAAGAATTTAAAAGAACCAACTAAACTTAGTCAAGTAACTCAAAGAGAGTTAATAGCCTAAAATTAGTTGGTTGTCTAATTTGAAAAGGAATTGATAAGTGACTCAAAAATATATTGGTAAATTCATATGAAACTTAATAAATTTAAGGCATCGGTGAAAAGACAAATGAAAGTTGATATAAGATAAAAAAAAAAAAATTGATATTTAGTGGGAGAAGCGTCAAAAAAGTCATAAACCTTTCGCATTAGTGCCAATGTAGTTCTAAACATTTTATTGGTGCCAATTTATGTCTAAACCTTTCGACTATGTACTAATTTAGTCATAAATCTTTGATTGGTGCCAATTTAGTTCTAAACATTTTGACTTGTATTAATTTAGTCCTAAAACTTTTAACCTAAAGCCAATTCGGTCCTTCTAGTTGATTTTGGCCAGATTTTGCTAATGTAGACACCGGCGACTAACGTGGCACGACCGGCACTGATGTAAACAATTTTTAATAATATTTTAAAAAATTTCCGAATTTATTTATTTATTTTCCTCTCCTCCTCCTTCCTCTAGCCGCTCACTAGCTAGGCGATTGGCCACTGGCGAGGCTCAAGCCCTTGCCTACGGCCGCGAAGGCGACCTCATGCCGGGTCCTCGCCTCTAGCCATTTGCCCAGCTGATGACCAGCTAGAGGAAGGAGGAGAAGAGGGGAAAAAAGAAAAAGAAGAAAAAAGGAAAAAAAAAGAAATTAATTAATTAATTTGAAAAAAATAAAATATTATTAAAAGTTGTTTGCATCAACGCCGTTGTGCCACGTTAGCCGTTCGGCGTCCACGTTAGCAAAATCTGGCCAAAAATTAGTCGGAATAACCGAATTGGCACTAGGTTAAAACTTTTAGGACTAAATTGGCACTAAGTCAAAAAGTCTAAGACTAAATTAATACCAATAAAATGTTTAGGACTAAATTGGCACCAAGTCAAAAGGTTTTATAACTAAATTGGTACCAAATCAAAAGGTCTATGACTAAATTGGCACCAAGTCAAAAGGTTTTATAACTAAATTGGTACCAAATCAAAAGGTCTATGACTAAATTGGCACCAATAAAAGGTTTAGAACTAAATTAGCACAAATACAAAAGATTTGAGATTTTTTTTACACTTTTCCCGATATTTTGTAGATGATAAAAAAAATATTAGTTACCGAGAAATCAGTATGCGGTAACTATTTTTGTCAACATGTTATAATGTAGCTAACTCTCTTAAATATTTGCTTTCGCATAAAAATTTTTTTAAGAAATAGTAGGATCGTCCAATAAGTATTGAGGACCTTCCACATGCTCGATGGCCCCAAGTCTTGAACAATGACTCTCTTCAAATCCTCTTCATATTCTCATCATCAATAAACACACAAGAAACTTCATCACAAGAACCCAGCAAAGGTGGCATTGGGTCTAACTGAAATTAAAACAGTAAATTCACGAGATTAACTATAGTAATTGACCCACAATATTTCCACTTAGACTTTCAGTTCATATCGACTGATTTTAGCCTCCTCACACACATAAACTCGAAACCATAAATTCTAGGACTGCAATGGGATAAGAAACTCTCGAGGCAATTCCACAAAGACCACCTTCAACTCCAGAATCCCTCTGAAGTCTCATGTACCCGTTCTCGCCCCACGAAACACCCCAAGAGTTCCTTATCAACCAGTACTTGGTCCCTTCCGTGTCCGTCCCATACCCGACCACGGTCACCGCATGGTTTGGACTGGTCCCGCAAGGGCCAGTAAAGATCCCGGCTGCGTAGTTCGTGAACTCAGCCCCGCTGGCGTCGAGCAGTACTGACACCGGCTGCATTGCCACGGCCTGCAGCATGTCATCCTCATTCGGGGAGACGTGCCTGTAGTCCGATATTTGGGCCTCGGCAACAGATGAGGCCTGCAGATAACAAGTGCCGTCAATCCCAGCGTATGGGTAGTTCGACTCAGAGTTGATGCCATGGTTGTTGATGATGTACTCAAAGCCGTTGTCTATCCAGCCACCTTGACAGCCGTAGTTTTCATGGGTGGCACAGTCAATGAGTTGCTGCTCGGACAAGTTCAGTAGCACGCCAGTGGTGATCTGCGTGATTGCTTCCACTGCCGCCACTACGGAGAACGCCCATTCAGATCCTGTACAAAGGATAGTGAATCGTGTGCTGATATAATACAATTGAGAAAACTTCAAGCCAAAGGTCACACGGCTATACGAACAATTAATTTGTTTGTTGTTTCGCTGATAAGATTTATTCTCTGATGACAAGTGGGTTTAAGCTGGGCAACGTAATTGCTTACTACATTGGCCTTGGTTCTTTACGGGGTTGACAGCACCTTTTTTGACCCAATCGACGCTCTCCGGGATGCTATCCGAACCTTGGTACTTAAAAGAATTGACTTGGGAGGAGTTCCTGCGTGTTGATGATGGCACTTTGTATCCAGTATATGCTGCCACAAATTCGTCGTTGGCTAAGTCCGAGAACTTATTCAATCCAACCGTGTAAGTCCGGTTTGCTGCGCGATTGAACTCCTCAACGAACCGCAGGTTTTCTGAGAAAATCTTCAGACGCTTCGCCTTCTCAGCGACATCTTTGTAGTCGCGCCCGTGATGACTCATCCACTCCTCGAACTTTTGAGTCGCAGACGGAATGTCGTAGGTACGAGACGCAGCATTTGATGCGGATGCACAAGCACACAAGACAAGTATCAACCATATGGAGAAATTTTTTGCAAGTTTGAAAGCCATTTTTTAATGAAGAGATTTGTCTTGTGGTGTCGAGAATGAGTGAATGCATTAGGTGTATTTATAGAAGAAACAAATGACAAATGATCTTTAAACTTTAGTCAAATGTGCAATATCATCCTCGAACTTTTAATTTGTTTAATTTGGTCCCTGAATTTTTGATACATGTTCAAATTAGTTCATAAAAAAATTAATTTTCATGTTGTTCTTCTATTAATTCAAGTTAATAGAATTTGTTATATGGCTTCCAATCCTATATGTTTGAGCATTGGAAAAAAACAATGTTGCATGTGCATTGTCTACGTAAAATATTCCACTCAAATTAGAATATAATAATCGTTTTAATTTGTTTAACTTGTTCAATTTGAAAAAATGATTATCCATTTAATTTGATGATATAAATTATTATATTCTGAGTTGAATATCTTACATGAATAATCTATGTGTAACATTATTTCTTTATCCACCATTCAAGCTCCCTAGATTGAAAGTTAAATCAACAAATTCCATTAACTTTAATTAATTAAGGGATAACATCTTGTCTAAAGATTAAATTGAACGGTTACCAAAAATTTAGTGATCACATTAAATAAATTAAAAGTTCAAGGATGATGTGTATATTAAGTCAATATTCAGACATGGGCAAAAAAATCACCCTGTGTGTCAAGCTGACACGAGACCCACAAATTCAAAATCATTTCCCCTTTTCACATTTGTAAGGTTTAAGTGACTCCAAAACATGATATAACATCATCTAGAAGCTTGTCAATATGAAAACACTTTTCGATTTTCAAGCGTATCATGCACGAAATCTCTTCCCTTTCACTTCCCCGGCTTGTCATACCCTTTCTTTCCTTCTCGAATAGATGGTTAGAATCTTATCTGGATTCGAAATTCACTTAGAATAAGTTTTTGGAGCCCAATTAATTATAATTTTGTTTTCTCAGACCGTTTGCCCCAAAATGATTGCGATGTGGCTTAAAGTAACGAAGTTAGGACTTCTCAGCTCAAGCCCATACTCTTGAGCAAAAAATATATAAAAATAATAATAAATCAAGCGCGTATTTTATATTTTAGTTCTTCTCTTTTGGAATAAAAATGTTATATGGCATGTTTGGTTAAGGGAAAACATTTTGTAAAATTCAGATTTTTCATTCTATAACATAAGGTTATTTCTTTTAGATACAAAAGTCTGCTTGCCAAGTAATTGTGTGGGTGTGTTTCCATGTCGATGTCTTATGGAATCAACCATGGCAACCTGTTCAATTCCCGATCTTAAATTGGCCACTTTATGTTGTGTGGAAGAACACCCTAACTAGATAAGAAAAGAAACAAGAATAATCAAGAACACGGAGATTTACGTGGTTCGGCGAAAAATCCGCCTACGTCCACGGGAGAGAGAGACGATTTCTTATTGAGCGTATTCTCACACCAAGTACAAGGTACAATGCTGATATATATAGATCTTCAGATCCCCACCTTCCTAATCTAAATAGGAAAGAATTAGTTCCCCACTTTCCTAATCCAAATAGGAAAGGAATTCCACCCTAAATATATTACTTAATTTGAAACTTACTAATAATATCTTCAGTAATTATCCCCTATCTATTAGAGATATAATGATATATCACAGTTACATTGAATCGAGACTATTTCCCATGAATACCTCTTATAGATAGATTCAAATCTAGGAAACAAATAATCTGAATTTACCAATTGAATTTCTAAATCAACACAACATGTTTTTGTTTTAAATGTTTGATTTAAAAACTCATCTATTACAACCGATCACAACCCTTTACAAACTCATTTTGTAATTATGTTACTCGAGTTGACAAAATTGTCTATGGGCTTTTGACATTCTCACTACCACTTATTCCACAAAACATCATAGATTGGCCAATGACCTATATATCTATGGTTGAGAAAGAAGTAGAGAAATTCACCATACCACAATTAATTCTAACTCACAAGGACCCTTCTAGGGATAAGTGCACTGGAAGTCTTAAAATTTATTAAGAAAGTGCAATTGAGTTCTAAAGTTTTTTTAAAAATTGCAATCAAGTCCTACAACTTGTCACAAGAGTGCAAACAAGTCCTAAAATTTTCAAAAAATTCAATCAAATATTAAAATTTGTTACAAAAGTCCAATCAAGTCCTAAAATATTCAAAAAACATTATCAATGAAGGAGTTTATTTAACCAATTTGACAATTTTTATGACTTTATTGCACTGTTTGAAAGTTTTAAGAGTTAGTTGCACTTTTGTAATAAGTTTTGGAACTTAATTATACTTTTTATAAGTTTTAGAATTTTCAATACACTCATTATTTTTTATATTATGTATACTCTCTCAATCTAATAGCTTAAATCTTTAGGTTTGACTTTTTAATATGATCAACCTAAACCTGGGGTTGACCGATATGAAGCTCGTGTCTTGAACAAATTCTACTAGAAAGAATTGAACTCCCGAAGTCAAGGGGAGTAACCGTACAGTTCAAAGCAAGAATTCATAGCTTTGCGCTATCCTCGATCGAATTCAAGTTCAAAGAAAGAATCTTATTTCTTTAATATGAGAAAGTAGAAATTAATACACAAACAACACGATTGAAGAAGTTGTCCTTATTTAAAAAGGAAAAAGAAAAGAAAATCTCCGCTAAATAACTTATTTATTGGATAACTTAATAAGAAAAAAATTCAATAAGATTCCATACAACTGAACTTATCGATCGCGTCCCACCTCTCTCTCCCTCTTTATCTCTCTGCAGGGATATTTCAGCCTTAGTTTCGAGCTCAAGTGACCTCCCGTATGAGGCAACCTCGTGGATCTATGGACTTTGCCCACGAAACAGAAAGAAAAAAGTACGGCGTGATGGTGATGATCACCGTGATGGGTGGTGGTAGTAGTGGCTGCAATGGTTTCATGGTGGTGGTAGTGGTGGTGGTCGAGGTGCTTCAACGGTAGGGAGCTTCTCTTGCTGTTGGTGATAGTGGTGGCCTTCTTCTTCTATGGTTGTGGTTGTGGAGCTTCTCTACTACGTAAAGAGACATCACGCAACAGTTAATCCTAGGCACAACCCACGTTATTCTGTACCCATTTTCACTAAAGCAAAGGTAATAATATCTAAAGCAAGAAATCAAAAGTTTACTACCGGCCATCATCCTTAACCGAACATTCAATCACAATTACTCAACTACATTGTGTAAAATTCATAGCTCTAAAACGGAACTTCCACTTAAGAGCGGCGTCCTAGACCATTTATTTAATAACAATATAATTCTTGAAATAAACCATCTTTTATTCACATGGACAATGCTTACATGATGTAGAACATTCTCTCTAACAATGTAAAACATGTGTGGTATTCACTCTAACAAAGTAAATAAAACAAAGGAGACACCCGGGCTAGGGGTGTCAGTAACCAAACCGGGAACCGGAAACCGAACCGAACCGAAATTTCATGCGTTTTTGGTTCAGTTCGGTTTCCGGTTCGGTTAACCGAAAAAATCAAATTATATCTCCTAATTCAATTCGGTTAACCGAACCAAATCGATTAACTGAATTGAACCGGTTTTCTAGGGCACAAAACAAAATCTGACCACCACCAACCTCTTGCCCTGCCCCTTTCGTTCCCCCACTCCGTGTCTCTCATCGTCTCTCGCCGGAAATCTGACCACCACCAGCCCCACCACCCGCACCATCGGGACTCCTCCGATGCGGATCCCAGGGCTTGCCGTGCGTCCCCTTCGCCGTCATGGCTATCGTTCCTCCCGGGCCATCGGAGGGCGCAATCGAGGCCGTCCGCCTTCGAAGAAGACTCCGTCAGAAAACAGCCTCCTTCCTCTTCTGTTCAGCACCAGAAAAACAGCCTCCTTCCTCTTCGTTGTTCTCCCAAGCCAGCCATCCCTGCTCACCGAAAATCGTCCCCCCTCCTCACCTTTTGACCAGCCTCCGTTCCTCCATTTTTTTTCCCTTTGCTCAGATCTACTCCCTCTTCCCGTCAGATCTGCTCCATCCCTCAGCTCCCTCCTCTCCAGAACTGACTCCACCGGCCATCCAAGATCGAGGAGCCGCCGTTGACGTTGACTCAGGTGACGGTGGTGATCTGATTTCCACGCCCGGACGCGTTTATGCTCCCATTGATTTTTGAGTTTTCTCTTTTGCAAAAAAAAAACAAAAAAAAATAGTAAGGAAAAACCAAAAAACCGAACCGAACCAAAATTTCTGTTCGGTTTGGTTCGGTTCGGTTCGGATTTTGGTTCGGTTCATTGTATTTCCTTATCGGTTCGGTTCGGTTCAGTTTTCCGAGAAAACCGAACCGAACCGAACCACTTACACCCCTAACCCGGGCTATGTTCCTCCACTGTTGTTCTTCACTTGACTCGAGCGCACCAAAGAGTAACGTGCATCTTTCAATATTCCTCGAATTCTCTTGGAGGCTCGAGCGAATTGTCATCGGTGAAGAGCGTAACCCTTTCGTTTGAAATTCAGTTCTTCATCAAATGCATGGACGAGCGCTGATTGCATCCACCGCGCACTTCCCCAACCAGGGTCTCTGGGCATCAGGCAATGTATCCAACAAGATTACTTCTTTAGTAAACTAATTACAGCCTCCACTTTTCTAATATTCTTTCAAGAGATAACTCAAGTTAGCATGCGACACAAAACAATCATTCAGATCAATTCTGCAATTTCATCTGAAAATATGTCTATGATATCTTCCCTCTCTTCGGACATTCTTTGGCAAGTTTTCATCTAATGATTATGGGAGCTATTCTAAAAGTCGAAAGAAAGAGTGATTTGATATTTAAATATTCTTTCACTCGTCTTTTTTCCTAGACAAATAGGTGTTTAGAAAGATTCGAATGGAGAACATTTTGCTTTGATACTATGTAAGATTTGATGGGATTGTTACCAATTATTCTAAAACCTTAAGTTGTTAGATAAATATGTGATTTAATATTTAAATAATAACACACTTCTTACGCTTACTTTGTACCATCTTACTTGGTAGTTTATCCATACAACATGATAGAACATAAAGAAAAACTTTAAAGCAAGAATCACAGTATTCTTATACACGAAGAGCATTTCACATGTATTTTAGAACGCAATAGCTAAAATACATGCCACAAGCAAAGGGAGAAATATAATAATCAAATATTATCATCTCATCTCACCATTCAAGGGCACAATAAATGAGATCATATTAAGGCTTCATTTGTTTTACAAAAAATGAATTATTTAAAAAATAATTTCTGAAAGATGATTGAGTGTATTATTTAAAATGATTAGTCAATAGAAAATATTTCCATATTGAAAAAAACTTATGTCTAAATATTTTTGCAGTTGATAAAAAAGATTTCATTCACTCATTTCTATACGCAATACAATCATTAATTTTAAGAATATATTTTTTTCAAATTAGTCATTGGACACACTCGATGAATGATTTACATGTCCAAGTCGAACGATACGGTCTCTTACCACGTGTCGAAGTCTCATTGGTCAACACTTTCATGAAGTGGCGAACTTATCCCATGTGCAATGTCAAACACGTGGCACTCCAAGTCAGATTACCTAATGTGAAATGTCTGATTTCAGTTGATTCGACCGCTAACATTTCACAAATCTCAATAAAATACAAATAATATGTCGTTGGGAAGGTTGTGTCATGCACTTTTGAATGTTATAGAATTGTTGCATGAACATTATTGTATGGAAATGATATACACCTCGAAAGTTTTGGCATTTTCGAGTCAAGTTAATTTCACTACTCTGGTTTATTCTAGCCAGGGGAGCTTTCAAATAGAAATGGGTTGAGCTCAAGTCAAGCCCATTACAGGTGGCCCATGTCCAAAGCCCAAAAAATTGCAAATATATTACCCTAGCATAATAATCATTGCATTTTTGTATGGGGTGTGAGTTCTTGAGACAAAGATAATTGAACATTCAACAAGAAATTGATTAGTATTTCCTGGGCATTAATACGTAGTCTGCCTGATAACTCAGTGGCTGGACATTACCCTCTTACGAGCACACAATGATATTAAAAACCACATGAAATATAAATAGCAATACAAACAGCAATTTATGATCGCGTAACGCGTGTGCTGTATGTATGTATATATGTATGTATGTTTTAATTAGTACTCTCAAGCAATTGGATAAGAAGCTGTCGATGCGACTCTGCATATTCCTTCAGAACTACCACGGCCCCTTTGAATCCTGATGTAACCGCCTTCACCCCATGTCTCGCCCCATGAGTTCCTGATCTTCCAGAAGTTGGCTCCGTCGTCGCTTGTTCCGTACCCAACCACGACGACTGCATGGTCCAGCTGCTGGCCACAATCCGCATTGAACACGCCTTCATGATAGTTCTGAAACTCTTGGCAGCCCGACGAGATTATGACTGACACCGGCTGGTGCGCAACTGCCTTCATGAGTTCATCCTCACCAGACGGGACATCCATGAAATTACTGATCTGTGCCGTGTGTTCTTCTGCCTTTTCTGCGTTGCAGGTCCTGGCCACTCCTTCGTATGGATAGCTATCCTCGGACGCAATTCCTCCATTTTGGATGATGTACTTAAAAGCATAGTCTGGGTTACCGCCGCTGCAGCCGTGGTTTGTGGTATCACAATCTACTAGCTGTTGCTCGGAGAGCACAGGCAGTGTACCACTGGTGATACGCACGATTCCTTCTACTGCTGCAACGACCGAGAATGCCTAGCAGGATCCTACATAATATTTGTTCATATTATAAGCATGTGAAATTACATTATTTCCATAATTTTGTTGCCATTGATGTCCGACTTTTCATTACAATATGGTGAACATTTGTTCGGTACAATTGTGGCTGTGTAGTAGTTGTGTTATGCGGTGGTTGTGCTATGATGTGTTGTTACACATTTTTAACCATGGCACCTCAAATTTGGGTGAAACAACATCCGAAAAGCTGTTATAAACTGTTACAGTTATCATGGTGGATGCAGACATAATATTTGTACTTACCGCATTGGCCTTGGTATTTGATCTGGTTTACTACACCTTTCTCTACCCAGTCGATGTTATCAGGAACATCTCCAGTCAGATCTTGGTGGCTAAACGGCGTTGTTTTGGTTGGCTCAGATTGCTTGGGTGCCAAGTATCCAGTGTGGCTTTGGACGAACTCCTCGTTGGTCAAGTCCGAGAATTGGTTGAGACCTAACTTAAAAGTCCGATTCCCGGACTTGTTGAAATCTTCGATGAACTGCAAGTTCTTTGCGAAAATCGCCTGGCGCTTTGCCTTCTCCTGTGGGTCATTGTAGGTCCGGCCGTATTGGGCCATCCATTGCTCATGCTGATCGGCATTGGTGGGATCCGTCAAAGTGCGGACCGACGCATGCCACGCCCAGGCACCAAGAATTAGAGCAAGGGAGATGATGAATGTGTATACTTTTTCTTCTCAGTGTAATATTTTGAAGTGGATGTGATGAAATATCAGCGCAGGAGATGAATATATATAGGCTGCTACATAATCAGGCCAAACAAAAATTTTCTTACGTTAATTTTAAGGTTGGAAATTTGGCTCCCGATTCTATAATCACCGCAGAGATATGAGCGACAAATCCGTCCATGTCTGGAGGTGCGAAACCTTGGAGACAACCGTGGTGGCGACGAGTGATGTCGTTCATAGTCTACCACATGCAAGGCTTTGTCACATTTTGTCACAACATAGAGAAAGAGAGAGCTTTGAATAATCCATGTCAAGAATGTTGTGCGGCTTTGAGCACGCCACCGAGTTCCTTTATGCTGTGATTTTTAACATAGATATGAGAATGAGGACAACATATTGACATGTGATACTGCGTCTGCATATCACTTAATATATGTCCTAATGACCACAGTGGATTTTTCAATACCCTATCGTGAGATGATACTTATCTTCCATGGAGACTATGAGATTTTATAACATCATTACTGATTGTTCTAAAAACTTAAACTTTTAGATAAATACATTATTTATTATTTATATATTATAATATTGTCACTCAAGCTTAATTTAATATATTGCCTAATACTAAGTGTAGAAATTTTAATTGGTGAAGCAATGCGATTTGAAAATATTCTAACTTAAAACCTCCAACTTTGATACCATGTGAGATTTTATGAGACCACCGTCGGCTATTATAAAAGTTTAAGATGTTAGATAAATGTGTGATTTATATTTTCAACAAAGACTCTTCTAGAGATGCTGATCACAACCTAATTTCTCAAACATCATTAATCGAAATAAAAGTGGAGCCGCACGAAACCTGGTTCTATGCTAGTGGGAGCCACGTAAGGTGTAAGAGTCCACCTTGCTTCAACAAAGCAGAGAATTCGACTTTGAGACATAGTTACGCTAGTTTTAGCTAACGCCTGTTGACGGTATTTCTTCTCTTATAGGAAAATTCTTTCATGATATATTTTTATTTATTTATTTTAAACATGACAATTTAAAGTCATCTTGGATAAATGCATTGATAACACCCAGAGCCGGATCGAGTAAAATAAAACAATCATTAATAATAATTGAATGAATTATTTACACAAGTATAAGAAACAACCCAAGCCGTATAGGGGAAAATTTATACAAGGCCATATTATAATGCGCCGGATCAAGACAGTCGTGATCCAAACCAAAGGAAATTGAACTATGTCAAAATAAGTTTCTTAAAAGGGTGAAAACCACAAAGATCTAAATTGGTACATCTAATTTAATTTTTGTATCATAAAAAATTCCAAATTGATACACATGTGCAAATTTACTTGTCGCGACATCCCTCTCACATTCCGGAGGCTAATGGCTCGACTAATGTCTTTTAGGGCTTAGCTTGGGTTCTTCTAAGCCCACCAATTCATGACATAATATCTAAGTTTTTAACTTACAATCCAATTTCATTTAAAAACGAATCATCACTAATTAGCTTATAATGGGTCAATTAAACACCCAAATAAAATATTATGAGAAATATTTTACTCTCATGCAACCAAAAAACCTAAGATCAAGGACTCAATTATACTAGTTTATCACTAATGCTTTTCCCATACGTCATCTTGTTTAAATCATCAGGTTTGATATTTTTTTGATTTTTTCAAGGATTGTTTATGCATTTGTGGAGAATTTTTTTTTTTTTTTTTTTGGCCTTTTTCTGATTTTTCTGATTACATTTGGAAATTATAAATTTTTCTTTGGATTTTCTGATTTTTCTGAAAAATATGAAATATTCTTTTGATTTTTCGATTTTTGGAATAAAAAACATTTTTTATTTGTTTTATTTTTTTAATAATATAATAATACTATATTATATTATTAAACCGACCGAACCCAAGTCGGATATCTGGTCCGAGTCGGGACTGGATTGGGTCGAATGACCCAGGCCTCCGGCTGGGCCATTTTCGAGTGCGCTTGGCCCATTGTGCCTACACCACAAAAAAAGAAGCCCAGACCACGATTTGGCTGAGACCCAATAAAATTCAAACCCACAAAATAATAAATCCAGGCCCGGCCCACTTCTACCATACCCAGCAACCAAACCCTACCCAACTAAGAGCCGCGCCGACCCAGTTTCCCTTCCGCAAGCCCAGCCAGAGACGACCGCGGCGGACTCATCTCCCTCGCCGTGCGTTCGCCGCTGAAGCTAGCGTCCCGAGCTGCTCTTATGTACGCCTCGCCGGCGAAGAATCCGAGACTAACCGCACCTCACCTTCACCATGCGGGGTTGGCACCGCGGCTACGTCGGCCGGTGCGAGGGACGCGGAGCCGCCCTAGCTCAATCGGACTCCAACGTTCATGAACAACTATGTGGCTTGAACCTGTTTATCGTAAGGAAAAAGAACAAATGGGGGGACGAGAACAAACGGCAAGTAGCGTCCGAGAGGAGGAGTTTTGCAGATCTCATTCGGACATTACATCGAACGGGTGGTCTACGCTTTTGGACGAGGGGTTCTTAGCTTCAACAGAGTCGAGAAGGGCACCGGCGTTCTCGGCACACTAGTTACAACATGCACAGCAGCTCAAGAGGGAACAGGGAAGGCTGGAACTCGAGTGAACTAGACAGCCTCGAGCTCCGGCCAAGCATGCTCGAAAGAGGGCAAAAGTAGTTGGGAGGTCTACCGGCTTGGTACGTCTCTGGCCTTCTTTTCCAGATCTCTCTTCTCTCACTTCCTTTCGCTGACGTCCCTTTCAACTAAGCTCATGGCCGCCCTTTTTATAGGCGAGGAGCCTAGTCGACGGAGGTGCTTCGACCGGCGGTCCTTGGTGCGTCAGCCGGGCTCTCCCTTGGCCGAACCGGCGTCCCCTCAGCTGCGCGCCTGTTCCGCTCTGCTGCGCCGCTTGCTTTGCATTGAAGACGAGTCCCATCCATCCGGGTCTCCCGCAGATCTTCGCGCTGCTCCACTCGACAGCAATGATGGCGCCTGCGAGATGTTCCATCCATCGTCGGGTACGCTTCTCCTCCCGTAGGCTGTCCTCCGCGCGCGAGTTGCAGAAGCGCAGAAGAAAGGAGGGAGGGAAAAGGAAGAAGAAGGGGATCGAGGCCGAGCCGGGGGAAAATTAAAAGGGAAATGGGCCCAGGGCCCGTGCCTCAGCCCCCGTGGGCTTCTCTTTTTTTGGCGAATTTTTATTTATTTATTATTCGAAAATAGGGTAAACTAAGGGAAAATAAATAGGAAAAAAAAACTTAGTAAATGTAAATAATATTAGTACTTAAGTGATGCAAAAATCCTTTTTGTTAGGGCCAAATTAATCCCTAATTTTCTAGGCCACTTAAATATAACTATTTAATCAAAATTTAGGTGTCAACATTACCTCCAAATCAATTTTTGGATCTTAAAAAATTCTAAGCCAGTACACTCGTGACATATATACCATTCCTCAGCATCCATCAAATTTAAACGTGAAATTGCTAAGCTTGATAATGGCAAGTCCATGTTGATATCCATTTGAGTTTGGAATAAATTTGTCACATGTATACTAATTTAGAATTTTAGTAATCCAAAAATTAGTTTGGAGTAAATTTATTAAGGTTAATACTACGAAAAAAATCTTAAACTGGTACATTTGTGATAAATTTATCGCATATTAATTTTTGACCACCAAAATTTCCAAATTAATACATTTGTAATTAATTTACCCCAAACGACCATAAAAAATCCTAAACTGATATACATGTGACAAATTTACCCTAGATGACCACAAAAAACATCAAACTAGTACACTCGTAACACATTTAACCCTGAAGTAATATTTTTAACCATTAAAAACCTCAAATTGGTACATCATGACAAATATACCCTCTGTTAAATTAGATTAATACTACAAAAAACCACAAAATTGGTACAACTGTAATAAATAGAGAGTAAAATCTTAAATTAGTACACCAATCAACTATTACATGTCATCCAATTTATTAATTTGACAATAAAATTTAATGAAAACTAACATGGGGATAAATTTGTCACTACTTTATTGTTTGAGATAAATTCGTTAAAGGTGTACTAATTTAGAGTTTTTGATAGTAAAAAAATTAGTTTGAAATAAATTTATCAGAGGTGTACCGGTTTAGGGTTTTTCGTGGTATTAACCCAATTTATTATAGTGTACTTGTTTGGAATTTTTCACGGTATTAACCATTTTAAAAATAAACTAATGCTAATGGGAAATGTAATCATAATAAATATGCATATGCAACATGCAAGGAAAATAATGATTTTTTAAAAAGAAATGCGACCTAAAAGTATTTAGTGTATGGCCGGCCAAAATCTAATGCAATGGATGCACTTTTTACACTTTTTTATATTTCCATGTATAAAAGACTATCCATTCTAAACGAAAAAAAAATATGCTTGAATTATTCTCTAAAGAATAAACAATAATACTTATATGATTGTCCTTAATTCACTATGAGATTGATAGCCTATTCTAAAAAAATCAAAAAAATAATTAAAAATTATTATGGGATTCATTCTTTCAAGAATTCGTGATTTACAATATGTTATTACTCCCAAATACTGCTATAGTAGCAAAGCTTCTTTATAAGACAAAGCATTGCATTTGATTTTTATTTCGTTTTCTTTTGATGCGGTTCAAATACAAACTTGCCTAATGTGAAAATAGTAATAAGATAAATAAATAACTTAAATGTGAAAATAGTAATAAATAAGCTAAATGATTTGAAGCTCATCACTCAATGTGGAGAGAGAGAGAGAGAGAGAGAGAGAGAGAGATTTCCTTTCACTTCTATGCTCACCAATTTATTAGTTAAAGATCAACAAAGTTGCAAAAAACAAAACAAAAAAGAATAAACTGAAAGAAGTGCAAATGTAAAAATAGTAATAGATGGCGTAAATCATCATTAATGAGCATCAAATGATTTATATATTTCTACATGATTGTTTTTTAGGGGGCACTATTTTCCACCCCAATTTTGGTTAGGACACTCCTTTTTTTTCTAGTTAACTAACCGAAATACCTTCTTCTCTCTCTTCAATTTATTGTTTCATTTTTTAGCACGTTGACCTACAAAATGCCTTTATTTCTATCATCTCTCTTATATTAGATTCACAATAGAAATGTCAAATTGAACTTAACAATATCATGCATCCTATTATCACTTTGCCTATAGAAGGTTATTAAATTTAATTTATGATCTTATATTTTTAATCACAAAAGTTACAACAAAGGTTAGAAATTTCTAGATATAATGGCTTATGAACATATAATTAATTTCTACCACTCACCTGGGTGGTGTTATTGGTTCGCGTTCTCTTCCTCTCATAAAAGGTCGAGAGTTCGAATCCCAGCTTCGTCATAGGGTGACTTACCCGATTGCATGCGTGTGGTGGGCTTTGCACGTGCGGTCCCAGGTTTACTCCCTACCGTTTACGGCGGGGTGCGGGGTTCTGGGTTATCAAAATATATATATATATATATATATATATATATATATATATAATTAATTGTTTTTTTTTTATCAAATAGTTTGAGAGGAACTTTATTTAAAAGTTGAAAATTGAAATTCAATCTAATCATCTAATGGATTTTGATATTCTAGGTATTTTTGGAATAAGTTTGTAGATTTTTAAAGTTAAACATTGTTGTTTTGTGCGTATTTTTAAAATGGGGGTAGAAAATTTATCTACACCTTCTTGTCATTGTATGAGATTGGATCTACAATCGATATTAATTAATTTCTTGATAGTAGGAGGAGAATAGCAAGAAGTTTCTTTCTTTTTTTTATCCTTCATGTGCTTATCTTTTACTAATATTTAGATATGATCTAAATAATATGCTTGACATTTGATTATGCTTCTAACAAATCAACCTTTTTTCATATTTTGGTTAATTTTTCTTTTCCATTTTGATTAAGATCGGCTAGATTATTAAATTGAAATTTGATTTGACTTCAAGATATAGTTCTGCTCATACTATTTGATAAAGAAAGGCAATTACTTGTATGTTCATAAGTTGTCGTAAATAGAAATATCTTATGATTGAAAATATGAAACCATAAATTATAATTGACATCATTCTCAAGCCAAAGTGATAAAAAGATGTATGGTAAAATGATATTTTATTGGGTATTATAGAGCATTTGTATTGTCAAACTGATGAGAGAGATGATAGAAATAAATGCAGTGTTTTTACATTAGCATGATAAAAGGAGAAACAATAAATTGAAGTGAGAGGGGTATTCCCATGAGTTAACTGGAAAAAAGGAATGTCTTAAATAAAATGGGGGTGAAAATAATACCATCCTTTTTTCTATTATGCAAAATCCTATTCTAATATGGTGCAATGTGATCTTTACTTTTCTAGTGGTAAAATTACTAAAACATACCAATAAGCAAAATAGATGGAAACCAAAATGCAAATAGTATGTCTGAAATTGAGGGGAAAAGTGCCTAATCGGATATAGCAAACCGAACATGAAACTCGAATGACTTACCTCAAACAGAAGGTTGTGCAAGGATGAAGAGAACCACTCATGGCTTGGTTAGACAAGAACGAAAGATTGAGGCAATGTAGAGAACCGCCAACCCGATGGCAAACAAGGTTGATTCACCATATCATTCTCTCTTTTTAACTTTTCCTCTCAACAACATTTCTCTTCCGTCTTTTTGTTCTCTTCCGTTTCTTCCTTTTTGTGTTCCCTTAGAGTCCCCTAAGACTCCCTATTCACAGGCCTAGACCCTCTAAATTTCCTTCTCAAAATTGAATATGAATTTCCCCACAAAAAACTCTAAGAACTAGCCTATAAATCACTATAAGCACTTGGTTTTTCTAACTAATTAACAAATTGATTGTATTTCGTTGAATTTAGGGCAATTAGGTGTGGTTTTGCAGATGGAGAATGAAAAGTCAATTTGGCAAATCTTGGTAAAGCTGAAGGGGAAATCTCGGCAAGTTTTGGAGAAGAATCAGGCCCAGTGGCTGCTCTAGGCTCGTTTCGGTCCTGACTTGCTGCATCAGGCCCATTTGAGCCTGGTTTGCTTGGAATGAATCAGACATAGTAGTCATTGTTAGATAAAAATAAGCAGATCCAACAAAAATGATAAAATTTTCACTTTAAAAAAAAAAAGGCAATTTGGGTAGACA
Organism: Angophora floribunda; assembly: GCA_014182895.1. Classification (NCBI taxonomy): domain Eukaryota; kingdom Viridiplantae; phylum Streptophyta; class Magnoliopsida; order Myrtales; family Myrtaceae; genus Angophora; species Angophora floribunda. The sequence goes on along the minus strand of CM024709.1, from coordinate 30,615,253 downwards.
GCCTCTTCTCGCTTATGCTATCCATATTTTTAACCAAAAAAGACTTCTTGTCTGTGTTACAACCAATCAACTGAACCCATATATAGATAGATAATTTTTTTAATGTAGTAAAGAAAAAAAAAAAGAAATCTAAGAAAGATAAATAGATCCATTTCTACACGATTCAATTATATTTGTTCAATACACTGTTGTCAATATGATTAGTTAGATAGAATACAATAAAAAATTGATCACAAATTTCAAATGAAAGGGCAAGAATCCTATACATGAAATTAAGACTTTGCTTATTTCATGAAAAATAAATAATTTGAAAAATATTTTTCTAATAATAATCACTTGTATAGGTACTTAGCTTAATGGGAAAATTACTAGTTCAATCTTAAACCTATTGAAAGAATATCAATTCTTTGACCAAAATAAAAACAAGAAAGAATATCAATTCAGTTTCAAACATTCCAATTTTATTAATGTAGTCCTAAATATATGTGCGCATTTTCAATATAGTCCTCCTCGTCATTGCCATTATAAATAATTGATGTGGCAATCCACAAGTTGTCCATGTAGGATGTCGATGATGACTAAACATTAGGTCGATGATTTTCGACGGCAATTGGCCAGAAGGACTATATAAGAATTCCATGCAAAAGTTTAGAATTATATTAACAGAATTAAAAATGACTAAATTAACATATATATAATAAGTTTAGGACTAATAGGGTAATTGTCCCTTACTTTCAAATGGGGTTGATTTTTAACCCAAAAAAACTAGGGTTGATAATTTTTAAAAGGAGTTGGTGAATATAACATATTGATGAGTACAACAAATAAGAATAAGTAAATCAATAAAGAAGTTGGCAAAATTAAAAAAATTTAGAAGTTGGTATGTAATTGAAATGAGACTTGGTAGATCAAAATAAGTTGATAACCTAATGCAAGAAAAGTTGGTAAATGACTTAAATAAAGATTGATAAATTCATCTAGAAGTTGAAATAGTTAAGGCGCTTATAAGAATGACAAATAACAATTGGTCAATAACTAAAGTTGAAAAATTTTAAAAGAAACAAGTAACCTAAAATCAGTCGGTAGTTTAATTAGACAAAAAATAATTGATAAGTCACTCAAATAAAGATTAATTATATCATGTAAAAGAAAAGTATGTTAAATTAGTAATTTGCATTCTGTCAAAAGTAGTTGATGTAAAAAAAAATGTTGGTAAGTTACCAAAAAGTTAAACAAAAAATCTAGTAGCCGATTCTACTGGCTTTTTTAAAAGATTATGGGCATAGAAAAAAAGTTGGAAGAATTGTCAAAAAAGTCATAAACCTATTACAATGGTGTCAATTCAGTCCTAAACCTTTTGTAATTGTGTCAATTTAGTCCATCCAGCCAAATTTGGCCAGCCGAAGCTAACATGGATATCGGCCGGCGCCGGCGACAATATTTTAATAATATTTTTTATTATTTTTCGAATTTTTATTTTATTTTATTTTTTCCTTTTCTTTTTTTTTTCTCTTCCTCCTTTGCCCCCCCCCGGCACTTGCGACAGTGGCTGGCCAGCTTTGATGAGGCTTGTCGGCCACTACGCGAGGGCTACAAAGCCCTTGCCAACGGCCAGCGAGGGTCGCGGCCCCCATCGGACCGGCCACCCTCGGCGGCGGCCTAGCCTGACTTGGGCGAGGCACTGGGGGCCACGGTGAGGCCAGCCTCACCATGGCCTGGTTGCGGCCCCCAGGCCTCGCCCAAGTCTGGGCGAGGCCACTGACAAGGGTCGTGGCCCCCAGCGGCCTTGCTGTGGCCCTTAGGCCTCCCCAAGGTCCAAGCGAGGCTACCAACGAGGGTTGCAGCCCGGTGGCCTCGCCCAAACTTGGGCAAGGCAGCTTCACCCATATTTGAGTCTAGGCGAAGCCGTCGGCGGGGTCATTGGGGTTGTGACCCTTGCCGACGGCCTCGCCGCCGCGCCCCTAGGTCCGGGCAAGGTCGCTGGTGAGGGCTTCGTGGTCCTCACATAGTGGCCGGCAGTCTCGTCGGAGCTGGTCAGCCACTACCATCGGGGGGGAGGGGAGGAAGAGACAAAAAACGAAAAGAAAAAAAACAATAAAATTTTTGGAAAATAATAAAAAATTTGAAAAATAATAAAAATATTATTGTTGGCGCCGGCTGACGTCCACGTTATCTCCGACAGGCCAAATTTAGCCGGATGGACTAAATTGGCACAATCGCAAAAGGTTTAAGGCTGAATCGGTAAAAAAAAAGGTTTAGGATTAAATCGGCACAATTACAATAGGTTTAGGACGTTTTTGGCAATTCTCTTGAAAAAAAGTCAGTTTTTTAGAATTAAGAACAGTAAAATCGCCCAACACTTACAAGGACCTCCTCCTCACATAAACTTCAAATCCAATGACTATATTCAAATCCTTTCATTCTCATTATCATTAAACACCCAAATACTTCAGCATAAGAAACTCAGTGAAGAGATTAACATGGACTTGAAGTCATAATCTCTTAGATAGACACTTATGCAACGGGATGAGAAACTGTCTAGGCAAGTCCACAAAGGCCACCTTCAACCCCAGAATCCTTCTGAATTCTCATGTGCTCGCTCTCGCCCCACGAAACGTCCGAAGAGTCCTTGTCAACCAGCACTTGGTCCCGTCCGCGTCCATCCCGGACCCGACGACCATCACTGCGTGGTTCAGGCTGGCTCCACGCGGGCCTGTAAAGACGCCGGCATAGTTCTGGAACGTAGCTCCACTCGAGGCCAGCGCTAATGACACCGGCTGCGTCATGCCTTCAGCATGTCCTCCTCGTTCGGGGGCACGTCCCTGTAGTCCCATATTTTGGCCTCGGCGACAGACCGAGGCGTGCACGTCGCAGGTGCTGTCGACATTGACGTGCGGTTAGTTCATTGTGGAGCTGACGCCTCGGTTGTTGGTGATGTTTCGAAGCCATTGTCCATTAGCCCTGGTTCTTTATAGAGTTGATAGCACCTTGTTTGACCCAATCGATGCCATCCGGATTGTTATTCAAACCATGGTACTTAAAAGGATGGTTTTGGGAGGAGTTAACGCGTGTTGATGTTGGCAATTTGTATCCAGTATACTTTGCCACAAATTCCTCGTTGGTTAAATCCGAGAACTTGTTTAATCCAACCTTGTAAATACAATTCGCAGAGCTATTGAAATTCTCGACGAAGTGTAGATTTCCAGGAAAATCTTCAGACACTTTGCCTTCTCGCCCACATCTGTTTAGTCGCGACCTTGTCGAGTCATCCACTCCTCGAAGATTTTAGTCACGAACAACATGTTGTAGGTAGGAGAGGTGGCCGATGCGCACGTGCATGCACAGAAGACAAATTGTTATTATATTTTTATTAACGTGATCCGACATTCAATTTAAAATTTCCCAGATTAGATTTCATTGAGGTTTTATTATCCAAATCTAATTGGGGATAACTATGAAAATTACCTAATTGAAGATAACTATTTTGTAGGAAGATTGTATCTACTAGGATTAGTCTTGATGGAAGACAATATCTACTGGGATTTGTATGGACATAATATAAATAGGTCATCTAAATCAAACCCTCTCATGATTTCTGATTATTTTGATTATTTGAAAATCAGAGAACACACCATCAATGTTAAGAGGGCAATTGGTTAGAAGTACCTATTCGTGATTGTTCGAGCTCCACGCATCTATTCTTATTTTCATTAATGACTGGAGGTTAGTCTAAAATTCTACACATTTCCGCATTCAATCTCAATCATCGGAATCATAGTTTTTCTGCATTTTTTTCTAAAACAAATATCAACCGTATGGAGAAAGTTTTTGCAAGTCTGAAAGCCATCTTTTGATGAATGAGATATGTTTGTGTTATAGAGAACGAGTGAATGCACTATGTACTTATAAAGGAAAATGTGAAAAAAAAATTTGGAGCAATTTGTGTTGCAAAGAAAGTTGGTGATGAGCAAGGTCAATATTTATAGTGAGAGAGAGAGAGAGAGAGACACTGTGTACTTAAAAAGGTGAATGTGAAATTTTTATTGGAGCAATTTGTGTTGCAAAGAAAGTTGGTGATAAGCAAGGTCAATGTTTATAGTGAGAGAGAGAGAGACACTGTGTACTTATAAAGGAAAATGTGAAATTTTTTTTTGGAGCAATTTGTGTTGCAAAGAAAGTTGGTGATGAGCAAGGTCAATATTTATAGTGAGAGAGAGAGAGAGAGAGACACTGTGTACTTAAAAAGGTGAATGTGAAATTTTTATTGGAGCAATTTGTGTTGCAAGGAAAGTTGGTGATAAGCAAGGTCAATGTTTATAGTGAGAGAGAGAGAGACACTGTGTACTTATAAAGGAAAATGTGAAAATTTTTTTGGAGCAATTTGTGTTGCAAAGAAAGTTGGTGATGAGCAAGGTCAATATTTATAGTGAGAGAGAGAGAGAGAGAGAGACACTGTGTACTTAAAAAGGTGAATGTGAAATTTTTATTGGAGCAATTTGTGTTGCAAAGAAAGTTGGTGATAAGCAAGGTCAATGTTTATAGTGAGAGAGAGAGAGACACTGTGTACTTATAAAGGAAAATGTGAAAATTTTTTTTGGAGCAATTTGTGTTGCAAAGAAAGTTGGTGATGAGCAAGGTCAATATTTATAGTGAGAGAGAGAGAGACACACATTGTGTACTTATAAAGGTGAATGTGAAATTTTTATTGGAGCAATTTGTGTTGCAAAGAAAGTTGGTGATAAGCAAGGTCAATGTTTATAGTGAGAGAGAGAGAGACACTGTGTACTTATAAAGGAAAATGTGAAATTTTTTTTTGGAGCAATTTGTGTTGCAAAGAAAGTTGGTGATGAGCAAGGTCAATATTTATAGTGAGAGAGAGAGAGAGACACACTGTGTACTTATAAAGGTGAATGTGAAATTTTTATTGGAGCAATTTGTGTTGCAAAGAAAGCTGTTGATAAGCATGGTCAATGTTTATAGTGAGAGAGAGAGAGACACTATGTACTTATAAAGGTGAATGTGAAATTTTTATTGGAATAATTTGTGTTGCAAAGAAAGTTGGTGATGAGCAAGGTCAATGTTTAGAGAGAGAGAGAGAGAGAGAGAGAGGTGTTTTACCAATATGGGTCGGGTCAGGTATCAGTTGAGAAATTTATATTATGAATAAATAAGTTGTAAATGAGTTTATTTGAATCCAATCATTGGGTTGGGTAGAGGTGAGCATGGTCCGAGTGAGCGGTTCGACCCTAGAACCGAGGACTGCTTATTAAAGACCGGTTTTGAAAAATGAAAAATAAGAGATACTTTTTTCAAAATATGGACAACTGGAAGTTTAACTCCTAAAGAAGCACTTCACGAAGCCTCCTAGAATTTAATTGATTTATTTATTCCTTTTCTATATGCAGAAGGGCTTGACTCATATCATCGTGACTTGGTTCCGATTTCTTTATTTTTTTAATTGGAATCAAAAACCATATGTCGATTTAGGCTCTGTTTGTTAACTTGCTCAACAGTTACCGATTCTACAAAAAAAAGAATAGGAATCCGTTTGGTCAATTTTTTTATTTCTAGAAATAAATTTGTTTTTGAGAGTAGATTTTGAACAGAATTAAGAATAAAAAAAGTTGCAATTCCAAAATCAAGCTCAAACTATTCTTTTTTCTCATTTTTTTTCTTCTTTCCTCCTTCTCTCTTCTTCTTCCTCCTAGCCGATCACCAGCCACTGTCATTACCGTTGCAGCCAACAATCGGCTGGGCAAGGTCTCGTGAGCTCGTTGGAACCTCAACAGAGCTAGGGCGAGGTTCGATTGTGAGAGGCTTGCTTGGCCACCACGAGCCTCGACCTTGCCAGATCTAGGCAAGGTCAAGCCTCACCGGTGGCCAAGCAAGCCTTAGCCAGCCTGACAAACCAAACCTCGACAAGCAAGCCTTAGCCAGCCTGTAGGCCCTCACCGCAGGTTAGCCGAGGTCGCCGACCACTGGCTAGGGCTCAGTGACCCCAGCCGACCCTCGCCCACCGTTGCCAACCCTTCCTGATGATGGTGAGGTGGCAACAATGATAATGGCAAGGGTTGCACAGCCCTCGCCCGATCCTCCCCTTCCTCCTCTTTTTTTTTTTTTTTTTTTTAAATTAATCAATTTTATAATAATATATTTTTTAAGTTATTTAATATTATTTAATCAATATATTTTTTAAATGCCACGTCAGCACAAAACGACGTTGTTTTTGCTAAGTGTTTGCTGACTTTGTTTCCAGTGAGTCATATAAGCGATTTATATTATTAAAATAAGCCACGTTAGATTTCCGACAACCTTCGCTGGAGTTGGCACTTAAGTGTATCTTCTGTAACTTTTAGTACTTAAGTGTCCCCTCGTGCCAAGTTTTAGTACTTGGGCTATACTTTTGCCACCCAACATACTTGAGTAAGATATGCACTCATCAATATTAATCGAGCCAAAGTTCCTGAATACCCAAAAATGAGCGACCCAAAGATACGTTGGCTGATTTTTTTTTTTAATTTCTCTTCAAAGTTTTTATTTTTCTCTTTTTGGAAAAGTTGACCTTTTTCTGACGTGGAGCCAAATTATCAGCAAGTCAACGCTACATATGCTAAAAATACATATCTAATGCCACGTCAAATTTTGGTGCACCACATCAGCAAATTTGTGCGAGCAATCATTGGAAGGAATTGAATGCAAAAGCTCAAACATTTAGGATTTGATTGTACATTGAAACCAATTATTAAGACTTTGGGTGGTGCAATTTTCCCGATTAAATATATAATAGGGTCATTTTTTCCTTCATCTTGATTAGAAGAAAGCTCTTCGAACTAAATTTTAATTGATAGACTACAAACATGGAGGATCACTTATATTTATGTATAGTCAACTTTGCAAGAGATTAATATACATGACTATATATTAATCTCTGATGACGTTTTTCTCTTCAGTGAAGCCAATTTAGCCTTGGTTAGGTGCTTGCAAGATGGCCTACAAACATTTTCACTATGGAGTGGCCTGATTCCTAATACTAACAAAAGTGAGATCTTTATCTCTAGGGGTTCACTGGAAGTCAAAGACCAAATCGCCTTTTTACTGGGATTCAAGATGGGTTCTCTTTTGGTTTGCTATTTAGGTGTTCCAATTATCACCTTGAGGCTCAGCAAATCTGATTGCAGTGCCCTAGTATGTCTTCTTGTAGCTAGAGTTCAATCTTGGACTCACCGGTTTCTATCTTTTGCGGGCCGTTTACAACTTATTAAATCTATTTTGCATGCCATACAAGTATACTGGGCATCCATTTTATGGCTGTTGTCCTCGGTAGTGTACTGGATTGAGCAAATTTATCGTTAGTTTCTTTGGAAGGGCCCTGGTCTTGACCCAGGGGGGAAGTCTCTTGGGATGATGTCAATCTTCCTAAAGGGGAGGGAGGTCTTGGAGTTCGTAAAATTCGAGATAGTAACAAAGCAGTCATGTTCAAGCATATTTGGACATTATTTACTGACAAAGAATCGCCTAAGTTCGTCTCTTGTACTGCTCTCTTTAGCTGTAATTTCTCCTTCTTGTAAACTTGGTACCCCCTCACTCAAGTGACATGTTGTCCCTTTGAGTGCCTGTTGGTGCCGAGTTTCCCCCTCTTGTATATCTGTTTGGTTGAAAAATATATACCACTCACCTTACCAAAAAAAAAAATACATATATATATATACACACACATGACTGTATTAACGTACCAATTAGAGAATGAAACTTCCTACAACCAGGGACGTAGGGCAAATGTAGCCTTATACCTCCACTTTCATTGCTTTGAAAATCTTTTCAAGAGACAATGCATAGATATTTTTCATCAATACCTCATAAATCTTAATCGATTTCAGTATGTTTTTCACTTATTGTAGTGATAAGGACAGAAGGACGTATAAAAAGGCTAATTGTTAGACCCTTTACTGTGTCAAGTAGACACCGGACGCGCATTCAGATCTCTTCCCCGTTCACTTTTCTAGGGTTTAAGTGACTCCACAGCATGCTTAACATCATCTAGAACTTAGTCAATGTAGAAACCCTTTTCAATTTCCAAGCGTCCAATGGGTTTAAGTGATTCTTCTCTTTCACTTTCGTAAGTTGTCCTATTGTTCTATCACCACTACTTTGACGCTCTATACGAAAAAGTAGAAAAAGAAATTACGAAGGCCATCAAATTTGATAAAAAAAATGTATGTATGTACAAAAAAGGTTGACGAGCAAGTGCTTTCATTCTAGGACGTGTCATTGGCACCATCAAAGAGACATTAGAGATATGGAGTTTGAGCCACTAATAGTGAAGTAATGCATCAAAGATTGAGGAAAAAGTACCAAAAAATTCCAAAACCTATTGCCTTGGTACCAATTCAATTTAAACCATTGAATTGGACCAATTTAATCCTAACTTTTTCACATTGATATTAATTCAATCCATCCAGACAATTTAGACTAAAAATTGATAATGTGAATGCCAATCGTCTTATATAGTATGATCGATGCTAGAGTGGACATATTTTTATAATATTTTGAATTTTTTTATAATTTTTTTTCTTTCTTTTCCTCTTTTTATTATTTTTTCTTCAATTTGGTTGACGAAAGTCACTGGGGATGTGAAGGCCCTTGCCAGATCTAGGCAATGGTCACATCACTTGTAGCCGGCGAGGACCATGCCATGTCAGCACCGTTTGGACCTTGTTTGGTGGACCATGCAAAAAAATAAGAAAAATATATAAATAAAAATATAAATATATATACAAAAAGTTGCAAGCAAGGCAAATAAAAACAGCAACTTGATAGAATAGTCGGTGAAAGGAAAAGACATAAAAAATTTTAAATAGTTCAAACAAGAATTGGAGATAAATTGTCCAAAGAGTCCTAAACATATTGCAATTTTGTCAATTCAATCATAAATCATTTAATTGTGCCAATTGAGTACTACATATATTTATGTTTTATGAATTGAGCTCATCTAGCTAATTTTGGTCGAAAATTACTAACATGGCACTAGTCGTCCAATGTGACATGATTAGTGTTGAAATGGGCAATTAATAATAATATTTTCATACTTTTTATTTTTCTTTCCTTTTCCGTTTTTTCATTTCCTTCATTAATTTTTCCTTTCCTTTCCTTTTTCCCTTTTTTTTTTTCCCTCCGTTGGCCATCGTTGAGCCTCATTGGTGGCCAACAAAGATCACCAAGCTTAGACAAGGGCTGCCCTTGTCAGCTGCGAGCAAGGGAAGTCTACATTTGGCCTAGCAATAGCCACCCTTGCCCGCTCTAGCAAAGGGCTACCCTTGCCATCCTATGCTCGGGCATTCCTTGCCCAAGGCTGATGACCTCTGCTAGCCATCGATGACACTCGGTGATAGCTGATGGAGGAAAGGAAAAAAAAGAAGAAGTAAAGATGAAAAATAGAAGAAAATAAAATATGACAAAAATTTATAAAAAATATTAAAATATATTTAAAAATCGTCCATGTCAATTCCAACCATCCTACGTAGTCAATGTCCACTTCAACATTTTCCAACTAAAATTAGTCCAATAGACTCAATTGACAAAATATAAAAATATTTAGGACTCAATTGGCACAATTAAAATGTTTTGGACTGAATTGGCAAAAGGTAATAAATCTAGGACTTTTGGACAATTTTTCCCACTGTTAGTAACTTAGGATACTTTTTATGAAAAATGAATGATTTAAAAATATGCTCCTTAAAATGATCACTTGTATCACCTTAAGGAATGAATGAATGGAAAAGAGTTTATCATTCATGAAAATATTAAGACATAAATTGTTATCAATAACAAAAACGTTTTTGACTAATTATTTTGAGTTATACAAAGTGATTATTTTAAATAATTTTTTTATAAAATTGTCGGATTTCCACATAACAAATGGAGCTTTAAGTGAAAAAAGTTATAAGGTCATTCAAATAAAAGTTGGCAATATTATAAATAAATTGGTAAATTTTAGTTACTACTTAAAAAAGTAAATAAAAGTCTATAGAAGGTAAGATTTGTAAGAGATTAGATAAGTCGTGATTTAAAAAGCCAAATAAATGTTAGCTACTGATCGAAATGAGTGGTGACAATACAGAACCGGCTGGACTCGATCAAAAAAAGTCGATAATTACTTTAACTAGGATTTATTGATAAGCAAAGCAAACGAAAGCTAGTAAATCAATAGAAAGTTGGCACATTGGAGAAACTATAAATATTTGTGAGTAACTAAAATGAGTCTTGGTAAAAAAAAATAACTGGAAAAATTATCAAAACACTTCAACACCTATTGTAATTTTTCCAATTTAGTTATATTTTTTTTCTAATTCAATCCTAAACTTTTTGCAATTGTACTAATTCAATCTATCAGGTCAAATTTGGCCAGCCAGCTGTGACGTGAATGCCAGCCATCCAACAAACGTTGATGTGGTATTTTTTTAATAATTTCTTTTTATTTTTTTTGAAATTTTGAAATTTTCGATTTTTTTACAAATTTTTTATTATTTTCTTTCATTTTTTATTATATTCCCTTCTTCCCCCTTCCTCTGGCCAATTGCTTCCAACTAGAGGTGAGGGCTAGCAAGTCAACTTTGTTGACCACTAATGAGGGCGAGCCTCACCTAGTGACAGCAAGGCCATCATTGCCATGGCTAGACAATGCCTTGTCGATCTCGGCAAGGCTCAGCCTCACCCAGCCACTAGCAAGGTTGACCCGCACCATGGCGCAGGTCGACCTTGCTAGTGGCTGGTGAGGCTTACTTCGATGTTCATCGGAATCAAGATCAAGAGCGCCTACCTTGCTTCAATCTTTGATTATCTTCAATCAAGCTTCGATTGACAAACACCGAGGCCTTGAAGATGTTCATGAAGGAGTGCCAAATGTCGGCAATGGATTAGATTGCACCAATGGATTGCCAAACTGTTGGCTCGAAAACCACCGTATGCCGGTGATTAAGTTGAAGGGAAAAGGTTCATATCAGAACCTTTTCCAACGAAGGACGAAGCCGGAGGACATGCAATCGGCAAACGGACACCAGAGGGGAGCTTGAGGCGGTAGTGACTCATCGTAGTAACGTTGGCGTGGTGGCGAACGGCAACAAGGAGGCAGCAGTCGAGTAGAGAGAGAGCCTAGAAATTTTCTGCAGAATTTTTTCAAAATGAGCTTCTCCCTTTGCATTTTGGAGGGAAAATCAATTTATACATGTGTCCCAGATTATATCTTAGCCCTTGGATTAATCCAAGGGTTAAGAATTAATCTTCTTAGCTAACAACCTTGAATAATTTGTTAAGTTTGTTAAAAATAATAGCTAATAGGCACATGTTTAATATGGACGGTTGAGATGAATTATGGATGGATAGTTGTGATCAATTTTGTGATTAAACCTTAATTCAAAAGTATTTTGGTAATTTCACAAAAAGGGGCAAAATTAGAAATTTGGACAATGTAATTGTCCAATCTCAAAATTGATTGAACGAGTGCATGGATAATTGTCTCTATATCAAATATCATAAAAAAAAAACCTAAGCCTAATTATGACTAGAATGAAAATAATTTTATTTTTGGTCAATTTTGAATCTAAAACCAAAAAATTCGGAAAACAAGGTTCTTAAATGATTTTTGTGAAATGTTTTATGCCCAAGTCAAATTAAAGCTAAAATGAGATGATTTTGTGATTTTTATATTTTCTATTTTTTTGTTAACATTTTGACTAAAAATCAACCCTAGTTGACTTTTAACTAAATGGTCGATTTTGTGGTCAAATCTTTAAAATTTTTGAAAATTAAATTAGCTAAAGTGAAATTAGGACCCTTTAAGACCTTTTTGTGCAAAAAGACAACTTTTAACCTGGAGTTAACTTTTGATCAAAAGAGTTGACTAAAAAGTCAATTAAAAAATCAACCATTTGACTTTTCGCATTTTTATTGAAAATGCATTGAAAATTATTTAGAATGGCATCTTATATGAAAATAAATAAATAAAAAGACACTTTTTGTTCAAAAAACATGTTTTGTCGTGATTAGAAACTTTAATTTCGATTTTTCTACATTTATTTCGCTAGTGGCTAGTGAGGCTCACCCTCGCCATGGCTCGGCAAGACCCTGTCAAATTGCTATGGCCAACAGCAACCAACTAGAGGAAGTGGGAAGAAGGGAAAAGAAAAAAGAATAAAGAAAAGAATAAAAATTCAAAAAATAAAATTTATTAAAAGAACAGCCACGTTAGCATTCGCTAGACGGTCGGCGTCCACATTAGTGCCAATCGGCCAAATTAAGCCGAGATGAACTGAATTAGCACAATTGCAAAATTTTATGATTAAATTGATAAAAGAAAAGTTTAGGAATGAATTGGAAAAATTGTAATAGGTTTATGACTAATTTGGTAATATTCTCCAAAATAAGTTTGTAATCTAATAGAAGAAAGGCTAACAACTCATATGAATAAATATTGGCAAATAGATAGATTTAATGCGCTCATAAAAATGACAAATATTAGTCCACAATGAATGTTGATGAAGTTAAAGAGCCAAGTAAATTTTGTCAGATAACTAATATCAAGTGAGAGTTGACGGCTGTGCCTTGTCCAAGTCTAGGCCTGACTCAATTAATCATCTCTTTTTTGAATGCCATATCCCTAATGCTATGGCAAAATTTTGGGCCGCTAAATGCAACCTTCCATGGAACAACTCCTCTTGGCCAAATAATCTCCTTTGGGCTATAAATACTTTATCTAGAAAGGGATTCTACCGAGAGATAGCTCGTTTCTCCTTTAGAGCACTTTGTTATATCATTTGGAAGACCAGAAATGAGATCCTCTTCCGTGGACACAATATCTATGTTCCTTCCATGAAACTATACCTTCTTAAGGTGGTAAAGGACAAAGGTCTCACTTACAAGTCGATTGAAGACAACCCCAGAAACAGAAGGATGCAGCGCAGCTGGGGGATTGACCCCCGGATTTTTGGAGTGGAGACGCCCTTGGCTTAAAATGGGTTTACTAAACCCTGTTCTCCCTGTATTTACTTTACTTTTGGTGACTGCGATACCCTGCTATTCCAGTGATATGTAGTTTCAGTGGAGTATGTGTGGTACCGTGTTCTCCCCCTATGTACAATTTCTGGTCAATTCAATACAATCTTACCTTACCAAAAAAAAAAAAAAGTGAGAGTTGACGGCTTAAAAATAGTAGAATCATCCAATAAGAATCGAGGACCTCCCATACACATGGTCCCAAGTCTCAAACAATGCTATGAAGTATTTGCTAACAATAAAAATTCAAGGACTCTCTTCAAATCCTCTTTATTCTCTTGGTCTTTAAACACACAAGAAACTTCATCATAAGAACCCAGGCAAAGGTCGCATTGGGCCTAACAGAAATTAAAACAGTAAATTCACGAGTTTAATATAGTAATTGACCCGCGATATTTCCACTTAGACTCTCAGTTCATATCGACTGATTTTAGCCTGCTAACACACATGAATTCGAAACCATAATCTCTAGGACAAATGCTTATGCAATGGGATAAGAAACTTTCGAGGCAATTCCACAAAGGCCACCTTCAACCCCAGAATCCCTCTGAATTCTCATGTACCCGCTCTCGCCCCACGAAACATCCCAAGAGTTCCTTATCAACCAGTACTTGGTCCCGTCCGTGTCCGTCCCATACCCGACCACGGTCACCGCGTGGTTTAGATTGGTCCCGCATGGGCCAATAAATACCCCGCCTGCATAGTTCTGGAATGCAGTCCCGCTCGAGTCGAGCGCTACTGACACTGGTTGCATCGCCACAGCCTTCAGCATGTCATCCTCGTTCGGGGAGACGTCCCTGTAGTCCGATATTTTGGCCTTGGCGACAGAAGAGGCCTGCACGTCGCAAGTGCCGTCAACCCCGACGTATGGGTAGTTTGACTCTGAGCTGATGCCATGATTGTTAATGATGTACTCAAAACCGTTGTCCATCCAACCACCTCGACAGCCCTGGTTACCATCGGTGGCGCAGTCTATGAGTTGCTGCTCAGACAGGTTCGGTAGCACACCGGAAGTGATCTGTGTGATTGCTTCCACCGCCGCCACCACCGAAAACGACCAGCAAGATCCTGTACAGAGAGGATAGAGAATCATGTAGTGATATAAGTCGATCAAGAAAACTTCAAGCCAAAGCTCACACCCATGATGCCATACTATGTTGTCTGAATCTAATAAGCATCTTTCTTTTATGACAAACTAGACAATGTAATTGCTCTTGTATCTTAAGGCTTCAATAATCAGCATTAAATTTCTTACCACATCGCTCTTGGTTCTTTATAGGGTTGACAGCACCTTTTTTGACCCAATCAACGCTCTCCGGGATGCTATCCGAACCTTGGTACTTAAAAGAATTGACTTGGGAGGAGTTCCTGCGTGTTGATGATGATGGCAATTTGTATCCAGTATATGCTGCCACAAATTCCTCGTTGGTTAAGTCAGAGAACTTATTCAATCCGACCTTGTAAGTCCGGTTCGCCGCACCATTGAACTCCTCGACGAACCGCAGGTTTTCCGAGAAAATCTTCAGACGCTTCGCCTTCTCGGCGACGTCTTTGTAGTCACGCCCATGCCGACTCATCCACTCCTCGAACTTTTTAGTCGCGGATGGAATGTCAAAGGCACGAGACGCAGCATTCGATGCGCACGCACATGTACACAAGACAAGTATCAACCATATGGAGAAATTTTTTGCAAGTTTGAAAGCCATTTTAATGAAGTGATATGTTCGTGGTGTAGAGAATGAGTGAATGCATTGGGTGTATTTATAGAAGGAAAAGTGACACAAATAATTCTTGAATTTTGATTCAATGTGCAATATTGTTTTGAATTTTTAATTTGTTCAATGTGATCTCTGAACTTTAGATACATTTTCAATTCAGTCCACAAACTATATGAAAATGTTCATATTCTCCTTCTATTAAATCAAGTCAATAGAGTTTGCTATTTAGCTTCCAATCTAACATGTTTGAACAGTGGACAAAAAATAACATTACATGTGGATTATCTACGTATAACAATATTCTACTCAAATATAATAGACAAGTTAATTTGTTTAACTTTTTCAATTTGAAAAAATGATTATCAATTTAATTTGATGATATAAATTATTTTATTTTGAGTTGAATATCTTAAATAATTAATTCATGTGTAACGTTATTTCTTCACCTACCATTCGAACTCACTATATTAAAAGCCAAATTAGCAAATTTCATTAACTTGGATTACTGAAATGATAACATTAGAAATTTTCTTGTAGTCGAGAGACTAAATTGAACAATTGTGAAAAGTTTAGGGATCACATTAAATAAATTAAAAGTTTAGGAACAAGGTGTATATTGGTTCAGAATTCAAAGTCCATTTGTGTAGTTGTCTCTTTATAGAAGTAAATGTGAAATTAATTATTGGAGAAATTTGATGGCAAAGAAAGTCCGCGACATTGTTTACACGAGGAGTGTGTGTCGCACATGATGTCCAAAAGGTAAACAAAAAGGTGCTTGAATGGTTCCTTGGTCTTTCTCTGGCTTCAATTAGGGTTTCAGTGACCATGGTGCGTACAGCTTGAGCAAATACTAGGTAAGTTCTTCTAAAGCGAAACAGAACTAGATTGGTCTAAAAATCTCTTTAATTATATTATACTTTTTTTCGTGCACCTTTCTACATTTTAATAACTTTATTGACCTAGACTGAGAAAAATAAGCAGAAGTAACGTGTGCGCAAGGAAGAGAGATGATTGAGAGAAAGAGAGAGATAAAGGGAATGTGAATGATTAATATTGATCAAAAGTTTTGCCTCAATAGACAATTATCTGACCAAAAATATCCCGAAATTTTACAAAATTACGAATATTGACAACTAGATTTGTGTACGATTTTTGTTCTTTATATTCTAAACTTAATATTATTTTGAATTTCAATAGAAAAGTCATTAAGTAATAATGTTCACTTAAAATAAGCCAAAACACACAATAAATAACAAATTAATCAATGGTACTAATAAAATCTCTAGATAGCTGAAATGGATGCCTATTGTGCTCCATGCCTGAGATGGTATCATTTATAGGGTTGTGTTTTACTCTGATCTCGATTAATTGAAAGTTCGTCCGAATAACTCTTAATCGTTGAGTTACGAATGTGAACATCACACATTATGTGTGTGGTCAAGTTTGCATATGATTAATATACATGATTATTTTAACTTTTTTTTTGGTAATGATGATTATTTTAACTTGCTAATCGGAGAGTTCAACTTCCTCCAATGAGGGATGGAGGGCAAATGTGGCCCTATACTTCCTCCATTTTTGTTGCTATGAAAATCTTTTCAAAAGAAAACGCGTGAACATTTATTATGAAAACATCATATACCCTAATCAATCCCAATATTTTTCTTCACTTATTGTGGTGATAAAGATAGGTAGATGTCGGACATGGGCAAGAATCATCCCGGGTGTGAAGCCGACAGGAGACTCACAAATTCCTAGGGTTTAAGGAATTCCACAACGTGAAGTAACATCATCTAGAAGCTGGTCAACATCAAAACCCTCTTCAATTTGCAAGCGTGCGATGCACGGAATCTCTTCCCTTTCACTTCTACAGGTTGTCGCACACTCTCTTTTCTTCTAGATGGTCAAAACTTATTGTGAATTCGAATTTCACTGAGATTAAATCTTGGACCCCAATTAATTATAATTTGGTTTTCTCAAAATGTTAGCCCCAAAATAATTGTGATATGGGTTAAAGGTTCAAGGGAAAAACTTTTGTTAAATTCAGCTTTTTCTTCCTATACCATAAGGTTATTTCTTTTAGATATAGGAATTCGATTGCCAAGCGATTGTGTGAGTGCATTTCCATGACGATGTCGTACGGAGTCAACCATGATGACTTATCTGTTCCCAATCTCAAGTTGGCCACTCCATTCCATATTCACAGGAGAGGAGTTATTTTAGAGCTACAATTTCAAGTCATATCGATTTTGATGTTTTAAAGTCCTTTCCATTATAAAGTTTAAATTAATTTAAATGGACAAAAGGAAAGAGCCCATTGTATCTTTATTTCTCGTGCCCAAATACAATGATAGAGATGCTAGTTTGGATACATTTCCATTACCCATTTTATTCTGCGACCAACCTCATCCCTTCGCTTCAAATGTAGGCCAATCTTTTTTAAAAATGAATTTACCAATTGAATTTCTAAACACGACATGTTTGTGTTTTAAATGCTTGATTTAGATCCTCATTGTCATAATTGATCATAACCCTTTACAAATTCATTTTGTAATTCCAGCTACTCAAGTTGACAAAAGTATCTGTAAACTTTTGGACCATCTCACAGCAACTCATTCCACAAAGCATCATAGATCGGCCAATGACCTATATATCTATGGTTGACAAAGAAGTAAGGAATTCACCATACCGCTATTAATTCCTCATTAACTCACGAGCACCTTTCTAGCAGGGGAACATTGAATCGGGCATCGTATATTTTGGAACAAAGCTTGGCATTTCAAAGTCAAAGTCAACGTGGGTCGTCTCTCCTGTTCCTACAATAAAGTATTCGATCAAAAATTGATTATTAAGCTACTGATGAGGAACCCTTTGGTATATTTAAAGGAATGTCAGATGAATTATTAGTCGAAACTTAAAAAAGAGAGATAGGTTAAAGACCAGGTGGATCTAATACACTCAATTTTCAGTTGTATTGTTTGTGGGGCACAAGTAGATCTCTTTTCCATCTTGGACTATATAGAATTATTCGTTATAATTTTAATCCGCATGCTTTTTCCTTATATTTTTTGAATTTCATCCGAATTCCAAACTGACTTGTGAAGAGAGAGAGTAATGAAAATAGTTCAAGTACTCTATTTACAATTGGATTAATTTTAAACACACAGCCTATGTAACTTTTTTACACAATCCATATCATAACCGTTAAGGTAGCTTGTATAGCAAAAGATTACACAGGATCCATACCATATAAAAGTCCGATTAATAATGCCCTATTATTCCTAGTGGACTCATTTTTTCCCTAATTTCACTATGATTTGAACTCTTGATCTCCCTATTAGAAGGAAGTGTCAGAATTTATCCATTAAATCAAGGATAAGTATCGAGCTTTAAATATTTAGCTTTTTTTTTTGTATGATTTTCTCTCGGACTCCAAAGTTCCACTGCCACGAGAAGTTATTACATAATTTTCAGATCATGTGCCCTGAATTATATACGTGGATTTCATCGTATGTCCACAAGATCAACCAAATGAAATGGACTTGACTTGCATAATTTCTAGACCACACAATTTTTTTTCTCTACCATTATCAAGCTATTCGATCTCATTGACTTTGTTCAATTTGGCCTAGTTAGAAACAATATTCTGTGAGGGTTCACTTCAGATACTCAATGACGTATCCTTGCTTGCCGTATTTCTTCGCATGTTATAAAAAATAATATTTAATTAAATACACCCTATCATATTATTATGGTATATATATATTTAGAAAAAGTTTCGCCATCCAGCCATTGCAACCCTTGTTCATTAGTGATATTCCAAAGACTGAAGCAACATATAAAACCTATGAAAAAAGGAAATGATATTTACACAATAATGATAACTTTATCGCAGCTCAGTATCTAGAATCTTTTCTTTCATAAAATGATAACTTTTTCATGATTACGTCACAACTTGAGATCCATTTGTTCTACTGAAGATTAACTATCAGAAAACATCTTCCTTAGTTTGCGGTGTTTGAGTCGTTTTGAAAAATAAGTCAATAAAGTTTAAAATTAACGAAAAACTTATACTTAAATTCAAACAAGTGATATTTTTAAATAAAAAATTATTTTCTAAAATATGATCGAATCCCTACATTTGAATTGAGGACCCCAGCATTTGAGCCTGGGTCCAACCAAGGTCCCCCAACTCCAAGGCAAGCCAAGGACCCTGGCTTAGACAGAAGACTCTTGAGGCTGAGCTCGGGTGCTAATTCTAGGAACAAGTCACTTTAGTAGCTGATGCTTGCATCCCAGTTCACTTGAGGCCAAGACTAGGGCCTCGGTGCCCGAGCTTGAGTCTCCAAGACCTAGTGTTGTACTCAAAACTTTTCCTTGAAAGTCTGTTTTTGTTTTATTGGTTTGGATTCCCACGAAAAATCTTTCACTGAATGGTGCATTTTGATTTTATTATAGGGGACTTAAGTTTTGTGTTGAATCTAGACAGAGAATATCAAATGCAAGAACAAATTTTATTCCCAACCTGTATATACAACCTTAACAATTAACAATCAAATGACTCAAAGACCAACAACTTTTGTGAGCAAGCTACACCGTAATGTAATCAATGATATAATTTGAACACAACTAGCTGTATAGCCTATACTTTGGCTTCAAACTATATCAAAATTTAATCTATGATAAAGCTTTTTTAGGCCTATAGCTGAAATTTAATCAATGACACTAAGCTTGTGGAATAACAACAAAATTTAATCAACAATGTTGAACTAGATAGAGATACACACCAGGATTTAATCAAACAATGAGGATCTTGAAAACTACAACTAAAATATAATTGTTGATATTTGATTTTAAATCGACGCATCAAAAAATGTAAAAAAATTGAAACAGGGGTTTCCGATTACGACATAGCTCATTTTTCGAACAAAAAGTGTTATTTTTCAATTCTATTTGTTGGCCTAACTTTAGAAGGCAATTTTCTATTCATTTCACATGAAAACCCGCAAAATCAAATGGTTGACTATCCGGTTGACTCAAATAGTCAATCATTTGACCAAAAGTTAACCCCAAGTCAAAATATGGCTTTTTACACAAAAATATTTCTTGCAAGCTTAATTTCACTTTAGAAGTGAAAATTTTGAAAAAAAAAATCCAAAAATTGACCATAAAATTGAACTCTTAATGAAAAGTCAATTATGGTTTGACCAAAAAATTGAAAAATACAAAAGTCATCAAATCACTTCGTTTTATCTTCAATTTGATTTTAACATCAAGATTTTTGCGAAAATTGATTAAGAACCTCATCTTCCAAATTTTTTGATTTTAGGCTCAAAATTGATCAAAAATAAAATTACTCTTGTTCTAGTCATAATTAGATTTAATTCCTTTCATGACATTTGATCTAGAGGTAATTACTCATTCACTCGTTCAATCAATTTCAAGATCGAGTAAGGTGAAAATGTGAATTGACATTTTTGCCTCTAATTAGGGGTCCAAATCCATTCTACATAATTTGCAACATTCTACTCAATTTCATGAGTTAAGTACAAATTCAAGGTCAATTTTGGGAAATTTATTCGCCAACTTGTCAATTTGGGGAATTTAGCTTATTTGGCTTTAAGAAAATAGGTTTGTTGTACTTCAATTAATGAAATTTGAGTTGATCCATTCATGACTAAAGTTTAATTTGATAAGTTGAGGTTTAATTTCGATATTGGCCTTCAATTTAGTTTCGACGTAAAGGTCATGCCGTCCATTTAAGGTCGATTTGAGTGCAATAAGTCCCTTTAGGAATAGACAATTAGGTTAATAGGTGTCTTACAGTTTTAATTGAATCCAATTTTGATTAATTTACAAATTTAGTTAGACAATTGGATAAAATTGCCCAATTTAGCCTAGGAAAGTCTAATTTGGTGCACCCATGGTATGGATCCAATAACAATTAGACAATTAGACAATTAGGCCAATAAAAATCACGAGATTGAATTTTCTTGATCTAATTAGCCTAATTTGATCAAAATTTGACCATTTCTTTTGTAATTGGACCACAAATAGCAAGATTTCTTCACAATTTAGTCCCCTAAAGACTAAATTGCAAGAATTTGAGAGAAAATGTGACCAAACTGCCTCACGGGGATCCCAACCAATTGAACCCGTCAAAATTGGTCCGATTGATCTGACTAGTCACCGGCAGAGGAGGTTGGTTTAACCTTGCTCTAGCCAGTTCTTCAACATCAGTGACCACCATGAGGTGGCCCACCTTATAGTCTAGCCTCCTATGCCCTAAATTTTTGAAAACTACAAATTTGCCCTAAAGTTTTAGAATTTATGCAAAATTACCCCTAAAGTTCAATAAAATTGCGAAAAAGCCCTAATCTCACAATTGAATCTCATCTATTTATTAGGATTATATCTTAGCCCTTAAAAATATTCAGCATGTGCTAATTTAAGGGATGAAATTGAATCTAAGAGTGAGATCAGATCTTAGCCCTTGGATCGAATAAGGGTCAAGAATTAATTTCATGGGGACTATATAAGGGTTTTTCTCCCTCCAAATTTTGGTGGGAATCCTTTTTGGCAGCTGAAATTTTCTCTAATCTCTCTCATCTCTCTCTAGTTTTCCCTCTCCTCTAGCTGTAGCCTCAGCCACTAAAAATCGCCGCCTCTTCTGCCCTTGCTAGAGCCCCACCGGCGACATCGCAGCTGATACCACCTCCTCCGACCTCCCTTTTTTTTGGGTAAGGTAAGTGTATTATAATCAACCAATAACTAGTATAGCATGGGGGAACACGGTACCAACGGGCACTCAGCTGGACAACGTGTCACTGGAGTGGAAGGGTACCGTGTACACCAATTGAGTAATACAAACAAGCTAGATTTACAAGGAGCTGAGAGGATCCTAATTCCTAGCCTAAATCATAGGAGGCTCCAAAGCAAAAATACGAGGATCTAAACCCCAACTGTGTTGCATCCTTCTATACCTAGGACAGTCGTCAACTTTCGAGAAGGTCAAGGCTTTGTCTTTCACTGCCTTAAAGAGATGTAGCTTTAAAGTAGGAACAAAAAGGTTATGCCCTTGAAAGAGAATCTCATTCCTTGTCTTCCAAATGAGCTGGCAAAGGGAGCTAAAGGAGAACCAAGCTATCTCCTGGTAGAACCCCTTTCCAGACAAAATTTTTATGACCTAGAGAAGATTTTCTGTCCAGGAGGAATTGCACCAAGGCAAATTACATTTAGCAGCCCAGAATACGGCTAGTAACTTGGAGACGAAGCAGTAAAAAAAAGGTGATTTACTGAGTCAGGCCTAGAATTACAAAATGGGCACGTGGCACTCGGAATTCTGCCATAAGCCATGAGGAATACCTGAGTTGGGAGATGATTCTTTGTAATGAGCCATAGGAGGAATTGATGTATGGGAGCAAAGGCCTTATCCCATACAAAGGAGGACCAATGTACTACGTTGCGTTTACGCCGAATAACATTCCACGCCGAAGCCATCGAGTATTTGCCAGAGGGGTCCTCAATCCAGGTGAGAGTATCTTGTCCAAAGGAAAGCTGGGGAATCGGAATTTGCCATAAAGCCAATTCTTGGAGAAGCTGGAGCCCATCCGAGGAATAAAGATCCTTAACCTTTGCTTGTACAGGAAGGTCTGACTGGGAGATGTAGTTGTCTGAAAATAATAGATTAAGAGGACCGAGTCTAGCCAAGAATCAAACCAAAGTGAAGTAGTCTCTCCATCTCCTATTTTCCACCTGAAATGGGGTTGGAATTCATCCCTCAAGGCAAGAATCTTTCGCCAAGCCCAAGAGCAAAGGGATGGAGTCGGGAAGTCCAGTTTCTTCCTTTTGAGATATGTGGCATGAATCCATTTGCACCATAATGACTCTTTGTCGATGAAGAGGAGCCGATGTGTTTGGCCATGGCTGCCTTGTTGCTTTGTCCCGATTCTTCTCACTCCAAGGCCTCCTTCCGAGGTTGGGAGGCAGATATCCACCCAAGATACTTTTGCACCCCCTGGGCCCAAAGAGGGACCCTTCCATAGAAATTGTCTACTTATTTGCTCAATCTTATCGACCACCAAAGTAGGGAGCCAGAATATGGAAGCCCAATAAGCTTGAATGGCATGTAGTACCGGCTTGATAAGCTGAAGGCATCCTGCAAATGAGAGGAAACGGTGTGTCCAAGACTAGACTCGAGAAGTGAGATGGCAGACTAGTGTATTGCAATCTACTTTGTTCAATCAAGTTGTTATGATAGGCACTCCCAGATAACGAACTGGGAATGATCCCAGAGAAAAGCCAAGGGCTTGTAAAATTTGATCCTTAGTTGTCTCAGAGCCACCCGAAATAAAAACCTCACTCTCGTTTGTGTTCGGGATCAAGCCACTCCAATTAGAGAAAAGAGTGAGCCCGTCTTTGATGCGGGAGATAGAGGAGAGGCTCGCTTTGCTGAAGATGAATACATCGTTTGCAAAGAAAAGATGGGAAAGACGTGTGGCCTTACATCGCCAGTGGTACCGGAAATCCGGGTGCCTAGTGTGGGAGTCTAAAATCCCAGAGAATACCTCCATAGCCAAGGTGAAGAGGTATGGGGACATAGGGTCACCTTGTCTTATGCCTCGACCACTAGAAAAGAAACCATGAAGTTCGCCATTTATAGAAATGGAGAACTTAGGGGTACGAACGCATACCATAATTAGTCGATGAGATGGTCAAAAGCCAAACGCCGAAAAGTTTGCTCCGAAAAGTCTCAATCAAGGGTATCATAGGCTTTCCGAAGTCAACTTTGGTAGCACATTTTGGAACATAGGGCTTATTGAGGAACCCACAAAAGAGTTCTTGGGCAAGTAGGATATTGTCACTGATTCTACGGCCCTTTACAAAAGCAGTTTGAGCCGGACTGATCAAGTAAGGAAGAGTCGCAGCAATTACGGAGGAAAGAATCTTGGTTATACACTTATATATCGTATTACAACATGCAATGGTCGGAAGTCTCGATACCGATGTTGCATTGGGGACTTTAGACACCAGTGCAATGATGGTATTATTTATTTCCTTGAGCATACGACCGAATACTAGGAAATCCAGGACTGCTTCAGTGACTGAGGAGCCAACCTTGTCCCAGTTCTTTTTAAAGAAGTCCGCGTTGTAGCCATCAGGGCCTAGAGCTTTGTTTCTAGCAATGGAGAACATGGCATCGCGCACTTCAGATGGGAGAAAATGTTGGGAGAGAAAGTTAACTTGGTCCTCCTGAAGAGGGGAACAGATAGCATCAATGATATCCTGAGCAGATGGCTTTAAAGGCATATTAACTGGGGCAAGTAGGTCCTGGAAATAAGAGACAAAGACCTGCTGAACTTCCACCAGTTTGGTAGTCATAATGCCTGAGCTATCCTTGACTGAAATAATACGATTACGAAGGTGCTGATGATTGACCGAGTGATGGAAGAATTTAGTGTTGCGATCGCCTTCCTTAAGCCAGCGGATCCTAGATTTTTTTTTATAGAATGACTCCTCAAGGGATCGGAGATCAGAGTAAGCCTTGAGTTAAGAGTTTTCCATTTCCACCAAGGAGCTACTCAGAGGGTCTTGATGTAGTGCTTCTTGAGTAATCTCCAAAGTCCTCTTGGCTATAGTCACCCACATAGAAATATCCGAGTAGTTATCTTTATTTAGGGACTTAAGCCGAGCTTTTAGTACCTTAAGTCTAGCACAAAATTTGAACATAGGGGTGCCTGTTACTTGTGTCTCCTAAGCATGGGCCACCAGCATAGTGAAGTTCGGATGAGTGAGCCAAAAGTTGAAAAACTTGAAAGGGATCCGACAAGAAATATGTGCCAGTATCCTCACAACCATCGGAGAATGGTCTGAGATACCCGGAGCCAAAAAAGACGCTTCAGAGAAGGAAAATGCCGTGCACCAGTGATTATTAACCAAAACCCGATCTATTTTCCGCTGCTTCCTATGGACACCCGAGGAAGTGGACCAAGTAAAACGGAAGCCCACATAACAAAGATCAACCAATTCAGCTTGATCTAGGCAGTCCTTGAATTCATCGAAGGCAGGGATCTAAATGTCCGGGCTGCCCATACGATCAGAGGAGTCCCTAATGGCATTGAAGTCCCCTGCCACTATCCAGGGGGTATCCTTAAGAGCCAAGCTCAGATTAATGATATTGTTCCAAAGGGGTCTCCTCGCCACAAAAGTATGTTCCCCATATACTACAGAAAGGTTTAGGCCAATCCCGGAGTTCAGAGACTTTAATTCACCATGAATAAGCTGGTCAGTGCAAAGCAAGGCATTAAAACTCATCAAAAACGGGTTCCATTCAACCCAAATGCGCCCTCGGGAAGAGTAATCATAATTAGCAACCCACTCCTAACCAGGGATTAATCCATAAGAGATATTATCAAAATTTGCAGCTGAAACCTTGGTTTCCAAAATATCGACACAACAAATATTATTAAGGCGAACAAACTGTCTCACTTCAATTTGTTTGATAGGATTCATTAGTCCCCTGATATTCCAACAGCCAAAAAACATAATAGTTAGTTGGTCAAAAGAGGGACAGGAGGCCTACTTCCTTTTAGGAGGCCTATCGCGAGCTACAGTCTTGGCCTTGGCAGTAAGAGTCCCAGATGAAGGCCGAGATCTACTAGCCTGCTCAATGGGTTTGGTCTTGACAGAAGGGGTTGCAGCCTGTTCTATCCTTACCTCAGTGAGCTGCAAACCAGAGGTGTCGTCCTCAAAGGGAGGGTCATCATGAGTCCTCAGTGAGGTCGATCCAACAAAGCGATGAGGCTCCTCCTCTAGGTCATCTGCGGAGGCAAAAGAAGTTGGGGATGAAGGTTCTACAGCAGCAAAAGTCTGAGTTGCAGGGGAGACATTGTCCTGCAAAATCTTTTCCACGGTGGCTACTGAAGGTCTGGTAGGAGAAGTTCGAATAGGCACCGGCTGCGTGGATATCTTTACAGAGCGGGGCTGCTGGTTCTTTGCCGCAGTGGCTGCTTCTGTTTGCTTGATGAGCCGAGCTGCAGACCTACCGGGAATGCTTTGTTGTTTGCTGCTGAAATGCTACCGGGTTCTTCTTTGGGCTACTGCTGCTGTTTCTTTGTTGAGTTGCTTTGCGGAACTGAATCTTTGTTGGTTCTTCTTTGCTTTATTTGCTTCTTTGTTCTTCTTGCTCTTGAGAACTGTTGGGATCTTTGCTGGTTCTTTGCTGAAATCTTTGTTGGAAGTTCTGAATTCTTCTTTGGTAGCTACCGAGTTGTTGCAGCTGATGTTGCTCGGGTGGTGCAGCTGGAAGGGGGCGACAACAGAGCTACCGGGCCATCCGTGTAGGGACACCGATTCTGCAATCGGGCGTTCTTTGTCTTCTCAAGACTTGCTGCCAACCACCTTCTAGCGCTTCGCTGGCGCATGCGCTATCTCGCTGTCCCGCCATCTTCTATCACGCTCTGTCTTCCAAGCCTAGAACAAGAGTGCCGAACCGGGAAGGAGCCAGCATTTGGAGCTGGTGGAGGGGAGGATCTGACCCCATCAGTAGGGAGACCGGATTGCTCAACAGCTCTATTCAAGGGTACCGTTCTAGAGGGACTGGGGACATTTGCAGTACACTTAAAAGGACAAGATAATGGTTTCCATTCGTATTCAACGTTTATAATGTGAGTTGCATCATTTAAAAGGACCTCGATGGTATCATGGCAGGGGCTGGAAGCAGATAGTTCAACGCATACCCGGGCAAAAGATATCATTTTCAATTGTTCGGTACGTTGGTCGACATAGAGCGGTTTGCCTATAGCATTAGCAACTTTACTAAGTCCCATGGCCGACCATAAACTATAGGGAAGGTTCTTTAATCTTATCCACACCGGGATCGACGAGTGCTCTTCCTTTTTCAACTCTAACATGGGCTGCCATTGTTGGAGAATAAGGGGCACACGTGCCACAGTCAACGGGCCACCTTCCAGCACTTCCCTTATGAACTCAGGGTCAGAGATATGAAAGAAGTAAAAACCTTGGTCATTGGCCTTTACTTCTAATAGTCGTTGGCCCCAAAGATGTTTGAGGGCCGTCTCAACTAACCGAAAGGGAAGTTTTTTCCCAACAAAGTAACCGACCAGGCATTGATGCCAAATGGGGTCAGCTGCATCCAGATCTTCATCAGTACAATGCACTACATTATCCCCTTCGAGCGAGGGGAAAGAAGGAAAGGGAATACCCTTGCATTGCAGCTTTAGCTACATTTGCCCAAGAGCGGGTAGCTTGGGGTGGATTCCCCACACGCTGGGACCTCAAAACCTGATCTTGGTCAGTTGCTGCAGAGCTCTGATTAAGAGACGGTCCAATGTTCGCAAAGCCAGCGAAGGACGGTTCTGTTCTACTGTGAATGCTGTGATCACCAACAGCAGAGAGAGGGGCGGCGTTCTTGCCCTTAATAACTTGACCACGAGAGGAATTACGGCTGCCGGGTGCCGGGTGCCCTACTACGACTCCGGCTTCTCCCATAACCCATCCCAGATGCAATTTTTGATCTATCTAACCCCTTTTCCATACTGAGCTAGATAGACCCGGAAACCCCGAAACTTAGCAGCCCTAGCATGGCAAGCAATTTCACAAGGAGGTGAGCTTACCAGAGCAAGAGCTGAAGGGGCCGGCTGCAGCTTTGCAAGTTCTCCAAGTTGCTTAAATAGAGCTCAAATTGGTAGCCACTCAAGTACACAGCGCAGAGAGATTTCCGAGTCAGAGTCGGGAGGGAGCTTAATCAGTAATAGGGGCGGCTACGCCTCTGCTACTGCTCCAAATCGCAGCTTGAAACGGAGCTCGAGTCCAGCACCGCAGGGAGACCTCCGAGCCCGAGCTACAGGGGTGCGGGGAAGTCAGAGAGAAGATGGTGAACAGTGGATTCCATTTTGGCTGATTTTTTAAATCTCCCGACCTCCCTTCATCTCTCCCTGACAACCTAGTGGCTGGCGATTTCCTTGGAGCTCGCTTGATTGGCCTGTACGAGCCGATCTTGCCCCCTGCGGAGTCCAAATTGGTTCGATTTAGACCGGTTCTGTACAAATCTAGCTCGGCACCATTCTGGCACCGACTGATCCCCCTCCAGCGATTAAGACCTCCTCCGGTGTCCTTTAGCAATGCTGAAGGTTGTTGTGTTCTAGTTTTGTCGAGTTCAAGTCCGATTCGTTGAAAAACTTCACAAAAGGTAGGATTGTCGAATTCAAGCTTGATGAAGCGAGATTGTGTTAAGCAATCGGGGCTAGAGCTCACACCTCGGGTTGATTTAATGAAGTTCATGGCTGCTGTGATGTTTTTGAGATGCTTAGGGATAGATTTGGTTGATTGATAATGATTTGATCTTGCTTGATTTGATGATTATCCTTGTTCTGCAATTTTTGTACCTCAAAATGAGTGATTTGAAAGATGACTTCGTATGAGCTTGAAAATGCCCTTGTTTTGTTTGATGTGTTTATGATAATCAAAGCCAACTCAACGAGCTTTCTGATATGCTATAAAACATCCCGATCAGACTTCGATTACTACCTGAAAACCTCTATGGAATTTGTTGTTGCATTCCGCGGTGTTCAATTGACCCCTAATGATTCTGTGATAACTTGACCTCCGTGGTTTGGCAATTTTTTGCTGATTTTTGTGGTTCGATTTTTAAATCAGTTCCTCCACAAAAATCGATCATGACACATCCACCTAGATCATTTTTTTTTTTTCTAGAATTTTTAGGTCATTGGATTAGGTCGATTAGCCTCTAAATCACCATGCTCTTCTCTGAAATTTGCTGTTTCTAAATGCTTGACACAGTTTCTCGAATTTTTCTGAAATTTGTGTTCAAATTCAGACTTTGAGTTCTCATGAAATTGTATGTATAGATGTCAGTTATGACATAATTTTTAAATGAGTATTTCTTGGCAAAATTTTATTGTAGTATTTTTAGAGCTCATTTTGAGATGATTCCTCCTAGACATTTATTCGTATAAATGTTCATCATGACATATTTTTTTTTTCATAATTTTTGAACAACATTCAATTGATGAAAATCTCATAAAATCATCGTTGGGTCACTCTTGCCCTATATAAATCCGAATTTGGATATGTGTACAAGTGAACATGTAATTGTGATTGCTTGGATATATTGTCTTCATAGACTTCATTGTACATTGTAATACCTTCCTAATAAGGTCTATCTCATTTCCAATGAACACCATTAGCTCATATAGTCACATGTTTTACATGATTTTAGTTGCCATATTTCGTAAGCTAATCATGTTTGCTTTACATTTGTTATTTTCATACCATGCTTTATGATCACAATCAGGTCTAGGTCCCATAATGAAAATGTTTGCAAGTCCATACTCAACCTATATGATTTTTCTCTCATTCTTGCCATGTCATATGGGAGTCATAGACTATGCATTTTCTTAATGTGATCGCTGCCCTGGATGTTGTCATTTTGCATGTTTGCATAAATGCCACAAATTAGACATGTAATCAACTAAATTAAACTTGTGACCTCTGAGGAAGTCTTAGAACATTCCTTGAGCTTTTCAACAATGCCAAGTTTGGCTCATTTGCATGTCAGTGGACCACATTTCCATTTTTTGCAAAGTTACCGTGAAACCTGGAAAAATTGCAAATTCGGATTGCATATGGAACCATTTTCGTGTCTCAATTTTTCCATTTTTTATGAATTTTTCTATTAAGATTCAGAGGTCGGGTCCTTCATGAACATTGATTGTAATTATTAGGACTATCTTGTGTCAAAATTAAGTGATTTTTGGACATCATTAACATGACCATATTGCCAATGAATTGTCTAAAAATGTTGCAATCTTGCTCTGTTTTGTTGCATTCAACTATATTGCATGATTTTTATAAGGGAAAATGTCACAAAAAACCCTAAACTATGCCCTCTGTGACAATTTTACCTTAACTTTTTTTTGTATCACCAAAAACCCCAAACTATACCACTTGTGACAATTTTATCCTGAACTATATCACTTGTGATAATTTTACTCTGAACTTGTTTTTGTGCCACCAAAAATCCTAAACTATGCTACTTAGGACAAATTTACTACAAATTTTTTTTGATAAAGCGCAATTTCGTCATTTTCTATTTTTTTTCTATTTTTTTTTCTTGACAGGAAGCTGGCGAGGTTGCCCTCGCCGGTGTTGGAGTCGGCCAAGGGTCGGGTGGCCCTTGCCCAGGTGGCCCTCGTTGAATCTAGCTTGGGCAGCCCTTGCCCAATGCCGGCGAGCGCCCGACCCTCGTTGGGCGAGGGCGCCCTCGCCCGGGTCGCTCTCGAGGGTGCCCTTGCTAGATTTGGCGAAGGCAAGGGCCTCCCAAGCTAGATCCGGCGAGGGCCGCCGAAGCCTCGCCCAACTCCAACGCCGGCGAGGGCAACCTCACTAGCTTCCCTCTATCAAGAGAAAAGAAAATTAAAAAGAAACAGAAAAAGAAAATGATGAAAATGCCCCTTAGTCAAAAAGTTTGGGGTAAATTTGTCACAAGTGGTATAGTTTGGGTTTTATGATGGCACAAAAAAATATTCAGGGTAAAATTGTCACAGATGACATAGTTTAGGATTTTTAGTGACATTTTCCCTTTTTATAAATTCATACATTGCTTATCTCATGAAACTTTCTCATTAAAATTGTTCCTCGTGATGTGTTTAGTGTACCATGAATTTTCCGGACTTGATTGATTCATGGGTCATCTTCAATTGCTTGTTCTTTTATGATGTATCGTAAATTCCCCTATTTAGCCTTCCACGAACTAATTGTGTTCTAATATTTTTTAGAAAATGATGCATGCAAAACCGACTTTCGATGTCCTCATGACTTTTAATCTTCATGTCATTAACTTGTCCATAAAAAATTTCAAAAAATAAAAAGACCATTGAATGATCGTTCACTACACGTGATTGTGCTTGGTGCATGGTGAATGAATGAAGCGACTCGGTATTGGCTCACTAATTATTTGATCAGATGAGCATTAAGGTCTTCGGACTTGCTTGCATGTTTACTTTTGAGCTCCATGCATGTGATTGCTAAATACTTGCACAAACTCAATGCATGCTTATGGTTGGATTCGGGGTTTTATATTAAAACCTGACTTAATAGACTTATGGTGTTAGCCATCATGAGTGAACATTAATGATGGCTAATTACCATAAGCCGTGTCTAATAATGAATAGGGAAATGGTCTAATGGCATGTCACGTGTGAAATCTCAAAGGCCGACCTGAGGCCAACTTGAATCGATCGATTGGATGCTTCGTGTTTGATTCCTTGCCATGCTTTGTTTGCTTTTGCTTGATTCAATGTATGTTTCAAATTTAATATGTTTACATGGTCTTAGGTTATAGTTAGAATAGATGAAGAAGGCGGTCTTGAAGACGGCGATGGTCAATGTCCCTTCCGACCCTTCTTTCTTTATATTATTCATTCAATACCCGACATATGTCTCGGGTTTTTTCTTGCATTGTATAAGAACCCAACGAGTTGTGGGTTTCCTTTCTTTCCTTTCTTTTATTTGTCTTTTTAGGATTGCATGTTTAAATTTACCACTTTCCTTGGGTGTTTATTTATCGTACTGCAATTTCAATTCAAATTATTTGCCTTTCTTTTTTCATTTTTGTAGAATTAGAATTCCATGAAATGGACATCCATGCATGATCACCTTTTTGTTTCAAATGGCACAAGAAGGTAAAGAGACAAGTATGATTGTTAAGTATTAAAAGGGCACTAATAGAAATATTAACATAACCCAAGTCTGTAAATCCTAGATCTTTGGTTGTGTATAAATCAAAGGAACACTCCTGACCCTTGATTAGGTTTTCTAGCTAGCCCCTAAATTGAGGCTAGTGGTTAACACTTGTATCAGGTTGTTTAATCAATTTAGATAATAAAAATGAACCCATAGTGTAGGGTATGAATTCTCAATCAAGGTCCATTGTGGTTTACCATACTCATCGCCATGACCATAAATGGAACGAGGTGATGACATCCGTCTATGGAAGTACCTTTGTAAAAGCAACCGTGGGGCATGGATCTTAGTTGGGGTTTACTAAGGTTTAGCATACTCGTTGCTACGACCATGAATTGGGCAAGATGATGATGTCTATAAGTACCTTCGTAAGAGTGACTAAAGTAAAGATACCCCTTATCACTTCCGCTTTCCTTCACAATGCAAAGGTTGGGTCACGATACCTTCTTGTTATTATACGGGGTATGGACTTGGGGGAGTCCGTGCTTACGATTGATGGACCTCTTAATGATATGATCATCATCGATGATGTGTTTGAGCTATCTTTGACATGATTTCCCTTTTGAGGACCATCTCATGAGTAAAGACCCCTAAACTTTATCCCTCCTGACGAACGACTGTTGTTGAGGGCGGGTCATGAAAATGATAAAGTAAAGATAAAAAATAAAGATAATTGTTGTGATGTTCAGGGGGCTTTTAGTTGGATGGCTTGTGTTATTTATAATGTAGCCTAGCAACCTTTAGTCAATTGCTTTCCTTGATCAACACTCTTAGCTTTTCCCATGTTTTCCTTCTTCTCTTGACCCCCTTATCCATATTTGGTTGTTTTTGGACTTGTCAATGATGCTTACATGATTTTCCCATCAAGTAAATAACTGCTTCCCTATTTTCATGCACCTTTTGTGCAACAATTATTCTTGCTTGAGTTTTAAAGCCAATTCTACTCAAATTCCAAATCTAATGCATTGTTCCCATAGCCTAACACATGGCAATTGATACCTTGCCATCGACTTAGTTATATCTATCTGGAATCCTATCGACACTTAGCCCAAATACCCTAAAATTGTTTGCTATCCTCAGATTTTATGAACAAAATGGGACGTATCACTCTTATTACTGCCCTTGTGGTTAGCATGTGACAATAAGAGTAATTTTGGGTGTTAACAGTTTTATATTTTTCTGCGTGACTTCCATATCGTTTGCACCATACAATCAAACATAAAATAAAAATAAGTCTCTTTGAAATAATATTCCAAGAAAGTTCATTTAACGGACAAACAAAACCTTAATAGGCAATACATTTTAATAATACTTGTGGAAGAAGCAATTAAGGTGGATTTGTAGACATAAGTTAATCTTTTACTAAAAAATGATAAGTATATTGGAAGTTCTAAAACTTGTCACGAAAGTACAATTAAGTCCTAAAACTTTCAAAAAGTGAAATCAAGTCATATAACTTGTCACCAAAGTTCAATCAAGTCCTAAAATTTTCAAGTACAATCAATAGAAGGATTTGATAAGACCAATTTGACAAGTTTAAGGATTTAATTGCACTTTTTAAAAGTTTTAAGATTCAATTGTACTTTTTGACAAGTTTTAGAACTTAATTGCACTCATTGAAAATTTTAAGACTAAATTACACTTTCGTGATAAATTTTAAGTCTTTCAATGCACTTATCTCTATTTGAAAAGAAGAGATCATTTATGAATTGCAAAAGCTCTGCTACCTCGCCATAGGGGCATTGTCAGAATGGAGCTCCAAGGAGGTCATTTCAAAAGAATCACTTGATTTGCTCCCTGAAGACTCCTTTAGCTCTACCAATATGCGATTTATGTCCGGCCTTTGAATCGCCGTTCGTCGTGTGCAAGACATAGCAATCTCCACTACTTTCCAAGCCGAGTTGATGTCCATTTTTCCTTGTAACATTGGATCCATGATCCCCTGTATATCACCACTTTCAACGATCGGAATCAACCATTCAAGAAGGTGAATGTTGGTGCTACCATCCTGGCTTCTCATTATTGCCGGTTGTCCCGTGATCAACTCAAACAATACGATTCCAAAACTATAAACATCACTCTTCTTGTTAAAGTATCCAGAAGATTGGACCCTGGGTGAGGAAAAAGAATAAAGATCTTTATATCAAAGATGAAATCCTAGCCTATGTCAATATTTTTATGCAAATTGAGATCTTGAATTAAACCATAATAGTAATATTGAGTTCTAGCCATTACTCAGGGTCGAGGTAGCCAGGAGTGCCTGCAAGACAAGTTGACACATAGGTTTCCTTTTCAGTTCCTAATGCTCTTGACAGGCCAAAATCAGCTATTTTGGCTCGGAAATCTCCGTTCAACAAGATATTAGTAGTCTTCAAGTCTCTGTGGATGATGGGTGGCTTGCAACCGTTATGCAAATAATCCAAACCTGAAATCCTCATAAAAATTGCGTAAAAAATGCCAAAGCAATGATGGGAAGAAAACCTTCAACTATGGATATCTTCTTCATGTACCTTGTGCTGCATCCACAGCTATTTGTAGTCTCTTATTCCATGTCAAGACCTTCGAATGGTCATCTATCGGCTGCACCTTAACTTTACATATGAGCAAGAAATAGAGCTTTTCAGGATTATTTTGTAGAAGAAACAACACAACAGAGCATAAATACGCACCTGACAAGTGTTGCCTTAAATTTCCATTGGCCATGTATTCATATATTAGTGCCATGTGCTTGGAATCATTGCAATATCCAAACAATGAAACCAAGTTTCCATGATGAACAATCATTAAGAGTTGAGCCTGCATTATCGCAAGTTTGCATTGTCAAAACATGTACTGACAATAATGTACTAGGAAGTTTCTGGACTACATTACTGTAAGTGAGCGTAAGTTGAGTTTAAAAGGAAGAGTGATTCCATCATCCTAACTAACCTCGGCTTGAAATTCCTTGTACCCTTGCTTTGATGATTCAGAGAGCATCTTCACTGCAACTACGGTGCCATTATCTAGTGTACCAAGATATACCTTTCCAAATCCACCTTCACCAATCACTCGTTCAAAGTTTCTAGTTATTTTTGAAACTTCTCCATACTTAAAAGGTCGATTCTTTAATATCAGCATCCTTTCACCAGATTCTGTACAAAAAAAGGTTCCTATGAGTATTGCGACTACCACCTTGGATAGTAGACTTTCAAGGCAAATAACTCAAGTGCGTCCCCGACAACTAAAGGACGTAGGAAGGGTTTTGTCTGATCCTGTTTCAAGAGCTATATTGATGGAGAAGAGGACCAAATAACCAAAAGATCTCGCCTTCTCTGTCAGCTGCCATCAATATGCCAACACGTAGATTCTTTGCTCAATAGACAGAAACAGTTTGAGATAGTTCATTCACACTTCCTTTTAGGGTGTGATCGCGCTCTGAAGAAAATTTCGTCATAAAAAACACACTTTCCTTAAAATCAATTTTAACGAAAATGATTAGTTATCATTTATTTGGTTATAGTTGAAAAGCGTGGTTGAAAACATTTTCGAGTGTTTGGATGAAAAAACATTTCAATCTCATAGGTTACTCTGGAGTCTGTCTAACCATTTAACATTTGAACTAACAAATCACAATAAAATGCCTCTCAACTTTTTAGAATTTATTACGTTGAGGCCTTTCCAAAGAGGCTTTCCCTCCTAGAAATTAATGCTGATGAGATAAGTCAAGTGCTACAAAAACCGATTATCCCATGTCATAAAAAAATTTACAACTATTTTCGTAGGTAAGATTGTTCGTGTATATATTCGTCTGGAACAAATTCTTGCGCAGTATTGTGCGCATTGCCAAATTGGAAATGCAAAACCGAAATGCTTGGAGTGTGAGTTTAGATCAAACTGCATATTACACTATGGTTCTAAAACTTAAATCTAAAATTGGGAGAAATGCTTCAGAAAAATAGTGGTGCTTTAGCTGATTAAAGCTCGATTTATCTAATACTCAAAACTATTCAGATATATAAAACTCAATTTATCGTAATGATAAGAACACGTATATAATATATTTAATCTAACATACAATTGTAAAACATCTTTTGTCTCACTCATTTAACCAATTAACATTTGTTAAGAAGCAAAGAAGCTTCGGATAATGTTTTTGCCTCTTCAGATTAGAGAATTCACTTTCCTAATTCTAACCTGGAATTTTTCTAATTGTAAACAGTTTTCTGTTGACTTATTATTTTCAGCAAACCAAAAGTGAGAAAGCCTAGAAAACTAATTTTCAGAAAACTCATTCACTCAAACAAACACATCCTTAGGGAGCATTGAAATGTTAAGGACAAAGTTGTACAAAGTTGCACTCTCAAGTTGTTATAAGTCCTTCCTGTGCATAGCAGGTTACTTTCAAAAAAGAAAATCGGAAATTTCATTGTTGATAATTAAGCTGAATAATGCACATTTTGTGATGCTGATGCGACCACACTGTGGTGATCCCCATCTCCGTCGTCTCCATCTTTTTGTGATCACTATGTAACTCAGATTACTAGCATCTGGAAATTTTGATTAAAGCTACCTTTATTTTCTATTGCAATGTCGATGAGAATGTAAAATAACAGTCTTAGGGTGGGTGAGGAGATACCAACTTGCTGAGTAGTATATTATCAACTAAATTATCCTCGAAAAGACATTGTTGCAGATAGAACTGTCCCAAAGGAAAAGCAAAATCAAGATTGTCGTCAAATGTAATGTAGGATTGCCTGAACAGGACAGATAAGAAAACTTACCTGCTATTTGTTTCCATTTAACTAACCATATAGTAGCCAAAGCACCAAAGAGAACTGCAAAGAAGCCTAAAACTGATGTAACAACTGGAACAAGGATGGTTTTTTGTTTCTTCTTCAGCGGGGAAGGATCAGCTAGGCAAAGATTTGGGTTTCCTGTCAAACTGCCACAAAGAATGAAGGAGCTGAACTTATATTCCTCTCAAAATATGTCCATATTGATTTGCCGAATGCTGATCACGGCCAGTAAAAGTTGCATAACAAGGGAGGGAGGGATGGAGGGAGAGAGAGAGAGAACCTCATAATTAAAGTATTGTCCGCAACCCTCTTCTTAAGAGCTTCAGGAACTGATCCAACCAGATTGTTTTCACTTAAATTTCTGCAAATGTAGCCTTTATTAGAGATTTGTCCACATTAAATCCTTTGCTGCTTCATTTAGAAACATTAACTTACAGAAATCTTAGATTTGGTAATGCTGCCAGAGTTTCCGGTAATGCTCCCGTAAGCTGATTATTTGACAAATCTCTGGAAAAGACAAAGTTTAGAATGCCTAATCTCAAGTCAACCAGCTCCAAAAGCAGGATGTTTCCCACGCATTAGGGCAATATTTCAACAGCTTATGTCTCCTAAAGCACAACCTCAATCATTCAATCACGAGTTGACTCCCACGGGGTGCTTAATCAGGAGTGACGTGCAGACAAATAAATCAACCACGGCGATACTTACGAGTATTCCATAGTTGATAAATATGAAAATGCTGAGATTATGTCGCCCCTCAAATTGCTTGAGCTCAATTTCCTGACCATAATAAATCAAAATATAAGATCTTGTCATTGCCATCTTTCTAGAGGAAGCATTTTTTGCTACAATAAATAAAAGTTTGTGCAATCTATTATTCAGAATGAAGGTCCTCCTAGCGCAAATGTTTTAGGTACTAGAAGACCATTCATAATCGTCAATGTCATTCCTTGCATGGGTCTTCCTACCTCCTTGTTCTATAATTTACGGTTATTACTGGACCTAGAGTACCCAAAAGTTATTTTCAGAGGAGCTAATACTTGCTCATACACAATGCAATTTGGAACACTTACGTAAAAAATTTGGACAGTAGGTTGGCTATTGGTGCAAGAAGTTTCACAAGCAACATAATGATATATCGGAGAAGAAGAGAGTATTTGCTGTCGATCGATAAGTATATAACTTGACCCACCCCATCCATACTAAGCAACCCCCGAAAAAAGAAGAAGAAATGCTCAAGATGGTGACTTTGTGAGATGGGTGTCAACTTAGGGATCGGTTTGGAAGAGTTTATGAGCTCTCTCATCTACCATGTGAGCCTTAGGGTGTTAAAAACTATCTACGTTTGAGTTGGTTCAGTCTTACTCTCTTGGCAATCTTAGTAGCCCTGCAACTGGCCTAGTAATTACTCTCTGGCCTTGGTCAAGCGAAGTAGCAATATATACTATTATATTCAAGAGCGAGTACTCTACTATCATCTTGTAATAGCCCAAAAATAAGTCCTGGAGGGTGTGATACTCTGATAATGATTTGTAATATCCTAGTCAAATCCATGGGGACGAAGCCCAAAATGGCTAATCAAGCTTGGGACTTTTGGGGCGAGGTGTCAAATTTTTAGTCCCTTTATGTGCTCTGTCCCACTTCATGTGAGACTTCAGGGGTAACATAAGTACAATCTTGAAAATCTCAAATAGACTCTAAGAGCTTGACAAAAGCACGGCGGAGTTTCTCCGTCTATTTGAGAATTCATACTGGGAAGATTGCATTCATCTTGAATGTTCTCTCTCACTAATGAATGAAACTTCCGGTCTTCATGATGAATGAAAATTTTTCTTAAATTTCACCTAGAAAATCAGTACTATATAAGAAATAATGCCAGGGGACTCACAATGATATAATTCTTGGAGGATTTCCATAACTACAAGTTACACCATCCCATTTGCAAGTGCTTGGTACGCACGGATCACCTTGCCAGCTGTTTCTCTTGATGTGATATGCTGCTTTGATGTCGTTGATAGCTTTCACTATGGTTGAAATCACAAAAAAGACCTATTATTTAAGGAGAAGAAAGGAGATGGAAAACTTGGCTGCAATTAGATATGAGTTATAAAGACTTTCAACTTTCAAAAGACTTGTAACATTTCACGGCTTCAATTTGAAGGCTGGCAGCAAAAAGTAGCCAAAGTAGGGAATTAAGCATATAGCAGAGTAATACTTATGGTATGTTTGGTAAATATTCGGTTCATGTGAACAATTTTTGCTTAGAAATAGTTTTTTTTTATTTGGTTCCCTCTAGATGAGTTTCTGAGCATTCAAAGGCATTTGGTAATTACACAAAATTACTATTATCGGAATAAAAATACAATTAGTACGACCCTGATTTTTTTTTTTTGGTGAAGCAACATTTCTTTCAATTTTTTAATAATTTTATGAGATTTTTCTTCTTCTTTTTTCTTTCCTTTTTTCCTTCTCTTCTTCTTCCTCCCCTAGTTGGCGACCTCATTGGCCTCAAAAGAGCCTCACCAACCCCTGGTTAGGCTTGACCTTGCCCCACCACCACAAGGCCAAGCTTGTCCTACCATGATAAAGCTCAACCTTGTTGAGGGCTAGCAAGGCTCTAGCGAGATCATTGAACCTCGTCTTTGGCCGCCATCACCGAGCTTGATGACTAGCTAGAGGAAGAAGTAGAAGAAAAGAGGGGGGGAAAAAGGCTTGATTCTAGGATTGTTCCTGAGAACAAAGAAGTAAATGTTTTCTACTTCTTAATTATGTTCTAGATCTATTCCCGGGAATAAATTTGCTATCAGGAGTAGAAAATTTAGCTAACGTTACTAAATAGATTTCTATTCTTTTGTTTTGGAGAGCAAAAATGAAAACAGCCAAGAATTAGCTAGTTACCAAATCGGCCCTTAGCCACATCTGTTCATTCCAACAAAGAAACTATTGCTTAAAGTTCACGAATAACATAAGAAACACGGTGGAGACTAGTATATTTAGCATAGG
Organism: Angophora floribunda; assembly: GCA_014182895.1. Taxonomy (NCBI): domain Eukaryota; kingdom Viridiplantae; phylum Streptophyta; class Magnoliopsida; order Myrtales; family Myrtaceae; genus Angophora; species Angophora floribunda. The sequence continues at coordinate 30,575,925 of CM024709.1, read as the reverse complement.
ATTCCCTAAATCTTCCTTATTGACAATGGAATATCTGTCTAATTATTACTGATGTCAACTGTAGGACAACTATAGAAAGTGTATGTAGACAATAAAAACATTTAAAAGAATAAATGTGTACCATCATCTTGTGCCGTGGGCACATTTGGAAGATCACCAACAATATAGAACTCCACAGCATTGAGTATCGGTGGATTTCCATACTTATTCGTTGATTTAATCGAGAAGGTGATGAGCGACCCGCTAACTGGAGTGGAAACTACAACCACTGGCTTCATGTATTCAAGGCTCACCGTCTTCATGAATTGATTACCATTCACGGAAATTGTGAACTCCCTCTGCAGGCCGCTCCTCAGCTTCTCAATCTCCGCGAAATGAAAGTACATAATCCATTTCTGTGCGGAACTCGAAGGTGTCCACTGAAAATGCAAGGGAGAACTGGCATTCGTTGATCTTTGAGCAGTCTGGAGAACTTCCCAGGGAACCTTGTACTTATACGCATCATTATTGTCATATAAATGTGTGGAAGATGTGGTGTTCAGTATGAACCCATTATTAAAGTTTTGAGCTGTCCAAATTCGATCGTAAACGTCGACAGGGTACCTGTGTGCAGCATTTCGACAACAGTTGAAGAGCAAACTATTAAGCAATTGACTGAGTGACTAGCAAATGCCAATTCATATGGATCTGCAATAGGACTGTTGAAGCTACTATATTCAACACATTACTAGCTACTATATTCTACTGAAGTAAATTTATATACCATACATCAGCTTCACATAGTTCAATTAATACAAAAATTTTATTGGTTCAAAGAATTTTAATAGATGAAATTTTTTGTTTTCGTTTTCTTCTTCTTCTTTTTTTGCAAGCCAAAAGGAGTTTGGACGGGGTTGGGACCTACCTTATCCACTATTGGAATGTTTCCTAAATGGAAAAAAATTTTGGTCAGATCCTAAGTGGAAATTAAACACTTCAAAATAGCAACAATCATCAATCATGTATTTTTTGTGAAATGAGTATCGCCACCAAACTTAAGAGAGAGGTATATTGTTAACAAGTATCCCACGGCAATAGTTAAGACCACTAAATTAGTACAAGCATACGCCAATATGTTTTGCAAATGGAAAAACAACATATTACAAGAAGGTGGAATATTTTAAATAAAAATTTTCATATTTTCAAAGTATAATTAATAACCCTTAGCAAGTGTTTATATATTTATATATACACACATATACATATGTTCCCTTTTCTAAAGTAGACATCAAGTTCCACTATGTACCAGATGTAATACGTGCTTTCTGCAGTACATATTTATAATTAGAACATACATAGACGTTTAAGCACAAAATGTCACATTAATGTATTATTAATATGAGATTCTAATGTTAACATAGCTTTTGAGGAATTTATGTGAGGAAATAGTCAAATGATGTTTTGACCTATTACATTTCATTTGTTCTTACTACATCTGAAGTGCATGTAATTGATGTATTTTTATTTTGCATATCTTCTAATATGCTAATATAAAATATGATGTTAACTTTAAGGTAGGAAACTTTTTAATACGAAAGGGGTACAATTGGAATAAAGAAAAATCATAGAAAGAATTAGGGAGAGGGAGAAGAGGAACAAATAGGTAGCAAAATGAGAGGAAAGTGCGAGAAAAGTACTCATTTCAAGAAGAATCATCAACCTCACAAATTAGAATTCTTACATGTCTCGGGTACACGTAATTTAAGTATTTTTTTATTCAGTAAACGTACTTGTATACTAATACAAAATATTATGTTTACATTTGAACTCATTTGATAGGAAAGAGGTACAATTAATATAAAGAAATAACGAAAAGAAAGGAAGGGAGAGGCACAAGTTTTATAATTAGATTGCAAAATAAGTGGCGTGCGCAAAACAAACAAAAAAAAAAAAATACTCATTCCAGGAAAAATGATCAGTACCTTTCAACAAAATCGATCAATCCCTTACAAATTGAAATGATGTGTCAGCCTCAAGGGCAACTCGAAGGAAGATACTATCATCATAAATTAACTAGCAAAAGTGCACATGTATTCCTTATGCCGCCAAAAATTAACATTTATAAGATTTTGGAAAATCATTTTGTTATGAAATACTTGAATTATTAATTATTATTAGATATAATTATTGACACCACTTAAAGGAATTGAACATACATACATATGGATAGAGAGAAAAAAAAGGCTCTTTACAAGATATAAAATATATAAATTTTCTTGTGCTAGAAAAGATAGAATAATCTGTATAAAAATGGACTTTCTCTTATGACACTAATATTATTTAGTAAATAATTTGTAATATTTTTGTCAATACCCAATTCAAATTATGATTATAGTATATAATTCATATAAGGTCAGTTAATTTTATACCCATAGCGGGGCTGAAAGTTATTGCAAACATATACTAAGATTTTTGTAATCGCGTTGAAATCTTTTGCAGAATAGATCATGAGTTCGCTTGTTATGAGGGAGTAAGTTAGGGTGCTTTTGATACATATCTGAAATTCTAAGATTAATTTGGATCATAACTTCAATATTTCAAATAATTTTTTTTCTTGGAACCTAATTTTTTCGGTTTCTCTCTTCATTTTTATTAATCATCTAATTTTTTGTGGGAATCTTTGACATCTAATAACAATTTTGTTTCTATTAGCTTTATCACTCATTTTATTTATTATGATTAACATACATCTGTACTTCAAAAATTAATTGATCACCTGATAGAAGACTTCAAGTTTAGTCCGATGTCGTACCGCCACCTAAGTCGCAAGAATCCATACTCCAACCGGTAGATGTCATCATCAAGACATCTTTGTCCCAATGTTGAAATGAAGGGCACTCCATTGCCAGTGTTCACAAGACATACTTGTATATCATCTGCCTGGGAAATGTACATAATTTCTTCATAGATAAAAGTCGCAAAGCCCAACGTGGCCCAATAATTAACGCCGATGTATAGGTCAAATGAAGGAGCCCGATGCTTCCTATCATGTTTCGTATACCGAAATGACACCCGAATCAAATAGGTGTTGTTCTTGTCTTGACATGATTTTAAAGTGCAACAATGCCTCTTTCCATTAGGAAATCTCCTTGAGCTCTTCTCATTGGCGAATTCATCAGTTGCCCCACAATTGACGTTCATTAATCCTCGTAAGTTTAGAGAAAAGAAAGAGTCAACGAAATGGAACAATGGTTTCTGTTGGCCTATTAGAACAAGTTCAATGAATCTCGATCATTCACACAATTCTACACTTTTGGATCTAGCATGTCGGTGATTTGAAGCCGAGATCAAATGAGAATGAATATGAAGAAAAGAAGAGACCATTTTGTTTCATTAATGATTGCAATTTTGCAAGTAAATAATTATCAAAAAAAAAAAATCCTAAACCCATTCCACGAATGCTAATTTAGTCCAAACATTTCAATTTGACCGATTAAGTTATAAAACTTTAGATGATGAATGATTTATCAATCTAGTCCTTTTGGTCAATTTTGGTTGAAAAAATTGTTGATATGGATACTTGCCATCCTATGTGGCATGGTTAATATGGACAATTTTTTCAAAATTTTTAAATTTTTTCATTATTATCTATTTATTTATTTTCATTGTGGCCAAAGGCGTGAAGGCCTTCTTCATATCTAGACAAGAGGCGTGACCCTCCCCAGTGGCAACGAGGGCCTTTGCTCAGTGAGGGTCGCTGGCCATCGCCAGGGCCAAAATGACCTCGGTGGCCATAATGAAAAATAAAAAATAAAAGGTTCAGAATTTATTTTTTTTAAAAAACATAGTGTCCGCTTGTCTGAAATTATTAACTTTTTTTCTGGACTGCGAATCCCAAGTTTGATTTCCGGTATATCGAATGAATCGATACATTTTACCAAAATTTATTCTTGTAATGTTCTTATTACACATAAAACGCATTCCACAATATTCTGAAGCAATGACAAGCACGAAACTTTACTCCGAGATAAAATCAGCGTCTCAGTCAAACTCAAAAACTTTTCTCAACTGGGAGGGGAGAGGGAGGGGCAGGAAGAGAGAAAGAGAGAGAGAAACCTGTATTTTGTTGGGCTTGAACCAGGAGGAAAATTCCTGAAGCCAAAGAAGCAAGCAATGCGAACGAGAAAACTGTAATTGATCTTTGCATCGTCATGGAGCAGTGGAGATTGTCGAGGAGAGCAAGTGTGAAGAAGAAGATATGTGCATGCAATGCATTATATCGTTGTCGAGAGCTCTTGATACGACAGGGCTGACATCATCCTAATGGCTTAGGGGCCAATTTATTTCCACTGGTATCAAGTATTTCGTATCCTGATTTTTCTTTTCGTGCACTTTCTGTTGTTATAAGAAGACCAAGACGTGCTGGTAGGTCTTCTTGCAAATTTATCAAAGTCTAAGAACCAAAAGAAACGTCAATAGACAGCTTTCTATCGACGACTTATCGACCACTGGTAAATTAAAAATTATATATAGCGTTATGCGCTAATTATTGTACGCGCATCATTATTACAGACCGTTCGGATTGTCCTCTGCAAAGCGCACCCTGCTTTCTTATTATGAATAACCCATGCATCATTTCTCTTCTTTTTATTTTTCTGAGAATATCCAATATAATGTTGAACTCAAATGCGAAGAGACGAGAAATGAGAACATGCTTTCTTATTATACACAATTTCATCATCTCCAAAAACTCTGAACTATCCTTATGGAGACAACTATGATTAGCAAGTGATGGGCATATGTCTCGCCGTTCCTACCGTGATTAGTTAAGAGTTTCCTCTTCCCACCAAGTGAATTTCTGGTCTGAAAATTCGTTTACATTAGTTAGGATCACCATAGGAACACTTGGTTAAGTTTTTCTTAGACACAGAGACACATTTGAGTAGATATTGATGGTTTACCAGCCTATCAAATATGTTTAGCAAATCCTCTTAATCTTTACTCTGAGAATATCGTATATTTCATACTTTTATGGTGAGCTTTAGCCTCCTCTTGTTATTACAGCCTTAAGACCAAAACTCTAGTTATATCACTGCAAAAACCATAAGAGTAGAGCTCTATAATGACTTACCTGTCAATTACCTTTAGCCATATATTCGTAGACTAGCGCCATATTATCCAAGTCATAACAATATTCGACAAGAGAAAACTAAGTGGAAGTGGGGAACAATTATCAGGTGCTGTGCCCGCAAAAATCTAAGAGTTGCTTTTGTAAACAACACAGATTGGTTTACTTAGTTGCTTGAATCGTGGAAGCATGTTTTTGCGGCACATGATATAATGAAGTCTAAGACCAAATAAAAGTATGAGATGTGATCATCTCATATGACCTCCGAATGAAATTCCTTGTATCCCTGAGATTGGCTACTTCACCTATCCAAATTCAATCATAGGCATCCTTTGGATACCCGACGGACGTATGAGGCAATGTTCACTAATTTCAATCATAGACCTCGTGCATGACACGTGTGCCATGTGTTTCGACTCTCGAGATATAGAAAGACAAGAGGGATGCATTTCCCTCCGTGATCTAAGGGCTGAGATGATGGGTTAAACCCTTCTAATCAGTTCAACCGCGTCAAATATGAATTCTTTGTGAATAGGACAGGATTTGTTAATATTATGAAGAGCCCAAAATTTCAACTTCACGGGGGACAGTCCTTCCTGCCACCTGCCCCAACATTTATTTTCAAGGAGAAAAATGTGATCCAAAATCGAACGGGTAAAGGGCGTTGTCTAGATGAAAGGAACTCCAGAACCAACGTTGTCGGGTAGACGTCATCCGCTGTGGGCACCTCCATAATGTCCTTGCATGCATAGGAAGAGGAGTCCACTCGTCCCCAGAAACTGACCCCAATGTGCAAGTCGATTATTCAGGCTTGGTTGTGCCATCACAGTTTCCGTACCAAATGAGCCCTGATCAAGTAAAAAATTTCTATTTCAAATATATTTCTGGAATAGAAATATATTCTAAAAATAGAAAAATGAAATTATTTTACCAAATGGAGTCTGGAATTAAAAAATAGTTATAAATAATAAATAGAATGTTTATCATATATGCCCTTAATATCATTTGATCCTCATAAATTCGATAACCAAAGGTCTAAAATGCTCATTTGGTTGATGCTGTGTTATCGATAGTTATATTAAATGCCTCAATGCTTCCTAAATTTATCAATCTTCAATTATATGATTTCTCCATTCAGATTCATCAAACTCGAGTTTCTCGTGCTGGATGCCATGTTCTCCAAAACTTCACCATGTTCTCCGTAACTTCATTCAAAAACAAGAAGACGAGTAGAATAGTGATTAGACACAATGTTACTAGTGATGGAGACGGGACACTGAAGAGTATTTCAAACAGAGAGAGAAGGCGACATACCTTTATTGGCCGTTGTCTAATTATTTCGCTAGGAACCAAAGAAAGTTCTTCCACATTTACACTAATGTAGCTCTCACCATGCTTGATCATCTCATTGACAGAATGCTGCTCCTACGCAGCTAAGCAATATGATCCTATTATGACAAATATGTGATAAATCAAACATAATTTGAAATTTTTTTTCCAAAAGATGTAAAGCAAGAATATCATATTAGGCAAATTGATTTCATCTTGCTAGCTAGTGACATCAAATATATATAAGATATTAAAGACATATCAGATTTTCTGGTGAAACAAATTGCCAATGACACTCAAGTGAACGACTTTAAACAAATATAATACTCAAATGATGGAAAATGAAGTTGGAACACTTAAGAGTGATTTCTACAATTCTAACACTTCTAGTGCCCTTATCTCCCTAATCTAGCATATTGCATATTTAGGTAGAAAAACACTAAAAATGTCATAACTTTCGTACGATGCTCAATTTGGTGCCAAAACATTTTTTTCGCTCACTTGAGTGCCACAAGTTTAAAAAAACGTTCACTTGAGTCCCACTTTCGACGTAACCACCAGAAAAGCTGACGTGGCCACCAATAAATAATATTTTAATATATTTATTAATTTTTTGGATTTTTTTGGATGTTTTTTTTTGCTTTTTCTACTTTTTTTTTCTTTAGGGCCGGCGGGGTCACCGGTGACCCTCACCGGCCACGGAACCCTCGCCCTGGGCCACGAAGGCCCAAGATGAGGCCATTGGAGCTCAGCCGGCCATTGGCGAAGGCTATTGCAACCTCCCAGGCGGCTGGTGAGGATCTCACTAGCTAGCACCCAGATCTGGCCAACACCCAGATCTAGTCGGCAAGATCATCACTAGCCGTGGGCAAGGCCACAACAGCCTTCGCTAGTGGCCGACCGAGCTCCAACAACCTCGCCCCGGGCCTTCATGGCCCAAGGTGAGGGTTCCGTGGAAACCTTGCCTTGGGCGGCGATGGTAAAAAGAAGAGAGACGAGATGAGGAGAAACGATGTTGTTTTGTATGAATAATCCACATTGGCCAGCGAGAGTCACCACTGGAAACCACGTCGGCATCAAAAATTATTAAAAAAATGGAAAATATTTAAAAAAAAATCCATGTATGCATTTTGGCCAGAAGTGGCACTTAATTGAACAATTTCACTCTGATTTGGCACTCAAATGAGCAAAAAAAAAAAAATTGGCACCAAAGTGAGCCCCGTACAAAAGTTAGGGCACTCCTAATGTTCTTCCCCCTACATATTTATATCAACATTCTCATTGGAAGAATAGCCATTTAATGTAAAATAACTATTAGCATAAGAGTTCCATATAATAGGATCTATCAAGTACAACACGACCATCCATAATATAACTGAAGCCATAATAATAAGAATCATGACAGAGTTTTATGTAGACATTATAGAAATTTAAGGTTGACCTTAAACGTAGAAGAGGAACCATAGAGATCAAGGTCCATTGAATTAAAAAATTAATGAGAATAACTACATTGGAATTTTTTTTGAAGGTTTTGGACTAAATTGGTAAAACTAGAATAATTATGACTAAATTGTCATTCATATAATAAGTTTAGGACCGATTGGGTAATCCTCTGACACTTTGTACAGCACAAGATTACTTCCTTGTTAAAGTAATTGTTGCCTCCATTTTTCTCATATTCTTTGAAGAGATACCTTAGATAGTTAGAATGCAATACAACACAATAATTTGGACCAATTCTCCATTTTTCTCATATTCTAATTACGCATTCGTACATTTTCTTCGTGCTATTGTATCTAGTTAATATATTCACACATCATGATAGATACAAAACCAGAGAAATTTCATAACATGAATCACAATATTCAGGTGTACGTAGAATATTTCATAAATATTTCCCAAATAATTTCTACAATACAGACCGCAAGCAAAAGTAAAGAGTACACTTGTCAAATGTATTCATTTCATGTCACCAATCATGACCACAGTAAATGAGATCATACTAAGTGTAAGATAATGAGAAGCACTCACAATGAAATCCGTGTATTCTCTAAAGATTGTTTGATTTTACAACATACACAAAATTTATTAAATTTCTAAAAGCAGCGAACATAAAAATAAAACACTCCAACTATTTTTTTTTAAATCATGACGAGCTTGTAGAAAATTTTTGGGATCCAAAACAACATGGAAACAAATGAAACACGCAACAGCTACACTTGGCTGTGATTGGACCTCACGAGTCACTGAGTGACGTGTGCATTTGAGTCGCCTTTGATGTGCATCTCGTACCATGTGTCAATCTCTCATTGGTCCACATTTCCATAACATGGTGGACTTGTCCCATGTGCCACATCATCATTTGACTTGGCACTCAAAATCAAACTGCCATGTGCGTCACAATTAGAGATTTGTTAACGTCACCATGATATAATAATAACGTCATTACCACGCAAACATTTTCATCTTGCCAATTTGTCATACAAACTTTTGTAATCCATAAACTATTTTGTAGATCTTCAAAAAAAGAAATATAATATTATGCCGTTGCAAAGCTTGTGTCATGCACTTTATAATGTTACAAATTCATGGTATGAAAATAATTGTATGCGTGTCATAACCTCTCTTTTTTGTCCTGGAGGCTAATGGTTGTCTATGCTTGTCGCGACCTATTTTTTCGTCCCGAAGAGGGAAAGGGAATATCGAAATAAATAGGTTTAGGGGTATTGTCCAAAGGATGGGTCTAGGACCCCTAATTAGACGTGAGCTCTCCCAAGCCCATACCCCGCGTGACACTGGGTGTTTATGGAAATCTTCAAATAAGGAGTCGCCACTAGCTTATTGGGGTCGGCTAGAAACCAAGTGAGGCATGGGAGTGGGCCTCACTTTCTACGCAACCAGAGGTTCTAGGGTCGGGGACTTGATTACACTAATTAACTAATTAGTGCCCTTTCGGTACCTAATCTTGTTCATTTCAAAAGGATTTTAACCAAGCAGTTTGGATTGATTTTAGACTTAACCACTAACATGTGAGATGATCATGCGGGTGCGCAATCATCAAAATAGCAATCAACAATTAAAGAAAGCATTAAATAAATTGCAGGCGAAAATAAACACAAGCATTAAGAGATAAATAAATAAAAATCCTAATTAAACTAAGGGGGAAACCATAATTATCGCATCCTAAGCATGCATTCAAGGGCAATTGTATCCGAAGATAATTTAAACCCTAAGGTGAAGCTGTAAGGGCACTGTCCAATTTCAAGCACAATCTTAGGCCGATGATTTTCCGCCACTTTTTAAGAGAAAATTGCTCAAGAATTATTTTAGAACTTTTTAGGAAACTCTAAAACAAACTTGGAGTTTTTGGGATTTTGAACTTTTTTGGAATTTTCAATATTTTTTGATTTTTTGATTTTTTAATTAAAAAATATATATTTTGAAAATTTTCATAAATTTTCAGGTTTCTGAATTTTCCACGAATTTTCTGAAATTCCTAAATTTTTTATGATTTTTTTAATATTTTTTTATGTTTTTATGATTTCTGAATTTTTAAAAAAAAACTTTAATAGATTTTGTTTTTTTTTTAATAAATAATTCGGACCAGGTCAAAGGACCCGGCCCTACTAGACTGACCCGACCCTGTCGGCCCGAATTGGGCCACAGAAGACCGTGCTGACCCAACCCACGAAAAAAAAAAAAAGAAGGCCCACATGCTTGGGCCAAAAAAACAAAATTAAAAGCCCACAAAAAAAATCAATAGAGACAGAGCCCATTTCTAATTTCTGTCTCTCGGCCCAACCATCCCGGCCCGCGACGAAACCAGCCCGGCGTACACAAGCCCAAGACGAAGCCCACCCTTCCTATTTTTCTATTCTTTCTATTTTCCAATTTTTTCACTTCTTTTTTTTTTTTTTTGTCTTTTTTCTGCTTTCTTTTTATTATTATTTTTTTCTTTTTCTGGTCTTCTTCCTCCTGGCCTCCACGCTTCTTCACGTGGACCCCTGCATGCTTCCCTTCATGCAGCCCCGACGCTCTCTCGCCTGCAACTTCTTCCTGCTTTTTTTTTTTATTCTTTATTCCTTATTTTCTATTTTTATTCATTTCTTTGGGTCTTCTTCTCCACGTTTTTCTGCATGCAGGTCTTCCCCATGCACGCCCGACGTCCTGCAGCAGCTTCGCCGAACCGATGCCAGCACCGCCGCGAGGTCTGACCGTCCTAAGGGAGTCGCCATGCCGTCGCCAGGCGTCGGTCGTTCCGCCCGACCGATGCCGAGCGTCGCCGGCTGGCCGGCGTCCGAGAGTCGCCGGACTGACTCCGGCGAGGGCACGCTTCGGCCTACCCAAACGACGCGGATGACCTATCGAAAAGCTGAGAAAGCGACCGAGACGGTGTACAAAAACGGTATGACTCTGAATGACGTAAAAGAAACCGAAAGCCGAGCTCCGGTCGAGGATTGGATTCGGTTTTCTCATTGGGGCATTTCGTCGAACAATTAGAGGGCGCTACCAAAATCAATGGTTTTCCGGCTCGACCGAACCACGAACATGCTCTAGGGGTCTTCGGACACGTAATACAAGGAAAAGGGGAGCGAAATGAAAGGACGACGAGGGCCGGAGCTTGCGCGAGCCGGTCGGCCGCGAGCTCCGGCCCGGCATTCTCCGGAAAATAGAGCTACTGAGGTTCAAAGAGACCTACCTCGTTCGGAGACGGGCTGTGGCGGACGACAGCGGCGGACGGGCTTCCGGCGACAGCAAGCTGCTCCTCGAGGTTTTTCTTCCTCCGGTTCTCAGTCCTGCTTTCTCTCGGGTTCCTTCCTTCTCGGATGCTCTCCTCGTGCCCGCTCAAATTCTGGTTTCTTTTTCTGCTGGGCGGCTGCAGGCACAGGAGCGGAAGCACAGCAGTGAGTCGTCGGCCGCGAGTCAGGCGCGGCTGCCGACGGTTTCGCTCTCTCCTCTCTCCAGCTCCTTTCTGTCCGTCCTCCCTCTCGAACTCCCTCTCTCTGTCTCCCTGTTCTTTCTTCCCTTCTTTTTTTCCGCTCGCTCGCGTGCTCTGACTTGCTGCTTCTGCCTTGCTCCGTTCTGACTCGCTGCTGCTGCGTTTTCTTTCTTTCGGCCCTGACTTGCTTCATCATCATCATTTTTTTGTCCCTGCTGTTGCTGCTCTCCCTTTCTGCTTCTCTCTGATGAATTGCTGATGTTGCTTTGCTGCTGCCTCTGCTGCTTTCCCCTCTGCTGCAACCTGCCTTTTTCACGTGCTGCTCCTCTGACTTGCTGCCCGTTCGTGCGAGGTAGAAGCCAGCGAGGAAGAAGAAATGAGCGGGCCGGGCCAAGGAGAAGAAAAGGAAAGAACAATGGGCCGAGCCCGTGCGAGGAGGAGAAGAAAGGACAAAAGGGGAGGGGCTGGGCAGGCCCAGCCTTGGCCTGCTCGAAATTTCTTTTCCTTTTTTCTTTTTTTTTAATTTTCGATTTTTTAATTTTAATTTTTTTTAATTAATTTTTTTTTTTTTTTTTTTATTTTGATAAATTTCAAAACTAGTGATGCAAATGATCCTAATGTCTATACGCAATGCAATTTTAATGAAAGAAATTTTTGTTAAGAGACTAGAAACTAATCTCTAATTTTCCAACGTAATTAATAAATACTAAAATAAATCGTCAAAATTTAGGTGTCAACAATGCTTATTAGGGCTTAGCTCAGGCTCTCTCAAGTCCACCAATTCACAACTTATCATTTGAGTTTTTAACATGCAGTCAATTATATTTAAAAAAGGCCACTAATCAGTTTAGAATGGGTCGATTAAAAATCCAGGTAAAATAGTATGAGAAATATTTTACTCCTACACAATCAGAAAAATTAGGATTAGGGACTTCATTACACTAATTAATCAACTAATGCCCTTCAAATACCTAATCTTGTTTAAACCTTGGGGTTTGATTTTTATTTCTATTTTGGATTTTTCAAGGATTTTCCTTGCATTAGTGGAGAAAAACATTGTTTGTCTTTTTTTCTTATTTTTTGGAAAATATGAAATATTTTTTTATTTTTCTAATTTTTTTAATAAATAGTATTTTTATTTTTCTATATTTCTTTTAATATTTTATTTGAAATGGGACTCGGGTTGGACCTCGTCATCCAACCCGATCGAACTCAGCCTGAGTGGGCAGCCTAGGCCTCTAGTTGGGCAAGGTCCAGCTTATGGGCTCAATTCGTCAAGCCCAAGGGAAACACTTGCAAATAAAAGAAGAATTAGTCAAGCCCAAGGCTAGATAAAACAAAGATCGGCCACATAAAGCAGATTAAGCCCAACAGGCATAATTCATCTCAGCTCGAAAAACCTAATCCTAAAAGCTCGATCGGATCTTTGCACCCCCCCAACTGATATGAGTTTGACTCGACTCACGCCCCTCTATGTCATAGTCTCTCTGCGGCGCTAATAGAGGGTGGCCAAGTGCATGTCGACCTCACCGCAGTGAGCGGCACCGATTGTCATAGGGACTAGTAGCTACGGCGACAAGGCGGCGGAAAGGAGTAAAGGCGATGGAAGGCCTGCTAGCGTGGGGTTTCGGTTGAGATCTGGGAGAAGCTATGTAGTCATGGGATAGAATAGCGAGGGCTATAAGCAAGGGCGGTGGCGGGTGCAATGTGAACAAGCAACGTTGGGGGTGGTTGAGTGGGGATGGCATCGGGCTAGGCAAGTAGCTTCGGATGTAATGGCAAGGCTCGATCCCATGTCTCTCTTTTTGCTCAAATTCGCTTGCTCTTTGGCCTCCCTGGATGTCTCTCTAGGGAAGTCCTTTGAGCCACTCCTCCTCCACCTCTTTGTGGCTTCATCCCTTGTTCCCCCCCCTCACCCCATTTTCACTTGACTCCCTCCTCTATTTATAGGCTGAGGAGGCTGGTCGATGGAGAAGCTTCGATCTCCAGTCCTTGGCGCATCGATCGGCCTTCCTTTAGTTAAAGCGGCATCCCATCAGCCATCCGCTCCATAGCAGGCCTAGCCCTAATCTGCTCCTTAGCTCAACGGCATTGAAGGCACATCCCATCCATTCGAATCTCCCGTCAATTTTTGCGCTAGCCGCCCCTCTGCTCTACTCTACGTGCATCGTTATCCACCACGCGTCGTCGTTCTTGCACGTGAGCTATAGAGGCGGGGGGAGGAGGAAGAAGAAGATGAAGCATGAGGCTGGGCCGTGAAGGAAAAAGAAAGGGCTAGGCCCTAGGCCCAAGTGGAAAGGAAGACCGAATGGGCTTGGGCCCGCATGGTGGGGAGAAGACCAACAGGAGCTGGGTTCATGCCTAGCCCTTAGCCATTTTTTTAAAAAGGTTATTATACGAAAATAGGGCAAAATAAGGAAAAATAAAATTTAATAGATGCAAATAATATTAATACTTAGGTTGATGTCAAAATTCTTTTTGTTCGGGGGGGCAAATTGATCCCTAATTTTCTATGCATTTTAAACCTAAATACTTAGTCATAATTTATATGTCAATAGTTATCCCTCTTTAAAAATGAGCTCACGAAGTCTGCCTTCATAGACAGGCTAATACCTAAATTGTGTCTTTGTATATGCAGTAGATAAAACATCATTTGGGACTAGACATTTCATGCAAAAAGTATAATATGACATGATACATACTAAGACAGATAAGAAGATACATGTGTTACTTACTTAGAATGAGTAGTTGGGGTGTGAACCCTGAGTTTTTGGCAAATATCAGGGTATCACTTTATCTTTTTCAGGGATACTAGTTTATTTAGCTAACCATAGGCTATGGTAGTACGCTGTGTTAGTAAAGAGGGACTCCAGGCTATTGAAACATGCCATGTCGATAAAGGGGGATTCTGGGCTACTAAAGCACACCATGTCGATGAAGGAGGACTCTTGACTACTGAAGCACGCTATGTCAATGTAAGAAGATTTTGGGCTACTAAAGCATGCCATGTCAATGAAATAACTCCAGGACTACTAAAGCATGATGTGTCGATGAAGTAATTTCGGACTATTGAAGCACGCAAGTCGATGAGGTGACTTCAAGCTCCTGAAGCATGCCGTGTCGATGAAACAGTACTCCAAGCTACTAAAGCACATTGTGTCAATGTAAGGGGACTTCGGGCTACTAAAGTGTGCCTGTCGATGAAGTGACTTTTGGCTACTGAAATATGCCATGTTGATAAAGGGGGACTATGGGCTGTGAAAGCACACTATGTCGATAAGGATGACTCCGGGCTACGGAAGCATGTCGAGTCTATATAGAGGGACCTCGGGCTGCAAAAGCACATCGTGTCGATAAAAGGGAACTTCGAGCTAAGGAAGCACGCCGTGTTGATAAAGGGGCACTCCGAGCTACTGAAGCACATCGAGTTGATTCCCTCGTGATATTTCCTAGGAAAACACCTTGGAAAATGCCTAGACAATTGCTAGCATCAAAATGGTACTTGGATACTCACAAGCACTAACCTTAGAGGATATTTAGACATTTGCAAGCATTAAAATAGTACCGAAATACTTGATAGGCAAAAGTATTCAAAGATATAATTTGGGGACAACTCGAGTAGGTTGAGTGTCAGCAATAAGAGAGCATACCTGGGTGGCCGCTGGTACACGAAGTAGTGGAATATTTGTACAATTACAAGTATCCAAAAGTGCAATTTGGGGACAACTTGGGTTGGTCGAATGTCATGATAATGAAAGCGAATACTTGGACAATAGTAGGCAATTGTAGATAATGGGATACCTAGGCAGTTGCCAATATCCATACCTTGGACAACGACAAGAATTCATACACAGAGGACAACTCGAATAGGCTAAGTATTAATAAGAGAGAGTGCCTAAACAGTGGTAGGTACTCCAAGAAATACCTAGTTGATCACAAGCTTCTTGGAAATAAGCAAAGAGATATACTTAATGATATCTTTGCTTTCTGAAAGTGGCTCTTGTTAACAAATATGCAATATGAACACATGATTTGTGCATGCTGTAAATTTTTCAATTCAAATGGGGTTCATACATGACAATTTTGTTAGTTTGCATCACTAAAGTTCCATTGGGGAAAATTTTAAGAAAGACAATCCATACTCAGAATGCGGTTATCTTAGACATATCAAATGAGGGACCTTCATGAAAGGGTTTTCCACTCTCTCTCATTGAAAAGGTTGTTTTGTCTCGACCATTAATGCGGGATAATAGAAATCTCACCCTTTCACCATCATCATATGGACAAGAGTTTGAGTATTCTCACAAGTGGTATAACTTTACCAATCTAAGAGGCCTTTAGCAAGATTATAATGTAGACTTAGTTAAAGGCTTAGCAAAGGGGACCATGAGGGTCAAGGCTTATGTAAGAAATTATGTATGTTCATCTCTAGGTTTACAAGTCAACTACGAAAAAAGATAGAAATAATCTTGCTCATACTTCTTTGAACAATACTTATAAACATATGAATTATTGCGTTAATTCTAGTGCCCTAGTCAGAATGGACTTTTAAAAATGGACACAACGTAGATTTGGCTCATAGGTTGAGAAACGAAGGGATTCGTAAACTCAAAAATATACATAGGAGTTGGTGATCATCTCAACATTGTCACCAGTCTTCTTCCTTGTTAACCTTGCTCGAGCATCACATTTTGCTTGAGGGCATTGGTTCTTGCTTTTACCAAGCACATTGCTTTTTCATGCCCTTGATTTTCAATCCAATTTTCATGTCTATGGGCATTGACCTTGCTTTTACCAGGCATACAACTTTTTCATGCCCCTAGTTTTGATTTTTATCATTTTAGAACTAGTCTAGACAAGCGTAAGCAAAACACTGTTTCTAGACTGTAGGGTCTTCATCTTCAGTTGGCACTCTGGATTATGCTGCTCGAATGGTAATGACCATTGCCTTACCCCAATACGTGGGTTAGATATCAACTAGGTTCATTATAGACTCAATGGGGCTATATAACGGATACAAGTGCATAGAGAGAGAATCATTCTTTGTCATTCTAGGACACTTAAATTGCAATGAGTGTTCATATGCAATAAAGACACCTAAAGATTGATGCAAGTGTAAGCAAGAAAATTCATGTCTATTTTCTCACCTTGTGATGTTGCCTTTCCTCCAATCTACCCCAGTGTGGGGTATTTCTTGACAGAGGTAATGTAAAACGAATTTCTCTAGTGCATGGGGCTCAAAAGGGTTGAGCAATACCACCGACCGTGGTGGCTCCGCTGGATAGGGCCTTGATGATCCTTTGCGATGATGTGAGGGGTTCAAATCTCAGGGGAGGCACTAGGTGTCTTAAGTGTGCTGCCGAGGGTGGTGGGTCTTTCCCGCTTACGTAGCGCCTGGGGGTTTACACTTTGACTACCGGCTGAGGTGGTTCCTCCAGCACCAAAAAAAAAAAAAAAAAAAAAAGGTTGAGCAATGGATAACCTATCATGTTTAGGGTAGAAAAAATGAAATGCCCCTTATCACTTTGGTCATCGTACCATTAGCAAGAGAACTCTTTACCTTGTGAACATGGAATTTTCTTCGCTCACCTAACAAGTGTTTAAGTAGGGGACTGTGTATGGGATATGGCTTATCTTTCACCATCCTAATGTACCTCATTTAGCATGCTCAATCGATCCCACATCATTCATTGCATTATCTAACTTGATAATTCTCAGTGGAATCGATGACTTAGACAAACAAAGATGATCATGCAAAAACCATTTTGAAAAGACATGAAGCAGTAGAACAAACAATTTATTCTACACAAAAACTTTTTGACAAGCATGAGAATCATTTTTTTTAATAGAATTGTCTCCTTGGACATGTTAAATCTTAAGCACAAAGGGATTATTCAAAAATGGGTGTCCATGGATTGTCCATATTTAAAGGGTAAAGGACACATAAACAATTAGTCAAGGCTGATCCTTGATTATGCATATGCTTTTACCCCTGCATAAAAAAAAAAAAAAAAGAAAAATAATGGAGTAGGGCCAAAAGCAAATGCGAATTGAGGCCCGAAAGATTCCTATAACTTTGGCGATGCTTGGGATGCCATTTCACTTAGGAGAGTTAATCTACCATTGTTATCAAAGTTTCTTATGGGGTTTACCAGGTAGATCACATGGTTAGTAAGTCAAAGCAAGGGTCGCTTTGCAATTGATTTGCCATCATTATAAGGATTTGCCTGTTAGGAACCCCGAGGCAAGTTGGCGTCCTAACCGGGGCTTAGGGCAATAACTTACTGAGATTTTATCTCACTCGTCATTGTTAAACATTTTCAGGTCTGTAGTTATGGCACCTTTATCGCCATGAATTGGGAAGTGATGGAGCACGTCATGGAGGGCAATAGGTTGGTGTGCCCGTTAGTTGAAGGAAGTAGATTAACCCTATTTAATATTTTGATGACTATAGAGGAAGTTGCCTGATTGAGAGGCTTGTGTATAAATTTCCTAGGGTTAATTAGTTCAAGAATAAAAGTGACGTTGCTGCTGCTATCTTTGTTGTTTATTGACTGGGTGTTGTTGATTTGCTTCCGCATATGTTTAATCATAAGATAAAAAAAAATGGTTGGCTATGCGTCATGGGAAGTCGCATTCATTTGACCAAAGTGAAGGGGTTGTTGCATACTCAGGATTTGGGGCGTGACATTGATAATACAAAACTAGTCAGCAACTCAATCATTAAAAAAAATATCAATAATTACTTTAACTAGGGTTGGTAGTTCCTTTGAGGATATGGTCATTGTAATATATTGATAAGCAAGACAAATGGAAGTTAGTAGATCAATAAAACCTTGGCTAATTGGAAAATCTATAAAACTTGGTGAGTAACTGAAACGAGACTTGGTAAACAAAAATAAGTTGGTAAACTAATGTGAGAAAAGCTGATAACTCGCACATGAATAAATATTAGTAAATTCATATAAATTGATGGATTCAGTGCACTTATAAGAAAGACCAACAATAGTTCCTCGACAACAAGAATTTAAAAGAACCAACTAAACTTAGTCAAGTAACTCAAAGAGAGTTAATAGCATAAAATTAGTTGGTAGTTTAATTTGAAAAGGAATTGATAATTGACTCAAAAATATATTGATAAATTCATATGAAACTTAATAAATTTGAGGCGTTGGTAAAAAAGACAAATGAAAGTTGATAAAAGATTTAAAAAAAATTGATATTTTGTAGATGGTCAAAAAGAGTTGGATAAAAAAAATATTGGTTACCGAGGAATCAGGTATGTAGTAACTATTTTTGTCAACGTGTTATAATTTAACTAACTCTTTTAAATATTTGCTATCGCACAAAAAAAAAAATTAAAGAAATCGTACGATCGTCCAATAAGTATTGAGGACCTTCCACATGCCCATTGGTCCCAAGTCTCGAACAATGACTCTTCAAATCCTCTTTATATTCTCATTATCAATAAACACACAAGAAACGTCATCATAAGAACCCAGCAAAGGTGGCACTGGGTCTAACTGAAATTAAAACAGTAAATACCCGAGATTAACTATAGTAATTAACCCGAAATACTTCCACTTAGACTAAGCTCAGTTCATATGGACCCATTTTAGCCTACTAACACACATGAACTCGTAGCCATAACTTCTTAGACGATTACTTATGCAACGGGATAAGAAACTTTGGAGGCAATTCCACAAAGACCACCTTCAACTCCAGAATCCCTCTGAAGTCTCATGTACCCGTTCTCGCCCCACGAAACATCCCAAGAGTTCCTTATCAACCAGTACTTGGTCCCGTCCGTGTCCGTCCCGTACCCAACCACGGTCACCGCATGGTCCAGTTCGGCCCCGCAAGGCCCAGTAAAGACCCCGCCTGCGTAGTTCTTGAACTCAGCCCCGCTGGCGTCGAGCGCTACTGACACCGGCTGCATAGCCACGGCCTGCAGCATGTCATCCTCATTAGGGGAGACGTCCTTGTAGTCCGATATTTTGGCCTCAGCAACAGATGAGGCCTGCACATCACAAGTGTCGTCAACCCCAACGTATGGGTAGTTCGACTCAGAGTTGATGCCTTGGTTGTTGATGATGTACTCAAAGCCGTTGTCCATCCAGCCACCTTGACAGCCCTGGTTGCCATCGGTGGCACAATCTATGAGTTGCTGCTCGGACAAGTTTGGTAGCACGCCAGTGGTGATCTGTGTGATTGCTTCCACCGCTGCCACTACGGAGAACGACCAGCAAGATCCTGTACACAGAGGATGGTGAATCGTGTGGTGATATAATACAATCGAGAAAACTCCAAGCCAAAGGTCACACGGCTATACGAACAATTAATTTGTTTGTTGTTTCACTGATAAGATTTATTCTCAGATGACAAGTGGGTTTAAGCTGGGCAATGTAATTGCTTACCACATTGGGCTTGGTTCTTTATGGGGTTGACAGCACCTTTTTTGACCCAATCGACGGTCTCCGGGATGCTATCCGAACCTTGGTACTTAAAAGAATTGACTTGGGAGGAGTTCCTGCGTGTTGATGATGATGGCAATTTATATCCAGTATATGCTGCCACAAATTCGTCGTTGGTTAAGTCCGAGAACTTATTCAATCCGACCTTGTAAGTCCGGTTTGCTGCGCCATTGAACTCCTCGACGAACCGCAGGTTTTCCGCGAAAATCTTCAGACGCTTCTCCTTTTCAGCAACGTCTTTGTAGTCGCGCCCATGTCGACTCATCCACTCCTCGAACTTTCTAGTCGCGGATGGAATGTCGTAGGCACGAGATGCAGCTTTCGATGCGCATGCACATGCACACAAGACAAGTATCAACCATATGGAGAAACTTTTTGCAAGTTTGAAAGCCATTTTTTAATGAAGAGATATGTTTTGTGGTGTCGAGAATGAGTGAATGCATTAAGTGTATTTATAGAAGAAAGAAATGATACAAATGATTTTTGAATTTTAGTCAAATGCGCAATATCATCCTCAAACTTTTAATTTATTCAATTTGATCCCTGAATTTTCGATGCATATTCAAATTAGTTCATAAATTAATTAATTTTCACATTGTTCTTATATGAATTTAAGTTAATAGAATTTGCTATATGGCTTCCAATCCTATATGTTTGAACAATGGACAAAAAATAATGTTGCATGTGCATTGTCTACGTAAAACATTTCACTCAAATTAGAATATAATAATCGTTTTAATTTGTCTAACTTGTTCAATTTGAAAAATGATTATCCATTTAATTTGATGATATAAATTATTATATTCTGAGTTGAATATCTTACATGAATAATCTATGTGTAACATTATTTCTTTATCCACCATTCAAGCTCCCTAGATTGAAAGTTAAATCAACAAATTCTGTTAACTTTAATTAATTAAGGGATAACATCTTGTCTAAAGATTAAATTGAATAGTTACCAAAATTTTAGGGATCACACTAAATAAATTAAAAGTTCAGGGAGGACGTGTATATTAAGTCAATGTTCAAAAACATGGGCAAAAATCATCCCGTGTGTTAAGCTGGCACGAGACCCACAAATTCAAAAGCATTTCCCCTTTTCACATTTGTAGGGTTTCAGTAACTCCAAAACATGATATAACATCATCTAGAAGCTTGTCAATATGAAAACACTTTTCAAGCGTATAATGCACGAAATCTCTTCCGTTTCACTTCCCCAGCTTGTCATACGCTTTCTTTTCTTCTCGAATAGATGGTTAGAATCTTGTCTGGATTCGAAATTCACTTAGATTAAATCTTGGAGCCCAATTAATTATAATTTTGTTTTCTCAGAACGTTAGCCCCAAAATGATTGCGATGTGGCTTAAAGTAACGAAGTTAGGACTTCTCAGCTCAAGCCCATACTCCCGAGCAAAAAATATATAATAATAATAATAAATCAAGCACGTATTTTTTATTTTGGTTCTTCTCTTTTGGAATAAAAATGTTATATGGCATGCTTGGTTAAGGAAATTTTTTTTGTAAATTTCAGATTTTTCATTCTATACCTTCAGGTTATTTCTTTTAGATACAAAAGTTTGCTTGCCAAGTAGTTGTGTGGGTGCTTTTCCATGTCGATAATGGAATCAACCATGGCAACTTGTTCAGTTCCCGATCTTAAATTGGCCACTTTATTCCATATGCACATGAGGGGAGTTATTTTGGAGCTGTAATTTCAAGGCATATCGATTTTGGTGTTTTAAAGTTCTTTCCATTATAAAGTTTAAATTATTTAAATGAACAAAAGAAAAGAGACGTTGTATCTTTCTTTTGTCATGCCCAAATACAATGATAGAGATGTCAGTTCCACTCCATTTTCCATTACCCATTTTACTCCATGACCAACTTCATTCTGTCGCTTCAAATGTAGACCTATCTTTTTAAAAAAATGAATTTACCAATTGAATTTCTAAATCAACACAACATGTTTTTATTTTAAATGTTTGATTTAAAAACTCATCTATTACAACTGATCACAACCCTTTACAAACTCATTTTGTTATTATGTTACTCGAGTTGACAAAATTATCTATGGGCTTTTGACATTCTCACTACCACTTATTCCACAAAACATCATAGATTGGCCAATGACCTATATATCTATGGTTGAGAAAGAAGTAGAGAAATTCACCATACCACAATTAATTCTAACTCACAAGGACCCTTCTAGGAAGGGAACGTTGAATTGGCTATGGTATTTTTTGGACACAAAGCTCGGCATTTCAAGTCAAAGTCAACATGGGTCGTCTATCTTGCTCCTACAATCGCGGGATAGATAATACAGTGGGTCGTCTCTCTTGCTCCTACAATCGCGGGATAGATAATACAGTGGGTCGTCTCTCTTGCTCCTACAATCGCGGGATAGATAATACAAACGTGGTTCGTCTGTCTTGCTCCTAAAATCACGGGGTAGATAATACAAAATAGAGCAGTGCCAAGCATATTAAAACTAGTCTTTATGAATTTGGGATTGTTATTCGGTACCCTAATGGTGTAAAAAAGATTAAATGCATGAGCAGGGTTAAGTGCTCATACGCAATCCATATACAACTTTATTTTGGTAAATGAATTCATTCCATCAGTAAATGAGAATTTCTGTATCTTGACTATCTGTTTAAACAGTATCTTACATTGACAGATGAATTACATATAAATCTATATAATTAATACATTCAGTAATGTAATAAACTGTGTAAGCGGATATTTAAGTATGCCACATCACAAGTAGATCCCATGTTATTCAACAGAATCTGCCCTTAAATTCAAAGTCTAATAGTTAGTCAACCCATTGTAGTTAGTCTACACGCATGAACTTTATCAGGACTTGTTGAAAAAAAAAACAAGAAATGTTGAGAGAGAGAGAGAGAGAGAGAGAGAGAGAGAGAGAGCTCTAATGGTAAGTGAATGCTCAATATTGATCGAAAGTTTTAGGTGTGAAATCAACTTTTATTTTTTAACTTTTATTTTTTTCAACTTGTTATTCAAGTAAATTGACATTTCTACAAAGAAAAATGCTGGAACAAAACGAATGAATATTGACAACTAGAATTTGTTCATAATTTTCTTTTGTAATTCTAAAATTTGCTAATTTTTTAAATTTTTGTAGAAAAGTCATTAAGTAATTTCCTGCTTAAAATTAGTCATAACGTATGATAAATCGCAGACTAATTAGGTATCTGTCATGTTCCGTGTTCGTGGAATGATTCTGCAAAAACTTATGAGAGTATCAGTTAGCATAAACTTGTTTAAATATTTGAGATTAGACAAAGAAAAAGGTAATGAGACTATTCTAAGTCAATGCATCTCGCCGTCAAGCAAAGAACGTGTTAGAATAATGAGTCCATAGAGCTTATGAGTCAAGTTCCCACATTTTGGGAGATAGCAAAAATTGATTGACTTTGACCAGTGTTGGTCTATACAGATTAAAACTGTAGGGATTCTAAGAGAGCAATCTACCTTTTACTTGTCTCCAAGGACTTCCTTTGAGTGGTGGAACGTTTGATTTATCAAATTTTATCTCTTGCTTATAGAATGATCTTGAAGGTCACACTCGCCACACCAAGGATGGAGTCTCTCCCAATGTTAGGAGTAAACATAGTTTCAAGATAGAACCTAAAAACCAAATAATCGGATCAATGGGAAACTTTTCGATTTTAGGTTCCAAGGTATGCAAGGTGAGTTTTAGGTTCCAAAAATTAAAGAACCTGTTTAGATGGATAAGTTCCAAATTCTAAGTAGGTAAAACCTAGAACTTGAACCTAGTATACATTTTTACATTTTTTCTTGGACTATGTCTTCATACAATTATGCAGTATCTCATGATGTCTAATTATGAGTGCATAATCTAAAATCACTAGTTTGAGCTTCTATTTTATGATTGAGACTTTTACTTTATTAATGTTTCATATTATTCATATGTCAAAAATTAGGTCGTGGTCAGTGGATTAGTAGTAAGTAGTGGTCATTAATAAGGATGATTCACTGCAATCATTCGATTAATAATACAAACGGAACCTAGATAAATATTGGAAATTGTGATAGAGTATGTTCCAAATTCCATGATATCAAATGAGAAACCTGTTCTGATTGGTAGATTTTAAATTCCAAATGTATGAGACCTAAAACCGCTCATCCCTATTTAGTGCACCTGAATAGAATATGCATTTATCAAGATTAATCGAGACAAAGTTTTGAATTCCCAAAAATGAGCAACCCTTTGATTGTTTTCAATTTTATTTTTTCTCCAAACTTTCTATTTTTCTCTTTTTTATAAATTTGTCCTCTTCCTGATGTGGCCCCATATTAGTGTCAAGTCAATGCTACATATGCTAAAAGTACATATATAATGCCAGTCAGATTTTGGCGCATCACATCAAATTCCTTGTTTGAGTAATCAATCAAATGCCTTGATTGCAAAAACTCAAACATTTAGGACTTGATTGTATTTTGGACCTAATGATTAAGTCTTTTGGTCATGTTTTTTTCCATCCCTAATTAGAAGAAAGTTCACCTAACTAATTCTTGATTGATGGGATATATATGGACATCACTTATATATGTTTAGTCATCTTTGCATACGATTAATATACATGACTATTTTAAACTACCCGTTAGAGAATGAAACTTTCCACAACCAGGGAGGGAGGGCAAATGTAGCCTTATACCCCCAGCTTATTTGCTTTGAAAATCTTTTCAAGAGACAATACACGGATATCTATCATCAAACCTCAAACCCGAATAGATTACAATATGTTTTTCACTTACTGTTCTGATAAAGATAGGTAGACGTGTAAAAAAGTTAAGGGTTAGTCAAAAGCAATTGATAGACCCTTTACTGCGTCAAGCAGAGACTAGATCCACATTCAAATCTCTTCCCCTTTCAGTTTTCTAGGGTTGAAGTAGCTCCAATACATGATTCACATCTAGAAGCTAATCAATACAGAAACCTTTTTCAATTTCCAAGCGTCCAATGCACGGAATCTCCTGTTTCACTTCCATAAGTTGTCCTACCGTTGCAGCACCACTTCCACTGCTATAACGATCTTTAGAAAATTGTTGATAAAAGAAATCTGGCAGGCCATCAAATTTGATAAATGAGAAACTGTATATTATAATACAGTAAATTTTCAGTTATATTATTTTGCGGGGCACAAGTAGATCTCTTTTCCATCTTGGAATATATTCAATTATTCGTTATATTTCTAAGGTGCATGCTTTTTCCGTATATTCTTTGAATTTCATACATATTTCCAAACTGATTCGTGAAGAGAGAGGATAATGAAAATATCTCTAAAGTACTCCTTTACAATTGGATTAATTATAAATACACAGCCTATGTAACTTTTTTACAAAATCCATACTCATTACAGTTGATTTGGATAATTGATCAAATTTCCATAACTGTTGGAGATTAGCAGGATCAAACACACAAATAAGATCACAAGGATATAACGTGGTTCAGCAATATACCTACGTCCAAGGACCCCAAAAAAAAAAAAAAAACTCCCCCTCTCTCCTTTTTTTTATTAGGGAGTAGATCTATCATTATTTATCATATATATAGCATATGGTTGCTTTCGGCAAGGCAACTATTTACATAAGGAAACACTAGAATTAGGAAGCAAGAATAATACAATAGCAATAATAATATCTCCTTTCCAAGAATAGGAAACAAAAATCTCGCCAACAAATTCTCCTTTCAACAAAAATATCTCCTTTCAACACTTCCCCTCAAGTTGAGGCGAAAATTTCGTTAGAGGTCAACTTGTGCACCACAGCAATAGTATCTCCTTTCCAAAAATCTTGCCAACATTCCCCCTCAAGTTGGGGCGAAAATTTCGTTAGAGGTCAACTTGTGCACCACAACAATAGTATCTCCTTTCCAAAAATCTCGCCAACATTCCCCCTCAAGTTGGGGCGAAGACTTCATCGGAGGTCTATTTGTCCACCATAGTTAGGAAAACCCCTTTTGACAATGCTTTGGTGAAACATTTGCAAGCCGATCCTCACTACGAATGTATGAAGCCTCAATTGTTTTATCCTGAACCTTCTTTCTCACAAAGTGACAATCCACTTCCATGTATTTCGTTCTCTCATGGAAGACTGGATTTGAAGTAATGTAAGTTGCAACTTGATTATCATAAAGTAGCTTTGTAAGTGTAGCTGTAGGCTTACATCCCAATTCCTAAAGTAAAAGACATAGCCACACAATTTCACTAATAGTGGTGGCCATGGCGCGGTTCTCGGCTTCTGTGCTTGAACGTGCAACAACCATTTATTTCTTGCTCTTCCAAGTGACAATATTACCACCAACAAATGTACAAAACCAGTGGTGGATTTTCTATCCACTAGACTTCCAACCCTATTTGCATTAGTGTAACCCACTATATCTATGTGACCATTGTTCTTCGTCAAGATTCCCCTTGCTGGTGAAGCTTTCAAATACCGAACAAGATGATCCACCAATCCACGTGACCTTAAGTGGGATTGTGCATAACTTGGCTCACATAACTAACAACATATGCTATATTGGGTTTAGTGATAGTTAAGTAAATCAAGCATCCTACTAACAATTGGAATTGGCCAACATCCTACAGTGGTACACTATTAGAAAAAAACTTCTTGTTATACTCCATATGGATACTTGTAAGTTATTAAACTTTTATAAGTAGTGGACATAAAAATAAAATGCTCCAACAATTTTTATAAAGCATGACGAGCTTGTAGAAATTTTTGGGATCCAAACAATGCGGAAAAATATGAGACGCACCACACCTACACTTGCCTATGATTTGGCCTCACGAGTCATTGAGCGATACATGTATTTTAGTCACCGTTGAAGGACATCTCCAACCATATGTCAATCTCTCATTGGTCCACGTTTCAATAAACATGGCGGACTTGTCCCATGTGCTATATCGTCATCTAACTTGGCACTCCCGAGTGCCTTGTGCATCACATGTTAGAGTTTTGTTAACGTGATGGTTAATATGAGAATGACATCACTGTCACGTCAACATTTTCATTCTATCAGTTTGTCATGCGAACTTGTGTGATCCATAAAGTACTCTTTAGATCTTTACAAAAATACAATATTATGCCGTTGCAAAGCTTGTGTCATGCACTTAATAATGTTACATTGTATGTAAAGCAATATGCCTTGAAAATTGGGCAATTTCAAGTTCGAACATGATTTTCTCATAGAACATTGGAGAAAAATAGGTCAAACTTTCTAGAATCATTCCAGGACATATTGGCCATGTTTATATGAAAATCGTATGAAAAGTAGAACCATTTTGGGAACATGTCATTTCTTAGTTTTCAAGGTGGCAAACACGGAGTGCATTCTCAAAATGGATGCAAATGAAGAACGGGAGACGAGCAAGCTTACTTTGATACCAACGTCGGGTTTTTGCGAAATCCCACCTCAAATCCTAAGAACCGAAGTTTGTTCCATGTAATGCTCGTGTATCCGCGTCGGTTGAAAGTGCAATCACACACTCGGACTAAATATGTCCCTTGATCTCATACTTTGCTTGAATGCTTATGTGCTGTCGGTCTTACACACATGTACCCGAGAGCTCACTTTGTTTCTTTCTTTATTTCTTCCCTGTCAACTCAACACACACGAGCACACACATTGAATCTCTTACTTGCACGTCTAACACTGTTACATGCATGTGTACCTTGTTCTTTCTTTTCCCTTCATAATCATCAGAGTAAGAGGACTCATAAACTTCTTGGTTGCTCTCTCCAGGGGAACTTTCAGATGGAAACGAGTTGGGATTGGGTCAAGCCCAAAAAATGGCGGCCCATGTCCAAAACCCCACGGTTACCGTAGACATTACTCTAGCATAATAACCATTGCATTTTTTTATGTGGGGCACGCGTTTCAGAGACGGAGATAATCGTCCGTCCGACAAGAAACTGATTCACATTTTATGGGAATTCATGCGTAGTCCGCCTCATAACTTAGTGGTTAGACTGTACCCTCACAAACAGACAAGATAGCTAAAAACGTATGATTAGAAGAAGCAACACAAACAGCAACTCGTAATTGCGGGACGCTCCTGCTTTATGCATGTTTGCTTTGATTGTTATTCTCAAGCAATTGGAAAAGAAGCTTTTGATGCGAGTCCGCACATTCCTTTAGAATTACCACCATCTCTCCGAATCCTCATGTAACCGCCTTCACCCCATGCCTTGCCCCACGAGTTCCTGATTTTCCAGAAATCGATTCCATCCTCGCTTGTCCCGTATCCGACCACGACGACAGCGTGGTCCAGCTGCGAGCCACAATCCCCGTTGAACACACCACGTCTATAGCTCTGGAACTCCCGCCCGCTCGCTGCAATAACGACAGTGATTGGCTGCTGCGCGACTGCTATCATGAGCTCATCCTCACCGGGCAGCACATCCATAAAACCCTTGATCTGCGCCGCATGTTCTGCTGCTTTCGTTGCGTTGCAAGTTCCGTCCATCGCATGGTATGCGTAGGTATATTGGGACGCAATTCCTTGGTTTCGGATGATGTACTTGAAAGCATTGTCCGGGTAACCGCCTCTACAGCCGTAGCTTGTGGCATCACAATCTATCAGCTGTTGCTCAGAGAGCACTGGTAGTTTGCCGCTTGTGATCCCCACAATTCCTTCTACTGCTGCTACTACTGAGAATGCCCAGCATGATCCTACATAATAGTTGTTGACAAAATAAGTACGAGATATTACACTTTCCGTAATTGCAATACCTTGATGTCTGACTTTTCATTATAATATATTAAGTACTTGTTTGGTGTAGTTGCGGCTGTGTTGCTGTTGTGCTGCTCTGTAAAAGATGCAAGACTCCTTTTCACAATTGTAGCTACCTAAAGAAAACTTTACCAGATTGGCTCTAAGTCAGCCATATGCACAAATTTTCCAGAAGTATATACCTTCCTTGTAATACCTACTCATTTACTGAATAAGAAAAGAGTCGGGCGCATTCGCAACACTTGTGCTTACCACATCTGCCTTGATACTTAATCTGGTTTACGGCACCTTTCTCTACCCAGTCGATGCTATCGGGAGCAACTTCGATCAGATTTTGATGGCCAAAAAAGATCATTTCAGCGGAGTCTGGTTGCTTGAGTGCCAAGTATCCCGTGTGGCTTTGAATGAACTCCTCGTTGGTCAAGTCTGAGAATCGGTTGAAACCTAACTCAAAAGTCCGGCTCTCAGACTTGTTGAAATCTTTAATGAACTGCAAGTTCTCAGCAAAAATCGCCTGGCGTTTCGCCTTCTCCTGTGCATCCTTGTACTTCCGAGCATATTCGGCCATCCATTGCTCGTGCTGCTTGGCAATGGTGAGCTCGGGCAATGTGTGGACCGACATCGCATGCCACGCCCAAGCGCCAAGAGTTAGGGCAAGGCAGATGATGAATTCACTCTTGAGCGTGAAAGCCATTGCGCGAAGAATTTCTTGTGTGAATGTGTTTTCTTCTTCTTCTCAGTGTGATATTTTATAGTGGATGTGATGAAATAGCTGCACTAGAGATATTTATTTTTAGGCTGCTTCATAATCAGGCCATACGAGGAAAAAGAAAACTGCTTTAATTATAAGGGGGACAATTTTGTCACATTTCGTCACTACTTATTGAGAGATATCATATCCGTATGTCACATGATATATACACTAATTGACCGCATCGAATTTTCATTACAATGCAGTACAAACGTGAAAATAGTTATAAATAAACTCATCAATGAGAGAGAGATGAATTTTTCTATATATATGAATGTTTCCTTTTTCTTGTCTTGTTGGCACTATGAATTGGTTAAAGATCAATAAATTTCAAAAAGTAAAAAATAAAGAAACAAAAAGATGGCCAATAGAAAAGAAGAAACAACCATGCATGTGTGCAAATGTGAAAATAGTAATAAACATGCGCCGGAGCACTTATTTATGGAATACTCTAACTTTCCACATGAATTTTTTGTCATGCAAAATCCTATTCTAATATGATGTTATGTTATTTTCATTTTTCTAATGTTCAAATTACTTAGAACATACCAATAAGCAAAATACATGTTATCAATCCTATTGTGGATTCATCAATCAGTAACACAAATCTAAATGCAAATGGTATGTTACAAACCAAGTGGAAAAGTGTCTAGTCGAGCATAATAAATCAGGTAACAGCCCCAATGATAAGTGTTCCAATAAAAATCAAGAGATGGACGATAAGCTCATTACATGGATAACTCGGTATAAAAACTATGAGACTCGAGCCACTTACCTTTAACGGAATGTCGTGCAAAGATGAAGAGGACCACTCCAGGCTTGGTCAAGCGAGAACGAAAATCTAAGGCAACATGGCGAGGCACCAACCCGATAAAGAACAATCCTTATTCACTATGCTATTATCTGAATTCTTTCCTCTTGGCAACTTTTCTCATCCGTCTTCTTGTTCTCTTTCGGTTGTTTGGTCCCCTTAGCCTCCCGTGAGACTCCCTATTTATGGGCTTAGAACTTCTATATTTCCTTTTCAAATTTTAGTCTGAATTTTCACCCCCCCAAAAAACCCTATGAATAACCCCTAAATCTCTCTAACCACTTGATTATCCTAACCAATTAACAAATTGATTTTACTCCAGTGGATTTGGGGAAATTAGGCGTGATTTTGCACCTGAGGAATGAAGACTCATTCTTAGAAATTTTGGTAAAACTGAAGGGGATATCTCGGCAACTTTTGAAGAAGGAACGGGCCCGATAAGGTCCGACTGGGCCTGATTTAAAGCATCAGGCAGTTTTGGGTCTGAGTTGCTAGATCAGGCCCATTGTGCCTGGCTTCAGCAGAACCTGGCCCGTTTGGACCAAGTGAACTTTGTCAATTAACTCAAATGAGTGTTGATGGCCTAAAATTACTTAATAGTTTGATTTGAATAAATTTGATAAGTCACTCAAAAATAAGTTGGTAAATTCATATGAAACTTAATAAATTTAAGGAGTTGGTAAAAAGGACAGATAAAAGTTGATAGAAGATAAAAAAGAAATTGGTAATTTGTATACCATCAAAGAGAGTTAGAATCATAAAAATGTTAGTTATCAATATAATATTAGGGAATCCGGTAAGCGTTAACTATTTTTATGAAGGTTATATATATTTTTTATCACATAAAAAAAGAATCTGTTTTTTTTAATGAAACAGTAGAATTGTCCAATAAGTATCAATCCCAAGTCACAACCAATGATATCAAGTGTTTGCTAACGATATAAAATTCAACGACTGTCTTCAAATACTCTTTATTCTCATTATAATTAAACACACGATAAACTAAGCATAACAAACCCAGCAAAGGTCGCATGGGGTCTCGACTGAAATTACAACTGCAAATACACGAGATTAACTATAGTGATTGACCTGATATATTTCCACTTTAGACTAAACTCAGTTCATATTGACCAATTTTAGCCCACTAACACACGTACTCCAAGCCATAAATCTCTTAGATAAATACTTTATGCAACGGGATAAGAAACTTTCGAGGCAATTCCACAGAGGCCTCCTTCAACCCCAGAATCCCTTTGAATTCTCATGTACCCATTCTCGCCCCACGAGACGTCCCAAGAGTTCCTTATCAACCAGTACTTGGTCCCTTTCGTGTCCGTCCCGTACCCGACCACGGTCACCGCATGGTTCAGACTGGCCTCGCACGGGCCAGTAAAGACCCCACCTTCGTAGTTCTTGAACTCATACCCACTCGCGTCGAGAGCTGCCGACACCGGCTGCATCGCCACGGCCTTCAGCATGTCGTCCTCGTTAGAGGAGACGTCCTTGTAGGCCGATATTTTGGCCTCGGCAGCAGATGAGGCCTGCGCATCGCAGATGCCATCTTCTCCGACATACGGGTAGTCCTTCTCGGAGCTGATGCCATCGTTGTTGATGATGTACTCGAAGCCGTTGTCCATCCAGCCGCCTTGACAGCCCTGGTTACCGTCAGTGGCACAGTCTATGAGTTGCTGCTCGGACAGGTTCGGTAGCTCGCCGGAGTTGATCTGTGTGATTGCTTCCACTGCCGCCACCACGGCGAACGACCAGCAAGATCCTGTACGCAGAGGATGTAACTCAACCAAGAAAACTTTAAGCAGAAGGTCACATGGCTATACGAACAATTAATTTGTTTATTGTTTCACTGATAAGATTTATTCTTTTATGACAAGTGGGTTTAAGCTGGGTGATGTAATTGCTCTTGTATCTTAGGATAGGCTTCAATAATTTGCGGTAAATTTCTTACCACATCGGCCTTGGTCCTTTATAGCGTTGACAGCACCTTTTTTGACCCAATCGACGCTATCCGGTATGCCACCCGAGCCTTGGTACTTAAAAGAATCGACGTGGGAGGAGTTCCTGCGTGTTGATGATGGCAATTTGTATCCAGTATATGCTGCCACAAATTCGTCGTTAGCTAAGTCCGAGAACTTATTCAATCCGACCGTGTAAGTCCGGTTTGCTGCGCGATTGAACTCCTCGACGAACCGCAGGTTTTCTGCGAAAATCTTCAGACGCTTCGCCTTCTCAGCGACATCTTTGTAGTCGCGCCCGTGCCGACTCATCCACTCCTCGAACTTTTGAGTCGCAGATGGAATGTCGTAGGCACGAGACGCAGCATTTGATGCGCATGCACAAGCACACAAGACAAGTATCAACCATATGGAGAAATTTTTTGCAAGTTTGAAAGCCATTTTTTAATGAAGAGATTTTTTTTGTGGTGTGGAGAATGAGTGAATGCATTTGGGGTATTTATAGAAGAAAAAATAACACAAATGATTCTCGAACTTTAGCTTAATGCGCAATATAATCCTCGAATTTTTAATTTGTTCAATTTGATCTTTAAACTTTTGATATGTATTCAATTTAATTCTCAAACCATTTGAAAAATGTTCAATATTGTCATTCTATTAATTCGAGTTGACAAAATTTGTTAATTCAGCTTCCAAGTCAGTACGTTTGAATAGTACACAGAAAAATAACTTTAATATAGATTATCTACGTAAGATATTCAACTCAATTTACGATTTAATAATCATTTTAATTTGTTCAATTTAGAAAAATTATTTACCATTTAATTTGATAATATGAATTATTATATTATGAGTTGAATGTCTTATATGGATAATCCATGTGTAATGTTATTTTTTTTACCTACTGTTCAACTTACTAAATTGGAAGCCAAATCAACAAATTCTGTTAACTAGAATCAATAGAATGGTAATATTGGAAATCTTCGTATAGTCTAAAGACTAAATTAAATAGTTACCAAAAGTTCAAGGATTATATTGAACAAATTGAAAATTCGGGAATAAAGTTACACATTAGGTTATAGTTAGTGGACTACATTTAATAAGTTAAAAGTTTAGGACCATATTGAATAAGTCTAGGGAATAAATTGAATAGTTTTTAAAAGTTTAGGGACCAAATTGAAAAAATTAAAGGTTCGGAGATAATATTGCATATTAAGTTAAAGTTCAATGACCACATTAAACAAGTTAAAAGTTCAGAAGTAACATTATATATTGAGTTAAAATTTATGTTATAAAAGTACGTGTGAAAATAATTGAAAGGAGCAACATGATTGCAAAGGAAGTCAGTGGAGAGAGTATAGTCAATATTTATCGTTTACTCCCCGAGCGTGTTGCGCACGATGTCCAAAAGCTAAACAAAAAGGGGTGTGAATGGTTCCTTGATCTTTTCTCTGGCTTCAATTAGGGTTTCGTTCACACCTATGAAAAGATGTTTATGTGACGATGGTATATACAGCTTGAGCACTCGTTCTTCTAAAGCTAAACAGGACTAGTTTGGCCTGAAAAACGTCTCTAATTGTGTTATACTTTTCCACGTGCACTTTTCTGCGTTTTAGTGTCTTTATTGACCTAGGCAGTAAAAGCAAGCAAAGGTAACGTGTGTAAGGAAAAGAGATGATTGAGAGACAGAGAGACGGAGCTAATATGGAGTGAATGTTCATCATTGATCAAAAGTTTTCCGTGTGAAATGACTTTTTATTGTCAATTATTTCATATATTTCCAAATCTTGTCATTCACGTCAATTGACATTTATTTAATTAGTGATCTTGATAAATCATAGACTATTTTCTTTTTTTGGGCATATGATTAATATACACGAATATTTCTTTTATTTTCACGGGATAAATCATAAACCGTCAATGAGGCTAATAATATATATGCAATTAGCTAAAGTGGATGCCTATCATGTCCTCATGAGCGCGGTGATATTAATCATAATATCATGCTTTTCTCCATCCCTGATTAGCAAAAAGTTCATCTAACTAATTCTTGACTAATGGGTTAAAAAAATGGACATCACTTATATTAATGTTTAGTTAAGTTTGCATATGAGTAATAGACACGATTATTTTAACCTACTAATCAAAGCATGAAGCTTCCCACAACAAGGGATCGAGGGGAAATGTAGCCCAGTACCTCCACTTCGGCTGCTTTGGAAATCTTTTTAAAAGGCAATGCGTGAATATCTATTAACAAAACCTCATGAATCCCGGTCGATTCCATATAATTCTTTAATTATTGAAGTGACAAAGATAGGAAGACGTATCCAAGGGGTAAGAATCATCCCGTGTGTCAAGCAAACATGGGACCCAGAAATTCAATGTCACTTCCCCTTTCACATTTCTAGGGTTTTAAGCAACTCCACAACACGAACGGAATCTCTTCCATTCCACTTCCATAGGTTGTCGTATTCTTTCCGTTCTTCTTAAACAACTTTAAGTGAATTTGAATCCCGCTGAAAGATCCACTAAAGATCAAGAATTGTCAAAGAAAAAACAAGATGTTTTTTTGGTCCCTTCCGTGCGATCAACAAATAAAGAAATTGCTCTATCACGACTTTTTTTAACACTCTTTGGAAAGTTATCAATATCAAAACCCTTTTCAATTTCCAAGTGTCCCATGCATGGAATCTCTCCTTTCACTTCCATAAGTTGTCGTAATCCTTTCTTCTTGAACTAATCGTCGGAACTTTAAGTGGATTTGAAAATCTGCTAAGAGACCCACTAAAGATCAGGTTTTGTCGGAGAAAAAACAAGGTAATTTTTTGGTTCCTTGCGGGGATAGGGAAATAAAGAAATTCCTATCACTGCTTCTCTAATGTCTTCGGTAAGTACTTGATAAAAGAAATTCGGCAGACCATCAAATTTGATGACAAAATATATATGTACGTGTACAAAAAATATGTTGAGGAGTAAGTGCGTTCATCATGGGATACGCCATTGACACCATCAAAGAGACATTAGAGATATGTAGTTTGAGCCATTAATAGTGAAGTAATCCATCAGAGATTGATTATTTAGTTACTGATTAGACATGCCTTGGTGTATTTAAGAAAATGTCAAATGAATGATTGGTCAAAAATTAGAAGAGAAAGATAGTTTAAAGACATGTGGGTCTCATAGAGTCGATCTTTAGTTATATCATTTTGGGGGTACAAGTACATCTCCTTTCCATCTTGCATCATATTCGATTATTCATGATATTTTCAATCGCAAAGTATTCGCTTTGTGATTGGATTAATCTTGAATATAGAGCACAATGATTTTATTATACAATCCACATCCATCATTATGGACATAGAATTTTCAAAATATAAGTACTTTAAAGCCTTAATGATGGTGATAAAGTTGGCATGTATGGCAGATAGATTACATAAGTGGTGTACTAAATAAAAATCCAAGTAATAATGCCCTTTTATTCCTAATGGACTCAATTTTTCTCTTAATTTCATCATAATTTGAACTCTAGACCTTCCCCTCCAAAGAAATATCATAATTTTGCCGTTAAATCTGAATAAAAGATCGAGCTACCAGCGCAAGTCCTTTTTTAAAATATTTAACGTTTTGTGTACGGTTCTCTCTCGGACACCAACACTCCATCTACCATGACAAGTTGTTACATTGTTTATAAATCATGTTGACCAATGTCATCTCCGCCGTTCATTCTGTGTTTTCTGTCATACCGTTCACACGGTCAACAATTAAGAAGGGCTTGACCTTCTTGATCTGTACAACATACAATAATTATTTTCTTCGTCATTGTCAAGTTTGGGCGGTATCGTTCACTTTATTCAATGGTCCAGTCTAGAAACAAATCTTCTATGCAGGTTCACACTTCACGCACTTCCATAAAGTGTTCCCGCTTGCCGTGATTTCTGCCCATGTTATGAAGAAAGAATACACGATATCATATTAATATTAACATGTTACTTAAGATATGTTTAATAGAGTTTGTCCATCCACTATAGCAACCCCAAACATTAGTGAAATGTCACAATATATAAATCCTATGGAAAAAGGGTGATAATATTTACAAAATATTGATAACCTTTTCCACAATTTAATATCTAAAATCTTTTCTTTCATAACATAATAACTTCTTTCACGAAAACTTTACAACTTAGGTCCATCATTTCATGGAAAATTTAATGTCAAAAAATATCTTGCTCATTTTTCTGACATTTGAATCAGTTGGGAAAATGAGTCAAGACAAGATCTTTTTCACAATCGATGAAAAACATATAGTTGAATTCAAGAAAATCACTTACTCTTTTAAAATGAAAATGGGTTGATATCATAAAAATCTCAAACTATACCACTTTGATATAAATGCCTCAAACTCTTTTTTGTGTTACTAAAAATTATAAGCTTGCCACGATGACACAAATAACCAAACTTCTTTTTGTGTCATAAAAAACCGATGAACTTATACCAATGTCACAAGAAAAAAGTTGGGGATATTTGTGTTATGGTTGGCATGTTTAAGGTTTTTGAAACACAAAAATAGTTTGGGTATTTGTGTCACGGTTGTTAGAAACTAGTATTAACACCTAGAGGGGGTTGAATAGATGTAGAGGAATTTTATGCTCAAGCAATAACACTCTTTTGCAATCTATAAACTGAAATTAAATAGAGAGAGTAGAGAAGATTGCAAACACAATTTATAGTGGTTTGGCTTTGGACAAGCCTACGTCCACTCTCCAGGAGATCAGCCAATAGGCTGGATTTCACTATATAATCAAAGGTGATTACACACTCTTGAGTGTTAACACTTGGTGATGATATGTCTCACAAAGTCACTCTTCTTGGTAATTCACTAGGATCACTCGGTTTTGCTCTTTTTCAGACAACTAGTGAAGAATTGAATCAACCTTGGAATATATTTATCCACCCTAGTCTCCTAGGTCTCATCCTATCCTTATATACTCTCCAAGCCACACTCGACCGTTGGCTCTTTCCTTGAGAGTTTCGTCTTCCCTTTCTTGGACAGACTTTATAAGGCAAGTCTTTTTTACCGTTAGAGATAGATTGGATCCCCTTGCATTATGTTCGCCCATACAATCAGAATCCAGGCTTCCATAAGTGTTCTATTCTTCTTTGTAAGTTGTCCGTTGATTGATCCTGCCAATCAGTTTGATACAACATAATCAATATAAATAAAGTAAGTGAAATACTTGACCGTTGGTGATCTTATCATGTAGATTCATTCTGAGTTTGACTGACTCAAGTTCTAAGTCTGCTCAAGATTTCCATCTGGTACGGTCAGACTTAAATTTGATTCTGGTACGGACAAACTAAAAATCTGTCAAACTGAAGTTCCTGCGTCTACTTCATCCAGACTCAAAAGCATACATTAATAGCCTTTGATTTATTTTGTCATTTTCAAAATATCATAAGGGATTTTCCTAACAATCTCCCCATTTTTGATGATAACAAAACAATCTCTGAATATGCAATTGTGCTTTTAAATATATTGATAATCAAAGCATCATAAGCACATAATGCAATCTCCAAAATTGAGCAAAAGAATATATAAAAATAATTGCAGCTCAATATTATGCACTAAATAATATAAATCAATTAGCACATATGCATATACATATTTTCTCCCCCTTTTTGTCATAATCAAAAGGCGATAATAATTAAAAAGGGTGTCACGTGGAGAATAAATTCACATAATATCTTTAAAATATATGAGGCATGAAACACAAACTTTAAAGATATCATGTTGATACGAACATAAAGAATATTCAATATAGCTCATATATATCAACAAAAATCTACCAAGGAAAGAAATGGATAATATACTTACCAAATTATGTAGAACACAATTTACCTTTTCTTTCCATAGTAATCATGATCAAGATCAATTCAAAAAATTGCCATAATAATCAATGCTCCCCCTCAATTTGTTGCCTTTTCGAAATGATCACGATTCTCCATTTCTTTTTATATTCACTTTCTCCCCATGTCCTCATGACAGTATTTGCGATAATACTTATCGTAGCTTGTACACATTGAATAGAATGTTGTCCATTTATTTCCTTTGTAGTAGCAACATTCACAGCATTCATTTGCTTTTGAAATTTGAGGTAAAGTTTGTTTTCTTCAATCAAGCTCGCCTCAAATTAAATCTACACAAACTTAACAAATTTTCTGCACAAATGCATTGTTATAATATTTCACATAATATATAATGCCTTTCCTTACGAAATAAATTGAATAACATAAATGACAATATAAAAAAATTCAATTCAAAGCTATTCAACCTTACATATGACACATTAGTGGTCTGCTCAATAATTTCTGAAAATTTTGTGCAATGAATAGAATTTTTTAGCCTTAAAAAATCTCCATAATTTCGGATCAAGCTTTCTCAACCTCATATGGAAATATATTTTGTCACCTCCAAATCCTTGTAAAATAGATAATAATCTTTGCAAATTATAGAAAATATCACACACATACATTCTTTCAATTTGCGGATCAAACTTGCCTAATATAAAATATCTTCTAAGATTATAGCAAGTGAATCCCAAAATACAACAATATCTTTCAAGATTAAAAGGATTTCCCTAAGCATAAATTTCAAAAAGATATTATTGATGCAATATGCAAAAACGAAGTAGAATTTTTATCACGTGCCAAATCAAGTAATAAAAATGTGCAATATCTGATAAGAGAATTTTTGCAATATATATTACACGTTAGTCATAAAAATCATGCAGAATCATAAAAAATTGTGTATAATTTTGGAAGATAGGATGACAAAGATGGAATATTTTAATTCCTTACCCAAGGTATATTTTAAATATACCATTGATTTAGAAAAGATCATTGTCAATCATTGCTTGAGATATTCTTCTGATTGCTCAATGATTTGCGTAGATTTGCAATCATTCTTCTTTAGTAAAATTTCCTGCAGCAACCTATTTTGCTTTTGGTATCCATGATTTTGGATCTTCTCTTTTTTTTTTTTTTTTTTTACATTAGAGCACACATAGGAAATTTTCATAAAAACTCAATGATGCTTTCCTATCTTGAATAATATCTCGTAGGACAAATTTTTGCTTTGAAAAAGTATAACAGAATAAGATAGCATAAAATCTTATCAAATAATCATGATTATCTCTAATCAAGATATCAAATTAATCACACGTATCAAATTCCAACTCACAAAACTACCAAAAATATAGCACACGATTCTTCCTTTAATATAATCAATTATAAATATAGTCATTATAAATTCTGAATCAATCGATGCATAAAAATGATATATCGAATATCAAGTATAATGAAAATATTTAAAACATGCACGCAAAACAAATTGAGAAATTAAATATATATTTCTTACCAAATTCTCTTTCTCATTTGTCTGCAATCAAAACACATACTCAAGTTTTCTTTGGTACCCATATTTTCTTGGGTCCATTGAGGTTAGTGGTATATGCTTTGTCTATCCATTTCTTCTGAACAGGTCTCCATACTTTAGGACATTTGTTTTCAAAATGTTCTCTTTCTCCACAGTTAGAACATTTGAGATTATCTCTACCAACAAGTCTTACAAAATTGTTTTTGAAATGATTTATGTAAGCTTGTCGAGTAGGTCTTTGTCTTATGCTTTCCTTGACTTTAGGAAAATCAATCGGGAATCATTTTCTTTATAAAAACCAAGTCTAGACTTATCATAATAAGGAATTTGAATGGAAAGTATATGTT
Source organism: Angophora floribunda (assembly GCA_014182895.1). Taxonomy (NCBI): domain Eukaryota; kingdom Viridiplantae; phylum Streptophyta; class Magnoliopsida; order Myrtales; family Myrtaceae; genus Angophora; species Angophora floribunda. The sequence goes on along the minus strand of CM024709.1, from coordinate 30,535,979 downwards.
GTAGGGCTTTTGATCCTTTAGAAAATTTTGTGGTAATATTTAAGAATTCCTTTTGAAAGAATCATTCTCCTTTTGCAAGGAATCTCGACTTTACTTCGCTTCCAAAAGTTCTTTTTTAATGGATTCATTCTCATTTAATAAAAACTCTCAATTTTCCTTTATTTCCAAAAATTCTTTTTGAAAGATTCATTCTCATTTAGTAAAAGATCTCGATTTTCCTTGATTTCCAAAAATTCATTTTTCATATCATCAAACTTTCCTTTCGAGAGAAAAATTTTGTTGACTTAACTTGAAATTTTCCTTTTTCAGTCCGAGATTCTTTTCGAGTGAATTTCAAATTTTAACAAAGCTCATTTATATAATATGAAACTTCAATAGGAATATCTAAATGACTAACCTCAATTTCTCTGTCGGAATCCGAGTCGATTCTAAATTTGTTCCAGCCGAGTCCAATGTGCCATTAGACGATGTTGCCATATTCATCTTCACTATTTTCAACCTCAGTGTCACTCCATGTTTCTGTTTTTATGGCCTTATTCTTCTTTTCGAATTTCCCTTTCCTTTTCTTGAATAAAGGACAATCGGGTTCGTTTGTGGACTTCTTCCCTTTCAAATTGCTTCTTTTTTGTTCAAATTTTTTGATCAACTACTTCATCTCCTCATCGTCATCTTTTTCATCTTCCTCGAGAATCTGCTTCATCAAAATCAGCATTAGATTTTAAAGCAATTAACTTCTTACCTTCCGGATCTTCGTCATTTATATGTTCTGCTTCATATGATTGCAAAGTTCCAATAAGTTCATCAATAGATAAATGCGAAATCCTCAATGTTTCGCGGATGGAAGTTTTGACGTTGTTCCAATCCTTCGATAATCCTCTCAAAAGCTTATTCACTTTCATGCATCCTGAGATTGGTTGTCCTTGATATGCAAGTCCATTCACTATTTTAGTGAATCTGCTAAACATGTCTCCAATGGGTTCTCCTGGTTTCATCTTGAATGATTCGTATTGCCCGAGAAGAATATTGACTTTGGTCTCCTTTACACGATCGGTCCCTTCATACAGTAACGTGCAGCCTATCCCACACTTCTTTCGTTGTTTCACAAGAAGAGATTCGGTTATATTCATTTGGAGACAAGGCACAATAAAGAGAATAGATAGCCTTTGCATCTAAAGCTTCTCTTTTTGTTATCTCCTTTTGAGATAGAGTGACAGATGATTGAAGCATTTCGCCATCCTCTTTTCTAGTAGATGCTGATGCAACATTAGGATTGATTCCTTTCTCAACAACGTCCCATTCCAACAAATCCTTAGATCTTAGGAATGCCTTCATATTATTTTTCCAGACATTGTACTCTTTCCCATCAAAGTAAGATGGTCTGGTGATGCTTTGTCCCTCAATCAGACCTGATGCAAAAATACTAGCCATGAAAGATCTTTAGCTCTGAAGTAATAAACACTTCAAGATACTGAGCACGAGGCTCTGATACCAATTGTTAGGAACTAGTATTAACACCTAGAGGGGGTGAATAGGTGTAGAGGAATTTTATGCGCAAGCAATAACAATCTTTTGCAATCTATAAATTGAAATTAAATAGAGAGAGTAGAGAAGATTGCAAACACAGTTTATAGTGGTTCGGCTTTAGACAAGCCTACGTCTACTCTCCAGGAGATCAGCCAATAGACTGGATTTCACTATATGATCAAAGGTGATTACACACTCTTGAGTGTTAGCACTTGGTTATGATATGTCTCACAAAGTTACTCTTCTTGGTAATTCACTAGGATCACTCGATTTCACTCTTTTTTAGACAACTAGTGAAGAATTGAATCAGCCTTGGAATATGTTTATCCATCCTAGTCTCCTAGGTCTCATCCTATCCTTATATACTTTCCAAGCCACACTCGACCGTTGGCTCTTTCCTTGAGAGTTTCATCTTCCCTTTCCTGGACAGATTTTATAAGGCAAGTCTTTTTGACCGTTGAAAGTAGATTGGATCCCCTTGAATTCTGTTCGCTCATACAATCAGAATCTGGGCTTCCATAAGTGTTCTATTCTTCTTTGTAAGTTGTCCATTGATTGATCCTACCAATCAGTTTGATACAACATAATCAATATAAATAAAGTAAGTGAAATACTTGACCGTTGGTGATCTTATCCTGTAGATTCATTCTGAGTCTAACTAACTCAAGTTCTGAGTCTGCTCAAGATTTCCGTCTGGTACGGTCAGACTTAAATTTGCGTCTGGTACGGACAGACTTAAATTTGCGTCTGGTGCAGACAGACTAAAAATCTGTCAGACTGAAGTTTCTGCGTCTGCTTCATCCATACTCAAAAGCATACGTTAGTAGCCTTTGATTTATTTTGTCATCTTCAAAATATCATAAGGGATTTTCCCAACAACGGTATCTATAGTTTAAGATTCTTTGTGGTATTTGCCTAATGAGAATTTACTTTCAAAATACAACTGAACCTTGGCTTTTTGGACCTGAGACATCACCATTTGAACCCAAATCCAACTAGGGTCCTCTTAGTCATAAGCAAACCAAGGACCCTAGAGTTGTCGATTGAGACTCCTGAGGCCAAGCCCTAATTCCTAATAGTCAAGCACAAAACCCTAGTGCTCATGGCTAGATCCTCAATTGCCACACCTAAGTACTCGGCTCCCACGCCTCAGTCACACCCCTACACCTACACCTACATCTAGGTCCCTAAAGACCTAGCTCAAGACCCCAATGCTCAAGCCCGAGTACCCAATGCCCAGGTCAAAGACCTCATGTTGTACTCAAGACTCTTTTGTTCAAATGTGTTTTTTTTTATTTTTTTTTGTAGCAAATGTCCAAAACGACTCATATTATTTGGGCAAACTTGGAATGAAAATAATTTTTTTGCTTTTAACATTTTCCACCAAAGTTCATTTTTAGAATAAATTGAATCTTAATATGTAAAATAAAATTATAATAGGTGTTAAAGAACCTATTGAGGTTGTGAAAAATTATAAAATAAAATAAAGAACTATTGAGGTTGTGAAAAAATATTAAAATACTATTAAAATTTGTCCACATCAATACCAATCGCACCACATAAGACAACCAACGTCCATGCTAGCAATTGTCAGCAATTTCCAACCAAAACTGATCGAATAGACTAAATTGGCACAAATACAAAAACTTTATCGCTCGATTAGAAAGAAAATTAAAGTTCAAGACTAAATCGGCACTGTTATAATAAATTTAAAACTTTTTTTGGTAAGTCTCCCTTTTCCATTGCGCGTTACTTGTGAACTCAATAAAATGGAAAATCTTGATCTTGACTACAATGTGTTGGATTTCACTTTATACAAAATGAAAAGGAAAAGTTGCATTTAAAAATCTCATGAAATAAACGGAGTATTGCTCATATAAAAATGATTTCATATGAAGAACACAATGCGCCACCAGTAAATGAATTCACAAAATCTTTAGATACATTTATGTCGGGTACCAAGAGAAAAAGCCCGATGCAACTACCAAGATTCACCACATCTCATACATTGATCACGTCCTTCAGCGCTCTAACACCCATTTCTTTTACTTACAGTAAAAAGTTGCGTGAGATAGAAAGAATGGTAGTAACGGTGCTTCTCCGACAAGCGCTAGGATCGATCTCCTTGAGCTTTTGCACTTCGCTTTTGTTTCTTTTAATTTTTTTTTTAAGATCGGATTTTTGCCCTTTATATTACTCTAAGGCTCCGTTTGGCAACGCTCCCGTTTCTCTATTTTTCTGTTCTTTTGTTCCCTGGAATAGAAAAAGAACAGAAATGCGTTTGATAACGCAAACTGATTTTTCTATTTCCGGGAATAGAAAGTTGTTCCTGAGAATAAATTTAGAGTAGAAATGAGAAGTAGAAAAAACTAGCTTCTTATTTCTGGGAACAATTTCTAGAAACTATTTCTTGGGGACTTCTCACCCTTATAACACGCGGCCACCCACCCACCGCCGCCGCCGCCGCCACCGCGCCCCGCCGCCGCCGCCGCCCGCCCACCGATCCGCTGCCGCCGGGCGGCGGCGCCCCCACCCCCGGTCTCGCGGTCCGCCGCCGCCGCCGCGCCGCCCCGGCGCCGTCCGCACCCCACCGCCACCGGTCACCGCCCCCGCCCGCCGGTCACCACCGCTGTCAAGGAAGAAAGAAATAAAAAAAATTTGTCGATACCAAACGCATTTCTATTCTTTTTCTATTCCAGGAACAAGAAATTTTTGTAGTTACCAAACGCCCTATTTTACTCAGAAATTGTTCCAAGGAGTAGAAATAGAAAAGAACTATTTCTCAAAAGAAACTGTTTCCAAAAGTAGAAATGTTACCAAATGCATCCTAAGTAAAGATAAGGTCTATTTCTTTCATCATTATGCTTTTTTATTTAGTTTTTATTTTTAAATATAAGACTGATTTATATAGTTTTTACTCATTTTGGTTTCCAACCTATCGTTGAACATAATATTGCACTTTTCCTTTTTATATTCCAGAATTAATTCATACATGTGTATTTTATGATTCTATAGTATACATTTTCTTTTTTTACCTTTTCATAGTCTTCTAAATATTCGCTATCAAATCCAACTATAAAGTGAACCATTTTATTATTATTATTATTATTTAATTATTATTATTATTATTATTATTATTATTATTATTTAATCTACTTATTTGACAAAAGAATAGGGTAAAGGATTTTACTAATATAATAGTTTTTGGGTTACTGTAAGAATATAAATTATAATGAATCACAAATTCTTAAAAGATTGGCCCCCACAATAATTTATAATTATTTGTTATTTAGTTTTTTGTGATCTAGAACAAATTGTTATCCATACAATAAAGTAAGAATGTCGCATAATCATTTCTATAAAATAAAATAGGTGTATTTGGTGTTACATTCAAATGCTATGGTATTTATCATATTTACTTTCAGTCGATCTCGACATCTAATGTGATGTACAAGGACAAAAATAAGATGAGCTACAAGCTGGATGAGTTATAATATCAACTTCTTAGACAACACACTTCTCCTTTTTTTTTCCCTTTTTCCTAGAAAATAAAGATGAGCTTTTGTTTGGATTCAAAAAATAGTGCTAAGTACAAAATCCAATTTGGTTGCGCGGCACCAAGCAGATTTCTGCTATTATTCCTTTAAATTTCTACATGTAATTCTCAGGCATGTCAAGATATCAATAGAGAAAACAAAAACAAAGAGAACAGGTGTATTCTGAAAATTTGATGGAAAAAAAAAAACCTGGCCCTTGGTAGAAAGGACAAGACTATCAATACCCCTAGATCTTAATCAAAATCCAGTCGCCGGATGTTTGAGAGCTCTCATTTCGCTGATACTGCAATGTCAGGAGTTAAATTTAAGTACCCTTGATGCTTCCGTTGATCATCAATCTTCGACTATATAATCTCCCATTCAGATTCATCAAACTCATAGTTCCTCATTGTGGATGTCATATTCCCCAAAACTTCATTCCGAGACGAAAAGGAGCAGAACACAATGTTACTAATCAAGATGGGATACCAAAGATCTGGTTCACGAGAGAGAGGGCAACATACCCGTATTGGTCGTTGCTCGCTTATTTCAATTGGAGGTGAACAAAATTCTCCGGTATCTACAATAACGCAGCTCTCATCCAGTTTGATTAACTTGTTGACAGAATGAGATGCTTGAGATGAGCAATCTGATCCTGCTACGACAAATATGTGATAATCAAACACCATATAAAGCAAGAAATCATATCATCAGGCAGCTTCATGTGTTCCTAATGGTGTTCTTTTTTTTCTTTTTTTTTATATTTGAAATGTAAGTATCATTTATAAGATGACGTACAAGAGCTTAGGAGCATTCCCCATCATTACAAAAATAACTAAGAACTCAAAAAAATGGAGTGAGGGATTCTCCATATAGTAGCCAAAATTACATTTGTCTGGGAAGATTTAAAATTTTTGTAAAATGATGCTCGGCCTCTGACAAGCTTACAAATTTTAGCCACAATGATGGAAACATCATTTGACTTGTTTTAGAAACGTCTATAGTTACGTTCCATCCAAATGCAATATATAATTGCTAAAAAGTTACTTTGAAAGCATTGCTGCCAAATCCTTGCCTTTGGTAGCTCTGATCATCCATTGGATTTCATCATTCCATTCTCCTAAGTTAATGCAATATATGGTTCCTAATGGTGTTCTTTTTTTTTTTTTTGGTTTGAAATGTAAGTATCATTTATAAGATGTCGTACAATAGCTTAGGAGCATTTCCCATCATTATAAAGATAATTAAGAACTCAAAAAAATGGAGTGAGGGATTCTCCATATAGTAGCCAAAATTACATCTGTCTGGGAAGATTTAAATTTTTTGTAAAATGATGCTCAGCCTCTGACAAGCTTACAAATTTTAACCATAATGATGGAAATATCATTTGACTTGTTTTGGAAACGTCTACTGTTACGTTCCATCCAAATGCAATATATAGTTCCTAATGGTGTTCTAATTGTTCAATTTTAGCTTTTTCTTCATCATGGGCCTAAATTCACTCCTACTTGTAGTTTCCAATAAAGAAATTTCAGAAGGGGGTTATTTAGGACAGTCATAATCAGCAGTTGGTATTGAGTAGAAAAGCTATACAACAGTAACTCTAATTAAGCAAACTGAATTGTCTCCTTTCTGCACTAGATCACCTGATGATAATGAAAACGATGCTTTTCTTATGGAAGTGAATGGCATGTAAAATCATTGCCTCTTCCATAAGGCATGATGCCAAACACCTAGTTAACCAGACAAAGCGAGAAAGACAAGGGACATAACATAAAGCTGCTGATCACGCATCAGTGAAGCATTCCCTTGCACAGTTAGCAGAAATCTATAAGCAGGCTCTGTGTTTAGCCATTATTATACAATTACAGACACGTAGGGTATCTTTGAAGTACGTACCTGCTTCTGCAAATTCATTTGAGGAAGCGGCATCAGGAATGATGCTCTCATGTTCTTCTGGACTAACACAATAAAGTGATTTGACTGTACTTCTGCTTTCAGCGCAGGTATACAAACCATTGAAATGCTCCCCAGGTCCTTCCATCAAAGAGTTGCATTCATGTTCGTCCTCGGACTTCAATGGCGTTGCTTCAGCTTGTGAGATCGGCACTTGCTGTGTGGCGTCACCACAGCTCTCAGAGTCCACATCTGAGTAGTTGTTTATACTACAAGACCCCTCTTCGAGGTAGTCTCCTTTAGCAGTGTCAAATGTTGTGTCGCTATCAGAGCTTTCCAATTGAGGCATATCGGACGGTACCTCTTCACTCGCCTGCTCCAGAGAGGAGGTGAAAACTTCTTGCATGAACTCCAAGCAAAAGCCTTGTACATCAGCACCCACCTTCTTTAGCTTGCTCTCGACATAGTTCAGTGTCCTGTCGTGCAAGGATTTCAACACTTAAACATTACAGCACATGAAGAAGCGTGACAAGAGACATGTCACTACATCTACTCAATTAGTAATTGGATGATCAAGATATAGGGATATGGATAAATCGTGATGAACACGAACACCATAGTCTCCTAAAAAATTTGCTTGGAACTAGACGAAAATTTACTTGGAACAGTTTATTGTGATAGTCAAGCAATCATTGCCTATGTGAAATATGTTAGGTATTATGGTAGGATGAAGCACATTGACATAAAGAATTACTTCATTAGAGATATAATAGGGGAGAATTGCTGAAAAAGTCCTAAACCCATTGCAGTTGTGCCAATTCAGTCATAAACCTTTTTTTTTTACCGATTCAGTCCTAAACCTTTTGCGATTGTGTCAATTGAGTCCATCCGGCCAAATTTAGCCGGCCGGAGCTAACGTGGACACCGGCCGGCGCCAGCGACAATATTTTAATAATTTTTTTTTTTTTTTTTTTTTTGATTTTTTTGAATTTTTATTGGTTTTTTTAATTTTTCTGTTTTTCTTTTCTTTTCTTTTTTTTTTTTCCCCCTCCCCCCCCACCGGCGGCAGGTGGCCGGCCAGCTTCAACGAGGCCACCGGCCACGCGCGAGGGCCGCGAGGCCCTCACCGGCAACCAGCGAGGGTCACGGCCCCCGTTAAACCAGCCACCCTCGCCGGCGGCCTCGCCCAGACCAAGGGGTGGCCTGGGGGCCGCAGCAAGGTGGCCTCACCCATGGCTGGCGAGGCCATGGCGACCTTCGCCCGGGCCCGCCATGGCCTCACCAGCCGCAGGCGAGGCCGCCTTTGCCCGCGGCCAAGCCATGGCGAGGCCGGCCTTGCCCGGATCTAGGCAAAGCCGCCTCGCGGCGGCCAGCGCCCAGATCGGGCCAAAGGCGCCTCGCCACGGCCGACTTCACCCAGATCTGGGCGAAGCCACCTCGCTGCAGCCAACCTCGCCTAGATCTGGGCAAAGCCGAGGCCGCGACCCTCACCGACGGCCCCCAGGTCTGGGCGAGGTCGCTGGTCAGGGCTCCGCCGCCCTCATGCAGTGGCCGACAGCCTCATCGACACTGGCCGGCCACTATCGCCGACGGGGGAGGGGAGGGGAGAAAAAAAAAGATAAGAAAAAAAATAGAAAAATTAAAAAAAACAATAAAATAATCAAAAAATAAAAAAAAATCAAAAATAATAAAATATTATTAAAATATTATCGCGCGCCGGCCGGCCAAATTTGGCTAGATGGACTCAATTGGCACAATTGCAAAAGGTTTAGGACTGAATCGGTCAAAAACAAAGGTTTAGGACTAAATTGGCACAACTGCAATAAGTTTAGGACTTTTTTGGCAATTCTCCCAAAAAAGAATATGTCGGTATTATGGTAGGATGAAACACATTGACATAAAGAATAACTTCATTAGAGATATAATAGTGCCAAAGGAAATGGTCCTACGATATGTTTCAACCAACAATATGGTTGCCGATCCATTTACGAAAGTTATTCCTAGAGACGTGTTCTTAACCCACAAGATGTCTCTAGCGTTACGTAAAATATGATATGTAATATTGCTGATAATCATTGGTTTATATGTGTGTGTGTGTGACGTCCTGGATTTTTCCGACCTGTTGCAGATTTTATGAATGCATAGTCATCAATGAACTGCTAGTCAGTTTCGCTCTGAACTAATCATTTACGAGATACTAACCGAAGGGGAAAGGCTACTAAAAACTTCGCAGACGCGCAATTCTTAAAAGGTCACCCGTTAGTCTAAGACATGCTGGAGCTGCAATTGACTGACTTGCCCACGATTTCTATCCAAATTCAGTTGTTGGACTTTTTCGGACGTCGAGACTAATTATTGTACTTCAGCCTCATTAATTTCTGAAAATTCAAGTCCGTTCAGAAACGTCAAATTGAGGATTACCGGGTTGAAGGATTGAACCCGACGCTTCCCATTGTGTATTTTTGAGTTAAGGGTGTTCCGAAAATCATGCGTGGACGAAATTGCTCATAGTCTATTTTGGATTGAAAGACAATCTTTTGTTTGAATCCTAAGAGGGAAATGGGAGAGACTTGGGGAATTTTCATGCCCCCTTCAGCCGCTCCTTTCTCTCTCTCCTATCTTCCTCTTTTGTTTTGTCTCTCTCTCTCCCTCTCTCACTCTCTCACATCCCTTCTCCCTCTCCTTTCTTTCTATTCTCCCTTCTTTTTCCCCCATTCCCCATGCTGTCAACCGCCCATCCCTTTTGCCCTCTGATCCTCTCTCTCTCTCTCTCCTCTGTGTGGTTTCCCTTTCCCCATGCACGTACGTGCATGCAGCCGCCCTCCTCTCTTCTCCTCCTCCTCCTCCTCCTCCTTCGGCTCGGCCCGAACTGCCGTTGCTGTTGTATCTTCATTGCCGTTGCTGCCCCCTTCGTCCGCTACCTCACTCGCTGTCGCCTCGCTGCCACTCTGTCGGCTCGCTACCGGGGCCCGGCAAATGCTGAAATCGCCGCGAGCTCCATCCACCTCCTCCTTCGTCCCCCTTAGTTGCTTAGCTACCGACTTCCCTTCTTTCTGTCATTACTACCTCAGTTGCCGGCCACTGACTCCGCCATAGCTTGGCCTAACCGCCTACCAGCCTCCCGGAACCACCGCGAGCCTCACTGCCTCCATCCAGCCCCGAACTAGCCACTTGCTCCTTCTTCTCTCCTCTTGTCTAGTTCTAGTTGAGGGTCGAAGAAGCCCACCGACTGCCGCCCGCTACCGTCTAGGCCACCGCTCGCCGCCCTCAGCCACTCGAGCCACCGGCCATTGCTCACCACCTTATTCCCGAGCTAGCCGCCGCTCTCAGCCTCCTCCCTCCTAGTCCCCTCGTCGGAGCGAGCAAGGCCAACCAGTTGTTGTCATGCCGCCACCCAGCTAAGCGCCAGGCGCTGAGTCGCTACTGGCCCCGTCTGCCATCATCCGAGCCCGCCAGAGTTGCTACCGCCGTTCCCTCCTCTGTTATTCTCCCTATTGATTCTAGTTTGGCCATGTGGCCACCCTCTGCTAGCCAGTTGCCGCTCTCAACCACCATTGTCCGGTCACCAAAGCCCGTATCAACCAGCCGAAGTTGCCACGGGGTCCCCCTCCCTCGCGGGTCAGCTCGGTCCAAACCGTTTCGGTCGATATCCGGTTCCGAAATGCTTGGTTTCGGTAAACCGAAGGTGCCGCTTCTCCGCCTCATCATCGCCGTTGCGCCGATGTCATCAGATTCGTTATCGGGTGAATTTACACTCTAAACCCTCGATTAGTTCATTAAACTCATTTAGGGAGATATTAGATTGGAGTTAATCACGATTATGTGTTATTTATGTGGTTAAACATGTTTATGGATAATTAACAGTAGTTAGTTAGAGTAATCAAGGATTAGCGGGATAATCCGGATTAGGAGTATTTTATTAAAAAGAAATAATTTCTTTTTAATTATTATTTATTAAATTCGAAATAATTATTATTTTTTAAAATTCGGAATTATTATTATTTAATTTCGGACTTAATATTATTTATTAAAATTCGGAATTAGTTATTAGTTATTAAATTCGGAATTAGTTGTTATTGATTGAATTCAAGATTAATATTATTTATTGAAATTCGGAATTATTATTATTTATGAAATTCGGATTTATTATTATTTAATTATAATTTATTAAGGTTTAATTATGAATAGTGCGGTTTATTTATAATTGAAGGGTGAGATTTATTCACGTGTCGGTAATTATAAAAGTATTTTGGATTGCTAATTGGATTAATTAGGTGATTGTTGGAAATTATTGCATGCTTAAATGTTCTAATTGAGTATGTCTCGACGTATGCATATTGATTGCATGGGTTATAAAAAGGCAAAACACCGTGGTGTCGGGCGTATATATGCCAAGCTTTACGAGAAATATAAGAATGGTATATTCTTTGATGAGGCATGAAAGCGAGACGAGTTTTGAAATAAAATGTGACCACGTATCATTTTTCCTGCAATTTATACCTGTGAAATGTGCAGTGATTTATCTTATGAGCATGTACCACATTGCATCAGTTAATTTGCAAGATTGAAATGAATCATGGTGGTGTGCTCGTGTGGTCAGTTAATAGAACCCGTCACCCCAGCAGTAGATCGGGGGACGAAGTCCGGCTTGTCGGAATTCTTGGCGAGTATCCAAATGCGGGTCACAATAAAGGTCAAGTCTCTGTTCTTTTAGGAATGTTGTCTGGGCGGGGGATCCAAACGTAGCTGTGCCTCATAGGGGAGGACGATGCATGGTTTCAGACCAGTAGACTGCCAACCTAAGAGTTGTGCCGTGGCACAGGGGGTCGTAATAATCAGATGTGCATGAATACAAGAGTGCATGAGAATTATGTCAGCATAAGTCCTAATTATGCAACAATTGGTAGCATTGATTATGTGGGTCTAATGTGATATCATGCGGGGTATGGCAACGATCAGGTGAGATCACCTGCGATATGACTCGAGTGTGACTGACTAATGCATTACTGAAAGTGCGGTGTGCATTGATTGTATTATGCATGTGTGGTCATCGTGCAGGGTGTAGCATGACTAGGTAAGGTCACTTGCGAGTCGGTTACATGTCGATGTTGTTCATGAAAGTGCTAAGTGGATTATGTATCTAAATTGCCATGAGTGTCATTTACCGTTGATCTGTTGGAGGAAGTTATTGCATGATAGGTACCCCAAGGCGAGTTGATGTCCTAACTGGGGCTTAAGGCGAGAACTCACTGAGATTTTATCTCATCGGTTATCACTTAACAATTTCAAGTCCCTAGGATGGCCCTCCTCTCCCGGTGCGGTTTGGGGCTCTTAAGGACTGGGATGCCACTATTACTATCCATCGATTTCCTTGTTGGGTACATTGGTACGAGAGGCATGTCTCCACCATTTGGGTGGATGAAGGACCGGGATTATGGATCCCCCATCGTTTTATAGCCTAGTATGTTAGAGTGGGCGACGCCTTGCATGGCCCTCTGCGGGGTTTTGATGGCCCGCCTGGTAGGGGCCCTAAAGACGTGAATTGGGATTCCATGGAATTGGACCCTCCTAATGAGGTAGTGACAAATCATAATTCTCCCCCATCTGTGTATGACTTTGTCCCCTTCGACGATGACCTGTTTGAGGCTGACTCAGATGGCTCTATGCGTCTCGATAGTCTATGATGGCATGCTAAACCCAAAATTTTGATGAAGTAGATTAACCCAACCTTGACTCCATTTTGGTAGACCTGAAAGAGAAGGACTTAGTGACGATTGATTTGTAATTAGAAACGTTCCTCTAGGGGTTAATCTGTTATATGACTATACGATCCAGTTTGCTACTATGGTTTTTTTTTCTATTGTTCTATCCATATTACTAATGTTTGACTAGGGTTTAAATTTCGCTCAGCATGCGCATAATTGAAAGATAAAAAGAAACGGTTGGCGACACGTCCTGGGATGTTGCATTCTTTGACCACAAGTGAAACAAGAGATCATCGTGTTCTCGAGGGTCAAGGGTATGACATTCCGTTCAAACGTGGTATCAGAGCCCGGTCAATACTTGGAGTGATAAGGTGTGATAGGTTTTGAGATAGTTGGTTAGGAAAACACCCCGTGCTTGTTTACTTGAGTTTTACGTTGTTAGCGGGTTGTTCATGATTTCGAATTCCTTGATGGAATTGGGAATGCAGGTTTATGTGAGGATCCTGTAAGATGAACAGTCCTAATCCAAGAGCCCTCGAAGAAGAGGCAAGTGAGGAGTCGAGTGGTGCTGGAGGAAGACTGCTGGAAGATCCTAGATTGGAAGAGATTTTGCAGGCAGTGAAAGCTTGGAGTGATAGGATAGGGCAGCAAGCACAGACTCAAGTTATTGTTGTCACAGCCGCTAATGTTGTCATCGTTGTTGCTACTGTTATGCATAATAGAGTCCTATTGGCCAAGAATGAGAATGGCAAACGGTCACTACTGGAGTTGGTTGGAATATTCTTGGAGCTGGAGCCACCCAAGTTTAATGGGACGCATGGTCCTAGGGCAACCATCCTTTGGATCCAGAAGCTGGAGAAAGTGTTTAAACTACTAAAGTACTCAGAGGAAGAAAAGGTAGCCCTGGTAGTGTATCAGTTGCAGGGTAACGCTAGTGACTAGTAGGAGACCACCCGAGAGAGATTCCTTGCAGAAGGTGCAACTCTAACTTGGGATGTCTTCACAGAAGCATTTGATGAAGAGTATTCTTTAGGGTGTACACGCCAACAGAAGGCTACCAAGTTCTTACGACTTCGTCAAAATCGGTTGTCAGTCAGGCAATATGAGGCTAAGTTTGCTAAGTTCTCAAGGTACGCGCCAAGTATGGTCAAGAATCCAATAGACCAAGTTAGGAGGTTTAGGGATGGTCTGAGGTCAGAAATTAAGGATCGGCTATTACCCTTGGAATTGAAGGATTATGAGGATTAGTGCGAGGGGGCTCAACAAATTGAGAAGGAGATGTTAGAGGAAGCAGCCGTGTCTGGATCGCGGTCTACATCTTGACAAGATAATCATAGGCTTAGAAAGATGCCAATGATGGAGAGAGAACATCCCATCCCACCCAACGGAAAAGATGGTTTCGAGAAATCGGCACATGACTCGAGCGACAAATGCTGACTTCGTGGAGGATGACATGGAGCAGCCCCCTGCCTTGCTAAGACTAAAGCATGTTTTGAGTGTGGTTAACAAGGTCACATCATGAGGAATTGTCCCCGTCGACAACTAAAGAAGCAACCCCAACACCACAAGTTGGGCAATTGTCTGGGAGTCTCCTGCGTCTTCCTAAGACTGGAGTTTTCTTTGGATGTGGTCAACGAGGCCACCAGGTGAGGAACTGCCCATTCAGGCCTAAGGGCGCACAAAAGTTACAACCGCAGGAAGGAAAACATGTTAGGATCGCGCCGCAAGACAATCTTGATTGCCCTTTTGCTCAAATAGAGGATGTTGCTGTCGCCAGGAAGGGAGTGGGGGATCTACAAGCAATGACTACCGGTGCAGCCTCCTTGGATGACCCTGCTACTCAGGCATGCAATGATTGAGGAGTTGCGCGTTTACTTTTAGCTATAGTTGTTAAGTTGGTAGGGTCTAACCGAGACCATTGGAATATGTTCTTAGTGTTTTGAACCCGTAAGGATGGATTTTCTGTAATAGGGTGTCCTTTTGGTAAGTGACAAATTTGATTACTTTTGCAATGCAAAACTTTGATGCCCCCACTGAATGAGTTGACTTGTTGAGTAACGAGCTTTGATGGAACATAGTGAATCAAGGTCTCGTTTCATCGTTGAGTAGAGCTAACAAGGAATCCATTCGAAATCAAGGAGGACCCTCGATCCCTCGGATTTGCCACTTAAGGTAAAGTGATTATCAGGCAAGAGTTGTCCAAATTATCTGGCGATCGTAGTTAATATGTTAGTTGGGGATCAAGAGAGAGGACATACCGAAGAGGACATTTCGTGGGTGAGATGGTCACCACGAGGATATAGTGATGCCACTCAAATTTGTCAATAGGCTAGCTACTTTTATGGGTTGGATGAGTTGGGTGTTTAAGGCATGCTGGAATCGGTTTGTAATCGTGGTCATAGATGAGATATGGGAAAAACTGGAGAAAATCATAGGGACGCAAACATCTGTTGATGTTGTTGGAGTTAATGAACATTAGATGAATTTTGATCTTGATGATTTGAGGAATTCTAGGTGTTTAATCATAGGTGATGATTTTTAAGTGGGCGATAATCTTTGATGAGATCTATGGTGGACCAATTGTCACACTAAGAGTTTGGATGTTGTAGAGAGCCACATTGATCTATCGTGGGAGATAATTAAGGTCTCGTGAGTTGAACTACTTGAGGTATAATTCGAAAGTTGCAGCGAACATTCTTTCCCGCTCTTAAGATATAGAGACAATGCTTGATGGTACTTAGCGTATAAAATTTGATCTTTGAGGTTGTAGACTTGAATGGCCTTTAAGGGATGGAATTGTCCAAGATGAATTATTTCAGAAACAATTGGGGATTGGAGGAATCGATTTTATTTCGGTGGATTAAGGATTAAATATCCCATGGGGATACTAAATGGATTGGTGGTGAAACATCATTGTCGATGATTTATTCTCGACGTATTAGCGGACTCGAAGAGGTATTGAAAGTTACTAGTGCTATGGGAGGACTGATTTGCACTAATCTCCAAGTGGTTTCGATGACACCTTTAAGGGAAGGTGTGGGATTGAAATGGATGGATTGTCGAAGGTAAATTGAGGAATTGTGGGAACACAAGCCATAATTTGGTGGAAATTCGGCGGGTCATGGTTCGAGAGTGGATGGGTGATCTCAAGTAAAGACCTCGTGTATTGGAGAATTTAAGAAGCTTCTACACTTTGAGACTTTGAGATGCTCAGACGAGATTGAAACCGTAAGGCTTGGTATGGAACGGGCCAAAGCGGATGGTACCTCTATGAGTTAGTCCATTTGGGAAGGACCTTTGGAATAGGTGTACAATTCGAAGATGCCGGTATTGACTAATCCGACTAGGGCAGGAAGTGGTCACCGGGGCTAGGGAGCCTAAGCAAGGAGCAATTCCTGGCAGGCTTCTAGGATGTCAAAGAGGGCAAGTTTGAGCCGAACTATGCACTAGTTAAGAGAATAAATTTTATATCATGATGCTGTGACGAAGTGCGAACAAGCTTGTGATACCTCGGTTGTTGGAGCAAGGCCTGAGATGGCGAGATCATTGGTCTAAAGAGTTTTGACCTAAAGCGAATGAAGAACGAACTGGTGCGAATTATAGAGAAAAGGAGCAATGTGGGAAGCTAGGAATTAATGAGACGATAAAACCCCATCTATTTGGGGACTCAAGGAGTGGTGCAAATTTTGAGGACAAAATTTTTATAAGGGGGGAAGAGTTGTGACGTCCGTGATTTTTCCGACCTATTGTAGATTTTATGAATGCACAGTCATCAATGTGTTGCTAATCGGTCTCGCTCTGAACCGATCACTCACGAGATACTAACCGAATGGGAGAGGCTACTAAAGACTTCACAAACACGGGATTCTTAAAAGGCCACTCGTTAGTCCGAGACACGCTGAGTTGCAATTGATTGGCTTAGCCACGATTTCTATCCAAATTTGGTTGTCGAGATTTTTCAAACATCGGGACTAATTATTGGACTTTAGCCTCATTAATTTTCAAAAATTCCGATCTGTTCGGGAACGTCAAATTGAGGATTTTCGGGTCGAAGGATTGAACCCAACGCTTCCCGTTGCATATTTTCAAGTCAAGGGTGTTTTGATGATTTTCGGTTCCGAGAACCGCGCGTGGACAAAATTGCCCCTAGTCTGTTTTGGATTGAGAGACAATCTTTTGTTTGAATTTTAAGAGGGAAATGGGAGAGACTTGGGGAGTTTTCGTATCCCCTTCAGCTGCTCCTTCTCCCTCTCCTATTTCCCCTCTTGTCTTGTCTCTCTCCCTCCCTCTCTCTCTCGTCCCTTCTCCCTCTTCTTTCTCTCTTTTCTCCCTTATTTTCCCCCCTTCCCCATGCTGTCAACCGCCCATCCCTCTCTCTCTCTCTCTCTCTCTCTCTCTCTCTCTCTCTCTCTCTCTCTCTCTCTCTCTTCTTCTCCTTCTCCTCCTCCTCTCCTCCTTCGGCTCAGCCCGAACTGCTGCTACTGTTGTATCTTCATTGCCGTTACCGCCCCCTTCGTCCACCACCTCACTTGTCGTCGCCTCACCGTCGCTCCGTCAGCCCGCTGCCAAGGCCTGGCAAACGCCAGAACTGCCACGAGCTTCATCCACCTCCTCCTCCGTTCCCTCTAGTTGCTTGGCTGCCAGCTTCCCTTCTTTCCATTGTTACCGCCTTGGTCGCCGGCCACCGCCTCCACCATAGCTTAGCCCAACCGCCTACCAACCTCCTAGGAACCACCGCGAGCCTCATCGCCTCCGTCCGGCCTCGAACAAGCCACTTGCTCCTTCTTCTCCCCCCTATCCAGTTTTGGTTGAGGGTCAAAGAAGCCCATTAACCACCACCTACTGCCATCTAGGCCATCGCTCGCTGCCCCTCAGCCACCCGAGCTGCCAGCTACACCCTGAGAGCCACCGACTATTGCTCACCGCTTTGTTCCAAAGCTAGCCACCACTCTCGACCTTCTCACTCCTAGTCCCCTCGCCGGACCGAGTAAGGCCAACCAACCGCCACCCAACCGAGCACCAGGTCGCTGCCGGCCCCGTCCGTTGTTCTCCGAGCTCGCTAGAGTTGTTGCCGCCGTTCCACCCTCCGTTATTCTCCCTCTCAATTCTGGTTTGGCCATGCAACCGCCCTCTGCTAGCCGGCCGCCGCTCTAGGCCGTCACTATCCGGTCACCGGAGCCCATCTCAGTTGGCCAGAGCCTCGCGAAGTCCCCCTCCCCCGCGGGTTAGCTCAGTCCGAACCGTTTCGGCCAAGATCCGGTTCCGAAACGCTTGGTTTCAGTAACCCAGAGGCGTCGCTCGTCTGCCTCGTTGTGACCATCACGCCAATGCCATTAGATTCATCATCAAGTGAGTTTATACTCTAAACCCTCAATTAGTCCATTAAACTCGTTTAGGGGGAGATTAGATTAGAGTTAATCGTGATTATGTGTTATTTATGTGGTTAAACATGTTTACAGATAATTAACGGTAGTTAGTTAGAGTATTCAAGGATTAGTAGGATAATCCGGACTAGGAGTATTTTATTAAAAAGAAATAATTTCTTTTTAATTATTATTTATTAAATTCGAAATAATTATTATTTTTTAAAATTCAGAATTATTATTATTTAATTTCGGACTTGATATTATTTATTAAAATTCGGAATTAGTTATTAGTTATTAAATTCGGAATTAGTTATTATTGATTGAATTCGAGATTAATATTATTTATTGAAATTCGGAATTATTATTTATGAAATTCGGATTTATTATTTTTTTAATAATAATTTATTAAGATTTAATTATGAATAGTGCGGTTTATTTATAATTGAAGGGTGAGATCTATTCACGTGTCGATAATTATAAAAGTATGTTGGATTGCTAATTGGATTAATTAGGTGATTGTTGGAAATTATCTCATGCTTAACTGTTCTAATTGAGTATGTCTCGACGTATGTGTATTGATTGCATGGTTATAAAAAGGTGAAATCCTGAGGTGTCGGGCGTATATATGTCAAGCTTTACGAAAAATATAAAAATGGTATATTCTATGATAAGGCATGAAAGCGAGACGGGTTTTGAAATAAAATGTGACCACGTATCATTCTTTCCTGCAATTTATACCTGAGAAATGTGCAGTGATTTATTGTGAGCATATACCACGTTTGCATCCACTAATTTGCAAGATTGAAATGAATCATGGTGGTGTACTCATGTTGTCAGTTAATTGAACCCGTCACCCCAACAGTAGATTGGGGGACGAAATCCGACTTGTCAGAATTCCCGGTGGGTGTCCAAATGTAGATCGCGGTAGAGGCCAAGCTTATGCTCTTTTAGGAATGTTGTCTAGGTGGGGGATCCAGATGTAGTCGTGCCTCATGGGGGAGGATGATGCCTGGTTTCGGACCAGTAAACTGCCAACCCGAGGGGTGTGCCATGGCCTAGGGGGTTGTAATAATCAGATGCGCATGAATGCAAGAGTGCATGAGAATTATATTAGCATGAGTCCTGATTATGCATGAGTTGGTGGCATTGATTATGTGGGCCTAATGTGATATCATGTAGGGTATGGCAACGACCAGGTGAGATGCCTATGATACGACTCGAGTGTGATTGACTAATGCATTACTGAGAGTGCGATGTGCATTGATTGTGTTATGCATGTGTGGTCATCGTGCAAGGTGTAGCATAACTAGATAAGGTCGCTTGCGAGTCGGTTGCATGTCGATATTGTTCATGAAAGTGCTGAGTGGATTATGTATCTGAATTGTCATGAGTGTCATTTACCGTTGATCTGTTGGAGGAAGTTATTACATGATAGGTACCCCAAGACGAGTTGATGTCCTAACTGGGGCTTAGGACAAGAACTTACTGAGATTTTATCTTATTAGTTATCACTTAACCATTTCAAGTCCCTAGGATGGCGCCCCCTCCCTCAGTGCAGTTTGGGGCTCTTAAGAACTAGGAGACCACTATTACTATCCATTGGTTTCCTTGTTGAGTACATTGGTACGAGAGGCATGTCTCCACCATGAGCGGATGTACATTGGTACGAGAGGCATGTCTCCACCATGAGCGGATGAAAGATCGGGACTGTGGATTCCCCATCGTTTTGTAGCCTGGTACGTTAGAACGACCAACGCCTTCCACGGCTCTCAGCGGGGTTTTGATGGCCTGCCTAATAGGAGCCCTAAAGATGGAGATTGGGATCCCATGTAGTTAGACCCTCTTGATGGGGTAGTGACGAATCCTGATTCTCCCCTAACTGTGTATGACATTGTCCCATTCAACGACGACCCGTCGGAGGCTGACTCAAATGGGTCTATGCGTCTTAATAGTCCGTAATGGATATGCTAAACCCGAACTTTTGATGAAGTAAATTAACCCAGCCTTGGCTCCATTTTGGTAAACTCGAAAGAGAAGGATTTAGTGACGGTTGATTTGTAATTAGAAACATTCCTCTAGGGGTTAATTTGTTACATGACTATACAATTTGATTTGCCACTATGGTGTTTGTCTATTCTTCTATCCCTATTACTGATGTTTGACTGAGGTTTAAAATTTGTTTCGCTTGCACATAATTGAAAGATAAAAAATAAAAAAAAACAGTCAGCGACGCGTCCTGGGACGTCGCATTCTTTGACCACAAGCGAAATAGAGGATCGTCACGTTCTCGAGGATCGAGGACGTGATAGTGTGTGTGTGTGTGTGTGAACATATATATATTGTACTTATTTGTTTTTCAATTAATTGATATTTTATCAGCAAGTACGAATCCATCATCAAACTAGCACAAACACACATATATTGTTGAAAAGTATGTCAACAAACAACGATTGGCTCACTCACACAAGCAATCACCTCAAGTGCTCTAGATAGTAAGTTGAAATGAGACAGTATGTACTATAGATACTAAAAGAGCAAGTTTAATACATAAAATAATTTTATGTCGCATTTATTAGAGTGAAGATGAGGTTTGTAATTTCTGTGATAAGACCGAACATAATAATTCTACAATCATGTATGTTTGAAGGAAGTCAAATACGGGTATTTATTTAGGCACCGTAGAAAACAAGTTAATATAGCACTCGAGTTAAATATGAGTACGTGAAAAGCTTGTAACTATGTTTATGCTAAAATTCATATAGTAAATATGTTTAATAAATACCATACGCTCTCATAGAAAGAAAAATCCATTATAGCATATAATTCATACTACATGAGCTTTATTCGATCGATAAAGGAGATGAATATGATTATCCATATTTACTCATCATGTGAGACCTTGAGGTAATATTTTTATC
Source organism: Angophora floribunda (assembly GCA_014182895.1). NCBI lineage: Eukaryota > Viridiplantae > Streptophyta > Magnoliopsida > Myrtales > Myrtaceae > Angophora > Angophora floribunda. The sequence continues at coordinate 30,515,034 of CM024709.1, read as the reverse complement.
TAATTTTGTATCATGTTACTTTTGATTATGTTTTCAAAATGATGGATCAATATTGCTACTTTAGTATGTTATTGATAGTCATGAATAGATATGGCTTTATAAGACATGTCTAGAAAAGCAATAATTCTGAAATAGAGAAAAACATGAATACGAAGGATGGCTACTGTTATTTTATATCTATTCATTGTATTTATTATTAGTAGATCAATTATATCGTCTTTTGTGATTTTGGATATAATTGTAAATACATAGTGTTTTGAAAATAGTCAAGTATAGTCTTTAAGAGATAGGTATACTTAGACTGATGTAACAAAATATGTCTGGAGCACTAGAAGATAGCATTTGTTTATTCTCTTATTGGGGTTGTAGATAGTATGTTATTCCTAACAAGTTTACAATTAAAGCTTCCAAATGCATGTGTGCTCATTGGTCGCATGGCTTTCTTGCATATATGAATTGTTTCTAAAGTATATGAATGTTGAATATCTTATATCCTTGATAAAGCATTACTAAGCCCATCATATCCAAGTGGGAAATGTTATATTATGATGTTTCATTCATAATAGAGTGTGTCCAAGGGGCACATTTTGCTTTAATAAGATGTGTGTCTAAAAGACACCTTTTGAAAAAGTGTAAGTAGTTATCTTTTTAGATAGGTTTAAATAATTTCTAGAGATAACTATCAAAATGTGGTTGACAAAAAATAAGAAGAATGTTATACAGAAAACAACATTCATCTCTCTACATAAAAGAACAACACACAAAAAAGCTTTCTTCGTTACTTTGAGAAATGATCGACATTAACGTTGTGGAACAAGAACATTTTCCTTGTGATTGTATTCAAACCAACATGAAGTCGTATCATCCATCATTCATTGGTGATTCAACATACGCTCCTGGGTAATTTGTTTGTAGAACATCGAAGAGATTAGTCATTTTTTCCGCAAACTCTTTTTTTCCAACAAAGAAGATGATTAAAATAATGACTTGACACAATGTTACTTGTAATAGAGACGAAATAATAATATTTCAAATAGAGAGAGAAGGCAACATGCCCGTATTAATTATTGTCTAGTTATATTGTTAGGAGTTGAAAAAAGTTATGCGCTATCTACAATAATGCAACTCTCATCAAACTTGATCAATTCATTGACAGAATGGTACTCTTGAGCAGCTAAGCAACATAATTCTATTATAACAAATATGTGATAAATCAAAAACAATATGTTGAGGAATTTTCAAAAAAGATGTAAAATAATCACATTAGGCAAATTGATTTCATCTTGCCCGCTAGCAACATCAAACGTTATATAATATATTGATGCCGCATCGTATTTTTTGATAGGACAAATTGCCAATGACACTCAAATGAACAACTTTAAACAAATATCGTTGTGGAACAACATCAAAAGATTCAACAATCGAAGCACAAGTAACGAATGATGAAAGCAAAATCAAAATCACACGAAATGAAAAATTTATGTGGACACCCAAAATAGGAAAAACCACTAAAAGAGATGCAGGTTTCACTATCTTCAACAATTAGTATAAGAGTATAATGTAAAAGGCTCAAAAACCACTTAATGAGCCACAAGATTTAAAAATCGAACAAGAATATAGAAAAACAAATGAAATGATATATATGGAAGTTAGGGTTAGAGATGTGTTGTTAAACACATCATTTTTATATTTATAGTGTCCCTTAAAAAAAACCCTAAAACAAATGTGCATTACTCTTATCACTAATTTGAAAGTCAAAAACTCAACAAATATAGTACTCAAATGATTGAAAATGAAGTTGTAATACTTAACAGTGTCATATACAATTCTAATACTTCTAATGCCTTTATCCTCCTGGTTTAGCATAATGCACATTTATATATGTATTCCCAAAAGAAGAGGCATTTAATGTAAAATAAATATTAGCATAAGAGGTCCATATAATAAGATCTACTTCAAGTACAACATGAGCATCAATAAAATAACCAAAACCATAATAGCAAGAACCATAATAGCATAGACATTGTAGAAATTTAAGGTTAACCCTAAATGTAGAAAATGAACCATAGAGATCAAAATCCATTGAATTAAAAAATTAATGAGAATAAATACATTGGAATTTTTTGTGAAGATTATGAACTAAATCGGAAAAAAAAAGACTAAATTGCCATTCACATAATAAGTTTAGGATTGATTGGATATTTTCCTTAAAAGCATCCTACACTTTGCTCAGCACAAGATTACTTCCTTATTAAAGTAATTATTGCCTCCATCTTTCTCATATTCTTTAAAGAGATACCTTAGATAGTTAGAATGCAATACAACACAATCATTTGGACCAATTCTCCTTTTTCCTAACGTAGTATATCTATAATAGTTTCCTCTCTTTGGACATCTTTCCTTTTCTGGCAATTTTTCCTCTAATTACACATTCGTACATTTTCTTCATAATATCATATCTAGGTAATCTATTCATACAACATGATAGATACAAAAACAGAGAAATTTCATAACAAGATCACAATATTCGAATGCATGTAGAATATTTCACGAATATCTCCCAAACAATTTCTACAATACATGCCACAAGTAAAGGTAGAAAGTACACTTATCAAATGTATTCATTGCATGTCACCAATCACAACCATAGTAAATGAGATCATATTAAGGGTGCATTTGGCAACTTGCCAATTTTTCTGTTCTTTGTTCTCTAAAATAAAATAACATAACATAAATTCATTTGGTAACATCCACTATTATTTCTATTTTTGGGAATAGAAAATTGTTGCATGAAATAGATTTGGAATAGAAATAAGAAGTAAAAAAAATAGCTTCTTGTTTCCAAAAACAATTTCTAAAATAAGTGTTTCTTTGGTAACCGCTACTCGTCGCCGTCGCCGTCATCGTCACCGCCGCCCACCCACATCTGATTGTCGCTACTTGCCGCACCACCGCCGTCGCTAGTGTCCGGCATCCGGTGTCAGGCATCCCGTAATCAACATCAAATGTCCATATGCTAGCATTCAATGTCCGACGTCTGTTGGCCAGCCACCACCATCGAAAAAAAAATGAACAGAAATTTTTTAAGTAGGTACTAAACGCATTCTTATTATTTCTCTATTTTGATAATAGAAAATTTATGCAGTTACCAAATGTGTTGTTTTACTCAAAAATTATTCTGAGTAAAAATAGAAAATAACTATCTCTCCAAACACACTTTAAGAGTAGAATAATTAGAAACACTCAAAATGCAATCCATGTAAGGTTGTATGATTTTACAACATACATGTATTAAATTTTTATAAGTAGTGGACATAAAAATAAAATGCTCCAACAATTTTTATATAGCATGACGAGCTTGTAGAAATTCTTGGGATCCAAACAATGTGGAAAAATATGAGACGCACCACGCCTGCACTTGCCTATGATTCGGCCTCACAAGTCACTGAGCGATATGTGCATTTTAGTCACAGTTGAAGCACATCTCCAACCATGTGTCAATCTTCATTAGTCCACATTTCAATAAATGTGGCGGACTTGTCCTATGTGCTACATCATCATCTGACTTGGCACTCCCAATTAGAGTGCCTTGTGCGTCATGTGTTAAAGTTTTGTTAACGTGACCGTTAATATGAGAATGACATCACTATCACGTCGTATTTTCATTCCATCAATTTATCATGCGAACTTGCGTGATCCGTAAAGTACTCTTTAGATCTTTATAAAAATATAATATTATGCCGTTGCAAAGCTTATGTCATGCACTTAATAATGTCACATTGTATGTAAAGGAATATGCCTTGAAAATTTGGGCAATTTCAAGTTCGAGCATGATTTTCTCATAGAACATTGGAGAAAAATAGGTCAAACTTTCTAGAATCATTCAAGGACATGTTGGCCGTGGTATATATGAAAATCGTATGAAAAGTAAAACCATTTTGGGTGTATGTTATTTCTTATTTTTCAAGGTGGCAAACACGGAGTGCATTCTCAAAATGGATGCAAATGAAGAACGGGAGACGAGCAAGCTTACTTTGCTACCAACGTCGGGTTTTTGCGAAATCCCACCTCAAATCCTAAGAACCGAAGTTTGCTCCACGTAATGCTCGTGTATCCGCGTCGTTTGAAGTGCACTCACACACTCGGACTAAATATGTCCCTTGATCTCATACTTTGCTTGAATGCTTATGTGCTGTCGGTCTTACACACATGTACCCGAGAGCTCACTTTGTTTCTTTCTTTATTTCTTCCCTGTCAACTCAACACACACGAGCACACACATTGAATCTCTTACTTGCACGTCTAACACTGTTACATGCATGCGTATCTTGTTCTTTCTTTTCCCTTCATAATCATCAGAGTAAGAGGACTTACAAACTTCTTGGTTGCTCTCTCCAGGGGAACTTTCAGATGGAAACGGGTTGGGATTGGGTCAAGCCCAAAAAATGGCGGCCCAAGTCCAAAACCCCACGATTACCATAGACATTACTCTAGCATAATAACCATTGCATTTGTACGTGGAGTATGCGCTTTAGAGACAGAGAAAATCGTCCGTCCGACAAGAAACTGATTTCCAGATCTGGCGAGCCTAGCTGGGTGGCTAGCGGCCCTTGGCCCAGCTGGGCAAGGGCCGACGACCTTGGCTGGATATGGGGAGGGTCGCAACCCTCAAATTGACCAATTTTAGACTAAACTCAGTTCATATTGACCAATTTTAGCCCACTAACACACGTACTTCAAGCCATAAATCTCTTAGATAAATACTTTATGCAACGGGATAAGAAACTCTCGAGGCAATTCCACAGAGGCCCCCTTCAACCCCAGAATCCTCTGAATTCTCATGTACCCATTCTCGCCCCACGAGACGCCCCAAGAGTTCCTTATCAACCAGTACTTGGTCCCTTTCGTGTCCGTCCCGTACCCGACCACGGTCACCGCATGGTTCAGATTGGCCTCGCACGGGCCAGTAAAGACCCCACCTTCGTAGTTCTTGAACTCATACCCACTCGCGTCGAGAGCTGCCGACACCGGCTGCATCGCCACAGCCTTCAGCATGTCGCCCTCGTTAGGGAGACGTCCTTGTAGTCCGATATTTTGGCCTCGGCAACAGATGAGGCCTGCACATCGCAGATGCCATCTTCTCCGACATACGGGTAGTCCTTCTCGGAGCTGATGCCATCGTTGTTGATGATGTACTCGAAGCCCTTGCTCTTCCAGCCGCCCTGACAGCCCTGGTTACCGTCAGTGGCACAGTCTATGAGTTGCTGCTCGGACAGGTTCAGTAGCACGCCGGAGTTGATCTGTGTGATTGCTTCCACTGTCGCCACCACGGCGAACGACCAGCAAGATCCTGTACGCAGAGGATATAACTCAACCAAGAAAACTTTAAGCAGAAGGTCACATGGCTATACGAACAATTAATTTGTTTATTGTTTCACTGTTAAGATTTATTCTTTTATGACAAGTGGGTCTAAGCTGGGTAATGAAATTGCTCTTGTATCTTAGGATAGGCTTCAATAATTTGCGGTAAATTTCTTACCACATCGGCCTTGGTCCTTTATAGCGTTGACAGCACCTTTTTGACCCAATCGACGCTATCCGGTATGCCACCCGAACCTTGGTACTTAAAAGAATCGACTTGGGAGGAGTTCCTGCGTGTTGATGATGGCAATTTGTATCCAGTATATGCTGCCACAAATTCGTCGTTGGCTAAGTCTGAGAACTTATTCAATCCGACCGTGTAATTCCGGTTTGCTGCACGATTGAACTCCTCTACGAACCGCAGGTTTTCTGCAAAAATCTTCAGACGCTTCGCCTTCTCAGCGACATCTTTGTAGTCACGCCCGTGCCGACTCATCCACTCCTCGAACTTTTGAGTCGTGGATGGAATGTCGTAGGCACGAGACGCAGCATTTGATGCGCATGCACAAGCACACAAGACAAGTATCAACCATATGGAGAAATTTTTTGCAAGTTTGAAAGCCATTTTTTAATGAAGAGATTTGTTCAGTGGTGTGGAGAGTGAGTGAATGCATTAGGGGTATTTATAGAAGAAAAAAAAACACAAATGATTCTTGAACTTTAGGTCAATGCGCAATATAGTTGTTCAATTTGATTTTTTGAACTTTTGATACATATTCAATTTAATTCCCGAATCATTTGACAAATATTCAATATTGTCATTCTATTAATTCAAGTTAACAAAATTTGTTAATTCGGCTTCCGATCCAATATGTTTGAATAGTGGACAGAAAAATAGCTTTAATATAGATTATTTATGGCATAAGTACAAAAAAAGTGAGTGCCAAAAGTTATAAAAGGTACACTTAAGTGCCACTTTTTAAAAAATTGGATCACTTAAGTGCCAAGTCGCCGAACCCCGTCGGAAATCCTACGTGGCAATTTTTTATTAATTTTCTTGCCTACGTGGCTCGCCGAAATTGAATCGGCCAAAAATCAGCCAAAATGACGTCGTTTTGGCTGACGTGATTTAAAAATTATTAATTAAATAATATTAAATAATTAAAAATATATTATTATAAAATCGATTTTATTAATAAAAAAAAGGGGGAGGAGGGGATCGGCGAGGCTGCCCTCGCCGATCCCCTCCTCCCCTTCTTCTTCTTCTTTTTTTTTAATAAAATTGATTTTAATTTTTTAAAAATCTAACGTGGACAATTTTAAAAAGAAAAATTGCTACGTGGATTTTTTGTTTTTGAGAAAATGCTCCGTCAGCAAATGAAGTCGCCGAAAAATGTACACGTGGCAATTTGGCCGAATTTCTCCGTTGGCACTTAACCGATCCTTTTGCTCCGATTTTGGCACTTAAGTGTTCCTTTGTGCCAACTTTTGGCACTCCAGAGGTCCCGCACCTCGATTATTTACATAAGATATTCAACTCAATTTATGATTTACTAATCATTTTAATTTGTTCAATTTAGAAAAATGATTAACCATTTAATTTGATAATATGAATTATTATATTATGAGTTAAATATCTTATATGGATAATCCATGTGTAATGTTATTTTTTTACCCACTTGTTCAACTTACTGAATTGGAAGACAAATCAACAAATTATGTTTACTAGAATCAATAGAATGGTAATATTGAAATCTTCATATAGTCTAAAGACTAAATTAAATAGTTACCAAAAGTTCAAGAATTATACTGAACAAATTGAAAATTTGGGAATAAAGTTACATATTATGTTATAGTTCATGGATTACATTTAATTAAGTTAAAAGTTCAAGACCATATTGAATAAGTCTAGGGAATAAATTGATTAGTTTTTAAAAGTTTAGGGACCAAATTGAAAAAATTAAAGGTTCAGAGATAATATTGCATATTAAATTAAAGTTCAATGACCACATTAAACAAGTTAAAAGTTCAGAGACAACAATGTTAAAATTTATGATTCGTTTATGTAATTATCGTTTTATAAAAGTACGTGTGAAGATAATTGAAAGGAGTAACATGATTGCAAAGGAAGTCAGTGGAGAGAGCATAGTCAATATTTATCGTTTACTCCCCGAGCGTGTTGCGCATGATGTCCAAAAGCTAAACAAAAAGGTGTGTGAATGGTTCCTTGATCTTTTCTCTGGCTTCAATTAGGGTTTCGTTCACACCTAGGAAAAGATGTTTCTGTGACGATGGTGTATACAGCTTGAGCACTCGTTCTTCTAAAGCTAAACAGGACTAGTTTGGCCTGAAAATGTCTCTAATTGTGTTATACTTTTCCACGTGGACTTTTCTGCGTTTTAGTGTCTTTATTGACCTAGGCAGTAAAAGCAAGCAAAGGTAACGTGTGTAAGGAAGAGAGATGATTGAGAGACAGAGAGAGACGGAGCTAATATGGAGTGAATGCTCATCATTGATCGAAAGTTTTCTGTGTGAAATGACTTTTTATTGTCAATTCTTTGATATATTTTCAAATCTTGTCATTCACATCAATTGACATTTATCTAATAAGCAGTACTGATAAATCATAGACTAATTTCTTCTTCTTTTTTGGCATATGATTAATATACACGAATATTTCTTTTTTTTTTTGTTCAAAAGAAGACAAAACACAGGATAATCATAAACTCGTCAATGAGGCTAATAATATATCTACAATTAGCTAAAGCAGATGCCTATCATGTTCTCATGAGCGCGGTGATATTAATCATAATATCGTGCTTTTCTCTATCCCTCCCTGATTAACAAAAAGTTCATTTAACTAATTCTTGATTGATGGGTTAAAAATATTTAGTTAAGTTTGCATATGATTAATATACGTGATTATTTTAACCTACTAATCAAAGCATGAAGCTTCCCACAACAAGGGATCGAGGGGAAATGTAGCCCAGTACCTCCACTTTGGCTGCTTTGGAAATCTTTTAAAAGGCCATGCGTGGATATCTATTAACAAAACCTCATGAATCCCGGTCGATTCCATATAAATCTTTAATTATTGAAGTGACAAAGATAGGAAGGCGTACCCAAGGGATAAGAATCATCCCGTGTGTCAAGCAAACATGGGACCCAGAAATTCAATGTCACCTCCCCTTTCACATTTCTAGGGTTTTAAGTAACTCCACAACACAAACGGAATCTTTCCACTTCCATAGGTTGTCGTATTCTTTCCGTTCTTCTTAAACAACTGTAAGGGAATTTGAAGTCTGCTGAAAGATCCACTAAAGATCAAGAATTGTCAAAGAAAAAGCAAGATGTTTTTTTGGTCCCTTCCATGCGATCAAAAAATAAATAAATTGTTCTATCACGACTTTTTAACACTCTTTGGAAAGTTATCAATATCGAAACTTTTTTCAATTTCCAAGTGTCCAATGCATGGAATCTCTCTCCTTTCACTTCCATAGATTGTCATAATCCTTTCTTCTTGAACTAATCGTAAGAACTTTAAGTGGATTCGAATACCGCTGAGAGACCCACTTAAGATTAGGTTTTGTCAGAGAAAAAACAAGGTAAGTTTTTGTTTCCATTATAACTGTTCCTTTAAAATTAGTTAGGAATTATGGTATATAAAGAAAGCGGCCCTAAAAACAGTGGTGGTTGATGTCCTTTTTAGTCCCAATTTTTGTACTATTCATTTTAACACCCAACATATGTCTCAGGTTTTCTATCGCACTATATAAAAACCCGACGGGTTACGAATTCCTTTCCTTTCCTTTCCTTTCCTTTACATGTACTTTCTTCGGATTGCATGTTAGATTTATTGCTTTCCTTGATTGTTTACATCCTCTACCGCAATTTCAATTAAAATTATTTGCCTTTCTTTTTTTCCATTTTTTAGAATTAGAATGGCATGAAACCAATATCCACACATGGTCACATTCTTAGTTCAAAATTGGCACAAAAAAGAAACAAGATGTGCATGGACACGTAGGTAAAGCATGATAACTGTTAGGTACCGAAAGTGCACTAATATAAACAATTAGCATAACCAAAGTCCCCAAGCCCTAGAGCTTTGGTTGCATAGGAATTGAGAGAACATCTCTCATCTCTTGATTAGGTTTTCTAGCCGACCCCCAAATCAAGGCTAGTGGCAACTCCTAAATGTTTATCTTAGGTTATTAATCAACTTAGATAAATAAAATGAATATATTCCCACTATTGCACGGGGTATAGATTTGGGAGAATCCACACTCACGATCAATGGACCTCTTGATGGATATGGTTATCATTGATGATGTGTTCAAGCCATCTTTGACAACTTGCCCTCCGAGGACCATCACATGAGTAAATACCCCTAAACTCCGTCCCTCCGCACACCGACCATTACCGAGGGCGGCTCACGACACCTTTGACTTACAGACAAGCACTTTCCAAGAGGTCACCTGTCATAGTAGTACTCTAGCCAGTACTCTAGCTTGGGCTCGCTTAACTTTGGAGTTCCAAAGTGAAGCTTATCGTTACATCAAAAGGCACCTCCATGAGTTAATTCTAGTTTTTACAAATATATCCTAGAATCGCTCTCCCCTTGTTCAATTTATAGTTCGGTTCATTCCTGCCCCCTTCGCCATCTCAAAAGCTTGCTAGGAGCTACTCCTTGTCCAAGCCATCTAGCCTTAGCAACCACTCCCCACCCTCGTCAAACTAGATCGTTACAACGAGCCTAGCTTTGTATCTCTCAATAGTGTCATCCCTATTGTATTTGATCTTATAGATCCATCTATATCCCACAATTTTTTTTCCTTTTGGCGCTTGCACCAACTCCCAAGTCCGGTTCGATTCAGTGCCTCAATCTCATCTTTCATGGCTCTAATCCACACTTTTTTTCTCATTTGCTTCCTTAAAACTCTTGGGCTCTTGTTACTCTTCAATGGTAGATAGAAAGCTCAAACAACTAAAACACTTTGTCATATCCAACAAAATCTTGAAGAGGGTGTTGAATTGTATAAAAGGTAGAAAAATCCAGAAGACAAGTTGAAGGTCTAGGGATGTGAGTTGACCTATGAATAGGAATAGGTGTTGGAACCTCTACTGTTGAAGTCTCATTTATCAACTTTTCACCGTAGCTTCAGAATTTTCACCAGGCACTAACGCACCTAATTCGACGACAAGTGCCCAATAACCCCAGCCTCCTTACTTTCAATAATAGTCCCATTCCCCGAGTGATTTTCCACAACAACCCAAGCTTTAATCTCTTGATTTTTTGTGCTATTTTCGATGCTACCAACCATTATAGGGGCAGGAATGGGCTCAAATTTGGTTGAAAAATCTTGATAGTTGTCCTCGCCCTAGATTTGAGCCTTGTTGGAAAAAAAACATGTGGGCCTCATCAAAAAACACATCGCAAGAAATAAACTCAACTAGTATTGGGATCATAGCATTCGTAGGCCTTTTTGGTGAAAGAATAGCTGACAAATACACACTTCTGGGCCCGAGGATTTAGTTTTCCACCATTTTGAGAGTGGATGTAGCATATGCAGCCAAAGATTCGTAAATGGGAAATATCAAACTTCTATCCATACAAGATCTTCATAGGGGTCGCATAACCCAAAACATGACTAGGCAACCTATCGATTAAATAACAACTAGTTAAAGTGGCATTTGCCTAATAGGATTTTGGGCATGTTTCTTGAAAATAACAGGGCCTTTGTAACTACAAAGAGTTGTTGATTTTTCCGTTCTACTGCAGGGTTCCAACATAAAATGTTTGATGAAGATACCTAAACTACTCAAGACCGCTTGAAAACTCTAATTAGCATATTCAATACCATTGTCAATGCACAATATCTTCATAGAGGTATTAAATTGATTTTTTACCGTGTTGCAAAAATCTTGAAAGACGGTAAGAACTTCAATCTTGGATTTTAAAAGGCAAATTCACGTAACACAAGACTTATCATCAATGAATGTAATAAAGTATATGAAACCTTCCTCAGAATCAATAGGTGAATTACCCCAAACATTCAAATGAACAACAAAAAATAATTTAATAGATCTATTATTACTATGCGGAAATGGTAACCTATTCTATTTGGCAAAGTGACAAGGATCACAACTGCTTGAATCATGATGGACTAACATGTCAAGAGTGTGTAATACTCGGTTGAATGGATGAACCATATGCTAATGCCACACTCGCGAATTGTCACATCCTCCTTTTATTGTTATCAAAGTTGCATTAGAAAGATCCAAGATGGATAACCCATCTTGCAACCGCTTCACCAATCGTCCTCCTAATGCTGCAATCTTGAAAGAGCGCCTTTTGAAGGGTAAAAATAACATTGCAATTCCATTGGTTAGTACACTCGCTACAGACATCAAATTTGATGATAGTTCAGGAACCAAAAAGCTTTTGATTCCTTTGAAAAGAATTTAATTTGTCATACTCATTGTGTGGGAATTGGTCCCCCATTAGCAATTGTAATCGAAGGATGCAAAGTACTTCAAGCAATATGAGACAATACATTTGAGGAGCTACACATGTGATCCATGGCTCCAGAATCCACAATAAATCATGTTTTAGGAAAAACTGAAAAAGTATAATCATTACCAGATGTTGTGGAAAGATTCATGTACTCCTTGCTAGTAGTATTCGTCCCAAGCCCATGCATTTGACTTAGCTATTGCACTTATTGAGTTAAAGAATCAAGTTTGGTCTGAATATCTACGAAATCTCCTTGAATAACAGCATTGGCATTCGACTCTTCTCCTTGTTTTAGCGAATATGAGGGTGGAGAAGCCAGCATCTCACCTTAGAGTGACCATCACGATCACAATGATCATATGAAAATAGATGGGTTTCTTATTTTTTTCCTTTGACTAATCAAGTAGGCAAATCACTTGCCTAGGCTTGCTAGCCATGTTGTGGGCTAAACGTCTTGTTTCCTCATTCTAAATAATGGAACACACAGCATTAAAGGATGGCAATTGCAAGCCAATTAGAATTTGTCTCTCGATCTCTTCAAACTTAGGCTTGAGGCTAGTCAAAAGCCAAAAGATGCGATCTTGCTCTTCTCATTTGATGTAGGCAGTAACATCTGAGTAGGTGCCCTATATTGGTGGAGTTCATCCCATTGTCTCTTCAGATTTCCGAGATGCTCAGTAAAGGACTGATTTGAACCTTACTTGGAGTTAGTAATCCCTTGCTGCAACTTGAAGATCTTGGATGCATTATTTGATCGTCCATACACTTCACAGAACGGCTCCTACGAAGCCCGAGCAGAATCCGAATATGCAAATATATCATAGATGCAGGTTTCCATGGAGTTGAATATCCATGTTGAAACATTGTAGTCATTAGCTCACCGCTCTTCAAATTGTGAGCTATCCTCCGATGGAAAAGGGGTTTGCCATTGATTTGTTCAAGCCTAGACCTTCCTCCAAGGACAATAGTCATAGCATGGGACCAAAGAAGGAAATTGTTTCCATTTGGCAACAAAGAAGTCAGAAGTTGGTTGTGTAACTCATGAACAATAGCCTTTGAAGGATCAAATCCTGAGGTCTTGTTTCCTAGCCATGCTGTTAACACCTAAATTTTGACGATTTGTTTTAATATTTATTAATTGTATTGGAAAATTAGAGATTAGTTTCTAATCCCTTAACAAAAACTTCTTTCATTAAAATTGCATTGAATATAGACATTAGGACCATTTGCATCACTAGTTATGAAATTTATCAAAATAAAAAAATATTATTTAAAAATTAATTTAAAAAAATTCGAAAAGAGGACGGGCCAAGGCTGGGGGCCGCCTAGCCTCCCCCACGTGGCCCGTTCCCTTTCCTTGCATTGGCTCAACCCATTTCCTTTTTTCTTTCTTTTCTCCTTGCCTCGACCTGGCCCTCTCAGCCTTTCTTCTTGCTTGATTCCTCTCCACGCACGGTCTTCTGCAGAACTCAGAACAGAAAAGCAGCAGCAGCAAGTAGATGGGATAGGTCATAGACAACAGGGGTTAGGAGAGAAGTCAAAGCAGTAGGTTGCAGCAGAGAAGGCAGGTGAGAAATCAGCAGCGGAAGCAGAACAGAGGAGGGCCGAAAGAGGGCAGTGGCAGGGAAGTCAGGAAAAAGGGGAAAAACAAGAGAAAGAGTAGAAGAAGCAAAAAGGAGAGAACTAGAGAAAAAAAAGGGAGAACTAAGAGAGAGAGGGGAGGGACGGAGAGATTGAGAAGGAGAGAGCAGAGGGAGAGAGTGAGAGACCGCCGGCAGCCACGCCTGACCCGAGGTCCACATCCCGTTGCCGTGCCTCCGCTCTTTTTCCTTGAAGCCAGTCGGAGTTTAGTCGCAGCTGGAGAGAGGAGACAGGGCGAAGTCAGAGGTGAGAGAGCGAACCCAGAAGAGCGTTTGAACGCCGTCGGAGTCCGTTCGTTAGCCGCAGCCCGTCCTCGAACGAGGTCAGTCTCCCTGAACCTCGGTTGCTTTATTTCTGGAAAATACCGGGCCGGAGCTCGCGGCCGACTGGCTCGCACAAGTTCCGGCCCTCATCATCCTCGCATTTTGTTCCCACGTCCCTCGTATGCCGTGTTTGAAGACCCCCAAGGTGTGTTCGAGGCTCGATTGAGCCAGAAATCTTTGAACTCGGTAGTGCCCGTTAGCCGTTCGACGAAATGCCCCACCGAGAAAATCGACCCTAGCCTTTGACCGGAGTTCGGCCTTTAGATTTTCTGCGTCACTAGGAGGTATACGGTGACCACGCATTATTTTTGGCGTCTTCCTCGCTTTTCGGAGCGTTACCCCGTGCTGTTCAGATCGGAAAGTTTTTCGTCGTAGCTCGCCAGAGTCCGTCCGACGGCTCTCAGAATGCCGGTCAGCTGGTCGCCGGCAGCGCTCAGCGTCGGTCGGACGGAACGACCGACGCTAGGCGATCCAAAGGTCAGCGAACGAGAGCGGCGGTCGCTGCAACTTCGGGAAGAAGAAGTATGGGGAGAAGACGTACATGGGCATGCATGGAGAAGAAGACCAGACCATAAAAAAGAAAAAGAACAAAAAAGAACAAAAAGAAAAGACAAAAAGCAGAAGGGCCAGAAATTAAAATAAGGAAGGGGCTGGGCCGAGGCTTTATCGAGCGGGCCTGGACCCGCGCCAGACATAGGGGGAATGGCTGGGCTGAGAGCAAAACTTGGGAATGGGCTATCTTTATTAAAATTTTGTGGGCTTTTAATTTTGTTTTTTTCGAGCGGGCTTTGGAGGGAGAGTGCGGCCCGATTACTTTGGCCCATCCCGGAACCAACAGGGCCCGGGTCAGTCTAGTAGGGCCGGGTCCTTTGACCCGGTCCGAATTATTTATTAAAAAAATCTATTAAAATTAAAAAAATTCAGAAAATGTAAAAACATTAAAAAATCATAAAAAATCATAAAAAATTTCGAAATTTCAGGAAGTTCAAGGGAAATTCAGAATCTTGGAAATTTATGAAATTTTTTGAAATTTTTTTAAATCGAAAATATTAAAATATTAGAAATTCCAAAAAAAAAAAAAAGTTTTCAAAAATCCCAAAAATTCCAAGTTTGTTTTAAAGTTCCCTAAGAAGCTCTAAAATAAATCTTGGACAATTTTCTCTTAAAAAAATATCGGAAAATTATCGGCCTAAGATTGTCTTAAAAGTGAACAAGCCCTTTTACGCTTTACCTTAGGGTTTTAATTATCCTTGGATACAATTGCCCTTATAGCACGCTTAGGATGCGATGATTAAGGTTTCGCCTTAGTTTAATTAGGATTTCCATTTATTTATCTCTTAATGCAATGTGTTATTATCTCCTACAATTTATTTAATGCTTTCTTTAATTGCTTATTATTATTTTGATGATTGCACACCCGCATGATCACCTCATATGTTAGTGGTTAAGTCTAAAATCAATCCATACCGCCCGGCTAAAATCTTTTGAAATGAACAAGATTAGGTACCGGAAAGGCACTAATTAGTTAATTAGTGTAATCAAGTCCCCGACCCTAGAATATCTGGTTGCGTAGAAAGTGAGGCCCACTCTCCTGCCTCGCTTGGTTTCTAGCCGACCCCAATAGGCTAGTGGCGACTCCTCATTTAAAGATTTTCATGAACATCCAATGTCACACGGGGTATGGGCTTGGGAGAGCAATGTCTAATGAGGGTCTTGGACCCACATTTTAGACAATACCCCTAAATCTATTTATTCAGATAATTTCGTTCCCCCTTGGAACAAAAAAAATAGGTTGCGACACAAGCCTCATAATAAATCGCAATGCAAACAAAAAACTCGAAAACGATTGGGACAAGGATCCAATTGCTAAACGCAAAGACGGAATCAAAACACGACCTGCTCTAGTACCATGTTAAAGTTTAGTATGATCAAACACACAAATAAGAACACAAGGATATAGCGTGGTTCAACAACATGTCTACATCCACAAACTAAAAAAAAAAAACTCCCCCTCTCTTTTTTTTTCTTAGGGACTAGATCTGCCATTATTCATCATATATACAGCATATGGTTGCTTTCAACAAGGCAACTATTTACATAAGGAAACACCAGAATTAGGAAAGTAAGAATAATACAATAGTAATAAAATATCTCCTTTCCAAGAATAGGAGACAAAAATCTCGTCAATGAAATAATACAATAGCAACAATAACTCCTTTCCAAAAATCTTACCAACAGTAACTACCTTATCAATGGTGCTGAAGGTAGCTTGTATAACAAACAGATTACGCAGCATCTATATCACATAATAGTCCGATTGATAATGCCCTATTACTCCTAGTGGACTCATTCCCCCCACCCAAAAAAAAACGAAAAAGAAATCCCCTTTGCCGTGTATTCTTAATCTCCCTCTTCCAAGGAAGTGTCAGAATTTTGCCGTTAAATCAAGGATAAAGTATCAAGCTTAAAATATTTAGGTTTTTGTTGTATGTTTTTCTCTCGGACACCAACAATTTCTCCGCCATGAGAAGTTATTGCATAATTTATAAATCATGTGCCCTGAATTATTTATGTGGATTTCATCGTAGAGTCTACATGATCAGTCGATTGAAATGGAGTTGACATGCATAATTTGTAGACACACAATTTTTTTTCTCTACCATATTCAAGTTATTCGATTTCATTCACTTTCTTCAATGTGGCTAGGTTAGAAACAAATCTCCTATGAAGGTTCACTTCACGTACTCAATCACAAGTTCTTGCTTCCCATGATTTCTTTGCATGCTATAAAAAAGAATATTTAATTAAATGCATACTATCATTTTAACATGTCATTCATATATATTTAGAAAGAGTTTCTCTATCCAGCCACTGCAACCCTCGGTCATTAGTGATATTCCAAAGACTGGAGCAACATATAAAGCCTATAAATAAAAAGGCAAATTATATATACACACTAATAGTAACTTTTATCACAACTCGGTGTCTAGAATCTTTTCTTCCATAAAATAATAATTTCTTTCATGACTACATCACAACTTGAGATCCATTTGTTCTGCTGAAGATTTGCTATCAAAAAACATCTTCCTCAGTTTGCAGTATTTAAGTCACCCAGAAAAATGAGTTAATACAATTTATAGTCAATGGAAAACTTATACTTAAATTCAAACGGGTATTTTTTTTTTTAAATCAGAAGTTTGCTTCCAAAATACGACTGAATCCTTGGATTTGATTCGAGAATTCCAGCACTTAAGCTCGGGTCCAGCTGAGGTCCCCCGACTCCAAGGCAAGCCGAGGACCTCGGCCTAGACATGGGACTCTCGAGGCCCAGCTTGGGTGCCAGTCCCAGGAATAGGTCACCTGGGTAGCTGATGCTTGCACCTTGATTCACCCGAGGATAGGGCTAGGGCCCGGTGCTTGGGCTTGAGTCTCCAAGACAAGAAGTTGTGCTTGAAACTTTTTCTCGAAAGTGTGTTTCATATTTTTTCTGCAGCAAACATCAAAAATGACTTCTATATCATTTGCACTATACAACCAAACATAAAATGAAAATAAGTCTCTTTGAAATAATATTTCAGTGAAATTCATTTTCCAGACAAACAGAACCTTAAAGGGCAAAACATTTTCAAAATATTTGTGGAAGAAGCTATTAAGGTTGTGAAAATATTATTAATCATGAAGAAAACCACACAAAAAAAGCATCTGCCCCTACCTCTCCTCCTAAACATACGGCATTTTACATGTCAACTCATTAAAATGGAAAATCTTGATATTAACCACGTGTATGTTACCACTTGCAATAACCTCCAATTCCAATTTTAAACTTCTAAAAACATGTACTTTGAAGCGGTGCATCAATCCATTCAAGGATATTCCAAGCTCATGAATTCAATTTCTTCCACAAAACAGTCCCAATGTGTTACATCTAATTTTGAAAATAATGAAAATGAATAGTTGCATTATATTCATAATCTCACAAAATTAGGATAGTATTATTATCATAAAGAACACAAAATACAATGGATGTGAAGTTGCAAAATCTTTAAAATACATTATTGCCAGTTAACAAGAAATAAAAGTTAGGTGCGGCTACCAAGATTCACCATGTGTTGAACGTTGATGGGTCCTTTAACCTATTGATACTCATTTCCTTTATATATAGTAAAAAGTTGCATTAGTGAGTAGAAAGTTGGTAATTGCCCAATGGAGTTACGCCTTGGTACTTTTTCCAATTGGGCCTACGATCGTTTTTTTTGGCTTGCCGATCGCTTTTATTTGATTTTATTTTTAAATCATTTTGTATTTTTTGCCTTTTATTGTATTTTTCAAATTACGGTCAAATGCCACAGTATTTATAGTACTTACTCTTAATCCAACTCTAAATCGTTAATATGATATGCAAAAGAAACCTGTTTCGCATAATTTCATTTATTTTATGATCTTAAAATAGGTTGAGCTAAAAGCATTTTCAAGAGATGTGGAGTCCTACTCCCAACATTTGAACCGATCTCTTCAATTTTCCCATTTTCATAGAAATCAAGATGAAACCCTTTGTTCGATTAAAAATATGTGTTCAATAAAGAATCTAATTTTGTTGTGAGACATTACTCGCATATTTGCTAGTATACCTTGAATTTTCACCTGCCATTATTAGGCATGTCAAGAAATCCTATAGAGAAAATAAAAACAAAAAGAATAGATGTATGGAAAAAATATCATGGAAAAACTTGTCCCACGTAAAAAGAACAAGACTATTAATATCACTTGATCCTCGTAAAATTCGGTAACCGAACGTCTGAAATGCTCATTTCATTGATGCTGTGTTATTGATAGTTAAATTTGAATACCTCAATGCTTCCTATCAATCTTCAGCTATATGATTTTTCTATTCAGATTCATCAAACTCAGAGTTCCTCCTACTGGAAGCCATGTTCTCCAAAACTTCATTCAAAAACAAGAAGATTATTAGAACAATGACTTGACACAATGTTACTGGTAATAGAGACGAGATACTGACTAATATTTCAAACAGAGAGAGAGAAGGCAACATACCCGTATTGATCATTGTCCGATTATCTTGTTAGGAGCTGAAGAAAGTTCTTCGATGTCTACAATAATGCAACTCTTATCAAGCTTGATCAACTCATTGACAGATTGGTACTCCTGAGCAGCTAAGCAATCCGATCCTATTGCGACAAATTTGTGATAAATCACAGATAATACGAAGAGTAATTTTCCAAAATGATGTAAAGCAATCATATTAGGCAAATTGATTTCATCTTGCCAGCTAGCAACATCAAACGTTATTTAATATATTGATGCCACATCGGATTTTTCGATGAGATAAATTATCAATGACACTCAAATGAACGAATTTAAACAAATATTGTTGCTGAACAACACCAAAAGATGCACCAATCGAAGCATAGGTAACAAAGGATAAAAGCAAAATCAAAATACAAAACGCAAAATTTACATAGAAACCCAAAACGGGAAAAACCATAGGGAGAGAGGGTTTTTGTCACGTCCCGACTCTCGAGCTCGCGACAACCCAAATTCACTTGAGGTATAACTATACAATGTCCCAGGTACTATCGTCGACCAATTAATTTTATCTTATAATTAAGTGCATGTGAAAGCGAAACAAAACATCCAAACCAACAATCAATAGAGATAGCAACAAATACAGCAGAGAAATGACAAAACACCATTTTATTTATCTGCAATGTTAGCCTGAATAACAACACATATAAACACACCTTACTACAGGCAATATGCTAAGCCTTACTCAAAAAAGGACCGGCCTGGCTAACCTATTTCTGTACAAGTGGGGAGGGGCTCGTCAAAAGGGAATAGGCCACAGCTGTCTACTCGCTATCCTCAAAGGGATCATTTTCTCCAGTCGTCGTGTCGGAGATCTCGCCATCAGGGGGATCTAAGTCCATGGGATCCCAGACCTCCTCGGTTAGCCCCACAAAAGGGATCGGTCCATCAAAACCTCGGAGGGGACCGTACAAAATAGCTCCCATCCGAATAAACCACGCCTTAAAAACATGAGGCACATAATGGTCTCTCGACCCCTCGTCCACCCATACCGTTGTAACATAGTGCTCATACACAAAATTGCGGCCCGGGGCGGGCTGCGTGGTAAAAGTGGTGCGCATGTCCACGGGGATACCGAACCGCACCGAGTACTACATCATCTAGGGTCCTAAAAATTGTTAACCACGACAGGTTGAGATAAACTCAGCAAGTTAAAGACCTAAGCCTTGGTTAGGAACTTTGCTCGCCTCAGGGTAGTCTAACATACAACCTAACCCGTCAAACCATCAAACACCACACCTCAGAGAATTGTTAACAAAAGACAGTTTAGTAAACAGATGCAACCACAGGCGACCCTACCTAGCCTTGGCACACACAACCTGCAGAAACTATCAGTCACTTCATAATAACAGTAAGAAACGTGCAAATAATCAAAGCATAGCACATAGCTTCCTCATATCTCAATGCCCACATGTGCTCTAATTATTACGACTCCCTAGGCCACGACACAACCTTATGATTAGCAGTCAACTGGCCAAAGCCAAGTATTGTCCTCCTCCTTAAGGCACAACGACGTCATATGCTATCCCCACCGACGGCATTCCCGAAAGAGCATGGATCCGGCCTCTACCGTGACTTCGCATCTACCCACTGTCAAGCGACCCAATGGCCATAACACAACCCCGAAGGATTAGCGATCATCCGGTAGTACCGGGCTCTCATTTTAATGGAGTTAAGTACAGCGGGAGTGCCAAAACTTGGCACAAAGGGACACTTAAGTGCCAAAAGTTACAAAAGGTACACTTAAGTGCCAAAATCGGAGCAAAAGGGATCACTTAAGTGCCAACGGCGAAAATTTCCGGCTAAATTGCCACGTGTCTATTTTCCGGCGACTTCATTTGCTGACGGAGCATTTTTTTTCAAAATAAAAATCCACGTGGCATTTTTTCAAAATAAAATCCACGTGGCAATTTTAAAAAAAAAATTGTCCACGTCAGATTTTTGAAAAAATTAAAATTGATTTTATTTATTAAAAAAAAAAAAAAAAAAAGGGGGGATCGGCGAGGCCGTGCAGCTGCAGCCCTCGCCGCCGCCGCCGCACCCGCCGCCGCCCCCACCTCGCCGGGAAGGGCCGGCGACGGTGGGCGAGGGTCGGCCGGGGTCGCCGGGCCCCAGCCGGTGGCCGGCGACTCCGGGCCGGCGGCGAGGGCTCGCGCGCCCTCGCCCGGATCTGGGCAAGGGTCACCGGGCCTCGCCGGATCTAGGGGAGGGTCGCGACCCTCGCCCCAGATCTGGGCGAGGGCACGCAGGCCCTCGCCGCTGCTGGCCGACCGGGTCGCCGGCCACCGGCCGGGGCCCGGCGACCCCCGCCGACCCTCGCCCACCGTCGCCGGCCCTTCCCGGCGAGGTGGGGCGGCGACGACGGCGACGGCGGCAGCGAGGGGCTGCCCTCGCCGATCCCCTCCTCCCCCTTTTTTAATAAAATTGATTTTATAATAATATTTTAATATTATTTAATTAATAATTTTTAAATCCACGTCAGCCAAAACGACGTCGTTTTGGCTGATTTTTGGCTGATTCAGTTTTCGGCGAGCCACGTAGGCAAGAAAATTAATAAAAAATTGCCACGTAGGATTTCCGACAGAGTTCCGGCGACTTGGCACTTAAGTGATCCATTTTTTTTAAAAAGTGGCACTTAAGTGTACCTTTTGTAACTTTTGGCACTTAAGTGTCCTTTGTGTCAAGTTTTGGCACTCCCGCTCGTACTTATCTCCATTTTAATGAGACCATGCAACACATCATCAATCAATTCATTCTTTTCTTTGCTTTGTCATGAATGCAACATAGTTCGTGCTCACACGACATGCTATTGCAGTTGACACATGTATAATGAAATGCAGCAATATTCAGCAGTCACATACAACAACAACAATCCAAGTACTCACGAAATTTTCAACAATCAGCAATTAATGGGCCACATACTTCAATAGTGGATAACGACAATCATCAATAAACAATCACATGCACCCCATAATTCACGGGAAAATAACCAACATTTAACAATAATATTAAAACAATTCACTATTTAATAATAATACAAATAAATTACATTCTAAAACCTTCAATTAACTAAAACAATCCCCTTTAATAACCAATAAACCAATCACAATTAACCTTGGGAAAAATAAGTCTCAATCGTAATTTTCACAAAATTTCGATTAAAACCGTTTCCAATAAATAATTACCATTAATTATTTTTCCCAAAATATTAACTATTCCGAATTAAATAATAATAATTCGAAATTATCACATAATAATATAATTCGTAAATAATTATTTAATTATTCCGAAAATAATAAATTATTATTTAATCCAAAAATAATAATAATATTTAATAATATTAACCAGGGTTACTATTCCCAACTCAACTAAGGTTAATTAACCCAACCAAGGATACTTTAAACTAACCTTAGTTACTTTACACTAACTATAGTTAGAACTATAGTTATTTTACTATTAACTATAGTTACTTTAATATAATCATGGTTAACCTTAAGCAAAGTAATTAACAATATAATAATCTAATCAATTATCATCCAATAATATAATCCAATCTTTAAACTAATTAAACTACTCCTTAGAAATATTAACCCATAACTAAGTGATTAAGAAATTAACTCACTTGGCTCGGGAATCCGGCGACATTGGCGCCCAGGTAAGAGTGAGGGCTACGCGGGGTTAGCTCGGGAACGGCGATGGACAGCGGACGGTGGTTGAAACTAGCCAAAACAACACCGGAGTACTGTTCAAGCGAAAAAAGGCACCAGTAGCAGAAGTGGCTAGACGGGCTGCCGACAGGGACTAGGGGTGGCCGGTGGTGAGCAGCTGGCCTTTGAACATTAGCGGCTCCACACTGGACGGTGGCAGCAACTCCGATGACAACAGCTAGGGTAGCAACCGGCAATGGACAGCAAGGGGCAGAAAAAGGATGTAGAAAAGGAAGAGAAAAGGGAGAGAGAGAGAGAGAGAGAGAGAGAGAGAGAGAGAGAGAGAGAGAGGGCTGAGATGGGCAGCTAAGATGGGGGAAATGGAGGAGAGAGAGTAGGCTAGCTGACTAGTCTAAGAGGCTAAGGCAAGTGGCTAGCCCACTTGCTTCAAGGACCAATGAGAAACAAGCAAAACAAAGCCAAACAAAGCCCACTTGGGCCACCAAAAGAAAAGGCCAAGAAGAGAAGCCCATGGGCTAAGAAGGAGAAGGGAATGAGCCGCTTGGAACCCTCTTGGGCCGGGCTAAATGGGCGCAAGGCCCATTGGGCCGCAGGTCTTAGGCCGGCCCACTTGCGGGCCAGAAACCTAGTCCAAATTTTCCTTTTCCAACAATTTAAAGTACAGCGGAAAACTCGAGAATAAATGAAGCGACGTCCAAATATTTAGTCCCGACATCACTGAGAAGTCAGTTCCCAAAATTGGATTAAAAATCATGGCTAAATTGAGTCGATTGCGACCGTAGTACAATTTGAACTATCATACGCCCCTTTAGGACTTTTCCTCACATTTGACCCATGGTCAACCATTTTTTAATCCACGTTTAAGCCAATTCTTGAGTCAGGGACGCCCTTCGATTGTCATGTAATCTCGGCAGCTCAATTGATAATCTTGAATACAAGATAAAAAGGATTCAGTTTAGCATTGTTCGTAGTTTGTATCAAGTCGTGCGGAAATCACCTGCAACCCGACTTCGTACTTCTACCGAAGCGATTTATTTCCATTTCTCTAATAGTCTAGTACTCGGAGGATATTGTTCTCGCCAGTCCCTATGGTCGGAGGGTTTGCTCATGTTCGAAATTGCGAGTCGTATGTGTATCGTTTCCTATTGGCGCCTCTCTATAATCCGTTATCCCTCAAACAATTAGTTTGGAATATTTGTACTTGACTGGCATTCAACCAACATCGCCATTTTATAAAATCTCAAAATGGGGTCGATTTTCAAGATGTTACAACTCTTCCCCTCTTACAGAAATTTTATTCTCAAAATTTGAACTGTTACGCTATTCCTTAAAAAGATAGGGGTGTTAACACCTCATGATTTCCTCGTTTTCCCACGTGACTCTCTCTATGCCATGATGCTGCCAAATAACTTTGACCAAGGAGACTGTTTTATTTATCAACACTTGTTCTTTCCTATCCTCAATCCAAATTAGTCTCTCCAAGTACGACACATTGCCGTCCACCTCTATCTCTTCAAAATTCAACACGTGAGTCGGGTCTGGTTCATATTTCCTTAGCATCAACATGTGGAATACATCATGCACTTGAGCAAGTCAAGGCAGTAGTGTAAGACGATAGGCCAAATTTCCGATCCTTTCCAGAATCTCAAACAGTCCAACATACCTCGAGCTCAATTTTCCTTTCTTTCCAAATCGCGAAGTACCTTGCATCAGCGATACCTTAAGGAACACGTGATCGCCCACTTGAAATTCCAATGGTCTACGTCGTTTGTCCTCATAGCTCTTCTATCTACTTTGGGTTGTTTTTAATCTTTCCCGAATCATCTTGATAGCGTCTATTAAAAAAAGCTCGTTTCCCTATTTAAAAAATTCGGCCTAAAATCCCAGCTAAGCCCATCTGAAAAATTGCTCAGCCCAGCCCATTTTCATTCTATTTTCAGCCACTTTTTTTCTATATTTTTTTTAATTTCGATTTTCTTTGCTTTTTCTATTTTTTAATTCTTTTTTTCTTCACTTTTTATCTTTTTCCCCTGCTGCACGTTTCTCCTCCCTGCGTCGTCTTCAATCTCCGAATGTCTCCTCCCAGCGAGATCGAATAACCGCAACTCGCGCTCACCGATCCGGAAGACCATCAACATCAGCATAAGAAAGCAACGCAATAAAAGGATCAAACTCAAATTAAGACAACACCACAGAGACGAACCTAAAAAAAATTCCGGATCTCGCTTAGACATTTTATCAAACATGTGGAGTGCACTGCTTAGAGAAACGGTTCCTGACCCAAAACGAGGCTCGAACTTGCATCGACAATCACGACACATGATAGGAAAAAATACTAGGAGTACGCGTAAGAGCTATGCATGCTAAAGTTCTAGACTGGACCATTGAATAAAGTGAACGATACCGCCCAAACTTGACGATGACGAAGAAAATAATTATTGTATGTTGTACAGATCAAGAAGGTCAAGCCCTTCTTAATTGTTGACCGTGTGAACAGCATGACAGAAAACACAGAATGAATGCGGAGATTACATTGGTCAACATGATTTGAAAACAATGTAATAACTTGTCATGGTAGATGGAGTGTTGGTGTCGGAGAGAGAACTGTACACGAAAACGTTAAGTATTTTTAAGAAGGACTTGCGCTGGTACACGCCATCGTCACAGAAACATTCACACATTTGTGTTATTTTTTCTTCTATAAATACCCCTAATGCATTCACTCATTCTCCGCACCACAGAACAAATCTCTTCATTAAAAAATGGCTTTCAAACTTGCAAAAAATTTCTCCATATGGTTGATACTTGTCTTGGGTGCTTGTGCATGCGCATCAAAAGCTGCGTCTCGTGCCTACGGCATTCCATCCGTGACTCAAAAGTTTGAGGGTGGATGAGTCAGCACGGGCGCCACTACAAAGATGTCGCTGAGAAGGCGAAGCGTCTGAAGATTTTCGCAGAAAACCTGCGGTTCGTCGATGAGTTCAATCGCGCAGCAAACCGGACTTACACGGTCGGATTGAATAACTTCTCGGACTTAACCAACGACGAATTTGTGGCAGCATATACTGGATTCGAAGGCTCGGGTGGCATGCCGGATAGCGTCGATTGGGTCAAAAAAGGTGCTGTCAACCCCAGCTTAAACCCACTTGTCATCAGAGAATAAATCTTATCAGCGAAACAACAAACAAATTAATTGTTCGTATAGCCGTGTGACCTTCGGCTTGAAGTTTTCTCGATTGTATTATATCAGCACACGATTCACTATCCTTTGTACAGGATCTGACTGGGCGTTCTCCGTAGTGGCGGCGGTGGAAGCAATCACGCAGCAACTCATAGACTGTCAAGGTGGCTGGATGGACAACGGCTTTGAGTACATCATCAACAACGAAAGTTTCTTATCCCGTTGCATAAAGTATTTATCTAAGAGATTTATGGCTTGGAGTACACATGTGTTAGTGGGCTAAAATTGGTCGATATGAACTGAGTTTAGTCTAAAGTGGAATTATATCAGGTCAATTACTATAGTTAATCTCGTGTATTTACAGTTTTAATTTCAGTCAAGGCCCCATGCGACCTTTGCTGGGTTCCTTATGCTTAGTTTATTGCATGTTTAATGCTAATGAGAATAAAGAGGATTTGAAGACAGTCCTTGAATTTTATATGTGATAGTAAATGTATAAAACGTTGATTAAAATAGTTAACACTTACCTGATTCCCTAATATCTTATTGATAACTAACATTTTTATGATTCTAACTCTCTTTTGATGGTATTCAAATTACCAATTTCATTTTTATCTTCTATCAACTTTTATCTGTCCTTTTTACCAACTCCTTAAATTTATTAAGTTTCATATGAATTTACCAACTTATTTTTGAGTGACTTATCAAATTTATTCAAATCAAACTATTAAGTAATTTTAGGCCTTCAAAAGTTGCCGAGATACCCCCTGCAGTTTTACCAGCATTTGTAAGACTTGAGTCTTCATTCTTTAGGTGCAAATCGCACCTAATTTCCTCAAGTCCACCGAAGTAAAATCAATTTGTTAATTGGTTAGAATAATCGAGCGGTCAACGAGATTTAGGAGTTATTCATAGGGTTTTATGGGGGTGAAATTCAGATTAAAATTTTAGAAAGGAAATATAGAACGTCTAAGCCCATAAATAGGGAGTCTCACGGGAGGCTAAGGGGACCAAACAAACGAAAGAGGACAGGAAGACGGACGAGAAATGTTGCCAAGAGGAGAACTCGTAGTTTTGAGAATTTCAAAAGATCCGGGAGTTAAAACTTTCGATTTAGGTTTCAACCGATTCTTGGACTTGACCAATGAGGAGTTCATCCGAAGCCATATGGGATACTTGGCACCCATGCGACCAGAGCCTGCCGAACAGACATAGTTCAGCCACCAAAATCTAGCCGACGGTGTTCTCAATAATATCGACTGGGTAGAGAAAGGTGCTGTAAACCATATTAAGTATCGAGGCAGATGTGGTAAGCACACATGTCGTGAATGCGTCCGCCTCTTTTTTTTTCTTTTTTCTTTTTTAAATTCAAGTAAACGAGTAGGTATTACACGGAACGTGTATACTTTTGGAAAATTTGAGCATATGAGTGACTTGGAGCCTGTCTGGTATAGTTTATCTTTAGGCAGCTACAATTATGAAATAGGAGCTCTGTATCTTTCATTAAATTGTTCGATGAACTCTTAATAGCTGCCACAATTTAAAACAGCTTTTAGGAAGTTCTTTGACCCAGTTTTGAGGTTCTGTAGTTTTAAAATATGCATAACTACACATCATAGCACAGCTAAAGTGCAACATAACTACATAGCCACAACTACACCAAACAAATGCTTAATATATTATAATGAAAAGCTAGACATTAATGGTATCGCAATTACCGAAATAGTGTAATTTCTCATACTTATAATGTCAATAACTACTATGTAGGATCCTGCTGGGCATTCTCAGTCGTAGCAGCAGTAGAAGGAATTGTGGGGATCACAAGCGGATAAATTCCAGTGCTCTCCGAGCAACAACTAATAGATCGTGATGCCACAGGCTACGGCTGTAGAGACGGTTACCCAGACAATGCTTTCAAGTACATTATCCGAAACCAAGGAACCGCGTCTCGGGATCCCTATGCATACCTGAGATAGACAGTACCTGCAACGCAATGAAAGCAGCAGAACACGCAGCACAGATCAAGGGTTTCACGGATGTGCCGCCTAATGAGGACGAGCTCATGATAGCAGTCGCGCAGCAGCCAGTCACTGTCATTATTGCCGCCAGTGGGCGGGAGTTCCAGAGCTATAGATGTGGCATGTTCAACGGGGATTGTGGCTCGCAGCTCAACCATGCTGTTGTGGTGGTCGGGTATGGGACGAGCCAGGACGGAATTGATTGTTGGAAAATCAGGAACTCGTGGGGCAAGGCATGGGGTGAAGGCGATTACATGAGGATTCAGAGAAGTGGTGGTAGTTCTAAAGGAATGTGCGGACTCGCATCGAAAGCTTCTTATCCAATTGCGTGAGAATAACAATCAAAGCAAACATGCATAAAGCACCAGCATCCCGCAATTAGGAGTTGCTGTTTGTGTTGCTTCTTCTAATCATACGTTTTCAGCTATCGATGTCTACTTGTAAGGGTACAGTCTAACCACTAAGTTATGAGGCGGGCTGCACGTTAATTCCCACAAAATGTCAATCAATTTCTTGTTGGACGTACGATTTTTCCTGTCTCTAAAAAACATACCCCTCGTACAAATGCAATGGTTATTATGCTAGAGTAATGTCTAAGGTAATTGTGGGGTTTTGGACTTGGGCCGCCCTTTATTGGGTTTGACCCAATCCTAACCAGTTTCCATGAGAAAGCTCCCCCAGAGAGAGCCACCGATAAGTTTATAAGTCCTCTTACTCTAACGATTATGAAGGGAAAAGAAAGAACAAGATACGCATGCATGTGACAATACTAGACATGCATTTAATAGATTTAAGGGTTAAATGTATTAAAAGTCCTAAAACTTGTCAGAAAAGTGTAATCAAGTTTTACAACTTGTGTTGACACCCTAATTTTTATTTACATGCTTTAATTCCCCCATTTATTTTGCTTATATAAGAGTATAGAAATTCATAGAAAAGATTAAAAATTTTGATAAAAGAATTTTCGAAAAAAAATTCGAAATTTTTTTTTTCGAATGGGCTGGTGCGGCCCAGCCCCCATCCCCCTTCGATTTTTTCTTCTTCTCTCACGCTCACCGGCGGGGACACAGGAGAGACAGAGAGGGAGACGGACGCTCGACGGCAGAGCACACACACAGAGCAGAGGAGAAAGAAACCGCGGCGACGATTTTCTGGAAAACGACAGTGGGGAAAGAGGAGGAAAACAGCGAGAGCCGGTTTCTGGTTTTCGGGCAAAAGGGAGAGCGGAAGAACGAAGAGGAGCCAGAAGCGAAAGAAGAGAAAGAGAGAAGAAAACCAGAAAAGGGAAGACAGAAAAGAAGGCTGGTTTTCTGGGTTCTGGGGAAGAAAAATGGTTGCTGGCTAAACGGATCCCTAGAGCGAGGAGGGCAGCAGAGAGAAAAGGAAAAACCAGGAGGAGGAAGGAGGAAACAGCAGTTTGAAAAAAAAATGCAGAAAAAAGGGCGGCTGTTTCTGGGGTGTCGGAGGTAGATTTGGAGGGGGGAGTCGAGCGAAAAGCAGAGCTGAGAGCAGAAGAAGAGAAGGAAGGAGGGGGTGTTGTCATCCTCCCTGGACATCCACAACTGAAGGCCCTTAGACCTTGCTTTCTGGCTGCAAGTCCCGCGCCCACATCCTTGGTGCAGCACGTCCGTCGCCCGTCATCGCGGATCTTGCACCGGGGGCACTGCCCGTCGCGGCTCCGGGAATTCCACTGTCACTGATCCGTGACGCTCGCCGTTTTTTGGGCTTCCCGTAGCATTTCCTCCGCTCACGGCCGCTGCCTCCTCTCTTGACCAAATCCGATAGTAATAAACATGCGCCGGAGCACCTTTTGTTTCTTTATTTTTTGCTTTTTGAAATTTATTGATCTTTAACCAATTCATAGTACCAACGAGACAAAGAAAATAAGTTGGTAAATTCATATGAAACTTAATAAATTTAAGGAGTTGGTAGAAAGGACAGATAAAAGTTGATAGAAGATAAGAAAGAAATTGGTAAATTGAATTCCATCAAAAGAGAGTTGGAATCATAAAAATGTTAGTTATCAATAATATATTAGGGAATCAGGTAAGCGTTAACTATTTTAATCAACGTTTTATACATTTACTATCACATATAAAATTCAAGGACTGTCTTCAAATCCTCTTTATTCTCATTAGCATTAAACATGCAATAAACTAAGCATAAGGAACCCAGCAAAGGTCGCATGGGGCCTTGACTGAAATAAAAACTGTAAATCCACGAGATTAACTATAGTAATTGACCTGATATAATTCCACTTTAGAATAAACTCAGTTCATATCGACCAATTTTAGCCCACTAACACACGTGTACTCCAAGCCATAAATCTCTTAGATAAATACTTTATGCAACGGGATAAGAAACTTTCGTTGTTGATGATGTACTCAAAGCCGTTGTCCATCCAGCCACCTTGACAGTCTATGAGTTGCTGCGTGATTGCTTCCACCGCCGCCACTACGGAGAACGCCCAGTCAGATCCTGTACAAAGGATAGTGAATCGTGTGCTGATATAATACAATCGAGAAAACTTCAAGCCGAAGGTCACACGGCTATACGAACAATTAATTTGTTTGCTGTTTCGCTGATAAGATTTATTCTCTGATGACAAGTGGGTTTAAGCTGGGGTTGACAGCACCTTTTTTGACCCAATCGACGCTATCCGGTATGCCACCCGAGCCTTCGAATCCAGTATATGCTGCCACAAATTCGTCGTTGGTTAAGTCCGAGAAGTTATTCAATCCGACCGTGTAAGTCCGGTTTGCTGCGCGATTGAACTCCTCGACGAACCGCAGGTTTTCTGCGAAAATCTTCAGACGCTTCGCCTTCTTAGCGACATCTTTGTAGTGGCGCCCGTGCTGACTCATCCACTCCTCAAACTTTTGAGTCACGGATGGAATGCCGTAGGCACGAGACGCAGCTTTTGATGCGCATGCACAAGCACCCAAGACAAGTATCAACCATATGGAGAAATTTTTTGCAAGTTTGAAAGCCATTTTTTAATGAAGAGATTTGTTCTGTGGTGCGGAGAATGAGTGAATGCATTAGGGGTATTTATAGAAGAAGAAAAAATAACACAAATGTGTGAATGTTTCTGTGACGATGGCGTGTACCAGCTCGAGCACTCGTTCTTCTAAAGCAAATGGTCTGAAAAATGTCTAAATGTGTTGTACTTTTCCGCGTGGACTTTGAAAATCTTTTTAAAAGGCAATGCTTGGGAAGCATTAATTATTGAAGTGACAAAGACAGGAAGGCGTACCCAAGGGGTAAGAATCATCCCGTGTGCCAAGCAAACATGGGACCCAGAAATTCAATGTCACTTCCCCTTTCACATTTCTAGGGTTTTAAGCAACTCCACAACACGAACGGAATCTTCCGTTCCACTTCCATAGGTTGTCGTATTCTTTCCGTTCTTCTTAAACTACTTTAAGTGAATTTGAATCCCGTTGAAAGATCCACTAAAGATCAAGAATTGACGAAGAAAAAGCAAGATGTTTTTTGGTCCCTTCCGTGCGATCAAAAAATAAATAAAGTGCTCTATCATGACTTTTTTAACACTCTTTGGAAAGTTATCAATATCGAAGCCTTTTTTAATTTCCTAGTGTCCAATGCATGGAATCTCTCTCCTTTCACTTCCATAGGTTGTCGTAGTCCTTTCTTCTTGAACTAATCGTCGGAACTTTAAGTGGATTCGAATCCCGCTGAGAGACCCACTAAAGATCAGGTTTTGTCGAAGAAAAAACAAGGTAATTTTTTGGTTCCTTGCGAGGATCGGGAAATAAAGAAATTGCTTTATCACCGCTTCTCTAATGTCTTCGGTAAGTATTTGATAAAAGAAATTCTGCAGACCATCAAATTTAATGACAAGATATATATGTACGTGTATAAAAAATAGGTTGACGAGCAAGTGCGTTCATTATGGGATACGCCATTGACACCATCAAAGAGACATTCGAGATATGTAGTTTGAGCCATTAATAGTGAAGTAATCCATCAGAGGTTGATTATTTAGTTACTGATTAGACATGCCTTGGTGTATTTAAGAAAATGTCAAATGAATGATTGGTCAAAAATTAGAAGAGAAAGATAGTTTAAAGACATGTGGGTCTCATAGAGTCGATCTTTAGTTATATCATTTTGGAGGTACAAGTAGATCTCCTTTCCATCTTGCATCATATTCAATTATTCATGATATTTTCAATCGCAAAGTATTCCCTTTGCGATTGGATTAATCTTGAATATAGAGCACAATGATTTTATTATACAATCCACATCCATCATTATGGACATAGAATTTTCAAATATAAGTACTTTAAAGCCTTAATGATGGTGATAAAGTTGGCATGTATGGCAGATAGATTACATAAGTGGTGTTCTAAATAAAAATCCAAGTAATAATGCCCTTTTATTCCTAATGGACTCAATTTTTCTCTTAATTTCATCATAATTTGAACTCTAGACCTCCCCCTCCAAAGAAATATCATAATTTTGCCGTTAAATCTGAATAAAAGATCGAGCTACCAGCGCAAGTCCTTTTTTAAAATATTTAACGTTTTCGTGTACAGTTCTCTCTCGGACACCAACACTCCATCTACCATGACAAGTTATTACATTGTTTATAATTCATGTTGACCAATGTCATCTCCGCCGTTCATTCTGTGTTTTCTGTCATGCCGTTCACACGGTCAACAATTAAGAAGGGCTTGACCTTCTTGATCTGTACAACATACAATAATTATTTTCTTCGTCATTGTCAAGTTTGGGCGGTATCGTTCACTTTATTCAATGGTCCAGTCTAGAAACATATCTCCTATGCAGGTTCACACTTCACGCGCTTCCATAAAGTGTTCCCGCTTGCCGTGATTTCTGCCCATGTTATGAAGAAAGAATACACGATATCATATTAATATTAACATGTCACTTAAGCTATGTTTAACAGAGTTTGTCCATCCACCATAGCAACCTCAAACATTAGTGAAATGTCACAATATATAAATCCTATGGAAAAAGGGTGATAACATTTACAAAATAATGGTAACTTTTTCCACAATTTAATAACTATAATCTTTTCTTTCGTAACATAATAACTTCTTTCACGAGAACTTTACAACTTAGGTCTATCGTTTCATGGAAAATTTAATGTTAAAAAATATCTTGCTCATTTTTCCAACATTTGAATCGCTTGGGAAAAATGAGTCAAGACAAGATTTTTTTTACAATCAATGAAAAACATATAATTAAATTCAAGAAAATCACTTACTCATTTAAAATGAAAATGGGTTGATATCATAAAAATCCTAGACTATACCACTTTGATACAAATGCCTCAAACTCCTTTTGTGTCACTAAAAATTCTAAGCTTGCCATGATGACACAAATAATCAAAAAAAAAATTTGGTGTCATAAAAAACCCTTGAACTTATACCAATGTCACAAATATACCCTAAGTGGAACTAAAATAGTTAGTATATATGTCACACATGTATAGGTTTGAGTTTTTTCATGACACAAGAAAAAAATTGAGGATATTTGTGTTACAATGGACAAGCTTAAGGTTTTTTTGTAACATAAAAAGTAGTTTGGGTTAATGTGTCGCAGTAGGTATGGTTTAGGATTTTTTGTGGTATTTGTCCAATGAAAAATTATTTTCAAAATACAACTGAAACTTGGCTTTTTGGACCTAAGACCTCAGCATTTGAACCGAAATCCAACCAGGGTCCTCTCACTCAAAAGCAAACTAGGGACCATAGTGTTGGGGATCAAGACTCTTGAAGCCAAGCCCTAATTCCTAATAGTTGAGCACAAAGCCCTAGTGTTCATGGCTAGATCCTCAACTGCCCAACCTAAGTACTTGACTCCCATGCCTAGGTCATGCACTTGCACTTGCACCTACATCTAGGTCCCTAAAGACCTAGCTCAAGACCCCAGCACTCAAGCCCAAGTTCCCAATGCCCAGGTCCAAGACCTTATGTTGTACTCGAGACATTTTTGCTCAAATTGGTGTGCTTTTTTTTTTTTTTTGTAGCAAATGTCAAAAATGACTTTCATATTATTTGGGCAAACTTGGAATGAAAATAAGTTTTTTTGTTTTAACATTTTCCACCAAAGTTCATCTTAGAACATATTGAATCTTAATATGTAAAATAAATTTATAATAGGTGTTAAAGAACCTATTGAGGTTGTGAAAAAATATTAAAATATTATTAACAATTGTCCACATCAATACCGACCGCACCAAGTAAGACAACTAGCATCCATATTAGCAATTGTCAGCAATTTCTAGCAAAAACTGGCCGAATTGACTGAATTGACACAAATGTAAAAGGTTTATCGATCAATCAGCAAGAAAAATAAAGCTCATGACTAAAATAAATTTAGAAATTTTTTTGGTAAGTCTCCCTTTTTCATTGCACGTTACTTATGAACTCAATAAAATGGAAAATCTTGATCTTGACTACAATGTGTTAGATTTCACTTTATACAGAAAGAAAAGGAAAAGTCACATTTAAAAATCTCACGAAATCAACGGAGTATTGCTCATATGAATATGATTTCATATGAAGAACACAATGCGCCACCAATGAATGAATTTACAAAATCTTTAGATACATTAATGTCGGGTACCAAGAGACAAAGCCCGGTCAACTACCAAGATTCACCACATCTCATACATTGGTCACGTCCTTTAGCCCTCACAACACCCATTTCTTTAAATACAGTAAAAAGTTGCGTAAGAGAATAGAAAGAATGGTAATAGCCGGATGGGGTTGGGACAACGGTGCTTCTCCGACAAGCGCTAGGATCAGATCTCCTTGAGCTTTTGCACTTCGCTTTTGTTTCTTTTAATTTTTTTTTAAATCGGATTTTTTCCCTTTATATTACTCTAAGTAAAGATAAAGTCTATTTCTTTTCATCATTATGCTTTTTTATTTAGTTTTATTTTTTAAATATAAGACTGATTTATATAGTTTTTACTCATTTTGGTTTCCAACCTATCGTTGAACATAATATTGCACTTTTCCTTTTTATATTCCAGAATTAATTCAAACATGTGAATTTTATGATTCTATAGTATACATTTTCTTTTTTTGCTTTTTGATAGTCTTCTAAATATTCACTATCAAATCCAACTATATAGTGAACCATTTTATTATTATTTTGTAATCTACTTATTTGATGAAAGAATAGGGTAAAGGATTTTACTAGTATAATAGTTTTTGGGTTACTTGTAAGAATATAATTTATAATGAGTCATAAATTCTTAAAAGATTGACCCCACAATAATTTATAATTATTTGTTATTTGGTTGTTTGTGATCCAGACCAGATTGTCATCCTTACAATAAAGCAAAACTATCACTTAATCATTTCTATAAAATAAAATAGGTGTATTTGGTGTTACATTCAAATGCTATGGTATTTATCATATTTAGTTTCAGTCGATCTCGACATCCAATGTGATGTACAAGGAGAAAAATAAGATGAGCTACAAGCTGGATGTGGAGTAATAATATCAACATCTTAGACGACACACTTCTCCTTTTTCCCCTTTTCCTAGAAAATAAAGATGAGCTTTTGTTTGGATTCAAAAAATAGTGCTAAATACAAAATCCAATTTGGTTGTGCGGCACCAAGCAGATTTCTGCTATTATTCCTTAAATTTCTACACGTAAGCATGTCAAGAAATAATATAGAGAAAACAAAAACAAAAAGAACAGGTGTATTCTGAAAATTTGATGGAAAAAAAAAAAACCTGGCCCTTGGTAGAAAGGACAAGACTATTAATACCCCTAGATCTTATTCAAAATCCGGTGCCGGATGTTTGAGAGCTCTCATTTAGCTGATACGCAATGTGAGGAGTTAAATTTAAGTACCCTTGATGCTTCCGATGATCATCGATCTTCAACTATATAATCTCCCATTCAGATTCATCAAACTCATAGTTCCTCATTGTGGATGTCATATTCTCCAAAACTTCATTCTGAGACGAAAAGGAGCAGAACACAATGTTACTAATCGAGATGGGATACCAAAGATCTGGTTCACAGAGAGAGAGGGCAACATACCTGTATTGGTCGTTGTGCAGTTATTTCAATTAGAGGTGAATAAAATTCTCCGTTATCTAAAACAACGCAGCTCTCATCCAGTTTGATTAACTCGTTGACAGAATGAGACGCTTGAGATGAGCAATCCAATCCTGCTACGACAAATATGTGATAATCGAACACCATATAAAGCAAGAAATCATTTCATCAGGCAGCTTCATGTGTTCCTAATGGTGTTCTAATTGTTCGATTTTAGCTTTTTCTTCGTCATGGGCCTAAATTCACTCCTACTTGTAGTTTCCAGTAAAGAAATTTCAGAAGGGGGGTTATTTAGGACAGGCATAATTAGCAGATGGTATTGAGTAGAAAAGCTATACAACAGTAACTCTAATGAAGCAAACTGAATTGTTTCCTTTCTGCACTAGATCACCTGATGATAATGAAAATGATGCTTTTCTTATGGAAGTGAATGGCATGTAAAAATCATTGCCTCTTCCATAATGCGTGATGCCAAACACCTAGTTAAGCAGACAAAGCGAGAAAGACGAGGGACATGACATAAAGCTGTTGATTACGCATCACTGAAACATTCCATTGCACAGTTAGCAGAAATCTAGAAGCAGGCTCTGTGTTTAGCCATTATTATACAATTACAGACACGTAGGGTATCTTTGAAGTACGTACCTGCTTCTGCAAATTCATTTGAGGAAGCGACATCAGGAATGATGCTCCCATGTTCTTCTGGACTAACACAATAAAGTGATTTGACTGTACTTCTGCTGTCAGCGCAGATATCCAAACCATTGAAATGCTCCCCAGGTCCTTCCATCAAAGAGTTGCATTCATGTCCGTCCTCGGACTTCAATGGCATTACTTCAGCTTGTGAGATCGGCACTTTCTGTGTGGCGTCACCACAGTTCTCAGAGTCCACATCTGAGTAGTTGTTTATACTACAAGACCCCTCTTCGAGGTAGTCTCCTTTAGTAGTGTCAAATGTTGTGTCGCTATCAGAGCTTTCCAACTGAGGCATATCGGACGGTACCTCTTCGCTCACCTGCTCCAGAGAGGAGGTGAAAACTTCTTGCATGAACTCCAAGCAAAAGCCTCGCACATCAGCACCCACCTTCTTTAGCTTGCTCTCGACATAGTTCACAGTGTCCTGTCGTGCAAGGATTTCAACACTTAAACATTACAGCACATGAAGAAGCGTGACAAGAGACATGTCACTACATCTACTCAATTAGTAATTGAATGGTCAAGATATAGGGATATGGATAAATCGCGATGAACACGGTCACCATAGTCTCCCGAAAAATTTGCTTGGAACTAGACGAAAATAAGAGACGTTTGACACTATACTAATGAAGAAGAGTGATAGAAGCCAATCTGTGAAGAGGGTCGAAAGGAGCAAAAGATCACCTCGCAGATGACTTCTTCCACATCCAAACAGAATTCTTCAATCTTCCCGCTTATGTCCCCGACCATGTCGGCCAGCCAAGTACTGCTATTAGTAATGGCCATGTCACACCGATTAGCTACACCAGCAGTGCACCAATCTGATTCTCCAGTGGGCCTACCCTGCGAGACAGAAATGTTATGCCAAGTATTCCAACGATCATAATTAAGAGAAGTCCCAATCAAATAAATTGTAAGTAGAGAAGCAGAAGTCTAAGAGAATGCAAAGCAATGATATTAATGATACTCTCTCTCTCTCTCTCTCTCTCTCTCTCTCTCTCTCTCTCTCTCTCTCTCTCTCTCTGTGGCTCTCGCACGCGCAGAATCTTACTGAGGAAGATGGTACAGCAAAAGTGTCGACTCGATCTTCTAGGAGCCTATTCCATCAAACTACAAACGCTTGGATCTGCTAAAAAAATTCAACGACTTGGATATTCTTTTCCACATGGGATTTCCTCAAAACCCAGGAAGGAACTAGTTTTTAATTTCTTCCTTCCAAATTTTTCCCCCGATCTCCCTCAGCGTCAAGCATATTTAAACTAAAACAATTGCGTGCCCATGAAAGAAATTCCTCTGAACACCACAAGTGACCATACAGGCCAAGAAAAGAATATTAGTCGATCAACAATCTATCATCTGTTCACCTATTGAAGACGAGCGAGATCGGTAAACCCCAAAAACAGGAAAGTTCATAAATTTATCGAAACCATGGCACTTTGCAATTCATAAGAACCAATATCAAATCAATCCCCGACATGCAAAAGGGACATGTACCGCCCTAGTGAAAATAGTCCACAGAGGAAAATACGTGATCGACATTATTCAACGTACCACAAGCTTAACCGCAACACAGAATACAAGAGAAGTTACT
The DNA here is from genome assembly GCA_014182895.1 of Angophora floribunda. Lineage (NCBI taxonomy): Eukaryota > Viridiplantae > Streptophyta > Magnoliopsida > Myrtales > Myrtaceae > Angophora > Angophora floribunda. The sequence continues at coordinate 30,476,855 of CM024709.1, read as the reverse complement.
CTAAACGTCGATGACCAACATGAGCTCGTGTAATGAAAACAATGAATCGAAATTTCGCTAAACAAAGCAACAACGTGGAACCCAGTTTCGGAATTAACGTGAGAAAACTGAAAGAAACCTGATCCTCCTTTCCCAGTGGCCTCCAGAAGCTAAGTTCTTGCTGTGAGCAGGAGATTGCAGAGGGAGGGGGAGAGAGAGAGAGAGAGAGTGAAGGTGTTTCGAATAAGGAAACCGAGATATATGTTTCTCTATTTTATGGGATAAGATTCAATTAACAACCTCCGTTTGACTATACTGGAACTTGACTTGAACTAGGACTCCTCGAGTCCTTTGAAACTTAGGTTTGAGGTTTTTTTTTTTTTTTTTTTTAAGGAGTTAGGCTTTTTCTTGATAACTAGTTTGAGGGCAAGATTACTTAGGTTAGTTAAAAATAAAAACTTCAATAGAATATGCTAATCCATAAAATTTTATGAGAACATTAAAAATCGATCTTTCTTTCTAGATTGCAATTTAAGATTGGCGTTTCATTGTAATGTAATACTATAAAATACTTTTAATCATATGATTTCCAAATATTCTGACAAATAAGTCAAGACAAAAAGAAAAAAAACACTAATGTGGATAATTTGTATGATTATCATAGACATGTAGACAAACAGCTTGACTAAATACTTTAATATATTAATAGGTCATTGCATTAGTTTGGAATTAACTTATATGTTAAAGTTGTTTCTCATTAAAAAGAAAAAAAATTTCATTCATTCTTTTTTTGTTCCCTAAGATATTTTAATTGTCTTTCTATTTTCTTCATTTTGCTAACGTTTAGACTAAGTTTGGTCGTCTGGATTATTAGACGGGATATAACTAAATAGGATATGATATAAAATTTGAGAATTTTGTTATATCATATTCGTTATTATATCATATTTACTGTTTGATAAATCACAATGATAAAGACTGATATATTCCCATTCTATCGTGTTAATTGTTTGATATCAACAATATATCAACGTAAATGAACCTAAAAATTGTACAAATAGAGGTAATAAAAATCTCTCACGATACTCTTGCTAACTTCATTTCTATTTGCTTATTTTTTTTATCAATTTTCCTCTTTTTGTTAATTATTTTCTTTTTTTTTCCTTCCATTTATTAAATAGTCGACTATACTAATATACCTAAAATATGTAATATATTATATTGAATTTAGATCTTAGAAGATAAAAATAAATTTGAATATATAAATAAAAATATGAATACCTAAAATGAAATTTTTTTATTTTTTTTCGAATCGTATATATTAGAATTCAAATATTATTTTAAGTTTATTAATTTAAAGAGTTTGTTAATCAAGAAAAATAAATTTCTTATAATAGATATTAGATATCCTATCCATATTTATCTCACCTCTCCCATGAGATAATTTTATCTGGGTTATATGCTTCTTATTTCCAACTCTATTTTATCTTGAGCATGCACCAGACACAGGATATGATTAATTTTATCTTATCATGAATTTTATCCTAACTATCAATCGTAGCTTAAGTATTTAACTTTTATTCTAAACCAAACATCTAATACCATTGACAATGTAAATACAAGACATGTAAATCATATTCAAACATTTGAGTAATTTTTGAGATAGAATGATAATACTTTTATAAAACTAGAGATTTCTCGCTTAACTCTTCAAATGCCACACTCTTTGCATTGGTTAAGCTCTTTCTCAACCAAAGCGTAATATCATTTCTTACAACATCAAGTTGCAAAAGAAACAGGTCATCCAATATGAAAACCATGACTTAATCTATTGTGTGTAGTGAATCTTAATCTATTCACATGCAAATCACTTTCACACGTTATTTATCCCATTGTCGTTTTATATTATGCATTGCGAGTATCAATCAAGATAGATGACTCCCCAGCTAATCGAAACCGCATTATCCATTGACTTGAATTGATAATCAAAAAGAGCAAAGGCTTCTTGAGAGAATGATTAATAGGACAATATCATGTTTCTAAAGTTTATTGTTAGGTAAAATAAATGTGCTTTTCCAAATTGAATTTATTTACTTCAATTTTGTAAAGCTTTTGTAGTGCTTTTGGCTTTTGTTTTTTTATTTATTAATTCAACTGGCATTTTTTTATAAGTGATAAACTTAGCTAAAATATCTAAAGTGATTAATGAAACTAAACCAATTGGTGTTACGGTAGGTTTAATTTAACATTTTTGGTGATCGACGGATGGTATTTGTTGTCATATTGAGGCAACTTTAGGGGTTTTTGTGACAAAAAAACATTTTGGATATTAAGATTTTTTTTGTGGTATTTTTTCTGGCCTTCTTATCGTAATGAATTGATTGCTATATATATATATATATATATATATATATATATATATATTTTTAAGGGTGGCCCCGATACCAACCGACTAATTATCCAGTTTTTGGTTATCCAAACTTAAGCCACTTCCGATGTTTTAAAAAAATTAAAAACACTTAAACCATTACCGATGTTATAACGATCTATAGCTATTTAAAATTTTTGACTTGGACAGATTGCGATAGAAAAGATTTCTAGCAGAATCACCAAAATTATTTGGAGAAAAGGTGAAAGAAAGAATCTGAAGAAGATAATGATTATGTTCATATAACGTATGGAGAGATAATTATTGCAGCAAACTTAGAAGCTTAGAGATTGTTTGAATTTAAATCCCTGTGTGAGTCCACTTATTAATGTTACCACAATAGATGAGAGACATGTTTATTTGATAAGGATAAATGCATTGAAAGTTTTAAAAGTTAGGATTAATGTTACATATATGACAAATTTATCCTAAATTAATTTTTTGATCACGAAAAACTTCTGATACAACTAAGACAAATTTATCTCAAATTAAAATTTACCCAAAACTAATTCTTTTATTATGAAAAACCCTGATACCTCTCTAATAAATTTACCATCCATTAACTTCTATTAAATTTTACTATTAAATTTGCCAATGTAAATGACACATGATGACATGGTGTGGTAATATAACAAGTCCCTGTGAAAATTCATATAATAAATATCAATATCGATACCAAAATTTTCATTAAATATTTAAATTTAAATTGCATAGAAAATTATGGATCAATTCGACCCTACAAAAAAAAGGATTTTTACATCAAATAGGCATTAATATTATTTGCATCAATTAATTTTTTTCCCCTTATTTTACTGCATCTCGGTTAAACAGAAATTTCAAAAAATTATCAAAAAATCATTATTAATTTCAAAAAAAAAAACAGAGAGAGAGAAGAGAGAAGAACGCATGGGGACTAGGGCTTTCCCTCACGCGGGCCGGGCCCGTTCTGCTTATTCTTCTCACCCCGGCCCGGCCCCCTTCCTTCCTCCTCCTTCCTCACGCAGGCGAGGACAGCCGTAGCGGAAGGAGCAGAGCAGCCGGCGCTGGAGGCGACGGCTGATGTGGCGCCGGCTGATGTGACGCCGGTTCAGCCGAGGGGGCCGGTCGGCGCGCCCCAGGACCGGCGGCCGAAGCGCCTCCGCCGACCGGCCTTCTCGGCCTATAAAAGAGGGCAGCTGAGGAGAAGGGCTGCAGCTGAGGAGAAGGGTAGAAAGCCCCGAGAGAGACAGAGATTTGGAAGCAGAGGGGCTTTTTTGGGGGCGAAAACGGAGAGAGAAATAGAAAGGAAGGTGACCGAGAGGGTGAGATCTGAGATAGTGAGACGGTGTCGAAAGAGAGGTTCGAGATCGACGAGTCCCGGCCAGCGTCCTCGATCCCGCGGCTCCCGTTTCCTCCGGCGACAAAGCCTCCGGTGGGTTTCCGATTTTTGCTTTGGCCTATGTCCGCCTTTGCCGAGGATCGTAGCTCGACGACACGAGGGTGGCCGACCATAGCCCGACTCGTTTCGGGCTCGTCTCACGATCGCCGTCGCCGAGCCGGGTAGGGACAAGTACCTCGTTTTCCCTTGTTTCAGCCGACTGGGGCTGAGACCCGCGGGGCCTTCCCCGGTCTCCATGGTGTGTTTGTTGACTGAACCGTGTTGAATGTCGTTGCGAAATCGAGCCTCAAGGGGCGGTTTGTCCCTCCCGGTCGATGCCTACTACGTGCTCGATGAAATGCCTGAACCGAGGTCGCGCAAACCCTCCTCTGTGCCGTGTGTCCGAACTGAGTTCCATGTGTTTGTGATAATGCCTGAATGAAGCCGTGTTAAGGAAGAGCCTTTGGACCTGAACACTCGGTTGTGCATTTCGTTCTTTGGGTTGCAACATTCGCTTTCGATTCATCCATATTGCATCCATCCTCTTGCGATCTCTCTCTTGGTTCTGTGTTGCCTATAATTATGGTTGTTAATGACCCATTATGGAGAACGCTATGAAGTTTGCCAGTTTGCTGGACCAAAGATGATGTTAGGGTTTCCTGGAAGTGTGTTGTTCATAGTAAATGTGGTTTCGTGCTTCCTGGTCGTTGGGACGGATGGAGGTTAAACAATCCCTAGAGATGGAAAGTAAAAGAGATTGGTAATGGAATAAACCGAGAGCATGGTCAATGTGATTTATTTGTTGCACGGTTTAAAATTTTAATCGATGACTCATGGTTGATTCAGTCGAATCTCTTAAATACAGTGAGACATTCAAAGCTTTGTTCTCAGTGTGCAAGAGGAACTTATACCTTGAGGGAGCTTGAGGGAACTCATGTGTAGGGTGTTCATATCGAACCGAATAAATAGATAATCTTCTGATTGGATTAAGCCAATCGGTGTGGTCCAACTCCCGAGGGCACCTAAATCCAACTTCCCATCAATCTAATTTTTGTTCCACAATGGAATCAGTGATATTGGTCTGACCAAAAGCAAATTGACTTTTTTTTTAAAAAAAAAAATTAAATGATAAATCATAAAATAGTATTTTTTTGTATTTATTTTTTTTTTGTTAAGTAGTTGGTTTCATTGGATCAAGCCCAAACCGGTCATCCCTAGCGGGCAAAGAGGGAGAGAGAGAGAGAGTAGGGAAACAAAATGGGTGTGTAGAAGAAAAGCCAGGAGTGGGCCTAGAGTGGATGCCTTAAAAACTAAACCGTGGCCTTGTTGCGGGGTGGTTAGTCTTTTTTCTATTTTTACTTTGTTTTTTTAAGTGGGATTATTGTTCAATTTTTATTAAGAATTCCGTTCAGGAATATGGGCTGGATGATCTCAGATTAAGATTTTTTTGGGCTTTAATATGGCCTAATCTCAGATTAAGATTTTGGGCTTCAGGATGGTGGTTTTTAGAATAGCCATCGTCGGCTTAGGGCGTTAAATCTAGACTTGGGCTTGCAAAGTTTTTAATTGATAGCGTTTTATTCTAGTAAGCCCGTTTGCATTCATAGCCCGGATCCTGAGACCATCGGCAGCCCATATTCGGACTGGGCTCGAATGCCCAGCCCAGGTCCCCATTTCGGAATAAAAATTAATTAAAAATCACAATAAAAATTATTTTTTTCAAAAAAAAAAAAATGAAAAGCTTTAAAATATTGTTTGAGTGGTTTTTCCTTAAAATGTGTGAAAATCCTTAAAAAATAATTGTGCTTTAAATTTTTGGAAGAAAATATTGGCTTATTCCCTTCATTCCCATTACACATTTATGATGGACGGATTCCTTTTTCTTCAATCTGGTTAGGAAATGAATCATAGGATTGGTGGTTGATATGAAATGATGCATAGTTGCTTTACTTGACGTTTAAACAAAATTAGATATCCAAAGAGTATTAGTTGATTAATTAGTATAATTAAGTTGTCGATCCTCGTTTCTCTAATTGCATAAGAGTAAAGGATTTATTGCAATACTTTACTTGGATTTCTAATCGACTTATCCCAAATCAATTAGTAACGACTCTTAAATAAATAATTTATAAGTTAAAAGCTCAAACCATAAGTTACGAATTGGTGAGCTCGGAAAAACCTAAGCTAAGCCTAGATTTGACTAGTCATTAGCATCCTTGCGTAGGGCCCTGGGAGGTCATGATAATCACGAATACCATAAGAGTACGTTTATGACAAATTTAACAGTATACTTATGAAAAATTTGTTATTTTTCATGGTAATAAACCTATGGATTTCCACTTGAATATGCCACATCACCATGTGTCTTCCACGTTAGTAAATTTAATGGGTAAATTTGACAAAAGTTAATAAAGGGTAAATTTGTCATAGGCATATCGATTGGGAGTTTTCGTGGTTAAAAAATTAATTTAAGGTAAATTTGGCACATGCATACTAGTTTAAGGTTTTCTATGGTAAAAAAAATAGTTTTGAGTAAATTTGTCATAAATGGACTAGTTTTGGATTTTTCGTGGTCAAAAAATAAGTATAGAGTAAATTTATCATTGATGTATTAATTTAATATTTTTCGTGATATTAACTCTAAACTTATCATGAAAGTGCAATTAAATTCTAAAATATGCAAAAAAGTACAATCAAGCACTTATGTTGGATCCTCCTATTTGTTTAGTATGATTTATTTTAATCATTTCTCTATCCTACATGGCAAACCATTTGAGTAAAAACGTTTATGTTAGCAAAATGATGTCGTTCCAAATAATTTATTTGTACAAAAACAACATCTCTCCCAAATCAAAGTGCTCTGAAGCCTAAGCCCCAAAATCAAGTTCTACGACTTGGAGTTCCATCATGATATGAGTCCTTGATTTGGGTCCCCTTGTGAGACGAATTGAACACCCATTGTGATTTGTAGTTTACAGAGTTCAAGTTTAACATCCATTATGAATTGTAGTTCTCTTCTCTCAACCTCATAGGGATTTGGCAAGCCTTGATCTCGTTGGCCTCAGTTGAGCCCAACTCACTTGGATTAGCCAAGCCTTGACCCCTTGGCTTGCGTCATGCCCAATTTCTGGGCTACTAATTGTCAATGAGGCATGTGACTGGTAAAGGAAGAAAGAGAAAGGAAAATAAAGAAAAGAGAAAAGAAAATAATAAAAAATTCATTTTTTTAAATTATCAAAAATTGATTTTTTTAAAAAGATCAAAAAAACCAAAAAATGGATTATTTAAAAAAAATATTTTTGTAAGAACAAACTTTCATTGTCCAAGGTCTCAAGCTTAAGTACTAAGGACTTGTGCACAAAGAAGGGTTGGGATTGGAGCTAAATCGTTGGGGACTCGAGTACAACCTATACGAACCCAAGTTTGAGTGTTGGAGTATCCAATATAAAAGAACGGAGATTTGGGCGCCTAATGCGCCCTAAGATGGCGATGGCGCAGCTGGCCAGCTCACAGGGCTTAGGGTTTAACTCGACTGATGATGAACTTGGGCATTTCTTGCCAGGAGACTTGTTCCTAAACTTTAGGAGCCAAGGTTAGGAATTTTGTGCCTAAATATAGAGTTTATTGTCCAAGTTTTACTTAGTCATATTTTGAAAAATATCTTTTGATATTTTCAAAAAGGTAAATCATCGTTTTATTTAATTTTAGTAGGAAAATATTTTCCGTTAATTAGGATGCTCATTTTTCTAAACGAATCAATGCCAGAAAATATTTGTAAAATAAACGGACCTTTAATCAAATAAACATTTTACTAGTTTAAGATATTTTGCTTAAATTAGAATTTTTAAATGTTCTTGGAAATCTCTGGCGATGAATTTTATTATGAAGAGCAACTCGTGACGAGTCGAGGGACGTCCGATTGTTCTGGCGCGCGAACACCCCCTAAAACCCTCATAGTCTATCCCTCCACCGCCACCGCCACCGCCACCGCCACCGCCACAGCCGTCGACCACCGCTACGGCCACCGCCACCGCCGTCGACCACGGCCTCCGACCACCGAGTACCCGTCCACCAGCACCACTTCTCCAATCCGCCACCACCAGCCCTCTGTCTCCGTCTCTGTCTCTGTGCAAGCCACCATCGCCGGGCGTCGCACCTCCTGCTCAGCCCGGCCGCTCTTCCGGACCCCCTTCTCTCTCTCTCGCTCGAGGAGCAAGGTATGTGTTTTTCTTCTCCCTTTTCTTCCAAAATTTTCTGGGTGTCCTGTGTTCTGCAGATCAAGGCCACCGTCGCCTTGTTCCAGGACACGGCCGCCGTGTGTTGGGAATCCCGGAACACAGTGTCGATGTTTTGGCGTCGATGAATGTGTATTGTACTCGTGTTTAAGGTCAAACAGCTCGATCTGATGTGGGGCTCTTACCAATTCAGTGTCCTTTTTTCTGCTTTGGCTTGCGCTGGTTGCATGCTGTGAATGTGATGGTGGTAGTTTTTGTACTGTAGAAGTATTGTTGGAGTGTAGAAATGGCTGAACTGCACATGTTGGGATATCTGGAGGGTAGTGAGTAGGGAAACATAATTTGCTCTTGCAAGAAAAGGAATTACAATGGACAACTCAAGCATCTTGAAAGCATAAATTTTAGGGAGCCCTGTGATTTTTTTTGTATTGCTGAATAAAGAACAGAAAGGGTTTTGAGCTTGAGCTCCTCTATGGTAGTTGAGCTGAGTCGAGTGAGCAATAGTATTAATAATCTTTTTGAGTTCAGTTATAGCACAAAAGATTGTACTTGATTGAACTCAAGTCGAGCTCGAGCTCGACACCATAACTGTTCAGCTCAGCTTGGTCATCTCCTAATTGTCCACATCAACCTCTCTCTCTCTCTCTCTCTCAAATCTCTGAGAATTTTGCACTCTTTCTGAGCAGCACTCGGGTAAAGAGAGAAGTGAAGATGGCAGTGGACAGAGATAAGATTCAAGAAGAGGCTTCTCTTTTACATTTGTACAAAATCATTCTTGGTTGGGACTACTTTCAAATCCTTAAAGAACTCAATGTACTCTCTCTCTCTCTCTCTCTCTCTCTCTCTCTCTCTCGATTGTGTTCTAGTATTTTGATAGTGCAAAAATTGATCTTCTCACTCTGATAGCAACAAGGTAGTAGGAGCAAAGAGCATGATAAAGAAGGAACTCCTTCCAGTGTAAAGCGAGTAAAGTACACATACAAAGATGTCGATGACTACATTTCTACCTTCGAGCCTCTTTTGTTTGAAGAGATTAAGGCTCAGATTGTTCAGAAGAGTGACAATGATGAAGATGCTGGTTTCTTTTCTCTCATCAACTCCATTTTCTTTCTGGTGATTTCTATTCATCTGAGGAAGGATGTTAATAGTACTGCAATGTTGGGCCTTTGCAGTTATTGAGTGGAAACATGGAGTGGTTACCAAGTGCAATGAGTCTAATGGGTTTCACTTGCCAGAGGTCACTTATGGCTCCTCTGATAAAGATTTCTCCATATCTCAGAATGATCTGCTTTTGCTATCTAAAGAAAAGGTTATCAAATCCATCAACTCCTCTTTTGATTTTTATAGTACATTACTCACTTTTCTCTTTATTCGTTTGGCACTGATTCAAAGTTTCTTTTGACGATGTCTTCAGTGATACCTAAATGACTTAATTCTCACAGAATGTTGCCTGATGCAGTTTGAAGAAGGCAAGAAACTCCCCACAACCTTTGCATTTGCATTGGTCGAGTATCGTCAGATACGTGACGCAGGAGGGTCTGGGCAGAATAGTGACTGTCGCTATCTGGTTGTACTTAGACTTCGAATGCATTTGACTGGACAACTCATGCTTATGCAGACGAACAAAGTTGAGTCTAGTCCTCGGCTGCTAAATATGCGCTCGCTCATTAGTGAAGGAGGGAAGTCCCTTTATATATTGAAGGTAAGCAGGGAAGAGTTCTCAGCTTCTGTTCCTATGCTGTTGCTAACTATTAGATGGCCATCAAGTAAATGAGGAAATTAATTCTCAATTGATAACAGGAGATAAGATTACTTTTTTTTATGTTTCTCTAATAATTGGAAGTTTGGGCCTGAAGTTTTGTCTTGTTGTTTGTGTTACATGTAATTTTAATCTTCTCTCTCTCTCTGTGTTTCAACAATGGCATGTACTTTTACTCTTATCAATCCAGTCATGAGGCCTTTGTAGCTTGAGTTTTTGTCGAATTTTCAAAGCTAGTAGACAAATGAGAGTTGAAGCATTTTAACATGCTTTCACAGGCAACTACCTTTTTATTTTTTTTTCATTGTAAGGAGTGTTGGACCCTTCAGTTACATATTATGATAACACTTTTATTGGACACTAGATATTGAAAGCTATGATCTTGTAAACTTCCCTTGACCTTTTCAGAGTAATTTCTGATTCACTTTCATGTATTGGTTTTCATTTACATAAGTTGGAATTTATTATAAGTTGGAATTAACAAGGATGGACAACTATGATAAATGTGAAATTCTTCAAATAGATCTCGATATTAAATTTTCGTCAGCTTGATTGTTTTTGAAGTATGCATGTGCTAATCTTAATTTGATGACTTGTGCAGCTTTGCAGCTTATCTACTATTTCTCGTGAATATGTGGCTGTACACAGTATTGGTTCCCTTCCTTTCAAGGACATAATACTAGCTGCTGGGGAGAAGAATCCCACTCCTTCTGACCTGGCCTGGAAAATTTCCAAACCTCTGGGGGATTATATCAAAAGTAATTTGAATGAATCTCAACAACAAGCTATAAATGTGAGTATCTCTTTTCTATTCTTTTCCCTGTCAAATGATGTTTGGACAGAGCTTTGTCATTCTTGGTTGTATAAGGTGGGAAGGGGATGACGGAGTTATTTCTGTCAACCAAGTCACTGTAAAGTTTGCTCAGAGGTTTCTTAGTGTTTGTAACGAACTCTTTGTTCATATCCTCCATCCTGGCAGTCTATTCAAATTTTTTTTCCATCTTTAGAATTTCTCATTCATTATCTGTCATTGCCATTTGCAGGTTGGTTTGTCACGGAAGCCATTTGTGCTTATACAGGTTTTTCTCATTACGAAGTACCTTTAGATCTATACACGTCATTTGATGTTATTCATCGAGAAAAAGATATATACATCTATGGCTCTGATGTAGTTAAAACCATAACTTTACTGGCTGCTTCTATACTTGACTTCGACATGACAGTCTACTTCTGGCTCTTCCTATCTCCCTTTGTAAATATACAATATTCAGATGAAGATCGTCTATGTGATAGGGAACCGACCCACTCTGCATCTAAATGTCCATCAAAATTATTATGTCCAGAGTCTAGCTATGAACTATGAACCATGGAATAATTCAAAAACTATGGACTGTGGAATCCAAATGATTTTCCAATGGAGAATCTATCAACTGACTGACTCTAGTCTAGCGACCTTGCATCTTTGTTTAATGGTTTACTGCTAGTGGGAAAAACACTGTCTTTATAGCACTTCTTATGGAAGGACTTGTGCATTTTTCTCTAGGGTCCCCCTGGAACAGGGAAAACTCAGACTATCCTTGGCCTCCTCAGTGCCATTTTGCATGCCATTCCAGCTCGAGTGCACTCAAAGTAAGCATTATTCTTGTAATGCTATACTTTTTACTCAAACTTGTGTCACTAATATTGCTATATGTGACATTTCTCATTTATTGCAGGGATAAACTCCGAGGAGTAAAGCGTGGACCAGAATTACCCATCAATGAAAAGTATTTATTTGGCAATTCTAGAACATATTTTGTGCAAATCATATATATTCTGTCATTGTGTTATCCTAGTAACTATATTTAGATGCTTTTCACTTAATCAATGCTCAAATACCTGTAATCATTTTGATTTTCAATTAACATTTTCTTCTAACTATAGTTTTAAACTTTTCTTCTCCGGAGATGCTGCAGCTGTTAAATGGAATGATATGCTGTTTTAATCCCAGGCTAAAATTCCAGGCTTATCGGCACAATGTGTTGATAATATAAATCTAATGTCTCACACGATAGCATTATCTAAGGATAGAATCTTCTAGTGTTAGAGAGATGTCATTTGAAGACTCTAGATGGTGGTTGGCAAATTAGTGTATGGGATTGGAATGTAAAGGCAAGGAGAGCAGATAACTACTCCAGAAGTTAACTTCATGGCCAGACAGGAAGTGTTTTCTTAAGCATAGTGTATTGTTTGTGTCTTTGGGTTATTCCACAATCAGTTCCAGGTCTATCAGAGTGGAACCAAGACTGTTGGAAGGGCATCTTCTCTCGTCAACAAAGAAAAAGCTAATGTGATTCAACTATGTTTTAACTTATCCCGAGCGAGAGAGAACTTTTGATGGGAGTATGTAAACTCTTACCTCTATAAGAATAGATTGTTGTGTCACCCTTCTTGTTTTAGCTAAACTGCAGTGATATCCCTGGCATTCTATAAAATGACACTGATGCTCTTCATAATATTAAAAAATGATTGTCACATCCGCTTGTTGAAAGATTTTGCACTCCAAAAGGATTAGAACACCTTGAGATTGCCTTAGTTAAGCTCTTTTGACCCATTGCTACCTTACTATTTTAGATAGGACAAATTGCAACGCTTACATTTGTTCTACAAGTCAAATCAGCAGGTACTTAACTTCATTTCTGTGGCTATCTTGATCTGTGACACATGTAACCTTTAGGTACACTCACTGGGGACATGCGTCTCCATGGTTAAGTAATAGCAACCCTAGAGATGAAAATCTGCCAACCGAGGGTGATGATGGATTTTTTCCAACCACTGGAAATGAATTGGTAAGAGAGTTTGCATTCATGTTATTCCTATATGACACGTGTATATAATCTTTTGACATCTGCATATTGTGCAGAAACCAGAAGTGGTTAACTCCTGTCGTAGATATCGTGTGCGCGTGTTGGTATGTGCCCCGTCGAACTCTGCTCTTGATGAGATTGTGTTGCGTATTTTAAATGCTGGTAAAGAATCTATCCCCACATAGCTGCTATTATAATATCAGTTTCATGTCTATTTCACCTTTGCCTGACATTAATAAACAAGGGATAGTTGTCACACAATTTCTCTGGGACACGTTATTGTGATCCTTGGTTAAGTGTATCGAGGATAAAAAAATGAATAGAGGGTCCATGTGGGGAGAGCTGTTATTAAGTATGGATTTTCATGCCTACAGGGGAACTAGAATGCCTTCTTATAGATTATCCTTGTTTAACTGCCATATCATTTTCTTCTATTTGTTGTTATATTAGGGCATAAATAAACTTCATTCTTGTGCGTCATGATGTTTGAAAGATGTATAACCAGTCTGAAAGAAAAATGGGGACTAAATTGCTATCATCTATTGCTCAATGATGTTAAAGTCGAGACCAACACATGGGGTCAAATTTTCTGTTGGTCATTCCTCTCATCGTCAACTATTAGTATGAGTTTTTCCTTTGATTCAGAACTATAGTGTGCCTTTTTCTTATTCTTTCCATCATGTAATTCTCAGGCATCCGAGATGAAGATGATCATGTGTATAATCCTAAAATAGTGCGTATTGGTCTTAAAGCACATCACTCTGTCCAGTCCGTTTCCATTGATCGCCTGGTATGTCAGATGTTTAGTCACGTTGTAATCTCTCTTTTAACTTTCTTTCTTTGTTTGATTATTTAATGTCTTCTTGATCAAGTTTTGTTTTTGTTAAATGTGCGCTGACACCAAGTCAGTTTACACGTTTAATGAACTTCAAGAAAATGCCATATCATAATTCAGTTTCTGTGCTTTGGTGAAGAAGAGATTTAATTTTCCATGTCACATCAAGGGAATGTTCTCGAGTTAGTTGACAATAGCTATATTAAGCTGGTGGTTGAACTTCTCCATATGAAGCTTCCAGCATGCAGAATTTTTAAGGAATAAGATCTTCTACATTGAGGATCATTTAGCTTATTGAATTTAATTATTTGGGTATATGGTACTATAAAATTAGCAGAAGCATCACCCAAAGTCACCATTGGCACACCTGTGTGCACCTGGAGATGCAATAAGCTGTAAAGATCTGCAAATCATAATAATCCATGAAGTTCTTTAACCCTAGTTATGAATTATGGGATAGCTAGAAAGCAGCCAGTTTAGTGCAAGGGACATTTGTGGCAACATGATCCCAGACCTCTAGGATATTTCTGTGGGCTGCCCTTGTACTTGGGTACGTTGGGTTTTCTGCCTTGTTATCAACAATAACACTTGGCATCATTGCATATCTTGCTCTGTCTGGCAAATCTGAGCCTCAACATTTGCAATATTGTAAGCCATATTGTAAGCACCAAACTTCTTGTGCATCATTTACAGAGAAATGGGTCTTGTTACACTGCTCACTTACACGCCAATCTCCGTTTTAGCCCCTCTCAGCCCCTTAATTTATTGGACCTCTTGGTTTGTATTGGTAGTCATGACTCATAACGCAGATCAGAATTGCCAGTCATCCCAATAACAAGATTACCTGACTAGGTCTGTTTACTCTCCTTAGTTTAGATACTTCTACTAAACTTGAGGTCCACCATTTGAATAGCTAGATTAGTGATAATCTGGGTTGCTAGAGCAACAGCAGCAATTCTCTTAGGAAACAAACTTTACCTTGGCAGATCACCCACTGCAAGGTGTTCGCTTATGGCAGGATTAATAGCCACTAAACCATGGATGTCCCATCCTCTAGCTAATAAGGCATCAGACAATGAATCTGTCCTGGCTAAGCCAAAAATAATAGATCACACAAGGCTAAGACTATCAGTCGATCTTTTTGTCTTTCTTTTTTTAATCATTAGATTTGATTGGTGTTGCACCATTTGGGTGCTTCCCTATACCTGTCAACTTTTTTATTTATTGTTCAGCACTTAGCTCAACCAGATGACGCAGCCTAGATGATGGTTGATGTTGGTTTTAATGGGGCTCTGTATCAACTTTTACTCCTGATGGGACTACTATCTGTTTTCTACCTTCTTTAGTTGTGGTAAAATTGGAATCAACTCTATCTGTTCCTTTTATTGATAATTTTCTTAGCTAATCAAGGTTTGGTTTCCTTAATTTCCTAGTTTATTGGTCAAGTTGAATATGGCTTCTGCATCAAGCACTGATAGAAGAGTATATACATATGGTCATAAGTCATTACCCTAGAGAAAGAAGTTATTGCATATATTCAGCATGTATTTGGGAAGCCAGCCTACTCCAAAATGTAAAAGAGAAACATAGACATCAATGATCAGCCTCAAGCATGGTTGCTTCCATAAAAGTTGGCTTTGACTAATTCAATCATCAGGGGATCCTAGGGTGGTGCTATGTGTTAACGCAGTGTATGGCATGAAGAACCTGAAACTCATTAATCCTTCTCTGGCTTCAATTCAACTGGTTGAGACAAGCTTCTGTTGGGTCAAGCTGCACTATGGTTCAGCCAATTCTCTTCCAGTACTAAAATGGCAGGGAGCTGCAGCTTTTGCATCCTTTAACAAGTTGGTGGTCCTTCCACAATTTGTACATGGTATTGGAGTAGGAAGTCTCGTGTTCAAACTTGCTGGTCCCTCATTAAGCTTTTCATTTACAATCAATGTCCATGTTGTAGTCTTAGTCAAATTTTAGTTTACATGTGGGGTAGTGTTAAGAATATTTTATTATAAAATCTTCATTTAATAGCTTATGTTTAGAAAAGTTGGTGGTGGTCCCTCGATAGCTACATAGAGGAAATTAATGAATGCTGTCTACTATGGGATTCTTCTTGCTAACCCTGAATTTGTAATTACGAGCAGTTGTGATGACTTAGTAAAGATTTGTTTCTGCTGTTGAACTTTTGGATAATATAACCTATAAGATTGTGAAATTTTTCTGTTATTCTATATTTTTGGGTGACTGTTGACTCTTAGAGAGCATTTGCAGGTCCAACAGAAACATAGTCAGGGAGTAGCTGGACTGGATACAGACAATATAAGGGCTGCACTTTTGGATGAGGCTGCTATTGTATGGATACTGGTCCTATATCAGAAAGTTAAATTCCATGTCATTTTTCTTCATTTTGTTTATGTGAATGGCAGGTCTTTTCCACCCTTAGCTTCAGTGGTTCAACCTTATTCAGTAAATCGAACCACGGTTTTGATGTTGTTATCGTTGATGAGGCTGCCCAAGCTGTAAGTATCTGAGCTATGGTGCTGCATGCAGTGTGCATTTTAATGTGCTTTCTTCCAAGTTTGTAATGCTTTAGGATTACGTAAAATTGTCTATTGATCTTTTAAGAGTGTTTTCTGTTGAGCTTTTTTTCTTTAAGCGTGGCATTGGAATTGCTTCTTTGTAAATACCATTCAAAAGCACAGATTACCTTTGAATCGCATTGACAAAATCATGTGCTGAGGAAGTTGTTTGCATTTGAAATGAGAACTTAACGATAGCCTTCATGTGCATCAGCTTGGTAATATAAGATATTAATGCCAAACTTAATAAGCTTTATCATGGTATTGCCAAGTTGTGTACTTTTTTGGTGGTTTACCAAATCAAAACTATTTTGTTCAGGCAATCTGGATATGATGTCACACCTGAAGCACCCTCTTCTTGCCAATCTTTTACCTGTTGCTTTTTCCTCATGTCTATAAGATATAGAGAAAAAAAGAGGTCTAGTCCAATTAAGGGGTTGAATGTACTTTCAACCTTTAAAGACTCGTTTATGGTGTATGGCTGAAGAGCTTACTTTGGCTTTGCATCTTCTGATTAGGTTGAACCAGCAACTCTTGTTCCACTGGCTAATGGGTGCAAGCAGGTTTTCCTGGTAAATTGCTCATTTCTGATTCTCTGCCTCTTAAGAAGAAATTCTTTTGGTGTATCTTTGGTACGGTTAGAATTTCTAGACATTTATCTGCCTTTCATGTCCCATCAAATGAGGACACCATGCACATAAAGAAGCATGTGCTTTTGTGCAGATTCTAGCATAGGCATATGCTTAAGCTGATAATATAATATCCTCTGGTTGCTTTTCAGGTTGGTGATCCGGTACAGTTACCAGCCACAGTGATTTCTCCAATAGCCAACAAATTTGGGTAGATTGCCTCATTCTATGATGGCATTGTTATGCTTCTTTGCTACATCTTAGAACAGATGTTCCTCTGCTTTAAATCTAAATTTTATAATTCGTTCTTCTTATTTTCGGTTTCCAATTTTAGGTATGGCATGAGTTTGTTCCAGAGGTTCCAGAAGGCTGGTTATCCTGTTCTTATGCTCAAGGAACAATACCGGATGCATCCTGAGGTTATATGATAATGGTTTTTTATAACATGTGGGACTTATTAATGGGTCACAATGTTAGTGAGCCATAGGGATGTTTAAGACTCAGACTTGTGAGAGAAACTCTCTCTCTTCTTTCTGGCTTCTCATCTCTAAGCCTCTTCAGGTGGCATCAATGCCATCAGCGTCTGTTTTCAGAGCCTTTGACCTCCATCCATCTTGTTTCTCTCCCTCCCTCCCCCTCCCCCCCCCCAAAAGAAAGAAAAAGAAAAGAAATAAACAAAGACCCTGGTACTATCTTAGCCATATTTATCTTCCTAAATTGTCTCTCCTTTCTTTGACAGATAAGAAGCTTTCCTTCGCGTGAATTTTATAATGAGGAACTGCAGGATGGGCCTGATGTCAACATTCAGACACAACGAGTTTGGCATGAATTTCGGTGCTTCGGGCCATTTTGCTTTTTTGACATACATGAGGGGGAAGAGTCCCAGCCATCTGGTAGTGGGTCGCGGGTGAATATTGATGAAGTTGAGTTTATTGTCATTATGTATCTCAAATTGGTGACTAGATATCCCGAGCTCAAGTCAAGTTCAAGACTTGCAATTATATCCCCTTACAATTATCAAGTCAAGCTTCTGAAGGATCGTTTCAAGCAAATTTTCAAGGAGGAGGCAAATGAAATGGTGGATATAATCACTGTTGATGGATGCCAGGTTTGCATTTCCTAAGAAACTATTGTGATTTGTGCTCATTAGTTCTTGTTCATGATAAGTATCTGGGATATATCTATGTTTCATAGCAAATAAAAGAAAAAAAAATGCTTTTTCAGATTATTGCTTCATGCAAAATCTTTCATGCCAGATTAAATAATCTTGTGGTTTTTCATCCATCACTTCTCTCCATAAGATTTTCCTCTTCTTAAAAATGTAAAATTTTGCTAATGCTGGAGCAAGGTGGAGGCTTTTACATTGACAATTGTGAGTTGGAAGGTTAATTTCATACAGTTCTTGATTTCTCCTGGTTCTCAATCTATTTTACATTTTCTTTGATGACAAAGAACATAATGCCGAAAGCACTAAAAATACTATCCCTTTCTCTTAGCAGCTTTGATGATTTTGTCCAGCTCTTTTGTTCCTATATAGGCATGCCTCTTCTTGTGAAATATTCTAAAATTTAAACCCATGGCTTTGTGTCTATCTCATCACCAAAAGGGTAACTTGGGTCTTCTTTTCAGGGAAGGGAGAAGGATGTTGTGATCTTTTCTTGTGTTAGGGCGAGTAAAAGTAAGAGTATTGGATTTTTGTCAGATTATAGACGAATGAATGTTGCAATCACCAGAGCGAGGTCTTCCGTACTGGTAAGGATGTGAATAAGTTATTTTTTTTCCATCTCAGACATATATCGATTGCTTGACTTAGGGAGTGAGGAACGTCTTGACTTTGTCTCCAGGTGGTGGGTTCTGCATCCACATTGAAAAATGACGAACATTGGGGCAACCTAGTAGAAGCTGCTACTGTGGGTGGCGGATTGTTTAAGGTCAGTCTCTCCACCAAACTTTATGAATTCTCATTGTCCACCACTGTACATTCTACTAGCCTGGAAACATGGAGCTCCCTCCATAGTTCTGCGCATTGCCTGGGGCTTGGTAATCATAATTCCTGTAGCGATAACAAATCATCATATACTCCTTGTGACAATTACTTTTGTGGATGTTTCTTATGTCTCCTTTGCTTCTTAACCTAAACACCATGGAAGACCTTTTGGTTCCTCTGTGCTCCTCTTTATCTCCTTAGTCCAAGTAAACTTTTTTGCCGCAGGTTTCCAAGCCGTACGGCTCATTTCTGTCGGATGAAAATCTGGAAAACATGAGAGTGAAGAAGGATGAATATCAGCCAGACGAAACAATGATGAACGAGGTAGATGCCATTCCTTCAGTGTATGGCAACAGTGGCGATGTTGAACCTGGCCAAGGAGACTACAATGACTATGGGGACGGCGATGGCGACATGGCTTTTGGTGATGGAGAAGACTAATCTGCTTAATCTAGTTCGACTGATTCATGGTTGTTCGAGATCTTTTTCCTATGACATTCAAGCCGGTCGTTGGAAATGTTGAGCGGTCTGATGTGAAGACCTTCCTACTCATGTAGGCTATAATCGCCTCCCGAAGCCCCGATGTCGAACATTTCTACGGCAATACGGGATCCTTTTTGACACCAGAGCGGCGGTGAGCGCCAGCATTTACCTAAAGTTTGTGTTGATTTTCAAATATTTATGAAGGAGAGCAATTCTATCTTATGTGATTCGCTTCTCAACGATGATATTGAGTTGTATTTCCGTTCTCCTTTAATCCATGGGGAGCTCCGACCTTTCTCGAGCGCTCGATTGCCGTCTTAATCTAGTTGACTAGTTTTTTTTGCTTGTTTCGCGAAAGATAAATATTTTAAAAATATTTTCTTAAAAGTGATTTCTTCCATTGTTTTAAGTTAATAAAAAATATTTTCATTATAAACAATGATATTGGTCTAACTATTTTTTGACAATAAAAATATTTTTTGGTTTATCCATTTTTTATAAGCAATACAAGTGATTATTTTTATAAAAATAATTTTTAAATCGTTTATTCTTCGTGAAACAGACGAAGAGTAAAATAGGTTTGAAAAAATTTCAAATAAGTACTCAAAAGTGTCTTTATATTTTCAAATAAAGGCCTAAAATGGACTTTGTTTTAAATAATGATATGGAGTAGTTATATTAGTCTTAAAGAAGGGCTTGAAGTAGTTATGACCGTTTCAAAAGAGGTTTAACCGTGTTGGCTCGTTGGTCGGCAAAATATTTTAGTCGATGGGAAATATTTTTTATTAAAACACAATTTAAATTAAATTAAATTAAATTAAAAATATTAAAAAATATATTTTTTTAATGCTGAAAAGCATAAGTGGGAGGGCTCCTTCTTGTCTGTGGTTTCCGCCCATCACTGGTGGGGTGATGGTAATGGCCGGCGAGATCGCAAGTGCTTGGGTAAGGGTTGGCAACACTTGTCGACTATAGGTGAGGGCCAATAAGTAGGAGAGGGCAGCAATAGGGTTATCCACGCTAGTTCCGTCTTGGGTGAGGGTCACTTGCCCTCGCTCTGGCTTGGCAAAAAATTGTTTAATGTTTGATTGCTCACACATTATCGGAGCACGGCTGACTTTCCCTCATCAGCGCAGTTAGTGGTTTGAGGCCACACTGATTAGTCCACTTCACTGCATTTTAGTGCATCTTTCTTAGGCTTGTTAAAATCGTTTCTGTTAAATGCATGAGTTCAGTGAGATTTTTTTTTTTTTTTTTTTAGATTTTTATGATCAC
Organism: Angophora floribunda; assembly: GCA_014182895.1. Lineage (NCBI taxonomy): Eukaryota > Viridiplantae > Streptophyta > Magnoliopsida > Myrtales > Myrtaceae > Angophora > Angophora floribunda. Next base: position 30,456,466 of record CM024709.1, on the reverse strand, counting down.
CGGAGTAGACGACCGGTGATAGGCTGGCGGTGCTTGGTGGTGTAGTCTGGTGGTTGGTGGTGGTTTGGAGAGTTTGGTCATCTGATATAGAACGATTGCCGGAGTTCTGGTTTTTGTGCGATGGAGTTGTTGCTTCAACCGAGGGTGTGCAGCTGAGGAAAGCATCAGGGAAGGAGTTGCAAAGTCGAAGAAGATGCAATAAGAAAAAAACAAAAGAAAAAAAAAAGCCAAAAACTGAAAAATTGAAAAAAATTGAAAAATCAAAAGATGAAATTGCCCTTGAGCATATGCCTTTTTTTGAAACTGATATGGCTATTTTAGAACATTGTTTGAAATAATATCCACTTAAGACATTTATTTGAAATAATATCCAATTCTCAATTTGGCCATTTTTTATTTTTTAAACTTTTTACTTGTAAATCACCTTGATGGTAACATTTTGAAACCAAACCAAACTAATGACAAGCCAAAGTTATTCGTCTGGTGTGAGGTGTTATTCTATCGGTTTGTTTTGGTTTGGAGAGAGATTCTCTCGAACCAATAAGTTCAGTTTGGGCTGGAAGAATGCTTTTAGTCAATTCTTTGCCTGAAGTACCATAGATGACTGCATGGTCCCATCTGCTTCTTGTTCTTCGGTTTTGGTGAATTTTTCTACTTTTCACATTAATTCATGTAAATATCCAAAATGTTGCCAGATTGAGTGTACTGTCCAAACTTCAAACCAAGACTTTTAAGTTCTTTTTCTGATTTCTTATTTCAAAACATTTATGGTGGATTAGAATACAAATTTTATGACAAAAAAAAAGGGCTCATTGCAATTATGTCTCTTCCTTTCTTTTAAGATGTTGATGAAGTTAGGATACTATTAAATATTTAATCATCATCTTCATTTTGCTTTTTACCTTTTAATAATTTTTAATCTTAAAATAATTCATATTGTCAATATTTGAAGAAAATTTCTTTATAGGAAAGTTATCGGTCATCGTTTGTTAATGCTCAAAAGTTTTTTTTGTCCTTTGTAGGAATGGCTGAGGTACTTGGCTGGGAACCGAGGTGGGAATAGAAAAAGAATAGGAATTTATTTAGTAACGTCAGTTGGTGTTTTTATTCCCCAAAATTCCAGAGAATAGATTTGGAACAAAAAATAAAAAATTGAAAAAAGTAACTTTTTATTTTTGGGAACAATTTCTAGAATAAATTATGTTTTTCTTTTTCTTCTTCTTCTTCTTCTAATCAGCAGCTGTTGCCGCAGTTGCTAGAAGAAGAAGAAGAAAGGAAAACGAGAAAAATCTCAAAATATTATAAAAAAATTAAAAGAAAATTTAGGTCACAAAAAAAATTATGAGTTGTACGAAATACATTTCCTATTCGTTTTTTTTTTTTATTTGGAAATAAAAATTTTGTACAGTTACCAAATGTATTTTTTTATTAAGAAATCTTTTAAGGAATATAATAGAAAAAATTATTTCTAAAAAGAAATTATTCCTGAAAATAGAAATGTTATCAAACACACCATTAATCTATACTTTGATATGACATTCTAGCACAAACTATCTCTTTTCGGATCGTGATTCTTATTGGTGGTTCTTGTTTCTTTTATTTTAATAATATTGGAGTCAAATTCTTGTTAGGGTTCTTATCCATGCAAAAATCAGTGTTCTAGCTAACCATCCAATATATCTTTTTTCATTACTGTAACCAGGATTAGAGTTTTCAAGCTCAATCCTGTCAGCTTCTTAGATGTCTAGATATATCATGAGAAATTATTTTATTTGTTGGAAAATCTGGTAACAAGGGAATACAAATAAGCACGAAATTAGATCTTTCAAGTCAAATATATTTGTCAGATTGAGTAATGTTTAAATTTTGGGATAATTGCTCAAAGGCCTCCTGAATTTTGGCACTGTTGTGCAATAAACCCCCAATCCTAAAACGTTACAGATTATCCCCCTCAATGATTTTTGTAGCAGTTATTGGTTTTTCCGTCCGTACGACTTATTCATTTTTCCTGACTCAAAAATAACATCCATTACGTGGTTAATGAAGTCATAGCCTCTTTCCTTTTATTCCCTTTTATTTCTTTTCATACTCTTCTCTTCTAGTCTTAGATTTGGGAGTTTTGCTTTCTTGATATGATATTTGAGAGCTTTTCTCTTTAATCTAATTCTAGATTTGAAAGTTTTAATGAATAAGTACTCTACCTCTAATTTCAATGGTATTTGTAGTAGCATCAGTATCAAATTTGTACTCATTCATCGTGTTTTCATTCAAAGGCACTTTGCATTAGCTTTAGGACTTGTTCTCACAAGTGTCAAATCTAAATTATGTTGTCTCCGTATTGTGATGGTGTTGAGAACGCCGAACTTAGACGCACACCACTAAAAAGCAAAGCCGTAATTACAGATGGAAATCCTAGTGTGTGCTTATCATTAATGGTGTTGTGTGAATCAGTAATTGGTCGTTGATCCTTTTGCTTCAATGCAGTCCTAGATCTATTTTTAAAGGACAAATCTATGATTATCTATGATGATCATGCTCTAATGAAATTCCTTAATTTCTGGTGTTTTGTTTGTTTCGGACCTCTATGGGCTTGTTGTGTTATTGTAACTTTTGAGATTCCCTTTTATATATTATTTTAATAATGAATGAAAATATTTTTTTGACAAAAAAATTCTAGAAAATAGAAATGATGCATGGTTGAAGATTTTAGTCCATTTTTAGGCAATTATTAACGGCTATGCGCAAATACGACAAACTCGAAGTTCTAGAGGGTATTTTAAAATTTTTAAAAGTTTGAAGGCTATTGTACAATGATGCTAAAAGTCATGGTAATTATAATGGAGCTTTTCAGAATTCGGAGTTGTATGAAATTTAAGCTGTGTATGGTAACCATTCTAATTCTATTTTTGGAATAAATTTCTATTCTAGAACTGTTTTTGAAATAGAAATCCATTTAATAAAATATTTTATTTTTCTATTTCTGGAACAGATTTCTATTCCAGAATTAGGTTTGGAATAAAATTAGAAACAAAAAATTTTTTTACTTTTCTATTTTTGAAATAAAAATCAGAAATTATTTCTCTTTTCTTATTTCTTATTTGAAGGAATTTCTTGTCATCCGCCACTCACCACCACCTCTATTTGTTGGCTACCGATCACCCACCAACCGTCTATCGCCGCTACTTAGAAAAGTGAAATTTTATTTGTTATCAAATGAATTTCTATTTCAATTTATTTCAAGAATATAAATTTTGTGTTATTATCCAACGCATTTTTTGGTTTAGAAACTCATCCAATAATATAAATAGAAAAATATATTTATTTTTAAAAATCAATTTCTAATCAGAAATGTTATCATTCGTGCCCCTAGAAGGTAATACAAATGTGACAAGATAAGCGTTCACCAACTAAGAAACTCATCTCTGGATATAAAGCTACAGACGGGATAGAGGGTGCGTTTGGTTCGGCTTTGGGGAAATGCACTTGGGAAAATGCAAGTACCTTTGAGCTAAAGGGGTTTTCCGAAATGCAAATACCGTTTGGTAAATTTTGCATTGTAAAATATTTTTTGTCTAAATGCCGTTTGGTGAATACTACATTTTGCTAAGGGACTTTTACGAAATTTTTTATTAAAAATTTTTTTAATAATTTTTTTAAATTCATTTTCGGCGGCCGATTTGGGCGCCGTCTTTGGCCGCCAAAAGGCCCGCCCGAGGTCGGGCGACCTCGGGCGGCGGTCGCCCGGTCCGGTGACCCGGGCGACAGCCCGACCTCGAGCCGCCCCCCCCGAGGTCGTCGCTTGGGTTCGCAACCGCCGTCGCCTGAGGCGGCGACCTCAGTGTCGTGCAACTCAGGCGACGGCGACACCTGGGTCGTGCGGTGGCCGCCTAGGTCGCCGGACCCAAGCGACCGCCGCCTGAGGTCGCCCGACCTTAGGCTGCCCCGCCTGAGGTCGCACGACCTTAGGCCGGCCCTCCGATAGCCAGATCTGGTCACCGGAGCTTGACCAGCGGCCAGATCTGGCCGCCGGAGGGTGGGCCGGAGGGTGGGCCGGAGGGTGGCCGGCAGTCGCTGGTAGGCGGTTGTCGATAGATGAACAATAGTGCAAGTTGCAGTTTGAAAATGCAACTTGCAAATGCACCTTTGGACCTGCATTGGGCTAAGGGACTTTGAGGACACTTGGAGATGCAATTGCATCTCCCCAAAGTCCTCCCCAAAGCTTAGCCAAACAGGTTTGCATTTTCCCAATGGACTTTCGGGGCTGAAAGCCCCTTGGGAATGCTGAACCAAACGGGCCCAGATTCTCACTACCCAAGGAGTCCACCTTAGGATACAGGGCAAGTAACTTATGATTCAATTGAATCCATAAAAAAGATACAGAGTTAAAGCGAAACTATAATCCGAGAGTTAGAACAGGAAATTCATTAATCAAAACGCCTTAATCTCAAGGAAGCCTTACGGGAATTTATAGACTCAACTTGGAACAATCCTCCATGCTAGTTAAATCCCGAGACAATACCTTTTTTTTTACTTCCGAAGACAAAGTCGAGTAACCCATGCACAAAACAAAAACGAAAACATTATCTACTTCGGACTCCAGAAATAAAATACAATGCGTATGACTCAACAATCACGTAAAAATCTAGGGCTTTGTATGTTGTGAAAAACATTTTTGAAAAAATATTTTCCTCAATTTTTTACATTTGGTTCGCTTAGGAGGATGGATCAATGGACATTTTTTTCCTAGTCAATGGAAAATCAATCCTTAAATTCAGGAAAATAATTTCCTATTTTTAAAATATAACTAGATATGGCGCTTGGACCAAAAACTCTGCGCTTTGAGCAATCGAATGCTTGATCACTGATCCTCGGCACCTAGCTAAATTAAGGTCGCCCCGGCCAAGTCTACAAAGACTAAGCACGGGTCCCTATACCTATGCCCAGATCCTCAACAATTAGGCCTAGGTCCTCGACGGTAGGGCTTGAGTCCCCAATGCTCATGCTCAAATCCCAAGTGTCCATGTCCAAGTATATCGAGGCTAAGGCCTTGAAACCTAGTGCCCATCCTTGGGACACTCGTGCTCGTGCTTGAGTCCATTGAGGCTTAACATAGGAGCCTAATGGTCAGGCCTAAGCCCTCGTGTCTAGGCCTAGGTCCATAGAGTTCAAGCTTGAGTCTATCGAGGCCAACCTCAGACCTTGGTGCCCTTACCCAAATCCCCCATGCTCGAGCTTGAGACCTGAGACCTTGGTGCTCATACCATGTCCTCAACACTTCGGCTTGAATACACAAAGGTCGGGCTGAGACCCTAGTACCGCTTGTGCTTAGATCCCAAGTGCTTGAGCTTGGGTCCATTGAGGTCCTAGCCTAGGCACTGTAGATCCAAGCACAAGCACCAGGGACCTGTGCACAAGTCTTGGGTCCCAGGCCTAGCTATGATGGACTTGGGCTTGACTTCTAGACTCAAGCTTGATCGTTGAGGACCTGGCCCGATCGTTGGGGACTCAAGCACATGCACTACTATCTCAGGCCTAGTCTTAATGATTTGGGCTTGATCGGGGACCCGAGCCCAAGCGCCAAATTCCCAGCTGGTCCTCTATGGACCCAAGCCTAGACTGATGCACTAGGGTCCACACTCAGCTTATGTGGACCAAGGCCTAGATGCCAAGGAACCTTGAGTTCGGTGTCTGTGCTCTTGCTTGAGGCTCAAGTGCCTGTGTGAGTTCTAGGTCAAGGTCCATCAAGATTACACCCGGGGTCCAAGTGCTTGGGTCTGGTTCCCGAACTATCTATGCCTAAGGTAATAGCGTCTGGATAGTATATGTGTATTAAAGATAATCAAATTAGATTTTCTTTTTCAAATAATGGAAAATATTTTCCTTTTCTTTATAATCAAATTTTATCCAAACATCGAAAAATGATGTTATTTTCCTCGAAAATATTTTCTAGAAATGTAACATTTTTAATGAAACAAACAAAACGTATAAAACTTGATCTTGAACTTCCCGATCCTCCATGTATTTTGGGAATAACTTCCTCTAAAAGACCCCGAATTGCATCAAAATGGATTTAATCAGACTAGACACATAGGACCCTCCCAACATATATCGTAAGGAATTGATTGGAGAATGAAATCCTCGTCAAAATGCACAAAAAAGTAACCTCCGGGCAACGTTGCATTAAATACTTGTTAAGACTTTAAAAACTCTTGAGATGATTCTTCCTCGTACGGGTTACATTGTACAGCAGTGCCCAAATGCAATCGTCTTTTCAAGCTCAAGTTTCCCAATAGTTTTCGATTTCATAGATACCGTGTAGATAATTAAAACAAAATGGACCGTGACAAGAGGCTGAATTTTTCGCGTATCATATTTGTCAATCAACTTCTATACTTCCAGAAATAAGCGCACTATAAATCTTACAACTTATTATAGAAATGCGATTGAGTCTAAAACTTTTAAAAAGATACAATTAAGTTCCCAAAACATGTATGAAAGTGCAATTAAACTTTCAAAAAATATAATTGAGTTCTAAAACTAGTCATGAAAGTACAATTAATCCTAAAATTGATTATGTTTTTTGAAAATTTTAAGATTTAATTGTACTTTCGCGATAAATTTTAAGACTTCATTATACCTTTGTGACAAGTTTTAAAACTTTCAATACACTTATTAAATATTTCTACCTTATTATTAGCGAAGAACATAAGAGATTGCATTTAAATTTTGCTTTGCTGGGAGAGAAGGCAAGCCCTACCATCCACTTATCACAAATTTAGTTGAAAATATACAACACCTGATAGCACCATAACCACGAACAGTCCAAAAATAGAGACATGTCCATGTCTTAAGGCTATTGCACGTCTAAAAGTACGGCACTACAACATCTGCTGCCGCCGGGATTAAGTTGCCCGCGGCAAGCTACAATGTCGGCCGATGACAGCATGCGTGAGTCCCCCACTGGTTTCCTATCCATCTCATTGATTTACAATTTTTTCTTTAGGATAAAAATAAAGAACTTGCTTACAATGTCTAACAATGAGACCTGGTCTCTCAGGATGAGGAACTCGACGAATCAAAGGATGAGAGTCGACGCCTCTTGCTTGAGATTGTCGTCCTCGGGGAGTACTCGGGCAAGTCGGAACTTTTCTCGATAAGAGAATTCAGAGCCTGGTAAACCGAGCTAATTAAACTTTGGCGTGCCTCGGAATCGATATTCTGGTGCTCTTCCTCAGAGCTACTGAAGACAAACGCGTTCTTCAACCGGCCTTCAAGGGACGAGACCTCGGCCTTCACTATCTTCAGGGGAAGAGCCTCGAGAGCTTGCCTCATTTCAGACAGCAGCTCAGGTCGGTATTCACAACAGATGGATGCCCTGAAGGAAAACGCGCTGTCTCCTGCTCCATCGTCACACGGTTCGACTGTTATCTCATCAGCATCCATCGGCACAAGGAGGCCTTTACTTGCTTCGATGGCCTTCTTCTTCAGCTCTTTCACTTGGCTCACGACCTCAGCGAGCAGCGTAGCTTTGTCCATCTGTTAAGAATAGGATTTAGGTTCAGTGAACATAGAGAAATTGAGATCGGCAAAGTACACAATGATTGTCCAGCCAAATTTAGATGTCCCTAGCGGCTCTGCTGCATACTACAGAGATTTGACTTTCCATATTTTTAATGGAAGTTTCACTAATGAAAAATATGGCACGAGAACAGCAGGACTAGTTCAAATCCATTGACTTTCTGTAAATTGAAAGTTTCTTTCCCAGAAAAAGTTTAGTCAACCACCAAAGCATCCGTATATCTACAGAATATAATCGTTAAGGAAAGTCAACTGCACTAAATTATACATAGGATCTCTATATTGCCATGGCAACTCAAAATCAGTATCCAAACCAATCATATGATCAAATAAATATGTGTTTTATACAATTACACAATCCAGTCTTACAAGATCAGAAAGTACTGATGGAAGTATTAAAGAACGGGTTGGATTGAGCCGAAATAAAACATATATATGGTGGAAGGACATAAAATATAGTTCGAGGCTAGAAGTCTGACAATGAATCTTGCAGATAGCCATTGGTATCTTTTATTTAATGACCGTATTAGGTAAGTTTACTGTTCAATGGATGAATTTGCGTATATGATTTGCATTAATACTCCGGAAAAGGTAAACTCTGATGATGTGATCCATGCTGCAGTTGGCTTGTTGCCCCCACTAATTATTTGCTTAAAAATACAATCAGACATGGCCTTCAACTGACATCAGAAGCCGACGGCAATATATAAAATCAGTCTAAGTTTGTCTATGCCTTTATAGGGCCACTTCTTATTAAACAAACACGAGTATTTATTTAAATAAGACGTGGAACCTACCAAGAAGTAATAAGCTTCGATTTCTTAATTGTCCTTTGACTTGTAATCCATTACAACATTAGGCAGAACAGCTTCCCAGCCACCTCAGAATTTTTGTTCCGGTTCGTTTTCGAATAGAAAATATTCATATGCAGACAGATATCGCCAGCGATGCATTTCTTTTCTTAAATCTTGTACGCTGCCTGTTTTTATCAGGGGGCATCCTAACTTTTGTCTTCTTCACTCCATGATACAGAAGAACCTCACCAGGAATTGAAAATAAGCAAACTAGACTGTCACGTCTACTTCCCTCTGACTGTTAAACTATCCCTCCAATTACGTCTAAAATTGGCGCAATTCATGCACCGTTTGAAGTTCCATTGAATATATGTAATGACCAGATGCAGTTGTGACAGAAAGGGGTTAATGATAAAATATCTGCAAGTTGACACTAGTGATGGCCAAGTCAGACCTAACACTCCACTGTGGGAAAGTTATGCAGAAAACAGACGGCGATTTGCATTAAACTAAATACACTACACCGGACGTTAAACGAACCTTCATCTAAGCTTTGTAAGCAAAGCAAATTTTCCCCTTGTGTGTTTTAGCAGGATTCATGAACCATGAAGAGAAATTGTAGCAGAAATATTAGGTGACCTAAAAAAATTGAACAAATAAATTTCGGGAAGTTTCAGCTCCTCAAGGCATTTGGGGCATTAGGTAGATGATTTTAGAGTGCTGTGCATTGATTTTAGCTATATATTTATTCCAACCTAACACAGAAATCAACAATGAGATTCCCTTGTTCTCAAGCAAATCATCATCATCCTATTGATTAAGTTGAAAATTCCTCTACTCTAGCGAAATGTCAGGCCTAACTCCATGCTGTGTAAAAGTAATAGGACCAAACAAAGAGATTCCCTCTGTACAATCTGTATCAGACACTGAGGATATCTCAAGAGCCCAGCAGGTGCCGTGATTACACGAAAACAATCTAACAATTGAATCCAGAGAGAGTTAACAGTTGAATATCTTTTTTCTTTTTTTTTCCTAGTAAGTGTTATCAGTTAATATAAGTTTCTCACTGCTTGGCATCGCCAAATACCATATGCTTTCAGTTATATAACACAAATGGCGAAATTGAAAATCATTCGCTAAATTGCCATGAAAAGCACAAAATAGTAATCCAAATGACAAACTTATAACATGTAGCACTCAATTGAAATCAATTGACTCTGGCCCTCATAGCAAAATTCATAAACTGAGACGAAGACAAGAAACTAGCTTGTTTATCAGTAAATGATAGCATCTATGAGTAATTTCTCTTTTAGTTGCAAAAAGCGCAATTTGGGAACGAAGAGTACCTTTTCGGTGCAGGGGACGAGTCCGCGGAGAGTGTTGAGATGAGAATTGATCCTCTCTCTCCTCCTCCTCTCGGCCTCGCTGTGACTCTTCATGGCCGCCATGATCTTTTCCTGCGAAACCCCCTTCTTGGCCACGCCAACCGGAGCCTTCACGAGCTCACTCTTTTCACTATCCAACACCAGAGACCCGCCCCGCGGGACGCCATTGATCCCTCCGAAATCGCGTGGGAACGAATCGAACATGTTGAAAAAATCGGACCCATGTGGAAAACTCGAGCTGGGAGCGTACAAAGCCATGTGAAGTTTCGATCTTTTACTTTTCTTTTACTTCTTTTTTGTCCTCTCTGTTTCACTCTGGTCTGCAAGCTTTGTGCTCTTCAGGAAAGGAATGGAAGGAGACCCGGAGGACGAGTGGCGGGGGCGAATCAGAAGGAGAGCTGCGCGCGAGGGAAATTCTATCGTTTGCTGCTTTTGAATCTAAAGATTACTCCCACCACGCAAGAGGACAGTGCTCGAGTTCGTTCGCGAAGAAGCAGAGGAGAAGCAGAATGTGGAGGTCAGTGCCAGAAGATCAAATATTTCTTCCTTCTGGTCTTGAACTTCAGCGTTTCAGGGTCGCATGTATCTCCACACACGATGGTTTTGGAGAACTGGGCAGGTTTCAGGAGGCTGAACCGAATCTTCTTCTTCTCTTCGGATCCTTGCTTTGGTCCTGATTTGGGTATTTCGGGAAGAATATTCTTGGGGCCTTAGAAAGAAGGTATCCCAAATCAAGAAATGGCTAAGCAGTTACCCACAGAGAGAGAGAGAGAGAGAGAGAGAGAGAGAGAGAGAGCTTTTACGTGGCAAAAAGCTGTGATTTGAGAGCAATGTGTGCTCATATATATAGCTTTAGCCAGGCAATAAAATAGTGGAGAGGGATCGGAGAAACTGGGGCTCACGTCAAAAGTGGACCGTTCAAGGGGGTGCTTCTTAAGGTATCTGGAGGGGCAGAGGCCAGGATCCTAAAGATGCTACTGCCGCTGCTGCTGCTTAACACCCGATGAATCATCAAAAGGTCGGAAATGGGAATCTGGGGGAGATGCCATCCGGGATCCTTTGACCTTCGAGGCGATCCCGGAATTCAAGACACTCGAAATAGAATGGAAAAGAGAAGGAAAGAAAGCGAGAGGTAGAGAGAGAGAGAGAGAGAGAGTTCGGACCGGCCGACGTGGTCGCAGCAGCCGTCTGGTGTCGCGCGGATGACGCGGTGAGAACGTCGATGCTTACGAGGTGACCTCGGCGGCTGAGGAAATCACAGGGGCGAAGCCGCGCGAGGGGGGAAAGTCTTGGCACGATTGAGGCGAGAACCACGTCCACTTCAGAACAGAGGGAAAGTCAAACCCCTGAACGGCAGGATTGAAAATGGAAATGGAAACTACAGTGAAATGGCTGGGGGAAAACAGAGGCCTGCACCAGTTGAATTGTAAATTTACTTGTGTTTGGTTCGGTTTTGGGAAAACGACCGTTTGGAGATTCTAAAAGAGTGGGCACACGCATCGCATTTTCAAGATCATCCGAAGACTTTTTTTTTCCAATTCTACCTGGTTTTGAACTTTGAAAATTTCTAGAATGTTAATTCATTTGTTCTTCCTTCCAGGGCTGCTCTTGACATGTGATGGTGGCAAGCCATACCAGTAGCCCTCACCTGAGGTCGCATGACCTCAAGTGAGGGCCTTTAAGGGTCAAGTAACCTCAGGCGAGGACCTCTCGAGGTCGTGGAGGTTGTGCGACCCTAGATGACCCTTGTCGAGGTCACACAACCCAGATGGCACTTAATCATTTAAATTATACACATCAAGTCCTCTACAAATCAAGTTTTTTTTTCGAATAATCTTTACATCAAATTTGATTCCCAAGATATTTTTTGATTACACTTTACCAATTACTTTGCATTTCGAAAAAAAAAATCCATTAGCCTAAATTCATTGCATTTCCCTCAAAGACTTTCTCAAATGTCAGCCCAAACACACCCTTAGACATGTTTCCCATCAAACACTACCGCGAACTGTGAACATGTTTTCCCAATTGATATTATGAACCTTGTAATCTCTTCCCGAATTGGTAACAGGGCCCCTTAAACTGAACAATGCAGAATTTCAGGATGCTCATCAGTTAATTATTTTCACAAGTGACTAAGTTTTGTATCATCTATATCAAATTTATTTGTTTTCTTATGCGCCAACTTTTCTCATTTTGCTGTGACAAATTGCTAGCCCTCATTCAACCCAAAACTCAAATGACCACTTATGCTTAATTTTGTTGTCGTAGGGTAGGTTTCACTCGCCATCTCACTGCTAGGATTTCTACGATTCAGTTTTAGCTAAAATTAAATTTCTTTGACAAGAAAAGATGTGTAGTTGCATGTGGCATGAACCCAAACTATGGATAATACATCAAAAGGAAAGGAAAAACTCTCTCAAATTGGTTGAGTGACCAATTCAAACTCAAATTTCAATGTTTTTATTAAAATATCACCCATCGTTTGTCTACATGGTTTTATGTAATTTTTATATGCATGTAATCTTCCCTTCACATATTAACATAAGCTTTCATGTTGGATTTTTAACATGGCATAGGAACGTGAACCCACCTCAATTTGCAAATTTAACGTGCTCATTCCTAATCCGGGTTGTGTGTGAGAGTGGCGTTAAAAAACCCATATTACTTGTCTACAGGATTTACATACTCTCTATATACATGTTATCTCCCATTACATATTGGCATAACAATTTCAGATTCTACTTTCTAACAACTTTTAAGCACTCTCGGAGTATGATGTGTCCCTCCGCCTGGCTAATCACGTAGCGACAACTGTTATGAAGACATTTTTTTGTCCAAATAAAATTAAAGAAATTCGAGAACCACGTCCCCTTCAGAACAGAGGGAAATCAGTGAGGTGCGAAACCGCGCAAGGAGGTGAGCTCGGCGGCTGAGGAAAGTCTTGGCCTGGTTGAGGCGAGAACCACGTCCCCTTCAGGACAGAGGGAAAGTCAAACCCCTGAACGGCAGGCAAGAAAATGGAATGGAAACTACAGTGAAATGGCTGGGAAAAACGGAGGCCTGCATCAGCCGAACATAGAATATACCCTAGAAACACGTGAAGATGAATGGATGTTTCTTTTTTTAAGGCGAATGACGGGTTCACGTGCGTTCGATTCGACTTTGGAAGACTTTGGAAATGACTTTTGGTGGCTTGAGAAGAGTACTTGGGCGGGCGCGTGTTAAGGGGTTTGGGAAATTTTTTTGAAAGAGCTTTTGGGACACGCATTGCATTTTCAAAGTCCTCCAAAGACCCTTTTTTCTCATTTCTACCTCACATGAGGTCGTGAGGACCTCCCACACAACCTCAGGCAAGGGCCTTTTGAGGTCGTGGAGGTCATGCAATCTAGGGAAGGGCGGTCTAGGGTTGCATAACTTCGGCTTGGTGTCACAACCTTTTGAGGTCATGGATGTCGTGTTACCCCATATGGCCCTAGCTGAGATCACACTACCTCAGTCGATAGTCACTAGTGCCATATCTGGCTCATCTTTAATTTACTTAATTATTAAAAATATATACATAAAGCTATTTACAAGTCAAGTTCTTTTCCAAACAATATCTAAATCAAATTTAATTCTCGAAATATTTTTCAATTACACTTTACCAAATGCTTTGCATTTTGAGAAAAAAATCGTTAATTTCAACTCATTGCATTTCTCTCAAAACTTTCTTAAATGTTGAATCAAATAAACCCTAAACACGTTTTTTGTCAAAGCACTACATCGACTTGTAAACATGCTTTCCCAATTGATATTACAGGCCTCGTAATCTCTTCCCGACTTAGTAACATGGTCCCTTGAACTGAACAATGCAGAATTTCTGAATGCTCATCAGTCAATCATTGTTCACAAATTACTGATTTTTTTTTTTTGTATCATATCAATTTCATTTATTTTCTTATGCGCCAACTTTTCTCATTTTTGCTGTGATAAATGGCTATCCATCATTCAACCCAACTCGAATGACCATTTGGGCCTAATGTTTGTTGTTGTAGGGTAGGTTTTACTCGCCATCTCATCACTAGGATTTCTAAGAATCAGTTGTGGCTAAAATTCAAATTCTTTGACAAAAAAAGATGTGTAGTTGCATGTGGCATGAATCCAAACTATTAATAATATAATCCAAAAGAAAAGAAAAACTCTCCCAATTTGGTTGAGTGATCAATTCAAACTCAGATTTCAATATTTTTATTAAAATATCGCATATCACTTATCTACATGATTTTATGTAGTATTATATGTATGTACTCTTTCCTCTATATGTTGGCTTAAGTTTTCAGGTTGGATTTTTAACGTGGCATTGGAATGTGAACCCATCTCGGTTTGTCAAATTTAACTTGTCATTCCTAATTTGGCTCGTGTGTGAAAATGGTGTTAAAAATACCCATATCACTTAATCTATAAGATTCACATGTTCTCTATATACTGAGTCTCCCATTACATATTTGCTTTAACAATTTCAGATTCAACTTTCTAACAACTTTTAAGCGCTGTTGGAAAATGATGTATCCCCTGCCTGGCTAATCACACAGCGACAACTGTTATCGAGACATTTTTTTTGTCAAAATTAAATTAAAGAAATTCATAATACTCAACATTCATGATTGGCTGGCTGGACAGTCGCGTGGAACTCCAATGATGACTCCAACCCCTTTTTGTATGGGCAATGCAATGGCAATAGATCCTTTCTGACTTTTGCTTTTGTTGCTAATTAGGGTTTCAAATCTGATGTTTATCGTAACGTCCTGGGATGAAAGTCTTGCAAAAATTTCAATATTATTTTATGTAAAACCACGAAATCACTGCCGCTCTGAGTAGGGACTGTACACATCGATATAACTTATTTTTTTTCTTTCTCAAATTAATAATTATAATCGTCTTTCCTAATCAGGGTCAAGGGACTAAATAATTCGGACGGCAAGAGCCTAACCTGTCACTTTAGACAAGCCAAACGGTTTCTTTTATCAACATCCCATTGACATTAGGAGTAAGCATGATTCCAAGTAAAATCTAGGACCGGAGAATCGGATTGGTGGGAACATGCCCGAATTTAAGTTCTAAGATACGTATAATAGGTTTCAAGTTCCAAAAATTGGAAAACTTGACTGAATAAGTAAATTCTAGGTTCTAAATAGGTGGAATCTTGAACCTGGAATAAGTTTTTGTATTTTTTCTTAATTTATGTCTTTACGCAATCATATAGTATTCCATCGCATCCGACAATGAGTGTATAATCTGAAAACACTAGTCCGAACTTTCCATTTTATAAATGAGATTTTATTTTATTAATGTTTCATATGCTTTGTCTCTAAATATAAAGTTGTGATTATTAAATTGTAATAGCAAGTTATGGTCATTAAAAATGATTATTCACTACAATAGTTTAGATAATGATATTGGTGGAATTTGGGTAGGCTTTAGAACCTATGATAAAGTAAGTTCCAAGTTCCAAGGTATGCATGGTAGATTCTAGGTTTGGAAAAATGAGAAATCCATTTTAGCTAGTTGGTTCCAAGTTTTAGGTGGATTATGTACGGAACCTAGAACAAACCTAGAACTACTCACCTCTAATTGACATCAAGATTTCAACTCTCGCTAATTATATATAAAAGAGGAAAACCCCATTTGCTTATCTTTGCTTGCCCATATGGCCAATTATTTCATGGAAGACTTTCTTCTAATTTGCCATAAATATTTCAACTCCCGCTAATTAAATCTTTATATGTACAAGAGGAAAGACCCAAATTTTGTCTTTGCTTGCCCAAATGACCAATCATCTAATCGAAGACTTTCTTCTAATTTATCACGAAGGCCTTGATCTGTCGTCATTTATAATTTTATAGCATAGAGCGTGTTCTCGTTTTGATATTAAAGATTAAGATTTATCTAAATATGGATTTATGTATACGTGTTTTTATCAATTCTATTTGCTTTTTTGACCCACCTTACACATATATTTTGCTAATAATAAACAGATCAGGGGAAAAATGTGTGCGCTTTGAGTTAATCTTAGAAAAACTACAATTTTCATTGTTCTCGAATGAAAAGCATTGCGTTTAAGTTGACATTGTATTAGTTCCAAATATTAAAAAACAGTTGACATTTTATCAGTTCCAAATTTTAAAAAAGGTTGACGTTGTATGATTAGATGATATAATAAAAAGAAAAGATATAGAAATGAAAAATAAGTGCAGACTGGGTTCCCGGCTCTTTTTGGAAGACTTCGTTGATTCTTCTGCTGGCTGGCTTCATCATACTACTAATCGTCAAATGCCTAGAACTCTTGAGACTGAAGGTTAAATTCAATCCTCTGAGTCTCGGTTTCAGTTTTTCGAACCAGGTTAGTACAGAGGCCTGAATCAGCTGAAAATAGAAAATAACTTAGAAACACATGCAATTGAGGTAGAGTTTTATCGGGTTTTAACTCAATCCTCAATTATTTGTTAGGACCGCGAGTTTGACGATTCAAATACCGTTTTATTGGGTCGTAGGCGACGAGGTGAGTGGTACTATATCTTCTTTGAATTTGTAAAATTCATGTGAGAAAATTATATGGATTATATATGGTATGAGATTATGAGATGACATTATTATTGCATAAAAATCGGATCGGGCATGGACTACCTTTTGATTGTTTACAAAGGTTGGAATTGCATAATAAGGCAAAATATATTTATAATTGCTTTGCAAATGGTTTATGGAAAAGTATGTGGATGATTTGAGAAATGGATGAGAAATGGTGGATGACGATGTTGCAAAAATGTATTTGTTTGGTTTATTATATTGATTTATGAATTGGATTTTTGGTATTGGAGGATGATTATTTTGCTCATTATTGCTGTGAGCCCATTGAGGGGCAAGTTGGTATGCATACCGAGTAGGATATCCTTCTGGGCCGAGCCACCGGCATTATAGGTGGAGACCTTGCCAAGGGGGAATCTTGGTAGCCTTGTCACAAGGCGTTGTGTCGTGACCATGGTAAGAGATTGAGCAATAGATTGGTCAATGGATAGACCATTGATGTGTGATTTTTGAATGGAGATTATTCAATGGACTTGACCATTGATTTTGGTATCGTGATGGTGGTTTAAATGAGTTTTTCATATAAGTATAAAAGTAACTCTTATATGATTTATTATGTATTTTATATATTGGTTGGAGTTAAAAAGTTCTGGGATTGCTTTGAATCCATGCATAGTGCTTACTCGATCTGCTTAGAAGATATGTACTACTCACTGGGCGGTGGTTGCTCATTCCACTCATCATTTATGTTTTCAGGTTCCTCGGTTAGCGGCGAGTAGAGCGAGAGCGCTGTTGGGGGGAAACTTTTGATTCTCTTTTGGGTATGACTTGAGGAAGAAACTTGTTTAGTGTTTGTTATATTTTGGGTTGGCTGAGTTCTGATTGTTAATATTATTTTGGAGGATTATAGAAACTCTGATGTATAGCCAACGTGTTGGTCTATCTGGTATATATATATATGGGTTTGAGTTATATATATGTTGATATCAGGTTGTTGGTTATATTGAGGCTGCGTCCTTCGTGTGGAAGGACGGCCGTGTCATATTCCCTTTTCTTGCAGTTTTGGGGTGTGACAAATAACGAGTTTGGATGGATTTGGTTCCGTTTTGAAAACCTTTGGGGGCTGTAAAGAGTACTTGGACATATGTTAAGGGGTCTGGAAAACTCTTTTAGTAGAGCTTTTTAGACATGCATTGCATTTTCAAAATCCTCCAAAGATCTTTTTTCTCAATTCTACCCAATTTCAAACTTTGAGAATTTCTCGAATGCTAATGCATTTTTCTTCCTTCCAATGTTGCTCTTGCTGAACTTTCAAAATTCCAAGTTTATCCTCACCAACGCACAACGGCGGCAAGCCACACTAGTAGTCCTCACCTTGAGGTTGCGCAACCTCAAGTAAGGGCCTCCAAGGGTCATGCAACCTTAGTTAAGGGCCTCTTGAGATTGTGGAGGTCATGCCACCCGAGAGAGGTCTAGGGTTGTGCAACCTCAGCTTGGTGTCGCAACCTCCTGAGGTTGTGGAAGTCGTGCAACCCCAGACAACCCTAGCCGAGGTTATATGACCTCAAAAACAATCGCTGGTGCCATATCTAGTTTGCCTATAGTTTACTTAATTATTTAATATATATACATAATGTCCTTCACAAGTCAATTTCTTTCCGAACAATATCTAAATAAAATTTAATTCCCCAGATGTTTTTCAATTAAACTTTACCAAACACTTTGCATTTCAAAAAAAGAAAAATCACTAACCTAAACTCATTACATTTCCCTTGAAGAGTTTCTCAAATGTCGAATCAAGCACACCCTTATACATGTTTCCCATCTAAACACTACATCTAACTATAAACATGCTTTCCCAATTGATATTATGAGCCTTGTAATCTCTTCCCGAATTGTTAACAGGTTCCCTTAAACTGAACAATGCAGAATTTCTGAATGCTTATCAGCATATTATTGTTCACAAGTTACTGATTTTTTTATCATCTACATCGATTTGATTTATTTTCTTATGCGCAAACTTCACTCATTTTTGCAGTCATAAATTGCTAGCCCTCATTCAGCCCAACCCAAATGACCATTTATGCTTAATGTTTGTTGTTGTAGGGTAGGTTTCATTCGCCATCTCATCACTAGGATTCATAGGATCCAGGTGTACCTATTTAATCTTTATATACATTTGATCTTCCCTTCACATCTTGGCTTAAGTTTTCAGGTTGAATTTTTAATATGGCATCAGAATCGAGGTTCTATCTCGACTTTGCGTATATGACCCCATTTAGGTCTATTAAATTTCAGGTGTCACTCACAATCTGACTTACACGTGAGAGAAGGAAGTTAAAGATACCCATCACTTGTTTGTAGGATTTGTTTTATGAACACGTAATCTCTCTGTATTTATTGGCTTAAGATTTCACGTTGAACTTTCTAACAATTTTTAAGCACTTTTGGAGTATGATGCATCCCTTTGCCTGGCTAATCACATAGTGACAACTGTTATCAACATTTTTTCGTTAAATGAAAATAAAGAAATTCATAATACTCGACAATCCATGATTGGCTGGTTGGACAGTTGCGTGAAACTCCAGTGACGCCTCCGTTTTCGTTTTTGTTTGGTCTATGCAATGACAAGCGGTGCTTTCTGACTTTTGCTTTTGTTGCTAGTTAGTGTTTGAAATTCGATGTTTATCGTAACGTCAAGGGATGAAACTCTTGCAAAAATTTCAATATTATCTTATGTAAAACCACGAAATCATTTCGGCGTTGAGTAGAGACTATACGCATCGATAAAAATCATTTTTTTCTATCTCAAACTAAAAAATTATAATCATCTTTCTTGCTTAGGGTCAAGGGACAAAATTATTCACAAGGCAAGAACGTGACCTGGCGCTTTAGACAAGCCAAGCGGTTTCTTTTATCGACATATCTTTGACATTAGGGAAAATTGTCCAAAAAGTCCTAAACATATTGTAATTTTACCAATTCAATCTTAAATATTTTCATTTCTTACCAATTGAGTCCATCCAGCCAATTGTGACCCGAAATTGTTGAGGTAAACATTGGTGATGCCATGTAAGACGATTGTGTTGACATGAATAATTTTTTAAAATATTTTAGTATTTTTTTGAATTTTTATTTTTTTTTCTTTTTTGCTTGTTCTTCTTCCATTTGCCAGTGGTCGGCCCATGCCGGACCGCCATAGATGAGGCATGGTTGGGTGAGGATGAGGCCTAGTGAAGGTCGGTCTTGCCTAGGCCAAGATTGCCTTGCCGGGCGTTGGCCAAGCAAAGGCAATGTTGGGTGAGGTCAACTTGGCCTAGGTGAGGGCCGGACTCAACCATTCCAGCTTGGGTGAGTGCGAGGTCACCTTGGCCTAAGCGAGGCCGACTTTCGCCAAGTCTCGCTTGGGTGAGGGCTAGCCTCAACAAGGTCGGCCCTCACCTAGGCCAAGGTGGCCTGGCCTAGCCTAGGCGAGGCGAACCTTCATCAAGCCTCGCCTAGGCGAGGGAACCCTCGTCGAGGCTCGCCCTCACCCGACTGTGCCTCGCTTGTGGCTAGCGAGGCTAATAAGCTCGGCATGGCTAGTGGCCGGTAAGAAGAAGAAGCAAAAATTAAAATAAAAATAAAAATTCCAAAAAAATTAAAATATTATTAAAAATTGTCCATGTTAACGTTTGCCCAACAGTCTTATGTGGCATTAACGATGTCTATATCAGTAATTTCCGATCACAATTGATTGAATGGACTCAATTGACAAAAATGAAAAAGTTTAAGACTAAATTATCAAAATTGAAAGGTTTAGAACTGAATTGATAAAAGTGCAACAAGTTTAGGACTTTAGGGGCAAGTATAGTTTTGGGGTAGAACTTGGAATCATAGAATCGAACCGATGGAAACCTATATAGTTCTACGGTTAAGACATGTAGGGTAAGTTCTAAGTTCCAAAAATTAGGGAATCTATTTTAATGGGTAGTTTTTATGTTCTAGATAAGTGGAACTTAAAACCTAAAACTTGGAATCGAAAATCTATAACAAATTTTTATGTTTTTCTTGGTTCATATCTTCACACAATATTACGATATTCCATGGAGTCCGATGATAAATGTATAATTTGGAATCACTAGTCAAATTTTTCATTTTATAAATAAAACTTTTACTTTGTTAATGTTTCATATTTTTTATGTGTCTAAATATAAGTTGTGGCCAGTAGACTATAATAGCAAATTGTGGTCATTAAAGATAATGGTTCACCACAATTGTTTAATAAATAATATTAGTGAAACTAGGGTATACCTTAGAACCTGTGACAATATAGATTCCAAGCTCCAATGTATACAAAGTAGGTTCTAAATTCCAAAAAATGAGGAATATGTTCCGATTATTAGATTCCAAATTTTAGGTGGAAACTATACATAATCTGAAATCACTCACCATTATTTGATATTAAGATTCCAACTCCCGCTAATTAAATTATTATATATAAAAGAGGAAAGACCCAATTTTTATTTTTTTTCTTGCACAAATGACCAATTATCGCATCGAAGACTTTCTTCTAATTTACCGCAAAGATTCCGACTCCAGCTAATTAAACTATTATATATAAAAGAGGAAAGACCCAATTTTTATTTGGGTTGATATTTTAAAAAATTCCAAACTAGTATACTTGTGATAAATTTATCCCAAACTAATTTTTTGATCATCAAAAATCTCAAATTAGTACATATGTGACAAATACCCCAAATGACCAAAAGAAATCCCGAACTACTATACTTGTGACAAATTTACTCAAAACTAATTTTTGACCGCCAAAATCTAAAAACTAGTACATTTGTGATAAATATATTTTACGTTAAATTGAATTAATATAATAAAAAAACTACAAAACTGGTGCAACTGTAACAAATAGATAGTAAAATCCCAAATTTGTATACCAATCAATTATCGCGTGTCATCTAATTCAGCAATTTGACAATAAAATTTAATGGAAACTAATAGAAGGTAAATTTGTTATAAGTACACCAATTGGGGTAAACTCATCAAAGGTGTATCGGTTTTGGGCTTTGTGTGATAAAAAATTAATTTGGATAAAATTATCATAAATGTATAAGTTTGAGATTTTTCAAGGTATTAACCCCTTTTATTTATTTTTGCTTGCACAAATGACCATTTATCTCATCGAAGACTTTCTTCTGATTTGCCAAAAGATCCCAACTCCAGCTAATTAAAATATTATATATATAAAAGAGGAAAGACCCTATACCCATTATCTCATCGAAGACTTTCTACTAATTTGCCGCAAAGGCCTTGACCCATCGTCATTTGTATTTTATAGTATAGAGCTTGTTCTTGTTTTGACATTAAAAAGATTTATTTAAATATGGACCTATACATACGTGTTTTTATCAATTTTATTTGCTTTTTTGACCCACCTTACACATATATTTTGCTAATAATAAACAGATTAAGGGGAAAATGTGAGCGCTTTGAGTTAATTTTAGGAAAACTATAATTCTCATTATTGTATAATGAAAAACATTGCGTTCGACATTGCATCAGTTCCAAAAAAACAGGAGTTGACATTGTATGGGTAGATTATAAAATATTTACGTTGACAATGTGAATATAGTGACATAATCATATTATATACATGTACGGACAATTTCATCGATGTGCGTAAATTCATATAGTCGTTATTCACTTTAACATGCTAGTGTCACATCGCAATTTTGCCATAGAATTTTTGAGGTGGAAAGATGTTTTATGTATTTGAGGTGGACTTTATTTTCGTTTTTCTCTCAAATTTTCTCACTCAAATTAACCTTAAAAATCACACCTATCATTCTATGATTCGAACATTCATGTACACCCATAGATAAGCCCATTTACTCGTGTGGAAATATTGAGCCGAAGATTCATACACCCAAATTGTAAAAAAAGGATCTCGAATGCATCCCAATTAATCCCTTTTAGTCCAAAATTTTCCTACTAATTTGAGTCGATTGGACATGATTAATCTAAGGTTGTGATCTTTCTATGGAGGTTGAGAGTTGTAATGTGGATCTCTTCAAACAATTTTTTTGCAAAACGTCAATTCGTTGACTTTCAGAGCTTTGAGCCCATTACAATTAATGGAAAATCTTTGTGGCCGGAGCTGCCGAATCCATAAGTCAAAACACCCTCCTTAAGACACTGAAATTGAAAATTGGGTGCCCAACGTCGACATGAATCATGAGTGACAACAGCTGCATTATTATATTAGAAATGCCGCCGTCGCCTTAAATAAATCCCGAATCGAATCTTATGAATATCCGGGTAACAATATTTTCGATTTATATTTTGGTAAATGGATCTTTTATAATTATGAATATTCCGATAAATAATGCTTGAAGTAGTTAATTATGTATATATAAATTATATATATAAAAATAATTGGGAAAATTTCAAATAAGAGTTAAAAGTGTCATCATTTTCTCGGGAGAATTGTCAAAAAAGTCCTAAACCTATTGCAGTTGTGCCAATTTAGTCCTAAACCTTTTTTTTTTTTTGACCGATTCAGTCCTAAACCTTTTGCGATTGTGCCAGTTGAGTCCATCCGGCCAAAATTGGCCGGTCGGAGCTGACGTGGACGCCGGCCGGCGCCGGCGACAATATTTTAATAATTTTTTATAATTTTTTGATTTTTTTATTATTTTCCGAATTTTTTATTATTTTTAAAATTTTTCTGTTTTTTCTTTTTTCTTTTTTTTCTCCCCTCCCCTCCCCCGCCGGCGGCAAAGGCCGGCCAGCGCCGACGAGGCTGCCGGCCACCGCGCGAGGGCCGCGAAGCCCTCGCCGGCGACACAGGGGCCGCCGGCGAGGGTCGCGGCCCCGCCTTCGCCCCAGATCCGGGCGAGCCAGCCGCGGCGAGGCGGCTTCGCCCGATCCGGGCGAGGCCGGCCCGCCATGGCCCGGCCGCGGCGAAGGCGGCCTCGCCGCGGCCGGCGAGGCCATGGTGACCTTCGCCCGAGCCCGCCATGGCCTCGCCCGGCCGCGGCGAGGCCGCCGCCCGCGGCCAGGCCATGGCGAGCCGGCCTCGCCGCGGCCGGCGCCCGATCGGGCGGCGCGCGCGGCCGGCCGCCCGGATCTGGCGAAGCCACCTCGCCGCGGCCGGCCTCGCCCGATCTGGCGAAGCCGCCGGCCGCGCGCGGCCTCGCCCGATCTGGGCGAGCCCGCCGGCCGCGGCCGCACCCGGCACGGGGCGAAGACGCTGGCCGCGCCGGCCGCCCGGATCGGGCGAAGCCGCCTCTCCGCGGCCGGCCTCGCCCGGATCCGGGCGAAGCGGGCCGCGACCCGCCGGCGGCCCCTGTGCAGGCGAGGTCGCCGGCGAGGGCTTCGCGCGGCCCTCGCGCGTGGGCCGGCACCTCGTCGGCGCGGCCGGCCACCGGCCGCGGGGGAGGGGAGGAGAGAAAAATAAAAGAAAAAAAACAGAAAAATTAAAAAAAAATATTCGAAAAATAATAAAAAATAATAAAATATTATTAAAATAATTTCGCCGGCGCCGGCCGGCGTCCACGTCAGCTCCGGCCGGCCAATTTTGGCCGGATGGACTCAACTAGCACAATCGCAAAAGGTTTAGGACTGAATCGGTCAAAAAAAAAGGTTTAGGACTAAATTGGCACAACTGCAATAGGTTTAGGACTTTTTTGGCAATTCCCCCTCATTTTCTCAAATAAAGGTTTAAAGTGGATTTTTGTCAAATAAATGTCTGAAATATCTATGCCAAACTCAAATAAACTGAAGTGGCCATGACAATTTTAAATAAAGGCATGATTTTACTAGTTGCACGGCCGGCTAAATATTTCGGCCAATTAAGGGTATTTTCATCAAAAGATCATCTTTAGTTTTAAATTCTTTTTTCTTTTTCTTTCTTTCTAGCGAGGACCGGTGACCCTTGCCGACCATTAGGTGAGGGCCTATGAGCCCTCATTGGCCAATGGTGCGAGCTGCCTCACTAGAGTGAGGCCATTGCTCACTAGTTAGTAGCGAGGTGACACTCACCTAGATCTACCAAGGTTCGTCCTCGCCTATGACTTTTTAGGGTAGCCTCATCCAAGGCGAGGATTGTGGTTGGCTAGCTCAACCCTCGCCCAACCCTCTTAAGCATCACCGGTGGCCAACCTCAACGAAGAAGAAGAGAAAACCTTTAAAAAAAAAATGGAAAAAGGATAACAAGAAATAAAAAAATTCAAAAAATATACGGGATGAAAATGCCCTTAACCATTGGACAAAAAATGAAAGAAAAAGAAAAAAAAGAAGGAAAAAAGTATAATTTTTTTTAAAAAAAGGTAAATGATGTAAATGCCTTTGATCACTGGAAAGTTGAGTCCTTCTTTGAAACTAACATAATTAGTTCATGCCCTTATTTGAAAAAATAAAAATCCACTTTAAACTTTATTTGAAATAATGAAGATACTTTAGGCTCTTATCTAAAATAAGGTTCATTTCAAGTCCTCGATTTAAAAAGTAAGAGCACTTTATATCTTTATTTGGAAATTTTCCAAAATAATTCCATAGTTAAATCATGTTAAGAGCAAGTTGATGCTTCTTCCTGAAGAGATCAGTCTACTTAATTTTGGTGGTCAACACGACAGGGGGCACTTGCAAGACTATTTTTTGCAGCAAGAAATTCAGAAAATGTCATCGGTCTCCATCAGATGTCGCACGCACTTACGTAATCTCAAGTGTCTCTTGTCGAGTCATTTAGCAATAATTTATTCGTTAATTATTCAGCAACAAATGTGAGAGGTTCTAGGTCGCTGTACATTAGCAATTATTCTATCGAGATTTTAGTCAATTTGGGGTGATGGTTCCGACAAAGCGACGTTGGGTCACTCTCATGTTACGTAGAGATTTGAATGACAAATTCATCATACGAGCAAGGACTTTCGCGGAAGTGGCGGCGACGCGTAGGCGAGCTGTCGCGGCCGGGATTGACGTGGGGCGGTGCCCGGACTTTCTCCATGTTCATGGTAAGACGAGTAGCAATCTAGTTGCTGTCCACAGGAAAGTGAAAGGATGAAAAAGAAAGATGAAGAAGAAGAAGAAGAAGAAAAGAGAAAATGCCATCCCGAGCTGATGCGGAAAACGAAAATGACACGGTGGTTGTTCATGTGGATGAACAAGTTGGATCTTCAAGATGGACGGTTAACTGGGCCACATTTGACGTGGAGTGAAAGTTTGTGATTCTTTGCGAGGAAAAAGAAAAAAGTTTGTGCTAAAATTGAAGCCTCACCTAAAATGGTGCTTTTTAAGAGAATTTGATTTTGTAACATCAAATCATATGATTATAAATTTAAATATTCTGTTTTGGCGTCATGTTTCTCGATGACCCTATTATCTTTTATATTATTGGACCTTAATAAGTCTTTAAATTGCTAAATTTGAACTCTTAGATATAAAATACGGAGGTATTTTTTTAAGGTGAGGGAATAAAAAATTATCTAATTTAGGGAGTTAGAATGTGCAGGCATCGGCATGGTTAAGCGGCAGAGGCCTCTACCAGAGGCTTTGGTGTCGTTTGCTTTCGTGAAGTACCCACGGTAACCACAACCATAGATCCAAGGTAGCCCTAATTATCGAGCCTATCATATTTGATATTATAAGTTGTCTTAGTTTATAATTGAACTAGCAAAATTGCCATACTCCAGTGCGTGTGAAAAGTACAAAATTTATTGTAGACGAGGAAAAAATGTGATTTGACTTATTTTAGGAAATATATTTTAAGTTATTGCAGAATTTTTTAAAAAAAAAAAAAAAGGTAATATAAAGTAAAGTTGACGTACGAAGGATTTATGGTTGATAGAATCTTGGGAATAAATTCCTCCATGGAAAGTACGGATAATTCCATGAATATTCTCTCCCAATCAAATTCTAATTCTAGCAGCTTTAATAAATAAGTACTTTGTTTTTTCATTTTAATAGTATTCACAGTAAGTTCACTGTTAGATCACTCATTCAACATATTTTTGTTAGAAGTTTTGGCATTTTACACTTGTTAAAGGACTTGCTCCCATCTCATAGGTGTCAGATTCGAACTTGTTCAACATGTTTTTGTTGTCTTTGTCCGGTGACGACATTAGAGATGCTCGAACTTTGGCACACAACTCCAAAAGGCAAAATTATAACTATAATGAAGATCTCGACGTATGCTCGTCATTGATGATGATATGTGATTTGGTGATCAGCCACTGATTCTTTTGCTTAGATATAGTCATACTTCTTTAAAGACGAGCATATGCTTACACAAACCGATTATGCTCCGATGATAAACATTGATTTTTTTTTATTTTTGGTTTGTCTTGTAGTTTTATGGGCCTATTTTGTTGTGATGATTTATGAGATTTATTCTTTCACATATCACTTTTGAATTGAATAATAATTTCCTTAAAAAAATTATAATTAAATTGCTTAAGTGAGTAATTTTGGGTTATAATTAATATCATAGGTATTATTGCAACCAAAGGGTGTAAGGATTATGGAAGAGCAAAAGGAATTGTCCGGACTAGATGGAACTAGCTCATTTTGAGCAGTTTCGAGGGCATCAGGCCAGTTCCTAATTCAAAAAAAATTAAAACTAGGGACTTTCGATCTGATTTTTAGTTTCATGCATGGAACCGTCCACTTGAATCACCCAGACCGGATAGATTTATTTTATCTTATTATTTTTTAATTTCTTAAAAAATTGTAAAAATCAAAAGCCTTGATACTTCTTCCACAACGCAAACCCTCATTCACTGTTTTTTTTTTTTTGGGTGAACCCGAGCAACTTAAATGAAATAACTTGAGCATTATTTATTCATGCGTGCATAAATGCAAGAGGCAATTGGCCCCAAAATGTAGGGGGATGACCGGAATTTCCAAACAACAAACCCACAAACAAGAAATAAGGGGGAAAGGCATATATATATTTATATATACATATACATATATGTATATACATACACATTCAATTAGCATAAGTGCAAAATGACTCATTAATGAAAGGATTCACCCAGGTCTAGGTATTCTTACTGCTAAAGCTAGTGCATCACTAAGGAAAACCGAGCCAAAGCAATTTTACATTTTCATCCAAAGGTTCCATTGGCCCACTCGGGAACTGATCCAGACTGGTTGTTCCAAAAATTGGAAACCGACCCTCTAGTCCAATTCCCACTTCCTGGGTGAGAGAATCGATTGGCCCGAGAGCCGATCACCCTGAATAATGATGCGATTGAGGTGATTGTTGATGCTCACATTGAGCAAGTGATTGGGCCTGGATATTCACCAAAAGAGGAAAAGCTATTGGGCCCAAGCCCGTATCTTGAGCAGAGTTAAGGCCCAGTCAAGAATCCTTTAGAAAACCCCTGTATGGACGACTATTGGAGAACTTTGCCAATATGCTGTAGGCTCTCTCTGTACTGGAGGGCTGCGAGGGCTTGCTCTTGTGAAGGTGCGTGCTCTGCTCTGGTCCTTGTTCTTCTTCTTGTTCTTCGGCCTCTCGCAATTGGGTTTGCCGAGATTGTGTTTGACGGTGTAATAGTGCTTCTCCTTCCTGGTTTAGTTTCAATCAGTGTTTGGAATTAGGAACTCCAATTCATCATGTTGTTAGTTTTCAGTGGGGACGTTAGTATTTGTCTGGCTGAGGTTATGGGCAAGGTCTGGCCGTGAGTCCAAATGTTCGAATCTGAACTGAGAAACTTGCGGTGTTGCAAAAAGAAATGACCCATCATCTGCTACGGTTGTGCAAGCCTGGTCCGCCAGGTGGCACCCTTGTGGGCTTTCTCTTTTGTGGTGAACCTGCGCCGGTTTGATCCGAATTAAACTGAAGCAGCAGAAGATGGTGTCTTCTTTGAATGTTTTAATAGGATGTGTAGGAAGTGAGTTTGCATGCGTTAGATGGGTGAACTTCCTAACAGGTGATGAACTCGGGTTGTTCTCTGAGATGTCCCTCAATGCACAGGGATGTTGTCATTTGACTTGTGGTTCAACGTGGCTGGCTCGTGATGGTGATCAGTTAATTTTATTTTGGAGGTTTGGAGTAATACTGATGGCAAGGTTGTTGATCAGATAAATGTTAGTGTAGGAAATATGTGAAGTTAATGTAAATTCTCTAGATTGCTTTTTGCACCTAAGTATCACTTGTGCTATGTAATGAGTCCTCGCTTCCATGTCCCTGGTCCGACATGAAGTTAGAGTGGTCTACATGAGGAATTGCCTGGTGAGAAGGTCCATTAGGTTTCTTGGTTTGTCGAGATGATTACTAATATTTTACTTGGATTTTATCTATTAGTGCCGTGATAGGACGTAACTGATAATTATGTGACAGAAGGTAGTCTCTGGACTCAAATTTGTGGCTAAACCATGAACTTGGCCTAGCTTTGTAGGACCTAGCTCAAGTGCTCCATCACACATAATTGATGAACGTTGGTGATCAAAATATAATAGCTGATCTTTAAATGCCGGGACTATATATATTTTCTTTTGGCCTCTTATGATGGTCCCTTTTCAAATATTCGGTTCTTTGTCTCTGTACTTTATCATCTAAGGCACCTCTCTGTATGATTCTCTCCATGGCAAATAATGAGCAGCTGTTCTCTTTCAATGTTGTCACTCTCTGTTAGAAAGAGGTTTTGCATTGGACTATAATTATTTTACTTCATGAACTTCTTTCTACCTGGGTGTGGAAGAAGAGTGGATGAGTAGACCCACCAATCTGACTTGAAGGAAGAAGAATTGAACTCTCCTTTGATTGTAAAATTGGATGAACTGTTAGTTTGTCTCTGTATGAGCAGGAGTAATGGACCTCAAGATGATTAGATTTGAAATTAGGAATGTATTAAACTGTAAAGTTAATGCAGAGCAGTTTGGGAGTTTCCCATTACTGTGCAAGCTTTGGGTTTGCCAGTGCACCTACTTATATATTATATATATTCAATGTAAAGCTATGTTCTGTTTCTCCTGACTATTATTTTATCATTTCTGTTTCAGCATCTTTGTTGCTTTAATTACCATGCAAGATGGTTCTGTTTTTGTACAACCCATGATGATTTCAAAGTTTGTTTAAAGTCATGCTTTTCTTCAATTTGGAGCTACTTATCATTTGCACTGGAAGTCGAACCAATGTGCTAGTTAAGGGTCCTTCCATGGCTTATCTGCATGCTACTGTTCTGCATTTTCTTTTTCCTAATATTACTTCTGGCAACAGATGCTTGGTTCAATTTAGTTCCCATTTTTAGTGTAATGGTAGATAAGGGTCAGAGTTTTTGTGACTTCCTCGATCTTTTCATGAATTCTGGATTTCTTCTGGAAATGCAGAAGCAAATCCGGTGACTGCCAAAGTGCCATGGAAGCAGTCAATCCAGCTGACACTGGCTCCGTCCCAAAACCTCAAGTAATTTACCGCTGTAAAAAATGCCGCAGAATCGTTGCTTCGCAGGAGAACATAGTTTCACACAAGCGAGGGAAGGGAGAGGAGTGCTTTAAGTGGAGGAAGAGAACAGGTGACCCGAAGGATTGGGAAAAGGATCCAGCTGAATGCTCATCCATATTTGTAGAGCCCATGAAGTGGATGCAAGCAGGTGAACTTGGCACACTCATGAGCATTGCTAATCCTTTCTTTTCTCACAAGGCATTTATAAGAAATTTAGGAAATGTAGGTCGACTTGGAATTGTGTGCACTGGGGATGTCCTCCCGGTTGGATCAAAAGTACCCTTGATCTGAGGGCGGCTCATGCCTGATGCACATGATTATGAGTTCTCCCGCAGTACTTGTCGGCTTTGCTCAGCTTGAGTTTTGTTATTGGCCAGTGGAAGACGGTTATGTGGAAGAGAAGCTTCAGTGCAAGGGCTGCAACACTCGCTTGGGTTCCTTCAACTGGGCAGGGATGCAGTGCAACTGCGGAGCTTGGGTGAATCCGGCATTCCAACTGCACAAGAGCCGGATCGACGAATGCCACATCTGAAGCACAGAGTAATGCAAACCATCTCTCCACTAGAACACTTCCGTTGTCTGTACATAATCTCATTCCATCGTATCAGTGATCTGGCATCTAGGAGGGGAATGACAAAACTCTGGAATCAAACATCACACTGATTAAGTAGATCATTCCCTATATTTTGGCATCCCAAGTTGCATACATCCATGTTATATGGGAGATGATGGTTCTTATTCTAAAACAAACTGACCCTAGTGCCACGGCACCGAGCGTTTCAGGGATGAGATGCCCATCGGCTGATGCTGCTTAATCCTTTTAGATGTTAAACTTGAGTCTATGATTGCAGAGTATGGTCATACTCCAAATTCTTTGGGGGCCACTGTAGTCATTCTTTAATAAGAAGGTGTTGTTCCCTATAATTCAACTACTAAACAATTAAAGTCATCAACATAAGCATATCTCAAGCCTTGATATGTTCCCTGGTGGGTCAGTGCGAAGGCATGATGAAACAGGCCATGTGATATTGGTGTCGGACCTCTTTTGAATTTCTGTTTATTATTTTTTATATACCACTTTCATTCTATGCCTTCTTCTTTTGAATTTCGTTAGGTAATGATAATGCCATGAGTTACATGACAGAAATTTCTTTTAGTTGACTTTATGGTGTGGGTGACCTTACTTGCACTACATTTCAGCTTTTTTTATGGACCTTTGCCACTATTTTCTAATGCTTTATTCTCTAAGAAGTAATAGTAAATCGATGAAGGGAGGACAAGAAGTGATATTGCCTTGGAGCTTCTGTTACTGAAGATGGACTTGTTAATAATTTTTTTGGGTGATTAGGTAAACTAACTTATGGTATAAATAATTTTGGTCATTAATGAGAGAAACAAAAAACAAAAATACAAACTGAGTGCTTAAGTTTTAATTTGAATCAACTATATATATTGTAGTCATTTAAGTATCTATTGGTCAATTTTTTGTTTATGTTATTCAAAAGAGGTATTGTCAAAAGGTCTAAATTAGCACTTTTCTCGAACTCTATTTGTTTCACGAAAAATGAATGATTTGAAAAATGTTTTCTTAAAAATGATTGTTTATATTGTAATTATGACTTTGTTAAACATTTTATATGGTTAAATTTAAACTACTCCCATCCCCTCTTGAAGGAGAGGTTAGATACTGATGCAAAAGTGTAACGTAAAATCTATCGGACTTTCAAATTTAGGTTTCCTTTTTCCCTGAGCTTAGCAACTTTTGAAAATAATTTAGGGAAAAAACTCCGATCCCTAATTGGTGAATTGGATCAAGATGCAAATTATCAAACATTACAATGAATGTCTCCACAGTCTATAATTCTAAGTGCATCAGATGAAACTTTGATGTGGGAGAGTATTATGTCCGAGATTTTGGTTTATTTTATTTTGTCATAAGTTTAATTTCTAGCACATTTTTCTTGGATCTTATGTGAATTTATTTATATTTTACGTGAGCTGTCTAGTTAGGTCTAGAGATATATTTAGTTTGTATTCACTTGTTTCCTTATCTTGAGATTCCATATTAGAAAGCTTGAATTAATTTCAGGTGATTTTGTTTACCATTTCGAAACAATTTTATTAGATTAGATATTTTGCTTAGGCTTTTTTCCAATTACAAAAAGCTTTCGATGAACACTTTTCAAAAAGGATAAGGGTATAAATGGTCATTGAACTTTAACTTGATGTACTATGTGATCCACGAATTTTTAATTTATTTAATATAGTTCATTAACTTTCAATTTGTTCAATGTGATCCTTGGACTTTGGATACATATTTAACTTAGTCCTCAAATTATGTGAAAATGTTCAATATTGTCCTTTGAGTAATTCAATTTTAGGGATGACATTGAACATTTCTATTGAGTTGAACATATACAAAAATTTAGGGATCATATTAAACAAATTGAAAGTTCATGGACCTCATTAGATGTTGAGTTAAAGTTTAGGGACCACATTGAATAAATTAAAAATTTAGGGACTACATTGTACTTGGATCAAAATTCAAGGATCATTTGTGTCATTTTCCCTTTTCAGAATGAATTAAGAGGGCTTTTTTTCCTTCTAGAATTCACGGCTGAGTGTATTTGCTTGTTCGGATTGTGTTTATCATTGGTTCTGTTCCGTCAATTGGTATCAGAGCCAGCAAGATTGCAAGAGAGCGAAGCCATGCCCGCTGCTGGTAATGGAAGCAATCGTCCTGCTAATGGAGGTCGAGAGATGCGGACCTTGTTGGCGGCTTTTCGTCGTCTTGAGGCATCTCAACGGACCATGGAGACAGATCTGCGAGGAACTCTAAACATGATCGTGGAGCAACTCGGTCTGGGGAGAAACCCAGAAAGTGTCGATGAAGTGGCGTTGCGATCGAACAACGCCCGCCACCGACGGCTCATCGAGGTTGCTCCGGCGATTCATAACCTGAGGGAATTTGATTTGTATTGGGCTATCCTCCGCTGGAATCACTTCGGCAAGCCACGCGGGAGAGGTCGTCATGGCGGCGGTGGCAATTGGTGGAAAATCGGAGGTGGCCAATGGGGCTGGAATCAATACGGCAAGCGGCGCGGGAGAGGTCGCCGTGGCGGCGGTGGCAGCAATTGGTGGAAGAGCGGAGGTGGACGACTGGGGCGGTCGTGACTCCGCCAATGAGCGTGGATCGGTGGGATGGCGGTGGCGACGACCGTGGCTATTGGCGGCTGGAGGAATCTGAGCTGAGAGGCGGCAAGGCAAAATTATGTCCGAATTTTTATTTATTTTATTATGTCATAATGTTTAATTTTCAGGACATGTTTATGGAATCTTGGGTGATTTTATTTATGCACTAAATGAGTTACCTAATTAGGTCAAGCTAGATTTTAGTTCGTCTCCATTTACTTTTCT
The DNA here is from genome assembly GCA_014182895.1 of Angophora floribunda. Taxonomy (NCBI): domain Eukaryota; kingdom Viridiplantae; phylum Streptophyta; class Magnoliopsida; order Myrtales; family Myrtaceae; genus Angophora; species Angophora floribunda. The sequence continues at coordinate 30,423,281 of CM024709.1, read as the reverse complement.
CCTTATCTTTCGAACGATTTTAGGTGATTTTCTTTAGCAGTTTGTTCTAATTTTATTATGTCGGATATTCTAAATAGTCTTAACTTCTAATTACTTAAGTTGAAGGGGTTATGCATTTGTTATGTTCGAAGTATCATACAGCTTTTTTTTTTATCATTTATTTAGAAATTCAGAAAGAGGGTTTTTGTTCTCTTGATTATGCCTGGTGCATGGTTGTAGATTGATTATTCCAGGTCCGGTGGTCTTAGTATAGGAAAGTACTCAATGATAACTCGTTGTGTATGTTTGTCAGATCAGGAGACTGCTCTAAACCCTGGCCGCCAGCCTCCTCTTCTCCTTTCCTTCTCATCTTCACACAGCTTCTTGTTCAACCTCCATGGAAAGGAGGGTTTAAGATAGATCTCTCCCTTCCCTCCTATTTTTGATTGATTCAGTTTTCTGTTTTGTTTTCCTTGCTTTCCTCTAGTTCGGGGAGCTTTTCTCCTATGATCTAATCTAAATCTAGAAGCTTCTTTCTCTCATTTTGAGGAGGTTTTTATCCCGATCTAGTCTTGATCTAGGGATTTTTGTGTATATGTTTTCGGGTTTTCGCTTCCCTCGAGTTGGGTTGGTGTACAAGTCCAATTTCACAGGAGATCAGAGGAGCTTCGTGAAGGTTTCACTCTCATAGTCAATTTTATGCTTGATAAACATTTTTACTCTGAGCAATGGTGGTATTGAAAATACCAAACTTAGGAGCACACCACCGAAAGGCACAATCTAACAACAAATGGAGTTATCCATGTGTATTCATTATTGAAGACGAATTTAGTGATCGGCCATCAATTTTGGTTTGAAGAAATCGTAGATTTGCTCTTCGAGCATGTGACTCTTAATTTTGTTTTAATGATTTATCTTGTTATTTGAGCTTGTTTTGCTATGAAACTATATGGAATTTGTCTTGGTTTTTAGTTAGATTGCATTGTTTCTCTATTTTTTTTGTGTGTGTGAAAATGAATGAAATGTTATTTTTCAACCAAAAAAACTCATTGTACAATATGACAGGAAAAATTACCCAAAAAAATCATAAATTTTATTGTATTTATATCAATTCAATTTAAAACATTTTAATTTAGCTAATTGAGTTTAAACCTTTTGACAATCGCTAATGTAATTCATCTGGCTAATTTTGATTGAAAATCGTTAACGTGGATGTCAATTATCCTAAAGGGCACAGTTACTGAGGTGAACAAATTATGCAAATTTTAAAAATTGAAATTTTTTTCCTTTCTTTTTCTCTTTTTTTTTTTTTTTTATTGTGGTTTGGCGAGGGCTCACCCAACCATTGCCTAAGGCTAGTCTCCAGCTATTGCTTGAGACCAACCACTAACAAAAAGGAAAGAAAAATACATATAAAGGAAAAACAAAGAAAAAAAATTTAATTTTTTTTTAAATTATCAATGTTAGAGCTGGCCACGTCATATAAAACAACCAATGCTAACTGGACCATAATATTAGTCTTTCTAGCCAATAAATCATTAAAATGCTTTATAATTGAATTGGCATAATTTTCTATCAAAATTGTTTGAAAATACTACATTAGCAAATCATTAAAAAGTTTATGACTAAATTTGTACAAATACAATAAGTTTAGGACTTTCTTGATAATTTTCCCTCATATTATGCTTCTTAGCTAGTGACTTATCCTCACTTACAACCAAATATTTAAGTTATTACTCATTGATGCCATTGATTCTGCAATTAACGATATGTTAATTTTGCAAAAAACTTATGACAAAGGAAAATGCTTTTTGTGAAAATAATTTTTCAATGAAAAATGTTATCCCCTTTTCAAATTAGGGAATTCATTTTCTTATCTATAAGCATTCAAATTTCCTTTAACTATAAATGATTTTCCATTGACTAACTATTTCAATAAACCAAATAAGGGTGTGTTTGTTTTCCAGAAATCGAATAATTGAAAAATATTTTACAAAAACTAATTGCTTGCATCATTTATAAAAATAAATGAATGAAAAATATTTCTATTGTCCACAAAATTGTTTATATATAAATTGTTGTCGATAATGAAAATAATTTTCGTTAGCTAATTATTTCAAGCTATATAAGTGATTACTTTTTAAAAAATATTTTTCAAATCATCTATTTCCGTGAAATAAACAAAGTATAAGTGAAAGTCCGAAAAACTAATTCACAGAAAACGGTTCACGCAATCAAACACACTCTAAGTATTGTCATGTGAATGAACATGAGGATAGAACATTGCGAGGTCGAACATCATTTATTTCAAAGGAGGGCAGCATTTTATCTTTCTCTTTTTTTTTCCCTTTCTTTTATTTTGCTTCAAAAACCATATGGTGGTGACTAGGCAGAGTCCTTTTACTAACTAAATTTTGACTTTTGATTGACTAATATTATAGCTGAAATCCACCACATGTCCATTTTTTTTTTTATGGGAAGGGAGTCATCCACGAAACTTCGGAGCAACGTAATACCATCTTCGCCACACTAACTAACGTGACATTGTCCTTTTTCCAACTCAAAAATCATATTTTACACGATTAGCGTATGAGACATATTGCGACATTAATTAATGTAGGATTGGGTCTGATGCGCGTTTGGCATGAACAGCATAAAGTAGCAGAACAAACCGAAGGAAAGTCATTCTTTTAACAAAGCACCACAGTGCGCACACCAAAAAGAAAAAGCTGGCTAATAACCGCGTAACTAAGAAACCGAGGAGGACTTTGCGACGGACTAATTAGTAATTATGATGAATAATGTCTCGGGTTAGAGCTCGTGCAAGAAATCCAATCTAAATAAAGATTCAAAATTCATTGTTGATTTATTTGATAATTTGTTCAACTCGCATTAGACTTAAATTGCAAGATATGTGGTCTTAGATGTTTAATTAATCTAGGTCTTTATCTAATACTTTGGCCAATATGTATTCGGAGGGAGGATATTTTGACCTTTGATTTTTATACCTTTTTGAAGTTGAACTTTCGAAGCAAGTCTTTTTCTTAAAAAGAAAGAAAAAAGAACAAAAAAAAATCGGTCCAAAAGCTTTTTATATAAGCAAGTTGAGCAAAGATAAAAAGAGAAAAAAAGGGGTTTTGGGGAGGGGGAGGCGGCATGAAAATTAAAATATTCTCTCTTATCATTCTTCCTTCCCTCTTCTCCTCCTGCTTTTGCCATCTCAGAATGCCTTATAAATACTCCTTCAGATTCAGGCTGTTTGCTTCATCAGCTGAACATAGCATCTCTCTCTCTCTCTTACACACACACACGCACATACAGTTAGCAAGTCTCCATCCGTTCTCTCTCTATACCTCCAACATGCCGGTTAGACCCCTCTCTCTGTCTCTGTCTCTGTCTCTGTCTCTGTCTCTGTCTGTCTCTCTCTCTCTCATGCGCGCATGCACACACAAAAGATGCATAGGGAGATTTAGTGCATGCCATTGATAATCTGCAAGAGCTTTACGTGTGATTTTCCTCCATCCATGCATGTGTTCTGGGGTGGTTTTTGTTTAGGTTTATCTCTCTCTCTCTCTCTCTCTCTCTCTCTCTCTCTCTCTCTCTCTCTCTCTCAAGAAGCATAGGGAGTTTTACTGTATGACACTGATGACCTATAAAAGTTTTTACATCTGATTTCCTCCATGCACGCATGGGTTCCATTTCTGGTTTTGATCTGGGGTTACATCTTCTCTTTCTGTCGGTTCTTGAAAAGGAGATACAGCCACACATCCAACATAATCTTCGTGGACTTTTCTCAGTCTCGCCATGGGACGATTTTTATAGAAAGATGCTTATCGAGAGAATTCAGGAAATGGTGCCCCTTTTCTTTTGTTTTCTTAAGAACGATGTTTGATAATTGGCATGTATCATGGGTCCATCTGCATAATTCATTTACCATATGGTACTATCTTGAATCGAGCCGCAAATTCCTACCTTTTCTAATACCTTGAGTTTTTTTTTTATAGTTTTTTTATGTTCATTTTTAGTGTTTTTCCAAGTTGAAGGAAGGAAAGTTACGATTATACAAAAATTGTTTGTATTTTATTGTATATTTCAACGTTATGGATTTCTATATCATTTGGTGTGCTTCCCTCTCTCCTTGTATGATAACATATTACTAATTAGCTAGAAAACAACATACCACCCAGGAAAAATAAAAGATATCTATCTATCTATCTATATATATATATACATGTATATCGATTTATCGTGTTATTTATTTATTAAGTTATTCATTTATGTTTGGTTGCAAATTATATGCTTGATATGTAAGAGTTTGATTTATCTCAATTCTTATCAGGCATGATTCTAATTATGATGACTTAATGATTTCTTTCTATGGTTCAGATTGTTGAAATGCTCGTGCACATGGATTGCGCTGGATGCGAAGATAAGATAAGAAAATCCCTTCAAAAGTTAGAAGGTAATTCACAAACTTCATTAAACTTTGATTTATCAATGTAAGATCTTTTGTCTTCGTCCAACTCATTTGTTAATAAAATCACGAAATGTATTCTTCTGCATAAAAAAAGTTACCCATACACCTTTACCATTAAATTTTGGACTTTTCAATTTCAAGTTTAGAAAGAACAACTCAATTAATTTTGTTTACTTTTATTTATGTAGCAAGGTGATCTAATTGAAAAGAAAGAACCTAAGGTTACCACCCCCCCCAAAAAAAAAAAAGGTCTAATGTACAAAAAGACTATAATACCTTTCAATTAGGGCATTAACATTCCAAAAGGCAGTCACAAAAAGAGTCAATTCGAAATAGCTATCATCAATTTCTCTAAACTAATTTTTTATCAGATTAGATGGTCAATTCATTTGCATAATCATTAGGGTTTTTCAATTTGACAATTGAGAAAATATCTTTTCTTATGTTTACTTCAGGAGTGGATGAGATAGACATTGACATGGGGATGCAAAAGGTGACAGTCATGGGGTGGGCTACCCAAAAGAAGGTTCTCAAGGCAGTGAAGAAGACAGGAAGGAGAGCTGAGTTTTGGCCATTCCCGTACAACCCTGAGATCAACCACGTTGACCCACAAAATTACTACAGTAATAATAGTAATCACCATGAGCACAATGACAATTACAATTTCCACCAACCTAATTACACACATCACTCCTATGAATTGCCACAAATACCCTCCTCATACCCCTATTATTACAAGCAAGGCTACACTGTTAATGATGACTATGGTTATTTCCATCCCTCACCTCCTTCTACAATGGTTGATTATCAAGCTAGCTCTATGTTTAGTGATGATAACCCTCATGCTTGCACTATAATGTAAATGAGGGGTTTAATTTTGTAGATCTTTAATTTGTTTTCCATATGTAATTTTTGTTTTGTGATATTAATGGGCTTCTATATTATATAATGGGGTGAAATGCTATGCATAGTGTGAAGTTATAGTAAAATAATCTATCTCAAAAATAGAGATGTTATCAATTCGACCAACTGTCTTTACTTATATATGTATATGAATATATATTTTTAACTTTAAACTTTTACCGAGTATTATTGACAAAATAGATGCATGAATCTCTCACGTTCAAATTTCAAATATAAATTTCTCATGATCAAAAATTAATTGAATTTGCATTCTAAAAGAAATTAAAATTTCTACCTTCTCTCCAGTATCTGTTTTTTTAGCTCTTTTCACACCCATACCGTGTCTAACTTTAGTCTGCTTCATGCTGCAACTTTCTGTTCAAACTCTATCCAAATCAAAATACACTAGAAAACATCTGAAATGTTAAACTGATGACCCAATTTTTTTAAAAAATAAGATTATTAACTTAATTCCAGCACAACAATCATAGTAGGAGCTATCTTCCATAAAAAGGTGTCCCACAAAAAATTCCCGCGATATATAATTTATGCTTACCTTTATATTTATATATTTTGGTCTATGCCGTGTTTGATATTCTTTTACCTTCTAAATTTTTTATATATTCTCTTAAAAAATTCATTGTTTTGCATCGTTTTCCCCCTATTCTTTTCAAATCTAACATTAAATGAGTCTCTGTGTAAATCTGAAAAATAGCCAAATCAGCTGAGTTTGAACATGTTAATATGATCTTGTGGCCTTAAAGGTTTTTCAGTGGAAGAGTCAATATAATTGACGCAATTAATATTGAAGAAGAGTGGAGAAATTTGGGTGATCAATTTTCGGATGGATGTTTACTAGACCAATAGCCTAAAATCTATCTTGTCAAAGTTGGGTCCCTTAGAATTGGCGTAAAACTAAATTGGTCAATTCTAAGATCAATTTGAGAGCCATGCCTAGATAATAATACAAATAGTGCTTTAACTTTAGTTCAAAATGCAATGTCATTCCTAAACTTAAAATTTGCACAATATGATCCATGAACTTTAGCACAACGTACAATATCACATTTAAGCTTTTAATTTGTCTAATATGATATTGGAATTATTGATAAATGTTTAATGTAATCCTTCTATTTGGATCATTTTCACATAATTTAGGAATTAAATTGAACATTTACCAATAATTCAGAATCATATTCAATAAATTAAAGTTCAAAACGACGTTGCACGTTAAGTTAAAATTCATGTACCTTATCAAATATATTAAAAATTCAAGGATTTATACATTAAATCAAAATTTAGAAATAATTTGTGCCATATTTCCTTATAAATAATAAAAACCAATACCAGTGGCAAGAGATCAACAAACATCCGAGATAGATATGAAATTCCACTACATGGCCCTTCTTTCTCCCAACCGTTAGCCTCCAAGTGCCATTGATCCATACCGCTAAGCTCCCATCCTTAGAAATTTTATTATTCATAGGACGGTAAGTAGAGAGCATACTTGTGGAACTAGTCTTTCTTTCAATAGCTAAAACTCAAACAACCAATCAAAAGCCGGTCCATGACCTTACCCAATACCCATGTCACCTGACTTTGGGTAAAGATTGGTCGATTTATCTAAAACTCAAACAACCTATCAAACCAATCAAAGCCAGTCCACGACCTTATCTGATCCCCGTGTCACCCGACTTCCGGTAAAGACCAGTTGATCCCGGTTTCCGGATCGAATCGGTTGGATTGCTCACCATTGTTGCTATGCCACGGTTCAGTAGACCGGCAGTGCTGTCTTGTCTCCCTCCTTCGCAGCCTTCAAGATTCATCCCCCATAGCCGCCGCACAGGTGTCCTATCCCATCCCCTGCTTTCCACGCGAACGCCAAAACCCGTTAATTTCTTCCTTCCTCCCGAAACTCACAAACGAAACCCACGAAGAAAGACAAAAAAAAACTCCAGCTTTGGCCTTTTGCGGGTTGGCAATCCCGATTCTGCACCTGGGTTTCCCAAGTAATTCCAGTATCTTTGGTGGGTTGCGCGGGCGAGCGTGAGTCGGCACCGGTTCGTTCTTGAACCTATCACCCGTGCCTGCCCGGCGAGCAGACCGAGAAGCATGGAGGGCTGCTGTCGTCTGCGTCGTCGCCTTCTTCTGAACAGAGCAGAGAGGAGTACAACAAAATTCATGGCGATTGGTTGAACCCCCACAAAATTTGCGCCATACCCATCTCTCTCTCTATCTCTCTGACCCACTTTTGCGGTGCTTTGTTTGCTTTGTCCATCTGGAGTTTTCTGGCTCTGTCTATAAAAATGGCTACGGCCCCCTTCGTTCACGCGCGATGCGGTTGCTCGCCGAGGCTTGGTGGCAGTTTCAGGAACGGCTCGCACGGATCCATCGGTTCCAGCTCGTACCCTTCATCTACTACGCCGTGCTCTTCTTCCTCTTCTTCTCCTCCGTCGTCGTCCTCGTCATCTTCCTCGTCTTCTCCTTCTTCTTCGATCGGTGAGTCTAGTTTCGAGTTTCTTTTACATGGGCTTATGCGTATTTTTTTTGGCTTTAGCTATTTTGGGTCTTCCTCGTTAGGCGTTTGAGATATTGCCCGTAAGGATCTTGGTATCTTAGATAGGGGCTGTCGAACAAAGGCGGAGGTGTTTGATGGTTTGTGTGATTCGATCATCTCGGATGGTTAGGATGGTAAGTGGTGAAAATGAGGATAACATAGCATCCAGATAGTGGTCTTCAATGCAGCAAATGTAGGGGTGATGGTATTATTTGCTTTTCTCCAGTTAATGGTGTGTCTGCAGAAGGTATAGACTAAATGGATGACAAAAAGTGATGATCATATCCGACATTTGTCTATAGATCTGCTTTTGGACTCTTGTTATTGCCGCCGCAAGTACAGATCTCTTCTTAGCATATCTGAGCTTCAACTATGCATATTTTATGACACTTGGAAACAAAAACACATTTGTCCAAGAACCAGCATGTCATGTGCATTTGAGATGGAAGATGTTTTCATGCAGAGGCATCGAAGTTCATATGCTTTAGAAGAAGCATCCAATTAAACTATAATATCAAAGCAACATTATCAATGGTCGAGTCCACTGACTAAACTAGTGCTCATAGTCAAAATTATGGCCCCGCTTAATGCCCCATAGCAAGGTCTGCCAAAATTCCCTCTCTTGGTAATCATAATTAGTTGCAACAGTTCATTGATTCTTTGTCCCTAGATGAAAAACCAATGTAGCTTTACCGTTGATGCATGCATGTAGAGGCGTAACTTCAAGAAAACTATAATAGACATTTTTTTATTTACAAGTCCTTGCACTGCTACAAGTTCTTGAATTTCAACAGAATTGTTCAATATTTTAGAAGAAAGGCTTGTAAAGTTGGATCGATTGATACCAATATACAGGTACAAAAGAGTTACTATCACATCCTAAAATCTTATCAATTAGTCCATAGAATAAGTTGATAGCATTCTATCTGATTGGCATGCTAATACAATTCTCCACACCAGTGTAGAAGGATGACAGTTGGTGCATGTTAACCATCATTTTCCCTCAATATAGTATCTGGTTAAGAAATTGCATTTGGATCAAGGACTGAAATTGTTAGATGCGTTTTTAAAATATATCCACAATAATTCTATCACCGATCAGTCCGGCTTTATTATGTTTTCTCAGCATTTTTTTACAAGTCCTTGCACTGCTACAAGTTCTTGAATTTCAACAGAATTAGAAGAAAGGCTTGTAAAGCTGGATCGATTGATACCAGTATAAATATCAATAGAAAATATAAAATAAAACAGAAAAATAAAGAAAAAACAAAGAAAAAAAACAGCCCAATTTCCGCTTGTTGGGCGCGTGAATTGAGAGAGTCCAATTTCCGGGGGCTGTTTTTTTCTTCGTTTTTTCTTTGTTTTTCTGTTTTCCGTTTTTCCTTTCTTTTTTTCTGGTCGTGTAATGTCTTGATAGTTGCTCTCCATCTTGTCTTGACACCAAGCTTTTCACTTTCTCTTTTCTTCTTTTTTTATTTTTTTTGCCCCCCCTCTCTCCTCCATACCCTTTTTATGTTATGGGTCATTCCTCTTTTAATTTTTACACTAAGGTCTTTTCATGGGACTAATTTAATGCTAAAAAGCACAAAAAGAAAAAAAGGAATATTACATGAAACCACCGAGGGTAGTACCTGTTTATTCCCAAACTTTTAATTATTACATGATACCTCCCAAAATGACTTTCTTTCTTCCTTTCCTCCGGCTGTTGGCCTACGTTATATTATTTGGAATTAATAACATGGAAAACACTAAATTGATGTATCTATGACCATCTTATCCAAAAATAAATGTCAAATCGGTACACATATGATTAATTTTCTCTCTATTAATCCTATTGAATTGAATTAGTACCACAAGCAACTATAAATTAGTCCATATGTAATAAATGGAAGATAAAATTCTAAATTGATACAACCATTAAACTGTCACGTGGCATTTAACTCAATAATTTAACAAAATCTAATTGAAGTAAATTTGTCACAAATGTATCGATATGAAATTTTTGGTAGTCAAAAAATTAATTTTGAGTAAAACTAGTATATGGGGTTTTTCATTGTATGAACTTTTTTTATCTATTGGCATTTACGATTTACATTACTTGTAAGGTATAAAAGTATATGTTAATAGAAGGGTTCGATATCTTTTAAAATTTTAATTGCTGTAAAAAATTAAAAAAATATTCGACCAATAATAATAATAATAATAATAATAATAATAATAATAATAATAATAATAATAATAATAATCATCGTTAATTGTACTATTAGACATAAGACAATTTTTCAAATTTTGATAAATGAAACGGACCAATAGAATTTTTGAAAATGAATAAAAATATATTACATAAAAAGAAAAGGACCTCGACATCAAAATGATAAGATGACATAAATTACTCACTTAATATGTATATTTGAAGTGTTAGTTAACGTAAAGAAATCATTCATTATTAATAATATTATTAAAAAATGATAAGAGGAGAATGATGTCCTCAAATCCAAAAAGGAATTCTAAACCCAACCCTAAGGTGATATTTTTAAAAATTTATATCGATCAATCATTTTCTCGACCGATTAAGCCTAAGTGATTTGGTGCCCTATCAAACCTGACCTATCGCCATCTCTAGTAAATTAAGCTAGGGGACTATGTACAGACTTATCACAATCGATGATGATTTTAATTTATTTATATTAATATGAGCACTTGTCAATTCACAATATATGCAATGCAATCGTGGGAGATTACAAAGATAGCGGCTCTATCCACTTTTTTCATTCATTATCCCACAACGCAAATCTGAATTTGGATTAATCGCGCCGTAAGAAAAGTATTTGGATGATACTGATTGAAATCATGCAGCACAACAATAGAAGTTGATTGAAATTTTTCAAAGGATGGCACCAATGCAATGTCATGGATACACTTTCAAAGCATACCTTGGAATGTATGGAGATACATGTAAAGCAAATTTTCCAGTCTTCCTAGTGACCATACGATAGCCAAGGAAACAATAATAATAATCATCTATCTTAAGCACACAAAAAAGGGCAAATATAATGAAAAATCTCAAATTAGTACACATATAACAAACTTGTTTCCAATTAATATTTTGACGAAAAAAGATTCACAAACTAGTACATTTATGACAAATTTATCTTAAACTAAAACTTTGACCACCAAAAATCCCAAATTAATACACTTGTGACAAATTTATCTCACCCCAAATAAGTACATTTATGATAAATTTACTTTTCATTAATTTTCGTTAATATGAATTATTGACACACCTATAACAAATGGATGGTAAAATTTTAAACTAGTGACACTCGTAAACTGTCACGTGTCATCTAACTCATTAATTTAATAGAAAAAATTAACAGACACTAAAAGATGATAAATTTGTCACGAGAGTATTAATTTGAAGTTTTTTATGCTCAAAAGATTAATTTAAAATAAATTTATCACAAAAAAAAAGTAACCTCCACCTAACATAAATATCTAATCTCTACTTGCGCGCGGATTCCTAACCCAAGTCAGAAGAATATTTTTGGGGCTGACCCATTTAGGTGGCCTACACCTTTTGAAAAGTGGTCCTTTCATTTTTTCCTAGTACTCATGGTTTCGTCAAACCCATTACAGAAGATGCTCCGGAAAATATACTTTGTTTTTTTCCTATACCAAAAGAAGAGTAGACAGATCCCATCATTGTATTCCCATTCGAGAGATTGTGCTTAAGCAACCGAAAAAGCATGGATTCCCCATCATCTCCCCTTGCATCTTACGTCCTTCCACGGCGCTCGTGAAGATCATTACATTGTCAATTTGAATGTAAATACATCAGCAGATGATCTCTTTTCATGCATCAAGTTGGGCAGACAAATCTCTTTTCCTCCTTTTCCAAAGCCATATTTGCACAATCAGTCGATAGTCGTCTCACTAAGAAAATTTATATAGTCAGATGGCTTTATTTCGAACGTTGAATGAAATGAATCGCAGCGACATTGCCTCAAAATGACTTCCGAAAAGAAAAAAGACAAGGCTGAAAAAGATGGGTCATCAAAATAATGTTTTTAGCGTGACCACTTGTGGGACAAGGTCAATGTCCTCCATTGTATCCAGGTACAAAGCAAAAACAGTACCTGTGAAATCAGCTACAGACGTAAGGCGTGAAAAGGGCAGTCTCTTGAACTAAATGCCGGTAATCGACTGATACCAAAGTTACCATGAAGAAGTTACCCTTCAAAGAGGCTGTGTGAATGGCATAAACATGAACAATTTCAATGCTCCTCGTGATCCTCGAAAAATGCATGCTCAAGACAAACAAGAAATAACATCATGCAAATTTCACGTAAGCCTCGGATGTACCACTGAAAGAGATTTTCTACATTTTGCTTTGGATGACAAATGCCTGAAGGTACATCTAAAGGGTGCCGTGTCGGCAAGGATTGCAGTCACAAGTGCAGTCACAAAAAGGAACAGGGAGCTTTAGGAATGGCAAACTGAAGCATCAGCACAGTGGACCGAAAGTATTTACCATTAATTCATGATATTAATGTACACTTGGACATTACAACTGCTATAAGCTTGCAGCTATTATTGCAGAGGACTCTTGTTGTTTCAGGCTGTCAGCAACATGAGCAACCACCCCGGCACCAGCATTGTGAAACCATTCATTTTTCACCTGCCCAATTACCAAAATTATTCAAGAGTCAAGTCGCAGTAGAAAATCACCAGCAGTAAGGGTAAGAAGCTAGAAAAAGATTACATGAATATTATTATGGGCCAGGAAGGGCCAGAACGCCGAGTGGAAACTGACATCGACTTTTTTCCATCCTAACTGTTGTAAGCCGCATATCATTTCCTCTGCAATTATTTGAAAACTGTGACTCCACTGGTACACAGCGTATCAACAATGATGGAGAATATCAATTTCAACTGAAATAGTTCATTACCTTCCATGATATCATGGTACTCGACAGTATTTTTTATGCTAGGTTCATTCTGTGCTGCCTCCTTGGCTTTTGCAGCTTCCGGCGGAAAATGTGGGCCATCTGAGGATATGGGTGGACAATACTCGACATCTACTACATGTTTGTACCCATCCAACGAACGGCGAGGAGGCTACAAGAATAGAGCGGTCACATATCAACACAAAATGTTTTTCTGGTGTAGACATTTTTCACTTATCATAATGGTCAGATAATATCATCTTGAAAACACCACTGTTCCACGCACTTAGAAAAGGAAAGCATTGCAAGTACTCTAATTATACTAGTAGTTGTTTTGTACTCTTCTGAGACAACAGTTACTTATCTCTATATCATGTGATAAAGAGAAACACCACCCCAGCATCCTGACTCACTTTTTGGTAATGACATATAGACAAGTCACAAGCACATCAAACTTAAAGCTCATCCAATTTTTTCTTCTATAATGTTTGGCGGCATTTGATGCTGCAATATATAGGATCGCATTGCTCACCTTAACAAGTTCTCTTTCCCTCCTTATAGAGGATGTGCGCCAGCCCACCATGTCTGCTTTTGCTAAGAAATTCACTTGGAGGAGAAAGGAAGAACCAAGGAGCCAAAAATCAAATACAAAAACACCATAATCATCAAAAGCAGAGGATACGGTCGTAGGAGACATTAGCATACAGAATTCGACATCTAAATGCACCAAGAGCAGATCTGCAACGACGTACAGGTTTCAAGTCAATCGTCAGTAATACTGTAAGGACAAATTAATTGAACTATGCTAAGTTTAAGCATTCTTCACTCACAGAAATTTTCCATCTTCACAATCAGACGCCATTCTCAATAGAAGAGGAGGTTTGTTAGGTTTGCCATCTGTTAGGAATAACTGGGCTCCAGTTCGGCCAGCTACAAATGGAGCCATTGGTACAGCAAGTTTTTCCAAAAAGGGGACTCCTAGGAGGAATGGAAGCTGAAAAATTCAAAATTAAGTCATGAATTGGAGATCTAGCTTATCAAGAAAACAAAAGGAGTTGGCAGTTGAATATCATTATGACCTGAGTATGTTCAACATGTAAATTAACAAGCAGCAAGAAGCTCTGAAGGAAGTGAAAGACCAGGAGGGTAGACATATATCCCATGGGCCACATATAACTTTTCATCCCACAAAGTAAATCATCACGAAAGAAGTTCAAACTTCTAGAACACTAATCCTTCAACATTAAGTAGCACATTCTTCTAATATATCCTACTTGATAGACGTATACTAAGAAAGTACATAATAGAGAGGAAATATCTAGTAAAAAATGTAAATAAAAATAGAGTGCATATAATCAACATATCTCATTAGTTTTAATCTGCACATTCACAAAAGAACAGGTAGATTGTCAATCTTAAATTGATGAAGATTTCCAGGTTTAGACACTCAATTATCACATCTTGCCTACCTGATAAAGATTATGAAGGGTGGCTGTGGGTCATTTTGCATTCTGAACCATTTCATCTTAGCATACTCCTGGTCAGATTCATTGCAACTTCTTCAAGATAAACATACCAAATCAATGTAATTGGCCTGGGAAAAGACTTCAACCATTTTGATGATTCGATTTGGTTCAAAAATTTTCATTTCAGACAAGTTTGGTCTGGTTTGGTGTGGAGTTAAAACGCTCCAAATCGAACATAACCAATCTGAAAACACCCCTAAATCTTGTTGTCTCTTATTTTAAATGGTTATGGAGAGATTATTCTTACTAGTAGTTTCTTTCTTGATATCAAAGGATACATGGTCTTTAAGTTAAAGTTAAACTTCTAATGTGTGCGTGCTTAACATTTATTGCTTTGACACCAACCCAGTCAATTATCTGTTCAGTCTGGTCTTAAGATCATTTGGGTTTGGTTTAGTTTGGGATAAGATTTTGCAGACCAATTCTAAAGGAAGCAAATGCAATTGTGCAAGTCACAAAGTACTTACAAGTGTAAAGGATTAATTTCAAACTGTAAGGTTCACTCTGGAGGCCGCTGATGGAAATGATATCCAGGGAAGAGTGAAGAGCAAAGAAACAAAGCAGAGGATTGTAAATTCATTAAAATACATCAGTGGATAAGTGTGGCATTGAACTTGCAAAATAATTTTTAAACGGCTTAAAGAGATGAAATAATCATCGAAAAAGTCAAAGTGATCAATTTACGTAACAACCACCAAATTCATACAAGGTTAAAGGGTCTATCAGAAGAATACACAGATTTTGGCTCACATTGTAAATTTAGGTGTCCAAATACAAAAGGGCCAAAGTTCAAATGCCATTATTCTATTTTTCCCACCATTTTGTTTTGAAGATGAAAAAGAATGAGAATGAGATATAAAGAAAAACAACTACAAAATCAATTATCAAACTTTAGAACTGACCTGTCTCCTCCCTCTCACCCCAAGATGAGGAGTGGCCAAAGTGATGAAATTGATTGGTTCCAATCCAGCAATCAAACCTTGCTTGGATGAGGATTTCTCCAAATTTGAAGATGTAGAACTATAATCCTCTGATTGGTCTGTAAGCGAAGCACTTGCAGAGTATAGCACGGCTACAGCATATCTTGCAAACAGTCCACCAAGGGAATGAGCTAAAAAGGATATCTTCTTCAGACCGTCTGTCTTCTGAACTACTTGCAAGACCTACTTTAAATCAGATTATTAGTTAGACAATGTGTTTGGCTTAACTCAGCATAGAACCATAGGCTACTCGAACTTTAAACAGAAGGTTCCACTTCTTGTGTTTAAACCCCTTATTGCTTTTTACCAACAGTGCAATTGAAACATCTCCATATCACATTGATACATTAATTAGAACCCATTGAAGCTAGAAAGGACAAAAATAACATGCTGGACCTCATCAAATTGTAAGGCTAACTCATTGCCACTACATTGTCTAAAACAGATGTTGCATCAATACTGACAATAATTATGAAAGAAAATTGCTTTTCATACTGTTAGCCGATTGGCTGATTGAAACAAGCACCCCCCTCCCCCAAGAAAAAAAAAAAAAACTCCTCGGCAAACACCCCCCCCCCACACACACAAATTAGAATGAAAAGGAAATTAGCAAAACATACCTCACCTTTGACACAATGATCACTAACACACCTCTGCTTCTGAAATACCAAATATCTACCTAAGTTTTACTTTTGGAGACCACTTTGCACCTTCACATCTATTATCTTTGTATCCCTATTCACTTAAATGCCATATTCTTTCCAAAAATGCCCATAACCAAATCCTAAATTCTCACATCTATTCAAAACACTCAAAACCAACTAAAAAATAAACCACATCCAAACTGTAAGCAAGATGTTAAGATAAGGTTGCAAGGGGGGATAATTTGGTCTGTTTAATGCGGAAATTTATGTAGAGGTATGTGAATGGTATCAGCAAATGTAGAGGTATGTAATTGATCATTAGGTCAAAAGTGAGATATGTCTTTGGTACTTTCCCCAAAAGAAAAAACAACTGAAAGAATCATTTAGAAGCATTAAAGAAGAAAAAACAACACTAATTGGAGAAGAATGAGAACTCACTTCGTCAGCTAGTCGTCTTCCAGCTCCATCAATACCGTCAAATGTTTTAGTGTAAGTGTTAGTCGAACTTGCTGCAATTAGGGAGCAGATGCAAACATTTCAGAATGTGGGAATCACCATTGTTCCAATGCCAGATGACAGAAAAATAAGCATAAATCTGAAAGATTAAATATCAGTGCTAACACCTACTCCTACCTAGAAGCATGAGCCACAATTTTGGAAAATAGACTGCGTGAAGTTTGAGTCAACTAATCATTCAAGAGAGCTCTAATTTACTCTAATATTGAAATAATATTATTGGTAAAAAAAAAAAGGCTGAAATAATCTCACATAGAAGTGACAAGCCTCAACTCCATTTACTTGTTTTAACTTCCAAGGATTGTACATTGCAGCCCTTTTTAAGAATTCCAAACTCATACTCTTTACATTAGTTAGAAATTAATGTAATTCTCTATGTGAAGCTCATGGCAAACAGGGTCCATGTCTTACTCTCAAAATACAAAAAGCACTACAAATCACAACATCACCTGATTTTACATCTTCAAAAAGCTATACCAAACAAGTCTAATGACAGTAAAACTTCTCACCTGACTCCTGAGTACTACTCTTTTTGAGAATGCTAACCAATCATGACAGGCAAATAGAGATACCCAAAGCTGGAAAATCTATTTGGCAAAGAAATTAAAATAACGGCACTGAACATACCATATACAAGGAAGTTTCTTCCCAAGCGCCTTTTTAGTTCTGCTTCCACGTATATCCAGTCACTTGGGCTGCAACACTTTAAGAATCAGTTATATTTGTTATTTTCTGGGTATAAGCCAAGAATAATTCAAATCATTGCCTCTATCACAAATCAAGACAATTCCAATGACATTTATTGGCTTAGCAATTTCCTAAATCAAAACCACACAAGTTTATTCCGTACAGTCTATTTTCTCATTAAGAGATATAGAAGCAAAAGTCTGCTAATGTAGCCAACTCATACTGGTTATCATAGCACAACTTTAAGTTAAAAATTCCAATCGAGACCGAGAGATCCACCTAATAAAAGGATCTACACCTCAAACCGACACTACAGGATAAATACAGATGGACAATGTAACCAGCAGTACTCGTGGAAGGGTCTGGCACTACATAAAATGCAATGGACAAGTTTTAACATAAACATCAATAGAAAATATAAAATAAATAAAGAAGCCCTTGAGAGCACCCCGGACGAGAACTCTTTATCATGGTCATGTGTCTACCATCATACACTTTTTCTTTCCTAGGACAGGTACACAAGAATGATTAGGGTAGTCTATTTCATTATAATCCCTTGAGCAGACAATAACAGATCCTCCTGCTTAATAGCTATTAAAGTAGGAATACCTTGCTAGGATACCATGTACCAGAACAAGCAGATGATCTGGTTCATTTTTTAGAGTCGTAGTTCCCCAGGGTGATTTTCCTTGAGTAGTAGTGCTCATAGCTTGAGCCCTAAAACTGTGGTAGTTTCTGCTGTTACTAATTCCTGCAAAAACGCATCTAACAATTTCAGTCCTTGATCCAAATGCAGTTTCTTAACCAGATACTATATTGAGGAAAATGATGGTTAACATGCACTAGTCAAATGATAGATGCCTCGTAGATGGTCGCTTGTTTGCGATTACAAGTTTTTAACTCATGCTATTGCCAGCACAGTAATCTATTAGAGTTAAATTGGCTAAATAACATTGAAGGCTCCCCCCCCCCCCAAAAAAAAAAAAAAAAGAAGAAGAAGAAGAAGAAGAAGAAGAAAAGAAACAAAGAGTGATCATTCATGCATCTAGTGATATTATCATAGAACATACAAATGATCCAACAAATTAGATACCTAAGATTACTGCCTCAATATCTTCTTGAAGTGGCAGAGAGTTGGGTTTTTGTTCTCTAGAAGTACATTATTACAATTAGTTTCAGAGGATCCAATGCTAAGCTGGTTCAGAGTTTCTATTTCTTCTGCCATGCAAAACTTTAAGATGTAGTCCAGTTCAGTTAAACAAATTAATGAAACATCTCCTTTACAGTTCATCCAATTTCCTAAATTATTTATTTATCTGTGTGTATTGGTAAAGAGGCAACAAGTCACAAGTCACGCACCGCAGGTGACTAAAGTGGGTCGTTGTGATTTATTGAAATGCTTAAAGAGTATCTATAACTCGCTATATGTCCAGATGATCATAAAGGCTTCCATAAGCACCATTTCCTTATCTATCCAATTAAAACTGATCCAATAGGCTCTTCAAAATATATTCATAATTCTATCACCAACCAGTCCAGCTTTATTCCGTTTTCTCAGCATTTTTTACAAGTCCTTGCGCTGCTACAAGTTCTTGAATTTCAACAGAATTGTTCAATATTTTAGAAGAAAGGCTTGTAAAGCTGGATTGATTGATACCAGTATACAGGTACAAAAGAGTTACCATCACATCCTAAAATCTTATCAATTAGTCCATAAAGTAAGTTGATAGCAATGTATCTGATTGGCATGCTAATACAATTCTCCACACCAGTGTAGAAGGATGACAGTTAGAAAGAGGTCTTCAGCTCATCAAATGTCTATTATAGTTTTCTTGAAGTGACACACGCATGCATCAACGGTAAAGCTACCTTGGTTTTTCATCTAGAGATAAAGAATCAATGAACTGTGGCAACTAATTATGATTACCAAGAGAGGGAATCTTGGCAGACCTTGCTATGGGGCATTAAGCGGGGCCATAATTTTGACTACGAGCACTAGTTTAGTCAGTGGACTCGACCATTGATGTTGCTTTGATATTATAGTTTAATTAAATGCTTCTAAAGCATATGAACTTCAATGCCTCTGCATGAAAACATCTTCCATCTCAAATGCACATGACATGCTGGTTCTTGGACAAATGTGTTTTTGTTTCTAAGTGTCATAAAATATGCATAGTTGAAGCTCAGATATGCTAAGAAGAGATCTGTACTTGCGGCGGCAATAACAAGAGTCCAAAAGCAGATCTATAGATAAATGTCGGATATGATCATCACTTTTTGTCATCCATTTAGTCTATACCTTCTGCAGACACACCATTAACTGGAGAAAAAAGCAAATAATACCATCACCCCTACATTTGCTGCATTGAAGACGACTATCTGGATGCTAGCCACGCATATATTAGTGAAAACACCTAATAATTCGTGTCATCCAAACTTCATTCCCAACACCATCGGTGGCGCTCGAGCTCATGTTATCCTCATTTTCACCACTTACCATCCTAACCACCCGAGATGATCGAATCACACAAACCATCAAGCACCTCCGCCTTTGTTCGACAGCCCCTATCTAAGATACCAAGATCCTTATGGGCAATATCTCAAACGCCTAACGAGGAAGACCCAAAATAGCTAAAGCCAAA
Source organism: Angophora floribunda (assembly GCA_014182895.1). NCBI lineage: Eukaryota > Viridiplantae > Streptophyta > Magnoliopsida > Myrtales > Myrtaceae > Angophora > Angophora floribunda. Next base: position 30,403,424 of record CM024709.1, on the reverse strand, counting down.
AAAAATACGCATAAGCCCATGTAAAAGAAACCCAAAACTAGACTCACCGATCGAAGAAGAAGAAGACGAGGAAGATGACGAGGACGACGACGGAGGAGAAGAAGAGGAAGAAGAGCACGGCGTAGTAGATGAAGGGTACGAGCTGGAACCGATGGATCCGTGCGAGCCGTTCCTGAAACTTCCACCAAGCCTCGGCGAGCAACCGCATCGCGCGTGAACGAAGGGGGCCGTAGCCATTTTTATAGACAGAGCCAGAAAACTCCAGATGGACAAAGCAAACAAAGCACCGCAAAAGTGGGTCAGAGAGATAGAGAGAGAGATGGGTATGGCGCAAATTTTGTGGGGTTCAACCAATCGCCATGAATTTTGCTGTACTCCTCTCTGCTCTGTTCAGAAGAAGGCGACGACGCAGACGACAGCAGCCCTCCATGCTTCTCGGTCTGCTCGCCGGGCAGGCACGGGTGATAGGTTCAAGAACGAACCGGTGCCAACTCACACTCGCCCCCGCAACCCACCAAAGATACTGGAATTACTTGGGAAACCCAGGTGCAGAATCGGGATTGCCAACCCGCAAAAGGCCAAAGCTGGAGTTTTTTCTTTTTGTCTTCCGTGGGTTTCGTTTGTGAGTTTCGGGAAGAAGGAAGAAATTAATGGGTTTTGGCGTTCGCGTGGAAAGCATGGGATGGGATAGGACACCTGTGCGGCGGCTATGGGGGATGAATCTTGAAGGCTGCGAAGGAGGGAGACAAGACAGCACTGCCGGTCTACTGAACCGTGGTATAGCAACAATGGTGAGCAATCCAACCGATTCGATCCGGAAACCGGGATCAACTGGTCTTTACCGGAAGTTGGGTGACACGGGGATCCAATAAGGTCATGGACTGGCTTTGATTGGTTTGATAGGTTAAGTTTTAGCTAAATCGACCAATCTTTACCTGAAGTCGGGTGACATGGGTATTGGGCAAGGTCATGGACCGGCTTTGATTGGTTTGATTGGTTGTTCAAGTTTTAGCTATTGAAAGAAAGGATAGTTCCGCAAGTATGTTCTCTGCTTACCGTCCTATGAATAATAAAATTTGTAAGGGGAGCCTAGCAGTATGGATCAATGGCACTTGGAGGCTAACGGTTGGGAGAAAGAATGGCCATGTAGTGGAATTACATATTCATCTTGGATTTTTTTTTTTTTGGTTGGAAATTCATAGATTTTATTAAGTAATAGTCTAGAAACATAGTTGACTTACATCTAAGCATAATAATTCCAAGAGGCTAGATGGGGGGTAGTGGACCAAATTGGCCGGTAAAGTTTTGTTGCGTTGGGCCTTCACTACCCAATCTGCAACTATGTTGGCTTCTCTCTTACAATGGGCTATTTTCATGGACCGAAGTCTTTGTAAGTGGGCTTGGGCCTCATTGATAAGTGCGCGGCCTTCCCATCTGATCTAATATGTGGGGGTGCTTATCACACTTACCAATTCTAATTTATTTGTTTCTAGCTCCCAAAACTATAGCTTCCCGTTCTGCAGCTCCTCTTTATGCCATTTGTTTTAGGGTTTCGACGATTGCCAAGGCTTCAGCTTGGATTGTGGAATCCACCGGCACCGTGCTCGTGAACCCAGTAATCAGTTTCCCCAAGTGATCTTGGCACACCCCTATAATCACAACCACTCCAGTTTCGCCGAGGAAGGAACCATCGACATTCCACTTAAGGACGTTGTGCGCAAGAGTTCTCCAATGCAAAGGTAAGGTCGTTTGCTGAGTCGAGCTACTGCGTTTGCTATGAACCCATATTGCTAATATTGAGATTTTTCGCCATGGCCAATTCAAGGAGGAGCTGAGGGTTAGGTTGCAGAATCCGAAATATGCAATCGTTCCGGGCTCGCCATATCTGCCATAAAAGTAGGGTAAGTAGTTCAAAATAAACCACTTCATGGTTAAATTGCGCAATCCATTCTTCAATGCGAGTGACTTTGCAAGGATCAATATGAATTTGAATTTCTGGGTGTTCCCATACATATTTCGTCTAGGGACAGAGAAGAAACAGATGCTCAATCGATTCGGAATGTCTGTGACACAGAGCGCACCTATCATCAGGTATGATATGCCTTCGTTGTAGATTAGATCTTGTGGGTAAAGCATTTTGACAAAGCTACCAAAGAAAATGTTTGAGTTTCGGTTGTGTTTTAGCCTACCAAATACGATTCCATAGTGTTTTAGGGATTTGGAAGGATGATGATGCCTCGCCCTGTTTAGTGTGGTTTTGTGTGTCTCGTCTACAATGGTATGCACTTTTTACTGTATAGGTGCCTGTCTTAGTTGGTGTCCAGACTATGTGATCCTTCAGCATTGAGAGGCTTAAGCGTATAGTCAAGATTTCCTCCGCTGTGTTCTGATCAAATATTTCCCTGATGCTATGTTCTTTCCATCTTGCTTGTGTTTCATCAACCAACTCAGACATCATGATAGGATTATCCCTGTTTGTTGGACTTCCAATCACGCCTCTAGGCAACCACTGATCCTCATGAATTTTAACCTTTTTTCCATTGCCAATGATCCATCGAAGTGATGGTTTAAGAGTATTTCGCCCTACAATAAGGTTTTGCCATCCCCAGGAAGGTTTGTTGCCTTTTCCAGCCTGTAGGAAATCACTCTGCGGATAGTATAGACCTTGAAAAACCTCACTCCAGAGGGGTTCGGATTGCTGGATTAATCTCCATGCTTGCTTGCCTAGCATAGGCTTCATTAAAATAAATTAAGTCTCTAAAGGCCAGACCTCCCACAACTTTCCATTCTTTTAACTTCTTCCATCTTTGCCAATGTACTCCTCTATGCTAGTCACTGTTTTTCCACCAAAATCCGCAATCTTTCTTTTAATAGCCCAACAAATAGACAGTGGTATTTTGAAAACAGACATTACATATTGTGGTATTGCTTGCACAATTGCTTTTATTAGGATCTCTTTTCTCGCCTTAGACATCAGATTTTCTTTCCATCCCTCTAATTTTGCATTCACTCTGGCCAATATCCAGGCAAACATCTCCTTTTTTTTTATCTACCCCAATCTGAGGGAATTCCCAAATATTTCCCAGTTTTGTCAATTTTAGTAACCCTCATCTCAAACCAAAAATGCGGTCCGATTCAGTTTGGTTCAGGATGGTTTTTTGGTTTTCCTATTTTTTTTTTGCTTATTGGAACCTAAGTGAAAAAGAGATGATACAGAAGAGAGGTTGTTCATTTTATTGAGAATTCCGGTTTTGTTCGGTTAACCGAACTAAACCAAAATGAATCGAAAAGTTAAAGATTATTTTTTGGTTAACTGAATCGAACCGAAAACGCACAAAATTTTGGTTCGGTTCGGTTTGATTTTTGGTTCAGTTTTTGACACCCCTAAATGTCATTGCGGTGCCTTCTAGCATGGATAGGAGACTTAATATCGGCAAATGTGGTAGTGACGCTATTTAATTCATGGATGCAATTTTATTTCAATTGTCAAAAATGTAGGAAAACCCCTCTTAATATCTTATTGCGGAGTGTCGTGCTAATTTGATTTAATTGTCTCATTTCCGTTGCAAAAATGTAGGATCTTGCTGGGCATTTTCGACAGTGGCTGCTGTGGAAGGAATTCACCAAATAACCATGGGAAATTCATTTCTCTCTCTGAGCAAGTGTTGGTCGATTGCGACGTCGGTGGCCAAGATCAAGGATGAAAGGTGGCTATATGGATAGCGCATTCTAGGCCCTGTTTGGTTCAGCTTTGCCAAGGGGCTTTCAGCCCTGAAAGCCCCTTGGCCAAATGTGAACCCGTTTGGTTCAGCTTTGGGAAGACTTTGGGAAATGCAATTGCATCTCCAAGTGCCCTCAAAGTCCATTAGCCCAACGCACCTCTAGAGGTGCTTTGGGAACTTGCATTTTCGGAATGTAACATGGGTACTTGTTCATCTTCTTCGCGTGGCCAAGGGAGCCGACGATCGCCGGCGACCACCGGCGACCGCCGGCCAAGGGAGCGACCGCCGGCCAAGGGGGCGACCGCGCCTTGGTCGCGCGCTGGGTCGCCGCCCCGAGGCGCGGCGGTCGGCCGTCGCCGGGTCGAGCGACCCGGCGATCGCGCGACCACCGCTGAGGCGCGGTGGTCGGCCGTCGCCCGGGTCGGCGACCCGGGCGGTCGCGCGACCACCGCCCGAGGCGCGGCGGTCGGCCGTCGCTGGGTCGGCGACCTGACGGCCGCGCGACCACCGCTGAGGCGGCGGTCGGCCGTCGCTGGGGTCGGCGACCCGGCGAGCCGCCGCCGTCGCCCTGGTTCGCGACCCGGGCGACGACAGCGACCGCCGCCCGGGTTCGCGACCCGGGCGACCGCCGCCCGGGTTCGCGACCCGGGCGACGGTGACCGCCGCCCGGGTTCGCGACCCGGGCGACGGCGACCGCCGCCTCTGGGTTCGCGACCCGAGCCACCGCCGCCGTCGCCGGTTCGCGACCCGGGCGACGGCGACCGCCGCCCTCGAGGTCGCGACCTCGGGCGAGGCCTTTCGGCGGCCAATTTTGGTCGTCGGAGGTGGCCGCGGCCATGGATTTGAAAAAAATATTTATAATTTTTTTTAAATAAAAAAATTCGCAAAGTCCTTTAGCAAAAATGGGGTACTAACCAAACGTCATTTAGGTCAAAGTTTTTTCACAATGCAAAATTTACCAAACGGTATTTGCATTTCGAGAAACCCCTTTAGCCCAAAGGTATTTGCATTTTCCCAAATGCATTCCCCAAAAGCTGAACCAAACGGGCCCCTAGTTTATCAAGAAGCACAGCCTCACAACTAAGACAAACTATCCCTATGCGGGTGCGGAAAGTGAATGCAATGTTGAATCGGCATCGCACCTCGCCGTGAACATTAAGGGCTATGAAGATGTTCTTGCCAACAGCAAGAAGGCATTGTTAAAGGCAGCCGCCATTCAGACGGTTTTTGTGGCTATCGATGCCGGTGGATTTGATTTCTAGTTCTACTCCCGTGGCATTTTCACCGCAGCTTGTGGGACCAATTTGGACAACGGTGTTATCACTGTTGGATACAGGGCCAGTGACAATGGCACCAAATTTTTCTGGTTAAAAACTCGTGGGCAAGACATGGGGCGAGAGGGGTTACATAAGGATGCAGAGAGATGTCAACGCTAAGGAAGGCCTTTGCGGCATAGCCGTGAACGCCTCTTATCCTAATGCATGAGTCTAAATGAAATCCTCATATGATGTAAATAAATTTCTACTTGGTGCATTTAATACATCTTGTCATCTCGTTAAGTAAATTGAGTGCATCTATATACCGAGTGATTGGAATATGATATCAATATTTCGTAAATTTGAAATCTAGGTTGCTTACTTAGCTCTATATGGAGAGCAAATTCGAGGTGCAAACACCCCAAATACCAAAACTTGGCATGGGTATGGCACGAGGGTGGCACAGGTGGAAGTTTAGGTACTTATATATCCATTGGTGCCACACATGTGCCAAAATTTCGAAAATATATACTTAATTGCTAACATTGGAGAAAAAAAAAAGAATTTAAATGCCAATAGCGAAAATTTCAGGCCAACAGCCGATGTTGCCTTTTCCAGCAAGAATTTGAATGATCTAGCATTTCTTTAAAAATAAATTATTTACATGGTGCTAACGTGATTAGATAAGCCTAAAATGACGTCGTCTTGGGGAAAATTTAATTTTTAATATAAATTAAATTAAATTAAAAACTAAATTAAAAAAGAAGAAAGGTAGTAAATTAGTGAGGGCCTTTACAAACTCACTATTGTTGACTCACCATCGTTGGAAAGGGTCGGCGACGGTGGGGAGAGGGTCAATCAGGGTCACCGAGCCTTGAGGGTCCCCGAGCCTAGGCTAATGGTTGGCGGCCAAGGCTCGATGACCCTAATTGACCCTCACCCTATCGTTGTTTGTCCTTTCCAACGATGGTGGGCCGGTGGCAGCGAGGGTTGTAGAGGCTCTCGCTAATTTGCTGCCTTTTTCCATTTAGTTTTTAATTTAATTTAATTAATATTTATATTAAAAATCAAATTTGAGGGCAAAATGGTGTCGTTTTGGGACGAGAATTCCGACGAGCCACATAGACTAGTTTTATTATTAAAGTAACGCTATGTCAGATCTTCGGCAAACCTCTTTGGAGTTGGCAATTAAATGTCCAATTTTCAAAAAAAGTGATATTTGAATAAGTCTTTTGGAAATTTTAACACTTATGTGTTCACCCGTGGTTGCCATACCCCTTCCAAATTTTGGCACTTGGTGTGTATTTCTTCTGAGCAAGTTTAGCAAGTTGTTCTGAGTTAAACTTGTGCTTATGAATTTTTATAAAATCTTGTTTACAAGATAGCCAATACAAAAGCTTAACTGTTGCAACATCCTAGATCTTCCCGCAATCTCTCTCTATTTTATTTTAAAACGAAGTAAATTCAATTCTTATATTCAATTGTGATCAAGGTTTTATTTTCATCTACGCATGTGCAACTTCAAGGTCAGCCTGCGAACCGTCCATATTGTTTACACTTAGAAAGTATTCGCAATTAGTGGATTTACATAAGACAAAATTTATTGACTAATTATTCCATAAAAGTTGCTAATAAATGAAGAGAGATGAGCAGTACCAATTCTTTACTTAGTGTTTTCTCCTTTGGCAGATAACTTTTGGGAATTCGCAATACAATTTGCGTTACTAGTCAGTGGATCTCAAGTCTTTATTATTGATTAAGTATATTCAAGTGGTTATTCATGTATGACATTTTAGAGTTATTCATACAATAATACCTTTTTCAGTTAATTATTTCTTTTAAAATATTATGATTATATCTCTAATTTGAGCCCGCAAACAAAATCCGACCAGACATAAAATTATCATTTGTGGGCGCCCAAATATATGACATGGTAATCCAGATTTCGTTTTGGTGTCATGGTTCGAATTGGGAGAAGGATTTCCAGTTTGCGCAAGACTTCTTTGCAAAAGACAAAGGGAAATGTGATACCACGACTCCCCAGAATAAATCTATTTCTTCATTCCCGCTCCATGTGAATCAAAGAACTAATAATTGGAAAATATAAAATTCAGAGAGATCGAATTAATGAGAGGGGTTTCAGAAAATTATCGTTCAATAGTAACTTTTGATGTTAATCATATTATAAATTATTTGAAAATTTGTAATTTTATAGTCCGGTAATTTAAAATGTATATTAGTACTTAGCTCCTTAATTAAATCTTCATTGGAAACGAAGCTTATGCTGCAACGAAAAGACAAATTCCAGAGTCTGGCGTTTGAATGCTTTGGTTCTCACATTGTCTCCTCGGTCTTCTTCCTTTCTTCCTCAAGAAGATCAAACTTTTCAAGAGTAATTGCTGTAGAAATTCTAACACTTGTGTGGCCGGGGTCAAGTCACGAGAAAATTGTCCAAAAGTTTTAAAAAATTTTGACATCTTTTAAATTGACATTTTATTGACTTGGCGTCCTTTTTATGAACAGAAAATACGCTATATCTTTATTTTTAAGATTAATGTCATGAAAAACTCAAAACTGGTATATTTTTGATAAATTTATCCCAAACTAGTATACTGTGATAAATTTATACTTATATTAGTTTTTATTAAATTTTGCCGTCAAATTGTTAAGTTAGATGGTACGTGACAGTTAACTAGTGTATTAATTTGAGATTTTACTCATCGTTTGTTACAGTTGTATCAATTTTGTGGTTTTTGTGGTATTAATTAGTTACAAATGTACCGGTTTAGGGTTTTTGGAGTTCAAAAAATTAGTTTTTGGTAAATTGATCACAAATATACAAGTTTGAGGTTTTTTGTTGTCATTTGTGATAAATTTGTCACATATATATTAGTTTGGAGTTTTTTGTGGTCAAAAAATTAGTTTGGAGTAAATTTGTCACATGTGTACTAATTTGGAGTTATTTATGATAAAATTAATTTGAAAAAAATAGTTTATAGGAGTATACATTTGAAATTTTTCCGTGAAATTAACCCTTTATTTTTATTTTTTTAAGTCTTACGCAACTTTTTCTCGGAGAGGAAGGGAAGGAGTGCCGCCCCCTTGGCTGCCAGTGAGTTAAGAGAAAGACTAATTTGAAGGACAGCAACAAGTTCTAGGACTTAAATGACCCAATAAAAAATGTTCCATAGTTAAAGGGACCGATCAACGCAAGTTTTGGGTCTTCACATTCATTTTCCCAATTTTTTTACATAAATCTATACACGCATACGTACATATTTGTACATGTATAAGTCACTACCAACGATAAGGCCCAAAAGTTTATGGTAATCAGTCTTCTTATAGAAATACGTATTAAGTATAGACTTAAATTATTATACCATTGATAATAAAACTCATAATGGGCATGCTAATGAGTCTTTTAAGGGTGCTTGTTAATTATTCATGTCAATATTTTTAATTAGACATGTCAATTGAAGTGTGTTGAAATTATAATTTTTTTCCTATTTGATTGCTTAATATGGATGTACTCATCATAGAAATTTAAGGTTTCAACATTCCTCGGGAAAGTTACTCAATAGGTCGTTAACTTATTATATGGATATCAATTCAATTTTAAATTTTTAAATTTTACAAATTTAGCTCTAATCTTTTGTGCAAAATTCCAGTATAGTTATTTTGATCAAATTTTGCCGAAAATCGCTGACATAATATTCGAATCATCACCGGTTGTCCTAAATTGTATGAATTCTTAACACCGCATCTACATGTATGAATTCTCAAGTAATTATATATGCATATCTGTCTGTGTATCGATGGACCTTCTTGATAAATGTGTGGTACCATTATGAACTCTTTAATTAATGTTATCTTAACCACAAGTCTCTCTGTACACGCATAATGACAATAAATATTATCTATTTCATGTTTACATAGATGATATCTATTAATAAAGGTTGACCCATAAAAAATGTAGACTAGAAAAGATAGACCTACGAGGTAAGGGGTTACAGAGAATCACACAGCCGTATCAGAACCAACCAATCTCATGTGTGATAGTCCGAATCTCCACTGCCATGAGCAGCATTGGTTCATGGAAGAGCAAACCAGAGAACAAAGCGACCAAGAATCATCACCCTTTCTGCAGTACCAATTCATGAAACAAGAGAAGCTCACAGGAGGAGGAGGAGGAGGAGGAGAAGAAGAAGAAGAAGAAGAAGAAGAAGAAGAGAAGAAGAAGAAGAAGAAGAAGAAGAAGAAGAAGAAGAAGAAGATGATGATGAGCTTGAGCTTCAAGGCCTCTTGTCCCGAGAAGAGCGAGCGCATTCGGAGCAGCTATATCACAGTCACCGATATCGTATTCAAGAGGACCCGGCTCTTGACGGGGCTCGTCGAGAGGCGATAGAGTGGATGCACCGAGTTTGTCGAAGCTACGCATTTTCTAGCATCACGGAGATCCTTTCGGTCGACTATTATGACCGGCTTCTCGCGAACATCTGGGTTGCGGAGATGAAGCCGCGGAGGGGAGGGTGCAGTTGGTGGCTGTTGCTTGTCTCTCTTTAGCTGCAAAAGTTAATGAGATCCATGTTCCAACTCTTTCAGCTCTTCAAGTAAGTTGAAAACAATTTATGCTTTTGTAAGCGCATGTAAGCAGAGTTTCAACCTCAAGTTTAACCATGTATATATGTATTAGTCGATGTGGTCCTCATCAAAGATAAAAACAGGGAAGGCTAGTTTTGAGATTAAACCAAATCGAGTCACAGGTTAAAAGGGAAATGGAAAATCGTGAAAATATAAACATAGAAGACTTAAATCTTATAAAACCATGATACAACAATATAATCGAGCTAAATTGTGAAAAAAGATTCATGTTTAAATCTGATTTGATAAGAAAATATAAACATACAAATACTGTCATTTAAAAAAAAGAAGAAGAAGAAATTCACCAACTTGAGAAGATAGAAATAGAGAAATTTCTGTATGTTTTGATGTATTTATTATGAGAATTATATTAGCTTATAATCCTAAGAGATATTCATAATCAAGTAGATCTCCTAATATCGCTAACATCCCCTCTAACACAAGGTGAATTGAAACAAATAAGTTTGAGTTTGAAAAAAATAATCCGAACAACATCACAAAATCTTCGATTAAAATGAGCTTAATGAATCCAATGCGAGGTGGCACATTGATGACTCTAGCTTCTATTGACAAGAAGATTTCAACATGTTTATTGTGTGACGGTGGTGAATTTGGTGGAGTTGGCTTCTCGAAACGAGAAATGAAATGTTGAAAATTGGAGGTATTGGAATTGAGAGCAGCATGCATCCTTTGCGGTTGACTTTGCTGTCGGGACAGTAATTTAAAAGCAGCTGATACAGCTAGTATGGTTACAGCAAGCAGAATAAGATGAAGTTTGCTAAGGGAAAAGTTACTATGGGAAGACGTGTATTTGTGGTATAAAAAAAAAGGAAGAAGAAAATTATTTTTTTTTCAATAATTGGCATTCTAGACAAGTACATTTGGCAATGATAATTGAACCCTACATGTCATTTCCGCAGGTGGAGAGACCAAGCTCCATGTTCGAGCCCAAGACGGTCCAAAGAATGGAGCTCCTAGTGCTCTCTACGCTCGAGTGGAGGATGAACCCGGTCACTCCATCTTCCTTCCTAAATCACATCATTAGAAGGCTCCGCTTTCGCACCAGCTCGCAAATGGATCGATTCTTGACCTTGTTCGAGTTCTCTCTCCTCTCTCTCTCGTCTCCGATTCAAGGTTTCTCCATCACTGGCGTTCAGTGATCGCAGCAGCCGTGACTTGCCAGTCGCTGGAGAAGATGCGGTATGAGGGCAGCCAGATCAGTTGCTACTGAGATGCTCTTCGCGATAATCCCAAGTGGAGCGAGGCCGGGGGACGTCTGAGGAGTGTTATGAATTAGTAGGTGAATTGCAAGATAAGAGTGCCTATGTGAATTGTTGTTAGACAATAGAGGCATGGAACCACAAGTTTTGTACCACATTGATTTCGAAATATGGTGTAAAAAGTCATACGAATCAAATTAGCAATAGGGTAAGCGTCTATCATAATAGGACTAGGTGCGCCGCCAAAGCGCTCTAGCTTATGGGCAATTTTTCAGGCACCTGGACCTGGCCAGCAGCCCGGTCACTTCTCTGTCCGGTGCCCACCGGGTGGCTGGGTTTGTCTAAGCACTATCTTTAGATTCTCGCAAACATTCCAATTGTTCCAGTGATCACAAACTCGTGACCATTCCCAATCGAATGGAAACTTCAAGTCATAATCAAAATAAAGTTACTGAAAATTGAGCAATGTTAGAGTTCTACACCACTTTTTAGTCATCTTCCTTAATTGGCAATGTCGCAGCTCCTCTTTGTTGACATTCATGAGCGAGTTATTTCCCTTTGTCCACTTTTTCGACTTCTTCATTATTTGATCACTTCGTCTATAACTGTACTCGAGATATTCAATTTAAAATATTTTGGATATAACATTAGACTCTGGATTTATATACTTGTATTTTTTAATATTTTTTCATAGAAAAGATGGGCGATGCTTGAGAATACGGCTATTGGCCATATGTTTAAAACTTAAACCCCAAAACACTAATCTCATGTTGTTTTCAAGAAGACAATTGAAATTTAAACCCCATTGTTGATCATGGTGGTTGTGTCTCCACGATGACCATTGCGACGGTGGTGGTCGGACGGGAAGAGGCTGGGAGACATTTTGCCCTAAACGGCGGACTGCAATCGCGACAACCGTCTTGGGCGGTCGCGCACACTAAGAACGGAGATCCGGGGCGGGTGAGAGAGGAATCGCCTGAGAACTGTGATTACCGAGCAGTCATCACCCAAGAGCGGTGACCACCGTGCAGCGGTCAATGACAAGATCGCCATGGTTCTGCTGAGTTGCAGAACAATGAAGAGCGTCGATTCTTATCTTTCACGCAAAGTCATCTGAGTTTGCCGATCTCTCATCTCAGCTCACCCAATCTGATCCATCTGAACGAAGTTCTTGCATGTTGCATTAAGCAAGATCAGACCCAGAAAAGCAAAAGGCAGAACAAGAAAAGGAAAGGTAAAACATAAGATCCCTGAAATTGTATCAGAAGTTTCAAACAGAAAAGGGCCATCATCAGATCAGACTACACGTCACCCTGAATGGCCCTGAACGACGTGAGACCCCTGGAATGCTCCCACACCCTCTCCCAAACGAAGGCCTCGAAGCTCTTCGTGCCAGCCCCATCCTTGACCTCAATGATGAGCCTGTAGTACATCCCCGCCACGACCCGCGCTTCGCCCTTCACCACCTTCTCCAGCACCAGCCCCGTCTTGGCCTCGTCATTGTGCGTCTTGATGGCAAACTTGGCAATTTCCCACACGTGCGGGTCGCTCAGGTTTTCTATCTGCCGCCACCCCCCGTACAGTGGCCCCTTTTGGGCAACCCTGGCAGCGGAGACTTCAAGGAAGAGGAGGACGGCGGCGACAGCAGTGGCAGCGATGGCGAGGATGAGGAGTCTCAGTCTCATTTTCGGTGGTGGGTAACTGATTCGATCATGTGAGCACATATGTTTTTGGTTTCGGTTCATCTTGATGGTTCGACTCTTGGTTTGGGAGGTTAATTTATTTTTTTGGGGGGCAGGCGATTTACCTATAAAGAAACTGATCTCGTAAGCACGGTGATTTGACGGAGGAGAAGCCACCCAATTTGTTTCTCCGCGTTGTGTATGCTGGAGAAACTTCCAAGCAAGTTCAGTTAGAAAGGCTTGAGAAGTTTCTCAGCACTTTAACTTTGTTCAGAAAAGGTAAGTATGGGTAGGCGTTTGTTGCGATATCCTTATGTGGTCGATATTTATATGGTAGAAGCAAATCGAGAGAATATTTGGCTGTGAGAAGAGGACCAGGTTACCATGAATGGATATCACAGCTGCCAAGTTTTCCGATTTTGAAACGGTAAAGTGCATGATGATGCGGTAGTGCCTGTCGAGCTTCAGATTCAGTTCCTAGGCTCGCTTACTGATTAAGCATCATTGCATTTCAAACAACTACATGAACACCATCAAATGTGAATGCTTATAATAAATGAAACAATCAGTGTTATTAGGGCAATGAGTGCGCGTCTTTGGATTGAAGTAAGTAGTAACGACACGCCTTCTTGTAGGCACGTAGATTTGACCGAGGAGAAGCTACCCAATTTGTTTCTCTGCGTTGTGTATGCTGGAGAAACTTCCAAGCAAGCTCGAACAGAAAGACTAGAGAAGTTTCTCAGCATTTTAATTATGTTCAGAAAGGGAAAGTGTTGACGGACAACCCACCAGTTGCCCTTAAAAAAAATTAACCATTCATTTTTTTTTTTTACTAAAATTTCTTTTTGACACCTACTAACCTTAATGGGAATTTTCTAGCAGCACAGATGAATGCAGGAACAATGGAATTCTGCAGTCCACAATCATCATGTGAGTTACTCTTTCTCAAAAAAATGCAAAACCTCTTTCTATGCATCTGCTTCTTCTCTCCTCGTATCTCCTGGATGTAGGAACCAAAAGGATAACAAATAGCTTTCGAGGATTTGGTGGGGAGAGAATGACACAAAAGAGAGACAATAATTTTCAAAGGCCTTGCGTAGGCTTTTATAAAAATCCACACCACTAATACAAGCTTAACTTTTCTAGGCTAAACCCACTCTCTTTGCATATAAAACCCTAATGAACTACATCTATATTTATAGGGCTTTCCATTACCAAGTCCACCGCCTCTTCAGCCGTACCTTTTCCTTCAAGTCAAAGTAAAGGAAATAAAAGTGGAAAGAATCAAAGTGGAAATTTTCCTCTCCTTGGATGGCTCCTGATTCTTCTCGATTTATTCCTTAATCTTTTCTTGTTGCCAAAGTTGCGGCTAAGAAGTGTGTAGAGAGAGAGACCCAATGTCCTTCAAAATCTATTTTATTTAGTTCCCAACACTGGATTGACTATGGTTTGGTGGGTTGATGTACCTGACTTCATAGAGATGACATGAATTTCGAGTAACTCGTGCCAAAAATCCCAAAAATGGTCAAATAATTTTCGAGCGTCTATACCTAAACAATGAAATCTTTCGCTAATTAACCAAATACAAGTTGATTTTTTCTGGTATGCAATACGCTGAATTCAATCTCTCACTCTTATTCGTGGCAATTCATGGCAAGTGACATTAGTTTTCGCAGATTTCTTTGCTATCAATGCAATGGACAAGTTTTAGCATAAACATCAATAGAAAATAAAAATAAATAAAGAAGCCCTTGAGAGCACCCCGAACGAGAACTCTTTATCATGGTCATGTGTCTACCACCATACACTTTTTCTTTCCTAGGACAGGTACGCAAGAATGATTAGGGTAGTCTATTTCATTATAATCCCTTAAGCAGACAATAACAGATCCTCCTGCTTAATTAGCTACTAAAGTAGGAATACCTTGCTAGGATACCATGTACCAGAACAAGCAAATGATTTAGTTCATTTTTTAGAGTCATAGTTCCCTAGGGTGATTTTCCTCGAGTAGTAGTGCTCATAGCTTGAGCCCTAAAACTGTGGTAGTTTCTGCTGTTACTTATTCCTGCAAAAACACATCTAACAATTTCAGTCCTTGATCCAAATGCAGTTTCTTAACCAGATACTATATTGAGGGAAAATGATGGTTAACATGCACTAGTCAAATGATAGATGCCTCGCAGATGGTCGCTTTGTGACGTCCTGAAATTCGAGCCCTCTGAGGGAGGATTGAACGTTAATTTCACCAGTGCATTATTAGTTGATCTCACTCGGAACTGATCACTCCTGAGATACTGACCTTGAGGGGAAAGGCTAGTGAGGACAAAACTCGTGCGACTAAAGAACTTGACTTGGGAAAACAACTTGACCGTGAGACTTGCGTAAAAACGATCCTGTAGTCATGCAGGCCGATTTTAGGGATGACTAGAAGTCGATTTGCGGACAAAAATAATGGAACGACGGGTGATTCCGTCTACTGTTATCGAACCCGCGAACGACCCTATGTCGATCCTTAATAATCGTGTACTTTGAAATAAGAATCAATCCTTCGCAATTTCATGTAGTCAAAGAAGTCCATGTGTCGAGAAGTCTTGAACATGAACTGGCACGAGTCGGTTACGCGTGAGTCCTCGAAGCCGCTTGTCAGTCTGAGTAGTACCAAAATGGCATTTGGGGCGAATTGACAAGGTATGAGAATCCAATATTGGACTTCGAATTTTCGGGAACGTCTGGGATGGACTTTTGGACGATGCTTCCTTGACAATCGACAGTGTCGGTTTAGCCGAGTTTTTGGGAAAATGATTTTCGGATCGAGGAAACGAGCCTATGAGGACGTGGGCCGGGCAAGAGTAGTGTGGGCCACACGCCCAAGGTGGGATGGCCATCGTAGAAGACCGAGACAAACAAACGAGTCCGTTGGACCAAACCGAGCATTTACCCTTCCGAGCCGTTGTCTAAACCTGAGCCGATTCGAGCCCGACAAATTCCCGAGCACATTCCCATTCATTTTCCGGCCCGTTTCCTAGGCCCGCCTTTCACTTTCAGCCCAAGGGCACATTGGGAAATGTGCAAGGTGGAAATGACCAAAATACCCTTGGATATTTTGAAGAAAGTCAAAGGAAGAGAGAGAAGATGATGTCACTTACCTTGGGAATTGGAGAAGGCATTTAATGCCCTTAATGAAGCTAAATTGAAGCCCTCAAGGCACTCTCTCTCCTCCTCCTTCAGCCCTCACAAATCGCAGCCCTCTCTCTCCTTGCTTCAATGGCCTTCCTACAATTTCAGTTTCTGACCTTCCACCGAAAATCGAGTTGTTCATGGCCTTCCCGTGTGAATCTTGGCCCGTGCCACCCGCCATTGCGTTCAGAAGACGAAAAACATTTAGATAGCGTCCGCCGATTGGCGAAAGGAGTCTCCGGCCGATCCGTACGGCCGCCAGAAGCCGGCTGCTCGCCGACCACCTACTGTTCACGCAGTACTGCACAGTTTCGCATTTTGACCTATTTTCCTCCATTTTCGACCTACCCACTGCCCACACCAGCCATCCACAACTCCCCCTCAACCCCTAGGAGCCACCGGCCACTAGCTTGCCGGAGCTCCGAGCAGCCCATTCAACTCCGGTCAGCCACTTTCTTTTCAAGCAGTGTTGTTTTCTGAGGTTGCAGTGGGAAGCAGAGGTTGTTGCTGCTGTTTCGACCCGAGGACCGCCTTGGATCGCTGTGGTGGAAGTCCCCGGGTGTCGGGTTCGTCGTCGCTGCCGTGCCCGTGTCGCCGGCCCGCTTAACGGGTGAGTTTAGCTCATAAACCCTATTTAGCACCTAAACTAGCTTAGGGTTGGATTAATTAGTACTAATGGCTGATTAAGATATTTAATTAAGTGTATTAGCCCTAAGATAGGTGGTTAGATGGTGGATTAAGATTAGCTTAGCTTAATCTTACTTATTTGTGCTTAATTGTGCTTAATTAGGCCTAATTGTGTGTTTTGTGCTAATTAATCATGTTTTTCCTTAATTTCTTGATTAATGTGATTAATTGATTAATTTATTGATTAAATTAATTTCTGCATTTAATTAAATAATTATTTAATTATTTAATTTTCGGAATTTATTTATTTAATTATTTTTAATTTCGGAATTTAATTATTTATTTATTAAATTTGGAAATTACTGTTCATCCGGAAATTAAATTGCGCAATTTCATGTGTATTGATTTTATGGAGTGAATTGAATGTGTAATTGTATGAGCATCCGCATGAATTGTGTGATTTTCATAAAAAATTGGGAAAAAGACGAATTGTCCGAGGGACACCTAAATTGACGCTTTTTATGAGAAAGAAAGTGACTTGTCCGTGAAATGGACCGCTTTTAGGAGAAAGGTGGGGAAAATGGTTTGTCCGGGACACTAAATGGACCGCTTTTGTGAGGAATGATTTGAGGTTTCATATGTAAGCATGTGTGCATTGACTAATGCTCAAAGATAATAAGTGGGTTGTGATTGTATGCTTGCGTGATCACTAAGTTGAAACCGTCGTCTCGGGAGAGTATCCCTTGACGTTCTGTGGGCATGCCGTCTTGGGAGAGTATCCCTTGACGTTTGTTGGGCATGCGGTCTCGGGAGAGTATCCATTGACGTTCGTTGGGCATGCGGTCTTAGGAGAGTATCCCTTGACGTCTTTTGGGCACGGAAGGACACGGTTGCGCCTCTGCGGAGGAAGGGCGCCGTAACGCCGTTACGCCTTGGTTGTAGCCCTGTGGGGTAGTAATAATCGGAACACGTGTGGATGCGAGAGTGCATGAGAAAACATGGCATCATTGGTTCCGATTATGCATGAGATGATCACATCATTTATGGCACGCACGCATGAATTGATAACGTGCAGGGTGTGGCAATGGCCAAGTGAGATCGCTTGTGACGCGACTCGCATGTGATTGATGAACTGTATCATCTAACGACCATGTGCATTGCATGTATTGTGTTGACTTATAACGTACAGGATATGGCATACTAGGTAAGGTTGCATGCGAACCGACTTTTGATTGTTGGTTGACCCTGCTTGATGTTTTATTGTTGATTGATGGTTGTTTGTGGTTGGATTGAGTGAGGGGTAGTTCTGGAGAGATACCCTAGGTTGAGTTGGTGTACTAATCGGGGCTTAGGGGAAGAACTCGCCGAGATTTTATCTCAACTCGTCGTGGTTAACAATTTTCAGGCCCCTAAAATGGCGCACCCGCAGTGGAGAATCTTGCCCCCGCTTCTCCAGTGATCGACCCGACGAAGTCGAGTCCGATGGGTCAGAGTGACCATGGTGCTGAACCCGATGGTTCATTTTGTATAGCTGGATTAGCCTAGCCTAGTTCCTTTTTGGTTTGGCTTAGAGGATGGATCGGCCCCTGTTGTCGGGCTTGTAAATCGGAAAACGATCCTCCGTTGGTTAATATAGTAAATTGTATAAATGAGTAGTGATGGTTGTTTTTGTTGTTCATCCCTCTATCCCTGATTGATTGCTTGATTATTTGTTGGATTGGGGATGGTTCGTCTTCCGCTTGTGCATAACGAAAGATTAAAATGAATGGTCGTCGACGAGTCCTAGGACGTCGCTTTTTATCGACCAAGAGAATGATGGTTAACATGCACTAGTCAAATGATAGATCCCTCGTGACATGCTTGTTTGCGATTACAAGTTTTTAACTCATGCTATTGCCAGCACAGTAATCTATTAGAGTTAAATTGGCTAAATAACATTGAAGGCTCCCCCGAAAAAAAAGAAGAAGAAGAAGAAGAAGAAGAAAAGAAACAAAGAGTGAACATTCATGCATCTAGTGATATTATCATAGAACATACAAATGATCCAACAAATTAGATACCTAAGATTACTGCCTCAATATCTTCTTGAAGTGGCATGGAGTTGGGTTTTTGTTCCCTAGAAGTACATTATTACAATTAGTTTTAGAAGATCCAGCGCTAAGCTGGTTCAGAGTTACTATTTCTTCTGCAAAACTTTAAGATGTAGTCCAGTTCAGTTAAACAAATTAATGAAACAATCTCCTTTACAATTCATCCAATTTCCTAAATTAGTTATTTATCTGTGTGTATTGGTAAAGAGGCAACAAGTCACAAGTCATGCACCCCAGGTGACTAAAGTGGCTCGTTGTGATTTATTGAAATGCTTAAAGAGTATCTATAACTCGCTATATGTCCAGATGATCATAATGGCTTCCATAAGCACCACTTCCTAATCTATCCAATTAAAATTGATACAATAGGCTCTTCAAAATATATGCACAATAATTCTATCACCGACCAATCTAGCTTTATTTTGTTTTCTCAGCATTTTTTTATTTACAAGTCCTTGCACTGCTACAAGTTCTTGAATTTCAACAAAATTGTTCAATATTTTAGAAGAAAGGTTTGTAAAGCTGGATCGATTGATACCAGTATAAACATCAATAGAAAATATAAAATAAAACAGAAAAACAAAAAAAAAAAAACAGCCCAATTTCTTTATTTACAAGTCCTTGCACTGCTACAAGTTTTTGAATTTCAACAGAATTGTTCAATATTTTAGAAGAAAGGCTTGTAAAGCTGGATCGATTGATACCGGTATAAAAATCAATAGAAAATATAAAATAAAACAGAAAAACAAAGAAAAAAAAACAGTTCCCGGAAATTGGGCTCTCTCAATTCACGCGCCCAACATGCGGGGTGAGCCACACGCACTGTTAATTTGAATGTAAATACATCACCTTGCCAATTTGAATGTAAATACTTAGCTGATTTCACAGATACTGTTTTTGCTTTGTACCTGGATACAATGGAGGACATCGACCTTGTCCCACAAGTGGTCACGCTAGATAACATTATTTCGATGACCCATCTTTTTCAGCCTTGTCTTCTTCTTTTCGAAAGCCATTTTGAGGCAACATCACTGCAATACATTTCATTCAATGCTTGAAATGAAGCCATCTAACTATTTAAATTTTCTTAGTGAGACAACTATTGATTGATCCTGCAAATATGGCTTTGGAAAAGGAGGAAAAAGAGATTTGTCTGCCCAACTTGATGCATGAAAAGAGATCATCTGCTGATGTATTTACATTCAAATTGACAATGTAATG
Source organism: Angophora floribunda (assembly GCA_014182895.1). NCBI lineage: Eukaryota > Viridiplantae > Streptophyta > Magnoliopsida > Myrtales > Myrtaceae > Angophora > Angophora floribunda. The sequence continues at coordinate 30,383,788 of CM024709.1, read as the reverse complement.
ATCTTCACGAGCGCCATGGAAGGACGTAAGATGCTAGGGGAGGTGATGGCGAATCCATGCTTTTTCGGTTGCTTAAGCACAATCTCTCGAATGGGAATACAATGATGGGATCTGTCTACTCTTCTTTTGGTATAGGAAAAAAAAAAAGTATATTTTCCGGAGCATCTTCTGTAATGGGTTTGACGAAACCATGAGTACTTGGAAAAAATGAAAGGACCACCTTTCAAAAGTTGTAGGCCACCTAAATGGGTCAGCCCCAAAAATATTCTTCTCACTTGGGTTAGGAATCCGTGCACAAGTAGAGATTAGATATTTCATGTTAGGTGGAGGTTACTTCTTCTTTTTTTCAATTTGGATACCTTTGTGATAAATTTATTTTAAATTAATATTTTGATCACAAAAAATTTCAAATAAATATCCTCGTGATAAATTTATCATCTTTTAGTGTATGCTAATTTTTTCTATTAAATTGCTGAGTTAGATGACACGTGACAATTCATGAGTGTACTAGTTTAAAATTTTACCATCCATTTGTTATAGGTGTGTCAATAATTCATATTAACGAAAACTAATAAAAAGTAAATTTATCATATTTGGGATGAGATAAATTGTCACAAGTATACTAATTTGTGATTTTTGGTAGCCAAAGTTTTAGTTTGAGGTAAATTTTTCATAAGTATACTAGTTTGTGAATCTTTTTTGGTCAAAATATTAATTGGAAATAAATTTGTTATATGTGTACTACTTTGTGATTTTTCATTATATTTGTCTTTTTTTGTGTGCTTACGATAGATGATTATTGTTATTATTTCCTTGGCTATCGTATGGTCACTAGGGAGACTGGAAAATTTGCTTTACATATATCTCCATACATTCCAAGGTATGCTTTGAAAGTGTATCCATGACATTGCATTGGTGCCATCCTTTGAAAAATTTCAATCAACTTCTATTGTGCTGCGCGTTTCAATCAGTATCATCCAAATACTTTTCTTGCGGCATGATTAATGCAAATTTACGTTCGTGTTGTGGGATAATGAATGAAAAAAGTGGATAGAGCCGCTGTCTTTGTAATCTCCCATGATTGCATTGCATATATTATGAATTGACAAGTGCTCATATTAATATAAATAAATTAAAATCATCATTGACTGTGATAAGTCTGTACATAGTCCCCTAGCTTAATTACTAGAGATGGCGATAGGTCGGGTTTAATAGGGCAGCAAAGCACTTAGGTTTAATAGAAAATGATTGATCGATAGAAATATTTAAAAATATCACCTTAGGCTTGGGTTTAGAATTCCTTTCTGGATTTGAGGACATCATTCTCCTCTTATCATTTTTTAATATTATTATTAGTAATAAATGATTTCTTTACATTAACTAACACTTCAAATATACATATTAAGTGAGTAATTTATGTCATCTTATCATTTTGATGTCGAGGTCCTTTTCTTTTTATGTAGTATATGTTTATTCAGTTTTGAAATTTCTATTGTTCCGTTTCATTTATCAAAAATTGAACAATTGTCTTAAAATTACAATTAACGTTTAAAATTACATTATTAACGTATGATTATTATTATTATTATTATTATTGGTCAAATAATTTTTAATTTTTTACAGCAATTAAAATTTTAAAAGATATTCCCTTCTATTAACATATACTTTTATCCCTTACAAGTAATGTAAATCGTAAATGCCAATAGAAAAAAAAAGTTCATACGATGAAAAACCCCATATACTTAATTTACTCAAAATTAATTTTTTAACTACAAAAAATTATGTATTGGTACATTTGTAATAAATTTACTCCCATTAAATTTTGTTAAATTTTGTTGTTAAATTATTGAGTTAATGATACTGACAATTTGATGAATGTATCAATTTAGAATTTTACCTTCTATTTATTACATGTGTACTCATTTGTAGTCGTTTGTGGTATTAATTCAATTCAACAAAATTAATTGAGAGTAAATTAATCATATATGTATCAATTTATCATTATTTTGGGATAAGATGGTCGTAGATACACCAATTTAATGTTTTTTGTGTTATTAATAGGGCCAACAGCCAGAGGAAAGGAAGAAAGAAAGTCAGTTTGGGAGGTATTATGTAATAATTAAAAGTTTTGGGAATAAACAGGTACTACCCTCGGTGGTTTCATCTAATATTCCTTTTTTTTTTCTTTTTGTACTTTTTAGCATTAAATTAGTCCCATGAAAAGACCTTAGTGTAAAAATTAAAAGAGGAATGACCCATAACATAAAAAGGGTATGGAGGAGGGAGGGGGGCAAAAAAAATATAAAAAAAGAAAAAGAAAAGAGAAAGTGAAAAAGCTTGGTGTCAAGACAAGATGGGAGAGCAGCTCTCAAGACATTACACAGCCAGAAAAAAAAAGAAAGGAAAAACGGAAAACAGAAAAACAAAGAAAAAACACAGCCCCGGAAATTGGACCTCTCAATTCACGCGCTCAAATGCGGGTGAGCCACACGCACCGTTGGATCGGAGGACCGGAGGAGATCCGTCGGTCAAATATTCGGCGTGAGCTCACGCGGGGAACGGAGCGCGTGGCGGGACACGATTCTATCCCCCGTCACTCCGCCCCTAGAGAGAGACCAAACCCGCAACAACGCTTCACCCCCGCGTCGTCTCCGCCCTCCCTTCCTTCCTCACCAGCCAGTCCTCTCGCGACAAAAAGCGGAGACACCCATTTGAAGGCTAGAGAGAGAGAGAGAGAGTGTAGAGAGAGGAAGTAGAGGAGAGGGGGAGGGAGGCGTGCTTGCTTACTTCAGTGAGGTTACGGGGGGAGAGAGAGAGAGCTTGGAGGAGGAGATGGCGTCGACGAAGGAGAGAGATGGCTACGTTTACGTCGCCAAGCTCGCCGAGCAGGCCGAGCGCTACGAAGGTTCGTCTCTCCCCTTCTCTGGATCGATCTGTTCTTCTTGTTTTCAGTCTCTCGATGCTCCTGATGGCTTGACTCCATCTGGGTTCTCGCTGCTCTGGTCAAAGTTTGGATTTTTTCGGGCACTTTTCTGATCCTGAGATCGGTTTTTCGTTCTCGATCTCATCCATGGTGGTTCTGTTGACTTGGGTCCTTCTTTTTTTTTCTGGGTCTGGTGTTTCGATTCATTTGGGTGGAGTAGAGGGTCGATTGTGTTGGAGTTTTCATCTGGGTTGTCCGCGCATGTGTCAGATTGATTGGAAATTTTGGCTGTTTTGAACCTGACAGAAATGGTTGAGGCGATGAAGAATGTGGCGAAGCTCGATGTTGAGCTGACGGTGGAAGAGAGGAACCTGCTCTCCGTCGGTTACAAGAACGTGATCGGCGCACGGCGAGCGTCGTGGAGGATCCTCTCTTCCATCGAGCAGAAGGAGGACTCGAAGGGGAACGAGCATAACGTGAAGAAGATCAAGGAGTACAGGCAGAAGGTCGAGGCCGAGTTGGCGGATATTTGCGGGGACGTGATGAAGGTGATCGATGAGCATTTGATCCCTTCGTGTGCTGGCGGAGAATCGACCGTGTTTTTCTATAAAATGTGAGTGGCTTTTTTTCAGATTGGATGTTCTGGGTTTTCGTGTTGTTTGTTGCGATTGTTGAGGATTTGAGGAGTTTGAGGGCGTTATATGTTTCAGGAAAGGAGATTACTATCGGTACTTGGCAGAGTTTAAGGCTGGTGATGACCGAAAGGAGGCAGCTGATCAGTCTATGAAAGCATATGAGGTGCTCTTCTTATAATAGTAATTGCTTTAGAAACTGTAAAAGTCATGTGTGTTTGGTTTAGTCGGATGTTTATGTAAATGAGACCGAACTTCATCTAAATTGAGAGAGAAAAGATCTTTATGTATTATCTAGTTGACTGAGCTTGGCCGCTTCTTCGTCTTCCTGTAGTTTAGTTGCCGCAGCTTTAATGATTACCTTTATGATTCCATTATCAGTGGGTAGATTTGAGTTTCCTTGCAGATTGTATTTCTAGCATTTGGAAAAGATAAAATCGGATGTTATCCTCCTCTTGAAATTGATGTACTTCCTATGAATGAGGGACTTTTTTGAGTTCATTATTGCACCTAGATTCTTTTGTGACTGACGCTTTGCTTGCTTCCTTTGTCGCTGTGTTTCTGATAAAGTCACATTTAGTGTAAGTCAAAATAGAGAAATGTGAGATTTTCAATTAGAAGTGATAATTCTATATTTGTTGTCGTTTAGTTTAGAATAATGACCAGATCTTGGAAGGAAAAAGCATCTTTCGCGGCGGCCGGGGGAGGCCTTAATGTTATCTTAATTTTTTCAGAATATCCAAGTGTTAAATAACTGAAAACATCATTATGGCAAGAAAGAAGTCCTTATGAAGGCTTGCCAAACTAATTTTTTCTTTAAAAAAAAAAAGAATTACGGTCTTTTGGATTCTGGAGTTTGTATGTTGTCTGTCTGTTCTCCTCTTAATGTTTTAGTTTTTCTTTGATTGGGAGTCTGCATTTCTAGTATTGGTTGATTTCCATCTTTCTTGTTTAATCAGTCTGAGCTGCCATAATGCCTTTTTTTGTACAGTTGGCTTCCACCACTGCAGAGGCTGACCTATCCCCAACACATCCAATCAGATTGGGTTTGGCATTGAACTTTTCTGTCTTCTACTATGAGATCATGAACTCTCCTGAAAGGTATGTGTTGCATTGCTTCTCAATTTTCTTTCGAGCAACCAACATGAGCCCATCTAATGGGACAACTTGTACGCCAGGGCCTGTCAACTTGCAAAGCAGGCTTTTGATGAAGCGATCTCAGAGTTGGATACTTTGAGTGAGGAATCCTACAAAGACAGCACATTAATTATGCAGCTTCTAAGGGACAATCTGACATTATGGACTTCTGACATCCCTGAGGATGGAGGTAAATTGATGATATCTGCAATACTAGAATGTCTTTAGATTCTGGTTTTCTATGGCTTTTATGCATTTTTTTTTTTTGTCAGAGCTTTTATGCAGATTAAATTTATTGTTTGCAACCGAATCATTATTTTTTTCCCTAATATATCTTTCGATGGAAATTTTTTTTCTAGTTTTACCACTTTGTACCTTAGACTCACAGTGGTCCGACACTTCCCTGGACCCCGTGCAATGGCAGAACTGTGTGTACTGGGCTGCCTTTTTTCTTTTCTTTTTTCCTTTTTTTGTCTTGTGTGGTGACTGGAATATTTTCTGTTTGATGAATGACTTCCCTTATTTAGAGCTTTAGCGTAGCAGTTTATCCTGAAAAATCCCATCTAAAGTCTCTTTAAAGTCTCCTCTTCTTTCATTATTTATGCTTGTGGATTACTGTCTCTATAAGTCCATGCAGTTACTGGGTTTCTTACCTTGTTATCTGTTAGGCGTTCAGTTAAGAATGTTAAATATTACTGAACTCTATAAGAACTTGGCATCTCTCTAATTTGACATTCCGTTAGATTAAATTTATTCTCTCTCTCGATATAGTGTGGAAGCAAGGTAGACTATCTATAAGCATCTGAGACTCTTACTCTGAGGACTATTTAACTTTTTGAATTTCCTGCAAGCTTCTCCATGTTAGTTACTTTAATCTTCTAATTACATAGCAGAGAATGTGTACAAGTGAGTGAGAGGAGTCCATGCTATGGCAGAACTTTCTATGTTAGTGTGCTTCAAATCATTGCTCTGGGATGTCTCCTTTTCCAATTCATTATATCTGTAATGTTCAACAAGCATTCGGACATTGGATGCATGTATTGATTATTGAAGTGTTGAATTGATTCCTCTTGACCTCATTGAGGGGCATGAGTCTTTGGTATTGTTTGTGTGATCGTTTAGTATGCTCATTAAAGTGGGTTAGTATCACACCTCTGGGTAGTAGGGGTTCTCAGTTTTCTTTTTCTATTGTCTAATTAAATAAGAAGCATGGTCCTTTGATGTGAAAGCTTTATGTTTGATTACAAAAAAGATGGCCACATGCCTACCATAGTCTTCCTTTTGTTGATATAAGTTTTAAAGTTGCAATTGGTGGTTGGAGATCTGGATTCAGCTCTTCTTAACTAAACAAGGTAAAATTTGAGTAGAATTTTATATTTGCCATACAGCTTGCGTTAAAAAAAGAAGTATAGGAAGCTGTGTTAGATGCATGTCATTTTTTAGGTTGGATCCAAAATGTTGTTGGAGATGACATATTGGTATTCAACTCAGCTTCTGTTGATGTTTTCTTTACCACATATAAGATCATCTGAGTATACGTGTCTGTCAAAACTGCGCTGTACTATGTCCCCTTACAAAAGCTGCCATGATTGCTGGTACACACGGAATGTGTTGGTTGCTGTGCTTTGGAGTGATAACATCATCTAAATATTGCATGGAAAATAGTGTGTTTATCTTACGACCATCCCTCCTGCCAGGGTTTTCCATTCTTTGAAGGTTTATAGAGCACTTTTAATTCCTCCCTGATCTTATGATAGTATTCTCATCCCCCATTCTCTGAAAGGGCTAATGCCCTTTTCTATATACTTGAAGTTAGTTGGAATTCAATGAGTATAAGTATGCACTGTTGTTTACATTGCCGCCTTCAATGATACAGCTGAAGATGCTCAGAAGCTTGACAATGCTGCCAAAGCTGCTGGGGGTGAAGATGCAGAGGTGGTTGATTTGTGAATTTAGATGGTTGTTAAATTTATAGGATAAATCTCTTTTATTTTGACCTCTGGTTTGTGCATTTGCAGTGAGGCAGAGCGTTGCTTGGGAGCTCATAAAGGGAGTCAAATGGTTTGAGGGTGGTGTTTCCTTGTCTGAAGGCATATCGAGACTTTTTCTTTCTAGTTCACTGTTTTTTGCTCCGTCGTCCTCTTTTGCTTGGACATTGCTTCTAGATAATTGTTTGGTGCTTGTTCTGTGCTCCCATTGCCACGACTGCTGATTAAACCCGATAAAAATTATGTCGATGACAGTCTGTTGTACGATCTAAAGTCTGTTTAATTGAGAATGTAGCGATATTAGATGATAAATCTCAACGGTCCCACAATTAGATACTTGTCTTATCTTCTAATGTTAAGGCCTACTTGTTGATCTATTTGGGCCTGTGGTCCCCTGTGCTTGCCAAATTGCCTACAGTCCTCAAGGGTAGAAACCAAAATCAAATCAAATCCATGTTCTAATTGACAATATCTGGAATCTAAGATGCAAATCTCTGTTGGAAGATGATGATTATCTGCTTTCTTCCCTCTGCCAATGATCCTTCATCTCTGAAGCAATTCCTCAGGTTTCTGGAGTTTTGCAGATCTGACCATCTGTTCTCTATAACCTCGTATGCGATCAGAGGACTCTTTAAAATGTCTCTGAACCGGACAATACCGTGCAAGTTTTCATGCTTGTCGTCAGTGCTATTTCCTTTGTTGGCCTTTGGTGGATTGTCGGTCCGACTCTGACGGTCACTCGCCATTCCAAGCCATCTGTTTAGAACACCACTCGGTCTGCCAGGTCGACCTTCTAACAGAAGCCTCGCCCATTTTGGAGTTCATCAGCCCATGTTGGAATTCATCAGAGCCAAAACATCCAGTGGCACCAAGTTAACCTTACATTTTTTCCCTCTATTTTAAAGATATTGCCCACGCCCAAGTAGTCATTGTGTTGCCCTCTTTACAAGAAATGGTTAGAGAGAGAGAGAGAGAGAGAGAGAGAGAGGGAGAGAGAGGGAGAAGCGGGTCAAGAGGGATTTCCAAACCACAGGAGGAGGAAGGCAATAACCACCTCACAAAGATAACTGCAATCAGGACATAACAGGACCTCCCCCAAAAATAAACTGCTCAGCTTGGCTTTATAACAGAAGATAGTTAAGCCCTTACATTCTCCCTCAGACCAGCCTTACTCTCCATACACAAAATCTTCCCATCCATCCAAAGTCCAGAAAACCCCTAACAGAGCGGCAACCGCATCAACAGCAGCAATGGCAAAGTCTCTCAAGGCTTTCGTCTTCTTGGCCTTGACCGTCTCCTTCTTGTCCCTTCTTGGGGCCGTGTATGGCGACTCCCGCTTCTTCGTGGAGGGCAAGGTTTACTGCGACACCTGCCGCACCCAGTTCACAACCAGAGTCAGCCAAGACATGAAAGGTTCGGTTCACATTCCCTTTGTGGTATCGTGAAAACAGCACGATCTGATCTTCAGTTCCAATACTGAAGATGCGGTGCCAAACCAGACGGTTTCTATCGTATAAATGCATTACAGGAGTGGCTCGAGTTATTAGTAGGATTTCACGACAAAGATTTTGATCTATCCGAATGTTCTTGTTTTGTAGTACTTGCACATATGGCCTTCATTTCAAGCTCTGTAAAATTCTCATTAGTTGATCAAGCCACAATGCCCTTTTCAAAATCCCTCAACGTTTCGCTTGTTCCCTACGTTAAATTCATGGCGCATGATCTGTTCGATGACTTCTGCAAATAATGCAAAATCCATGCGAAGAGATGCTGGAAATTTGTCCACATGAAATGGTTCTGATATGGCGTGCAGGTGCCAAGGTGCGCTTGGAGTGCAAGAAGCGCGAAGGCGGAGACCTGAGCTACAGCATCGAGGGCGTGACCGACCACACCGGGACCTACCGCTTCCGGTGGATGGAGAGCATGAGGATGAGATCTGCGAGATCGTGCTCGTCAAGAGCAGCCATACCGGGTGCGACGAAGTCAGCAAGGACGCTTTCCTGAGGAAGAGCGCGAGGATTAGCCTCACCAAGAACAACGGCATGGCTACCCCGGTCCGCCAGGCGAACCCGCTCGGCTTCCTGAAGAAGGACCCTCTTCCCGAGTGCACCGAGGTCCTCAAAGAACTCGGCATGACCAAAGACGGCGTTGCCTAAACCTCAAAAAGTTTTGGTGTTTTTTTGCTTTTCCATTTCAGAATTTGATTTCCTGAATCTGTGTTTTTATGCAAGAGATGAACAAACGTTAAGTTAATAATATGAATGTTTTGCTTGCCCATCAAAAGAGGTCCTAGGTTTCGGCTTATCTTGAAGTGGGCAAGCATTTCTTTTGATTAAAAACTTTTCTGTATGTAGTTTGCATACGTGTTATTGATCAATGATGAAGCTGCAGCTAATCATATAGAAAGATAAATTAAGAAAAGAAAGTGATTACTCCGCTTGGATCCGGGTTGATCTTACAATATTGTCTTGGATTCGAATCAATATACAAATCTGTCACCAAAAACATAAACATGAAGAAAATACGTCGCCGTTCCATTGAAACATATAGTAATTTGATCCGATCCATGACCCGTTTCATGTGGGATAGGGGTGTCAAAAGAACCGGGAATCACCCAAACCAAATTGAATTACTGAACCGGCCAGTCATGGACTCTCTCATCTCTCTCGGACTCTCGCTCTCGCCCTCGGCGATCGCATCATCGCTCATGAGTCACGATGCTGGTCGCTATTCTGGCAGCCTCGCTCGGTTTTCGCGTTGCCAATGGGCCTTCTTGAAGTTTAATACTGGGTCTGCTCCGGGTGGATGCTTTTGGATGGAAGAACAGACGAGTAATCTGAAGAATCTGCAGGAGTTAATGGAGGAAATTCATGCTTTGGGTGAAGATATTACAGGTCCATTAAGGAGCAACTCATAGGCCATCGACAAATTTCTGAACGCCAATAATCCATTTGGTTGGCTATTTATCAAGAGGGGGAGTAGGAAAATGGTACGAGCCCAAAGGCAAAAAAAAACCTGCGGACAGAGTAGTACTGGTTGTGTACAAATTGTTTTTCTAAAATGTAGGCGAATGGACCCAAAAAAATCGAGACGGTCGAGGAGATTTCTCAAGTTTGATGCTTCTATTTGGTCTTCACCAACGCATGGTCGGTTGCAAGGACTCATCTAGGAATCGGACCGGATCAGTGGTCTAATTCCCAGCTGGGTCCAAGAACCAATGCACAGTTCCTTATTCTCATTTTGTGGAACCAACCGTTGCTAGAGGTTCTCAGTTTCATAGTAGGAGCGATTCCCGATTCTAAGATAGAAATTGTCCACTATAATATTTATCACCCATATTCATTGTGACTCTACAATAATCTAAACAGGAAATGTATCACAAGATAGTTGAATTCTCACTGCAAAATAATGGAAAATTACTAAAAAGGTCATAAATCTACAATTCAATTATAAACATTTTAATTTTGCCAATTTGGTCCTTTTGATGATTTGTCAATGTAGTCGCTCTAGCTAATTTTGGCAGTAGATCACTAAAGTGGACATTAACCGTCCTCTAATATGGATAGTACTAACATAGATATTTTTAAAAAATTTTTTTAATTATTACGAATTTATCATTTTCTTTTCTTTTCTTTTCATCATGGCAAGCTCTAGTCCGATCATTGGGTGTGGGCTAAGGTGGCCTTGTTTGTGGCCAACGAGGCTCATCTCGCTCAAGCTATCTTGCTTAGATGTGAGTGAGGCCAGCCTCATTGACTGCAAATGAGGCCATGACTCTTGCAAACAGTTGATGAGGGCTTTGCGAATGGTTGGCAAGCCTTGACAAACCCCGTTGGCTACATTGATAGAAAAAAGAAAAGAAATAAATAAGTAATTTTTAAAAAAAATTTAAAAAAATTGTTCACATCACATTAGCCGTGCTATGCACATGTAAGACAACTTATGACTACGTCAACAATCTATGGTCAAAATTGACTAGAAAGATTACATTAAAAAATATTCATAATTAAATTGGCTAAAGTGAAATGTTTATAATTAAATTGGTACAAATACAAAAATTTTAGGACTTTTTTGATAAGTTCTCGCAAAATAACTTTATCATTCTTTATTTAGCTATTAGAGCAACCACAAGTATGCTACCATAAAAAGAAAGATGATGGCATGTCATTGTTCGAATACCAAAGGAGCGTCTGATAACATTTATGTTTCTGGGAAAAAAAATTTTGAGAAATAATTCTTTTCTATTTCTACTTTCTGGAACAATTTCTAAGTAAATTAACACATTTGATAAATGTATAAATATTATATTCTTGGAATAGAAACGCATTTGGTACCAACTAAAAAAATTTCTGTTCTTTTTTTTTTCACATGGTGGCAACAAGTAGTGGTGATGATCAACCTTCGGCGTCCGACAACATAGCAATTGGTGACCAACTCGGACTAGCAATGATGTCAGCCACTAGTCGTCGTTGCCAGACCTAGACATCAATCGTTGTTGGCGGGCAATGGCGGTGATGGCTAGCTATGGCGAGGGTCTGTAGCAAGTGGGTGGCAATCAATGGGTGGTAGCCACAATGAGTAGTGGCAACCAAGAAACACTTATTCTAGAAATCGTTCTGAAGAACAAGAAGTTATATTTTTCTATTGATTGTTTCTATTTCAAATCTATTTCCTAAAACGATATTCTATTCCTATGAATAGAAACACTAGTGGATGTTATCAAATGTATTATTATTATTTTTTCTATTCTAGGAACAAAAAAATAGAAAAATTGACAAGTTGCCAAATGTTCCCCAAAGGACTTCTTCGCAAATGAGACAATTGGATAGCATACTTAAAAATGGTTAATTGTCTAAAATCGCAATTCTAATAAGTTTTTGGGAAAATACCACCAAAAATCTCAAATTATGCCACTTGGGACAATTTTACACTAAACTTTTTTCATGCCATCAAAAATTCAAAATTATGTCAACTTAAGACAATTTTACCATAAACTTTTTTTGTTCTACCAAAAATCTTAAATCATGCCACTTAGGACAATTCTATCATAAACTTTTTCTTGTGTTATAAAAAATCTCAAATTATATCACGTGAAATACATTTACCCCAAACTCCTTAATTAAATGACATATTTGTATTTTTTTTCCTTTTTTCTTTCTCCCTCTTCCCTTTGCCATGGTCGGTAAAGAGAAACCGACCAAGGCCATCCTCGTTGGCAACGAAGTCGGGTCAGGGTGGTCCTCACCCCACTCAGGTGAGGGACTCCCTTGTTGGATCTAGCGGGGCGGCCTCACCACTCAAGGGAGGGTCGCCACTCAAGTCAAGCAAGGATCGCCTCGCTTGCCCGGGGTGAGGGCCACCCTCACCCGACACCACCATCGACGAGGGTGGCCACCGCTAGCTTCCCCTATTGGCTATGGTAGAGGGAAGAGGGAGAAAGGAAAAAAAAAGATAAAAGATAAAAATGACATTCAATTAAAGAGTTTGGGGTAAATGTGTTCCAAGTAGTATAGTTTGGAGTTTTTTGCAGCATAAGAAAAAGTTCAAGGTAAAATTGTTTCAAATAGTATAGTTTGGGTTTTTGGTGACAAAAAAAAAATTAAGGTAAAATTGTCTCAAGTAGCATAATTTGGGGTTTTTTATGGTAAGAAAAAAAATTCAAAGTAAAATTGTCTCAAGTAGTATAATTTGAGATTTTTGGTGATATTTTCCATAAGTTCTTTGAACTTTGGAAAACCTAAATTGACACCAAAGGTTTGTCAATACCATAAGCAGACCTATCAAACAAGTGAATCGGGTTAAGTCATAAATGGTTCAACCCAAATTACTCTATTGTAAATTTATGATACATTTATTTGCAATGTAAATTTATTGACCTATACTCAACTCAACATAACCCATACCCGATCTGATTCATATTAATAAAACACTTACATATTTAATCAAATCTATAAAAACTTCTTTCTTATGATTTTTTTAAAAAAAATTATATTATTAAAACACTTCCATACAATTACAAATTTAATGAATAAATTTTATTGATTTTCCATGCACTCATTTTAAGTATTTTTTATTTTTATTTTTATTTCCTTTTCTTTAATATTCTTCTTCACCAGGTTGCTAGCCACACTAGCCATGGCCAACAACATGCCAACTCAAGTCTTGTCATAGGCTAGCAAGGCTCAGGCTCGATCTCACTAAATATAGCGAGCTCAAGCTTGAGGCTCGCCATTGCAATTAAGCGATTAAGTGAGGGTTGCAAACCTCAACGACCCTTGCCCGGTGGCTATTGAGGGTCGGCCACTAGACTTCGTAGGGGGAAAAAGTAAAAGAAAGAAAAAAGGAAAAAGAAAGTAAAAATAATTTTAAAAAATAAAAATTTATTTTAAAACTACTTAAGAGGGTGATATCTTATTAATGGATTGACTCGACTAATAATTTTTATAAGTTAAATGTGTTGTAAATGGATTTAAAAAGACAACTCATATATCATTGGACTTACATACAACTCAAGTCCATATATGACCAATCTCATTAAATACAACACCTCTATCCATAAGTGAACTCGCGATGTGTTGATTGTTGAGAGAACCACCCTAGGAGTTGACAACCATCATCCTTATGACCTCCTATCTTCAAGTGAAATACTTGATTTTTCTACTTAGACTCCACTTATTTGGTGAAAAATAATATTTTGAAAATTTTTTTCTTAAAAATGATTAATTTTGTCACTTAAAATAATTAATCAATAAAAATATTTGTATTACCAATCATAATTTATGTCTAAACATTCATTTATAATGAAAATATTTTTCGTTAATTCATTTTTATAAGTGATGAAAACGATCATTTTTAAAAAAAAAAAATATTCTCTCAATCATTCATTTTTCGCGAAACAAATGGAACCTTAGAAAACTACTAAACTTGCTTGGGATGAATATTGAAGAAAACCAATCTTTTCATACCCGTGAGTTTCTCCTTATTTTTTGCGCCGCACACAACAATTATATATGCTTATAAGCCAACATCGACATATTGAACAATAACAAAACGGATTAAACTGCATGTGATTAAGTTATCCTAAGGGATTTTCAGCCTTCAAAGCCTCTTGGGGAAGGAAATGCTGGGACTTTGGGTAAGCCTTTCGAAGTGGCTTTTAGCTAAATGCTGGTCTTGGGTAAACTAAAAGTTCAAGGCAAATATAGACCAACCTTGGGTGAAATGCTATTTTCTAGACATTTTCATCCATCTTGCCCTCACTATTTTTAGTATTTGTAGCAAGTTGCTAGCACTAGTGACATGCAACATTGGCAACAGCACCTAGGCTTGCTAGCAACCCCAAATGATGGCCACCCACATGACCCTAGGCCTTGTTACTAGGGTCAGGTGGCCCTTGGCAAGGGCCACATAGGGTTGTGTGACCCAAGCAACAATCCGACGACCCAAGCAACGATCATCGGAGTCACGTGATTGTGGTAGAAAATGATTTGATTTTTCAAATTAAAAAAAAATTACAGCCCTTTTCAAATTTTTGTTTTAACCAAACATTACTTAAATCCAAAGTTAACTTGCAATGCAGTTTTTACTAAATGCGATTTACATTTTCCCAATAGGGTTTCAGCATTCAACATTTATACTCAAAGCCTTACACTCAAAGCCTGATTCCAAAGCCAAGCCCAATATTTTTGGTACTTAATGTGAGTTTGAACTCCAAACCAAGTTCGAAGATTCTAGTCCCATAATTGGAGAAGACGACGTTCAGGTACCATATTGCTCATCGAAGAAAAGTTCAGGCACTTTCGATGGCATGACCCCTAATATACGCCCCCATGGACGACGAGAATTGTAGAAATGGCCTAGTCATGGGCATATACTCTGACGATGTCGCTGTTGGCATTACTTGCGACGATGGACTCGTCACAAGGGGAGACAAGGGCTATTGTTAACATTTTGATTTCAAGAGCGAAACAATCACTTGTGCTTGGGGACGACTTCATGTTCTTAGGAGTGCATACCATTTTGTGGACACATCAATCTTCAATTGGAGTAACCCTTATAGTTGGAGTCTCAGTTTTACATGCATCAGCGTGAAGACGACATCGGGGAATCATCTGTCTTAAAATAACGCTCATATTCCGTCGACAGAAGTGAGCAAGGCACGGCTAGATTCGGCGTCAGTAGGTATGATCCAGAGCCAGGATCCCATTTTTCCCAATTTACTTGTGAGCATCTGAGAATCTGTGTCGATGTAGGAGAGGTGTCCGGTCTCGGCGACCTGAAACTCGCCCCAATTACGGGCCTGAGCAACACAGAACCAACCGGCCAGCCGCTATCCTCTGTCGTTCGATTCACGGCGCCATTTTGCACCGTCAAAGATTTGTACAGCAAATGACAACAGAAGCAGTACTTTCTACAACACTAGCTACATCCAATTTAATTAAAGAGTTTTAACTCACCTAAACCATCCACTGACAACGATTCCTAGAGACGATACTAACAAGAAAAATGAGTAAAGAAGAAAGGGAAACATCAAAAGAAAACGAAAAAGAAAAAGACAGACTCACATTGTTAGGGTAGTACAACTACCAGGGCAGGCAGGCAGAAATTGCACGAGAAAAACTATGCCATAAAATTAGGTTTGCAAAATTAACTTTAAATTACTCCGGCGATCTTCTCCACCTACAATTTTGCAACGATGGTATCAGCTGGACTTCCATTTGCACTTAGTAGTACAATGCGGGGATTGATACTCACAACAGGGTGGCAAGATCAGCGTCACTTCCATTAAGGCTAGCTATACATATCTGTCACAAAGGAGAAAAAAAACCATTATAAAAAACCACGCATCTGCAAAACTAATCGGCAAAAGTGCAAAACATGTTATAAAAACATTAAAATGCTTAAACCTCATCTCAGCATCTTTCTACTTTATCCCTACCATTTAAGCACTACGTAGGCCTGTAACAGTTGGTCATCACACTAAAGTATCGTGCGAATTTCTTGTCTCATTGAGTTACATACTTCCTACACATCATTTAATTAGCAGGACATAATACTTGTCAAACTTGACAACAAGCAAGAAACAATTGGACAAAATGATTTTCAGTCCCCTGCTATGCTAGAGTGAACTACCCTTACTTATCATCCCAAAAATTAATGAACAAGCAATCATCAACTGAACATAATCAGAGAAACATCACAAACTTCAGAAAATGACAACCTTTTTAAATCAAGTCCTGTGCAAATGGTAAGATGGAAGTCAACATGTAACAAAAATTGGAAGTTCCATGACTATGCAAATCTATCTTTTAAGTACTGCCACTGAAAGAGCCCTAAATGTGACAAAGCCTAGCATACGGAAAGAAGATGAAGACAAATAGATGCTCGATTGACTTTCACGCAACCCAGATTCGGTGCTTCAGCTTCTATCTGCTGTTGCTTCTATCAGGTTCTTCCCTTTCCCATTCAGTTTTCCTCCTTGTTGTTTTTGCTTCTTCAGTTTCAGCAAATGCTGAGGTGAGTCGTTAAAGACTACCTTCCACTAATTATCTATCGGCTAACAGAGAGCAAGGCAAATATCAGCACAAGAATGTGCTGATACTGTTGGCTGAGGACCCTGGCCATCATTACACTAGAAGCAATTCTATTCATCAAACTACAGCTGACCACTCCATTACCTATAGATTTAGGAGCACCTTTGGAAGTTTCTCCACTTACTAATATCATAAAATTCTTTAAGAAGTTGCTCAGTCATGCAAACTAAACAATGTACAACATTCAAGCATGCAAAATATGACAGATAATTCTACTGACAATCTGTGAAACCAATTGTTGGCCAGAGTTCATGTAAGAGCCTACCACATCCTCCGGAGTTTACTAAACTCTACATCAAAAGATGGCAGAATTCTCATCTCCTCACTCTGTCAACTTCAGAAATACAGGATTATCTCTAATTTAGCCATTCATTGTCCAAAGTAGTCATTCAAAAGTAGTACAAATAATATGGCGAAATATTGACTTCTACCACTAAAATAAGCATTGGTCAGGCATGTCAAAGATCAAACTTTATTTTGATCTAAAGACCTAACAGTTTCATTCGAGTTCAACAACAGGATAGACCCCCAATTCCATTAAAAAGTCAACAACTTGGAAGAGAAATCTCTAGCTCTTTTGATTTCATAGATCTCTTAGTCATAAAGGAACATAATACTTTATTAATAGAATTAAAAAAAATAATGTAATCGGTTGTACAACACTTCTATACTGGTCAATTCACCTTTCTTGAATGACATCCTTCAGGAGTCTGTGCTTAATCTTGAAAGGGGAGAAAAAATTAGCCATATAGCACTGACCAAATAAAAACTTTGGCAAGTTTTAATTTTGTTAAGAGACTGTCCACATAACAAACTGCCATTCTCCTTACGTTGCAGATAGCAGAACCTTCAAAACATGAGACTTAAAACCCACATCACAAAAGTAAAAAAAGACAAAAAAAAATCATTCCATCTTAAATCTTTGAAAATACTGCTGGTTTTTTCAATAATTACCACAGCAGGCTCCATGATAAGACAAGTTAATTGATATAGGATGGAAGCCTAAAATAGCTAATGATCATTTAACTAAACAAAACATGGATTCAATTTAGTAGCTACAAAGAAAGAGCAGTAAAGAAATTGGTAGTGTCAGGTGGAAAGGAAAGGAAACTGAGCTTGCAAGCCAACATTCAAAGAAAGAATTTTGATGTACTGCAACAGAAGCATTGAAAACTATGTTCTGACAATGGAGATCAGACCTAATCCCACTCCATTCTCCAGAACAAATTGGGCCCTCCCTCCCACGATGCAGAAACTGAAATGAAATTCAGAATGGTGTAGACCGCATACGGCGACCATCTACCAACAGGGGATTGATGTCATATCTGTAGTCTGACATTATGAGACTTTCTTATCACTTGTCAATCGGACATTTTCTAATAATTCCCAAAACAGTTGGCTGTGCTTCCAATTTTCCACCAAATATCTCAGTCTCAAGAAACGGCAAGTAAGAACTCAACACAGCTTTTAAGTCTGTACAAGTTAACAGCAATTGCTGATCCACAAATACCAACAAGATCACTCAGGACATAATGTAAGACCATGTTTTTGGCTAAATGGAAATCTAACATTGCTTGTCCTATTCCATTCCCTCAGACACAATTCCAAACTAGAATTATGATCCTCAATCACAGCTTCAACACAACAAGAGGTCAAGCATCAAACGAAAATGCCTATAAAATTAATTAACACGCTAGCCTCACTCCAACCCTCCAGTAAAGATATCTAATGCAAACAAATACCATTTGCCAAGTTCAGTGCCTAGCATCTGTATAAAAGATCAGGGGATAACATCAATTTTCTTCAACAAAAAAATCTTGCAACAAAAGAAGATTAAAGAACCGACCATAGAAATTATTATTTTCCAAGAAATTTAGACAATTAAACAAACAGAGCTTTGACCACGAACAAATCATCTCACATTATACATACATCCTACATAGTATAATGACCTCAGTGACAATGCGCTGTAACCCTTTATGAACATTGAACATATTAAGGGGGACATCTACCCACAAAGGCCAAAAAAATTTTGAATCTTCAGAATCAAGTAAGAATGTGGAAATCCATGAAAATGAAAACAACCCAATATTCATTGTGCAAGGGGATCCACAATGAAGATATTCCCTTTTTCCCATCAATTGATGTCACCTTAATACTGCAAATGAACATAGAAAAAACAACAATAAGAAAAATAAACAGGCAAACCAAGACTAATTTGACGAATTTCCTCTCAGGAACATAAAAATAAACACACACGCAAACAAGATTATATATATTTTTTCCTCACCATCAGAACCCGAGCGCTTGGCGTGCTTTATCCTTTCGAGCTGAACCTGCGTGTCCATAAACATCTTCAGCCTCTGCACTTCCAAATCCTTAGCAAACTGCATCCTTTGCTTCTCCAAGTCCACCATTTGCCTCAGCTTCTCAGCCTCCACCCTCTGATATACCTCTCCGAACCTCTCGATGGCCTTGGCCAGTCTCCTCATCCCTTCTCCTTCATCGTCCTCACTATCCCTATCCTCATCCCTCTCCTCCTCATCCTCCTCCTCATCGTCGACCCCCGCCGCGGCAGCAGCGGCCGCGACCTCGGAGTAATTCCTCCTGAAGTAACCCTCGTCCACCCTCTCCGCGGGCCTCTTCTGCGGCAGCGCCACGGCCGCCACCACCGGGGACGGCGTCTTCTTGTAAGGCAGCGGCAGGGCCACCGGCGGCGACAGCGGGGAAACCGACGGCGACGGCGACACCTTCTTCGCCGCCGACGACGACGAGGAGCTGGACCCGATCAGCGCGTCCAGCCGGTCGAAGAACACCCACGCCGACGCGAGGCCGCCGCCGCCGGAGGACGAGATCCTGGCCTTCTCGATCTTGTACTTCTTCTTGACGGTGTCGATCCGGTTCTTGCACTGGACGTCGGTGCGGTGGGTCTTCTTGGAGTGGCCGTGGAGGGCGTTGACGGCGTCGGCCACCTCCTGCCAGTCCTTCTGTCGGAGGTTCCCTCTGTTGAGCTCGACGTACCGCCTGCCCCAGGCCTCGATGAGGGTGGCGGTCGCCTCCTCGCTCCAGCAGTCCTCCCGGACGGGCAACGGCCGGGGGTTGCTGCTCTGGGTCGGCGACGGGGACACGTACTCGATCAGCTCCCCATCGGAGTCGGAGTCGGAGTCGGAGTCGGCGTCGGCGTCGGCGTCGGCGGTTCACCGGAGCGGCGGCGGCGGCGGCGGAGCTAGGGTTTCGCTTCGATCGGGAGAGAGATTTTTTTTTTTTTGGGGGGTGCGGGGGGATGGGGGAGGCAGGGATGGGAATAGCGTCGGTGTCTGGCTGCCGGTGACGAATACGAGACGCGTGCGGAATGGTGGGGAGGGGCAATTCCGGAAAGGAGGAGAGAGAAAGAAGAGAGTAGTCGCCGGGAGGGGAGCGCGTGAGGACAAGTCGGATCCTCGCCTTCTCGTTCTCGTGGGCCGGCTTCGGTCGTCGGCTCGGCTCGCCTTGCGTTTTGGAAACGGCATCTTTTTTCTCTCTCTCTCTCTCTCTCTCTCTCTCTTCCTCCCATTCCGTCCGTCCGTCCGTCCGTCCGCTCGGCCTGCCTTTGCCTGTGGGTCGCGACCGGATCGAACTTTGACCGTCGATCCGGTCGATGTTTTTCGGGGAAGGGGGTCGTCGTTCGATGATGTCGTCTCGTCCGTGAATGTTGTGTCTTTGTTTCCTTTTTTTTTTTTTTTTTTTTTTTTTGGGCTCAGGGGCTGCTTCGGTGGGGGTTAAGCGTTAGGTGAGGGAGGGGGCTGCTGATAATGAGGGGGGCGAGGGAGGAGAGGGAGAGAGAGAGAGAGAGAGAGTGAGAGTACGGGAGAAAAAGAGGGAGCGGTTTAGGCTTTTTTTTTTTTTTTCTTAGGGGGATTATAATATAATTATCTAGAGTACAAACTTTTTTGAATAGACAAAAAAGACGGCTTAGGGACCCACTATTTTTATATATAAATAGTAGAAATGCTGTGGATATTGTGAATATTTTTTTTTTGGATTTTTTTATTGCGAGATGTGCGAGTTCCTCGTACTTCTCTGGTGATATCTTAAAAAATTCTGACTGGAGAAAGTCGTGCTAAAGAGGATTGCACTTTTTAGTGAACCTATGGCTCATGTTCGTGAAAATATTTGTAAATAAGTTATTTGACGATATTTTCCAATGCTTGGTTGAAAACTTGAAAATGAACTTGAAAATATTTTCTGTTGTTTGGTAATGATAATCTGATTTGATTTTCCTAAATAGATATAAGATTATTCGAACACTAATGATTTGCACATAAATACTCGTGAAGTTGAGTATGGGTACTAAGGTCTCTAATTTAGCCTTGATGGACCCCAACTCGGGCATTGGGGGAGGTAGGCTTGGATGCTAGCACTAGATCCCAATCTTGATGAACCCAATCCCAAGCGTAGGGTCTAAAGTTAGCTAGACTTTAATGAATACAAGCTCGAGCAATAGAGATATGGACATGAGCACTAGGATCACAGGCCCAATCTCTGTGGACACTAGCTGTGACATTGAAGAGTCAAGTAATGATAATTATATAGAGTACAAACTTACAAACTTTTTCGAAAAACCAAAAAAGACAGCTTTAGAACCCATTACTTTTATATATAAATAACATGGACATCGTGGATATTGTGAATTTTTTTTTATTGCGAGATGTGCCAGTTCCTCGTACTTCTCTAGCGATATCTTAAAAAAATTTGATTGGAAAAAGTCATGCTAAAGAGGATTGTGCATTTTAGCGAGCCTATGGCTCATGCTCGTAAAAATGTTTTCAAGTAAGTCATTTGACGGTATTTTTTAATGCTTAGTTGAGAACCTGAAAAATATTTTATGTTGTTTGGTAATGACAATCTAATTTAATTTTCCTAAATAGATATAAGATTATTCGGACACTAATGATTTGCACATAGATACTCATGGAGTCGAGTATTGCCACTAAGGTCTCTGATTTAGCCTTGATGGACCCCAAATCGGGCATCGAGGGAGGTAGGCTTAGGTGCTGGCACAACCCAATCACAAGCGTAGGGTCTCAAGCTATATATTATATACCTTAGCCCGACTTTAATGGAGACAAGCTCGAGCAATAGAAATATGGACATGAGCACTAGGGTCACGGCCCCAATCTCTGTGGACACTACCTGTAACATTGAAGAGTCGAGCAATGATAATTATATAGAGTACAAACTTACAAACTTTTTCAAAAAACCAAAAAAGATGGTTTTAGAACCCATTACTTTTATATATAAATAACATGGACGCCGTGGATATTGTGAATTTTTTTTTGGATTTTTTTTTTAGTGTGAGATGTGCAAGTTTCTCGTACTTCTCTAGTGATATCTTAAAAAAATTTGATTGGAAAAAGTCGTGCTAAAGAGGATCGTGCATTTTAGCAAGCCTATGGCTCATGCTCATGAAAATGTTTTTGAGTAAATCATTTGACGATATTTTTCAATGCTTAGTTGAAAACCTGAAAAATATTTTCTGTTGTTTGGTAATGACAATCTAATTTGATTTTCCTAAATAGATATAAGATTATTCAAACACTAAAAATTTGCACATAGATACTCATGGAGTCGAGTATGGGCATTAAGGTCTCTGATTTAGCCTTGATGGACCCCAACTCGGGCATTGGGAGAGATAGGCTTAGATGCTAGCACTAGATCCCAATCTTGATGAACCAAATCCCAAGCGAGGGTCTCGAGCTATATATTATAGACATTATCCCAACTTTAATGGAGACAAGCTCGAGCAATAGAGATATAGACATAAGCACTAGGGTCACGGGCCCAATCTCTGTGGACACTAGCCGTGACATTAAAGAGTCGAGCAATGATAATTATATAGAGTACAAACTTACAAACTTTTTCGAAAAACCAAAAAAGACGGCTTTGGAACCCATTACTTTTATATATAAATATCATGGACGCCGTGGATATTGTGAATTTTTTTTTTGGATTTTTTTTTATTGCGAGATGTGCCAGTTCCTCGTACTTCTCTGGCGATATCTTAAAAAAATTTGATTGGAAAAAGTCATGCTAAAGAGGATCGTGCATTTTAGCGAGCTTATGGCTCATGCTCGTGAAAATGTTTTCAAGTAAGTCATTTGACGATATTTTCCAATGCTTGGTTGAAAACCTGAAAAATATTTTCTATTGTTTGGTAATAATAATATGATTTGATTTTCCTAAATAGATATAAAATTATTCGGACATTAATGATTTGCACATAGATACTTGTAGAGTCAAGTTTATGCACTAAGGTCTCTGATTTAGCATTGATGGACCTCAACTCGAGTATCGAAGGAGGTAGGCTTAGGTGCTAACACTAGATCTCAATCTTGATTAACCCAATCCCAAACATAGGGTCTCGGGCTATATATTGTAGACCTTAGCCCGACTTTAATGGAGACAAGCTCGAGCATTAGAGATATAGACATGAGCACTAGGGTCACGGGCCTAATATCTGTGAATATTAGTTGGGATATTGAAAAGTCGAGCAATGAAGCTCAGCCACTAGTGATGGGGCCAACATTTGTGGATTTAGGCCCTAACGCTGGACCTAATCCTAAGCATGGGGCAACTTTAATGGACTTAAGCCTAAGTATTAAGGTCTCGAACCTAACCTTTGTAGTCTTTGGCCAAGGCACTAAGAAGTCAAGTAATGATATCGGAGTCCTAAACTCGGCCATAGCTCGATCACAAGCGTTAATGTCTTAAGCCCAACAATTGTAGACCTGAACCCGGCATTGGCACTAAATCCCAATCTTGATAGAACTAATCTTAAGCGTTGAATCTCGGGTTCAAGCATAGTAAACCTTAGTCCGACATTAATGAACCCAAGCCTAAGCATAAGAGATTTGGACATGAACATTAGGGTCTCAAGCCCAACCTCTGACCCTTACCTAGGGTATTAAAGAGTCAAGCGATGATATTAAAGTCCTAGGTTTGGCCATAAGCATTGGTGTCTTGAACTCAACATTTATGAACTTTGGTCCTAGTGTTCGCACTAGGTCCTAATCTTGATGGATCCAATTTCAAGCGTGAAGTCTCCAGCTTAAACATTGTAGACCTTAGCTTGACCTTAATAGAAAAAGGTCAAGCATTAAAGATCTGGACATGAGCATTATAGTCTTGAGCCCAACCTCTGTGAATCATGACCGAGGCATTAAGAAATCGAGCAATAATATTGAAGTCCTAAGTTTAGTCATAAATCCAACATTTGTGAATCTAGGCGCGCTAGTACTAGATTCCAACATTGATGGACCCAATCACAAGTATGGAGTCTCAGGCTCGAGCGTTGTAGACTTTACCCTAATCTCAATTAACACAAACCCAAGTATTAGAAATTTGAACATGAACATTAGGTCTCAAACCAAATCTTTATGAATCTTAGCTAGAGCATCAAGGAGTCGAGTAATAATATTTGATTCCTAAACCCATCCATAAGAGCTAGTATATTAAGCCAAACATTTATGGACTTGGGCTCGGGGGCTAACACTAAGTCCCAACTTTGATGGACACAATTCCAAGCGTAGGGTCTTAGACTAAAGTATTATAGACCTTAGCTCAACCTCAATAGACCTAAGCTCGAGTATTAAAGATTTGTACATAAGTATTAGGGTATTGGGCCCAACCTCTGTGGATCTTGGCCGAGGCACCAAGGAGTTGAGCAATGATACCGGAGTCCTAGATTTAGCAACAAGCATTGTGTCTTAACCTCAACATTTATGGAAATAGACCCGAGTACTAGCACTAAATCGCCATTTAGATGGACCAAATCCCAAGCATATGGTCTTAGGCTCAAGTGTTGTAAACCTTAGTCATGCATCAATGAACCAAAGCCCAAGCAATAGAGATATGGACATGAGCATTAGGGTCTTAGGCACAACCTTTATGGACTTTTGCCGAGGTACCGAGGAATCGAGCAATGATATCGAAGTCCTAGGCTCAATTACAAACGTTAATGTCTTGAGCCAAACATTTATGGGACTTAGGTTAGGGTGTTGGCACTAGATTCCAATGTTGATGGACCTAATTCTAAATGTGGAGTCTCGAGCTTGAGTATTATAGACTTTAACTCGACCTCAATGGACTTAAGTCTGAGCATTAGAGATTTAGACATGAGCATTAGGGTTTTGGGTTTAACCTCTGGGGCACCAAGGAGTTGAGTAACGATATTGCAGTCTTAGCCTCATTCATAAGCATCGGTATCTTAAACTTAACATTTATAAACCTAGTTAGGGCACCGAGGTGTCGAGTAACAATATCGCAATCCTAGGCTTAGCCATAAGCACTGGCGTCTTAAACCTAATATTTGTGAACCTAGGCTCGAGCGGTGGCACTAGGTTACAACCTTGATGGACCCAATCGCAAGTGTGAAGTTTGGGGCTCTAGCATTGTAGATCTTAACCTAGTTCGATGGACCCCAGCCCGAGCATCAAAGATCTAGAGATGGACATTAGAGTCTTAGACACAACCTAGATCTTAACTAGGGCACCAAAGCAATGTTACTAAGTTCCTCAACTTGGCCATAAGTGTTGGGGTCTTGAGCTCAACATTTTGTGGATTTGGACAGGGTATTGGCACTAAGTCACAATCTTGATAGATCAAATCCTAAGTATAGGGTCTCGGGCTTGAGCATTGTAAAATTTTGCCTAATCTCAATAAACCCAAGCTTGAGCATTAGAGATCTAAACATAAACATTAGGCTCTCGGGCCCAATCTCTATGGAACCTAGTGGGGCATCAAAGAAACAAGTAATGATATTGGAGTCCTAAGCTTGGTTATAGGTGCTGGTGTCTTAAGTCTAACATTTGTAAACATGGGCCAAAGCACTAGCACTAAGTCATAACTTTAATGAATCAAATCTCAAGCGTGAGGTCTTGGGCTCAAACACAATAGACCTTAGCGTGACCTCAATGGACCCAAACCCGAGTATTAGAGATTTTGACATAAGCATTAGGGTCTCAAACCCAACATCTATAGACTTTGGTTAGGGTACCAAGGAATCGAGTAATTATACCAGAGTCTTAGGCTCGGCCACAAGCATTGGTGTCTTGAGCCTAACATTTGTGGACCTAAACCTAAGCATTGGCACTAAATCACAACCTTAATGAATCCAATCCTAAGCATGGGTCTCGGGCTCGAGTGTTGTAAACCTTAGCGCAACCTCAATGAACTTGAACCCAAGCATTAGAAATCTGAACATAAGTATGGAAGTTTTATGATCAATCTGTATGAATTTGGCCGAAACACCAAGGAGTTGAACAATTATATCTAAGTCCAAATTCGGCCATAAGCGTTGGTGTTTTGAGTCTAACATTTGTGAACTTGGGCCTTGACGCTAGCACTAGATCTCAACCTTAATGGACTTAATCCTAAGTGTGGGGTTTTCGACTTGAGCGTTGTAAACCTTAGCCCAACTTTAATGGACCTAAACTCGAGCATTAGAGATTTGTATATGAGCATTAGGATCTCGAGCCAAATCTTTCTAGACATTGGTCGAGACATCTAGGAATCAAGCAATGATATTGGAGTCCAAGGCTCGACCACAAATACTAGTATTTTAAGCAAAACATTTGTAAACCTAAGCCCGAACATTGGGACTAAGTCACAACTTTGATAGACCTAATTCCAAGCATGAGGTCTCGGGCTTGGGCGTTGTAGACCTTAGTGTGACCTTAATGGACTCAAGTCCAAGCATTAGAAAACTAAACATAAGCATTAGGGTCTCAAGACCAACCTTTATGGACCTTGGCCGGGGCATCGAAGAGTCGGGCAATTATACTAGAGTCCTAGGCTTGGCCACAAGCATTGGTGTCTTGAGCCCAATATTTGTGAACTTAGGCCCGGGTACTAGCACTAGGCATCACTTAGATGGACCCAATCCCAAGCGTAGGGTCTCGGACTTGAACGTTATAGATCTTAGTCCAATTCAATGAACCTAAGTCCGAGTATTAGAGATATGGACATGAGCATTAGTGTCTTAGACCCAACCTTTATAGAGTTTGGTCGGAAAACCGATGAGTTGAGCAATGATACCGGAATCATAGGCTTAGCCATGGTGTTTTTAACCCAACATTTATGGACTTAGGCCTCAACCTTAGCACTAGGTTTTAACCTTGATGGACCCAATCTCAAGCATGGAGTCTCGGGCATGAACGTTATAAATCTTAATCCGACCTCAATGGACCCAAACTCGAGCTTTAGAGATATAGACATGAGCATTAGGGTCTTGAGGCCTAATCTTTATGGACTATGGCCGAGGCATCAATGAATTAAATAATGATATCAGAATCGTAGGTTCGGCCACAAATGCTAGTGTCTTGAGTCCAACATTTGTGGACTTGGGTTTGGGCACTAGCACTAGGTCCCAACCTTAATGGACTATATCCCAAACACAAAGTCTCGTGCTCAAGCGTTGTGGACTTTAGTTCGATCTCAATGGATCCAAGTCCGAGCATTAAAGATATGTATATGAGCATAAAAGTCTTGTGCCCAACCTCTATGCACCCTGGTCAAGGTACTGATGAGCTGAGTAATGTTATCAAAATCCTAGGCTTAGCCCCAAGTGTTAATGTTTTGAGCCTAACATTTGTGGACCTAGGCTCAGGTGCTAACACTAGGTCCCAACCTTGATGGACCAAATTCCAAGTGTGTGATCTTTGGCTCAAGGATTGTATACCTTAGCTAGCCCTAATAGACCCAAGCCAAAGCGTTAGAGTTTTGGACATGAGCATTAGGGTATCAAGCTCGAGCATTGTAGACCTTAACTTGGCCCAAATGAACACAAGCCTAAGCATTAGAGATATGGACATATACATTAGAGTTTTGGGCTAATCTTTGTAGACCTTAGCTAGGGCACTGAGAACTAGCAATGACATCGAAGTCTTAAGCTCGACCACAAGAGCGGTGTCTTGAGCCCAACATTTGTGATCCTAAAGTAAGGCAATGGCATTAGGTCACAATCTTGATGGACCTAATCCCAAGCATGGGGTCTCAAGCTTAATCATTACAAATCTCAACCCAGCCTCAGTAAACCCAAGGTCGAACATTAGAGTTTTGAACCATGAACATTAAAGTTTCGAGCCCAACCTCTGTGGACCTAATTGGGGCACCAAGGAGTCAAACAATATCGAAGTCTTAGGCTCGGCCGTCTTGAGCCCAACATTTGTGCACCTAAGCCTAGACATTGAAGTTTCGAGTACAACCTCTTTAAATACAAGCTTGGCCTTGATGGATCCTGATAGACTTGACCCCAACCTCTAGCTAAGTTTATTGCTAAGGGTCTAGGAACAAGCAATGGGGTTCCTATGCCTAAACATAGAGTTTTTAATCTAAACACCCATACCTAATCATATTTTAAAAAATGATTTCCTAACTTTTAAAGAGCAAATCATTTCTTTGAATTTAAGCATAGATTTTCTGTTGATTAAGAAAACTTTTTTATTAACTCATTTTCCTAAGCAATCCAAACGCTAAAATATAAGGAGAGTGATTTCCGCGAAATATTGAGAATGTGTTTTTGTCATTAAAACATTACTACTAAAAATGCTAGGCATAATGAGGGGATTTAGGCTTTTTCTTTGGGAATTATAATATAAATACATAAATGATAGATTTTAGGGCTCGCTACTTTTATATATAGCATGAATGACATCAATGTTGTATTTTTTTTTTTAGTTTTTTATTGTGAGATATGCAAATTCCTCATATTCCTTACAACATCATTAAAAAAAATTGACTAGATTAGTTAAAAGTAATTTTTGCCTGTCGAAAGGAATTGCAAATTTAGTGAGCCTAGTCTCATGTTTGTGGAAAATGTTTTCTAAGAAGTCATTTTCCAAGAAGTCATTTCCCAAGAAAATGACAACATTTTTAAGTATTTGGCTAAAGCCTAAAAATAAATTGGAAAACATTTTCCTTAGTTTGATAATGAAAATCATATTTGATTTTTCTAGATAGACATAAATTATTTAAACACTAATGACTTGCACATAGACAATCGTGGAATTGGAAAACTACACTAAGGTCTGCGATTTGGCCTTGATGGGGCATCGAAGAGATGGGCTTGGGCATTGGATCTAAGGATAAGCGATTCCGGGTTCTTCACAAGTTCCGCTTGGAACCTAAAACCTATTTTTGGGTACATGTTCCTCAATTTTGGAACCTGTAGCCTATCCGTTGGAATCTAGAACTTGGACTCTATCCTATTACAAGTTTTAGGATCGGTCTCAGGTTCTAATATGTTATTATCATTATTTTTAATTAAAAAAATGAAAATAAATGCAACAATAAAATTAAACTATATTAAGGAAATTTTATTATTAATTGTCTAAAAATGAATGCCCATGTGTATTTGTTGAATAATATTAAGGAAATTTTATAGTTTTCAATGTATCAATTGCTTTTGTATTATATAGAATCATTATCTTGAAAGAAGTAATTGCCTAAAACATAACTGCATTAAAGAAATAATTAGAGCTTTTACTAGTCACATGGTTTACAAAAATACAAATTCATAGTTATAAAATGAAAATTTAGATTAGTAGTTTCGGATTATACACTTATCATCAAATGCCATGGAATACCTTAGAATTGTGTAAAAATATAGACTAAAAAAAACATAAAAACTTTGGGGCCCACTACTTTTATATATAGCATGGATGCCATGGATGTTATGATTTTTCTTTAGTTTTTTATTGTGAGAAAAGCGAATTCCTTGTACTCATGGTATCTTTAAAAAAATTGACAAGGAAAGTCAAAAGTGATTTTTGCCTATACCAAAAAAGATTGCAAATTTAGCGAGCCTAGTCTTAGTTTGTGGAATATGTTTTATAAGAAGTCATTTTTCAAGAAAATGACAATATTTTTTAGAATTTGGCTAAAACCTGAAAATAAATTGGAAAATATTTTCCATCATTTGGTAAGGAAAATATGTTTTAATTTTTCTAGATAAACATAAATTATTCATACACTAATAACTTGTGCATAGATAGTTGTGGAATTGGGTATGGGCGTGGAATCAGGTATGGGCACCAATGTCTCCAATTTGACCTTGATAGGCCCTGACCAGGGGAATTGGGTATAGGCACCAAGGTCTCCGATTTGGCCATGATGGACCCCTACCCAGGCATTAGGGACATGAGTCTAGGCACTAGCACTAAGTCTCAACCTTGATAGATCAAATCCCTAGCATGGGGTCTCAAGCTCGAGCATTGTAAACCTTAATCCAACCACAATGGACTCAAGCCTAAATGTTAGAGATATGGATATAAGCATTAGAATCTTGAGCCCAACCTCTATAAAACCTAGCTGAGGCATCGAGGAGCAAAGCAACAATATTAGAGTCATAGGCTTAACCACAAGCATTGGTATCTTGAGCCCAACATTTGTGGATCTAAGCCTAGGCATTGGGGTTTCGAGCAACCTCTTTGGATCCAAGCTTGGCCTCGATGGACCCCGGTAGACTTAACCCTAACCTCTATACTTTGGTCTATTGCTAAGGGTCCAAGAATAAGCAATTGGGTTCATGTGCCCAAACATAGAGTTTCTAATCTAAGCGTCCATATCTAGTATTATTTAGGAAAATGATTTTTGATTTCTAAAAGCGGAAATCATTTCTTTGAATTTAAGTATCGATTTTCCATTGACTAAGAAATTTTTTCTGTTAACTCATTTTTGTAAGTGATCCAGGAGTTAGAAAATGAGGAAAACGCTTTCCATGAAACATAGAGAATGTGCTTTTGCCATTAAAACATTACTACTAAAAATATTAGGCTTAAGCATTTTAAGGTGTAATGAGATATGAGGAAATATTGTTAGATATTTAGATAAGTTGATGATATCTAGGTATTTGGAATGGTTGAGAGTATCGTCGTACTAAAGGATTCGTTTGTTCCGTTGAAAATAAATGATTTGAAAAATATTTTTTAAAAATGATAATTTGTATCTCTTAGAATAATTCTTAATGAAAAATATCTTTTAGTGTCTAAATATTTTCATAAATAATGAATATTTAATCATTCATTCATTTTTGTAAGCAATACGATCAATCATTTTTAGGAAAATGGTTTGAATTCAAATCAATCATTTTCTGCAAAACAAAAATACCTAAAATTTTATGATATATTACAAGTAAGCTTTTTAACATATTAGTTATATTTGTTATACGATCCGAGACTGCCGTATCAATTTGTTGAATCAATGTTACAAGTGTAGCCCAACTCTAAAAGTTCCTTAACATCGGTATTGTTATGTTCATTGAAAAATAGATCTATATTATTATATAATCTAAAGAGAATATATTGCTTTTAAGAAATATCACTCGTTCTTTTCCTCCCTAATTTTTTTTTAAATTACGAATATGCAAATAGCATGCCCATGAACAAACATGTTCTCCCATAAATGTTTTGTCTCTCACATATTTCACTACCAAAGTTTGGTTACATTCTATTTTACAACAATTTTCACAAAGAATGTCAATTTTTTTTCTTTCTGATAAAATTTCTTTGCATCTAGTATTTTTAGCATTAATTTCGTTTTTCTCATTTAATAACTTTATTTCTATTTGGGGTGAAAATCATAGTCTATTATCAAATGAGGCTCCCAATCTAGGGTCGCATGCAACATATATTCTGTTTTGTAGAACTACTTCTCAAATGAAAGCTTAATATTCACCCTAACCTAAAATGTCGACCTGAATGAGAGTAGATTGGTCAAGTAAATCTCAATCTATTTGATCACCAAATAAAGAAAAAGAAAAGAAAAAGAAAGAAATGCATATGATGAGCTTGTGGTAGAGTGTTCCAACCCTACCCACACGAGATGTGAGGGGATAGGATGTTTGTTGGGGTAATGGCTTGTCAAGTGAGAGTGGTTAGAGCCTCTTACAAGGTTATGATAACACTCGGTGTAGGTCTCCCATATTCTACAAATACATGACACTTGATTGACTTGGTTCATTATGATAGTCATGTTATTTCATTTTGGAGTCGTCACTAACCTATTTCAACGAATTAGGAGTCAATTGAAACATGGGAGGACATTTCACTTTCCACGAACCAATATTCTAGAAACGGAGAATTGATTATGCAAATTGTCTAATTAGTGCCTTTTCAACACTTAAACTCGTTTTGTTTATCAAAAACTCAACTTAAGCTATTTTGCTAAATTTTAAACTCTTAGCTACATTCCAGTAAGTGATCATGCATGATAGCTTGCAAAATGGGTATCAATTAAACATATAAAATAAACAACACACCAAATCGAAATGAGTATGTACAAAGGAAGATGGAATGTAAAGTGCAAGAAAAGTAAAATACGATACCTTATTAGGTTAAGAATATACATGATCTTGGTATCACGGCCTAGACAAGTATCCTTGTGGATGGTTACCTAAATTGATTATGCCTGTATATCTTGAAATAAATAGTGCCAAACCACGACAAACTAGACAAGATGAAATGACGAGCTAAGTATTATCAACAAAATTCTTATAAATGAATTGAGCCTGTCCCAGACAAAATTCTATTTAAATGAAACAACACACATTTTATTTATTATCATTTTCCCTTTTTTTTAATTTTTCATTCAAAATAACATGACCTAATATCTATATGGCACTTAAGTTTACTAGATGCACCACGAATTAACCTAGAGCCGTATGATATTAAACATAGACCCAGAACATTACAAAAAATATAATTTAACACTAAACTACCACAATATCTCCAAAAAATGCTATATTTATTTTTGTACTTTTCCATTTATATGCTTTTCACGCCACTTTCTCGCCTGGCGACTAATTTTAGAGCTAAAATCATGATAAACAATACGATAAATCACAAGCAGACCACGGTTATACAATAAACCACAAGGAATTGCTCAGAGTGACCTGTACTAGTAAAAACAACGTCCCGATACCGTTAGAGATATCCAACTGGACACGAATGGCAAATTAAAATATTTGTTTTTGGATCAAATGGACACGAACAACAACAATATCTACCACCCCATGTGGTGGTGTCGCTGGCTTGGGCCTTCCTCCCCCTCACGAAGGGGAGGGGTTCGAATCCCGGGGGCATCATTAGTGGACTTACCCTTTGGTTGTCGCACGTGCTTTGGGTCATAAAAAAAAAAACAAAACAACGGCGACGATATCCTTAATGGCTCTTATGGTTTGACACGGCGAAGTACTACTCTTCAATGACTTGAACGACTTACATGCGCTAATATATATATGTAAAAAATCAACATAAATCGTGGATTAGACAGGTTACTTTAGAATCAAATCAAGAACATACTAGACATACTAGAGTGGAACCACCCAAAACATCAAAATAGCAAAATGTAGAAGTGCTATAGCCAGCTCGGCGAAACTAGAGATCTAGGCATTGGGCTCGTGGCGCCCGTTGTAGATGGCTTGACTTTGAACTCTGGTTTTAGCGAGGCATTTTCAGCAAGTCGAACATCGTAGAAAAGTGTTTCCTACCTTGAGGGGGACCCTAATGAGAAGGCAAAGGAACCAAAATGGCCTCTTATTATAGAGGGGGAGAGAGAGAGATTAGAATGACCAGAAGAGGTGTTCAAACTCATGCTCACAGCCCTTCTCTTGCTCGGCTAGATTTACCCAACTTTTGTGCCCAATTTCCTCTCATTTTTGCTCTCTAATCCCACCTTAAAGCTCTGAGAATTTTGAGAAGAGAATAGCTGGCCAATCTCAAGAACCCCCTTGAAACTCACGGCTACAAGCCTCCCCCATATTTACGCTCAGTTTGCTCTTCACTTTTATTTTCCCATGTTTTGGATATCCTTAAAAGGTTTACGAGAAAAAAACAAGTGACAAATTCACTTTGGGATGGGAGATTTCTCAATGTCGTCCCCGTATTTTCTCTCTATTAGGAAGACAGATAAGTAGGGAATTGATGGCCCTTTAACAGTAAAGGTAGACATAACGTTAGGATTTCAGTTTTGACTATCATTGGATAAGGAAATATATAGTAACCTCTTACGTTTGAGATGAAAAAAGACCGAGTTAACGTGACCTTTGCCAAAGTTTTCCTAACCGACTTATTAACTTGATATCCCGGTTATCAACCTTGTTTTTGTGGCCAGTTTGCTCTTTCTTTTTATTCTCCCATGTTCACTTTGAAGCTCAAGAGCTTTTAGAGAAGAGGATAACCAAGTAGAGCCACCTAACTCACGTAGCCTGCAGCTCTCTATTCGACTTACACTTTTTGCCAAGGGTTTTCAGCTTGTCAGGGCTGATTTTCCCCTCGCTATCGTCACTTCAAATTGCCTCAATCAACACTCCATCACCTAAGTCTAATCCCTCACTTCCCTCTCCTTTCTTGCTCGCCACTTTCCTTACAAATTTGTTGAAGAGAGAGTCCCCTAAACTTCAAATAAAATATTCTCAACTTTAGGTTTAATCATAATCCTAATCTAAACTCTCTTTTTTTTTTATAACCTGAAAACCCCCGTACGGCCGATAGTCGGATATGGTAAACCTGAGGTAAGCCGAGCCGCCTCCACAGACCCGGTCGTGGGTAAGTCGCGCGAAATGCAGATATGGGGATTCGAGCCCCTCCCCCACTGATAGGGGTGAATGAGCGAAACCACGCGACCATCGCGGATGGAGGTATCTAAACCTTTTTTTTTTATCTCATAAAAAAACTAACAATTTTTACTTGAGTCCCATGCCTACTTCCGTTTGAGCTCGAGATTCTTGAATAGCTCGCGCTTCGAGAGTTTTTTGAGCTCTTAATTGTTGAGAGAAATTTTAGAAGGAGGGTCAACGGGAACAAACATTGGTGGTCTTTTTATAAGACAAAATAAAGTTCGGATAGAACTGAAATTAGACCTAAAATTATGGATTTTTTACGAGACAAGAAAATGTGTAAGTCAGAATTGAAATTGCACAAAGATTCGAGAGTTCTTCATAAAAAAAAAGTTTAGAGAAAAATTAAAACTGGATTTGCTGGAGTTTTTTAAGGCCCAATATCAGGTCCGAAAGGAAGCCGTCCGAAATTTTAGATCGTCGTACATCGGACGGTGAGGGAGCGGGCGGGCGGGCGGCATCGTGGGGTCCAGGATTGGAGGAAGGATCACGCGGGATCCGGCGGCCGAAGGGCCGTCATTCATGGAAAGGAAGCGTAAAGCAGTTCGGTCGCCGTACTAGAGATGGTGGGGCCCAGCTATAAGGAGCATTAGGCCGGCGGAGATGGCAAATCAATGAAGAAGATTCCCACCTTCCTCAAGCAAACAAATTAGAACAATTGAGCCACGTACCTAAGGATTAAAATATAAGTATGTACCACTTAGGTTGTCAGTCTGGCACGGTAGGGGTGTTAATGGATTGGGTCAGGTCGGGTTTTTATGTTACCCAACCTGACCCCAATCTCAAAGGGTTATACTTTGACCCGGGTCAACGCATTAGACCGAACAAAAAAAATCGGGTTGGGTCGGGTATTCGGGTATTTTCTAGCAAAACTCTAAGAATACATTACATTTATCAAAAAAGGCTCGGGTCGATCCTACCCAACCCGACTTGTTTCCACCCGGCTCTAAATGATACCGGCTCTATATTTGGATAAGATTTTGACCCGACCCGAAAATACTCTAAATTTTGGGTCGGGTCGACCCGAGCCTTTTTGACACTCCTACGGCACAGTAGATTTGTGGATTTCACGAGTGAATTTTGCAAAAATCAATGATTATGATGAACTCGAGTCCGGACAAGAGCTTCCCTGACCATGGCTCTTTTGATTGAGCACTAGTATGAATGCATCGTGCTTTAAGAAATATAAAATTCCGTCCTTATGGTGACGTATTTCCTGGCGAGTGTGGATACAAGAGGCATTGAATTCGTTGGCGATGGTCAGACTCAGATACAGCGCAGAAATGCTAAGGGCAAATATGGTATCGTTTAGTGGTAGTGGGAAACAGGTTAGCTTCCACAATTTTCCTTACGGAGCGAAGCGTGAAATGGTGTTTGCTTCAATTCCACCTTGAAGTGTTGAGCTCGAATTATCCTTGCGTAACTCACTTTAGACTAACGTGGGTGCAATGGTGGGGGACTCACTGCACTCCCACGAAGAGTTTACCTGAAGTGCACAACTTATATGAGCATCGTACAAAAGATGTATCGATTGCTAGGCATCCTCTTGATATACTTTAGCATCGTTCGACTTTATTCTTTAAGGTACACGTGCTTTGGAAGTCTTAGAACTTGTAATGAAAGTACGATTAAGTCCTAAAACTTATAAAAAGAGCGATCGAGTTTTAAAACTTATCAAACTTATACAATCGAGTCATTTTGTTAATCTCCATTTAATTAGATTAATGAAAAATACTAATATGACTTTGTTTAAAGTGAGCAAGTCAAGGGCCGACGTGGGCCACCACAACTGGGTGAGGCTAGCAACTCTCGGCCAGATCTATGTGGAGGGTTGCGACCCTCACTTGCAATCGGCAAGGGTTGACAATCCTCACCGATCCCTCGTTGGCCCTTTCCTGTGATAGGGGCGGTGGCAGTGGGCCCTTGCCTTTGCCTTCTTCTTTTTTGTGTGTGTTTTTTCTTAATTTTTTAAATAAATAAAATTTTGGTTAAAAAAATAGAATTTAATCTACATCATTGTTACAACAGGAGAGAAAATATTAAAAAAAGTCACGTTGGCATTTTCCATTAGTATAAATAGATAAAGTCAACGAAATCACTCAATTGTATTAATTTGATCAGCTTAGCTTCAAATCATGTTCATCTCACTAGCCGGCGAAATTCTTTTCGCTAGCTGGCGAGCACATGTATATCTTACGGTAACGGCAAGGGCATATTTTCATATGTTTTTTTTTTCATCTAACTTTATTTTCTCATGTCTTTCTCTTCCCCTTTTCTCTTACCTTCATTTTCGATCTCCTGCTCCGGTCTAGGCTCGACTAGGCTCAACTATTATGAACGATTTCTAGACTAAATTGGAGCATAGTCTAATGATCACCGATGGCTTTTGTTTGTGATGGACTTAAATCCATTGCAATAACGATATCCTTTGTGCTCTTCACTATATCCCAAAAATTCACATGGCAAAGAGCGGTTGTCAACTTTGTTTATCTTATTGTTGCGCAAATATTAGTAACAATGAGTACGGGCCTCGATTGCCTAGAGCAATGGATGAAGCCGATTTACCAATTCATTCGTTACCATATAGTTGAGCGACATAAAGACCTCAAATAATATAGCAAGTTAGAGTTCAACAATGTATTGGTGTTTCCTCTCACTAATGCCGGTTTGCTCTAGTGTGCCTAGACAAGAGAGTTGCCGTTGTTTGTCACATTCACGAAGAGGTGCAAGAAAATGTTTGCTCGTGAATTCACCTCTCCATCCAATTAAAAATATTCAATTTTCTTAACAATCCGATTTCAACTAATCTATCAAAAGCGGTAACGGGAGAAATCATCAGCAAACACAACATAAGCTTGGGATTTTTGCATAAAAGGGTCTCACTGCAGTCCCAAATTTCTAGAGGGTCTAATTGATGATGCCATGTAAATTCATTCACAACCTTGTTTCTTAAAAGAGAGATAGATGTGTGTCCTTGTGCATTGGAGCATCGGTGACAACGTGATGACATTTTCTCCACGAGGTAGGAAAAACAAGAAAAGCTCTTGTAAAAGGGATTTGGGCAAGAGGAGGTAACTTTATCGGTTCGGTTCGAATCCGATCAGATCAGATCGGTCGAGCTAATTCAGGTATCTTATAGTCTTAGCTTTATTGTAAAACTACCCACAGCTTACATTATGGATCTAGCATACAAGAAGTTGTTGAAGCTCTTCAAGTTTGTGAAGTTTCCAAATTGATATGCATATGATGCACCTAGATGTATCGACCCAGATGGAAAGATATTCGGGTCGATTCCTTCCAAACGATTTCATTCATGCGTTCCTCAACTCAGGATCATCTGTGACCTGTGTACGAAGACATTCGAATGAAGTCGGATCTATGATCATGAGTAGAAGACGATAACATCGCTCTTTAAGCTCAACTCAGGATCATCTGTTCCCTTGCAGCATTCTATGATGCGTTGATCCCTCCTATATCAGTGCATCTCCCCCATCACGTACATGTGTAAATTTTTGAATTCCTTAATGCTTTATTTTCTATTTCGAGCAGAAAATCAGGTGTAATAAATCTTAAGTCATTGGCAAGGCAAAATTTATAAATTACATGAAAGACAACATGTACGGTAATTTCTATGGTCGAAGAAATCAATTCACTGTTCTCATGTTGTTGTACCTAAATGCATTTTTGTTGTGTACCAAATACCTAATTTTGTAATTTCTTTAATAAACGAAAGAGTTTTTTATATAATTACAAATATATTTTTCACTTTAAAATTGTTTTCTTTTAGAAATAAAAATCCTTTATCACAA
The DNA here is from genome assembly GCA_014182895.1 of Angophora floribunda. Classification (NCBI taxonomy): domain Eukaryota; kingdom Viridiplantae; phylum Streptophyta; class Magnoliopsida; order Myrtales; family Myrtaceae; genus Angophora; species Angophora floribunda. The sequence goes on along the minus strand of CM024709.1, from coordinate 30,346,053 downwards.
ATATCCAAAAGGGAAAAGGATAAAGCTTATCCTCCGGTTTCGAAGCAGCGCTTTTCTAATGAATACCTTTTTTAATCGAGAAATAGAAACTTACAAAAATTAAAAAAAGAGAAGCATGAAATAAAATAAAAAAGAAAAAGAAAAAGAAAAAGGCGCCTCGGCATCGCCCCCGATCCGACCAGCAATCCACAAGGTCAGCTGAAACTACAAGCGCAAACCCCCGCCCACCAACCGCCGCCGTCGTCGCCGCCGCCGTCGTCCCTGCCGCCGTCGCTGTCGCCGCCACGATGCCCATCTTCAAAACCCCTTTCAACGGCTACTCCGTCAAGTTCAGCCCCTTCTACGAGGACCGCATCGCCGTGGCCACCGCCCAGAACTTCGGCATCCTCGGCAACGGCCGCCTCCACGTCCTCGCCCTCCCGCCCTCCCCGGCGCCCCCTTCCCGGAGATCGCCGCCTTCGACACCGCCGACGGCGTCTACGACCTCGCCTGGTCCGAATCGCACGACTCCCTCCTCGTCGCCGCCGTCGCCGATGGCTCCGTCAAGCTCTACGACACCTCCCTCCCCGCCGCCAGCAACCCCCTCCGCTCCCTCCACGAGCACACGCGCGAGGTCCAGAGCGTGGACTACAACCCCACCCGCCGCGACTCCTTCCTCTCCGCCGCCTGGGACGACACCGTGAAGCTCTGGACCGTCGACCGCCGCGCCAGCGTCCGCACCTTCAAGGAGCACGCCTACTGCGTCTACGCCGCCGCCTGGAACCCCCGCCACGCCGATGTATTTGCCTCCGCCTCCGGCGACTGCACCGTACGCGTCTGGGACGTCCGCGAGCCCGGCTCCACCATGATCATCCCTGCCCACGAGTTCGAGATCCTCTCCCTCGATTGGAACAAGTACGACGACTGCGTGCTCGCGACGGCCTCGGTTGACAAGAGCATTAGGGTTTGGGACGTGAGGAGTTACCGGGTCCCCGTGGCCGTGCTCAATGGGCACGGGTACGCAGTGAGGAAGGTGAGGTTCTCGCCGCACAGGGGAAGCTTGATGGCGTCGTGCTCCTACGACATGACGGTGTGCTTGTGGGATTACATGGTGGAGGATTCGCTCGTGGGGCGGTATGATCATCACACGGAATTCGCAGTAGGCGTTGACATGAGCGTGCTTGTTGAAGGACTTCTCGCTAGTACTGGTTGGGATGAGCTTGTTTATGTTTGGCAACATGGGACTGATCCTAGAGCTCCTTGAATTGGGATAGAGTTTGATTTTTTTTGGGTCCTCTCATTGAGCTGATTTTGTTGTACTTATTTATGAACTTGGAATCAAGATTCTGAATGGCCAAAGTTGAAAGTGTAACTGTTGTTTTCCAATTGATCTAGATAGATGGCTCGCAAATAGATTGACTGTATATTAGATGCAATAAAGCAGGGCAAGTTTCTATCTGCATTTTCAGAATGATGAGTTTGCACTTGTTAAGTTCACCTTTTATGTAATAGCATTGGTGGTGGTTCTCCTGTGTTTATTTATTGCTGCGATTGTTTGAACTCAGCTTTCTAGGCTTATTGTAAGGATCTAGTTGCTCTTGCTGTGATGAAATTAATGTCTCGACCATGAATTTTCTGCATTGCCTCGTTTGATCGAGGAAAGACCATGTAGCTGCCTCTTCTTTGTAATGCGAAGATGGGGTTGACTTTCAATATTATCAGTTCCTTTGTTTGGTTAGTGCAGCATCCTTTGATACTTCTTACTTTATGGTCTCTCTTTCCAACTTGTATATCACCTGTTCCAGGTGTGGGATTTCCAACTTCTTTGACAAATAATTCTGGTGCTTGTCTCAAAACATCGTTTCCTTTTTAATTGTGTTTTTGAGCATTTGGAATGATTTGAAATTGTCATTTTAATGCCTCTCTCTGACATGTCTAGTTGGGTTACTTACTATTCTCTGATCTTCTCATGGACAAAATGGGCACCTTTACAGATAATGATTTACTTACTTTGAGTGCAAATATTGGCCAAAGTTCATGTTGTCATTGAGTTTGGTTATAGCATTGCTGAGTAACTCTGCCAAAAGACAGTCATTGATAAAAACTGATATATAGAAACTTAGAGCAATATGAATCTGTTGTTGATAACTGTGGGAGATCCAGCAACAATAGTTTTCTGAACCAATCTTTCTAAAGCTGATATATAGTAATCGCTCATAGTTATCTTCTAAAGCTAAAGTGATCTAAATGCAAGAATCTGAATATACTGTGTGTTTTTCAAATTTGAGCTTTATTCTTTTTTGGTGCAATGTCTTATCTACATGCCTGTTGGTGCTTTTTGCTGATCCCAGCTTTGGTCTTTTAATTATCCTTGGAAATTTGAGGCTTGCAAGGAATGTGATCCCCATGTATGCCCAATGCTGCTTCCCAAGTGAGGCAATTCTCTTTCTGACTTTAGTTTCTAAGTCTGGGACGATGTTGGGGGTCTCTCATTTATTCATGGTAGAACAATGGCTTTAATGGAATCTCCTCCTTAATCTTTTGGAATTTTTTGCATGGAAAATTCTGTTGTGTTGTGGGATTGGCAGTACATCTAGGCATTCTTTGTTCATATGAGATCCTTGTTGGCTAATCTTCATAGTTATGAAGGATGCATTGTCATAATTGTGGCTGCTTTACCCTGGAGCTTGATTTTCGAATCTATCTCTTGCTTTTACATATAAAATGGCTGTCCATCGGTTAGTTTCCATCTGGGAGGTCAGATTTTTTGATTGCTAGCAAAGATATCACCATTGGATGCTCCTGGTAATTCGAGTTATAAAGAGTTTTGCTTTTTTAGCTGGGAAATGGTATTGGGATCTGAGTGCAAGTCAGAGTTTGATCCCATCTTGCTTGTACGATATGCTTGTTTTTATGGGATTACATGGTGGGGATTTGCTTGTGGGGAGGGTGTAACCAACGGACAGGATTGTGGTTGGCCTTGACATGGTTGCACTTGTCAAAGGGCTTCTTGTGAGTACTGATTGGGAGGAGCTTGTTCATGTTTGGCAAATTGGGACTGATCCTAGAGCACCTTAAAATAGAGCGAGGATCTTTTTTTCCCCCACTCTTGTGCGTACCCTCTTTGAGCTGATTTTGCTGTGGTTTTTTAAGTACTTGGAAGCAGGATTTTGAATGGTCAATGTTGAAAAGTGTACTACGAATATGATGGAGCTTTGGCTTCTTCAGTCAGGTGATGTGGGTATCTGTATTGCTTGTTTGGCTGTTGATCTTGATTATAAGAATAATTTATGAACAAGTAGAATGCATATTTAAATTGAGAAAGCAGGAAAATCTTTGTTTGAACTTGCATATCATGATTAATTATTTGTTTATTGAATTCACTGTAAATGCTGCGTCCGTAAGTAGAAGTTGCATTCCTGCTTCTATTTGCTATGGTGTTTAAACTAATTGGTACAGTCTTCTAATATGGATAAATTGTGATGGTAATAGTTAAAGTAATGTCTGTTCCATGGAGTTTTTGTCAGGTTTAACAAAAGAATGCCTTGTAACTATTTATTATTCTTGTGATGAGAGTAAACTCAAGTTTCAGTTTACCAGTTCTTTTGTTTGGTTCTGCAACATTCCTTTGGCTCTTGCTTGAGTTCACAGTCACTGTTTTCCACCAGGGAGCAACAAAGCTATATCTGTGGCTTTTCATAGGTTTGTTACTGCCTTATTAGAGCAATTTCAACTACTAGCTAAGAACAATACTATTGAGATGGTCCATGTAATTGAAATGCAGAAAGTTATCTCTTAATCAAGCTGTGAAATGGTATCAGTATCTGAAAATTGGTCAAAGTTTTGATGTTGAGCTTACTTTAGCAGCATGTGATGAGGTAATGCAAATGAAGCTGTGAGCTAAATCAAGTTACACAAGCTACATCTTGTCAGGCAGCAAGTTTGGTTTATATGTGAATAATATGTGGTTTGGTAGCTGTGATTATTGGTGCTTTTGTACAGTGGCATAAAACATGCATTTTTTAACTCCTGAGGACTGTAATTGCTTGTCAGGTTTTTGATGGTTCATAGGGCTTTATACAGAATCTTTCTGACTTTTAAGATCTGATCTTTTGTTCTTTATCGTCAATTATCTCCATGTTGGGTTAGTCAAGAATTGTTTTGAGGTTTCTAAACATGTAAATCACATACAGAGTGAGTGGAGCTTGACAAGTGATTTATGTTGGTATTGTCCTATCAAATTGATTACTTGGGGGGGGGGGTATTCATGGAGTCAAAGTCATTTCTTCATTTCTATATTAAAAGATATTCCAATTTCTCCCAGCTAGTATTCTCTCGTTATGTTCTATAGCCCAGAAACCCCCTCCACTGCCACTCCCTTCCTTTGTCCTTCTGTTGTTGATGTCTACTCTTTGTCTCAGTTTTTCTATTGTTTGGTCTTTGACATATCTCCTTGTCATATCCTAACTGAGCTTAGGTTTGAACTGTGTAAGGTTGATTCTATTCCCGCATTCCAAATTCCTTTTAGCCTACAATCCTTCTTCTTACTTTCTTTTTACTATTGTGTTCAAAGCATTAAGCATATGATCTCAAGATTAACTTAACTTAAATGACCTTGGCAGCTAGCTAAACCCTTTTTTACCTTGACATAGAATATTGAGTCTTCTTTTTCCCTCACATTGAGTTCCTATCAAGATTTGCTTCTTTGTGTTTTCACGCTCTATCTACTTTTGTGTATATGTTATACTTTCCTGAGAAATATCAACTGCATTTGACAACATTGATATATATGCTTGCACATGAATGTCACAGAAGATCTGCAGTTTGAGGTCTGGGTTAAGGCGAATACTGCAGAGGCAGTAGCAAGAGCGAGAGTTATATAATTAGATTCCTCGGAGGAGATCAACTACTATGAGTCTCTTCAATATCTCACTCTCTTGCTTTCTTGCTTAAGGTTTGTGTCTACAGGGTCAAATCTTGAGAGGGCCTCGCTGTGACTAGTGGATAGTATATACTGTTGAGATACTTTTTGGTGCCTACTACTGTGAGGAGATTTTCGCTGAAGGAAAGATTTCAACAGATTTATTTGTCTTTAACCCATGGGATAAGGTATTTATAACTCAGGCTTTTGTTCATGGCATTTGGTTGCTGGGTTTTGTGGATAAGGACATTCATCTACTGGTCTTGTTGTACGTGGTCCAGAAGATGAATACTCTGCCATATGAAAGGAACGAGAGATTCTTGGTTAGCTTTGGCCTTGTGAAGTAATTATATTCCTTTCGGTTGTATTTTAATAGTCAACATCGTGGTGCACTTGTTTCCACTTACCAAAGTCAAACCATTGATTTGCCCCCAAAGAACTGATTTTGGCTAGAATTGTTAGCTGAGATAATCAAAAGGATTCTGTTGATACATCTGAGTAGATTCAGTGAATAACCCTTTGCAGGAAATGCATCTCGAAAATATGCTGATCATGCTGTTTGAGATTGTTTTGAGATGCATGCTTAGGGCGCCTTGTTTGCTTCGATGAATAATGTAAATGTCCAGTGTTGAGAACTACTACACACTCATATTGCATTGTTGGATCTTGAAATCTCTGATAATTCCCCCTGTTTTTCCATTTTGTGACGAAGGTAGCAATACGCAGGAAACTGCTTTGAGGTAATCTAATGACCGTTATTATGTTTAGCTCCAAGCCTGACACTTTCTCAGAATCTCACTGCTTGAGATGAAATCTGGTTCTTCCTTTCAATGTTTTGGCAGATGATTATTTGTTCTTTTTTTTCCCAATACACAGTAGACTTACTATGTGATGCTAATTGTGGATTGCTCGGAATATGAATGTTCTATTTGTATTTCTCTCTTTGCTAGCTAGTGATGCATCGCCGGAACACCAAACTGGAGCAGAGAACCATGTCTAGTTGCAGGAATAAATGAGATGAATTCGCTATTCTCTGATAGGAAGATCTGCAGAGTACGATGACCCAGTTGCCATCCTCAAATTGCTGGAAGTACCATCGCTTCTCGGTTCGAACTTTGAACCAATTTTCAGTCTCTGCGGTAACTGTAAGAGGCTAAAGCTGTATTGGTAACTCCTTTCTGCAGAAAATGGGGAAGAAGAAAAAAGCACAAAGAAAATATGAGGGTTAAACCCTGTTGCCTTCCGGGGGGTCCTCAGTCATTCAAATCCTTCAACCCCACAGAGCATGAATGCTCTGCACTAGTTGCTGAAGCAGTAGTTGCAATGAATTGAACACATAGCTTTCCCTGTTGTGCAGTTGCCGGCACATTTTCCACATTCCCAGTCCTGATAAATGATGTCCTTAGCTTTGCCTGAAAAGCCCATATCTGTACCATATCAGGGATGCAATCGAGTCAAGTTGATGTAGTGTCTAGCTTGACCTCTACTCAGTTCGCTTACTCGGTGCTAGAAACTCAACTCAAGCTCGACCGAGTATCAAAATTTAGGCCCAAGCTCAACTCGAATAGAAAATTCAGATACTCGAGTTTGACTCAATCATAATATAGTTATATATGTACCCGAGCTTAAGCTTAATAAGGTCGAATATTTTTCTCAGGTTTATACATGTGATGCTACAACAGGTAATTTTAAAGACTTTTGTGTCATTTTTATGTAATTGTAATATGTATTGTTAACAAAGTAATAAAAATTCGATTAGGATCACTAGCTTTCCAAATCAAGAGTTGGCGAGCTTGGGCTTGACTCAACAAAACACTAGAGTTCCTTGAGCTTGACTCGAAATTAGGTGAATCATTTTCAAGTCATCATCTAGTCGAGCTCAAAGCTATTTGAGCTCAAACTATGGGTGAGTAGCTTCAAGCTCAACTCAGATTCACCTCTAGCTATAGATATTATGAGTGATTGGTTCCCATCCATCCGGTCCCACCTAGGAATTAGGAACTGGATCGGGAGAACAAGTCCCTTGTTTCTGGGATTGAAGATCGGAATCGATCTGGTCTAGTCCAATGAAACTAATCACTTGATAATTTTGTTTCTAAATTTCAGCATTCTAAAGGTATATCTTTCCCCCAAAAATAGCACATAATGAACCAGGTAAATCTTTCTCCAAAAAGATATAGGACTTGTTATTATATTTAGGGTCTGTTTTTTTAAAAGAAATTAAAAAAAGTTAAAAAATATAGTTGGTTCAATCCGATCTACTCTCAAAATTGGGAATCGGACTGATGCTCTCGAAATAGCCTAGAATTGATTGGTTTGGTCCAGTTGGGTGATTGCCGATTCAATCGGTCCAATATGCTTATATCTCATATATACATCCATGACGAGTTTAACATTGTAACCCCCATCATTTCTTTCTTCTTCAAATCCGCGACTCTCGCAACAAAATCAAAATCTTAAGACAAGTTTTCATCACTAGCATCTATGTCCATAGAAAGCGATTTCATCTCACGTCGGACTCAGTGATCCAGAATGGAGCTAAAAGGCGTTCAGCTACCGAACCGCCATTTCTGCACTTTCTTTCTTCTTCAACGGAACTAATAAGCAAAAGAAAGGAGACATTCTGGTGAAGGCTCGGCGGCTTGACCTTTACTAAAAATCGTGCAACTCTGCATCACGTTGTCTATTTGCGAAAGAAAGCAGCAAGCAGATGGTCCCATCTGATTCGACCCGAGATACACGTCCTCTCTCTCCCTAGACAATCCTCACCAGCTCCCGGACAGACAGAGCTGTAATGTTAGGAAATCAAAACCCTACCACCACCCATCTAATCTTCCTCAATGTCTGACCTGGTTCCATACTTTTTCTCCACGTAAATCCGGTCGGATTACTGGTAATTCAATGGAATGGTAGGTATACCTGTCCAAAGTTTAGCTCATTCCCACATTAGGGTCGTGCCCTTTTTTGCCTATTTTATGTTGGAAGATATGGATTATTTAATTAGTTCAGAAACTTCTGATTCTGTTTATGCTATTCCCAAATTATCAGGAATATATTAATTTTTTTTTATAGATCTTGAGCTTCGCACGTTCAAATTAAATAAATCAAATTAATGATGTTAATGATGTACTCGTACATAACATGGCTATAAACAAAAGCCTAGACTACTTGTCACTGAGATTCTATGTCTAGTGTGCTAACTCTGTCCCAGTTTTGCTTCCATTCTAGAGAGTGGCTTCTCTTATAGCAAGTTGATGATTCTTTTTCTCTTTTTTCAAAGTAACATTAGGTATCAGCACCTTTTGAGAACATTCGAGTAATTCAGAGGGATCTCGACGGTTTTTGATCGCCGCCGCTATCGAATAGTTATCACCAAAAGGATTCCTAGGGCTAGCAACAACCCAAAGAGAATGTCGTGGTTGCGCCTAAGTTTCGCGATTGTGTTTTGTGTAGTGTAATTAATCAGGTGTTGACTTTTAATCAACTACAAGCTCTTTAATTTGGGAGGGGTACCTTATTTAGCCAAGAATTTTAAGGTACATAATTTCTTACCAACCAACAACCTTTACAACATAGGTCGGCCGAGAGATTTTTTAAATAGAAATGACAACCTTGAAAAAGATTTTGGAGTTATTATTAGTAAAAATAATGATGTGGCATACTGTAAGTGACCATTTAAGAAAGTGGGTCATGTTCAACACCTACTGATAGTTTATCTTATCACTCAGTATACTAACTTTGTAAACCAACCTTACTTTTTTGATTGTCCTAGGGCAAGGACATAGAGAAAAGAATATCTCGAGGCCCATGGAACGCTCTACAGCCTCATGAACTAGTTAAGTCTAGGCTTTTAGCTTGTATAAATGGCTTTAACTCTAAACAATTGACACATAATTGGTAAGATTCGGTAGATGACTTCCAATTCTTGAACTACAAATCCCCCGATACCTTAAACAACTGGTCAATCCTACGATGTTAGCCTTGTTGTGCATATCATTTGTCTCACTTCTTTCCACAAAATTCCTTTGTCTTTTGCAAAAGAAATAGTTTTGGAGGTGTAATTCAACGTGATTTTTTTTAATTAATTTTACTAAATTTAAAATCCGTTGGCGTGGATAAGCAAACTACTCGTCTTTGGAAGTTGAAAAAAGGGCATCCTTGACTTGAGCCCCAAACAAAACTCGATAATAATTTAAAGATAAAAAGAATCAATGCACATAAAAGGGCATTGAAGATTGAAAACTTATTCTCTTTTTAGCATGTCATGAATAAAAACACGAATTTGAAAATAAAACTAATATTTATTATCAAGTGATCCACTGTTTTTTTTTTAAACAAAATCCAAAAATACGAGCCGTCAATGACATCTAAATATCTCCCATCTAGACATATTTTATTTTCACACAAAATTCTTTTTCCGAATGTACATGGGAGAAAAGATCAACGTGCAACAGATGTGCAATTCGTACTAGCTTAAAAACATTTCATAGTTTACACGCTAATGTCTTTGACAAATATCTTTCTACTGAATACTTTGCTCCCTTCTGAACTCAAAATTCAAGTATAGGGTCTACAGCTTGAGCAAATGATCTCTGTTTTTTATCCAATCAAACTGATTTTATTTCGAGAAAAAAATCAAATTCGACAAATTGTTAAGTGTTAAGTGATCGTATGATATATCATTGAATCAATCGTAACAATGTCCTCAAATAAACTTTCATGTTTGTGGCTCTTCTATCCACCACATTCTGTACCACATTTTTCGTGAAATCTAATACAACCTCATGTGGATACTATAATTCACTCCTTAATGTCCTTTTTAACCTAATTACAATGTCTGTGCATGAGCATTAGAAAGAGAGAGAGAGAGAGAGAGAGAGAGAGAGAGAGAGAGAGAGAGAGAGAGAGAGAGAGAGAGAGAGAGAGAGAGAGAGAGAGAGAGAGTAGTTGGAATGGACTGTTAGCTTTCTTCCCCACTTAACTCCCTAGTCAAGGACCCATCAGAAAATGGGAGAAAGAAAACCCTAGCTAGAACCGTATGAAATGTGGACCTAATATGCCAACTCAAAATACAGTTTGAGCTTGATATGCAGAGAGAAGCTTCATCGTATATGTTGGGAGTTCTTCATTTGCTTCAATTTGGCCTTCAATATTGCTACCACCATTGCAAACATGGGTCCACAAGAACACCATACCCCATACAATGCATCTCAATCTGGTCCCTACAAGGAACAAGCCCTAAAACCTAAATCTACACATCCAGTTTTGGATTTAAGAAGTTAAATAAGAAAATACTCAGTTTATATGGGGGGTCCTATTGTTAGCCTAATGTAAAATTTTTAGCATCTTAAGGCGCGAGCAATAACTATGCTAGTCAAAAATGAGTTTTGAGAAAAAATGCACATTTAATAATGACACACCGGAATAGATTTCGGTTGATAACGACATAAAATTTCTTCCTCCTAGATGATGCCAAATAGCAAGGGCAGCGGTGGTCGGTGGTGGTGTTGGTGACAAATGGCGAGTGGTGGCGATCAACGATGGCGGACATCGGCAAGGGGGGGATGACCGCTGGTGGTAGATGGTAGGCGAGGGGCGGCAATTGGCGGCTGTGACTGGTGGGAGGCGATGAATGATGAGTGGTTGCGGTGGATGAGTGGTCGGCTAGTAATGAGGACGAATAATGAAAAGAGTTTTAATTTTTCATTTTTGTTTCAAAAATAGATGAGTAGAAAATTTTTACTTCTCATTTTTGTTCTAGAAATAGATAAGTATTAAATTTTTACTTACCATTTCTATTATAAACTTATTTTTAGACTAAAAATTTGTCCCATAAATAAAAAAAATGAAATTATTTTACCAATCGAATTCATGTTCCAACAAGTATGGAACATAAATAGAATGGTTATTATACGCAGTTTAAATCAATTTCTTATTTCTAGTGGACCTCCCAATAGGATTTGGACCCAAATGAAATTTTGACCATCTGTTAGAGGAAAAAAGAGAGAGGATCTTGTAGGATTCCCAAGTAATTATTCAATTTCTTCCAAAAGCATATGATTATTCATCTCCTTCTTACGTTTCCTGAATAGCCGAGAATATTCAAAAAGACATTTAGATAATTGGTTTGATTCTAGATCTGTTCGTTCCATTTGAAGAAAGGAAGGATGCCAAAGAATCGACTTTCTTTTAATTGTTGAGTCTTTCTTTAATTGATCAATGTGTAATATTTCGAATCCTCATTACTAATGGAATCGAAATGATCTCTAAATTGATCAAAAGATCCTTTCAATTGGCTAGAATCTGTTACTTGAACGAAAGTAGATCCTGTAGAATCATACTGAATATCTAATGATAGATTCCGTACCTTGCTAAAATACCAATCCTTGTTTACCAACCACACATTGTCTAACCAAATCCAATTTTCTCCTCATATGTTGCTCAAATAATCTAATTTAGGCGGATTCTTCCCCCAACTAACAAAGAGATCAGTTTGACATGTCAAAGTTAGACCATTTGCATGGAAGATCTGATAGAAGAAGTATAAAGAGAAGTATATAACAATAGTTAAAAGTCAAATTTCGATTGATCATACAGCTCCTCTCGGAGCTGCTTATTATAAATTTCACGACAAAATACTTTGGTTGTTTATTCAATGGAATTACAGCCTCTGTCATCCGTCGTTGAAAACGTGGGATACTGAAGCATGGACAGGTAAAAAGAGAAAGAAAATAAGCTGTCGAGTTGACTGGTAGGCGACGCTGCGAATTCCCATCTTATAAACAAACCCTATACAACGAGAGAGAGAGACCAGCTCCCACAACACTATTCTCTCAACCCCAGTTGAGAGAACATCATGGGTTCTTCCTTAAGAGCTAACCATCAACTAGGCCTTGCCCTCCTTTTCTTTGCTTCCCTCGCATGCCTGTCTCTGTCGCACGCCTCTCTCCCGAGCAAGTACTCGATCATCGGACAAGGACAGGACCACCTGAGCGATGCCACTTCCGACGAACGGGTGGTCGAGCTCTTCCAGAGATGGAAGGCGCAGCACAAGAAGGTGTACAAGCATGCGGGGGAGGCCGAGAGGCGGCTCGAGAACTTCAAGAGGAACCTGAGGTACGTGGTGGAGAGGAGCAGGAAGGACAGCGGCGTCGGTGATAAGAGGCACGGCGTGGGGCTGAACAAGTTCGCCGACCTGAGCAACGAGGAGTTCAGGCAGCTCTACTTGTCCAAGGTGAAGAAGTCGGTCAACCAGAAGTGGAGGGCCAAGAGGGAGAGCTTGAGGAGGAACAAGAGGAAGGGAGCTGAGTCCTGCGAGGCGCCATCTTCTCTGGATTGGAGGAACTACGGCATTGTCACCGGCGTGAAGGACCAAGGAGAATGCGGTACGTCTTATCGGGTGTTGTATTTCACTACTAATCTCTAAGTTGGCATCACGAAATCATCAAGAACATACCTCATCCTATCTTCTAGATTCGCATGTTCATATCGAGTGGTTTACATTTCAAGAATCAGCACGACCCACGATTGACCACGTCTATTTCAACGCCGCGATTTGCTTCGATCAATTCATCGTCCCCACAACGTGAAGCACGCGTGACGTTAGACAGAAACCAAGTCTAATCTGACTTTGTGTTCCATCTGATTCGGACTAATCGTCACGTTAGCTCGATATTAAGCTTTTATCATGCTTGAACATTCCATAGAATTTTTTATGATCGATTCTGTTTCCTTAGTTGGCAAGTGAAATACAGTAGAGAACGGGGTCTGCATGCACGTGGCCAAGCTGCCATTGACTTTACCAATAGAAACAGTCTTTGTCGTATCTTATTTGTTTGGTTGAAAATGAGAAGGTAAGACCATTAGGTTCAAAATTAAATAAAAATTTTGTGTTTTGGGAATACGACCATATAAAATAATTAGTGGGTCCTTGTTGTCGTCGGGTGACTTGATGATAAACGTGGCCAGGCTTCGACCCCAACTCTGCAGTGCAAGAACATTAGGTGAGCTTGTAGGGTTTGGCTGATTCTGTAGCGATGCCATCGATCTTTTTCTATCGAGGGACGTCGACGTCTTCAAGGATTTTACTGCAGAAAGTCCAGATTGTAAGAGAAACCCGACAGGTTCACGAGACCACTGATAAATGGTAAAAGCTTAAGCTGTTAGGAAATGGGCAAGTTGCGTTGTCGCCTTCTTGGGAAGGCTACAAATAGTAGGACGGAATGGTGAAATCTTTGGACTGATTCTGTAGCGATGCAATCGATCCTTTTCTATCAAGGGACATCGACGCGGTCAAGAATTTCACTGTAGAAGGTCCGGATTGTAAGAGAAACCAGACAAATAGCTTAAGCTGTTAGCAAACGGGTGAGTCGCATTGTCGCTTTCACGTGAAGGCTAGAACTAGTAGGACGGAAGGGTGAAATCTCAGAGCGTTTGGACCATGGAAAAGGTTTTAAGAAAGCTGAATGTGCCTGAAAAATTAGCAGAAGAGAGTTGCCTGATCCTAGTAAAATTTCATCTGGTAAAACCAGAAGAGGATCGGAAAGCCTCCCTCGACTTGACAACACTAAAGTCTATGTATGCTCTGACGTAGATGACTGAAAAATTTGCCGATCAACCAGAATACAAGATAGAGCTTTGGAATAGTGCTGCGTCCGTATGAATTATTCAATATTGTGTGTTGATTGTGCGTTTTTTGGGGATTTTCCCTTGAATGATATGATGTTGCTCAATTGTTGCGCTCGATCCATGATCATAGGAAGTTGCTGGGCTTTCTCTACGACCGGAGCCATCGAAGGAATCAATGCGCTCAAGACTGGGGACCTGATCAGCCTTTCGGAGCAAGAGCTCGTGGATTGCGACACAACCAACGATGGGTGCGATGGTGGCTATATGGACTATGCCTTTGAGTGGATCATCAACAATGGCGGTATTGATACAGAAGAAGACTATCCCTACACCAGCGTCTTCGGCTATGGTGGTGTCTGCAACGTCACCAAGGTTCGTTCCTCTATAATTCCTACATCGATGTATCCCGAGGACAATTGGTTATTGTACAATAGTTTTACGACTTATTTAGACACCTTTCATTGATATCCGGTATGTGCAAATCTGAGAGCTCATAAATCTTCCTTATGAACATAATGTTCTTATGTTTCATAGAATTCCCTGAAGATAATGCATTTAGATTCACTTTCCCCTGAATTTACCTCTCATTTGGTCTCCAGGCCATGAAGGCAAGACAGTGGCAATGAGTAAATTGTTTTGGAGTGAAATTGATTAGCATTTTCTTGAGGAATTATGTGTGACACCATAGGAAAACATGATGAAAACATCAGTCTTTTACCCTGTTATCTGATCTAGAGTTGGATTTTGTTCAATCAGGAGGAGAATGACAAAGTGGTGACCATTGATGGGTATGCAGACGTGTATCCATCGGAGGATGCTCTTCTCTGCACAGTCGTTCAACAGCCGATTAGTGTCGGCATGGATGGCTCGGCTTTAGATTTCCAGCTCTACACTGGGGTAGGTCTTTAAGTCCTGATGTTATTTACACTCGCATGATGAGAGTTTTTGCATACGAACCGTTTGATTGATGCTGCTGTGAATTGGCACATTAGGGCATCTACGATGGCAGCTGTTCAGACGATCCCGACGACATTGATCATGCAGTCCTGATAGTTGGTTATGGCTCAGAAGGCGGCGAAGATTATTGGATTGTGAAGAACTCCTGGGGAACAGATTGGGGAGTGGAAGGATACTTCCTGATACGGAGAAACACCGAGCTGACGTTCGGTGTATGTGCCATCAATGCAATGGCTTCTTACCCGACCAAAGAGTCCTCCGCGCCGTCTCCCTACCCATCTCCAGTTGTTCCACCACCTCCCCCGCCATTCACTCCCCCGCCACCACCCCCGCCAACGCCGACGCCGCCACCCCCATCTCCTTCCCCCAGCGAATGTGGAGACTTCTCATATTGCCCTGGCGACGAGACGTGCTGTTGCCTCTATGAGTTCTTCGATCTCTGCCTGGTCTATGGCTGCTGTCCTTACGAGAACGCCGTCTGCTGCACTGGGACCGACGATTGCTGCCCGGGTGATTATCCCATCTGTGATGTTGAAGAGGGACTTTGTCTCAAGGTATGTGAACTTGGGTTTCAGGCTCTTTGGTCGATTTCAACATTGTTCATTCACATTACAGATTCACTGATCGTATTTCACGGCTGAAGTACGAGATCAATCTATCTGTGCTAGGAAAATAGTCCCAACATTCTATACCCGTGTCGAGCTCTTACACTTCTCTTGCTTAATCCTGACAGAATGCTGGAGATTACTTGGGAGTCGCCTCAAGGAAGCGAAAGATGGCAAAGCACAAACTCCCATGGAGCCGGTTTGAAGAAAACAAGAACAAGATCTACCAACCATTGGAGTGGAAGAGGAACCGTCTCGCGGTGGTTCGCTGATGACTAGAGAAGCACCGATTGTACCGAACAATTCTGAGACTTTGATACTAGTAATCATCGGTAATCTCATCTTACTCCCTTTGATAGGCATCGACAAAAACATTGTATCAGGCCCATGTTCATGTGTATGGATTTGAGCATGTCCTGGCCTCAGGTCGAAGGTTATTTTTCTTCACTAAATCATATGTATCAAGTACACTACTTGCATTGCTGCTGCTGGCACTTATTGTTTTGTTCTCGCCTGAGTCGATGCTCAAACATGTTTGCGCCATCCCGGATTCTGATAATATATAGTATATATTCAACTGTGTTTTTGATCTTATTCCTCTGCATCTCGGAGAGGAATTAGAGCTTTCTTCAGATATCAAATGCCATTCATAGCCATTAGGTACATGCTAGGAAACTAACATGGGGAATCTGAACATGTATTCAGTTTTAGAAAATGATCGTTCATCCTCTTTTCAACGATGAGGTCGGAGAATTCTCACTCGACCACAGGCGAGGGCAAGCACCCTCGCGCGTGGCAGTGGTGCCACAAGTTGCCTGAACCACGCGAGTTTAACTGATCCTCATTTGTCAGTCGTCTGACCTATGTGGGAATCAAGGGAATAGCTTTGTTGTTCTTCCTACGAGATTCCCAGAAATGGAAAACATCCACAACCATTCTTAGCTCCTGTTTTACCTCCTCAAGCCGCACATGCACCACCCATATCCTTCCTACCTCATGCCCTTTACCGCCCTTGGCAATTCCCTGCTCCTCCTCCAATGTGTGGCCATTTTGGCTATGAGCACACGCCGGCTCATACCCCATTCGCCCACGAACCCTATGTGCTGCAGGAGCCTGCTTCGGCATCAGATGCAGGATCCATTACCAGAGACCAATTTTCCATTTTGAAAAACAAGGTTGATATGCCCGTGGATGCATACCAGCGGGTTTCGCCGGGTCGGGGCGTGTTGGGCATTATCGTCTAAGGAGTAGAGTCGGCAGTTCAACCTATGTGCTTAGGAAGTGGACATGGGGTCAGGCGAGAATCTTTTAGCTCCAGGCACCGTTTACATCGGCGAGTCATGGAAATTGGTAGATGCAATCGGAAGAATCGATCATCCTAAGTATCCTAAGTTCACAGACAAGACAATAGTTGGTTGCTTCCCTTCCGAAAGGGTACAAATTGCCCGATTCACACTAGTATACCGGTTCAGGAGACCTTTCGAGTTACGTCGAATGGTTTTGGGCTGCTATGATGTTGCGAGCGACACCAGGTTCAATTTGTGTCGGGCTTTCCCAGTAACTTTGACAAAGGCGGCCGGACTATGGTCTAGAGGATTGAAGCCACCGTCCGTCGGCTCTTTCCATCGGCTGGTAAATATATTTATCACCCATTTCTCCAGCTGCTGATGTTTCCAAAGAACCAAGAATTCGCTCCTAGCAGTCAAGCAACAGCTGCAAGAACTACCTAGAAGATTATCTGCAATATATCCATTGGTTTAACGAAGTGGCCATCAAAATCCCAATATCTCCCTTCTGATGTCGCCCTATTAGCTGCCGTGGCGGGACTCCAAGCTCTTCCCTTCCTGTTTTCTGTCCACAAGAAGCGGTCCATCACCTCGAAAGAACTCTACACCAGCGATGCAGAAGAGACATGGGGCCATTCGCATGCTCGTCGAGCACCGCCCACATAACGGTTCAAACAACAGGGGTTCCGCCAGGTCGGCAAGAAAGTGAAAAAGGACGAGGAGAGTCGGGCCTTCACGCCTCAAAAAATGGCTAAAATTACAATGCCAATGATTAAGCCCCAATGCTGCCGTCGTCAAAGAGACCACGGCCACAACACAAATGATTGCCATGAATTGCATAACGAAATCGAACAAATGATCCAGATAGGCAAGTACAGCAAGAAGGAGAAGGTGTGATCCAACCGTTTCTTGCGGGAGCAGCCGGTGAGGAGGAAGAGGAGCAGGAAGTCAGCTCCGTCCGTCCTGCAAACGATATGAGTCTCGGTGTCTGTAGTGCCACCGAATAACAGCCAGCAGCCAAGTAATCCCTCCAACGCTCCTGATAATGCTCGAGTATCGATTCTCTGTTCGCAAGGTTTGATGGAAGTTATTAGTGCCAGCCGCCGGTTCGGCTAGATTGGCGGTTCTGTCTAGCAGCGATATACACTCCATTTTGGATGTTCAGTAGGCAAAAGGCGTCGTTCTTCTTCCACATATCTTCTCAGACGACGACCTTCGAGGTGTTAAATTTCCGTGAATTGATGATGCTGCGCTTATAGACGAATATGAAATCGAATGTCTCCTAAAAGATATGCAGTCGTCTCGACATATCACCTGACGATGAAGTTCGAAACTGAGAACGGTATGGGGAAGGGGAGCTAAGCCCAGTTGATGGCCGGACAATGCTGTAAGATGGTCACGTAGCGAAAGACGACACAATGCAAATAGGAGTGAATCTCCCGGCGAACATAGCTGTGCAGATCGACGGCTTATTGAAGGGCGAGGCAGACATTTCGGCATGAAAGCCATCAGACATGGCTGGCATCGGCCCACGGGAAAGATTAGAGCAAAGGTTGCGAGAATCATAAGATCATTCTAATAGAAGAACTTCCTGAATGTTGGTTTAGCAAACTAAACACGTGAAAGTCTAGAAAATTAATCCACGAAAAATTCTTTCATTCGAACAAATATATCCTAAGCCAACAAATGAAATTGTGTCCGTGAGAAATGACAAACTTGAAATATGTATTTTGTAACAAGGTCATGGGCCCAAAAAAATCCTTGAAATGCCCAAGCGAAAAACGGGCTTTACATATATAGCTTGAAAAGTTTGCTAACGATGCATTTCGACTTTGGCCATATACTTTCAAGATGGCCATTGGTAATGTGTTTGTTTATCCATCCATAGATCATGTAGATCAATACCATCTCGACCATTAATTATTTGTCTGTCCACGGGGCCCTTTGTGATAGACGGTGGAGATAATTTCTATAGACCAAACCATATTTTTTTTCGGAATATCGAGATTCAAGGCTCGGGAGAGATGGGCTTGAAGAGGGATTGATTGGTGGTGGCTCATTGGTTCAGTTTACATAAGCTTAAGGGTTGTGATTTTAGCCCATATTAGTTTAATCTAAAAAGGCCCATTAGTAAGAAAGCTAGAAGTGCATCTCCGAAATAAAAAAGAAAAGCTAAACGTCATTATTTATCAAAATTAATTAAAGGACCTAAGCAAGTTCAAGAAAAGGCTCCATCTTGATTCTTGTCCAGATCTTAGGATCACCGGGACGTAAAACATCAAGAGAGTATTCCCTCTCCTAAAGAAAACAAATATATAAGGATCCAAGGGCTGTGATTTTGGCCCATATTAGTTTGTTCTAAAACGGCCCATTAGCAAGAAAGCTAGAGGTGCATCATCATTTTCGTCTGAAATAAATATATTAAAAAAAGCGAAATGTCATTATTTATAAAATTAATCAAATGAGGTACATACTTGAAACAAATTAAGAGTACCAATTGCAGCAATAAACTCCTCTTGATTTAAACTTGATTACTCGTGATCCTCCATCATGCACATGTTAATGATATTGCATCTTTAAAAGCTTTAAAATATTTAGATTTCGAAAAATGAAAATGAGGGAATATATTCTGGCAAGAATGTGTTCGATTTCTATATGGAAGAGTGAACATAACAAAACCAACTAGTATCATCTAGGCCCGTTTCAATTTCCTAACCGTAGGGTCGTGCAATTTGTTTTTTTTTTTTTGTATGAAAAGGTCCTCAAACTCTCTTTACTTGACTAATCATCTGTTAATATTTATTAAAGAGTTCGATCCAAATTGGATTACTTATTTATAAAGAACATATAAACCTCATTCTCAAGTGATATAGGATATTTCAACGCTCCCTCTCACGTACAAAATGGATTAGGAGTAACACATGGAATTTTATTAATGGGGATAGATGCACACGCATAATAAATTAGGGCAAAACCCGAGTCTAATACCATAAAGAAAAACAAAGAATTGAATGAATGAAGGGGAAATTGCTAAAGTGATAGAGAAATTTGCGGCTGTAAGAGAGATGAAGAGTGATGAAAGGGCAGTGAAGGTAAAAGGGAGGGGCCGAGTGGTGAGACATTTTTGGTTGTATCAAATGTATGGGAATGTAACGAATTTCAACTGTTAGACCTATTCGAAAAAAAAAAAAAAAAAACTATGAGACCCACCCAATCAAGAATTAAAATACACAAAGGTCCCATGCATCCGAAGTACATAAGAATTTTTCCTAGGTAGCAATAGGGACCGACATCCTTTGTTTGCACATGTTAATTATTTTTCACACAAGCCATGTCGCCTGGACCGTTCGTTAGTTAGTCTCGGGCTATATTTATGGAGTAGCTTGTCACCCCTCTACGAATCATCCTACCTTTTGCCATTTGTGGGGTATGTATCTAGCTAGGAAGGTTACATTCCTTTAATAATAAAGGTTTGAGATGCAGAAATCTAGCAAGGAAACAGAGTATCTTGAGCACATGTCCACCACAAAAAGACTTGTGGACTTTTGACATAGCTTAATCAATATTATATGCCCTAAATTGATTTTTTCATGCGCATGTATGGACAATGTATATGTGGGACAAAAGTCCCTATAAAGGTCGAGCCACAAGAGGGCGCCGACCAGCACTTGTCTTTTGTGCGGTGATTTGCTTTATGATAAATAGGATTTTATCAATTATGTTTTAGGGACTTTAGATAGATCACGAGCAAGATTAGGGAACAATCAAGACATGGTTTTGTGCTCATCCATCAAATCATGCTTTGAAGGAATCGAATTCTAGCATTTTGGAAAGAAGCTAAGCTACCCATGCCCATCATTTGATTTTGAGATAATATAATTAAAATTTCAAATTGGTACTTTCACGACACATTTGTCTCTAACAAAATTTCGTCTCACGAGAATTTTAAATTGGTAACCCTGTGATGCCTTTTAACTTGAACTAATTCTTGTCTAATGAAAAATCTCAAATTGCTATCTGCAAGACACAAATCTACCTTGCACTAACCATTTAAGATCCAATGTGGAGGGTCTATTTAGGTCCAACATTTCCAGTTTGGAATTTTATCTCAAACTAAAATTCGTCTCACAAGAATTCTAAATCTATAATCCGGTGGCACCTTCTAATCCAAATTAATTTTTATCTCGCGAAAAATCTTAAATTGATACCCTAAACCCAAATCTATCATCCGTTAACAGTTTGAGATCCAACATGAAGGATCCATTTGGGTCCAAAAGTATTGATATCAGATTTTTTTTTCCACGAAACGAAAGCTAATTTCATCATAAATGTGTCATAAGATATCGATTCGGGATTAAAAAAAAAACTTAAATTAACTACATCATGATTAATAATGAATCGGTTTGGAATTTTTAATGATTTTTCTAATGGAAAAATTGTGGCCTTCCGATGCGCTTTATCCTTACTGTTGTCTTCACGACATGTGTCGTGGGCTACAGAATTATTATTAGGGTCACGAAAGATTGATGCTCGGCCAAAGATGGCAACGTGAGTCAAGAGGGACATGAATGTTTGGATAACTGTCCCCTTCCTCTCCCCAGCTGTATGCCCGTGACCCTCCATCGAACAATCCCCATCACCTACGAAGAAAAAAGAATCATTATTAAATCATCCTAATTATGCGAAAAATCCCTCGAATCGAGCTCGTTTGTCTACCTCGCTCAATGCCTTAATTTGTGTCGTTTTCAATTAGGGCCTATGCTATTAAAAATTCAGAATTGGGATCTCATCGCATATTCACCTGAAATTGATTTTCGGGTCATACATAATATTAGAATATTTGAATAATAAATTACGTATTCATTTAACAGTTTAAATTTTTAAAATAGTTAACAAGTGGTCTTACAAAATCTAATGAAGGTCCTGAATTCGAATCGTTCAAGATCCCATTTGCCTCCCCAATCAAAGTTTCCACACTTAGTACTAAATAAATAGACCAGACTAAGCATGGAAAATATTTAAATAATAAACTACAGAATAGTTGGTTGTGACAAAATTTTACATGGTATCAGAGCTAAAAATCTTGAATTTGAATATTTCTTTTTAGACCCCATTTGCCTCCCCAAGTAAAGATCAATGCTTAGTATTGGGCACAAGACTAAACTAAGTGTAAGGGAGAGTGTCTTCATTCAACTTTATAGTCGATTCTCACATGGTATCAAAGTTGAATGGATCTCACATGGTATCAAAGTTGAACAGTTGGGCAGAGTTAGCGGTCTTGAGTTTGAATCTTTCTAGGTAATCTTTCTTAGCCTCATTTGCCTCCCTTGACGGTTCTAAGTTTGAATTTTTCCAAACCTCATTTGCCTCCTCAATTAAGCTTTCACCACTTGGTACTAGGTAAAGACCAGACTAATTAAGCTTTTAAATAGTTGATTGTGGTCCCACCAAGATTTTCACACACAAATTTTTAAAACCAATACCTCATGACATGTATACCTCAGAATTGTCGTCATTTCACAGAAAAATCCCAGATGGTCCTAACCCAAATCTACCCTCCCATCAAAACGTATACTGTCAACACGCGTGGAATTTTCCTTGTCAAATCCATCTTGTAGTTTTCTGCCACGTGTGTCCAATTAAGCTTCCACCACTTAGTACTAGGCAAAAGATTAGACCGAGTGTGAGAGGGAGTGTTAAAATATTTAAATAATAAATAATGTATTCATCTAACAGCTTAAACTTTTAAAACAGTTAGTTTTGATCCCACCAAAATTCTTACACACAATTTTTAAAATCTATACCTCATGACATATATACCCCAAAGCTATTTTCATCTCTTAAAAAATTCCCCGATGGTTGTGATCCAAATCTACCCTCCAGTCAAAACGTATATAGTCAATGCATGCGAAATTTTCCTTGTCGGATTCATCTTACAATTGTCTGCCACATGTGTCCAATTAAGCTTCCACTGCTTAGTACTAAGCAAAATACTAAACTAAGCGTAAAGAAGAGTGTTAATATATTTAAATAATAAACAATATCTTCATCTAACATATTAAGCTTCGGTCTTATCAAATTTCTCATGCACAATTTTTTAGAATCGATACCTCATTACATATACTACCCAAATTTATTTTCGTCTCATTAAAAAATCCCATATGGTCATGATCCAAATCTACCCTCCAGTCAAAACATCTATTGTCAATGCACACGGAATTTTCCTTGTTGGATCCGTCTTGCAATTGTCCACCACATGTGTCGACATGTATGCATATTGATAGGACATCAGACGGAATGGCAATGGATAGTAGGTTTAGATCAGGATATTAATTTGGATCTTTTTTTTTTGTGAGAAAAAAATTAGTTTGGGATATCAACTTGAGATTTTTTTACGAGACAAAAGCTAGTTTGAGGTAAATGGGGGAGATGGGTACTTGCGAATATTAAAGACCATTTCAACTTATGTGTTCATATAAGATCGAGTCTCACTAGCATAAGACGTTTTGGATAATCGCGAGGCTAATTATATGTTGCGAATCACAAATTCTTTAAATAACGAATTTCACAACAGTTTTAATTTTTGTATGATTCAAAACATATCGTTACTTTTATAATGGACTAAAGACGTTCATTTAATCATTCCCTCGGAGCATACAGTTGCGTGGAGATGCATGAAAATAACATTACTTTGGGAGCTTATTTCAAAGTTTTTGAGAGAAGACAAAAATAAAATTAAAAAACATAAAATCAAAAAAAAAAAAAAAAAGAGGAAAAGAATTCAGATCAGTAGCTCATCAACGGCTGACATGAAAAGGTTGATCAGGGTACAAAGCAAGAAAAGTAGAAGAAAGAAAAATCGGAGGCGCGTGTCCCTCAAACGCGACAACCCTTACACTCCAGGAAGCAATACAAAGCACACTCGTGTCTGCTCTTCTCTCTCTCTCTCTCTCTCATCAAGCTAAAAGGCGCAAGCTTTGGACTTCGAATCTCCTTCGCGGAATTCTCTCTCTCTCTCTCTTTATCTTTGCCGCTGCCGCTCTCCGTAGTTTCCTTTGTTCCCACTCATTCCCTCAATTCTCGCCATCATTCTTGGACCCGTTAGTAGGAAAAAGTATCACCAACTTCAGCCTCCCCACAAAAGGTCTCTCTCTCTCTCAAAACTCAATAATGCCTCTGAAGTGACTGAATTTAGCTCCCGATGATGATCAGTTTGAACGAAATTCAACCTCTCCAGGCTCGTTCCCCCGTAATTTCAGGCTGATTCCCGGACTGGGTTCTTGCTGTTCTTGCATTCTTGCACGCTTCCTGTCGGTGAGTCTCTGTTTCTTGAATCGTAGAACAGCACATATTGTGGTCCAGAGATTGTCTGGCGTGTTGGTTTGTCGTTACCCTTCGAGTCCGTCGTCTTCTTGAAGTTTCGTTGCTGATTCGCTTGTCATTACCGGCACTGTTGGCGGGCTTGACTTGGACAGCCGAGTCTTTGTAAATCTCCATTGGGTATGCAGATATGGTCTAATCTGTACTGTTTCTCATTAACTTGAGCTCCATCTGCATATCGTTTTCTCTCGGAAGTAAGAACTTGCTCGAGGCCGTGCGATCATCCGACTTTCTTGTATTTATCCTCATCCTGAGAAATGAAGCAGAAAGATGGGTTTACTTGCATAGTGTCAGGGCTGATTTATCGATATATCCTTTTCCTTTTCCTTTTCTTCTACGTTACTTGATCTGCAAAAGAGACGATCTTGTCATTTTTAGGAAGTAAATTCGACAATTCGCTTCATCGTTTTCAATATATGGCTTCTGCACAGATCCGTAACTGCGACAGTTAGTAGCTTCTTTTCAACAATTTTGCATTAGTTGCGCCATCATAATCAATTTGAGGAGCTTCCATTTTACTTTCTTGCTTATGCTCACAATTGCTACTTGGCGGACTGGGTTTCCAAGTTGAAGTTAGGCTTTTACTTTTTGTATCCTTGTTTTATTTCCTTTTTGGTGCTCAGATGCTCTTGAAAAATATCATTCAAGGACCATTTGAGTGAAGTGGGTAAACGGAATCTGCTAGACGTGACAAAGAACGGAAGAATCACCAGGATGGAGGAAAGAAAACTGAATTTCAACAGTCCGCTCATGTCTGTGCGGCGATATTCGATGCCCACATCTTCGAGCTCAAACAAAGGGAGGAAAGTTCAGAATTCCTTATCCAGTCGACGGCACACGCTCCCCTCCAGTGATTCGGACTCGAACATGGATCAAGTAACTGAACCAGTTGCTGTGCCTTTCACATGGGAACATATTCCTGGCAAAGCTAAGGACAATCATAAGAAATCTGAGCTCCTGCTTTTAGAAGGACCGAGTGTTTCTCCAAGGCTTCCTCCTCGAAGATCTCGCGAATTTGCAGTTGCAAGACACTTGGAAGGACCTAGCTCAAATAACATCACTGCTAAATTAGATAGCTTCAAACAGGAAATAACAGATGAAAAAGAAGGTGATTTTAAGGAGGAGGATGATGATGAGGATGCGTATTCTGATGCAGTTGAAACATTATCTTCTACGGAGTCACTCTCATTTTCTGTCAATTACAGCGTAAGTGGTTTGAGTGGAGCAGATGGGCCAGTTGTGAAGCCTTCGGGAACCTTCTCAGTAGATTCACAGACTCGAGACTTCATGATGAATCGCTTCTTGCCCGCAGCAAGGGCAATGGCCTTGGAGCCTCCTCAGTATTCTTCCAGAAAGCAACCTGCTACAACTGAGCAAACAAGAGATGTTAAGAAGCTCATTGTCAGTGAAAGCCGACCTCCTCCGAAGCAATACAGTATGGAAATTGTGCAGTACTATAGGCAAGACACACGGGAGGAGGAAAGTTCAGACGAAGACGATGTTAAAGGTGAAGAGAACAATGATTATGGTAGTGTATCAGCTAAAGGTTGTGGGTTACTTCCTCGCCTTTGCCTCTTAAATCCAATTCCAGGAATGAAACCAAGGGCGCCAAGTCCCACCTCTTTCATGTCGCGAATGAAAGGAGCAAGCAAGGATGGTTATGCTCGATCGAAAAGCCAGCCTAAGGTATTATAGTATTCTTCTTTATGCTCTTGTAAATCATGATTTTGCAGACATCACTAGCACAGGTTTTGTTAATTATCTCGCAGGAAAGTCATTCCTCATACCTTGAACTATAGGGGATCCTGCATTTGGCAAACTAAACAATAAAATGCGGGATAGCACCATCCTATGGTTTCATATGACCACAAAACTCACGATCACACCAATAATTTTTTATAATTATGCTTAAATGGACCACCACTATATTTGGGTGTAAAACCAAATCTACTTTTCTTAGCAACAAAGAATATTAGTCCATTGCTCAGAGTGCTTTGGATGTCAAATTTGCAGAGATCTGGTTCTGAGTACGAGTTGGACCATGGTAATGTCACTCCTAACTTACCCGGTGTTGAGAATAGGCTGCTTAGCAGCTCTAGACGATTTAATTACTCTGGTGAGCTGAAGGCAAGAGGGGCATTATCTCCTTACAGGCGTTCTAGAAATGACGGTGTTGCTCCACAACAAAACAGACCAGCTCTGCCTCCTCCTGAAGGATTTGGATTTCTCGGCCTAACGAAAGAAGCCAATAACATTGACCCAAGCAGGTTGAAGATGCTTTTAAAGAAAGTCGACAATATGCAAAAAGTTTCAACAAAGCATACAGCAAATCAAAGCAGTGGTTTGGTCAGCCCCGCTGCAGAGAAAACTCTATATGTAGATACTGTAAATACTGAGGCAAAATCATGTTGTGATTCAAGTTCCTCTAATTTGGAGGTGCTCTTGAATCGTGCTGCAGAAGACATGGAAAGCCATTCTGACACAAGAAAAACAGAGGAGAATCATTCTGAAGAATCTTCTTTCCATGATATACAATGCTTGGATTTTCAGAAGTCAGGGACCACCTCGGCACAAGATCTCTCTGTGCCAATAGATGCTAGTCCCTCTTCTTGTTTAACTACTCTTACAGGCCAAGGAGAGACCATGTGCATATCGGCTGATGGAGATTCAAACATCAACACCGCTCTGATGGTGAGAGAGGTTGACAAGGAGGAGATGAATGTCGCTTCATTTCCCTTGCCTTTACTGAAATCTCCTTCTGAGTCTTGGCTTTGGCGTACCCTGCCCTCAATTCCATCACGACATCCATTGTCCCATTTGACCACAACCACTCATTCCAAGAAGCAGGATGCAAAAGTATCTGGCACTGATACCAAGTGGGAAACCATTGTAAAAACTTCAAATCTTCACCATGATCATGTCCGGTATTCTCAGGTAATGTCAGTATATGAAACTATACTTCTTCCACATCATTATGAGCTCACTGAGTAACGAGAGAATTGATTACCTAATGAATTCCACTGCAGGAATTAATTTCTCATGTTTCGGAGCAACCCAAGTTCTAGATGTCCGTTCAATGATTGAAGAAGTTGCCTGCTTTTGAATCTGCAGGGTGTGCATAAGGTCAAAACGGCACACAATTATTTTGAGTAAAATTCTTTTGGGACTGTTCTTTTGTTGTTCTACAGCAGTTGTTTCGTGTGCTCATTTTTAGTTTGAGTTACACAATTATTTTTCATAAGAGAGAGGTCATGGATCAGGGCTTGGAGAAACAGCAGCTGATGAAATTCTGGACAAAACCAGAGTGCCTTAGCCACTCTCTTTTTACTTTTCTTTTTTTTTCTTTGGTTAAATTTTATATATAGGTCAACTAGATATATTCCAATTGCGAGCCCTCTTCGGAGTGGCGATGATAGTGTTGTCCATGATACTTGAGGAATCCTTAATTCGATGATTGGAATCTGTTTGAATTTGTTGGTGTTTGTTCCATTGCATATTTAGAAAAAGATGTACTTTACAGTTTATGCATAGAACCGATTGCCCCTGTATTGTAACATAACATGGAGTCAGATGAATTATTGTTGAAATAAATGGTAAGTGTTGTGCTCGAAAGCACGTTGATTCATCTTTGACTGATTATGCACGGCCAACGAGCAGATGCATTCAGAAGAAAAAGCATATCAAGGAGTGTGCAGTGGTCCTGAGATACTTGAAGTTTGAAACATACTGCAGCTCTGTCAAAGCTCTGCAATCCATCGTCCGGTTTTTGTTGGTTTGTTTTACTAAATATGAGTAGAGAGCCTCTAGTATACTTTCTTGAAGTAGATATGAACTCCCAAGATGGGTCGGCTTGGCGGCCGCTGTATCGAAATGGGAGCTGTATTATTTCCCACATATCGGTATGATGTGGGGTGTTTGGTTTCGCTTTGGCCATGGATCATATTTCACCACAATGTTGGTTGAGACCTCTATCAGTGTTGTCTTTGGTTCTGCATTGTTAGTTTAGTAGGGTATTGGTTTCTCTAGGCGCCTTTTCGACTCCCAAAGCTAGGAGAAGTATCATATGGACTGAATTTCTAGATGGACCAGTTTCTATTTCTCGAGGGAGATAGACAAGAAGTTGAACTCTTAGTTGAACCCAACTTCCAAATCCTTTTCTGCTAGTATATTACAATGGAAGGAGCAAGGACAAGACCTTGAAATGTTAATTGGACTCAACGTTTATTCCGTTATATGGTAGATAAGTTCCCTTTTCTCCTGACATTTGGACATTCGTGTCCACATGGTCGAACCATAATTGAGGCTTTTTGACATGTTACTCTCACTTGCATTAATGTCTCATGTGGTGTAAACGATGTTTTAAGTGAATATATAGATCACACTATTAAATCGATTTGTTCGATTTGGGGCCAGTTTTCCCGAGGATCTCAGCTCGGAGGCACGCAGGGCAGACGGATGTAGCCCAATCTTCGAGCTCGCCTGCTGTCCGACGCTGCGAGCTGGGTAGGGACTTTCGAGCGGCTACCCTGCTTTCGTGTCCGTGCTTTGTTTCGAGTTCACCGGACCAGGTTGTTTCTGCCCGTTTCGTGCAAGTTTTGATCTCGTTTGTGTGGGTGCTACGAGTGTCTAGTGTTGCTTGTCGAATGCTATGGGTCTTGGCACTAGTCCAACCTTGGTTGTCTCGGTTAGGGTGTGTTTGATTCAGCTTGGCAAATAAGTTTTGAATCTAATGTAAATGCTGAAAGCCTAAAGCTACTTGAGGAAATGCAATTGTGTTTAGTAAAATTTCTTTGCAAATGGACTTTGAATTGAATGCGTGTTTGGTAAAAAAAACTTTCACAATAGATTTTGAGGATATAATATATGTATACATATTTTCTTCTTCTTTTTTCAAATTGAACTATACCCTTCGCCGGACCAACAAAGGGCTATGGTTGCCGGCGGCCATCAGCTGAGGTCGCTTGAGGTCGTGTGACCTACGGTGGCCCTCGACTGGGTGGCGCGACCCTCACTGGAGGCCGCCTGTCCTCGGGCGATCTCAGTTGACGGCCGCCGGCACCAGATCTGGCTCGCCAGCAGCTATAACCCTTTGTTTCGAATAATAATCAGGGACAAAATCGAAAATATGAAGAATTAGTGGAAATAGTTTTTAATTTGAGCATTCAACCAAATGCTAAAAGCCCAAAGCTAGTCTCTACTAACTTTGAACTGTCGGCATTTTGAAGGTTGGCTTTTAGTTGCAAGCCATGTCCAAAACTGAACCAAATGATCCAGCACTTCCCCAAAAAAGCCCATTGAAAATGTCGAACCGAACGCAACCTCTCTCCCCTCAGTCTGCACATTATGTGCTCGATGAAAGGCCACGTTGAGATCTGGTTTTGTTTCTGTTCCCTTTTGCTAAAATTGGCGGCGTTGGTCGTTGATGTGTGTTGGTTTAATGAGTTTGGGCCTCGGCAGGCCCGTCTGGTGCTTCGTTTGGAAGTTGTCGAGACGGGAGTGGGGAAAACTTGTCAGGGAGTGTGAGAAAACGTGAGGCCGAAAATGGGTTAGTTTGGGCTTCAGAGGGAATGAATAGATGTTGGGCCGGTTTAGTTGGGTTTCTGTCTTGCTTCGGGCTGGGCCCCCCTTTTGCTTTATGGATAGGCTTCGTTTTGGAGGAAAACCGGACTGGGCTCCCGTATCGGGCCCAGTCCGGTCACGGCCTTGCCAGCTCGGGTCAGTTCCGATCCGGGGACCCGACCCGAGTCCCTTTTTAATCATATCATATTATTATTTTAATGTTAAAAATATTTTGAAAATCCATAAATAATTTATATTTTCCAGAAAAAATCAGAAAAGTCTAAAAAATATTTTTTGATCTATTTTCTTCACAAATGCATGAAAAAAATCCTTGAAAATCGAAAATAATTGAATTAGATATTGGAGGGGAATTAGTGATTAATTAATGTAAACGAGTTTTCAATCTTAGTTTTTCAGTAGTAAAATATTTCTCCCTATTTTACTTAGGTATCTAATTGATCCACATTCAAACTGATTAGTGGCGATTTCTTTTCTTTTTTTAAGTGAAATTGATTTGTAGGTTAAAAAAAACTCAAACCATAAGTTGCGAATTGGTGGGCTTGGGAGAGCCTGAGTCCTAAGGCTTGGCGAGCCATTAGCTTCTAGGACGCGAAAGGGAGGAGGTCGCAACAACCATGTTAAGACACAAGTTTGAATAAAGTTGCAGAGATTAAATCAGAAGGGCTTCCTAATTTGCGCAGACAACTTTGCTCGATTTGGAGGATTATGATCTAAGTGATTGTTTGGCTTCATGATGTATAAGTTGCTTTTGGCTAGAACTGGTTGTAATTGCTTTATCTGGATTGAGTTTTGATGTAGCTGTTTTGTTTCCTAGAGTGGTTTGCGGCGTAAGTCTTAGGAGATTTGAGCTGTGTAATTGGATGGTTTTGGCACCTATGCAGTTTTGCAATTTACTTACTCCTGAATAAAACGCAAAACTAGGAACATCTAATCCCTTTTTAATGCTAGATATCTAATTGGTTTACTATATTTTTTTGTTAAAATATAACCTGGCATTCCTAGAAGCAATATTTTAAAGAGATAAGTGCAATGGAAGTTCTAAAAGTCATAAATTTTTTTAAAAATGTAATTAAGTCATTAAATTTATTACAAATGTGTAATTGAGTCTTAAAACTTTAAAAAGTATAATTAAGTTTTAAAACTTATTAAATTAATTTAATCAAGTCAATCCGTTGATTGCATTTTTTGAAAGTTTTGTGACTCGATTGTATTTCTGTAACAAGTTTTAAGACTTCTGGTATAAGTATCCCTATTTTAAAATTTAAATCATAGAAATAAGGAAATTAAATTAAATTGCAATCAGGATAGTCTATTTCCATTTCATTCTTTTCTATTTGGGAAAAACTCAGACTCCCAATTATGCAACACTTCGTGCTCCCTCAGTAGTAAAAAACTAGATCTCAGGACACAGTGTCAATCTCAAGAAGCCCAGTAGTATATAGCCCAAATTTCAGACTTGGAGAGGAGCAGGTTGATTGATTTTCTTGGCTTGAAGCAAGTCCAGAAACCTGGCAATTATCTTGGGTGGCCTGCCTTGTGGGGAAGAGCAAAGAATGAAGCTTTGGGGCTGTTAAAGAGAGGATTCTGAGGAGACTCCATGGTTAAAAGGCCAAGCTTCGGTTTAGATGTGTTAAAATGAATCTTAAACCTATATATAACCCATTTAATCATATATTGGTCACTTACATTTTTAAAAGATTAGTTAAATGGGCTTAAAAATTGCAAGCTTGAATTATATGGACCTTAAATTGGTTGGAATTAAAACCCATTTCCAACCTTAGCCATATCCTCTCTCTTTCCCTCTTTAACTTTATAAAAATAATTTTCATAAAAATCAAAATCAAAATTATTTGTTATATTTCCTTTTCATTTCTTCTTTTTCTTTTTCCTTTCATTTTTTTTTTTTTCCTTTCATCTTCCTTCTTCCTTAGCTAGTGGCTAATAGGGGGTGAGCATGGTCCGAGTTGAGCCAATCTAGCACCAACCCAAGAACCAACCCACATTGTGTTGGTCCCCAATTTTTAGAACTGAGGATCAACCCGATTGAGCCTAAGATTGAGGATCGGACTGACCCTAAGGGTTTGATCTAATTCCAAGGGTCAATCAGGGACCAATCAATTTACTTGGTGATGAATGAGGCAAACAAAGAGAGGCAAGCAAGGCAAGCATCAAGCGTTGAGCAAGGCAAGGTTGTTCACAAGCGAAATTATTTCTCTCAAATTTTACTTGGCAAATTCAAGAGGATAAAGAAGAAAGAAGAGTATTTGAGGTGGAGGACGAGGACGCCATTTAATGTCGTCTAAGATTTACTCTTTAAAGTAAATAAAGGAATATTATATATAATATATGCAATTAAGGTTGGTCCAATTGGATCAATCCTAAACTCTTAGGACCAATGATCAACTTGCACAATGCTAATCTAGAAATCTAAGGACCAATGATTGACTCAATCCCCCCAAGAATTGGACTAAGACCAATAAGGTTGGGTCGGTCTAGGGTCAATCAAGGTTAACCTTGGACTGATGCTCAACTCTAATGGCTGGCACGGCAACCAACCAAGTGAGGCTCGAGCATGCCGACAACTAGTAAGACTCAACCTTGCCAGCATCAGGCAAGCTCAAGTCTCATCGACTTCTGGTGAAGCTCAAGTCTCGCTGATCTAGTGGGACTCAAGCTCGCCAGCATTAAGCGAGCTCGAGCTCGCCCATGGCCGGTCATTGACCATTGTCATCGCAGGCAATCGAATTGAGAAGAAGAAAAAGAAAAGAGAAAAAGAAAAAAGAAAAAAAGAAAATTATATATATATTTTTAAAAAAATTAAAAAAATTAAAATCCGATTTAAAAAATAAAGAAATAATTATAAATTCGATTAAAAATAGAAATATTAAAATATTAAAAGGAGCAAACAAGGAAAATTTAATCATATTTTTCATATCAAATGGCAAAAATTATTTTCTAATTTATTTTCAAATTTCAGGCAAAAACAAAAAAAAGTATTGTAATTTTTCTGAAAAAATACATCTTGGAAAATATTTAAGAAACAAATGAAGGCTTTTTTAAAAAAATTAAAAAATTATATATTAGATTTGTATTGCATGAAATTGTTTTAGCAATACCATTTAAAAAAAAAAATCATAAGAAATAATTTTTCTTAAATTTAGTTAAATAGGTCATATATGGGTTAGAAATGAATCGAGTCGGGTATGGATAAAAAATTTTACATTATGATAAATGGGTCATAAACAAGTTAAATTTGTCAATTTTGGTAAGACCATTTATGATCCAACCTACTCACCCATTCGATAGGCTCACTTTAGTCTAAGAATGGAAAGAATGGTAATAGCTAACGTATTCCCCACTTATTCCATGGGATTTTAGCTCTTCTAACAATACTGGCTTGGAGAATTTATCACAGTCCCAGTAAGCCGTGGGTTCGCATCTAGACGGACTTTACTTTCCCAGGAGTGATTGTTGGTGTCAACACCTAATATGAAAACAAAAAGCTGGCAAGCATGAAGAAGGCAAAGCAAAAAATTCTCCACTGCACGCGTTAGAATTCTACAGAAAGTAGGCAAGAAGAAGAAAATGGAAGTCCATTCTCCCTGAAGTCGGCTACTGGACATGCAGCCCACAATTGTTGACAAATTGGTGAAAGAAAAGTCAAAAGAAGAAAGAAAGCAAAGTTCAACTTGGACTTTGGCTTGGGAAGAAAAAGTTGTAGCTGTTCTCAACTCACACTGAAGTCGGCAATCTTCAAGAGGCGGTGAGAAGTGAGAACCTCAGCCTGTAAATAAGGCAGTACATGACGCACTTGAAGTCGGGCCAAAGAGCCTCAAGGCCAGAAGTGCCTCGGGCCTAACAGCCTCAAGGCTGAGGGAGAGGCAACGCTGCCTCAGACAAGAGCCTCAGGCCAGAGAGGGCCTCAAGCCACCATAGCAAAGGTGAGCATCAGGGAAAGCCACACACGCATGTGACCTTTAGGAAAAGCCTCCAGCACTGAGAGCTTTCAGAATGGAGGAAGTCATCAGGTGCAATGGTGAAATTCTAAGAGAAAGGCAACGCAGCCTGAAGATAAAGAGAGTAGCTTTGTGTGAGCAAGTTGGCCCTCCGTGATCGAGAAGGTAAAACAAAATAGTTGTGTGTGTGCATGTATCAGCTAGTTTTGAGTGTGAGTATTTTGTATAAGGTGATGGAGAAGTTATATTGCAATAGTTGCGTGAGTGTTTATTTTGAGTGTTATACTTGTACCGCAATTTAGTATAACGAGTGTATTGAGTTGTCTATTACGATTCTCTTGTGTTAACACTACAACACTTCTGCATATCCTACAAGTGGCATTAGAGCTAAGATGCGCACTCTACAGTGATTTCCTGGAGGTCGGAAAAGGACGAGGATCTTCATGGGCAAGTATAGGTAAAGGAAAGGTCTTGAAGGATGGTGCTCTCTGGCAAATTGGTGATGGTAACTGGTAAGCAAGCTTATGTTTGGAATAGTATATGAAACCCATCTAGCTGGGACCATAAACTGCATCTTACTGCGATCTATCCTGAACTGGCTGATATGAATGTTTTGGAACTCATTAATACCGATATAGGATTCTACGAATTATCTGCAATACAGGATTGATTGATTGATGAGGAAACCAGGCGAGTACTAAGTATTCTTTTGTATAGTATTAGACGTTCCAATCGATTGGTGTGACCATGGGAAAGAAGAGGGACTCTCCGGCAAACTGCCTATGTTTTTCTCAAAAAAAGGGAATTGGGACATTTAAAGTATCAAAATTTTCATGCGTCGCTCATTTTTGTACCAAAACTTTTTTTTTCACTCACTTGAGTGTTAAAAGTTTGAAAAAATGTTCATTTGAGTATCACTTCCGATTTGCCCATTGGAAAAGTTGGCGTGGCCGTCGGAAAACTGACGTAACCACCGGTGGACAATATTTTAATATTTTTTTGATATTTTTATTAATTTCTTTGAATTTTTTTGTTTTTTTTTTTTCTAGGCCTGCGAGGGTCATTGATGACTCTCGCCTAGATTGGGCAAGGGCCACCTCGCCGTCAACTATGAAGGCCCTAGATGAGGCCATTGCGACCTCGCCCACAGTTGGCAAGGACGGTTGTAGCCTCGCCCACAGCCTTTGCGACTAGATTTGGGCGAGGGCCGCCTCGCCCTCATTATAAGTGTCACGGGTGAGGACGTTGGGTCCTCACCAACCATTGGCGAGGCCACGACGACCCTCGCCAGCTCTGGGTAGCCCTCGCAACCCATTGCCCAAATCTAGCGATGGTCGTCATGGCCTTGCCAGCAGTCGATGAGGACCCAACGACTTCACCCACGGTGCCTATAGCTAGGGCGAGGCGGCCCTCACCCAAATCTGGCCGCAAAGGCCCTAGGCAAGGCCGTGATGGCCTCGCCCAAGGCCTTCGCTATCGACGACAAGGTGACCCCCGCCCAATCTAGGCGAGGGTTCTGTGGCTAGCAAGGGTTAATGACCCTCGCCGACCCTAGAGAAAAAAAGCAACAAAAATTCAAAAAAATTAATAAAAAAATATTATCCATCGGCGGCTATATCAGCTTTCCAGTGACCATGTCAGTTTTTTCAGCGGACAACCTTGGTTACGTAGATTAGAAGGAAAAAGTTGCTATCAATGGCTTCTAACAAATGACTCAGCTAAAGGGGAGTCAAGGAGAAGATCACCTGTCTAAACGCGCTTTCATCTCTTAGCACATTTGGAAAAGCAGAAATGAAGGTCTCTTTAATGGGGAAAATGTCTGACCCTGATAAAATGAAAGCCAGGGTGAATCAAGCCTACACACAGTTTATTGAGGCATCTATCTGTTGGAAATTGTGATTGATTTTTTAAGAAATCTCTAGTCCAATCTAGAGAAGTCCCACGTAAGCAGCAAATTTGCTTAATTAGTAAGTTAAGAAATGCAGCTGTAGAAGTTAATGAAGGTGGTTGACGAAAATCAAGAACGTGGAAAACAAGCAACAAGTTGACAAAAAATAAATATTGCTGGAGATGAGCTGTAAAGAGAAGTCCAGACTATCTAAGGCGATGGAGAAGACAATTGCTGCTGAACCTCCACCGTGTGTGTGAGGTTTAAACCTCCACCGTGTGTGTGCAGTAGAGCAAAGATAGTTTCCATACCATGAAATGCTCCTCCGTCATCAAAACATCCTGTACTATCCATTTCCATCAACTAGATAAAGTATATCCCATGCTCTTTATTGTTGAACTATCCCACCTTGTTCCCTTGTTTTCTTGTCTATCCTCTACCAAATATGTCCCACACACATATACTTGCCCAAATTCAAACCACAAACTATCATCAATATCAAAACCATGCTTCCACACTCATTTAAATTTTCACACTATCAAACTAAAACTCAAGGGCTGTCCTACCGTGAGTAAGACCACTGTAACTAATGTTCCTGATGAAGTTATGTTTTGGCAGAAACTTTCCTCAGGATGTCATTAAGGTGAAATTTGATGGTACCCTTACATGAAGGGCTATCATTTGAGTCATAGTAAGAGAGATGAGGAAGGGAAATTAGTAGGAGGCTTTGGATATAGGGTTAGGGCAGTGAAAGCAGAAATGACTGAATTCCTGGTAGTAAAGGAGAGTTAACGTTAAATTGACCCGTGGTTTCCACAACATCACTTTCGCATGTCGGCCATCCCTTTTTTAATGGCGGGAACTTCACTTGGACGCGATAACACTCCCATGACCAAACTCCTCCAACAACGATTTTCCTTCCTTGGAAATTTGACTAGCTAATTCATATTTGGCCTCATTATAGTTTATGGAATGATGACCGCACTTTTCAAGGCTCATAAGCAATCTTTCGAGCGGTGAAATTCAGAAGCATGATTGTTTGGTAAGTCTTCAAGAACATCATGGACAAGCATGTTTATCAATCCTCAAACTTCTCTCGTAGTTTCACGTTCCATTGGTCTTGCATATAGAGCGATATATTCAAACTCGCTCTTTTGCCAACTTACACATACTTTCAATTTTCAAGAGAAAGGGTTTGCGCAAAGTTCATCGTCAAGATCCACCGCTTCAACAGCATTCGCATTTACAACAAACTCCTGATGGTGTCTCGCCTTCCTTCCAATGATCCTCAATTAATCTTTTCCCATGGTGACTGTTTGCCGTTCAACTTATA
Organism: Angophora floribunda; assembly: GCA_014182895.1. Taxonomy (NCBI): domain Eukaryota; kingdom Viridiplantae; phylum Streptophyta; class Magnoliopsida; order Myrtales; family Myrtaceae; genus Angophora; species Angophora floribunda. The sequence continues at coordinate 30,309,540 of CM024709.1, read as the reverse complement.
CTTCACTCATTGTACCATTCTATGCACCAGGATACTCTCGAATTAGTGAAAAAGGAAAATCCAGATTGAAGTGAAAATTCCTCTAATTCTCTACTTGCATGTGATGGTGATTTTTGTGGTCTACTGCATTAATCAACTCCACTGCATCTATCACAACCTCCCCAGTTATGATGAAACTGACAGCCTTCATGACCGCCATCAGACTGCATTGCTGTCAAAAATGGCCTACAACTTCACGTCTTCATCAGCGAGATGGTTGTTGCCCAAGACATCATTATCAAACTATCAATGTCTCTCAATGATTCTGCTGCTCTAGAACCAATTAAGCTATACTTCCAAACATATACTTCTAGTTAGCTTGATATTTCTACAACTCTCAGTATTATAAAATTTTTAATTTTTATTTCATTTTTTCGAATTAGGTAAGTTTATTTGTCAAAATTTATACAATTAATGAGAGTACTTTTCATTTTATTTGACCTTTTTCAGATTCAAAGTTAATAAAAGATGATAAAGATAACTATCTTTATTCTTTCTATATTGACAAACGAAAATCTGTGAACAAGTGGACAATCCATAGGGGTGCAATACCATATAACTGTTGAGACTAAACAAATTAAGCACTTAAAGAGCTCTCACCCTTTAAAGATTCAACTTAAGTAGATGAGACGCAATTTAAGTACTCATCACATCTTTCACTTTGGTTATGAGCTGTGCTTGCCTAGAATTATTTTCTTCTGGCAATTCTCCACATCACTCTTAAGTTTGAGAGCTCTTTGAACTAAAGGAATCAAGAAAGACCCAACTTTGTGCAAATTTCTTGGTGGCTTCTATATTTGGTCTGCTCATCAGGATCTCCAAGTCCTTGGCTTAGTCTTAGCTGCAAATCAATCAAACATTCCTTGCCCCTTAACACGCTCTGTTGGTTTAACTGAAGTAAGTTTAGATAATAAATTTTAGCAAAGATTTACTAACATAAATAACAAAATGAAAAGAGATAGACAAATGATAATAGCATGATGATGTATTAAGAATTTATCAAGAGGATATTACCTCAATCTGACATGAAGGCTCTAACTTCAGCTCGAGTTCGTTGGACTTGAGAGTTGGATCAAACATGTCAGGGTTGTATACCCCAGCATTAACTCCACGCGACCTTCGCTCGATGCATTGTAAATTAAAATGAGTGTGATGATGTGGTTGCGAATGGCTGTTAGCCGAAATGCAGGTTGAAATCCTTTCATTTCTCCATTGATTTGTAATTGCTCTTTCCGGAGGCCATCTCTTTTCCTCAGGAAACTGAGCAGGTCTCATCGGGCTGAATCTTGTGTACTCATCAATTGCATAGACTTGGTTCATAGCCATCATCTTTTTCCAGTGTTGAATTAGAGTTTGTGCTTTTAAGGTGTGCTCATCAAAAGCCAATGGTAACCGCCTAGAGAGAGAGAGAGAGAGAGATGTGAGATAACGCTCCTCAAATCAAGAATGTTTCAATTCATAGGAAGGCTGATTCAAATCCCCACATTTAATCTTCAAATGGGCAAGAAATTCTCAAACTTTTGGCTTTTAGAAGAGAGAAACAGTCACAGGAACAACATAAATAGTGGCAATGAGGAACTATACAAAATTGGCACTGAGACCATGCACTTATGATCAAAGTGAGAACATGCGTAATGCATTTTGTTATGCTGCAGTAATAATGGCCTTCGAATACAGATGCCTTACCTTGAAAAGTCTGAATCCGAATAATTGCTGTCTCCACAATGGTTTCTAACTAGAAAAATTCCTCCATTCTCCATCCTGAAGCGATGGTGAGGACCAGTCATTTGATGAATTTTTCTAATGATATTGTTGTCTCTTAGTCGTGTCAATCCATGACGACGCAATACTGCAAAAATAAAAATGTTAAAATACAGATGTCTTAGTGGAAGATCTTGGGTAAATTTTACATTTTAGAACAGTGAATTTTGACTTTCAAGGGCTGCTGTTGTAATTTAACAACAGAGTATTTAGTGTGATATTTCACCTTGCCCGGCCTCATCAAGCTTCCTGCTTCGATACATCTGCATTCAAATTGCATGCTTAATATGACAAAATGAAATGAAGAATAGTCATAAGGTTAAAATCAACCAAAGTTGATCATCAAATACTAAGCTATAGACCTGCAAGTGACTCTTGACATGGTTAATGCTGAGTCCCTTCACATTCATTTGCTGAAGAACCGACTTCGGAGTGGCTCCTGTCCAACACAAATCGGGTATTTCCAAGTGGAAATTGGTAAGGATATACATCTCCATTTTTCTTGCAAAATGGAAAGGAAAACGTAAATTTTCAATTAGACATTGAAGGGGCAGGAGTTCACTCTCTTGTCCTCCAAGCCTTTCCACAGCTCGGACAAAGGAGTAATGTAACTGGGGTGTCCATCGCAGCCGAGGCATCTTCGATCTCACATATTGTCTCACTGCTTTCGTAGTCTCAACATGCTCAGTATTCCCATTTCCAGGCTTGTCTTCAGCTTCTCTATCACTGTTGTCATCTTCATCAGAAATGAGGTCATTGTCCTTCACAGGGTTATCATGCTCATCAAAGGTCGCTTCTTCGTTCAAATTGAAGGATGAGAGCTTCTGAGAAGAAACGGCCAGTGATGACTTTTCGCCTTTTTCCTCACTCTTGTCTTGGTGATCCTCTGTACTCTCTAGGCTTCTCATGGTTCCTCTCATAGTCAGGTTCTAACAAAAACCGCTTCTCTTTAAGTTTCTGCAGTAGCCAGGGGGAGAAAAAGGAGGGAGTCGTTGATCAGAATTTAGGAACAAAAGAATAATTGTACTTATTGGAACCTCATGGACACATTTTTTTGGCAGCCTTTTGGTCACAGAGAAACTAAACAAAGAAAACATAGGTTAAACACCTGAAAAGCAAGGTGATGACCTAGCATTGGTATTTTTATTAGAGAAACTCTGTCTATAACATATACATTATATATATTTAAGGGTCTATATTTTCCAGCATAGTGAAATTTCTCAATGTTTTAATTCTATAAAAAGGAGAATTTAGGTAGCTGGCCAACTGAAAGAAATCAATGCTCTTTAAACCTCATCTGTTGAATCATATACTGGTGAATTATTTTTGCCTAAGGTTCATCAGCCACGCACATCAATATAAGCAGTTTGGAATCAATTACTTTAGGTGAAAGAATTCCATACTTATACTCCAACTAAACAATTTCACTCATAATTCTGGATAATTACCTCGGACTGGCTTTCAAAAATTTGTTTCCAGACACGTGAAGAGAAAATATTAATAGTTAAACTGAACAGTGTTCAAGTTATAAAGATGGAAATGCTGGGTGGTTGTAGAATGCATGAAATCAGAAACCTACAACAAGTCATTTAGGTACGAAAACAACTCTGTAGCATCCTATAGTTCTACCATTATAGGAATACATCTAAGAGGAAGCCAAAACCCTAGCTCAGGAGATCTTTGGTAATCACGCGCATCTCAATAACATGTCAACCGTGATTATTTTCCCCCTTTTTTGGAGTGACAGTTGGGTTTATTGCATGTCAACCCTACCAAACTCTGACAAAAACTGCAAAGGTCACTCAAGACTGCAAGAGTATGCCTTTTCATGTAATCAAGATATGTATTGAGGCTGCTAGAAGTTAAAACTAACCTGAGTGCTTCTAGAAAAACCTTGTTTTGTGTGTGTGTGTGTGTGTGTGTGTGTGAGAGAGAGAGAGAGAGAGAGAGAGAGAGAGAGAGAGAGACCAGGTGCTGAAATTGATTCAATGAATGTGATGATCAGGTGCTATATCTTGAGAAATTGGAAATTCTGCTTTGGCGAGAAAAAGCAGACCAATATCAGTGAAAAGGGAGGAACCTTAACATACCTGGTAGTTTTCCTGATTTACTTTTTCTCCATGCGATATGGACAAACCACTTATGTTTGCGGTATCACCCTGGGCCCCTTGCCGCAGATTCCTCTTGTTTTCCCTTCTTCTGAGCCTTCCTTCGTCAAAGATTAATTAACATCCTAGATGTCCCATTTATATTTGGTAGGCGTAGTATGAAGAAGCAGCTGATTTGTGCTTGATTATCTGAGCAATGGACAACAACGATGGAAGAGAGAGAGAGAGAGAGAGAGAGAGAGAGAGAGAGAGAGAGAGAGAGAGAGAGAGAGAGAGAGAGAGAGAGAGAGAGAATATGGTATCTGGGTTCTTATTCTCTTCATTAATCAAGCAGTTGCAATTGAAGTCATTTCCATAACCAGATATTCCAACTTATTCTAAGACCATATTCCCCTCATGGCATTTCATGGCATGAAGAAATCGATGATGAACGAACCTTCACTAGTGCTGTTTTATAATGCAATAGCCCAGAATAAATGCTCGCAGATGCAACTATCCTCCTTTAGCCTTCATGTGACTGCTTTTATCCTGTGTCTTTTCCTTCTCCACATTGAACTTTCCCCCTTTGCATAAGTCCAGATTAAGTCTAATAGACTATATCAATCATGAATCGAGCAGGCTATTAGCAATCATCATCACTCTCATAACAAGTTACTAAAAATAAGAAATTGAAAGTGGTCTAAGCTATCGTCGCAATCGGGATTGACTCGGGATTGACTCGGTATAGTACAACTGTCGAGGAAGACTGAGAAGCCTTTAGCATAGTTAAATATCTCTGATCTCTTGTGAATATCTTAATCGTTTGACCTCCAAGAAAATGCCATCGTTGTCATTGTGACGATCCAGGCTTTGCTTTTTCTTCAAATAGCATGAGATTTTCAACTGCGCGTCAGAATGTGGGGGCCATTCTCTTCATCAACCCATCAGTGTCATCCTACCGAAGCCTCGACTTTCTTCCCCAAGTCGTGGCATTATTTCCCTGTCCTCACTCACTCATTTTTGGTGTTCAAATCATTGTGTGACTAAACATAGTCTGTGTGACATGTGATAAGACTTTGAATTCTAGACCCACTTTGAAAAGTATTCACATAAAAGAACAAGGAAAGAAGAAAAGATCTATGGGGTTCCATTTTGATGGACTTGGTGCGAGGCATTTCAAACAGCCGGGGAATAGAACCTTTCTCCTCAATTTTCAAAGGCCATGATAAGATTAGATTAGATTCTTCTTTTTTATCAGATTGACATAATTATATCATGTGTGATTGAGCTATGTGGGGTTGAGTCCTGCTAATTGGAAAGATAAAGAATTGATTAGGGAAGACTTGCAATTGTGATTGTATCACAAGTGGAATTGTTTGGATATCACGTTTGGATATCACGCATGAACATATGATATTCAATCTGTATTTCTCGAGAAATTCATTATATTTCTTTCCCCATTATGCAAATCTGGATTCCCTTGATTTACTTTTAGAATAAGAATATTCACTCATTCCTTTGTTTGGTTGCCAACAGTTGGTTATTACTATAAGTTAAAAAGTTTGTCCAAAATTTGTTCATTTTCATTTGGTGGTATAATAATTACTGTTTAATACATTTTACTTACATTAATTGTTATATAGACATCCGCGGTACAATAGTGAGACTTTGGCAACCCTATATTTTAACGTCTTTATGAAAATTTGCTAATACCAAATTGTTTAGAAGTTACGATAAAATTTGGATATGGACTATACTTTGAACTTGCTAAAGCTATTAAACTGCTCTGCGGTAAACCTAGGGTCAATCAAGGGCACAGCAGGAGGAGAGCCTCCCGCCATAACGGTGGTGGGGGTGGGGGGAGCCTCGGCAGCGGTGGAGGAAGGCGGCATTGCAAGCGAAGAAGAAGAAGAAATCGAGAACAGACCCAGGGAAAGCGAACTGTTGGCCTAAGAACCTGAGTATGCCATTTGGTCCAGCTTGAGGAACTACAGTGGAGGGAGAATCTTGACAAAGAGCAATCTCAAGAAGATGTACATTGAAGCAAAAGTGATGGAATCAAACCCTAAACAACCAAGGGTTGACCGTTGCGAAGCCTTTTGCAAAATCAATGGCTGTGAAACAATCTGAGAATCTAGCCAAGATGGACAGCCAAGATGGAAGGGTAGAAGAAGTGATGCGATGATCCCGATGAAAACCACTTGATCCGATGGCAGAGAACAAGCCTTGGTTCAACTTCTCACTCACGTTTCAGGTGGATCTCAAAATGAAAGGTAAAGTTGACACAACGTAACACCTGTCTAATCTTATAGACTTCCAAGATAAATCCGGTGAATTTTAGACTTGGGAGCTAGTGATAGTGGTGGATTTAACCCCCTAACGAAGACACAACACGTTTTCCTCTTGGACCCTTCTAGGGCCACCACCAAGGGTTGATTTGGACTGACAGTACTGTTAGCTATACCCGTCAGGATGAATCATACCAAAACCCTCAAATTAAGTTAGCTCATCCTATTTGAGATGGTCGCGCGACCTATCCATAAACCAAAAGATGAATACCTATTAGCCCTCCTCTGCAGCTTACCAAGCGCCCATCTGCCGGGATAGCACCGCGCACGACCTATCCACCAATCAAGGAAACCACCGTTGAAAAGTAAGCTCACTTGTAGATACAGACTCTCCATGTCCAACGCAAGTCACAAACCCTAGCGCCTTCACTTGTTGTCCATGGGAACAAGTCAAGCTCTTGATTGGAGCTCCGGCGGAATATGTAAGATCAGGTCGCGCATCAATACTGGTCTATCTTCAATTGCGAGATCACGGATATACATGTGGTATTTCTATTTTTTTTTTCCCTTTAATTTCACGAGAGACTAAGAACCATTGTGGAGCATGAGATGCGAACACAATTATAGGACCTCAAATTTTTTCAAGACTTTTTAGAAAGAGCTTGGGTTATACTTGTCTTAATCATTCATGGCACGCGAGAGGTCTTTTTTTATTTTTATTTTTTTGTAAAGAAGGAAGGAAACAAAGCTCACACCGGTGACGTTTGACGAAAAGACGTGTGTGGAGAGAACTACTCGGTGTCGGAACTATCTACATTAGTCAAAAGATATCGACTTAATGGGCTTAGAGAACGTGTAAGGTCTTTCACAGGTTGTCGGGTAATTAGATCCCAAATCAAAGAAATTAAGGATGCTTGACCGACTGAGAGAGAGAGCCTTTGTAATTTGTCTTATCTGTGGGTACCCTGTATTGGCGCTCCAAAGAATCTTTTCTAGTTTATTTCATGGATGAAGACTTCCAAACCTCTCTATTAAAACATGCTATCAAGTAATCCATGTCTTTCCAAATATTCTAAAGAATAATAATTAGTAGGAAACGAGTCTAATGACCATGAAAGAGAAAGAACGCTAGCAAGAATCTTATCACAAAAGGAAAAATATTAACGCAAGAAAATTGTCCAATTAATCATAAATTTATTGTAAATAAGTCATTTTAATTCTAAATTTTTCAATTACTAACATAGTTTTGTGCCATGTATAAGGGCTAGCACTATCACTTAAAAGGGGTGAAGAAGTGATTATAAACAATTAAAGCGGAATTTAAATGGACCAAATCCAATAACACGAACGAACAAAGTGTGAAGTAAAACTTCACAATTATTAGATCTTCTCCAACGTCTAATGAAGAATTATGCACTAATCAAACTTTACTGTGTGTAGTAAACTATCAAACATAATAAATGAGAGATTAAGGGATAGAAAAAATGCACACAATAATTATAGTGGTTTAGCTTTGGCAAGCCTACGTCCATTTTTCCGCACTGATAGCTAGACTTGTTAAATGGGTTGGGTCGGCTTTGGGTCGGGTCGGCTTTGGGTCGGGTCATAAATGGTCCGACCCAAATTAACCCATTAACCTGTTTATGACTAATTTAAGCATAGTATAAAATTTTTGACCCATACCCAACCTGACCCATATTGGTAAAACCCTTCTTTATCTTACTAAACTTAGGAAAACTTATTCTTATAATCTTTTTTAAAGATTTTAAACTTATTCAGGTTTTTTTTTAAAATCGAATTATTAATAATTTGTATTTTAAATATTTTTATTTTTCAAATCACACATACATATGAGAGAACGAGACTCACCTGAGTTTTGATGGTCAATCAAACTACCATTTGACGATGGTGGCGACCACATGCGACAGCGCCACCGTGCAAGCAAGAGGATGAGTTGATGTACAAGTTGTGGGAGCGAGTCATGCGATGAGGAAGGTTTTTTTGTTTTGATTTGAGAGCGGAGATAAGATGAGTCATCTCTGAGGGTCGATGAGTAATTGGGTTCTAAGTAGGTTTAAACTTTGACCCATTAACAACCCATATATTTTACGTTTTTTTTTTAAAACTCATTATAGTTACACTTGTCAAAATGGGAGCATAACCCATTTATGACCTATTTAAATATTAAATGGGTCATCAGGCTTTCTTTAAATGGGTTATAAATGGGTTTTGCTAAAAAAAAACTTGACCCATTTTGACAAGTATATTGACAGCTTATTAGCTGGATTCCACTAAATAAATCAATCAGAGATTACAATACCTGAGTACACTCGACTCGAGTAAGTATGATCAAATCTCTTGATCTAACACTCTCTTTCACAACTTCTAAAAGATTACAACTCTCAACTCACAGAGACGCATATGTAAGGATTAAGTTCTCTTTTTTACTTTGGAATTGTAGACTTTGAAAACTCTTAGTCCTTTCCGCATCATAATCTCCTTAAATACTCCTCAATTGTCCAAACTGATTGTTGGATTGAGGATTATTCAGCCAATCTACCCTGAACCTAAATATAACTAGAAGATTCGATTGCTTCAAAGTTGCCAAGAATGAAGTCTCCCTTTGATTTTGCTACCATACGGTGGATTGGGTTTCCACGAGTTGAGTCCTTCATTTGAAAAGAATATATGAAGATTGATTGATCCAATAATATTACGAAACTCCATCACGTGAGATTGGATTTATCATGCTTTCCTTCTTGAATAATCAACTTATATAAAGTAAGAATTCCATGCCAATCCAATAGCCGTTGCACGAGGGTTTATCACCTGATAAATATCCCTATTTTGTTGATAACAAACATTAAGGATATAATCTTCACCACAACTTTGAATCTAATAAATAACATCCGATCATACATCCCAAAATTTGGGGTTAGAACACTAGGAGTGCCACAACTTTCGTACGGCGAGGGCCCTTCACTGTTGGCCATGAAGGCCCTAGGTGAGGCCATCGACGACCTCACCCGCGGCGGCTATGGCAAAAGCTAGGCGGCCCTTGCCCAGATCTGGCCCGCAAAGGCCCTGGGCAAGGCCACAACGGTCCTCGGCAATCGCGAGGAGGCCGCGACAGCCTCACCCAAGGCCTTCATGGCTGATGGCAAGGGTTCCGTGGCCAGCAAAGGTCAACGGTGGCCCTCGCCGGCCCTAAAAAAAAAAAAAAAAAAAAATCAAAAAAATTAATTAAAATATAGTTCATTGACGGCCATGTCAGCTTTTCTGGCGGAGTAGCATTCAAGTGAACATTTTTTAAAACTTGTGATATTTAAGTGAGCGCAAAAAAAAGTTTTTGCATCAAAGTGAGCGCCGTATGAAAGTTATGACACTCCTAGTGTCCTAACCATCAAAAATTTTTACCTAGAAAATATTATCACTTGAAACATAAAACACTTAGGGAAAGGTTTTGGCAATCTTCAAAACATATTGGGAAATTTCCTCAACACCATTTAGGATGACATGCAATTTCCAATGAAAATTGACCAAAAGAACAATGTTCGAATTTTTCGCAAATGTTTATAACTAAATTGGCAAAGTTTAAAAGTTTAAAACTAAATTAGCATTCATACAATAGGTTTATCACAAACGAAATTATATAAACGCAAGAAAATTGTCCAATCAATCTTGAACTTACTATAAATAAGTCAACTCAATCCTAAAATTTTCAATTACTAACATGGCTGTGTGCCATGTAGGGTGGCCTGCAATTTCTGGTGAAAATTGACCAAAAGAATTATGTTGAAATTTCTCACAAACATTTATAACTTAATTGGCAAAATTAAAAATTTAAAACTAAATTAGCATCCATATAATAGGTTTAGGATTTATTAAGTAATTATCCCTATGAACCCCAACTTGCATCAATAACAAATAATTCGTGATAACAAGATTACATTCTAAATTCCCTTGATCACACTATGCATAAAAAAAATTAATGCAAAAGTCATCATGCCTACTTTATGCATGCCAATTTGTAAATCAATTGGTTCTATGCCTACTTATGAGATGGTATAATAAAATTCAAAATAAAGGGTGGATCCATATTCTATCGCCAAACTAATCAATCTTTAATTGATCTTTCGAGTTATGGATACAAGAAATTCATATATTGAGATAGTCCTATTCAATTCATTAATAATGAATCGCATGGTCCCAAGATTGATGTCTAGAGTGTTGAGTTGTGGTATGTACGTTGCTTTGGGGCGTCCATTCTTCATGGTTGGAAACTTCATTGTTAGTGGGAAAACAAGAAGTGTTGGACCCAACAATATACTAATAACGAGCTTATGAAGCTGAAGTCCAGTTGACATAGGCCAATGGATAGTTTAAGCCATAGCGTAGGCGAGGAGAATAGTTTATAAACGGCATTGGATTAAAAAAACATGGTGTATGAACGCTGCCATGAGGGGAACCAGTCAAGAAGATTAGTTCGATCCAGTTCTTTTCAAGAACCGTAGGCTTCATTGAAGGACCAAAGCTAGGGATAATGAAATTAATGAGATGAATACAATGTTCACTCGAAGTTCAATCTTACTGTTAGACTTTCATCTGTTTGATTAATTGCCACAACTTTTCAATAGTTTGGTCGTTCTGTAAAAATAGCCAATGGTAATATACGTTGACATGAATGGTTAGGTCATTAAGCTGCCCTTAGTTGTTCAATTCAAATGCTAATGTTGTATCTGCCAACTCTATTGATGCATTTGGAGTAGCCTATTCCCAAGTATGTCTCCAAATTATTGGTAAATGAAGACGAACGCCTAGCGGAAGGTTGTGGGACGTTCTTCTTATGGAGCAAAAACCCTATAAGTTCTTGGGCACTACTCGATAATAATGCTATCTTAGTTTGTGGAGCTGAACTCGTCATATAGAACTGATTGGCATATGCAGTATACCTATTCCAGAGTAACTCATTGTCATCACCAATATATGTTTCATTGAGAACCTCATCACCTAATTTTAATTTTCGTAATATGGAGTAATGAGAGTTTCGAACCCCTCCAACTTGAACCTCCGATATAAGACGGTGGATGCCATAGCAAAGAAACAAGAGACATGTCCTTGTAATATTTTAGGAATTTCACTTTCGTGGCCACTACTACTTAAAGAAGGGATCACCCTCCTTATCCACCGATTGAGCTCACACCATTTACAGAAATATAATGGCTCAACCGTTTGATGTATAATTTTTGGCGCTCAAGGCATGTGTCGTATCATTTAAAACCTGCAAGAAGTCCCTAAAGACTTAGGCAGCCCTCAAACCTCGTTATGTCAATAGCGGAAGGCCGACACTTCTGCTATAAATGGTAGAGTAGAGTATGAACGCACCCATCTCCTTGCATGTCTTCTTCAACATGTTGTACGTCGTACTCCTCCTTGTTCATACGTCCGGAGGGAAATTTTTCAGCTTGCTTTCCCTTCGTCATGTAACGGACCTTCAACTATTGATGTCTCATTGGGGGGGGGGGGTGAATCTAATGTATTGAACACATCAACATATGTTAACCACGGAATCATAAAGCCGACGAAGGCCGTTTGGCACGAACAAGTTAATGCAATGGTAAATGTACCGCATCTGGAAGAAATTCCCACTACAAACAAGATTTAGCTACTGGACCAGACTCCAGATCAAGGGAGCATTCACTCTGGCATTATCTAGCATGATGTTGAAGATTTTATCAGAGATGCCAAACTCATTAAACGCTCTTATTATTTCGGTGGCCACATTTCAAGAATCAAGTGGGAATATTTACTTTTGAACATAAGAGCTCGATGACACAATTTCCATTCCCCATACCCATGACCGATGTCGACAACAATATACTTGATTTGTTGGAAAATTCCATAAATTCAAAGTCAAAGATACTCTAAAATTACCTGCGGACTACGGATGCACCAATGCCTTTCTTTTCTCTTTATACAAGACTTGCAGTTTCTAGAGATTGGTTTTCTGCGGAATGACTTGAACTGAGCTTGCAGAGATGTCTGCATGTAGTGGTCGAAGTAGGGTTGTTCGGCAGTAAGATAACAATTTACAAGCTTCCATTGATTTCTCTTATCGCTTTACTTGAACGAGTTTTTAGTGTGCAACATGCTTGAAGATCCCCAATTTTGGACATCTCTTCCTCATGTCCGCATTAGCGCCTCCTATTCGCCTTTAAAGAAAGGGTTACAAATCATGCAAATGGCTGTCTTGACACTAATCAATCTCAAGCGTGAATATCTTCAAAATAAATGACGTTTTTCTCCGCAACAACGGTGCTGCTACTGCTTCAGGGTTTTCTTTACCAATAAGGTATTGTCCGGAGAAGCGTTTCGGCAGAGACTTACTTTTGGCGACGTACGGACCCCAGAAGTGCCAAAACTTGGCACGAATGGACACTTAAGTGCCAAAACTTACAAAGGGTACACTTAAGTGTCAAAATCGGAGCAAAATGGATCACTTAAGTGCCAACGGCGAGAAAATCCGGCCAAACTGCCACGTGTCCATTTTCCGGTGAGTTTATTTGTTGACAAAGCATTTTTTTTCAAAATAAAAAATACACGTGACAATTTTAATAAAAAAAAATTGCTACGTCAGATTAACAACAATTTTAAAATCGATTTAAAAAAGGGGAAGGGGGAAGGGGGAACCGATGAGGGCTGTGCAACCCTCACCGCCGCCACCGTCGCCACCCCACCATCGCCAGGAAGGGCCGACAACGGTGGGCGAGGGTCCGCTAGGGTCGCCGGGGCTCGTCCACCATCGTTGGCCCTTCCTGGTGATGGTTGGGTGGCGACGGCGGCGGCGGTGAGGGCTGCACAGCCCTTGCCGGTTCCCCCTTCCCCCTTTTTTAATTAATTAATTTTAATAATATTTTTTAATTATTTAATATTATTTAATTAATAATTTTTAAAATGATTTTTCGTCGATTCAATTTCCGGCGAGCCACGTAGGCAAAAAAATTAATAAAAAATTGCCACATAAGATTTCCGGTAGAGTTCCAACGATTTGGCACTGAAATGATCCATTTTTTTTTTTAAGTGGCATTTAAGTGTACCATTTGTAAGTTTTGGCACTTAAGTGTCCATTCGTGCCAAGTTTTGGCACTCTCGTTATACTTATGGCATTAAAATATTTTTCACCGGCAGCCACGTCCGCTTTTCCGGCGGCCACGTCGAAAGTGACACTCAAGTGAACTTTTTTTAAACCTGTGGCACTTAACTTAGCGAAAAAAAAAATTTAGCACTAAAGTCAGCACCATATGAAAGTTATAGAACTCCTAGTATTTTTCTACCGAGAAAATCTAGTTGCCCTAGGGGACATGGACGTTGATGCTTAGCAGGCAACCGTGGGGAAAAGCTAATAATAGGAGATGACGGATTGGAAGAGCCAGGTACCAGGAGGGAAAACGTTGGGACGTTCTCGGATTCGCTCAATTTCTGACAGATTTACCTTAAAATTGGCTAAAAGCTGTTAATGTCGTTCCAAGGTTTCCCCCGCGGATGCAGTATAAATGGCTCAAAACACCAAGGGGAAAGATCAACCAAACAGCATCATTTTTCCTTCTTTCTTTCTTTCTTCTTGGAATTTTCAGCAAACACCGAGTAGGGAGAGAGAGGCAAGAATCCTCGTGATAGAAGGGCAAGGATGGCGATCAAATCGTACGTTGGTGCACTGCTGCTGCTGTTGTCTTTTTCTTCCACTATCAACGCCCAGGTCTTTCCCATCGGGAAGTATGGTGCAAAAGCTGATGGCTCTGACGTAAGCCAGGTTCGTATGCTCTCTAATGAGTAGCCTTCCACGGCATTCTTTCCTGAGTCTCTGATGCTAACGAGGGTTTGTTGCAAATTCTTTTGAAGGCATTGGTAAGTGCATGGAAAGAGGCGTGCGCATCCCTCAATCCTGCTACAGTGCAGATCCCGGCTGGAACGTTTGTGCTGTCGGAGGTGGTCCTAGAAGGCCCTTGCAAGAACCCTGTGGAGTTCCAGCTTCAAGGCACGCTGCAGGCCCCGGCGGACCTGAGCCGCTTCAAGACCAACGGTTGGATTGTGTTCCGAAACATCGACGGCTTCACCTTGTCGGGCGACGGGACCTTTGACGGCAAGGGCCAGATAGCCTGGACAAAGAACGACTGCCACAAGAACACGGATTGCGAAATGCTCCCCATGGTAAGCGCCCCCATCGACGTCATTCGTTTCCATGTAGATTTCGAATCGCACGGTCGTTAGAATATTGGATAGGCCGACGGGGGTTATATCCAAACTTGGAAAACATGATTAACCGAGTTTTGAACATCGAGGGGATTGCTAAAATCAGTTGAATTTCGACAGAATTTGAGGTTCGACTTCGTCAGCAACGCCATAGTCCACGACGTAACGACGCTTGACAGCAAGAATTTCCACGTAAACGTCTTGGGCTGCAAGAACCTGACGTTCCAAAATTTCCACGTGAGTGCGCCAGCCGAAAGCATCAACACGGACGGGATCCACATCGGACGGTCGACTGGGATCAACATCCTTGACAGCGATATCAAGACCGGGGATGATTGCGTCTCTATTGGCGACGGGAGCGAGCAGATCACTGTCAAGGGGGTGTCCTGCGGTCCGGGCCACGGCATCAGTGTCGGCAGCCTCGGGAAGTACGACAACGAATCGCCCGTGTCAGGCATCTTTGTCACCAACTGCACCATCACCGGCGCGGACAATGGCGTGAGGATCAAGACGTGGCCCGCGTCAAAGCCCGGCATAGCCTCCGACATGCATTTCGAGGACATCCAGATGAACGATGTCTTGAACCCTGTGCTCATCGACCAGGGATACTGCCCATGGAACCAGTGCAAAGCCGGGGTAGGCACACGAACACGAGAATTAGCATAGTTCATGCACATTAGAAACGAAATGCATATTGGTCCGTCTGCCAAACGAAATCAATTTAATTTCGAACGAAACTTAAACGCCAACTTTGCTCACAATTCTCAAATCAGTTAGGGAACACAAATGAATCGCACAATTGATAAACCATATACATGTCGGCCCTAATCCGTATGTTATTCGATTTGTTCAGATTCCTTCCCAGGTCAAGATCAGCAAAGTCAGCTTCAAGAAAATCAGGGGAACCTCAAAATCCCAGGTCGCAGTGAAGCTCGCCTGCAGCCAGAGCGTGCCGTGTGAGGAAGTCGAGATCGCGGACATTGACATTGCGTATCAGGGCCCCGAGGGCCCTGCCATATCGGAGTGTTCGAGCGTCAAGCCTCTGATCTCCGGCATCCAAAACCCTCCGGCTTGTGCCAAGGTTGTGAGCTAAAGACTTCACTCTTTCTCAGTGAAGATGAACCAACGCCGAACCATGTTTTTATAAACGAATCGCATGATTGATGATTCTTTGAGCCAAACCGTTTGGTTTTTATGCTCTTTTGAGTACCCGGTGTAATCTAAACATTATTAATAGTAGAACGATGTCTGATCGCATGGTAATTTGATACCAGTTATTAATTTATATTTAGTATGTGGAAAAAGAAAAGATTAGTCTCCATAAACCTCCACCTACTCGAGGCCTAAGTTTCACCATTTACATGTTGTGAAGTCTAAATTTCATGTTACGATACATTAAAAGACTCAGAGAATCTTATGTACTCGATCGGTTCGCTATTGTCAAATCACAACACATCGAGCCTGTTTTTTTTTTTTAAAAAATTTGGGTCATCATCAATTATTCCGTTTATGCTGCTAAATCAATAAAAAAAATGAATCCACGTTAACTAGTGCAGTAGGCCTAGGATCATTTGGTGAAACAGTTTTGCTGTTCTTGATTTTGGGTGCAAATCTTGTGATAATGCGCTGATACCCTCTATAAAATAATTGGGAGGACGTGGATTAAAGTGGGTTTAACGTCCAAATCTAATTAGCCACACAATGCCCCCACAAATTCCTCCCACAGCCACGAAAAAGATTCTGCCACTTAAACGGCGAACATGCTTTGAATCAATTAACAAAGGCATCACTTCTCCCATAGGCTTATGCGGTCGCTGCTGCCCGGATATGTGACAACCATCGATAGGTTGTATCTATTGGAAACATGTGAATCTGAACATGCTGTATGATATATGCAGTCCAACCCTCCCACATCAATCGAATATCCTTCCACCAAGGCCGGCCATCGTGGCCCCATCGCCTCGTTGAGCACGCTCACCGTCGCTCGCCGCCATCCGTCGGTTGACAACCATTGCTGCAGGCGACAGGCCACCAGCAGCCTCAAATCCGAGACCTTTGGTGATCGTTGAAGAACTCCATGGTCTCAGGCCTGAGGTCAAAGAGAGACCGATGATGCTTGAAGGCGGTCACGGTGGTCGGCCAGGACTCGGTGCCAACGGTAGCTTGTCCGATGGTGGCATAATTTGTTAGGTTTACATTCAACATCGACCAATTAAAGGTCGATTCACATCATCCATCATGTACATGTATAATATGCTTGTACAGTACCGTCCGATCAAACGAAGGGCTTACTCACGAATCCAAAAATGGTCGAGTGCCCACGATCGATATATTTTTTAGAGCTTAGATGGAAAGAATAAACGGATTCCTTGTGGGCTACTTTAGGCACTTGATTCAGTGCAAATGAAAACAACTAAAGCTTTGGGATGTTTGCTTAATATTGATATAACTTAACAAAGAAAAAGCCTTGCATTGAAAGCGTTGTCTTTCAAGAGGTTAGCCCAATAAAATTCCCCATATTAGGTTGTTGATTTTTAGTGGGATGTTCTATATCAATCACAAGCGTAGATTTAAGATGTGATCAACCAAAGTTAACCGGCACATCAACAGGGTTTGGTCTACTTACTTGAGGAAGTGCCGAACATGCCACATTTACAGCAAAAGAAGCAGCAACCATGGAAGCCTTCCTTGACGAAGCACGAAAGCTTATTCATGTCAATGTCAATAATATCACATAGGATAGCAAGCTTCCACGTTTGCAATTTCCAGCTAAAATTGGCTGGATGGGCTCAATTGGCAAATTATAGAAAAGGATTAGGAACTCAATTGACAAAATTGAAAGGTTTATAATTAGATTGACAAAAGTGCAATAGGTTTAGTACTTTTTAGACAATTTTTCATTTTTTTTGTTTATTTTTTTAATTTGGCTCAAAAGGCTAGCGAGGCCACTGGCCAAGGGCTAGTCACTCCTATCGGCCCTTGGGCGAGAGTCAAAACCCTTCACCAGACCCATTGAGGGCTTGCAAGCTTTTGTTGTGGCTAGCCAAGGCATTGCAAGCCCTACCCACCTCGACGAGGGGCCATAACCTCACGCACACACTTGGCAAGGGCTTTGCGGTCCTTAACCAAAAAAGAGAAAAAAGAAAATGAAAGAAAAGATAAGTATTAAAAAATTAATAAAAATCCAGAAAATATTATTAAAAATTGTTCATGTCAGCGTCAACAATGTCACATAGGATCGCAAGTGTCCACATCTGTGATTTCTAGCTAAAATTAACTAGATGAGTTCAATTGACAAATTGTGAAAAAGGCTTAGGAACTCGATTGATAAAATTGAAAGGTTTAGGACTTTTTGGAAAATTTTCCTTTTAGAATATACTCATTTTTCTATGGGAAAATTTCAAATAAGAATCCAAAGTGAGGGTGTTTTCTCAAAAGATGACCAAAAGTGAATAATGTCTCAAATAAGGCTCTGAAGTGACCAACTTGGTTTCAAATAAGGACCTAATTTTTCAGTCAACCAAATATTCACTAGCCAATAAGCATGTGCATCTCACATGCCATTTTTTAAGTCATCTTTAGGGGCATTTTTGTCTAAAAGCTCTTTTATTTTTCTTTCTTCTTCTCCATTCATCTTCTTCGTTCTTCATCTGAGCCACTTCAGTTCATCTTTTTCTTTTTGGAACATAGACGACCCTTCATCAATGGCACAAACTTGGCAGCGATCAATAATGACGGCTAGAGGACATGAGCACACTGGCAACCCCAAAAATAAACCCTAAGCCTTTATTTTAGGGTGATTGAAAACTAGGCGGTAACAAGCCATCTGATGGCGTTGGTGATGATCGGCGTCCAGCAATTATGGCTTGAGTGGCTTCCATGATGACAAAGCTGGCTATTCTCAGCTTTGTGCAACTCAAATCGTGTCCTTGAGGTTGGCGGTGATTTCGTCGCAGCATCTTGGCGAAATCTAATGAGCATGACTCATTGATAAGTATATTGCTTGTATGTGGTGATTTTGGGCAATTTCCAGGTTAGGTGTGTGAATTGTAAGATTTTGATTTGGTATTTGCTGTTTGGGACTTGGTGGGATTGAGACGACGATGGCCACAACGTGGAGTCCTAATGTTTGCTTCGATTCATGGTGGTGGTGGTCTAAACTACGGCAAGTCAATGATTAGGATGGCTTTGTTTTGGTGTGCGAATGGTATAATTCGAGTCTATTTCAAGCGATTAAAGCCGGAGGACAAATTCTAGTGAATTAGTCATTGATGAAACATCAACCATCGGGAAACTCTTTGCGCCATGAGCTCTGTATACTGTTGGGGTGAGTGCATGGAGAGAGAAACCGTTTTTAGAAGCATGGGGATGTAGCGACGACAAGGCGGTGGATAGTGGTCGGCCGATAGTGGTCGGCCGGCTGGATTGTGCTCGGTTAAATTTTCCTAAAGTTGTTGGATCGAACTTTGGATTAATAAATGAGATAATATGGAAGTGATTTAACTTTGTTAATGAAGAGGATTCATCTTGCATAAACATCTGTTCGTTGTTGTTAGCTTCGCTGTCAATACCCTCTATCTGTAAAGCAAACCTTTAAAGAAAAAGATAAATAGTGAAAGGAAAGAAAAAGAATGCAAAAGAAAAATAAAAAGAGTCTTTTCAACAAAAATGCCCCTTAAGATGACTTAAAAAATAGCATGTGAGATGCATGTGCTCACTGGCTGGTGAACATTTGGCCAACCAAAAAGCTAGGTCCTCATTTGAAATAAATTAGTCACTTCAGGTCTTTATTTGAAATATAATTCACTCTAGGTCCTTTTTTGAAAAAATACATTCACTTTGGGCCCTTATTTGACATTTTCCCTTTTTTCTATTACCAATTTTTGTAGTTACAGAGAATGAAAGTAGTTCTTCTTTCTATAACTTCGAAATAGATTTTGGTTTATGGCCAAAGTAAGAATAATTTTCTATTCTAAACCATAAAAAAACCAAATAATAAATTATTTAAATTTTTATGGGACCCATTTTTTCGAGAATTTGTAGCTTACAAATTCTCATAGTAGCCCAAAGACTATGCTGACAAAGCTTTTGATATTTTCCTACTTGGTCACCTAATAAATGTTGTCTCGAATCAGACCCAAAAAAAAAAAATTGTCTCAAAGACCTTCAACAAGAGTAATTGGTTCAAATCCAATAATAAGTAAAACCTGGAATTAGAACGCATTATCAAAGAGAGTCATTCTGCTCGGGGAACTCGAAGCCTTCAAAGTGTGAAGAGAAACAAAATGATGGATTGAAGTTTGAGGACGAGATCTGCTTTGAGTTTGATAGCAAGGGAAGTGCTTTTTGATGTAGTAAATTTGGAAAGCCAGCTTAAAATAACACCTGACCGCAATGCTAGGAAGATGGATGGATTCTCCACATTAAAACACCAGTTTTAAGATTGGGCAGGGTGGATATAGAAAATATGGGGAAAAAACTAGGAGTGCCATAACTTTCGTACAACGTTCACTTTGGTGCCAAAACTTTTTTTTTTCTCACTTGAGCACCAAATCGGAGTAAAATTATTCAGTTAAGTGCCACTTCCAGCCAAAATGCATACATGGATTTTTTTAATGATATTCCATTTTTTTTAATAATTTTCGTTGCCAACGGTGACCCTTGTCGGCCAACGTGGATTCTTTGTGCAAAACGACATCGTTTCTCCCCATCTTGTCTCTCTTCTTTTTGCCCTTTTTTTTCTTTTTTCTTTTCTTTAAGGCTAGTGAGGGTCATTGGTGACCCTCGTCGGCTGCGGAACCCTAGCCTTGGGCTATGAAGGCCTAGGGCAAGGCTGTTGGCGAAGGTCATTGCAGCCTTACCCGTGGCTGGCGAGGGTCTTGCCGACTAAATCTAGGTGTTGGCCAAATATGGGTGCTGGCCGCCAAGACCCTCTCCAGCCACGGGCGAGGCTGCGATGGCCTTCGCTAGCAATCGGTTGAGTGCCGATGGCCTTGCCATGGCCCAAGGTGAGGGCTTTGCGGTGACCCTCGCCGGCCCTAAAGAAAATAAAAAAAAATAAAAAAAAATTAATAAATATATTAAAATATGACGTACGGAGCCCATGAGTGCCAAAACTTGGTACAAATGGACACTTAAGTGCCAAAACTTACAAACGGTACACTTAAGTGCCAAAATCGGAGCAAAATGGATCACTTAAGTGCCAACGGCAAGAAAATCCGGCCAAACTGCCACATGTCCATTTTCCGACTAGTTTATTTGTTGATGAAGCATTTTTTCAAAATAAAAAATACACGTGGCAATTTTAATATAAAAAATTGCCATGTCGATTAACAAAAATTTTAAAATCGATTTTAAAAAAGGGGGAGGGGGAACCGATGAGGGCTGTCCCTCACCGGTTCCCTCTTCCCCCTTTTTTTAATTAATCAATTTTATGATAATATTTTTATAATTATTTAATTGATAATTTTTATAAGCCACATCAGTTTTGCGCTGATTTTTCGTGATTCAATTTCCGGCGAGCCACGTAGGCAAAAAATTAATAAAAAATTGCCACATAGGATTTATGGTAGGGTTCCAATGACTTGGCACTGAAGTGATCCATTTTTTTTAAAAGTGACACTTAAGTCTATTGTTTGTAAGTTTTGGCACTCCCGCTGTACTTATGCCAACTTCTGGCGTTCTCCCTTGCTAATCCTCCTAGTCATCAGGTCACGTTGTCTCCTCCTTATCGATCTCAACTTGTTGTGGGAGTGGAGCCGACAAGTATATGTTGTTGTCATGGCACTCACTAAACGAGTTTCGCAACAATTGCTAAGTGAGGTCCAAAAAGAGTGGGGATGATCGAACTCTATTGTTACTATTATTGTTCCCCACTATGATATTTATTTTTGGTAAATACAAGGTACAAAACTAAGAAAAATCAACATCCAAAATCTACAATCCCAACTTTATCACTAAGCAAAACATGAGATAATTCTCTAGGAGGTCGCAAATAAAACGAAGTATCCAACCACTTCACTATGTCAACATTGACAAGCATATCAGCTGACCAATTGCATTCCCGAAAAATATGACGAATTTTGAACTAAAAATTGCATCTCAATAGTCTTCTAATATCCTTGGGAACTGGTCCAGTGCTGTACTCTATTCTCTCTTGGTTGAGAAGTTCTATAATAATTTTGGTGTCCATCTCAATGATAAGTTTATGAAAGCCTCATTACTTTGCAATGGTAATTCCAAACCATAGTGCCTATAGTTCTACTTGTAAAGATGAATATATTCTCAGAAAAGAGGTAAAACCGCCAAGCCAATCGACTCCTTCATTTTGGAAGGATATGATTAAAACGTTGCAAGGAGAAAGAAAGTAAATGAATTTGAGAAACGGTATAAGAGAGTTAGAGTGTTCAGAATTGTTATGTGGTTCCAAAAAATTCAGAACCGAGAACAGGACCTAACCGACGAAGATCTAGGAACTGAATTGAATTGACCCTAAAAATTGGTTCGGTTCCAATTCTACTCAGGACCCATAGTCACTCATATTTTGAAAGACCAAACCTAATCATATTGAATCCAAAAAGAAAAGAAATTTTATTGAGCCTAGGCCAGCCGATTAGGGGCCATTGCCTTGACCCAGCCCAAGCCCAAAACAGGGCATGGCCTAAGCACAGCTCGCTACTGACGGACCATGCCCGGAACAGGCCTAAGCATGCCAAGCCGACACGGTCCATTACCCACCCCCAAATGGGTATAAATCGTCAATTTTTTTTTGCAAAGTAACTGAAAAAAAATTATAGCATAACTGTAATATAATTTCTAGTAATATATTATCATCAGTTGTATCATAGATAAGAAAAATTGTAAAGAATGAAAAGACCACTGGAATTACAATATTTAATGAAAATATCACGTTTTTTGAAATTTTATAATTATATCATGCTATCAAATGAGAAATCAAAATAAAACCATATTTGTTTATGTGAATATGATATCACAAAATTACAGTTGTGATATGTCCGTGATAACCGACATGTCATATGACACATGTGTTTGTACACGTGTAATGTGTTTAACTTTAAAAGTACAAGTACTTTCCGTTAATGTAGCAAAAATGTGAGAGATGCGTATTTTATTAAAAGGACAATTTACCAAGATCATGTTAAGATATAAAATATATATAGCATTCTAAAGATTTAAGGTTATGTTTGGCCATCTTGATATCTAATCAATATTGGACAGAATATAATTTAATATTCTTTAATGATTTTAGGGAAAATTCCAAATAAGAGCCTAAAATGCCCTCATTTTTTCAAACAATGACTTGAATTGAACATTGCTTCAAATAGAAGCCTAAAGTGTCATCATTTTCTCAAATAAGGACTTAAATGAACCTTATTTAAAAAAAAAGGTTGAAGTAGTCATATTAATCTCAAAGAATAGCTTGAACTCACTAATTGATGAAGAGCAATTTCTTCTTTTAAATTTTTTCCTTTTTTCTTTCTTTTTTTTTGTTTTTTCCTTTCATAAAAAAATAAAACTTAAAAAAAATACAAACAAGAGGGCCCTCCTGCCTGTGGTCATTGTCCCATGCCAATGGGACATCAGCGATGGCCGTCAAGGTCACGACACCTAAGCGGGGGCCAATAGGCCCTTGCAAAAATGGGAGATGGTGGCAACCCTCTCCCACATCTTGACGAGGATCATCTGCCCTCACGCAAGCCCTAGTGCTCCTAGACCTAGGCGGGCCTAAGGCCCTAGGATCTCGTTGCCCAAATTTGGGGGCGTTAAGCAAGGGCAAGCAACTAACACCCAAACTAGGGTGAGAGCGAGCAATTGTTGCCCAGATCTAGGAGAGGGTTGTCGCCCTCTCTCGTTTTTAGCAAGACTCTACTAGCCCTCACCTCTAGTTGGTGAAATCGCCAACCCTTGTCTAGGAGCCATTGCTCCACTAGTGATGGGGTGACAACCACAGGTGAGAGGGAGCTCTCTCGCTTGTATTTTTGCTTTTTTTAAAAAAATTAATATAATCTAATTTAATTTGTGTTTTGATGAAAATATGCTTGATTTTCCAAGCTCTTATTTAAAATAGCCATAACCACTTCAGTCCCATCTTTAATATTGATATGACCACATCAAGTCCTTATTTGAGAAAATAAACATACTTGGGGCCCTTATTTGGAATTTTATAATAATTTTCTTATATCATATGCATCATTTAGTAAATTGTAATAATAAAGCCAAATATTCATATCTTATTATGTCTATTGTTTGATAGAAACTGCATATCAGCATAAATGAATTCGAAAATGCACAAACAAAGATAGTAAGAATCTTTTGCAATTCATTATTAAGGAAACCACAAATGCACAAATGGAAACAACCTCCAATAATCAATCGGTAATTATTGTACAATCTAAACCTTCAACAACAAAAGAGCTCATTTGACTTTCTCACTACTTTTGTGAAATTTCAACATTAACCAGAGAGCAATGAAAGCTAAAGGAGTTTTTATTCTCTCATCGTTTTCGTGAAAATTCAACATGAACCAAAAAGTTACAAAGAAATCATGAAATTTTGATGTGAACTAGAGTTGAGCAAGAAAAAAGAATGAGAGTGTATGTTTTTTTTCCAAATCTCTTTACACTGCATTTTTCAAGAATTAGAAAAAATTATTTCAAATTTGAATTTGTTCATTTAAATTCCAGCTCTTCTACTTCATTTTTATTTACTTTTCCCTCTCTTCTCTATTCCTTTTTAATTATTTTTCATCATTCCTTAATTAATTTTTTTGTTAAATAACAAGCTATACTAATATACCTAATATGTAATAAATATAAACACCAAATACATATATATATATATATATATATATATATATATATATATATGTAGAATAGATATTGTAGAAGAGAAATAAATTCAAATATATTAATAAAAATAGGAACAAAAAGAAAGCAGATTTTTTAATTTTTGTTTTGATATTTTGAGTTTTCTTTTTGATTGTAAATGATTTATATTTCATCATTTTATTTTATTTTATTTTATTAACTTAAGAAGTTTATTATTTGAGAAAAATAACTTTATACCATGGACATAAGAAATCATATCCACTTGTAACTCAACTCTCACATGAAATATTTTTATCTGAACTTTATTCCTCTTATATTCAATGTTATCCTACTTTCAATAATAGCAAAATAGGAGATATGGTAGATAGCTTTCCAAATTCTAAAATGATGTCAAGGTAATGTAGGTACTTTTCAAGTTTTGGAGAATTGATAGCCGATGTCCAAGTAGTAAGCTGTTATAACATGGAAGTACCATGGGGCCGCTCGTCACTCCCCTTTATCAAAGATATCAAGTCGTGTTTAGGATAAACAACTTAGGCTATATTTGGTCATCTTTATTTCTAGTCAGTATAGGACTGAATAGGATAAAATATGAAATCTAAGAATTTTGCTATATCATATCAACTATTAGGTAAATTGCAATGAGAAAGGTAGATGTATTCACATTTTATCATGTCAATTGTTTGGTATGAATGACATATCAATATAAATGAATTTAAAAATTGCATAAGTAGAAACGGTAAGAATCTCTCACGATACTCTTGTCGACTTTGTTTTTGTTTGCCTATTTTTTATTATTTTTTCATCTCTTTTTTTTTAATTATTTTTCCCCTTCCATCATTCTCTAATAAAATTTTAGTAAATAATATACTATACTAGTAAACCTTAAATATGTAATAAATATGAAACTAAATATATATTTATATATTGAATTTATATTAGAAGATTGAAATAAATTCGAATATATAACTAAAAACGTGAATACATAAAAATGGAGTTGTTTTTATTTATTTTTTTATTTTGAATTTTATATATTAGAATTATATTCAAGTATTATTTTAATTTTATTTATTCAATAAGTTCTTTATTCAAGAAAAATAATTTTCCTATAATAGATATCAAAATTTCTATTTCCTTTATTCCACCTCCCCATGGGATAATTTTATCCAAGTTATATCCCTCTTATATCCAAATTTATCCGATTTTGAGTAAGCACCAAATACAAAATATGATAAATTTTATCATATGATGAATTTTATCCTAGCAGCTAAATGTGGCATTAATGATAATAACTTGACCTTAACAATTAACAGAAAATCGAGACATAATGAGTGACCAAGCTTTACTCTAATTATGATGAAAATATCATAATGCCGTGAATCAAAAGTTTATATTTCAAGACATTTATGTTTAATTATAATGATAAACCATTATGTGGTGTAATTTATTAAAAAAAAATAGTATGAGCACCCGCAAAAATGCAACACGCTTATTAATAGGAAGCTCGTGATTTTGATTAACTGAAGCTAAGTCCATGTTGCTAGGAGTGATTGGTTTCAGAATTGGTTGATTTCTCCCTGAAATGAAGAACCACCCACAAAGGGCTTGTTCCACAAATTGGCAAAGGTCGGTCTCTTCCTATCGGGAACCACCCATACTAGGCCAGTTCTTAGGAGAATCAAGAACAGGGCCGTGGGTACTCCCACCCTACATTGTGGATTGGCAACAATGACGAAAATAGCCCTTCCTGCCTCCAGTGAAAGGTGATGGCATGTGGACTAAACTATCTTGAAGGTAAAGCCTCTCAAATGCAAAAGCTCATTATATATGATGGCAAAGATCAAGACCATCACATGGATCCATTAAAGCACCATGGTGCGTTGGAACATGTAAGAACTCATCAAAACAATAATGGAATTTACGACGATGACACTGGGCCTCACACTTGGAATCAGAAACCA
The DNA here is from genome assembly GCA_014182895.1 of Angophora floribunda. Lineage (NCBI taxonomy): Eukaryota > Viridiplantae > Streptophyta > Magnoliopsida > Myrtales > Myrtaceae > Angophora > Angophora floribunda. Next base: position 30,283,306 of record CM024709.1, on the reverse strand, counting down.
TCCAGAATCCAGCCAGTTTGGTCCTATTCAAGCGGTTTTCGGTCCCGTCCAGGTTTTTTAGTCACCCCTAGATGCCACGACACGTGTCGGGCAGCGGTCTTGTGGTATGAACAAATGTACTGGCGGGACGTGAGGTCAAGGCCGCAGCGTCTGCATCTCATTTTTGGCAGATGAGCTTTTGACCTCCAGCACCTCGAGCAGCTCCCCTCCCTCAACCAACAGGGAAGCTAAGCGACAACCTTGTTCGCGGTTTCGCGATTGATTTGGAATCTTTACGATAAATACCGAGAGAAAGTAGTCGTGCCGATTGCCTGCTTGCCCCCTCTTTGACTAACTCATAAAAAAGTTCCTTTCGAGCAACATTAGTAATTGTCTTATCCAAATCCCATCTTTCTTTCCCTTTAAAAAGGAGAAACGAAAAAAAAAACTGGTGAGGGGAGACAAAGAGGGAGGCACGCTCGAATCGTTAGAGAGAGAGAAGCGCGTCCGAAAGCAGAGGAAGTGGGGGTCCTCAACACCACTCAATCCCATCAACCGCCACCTCTGACAGTTACCCTCTCTCTCTCTCTCTCTCTCTCTCACAGAGAAGCAACCAATTAAACAAGAAGGATGGGAAAATGGCAAGAACATATGATAACGAAAGAATGTAATGCCATCGTCAGCCGTCAGGACATGATCCACGAGATAGCAAATATGAAGAGACAGATTATTACATTCTTTTTGTGGGGGTGGCCGGTTTGGTTGGTGAGAAGTTAGAGAGAGAGAGAGAGAGAGATGACAAAATAAAGAAAAGAAACCGAGCGAGAAAACATCCTTTGAGAGAGAGAGAGAGAGAGACCACGCCAGAAAGATGATCGACGACGACGGTGTCCTCTGAGATCATCACCGTCCTGTGTAAGAACAGACAGGGGCAGTGATCGAAAAGAAACCCAAAGGATTTAAATTAAATTCCTTTGAATTTCTTTTTCTTTTTTATCGTCTTCTTCATCACCACCATCATCGATCACATTGCGAGCTTCCCCATAAGAATTTTTCCCCAGCATTTATTGTGATTCATCTCGTCTCGTCTCCCCCTTTCCCTGCCACCCTCTTGCCTCCATTTCTTTACATTAAAAATCTCCCTCCCTACAAATTTGTTTTCTTTTTCCTCCACCCTTTTGTTGTTGCTTTGTCGTATCATTCCAAAACCAGATCACCACTCCTCGTATCGAAGGAAAACAACGCGGAAGCCTCGAAAAGGTTAAGTGCTCGAACACCCTTTTGGCATTTCTTTATGCCCAGATTCGTTCTGCTTTATTTTTCGGATTGCTTGCTCATCAGGGTATTCTTGTTCTTGTTCTTCTTTATTTTATTTTTTTATTATTGATGGAGTTCCTTCCTTTTTCTGCATGCTACTTGCATTTTGCAGAGTTGCGAGCTCTGAAGAGGTTCATGCAATTCTCTCCTAAGACGGCTTTGTAGCAACATTTTACAGATTACAAAAATGAGGGACCCTGATGCGATGATGAAGTGGAAGCTCCAACGTTATTGCATTTCTTAGAAGCGTAGTTTTGTAAATCTGTAGATGGTGGTGGTGTGTATAAGGAAAAAAAATTTGATTTTTTTCTCCTTGTTGAAGAAAACCTGGCGAGATTGCATAGCCTTCATTGCAGCAGCTGGTGGATCAAGCAATGGGGGCTAGATGGAACCCACTTGGATTCCAGCTCCCGTGTTATTTTCTTTTCTTGATTCTGGGCCTGCAAATTCGGCACTGTCGGTCTCTCAATTCTGAAGGTGATTGTCGTTTCTATTGTTATATTTCTATCCAGAATCAAGATTCTACGTTCCTTAGATTGTACCAGAAAAGGTTTGAAATGTTGCATCCATGTGTAGCTAGCTATTCCTAAAGATTTTTGTTACGTGGGCAGAGAAGTGGATGTTATAATTCTTGCAATACTACAATTTTTGGTTGAAGGAAAAAGGATAACTTTCATATTCAGAGCTCGGTCCGCTCAGACTTGATGAGAACTTGTTCGACAAGTCCCACTTCCTATTTTGAGTGGTTCTCGTTGGATTCTGGATAGATGATGTGCTTCGAGTGAATTTCCTCCCTGTCTGTTATCATATAGCTCCTGTTTTTGGTTGAAAATGCAGGACTTGCGCTGTTGAAATTCCGTGATAAAGTGGATCTCGATCCATATGGGGCTCTAGCAAATTGGAGTGCTGACGATGAAGACCCGTGCGAGTGGTTGGGCATTCATTGTGTGGATGGTGAAGTTCAAAAGCTGTAAGTCACCACTTGTAATTCAGTTTTCCATCAAGTTTCGGGCAATTCAAGCTCGTCTTTTTGCAGCATACAATCTGAATGATTTGAAAGATTGAACAAGCTGAATGAATCATGAACTCTCTCTCATTTAACTCAACCATTGCAGGGACCTGACTGGGTTTTCTTTGAAAGGACTGCTGGCGCCGGAGCTTGGAAAGCTTAGTCAATTACGATCTCTGTAAGTAGGCCATTTCCGTGTCTTTGAAGTTGAGGAGATCTTTTCTGTGGCATTACTGTAAAATTACAAATCCTGGCGAAATTCAGTTATATTCTGTCTGTTCAACCCATAGATTGACTTATGGTTAAGGCAGAGAAAGTTGCAGTAGATAGCCCAGCACTTTTATCTAAAAACAGAAGTTGTATTTTCTGGGAGTTCTTGCCTGAACTGAAGTTTTAGGAAGTTGCCAGTTTCACTATTCTTCATTCACTGGTGAATTTTAGGATGATTGTACTCCTTATAGACCCTAAGATTGATGGCTCCAGGTGTTCTAACATGTGTATGTACCCAGTTTTGTGGTACTTTCTAAAATTACCGGGGGAATGTCGCATTTCTTTTCATCCAAACCTGCTTGAGATTCAAATTGCATTTTCTTTTCATACCGTTTGATGAGTTATGGGAGTTTTGAGAATCTCTGTGTTTCATTTGACTCCATTTCTTTGGCTTCATCTTGTTTCGTGATATTTTGAGTTCAATGAAAGGAAATGAGTGGAGAACTAAATGGAGTTTTCACTTTCTTGCCACCATTTTGGTCCAAGCTGGAATGAATTTAGACATAGACATATAGCAGTTCTCTTATGTCTTGCTGGCACTAGGTGGGCAGCTTTTATTTCCTATTAACTCTTTCTCTCTCTCTCTAAATTTCTTCTTTTATGTTTTCCCCCATTTGCATTCAGAATACTCTACCAGAATCACTTCTATGGTGCCATCCCCGAAGAAATTGGAGACCTGACAATGCTGGAGTTATTGGATTTGAGGGGAAATAACTTGACTGGAACAATTCCAGCTGATATAAGCAAGATGGTGTCTCTGAGATTCTTGTGAGTGCAGCCTCAGAATATTTGATCCTTAGTAATTTGATTGGTGTTGATATTCGTCATGGGCTTGTATGGTAGGTTGCTTGGTGGCAACAAACTCGAGAGAACCATCCTTATGCAGCTCGAGGAGCTAAATGTTCTTTCTAAGATGCAGTCTGATGAGAACTTCACATTCGACATGACTGCTGGAAAAGGATGCCTGAATAGAAAAGTTGGACTCCGGTAAGAAACTATTAACCACATCTAACGATGTCTTTCTCTCAGTAGTTTGCTCCGAGTTTCAGTTCTAAGTCATCTTTCTAGGTTTTCGTCCTCTTTTTGTTCTTTTAATCCACATCTTGGGCAGCATTTGGCAGAGCAGGTGGAAACATCTGAATAAGGCAGGTTCATTCTTTTGCCCAATGAAAGGACCTCTTCTGCGTTACCTCAACATCTTGGGATTCTCACAGTACGTATTTTGCTCGTTTTGTTAGGGTTAGGCAATTTCGTCGCCTTGCTTCTGTAACATAATTTCTTAGCTCTTTTTCTAAGATTCAGGTTTGCTAAGGACTCCCCACACGGCCCTGGAGGCAATTTGCATGATGATATTGCTGGTGAGTAGAGACTAACTGAATCTGGCACTAGACATAAATCTCTGCTGCTCGAAAAACAAAATTTCTCTTAATAATTTGTATGGACACTGCAGAGCCAGAAATGGTCCAAAATGTGCAGAGTGGATTTTCATCACGCCGGAAGTTACTTGGACAGTCGAGTAATCTCGCTGCTGCCCCTGTTGATGTTGGGTCTCTCCCTTCGGAGATCACAACTGTTCCTATTACACGGAGTAGCGGGTCCTTCCCAGCTGTACCAGATGGAAAGAAGAAACAATCTGCTGCACTACCAGCCCCAGCGCCTTTACTTCCGAGCCCTCCCCCTCAGAATTCATCCGTGCCTAATGATATGTCCTCCCAAGCTACTAATACAGATTCTCCACCAAGTGGACTTTCTGAAGAAGCACGGAGATATATCATCATTATCGTTCCTAGTGTGGCTGTCTTACTTATCATTGTTGTCTCCATGTTCATCTTCTGCCGAAAACGAGGAGTGGCAACCATCGGTCCATGGAAGACTGGATTGAGTGGCCAGTTGCAGAAAGCATTTATTACAGGTGAATCCATAATGAAATACGATAAGTGTTTTGACATCTTTGGTTTTCTTTTGGATTGATGTTTAATGTTATCACAAAGGACACGATGCAGACTTAGGAACCAGTCTTTGCCTTTTCTATATTGACCCATATCAATGTGATGGGTGTTGCTATGCTGCGACCAATGCCTTAAACAGGCTTCTGAATGTCCTTATCTGAAGAATAATCGAACCACTTTTTGATGAAATGCAGGGGTCCCCAAATTGAATCGGTCGGAGCTGGAAGCTGCTTGTGAGGACTTCAGCAATATCGTCAGCACGACTAATGGATGCACTGTGTATAAGGGAACATTATCCAGTGGGGTTGAGATTGCTGTTACCTCAGCCCCCACAATTTCTTCCAAAGACTGGTCAGCAAGTGTCGAGAAAGCTTACCGGAAAAAGGTGCGCTCCCTCACCGGCTGCGGTCATTGCTCACTTGACCACCTAATCAATCGAAACTGTCTAATCACTGATTATTCCAATGCACTGCGCTTGTCCTGCTGTTCTTTCCTTACTTTCTAAACGTTTGAAATCTTTCCAGATTGATATGCTGTCGCGGGTAAATCATAGAAACTTTATCAACCTCATTGGCTATTGTGAGGAGGAGGAACCGTTCACCAGGATGATGGTGTTCGAGTATGCTCCGAACGGGCTACTTTTCGAGCATCTCCACGGTAAACTTCAAAAGTTGTCTGAATTAGTCGGTCATGAGAGGGCATTTTGAAAAGCTGAACTATATTTTTCTTTCCTTTTGTCTTTTTAGTTAAAGAAGCAGAACATCTAGACTGGACCACAAGGGTGAGGATCGTCATGGGAATTGCCTATTGCCTCCAGTACATGCATCATGATCTGAATCCACCCATGGCACATTCCAGTCTTTCTTCATCATCAATATACTTGACAGATGACTATGCTGCTAAGGTAAAATTTCACACCACAAAATGTCACTACATTTCCATTTTCTCTTCTTCTTTTTTTCTTTTCTTTTCTTTTCTATATCGCATTTCCATCTACTTCTCTAATGTATCGTATATCAGGTTGCAGAGGACGTCTGGTCAGGATTTCTGTCGAAGGTGAAGAATGCTGATGAGGATAAGTCGGACCATTCTGAATTGCCGCCTCCTGCTGATCCGGAGACAGATGTCTATAATTTCGGAGTGGTGCTGCTCGAAATTATTTCAGGAAAGCTCCCTTATTCGGATGAACAAGGACCTCTTGTCGAGTGGGTAAGTTCATGCGTGCTCTATAATTAAAGGAGGGTGATGAGGAAAGCTAGTGCTCTAATTGAATACGTACTTTCTGGCCAAACATGAAGGCGCATTGTTTTTCACTGTCATGATATGATAAATAAATTTGACAGGCTTCTCAGTATTTGTATGATAAGAAGAGCACGGGCTGCCTCATTGACCCTACCCTCAAGAACTTCAAGAACAACGAGCTCGACATCATCTGCGAGATCATCATTGATTGCATCAAACCGGATCCAAGGCAGAGGCCTATGATGAGAGAGATCACAGGGAGACTGAGAGATGTGATTGCTATTTCACCGGACCAAGCAACCCCAAGACTTTCTCCCCTTTGGTGGGCTGAACTCGAGATCTTATCCGTGGAGGCAACCTGAGCTGAACCCAATTCTTTCTATTCAGTGAGAATTTTATTTCACCGATCGGACGTATGCTTCCCACTGCTCAGCTCAAGCAAAAAACTTTGGCATTGACACAAGGTTTTGTCTGCATTTTTTACTTCGCTCTGTGATTCCACTTCTCTCTCTGATTGTTCATTCATGATGCTCTGATACTGCTGCCACTTATATGGTGCACCAAGCTCAGGCTACATATTACCATCCATAATACATATCTCTAATGTATTATTATCTTGGCAATGTAACTTGCGAAAAGTTTGTCGGGTTTCTGCATTTCCTTTTTTCTCGTCATTCCAGAGTCCCCTTAACAGTGTAGAAACTGCGACTCGTAACTATATTGTAATTCATTCATATCTGGTTTGTAAAAAATGTTGTTTGATTAATGAACCGTTTCCGAGCATGTATTTATACAGTTTTTTAGACCTAAATGGTCTTTGCTATGTCTCGTTTCTTCGGTTCGAGTGTTCTTCATCAGAAAATAAGTTAGTCCTTCCAAGCTGAAGGGTTCAGTTCTGGACCTTCTTTCTCTGTAACTTGAACATTGCTTGTACCAAAAGATGAAGCATGGGAAGTTTTGAAAGTTGGGATTTCTTCCTTGTTTAATCTCTATTCTCACGTCGTTCTGTCTGGGAGGAACTGGGATCTTAAAGAAGAGGCAAGGGCAAAAGGGGAGGATTTTGTGTAAGAGAGAGAGAGCTAACAAGTCATGCTCGCATCTTGAAGCACTTCACGATTACTGAAAAGTTAGCCAAATAATCACTTTAGTACAAAGTACTATGAAGGTATATGTGAAGGAAGATCGAGACATTGGAATCACACGATACTCTTGATTACGTGCCTGAATGGTCAAGCGATGCTTCGAGAGCATCTAAAATTCTTTCAACCTTCATAAAGTCATGTTGAAAATAGAAATTAAATTATGGCGCCATACGTAAGGCTTTTCTTTTCTCTCGACATAAGGCACCAATTATCTCATTTATGATAGTTTTAACCCTAACAAGTAAAAACGACAATTATATTGAGATATGGTTCATACACTCCATCGCTAAGGAGGTACAAGGGTCCCACTCCTTGGTCAGCAAACGGGGATCCAAGGGCCGCCTCGGCAAGGGTTGTTGGGGGCAATGCCCTCTTAAGTCACCAAAGGGCTTTCATAATTTGAGCTCATAATTTATTAATATAGTTTATTAATAGTTTGGGCTTAAGCCTATAAATAGATACTAAATTCATATTAATTTATTTCTTTTGGAATTGATAATTGTAAAAGAGATGTGTGAGGTACTAATTATAGTAGAATTATTTGCGGATGTAACCCTAATTAAAGAGTAAACCAAAATAAATCTTGTGTCTCAATTTCTCTATTTCGTTGTGTTTGACCACCTAATTCTAACAAAATAAAAACGCAAACTTCTGCGGTTGGGACCAATTTGGCTAATGTCGGCCCCTTTCACAAACTATCTTTTTGTTATCTTCTTATCCTTCACAGCTCTAAATGTTTACAGAATTGCCATCAAAGCTATATTTTCTTTGAAAGGACTTAATTGTTCATTCCTTACCTTTTTGCCCAGGGTCAGATGTAACAGTCACAAACAAGCAATAATTATTGTCTTGTTGACCTGTTTATCATCGAAAGTCGTTGCGAAATTAGGACTTGTGTTAGGGCAGATAAAAGGTACAAACTATTGACATATACAAAAAGTCAAGATAAAATTAAAAATTTAAAAACTACATTGCACATTGAGATAAAGTTAAGGGATTGCAATGAATAAATTAAAAATTCATAAACTATATTATACAATAGATCAAAATTCATGAATCATTTAGATTATTATCCCTAAACATTTTGACACTTTCATCAAGATGGACTATAAAAGGTTAAAAGAAGATTGTCATTCTCAAAAGAATGAGAGAAAAAGAAAATGCTTTGCAAAAAAACGTACACTTCATAAGAAAGGAAGGTTTTCCATAAACAATGGCGTGTAGCAATAAAGGGGAAAAAAATCAAATTTGAAATTCTATGACTGGTTTCTTCATGAAGTAAGACAAGGAAGTATAAATAAGAAAGAAAAATCATTATGCAACTTAGGGTGCGCATGATAACGTTTCTATTCCCGGAGCAGATTCTGCTCAGAAATGATTCTTTTTGTTTCTATTTCCGAGAAACAATTTCTAATCATTTGAAAGTGTTTGATAACCGTTCAAAATTTTTACTCCGGAATAGAAATGCATTTGGTAAAAATTTCCAATCTTTTGATTGTTTTAGTTTTCTTTTTTCTTTTTCTTTTTTTCTCCCCTTCTTTCTGTTGGCCGCCACCGATGAGACTCGCCTTAGGGGAGGCGAGGCTCGCCCAACCTCGCATTGCCTAGGCGAGGCTCGGCCGACGCGAGGCCCAGCAAGGCTCGATCTAGTCTAGATCTGCGAGACCAAGCCTCGCTTGGCCAAGCCTCAACAGTGGCTAGGCGAGGTTCCAGCAAGCTCGCCAGACCTCACCTTAGCCTAGCGAGGTGCTGGCAAGCTCGCCGAACCTCGCCCTAGCCTGGCGAGGCAATGGGGCGGCTGAGGGGTGGGAGAGGAAGAGGAAGAGGAAGAAGAAGAAGAAGAAGAAAAGGAAAGAAAAAGAGAAAAAAAAAAACCGATTCTTAAAGTTGTTCATGGGAATAAGAAGTAACTTTTTTTTGTTTCTAAATTCCACTCCAAACCTATTTCGGGGAATAAAAAATTTATCAAACGCATTTTTGTTTCATGCAGGCCCTTATACTACCATGTATTAGAGACTTCATGCGTTATAATGAGTGGAAGAACTCCTTGAAAAGTTAGCTAGTCAAGAGAGGGAACTCAACGTACCCCAAATTTGAGAGGGAAATCAACCCATAATAACCCTCAGAATATCTCATTCATTGCTCGATGTGGGACTTTTGCCCGCATCGTCCTCTGTCACTTCAAAATTTTGCAATCTCGTAGAACAACCCCAAGGACACAGCCTTAGGCCACTACCAAGGCACCACGACCTTGACGATAAAGTGCCAAAGGTGGGCACTCAATGAGTGGTTCTAATACCATGTCGATGCCAAAATCGTTGACGAGACTGTGCCATGGAGGAAAACGGCAATGGCTGGACCTACAGCTATGCAAACGGATCAATTCTACTTATGAATAGGACCACCAAATTGCTGACATGGTGTTTTTCCAATGATAGAATTTTAAAACGACATTGTTTTGCAAGCTGATGTAGCTAAGTAAGCCCAAAACGACATTATTTTACGTCGAATTCAATTTTTAATATAAAAACATATTTAATATTTAAAAAGACATATTTAAAAAGACCAGAGCCCACTAAGGACAACATGAATCCACCTAAAAACCGAGGCCAGAGGGAGCTCCTCACGCATACTCAATATGCATTGATGAACTAAATTCAATTGCACTTACGTTAATAAGCAAGTAATATTAAGGACTTTTGAAGTCCAGCATGTTTTTATAGTCACCTCTTATTGAATTATTGACCATGAGGTGGTAAAATAATGATATGAGATTAGATGTAAAATGATGAAGTATCTCACGTTACCAAATTGATTTTAATGTTGAAGCAACTTGCAACAAAAGAACAAATTGATGTGGCATCTGTGTTGGGCTAAGAAACAGAGTATTGTAGCTTCTAATTCTTTCAAACCAATCAATTAGCTATGCACGAATTTGTCAAAATCTCGAAGAGTTGGATGGAGAAGATGAAACTGACAGACACTATGCAAACCGCTTGTTTATTGACCTTTCCTATGCTCTTCGAGACTTCAACAATAAAAATTGCAAGGGCTATTTGGGAATAGGAAATTAGGGCTCCAAATAGAACAATAAGAATTCTAAATATGGGGCTTCAAAATTTTAATTTTTTTTCAACCAAAAAAATTTTTTTTTATAATAAAAATTAATATATATTATTATGATATCGGTCCGATCTAGGTGGGTGAGCGGATCCGCCCATAGAATCGGGAATCGGACCGGTATCCACCAGTTCCAATTTATTGGAACCGAGAATCGGACTGGTCCCTTTAGGAACCACCAGTTTCAGGTCGGTCCAGTCAGGGTCCATGTAGCTTGGGTGAGTCTCGATTCTTTTGCACACCCATAGCTAATGGGGCGGTAATGATGATCGGCGGAGCTGCGACGATGATTAGCGAAGCCACGATGATGACCAAAGAAGGTTGTTGGCGCCTGCACGAGCACCAGCGACCCTCACCAAAAGCTAAGAGAGGGCGACAACCATCTTCCAGATCTAGGTGAGGGTCACGCGCCCTCACATTGGCCTGGGCAAGAACCGCAACCCTCACACAAGCACCATGGCCCTCGCCTAGGGTTGTCGGACCTCACCCTAGGTCCAGTAGTGCTGGCCAAAGGCCGTTGACCTCACCCAAGCCAAGGTGAGGGCAAGCAACCCTCACCCAAATCTAGGGGAGGGTCACCACTCTCTCTCAACTTTTGGCGAGGACCTACGCCTTCACCTGCCATCGTTGTTGCCCCACTGGCGAGGGAGCAATAGCCACAAGCAAGGGAACTTCCTCCCCTATGTTGCTCTCTTTGTTTTTTTTTTAAAGTTTTTAATTGAATTTAGTTGATTTTTATATTAAAAATCAAATCTGTACCAAAATAATATCATTTCGGTCAAGTTTAAGCCAACTTAACTTTTTGACAAACCATGTCGGTGATTTATATTATTAAAAAATGCCATGTAGGATTTTCGAGATCGGTCGTTAGACATGGCACTAAAATGTCCCTTTTTTTTTTTCTAAAAATATAACATTTAAGTGTATTTTTTGTAAGTTTTGGCATCAAAATATTTACTTGTGCCAAGTTTTGGCACTTACACTGTACTTTAATCACCTCTCGTGCATGCATGTGTCACGGCTCGAAGAAACGAACGATCCAAAGGGTTCTTGATCAATGCCATGACCGATCCTTGGTACGAGTGACCCTCAACCGCTATCCCCGTGTTCTAGGGTTTTCTTGAGTATTCTAAGGGTGGGCGATACGGTAATTGTACACCAATGTATTTAATGAGGATAGGTGGTAGTTGAGGGATACACCTATGTAATCAATGCGGTTAGGTGATAGTTGGGGAGATGTAATCTCCACCGTTAGATCGATGAGAGATTTACGGATACGGTTTGCTTGTACTTGTATAAATAGGGGTCTCCTTCCCCTCATTGTATCATCTCATCCTACACAAGTAATAGAAAACTAGAGCTTCTCTCTTTAGAGTTTCTCTCTCTAGAATTCTTGTGAGTTTGAGTGGAAATGTTGATTGTTTGAGTGGAAAGGTTGCTTGGGAGAAATCCTAAGGCAAGTTTGAGTGGAAAGGTTTCTTGGGAGAAATCCTAAGGCTGCAAACACTAGATCGATCGATCCGTGACACATGCGTGTTGAAATAACTGCTCAACACTAGTCCAACTTGTGCACTGTGATGTGTATTAAGCGTGAAGAAGAAACACATGCGTGTTGAAATAACTGCTCAACACTAGTCCAACTCGTGCACTATGATGTGTATTAAGCGTGAAGAAGAAACACATGTTTTTGCATTGTATCTGAGCTTTGTTATGATTGGCGAAAATCTAAAACCCAAATTACCCAATGCCCTCTCATTAGGGGACATCTCACATGTGATTAGAGAAAGAATGTCATTCGAGATTGACTCGGGAAAAATTACCCAATTAGTTCTAATTATTGTACGGATGCAAATTCACTCTTAAGTTTTCCAATTTCGTCAATTTAGTTTTAAATTAAATCACAAAATTCCAATGTAATCATCCAGACAAATTTTCAACGAAAATCTTGCTAATGTGGTGGTTTAGTCATTGGCCATCTTTTGCATGGCACACCGCCACATAAATGATTTCAACAAAAATTTTATTGAAATGATTACATTAAAATTTTGGAGTGAAAGTGTAGGACTAAATTGGTAAAATGAAAATTTCAAAAATAAATACGATTCATTTAACTTTTGTTTTATCTTCTTTTCTTCAATTCATGCAACATCATGTGGAAAAAGCATACTTCTGTTTCTAACCAAAGCTAAGATATATTTTGACCAAAAACAGAAAAAAGCTAAGATATATTGAGAGCTTTTAATTTTAAGCATACTTCTGTTACTAACCAAAGCTAAGATATGTTTTGAACAAAAACAGAAAAAAGCTGACATATATTGAGAGCTTTTAATTTTTTTCTATAATCTCTTTCTATTATCTTATTTTGCCTTATTTTCTAATTCGAATGCTTGCGAATTGAATTGAAGGCCACCACCATGCATGAATAGTTCTACTTTTCTCATTTCATTTTTATGAGTTCCTCCATGTAAATCATACTGCAAATTCCAAACCTTATATGCGGAATACAAGCAAATCCCAAAACATTTGCAAGTTCTAAAACATTTGCCAAAATATACAATCAAATCCTAAATCTTTAGGTTGATACAATTAAGTCTTAATTCTTTTGGGGATTATGCAATTAGGTTTTAAAATGAAAATTACAATTTGAGGATGTCACCTAGGCAATTTTTAAGTGACAAGTGGATGATTTTGGGTATATTTTATTGAAAGGAACGGATTGCATTTTTAGAAAATGTTTATCACTTAAATAAACCAATCAACAGATGTAAGCCTTGAGATTGCATTCCAAAAAATTTAGGAGTTTCTATGCACGTTTTCTGAAACGTATAACTTTCTTAGCTTTCATTTATATTTTCGCTACACTTTAACCCATAAGTTTTGCAAATCTTTGCAAAAGAGATTTCCTCTCTTTATGGGTGAATCGGTAATAACAATCTTTGAGAAAAAATTCACATGTTTATCATTTATTTATATAAATTTTAGAATTTTATATGTGCGTAGCTATTAATAGTAAATTTATTCGTCCATATATGTAAATTTTGAAAAATCACGTGCAATGCATGACGCGACTCATTTATATCATATACTTCAATTTGATTTTGTATTCAAGCATCACTACCGATGCACTATCAGTAAAAAAATGGAAAATTTACCTCGAATTATGACAATATACAAAAAATGATTATAAGAACATCGAGCCTACCTTTCACTTTTTTAAAAAAAATAATGACTTAATTTTAACTTAATCTAAAGTATAATTGATCCGGATTAAGCTATCTTCATTAATTAATTATTTAGAACATATATATTAGAAGTTAAAATCGAGAAGAAAAAGGTGGAAATGAGGACCGACGAGGCGACGGGACCCTCTTGATCATACTAGTCATCTCTCTCTCTCTCTCCCTCTCCCCACCGTCCTCCTCCGCCCTCCGCCCACCGCCACCGGCGCCTGCTCCTCCGCCTCCGCCGCCTGCCCTTCCTCCTCTAAGTTTCAGTCTTTCCAGCTCCGATGGGGTCGCCGGAGCCGTACTTCAAGGTAACGACGCCTGGCCGCGTCATTGTTTCGTTTCAGTCTTGTGATCGTGTTTTACCCGCCCGTTGCGCGAAGCTCAAAAATGGTTTTTCGGCTCCCGAATTTTTCCGGCGCAGCGGGACATCGCCGTTCTTCAGTTCCAGAACCAGAAGCTGGTGCAGAAGCTGGAGTCGCAGAGGGTCGAGCAAGTCGCCCTCGAGAACAAGCTGTCGCAGCTGACGGAGAAGCAGCTCGGGCACGATTCCAGGCTCGAAGTGGTCAGGAGCTCTTGGGAAGAGGTTGCCCTGTCTCTCTTCTGTTTCGCTTAGGGTTTTTTGGGTTCTTTTCATTTTGGGTGGGGTGGGGCTGGGCTGTTGTTCTTGAATGTGATGATGGACTTCATTTTGTTGTGATGACAGCTGCTTAGTAATTTGGAATCATGCTCAGTCGGTGTGGGAGAGGCGGGTGGTGCCGCCATTGATAGGAATGTTGAAAGCCCATCTGACTCAAAAGGTTCGGATGACTTTGATGTCCTGTAATGCTATATTGGTGATGATGTGGATGCTCTTGTCTGTCAGTTACAACTAGGTGATGTGTTTTCGCAATTTCGTTCCAGTAGTCCATTGTTGTCGGTGCCATATAAAGCATTCAAAATGCGATAATAGCTGACTTAGGGAAAGGTTCTCTTCTCCAGTTATGACCCCTGATTTCTCCTACCTGCGATCCTTCTATTCGATACTTGTTAAGTTGTCTTCCATGTTGTGATTAGATGAGGATCGCCCGTTGCCCGAGGACGTTTTTCTTAGCTGCCTCATAGAGACAGGTGCGGATGGAAGTTCCTCCATGGATAGCTGTTCAAATGATCCACATGCTGATCCGGAAATGGCTTCAGAGAAGACTGTGAAGACAATATTACGTAATATAGCATTGGCTATTGATGGCATTTATCATGAGAAGGAGAGACTGCATTCTGCTGTGTTGGGTGAACTTTCCCAAGATGGTACTTACAAAGTATTTCTTGATGTTTTTTCTGGCTTCTACAACTGAGGATGTACTTCAGTGTCTTCCTTATTCTTGTACCTCTCTGGCCACAAAAAGTTGACACACGTTTCTTCCCTTCACTAGATTCCTCTAGACAAAGGACATCCATGGATTTGGCCATGCAATTGAAGAATTCAAGAGCGTTGCTTGGTGGACTTCATTTGAAGCACAGGCTTTTGGCAAGGGAGTTGCAGAGTCATCGAGATATTGATGCGAAAAACAAAGCCGAGCTTAAACGTCTGAAAGGTACCCATGGCAATTCTTGCCTGAACATTTAATTCAGATGAAATGTGATATTACATGGCAAATCTAGTATTCCATTATGTTATTATGTTTCCTGAATATCTGTTTATTTTCCCTATTTAGTTGTTAGCAATGTAATTAAAGTATCATTACATTTATATCTTTCTCAAACCACACCACTTAGGTGATGACTGACTGGTCATATGCCCTATCCTGATTTTTGTGGACTGTGGGGTGAATCAATTTCACACAAAGAAGGATTTTTTAGTAATGAGTAGGAATTGACATGGTAAGGCAATCCATTTGAAAAGTTGGTTATAATCAAACCTTTCTTGACTTCGAATGGAATTAACTTTCGAAATGACAAGAGGTTTGTGGTGGAGACAACATGCTCCAGGTTTGGATTATGAGATTATTGCAGCAGTTTTTGCTCTCAGCTTGGTTAATACCTTACATTACTTAGGAGAACATAATGGTGGATCTATTAGTTGGCCTGAGAACTATCAATGGAGAGATTGAAAGGCAGGGTGTTTAGAGTTGAATTGGGTTGTCAATTCAAGAAATTTAATCTAAACAAAACTAAAAGCTCATCAAGCATGCATGTTCTAAATGCAATATGAATTAGTATAAATAATCAAACAAGAGAACTATCAAATATCAAAACTACAGACATTCGTGAAGAAATAAGGATAGAGAATTGATTAGTGATTTATAGTGGTTGAGCCTGTTAAAGTATCCCACACCGTTTGTGTATGGGGTTTCAATATGCCTTACAAGCTTAAGTTTTTAGATTGGACTTTCTAACATAGTGTCGGAACCATGATCTATGCCAACTTTATGTTGCGTATGAGGTTCCCAATTCGTCAATTCCACATTTCGTCCTTAGTTCAGTTTGCATATGAGAAGAGGTGTTAAATATCCCATGTCGCTCATCTATAGGGTTTCAATAGATATTGTATTTATGTAGTTTTCCTCCACCCATCAGATTAAGCTTTAAGATTAGACTTTCTAACATAACCAAACTTGACAACAATATTGATTCCTAGTGGGTAAACATAGATCCCAGAGAGCAATGACAAAAGGGAGGAAATTGGGTTCAGGTTGAGGTTCTAGACCTTAACTCCTTGGGTTTCAAAAGCCGTATCTTCAAAACCAATTCAACTTTGTTGATTGTCAGGAGGCCAACTCTCCTCTACAATCAACTGATGCAGCCCACAAGATCACATAAGTTGTTTGTGGCCAAAAGAACTAATGCTATTGGCAAGTTGCAGTGAAGATGGATTGTTGCATCGACCAACAGCTCAAATAAGAGTTCTAAAAGGATTAGGGAATTTGCAAGAATTAGCAATATTATCTAGTATAAGTTTTCGTCTATACTCAGAATATGATAATTTGACTTTACATATATGGTATAATTCTTTTGACTCAATAGTAGTTGATTATTGAAATTTAGCAATTTTATTGCTTTTGAATTGTGTGATACACAACCACTAGGGTTCGCCTCAAAGGCCGGGAAGATGGGGGTTTCAAATCCCCACCTTCTCAAGAGGGTTGGGGTGGGGACAATTTAGCTTTAGGTGTAGGTTTCGGCTCTCATGCCCTACAAGGAGATAGCGCAAAAGTCTAAGAGTAAAAGTTAAAATAGGAGCAGAGTAGGACCAACCAAAAAGAAAAAAGAGAAATTGGGCGATACACTTCTCTTGCTAGTGATGCTTAAGAAATCCCAAGTGTGATGCCTAAACAAACTTAGTAATTTGGAGTTATTGTTCACGAGATAAACACAAGCTTGCTACTTTGGGACTCGTCATCCTACATACAAAATAATGTAGGACAACATATGCCAATTTAGTGAGTCTGATTTTCTAGATGACTCAGAGAAAATTGCAACTAACAATAGCTCAAAAGGAGTGGATGTAGTCGGGCATCGCAAACAAAAGTTCCTAAGGATCGCACATGGTTTCTCAAGCAACACAACTAAGAAAATTGAAAAGCAAAGATTTTTGCAAAACTCAATTATTCATCAACTCTACTGAAATGAAAGAATTACAACCGTATTTATAGACTCTTCCAAATAATGCTACTGTTAGTCGAAATGGGAAACCTTGATAAAAAACAATAATCCTACTTAAAAAAGAATCAGGAAAGATGAGTATCTGCTTTATTTAGGAAGTAGAAACTTTTTGCAATTCTACCACAATTAGAATGCTACCATATAAGACTATATACTTAATTCTGAGAAGAATCCTAATTGATTTAGGACTCTAATTTGAGTTATGAATTGATGCAACAGTTCCTCTTCAGTAAAGCTCGAGAAATTAATAGGCTTAAAAATGTTAATTTGATCAGTTGTATGGGCTGCATCATGAATTCGTGGGTAATCTTGTAGTTCCTACAGGGTGGAGACCCAGAGACGAGGAAGGGCATAGTAAGCAGCAAATTGCTTCAAGGAGGTTAAGGACCTGAAAGGATCCCTAGGTTACTGCTCTCTATTTGTTTACAGTGGTGTCCCAATCTTTATCATACTAGCAAATAATGAGATTAGATTGTGTTCCACAAGAGTATCTCAATGTTGATGGCAAGTTTTCATCGATCTTGATTTCATTCTGATGAGTATGTGTCATCTTTGTGATATTGTCTTTTTGGTTTTAATCACTGCTCAGTTCAAGTGTCTGATCTTTGAATTTTGGTTGTCTTAAAGTTGTCCAGTGGAAAACTTAAGCTTAAGACCTTTATGTGGGCTTCTCATTACCTTTGGTGGGTTTCCTGTCATTAATTGATTCAATCTTCTGGTTTCAAGTCATGCTTCTGGCTATAAAGATTGGGTACTTAATCTTCTGTTTTCAATTTTCTCTGCCGGTTTGTAAACACTGGACTTCCAAATTCTGAATCTGCAGCCTGCTTTTTCTGACGAATATCTAGTTTTAATTGAAATCATTACTCAACTTGTCGCTAGTACTTCCTATCGCGTTCCTGTTATTCTGATCTGCAGTAGATTGAACACCCTTTAGTCACTAATATAGCTTAGATACATGAAGAAATCTTTTTAGCTGAGGGTGTTGTCATTGTTAAAATAGAGGGGATTGGTATTTTTATCCTTTCGATGATGAGAAAACTTAAATGAAGCTTAAAAACAGTTAGCAACAAATAGCATTTTCACTATAACTCCCCTTGTCCAGATGATTGAGGCATTAACGAGGGCCCTAACTGTTTTCCTGATGTGCCTTCTTCCTGAGCAAAACATTAAGCTTGCCTAATAGCTAAATCATCATCTGACGGACTATGTTGTAGTTTATAGGGTTTTCTATTGTGTTTATATCATAAGAATTGATCAATAGATACACATGAATCTCATGCTTTGGTTTTTAACTTCTTTTATGCAGGGGAATTGGAGAGCACCATTTCTGAGTTGGAAGAAAGTCATAGTAAGCTGGCCACTCTTAAAGTTACAAAGGATTCAATAAGAGGGGGATCTTTCCCTGTTTTGAACTTTGGAAATAAGCATACTCCAAGTGACAAAGTTAGAGATAAACAGAGGGATCTTCAAGAAATGGAGTCAGTTCTCAAGGAGCTACAGGTTGGCTACTGTTTTTTTTTCCTCCCTGAGTCTCTTCTAGCTTAATTTGAATAGCTGAGTAGCTGACTTGATTGAAACTTGTCAGGACCAAGCAGAATCTCGACTGGAAGAGTTAAAAGCCCTTTACGAAGAGCGAGTGAAGATACTGCAACAGCTACCAACATTGCAGGTCAGCTTCTACATCAATCCCGAGTGAAATTCCTTTTTCCTGTCTAAAGAATTTCTCAAGTATTGTGTTTGCATGGATAGAACAAGATAAAGAACTTGAAGTGCATTTCCTCGTCTCAAACCTTCATCTCCCTGAAAGACCAATTGGAGATATCTAAATCAGAAGTTTTGCGCTATCAGGCATTGTACGAGAAACTGCAGGTTGTAAACTAATTTCTTCTCCATTGTGTATTGTTTTTACGCAAGGATTTGTTTGCAGTACTTATGTACCTTTTGGAAATTGCAGATGGAGAGAGGGGGCCTTTTCTGGAGGGAATTGGAATTGAGTATAAAGACTGAGATAGTTGATGCTTACAAAAGATGTTCTGCAGTTGCTGATTCAAGGATGATCGAGCTGGAGACAGAAATAAAAAAGCAGATGGAGGATAGAAACATTATTGAAACTAAACTGAAAGAGGCATCAAATGAAGCAGGTTGTTGATGATCTCGCATGTCATCTTGATCTATGGTGCTGTATATTAAGTGAACTTATAGACTCACTCTTGATTTATTTTATATGGCCCTTTTAGGAAGACAAGAGATTGTCAATGACTTTAGAGCCTTGGTCTCTTCATTCCCAGAAGAAATGGGAGCAATGCAAAGTGAATTGAGCAAGTACAAAGAGGCTGCTATGAACATTCATTCACTTCGAGCTGATGTGCAGTGCTTTTCTCGTGCTCTTGACAGGATGGTAGTTATCATATTTGCATTATTTCTAAATTCTGTTTGGTGCGGCAGGGTGCTGAAAGTTGTTCTATCTTTTCAAACAGGTAAAAGAATGTGAAATATTATCTGAGACATCTGATAGTGAAGTTGCTGAAATAGAAAAGTTGAAAACTGTGGTATGGTGCTTCTTTGTTCTTTCACAGTGTGTTTACTTATTTTACTTTTATTCCGTGTGCTTTCTCTCACCTGTTATGCCCTCAAACTAATGGACATGAGATTTCTAAGGGAGGTGCACATCATCTTCCTCAGAGAGTCTGAGAGTTTGCCATTTGATGATTTTTTTTTCCCGCATCTCCTTATTAGCAAAAATGCATGTAACAGTCAAATCAATCCGATCGTCATTTGCATCAGGTCTGTCTGAACACACTTTTAGTTTTTGCTTTTTGCTTAATCTAAATTTTGTACCTCATGCACTTTTACTTTCTTTTTTAAATTCAAAACTCCTGAAACTTTCACAACAGTCAATTGTTGATACGAAGATTCACATATAATTTTTTATATCTTTCTGGAATTTGGATAATATTTTAAATTTTGGTGGGCAAAAAAAGCACTTTATCAAAGCAATGATAGTTCTGCCATACTCCCAACTGGGACAATTGGGGAAATGTTTTGCTTAATTAGAAGGTTCCTGAGAAGTCTTGACCTGTAATATAATTGCGAAAACTGTCACTCTAACCCTTCCTCCAAATGGAAGGTTTTCATGAGTCAGTCTATGTGGTGAGTTGATTCCATTCAACTGTTGCATGACTTTTCCCCTTTTATGTCACCCTTGGGATGTTGATGCTGCAATAACCGGAACTACTCACATTAAGAGATATGTTTCCCAAGGTTTTTGTATGCCTTCATCTTATGAATGAACTCAGCCAAAAAATATTGCCATAGATAGGGTTTCTGCTTCACTGGTGACTGCTGGAAGTGAAGATTACTAAAAGAGAATCTGAAGCTTTGATATTAGCTGATCTTATATTCATGCAAATGTCTTTGATTTACAAAGGCGAGCACATAGGTGACTTGACTAACCTCCTGCAGAAAAAAGCCTCTTACTTGGAGAAAATAGTCATCATTACTGCGTAGTAGCATAAATTTGCATTTCTTCAATGTTACTCTGAAATACAAATTTTAACCGTCCGTATGCATCTAATCTCATTGCAGGTCCAAGATTTGGAGAGAAGTATTCTGGAGCTGAAGCTAATTTTGGAAATGTACAAACGTGAATCCACTGATTCAAGGTTAACAATTTACAGGGCAAACATCTCTTCTGTTTCATTGCATATCTGTGCATTGGACTTTAACATGCAATGTTACAACTAAATTATCTTTAAGATTTCTTTCTGCCTTCTCCTTTCTCATTCTTATGATGAATCACGTCAGCATTGAAATATGTATTTTGCATCCAATGTTCAACTTCATATATTTTCTTCTCTTTTCTTTATTGTTTCAAAAGTATTTATGATAATTTATTTGAGGAATGGTTCATATGTGAGATGGGTTTGCATTTGTAGTTTAAGTAGTGTCCTCCTTTTTTTCTTTTGCCAAGTTTCAAAAAGGAGTGATATTGAGCTGCTTCAGCTATTAGTTACTGGAAGTGCTAGGCCGTAAATTGTCTGTGCTTCTAGATAGGCAGTTCCTTGAATCGACACCACTCAAACAATTTGTTAGTCATAATTAAAGAAATTCCTTGATTGATTAAGTGGGCCCTACAAAATTTTGGATTTGGAACCCACATGACTATATTACAATCTTTGACCATTTTTTACATGCTAATCCTAAAAAGCAAATATTTGACGTGAACAAAGAGGCCCAAAGTTAAGAATTAATAAACTTGCTCAAGCCTAAAACTGAATAAATACTAGGAAAAAGGGAAATAAGATAACGTAGTAATGTTGAAAAAGGTTAAAACAGACTAGTAATTTTTATCTCAAGTTCTTTTGCACAAACAGTAGTGGACACGAAGGACAAAGAACCTCATCATGAAAAAAGCAGAATTATACTTGACATTCAATTTTTCAAGCTTGTTTATCCTGAATTTGTTGCACCTACTGACACTTGCTTCACTACTGCTTCCAGATAGCATCTGATGCATTGATATTTTTATTTTGCTGCAGGGTAGTAGAAGAAGCCAAGGATTCAGAATACAAGGCATGGGCTCAAGTTGAGAGCCTAAAGTCCTCTCTAAATGAGCACCAATTAGAACTACGTGTCAAGACTGCAATTGAAGCTGAGGCATTGTCCCAGCAGAAGCTTGCTGCTGCAGAAGCTGAAATTGCTGACCTGCGACAGAAATTGGAAGCTTCCAAAAGGTTTTGCTTGTTGGTGAAGTAGAATACTTGTTTATCTTCCAAGTACTGCCCAAATTCCCAAACATCTGCTTTATCTTACGTGATTGTCCGAGTATGACAATTGTGTGAATTGTGTTCATCGATACATAGTCGACTTTCAGATTCATTCTGAGGTGCTTGCTGTAGTTCTGATGTTTTGTCTTACTGAATCAACCTGTCAGAGATCATTGTCATGATTATTTGCATCAATCCTCCTGAAGCTCAACTAGGGTACAGGGTTCTGAGAAATATAACCTGAGTAATTATCTTCGTGACAAAGCATGTTTATGCATCTTCTATTACTACGTAATATAACCAGAAAGTTGTATAAACATAAGTGTATGCATATGTTGAACGATCCTATCAAAAAATGATTCTTGTCTAACCTTAAGTAGATTTTACCTTTCTTTTGCACTGAACATGACCATTTATTAGGTCTACATCATCTGCAACTCAGTCTAAGATCTTGCTCTAGTTATCTCAAATAATAATGTCCCTGGTGAATATGATAATTTGTTTTGTGGATCTAATGGTTTCAGGGAGATCTCTCAGCTTGCTGATGTATTGAAGTCCAAAAATGAAGAAAACGAGGCATATTTATCAGAAATTGAGGTTAAGCTCATTTTACTGAATTAGAAATATTTTTCTTGAAAAATGTTACTATGCACAAGATGCAAGCACTTGGTGTGGGTGAGCCCTTCGATTAGGTGGGTCTCACTTGCACCGACTGTACCCAGTAATCTTTTAGTTTTTTTACTAGTCTGAGATTTTCTCTTCCTCAGTCAATTGGACAGGAATATGATGATATGCAAACTCAAAACCAGCATCTGTTGCAGCAGATTGCCGAGAGAGATGACTACAATATAAAGGTGAATCATCTGTCTGAAGTACTGTGTGTTATGTCTCTTACAAACTTTCATGGCCTGTTTAATTTCTGCATTTTAATTATGAATTGATATTTTAAGTGTTAGTTAACTTGCATGCTTGTTAGTAAAATAATCCTCAGTTAGAAATAGAGGATTCTCTCCCCTTATGCGGTGGGACACTTTCAACAATCATGTAGTTTAATGACTTTGATCAGTTGAGATATAGTTGTTTTTGGCATAAACAGGGCATCATTGATTGGCAGAGAAGGAAAGGGAAAAAAAGAAGTGGGGGGTGGGGTTGAATGGAGGGAGGGTTGCATTTGTGAAACCTTGAAAAAATTAAGTGGTCTATGAATCTCTACTGGTGATAAGGCTAGCCAATTTAAGTGGCACATTCTGCTTTACTGTTAGTCCACTCAGTAGCCGCTAGCCTGTGAGTTTCTTGGCTGGCACCCTTAAGTTAAATATTCTTCAGTGAAGATGATAACTCATTCTGTAAGGCATTTCTTACTTACCTTAGATTAACTTTTTACAAAATCTTGCTAAAGTTGTGGAAGTTATTCCAGATTGGTCTTGCCATTTGACTAAACATTTCGTCTTTCAATGGTCTTGAAGCAGCAGATCGCCTTTTTTTGAAAGGAGTATCAAATAGTCAACTACATTTACTCATAGCATGTGCTTCCAATGCTCTTTGTGAAAGCTGGAGCTATCCCCAGCTCACCTTTAGCTGTCACTAACTACAGAAAAGTTCACAGGCACTTTAAATAAATAATTACCGGTCATTCATGGGACCCAATATCTTCTACTTGGATAACAGCCATATCAATGTTTTTTTTACTCTGCATGTGTTTGGTTGCATTAGGAATAGTGCTTGATACTTGCCTCCTTGGAAGACCCATATTCAGTCTGCATTCTTTCTTTTTGTGGCCTAGAAATCTTCATCTGCTTCATTTGATAAAAGGCATTGTAGCAACAGGAGGAGGAACTGTCTCGCATGGACCCAGTACTCTGTCTGAAAAGCTTCCATGCAGCTAAACATGCTGAAGAAGCCTTTTGGCCCATCTTAGTATATGATTAGATCAGCCCACCATGACAAAACAATAAAATTTAATGTCTTAATCCCTCATTGCTTTAGTTCATCTGATCAGCTTGGTAATGCATAGAACAATGATCTCAATTTGACTGCAAGCTGAAGCTGAGAAATTAAACTTGCCACAAATATGTACAATGTGGTATAAGGCTGAGCCTGTGTTCCTTTCTTTCTTTTTTTCAACTATGTTTTTTCTGATTGGCTTCAAATATTTATTGAGTGGATACTTGTCTTTATACATGCTCTAATTCTGTCTTGTTTTCTGGTCTGTGTCAGCTTGTGTTGGAGGGTGTTAGGGCACGGCAGGTGAGAGATTCTCTATCAGCAGAAAAGCAAACGTTAGCGAGGGAGATTCAGTTGGCCAATGCATCTGTTGATTTTTTGAACATGAAGGTTGTGAGGGTAGAAGATCAGGTACTTCTTCAGCATTTACAGTGGCATTTCACTTATTGGGGCATGCATCAAATGATCAAATAACCTAAGCATGCCTGTTTTGCAGTTGAATATTTGTACGGAAAAGGTTCAGAAACTTGCAGAGGATCGATCGCAAGGCTCAAATGCCCTGGATAATACCCAAAAAGATTGTCGGATGTTAGAAGAATGTCTCACCAAATAAGGGAGTCGCTGGAGGAGCTTCAATTTAAAGTCGACAAAAGTCGAGGGACTGCGGGAGAGCTCCAGGCGGAGCTTGAAAGGGAACGGTAATGAACAGCACTGTGTCCATCTTTTTAAGCATGCTGGTTATCTTAACTCCATATTCTGGTGGCATCATCAGGTTCAAAAAGAAGAGACTAGAGGAGGAATTAGAAGTAGTTAGGAGAAAGGCTATACATCTTCAAGCACAGGTAGTGACCCCAGTTGTGGAAAAGCTTCAGGAGGAACTTAGAGGATACCAGGAAATCCTTAAGTGCAGTATATGCCATGACCAGCCTAAAGAGGTAAATATTTTGTTCATAATCACAATGAATAATCCAGCTGACATGTCTATGAGGGAAAAAAGGTTAGAAGTATGACTCTTACTGAAAATTTTGTAGATCTAATCTGCCATGACAGTGTAGGTATCAATCTTTATAATCTCTGTACTCTTATATTGCTTTGATAAGTACTGTAAGAGGGTATTTTGTTATCCTACCCCCGTCTCTAGACTCTAGGGTATGTCAACTCTATTTGTTGGCTCTAAGAGTGGATATGAAGAAAAAGAGTATGTTGTCTTCTTTCGATGCAGGATGTTCCAACCCATATCCTGCTGCTTCTGATATACGATAACTTGAAATCTTAATCATTATATTTGCTTTTGCTTTTGAATCCTCAGGTTGTCATCACGAAATGCTATCACCTCTTCTGTAACGCCTGCATTCAGAACTTAACAGAAACCCGTCATCGCAAATGCCCATCCTGTGGGGCTAGTTTCGGGCCTAACGACGTCAAGCCTGTTTATTTCTGACGTGACATTGGGAGACTCGCGCCACAAAAAATTTTGTGGTGAATTAACCGCTTGAAAACCAAGAAGTGGATACCAGAAGTTCGCATGTCACTTGTCTTGTTCTTTAGGTCAACACAGGTTTAGGTTATGATGTGTTTGGAAGCCCTCATCCAAACGAATATTTTATAGAGAGCCAACAAGGAATTCCATTAATAATTAGCTGTTTTGACCCTTTGGAACAACTCGATGAATTTAGTAGATTAGGTAAAGTAGGGTCAAGAACAGCAAATCTTTTTAGGATAAACAGATCCATTTTGCAAGTTCGTTATTACAGGTAGTTCCTATAAAGGATCGGACTAATGATGTATACAATACTTGAATTCTCGATGTAGATGCTACATAGTTGGTTCTCATCCTTCAGAGACTACAAGTGTAATTGGAGCATCTGTCGACAGATGGATCATCCTAAGATGATCATCTCATGGTTATTGAGAACGAATCAAATCAGATGGTTCTATTTCTTAATCTTTCTGACTTGCTCTTACAGAACCAAGGTCAAAAAGATTGAAAAAAGATCTTGTAGGTATCTTTGTAACTGCTAAATTGCTCATTCTTGCTGAGCAACTTTGCTTCTTTTGCTTCCTTGACCACATTCCTTTTAATAATAGGGGACTGAATGCGACTATCGCGATGTGTGACCGTGATTAATTTTAAGTCTGACGGCGGAGCAGAAACAGGGAGAGGAAAGGATGATGCATTCATCATTGTCAATTGTAGCTTGGGTTTCCTTCTCTTTGTTCTGCACTCTTTGGAGGAAAAACTTTTATGGGCATGATGACTTGGGACTATTCGTCAATAAAAATTTATTGAAGTTGAAAATTTCTGAGTCTGGATATGCAAATTTTCTAGTATGCCGCATTGAATAATTTCGAAGATTTCGATATATATTTGACACACTCGGTGAGGAGAAATAAATAAATTTCAGAAATATGGTTTACATGTGCGGTGGAAGATGGCAATGTCATGAATTAGCGTTGGAGAAGAAGATATATGTCAAGAGTTTATAGCCAGTTGCATGGGCAATGTCTTGTGCTTACATCGGCTTATGGGCGATGCTTTCTTAGGTCGTTAGACGGTCCCTGTTTTATAAGATTAGCGGAACTCACTGAACTAGTAGTATATCAATTCAGTTGTAAATTTTTGAAATTTACAAATTTTATTTTAAATCTTCACATGAAATTTTAATTGTCATTCCAATTAATTTTTGCCAAAAATTGCAAACATGAGAGTCTAGCCATCATCGGCCGTCCTACATGGTGCACTATCATTCTGATAATTTTTGGGGGAAAATTGGTTGGAAGAACTAAATTGAGATTTCATGTATGACTAAATCAACAATATTGAAGAGCCTAGCACTTAATTGGTATCTGTACAATAATAGGTTTAAGGTTAATTATATGATATTCCCCATAAAATGGAACATTTATTAGCATAAAATGAAGATGGTTTATGATATTTTTTTTCTTGAGAAACTAAATTTTTACTACATTATCGTGTTGACAAATATGCTTTCACAAGCGTGGTCTAGGAAGATTCTACATGGATTGGCAATGAAGAAAATTGTTTAAAAATTTCTAAACCTATAATACCTATTGCATTTTTATCAATTTAATCATAAATATTTTTATATTTTGTCAATTAAGTCTATTTGATCAATTTTGGCATGAATCCACTAACGTATATGCCACTTGTCTACTTAATATAGGCAGGCACTAACGCGAATAATTTTTTAATAATATTTTTTCCTTTTTTTCTTTTTTTTTTCTCTTTCTTCTTTATTTTTATTTCACGGTGCCTAGCAAGAGTTGTCGGGCAAGGCCGCCTCTCAGCCACTCAAGCTCACCGCCCATGGCCAGGAGCTCAAGATCTTGCATTCGAGTGGCCAGTCATAGCTTGAAGCTCACTCTAGATCTAGTGTCCATGTCTGCGAGCCTCGAGCTCTCACAGCCCCTACCATGAGCTCGAAGCTCAAGTAGAGGGTGAGGTTGGGCGAGGCTGGGCATGGCTGCCTCGCCTGCGACCCAGAAGGGCCATTGCAGCCGCAGGCGAGGGCTGCAGCGACCATCGGCCATGGCAGGCAAGGGCGTCTTGGCCCTTGCTAGTGGCCGTGCCATCCCTTTTACTGTTACTTTTTGCTGCTCTGTTTCTTCATATGGGTGTCTGACATTCGCTGTCCCTTGGCTATGCCTCCAAACGCAGGTGCTGCACTCTTAAGAGGACCTTGTATGTAGACCTGTTAAACGGGTGGGTTGGGTTGGGTTTGGGTCGGGTCATAAATGGTCCGACCCAAATTGACCCATTAACCCGTTTATGACCCATTTAAGTATAGTATAAAAGTTTTGACCCATACCCAACCCAACCCATACCCAACCCATACCCGACCCGACCCGACCCGACCCATATAGTTAAAACATTTCTCTATCTAACTAAACTTAGGAAAACTTATACTTATAATTTTTTTAAAATATTTTAAACTTATTCAAGTTCATTAACAACCCATGTATTTTAGTCTTTTTAATTTTTAAACCAATTATAGATATACTTGTCAAAATGGGTGTATAACCCATTTAAATATTAAATGGGTCATAAATGGGTTAGGCTTTCTTTAAATGGGTCATAAATGAGTTATACTAAAAGAAAGCCTGACCCATTTATGACCCATTTAATATTTAAATGGGTCATAAATGGGTTATACACCCATTTTGACAGGTGTACTTGTATGCAATTGGAGCGACTCCAAAGCATTGCAAGACTTGGTGGGCAACTTTGAAGTCTAGGTAGCACCAACACTTTCCGAGGGCCTCCATGTTAGTGTCAGATGCGTGTAGGACATGTCAAACACCGACATGCATCCGACACACAACAAACACACATGTGGTTAACAATTGTCAAACACGGCACTCCGGACACGTCAGCAACAAATGAGTCTAGCATCTTGACACGCATGAGATCAATTTTAAACATTTTCAATAAATTAGGGTCAAAATGTAAATATATCAAATATATATATAATTAAGTCATACACCAACCCACCCGAAAATTAAGCTCTTTTTTTGGGAGAAGTATACTATCAATGCCTCAACATGTATACAATGCTCACTTTAATGCTATAACTTTTCGGTGGCTCATCTAAGTACCAAATTTTTGAAAAGATGACTTTTTCAATGCCACCGTGGATTTGCTTCTTCGGAAATCCTAAATTGATTTTTTTATAATATTTTTAGTTGACATGGTTTGCCGGAACACGTGGATGCTGAACAACGTCATACAACTAACTTTTCACGAATCACTTAAGTGCCAAATTTTTTGAAAAGTAACTTTTTCAGTGCTAAATTTTTGAAAAATGATTTTTTTAATGTCAGTGAAAATTTGACACTGAAAAATAATCATTTTTAAAAAAATTGGCCACTTAAGTGATCGGCAAAAAGTTGGTATAATGACGTTAAGTGCCACTTCAGCTAAAAAATTTAATTAAAAAAGTCACATGTTAATTTTGGCTAAAATATCCCCCCAAAGGCACTTAAGTAAATCTTTCTCTAATTTTAACACTTAAGTTAGCTGGCAAAAAGTTGTTGTCCTAAAGTGAGCGTCCTACAAGTTAAGGCATTGATGGTGTACTTCTTCCCTCTTTTTTTATTAGTTTTTTTTTTTTTTTCTTTTGTGGTTTGATTGAAATAATTAATAAGAATGATCAATTATCATGTGTGTATATACAAACATACATACAACATTGCTCAACATGTCGGAATTTTGTATTTTCTAAAAAATGATCTATCAGCATATCATATCATATCGCATGTTGCGTGTTTATATCAGTGCTACTTAACTTAGAGTCCCGATAGATGATTGAGGGCTCAACGCATCTGCCAATTGTTATGATTGGTTGGGAGTGGTGTGCAGCCCTTCGTCTTCTCACAGCCTGAGTGGGGGAATTGGCCCTCGCGAGCAAGAAGATTGCAAGCAACCTGACGAACTCTGCCCAGCAAGCTGGAACACCTGAGATTCCTCAAATCTCTCTCACAGCCTCCTCGCAAGCACACTCCCTGAATCTCTCCTCCACTCCCGGCGGTCGGCTAGGGTCTGATGGCCCTCGCCCAATGGCCGGCAAGGGCCCAGCAACCCTCACCTACCGCTAATAAATAAAAAATAAAGAAAGAAAAAAGAAGAAAAGGAATTTTTAATAATTAATTTTTAATAAAAAATTATTAACGTTAATGCCAACCGTGCCATATAAAACAGTCGACATCCATATCAGTGATTCCAGTCAAAATTGACTAGATCAACTTAAATGGTAAAATGTAAAAAAGGCATAGAACTCAATTAACAATATTGAAAGGTTTATAATTGAATTGGTAAAAATGCAATAGATTTAAGACTTTCTGGATAATTTTCTCATTGGCAAGACAAGAGTCAATGCTCACCAAAGATTAAAGGTAAAAATCGACTTGGTATATTTATTTTGGTAAGAACAAACGAACTTACTATGTTTATTCTCCCGTAGCCATTCCCATGGTGACTTGATGGAAATATTATCAAAATCCTAAATTTATTACTTTTGTGCTAATTTAGTTATAAATATTTTTATACGACTAATTGAGTCATAAATCTTTTGACGATTTATCAATTCAATTCTAAAATTTTAGACGATTTCTAAAAACGATTTGTCAATTTAGTCTTTCTAGCCAATATATACAATGCTAGAATATGCGATTATTCTCACATGGCTGTCACCATGGTGACTTGATTCATTTTTTCATACTAATATATAGAGTGCTAGAGTCATATTATGCTATTAAATACAGCTCTAGCACTCAATTGTGTGATTTGGTCTTCTAACTTTTATTTTGCGCAACCTAGTCTCCTATCTTTCTCAATTTTGTGACTTGGTTCATCTTTTCGTACCAATATATAGAGTGCTAGTCATATTATGCTATTAAATACAACTCTAGCCATCAATTGTGTGATTTGGTCAGCTAACTTTTATTTGGTGCAACCTAATCTTCTATCTTTCCTCATTTTTGTGACTTGATTCATCTTTTTGTACCAATATATAGAGTGCTAGAGTCATATTATGCTATTAAATACAATTTAGCACTTAGTTGTATGATTTTGTCTTCTACTTTTATTTTGTGCAACCTAGTCTTCTATCTTTTTCAATTTTAGTGACTTGATTCATCTTTTCGTACCAATACATAGAGCGCTAGAGTCATATTATGCTATTAAATACAGCTCTAGCAATCAATTGTGTGATTTGATCTTTTGAGTTTTATTTTGTGCATCCTTCTCTTCTATCTTTCCCAATTTTTGTGACTTAATTCATCTTTTCGTACCAATTTGTAGAGTGCTAGAGTCATATTATGCTATTATATACAGCTCTAATGTTCAGTTGTGTGATTTTGTCTTTTGACTTTTATTTTGTGCAACCTAGTCTTCTATCTTTCTCAATTTTTGTGACTCGATTCATCTTTTCGTTCCAATATATAGAGTGCTAGAGTCATATTATGCTATTATATACAGCTCTAACGCTTAGTAGTGTGATCTCGATCTTCTGACATTTATTTTGTACAACCTAGTCTTCTATCTTTCTTAAATTTTGTGACTTGATTCATTTTTTCGTACCAATATATAGAGTGCTAGAGTCATATTATCCTATTAAATACAACTCTAACGCTCAGTTGTGTAATTTGGTCTCCTGAATTTTATTGCAACCTTCTCTTCTATCTTTTTCAATTTTGGTGACTTGATTCATCCATTCATATCAATATATAGAGTGCTAGAGTCATATTATGCTATTAAATATACTTCTAGTGCTCGATTGTGTGATTTGGTCTTTTGACTTTTATTTTGTGCAACCTAGTCCTTTATCTTTCCCAATTTTTGTGACTTAATTCATCTTTTCGTACCAATATATAGAGTGCTAGAGTCATATTATGCTATTATATACAGCTCTAATGCTCAATTGTGTGATTTTGTCTTTTGACTTTTATTTTGTGCAACCTAGTCTTCTATCTTTCTCAATTTTTGTGACTTGATTCATCTTTTCGTGCCAATATATAGAGCACTAGAGTCATATTATGCTATTAAATACAGCTCTAATGCTTAGTTTTGTGATCTCAGTCTTCTGACATTTATTTTGTACAACCTAGTCTTCTATCTTTCTTAAATTTTGTGACTTGATTCATTTTTTCGTACCAATATATAGAGTGCTAGAGTCATATTATCCTATTAAATACAACTCTAACGCTTAGTTGTGTAATTTGGTCTCCTAATTTTTATTGCAACCTTCTCTTCTATCTTTTTCAATTTTGGTGACTTGATTCATCTTTTCATATCAATATATAGAGTGCTAGAGTCATATTATGCTATTAAATATACTTCTAGTGCTCGATTGTGTGATTTGGTCTTTTGACTTTTATTTTGTGCAACCTAGTCCTTTATCTTTCCCAATTTTTATGATTTGGCCCCTTAAGTTTTCTTTTTTGCAATCAAATTCTCTGAATTTCTAAACTTTTATGCAATCAATCGCTTCATATTCTAGTTGTCACAAATACACTCGAAACTAGGTTTTCTTAACACTTTCTTTTTCCGATTTGTTTGCTAATTTTGCAATAGAGGGTTTAGTTGAGAAAGCTAGAGGACCTATTTTCGGAAGACCAAATTATACAAATCAAAGGTTTTGATTCAACAAATTGGAAGACGATCGAATTGCATAGACACTAAAACCTCCGAAGACTATAACGATGCATCTACAGATCTTAACCTATGTGTTTGTGCGCACGTGTGCTTGCCCGTGCTGCGCATAAGCTAAACCTCAAAATAATTTGGAATGATCCGGTCTGATTCACGCGGGACAAGTCTCATAAAAATAGCAGCGTAACCACTTGAAGAGTCTTCATCTCACAATCAACGACACTTACAAAGCACTTCATATCATCTTTTCCAGTATTCTTACAATACTCGTTAACAAAATTCATGCATCCAACTTTCACGTGAGAGAGATGACGAAGAGAGACTCCTCCCTATAGGGAGACTTCACGTACCATTCTGGCATGAATCCCATCCCTTCTCCTTCTCATGAAGATCAGCCAAACAAGACAAGGTTAAGAAGGGGAACATTGCAGCAAACAGGGACTCAGGACCAGTTGGTATCCATCACTGTGCATGGATTTGGACCCGTGCTTTCTGAAACCGATACATCACCAGGATCGCAACTTCAATGATCAAACCATACTTGTGGCTCCAATTTCTGAGGGCCACCACTAAGATCTCACCCCGTGGCCAGCACTCCGTTGGCCGGCTGGCTGCACGGCGCGCCACCCGGCAACGCCCCATTGATGAGGACACGAGCAGCGTGGTCCAGCTGCCGGAGTTGTTGGTTGGAACCTAGGAAAGCAACACCGATTGGTCTTGTCATTTGGGTGGCCTGTTTTTTTGGGAGAATCTCCGCCACGAATCCACCGCCATGTGAGTCCTTCTAGGAGCATGAGGAGGAGCTTTCTAGAAATTATTATCAAGCCAAACTATTGCAATAAAAGAGAAGGGAGAAAAAAAAAAGAATTTATTGGGAATAATTGCATCTCAAATATGTACTGAATTGAATTGATCCATCTAATTTCCCAAACACCCATCATAATTTAGCGAATTTTTACGTATGTATCCTCCTAATTTAGTCATTAGGTTTCTATTCAACTTGCATGTCACACTGTAAATACCACAACACCAAAGTTCCGAAGACCCAATAAGCTGATTGTCACTTTCCAAAGCCAAACAAATAGTGGATATCGATAATTCAAGAATCCATATCAACTTATATTTTCCAACAATTCTTATTTTGACGCACCCCTGGAATCTGGGTCACACATTATACAGAATGCATGTGCATCTATAAGAACAATTAGATATTAAAAAAAAAAGTATAAGTGCATTAAAAATCTTAAAATTTATGAAAAAAGAGTAACGAAGTTAAATTTTAAATAGTGCAATCAACTTGAAATTTGTCTAAAAGAATACATTTATAATTCTCTCGGTGCAATCAAGTCCTAAAACCGATATTGAACTTTAGGTGGTCCATGAGCTTGCTTGCTTCTTCTTCTTTTCTTTTCGAAAAATTTAGTGTAATTTTACACGGGACCGGCAATTTTAATAGGCACTCTGTATTTTTCCTCAAATTCTTAGTCTATTCTCTCCCTCTTTTCTCCTTTTGCTTAAATTTGGGGTTTTCTGTCGGTATTCTACTCCTCTCCACCACCACTTATATTCTAACTTCCCTCACAACGTCTTATCTTCCAAGTCCACTTCAGAATTGCCTGTGCATTCTTCCTCTTGACTCGGTTTCGCTTTCTTCTTTCTTTTTCCCTCCTTTTTTTTGGGGGGGTGAATTGTCAGGATAAGCTTAGAATTTTCCTAGAAATTATGAAAGCCAACACCGCACGTAAATTACTAGCCATTAGATTGTCTAAAATAAGGCACAACCACCATGTGGCCCATCAATTGCTATATATAGAAACCTGAAAAATCATCCAATGAATTTTCTGTGGAAGAAGTGGAGCAACACAGCATTTGCTAATTTTAGGTTTCAATCGGCTAAGAAGTCTGGTGTTTCTGCTCATGCAGAAATTTCGTCTCTCAGCTTATCTAACACAATAAATAAAGATTGTCTCTTAACCCTGCCCTTTGGCAAGGTCTGAGCTCCTTAGCCCCTCCAATCTGCCCTTTCCCCATCTATTTTTCTTCCTGGAAATTATCCGGTGATCTTCCTAGTCCTAGATGAAGGAGAGACATTAGAATGCAGCCAGGACAGTGGTTTGTGTTCCGATTCAATAGATCTTCGTCCTGTCATCGGTTTAGTCTTCTGATTGGGTCTTAGATCGGGAGGGAGGATGGAGAGAGAGAGAGAGAGGATGGAGAAGAAGGGCACGACGTTGATGCATCGATACGAGCTCGGGCGGTTGCTAGGCCAGGGCACGTTCGCGAAGGTCTACCATGGGCGGAACCTAAAGACCGGGCAGAACGTGGCGATCAAGATCATCGACAAGGAGAAGGTGCTGAGAGTCGGCCTGATCGACCAGATCAAGCGTGAGATCTCCGTGATGCGCCTCGTGAGGCACCCCAACGTCGTGCAGCTCTACGAGGTCATGGCGAGCAAGACCAAGATCTACTTTGCGATGGAGTATGTCAAAGGCGGCGAGCTCTTCAACAAGGTGGTCAAGGGGAAGCTCAAGGAGGACCTGGCCCGGAAGTACTTCCAGCAACTGATCGGGGCGGTCGACTTTTGCCACAGCCGAGGGGTCTACCACCGTGATCTCAAGCCCGAGAACCTCCTCCTCGACGAGAATGGCGACCTGAAGGTGTCCGACTTCGGGCTGAGCGCTCTGTACGAGTCCCGGAGGCAGGACGGGCTGCTCCACACGACGTGCGGGACCCCAGCCTACGTGGCCCCGGAGGTCATCAACAAGAAGGGCTACGACGGGGCCAAGGCCGACATCTGGTCGTGCGGCGTCGTGCTGTTCGTCCTCATGGCGGGGTATCTTCCGTTCCACGATGCCAACCTCATGGAGATGTACAGGAAGATCACCAAGGGGGACTTCAAGTGCCCTCAATGGTTCCCTCATGAAGTCAGGAAGCTGCTCTCTAAAATCCTCGATCCCAACCCCAACACCAGGATCGGTGTCGACAAAATCATGGACAACAATTGGTTCAAGAAAGGGTTCAAGCGGTTCGAGCCCCCGCCGTCCCCTCGCAACAGCAGTGCGACGATGAAGGACATCCAGGCCGCATTCGAGCTGTCGGAAGCGGAAGCAGCAGCAGCAAAGCCGCCGACGACCCCGCTCAAGCCGGCCAGGTTCAACGCCTTCGACATCATATCCCTCTCCAAAGGGTTCGACCTGTCCAACCTCTTCGAGAACCACGCGAACCAGAGGCCCGAGGCGCGGTTCACCAGCACCAAGCCCGTGTCGGCGATCAAGTCCAAGCTCGAGGAGCTGGCGTCCACGGAGCAATTCACGGTCGAGACGAACGACGGGGTGATGAAGCTGCAAGGGAGCAAGGAAGGGAGGAAAGGGCAGCTCGCCATAGACGCCGAGTTCTTCGAGGTCACCCCAAGCTTCTCGGTCGTGGAAGTCAAGAAGAGGGCAGGGGACACGCTGGAGTACCAGGAGTTCTGCGACCATGACCTGAAGCCTTCCCTGAAGGATGTTGTGTGGGTCTGGCAGGAAAGTATGCAGCGGCAACAATCTCTGTCTGCTTAGGGTTTTGAAATTTTTTCACTTTTTAACCTTTTTTTTCCCCTCTTCTTGGTTTTTGCTTGGGTGAGAGGAATTCTTGAGAACGTCGACTCCTACTCTGTGGAGCTATAAGTAGCTGCGGTGACAGGGAAAATTAAATATTGTAATTCTCTCTCGCTGCTCTACTTCGGTGTACATTATTAAAAAAAAAAAATTGGGAATTATTATGGGGGGCTTTTTAAGTTCCAGCACCCAAGTTATAAAAAAAATAATAATAAGATTATATGTCTTCACTTGCTGTCAGCTTTTAATTGCCTTTGTAAAGTGTTTCTTCTTTAAGAAAAGAGTGCCGTGGAGGCCATTGTTAGAAGTTTATTAATTGTGCTTTGGAAATATTGACAATCTTTTATTGAAAAAATGACACCATAAGTGTAATATATTTTGAATGGTGTTAGTGTCTTAACTTTTCATCAGTCACTTAGAGTGGCATAACATCACTTTTTATAGATCACTTTGTATTGCTTTCACTTGAATGTATAGTTACTTTTCAATTGATGACTTGAATACTATAACTTTTGAAAAATGTTCGCCATAAGTGTCATTCCACATCGGATTTACAGCACTTGTGGTGGTGAACATTTTTAAAAATTATATCATTTATTCTAATAGTCATGACATTAAAGTGATAAGTTGAAAATTTATGACACTTAAGGGATAAATTGAAATTTTATCGCACTCAAGCAAGCATCTCACGAACGTGGCACTTGTAAGGTCCTTGTATTGATGCAATCGTTTTGAAATTTGGGAATTTCTCCAGCATATTTTGCAATCCTTTCTTTTAACTTTTTCCACATTCCGGACCTAATTTTATAAAATTTATTCAATTATCCAAGGCAAATGTCGCCCAGTTGTTGCCATATGAAGCTTGATTGGTCCTGCTTGCAGTTGCAGGGATCATGCCAAAGATTGAAAGCCACTCATAATTTGTAACAAAAGTATTGAAGGAAGGAAAGTACAAAACTTACTATTCTCTCTTGGCATTTTTTGTGACAATGTGTACAAGTCACTATTGATGCCATTTCAGTATTATGCATTTTGAGGGGAAAATCATAGATTTTCAGAGGGCCTCCACATAAATGATTTTAATGAAAGAAGTTATTAGAGGATTTAAATTTTTTCTCCTAAAGTAGCGAGCTGAAATGAGAGTTCACAATACAAAATGCCAAATAATTGGAAAAATACTACCAATACCAATTTTGATAAACATATCATACATGTGTCATCAAGCCGCCAAAAAAAATGACTGGGTTACCCTATGATTGGACCAAAAAAGGATTTAACTACCATAAAAAAAATCCCAATTGCTGATACCATATATTACCACTAATTGATTTTTGTCCATACAAAATTCCCACGGGCACTCCAAAACAAATTTACTTTTAAATTAATTTTCGTCTCACAAAAAATTCCAAATCAATACCTATGACACTTTCACCCTAAATATATCCTTCATCAGCAATTTGGGATTTGACGTGGAGTGTAGAGTTGGGTCTTGGGTGCCAATTTGGGGATTTTTCGTAAGATGATAATTATTTTAAGGGTAAATACGCAACAAGTATCGATTTGAGATTTTTTGTGAGATAAAAAATAATTTGAGATAATGTGTCGTGGAGTACCAATGTGAGATTATCGATAGTATTAATCTATTAAAATAATTGTACGAAAGCGGTAGATTTTTTAAAAGATATGACTTTTATTAAAATACCTATGATCTTATGCTGATATCATATGAGGATGACTATGAACTGATTGGGTCGAAAACAAGCTCAATCAAATTGTTGAAGCCCAACATCAAACTGGGCTTGCATTTCAATTTTCAAACGATTTAGCAATCTACTGTTCAACTTATCATGGGTTTGTAAAGTGGATGGTTTTCCCTTTTTTTATTTTGGGCTTGATATTTTGGAAATTATAATTTGGCCCAAGTAAAGTGGACGGATATTTCGGCCGTTGTGAAGTTAAATTGTGATTTTTTTATGGGCCAAGAAAATAGTACAGTCAGATGTTGAGACACAAGATTACATACCAAATTGATTATTTCCACTAATTGATTTGATATCTAGCTTTAATTTATATTCCACTAATTTTTGTACTGTTCAGATTATGTCTAGAGCTTCAAAGCCTTGAGGAAAACCCGATGCGAACGGAGAGTGTGGAAGCTCAGGCCACGCGAAAGTAAAGAAGATGGACTAACGTGTGGATAGCAGACCTTTGCTTTTGCGGCGTCCCGCCGGAATTTGTAAGGCTCACCGTTGTGCCGTAAGATTATGATGCTCTAAACTTGATGCCGATGTTACAACCAGAATATTTGTATTATTATGTTTCTGGTATACATGTGCAATTTAAAGGTTTTAGTATTAATTGAGGTACTCTCTTTTTTTTCGTCTGCAATTTCTTAAATCTTCATACACCTTTTGGCTTTGGTGCGATTTTTCCTGTTACTCGTTTCTTTATATTCCTTGAAGCTTGATGGGATCTTTTGGTGCTTTTTTTTAAAGGGAAAATGTCACCAAAAATCCTAAACTATGCTCTCCATGACAATTTTATCCTGAACTTTTTTTGTGCTATCAAAAACCCTAAACTATGTCACTTGTGACAAATTTACCCCAAACTTTTTGATTAAGGGGCATTTTCATCATTTTCTCCTCTTTTTTTTCTCTCGATTGAGGGAAGCCAGCGAGGCCACCCTTGCTAGCATTGAAGCCGGGTGAGGCTCCGATGGCCCTCACCGGTGTCGGGCGAGGGCCACCCAGGCGTGGGCAACTAGATTTGGCGAGGGCCCTGGCAAGGGCAGCCCTCACTAGATCTGGCTTAGGCGGCCCTCACCCTCACCAGTTCCAACAAGGGCAACCCTTGCCTCGCTTAGCAAGGCTCAAGCGGCCCTCGCCGACGTTGGGTGAGGGCCACCCAGGCGTGGGCGACTAGATCCAGCAAGGGCAGCCCTTGTCGGATCTGGGTTGGGCAGCCCTTGCCCTCACCAGATCCAATGAGGGCGACCCTCACCTCGCCTAGCAAGGCTCGAGTGGCCCTCGCCCAACACCAGCGAGGGTCACCTAGGACTAGGCCACCCTTGCCGGCTTCCTCCTATCAAGAGAAAAAAAAATAGAAAATGATGAAAATGCCTTCAGCCTAAAAAAATTTGGGGTAAATTTGTCTTAAGTAGCATGGTTTAAGGTTTTTAATGGCACAAAAAAAAATCAGAGTAAAATTGTTACAAGTGATATAACTCAAGATAAATTGTCACAAGTAGCATAATTTTGGGTTTTTGGTGACACCAAAAAAATTCAAAGTAAAATTATCACAAAAGGCATATTTTAGGATTTTTGGTAACATTTTCCCTTTTTAAAATTCTCAGCCATTTCCACTCCTTGTTTCATTTCTTAAAACTTAATGGGTTTTAGAGACTTTTAATTTTTCTAGGAATCGATGTAATTTCCTTTTTCTATGCTTTCCTTTCCTTTGCTACTTATTAGACTTGACAGCCATTTTCGTCTTTATTGAGGAGGAGGAGGAGAGCAGGGGATAGCCGGATCACGATTCAATTGACCAAGAAAGAAAGGGCGGGAAATATCAATGGATAAAGAAAGTGACTAGCTTTGTTTCCTCTTTGGTTCGAGCTAGGTCATATATGTACTCAATCCATATGAATGTGATGCATGTGAATCATAAATTCGAGCTATGGATGGCAATTCAAATCGCCCCAGAAAATCTGTATTGCCCGGCTGCCTTTGATTGAGTGGATAAAACCCTACGTGTGTGATTTTGAGCGAGAATGGGATCGAATGTATTGCCCTACAAACAAGGTTGGGGTGAAGGTTCGATTTTGTCATCCTTTCCCCCCAACCCCTAATCTGCCCCTTTATGCACCTTGTCTTTTTTAACTAAGTTCAGCATTTTAAAGAATATGTTCAATATAAAATATGTTCTTATTGTCTTTTTCTTTTGAATTAATATCATGAAAATTCC
This sequence comes from Angophora floribunda, assembly GCA_014182895.1. Taxonomy (NCBI): domain Eukaryota; kingdom Viridiplantae; phylum Streptophyta; class Magnoliopsida; order Myrtales; family Myrtaceae; genus Angophora; species Angophora floribunda. The sequence goes on along the minus strand of CM024709.1, from coordinate 30,243,970 downwards.
AAATTAATACAGTTGTGATAAATATGTGCCAAAGTAATTTTTTGACCATCAAAAACTCAAAACCGATACATTTGTGACAAATTTACCCTCTATTAGTTTTTGTTAAATTTTATTATCAAATTGTTGAGTTAGATGATACGTGGTAATTGATAAATATACCGGTTTAGGGTTTTACCATCCATTTGTCATTCAATATATAAATTATGATTTTTCGAAATTAATCCAAAATGGTAAATTTATCATAAATGTACCAAGTTTATGGTTTTTATGGTTAATAATTAATTTAGGGTAAATTTATTATGAGTGTATCAGTTTGAGGTTTTTAATATTTAAAAAATTAATTTTTGTTAAATTTGTCATGGGTATACTAATTTGATATTTCATGATATTAATCCTTTTCTTTTTCATTAGAATGCTACTTTGCATTTATTTAATATTAGATTTTTGAGGATTAAAGAATTCACATAATACCGAATTTTAGTTAACTTCATTCAATAAAATTTAAGCTTAAGATAAATATGGGAAGAGATAAATGACAGGGTGAGACTTGGATGGCCTGTGAGGATGGAAATGAGGCATACAAACTTGCCGTGTGGGGGTGGACATGAGGCCTCCTCAATATTATGGGATAGGGGGGAGATCCAATCTCGACTCTCATCCTCGCCCCATCACCATCCCTGAATTAGGTGGATTTTATGTGATACCCATCAAATCTAATAGCTCAACAGTGTTTATCTAGTCTGCCACTTAGCAAATGGTAATAGAGGAGTTAGGACTTTCGCCTTATTATATTAGGAGCACCCAAATTGATCTAAGGAAAAATTTTCCAACTACCAAAATCCATAAGTCATAAGTAATCATAGCGATGGTTATGTGGATTTCACATGTGGAGCACGTATGGAACACACATAATCACCAATTGTGGTGAACTATGGCTGTGCCAAGTATTTCTCCTAAACTTTCACCTCACACGCATTCATATAATTTGTCACTAGACAAGCAATAAAAGAGAAGAGCCAAATCTCCACCATACTATATTAGTTGCATATGGATCCCTCACTATAAATTACCAAAATTTTTAAGTTAACCTATCCTATCCTCCCTCCCTCTCCTCACCACCGTTATGCACATCTCGCCCCGCACCACACTTCCATTATCGCTCGCTCCTCAACACTCTCGCATCATTGCATGTCACATCGTGAGTGTTTGTGCACAAAGACAGAAGACTGTCGAACAAGCCTCGTCTGATTCTAGAGACCTTGTGGCTATTGCAGAGATATTGAGTCGCTACTAAAGAGAGGTATAACTATATGTTCGATTCTTTGTGACGGAAAAGGAAAGGGAAAAATTCAAAGAGAGGAAAACTAAATGGACAGTCTAAGTTGCATTGACCCTGAAATGACAGCCTTTCAATGGGGTCAGAGGATCCGGATCCTTTCATAGGACAGAACGACGCAGATAAGATTCGAAGTGGATCGCGGGGACTTTCGAGTGAACTTTCCGAAGCACTCACGTTCGCATACCCATTACAGCATCACGTCTCAACTAACGGCAGATTCCCTCCCAAAGTGCAATCCAGTTGTCTCGAGTCCAGTCCCGAAAGAGCCCCACCTTTTCGTTCAACTAATGACCCCAATTTCCCCCCCTCAAAAGCTGCAGAGATTAGGGCAAGACCTGCCGACCACTAAACCACTCCACGGCGCCGGGGGAAGGGAAAAAGAAGTAGTAAACTAATCGCGGTTACCGATACGGATGCGAGGACAGATCGATAGACCCCATCATGAGGCGAGACAAAAGATGGGGACAAGGCTAGGTGGGGGCTTGGACTTGGGGTTCGGATCCACGATGATGTCGTACTAGAATGTCTGTAACTATCGTGGAGGGTTAGGTGTCATTCCCTTTGGAATTTCGGGTTTGGACTCATGTGGGTTGTTTTGATCCTGCCCATGTTTTAAAGTTCAAATCCTCCAAGAGAATTTAAACGGATCGATTAGTTTAAGTGGGAACGTGGTGGGGTTGGGAGTGAGGAATTAGGAGAGGAGGTCAGAGAGGAGGAAAAATGAGACAAGCTCCACGTGATGGGGGCAGGTGTGGTGGAACGTTCTTTTGTTGAATTGGGTGCGACTGGGATTGGAAGGAGATGATGACTTAAGGTTAGCTTATCGAATCCACCTCCATGTGGGGTTTGTGCTTTTCTAACGGGGAATAGAATACATAAAAGCTGAAAGATTTAGGTGGATGGGCGGGAGTTGAATTTGGTACCGAAACTTAGTCCATGATACATCTTGGTGATGATAATTGTTAAATTATCCTAAACACGTTAACGGTATTTATATGTTCTTTATATATATGTGGTATCTAATTTATTAAGTAAACTTCTCAATATGTTTTGAAGATTGACAAAACCTTCCATAAATATTTAATGATTCATATGATAGAATTTCTAAGTATTATTTTTGGAGCAACTTGTTTTAGACTTTATTCTAAACATCATCAGGCTAAGAGATTTAGCAAGATATTATGGTTATCAACATCAAAGACATTGATGATATTTAAATATTATATAAGGACTACAATAAAGCTTGCATGAGTGTTGTCAAGTTGAAATACATATTGCTGCAATCTTCTCTATCCTTTAACCTCTCTATTATTTTGTTTAATGGTTTATTGTACACAAGAGGATCTGATCATTGCATTTTCATCGATGTTATTCCTTCGTGATATTGAACTTGGTCATATTAAATTACGCTATAATTGTGCATAATCACCTATTTGCCCCCTCTAGGTGATGTACTAACCATCTCACCTTTTACTTATAAGTTTTAATTTTTTGAGTTGGACTTTTTTATCATAGTATAAGAGTTGGGCTAGACATTTTATCATGATATCAAAATCATGTTCTGCCTTGGTTTATTTCACACATGCGGTCCATCATTTGTCAAATTAAAAGAGGGTATTGAAATATCTCATCTTACTTGTCTTGAGAAGTTTATATGCCTTTTATATATATGTGGTTTTCTCTGCTTATAAATTTAATTCTTTTTGTCGGACATTTCGGATTATGGAAAATACAATATGCGGGAGCAATAATAAAGACATTAACTTAATCCGAGGGGTAATGAGTTTCCTTTAGACACCAACGGTGCATACTCTAATTAAATGTTGTATTTATGAAAATGGATGTCCATCTAACAGACGGTGACGACCTGCCAATCATTCTCTTCTTTTTTTCCAGCACAATCAATCGTTTTCTTATTTATGATAATAATGTACCTTTGTTCCATTCGCGTTGTGACAAAATATACCGGTTATGTTCGGTGATTCTTTTGATTTATGGAAATGAAACTTTCTTTACAACCAACATAAGGAATAAAAAATAAAATCGGTACGATCAACCCTCCAATAAAAACTTGCTGGCACAAATGATTCGTTTGAAGAGTGGACATGCATAAATCTCAAAGAGTGTGCATCTGGCTTGAAAAAGTCCCATGGGTCGTTATTCGTTAATCTTCTCCTTTTAGGTCGATTAATCTAGCTAGATATTCAATTTAATGAATTAAAATGATGCACTTTGATGTGGGATGCTCTAAGGAAATTAATCGGCCATTTTCCGATCATGACCGAAAATATATAAGTGTGTACTTTTCAGATGGCCTTAAAAATGCACAAGTAATATAATCCAAACCCAGATTTTGGACGAGGAAAACAAACACATTTACCACCATAACTAGTATTTCTTCGGAAGACAAAGTTTGAATTTTGAAAAGCATTTGATAAATAGATCAAGATTAAGAAGTTTCGGTCCTCAATATCACTTGAAATTGATTCATCTAAGATTTCATGTGAATCTCAGTATTCCTTAAATGTAAAATTCCTAAAAGGGCATTAGGAAGCTGAGGTGTGCAGGCATCAATACATTAAAATAAAAAATATTGTCTTATCAATTCACCAATGGTATATTCATTGGATAAATGAGAAAGTCCTCGGTAGAGTGGTAAGGTGGGGGACACCTATAATCACAAAAAAATCCAAAAGAGTACCCCTGCCATTCTCATTGTCTGAATGCGGCCCGCCCACCTAGGGAGCAACAATTGTTGTTAAATTATTTGCTGAATCTAATTATTTTTCTTTCTTTCTTTTGACTTTTTATTTGTTTTAATATAGCTTTGCATCTTTCAATCAATAATTGAGGGTATTATTTTGTCTTTTCTACGCCGTGCAACCAAAGTTGCATGAAGTAATTTAATTTGGTCTAAATTTGGATTTTTTATTCTCCCCTCTACTGCATCTAGCAAATAATCAAACACCCGTGAAGCAAGACCAAGCACCTAAAAATTGTAGCAGTTGATGTCGTGAGGCTAAATGAGAATACCTCAGAAAAAAAATTCACAAAAAATAGCAAAAAATAGAACCGGCACGTCTGACCCGCCTCTTCAGGAAAACCAGGCAAGATCGATGCGATTGCATGCCGGAGCATCTCCAGAAGTAAGGAAAAGGCGCTTCAAAACTTGTCCTTCAGAAGGCATCTTTGGTTTGAATCAGTCAAGGTCATCGCATGTGAGAAATGAGCAAGTAAGAACATCTGAGTTTTCTTTTGACTCTTTTAGGTTTTATAAGGGCGTAGGGTTGACTTTATGGAAAACTAAATGGTTGAAAATTAGAGGGATTATAAAATGCACATTTCACGCAAGACGAAGGGAGTATGCATCGCATGCAATGGATCAAATCTCATCCGGCCGTCGCTAGAGATGAGGAGGAACAAGGGCTAGAAGGGCAAATACAGGAGAATTTATGTACCAAATTGTAAAAAAATTGGGCTTGAAAATTATGATTTTGCCCAACATGTAGTTTGTCTTCTTTTTATTCTCATTGCATTATTCTTAGGTTCCTCAGTAATTCTTATGAGGGAGAAGTCCTTTTTAAGTGGGTAAAATCCGGACACATAGAAGAGTCTCACTAAAATCATGAGCCAAGAATGAAATTCTACTTAGCAACACTAGAATAAACAATGTTTTTAAAAAATAACCTTAATTTCACTTATAATAAACTATCTATGTTCCCGGTATTTTGAACCAAAGGACCATTTAAAACCGCGACCATTTATTCCGAACCTTAGATTGAAATGTGGTGGATCTCAACTGTTCAATAAACCTCAATTTGGACGGTCGAGATCTGTTACTTTCCGATCCAATGGTGAAATTCCTAGGTCAAGCCATCCGAACTTTGACTATTGCTAGCATTATTTTTCTGGCAACTCACATGTCATGTTTATGTGTGAAAAAGCGCCTTATGCCACGCGGCTATGGTGTTAGACGCAACATTACCGTATAAAGAAACCATTCGATGAAATTACTTAATTTTCTAATGAGCGATGCTAGATTTTATTGAAACCGTTCGATAATATGATTTTTTACACAGATGTACTGAATTATAAGTGATATTTTAAACAAGCGAATTATATCAAAAAATTGATCAATATCGGGTGGAAATATCATTTAATAAATTAATTTGAGCTAAGTCAAAAACCAACAACATAATAGAACATCCTAACATGCCGTTCAAACTAGGGAAGAAATTTTCTGTCGCAATCACCGCGCGTAACCACAGGCCGCTCCCGATTAAAAGACTTCCGCCCAAGTCAACGCACTCTGTGAAGAGTCAACACTCCCTCCCTTTTACGATATTTTCATTTTAAAGAGAATAAAAGGTCTAAGAGATAATTAAAAGTATTTGTTGCATATAAAACTTTAAATAATTTAATTTGCAAATTTTTAATTGCACATGAGATAAACTATGCATCACGAATTAAAATAAAAAAATGTAACTTACCCTCAGACAATCGTCAAAAGAGTTTTAAAAAAAAATTACTTTGAATTATGGGGGAGTGATGGATTATTTACGAGATTGCAACTTGAATATGATAGGAATAAGGAGAAAAATCATTGGAAAAAATTATTAAGTTAAAATGAATATTTAAAATCAACATGACTTCGGGTAGGGTGGTTAGTTGACTCAAAAGTGAGCAAGGGTGAAAAGAAAGCTTTAGGCATACATTATTAGTAGGAAATTAATGATTTGGAAAATATTGTTTAGAAAAAATAGCAAAAAATTGATACGACTTGTATCGCTTACAAAAATAAATTAAAAACATTTAAACGTAAATTTTTGTCGGTAATGAAAATATTTTTCATTTGCTCATTATTTTAAGCGATTGTTTTTAGAAAATATTTGTCAAATAATTTATATTCTATAAAACAAACAAAACCTTAATTTGAAAATAATTCATGAGCGAAAAAATGTTCATTCAGTTTAAAGTTAAACTGAGAAATACAACTCATTATGTCAATAATGTAGGTAAAACCAAATTGACTATTTATAAAACTAATTAATGATATCAAACTATATAATATTAAGTGAACAACACAAATAAACCATAAATAAACAACCCCTAATATGAAATATAGAGTATTTCATAGCGTGATATTTAACTTCATCTGATATTTGCTTGATTGAACTATTACAATGAAATCATAAAAATTTAAATATATTTCTTATTGAATTATCTCTAATGGAAAATGTGTCGAATTCAATTACATGATAAAATTTAGTTAACAAATAAAATCGCTCTATGTAAAGACAATATTAAAGTTAACAAAAGAAGAAATTAAAGATCAACTTGTAAAAAAATAAGCTACTAAAGTAAAAACATAAAGTATTCTACCTTATAAAAATTAAATATTATATAAAGTACACCTACTACATTAAGTGATAAAGTCCACTTGATCTAATAATACAATATGAATAACAATTAAGTATCAAGTTTTGTCGTTTTATCTACTATTTCTTGATCAGTTTAAATTAAGCTCGAAATGATTAAAATAATGAAAACCAAAAGTTATGGCGTATTTATAAAGACATCCACTTAATCTACATAGTAATAAATATATATATTATTACTGTATATAACTTAATATATATTTCGTGAATACGACACTGGGTAGGGATCTCCATATTCTAAAATAAAAATAAACATAATCCCGCCACAATGCTAATAAATTTCACACTCCTAATTTTTATAATCATATATCAGTTTTAACTATATTTTTATTTAAAATACTCACATGATGCTTTTTGAATTTAACTTCAAGCATTTTCCTTTTCTTCTGTATGTTCGACTTTATTGAACTTCTTTCTTTTTCAGGGATGGCGGTGCACTAAATTCATAAAAGTACCACAAGCGGCGACATCCTCGATGTCATAATTGACGACGGTTATATGCTAAAATAAGTAATATAACACGTAGAAATGTCTTTGACCCAAAAAAAAAATGTAGAAATGCAAATATAAATTGATAAAAACACATGTATCTAGGTTAGGTGGCTTGTTAACTAATTTTAAATTGTACCCCAACTTTGGTGCAATGTGCAAAGTATGATCTCTAAACTTATAATTTATTCAAAGTAATTTTCATACTGTTTTGGGATTATGCTGAACATGTACAAAAAATCTAGAGCATAACATTGCACATTAAGCTAAATTTTAAGAGATATTTAAGTCATTTTCCCATTTCACTTTAATTTTTCTAACAAATTCCCTTATTCATGTTTAAAAAAAATGGATAAAACTCCAAAAATTAAGGGCGGTGGACAAAGATTACTTAACCGTCTGTTATTGTTTACAACTTGCTCACATAAGTCCAACGCAAATAAATCAGCAGATCGGGTACGACTCACCTAAAACCCACGTGATATGCTTAACATCGATTGAGCTTTTATAAATGAAATGCGTGTAAAAGAATTTCTCCATTAGATTTTTTTGGGGAAGCTTGAGCACAACGATTTCACCATGTTCAATTCGATGATTTGGCACTCACCAAATGACGAGCAAATAACCGATAACACATGTTAACCGAACGATCGACATCATATCACTTCATTCGACGATCGACGATGACATTCGCGGGAAATTTCCATGAAGAAGTGCACGGGACCGGGTCAGCGAAGAGTCGAAATTAAAAAAAAATCAAATTCCCTTTTTCTTTTTTGCTTGTTGAGGGGGGAAAAAGAAAGGTGGAAGTCCATGATTAGAGAGTAATTAGATCTTTGGCTAAACTAAAACTCCACAGGAGACAAGAAAGGAAGGAGAAAAAAAGGAGAAAGGGAAAGGAAAGATCTCCCACTCCACATAGAAAAGGAAAGAAGAGAGAAAAATAAAGGAAAGAAGAAAGAAAGGAAAAGAAGGCAAGGGCTTCACGGAGAAGCTCTTTGAAAAAATTCCCTACGACCCCTTGACGACTCTCCTCCTCCTAAAGTCCTCAGCTACTTCACTACCCTGGTCAAAAGATCTTACCAAAACCACCACCGCCACCGCCGCCACCTCCGCCACCACCTCCACCACCACCTCCGATCCATAAAACTCCTCCCCTATGCCGCCGGCGATAGCGGTCGATCGCCTCTGAAGCTCCGAGATGGGAATTATCGCCGGGACGTTCTTGATCGCCCTGGCGTCGTGGCTCGTCCTCGTCGACTCGGCATGCAACACCACCGCGACGGCCGCCGACCGAGACCTCGTGTCCCGGGCCTTCGCCGCCGTCTCCGGCTTCGACGCTTCTTGGCTCCGCTCCGCCTGCCCCTTCTCGTCGTCCTCCGTCGCCGAAATCCGCCTCCCCTCCCGGAACCTGAGCGGGAGCGTCGCGTGGAAGTACCTCATGGCCGTGAAGGGCCTGCGCGCCCTCGACCTCTCCGGCAATTCCCTCCAGGGCTCCGTCCCCGGCTGGATCATCGCCGCCCCCGGCCTCGTCGAGCTCAACCTCTCCTCCAACAGCTTCGGCGGCGGCGTCGCCTTCTACGGCGGCGCCGGCGGGAACGTCTCGTCGTCTTCTCCGCTGCGTGTCCTCGATCTGTCCCGCAACCGGTTCTCCAACGTGGGCAATTTCTCCAGCTTCTTCTCCGGCCTCCGCGTCCTCGACCTCTCCGGCAACAGGCTCCGGGCCTTCCCTCCAGGCCTCTCCGAGCTCGCCGCGCTCGAGCGGCTCGACGTCTCCGGCTGCAACATCTCCGGCGACCCGCGGCCCGTTAAGTCCCTCAAGTCCCTGAAGTACCTGGATCTTTCGAACAACTACCTGACCGGCGTCTTCCCGGACGATTTCCCTCCGCTGTCCGGCATCGCGTTCTTGAACGTCTCGTTCAACGAGTTCGCCGGCCGGGTCGGCCCCGCGGCTCGCCGGAAGTACGGGGGCTCCGCGTTCCTCCACGCCGGGAAGAACCTCGTACTCCAAGCCGACGCTATGAAAACCCCGAGCCCGGCGACGAGCCGCCGTAACTCGACCAGCCCTGCTACCCGACCCACCACGAAACTCGCCGCCAGCAAGAGACCCGAGTCGCGGAAGAGGCGGCTGGTCCTGATTCTGGCTCCGACGGCGGCGGCCTTGGTCGTCGCCGCCCCGCCCTCTGCTGCGTCTGCCTAAGGAGGAGGAGGACCTTCGCCAGAAGGAAGAACAAGTGGGCGATATCGGGGCCGGCCCGGCCGGAGTTCCGGATGGAGCGGGCGTCCGGGCCGTTCGCGTTCGAGACGGAGTCAGGGACGGCGTGGGTGGCGGACATAAGGGAGCCATCGTCGGCGGCGGTGGTGATGTTCGAGAAGCCGCTGATGAGCCTGACCTTCCGGGACCTGATCGCCGCCACGTCCGGGTTCGGGAGGGAGTCGCTGCTCGGGGAAGGGCGGTGCGGGCCCGTCTACCGGGCGGTGCTGCCGGGGGACCTCCACGTGGCCATCCGGGTGCTCGACGGCGCGAGGGCCGTCGACGCCGGCGCCGCCGCGGGGATCTTCGAGGGGCTCGCGAAGCTCAAGCACCCGAACCTGCTGCCCATCTCTGGCTACTGCATCGCCGGTACGTGACTACTGTTTCTGCATTTTTTTTCTTTTTGCGATTTCAATTTGTTTATTCCTTAACTTGCTTTATCACAAATAATTATCCAATTGTTTCTAAACTTCCTGCATGGATATTAATTTGATTATAAACTCTCTAATTTTATCATTAAATCCTAAATTCTATTGAAATTTCATACAAAATTTTATAAAAAATTAAGTTGCCATCTTTTTTACCGATCCTAAATTTCCTATTGCATGGATATTAATTCGATCTTATATTTCTTAATTTTATCATTAAATTCTAAATCTCACTAAAACTCCATGCAAAAATTTAGTATTGCATTGAAAAATTTGAAAAAAAAATAAGGATCCAATCGGGTTTTCGAAACGCCCCGCCGGTTGACTTTTTTTTTTTTTTTTGGGTTCTTTGGTTTGAACTTTTCATACACTTTGGGAATTGCCATCTTTTTGTGATGGTGCACTGCCCTGCACTACCTGCAGCAGGAGCAGCAGAAGATATTTTGTGGGTCTTTTCAGGCATTGACTTCTCTCCCAAATTCGGTTCACCTACCGGCATTTAAATCGGGTCACGGGGTTCCCGGAGTTCCTGTCAAATCTTTCCGATTTCGATTGGTCTTCCGTCCGTGCGGCGGTGTCGTACTCGCCGGACCTTCTCTCTCTCTCTCTCTCTATCTCTAGGCTCTGCCTGTCGTGAGGTTGTTTTCGTGTTCAGGGGTTTTTTTTGTACTCTTTCCCGTCGCGTGAATCGAGGCACGGCGGGTCATGATTACGCTTTAGGACCGTGATCGGAACTTTCTCTGTCGGTCCTCCTAGATTTTTGCATTGGCATTTGTTTTTGGATTTTCCTTTGGTGAGTTTTCAAATTTGTTTTTGCTCGATACCACCCAAAAAAAAAACAAATTCAAAACTTTATCCGTTACCATACGTATGTTTCGAAATTTCTTGAGTCACGAAGAATTTGAAACTTGCACGTTATGTCACAAATATCTTTAACTTATTTTGTCGGATCTAATACTCGTGGAAGAATTTGTCACATTTGGTAAATTTAAAATGTTTTTGTGAAACAATCAAAATTTTGAAGTATTTGTATCGCTTTATGGTTAGTTTGGAGTTTTTTTTGTGGTATTTGTCACATTAACCTAAAAAAATTTACATTATCATTTTCTTTTTTCCTTTTGGAGTCCATACCAAAAAAAAATTCAAAATTATGCCTACCGATATGAATATCTCGAATCTTTTTTGTGTGTCGATTATAGAACGATGCCTTAAATTTTTTTGCCATAAAGAAATTATGAATTTATGCTTTGGATGGAACTCAAATAAAAAGTATATACATTGCACATGTATAAGTTTAGATTTTTTTTGTGACGGAAATTAAGTTGGGGTTATTGATGCAACATTGGACAAGTTTAGGATTTTTTACAACAGAGAAAAAATTTTGGGTATTTGTGTCGCATTGCACCCTTAATTTAGGATTTTTGTAGAATTTGCCTTTTTTCTTGTAAATATAAGTTTTTTTTGGGTCGGATTTTAAATATAAGTTTGGATACTAATATATTGGAATGACACGAGGGAATTATCAATGTTATAGACCTTAATTAGGTGACTTTTTTCATTATTTTCCGTATTTTTTTTTTTAAACTTTTGGGTACGAATGAAGAGGACTTCTCTCTATGAGTTGCAGGCAAGGAGAAGCTGTGCTGTATGAGTTCATGCCCAACGGGGACCTCCGCCAATGGCTCCACGAGCTCCCGGCCGGGGCACCCAACGTGGAGGACTGGAGCACCGACACGTGGGAGCACCCCGGCGGCGAGTCGTGCTCCCCGGAGAAGGCCAACTGGCTCACGCGCCACCGCATTGCAATCGGGGTCGCTCGGGGCCTCGCCTACCTCCACCACGCGGGGTCCGCCCATGGCCACCTCGTCGCCTCCAACATCCTCCTCGCCGATGACTTCGAGCCCCGGATCTCCGACTTCGGGATCCAGGACTTCGGGGGCGGGAGGGAACGGTTCCGGGACGGGAGAATCGAGCCCGCCGACCCCACCCCGGCGACGGACGTCTATTTTTTCGGGATGATCCTGGTGGAGCTGTTGACGGGGAGAGAAGGGAGTGAGGAGAGCTTAACATGGGCGAGGAGGCTGGTGAGGGAAGGGCACGGCGAGGAGGCGCTCGAGAGGAGGCTGAGGATCGGCACCGGCGTGGCGGTGACCGAGATGGTGGAGTGCCTCCGCGTGGGTTACTTGTGCACGGCGGAGTCGCCGGGGAAGCGGCCCACCATGCAACAGGTCGTCGGGCTCCTCAAGGACATCCGCCCCCAGCCGACTTAACGAGTCTATGAGTCTATCGAGCGGCTCAAATTCGGGTTTCCCCAATCGCACCACGTCAACACCGGCCGCCCTCAAAAAATCAAGTGGCACGGGAATTGCAATCGAGTTTGTAATGTAATTAATCCCATCCCTATGACGAAGGAGAGCTCTCGATTGAATCACTGATATCACATCAACATATCAGGTGATCTAAAATTCCGGTCGATTTATTTTTCTGTTTTTCGGGAATTGCATGTGAGTTTGGACCACGGTTTGTTGTCCATTGGGTATTTGTTGCTGTGGGATTTTGATTTTATTTATTTTATTTTTGGTCATGTATAGACAAGATCTTAAAGTCAAAAAAAGAAAAAAGAAGATTCAAAAGAATATTAATTAAAGAAAAGAAAAAAAAAAAAAGGGGTTGAATGAGGTGAGGTTAGATTGGAGTGATGTGGGGAAGATGTTGCTCTTTTAGGTGAACATGGAGATCACAGAATCCCACTTATCGCTTGTCTCTTCTGCGACAACACCTTTCGTCAATTATTCCTTTTAATTATCGGAATTTTCTTTTCTTTTTTTCTCTTTTTAATAATTTTCTTTCTTTTGCTTTTTGGTTTTTGTTTCTTTTTGGGCCCTTTATTCCCTTTGAATGAGTTTTTTTTTCTTTCCCTATTTTTAATATTTTAATTTTGGTCTTTTGTTTTGCATCTCCCCTTTGTTTCTGACTAAAGAGAATGGAATATCGATGTTGCATGCACATCTGCTGCCCTGGGCCTCGTTGGATTTATCTTGATATTGGATTCTCTTTAAAGGGGAAAAAGGGGGAATATGTAATAAAAAGTATTCATTTTTTGGCGAGATTTTATTATAAGATGTAATTCCTACCTAAAGCATGAAAATTCTTAAGTGTCGAGATTCTCGTTCTTTAAATAACTGAATTTCATGTTGAATGAATTCATTAGTACTTTGATATCATGTTAAATAAGCATCATGACAATTCCTCAAGTCATTATTACAATAAAGATGAGACTTCCAAGTTACAAAAACCTGTTCTCTAATAAGAAAAATAGAAAATATGAAAGGGGTGATTGGATTAATGATAAAATTAAATTCTAAGACAACACCAGTCATCATGCCCTTCAACAACACAAACACACACCAATGGCCGGATGAAGGGTTGCAATCCTTTTAGTTAGCACTAATTCCAAACACCCGTCCTTAATTAAGATCGTAGGCTCCAACTCACTTATATGAAGCCAAGTGGCTAGAGGCATCATACTATTTTTAGTGTAAAATAATTAAGTTGGAAGGATAATTAACCTTAACCGATGGTGGTCTGTGGAACCTCAATGGTGGTTAAGGTTGTCCCTCATCAAATACCAAGAGTTTGAGAGCTCAGTTGAGAGCTATCTTGCCTGTGAATTGATAAAATTGTGTTTCTTATTCTAACATACCGGAATCTACATATCTTAATTCCAAATTTGTGAGAATTATTTTTTCTTTTCCCTTTCTAGGGGAACATGTTTGAACTTTTTACATCTCAAAATTCAAATAGAGTAATTTAAGGTCAACACTCTTGACTAACTTACGATTCTAGAGAAGTTGTTAAGAAAAGATGTAGCAAATGTGAAGTAATTCTCCCGCTAAACTTGACCGAGGACTTCTCCTCCACCCAACTTAGAAAATAGAATTTCTTTTGACCTTTGCCGAGTCAATAATTAATATTTTTTCCGTGTTCATCTGATGAACGAAACCCACCAAAATTAATATAATGATAATAATCCAATTTCTCGTTTCACGATCGATGTTTGATTGATTTGGACATGCATTTTCGTGCCGAGTTGTTGTCAAATACGTAAGGCGGAATTGTCAGTCGATATCTACTTTTCGAGGCGGCTTCATTACAAACTGTGAAAATCGCAATCAAGGGAGAGAAATCGTGTGCGAAATCGTGTGCGGGTCCGGTCCTGTGAAATTTGTCCTGCATGTCATGATTGAATGAGGAATTCGTGTTCGATGGAGATAAAAAAAATAAATTTTGGACTATATAATTGATAAAGATATGTGTGTTCGTTGTCTTCTCGTTTTCTCCACTTGAGCAAGTTTTCCCACGAAGCACGCCATATGTCCGACCACTTTTTTTTAATTCCAATATTCTTAGAATTTTCCTGACCAAAAAAAATCTACCCATTTTGTACATGTGTATAAACGTGGAAAATTGGAGAAACCCATGAAAGAAAACACGTGGAAAAAAAAAGCACAAAATTGGTCGGCCCAATCAGATTAGATTTCTATTTAATTCTCGGGAGAAAATGAAATGCTTAGGAATTTATAAAATGAGTGAGCTTAAATTGTAAACCTTGGTAAAGCACATGAGAATAATTTATGAAATTTACACGGGCCCAGTTCGGACCCGATCAAAAAGAGGGGGAAAGGCCACGTCCAATCATTATTATTATTTGTTGAAGTAGTTCTCTATTGATTATATTAGGGGAAAGGAGAGCCTATAGAGTGGGCATCATTACATACGAGTTCCAAAAGCACCTGAGGAGGAAAAAAGATAACGAATGATTGGGCAAAGGTTTTTAACTATGGGCTAAGGAATCTGATCGGCAATAAAATTAGGTTCTTTAAAACAGTGGACTATTCATATATCTGAAAATTGGGACAGCAGCTCATTACACTTAGTGATAAATGCTCTTACTTCCCAAGTTAACTGATCTGAACCCTTTAACTATATTGCTCTTATCATATCGAAGTTATCTCCTTCGAGTTGTATTACTAAAGATAGAGGAGCAGAGCTTAGGTTTCCATCTATGTAGCTGAAGAAGCTTGAATTGTCCTTGCAAATCTGTTGATGAGGAATCTTAATGAGTCACAAAAGACAGTTGTTATGGATCATTCCATTTTTGAGGTAAAAACGACCCAAGTTTATCTAGTTTGGAAAACCCATCAAATATCAGATATAATAATTTGTTATTCTATTTATACTCAAATCCGGGTTACCAAACATAGTCTTAAAGGTTAAGAACATTTTATTCATGAAATTTGTAAACAATACCTAATTAAAAGTGATGTGAACTTAATTGTGTTATTGTCTTAAATAGGTTGAGACTACTTTGTTCATGCCCGTAAGAATAATAAAGGTGTCATTCATGCATTTAATCATTTCAACTCATTATGATATTATTAGATGCATTTAACTAAGCCGTTTAACAGGTTACCTGTGATATAGTTTTAGATGTATGTGACCACGTTAATTTTCGTTTAAATACATTTTTATTAAAGTGTATAGTTCATGCATGTTGAACGAATCATGACGTGTAACTCATCTAATAAGGCCATCGATTGGGGTTTTAATTTTTAAAGATCTGACACCAATTGATAAAGGTCTCATGTTCGGACAAAAAATTTATACCGACATGATTATGACACAAAAATATTGGCTGTCAGCCTAGCCTGACATGACTTCTCATTTTCTTTTCATTTTTTCTAAGGCTAGCAAATATGCATGTGGCTTACATGTATGCAATAAATCGGAATTCGAAAGATTAAGCAAAATTACTTAATATAATTAATATTGAATTTTAACAGAAAATAAGAATTTTGAATCATCCTGTATGAAAAGCAAATACTGAGAAGACTACACAATTCAAGGAAATTATATACGTGGAAAGATGTAAATATTTTGAGATTTAAAATTATTTTTAACTTAGTTTTTGCCTGATAGAATAAACATTGTAATTTTAATATTCAAACACACAAGAGATATAATAGAATATAAATTACGCAATTCCCATTAATAAAATCTTTGTAGAATAAAAATTATTGTTACCACTTGGGAAGAAGAAATTTTATAATGTTGTGAAATGAATTTCTATTTTGAGAATAGAAATTTCATATCGATATCAAATGCCTATTTTGTCTCATAAATTCGTCTGGGGAATAGAAATAGAAAAATCAAGTTCTAGCCAGAAATTGATTTCTAGAATAGAAATTTTGCCACGTTCGCCCTTAGTTCCCTTCAAGATGGGCTCATTGACCTAGGGACAATAGATAAGACCAAGTCCATGGGAAATTTTGGTTTGGGATCCAATGGGCCTAAGTTTCAATTTTTGGCTCAAGTTTCAATTTTGCCACCGGCACCACTGTTCCTGTTAGGGGTGTGCAACTAGACCGGGTTTATCTAGAACTCGGATGGGACCACCTGAAAAATAGGGTTGGGAACTGGTTCGAAAACTAGTTCCAGTTTTTGGGAGCCGATTGAAACCGCTCCAGGAACATGGTCCAAGCAAAAACCCAACCGGAACCGGATTAGTTTTGGAACTGGTTTTTACCCTTTTTTTAAAAAAAAATCGTCTCTCTATATAATGTTTTTGAGTCTGTTTGTCTTTGAAGAATTGTTAAAAAGAAGAAGAAAGCTTCATTTTAAATCAAGTTAAGGGAGAATTGTTTTGAAAGTATTGTTAAAAATAACTGTTCTCATGTATTGTTTTTCTTTTTTAATGGTCTCACCTTCAACTATTATTGTAGTAAGACAAGTACTACTAACTATTGTAGCACTAATTAAAGCATTTTCAGTCCAACTCAAGAAAGTTATCTTCTTAATAAGAACTTCGTCACATATACATAAGCAAGCAAATTAGATCATATCAGAAGTATTTGTGGGAATGAAATTAATATTAGATCCATATTTGTTGTTAATGTTTATGCATTGTTAAGATTTTTGCTTTGTCTTATAATGTTAGTAGGATTATGTTGTTGTTTTTTTCGCTAATTAATATAAAATTCAAAATTGTATAGGATATCGAATAATTGCAAAACATGTTCCAATGAAAACAGGGTTGACCCTGTTCTCGAACCGGAAAAATAGGGTCGGGTCCAAAACATGGTCCAATACAAATAGGGTAAGGTACATGGTCCAAAAAGATGAACCGGTTATAACAAGGTCGAGTACAGGGTCCAGGTCTGGACCCTAGCCACTCTGGATTCGATCACCTCTAGTTCCTGCTCTAGCCGTGGTGAGATAATTTGAAATTCAACATTTTAAACACGTACAAAATGGAGAACTACTTTACGGGCGTTTCTTCACAACATACGAAAATTCACAATCAAGAGAGACAAATTATTGTGCGGGGGTGGTCCTGCAAATTTGTATGCATGTCTATGATTGAATGAGAAATTTGTATTTGATGGAGATAGGACTAAGAAAATTTCCCACGATGCACGTCATTTTTTGACCATTTTCTTAATTCCAAAATTCTCGAAATCTTTCCAAAAAAAAAAAACGTTACTATTTTTCTATGTAACAACGTGAAAAATTGGGGGGACCCATAAAAGAATAACGGGAAAATAAAATTCGCATATCCAATCAAATTAGTTTTCTATTTTATTCTTGGAAGAAAATGAAACGCTGAGAAATTTACCAAAAAAAGAAAAAGAAAGTAGGAGAAAGACAATATTAAGTGAGCTTAAATTGTAAAAGTAAATAAATACATGAGAATAAATTAAATGACTGATGTTTTCTTTGCTCTAATTTTTGTCTGAGTATAAGTTCGGTGGATTCGTCAGATCCAATAATAACCAGAGAGAGACCATGTCCGATCTTTTGTTGGATAAAATATAAGTCCAATCCTTACTTCACATGACTTAAAAAGGCTGGCAAATGCTTTGAACGTAATTAAGCTCACGTTTAATTAAATAACCTCATTTATACCTATAATATGACTTTTAGATGCATTTAAACATTTTAATTTATATTCAAATGGTTTACGCACATTGAACGTATCGTGACATGTAACTCAATCAATAAGCCTGATATTTTGTGTTTGAAAGGTTTGTCTTGATTGATAAAGATATCACCTTCATAAAGAATTTAAGAACTCAACCAACATTCACGTTAACAATTTGCGACTAAAAGTGGCTAGAAGGAATAAATTGGTAAATCGTCAAAAAAATTTATGACTAAGTTGACACAATTAAAAGACTTTAAGATTGAACTAATTGTCGTATAATAAGTTTAGGATTTTTTAGACAATTTTTCTCATATTAGCTGAATGTCTGTCCTGTGTTGAAATTCTAATAGGTAAATACAACATGGTTATTGTATGTGCAAATCGAAGTGAATCTGTTTATTAAATGAAAATACTTGCTTTGCAAACACAATGTACTGATGTTTTTAGTTTGTTTGAAATTATCGTGTCACATTAATAAGATGTATCATGTTAAAAAAATTTAAATTAATACGACAACATGCCATATTCGTCTAGTGACGCTATCAGTTTGTGACGTCGAACTGGATGCATTTGAGTTTGTCTTTACTATATATAAATATTGGTGTTGAACAGATTCTTCAGTTCCTCACTCCCTCTCAACCGAGTCTAGAAGTATAAGCACGGACTTGAATGTGGGGGAAGATGTTGTTCTTCTAGGTGAACTCGGAGATGAGAGAATCCCACTAATTGCTTGTCGCTTCTGCGATCAACCATTCTCTTCAATTAACGATTTTATTTTTAATAATTTTCTTCCTTTTGCTTTTCTGTTCTTGTTTCTTTTTGGGCCCTTTATTCCTTTGAATGGTTTTTTGTTGTTCTTTTGCTCTTTTGTTTTTGCATCTTCCTTTTATTTTGCCAAAAGAGAGAGGAATATCGATGTTGCATGCACATCAGCTACTCTGGGCCTTGTTGGATTTATCTTGGAATTAGAATCTCTTCAAAGAGAAAAAAGGGAGTACGTAACAAAATTTTCTATTTTGCAAGATTTTATTATAAGATATAATCTCTATCCAAGCATGAAAATTCTAAGTATCACGATTCTCAAACATATTGCAAATAGTGGCCCAATTATCTTAAAGCACTAATGGTTGGATCCGAATTCTAACTTAGGACTTTTTTTTTGCTCATAAGAATACACAAATTTTAGGTTGACTCTTAGTTCCAACCCAAACTTTTCTTTATCACATAAAAATTTACTAACTTCAGGTCATATATCAATTTTGACTCAAAATCTTTTTGATTAAAAGGCACCAACTTTTTGGTTGATACCCAAATCCGATTCCCGTAGAGAGAGAGATCTACATGTGGATTGACATGTTGGATCTTTAACGATACCACTGGATGGAAACTTCATGAGGCTAAAGTTGGGTACAAACTAAAAATTTATATCTTTTTATGAGAGAAAACAAAGTTTGGACCAACATTGAGATCCGACTTAAAGTTAGTATTTTATAACAAAAAAAAAAATGGGGTCAAAATTGAGACCCGACCCAAAGTTGATGCTCTTTGAGGGAATTAGGGCTTTACACATTGACTCTCACATTCAACGAAACTACGCCACATGTAAAAGTGATGTAACCAGTCTTTGTAGACATGATAGCATGCCATAAGCACAATTTTACATGAGCGAATTCATAAGTAATTTTATACCACATTCAATGAATTTTCCCCCTAAAAGCTTATTGATCGGAAAAGTGGTTCGCAAAGCATCATCATGCTTTTTTTTAATACTCAATAATGTGATTTGAAAGATGATCAATTTATTATTGTTGATAAGTAATTACAAAAAGATGTAGCACATACACACAACTTAGAAAGTGAATTTCCCTTTGATTAGTTAATTCAAATAAAGTAATGATCGTTTTCGTTTCACGATCAACATTTGATTGATATGCACATGCATTTTCATGTTGAGTTGTTGTCAAGTACGTAGGCTGAATTGGCATTTGACATCTACCTTTTTTATGAGGAGTCAATTTGCAGGCACTTTCATTACAACCTGCGAAAGACGCAATCAAAAGAGAAATTATTGGAGGCTTGGTCCTGCAAATTTGTCCTGCATGTCCATTATTGAATGAGGAATTCATATTCGATGAAGATAATTTTTGTTTGTTGGCTATATAATTGATAGATATGTGTATTTGTTGACTTCTCGTTTTCTCCATTGAGGAAGTTTTCCCATGATGCACGCCATATGTCTGACCACTTCCTGAATTCTAATACTCTTAAAATTGTCCTGACGAAAAAAAAAAAACCCCCTTTTTCTACATGTGTAAAAACGTGGAAAAATCAAGAGACCATGAAAGAAAAAAGAGAAAAAAAAAACCAATCGGTCCAATCAGATTAATTTCTATTTTATTCTCAAAAGAAAATGAAATGCCAAGGAATTCACCAAAAAAGAAAAATGAAGTAGGAGAAGGACAATACTACGTGAGCTTAAATTGCAAACCTTAGTAAAGTGTATTGGAATAAGGCAAATGACTTTGGTGTTTTCTTTTCTCTAATATTTTTTCTAAGTATATGTTCCGCCGAATCATCCTATTCTTGCAAATTTACGCAGACCTGGTCCGCCGATCCAATCGAAAAGAGAGAAAGGCCATATCCAATCCTCACTCTCTTTTTTTTTTGGTTAAAATAGTTCTTTATTGATAATATTAGGGAAAAGGAAAGGCCATAGAGTGGGTATCATTATAGATCCAAAACAACTTGAGAGGGAAAAGACAACCAGTGACCTCTTTTTATTTATTTGGCCGGTAGTAACCAGTAACCTTTTTCTTTTATTTGGCCGGTAATAACCACTGATTTGACCATACACTTTTCCTATGGGCTTTAATGACCCAATTGACAATCAAATTAGCTTCTCTAAATCAGTAGGCTACCCATATATCTGAAAATTGGGATAGCAGCTCACTACACTCACTAATGGGTGCTCTTAATTCTCACTTGAACTGATTTGAGCTCTTTAATTGCACTACTCTTAGCAGTTATCTCCTTCAAACACAACTGCTTTGTTCTTTTGGGACTGGAAGTATTGAAGAGAGGAGCAGAGCTAGGGTTTCCATTTGCATGGCCGAAGAAGCTTGAATTGCCCTTGCAAATCCATTGATGAGGAGTCTCGATGAGTCACGACAGACAGCCCATGGATCATTCTGACTTTTTGGATGTAAATGATAATATTTATGTAGATGCATCTTATACTATATATCGTATAATGAAGTACTCCATGAATGGATATATAGGAACCAAATCATCCATCTCTTCAAGTAAGAGGATTGAGGTTTATCCAATTCGTTTGACCTACCAAATATCAAATATAACAATTTATTATTCTATCAAGACTCAAATTTGGGCTACTAGACACAAGCTTAAAGGTTGTGAATACTTTGTTCATACAGTTCGTAAATAATACATAATTAAATGTGGTGCAAATTTAGTTGTGTGCATATCTTAAATGGGTTAGCCCGTACCAATAACAAAGGTGCCATTCACTCATTTAATCATTTCAATGGAGTATGATATAATTGGATGGGTTTAATTAAGCCGTTTGACATGTTACCTGTAATATGAATGTTAGATGCATGTAAGCATGTTAATTTATGTTTAAATACATTTAAATTGAAGTTTGTAATTCATGCGTGTTGAATGTGTCGTGATGCGTGTGTGACTCACCCGACAAGCCCATCGATTGGGGTTTTGTAGATCTGACACCAATTGATAAAGGTGTCATGTTCAAACAAAACAAAAAATTTGACACTGACGCGCTTATGACTTGAAAAGATTGATTGTCAATCTTAGCTTGACATGACCGCGCCTTTTCTTTTCAAATTTTCGTAGGCTAGGATATATGCATTTGCGGATTGTGTATGCAATAAATAAGAAGTCGAGAAATTAAGCAGAATTACACTATATTATGAATATTGAATCATCATGTATGAAAAGCAAATATTGGGAAGACTACACGATCCGAGGAAATTATATATGTGGAATTATGTAAATAAGTCAAGATTTGAGAGTATTTTTAGGTTAGTTGTTGCATGATTAAAAAAAAAGATTCAAATTTTAACATTGAGACACATGAGAGAGAAAATAGAATGATAAGTTTACGATTTTTCTGTTGATAAAATCTTCATAAAGTAAAAATGACTTAGATCTCTAAATAATAGAAGGTTCTCTTTGCATTATATGATAATATAGATAAGCATTTCATTGCATTTTGATATGAACAAAACCTGACAATAGGCCTAATTCAAGGGCCAAATTATATTCGCTTCGGTTTGGTCTGCTCGTGATGTCAGCATGAGGCCTTACAAGAAAAAAAAACCTCTTGTCTATAGAATTTACCCCATCGATTTTTTTTCCATTTAAGTTGAATGTTTGCCTGGTGGCAAATTTTCGATACCTGTATACATTGTAGTTACTATGTGTGCAAATTAAAGTGAATCTATTTATTAAGTGAAAATTATTCACTTTACAAATAACCCATGCTTCAAAATGAATTTATTAATGAATTCGATAAAAAGCTATGTTTTTAGCTTGTGTGGAATTTTCTTTTTATGTTAGTGAGATATATAGTGTTAAGTTTTTATTTGTGCAATTAGATCTGCTATATTACTAATTATAAACGATAGCATTTAATTTTCTCTTAAGTGGGGCTTTTTGTTAAGTAATTTTCTTTTTGTATAAACAATGAATATAACCGATATTTGACTATCCATTCATTGTAAGCTTAACTCAAATGGTTTCCATGGCTCTCATAAAATCTCATCATTGTGAGTTTATCATTTTGAGATGGGGGATTCTTTCTCTTTGTTCGTTTTTCAAGTTAGAAGGGACCAAAAATACGATAATTACTAGTGAATAAGTTAAAATACTATTATTAGGTCTGTTGTCAACGTAAATAATTTCTTGCATATTTACGGTTAGGTGGTTGACATGTCAATTATCTAAAGGTGAAAGCGTGACTTTTATTTTACGTTGACAATGGACTTAATAAAAATTCAAAAGTTAGTGGTTAAACGATTGGATAAATCTCTGCCACTTTTTTACCACAAAGTAAAGGTGCAAGTAAGTCAAAAAAAAAAATTGATCACGAATTACTTTCGCAAGTCCATGCAACCAGTTGGACTTGTGGAGAATTCTAAATATGTAACTTATGAAAAGTGACAATGGAAATATTAGAGATTTTTGTGCACATTCTCAATTTTTGACTTTGCAAACTATAGATGCCACTTTCTTGATTTAGAAAATATCTCATCAACCACTTTCGAAATTCGAAAAATCCCTCTTTTTTAAAACCTTAATTTCTGTTAAAAAAAGAAGAAGAAGAAGAGGTTTATTGATGAAATCTCGATGGATAAATCTAATGAAACAAGTTGGTCGAAGAAGGTTGTCGTGTCTGGTCTTGGTGCTCAATTTAATCTCAATTTGATCTTCCCCTTTGATAAGATTGAGATTGGGGATTGGGCCGTGCAATCTTCACTGGCTGTCGTTGGCGGTGATGAGTTTTAGTTCAAGATGGGCCCGTTGACCTAGGGACAATACTTAAGACTAAGTCCATGGAAAATTTTGATTTGGGCTCTAATGGGCCTAAGGTTCATTTTTGGCCCAAGTTTCGGTTTTGCCACATGTACACTGTTCCCTCTCTGGCCGTTGTGAAATAAATTTGAAATTCAATATTTGAAATACGCGCAAAACGGAGTTGACTACTTTATGGGCTCAGCACAACGTACGAAAATCACGAGAGAAATTATTGTGTGGCTTGGTCCTGCCAATTTGTAATGCATGTCTATGATTGAATGAGAAATTTGTATTTCGATAAGGATATTCCTCTTTTTGGACAACAAATTCCCCATGATGCAAGCTGTATGTTGACCACTCTCATTTCAAAAATTTTGGTTAATAAAAAAATTACTATATTTCTATGTGTAAAAGGGTGAAAAATTGGAGAGACCCGTGAAAGAAAAACGGGAGAAAAAAAAATTAGCATGTGCAATCAAATTAGTTTTCTATGTTATTCTTGGAAGAAAATGAAACGCTGAGGAATTTACCAAAAAAAGAAAAGAAAAGTAGGAAAAGACTATAAAGTGATCTTAAATTGTAAAAATTAATAAATACATGAGAATAAATTAAATGACTTTGGTGTTTTCTTTTCTCTAGTTTTTATCCGAGTATAAGTTCTGTGGATTCGTCCTACTCCGGCAAATGTTACATAGAAGAGAGAGAGAGAGAGAGACCATGTCCGATCATTTTTTGGATAAAGTATAAGTTCAATCCTTACTTTCCATGACTTAAAAGGCTGGCAACGCTTTGAACATATTATGCATGGCGTGAATTGAATCATGTTCATGTCACAAACAGGTTACCCATTATATACAATAATAAGTGGGTCGCTCATGCATTTTACCATTTCAACTGATAATGGTAAAATGTGATATTTAGATACATCCAAACATGTTAATTTATATATATATATTTCAAACAAGAATTTGACACCACTTGATTATGATACAAAAACATGAGCTTTTAGCCCTAGCTGGACATGACTTTGCCTTTTCTCTGATTCAATGGGATTGCATAGTGCAAACGACCTTGGGTTGTTATAATGAAACCCACACAGGTCATTCACAGGGAAATCAGTAGTTGTTCCATTACCGACTTCTATAATAGAGTCATAACTTATCTATACTGCCTATTGGAGAGCTGATTGGAAGAGCTTTGCAAGGTGATTAACGCGATGAGAGCGGGACCAATACTAGTAAGTGCCAAATTGAAGACAAGGTCAACGATTTTTTTTTTCTCAAAGACTAATAAATATGCACACGCGTTACATGTGCACAAAAAATGGGAAGTCGAAAGATTAAGTAAATTATCTTATATTGTGAAATAAAAATCATTAAATAATAAAAAGAAATAATTGATAAAAGCTACACAATTCAAAGAAAATTTTATATATCAATATAAAATAAAGATAAGAGATGAAATCAATGCCACACATGATAGGATAAGCAAACGCATGGATGAAGGGCAAACAAGGATGGAAGCATATATCAATATAAATTCATTGGCACATGAACCCCAGAATCTTACTTGGGTGCGTTTGGTTCGGCGTTCCCAGATTCTTCGCTTTTGCCCCGGGAAATCTTGAGCTTAGTTTACTTGAAAATGCTTTGAAGCCAGCTTTCAATTGAAAGGCGGCGCTTCAAATCTTTGAAAGCCCAAGGCTACTAGGGACTAGCCTTGGGCTTTCAGCATCCCCCAAATGTTGAAATCATATTTTTTCCTTCCAAAACTGCCCTCAATGATTTTTCATATTTCCAATTTTATCCCTGAATTTTAATTTTTTTAATTGAAAAATTGAGGCAACCCTTCGCCGGTTCGGCGAAGGGCTGCGGCCGTCGGCGGAGGTCGCCCGACCTCGGGCGACCTTCGACGAGGGCCGCGCAACCCGGCCGAGGGCCGCCGGAGGTCGCCCGACCTCGGGCGACCGCCGCCCGGGTCTCGCGGCCCTCGCCCGGTCTCACGAGGGTCACGCGACGGCGGCGTGGTCGCGCGGCCCACGGGTCGCGCGACCCTCGCCGTGGTCGCCCGAGGTCAAGCGACCTCCACCGACGGCCGCCGGCGGCCGTAGCCCTTCGCCGGACCGGCGAAGGGTTTTAGGTCAATTTAAAAAAAAAAAAAAAAATATATATATATATATATATATACACATATATTATACCTATTATACCCATCAAAGCCCATTGCGAAAGCTTTTTTTACCAAACGCACATTCAACTCAAAGTCCATTTGCAAAATTTTTTTACCAAACACAATTGCATTTCCCCAAGTAGCTTTGGACTTTCAGCATTTGCATTGGACTCAAAGCCCCTTGCAAATGCTGAACCAAACGCACCCGAAATGCCCCGTGGCAAAGTTTCTTGGTTTCATAGTGTCCATCTGAATAGGATTAAGGTAAGTTATTTCATGGCCTATTTTGTTGTGGGCCTCTAAAAGCCCTTTGGGCTCTATTGCGGTCAATTGTGGATTTGATTCGCCATCTTGTCCCTTAAGTAGTGATGCTGTTTTGTCAGAATATTTGATGTTAATACTTTTGCGCAAATTATACCTAAAAGGAATATATGCACGGGGTGGTTGTTAAGCAACCGCAGGCATCAAGTTTTCCATGTATGGCATTTGATCAATTTGTTGGCCAGCTTTGTTATTGTTATTATCAATTTGATTATTTTGAACTGTAGTATTTCCATTATTTTGGTCTTTGATTTGAAGATGCAAGCATTTGCATTATTCTTACAGGGGCTAACTAGTACGAATATATTATCGACATTATTAAATACAATAAAACTATTAATATTTACTATTAAATTGACTTGGAATGGTGGTTGATTATTGGACGAACCTAGCTATGAAAGAGTCATTATTCACAAAATTAATGATAATTGACCTGATCACATTTGATATGTGACTCGTGATATAATTAAACATATAATTTTCTATTCTTTGAATAATCTTCCCATGATAGACACTATCTTGAAATTTGGAGCAATATCCCTTGATTGGTATTCAATAACAAGCCTAGGAACGTTAGCTTAATTGTGTCGATTTCCTTTTGCCATTTTCCAGGTGATTGAAATACAAAATGTACGGCAATCTCATCACCAATTTATAGCACTGGATTGTTGTCGGTAACATTACTGAACTCTTGTTCAATTCTGGTTTTTGCCATCACATTCCCCTCGAATCATCAAAATGCGTGTCATTAGATGTGCCAAAAATATATTTCATCAAAATAGTGAAAAACCTTTCAAATTTGATAAAGATGATTTACATAATTAATGAAATATCTTTTTGAATATGCATCGATTGAAATGAACCGATAAAGGTTTTCAATGATCCTTTGTTGATTTTGGACATGAATATAAATCACAAGGGGTTTAAAGGTACGAACATAGGAAATAATCATTATTAGCAACGTAAATTGTATGAAATATATATTACGAGAAAGTAATGATAAAGAAGAATTTGCAGAAGAACTAAGGGTTCTTTATGAATAGTACAATGTGGGTTTTTATGGACATTATTATTTACAAACATTTATTGAATTCAAATAGATAAATAACTACCTAGTCCTTTCTGTAATTATAAGAAATTATTTCGCGATCTCTTATTATTTAGCAACACTTATCGTAATAAGTTATAAAAAATTCTAAATTGGTGGTTATATACAAAACCACCAGCATTACGTTTTTGTGTCAACTCTTAATCTGTTGACAAGTTTTTGCCTATTTAAATGCACTATCTCAACACTTAACCAAAATCACGGATTACTTACTCTCAATGACTCTATCGATCAACTTATCAAGTCTTAATGAAGGCTCTTGTCGATAACTTTCATATTATGTGATGTCGATGGCTTCACTAGAGAGTTATTGAATTCCTTCAAGTTGTTGATTGCTCTATTTGTTGGTGGCTTCTATTTCAAATAGATTCCACTATCATTGATGGGGCTAACAACTCATTGACCATATCAAAAGTTGATCATCTTTTTGTGTTAAAGAAATACAACATCATCTAGTCAACAATTTCAATCTTTCATTTCCTTTTTTTTTTTGGTTGAAAGAAACTTCATTGAATTTGATGTTGAAAAAAGTGATGAGAAAATTTTGTTTGAGGTGTGCAAGAGCACTGTCCTTAAGGATATTTTGCTCCTTGGAGTACAAGACTCGGTGCGATAGGCTCTAATAGCTATCCTCCCAAGATACAACAAATCATTTCCTATATTTTGCACCGAATATAGAAGGAACATAACAACATTTTGTATAATCCAGCAAAGAAAATGAAAGGAAAGATTTTTGAAATAAAAAATATATTCTCTTATTGATTCAGAATATCTATAGATTGTCTTTTAAGTTTTATTTTTATATTTAGATAAAATTGAGCAGTTAAAGAGCCATTAAAAAAAACCATTATAAAGCTGTTGTAGAATAATTGAGGATTATTTGATAAATAAATTAGACAACACAAAGTGTTTGTAAAAGTCGTTATTTAACTATTAAAATAAAGATGACCTTCAATGTGGTCATAACTTTTGTAAAAGTTATTATTGTAAATATTTCAAAAATTATTGAAATATCCATCAATCCCCCACATATTTCAAAAGATTTTTGAAAATAAAATAAATAATAATGCCGGATTATTGGAGTGTAATGCATCGGAAATGGTGCTTATTAGGCTATGAACTAGCCTTAGAAAGAATGAAATATAATTCATGAAATAATTGGTGAAGTTTAAAACTTCCATGAACCAAAAAATTTCTTTTGTGCATTATAATTTTCACCAATCACATTGCACTCCCACAACTTTGTTGTTCAACATGGTTTTGCGCTAATAGGTCATGCGCGTGCTTGATTTATTCATAAGTGCTTTAGAGATTATTGTCAATAATCTCAGAGGAGCGGCCTCACTTCACACTTATATAGGTGATTCCATCAAGTGTATTCTGCAGCTTAATACACCACCAATTATGGCTATGAATTCATTAAGAGTTTAGCTCAACCTCTTTTTCATTGCAGTTTTGCACTATTCTCACCTTAGAAGGGACAATAAGTTTTAATAGTGCATTACTAGAACAACAAGTGACTTGTTATTACTCGTATGAACCCAATTCATGGAATCACCAATCACATAGGTTAGGTTACCATTACTGTTGTTTTTCCTCAATTAGCTTTAGTCCCATTCCCCTCGATGTATCATAAATTAATTTTTTTCCCACAGGTTTAATAAGAGGATTGGCCATATTCACTTCTGATTTTACATAATCGATGGAGATAATTCCATTTTTAAGTAGCTGCTTTATCACATCATGTCTCAATCGAATGTGTCTATGTTTATCATTAAAAGATTTATTCTTCGCAATGGCTATTGCCGCTTGGCAATCATAGTGCATAGACACAGAAGGAGTTGGTTTCATCCCCAAAGGAATATCTATTAAGAAATTCCTTAACCACTTAGCCTCATCGCCAGCCAATTCTAGAGCCACAAATTCTAACTCCATGGTGGATTTAGTAAATATTATTTGTTTGACTGATTTTCAAGTTACAACACCTCCACCAAGGGTGAACACATATCCACTAGTGGATTTTGTCTCCTCTGAATCTGAAATCCAATTAGCATCACTGTATCCTTCTAATATAGCTAGAAATGCACTATATAAAATACTATAATTCATGGTTCCTCTCATGTATTTCATCACTCTGCTTAGGGCAATCCAATGATCATTATTGGGATTTTGTGTATATTTGCTCAGTCTACATACAGCATAAGCTATATCAAGTCAAGTATAATTCATCAAATGCATTAGACTCCCAATAATCTAAGCATACTTAGACCGAGCCACGATATCTCCTTTATTTTTCACTAATTGGATATTAGAATCATAAGGAATACTGACAGCTTTGACATTAAAGTGACCATATTTTTTAAGTAGCCTCTCCACGTAATGCTCTTGAGTAAGCATTAGGCCACTATTACTCCTTACAATTCTAACATCCAAAATAACATTAGCTTCTCCCATGTCCTTCATGTCGAATTTAGAAGTCAAAGAACATTTTGTTTCATTCACAACATCAATACATGTACAAAAAATGAGCATGTCATCAACATATAAGCTAATGATTATAAATTCACCATTAACAATTTTCGTATATACACATTTATCTACTCTAATAGAGAAAAATCCATTATTAACTAGAACCCCCATCGAATTTTTCATGCCATTACTTTGGGGCTTGCTTTAAGCCATATAATGATTTAGCAAGTTTGCAAACTTTGTTTTCTTGACCAGGAAAAATACTACTCTCAGGTTGCTCCATGTAAATTTCTTCTTTTAGATCACCATTTAAAAATGCTATTTTAACATCCATTTGATAAACAACAAGTTTGTAAATAGAAACTAAGGCAATTAAAACACGATTAGATGAAATTCTAGTAATTAGAGCAAATGTGTCAAAATAATCGATATTCTGTTTTTGATTAAAACTTTTTGCAACCAATCTTGCTTTTATATTTATCAATAGAACCATTAGGATTATATTTCATTTTAAAAATCCATTTACAACCAATCGGTTCAGCACCTGGTGGTAAATCAACCAATTTCCAAGTTTGATTTTGTAAAATAGAATCAATCTAAATTTTTATGGCTTCTTTCCAAAAACTACTTTCTTAAGAAGATATTGCTTTAGAATAAGTTAAAGGATTATTATCAATAAGATAAGTATAAAAATCATTCCCAAAAGAAGTTTCTTTCCTTATTCTTTTACTCCTCAATCCATCATTTGAATTTTCAAAAACATTTTTATGAAGAGGCGTTGGAGAAATAGTATCAACATTTAATGAAAAAATATGCTCAAAAAATTCTGCATTCTTTGTCTCAACTATATTAGTATTATCAGGCATGTCACTTTTTAATACAAGAAATCTATATGCAACACTATGTTCAGCATAACCAATAAACATATAGTCAAATATCTTAGAGCCTGTTTTTCTTTTCTTAGTATTAGGAAGCATAACCTTAGCAAGGCACCCCCACACTCTCAAATATTTTAAATTAGGACAATATCCTTTCCATAATTCATAAGATGTTTTGCCTTCTTTTTTTTTTTGAGGTATTCTATTTTGAATATGACAAGTAGATATTATAGATTCACCCCGTAAATTAACAAGCATAGAATTCATCATTTCTTTCAAAGTCCTATTTTTTTCTTTCAGCTACTCCATTTGGTTTGAGGGAATAAGGAGGCGTAGTTTCATGAATTATTCATTCCTTTTCATAAAATTCGTTCAGTAAGACATATTCTCCACCTCTATCTGATTTAATTATTTTTATCCTTCTATTTGATTGGTTTTCTACCTCTGCTTTATACAAAAGGAACATATCAAAAGCTTCATCTTTATGCCTAAGCAAATAAACTTTAGTAAATCTAGAATAATCATCAATGAAAGTCACGTAATATTATTTACCTCATCTAGTCATAGTTTGTTTTAAATCACCCAGATCAATATGAATTAAACTCAACAAATCAAATTCTCTATTTACAAAAATACAATATTTTTTTGTTAATTTTGTCTTTGCACATGTTATACATTTATTAAAAGATGTGTTTTTAATTAGAGAATTCAAACCTTGTTTTTGCATTTTCTTAATATAAGAAATACTAACATGACCTAATCTACCATGCCATAAATCAAGAGATTCAACCAAGTAAGCAAGGTAGTATTTTCATTGATAACATTGGAAACGTTAAGAACAAAAAGTCCCTGATTACAATAATCCTTTCCTACAAAGACTTATTTTTTGTCATTACAATCTTGTCAGGTTCGAATGACACTTTCACCCCAACTTTTCCCAAAAGAGCTACTGAAACCAGGTTTGCCCTTATGTTAGAGACATGTAATACATCATTTAGCACCAAAGTCTTGCGAAATTGAGCTTGAGAAGTACTTTCCCTTTCCCAAGAACTTGAGCTGTCCTTGAATCGCCAAGATAAATAATTTCTTCTCCTTCCCCTGCTGGAGTGTAGGAGGAAAATGCATTTTTGTTTGCCCAAATATGCCTAGTAGCACTTGAGTCTACCACTCACTCTTTCATGTTGGCCACAATGTTGACTTGAGAAATGATTGCAACGATTATGTCGTTAGGGTCATCTGCTTCAACCAAATTGACTTTTGGTTTAGCAGGATTGTCGTTTTCCATTTTTCTCTTTCCGCAATGTGCCGTATGATAACCTGATTTCCCACAAACAAAGTAAGAACTTTCGTTTTTGAAGGTGGGGTGAGCAACTTTGGGTTTGTAATCAAGTTTTTTGTTATTATACCTATTTTGGTGATATTGAGGTTAGCCTTGCACCAAATTTGCCATGGTAACAATTTCCTTAGGTTTGATAGCTTTGATTTCCTTGCGAGTTGTGTCCTCAATGATAATATGCACGACCAAATCGGCTAGTGACAATTGCTTGTCTTTGTGCTTGAGTTGTTGCTTATAGTCATTCCAAGATTGAGGTAGCTTTTCAATCAGCAATCCCGCAATAATTTCTTCTTGCAAATTGACATTTTCTGCCTTCAAGTCCTCCACCAGCTTGTGATATTCATTGATTTGTGTCTTTATCTCCTTATCATCGGACATTTCCGATCGATAATAATTTCCAATTACGAATTTTTGTCTACCCACATCTTCAGCAGTGTATTTTGCAGTCATGGAGTCTCATATTTGTTTTGCTTCCTTGTACGAATAGTAGACATCAAACAATTCATTAGAAAGCATACTAATAATTGTGTGCTTGCATACCTAATAAGCATGTATCCATTGATCTTGTAGCTTATTATCAGTTGGTTCAGCCTCCGTAAGAGCGAAAAGCCACGCCATGCACATCTAGAATAGAATGAACTCTTTCTTGCCACTTTTTGAAATTGTTCCCATTAAAAACTTTGATCTTCGATATGTTAGGGAATGGTTTGGCATAGGACATATGTGGTAGTGGTGGCAGTGCAACTTGATTGGTGGAGATTGAGGCATCAGTGACGGCTTTGGTAGTGGTGGCGGTGGTATCAACTTGGTTTTCCATGGGGATTATCCTTAAGATTGTTGAAAAAAGTGATGAGAAAATTTTGTTTGAGGCATGCAAGAGTACTGTCCTTAAGGATATTCCGCCTCTCGAAGTACAAGACTCGGTGCGGTAGATTCTAGTGGCTATCCTCCCAAGATACAACAAACCATTTCTTATATTCCGCACTGAATATAGAAGGAACATAACAACGTGGTGTATAATCCAGCAAAGAAGAGGAAAGAAAAATATATTTTCTTCTTGATTCATAATATCTCTAGATTGTCTTTTAAGTTTTATTTTTATATTCAGATAAAATTGAGCCGTCAAAGAGCTATTAAAAAAAACCATTATAGAGCTGTTGTAGAATAATTGAAGATTTATTTGATAAATAAATTAGACGTTATAAAGTGACTAAAAAACCGTTACATAACTATAAAAATAATGACGACCTTCAATGTGGTCATAACTTTTGTAAAAGTTATTACTATAAATATTTCAAAAATTATTGAAATATCCAACATTTGAAAGTACTCAAACATCAAAGATTATGGTCGCGTTTGGTACAGCATTCCCAAGGGGCTTTCAGGCTTGAAAGCCCCTTGGGAAAATGCTGAACCGTTTGGTTCGGCTTTGAGGCCGGCTTTCAATTGAAAGGCGGCGCTAATCTTGAAAGCCCAAGGCTAGTAGGGACTGCCTTGGGCTTTCAAAGATCCCCTAATCTTTGAAACTACAATTTTTCCTTCCAAAACTATCCTCACGATTTTTAATATTTCCGATTTTACCCCTAAATTTTTTTTTTTTTTTAATTGAAAAATGAGGCGGCCCTTCGCCGGACCGGCGAGGGCTACGGCCGCCGGCGAGCGGATCTGCGCGCCGGCGGCCGTCGGCGACCTCCGGCGAGGGTCGCGCGACCCGGCCAGAGGGCCGCCGAGGTCGCCCGACCTCGGGCGACCCGGGGGCCGCGCGACCCGGGCGGCCGCCGCCTAGGTCTCTCTGCCGCGGCGGCGCTCGCTGGGTCGCCCGAGGTCGGGCGACCTCCGGCGGCCCTCGGCTGGGGTCGCGCGACCCTCAGCGGAGGTCGCCCGACCTCGGGCGACCTCGGCCGACGGCCGCCGGGCGCGGATTTGGCTCGCCGGCGGCCGTAGCCTTCGCCGGACCGGCGAAGGGTTTAGGTCATTTAAAAAACATAAAATATATATATGTATATATATATATATACCCATTATACCCATCAAAGTCCATTGTGAAAGTTTTTTTTTTACCAAACGCACATTCAACTCAAAGTCCATTTGTAAAAATTTTTTACCAAACACAATTGTATTTCCCAAGTAGCTTTGGGCTTTCGGCATTTGCATTGGTGACCGAAAGCCCCTTGCAAATGCTGTACCAAACGCACCCTATATCTGGGGCATCAAAGCAAAGAAGATCTCAAAGGATTTGAGGGGGATAAGCTATCCAATTAAAAGGTAAAGTGTTCAATCTATGAGCCTTACCGATTTGGTTTGCCACTCCATTAGACTCTGTTGAGAGATATACTAAAGTAATATGCTTGAACCGGCCCATAACCTTGCGGACCTCCGTGATAAGGGCGTTTGTTTCCCACAAAGATTGATCTGAGCTATTAACCATATTCACCAAGGTCAAATAGTCATACTCAAGTATGATTACGTCCGTCTTCTTTGCTTCGAGGAGAGAGAGTACCGGAAGCGAGCCTAGAGTTTCAACTTGAATCACAGATGATGCTAGAGCCAATTTTGCCACTCTGTTGCCCAAAGCTCCTGATGCATCACGAACAATGTAGGAAAAATCTCCAAACTTTGATCCTTCAACGAAAGAGCCATCAAAATTGGCTTTTAAAGCTCGGTCCTTTTGAGGTTTCCATCTTCGATGTAGGGCTTCCTCTTCAGCTATGACTTCCATTTCTCTAAGATTCCCCTTTTTCCTACTCCTTCCTTTCCTTTGTTGTCGTGCCTTTGCCATTATCAGAGTCATCAATAGAGAGATGCAAGACGGGACATCACCAAAAATTGGATGCCATACTGATGTTTAAGCCATGGATAGCTGAGGTCATACTATTCGAGCATGTGGGCCACGTCTTGATTGGCTCCAAGGCATTTTTGTGTGCTTACGGGGCTTAATCACTATTAAGTCTAGCATATTAACATTTGACTCGTTGACAAATCAAATTAAATTTGAAAGTCGTTGGATATCATGTGCATTATATTTTTGTTGGCTTTTACCCTTCTATTTTTGTAAATTTATAATAATCACAATATCTATTTTTTTTCTAAATTGTATGGTTTTAAATTCAAATGAGGCTCTCTTTTTTTGGGTCAAATAATAAGGCTTTCACAAGGCACTTAAACGTAGGGGTGATCAGTTCCAAAAGCTTGGGCGTGGGAACCGAACTGTTTATTGTAAAATCAGATTGGAATCAAGCTGGCCAATTTTTTATTTCACCTGAGAATCGGGTTTGGTGCGCGAAAGTCATACGGTCGATATTATATATAAATTTTTTAGCCTACAACCGATAAATTCTTGTTAGTTGGTAGTCTTGTTGTTAGTGCCAAAATCGGCTAATTAAACTCTAGCCGAGAACTACACCCAATGGGTCCGGCCCAAGAGAAAACGGATGAGTAATGGGTTGAAGAGAAGTCGAGTGCGGGAGTACCAAGAGTCTCGATATGGATAACCACTCGGGAGAGAAGATAAGAATGGAGGCAGTTCGGAGGGATCGATGCTGGCAATAGTATGGATAGATAATATAGTTATTAGCGCAATATCAAAATTTCTAGAAGAATTTCAAATTGAAGAAATAACTACTGAAAAGAGATTACTTGTGAGAATTTGCTATAGATAGCCGAAGAGGCATGCTTGTAAATGACCTTTTTGACAAATCAAACAATTGAAGTAAACAATTATCTCTCGTTTATTATTCTATCACACACTTTATTTATTTATTTATTTTTGCACATTTACTTTTTCTCTTGCTTATCCTTTACTTCATTGCTAATAGTGTAGAATCAGTCGTTTCCTTTTTGAAACAATATAGAATCCATTTCAAACAATAAAACTCAAAACCCTGTCTCTTCGGTGAAAGATATCCGTTGAGGAATCCCCTTTCTTGGCGAACACTTGTGAAAACTTCAAGTTTGAGTTTGTGGGTTTCATTCTTTTGAGTTGCATCTCCTTATTTCTTTTCCTTTTCTTCTAAGTAGGGCATCTGAGACCAATTCTAAACTCAAACCAATCAAGGGCTAGTTGGATCCGGTACCTAAAGTGAATCGGCTCGGTCGCTCTTCTTTATATAAATGTCAATTTTTAGCACTCATAAATTGCTATCATCCTTTAGCACTCTTTTATGATGGGATCGAACATTTATAAACATCAGCTTCTTTGCTGAAATTAAATCATGTCAAAAATAATAATCGCCTTCATAAAACAAATAAAAATCAATTTACTCAAAACCAATATATAAAAGAGAAGAGGGGCCTGGTGGGAAATTCCCGCCTAGAGTTCTCGAAACGCCTAGAGATAGAAAGAGAGACTAAACCCTAATCGCCTTTTCCATTTTGCCTTCAATATTTCGTCCCTGTTTCTTCCCTTACAGTTCCACTCCACCGTCTCTCTCTCCACACTCTCCCGCCACTCTTCGCCGTCAGCCACCTCGCCGGAGCCCCCCGCCGCCGCCGGTCGCCGTCCTCAGGCCGCAGCAGCCGAATCTCCGGCGTTTCGGCCGAGTCGAGTCTCCAGCGTGCGCGGCTTGTGATCCGCGAGCGCTTGTTGCTGTTCTGACCAGGTCTCTCTCTCTCGCTATCTCTCTCTACGCGATCTGTATCTCTCTCTGTCGCCGTCGCTGTTCGGGTTCCGGCGATTTTGAATCGTACATAACTGTCCGGTTAGAAATGCTTTGATTATGTGAACTGGAAACGAATTCGTTTGTGCGATCGACGAGAAGTTTCGAGGCTTTGCTGTGTTGCGTTTGCTGTCCATGCTTGCTTCGGGATCTCTGGCGTCGGAATGTTAACGAGTTGCATCTCCTTTTGTGCTGGTTTTAGGGTTATTTTACTTCTCGAAGCAAAGGCAGAATGTTGCACTCTCCGATGCTCGTTCTCAGTAAGCTCCAACATTTCTTAACTGGCTCTCTCTTACGTTCTGCTAGTTCCCTCCTGTGTGATCCCGGCCGATCTGTTAGTATTTATTGTAGCGGTTTTGTTAGATTATTATCTTGTGCTCTTAGGGGCCTGGTCCTGTTCTTTTGAAGTGTATTTCAAAGTGAGCTACATTTTTAGGGTAGCAATGTCTTCTCCCCCCCCTCCTTCTTAAGGAAATGAGCATTGTCATTGCTGCTTAATTGGTTTTTTGGAGAGGGGGAGGGTTGGGGGGGTTGGAGAGAAGGGGTGAAAGAAAGTGAAAATGATATTTTGAATGCGTTTTTAACTCTACTAAATATGTTTGGGCATAGTCGTAGCTGGCTTTGGGATGAGAATTATGTGTTTCAAGTAAGATTATTGTTGCCATTTTTATGCCCCTGCGAATAATTTCTTAATGTTGCGTGAAACAGAGGATTCCTTGAAACGTGAATCTGGAACCAAGGTACACCATGCTAATATCCAAGCATCCAAGGTAAGCAGGTTTTCATTTAATTTCTGAATTCTGTCTGGGTTCCTGTGGCTGCCAAAAATAATTATATCATGTGATATGTCTTGACCATGACGGGCTTGTTCCAAGCTTGTGTCGAGGAACAGGTTTAATTTGCACATCACTGTTTTCAGTGACGGGAAATTTCCTAGTTAAGGAGCTAGGAGCAGCTAAAATAATAGCAAAACAGAGAACCTCTGCAGAAAATCAAAGCTCTTCCATTTTAAAATTTTTCTAGAATCACCCATAAGAACGTCTGATATATCACTCTGCATGGCCTGAATTTTAAGTTAGATTGTCGGAGAAATTGAATAACTTTAGTGTGGTTATTTTGGTTTTGCATTTAGGTGGATCTGGATCTTTTTATCGAGTGCTTTTTTTATAAACCAATGTTTACTCTTGCTGTTGAGTCTTTTTAACTTGTGCTAATACATGTGACAGGCTGTTGCTGATATTATCCGCACTACCTTGGGCCCAAGATCCATGTTGAAGATGCTACTTGATACTAATGGAGGTGAAGTTCTGTTATCTCAACTTGTCTAATGATTAATCCAACGATCAAGTTGATGAACTTTCATCCCACGTTTCAGATCATATATATGTATATAGGGATTTCCTTTCAGTCATGGGATTGTATAAGTGCTTTCCTATTCCCATTGCTTTGTTTGAATTCTAATTTGTGAGCTCGGGCAAGCAAACAATGCTTTCCATGGTATCCGAATTTTACAAAAGATAAAGTGAAGAATTTTCTCACGTAGAATTGAATTTTGTTTTGCTTCATTCTTTGTCTATAAGCATTATGTAAATGTCGACAACTATTCATTCCCATTACATTTTGCGAATATTAAATGAATCGTGAGTGTGAATTATCACATCACTCTCTTCAAAGCTTTATTTTCTGTCACCAAATACAAGCAATTAAGCTTCATTTGTCCTATTTCAGTTCCATGACGTATTTGCTGAGTCTTAGTAAGTGGCTGTCAATTGAGTGAATTTCTTTCCCGTCTTTAGTTTTAGTAATCATC
Source organism: Angophora floribunda (assembly GCA_014182895.1). Lineage (NCBI taxonomy): Eukaryota > Viridiplantae > Streptophyta > Magnoliopsida > Myrtales > Myrtaceae > Angophora > Angophora floribunda. The sequence continues at coordinate 30,205,736 of CM024709.1, read as the reverse complement.
TTGGGTCTGAGCAAATATTCATTTCTCATTTGGTGTCAATAAGAGATGAGACTGTGTACTTGAACAGAGAACATGAAGAATTGGTTTGACAATACTCATCTAACATAAGAGTTGACAAGGTTGGAATAAAGGAATCATGAGTAATATTTAAAATAGATGTCGCATTATTTTGTGAGTATGGATAATAAATTGGAAGAGTAGCAACTAAAAAAAGAAAAAAAATGGGATAATCAGTAGTGGTATTCACCATACAAAGCTAGCATGGTTGCTAGACTCGACTTTAACAAAGTGTATAACTATTGATTTTCATCAGTCTGGAGCCTCATGGACTTATGTGTTTTGCATCTTGGCTAAAATCGTTTTCCTTATTACATGCAGGAATTGTTGTGACAAATGACGGAAATGCTATCCTCCGTGAACTAGATATTGCACACCCTGCCGCAAAGGCATGTCTGGACATGACTCCTGAGGGCTCACTTTTCTTTCTATAGCTCATTTATTATATTGCTTACAATCAAATTTCAAGATGTTTTGGCAGTGTACTTCCGTATATTATCAAAGCAGTTTTTTCAAGATAATAGGCATTATAATGCTTGCACACTTGTATCTGTATCTTTCCTTTATTGCTTTGTCTAACAATGGTTGCATGGTTATGACAGTCGATGATTGAGCTTAGCCGCACCCAAGATGAAGAAGTAGGAGATGGAACAACTTCTGTCATTGTCCTTGGTATGGCTCTGATATGCTTCTTATGGACAGTCGCAGATAGTTGTGTATTAGGCAGTTCCTTGCATTTCATGACACAAATTTACTAAATATCAGCTTCAGTGAAAAATGTTTTCATCGATGTTTGGATTACTTGGGTTGCTGTTTGATGAGAAATTTTGTTCACTAGGCAAGTCTGGGCTAATGTTACCAAACATATTGAATTATATATTATCCTTTTAGGTGGGACCTTGGGGTGGAAGTTGGAATTTATCGATGACAATGTAAAGTGATTCATCGTGATCTATTTGTGAAGTATTGATTAAGAGAGCAATTTTTTTTTTTCAATTTTTTTTCACATTTTATCTATGAAATTGCTTTGGGATGGAAATTTTTTTTGTCATGGAGTTGTAAATAATCTATCCATTGGAGATGTGATTGGGTATACTGAATAGACTAATGTATAGAATTGAATACTATGGAAGAAAACAAACTTTGGATGAACAAATGGTATCGGGATAGTGACTGTTGAAGTTATAAATTTTCCAGAGTATGTACCCTATTGTTCAAGACTTCAAGTCGCCATTTTAAATTGATTCCAATTAAGAGCTTCCAATGCATTGTGATCCTATGGCGAATCAAAGTGTCTTGGCCTCCTTGTAATTGTTGTAAGTTATTTAGAAGTTAGATGCTATATTGGTGGATGTGGATTCTCAAATCCTGCTGTACAATGTTTTCAGAGAGTTGAAAGATTTTGTGTGATGCTGACAGATTCATAATTGTTTATTCTAGGTAATGAATTTGAATTTAAGTTTGTTGAAATGGAAGTGCATTATTCTGCATGCAGTTTACTCCGCACACTTACTTTCTTCCTGTTGCCATATCAGCTGAGATTCCTCATCTTGGGTTGTATTTCAATTGGTTGCTAATGTTGTTACTATTATCATCAGTGTTTATGACCTTAAAATCTCTCCGAGTAATTGTGGATCACAAATAGGAGAATATGTATTCAAAGCGTTTTATAATAGCAGCTTCCATATCTTCTCGACTTATCAAGTGTCTTACATTTTAAACTTAAATGTGTTGGAAGCTGGTGAAATGCTCCATGTTGCAGAAGCCTTCATTGACAAGAACTATCATCCTACGGTCATTTGCCGCGGTAAGTAGATTGCAATACTCATCGTATGTTTGAAGAGCAGCTGTTGTATCATTTGTAAATTAAATTAAAAGAATCTTTTACTTGTATGACAGCCTATAACAAAGCTTTGGAGGATGCTGTTGCTGTATTGGATAAAATTGCAATATCTGTTGATGTTAATGATCGTAAGTTCCTTGCATATGGAAATTTCACCCTTTCAGTTGCTCATGTAATTTTGCATTTTACTAGCTTGACTTTTATGTAAATTGTCTTCAATTGAAAAAATTGTCAATTAGTTTATTGAGCTATTGCCACTCGCATGGTGAACTCTAAAGCATATTATAATTCTTTTTTTTTTAAAATGTATACTGTGGTCTGGGTGTTCCCTAGTTTGAAGCTTCTTAAGATGACGAGTTTGTTGTTTGTTAGTCTGAACTTTCAATTGGTTGTTAGTTACTTGCATGTTAGCATTGGCACAAGGTCAAAATTAGGAGGGTTATCAATTAGTATAGCTTAATATTACTAGACGAAAATGCAAAGGTACCAATTTTGCAGCTAATTCCTTCCGATATTTAACTCTGAACTCTAGTTCTACTGGTCCTAGACAATGCAGTCTACGCATACCTGCAGATGTTTTGCACCACTGGTTATACTTCTGTTCTTAATCTATAATCCATAATGGTGTGAGAGTTTTTCATTACATGCTTGAGACGCACATGATCATGAAGCCATTCTTTACTCTTGATTTAACTTGGTAGAACTTCTTATTGTCTTTTCTTCTGGCCTCATGATCAGTTGATTTTGACATATCCGCCAATTATCCCCATTGTGGTCCCCATCCATTATCATGGTTGTAGTTGGAGTTCTCACGTGTAATTTTTTCATGGAAGAATATTGAAGAGGAGATAATACTGTCTCTGATGATCTCATGATGATGAATATTTTCTGTGAAATTAATATTGGAATTAATTTGCAGGTGCTAGCATGCTTGGCCTTGTTAAAAGTAGCATCGGTACAAAGTTTACCAGTCAGTTTGGGGACCTGATTGCTGTAAGTACTCTCAGATGCACATTTGTTATGAATAGTGCATATTGGTGAATTTACTTGACATGAGGCTGGAAATTGAATGTGTGAAGGATGAGGCATGTGCATTGATCTTTGACTGGTGACCAAGTCTTCAAGGAAACTCAGTGGAGTCCACAGTATGTCATCTGCCATTGACATTGCAACAATATGCATATATAGCTTAAGGAGTTATCCACATGACAAAATTGTACAGGATAACAGAAAAATAAAACCAGGAGTTTTACCTCAATTAAGCTTTTTAGTTACTGTAGGCTCTTGATGACGATTTTTGTACTGTACCCATCTAGACTAGTGCTATGTAGCTTGGTAAATACTTCTGTGGCTACAGTGGGTTGTGTGTTTTTCATTAAGTGTACATTGTTGGCTCTTCTAGAGCTCATGCTGTCACTTGAAACCTTAAAGCTGGGTCCAAGGTCACATGTACATCTACCAAGATAAAGTTTGGTTTTTAAGTTCCATTTCATATATTCTTTTTCAGGATTTAGCTATTGATGCTACCACAACTGTTGGTGTGGATCTTGGTCAAGGGCTGAGAGAAGTGGATATTAAAAAGTACATAAAGGTTGAAAAAGTCCCTGGTGGGCAGTTGGAAGATTCGAAGGTTCTTAAGGGAGTTATGTTTAGTAAGGATGTTGTTGCTCCTGGAAAAATGAAAAGGAAGATTGTCAACCCACGCATCATTCTTCTTGATTGTCCTCTTGAGTACAAGAAAGGTGAGAATCAGACAAATGCTGAGTTAGTCAAAGAAGAAGATTGGAGCCTTCTTTTAAGAATGGAGCAAGAGTACATCGAGAATATATGCATGCAAGTACTGAAATTCAAACCAGACTTGGTGATAACGGAGAAGGGACTTGGTGATTTGGCATGCCATTATTTTAGTAAGGCTGGTGTCAGTGCCATTAGGAGGTTGAGGAAGACAGATAATAACAGAATTGCAAAGGCTTGTGGAGCCACAATTGTTAATAGACCAGATGAACTGCAGGAGTCAGATGTTGGTACTGGGGCTGGTTTGTTTGAGGTTAAGAAGATTGGGGATGAGTTCTTTGCTTTTATTGTTGATTGCAAAGATCCGAAAGCTTGTACAGTACTCTTAAGGGGTGCCAGTAAGGATCTTTTAAATGAAGTTGAAAGAAATTTGCAGGTATTATGCGGAACTAATAAGCAAACTGTTTTACCTGGATCTTGTTAGGTTCTGAAGCTAGTTCTTGTGCAGGATGCCATGTCTGTAGCAAGAAACATTATCAAGAACCCAAAACTTCTTCCTGGTGGTGGAGCTACAGAGTTGACTGTTTCTGCCATGTTGAAGCAGAAGAGTTCCTCGATTGAAGGCATAGAAAAGGTCAACATTCTTTGTATTGTGTCATTGCCTGTGATTAGACCATTCGAATTTCAATATTGCTGAGACGTTGAGGGGAATCACACTATAAGATGAGACGATAGTTCCCATTTTGTACTTCATGCGATGTTCTAATTGATGCAATGCTTCATGATTGTGACAGTGGCCTTATGAAGCTGCGGCTATCGCTTTCGAGGCTATTCCTCGGACTTTAGCCCAGAATTGTGGAGTGAATGTGATAAGAACCATGACTGCTTTGCAGGGAAAGGTAATTTTGTCTGTCTGATTTTGTTCTATTTCATCTCGAAAGGTGTTTTTGTTTTTTTTTCCATTATTGATACTCTTCTAAACTTTAATCTTAAATAACTCAGCATGCAAATGGAGAAAATGCATGGATTGGCATAGACGGAAACACTGGTGCTATTACTGACATGAAAGAGCGGAAGGTATGTATCACTTAAAAGAGGCTTTATTTTGCTGGCGTCTCATTCTTTCATTTGCATCTGTGTGGACCAAACCATATTATGTTCCCTTGATCAGAATCTGCATGGATGAGATAATTGCTGGATATTAAAAGTTTAGTGTACTTATAGGTTTCGAAGTGAGTTCTCTGCTAATGCAATCGCGATTGGTAAGTGTCATCTTCAAGATGTGAGGCATACAACTAGATTCTGCAACTAGCCTCCTGCATTTGAGTCTCGGTTAGGCATTACTACGTCTGGCTTGCAGCTGGTGGTTAATTCGCAGTATTTTTGCTGGGATGAACTTGAGGGTGCTAATGAGTTTAGAACTCACATATTTGCTTTGAGTGAAAATGGACAGTTTCATCTCCTATGCTTTTAGTTTATGACCAGTAGTTTGTCCGTGTTAATAATTTGCGAATCGATATCTTTGGTAGCAAAGAGATGTTTCTTTCTCATGTATATTGGTGAATTTGAAGCATCTCTGATTCCCTTTTTTTGGCCCTTTCTCTTAAATATCAGATCTGGGATGCCTACAACGTGAAGGCACAGACATTCAAGACGGCCATAGAAGCTGCTTGCATGCTTCTTAGGATCGACGACATCGTGAGTGGTATCAAGAAGAAGCAGGCGCCTGGAGCTGGTGGTGCACCGAAGCCCAAGGTGGAGACTGAAGCGGATGCTGACGGTGAGCAAATACTCCCTGACTAGGGACACAGCGGACACATCCCATACTAGTTCGCTTTTTGTATACCTTGGATCATCCTTTTTTCAAGTGCTTTCGAATCGAGCGGGTTCCCTCGAGTTTTTGAGTTGCTTTAAACGGCAACTGAAGCTGATTAGGATTGTGCTAGAATATGTTTATTCAAAGAACCTTTCTGAACCTCCCATTTTGTTCTGCTGCTCTCGTTTTCTCTTTGAAGTTTGATTCTGTCTTCGATTTAGTTAGTGATTCATTTCGTCACGAGCCAGTGTTTTTCGCTCATTCGAAGAAATTCAGAGAAAAAAAATGCTTAAAGATTGTTGGACACCCTGTTGTGCAAAGGGGTCGAAAAAAATTCTTGGTATCTGTTGTTTCTTATACTTCTGTTTCCACGCCAATCAAATTCTTGTAATTTTGTTTTGTTTGTCTAATTCTTGTGAAAATTGCTCAGATTTCCTGTCAGGTTTGTAAAAGTCCCAAATGCAACATGGGAGGCTTGGCTTCAAATTCGACCATATTTAAAGCATAATCCTTTGCACCAAAGTTTTTGAAATTGTGTTACTAAATATTGAGAAAGGTACTAAAAAAGTCGCGAATTTATTGAATTGGTACAAATTCTATTATAAAATTTTCGATTCAATCAATTTAGTCTTGATTATTTGCATATCAGTATCAAACGTCAATTAGCTTACGTGAGATGCTAATGTAAACATCTTTTATAATTTCTTTCTTTCTTTTCCCCTCAATTTGGTTGACAAAAGTTGCTTTACTTGGATTTAGTAAGGTCATCAAATTTGGGTGAGGGTCGCCTATGATAGCTTGTTGGTCCTCGTCAGTGGTGATGAACTTGTTAGCACCCGTAGACCAAAATTAAGGAATAAAGAAGAAATGAAAAATACAAAAATTAGTAAGAAAAGAGAACAAATTATCGAAATATGTTAATATTAGTATCAAATTTGTGAGGGTCGCCTATGATAGCTTGTTGGTCCTCGTCAGCGGTGATGAGCTTGTTAGCACCCGTAGACCAAAATTAAGGATAAAGAAGAAATGAAAAATACAAAAATTAGGACAATAGATGTCTACATAAATTATTTCCCATCTAAATTAGTTGGATAAATTAGAGTTAAATTGATTGGAATTAAAAAATTTAAGATTAATTTTATATTAATTAAATATATTTAGGGCTTTATTTTGTATTTTTCCAGTTAAATACTATAATTTTGGCTCAAGGAGACGTGGGGTAAGAGTAATCGGTTCCGATTCAATCTAGTTTCAAATTGGAATCAATAATTGAAGTGTGAGGACCGGCTCCCAAAATTTGAAATTGGGGATCGGGTCGATTCGGTCCGATCAATAATTTTTTTTCCCACTATTTTATTTCATTATTTTTTTCCACTACATAAAAATTGGATCAATATAGTATTTACTTCATATCTTATTAATTTTTTTAAAAAAATATTAAAATAAAAAAAGTATATTTAATTGGTTCTGTTCGATTTCTATTAGAACCGGGAACGAAACTATCTAGCCACATATTTAACTTTTAGAAACTGGAATCAGACCGAAACTCCCTATATCTGGACAGTTCTCAATTCTCTTTTTCTTTTTCGTCTGTTTGCACACTCCTAACGTAGGGGGGCCAACGCACGTCTACAAGGGATTGCAAAACGCACCGTATCGCACCCCTTCTCTCTCTCTCTCTCTCTGAAATCTGCTTCGTCTCCGAGACCCCCTCTCTTCAAAAAACACCAGGCTCTCTCGCGACTCTCTCTTTCCCTCTCCCCCTCTTCGTTCTCCAGAACTCAACCTCCTCCTCCTCAGCAGTTTCCGGCACATTTCCGAACGATCCAATCCGACGCTCCTCTTCGAATCGGGTCGACCGGGGAGCTCGATTCGATAAACCGAGGGAGCCATGGCCGCGAGCAGGAAGGAGCCGGAGGGAATCATGCTCCTGTCGGTGTACAACGACGAGGACGACGACATGGAAGACGCCGAAGACGACGAAGGCGGCGGCTCCGCCGAGCAGGAGCAGCCGGCGGAGCCGGGGGAAGCGGCGGCGGCGGCGGCGGAGGAGGACCCGTCGGGGCGCGCGGAGGGCGATCCCAGGGAGGCGAGCGATAGGGAGGACGGCGCTAGGGTTGGTAGCGAGAGGATGGCGGCTAGCGATTCCGGTCACGAGAGCACTCCTCAGCTGACGGCGGAGAGCTCGACGCCGCAGCAGCAGCAGGAGGCAGCGGCTGCCGCGGGGGCCAGGAGGAGGAGGAGTAGAGAGATGCTGAGCATTGTGGATTACGCGCATGATGAATTCGCCATGTCTCCAGAAGCTGAGGTACCCTCTCGTTCATGGTTTATTATCATTCGTGGTTTGTTAGGGCTTATTCGTGCGTAGAGTCGAATTGCTGTTTTCTGTTTTTGTTGTGGGTAGTTTGATATTTTCGAATGGGCATGTTATCCTGCGTACCAGTAGCATGTAAATTGGTTTCTGCCCTCCTTTTTGATGAGCGAGATTGAATTATCGTTGATATTCGAGGAGGTTGGCCATTTTTCTTATGATATCCGTATATGAAGATGTTTTGGGTTGCTGCAGAATTCGTATATCTGTACAAGCACATTTCTTGGAGTTCTACGTGTGCGTGTATATATATTTTATTATTTTATTTTTTTTTGGCCATAACATGATGATCAATTATATTGCTTTTGTGTTGCTTAATTGCAGGAAGGGGAAATAGACAGCAGCAGCAACTTTATGCTTGATGAAAGATCCCAAATGGGAAATGGTATGTATGTGTTTGTGGAGCAGTGCCATTCATTTGGGTATTTTTCCTTTCTTGTTCTTTCGGTGGGCAATGCATGTTTTGGGTTTCACTCGACTCGAATGAGTTTTTATTTGCACTTATATGTTTTGTGCTCCTGAGTCAGACCTCTTTTTCCTTGAGCAGGTTCAGCTTTTATCCTCACATCTATGGCAAAACCTATTTGCATGTTATTGGGATTTTGAATTGGATACCCTTGTTTCTTTCACAAATTCACGGGATGATGTTGATAGTTTGTTTTCTTCATAATGTTTTCTAGGTGATGGCTTTAACATGTGTTGTGTGACCTTACCTATTGTTTTTAGCTTTAATGAACCCTGAGATGTGGGACCCTTTTGATTTGGTCTTTGTTGTTTTACATATTTATTGTGCCCTTAATTTTAGCTAAGTTGATTGGTTGAGTTAAGTTAAATGGAGGATAACATAAAATCTTCTAGTATTATTTTGCCATGTGTTGTCTTCAAATTCCAAAGAAGATGTAATGCTTGTTAAGTCAAAATGGTTTCTTCTCATTGATGTGGTCGTGTTTGATAAAAATAATATTGTTTTGTTACAGTGACATACGTATGAAACGCTATCTATTCCTTCTTGTCAGTTAATTTTTTTTTTTTGTTGCAGCAGGTGATTACCAAGAAAAGCCTACTCAAGAAACTGTGCAGGATGTGTCACGAAATAACCAGGATATTTCTCCATCATCTGGACATATAGAGCCATCACAACCTGATGTTAGAAATGTCACAGAAGCACAAGCTGTAGAAGTTGAAGATTCTACTAAGGTTTCTGACAATATTGATCCATTGGATAAGTTTCTTCCCGCACCACCAACAGCCAAGTGCTCAGAGGAGCTGCAGGTAATCTTCTTACTTTTAGTCCAGCTTTTTTCCCAATGCTATCACACATTGCAAGTAATCTAGGCATTGATCATCTTGAATCTGGGAACATGCGTAAATGTTAGTGCGTGTACTCCAGTTACACGGCCATCAAAATTTTTAAAAGATTTTAATAGTTGTTTGGACTAGAAGCCATTAGTTAACGACCTGGATCTTTTTGCTTGTGGCTTTTGTTTAAAAAACTATGAATGGGGTGCAGAGAGCACCCTTCCCAAGAAGAAGCTCTTAATTAGTCTATTGATTACTTAAACTTCAATGCACCTTGCTGCTGTTTGAGGGATGGCATTAGCTGTATGTTAATTTCGTATGTACAGACTTGATACTGTATATCATTCTATCACATAATAAGGTGGTAGACTACATGTGCTGTATTCTGCTGCTGTTTGGACCGGATGGTCTAATAGCAAATTATTCCAAGAGATCTGGAGCTATAAATCTCATGTCTTTAGTAGGCTCCGCTATAGCAATTACTCTAAATCTAAAATTTGTAAGGTGCACTATTGGGTTGTCCTTATTTCCGGAAATTTACTTTCTATTGGGTGAAGAGATACCTGACTGGTTGGCCTAAAGCCTAGTAGTCCAACATCTAACTCTGGCAAGCATAGAGCACATTAACTTGGCTAGGTTGGCCAACTAATATCTCTTTCCTGACTGGAAGTCCCTGAAGAATTAATAGGTCCTTGCAGTGGAATTGGGTTCAGCCTTATTTGGCCTTTTGAGACTTAAGAAGCAATAATGTTTAAGTTCATTGGTTTTATTGGCTTCAAAGGCCACCTTTCTATGTTCTTGAACACTAGGAAAGAACTGGAAGAGAGGACTTATATAGAGTTAAAGCGAGTTGGTGAAAGAACAGAGTGATCTCAGGGACTCCAGCCTTAGAACTCCCGGTATTAGTGTTCCTCTGCTTCTTTAATTCCATTGGAGTTGATTACTGAATCATGAATCCATGAATTGTCGAATGAACTATAACCATATGCCATTTCTTCTTGATCATTTTTGCCTACTTCGCCATATAGGTAATACATTAAAACAGGATGAATGTTGAGAATAGTGGTAAGGTGTCTTTCCAATTGTTTTTCAAGGTTGTAAGTCTGAGAGTGAAGAATTCTTTTGTTGGATAATTTTACTGATCAAATGTGTGTAAACAGCAATTCTTGTGGACGGATGTGGAATGTGGCATTACAGTTTAGGGTTGGTCTCTTTGCTTGACAAGCTATAAAGAAAATGAAATGTCATAATCTGAAAGAAGGGGGCATATTGTTGCAGCAGATGTTGGAATTGTGAACTTGCAAAAGAAACTGGGTTACAAATGTTCTCTTTCATTATCAGGGGATAATACGGGTGAAGGTGACTGCTCCCTTAGGGTTTTCTTTTTTTAATTTTTTTTAACTGGTACTTTTAGACGTGTGTTGGGTTGGAGCGGATTATGTGTGGCAAGTGGCAGACAGAAAGGAAATTTAAAGTTTTACTTGCTGCTATAGTTTCTCAATGGATTGTGAGTTAAATAGAATGACACACGCAGGGATTGATGCTTGGGTACTGAGAGGTAGGTGGATAGTTTTCTTTCCCAAATGGAACGAGGCAACGTTTTTCAGATAAATTAACGCCTTAGAATTTTGTAGATAGCCTATTTGGTTAAAAGATAATATTGATAATTTTCAAATTTGATGCTCATGTTGCCCCCACTCAATATATTTCTATCTTATAGGAAGAACACTTGCACTTTGCAACGAATGCATGTAGCGTGATTGGAGGCAACATATGTTGTTTCTTGATATCAAGGTGCTATACTTTTCTTTGGAAAATTTCAAAGCCTATGAAACTGCCTTAGCATTCATGAGGTGAAGTGCCATAAAAAGAGGGTTCACTCATAACACTTATGATTAGCTCAACCTGTCTGGGCAGGTGCTCTTTTGTTGGATATTTGGGCATTAAAGAAGTTTGAAACGTAATAGGATGGAAACAGACTCATTGGCACTAGTAAAACATAACATTTTAATAGTCAACATAAAAGAAAAAACGAAAAGCAAAGAATATAAAAAAATTAGTCCAACTGGACAAACTGATTGGGGCAACTTTTGATTCAAAGATAGAAATTTGGAAACAGAGAGACATTTTTTACTCTCATCTACAATGTCAACTGGTAGGCAATAGTAAAGCCTCTTCACTGCAGCTCCAGTGCCAAAATAGGGAGGCTGACTATCCCTCTTGATGAGTCCCACATACTTCCAGATTTTGGTCGCATTTTATAGGAAAATCTGAAACCTTATTGTCTTGTTGAAGATTTTGTAGAGCTGCTGCTTCCATTAATAATAAGAAATCAGACAATCGAAATCTGTCGATGACATTAAAAAAGAAAAAAAACTCCAACTGGACAAACTGATCAGGGCAACATTAGATTCAAAGCTAGAGGTTCAGGAATAGAGAGCCATCCTTCACTCTCCTCTACGATGGCAGCTGGTAGGCAGCGGTAAAGCCTCTTTGCTGCACCAAAATAGTGGCGCTGAGTACCATTCCTCTGATGAGTGCATAATGCCAGATCTTATTTGGGATTTCTTTGACAATTAGACATCTTGTGGGCATGGATGGCATCTTTTGAGCTTAGGTTCATTGCATTACCCCCAAATCTGGATCCATGGCTATGACCGGTGACTTGGCACTTGCTCTACCTTATTTTGTCACTGTTTAGATGTTTTTAAGATTGCAACAGTCTCATTTATATTCCACTACCATCAACTTTTTAAGAAAAATAATGCTGAAAGGAAAAAGTTTGATATGTGTCGAGAAGCATGCAATGTGGGAAAGATGGGTTAGAAGGATTGTTATTTTGGCTAATGAATTTGAAGGATAGAGAAGAAAGCAATGGTTGTTGTGATTATAGTATGAGAATGACGGATCATGTAGTTTCAGTTATTCATAGCTCAAAAAATAAGTTTATTTTGAAAAAAGAAAATCTAGGACATCATGAATTTTGTGTACATATTTTGATATATTCTTCCTTGGTCTCTTATCATCTTGCACCTCCAATTGGGAATTTTGAACAAGTGATGTTAGCTGACATATAAGTTGCTGGATTGTTTAAAGTTTATTAGAGTAATGTATATACAAAAATATGTGTCTCTTGATGTTGTAAGATGTAAAATTAGTTTCTTCTGTTGATTTCCTTCTGCATTGTTCATGCAGGAGAAAGTGAGAAAATTTCTTGCGTACAAAAGAGCTGGAAAAAGTTTCAATGCTGAAGTGCGCAACAGGAAAGACTATCGAAACCCAGACTTCTTGCTACATTCAGTGAGATATCAAGATATTGATCAGATAGGATCTTGCTTCCGCAAGGAGGTGTTTGATCCCCATGGTTACGATCCAAGTGACTACTATGATGAATTAGGTTAGTACCCTTTCTTCTCAACATCCCTTTGCCTTGCATGCTCTGTGCCTTGATAATTAGGCTGTAATTCTGCTGTTATCTTGTTTATTAATTTGTTCTTTTCTCTTGTCATTTTTGTGTTTCCTTTTGGCTTATTTGAACTGCATGCCATCTTTCAAAAGTTTCTTCTGTTTGTGTTTACTTGACCAAGGAGTTGACTGAACCTGCCTGAAAGAGGCATCAAGTGGAATTTTATGTTATTTCTTCAGTGAACAGGAATTTCTGAAATTTTCTTTTGTATGATCTTTTCTTGTTAGACAGGTTGGTCAAATGTGAGTGTTGCTATTCTGTGCCTTTTGGATGAATTTATGAGACTTTGAAGGAACTACTGCTCTCAGCTTTGTGTACAGTATTCCATTTGTCTGTTGTATTGTTGGATTAAGGTCTTTAGATACCTTCTAATGGGGCCTCGATACCTAGAGGATCATCGTAGTGCTAATATATTGCTATTGTATCCTTGTTTCTTAAGTAATTTTTTTACTGAGTTTCCCACCATGTCTGATTATTTCCATGAGGTGACTGAAGTACCACATTGGTTGTATGCTTAATTTAGATTTATTGCCTTTCGTGTGGTTACAAGCTATAAATGTTACTTAGAAACACTTGATGGTCTCTGTCAAAAGCAATCTCTATTTCCATTATATTTCCATGAACAGAGGTTGACATGAAACGAGAAGCAGAAAGAAAGGAACAAGAGAGGAAAACTCGCCAGCAGGTTGATTTTGTTTCTAGTGGAGTTCAAGCTGGAGCACCTGCTATTTTGCCCAAAGTTAATGTGCCTGTTGCAGGTTGAAAAGCAATCCACGTAAATGTAGTGAAGGATTGGTTTGAACTCTATAACAGTGGTGGCCATTACATTTCATGTTCTTATGAAGCTCCTCTTGCAGGTGTTCCAACTGCCACTTCTGGTGGCTTGCGACCTAGTGATCCTGCTGCTCGGGATGGCCGGCATAACAAAAAATCGAAATGGGATAAGGTCTAACTTGTTTTTGCATGTGAGTATCCACTACTAGATTTTATTCAGTCCACTGAAGTGGAAGATTCTGCTGCTTATTTCAGGTGGATGGTGACAGGAAAAATCCCCTGCCATCAGGAGCACAGGAATCTGTGTCCACTGTTGCTGCTCATGCTGCACTTCTATCTGCTGCAAATGCTGGTGCAGGTTATACAGCCTTTGCGTGAGTCCATGATCTTCTTTTTAAACTTAATTTTTCCTAGAAATAGTCAGACAAGTCAGAAGTATTGAGGGTCGATTTGGAACAGTTTGCTTTCCATGTGTTCACAATTAGTCATAATGACCTTAAAATTCTCTACCGTGAGGTTTTTCATTCCCTTTCCAAACATCGACTGATTCTTTTCCCATGCATATTTTGGACTTAAAACTCACGGATTATTGCTGGTGCTCTTGATTGATGGTCCAATTTTTAATTGAAATGACAGCCAACAGAGACGGAGAGAGGCAGAAGAGAGAAGATCTGGCGAGAGGAAGTTGGATAGAAGATCTTGACGTCAAAATTAATTATAGAAGCATCAGGTTGACTTTCGTTTATCTTCGTAATCTATCAATCCTAGTTGAGATCGCTAAGGATTCCAAGATCAGATCGAGTCCTGCTAGACATTGTGCAAGACAAATCGGGTACCTTAATTTTTTTTTTCCTTCCTAACTGAAAGAGAGAATGTTCTTATACTCGAGTGTTAACTTCTCAAATGTAAAGTGAAAATTTTCCAGAGATGTATTGTTGGTATGCTTGATCTCTCCCAGTTAGAATCTGTCCCATATTATGTACTGTCCATGTAACTCTGCATTGAAATGTTGGGCAAAATTGGAATGAGTAGATTTGATAAATGAATTTTCTGGGGCACTTTAATAAGCAATCTCCTCAGAATGGATTTAAGCTGTGATGGGAGTAGATCACTTCGTGAGCTCCTTTAAAACACTGAAGAATCTCCTAAATTATGTTCTCAAAGTCGGCGATAGCATTGAATTCATGAAAATTTTCAACTTGCGGAACATTGCCTGTTAATGAGTCGTTCTAAGAAAGTTTGCATTCACAGTATGAAATCAGGAAATGACATGGTCGTGATATTTAGGGGGAAAAGCATCTGCGGGCGAAATAGGATCGAATGACGAGGGGTCTTGCTTTCGTCTATATTCCGAACCGGCTTCTTGGATTTGGTGGAAACATTGCGATTGTGAGTTTAGTTCTTTATTTCGCTTGTGAGAAAGAAGTGGGATCAAAGCAGACAGCATCACTTCCAATTTCTAATGAAGATGAGAAATCCATATGCGTCTTCACCGTGGCGATCAAAAAATGAAGCAATTCAACAAAGCCCTCGTTAACCAGAAGATTGAAAACTGGGAAAACAAATTGCAGATGACAGATTGAAGCCTCAGCAGCCAAAGAGAGCAAATGACGGCTACTGAGTATGAAGAACTCAGATCATTGAAATGGTTCTCCTGAGCTCAGATCCATGAGAGACTCAGCAGAAACGTGCTTCGTGCCGCGACCGCTTTTGCTATGTACAGATCTCTTGTCGAAAGGGCAAAAGAGACTCAATAGGAATTGCTCAACGTCATGACAGGGGAGTGGTAGGGGGACGTGCACATGCATTCTGGGCACCTGGGCTGGCGATATATGCTCCGGCCGAAGCGCCTCACTTGTGTTCTCTGGCCTTCCTTGATCAACTTCCTGACTTTGTATTCGAACGTTTTCCATCTTATGGTGGCGCTGCGCGACAGAACTGCCGCCAGCCACTTCTTGCCAGGTCGCAAGGTGGGAGCATGTTCTCCGCCGTAGTAAGTGCGGAATCCAGACACCAAGGAGGACAGTTGGCTCCCCGAATCAGTCATGGCAAACACATCGGCAGTTGCACATACGATGAAGTCCAACGCTGCTAGCTGAAATATGACGATCGGAATGTATTGTCAGGACATTATGCTACTAAGGTTCAACTGTTGTTTGTTACAATTTCGCTATCTATGCATCGTGATCAGATTCTGTCCATTTCAGGGGAAAGGAAAGCTATTACAGGACTAGGATTATGGAATCTTTTCAAGTATACAGGAAGTTAAGCTGTTGCAGTGGAAGAAATCTGCTGCTACAGAAGAAGCAAACCCGTGTTGATTTTACCTGGGAGGAGAAGTTTCTGAATGGAGAGAGTTCGCTCGGAGTGAGGAGAGTTTCCTTCGTGACTAAGTTAGGATAAAGGCTGGTGAGTGGTCGCATCCTCGATGTTCCTCCATATATGTCGGACCCAGCCAGGTAGATGAATGTGTCTCGCTTAAAGCCGAGGCCAGCGAGAACGAGCGCGGCTTCTTCTGGTGTCAATGGACACCTCCCCAGCTTCCTCAGTTCTGCTGGAGAAACATACCTGTCAACAAAGCATATAGAAGGAATACAATTTGAGCAAAAGTTGTTGGTAAGCCAAGGAAGAAACCCATTAGTCAATTAAGAAAGAGAATTCATACTTGGTCTTCTTCAAGCGTTCCATCAGCAGAGGAAAATGAACTTCTCGATAAGCTTGGAGTTCCGTTCTCTCATCTTCGCCGCCTCCAAATTCACATCGGGAGTACGCTACCATGTCCTCTTCGAATCTCAAGTGCAAGGCTAGGTACTTGGACCGACCTTTTGCGATGTCATTTCTTCCTAGTGGCAGTGCTGGTAGGAAGTTTCCGAGCAATTGTTTGTCTAACATGTTTTGAGAAGCATCATACTTTCTGATCCTCTTTACCAACAATGAACCAGCTCTCTGGATTTTCGGGACAAACTTAAGGGCATGGAAGTTGCATTTGCATCTTAATCTCTGGAACGAAATTGGAAGCGTAAATAGGATCCAAAATGATGCGTAAAGAGAGGAGTGAAAAACCGAACCCCAGTCAAAGACTTGAAACAATGTAGGTTGCATACAGATATTTGAGCTGGTTAACATAGATAGGCATGTTTATATGCCAAATCTTTACTGTCTACATTAAAGGGAAGTTACTCACCTGAAGATTAAATGGCACTGGATCAAAGCCTAGGCGATTTCCGAATCCAAGGAAATGTACAACCCCGTTCCGTTTTAGGATCGGAAGCACACCTGAGATATAATCAACTGGCCTGGCCTCCTTCGCAATATCTGCATCAGTAATCTGGTACAACAATTAGAATTGTGTTTGCCAAATATAATCAAACAAATATAGGTGGATTACAACGACATACTTGGCTACCAATTGCTTCAAAATCCAAGGATCTCAGATGAGGTGGAAGTTCCTTCACAATGTTTACATCTCCCCCAAGAGTCTTTATGAAGTATTTTCTTGGTAAATATCCTCAAACTGACTGCAATTTCAACAATTAATAAAGCGTGCTTCGTTGAAAGATTCAATAATACATGCAAAGTAGGCATTATTAACCGCTCCATGCTAGAGACCAAGGTATCTTCAGACAGAAGTACTTGAACCAAAACTTGTTCATGAATGGTAAAACTGCCAAAACACGAATATATCCATCTCATTGAAGAACGATCTAAGGAAGAGTTCTCTGATGTCATACTTAACATCAGATCTCATCAGATGATTGTCATAGGTGGTCAGAGCTAGAAGCCTGATTGTCAGGTAGGGACTTCGAAAGGAAATGAACAGAATGATTTCATTCTGTGCCAACCTCCATAGACCTATGATGTGCTTGATTTGCAGAGGAATTGTTAGAGCAGGCTGATCAGCAAGCCAAAAACGGGAGCTATAAGTCTGAAATGACAATCGACAGTTTGAGCAACCATGGAAAGATTTTAAGGGCCCCATACATCAATTGATAACCAACCCAGAAATCAGGGTCATTCAAAATTGGGGTTCGTTTCTTGCATTGTTAGGTCAACCTTTGGATGAAATTTGCCTCTGGAGTCAGCATCCCCATTTGCAGACAATCCAAACTTCTGTTTAAAGAATTACTTGATCATTTTCTCCTTCACTGGGAGACATCCTATAGATTTTGGAAAATATAAAAAATGTTTGTAGCCTTCTAGTAATTCAAGATAATCACTGGCTATGATGTTTCCTGCAAAATAGAGTTCCTTTTGTAGTTTCCTGCCCTTGTTAAAGTCGGTCGAGAATTATTCCTCATTTGTTGCAGTCCTGCCATGATAACTTGGTATATAAAACATTCATTATCCGTGATGTGAATGTATGGTGCATAACCCAGATACATTCTCAAAAAATAAATCAACCACTTGTACTCTTAGCCAACTCATTCAATGCAAATTTGCAAACAATTGGTGAACTGGGATACTATTTAGCTTCAAACCAAATTGTTTTAGCACTTGATGAACCAAGAATGTAAGGCAGTGAATCATGAATTATTAATCAGAAGCAGAATAATGCCCCTAGTTTAATGCGGTTTCTTATAGATACCTCCATATCTAGTATGATTAGCAAATTGAACAAAACCATTTCCCAACACTTCTAGAATTTGACTTATTATGACGAGAGTGGGCTATCTGAAAGGTTACCATAGAGCTATTTAATCAGCTAACAAGGGGAAATATTTGATGCAAAAGATGTAATGAACTATGCTGGTATAAAATGAAATGCGGGCAAACCTAGGATCCTTCCAGACATTGCTGTACAGAAATCTTGGAAGAACCAGAGTAGCATTAAGAAGAGACGCAACAGCCACAGCATTACAGATCTGCATAAGTCAGCCACAGAGGGTCATCACACTATGTTCCTTTCAGCTGTCAAAGATGGAGAAATTGCAAAAGAATAAGCATAATGCGGTCATAAGTTGGGTACACATTGTCATGTTGCATAGGCCTTGGAAATAAATTATAACGAGACTATAATTGATTTTAGAGAACTGAAGACCGCGTAAGGAGCAGAGAACCGAGAGTTCTATCCTCCATATGGTCTCAAAGTTCTAAAAGGACTGATCGGTAGTACAAAGCTTGTTATGAAGTCATACAATACAATGCTGGCAATTTCCTGTATTTTCAGGCGATATTAATCAAGAAATGTCTCCTCTTGTTTTTAGTAACAAGGAGCTTTTTGACTGCTGATAATATATTCCTTAAGATAGACTTTCTCAAGCATGGCAGGAAAAGATTTGGGCAAATGAGATTAGCACAAACCCATACTGAATCAAAATCTAGATAGGGAAAATATACTCTTTAGGGAGAGACAAATTAGACAAAATGTTTCAAGAGATAATATGACATTGTTGATGCTTCAGACCGGCAGTACATAATTCTTGCGAGGGTGCTAGGGATTGCTGAAAATATCTATAGATTTTCTCTCCCAGCTAATATCATTGAGATCAATCTTGAAGATAAGTATAAACCCATCTTTCTTTTATTATTTTTTAATTAAAGAATAACCTAACTAAAAGGTCGGTCTGAATGCTAATCCACGATTAAAAATGTAATGGCAAGTAGTCATGGAATATGCATCCTCCTCTACATGGATGGCGATCTGCGTCTGCACAAATGTACTACAGTGAAGACTCCTTCTCACTCTTTGTTTCCTCACCAAATATGCATGTTTATTTGTGTAACGAGGGTAATTGGTTGCTTTCATAACTTGAGTGCAACAGAAGCATTTTCGAGATTTTCCTGTCTTCTGTTCATACAATCACAATTGATAGGTGTTGTCATGCATTACAGAATCATAAAATTGAATAAGTCGATGCTTACTGCAACTCGCTGTTGATTTAGTCCTCCATTAGCACTGACTAATATGTAGCCATTGTCTCCATGGCTACTACTCAATTTTCCTGGTCACAAAAGAAAACCTGATATTAGACTCCATAAATTTTGAGTTATTTTATTCAGGATTCACAGCTTAATTGTTCACTTTGCCTGCCGAGCAATCGAAGAGCTGTTAAGGACACACAAGTTTCACTGCTGATAAGCAAAATCCAGTCAGGTGTGTTCTGTACCTGAATCTGTGTGGACCTTTTTGTCTGCACAAGGCTTCCACAAAGAGGCTTGCCTGTGTGGTTCCTCCCAGAAACTAGATGACTCTTGCTTTAACTCTTTCTAAAAGCACAGGTGACATTTAACATCATGTTTCGGGAAAATTTTAGGTCTTTAAACCAGAAACTTGCATCACTTGACGGCATACCTCAATGAGTGCTGTTGAGGCCATATGCAGAAGCCGGTCATACATTTGTATCGCTGGCTTTTTGACTTTACCGGGGCATTCCTGTCTTCCTTTGGATAAACAAAAAGAGAGTGGCGAATGATATAATTAGAGGTTGATTGTGTACCTTATTTACATGCATTATTACGAAAGTAAAGACCGAAAGCGCAGGATAGTGCAGTTGATTCATAGCACAAGCTAACACAAGTACCATGCCTCTAAAATGCCAAGTCCCCTCATCAAGACGGAAATGTTAGAACATGATCAATTCTCCTACGACGAGAGTCAAGAATCATCATGCATGTTGGTAACAAAGCAGGAAGGCTTCGAAGTAAAATTAGTAGGATGGAACAGTTTGCCAGAGGAAAAGCCAGACTGTACCTTAGGCCTGTTCGATTTGGCTGGTCTTGAAACATTGTGAAAATGTACCGAATCAAAAACAGACACCATAAACTCATCAAACAGGAGGAAGAAAACCATCCATAAGAACACGAAACCGATGGTCTTAACATGCCTACGGACCGACAAAGTCCTTCTACCCGCAGAGACCCCTTTAAAAGCACCGAATTTCGCAGGCTCATTCTTGAATCCATGCATTTGCGTGGCCTTGTTCCAATGATTCTCACACCCAGACATTCTCCAACTAAATCAAGGATCAATTCCCATCAGACTTCCAAGCTCTGAAACCGCTGATCTTTCTGCCACAAGAAGCCAGCATTGTGGAAATCGAGACGAGGACGTCTAAGTGAAGTAACATATGTTCTAACCTCCAACTTTGCCTAAATCGACCAAGCAAGAATGACTCCCTTCATTATGAACAAGAACTCCGATATGATCATTGACAAAGAACAAAGGCCAGGAGAGACAAGCTAATGTTAGTTCTCTTTCCCTGTCACTGTTTGTTATGTATATATAACCTTACTCCAACTCCAGCTGAAAATGACCCATCAACTGGCTTAGACACATTCAACTTAGTTCTAAAGTTTGGTGGCAGAGACTGAATCAAGAAAAAATCAAAAGAAATGTAAAATCCCGATAAGAACATCCACCGGTAGCATAATTTGAATCGAAGCTAAGAAAGTAGGTGGTGATTGATATTAAACTCGACATATACAATTGGAAAGTGTGAGAAGAAAGCGAGAGATTAAAAAGAAGAAGACACCTGAAACACATTACTTCTGATTCAAGAACGTTGTCACCTCCACCCAAACAGCTACTTGCCACCAGACAGGACCAACTTATCGTTTTCGACCACTTAATTTATGTTCATCTTCGTTCCTGGGAAACCTTAGAGCAGCAGAAGAAGAAGGTAGAAGAAGAAGAAAACCTGCGTTGGTTTTCGTAAGGTGCACATATGAAAATTGGTTGAATCAGGACATGTACAGGGGCAAGCCAACCAACGTGGGTAAATCAAATGGGAACTATTTCTCTAACCAACCAAAACCTAGGTCCAAACAAATAAGGGTTAATATCATGAAAAATCTCAAATTGGTACGTCTGTGATAAATTTATTTTAAGATAATTTTTTATCATGAAAAACCCTAAACTAGTAATCATATGACAAATTATCTCAAATTAATTTTTTGATCATAAAAAAACACAAATGGGTAGATTTGTGACAAATTTATCTTTCAAATTTGATTAGTATAATGAAAAACCACAAATTGGTATACTTACAACAAACGAAAGGTAAAATCCTAAATTAATACATCTGTCAATTGACATGTGTTATTTAACTCAGCAATTTGACGGTAAAATTTAATGAAAACTAACGGAGGATAAATTTGTCACAATTGTACAATTTGGATTATTTCATGGTATTAATCCATAAATATAAATTAATAAAAAGTTGTTGCTATCCGTTAGCCTATCGCCAA
Source organism: Angophora floribunda (assembly GCA_014182895.1). Lineage (NCBI taxonomy): Eukaryota > Viridiplantae > Streptophyta > Magnoliopsida > Myrtales > Myrtaceae > Angophora > Angophora floribunda. The sequence goes on along the minus strand of CM024709.1, from coordinate 30,184,189 downwards.
CAGAGTTGGTTTTGGGCTTTCAAGCCGAAAAAGTCAACAAACTCAACGCACCAGCAGCTTCAAAAGTCAAATCCTTCCGCTATACCTTTTTTTTTTCCTTTTCACGTAGCTGCTGCCAAGTAAGAGGACGGCCGAGAGAGAAGAGAGGGAAAGGCCGAAGCTGGCCGGAGGCTCATCGGAGGCGCTTGACTATCGTCGGAAAACGACATAGCTGCTCGAAAATCGCTCTTTCACTGTACCAGAAAACGTTGTTGAAATTTCCTTTCGCTTCCTGGGACTCCTCCAGTGGAATGGTGTTTACGAGTGGCTCGGCTCTTTCCCTTTTCTCTGCTTTGCTCTGTTTTCATTAACCTTCTGTTCTTCCTCCGTCGGCGGTGCTCCGGCGAATTTCCGGCAACGCCCACGGCATGAACAGATACTTGTCTTCACCTTGAGCCAGTAGGATGTGACTCCGCACGAATCTGACTTGTCATTTGAAACTTACGAGCATCCAAAAGTGCAAACGCGCGCTGGTGAATATGTAACTTTCTTGCGAACATACAATCTATTTGGATTAGCCTAATCATGTACGAACTCTCTCCAATGACGCAAAAATTACAAGATTTCATCATCTGGGGAGAGAGAATCAAGTCTCTTAAACTTGGTAATTCGAAAATTTTGGAAATCTGTGTTCGTCGCGCGAGTGCAGTCGTTAGGACAGGATGTATGGCTTTGCCGGCAGCGATTACAGTTCTGTCTTTACCGTCGTACTGGGCAAGACACTATGATCTATGGCTCTTTTGGAAAATTTTGGAATTATTGCAATTTTCAGTCATTTCTGGAAATTATAATGTTGCATTTATTATTTGTGAAAAATTAATGATGTTCACTTTTGCCATGGGCTACTTTTAATGAAAATAATTTTGTGTGTGGAAGTTTGGGAAAAGTACTCCAAATGTAAAATTCTTATTAATTCTTTGAATGTCTTGTTTCTAAATTTTGGTAGTGGAATTTCTTGTTTGGTAATCTCTTAAATGCTCCGTGCTATTTTTTTTGAAGGAATATTTGGCATTAAAAAAACTTTTCGATAATTAAACAATTTGGGGTCTAATTGGATGTATATTGGGCCCATGAGCTGAAAATCGGGCCTCGTAGGGCATTTTCGTAATATTGTTCTCAATGAGCAGCTTTGACCAAGTGTAACTGCTGTTTTTGGTCAATTATTTTTTATAATAATGTCCGAAAAGTTTTAAAATCATTGTCGGCACGTTACATTAGTTATAACTTTTATGCTTTGGCCAATTTAATCATTAATCTTTTAAAGATTTTCCAATGTAGTCAATATGACGAATTTATGTTAGAAATTGATGATGAATTAGCGCTAACAATTTTACATGGCATAATTGGCATTGATGTAAACAAATTTTACAACTTTATAACAAGATTCTGAATTTTTTTTCTTTTACTTTTCCTTTCCTTTCCTTTCCTTTCCTTCTTCTTCTTTTCTTTTTCTCCTATTCTAGTATATAATAAATATTATCGCCGTTCTCCTCTAATAATTTATGTGTAGAGTTTAGGCTGTCAAGTGTGCCGGTAGTGGTTGTGTCCTAATAATGTGATCTATTTGTTAAAAGGAACAACAATTGTTGATTGTAACTAATCTTGAAGATTATTGGTGAAATATAGCCTGTATTGAGTCTGTCAGCTAGAGAGTGAAGGTAGTCTCAAGAATAAAGCCGAATTATTATAAATTGTTGTGTGTTTTACACCTTTAGTTCATCATCATCAAGATTTATAATCATAATATTTGTTTACTTTTCAATAACTGTGTTTAACTTATTTGTTGATAATTTTTCACTAAATCTAATCTTTAAACACCATCCGTTTATATTAAGGGATCTAACATGCGCCTTGTCAAACTCAAAAGCTATTATAATTGGTTCTACAATGTATTGCATCTTTGTGTATAACTTTAAGAAGATTGTATACACTTTGGATATTGTCCGAATTTGTGTAAACATTACTATAATCACTTTGCAAGTGTAACCTATCATTCAAATCTCAAACATAAACACTAACCCTATTCATCTTGTGTATAACTTAAAAATATGCACTTTCTTGCCCTTTAGGAATTATTCAAAACATAAAACACTGAACAAATGTTACATGAATACAATTTCTTGACCACACTTTCTCGAGAGTTCGCTATCCTATCATAGTTAATGGAGATCTATTAACTAAGTAACTCTCCATACTAAGTGTATCCGTTAGAAACTTCTTAGCCATGCCATCACTATAGAGCATTTTATGAGCCATCTTAGTAACGTTATGTTTATCAACCCTCAACTTGTTGTAGTTCACTGGCATCAGTGTGATGTTTTGTTGTGCCTTCCTCATTATAGAATTCATTTAATAGCTTCAAACAACACTTTGTGCTAATGTCAATATGCACATGCTTGATTGTCTTACTTGTTTCCTTTTAGATCAAAGCTCTCAACCAACTAATCTTCAAAAGAGAATCAAATTCATGCCTAAGCATAAACACCAAGGTCCTCATCAAATAGTTGTCCACAACAATTAGCTTAAATCTAGTATCCTTCCTTGAAGGAAATTGCAGCAGCCTACAAAAATCCAACTGAAACAACTTTGCAATCTCTACGATTTCTTTGAATCATATTGGACCACTTTCCGACATTTGTATAAGTTTTTTTAGCCATGTAACCACATAATGAATTCCATTCATTCAAAACCTTCAAATTGTCCTTGTCATGTGCCCCAAATGCACATGCCATAGTTTTAGTTCTCAAACAAATGCATTTGATATCTCCACATCAAAATCTATTATTGTCTCCTCTTGAAGCTCATTTATGTCATTATCATTGATTTCTCTCATCATCACAAGGGCATTTTGAACGATCTTCAAAATTTTGCCTTTTGAAGTACTAATAGCCAATTGAATATAGGGCATTCAAAGAAATCTTATTCTTCTTCAACTTGAGAATTTGCATCACACTTGTTTGTCCTCACAACATCGTCATGCATTCTAATGTTGACATCTCCAACACCAGCAACATGGCACTTGGCATTGGTCCCTAATTGTAATTCACCATCATCCATGTATTGATAAGCAGTAAATTGGTTCTTGTTGGTGTACCATGAAATGAAAAACTAAAATCCAAAACCTAATTGTTAAACAATGAATCTTCAATGACAAATAAGATATAATCATCACCATCCACTTTACTATCATTTATTGTAGAAATATCATTAGTAGACTCAACTCTAACTCCATCACCATTCTTGTTCTTCAACTTAAGGCAATCTTTTCTAAGATGCCCCATCTTGCCACATTTCATACAAATAACACAACTAGTTCTAAATTGATTATGTCTATCCAAGTTCACACTACTATTGCTAACAAGAGTACTAGTTTTTCCTCTACTTTCATCTATTAAACCAATAGGTGCAAATTTGTTGGATTCTCTCTTACGAATATCTTAATTGAAAATTGTTAAGGCTAACTAAGCAACTTAAAGGGGGAGAATGAGTTATTTTCACATCCTTCAAAAAATACGTGGAAATCAACAACCAATAAATAAAAATCTGGAAGAGCTGATTATGGAGAGATTGGTTGAAACCAATGTGCAACAAAACAAGTAGGAATGATATAGAGAGGAGCACACGATGATATAAGTGGTTCAATTTTATCACCAAGTTTGCATCTACTTTTCAGACTAATAGCCACAAGTTGAGCTAAAATGCACTAATAATCATCAAGAAAAGTTACAATGAGCACTCATTGATCCTATCAGCGGATAGATCACACTATTAGGACGTAGATGTTGCTATTACACTAGTATGCTTAATCTTCTAATGATCATAATGTGCCAAGAATAATACAATGGCAATTTTAAATGAATGGAAACACTAATAGAAAAAAATGAAGAAAAAATGATTACTTACATGTATGACAAAATTTCTATTTCTCTGTTTCTTTATTTTTCTGTTTCTAGAAACATGTTTGGAACATAAATCTATTTGGTATTGTAACTTCATTTTTCTATTTTTGGAATAAATTTTTACTCCAGAAATATATTTAGAATAGAAATCAAAAGTTAAAATTTTTTGGTTATCTATTTCTAGAACAAAAGTGAAAAATAAAATTTTTTGTCACCACTTGCCCCTTGCTTGCCGCAGATGTCGGTCGTCGGACGTTGTTGTTGCCGCCTGTAGTGTGGTCACCAGCCCCCTGCTGCCCCCCACCGCCCACCCCTGCCGCCTACCGTCGGTCATCTCCCACCACGACTCAAATGATAAATTTTATATTGTTGTTAAATGAATTTCTATTTCGAAAATAGATTCCAAAGTTTGTAACTAGCTATTGACACCAATTTGAATTTAGATCAAATTGGAAAGAGGATTGAGCCATCTTCTCTAGTTGGTAGAAGCACGTAGCATGTCTTCCATCTCATTTGATAGAAGGAGCTTACTTCACCAGTGATCCGTTAAGTGTATCCACACTACTTGTTGAAATTGACTTTCGATTTTCTATCTTCCGTTCCTTCCAGGCATATTCACCTTTCATGGTCCTTCCAAATTTTCATGAACTTCTTGTTTTACCATACTTGTTCACCTCCTACTCAAGTTCATCCAAGCGTTAGCTAAATAGATTGTTCTAGGCTTGTTCACCTTCTATCAGGTCCTTGCAGCTTTTAGACACATGGATGCTTAATACTTTGTGGACCCTTGATAGAGGCAGAGTACTCCTCATATCAATTTACGTGTTTAGGATTGGCTCATGTATCTATGACCTATATCTACTCAACCAATGCATACATTCATAACCTTTGATTATTTTGTTATCTTTTAATGGAGGGGGGGGATCTTCAGTATGATGGGTTTTATCGAGTTTACATGTCATTCAATGATTCGACCAGTAAAACAGCAAAAAGGATCTAAAAGATTTTCTTTCCTCTAAAATGTTATGTTGTCCGCACTCACAATATATCTAAAACTACATAAAAAGGACGTGTATGTACCTAGTTTATGTGAAAGCCCTTTTAAGAAAGAACGCAAGGCAACATGGAAATTTATACCAAATTGATGTTAGTTCTCATGATATTTTAGTAGAAAAAATTATTAAAACGGTCTTAAATCTATTATAATTTTTCCACTTCAATCCTAGACCTTTTGTATTTGTGCCAATTTAGTCTATTCGGTTAATTTTGTTTGGCCGACACTAACATCAGCGTCGGTCGTTCCACTAACGCTACCGATGCTAACATGTCAATTTTTTAATATTTTTTTTTATTTTTTCTTTCTTTCTTTCTTTTTTCATTTTTTCTTTCCTTCTTCCTCGAGCCAGTGAGGGCAAACATTGGCCACCCTTGGTAAGGCCTCGCCCAATGCCACGATGGCGAGGACGAGCCTCCCTAGTGGCCGGCGAGGTTGACCTAGCCGACCCTACCCTTTGGCCAGTCTGGCCAAAGGAAGAAGGAAAGGAAAAAAAAAGAAAAAAAAAGGAAAAAATAAATAAAATAAAAATAAATATTAAAAACTGACACATTAGCATTGGTTGGATGGTGTCCATGTCAATGCTGGCTAGCTAAAATTGGTTAGATGTATTGAATTGGTACAAATGTAAAAGTTTTACAACTAAATTGGCTAAAAAAAAAGAATTTATGACTAAATTGAAAAAATTACAATAAATTTAGGATTATTTTGATAATTTTTCATCTTTTAGCATAACATTCAAGATTCAATTTTGAATGCTAATTTCTATCTATTGCGATTTGGAGTTTTGTTTGTAGTCTCAAAATTTAGTGGGGTCAAAGGTCCACAAAAATAATGGGGTAAAATGTACAAAGTGCACGAGAATTTGTCGGTAAATAGCAATATAAGTAGAAAAAAAAAATTTGTGTGGTCGGCTAACCCCATTACATAGGATGGCGCTCCGTTCCGTGCTGGTAATTCTGTTGGTCGGGGTTGTCTTTTGATATTGTCTCCGGGTGACCACATTATACGGTACGGTGGAAGGGGCATTTTATAAAATTCCAATATTTTTCGAAATTCTTATGAAGGGGAGCTAGCATTAATTTTATAATAGTTTAGTTTGTGATAATAGATCATTATAAAGTAAATAAAGTATATGAGAAGATGCTTGATAGCCGGAATTCAATTATGTGATACAAAGTACATTGGGCTTAGCACATCTCTGTTTTAGTTGGATGGTTAGTGAAGGATAGTACTTTAATAGTGACTTGGGATAAATGAAGCTATTAGAATACAAACTATAAATAGGCTATGGAGCACTCTCCACTTCTTATTCTAAACACTTACCATTATTTATGAAGATTAACCGATTGGTTCAAAGATGGTCACTGGTAAAATCAGGTGTAAGATTTTGATGTTTTCATCTAAAAAGATAGATGAAATACCTTTTAGAATCTGGAGGGATCGATATGAATCAACAAAGATTACAAAATGTCATTTGTTGATTTTGTACAAAAAAAAAACAACAAAAATTTAAAGTGCGAACACCGGGAGCAATCATTTCCAATGATGTAAATTGCAAAAAGGTAAAGATAAAAATAAATTTGCACAACAACATTGAGTTCTATGATTGATTTAGGTTTTTTTTAGGTCCTATTCTAATTCTTAACTTACTCTTAAACTTTTGGCCCACCTCTTTGCAGAGTGGAAGAATCGAATCACACACATGAAATTAAATGTCCCTACTAAGGAAAAAGTGGGGAATCGAAGTCAACTTGGGGCATATACAAAAGTAAAATGTGGTATTATAACCCATAATTGACAGTTACAAGTGATTGCTAAGAAATTAAACATGATATTTGTGGTTCCTACTAATTAGCAAAACTTATCCACAAACAGTTATATTTGAGATGGTCAATTTCACCAATCGAGGGTTACATCATCTTCACTACTTGATGGATACATCAACTCTTCTACTCAAACAATTTCTTTCGACCAAACTGTTGACTGCAACACTTGGACATTTTTTTTGGTGCCATTTGGAGATTTTAAATTCTATATACGGAATTAGATGGTTTAATTTCTAACACCAAATTCTTGTTCCATTTCAACATCCACATTTTGTTACTACATTTATGATTTGAAAAAATGTTATTTTTAATTTGAATGAAATAGAACTGAAACGAATATAATTTACAAAATGGAAAGTTGATGTCAAAAGGTGATCGTTGAAGGGGTTTCCATTGTGCTGGCATCTTGTTCCATTTCAACGTCCACAATTTGTTACTACATTTATGATTAGAAAAAAATGTCATTTTTAATTCACATAAAATAGAATTGAAACTAATACAATTTACAAAATGGAAAGTTGATGTGAAGGAGATCATTGAAGAGGTTTCCATTGTGCTAGCATCTTGTTCCATTTCAACGTCCACAATTTGTTACTACATTTATGATTAGAAAAAATGTCATTTTTAATTTGCATAAAATAGAATTTAAACTAATACAATTTACAAAATGGAAAGTTGATGTGAAGGAGATCATTGAAGAGGTTTCTCTTGCACTAGTGTCACGGATAGGAGGTTTCTCTGATCAACAGATTGGTCGAAGGAGACTACGCAAACTTGCCCATGGAAACTCTAGAGCTTTTAGACAGTTTTAGCAACGAGCGAGATGGTTATTGTGCCAAAGTCTAGATTCTCTCGACTTAAATGCCTACAGTTGGTAGGGGAGGAAGTATGATTTCATTCGTCGGATTAAATAACGATCAATGGTTGTAATCCGAAAGCCACTAATATAAGAAATGGGTGTCCTTCTCTTCATTGTATCAATATAACTATTCAGTAATCTAAGTTTTTTCTCTTCCAAAGTTTCTATCTTTAAAAAATTTTCTCTTTACAATCAAGGTGAGCATGAGTGATTGATCGATTTGAAGAATGGCTTAGCTTAGGTGCTCCACCAACACCGATCTCAAGTGATTTAAAAAAGTTTAAGTCGTCGCACGTTCTTGATCATCGATCTGTGACATGGAGCTAGCTGAAAGCTTGTGCTTTGCATGTGGACTTCTCTTTCATATATGCCTTTATCACTTTTTTCTTTTTCTTTGTTAGGACTACTTATACCTTGAGTTTTTTCATTTGCAGAAATTGAAGACTAATCGAATCAGAGGCTACTGATATATAGGCTGTTGAACATGGTAACTCGGGGAAACACGTAGAATCCATAAAAAAGAATCATGCACTTGGATAAATGAAGAAGCCATAAATGTTCATGCGAGGGAGGATTTAAAGCCGATGGGATTTCAAGAAACTCGTCAACATTGATTAATGATAAATGTAACCGAGGACCGGGGACCATCTCTGTTGGTTCCAAATCTCGAAGCCCCGATTGCCAACCCCACAATAAAAAATTACACTATCTGAAGCTTTCCTGGTCTTACGTTCAAGACTGAACTATAAATTGCGCATCTCCCAAACCATCTGCCTTATTTTCCTCTTGCTCTTTCCTTTGTTCAATTTGTCAATTTGTCTTGTCTCCGAGTTGTTTTATGTTCTCGAGGAGTGATGGGTTCCAAGATAGTGCTGTCACCTGTTATGTAAGTACAAGCAACCCTTCGCTGCTTTAAAGAAACAAATAAAAGAAAAAAATTAGACAAAATAGGGAGAAGAGAAGAACAAGAAGAAAGTTGTGCTCTTTTTCTAATTGTCAGAAGATCTTGGGGAACTCCTTTCATTGGGTCAAAACACCCATAAAAGTCGCTCATTGAGCATAAAGTTCTCAAAAGGAGAAACAAAAAAGAAGGAAGAGCAGTCTTGTCTGGTTGCTCTTCTTCCATGGAAGTGGAACTGGTTCTTTTCTTGATCTTTCTTCTTCCTCTGGTTGTTAGAGCCTCCGACAGTCAACTCTCTCCAAAGGGTGTCAACTATGAAGGTGGTCTTCTCAAGAAAAATGTTTCCGTAGGGTTGTCTTGTGTTTTTAGGGATTGAATGAGTTTGGATTTGATTTTTCTTTTTCCTTCAACTCAAAGATGTTTGTTATATGCTTTTGAGCAATTTTTACATGTTTTAGTGGCTGCATTGATGTCGGTGAAGAGCAAAATGGTGGACGACTTGCACGTTTTGGAAGGTTGGGACATTAATTCTGTGGATCCATGCACTTGGAACATGGTTGCTTGCTCTGCTGATGGCTTTGTCATTTCTCTGTAAGTAATGCCCCTCATATTATCTTCCTAGACTTTCCCTTTTTGTTTTCTTTTCCAATCTCTTTAACATCGTTTGAATTCATAGTTTTGCTGATTTGGTCTGCTATTTTCAGCGAAATGGTCAGCACTGGACTATCAGGAATGCTTTCACCAGGCATTGGAAACTTAAGTCACTTGAGGACATTGTAAGCTCTTCAGCATACTCCACCTTTTTGTTTCAGTTGTTTTACATTATTTGCTTTTTCTGCAAAGAGAAATGCTGTCTTTAAATAAGTTTATTTTTTTATTGTTAGATGATGGCTCGACCGTTTCCACTGAGCATTTTATCTGTGTTTCAAGTAGCTTGTGTCTGCAGTGTTTGTGCAAGTCATTGATTAGTTGGAGGGTGTCAAGCAGGACATCAATTGTATTAATCTAAGTTTGATTATCTTCATGCTATCATAGTACGATGCAATGAGTGTACTAGTATTTTCACAATATACAAGTGTTGCCTGTTTATATAACAGATTGGCACTTGATGATGTGTTAATGTCACTTGCCAAATTCAATTTTTTAGCTAGATGTGGGAGAAGATATTACCCTTTGATTCTGTAGTGATTCATTTATCTTGACATGATCCGAAATAGGTTTTAGGGAGGGCCATTTCATTATCACAAGTGTTTGCATGGATTTCAGGCATGAAGTTTCAATGTAGATTTTAAGTTTTTGTCTTTATCGAAGATTATTGCAGAACAATCAACTATCTGGTCCAATCCCAGTTGAGATAGGAAAGCTTTCAGAACTTCAGACTCTTGATCTTTCGGGAAACCAATTTGCTGGGGACATCCCGAGTTCACTAGGATTCCTATTTCATCTGACTTATTTGTGAGTAGTGCTTTGATGATACCTTCTTTTTCTTCTCCCCTATTATTTGCATTGTCTGTGTCTATGTCGGGCCCTCTAAACCTTTGCTATATTAAGTTGTTTAGGCGGCTGAGTAGAAACAAGTTATCAGGGCAGATACCTAGCGCGGTGGCGAATCTCTCAGGTCTTTCATTCTTGTATGTGTTCCATTCTGTTGGTTTCTCATCAAATTAAGTTTTGTATATCCGTGAGTACGCTGATAAATCAAATTAAGCAGGGATTTATCTTTAAATAATCTTAGTGGTCCAACTCCAAAAATACTTGCGAAAGGCTACAGGTGAGCACCATCGAACAACATATTTTGTTATACAAGCTGCATGCTTCTTTTCCTGTCAGTGCAAGATATATTTATGGAGCTGTGATTTTCTCTATCTGACAAAGGAGTTGAGATGATTCAACTAAATTTCACGGAAAACATAAGAAAATTTTGGTTGTCCATGGACACTTCTTTTTACGGGGTCAAGTGCAGCGAAGCAAGAGCAAATCATAGTATGTTCATCATAATCGTATCAAAATTGTATGATGCATCTTTCTATTGGAGTGCTACAAGAATTTTAACAATGTTCATTCAACTACATCTTGATGTCCCAACTCCTGTTTGTTTTTCAAATAAGGTCTTGACTGGCCTCAGGCTTCAAACTCTTGCTATGCTTTACTATCAAATGATCAAATAAATTTTAAGATACCTGCGCTGGTCTGTGCATTTAACACTTCATGGTACTTCTTTTAGTGTTTCAGGAAACAGCTTCCTCTGCACTTCACAAGCTTGCACAGGCATCTCGAAACCCATGAACGGTAATGCAGTTTGACTTCTTTTGTATGACAAAATTTCACAAAAATGCAAACGGAGTTCATATGCTATTTTGGAGCAGGAACAGCTGCAGCATCTTCACCTCAGAAGGCAGATGGTCATAACAGATGGGTTCTTTCTGTAGCCACTGGCATCAGTTGTACGTTTGTGGTTTCAGTTATGTTGCTCATTTTCTGGGTACATTGGTACAGATCACGTTTTCTCTTCAACTCATATGGTACTTCCTAGACACGGCTGGGTTTTGCTTTGATCTTATATGATCCATCTTTCTAATGACTTGGGAATCTTTTCCATCTTGTATATTCACAGTACAGCAGGATTATGAATTTGAGATTGGCCAACTGAAGAGGTTCACTTTCCGTGAGTTGCAAACAGCAACTCTAAACTTTAGCCCCAAAAACATCCTCGGTCAAGGTGGATATGGAGTAGTCTATAAAGGATGTCTTCCCAATAGTACATTGGTGGCGGTCAAACGGCTGAAGGACCCAAACTATACTGGTGAAGTGCAGTTTCAAACTGAAGTCGAGATGATTGGCCTAGCTCTGCACCGAAACCTCTTAAGACTCTACGGCTTTTGTTTGACGCCAGAAGAGAGATTGCTCATCTATCCTTACATGCCAAATGGAAGTGTGGCTGACCGATTGAGAGGTTTGATTCTCCTTTTTTGTGAGCTCACCTCTCTGCTTGTCAATTGTTGCATTCTTGATCCTTTCTTTGTCCTCGTTTATTCTTTCGAAATCCAGAGATTAGACACTGGACGGTTGCTCATGGCAATTGATTGTCTATGAGCGTTATATCTTTCTGAAAAATTGCTATAAATGTTAATGTTTCACCTTAAAACTCATGTACACTCAATCACAGTGAAACTTGGTCATCACCAGCTTTTACTGTTTTATTGTTGCCCCGGAATTTGCTTACCTTTTAATCATCTGTGCTTAGATTCCCCTTAGCCCTATTACGACTGTGTGATGAGATTTTCATCTTCTCATGACATATCAGCTTCATCTTGCCTGGCATTATCCCTGAAAAACTTATCTGGTATTAAATCATTCTGATATTTTGAGATCAGAAAGTGTATAATTATGACACTAGAGTAATTGAAGCAAATGTGCATCTTTATCAATAGGTTGAGGACTTCAGAGTCACTTAACAAATTTAAGTACTGCAGAATATTATTTTGAGCAGACTTCAGATGTATCAAGCAAATGATTGTTTTATCTTTGCAAGATGGCTTAATCTTTGCTGTCTCTTATCATGACCCGTGAGGTCTTGGATTAATCTTATATTTTGCCCCTTCCCAGTCTCATTTGTAAAACAGACCATGAAAGTGTTATTATCTTACTCTGACATTCTTCGAGTGCCCTAAATCTCTGCTACAGAAACTTGTCGTGAAGGCCATCTTTGGACTGGAAGAGAAGAATGTGTATTGCTCTCGGCACTGCCCGGGGACTTCTGTATTTGCATGAACAATGCAATCCGAAAATAATTCACCGGGATGTGAAGGCAGCGAACATCCTTCTTGATGAAAGTTTTGAAGCCATAGTTGGTGATTTTGGTCTAGCTAAGTTGCTAGATAGGAGGGAGTCTCATGTGACTACTGCAGTACGTGGTACCGTGGGACACATTGCCCCAGAGTATCTCTCAACTGGACAGTCCTCGGAGAAAACTGATGTCTTTGGATTCGGGATACTGCTTTTGGAACTTATAACTGGGCAAAAGGCACTAGATGCTGGAAATGGTCAGGTTCAGAAGGGAATGATTCTTGACTGGGTTAGTAATTACTGGTACTGGGCTAAGCAATGTCAAGTCATGTTCTCTTTCAATAGTTGTTGGACCATATATGCTTAATGCATTTTCATTTGAGCTTGATTATTGTGGTTGAACACTAAAATTCAGTACGTTAAGTTGAATGAACTATTGGACCTCTTCCCTCAATCCGTATCTGAGTCTTACCTTTTCCTTTAACGAACCAAAAACTCTTAAAATCTTTTCTTTTTTCTAAGTGCACTTTGCTGATTATTTCTTTTTTTCTCTTCTCATTTATTGTCTCGCCTTAACATCATCAAGAGAACTTAGAAGAGTGATGTATTGTGATCAATGAATGTAATATGTCGTTTTTCCTATGCATTGAAAGAGGTCTACCCATATTTAAGGTTTTCTGTGGTATATACACCGATTCCAGTCTGCTTTAGGAATACAGAGTTTGATCGATTTTGCTTGTACCCTAAGTAACATGTTGAATATATTGTCCAATTTTTCCAGGTGAGAACCTTGCATGAAGAAAAGAGGCTTGAAGTCCTGGCAGATAGGGATCTGAAAGGGTGTTTCGACGCGCTGGAGCTAGAGAAGGCGGTGGAACTGGCCCTGCAGTGTACTCAGTCGAACCCAAACCTCCGGCCAAAGATGTCTGGGGTTTTGAAGGTCCTAGAAGGTGTCGGACAAGTGGAAAACATGGAGGATTCACAAGGTGGGAACAACAACCTAGGAGAAAACAGAGAATGCAGTTTCTCTAGGAATTACAGTGACGTCCACGATGAGTCCTCTTTCATAATCGAAGCCATGGAGCTCTCTGGACCCAGATGATGAGGTTTTTTACTCGGCGCCTGCAGCAGGTGCAACTGTATATAATATGAGCATCGGATATCTGAACTTACATCATATCAGAAAGGATTTTCAGGAGCAAGCCTTCGAGAGGTTCAGAATGCAACTTGCCCAAAGAATTTTGTGCTATGGACTTCCCCTTATGGACTTCCCCTAATATTCCAAATAGATGATGATCATATCAGATCTAATACACAGAAGAACATATGTATGTGTCTTTTTCCTGACTAATCGGCTGTTTTTTATCGACAAGAATCAGGATATTTTATCCCTCAACTGCATCCGAACGGGGTCATTTCCTGCAGCTTAGGTGCTGATCCGATGCTAGATGACTTTCCATTCGATTGTTAGGTCCATGACAGCAAGCACTCAGCATAACTCCATGCTACGGTGTAGTCAAGCTATGTCGCCGGTGCTGCATTAGGGGATCATGATGATAAATTACTTTCTCATGACCATACTCGAGGAGGAATCCAACGTTAAACCATAACCTTCATGAGATGCCGAGTGCTAATCGATTCATCAATTTGCTTGACTGATTGATGCATGTTGTGGATTTTCTAGTTGCTTCAGGTTGAAGATTTTCTAGTTTTGCCCAGCAGAGAGTCTCGGTTTTACGTTTTTTCCTCATGATGCTGTTATTTCGGGAAGCACTTGCTACCCAGCTAGTCTTTTCAGATAAAAAATCATATATCATATAAAGGAAAGTGACATAAATGACCAAACAGTCACTGAATTTTGTTTAACATACAATGGTTCATAATTTTTAGTTTTTGAATAGTTTCAACTTTGATTTTAAATGTGTTCTTGAACTTTTAAACATTTTAATGCAGTTTATGGACCGTATTAAATATTTTCTAATAGTTTAGGGTTTACATTTAACTAATTAAAAATATAGAATGATATTATATATTGAGTTAAAGTTCAAAGATTAAATTTGACAAATTAAAAGTTCTAGGCAACATTGCATATTAAAACAAAGTAGATTAACAATTTGTGCTATTTTCCCTATGTAAAATAGGAGTGTAATATCAAATATTATTTGGAGGTAAAATCTAATTTTGGTCATTTAATTATACTACTCTTTCAATTCGATCCTTCAGATTCTTTCGTGCAATTTTTGGTCCTTTGATTATACTATTCTTTCAATTCGATCCTTCAGATGCTTTTCGATCAATTTCGAATCCTCTAACTTCCTCCCTCGTTTCGCCTTCTTTCGTCGTGTCAATATTTGCAGTCGAAACCGTGTCCCCCGTTTTGCCTTCTTTCGTCATGTCAATATCTCTTCCCTTTTTTGGCTCCTTCTCAGGCACCTATTTTTCTTTTCAATTTGGTCCAAGTTTTGGTTTGGCTCATTGTGTTACAGAGAATTAATTAAACCCAGTCCATTGTAAATCAGAAAAACATTTACAACTTTCTCCTATTTTTGCACTTTTCGTGCTCCATTTTCAGAACCTAAAATTCATTTTTTTTGGGTCTAAAATTCATATCGAAAGTTTAGAAATAAAAATAGTACAAGTGCCATAACTTTCATAATACATTCACTTGAGTATCATACTTATTTTCTTTTTTTCTATCACTTGAATGCCATCAATAATTTGTGTGACCTGAAAATTCAACGTGCCATTTATTTAGTATAAATCGTCTAATGTGACTTGTCGGCAAAATCAAGTCAGTGAGATAACAAGAAAACAATGTTGCCGACAAAATCAATTTTTGCAAGAATAATTTGGAAGCCTAGCCAATTATTTCGAGTCTCTAAAATCAATGAGGTTTGCCCTTGGCCTAGCTCCTCAATCAGTCTTCTACAATTTTTCATTATTTAGCAATTAATGCTTCTATTTCTTGAAATTCAAGAATCAAACATTTTGAATTACTTTTCTCTTCTTACTTTTTCGATAAGATAGATACAATTCTAATTGCTCATAAGTAGCATGAACCACGTAGTAAATGAGCACGAGCCTTCATAAAATAAATCCGGAAAATTTGTGTCTACTAAACTTGAACTTTTAATGATATTCTTCATTGTTCTGTCTTAGTTAATAATAATATCGATGTTATTCCTCATTGTACATAAATAAAGCAAGATGTGAAGTAAAGACATTTAAATTTTCTTCACTTGCAGATAGTCTTTCTCAATATATTTTACTTGACATTTAAGCCACGAATGATAACTATATTATTCCAAAATTTTAATTTTTGGCTAGAAAAATATTTTTCTATTTCTATTCTCGGATGAGTTTTTGAATAAAAATACATATTTGATAATGACACATTATTTTTCTCTCTCAGCAATAAAAGTCACCCAATCACTAGCGGCGGACAACGAGTAGCCGGTGGGGGGCAAGCGGCAAGCAATGATGGGCAGTGATAGGTGGATAATCAACTAGTAACGAGAGCTAGCGATGAAAATAGTTTTTATTTCTCATTTTGTTCTAGAAATACAAAAGTAAATTTTTATTTCTCATTTATATTCCAAATCTAATTTTAGACTAAAAATTTGTTCCAACCCATTCTCAAGAATATAAAAAAAAATAAAAAAAAAATAGAGAAATGGAATGGTTAGCATGCATGCTCTTAAAGTTGATTCCATCGAGAATCTCACCTTCCTTAGCTTGGATTTTTAGCTTCATCCCAAATTGGAGCTTATGCCTCGGAACTAAGGGGTGGACAATGGGAATCTCCAGATTAGATTGAACTAGGTGGTTCCCGAGGGTGCCGATTCGATTCCTAGTCTCATAAAATTGAAACTAGCGATTTTGGTCCACTTCTTGATTCTAGGGTTGGAACCACCTAACCAAACCACTCAGACCCGATTGATGCTTTTTTTTTTAATGTTATTTAGTTCTTAAAAATCTTTAAAGAAATTCTAATCCTATTCACAATCAAACTCGATCTTTCCGTCTTGGTTCTCATGCCTCTTTCATAATCGCAAACCCTAATCGCCCTTTCCTTCTCACGCCTCTCTCGCCTGAGTCGCGTACCTCTCGCTCAAGCTTGATGCCTCCTTCTCATGGTCTCATCTCGAGCCTCGAGTTTCCACCTCCCTCTCTTGCTTTGTTTTCTGCATTACATCAAGGTAATATCCAATATTTTTTTTTTTATATATTTTTTGCCCCTTTTCGTACAGAATACGAATTATAGGCTAACAGGTATGTGAGGCTGTGTGATTTTGCAGTTTAGGATTTTGCTTACAATGGTGAAAGTGTTGATGGTTTTCAGCTTTTGTGGAAAAAGAAGATGCTAGTGGTTTCATTGAACCATCCAAGAACCGGACTAGACTCATTGGTAGGACTAGGTGGTTCGGTATCTGCTTCCAAAAAATGGGAACCAAGCTCTCTAATCTAGTTTCCAGTTTCTAGATGAGGATTGAATTGTCTAGGAACCAATCATCTCTTATCGAGACTAACCATCACGAGTTGGTAAACCATCAAAACATGGGATGGCATGATTTGTCAAGATAAATTTATTAACTTATAGCGAAAATATTAGGTTTCACACTTCTCATCATGTCACTAACAAGTCCCAACATGTTAGGGCATATTTGACCGTGGTCCGCTTCATTTGACCAATTCGAATAAGTTATGCACCTTTTCTCCGACAAAGAGAAGTGGCGCCAACTAGGCACGAAATTAAAAATATAATTAGGTGATCTTGGAGATTTCTTTAAATATTTGAACTTGTAGCCAACGCCAGATCACTCCCGTGGCTAACAAATAATCACTTTCAACGCTCTAAATTTAACAATTATTTAACTCGTGGCGTTACTGAGAATCATCGGCTTAGAAAGGACAAGTTCATGTATCCTTTCTAAATCTCATCTTAGTCTTGGGTGGTTGCCAAGAAAATAATATAAATAAAAAATATTTCCTTCAATGACCATTTCCATGTCTTTACTTCAAAGTACCATTCTACTTCGACTGGAGGTCGTGAGCCGACATTGGTCGACATCGATCGACGTCGTCCATGTCTTGAGGGAGGCTGCTGGCCTCGGATCGAGGTCGGCAGCCCCGCGGCCCGCCCTCGACTAGGTCAGCTGATAAAGAGAGATCTCCAAGCAGTTTTTAGAGAGGAAGGAAGGCGAGGGCATCGAGGTCGGCATCGGGCCATGGCAAGCCAGGCAACATCGGACATGGCAGCTGGCGGGAGACATCGGTGCCATCCGACGGCGGCAGCAATATCAACTTTGTAAATGCAGATTGTGTAAAATGAAGACAACACTAACTGAACTTAGGTGCAAAGTAATGAAAGGAAAATTGAGATATGTTTTCTGGCATTTTCCCTAAAGAAATTTCCGACCCATTAGCGGAATATGTTAGATCAAGTCCTCACCTGGACTCCTTATACAGATCTATGCACATCTGGGGGCAACATTTGCAAGGGAAGATAAAATCGAAAAACATACGATTGTACATGGCCGTGCAATGGATCATACCAAGTGCACGGTCATTCAACACCGCAGGATCGAGATCGAACCAGCAAGCGATCGGAATTGCTATCAGCTACCACTCTTCTTCCTCAAGCCGATTGCAAATTCTCAACTCTGTACTAAACTGACATGTAATTGAAGTAGTAGGTCTAACACTCTCAAATTCTTTGCTAAGGCTAGCCAAATCGATGAACTAGCACTGCTTGCCGACTTCCACCGTGCAAGAGCGAGCGCATACGGTACCAACACACATCAAAATACAGTAAGAGGCTGAGAGCAACATGCGAAAAGCAAGCCACGAAAGAGATCTTTCTCGACCCAAATCAGCTCGAGATCAATCACATCGCGCAAGAAGACATTGAGAGCTTGTTAGCTATGAAATCGACCGATTCTTGCTCACCAAATAAGGAAAACTATGCAGTTAATGAGATGCTGATTAGGTAACAATAAGTAGATACACTGGTGTAAAATATGCCCACAAATTCTACTTATAAATTGAACTAGCTACTTTTTCCCTCCATCTTGAATAGGATGTTTTGTCTCTGTCAATGGAATGCCAATTAGGGACCATAAGAAGGTACATTGGTGTCATGGATGCCTGTAAATCCTACCATTCCAAGCAATGCTATAAATCATACCAGCTGCTTTTTTCCTCCTATCTAGAATAGGATGTTTTGTCACTGAGTCTTAAAGACACAAGTTCTATTTGGACCTCCTGCATCATCTTTTTCTAAGAAAGACACAAAGCCCAGCTCATGAAATATCCGAGGCAAAAGCTTGAAAACCATGTAAACGAGCATCCAATTTTTGCAACGTAGATGGTGGAAAATAGATCACATCTAATTTTGCTCACCCAAATGAACAACAGGGGACTAACAACAACTGAGCATGAAGCAAAAGGCCTAAACTGAATGAAATCTTTCAGCTTTCAAGCTCAAACAGTGAATAGAATCTTCACATGGCATCATATACTAGCAAAGCAACCACCTTTATGAGTTATATATAACACACAATAACCCAAAGAAACATATGGGAAATAACTAATGAAAAAATAGCCCTCTCTGCAATTCAATTCTGTCACCCAATCTTGTGTTATCCCCCCCTCTCCTCTGCAATTGAACCCTCTTCTTCATGAACACCCTCTCATGTATACACCAATCAAACAATTAAATTCATCACTAACTTGCTCAAATTTTTCTCACCCTCTACTTCTGTAATTCCTAATTTAGCAGCAATGAGTTCTGGTATGTGCATCATCATTTACAACATCTAGATAGGAGAACCAGGAACACGATAAGGAACACGATGGAAGAGAGCGCGATGGCGAAACCGAGAACGACCTTGTTTGGCCCGTGGTGGTGGCTGCTCTTGCCGGAAGAATCGCTGCTGTCGCCGTCGCTGTAGTCCGTGCTGCTGTCGTCCGCCGACGACGAATCCCCCTTTGCCGGCGGAGGCGACAGCGGGAGCCCGTGCTTGTCGCATGGCGCGATCCCGAGCTTCACTTTCGACGACATGACGGTGTGGTTGTAGCACAGGTTGCTGTTTTCCCCAATCTTGAAGACCACTAGTTTCTTGATGAAGGACTCGTTGAAAGGCATGATCCCATGGAAGTTGTTCTTCTCAAGATTCAAGTACGTGAGGCTTTTCATCTCGGTGAAGAACTTGGGTATCGTCCCGTTGAGCTGATTCGAGCTCAGATCGACGTGAACGAGGCCCGGGATGGCGGACATCGTCTCCGGGACGCTCCCGGAGATCGAATTGGATGCCAAAGACAGGTTCTTGAGCGAGATCAAGTTGCCGATCTCGGCGGGCATCTCTCCGGTGAGCGCATTGGAAGAAAGATTCAACATTTGGAGGTTTTCGAGGAAGGTAATCGAACTGGGTATCGGTCCCTTGAGCTGATTACCCGACAGATCGATGTGGCTGATGTTGAGGTCCCAGTGCCGGGGGAGATAGCCGGTGAAATTGGCGCGGGAGATGGTGAGGGACCGGAGGTTCTTGATGTTGCCGAGGATGACGTAGAGGCCGGAGGCGTTGATGGGGACGTCGGAGACGGTGAGGTCGGTGAGGTTCTTGAGGCGGGAGAGCCAGACGCCGGTGAGGCGGCGGAGGCTGTGGACGCAGGAGAAGGAGCGGAGGGAGGCGGCGAGCTCGGCGGGGAAGCGGACGGGGGCGACGGGGCAGTTGAGGAAGGAGAGGGACTGGAGGGTGGAGAGGGACTTGAGGGCGGTGAAGGAGAGGGCGACCTCGTCCGGGGAGCAGTTGGCGAGGCGGAGGGAGGTGAGGTGGCGGAAGGGCTTACCGGCGTCGCAGGCGGTGGCGGCGGCGGACTGGGGGGAGCAGGGGTCCTTGGGGAGGTGGATGTTGAGGGACTGGAGGGCCTGGAGCTGCTTCGGGTCGAGGGCGGAGGAGGAGGAGGTGGAGGGGGCGGATGGGGTGGATGGGGTCGCCGGGGAGGCGGTGGGGGAGGAGGCGGGGGAGGTGGCGGTGGTCGGAGCGGTGGTGGGGGAGCGGGCGGCGGGGGCGGGAGGAGAGGTGGTGGGGGAGAGGCTGTGGTTGCGGGTGGGGGAGGGGGAGGCGGTGGGGGAAATGGCGCGCGGTGTTGGGACGGAGGAGTTGGCGGCGGTGGCGGCGGCGGCCGGGTGGCGGCGGCGGAGAGGAGGAGGAGGAGGAGGAGGAGGAATGCTGGCGGCGGCAACGGTGGTGCCATGGCGAGTTTTAGAGAGAGAAAGAAGAGAGAGAATGAGCTTGGTCTGGGGAAGTGAGAGAGTGAGGAGTGAAGTGAGGGAGTGAGAACTGAGGACTTGAGGAGAGAGAGAGAGGGGGGGGAGGGTTTTGGGGGGGAAATGACAGTTGAAACTTTGCAGGACAAATTTGTCCCCCGGTTGGCCTTTAAATGACCGAAATGCCACTGAGCATGATTACCCCATTGGACTGTCTGTCACAGTAACCGTAAAATGGAAAAGGATGTAGGGGTCATTATTATCAAAGAGAATGCTGACCAAAAAAGTCAAACTAATGAGGACCAGTTAAAACTTGCCCTTTGACACTCTTACCTTGTAATTGCTCCTAAAAAAGTTCGATGATAAAAAGGAAAAGCTTTTTGAGAAATTACACCCTATGAAGTAGGGAAATTCATTTTCCTAAATTTAAACTTGTATATTTCCTTTACAATCGTTTTCAACAAATCATATGGAAATCCAAAGTATTAGTTTATAAATAATTTTTCACTCATACAAATGTACCTTTATGAAATAAATAGTTTAAAAAAAATGCGGAGAGTTTTTTTATTACGTAAAACTATCTTCTTCTTCTTTTTCCCTACTTAATGTGAGCTATTGAAGAAGAGATGATTCACATTTTAAAAACCAATATTATCGCATTAAGGTCAAGGCATCAATTTTTGTAAAATTTGTAATTATTTCTTAAAATTAATAATGATGATAGCAATGGTCAAGTATACTTCATTAAACAAATTATTAATGAAAACAAACTTGGCCATTTTATATTGTTGGTTGATTTTTAGATAGACAACACGACATTGTTTTGCATGAACTTTATTAAAATCTTTCATTTGATTGTAATTTCAATGATTTATATAATTGTATAACTCTTTTGGACAATTAGAATAAATATGCACTTTTTCGAATTTACGTGATAGACGCAATGAAAATACAACTGAAAATGATTTGGACTTCATTAAATTTAATGTGTCCCGATTTTTCTTCCATTCAATGCTTAAATTAATAAATTCATTATCATTTATAATTGAGCAATCCAGTCATTTAACTAGATTTTAATTGGCTTTTGCATTTGATATTCATTGACTTTTTCTGTAATAATCTTATATTTTGTATTATATTTTTATCGGTCATTGCTAACTGTAATGTTGAAACATTCAATGTCAAATAAATAGAAAGACAAGGGTCAAATTGGAATTCAACAGAGGACAAGCCCAGAATTAAAAAAAAAATTAAAGAAAAAGAAGAGGTACTAAATAAAATAATCCAGTCCATCGAGACGTAGACAGTTGTCCTTTTTCTTATGTGTATGAAAAGCATCCATGTTATCTTTTTCTAATTCGTTTGTCAAGAAAACAAAAGAAGGAGAAAAGAAGAAGAAGAGAAAAATAACTTTATTGTATTTCTCGGACGTCCTTAACTTTATGTAGATTGCCAATTTTGGAACTAAACACAGCAATAATATTAAAAAAAACCACCCTTTGGTGTTCTTATGCACATTAAATCAATTTATAATAATAATCTCGCAAAGAAAAACTTTCAAAACACCGAAATAGGCAACTAGATATATAATTTCACATATAAGAAGATGAAAAATGTTAGTTTCATTTTTCTAAACATTTCCAGAGAAAAAACGTAGGCATTTTAATTAATGTTATGAAAACAGGTTAATACCATTAAAAATTTCAAATTATTATTCCCATGATGTTATGTACTTCACATTAATTTTCATTTTACAAAAAAATCTCACACTAGTACTTCAAGGCACGTTTACTTTGAGCTAATCTTGGTATTGGATTCCTCAAATATCCCGGTAAAATGCATATGTGCCAACACATATGGCAGACGTTGCAAGAAGGAACTAACTTGAATAATACACGGTCCTGACATGCAAAATCCACATTTGTTGACATGTTCAATAGAGGGTAGATTTGAGTCTAGAGTGTCATTTTTTTTTCATGAGAAGAAAATCAGTTTGGAGAAAAATGAGTTAGGAAGGTATTGGTCCGAGATCTTTTGCGAGGTGAAAATTAGTATGCGGAAAATAATTTCACGAGGTATCGGTTTGTGATTTTCAAGGGTATTAACCCTATAAAATGTTTTATTAATTTATTTCACATAATATTAAAACCAAATAAATGTTTTTCATTTTGCTCTAGCTGGACCTGCGTGGATTCCAGCTAAAAATTTTTATTAATTTATTTCACATAATATTAAAACCAAATAAATGTTTTTCTTTTTGCTCACTGGACCTTTTTTTTTGACGGTGAGGAGGCCAAATTATGAGCTATGATGTGCTCATCATCATTCTCGCGTAACATGGTCCATTTCTCGGGAAAAATAAATAAAATAACTTCTCATTCTCCCACGCGCTCGAGTACCGAAAGTAGGAATCGCTAGGATACGGCGAGAAGCCACCGAATCGGACGGCTGGAAAACCGCGAGATCAGGCGCGTGCTGGAAAAGCTCCTGTAGCACGCGTGACTTAAAAAATCATTTCTGAAAGGAAAATTGGATTTTTGATAA
The DNA here is from genome assembly GCA_014182895.1 of Angophora floribunda. Lineage (NCBI taxonomy): Eukaryota > Viridiplantae > Streptophyta > Magnoliopsida > Myrtales > Myrtaceae > Angophora > Angophora floribunda. Next base: position 30,161,006 of record CM024709.1, on the reverse strand, counting down.
TTCCAATTATATTTTATTTATATATACAAGGCAATTTTTTTTTTTGAAAAAGTCTGAAACCGAAAATCGAATGAATTGCTTGCTCGGTACGGATACTTCAGCTTTTCCCTCTCCCTACGTTTCCCGAGCCTCCTTTTTTGGGTATGAAGCAAAAAATGACAAAAAATGATTAAATAAACAAAAGAACAAAAAAAGGGAAAAAAGGGGAAGGTATCATAATTTCTGAAAGTAATAAAGTAAATTTTATTTTATTAAATTTTTTTTATCTCTACCTTTTCTTTTCTTTTTGGGTTAATTAACAAGGGAATTTCCCATTTTTAGGGCCTTTTCCGTTTGACTTCTCCATCTCCATATATTATGCAAAAAGAGCAAGTATAATTATTACATTGCTTGGTTGCTGGAAATTGCTTGGTTGCTTTTTTAATTTGTGCTACCAACTCTTGGAGGTATTAACTCAATGCATGATGGCCAGATTGATTTATAACCACAAATATTTTGACCTTGGAATTATTCGTAACAGGAAGTTATTCCCTCACTATTACTATGGTCTTGATAATTGCTCTTTTGTCAATTTGCAGGGTGAGAAGCACGAGGTCAAAATTTTGTTTGTTTTGCGAGAAAAAACTAATTTGAAAATAATTTTCATAAATGTGATTTCTTGAAATAATTAGTCGACGAAAAAATTTTTAGATAGTAAATTATATTTGAATATCTTCGTGAACGATTAAAATATATTTGTGCATCCATTTTTATAAATGAACATAAGTGATCATTTTTAGAGAATTATTTTTAAAATTATTTAAGTTTCTGGAAAAGACACACACCCTTAAAAAAAGTAATTTGCGTGTACGATGCTCGTTTTCAGAAGTGACAATTGTAGTTAGAGAACGACAAGCGTTTCCTCTTCGTGTTCTGTTCGAATGTAGCTATCAAGAGACTCGGTTGGAAAATCACCCTCCACTGTATCAGAGGAAATTCCAAAAACTGCTTTTAATATTCGGTAGAAAATGGAAAAAGAAAAGAAAAGAAGAAAGATAATCTTGTTCATCGAAATTGAAGAACACGACAGTCAAGTTTTTCATTTCGTACCTTATCCGATAATATTTCATGCCCTTTGATAACATCCTCATTGATTATCTGAGTAAACAAGGGTTAAACACAATTTCTCGCTCCCTTTCGTGTATAAAATTACCTAACATTGTTCATGTTTTTCTAGAGGGATAATGTTGTTAAATGTCCCAAATTAATATCCTGTGACAAATTTGCTCAAAATTAATTTTATCTCATAAACGATTCAAACCGATACTCATATCTCAAATTTGTCATTCAATGGCATTTCGTTCAATATCCTGATAAAATACATGCCAAAAAAAGCTCTTGAATCATCCGTGTTGGATCTATCATTCTCCATATTAGATCCATTTTACATTCATTCATTACGTGCGTCGACACGTATTTAATGTAACAGAATATCAGACGAATTGTTAATGTAAGATATGTTTAGATTCAAGGTACCGTTTTGAGTGTTTTTGTGGGATTATGATTAATTTAAGATAAACATGTCATCGGGTACTAATTCAAGATTTTTAATGGTACCATCCCATTTCTTAAATAAATAAAAAAATCATACTTTTTGGTGGACAAAAATTTATATGAGGTTTTATTTCCCCCAAAAAGTCATGCTTCCCAAACTTCGAAAATACATTCCAATTCCAATACTAAAGGACCTCAAAAGGAGAGATTCCTGAATGATGTCCTGTTCAAAAGTTGCTTCCCAGTAAGGCCGTCTCACTTCAAGATGGAAATGACCATGTTCTGAACAAGAAGATTTGGCCTAGAATCCAACCTGCGTGGCGCCATCAAATTGATGCTATATATTACAAAGAAATAAAAATAAAAGCTTGTTACTTTAATTTTTTGAAAAAATAATAAAAAAATATATGTAATTAATCTGATTCAATACCTCCGACCTCATATATCTCAAGTCCAAAGGGTACCGGATCAGACCACCCAACACCATTTTAGTTTTAGGAATCAGGCATTAGACCGACATTCCCTAAAACAGAATCAAACCATCCATTCGGTCTGGTCTAGGCATTTCTTGGTTCTGGCAGTCCATTTTGTACACTCCTATTCAAGATTGAAATGATGTTCCGAATGAGAGGTGAATGAGAGGATTTGCGTGGAACCCAATCTGTAATACCATCCATTTGGGCCAATTATACCGAAAAATCAATGCAAATCAAATGTATCCAGGAGGGATTGATGTTTACGACGATTTGATTATATGTCTTAAGATTGCTCCAATCCTACCAACAAAAACCCCTCCAGCAACTCCATTCTCCGCGTGCAGAAACTCTGCATACACGAGCTGCGATCGCCGGCGACAACCCACATTTCTACTGGCTCCATCTAAAACAGCCACCTCGGCAATGACGACCGCCAGCTCTAATTGACAAGACTTCATTAGGAGAGTAACAACGCTGGTTTTCTCGGAAGTTCATCTCTAGCTGCCGCCCACAGCCGCCTCTGGGGCTGGATTTTCCTAATCAAATTCTGACCTTACATGCTGGTTGGACGGTGGCCGCACCATAGGCATCGTCTGGAATCACGGTCCTTCATGAAATATTTGTTTCATATTGTGAAATAAAATTTGCCTGATCAAACTATATAATAGATGATACTATGTAAAGGTCAAATTTGCTGGATTTGTGCTGACCCAAAATGGAAGTAGCGATGACAAGGATTTGATCTCAGCCATTTCATTAATCAACATAAAAACCGATTAATTCTGGTAAATAAATCACCATGTAAAGCACAACATACGCTGTGAATATATCAATTTTCCAAACTTTAAGCAAGGTTAGTATGCTCTGTTACCCTGGCATTCTTGAAGCTTTGCTTGGTGAAAGCTCAGCAGCCCTCCTGCTGTAGAGGATGTAGCAGCCACATTGATGAGTAGTAATGATGGTTCACCCGAAGAACAAGTCCCCATCTGGTTTAGCCTTAGATTCTAAGCATCACGATGACTGCGAACATAAAATGTCCCACCAGCTCATTGAGAGTGTCCTCTCTTGTGCAGCAGAGGATCTCCTGCTTTCCACAACTTCAGATTGCACAACTAGGAAACACTATAGACTTTGACTACTTTGGTTGTGTCGCAGACAACGAGGTTCTCGGTTACAGCAGGAGTTGTGCACAGCCAATTCACCTGCACATGTGAAGTGCCGTGATTTAGACTAACTGAAGGACATAAATATGTATGTCAAAGAGATCATGAAGGTAGATGCAGGAGGAATAACTTACTTTTCTGCTTAGATCGATGTTCAGATGTAAGAGATCATGAAGATCACTTTGGCTGCCACTTTGGTCCATATCAATGTACTTGAACAGGTTCCACAACTTGATAGATTTATCATTTCCCCCGGAGATTATGAACTTCCCCCGCTCACCAAACATTGAAAATGACCTGAAAATGTATACCTGCTGTTCAATATGCATAGATTTTACTTCTGGGGTAGCTAAATAAGGTCAGCCACTTACACGCAAGAAACAGCAGCAGTATGACCACCCAAAGTGTAATCCAAGTGTAATCTCCCCCGAGTATCTGTATTTTCTGCACCATTTGATCGGGAGTGAGATCCCTTTCGGGGTTTAACAGAACTTTTTGTCCTATCAGCAGCAAGTTCTGATTCAATGTTCATTACATTGACGCCACCATCACCCCGTGCCACAACACAGATTTTCCCCAACTTGTCCAGCATATCAACATCTGGAAGAGCTATTGAGTGAACAAAAGCAGGATTGAAGCATTGCCCTGTGCTATTGCCACTTTTCATTTCAGATGACCCTGCAATAAAGAAAATGATATAGGAATCCTATTTTAGATCACTCAAACTACAACAGCACTAGATGGACTCCAAGAAAATAGAAATGGTGCTGCTGTGCTGGAAAGCAATTTTCTGAAATTGTCCTACTGTACTTTGCCAAGAAAAGTGATTCTACAGGAAAATAATTATGTGAAGTTGTTATGATAAATAAGAACTGATCTAGTTCTCTAGTTCTGGAAATCCAATACAGAAACTGTCAATCCAACATGCAAAAGAGGGTTGTTCAACAGCCTAAATATCTAGGAAAAATCTCAACAATAAAAAGAGATAATGCATGGTGAGTCTGTCCAGGTGTAACTACAGCCCACATTCTGATAAAATCAACATTAAGAGATCAACTCATGATGAAGAATGTCACACGAGATAACGATCATTAGCATCCCAAAATGTAATATACCAAGAGTACCTGCTCATTCACCAAGACATGCAACCTTTCAGCTTGAAATGCACTTGCAGGAATCACTAGAGTACATAAATGGAGCAAACTCAGAATTCCAGTTCGGGACAGACGCTTGAGAAAGAGTTTCAGAAAACCTACTCAAAGTGTAAAGCCATACAAAAAATATCTCGAGACACTATGAAATGGCCACCACTGTCCTTTATCTAAGTCAAAACCCATCTGAAAGGAGGGTTGCTAAGTGCTTGAGTAGCAAGCCCTTCATATTGATCACAATCCGATCAACCTAATTTAAAGATACTTATCCATGAATATACTGTAAACGATCTCCATAAAAACTTACCTAAGTCTACAACTTTGAAAGGTCTCCCTTTGGAGAAGTCCCACATCACTAGCTTTGAATCAAGGCCTCCAGTGATGACTGTAAGAAAAGGAAAGAAAAAAAAACAAATCGATGTATAGATATCATTGTAAAAAGAAGTAAAAAATGTGAGTTTGTTTAGTTGAGAAAAACATTAATTAGCAACCCTTATTACATCATTGCAGACTTTGAAACTTCTAGAGGATTTATAAATTGCATTACCATAAGTTCTTGAGCTTGAGGTTGTACTTCATAATGGAAACACATATAAAGTCAGTAATTAAGTATTGCTTAAGAAGCTTGGGTTAGAATTTTGCAGAAAAATAGTTTAAATGAACATGAACTCATTGTATTGCACAGTCCATAGTCCTGGAGAAAAACATAAACCAGTAAATATGTACAGGTTCCAAGGGTTGAATGATCTATATCCAGTGCAAAACTAGTCAGGAATTAAATTTTTGTTTATTGTCAACTAAAGTATGATTAACAAAATATATAAAATCCTACAGTGTCTGCAGGAGCATCCTGATTGTATCAATGAAAGCAAGGACAATTAGTGACTTCAACACAAAATTGTGGAAGAAATTTCATGTAAAAGCAAATTAAAGTGCACCAGAATCGGCAGTTTAAAATCATCACTGGAATATCAAAACAACACAAAGCAAAAACCTGTCCATGATCACAAATTTCAATTTTTTTCAGAAAGTTTAAAGTCCATGATGACAGATTTCTTCAACAACATGACTCCAAAATCTTTCAAATTCTACCACCCAATATCATTTCACAGGCCTATCAAATAAGTGTCAGCATTGTACATTAGATTTTAGTAACCTTAGCATTGGTTGATTATGGCCAGAAAAACAAAAACACACACACACACAAAGCATTGGTAGCCAACTACAACGGAACCAGTATACCTTCCCAAGGTTTCCAAGGGAGAAACTGCACGCTGCTACAAATCTACACTCTAGAGTCAAGGACCAGAAAGTATTACTAGAAATTGAATCAAATTATCAGCAAATGCAGCACAAAACCAAAATAAATTCAAACAGGGCAATGAAGGGCTATTAAGCTGCAAATGCTACAAATATATTTTCCAACTCATGGTATTCCATATACAGTATATACGATAGGATATGCTAAGGAAAAATGGAGAAGGATACACTTGAATGGCCATTTCTTAGTGTTTTGTAAAGACATTGTTGGCGAATGTCAATAATCTGATGCACCAAAAAAAAAAAAAAAAAAAAAGGAATAAGCAAAATGCAAGAAAAGTAGCATGACCACAGCAACATCAAGAATTTACTGCATTCTGGAGAGACATGCTCTTATCAATCAAAGTCATATGTACACTATACATTAAAATGTGAAATGACAGATGCCACATATTATGTATCAAGAGAACTTCATGCAAAAGTTCTCATCAACCATAATGGACACTGTGTTATCAGCATTTGAACCTTTATCTCGCCACCATCATCTGCTGCAGCAAGGAAAGACTTTGAGCTGCATACAATCTGCACAAGGCAACACACAACAGTGTTATTTTAAAAGGTTTAGCGCAAAATACCCATTAAAGAGGAGTAAACAACATGCTATAAGAATCATAAGATGCCTATTATGAAGAGTCAAAGATCAAACTTCAGCCATCACAAGCAAAATAAAGTCTCATAAGTTATTAGCTGAAGGACATAGAAGTCCTTCTTTCAATTAATTGGATTCTCGTAAAAAAAATGGGGCTTTCAATTGTCCTTAATTCTCACACGGAAAAAATGAGCTGTATTGATTTGTAAAGAAGCAATAAAGTTTTTTGATGGCCCCAAAGCAAGAGAAACATAACAAATGCATTTAGAAAGATCACTATAACCAAAAAAGGCCCATTATATACCAACAAAAGGTCAATTAAGATCAAGAGAAACCGCAAAGATCTACCTGGTTTATTTCTTCTTTGTTGTAATCATAACACTCCAATGGTGTCCACGAGGTACCCTTCAATGTGAACGAAGGAGCCGATTGTTAATGACAATGATGCAGTGACAGCGGTTCAAGAGTTACTACAATACATTTACAATTCAGACATACATCTAGAATCAGGACAAAAGGAAGTGAACAACATGTGAAATGAGAAAATTATTTGGGCAAACACCATAATTGTTATTGCAGAAGGCTAAAACGTAAATGGCAAGACTGACATTACCAGACGAACATCAAAGCACTTGACTTCCTTTCCCGATGAAACATATATGATATCCTCATTACCTATCAAAACCCAAAATTCAAATCACAATAAAGTCAGCTCACAATGGAAATTGCTAAGCTTCAACATACCTGCACATACAATCGTAGGCACCATATTAATTTCAAACGACACAATCCCTCGTACCCGAAAAGACCCTTTTATTCGGCAACAAAGGGAGAGACAAATTCCAAACAGTAGACCACAAGCAGCAAAAAATCAACACGCGGAGAGGGGAACCCACCAGGCTTGAAACACAGGGACGATACGGCTTCCTTCCCAATCTCCATGACGAGCTGGACGTCCTTGCAACGCATGTCGAACCAGCAAACGCAACCATCCTGTCAAAATATCCAATTTGTGATCAGAAGAAGAACGGCAACAACAAGTCCATCCGACACGAACAGCAATCGTCACTGCTCAAATCCCAGGACAATCTAAAGCCGATGGACAAAGAGGGACGAGACGTATGTACTTCGCCGGAAGTGGCGACGAGGCCAGGGCGGTCGCGGGAGGCGATGCAGCACGTGGCCGTCGCTCGGTGGCCCCTCAGTCGTCTTGGCTCCGCCGGTGAGCTCATAGCTGCTTGCCGATTTCCCGTTCTCTGCTGCGAAGGGGAGACAAACTGCAAACGGAGTGGGTCGGGTCGGGTCTCTTGGGTCGGGTTGGGCTTGGTCATGAGATTAATACGGGCTTGAAGTACTTGAATTGTGGCCGGAGATACTTTTTCTATAGAGGAAAATTTCATCCATGAAAAGGAAGACGGGAAATATTTTTACAAAGCCCATCTCGAGTTTTCGTCCCGATGTCAATTTACATCCTCGCTTTATGAAAACTTACCATTAGCATCTTTGCATTTCTCAAGGGGTGAGAACAGTATCATAACTTTTGTCTAATGCTCATTTGAGCTTCATAGCTTTTATTATTATTATTAATTAAGTGCTACAAATTTGAAAAACTAATCATTTGAGTACCATCGGTAATTTTGTCTCGCTACAAAATTTGACGTATATACTAATAATTCTATGTGCTTTGCCAACATTAACTTGGATAATTTTTTAAAGAGATTTTTTAAATTTTTTGTATTTTTTTGTGGGTCGATGAGGGTCATCAGTATCCCTCATTGGCTGCAAAGCTCTTGCCCATATTGGGCAAGGGCAACCTCACCCTTGGCTGTGATGCCATCACCTAGGGCCTTCATGCCCACATCGATACAACCACATTGCCCAGATCTAGCAAGGGCCTTTACAAATGAGGGCAAGGGCTTTGCAATCGATGACCCTCACTGACCTTGAAAAAATAAGCAAAAGAAAAGTAAAAGAAAAAATTCAAAAAAAATAAAGAAACACTAAAAAGATCCACGCCGGATGGGAAATTAATAAATAAATTCACCTAAGATGGTTTGTTAGAAATGACACTCAAATGATTGATTTTCCTTTAATATAGAACTTAAGCGAGCGAAAAAAAATCATGACACTTAAATGAGTGTTATATGAAAATGATAGCATTTGCATTGTTTTCTTCCCATTTTTCAAGCTACATCTGACTATGAATTTATCATTTTCTTTTCAAATTTGTCATTCTCTCTATTCCAAGTTACCCCAAGACACCCATAATGACGAAACCTAGTTATCCAAAACCCTAACTCACCAGCCCACTATTCAACCCCTCTCCTTTGTAGCACCGGCTATGTGAGTCAATGGAACTAAGAACCAAACCAATTCTCCTTAGAATTGACCTTGAACCAATTTGTTTAGTCAACTCTCGACTTGAACCAGTCTTGATGCTCACATTAGATAATTCACTAGTATAATAACATTGTATACTATGAAGGAATTCACCACAATACACTAGCAATTGTTGCAGAAAAAATTAATGATTTGAAAAATTAAATGGTCTAGGCTGGTTTGGTTGAATTGGACTTGATGCTCACCTTAAACAATAGGTTAATATAATAAGATTGGATTTGTGAGGGAATGCCCCAAGGCACATAGAGCAATTGTTTTATGAAAGATTAATGATTTGAAAAATATTTATCTTACAAATGATTGCTTACATTCCATGAAAAAGTTAAGGAATGCAAAATAATTTCGTTATTTGCAACAATATATAACAAATTTTTTTTGTCGATAATGAAAATATATACAATCATTATTTATGATAAGAAATATTTTTAAAATTATTTATTTTTTGTTAAATAAATGCATCATAGAAATTTTTTTATACCATAAGAAGAGAATGAGAGAGTTAGGAAAAATATTCAAAGAAGTGTACAACATTTTTCATATAAACGGCTGAGCTCATTTATTGATATTAAACGTAGTATATAGATATGTTAGAAAAGGTCATAACCCTATCTCTTAATCGATATATGCTAAATTGGGTTGTTATATAATTTAGTTATATTTACTAAATGAGTTTAGAATAATAAAACCTAAGATAATTTTTGAGCTGAACTAGTCTCGATACTCACCTCAAATAATTCGCTAGTATAATAAGGTTGGACATTGCAAAGGAATGCCCCCACAACACACAGCAATTGTTGCAGGAAAAATTAACAATTTGGAAAATTAAACAATCTAGGCTGGTTTGGTTGAACTAGACTCAGTGCTCACCCTAAACAATAGGTAAATATGATAAGATTGGATTTGTGAGAGAATGCACCAACACACACGAATCATTTATGTTACAAAAAATTAATGATTTGACAAATAATTTTTTAAAAAGATAATGGCTTATATTGAATGGAAAAAATTAGTCAATAAAAAGTTACTTCATTATCAACATCAATATGCAACTAACATTTTCGTTGGTAATAAAACTATGTACCTTCATAATTTATGCAATGCATGTTATCATTTCTACAGAAATATTTTTCAAATCATTTTATTTTCTATGAAGCAAACGCATCATAGCAAGTGTTTTTTTTTTTTTGTACAAAAGGAGAGAGTTAGAAAAAATATTCATAGAAGTGTACAACATTTTTCATATAAATGGTCACAAAATGAAAACTCTCATATGTTAATTATGGATTGAACTCATTTATTGATATTAAATGCAGTATAAAGATGTGTCAAAAAAATGGGTCATAATCCCATCTCTTAATTCATATATGATGAACCACTATGTTTGCCCCAATGACCATCATTCCTCATGGGAAGGGGCAGAGGTTCGAATCCCCACCTACTTAGGGAGGATTGGAGTGGGGACAATATAATTTTAGGTATGGGTTTTGACTCATGAGTCTTGTAAGGAGGCATGGCAAAAAGTCCGAGAGTGAGAGATAAAATAGGAGTAGAGTGGGACCGAAAAAAAAGAAAACATATTTGATGGACTACCGACCAAAAAAACCCATATATGATGGATTGAATTGTCATATGAGTTATATTTACTAAATGTGTCATAAATATGTTTAGAATAGTAAAACCAAAAAAATACTATATGTATTAAATGGGTTTACAACTTACTTAAACTAAAGATGTGTTTCTTAAGATGTGTTTGTTAATGCTCTTATTTTCGGGAACAATTTCTGTTCAAAAATAATTTTTTTCTATTTATGTTCTTTCGACGAGTTTCCATTTGAACGTATTTGGTAACTACACAAAATTTCTATTATTGGAATAGAAAAAGAATATAAATGCATTTGATATGACTCTTAATTTTTTTTTGTGATGCGGAATTTCTTTTAATTTTTTAAATAACATTTTGAAATTTATTTATTCTTTTCCTCTTTTCTTCTCCTCCTCTACCTCGTTATCGGGCCTTGGAGATGGTCGGTGATTGGCTAGAGACAAGAGTTGGCAATCTCGCTATCCTTGGGGGAGCCTAGCGAGGTCATCGAACCTCATCTCTAGCCAATCGCTGGCCATTGCCAAGACTTAGGACCTGTTTGGTAATACTTTCGGGAACAATTAATTCTGTTCTTTTGTTTCCGGAAGCAAATTTGGAACATAAATGCTTTTAGTAAATTTTTTTTTCCCGAGACCAAATTTGTTTCGGGGAATGGATTTGGAGTAGAATCAAGAAGCAAAAAAAAGTTACTTCTCGCTCCCGAGAACAATTTTGAGAATTAGTTTTTTTTTTCTCTTTTCTCTTTCTCTTTTTTTTTCCCTTCCCTTTCTTCTTCTTCTTCCTCTTCCTCCTCCCACCCTATCACCGCCCCATCGCCGCCGGCAAGTGGCCGGGTGAGGTTGGCGAGCTTGCTGGAGCCTCACCCGGCTGCTACTAGCAAGCCTTACCCTGGCTAGCCTCGCGCTGCTTGGGTGAGCTCAAGCCTTGTTGGTGGCGGCTGGGCGAGGCTTTGGCGAGCTTGCTGGATCTCGCCCTGGCCTGGCAAGGCTTCGGCAAGCTCACCGAACCTCGCCTAGCCACTCGTTAGCGGCGCCAAGAGGAAGAAGGGGAGAAAAAAGAAAAAAGAAAAAAGAAAAAAGAAAAAAGAAAAAAAAGAAAATTATAACAAAAGGTATTAAAAATTAAAAGAATCAAAAGATCAAAAATTTTTACCAAATGCATTTATGTTCCTAAAGTAAAAATTTTAAACAGTTTATCAAACATCTTAAATACTCAAAATTTGTTTTCGGGAGAAGAATAAAAAAAATAAAATTTCGATCGAAATTGTTCTCAGCGTAGAATCGTTACCAAATACACTTTTTAGTGACCACTGAAGAGAAAAGAAGAAGAAGAAGAAGAAAAGAAAAAAAGAAAAAAAGAAAATGCCTTGTTTCATAAATTGTTGTTGGAAATAAAGAAATAAATTTTTTCTACTTCTTATTTTTATTTCAAATCTATTCCTAACCACTAATCTGTTCTTAGAAATAGAAAAAATAACCGACATTACAAAATAGATTTATGTTCTTTTTTTTTTTTTTTTTTTTTTCGTTCTAGAGAACAAAAGAACAAAAATAGTGAGGAATTGATTGGTTACCAAATAGAGCCTTAACCAAGTTCTATAACTCTCTTGCTCTTACTTATTCTCATGCTCATTTACTCCGTGCTCATCTCGGTTTGAACATGTAAATGTTTTAGTAATATAGGTTGAGTCAAGTATAAGTTGGATATGGTTGGATTGGATATGAGTCACTACATTTGTTTTGCATAGAAATTAATAAATTTGAGTTGAATCATTTTCAATCCGATTTTGCCTACCCGTTTAACTAGTATAGTTAGTGTATGTCTCACCATCTTAACGTTACTTGTATAATGATTTATTTCACATTTCCAATATACCAAATAAAAAGTCATTATAATGAATCCGACAACCAAAAAAAACTCATTTCTTTTCATAAATATGAACCCAATGAAAAGAAAAAAGAAAAATCTTATTAGAATTAGAATTTGCAGTCTCCAGTCAACGACACGAGTGAGAATTCGTCAGTTAAAAATGGTCAACTTCTCTCCAAATTACATTTAAACGTCGCTACACTCTTGCTCTTTACTACTTGACAGCACAGGCTACTGCAATGGCCCAAGACCTGAGGTACTCTCTCATGGTGATCCCGTCGCTCGGCAGAGGCATCTTCTTCATCGCTCAATTCCGCTCGCGACTCCAAACCCTCGATGATGATGGTTCACGAGGAAGCGATTCTCCTCGAACCCAGAAAACTCCACCCCATCACATCCCAGATCAAGCTCCCCGTAAAACGTTCTTCTGCTCCTCTGTCTATTCCTGCTTCTTCTCATCCTCTCTTCGAGCTTTGGCTCTTCCTCCGCTGACCCTGGAGTCCCCACGGCTTCCACTGGTGGCGGAAGCCGGTGGGTGAATGTTCGGGGTCGTGATTGTCGCTTTCTCCTCGAAATTTTCAGTGGTCCGTGCGAACCACTCACTGCAGAAGAAGGTGAGGGTTCTTCGATGTCGTTTCACTTTATATTGGCTCTAGGCGTTTCAGTTTCGGGCTGTATTATGTGCTGTCACATGAAATAGCAACATGATCGGACAGGGTTCCTTCGGTTGTCTCTAATAAGATAGCACGCCCTTGTAGACGTATCTTCTGAGCCAAACTCCAGCTTCTCTAGTGAAGTACTGAGAGGAAGAGTTAGTTAACTTGAGAGGAGACGGAATGGGAGAGCTTCAGCAGTGGGACAGGGTGTATGACTACACTTACTACAACGATTTGGAAGATCCAGACAAGAGCCCAAAGTATCCCGCCCTGTTCTAGGAGGATCTGCTGAATATCCCTATCCTCACAGAGGAAGGACTGGTCGCCCGCCGACTGAGAAAGGTTAGATAATGCACTCATTTCATGAATCTCCAACTCGACGTGAGATGCTTCATTTGTGAGTATATTTTACCGAATTTTGATGATGTTATTGATAGATTTGAAGAGTGAGAGCAGGGTGCCTGTGCTCATGAGCCTAAACATATATGATACTAGAGATGAACGGTTCGGCCACTTAAAGATGTCCGACTTCCTTGCTTATGCTCTAAAAGCCGTGACTCGATTACTGAAGCCCAAGCTAGAGAGTATATGCGGCGGCACGCCCAATGAGTTCGACTCCTTCCGGGATGTGCTCAATCTCTGCGAAGGTGGCATCAAGCTTCCCAGCCCTTTGCTGGAGAGTCTGAAGGAGAGCATTCCCCTGGAGATGATCAAGGAACTTGTCCAGACTGGCGGGGAAGGGCTTCTCGAGTACCCCATGCCTCAGGTGATCAAAGGTAAGGGATTATATCTGAGGCCTTTTTTATCTGATTAGTTCGAGGCTAAAGACTCAAGTTTTCCTAACGTTTAGCAACTGTGCTGTGCAGAAGATAAGACCGCCTGGAGGACCGATGTAGAATTCAGTAGAGAAATGCTCGCTGGAGTCAACCCTGTCCTGATTCGCCATCTTGAGGTAAATAAAAATGATCATTTGTGTTACAGCTCAAACTATTTCAGTTAATATTAACATGAAGTGCAGTTCCATCGGTTGTCTAGTTGATTAAACATTTTTGTTGATTTCAGGAATTTCCTCCTTCAAGCAAGCTAGACCCTAAAATATATGGCAACCAGAGCAGTTCAATAAGGGAAGAGCTCATTCAGAAGCAATTGAATGGATTGACTGTTGAACAGGTACTGTCATTGCATCTCACATCGCGGCTTTTCACATCTCTAAAGAGTGTCCATACACTCAAACTTGCTTAAAAGAAGATGGCGAGCTCATTTAAGTTCGTGCATCCAAATTGAAGCGGTGCATAACAAATGCAGGCTATCAAGATGAACAAATTGTTCATATTGGGTCACCATGATGCGATCATGCTGTATGAGGTGGATAAACACAACCACCATCAAAACGTGTGCTAGAACGCTCCTCTTCTTGAAGGATGATGGTACCCTGAAGCCACTAGCAATAGAGCTTGGCATGCTGCATCCTGATGGAGACGAATTTGGCGCAATAAGCATGGTGTGCACACCGGCCAATCAAGGTTTCAAAGGTTTTATTTGGCAGCTGGCAAAAGCTTATGCGGGAGTTAACGACTCAGGCTATCATCAACTCATCAGCCACTGGTAAAGATTTCTGAGGAGCATTCAATTATATAAAGGAGGGAAAAAAAGTCTATTTGTCTCCTGCATTTTGATAATTTTCTTGATTCTTAATGCAGGTTGAATACTCACATGGCGATTGAACCATTTGTGATTGTAACAAATAGACAACTGAGCGCACTTCACCCAATCTACAAGCTTTTGCATCCCCATTTCCGTGACATGATGAACATAAACGCATTTGCCAGGCAGATTTTGATCAATGCGGGTTCCTGGAGGCGACTGTTTTCCCAGCAAAGTATGCCATGGAGATGTCTTCCACTGTCTGCAAGAACTGGATTTTCCCTGAGCAAGTGCTTCCCGCTGACCTCATCAAGCGGTAAATTTGCTGTTCTGTACAAATAAATCATCCATAAGACTTCTCTTTAAAGATTCCTTCGAAAAGCAAGAAAAATCAAGGTCAATGAAGATTGTGTAAATGTACTTGGATTGAAGCTCGGGCCGAGATACATATCAATATAGCTACTTTCGTCTTACTTGAATTGTTCTGACAGACTGAGTGTGACAAAAATATTCTACCTTTTCTTGTCTTCAGGGGAGTCGCTGTAGAAGATGCAAACTCCCCGCATGGCCTCCGCCTACTGATCGAGGACTACCTGTATGCGGTAGACGGGCTCGAGATCTAGTCTGCGATCAAAACGCGGGTTGAGGACTACTGCTCCTTTTATTACAAGAGCGATGAAACGGTTCAGGAGGACAAGGAACTCCAATCCTGGTGGAAGGAACCCGTGGAGGAGGGACATAGCGACAAGAAGGACGAGCCCTGACCGCCCAAAATGCAGACTGTGAAGGACCTAACAGAGACATGTACTATTGCCATCTGGATCGTGTCTGCTCTCCATGCGGCTGTGAACCTCCGGCAATACCCTTATGCAGGGTACCTCCCGAACCGGCCCAACTTCACCCTTCTCTTTATGCCTGAAAAAGGTACTCCTGAATTCGAAGAGCTCAAGCCAAAATCCTGACAAGGCTTTCCTGAAAACTATAACGGCCCAGCTTCAGACACTCCTAGGAATTTCGATCATAGAGATCCTGTCGATGCATTGTACCGACGAGGTGTACCTTGGGCAGAGAGACACTCCTGACTGGATGGCGGATGCTGAGCCATTGGAGGCGTTCGAGAGGTTCAGGGAGAAGCTGGGAGAAGTCGAGGAAAGGATTATGAGCATGAATAGGGACAAGAGGTGGAGGAACCGGGTCGGGCCAGTAGAGACGCCTTATATGCTGCTTTACCCGACCAGCGAAGGGGGAGTGACTGCCAAGGGAATTCCAAACAGCATCTCGATCTAGACTTTTGTGCGCATACCTCTTCTTTTCTTGTTTGTTCGTCGTTAAGTGTTCTTTTGTTCTAGGATGAAAGCTAATGTAAGTATGAAATACGAAATAAGTGTTTGTCAAGTTTTGGGACTCAGTCTGCTAATTGCTAGGCTAAATGATTGTTCTGGAGCTTTGCTTGTACATGAATGAGACATTGTCTACAAGTTTCAAACTTTACATGCACAATCGATTGTTGAAGTGTTGGAAAAATGCCAGGTTGTGAAATTCAGCATGAAACCCTAGGTTCAACCCATCAACATGGCATTTTTCTTCTCCCATTGCAGGTTCATGAACTATAGGTAAGTCTATCTATCCTTTTTTTCCCCCGATCTGTGTCGATCGCATAACTTGACCATCAAGACCACCTACTCGATCTGATGATCTGATTCTGCAGGCTCAACAATTCAGCTGATGATCGTTATGCTCGTCTCGCTCTCCTAGAACCTTTAAATAGATCAAAGAAAAGCCTTTCCATGCAGGGATCTAATATGAGTATTGGCCTCAACGGGGCCTAATAAGTTTTGCGGCATCTCAAATCCTTGATGATATAATTTTTGAGCAAAAATAAGGTTCTATCTGTTTCGTGTAACATAAGTGATTTGAAAAATATTTTTTAAAAAGTGATCACTTGCATTGCTTGAACTAATTAGTCAATAACATATGTTTTTATTATCGACAACTATTTATGTTTAAACATTTTTAGGAACGATGAAAATATTTCTTGATTTTTCTTAAAAATAATAACGTGTGTTACTTGAAATAATTAGTCGATGATAGATTTATCATTTTCGATAACTATTTATGTCTAGACATTTTGTGAATGATGAAAATATTTCTTGTTCGTCCATTTTTGTAGGTGGTACAAACGATTAATTTTGGAAATTTTTTTAAATAATTCATTTTTCACAAAATAAATCCTATCATGAGTGAAGAAATTGGTACGGATGACCACTGCAATTGTATGACTGAATTTTAACGAGCAATGATTCGAATTTTAACGACTTGTGTTAATCCTTGGTTAAGAGAAGAGCAACTTCTACGCTATGGGTTAAAAAGAAAGCCATCCCTTCTATTCTTGTTTTCCTCCATTAAAAGCCACCAATGCTTCTTAGCAAACATTGAAAATCCATTTGTTCGATGGAAAAGTTACCATCGAAAGACATTTTTTC
This sequence comes from Angophora floribunda, assembly GCA_014182895.1. NCBI lineage: Eukaryota > Viridiplantae > Streptophyta > Magnoliopsida > Myrtales > Myrtaceae > Angophora > Angophora floribunda. The sequence goes on along the minus strand of CM024709.1, from coordinate 30,144,119 downwards.
ATTTTCTGACTTTTGATGCTTAAGAAGGAGCGTCCAACTGAAAGTCTTTTCATGGTCAGCTAAAGCCTATGCTTAAATTCGAAAAAATGATTTTATCTTAAAAAAATCAAAAGTCATTTTTAAAATACAACTAGACCTTGACTCATGTTGCCCAAATCCTTGATGGCTTGGCCTAGATTCATAAAGGCCGAGCTTGGGTCCCTTGAGGCTGGATTTGGGACCCTAGTGCCCATTCTTGAGTTCATGTCTAGGTACCTAACTTTTGTGGTCAAGTCACAGGTGCTTAAGCTTGGGTCCATAGAGGTTAGACCCAAGTTCCTTGAGGCCGAGCTCGAAATCCTAGTGCCCATACTTGGTCCCTAGAGGCTATGTAGTGCATCCAAAATGGAAATAAGGACTTAGGAAAAAACATAAATGAAATAATTGCATATATGAGAGGAATATATGGAATTGATGATTTGATAGTCAATCTTTTTTTCTTATAAAAATAAGTTAAACATAACAATTTCAAGAGATTTATGTGGGACGACATTAAAATTCATGATAATCTCACTTGATATGCGATTTTCTGTTAAGTGATCATCAAATTGTCTAATCGGCTTTCATTCAAACGGATGCATTTAGTCAAAAAAAGATACGTAATGACATTTAAAATATCTCTCTGTCACGAGAAGAAAGATAAGGTAAGGTGAACTTGGACGTGATTTGTCAAAGCTTTCAAGCCTTTTTTTTGTCATCATGTCTCCCATCGGACGGTCTTTAAAGAAACGTAGGTTCGGGTCTCAGTCGGTCATTTGGTATAATCTCAACGTGACTTGAACGGACTAAATTTGACGCCAAGATAAACCAAGGGATTAAGGCAAATGCCACTGAGATTCAAAGCCACCTGCTAATCAATTCATTTGAATCCCTTAATCATCACCAAGTCTTCGCCTGTCATCTTGCCTAAATGGGTATTTGGTAGCGATCATTGAACGTGGAGTAACGTGCCATCTCCACAAGATTAGGGTCTATCAATTCAGCCAGAACCAACCCAATTTCTCTCCTCATTAAAAAGAAGAAGAAGAAGAAGAAGAAGAGGAAAAATCTATTAAAAAGTGTTATTTAACGAGTGCCCAAGATACTAATCATGCAATTGCATGAGAAAACTTAGGTTTTCAAGATTATAAAGATACGTTTAATCGTCTGAATTTCTAATCAAGACGAGATTTGATATAATTGGGTTTGTAATTTAGAGATTTTATTGTATTTTATCCATTATTTAGTGAACCACAGTAATAAAGCCGGCCATTTTCTTATCCTATTATATGAATAACATATCGATGTAAATGAATCTAAAAATATATAAACGGAAGTAGTAAGAATTTTCATAATTCACTGCCAAATAAATCACAAATACACAAACAGAGATAATTATTGTATGATCTGCATCTTAAACAGGAAAATCAAACAGGAAAAGAGCTAGCTCATTGCAGCATTCTAGAGCCACATGTTTGACAATGATAGGGAATGTAAACAGACTATAGCAACATCAACTAGGTAGATCGGCCAACAAAAGTTAAATTTAGTAAAAGAGAGAAAACATGATTACTCATCTTTGTGATTTGAAAAAGTATAGTATTTTAATTCTCTTGACACTTTCGTAAAATTTCAATAGCAATCATATATATGAATATATATTACTAAATAGAAAGAAATTCAAATATGTATAAATATGAACAAACAAAAATTGTTTATTATTTATTATTTTGATTTTTTATCTTTTACATTAAAATCCAAATATTATTTATATTTCATTTATATTTTACTATTTTAGTTTTATGCTTATTATATATGAATTTATCTTATCTTAGGTAAGAATTAAATACGGGACAGGATGTATCCTATCTCAACTACCAAATGTTCATCTTAGGTAAGAACTAAACACGGGATAGGATGTATCCTATCTCAACTACCAAATGTTGCCTAACTTCTTTCGCTTTACAAATCAAATGTTTCCTTTGGGTATACATGAAAATACGTCCCTAAGAAGTTAAGATCGTGGAAAAAGGAAAAAGGAAAGAAATTCCAAAGTCTCCCGTAAAGAAGGGGAAGCTTGTTGGTGACGTCATAGCGTCTAACTTTTTCCTTATAGATACCCGCATCGCAACGCACATCCTACTCTTCCTTCCATCCCATCAACTTCGCAAAAAGGTCGCATAGATTCTCCAGAATGGAGAAGCCTTTTCATGGGATGCTGCATGCCTTCGACTGCGGTAACAAGGCGGCCCGCCGGCGCGAGGCGGGCGGGTCCAAGAAGGTCGAGGGGACCGTGGTGCTGACGATGAATAACATCTTGGACTTTGATGACCTCAACGCGTCGGTCCTCGACAACATCGATGAGCTGTTGGATAAGAAGGTCTCTCTGCAACTCATGAGCGCCGTCCACGGTGATCCCGGTGAGTTATGAGCCTCTTCCACACTATCTTCTTGTCGTTCATTTCTGGAACAAAGTTCTTTCAATGGCTTTTCTTGGTACTAGACTGTGCTTGTTCTTTCCTCTTGTCAATAGCCGAATCTCAAGTTCTCGATTTTCTTTTTTTTCTTTTTAATCGTTTCTGACCAAACGAAGTTCCCATTATTTGACTGAACATATTTCTTGGATTTAATTTTTTTTTTTTTGCATTACTATGTTTCTTGACTACGCATGGATTTTCCTCCTGCATGTCGGTAACAGGGCTATGATCTCCCCGTAAGTAAAGTTGGCATTCATCTATGAATGGTCGAATCGGGTTTTGATCGAGAGGTTAGGTTTGCATTGTATGATAAAGATGATGCATGCATTGAATATGATGGGCCATCGTCATCAAGGACGATGCAAGAGTGCTCAGGTCTTATCGTCTTTTCACTGTAAAACAATACAGAAAAGAGAATTAGTTGAGAGAGTTGTCTCTTTCCCATCGTCCATGTTATCCATAGAATGGCTCTTTGCCTAGTGGGCACTGCGACAAGAAAAGACATCATCGTAGAAACATGAGGTGATTTTCCTCATGTCACGCCCTAGTACCACATCACCTAATCAACCAACAGTGCATGGCGTTAACAATTCTCGTAATAAATTGCTGTTTATTGGCCGATAACATAAGTTGTCATTTGTCACTTTTGATTGCGCATAAGTATAGCTCAAGTGCCAAAACTTGGCACGAGATGACACTTAAGTGCCAAGATCAGAACAAAAATGATCAGTTAAGTGCCAACGGCAAGAAAATCTGGCCAAAATGTTGACACGACACTTTTCTAGCGAGTTGGGGTCGAAACAGCGTTATTTTGGGTGCTGACATAGCCAAATAAATGCTGTGGTTAGATTAGCCTAAGATGATGCCGTTTTGGGCAATTTTTTTTTTAATATAAATGTTAATTAAATAATATTAAAAGCGAATTTTTTTTAAAAAAAAGAGAGAGGTAGCAACCTCGCTCGTGGTCACCGCTCCATTGCCGATGGGGTGGCAGCGATAGACGGCGAGGGTCGTTGACGCCTGGTGTGGGTTGACGACCCTCGTTAACCAGACGCTGGGAGAGGGTGGCGACCCTCTCCCAGATCTGGGTGAGGATTGCCAGCCTTTGCGCAGGTGCGGGAGGCGTTGGGCGCCAACAGTGTTGGGTGAGGGCTGCGTGCCTGCGTGAGGGCAGTCGACCCATGCCTAAATGCTGGGAGGGGTGACCGCCCTCTCTTGGCGTCTAGTGAGGGCCGTTCGCCTCTAGTCGGTGAGGGTCGTTGACTCGCGCCCAGACATTGGTGACCCTCGCCGTCCGTCACACAGGCGGGGTTGTTGCCTCTCTCTCTCTTTTTTTAAATTTTGCTTTTAATATTATTTATTTAATATTTATATTAAAAATTAAACTTTGGCTAAAACGACGTCGTTTTAGACTTATTTGGCCATGTCAGCACCCAAAACGACGCCGTTTTGACCCCAACTTGCCGAAAAGGTGCCATGTCAGTATTTTGGTTGGATTTTCTTATTGTTAGCACTTAACTTATCCTTTTTCTCCAATTTTGGCAAAGTATACATTTTGTAACTTTTGGCATTTCAGGGATCCGTACGTTCTTTTGATTGGGATTTTGTGCCACGGTATTGCAAAGACGAGTTTCCTAAATCACTTCATTGAGCACAAGTTCGGGTCCTTGTTCTTTCCTTTTGGTTTCTAGCACAAGATCAGGTCTTGTTTGTTGAGAAGGAACCATGCTCGTTACAGCGAGAAGATCAAAGAACAGCATAATGTCAGCGTGCATGAACTAAAAATTGGAAACAGAATGCAAATGACTTTGCGCTGATCATTGATCAGATTCAGACCCTTTGCCATGTTAAAGATGAATGTCATCCTTGTTCGCCAGGACGAAAAGATCAAAAGCTTTGAAACATTTTGTTTCTTTTGCACGCTTTTGTAGAAAACGGTCTGCGGGGGAAATTGGGAAAGCCTGCATATCTGGAAGAACAGATCACTACCAGGGGACTTGGCATTCAAGGTCACTTTTAAATGGGACAAGGAGGTGGGAGTTCCTGGGGCAATCATCGCCCAAAACAACCATCACAGTCAGTTTTACCTCAAGACGATCATGGTCGAAGACGTGCCCGGTGAGGGCTGAGTCCACTTCGTCTGCAACTCATGGGTCTACCCTACAGACTGGTACAAAATAGACCGGCTCTTCTTCTCTAACAAGTTTTGATCACAATAATTTGATTGATAAAGCTAAGCTATAGTCACGATTTATGGTTTTGCTTCCAGAGTCTCAATAGGACAAAATAAAAGGCGTCAGCCCCGAGTATGAAGACTTAATTCTTGTTTTACATGGAGTAGTTCTAAAGAATTCGCTGATGCAGAAAAATTTGTCAGAAAGGAGTGACTCTTCAAATTGTCCTAGACTCCCGAAAACTTAATTTGTGTAGTAGAATTTTACTTCTAGGAATTCTCTCGGTTATACTCTACTTTTAGCCAGTTTCAGCATCTTGTAAGCTTTCCGATTTCATCCGAGTGGGGCATTTCGCTTAGGAATTGCACTTTGTATTGGCTCTAGGCGTTTCAGGTTCTGACTGTATTCTATGCTGTCACATGAATGAAATAGGAGAGGGTTCCTTAGGTTGTCTCTAATAGATAGCACGTTATTGCAGAGGTACATTCTGAGCCAAACTCCAGCTTCTCTAGTGAAGTATTGAGAGGAAGAGTTAGTTAACTTGAGAGGAGATGGAACGGGAGAACTTCAGGAGTGGGACAGAGTGTACGACTACGCTTACTACAACGATTTGGATGATCCTGACAAGGGCACGATGGGTGCCCGCCCTGTTCTAAGAGGATCTGCTGAATATCCCTATCCTCATAGAGGAAGGACTGGTCGACTACTGACTTAGACAGGTTAGATAATGCACTCATTTCATGAATCTCCAATTTGATGTGAGATTATTATGGCTTCATTTTTTTGATTAAGATGCTTGATTTGTAAGTAAATTTTACTGAATTTTCACGATTTTATTGATAGATTTGAATACCGAGAGCAGGCTGCCTTTGCTCATGACCCTAAACATATACATTCCTAGGGACGAACGGCTCGGCCACTTAAAGATGTCCGACTTCCTTGCTAATGCTCTGAAAGCTGTGGGTCAATTTCTGAAGCCTGAGCTAGAGAGTTTATGCGACAGCACGCCCAATGAGTTCAACTCCCTCCAGGACGTGCTCAATCTCTACGAGGGCAGTATTAAGCTTTCCAGCGGCCCTTTGCTGGAGAGTCTGAAGGAGAGCATTCCTTTGGAGATGCTTAAGGAACTTGTCCGGACTGATGGGGAAGGGCTTCTCAAGTACCCCATGCCTCAAGTGATCAAAGGTTATATATATATGAGGTGCTTTTCATCTGACTAGTTCGAGGCTAAGGACTCAAGTTTTCCTAACGTTTAGCAAATAATGCTATGCAGAGTATAAGCCTGCATGGAGGACTGATGTAGAATTCTGTAGAGAAATGCTCGCTGGAGCCAACCCCGTCATAATTCGTTGTCTTGAGGTAAATAACAATATCTTTCATGTTACAGCTCGAACTATTTCAGTTAATATTAACATGAAGTGTGGAATGGAGTTCCACCGGTTGTCTAGTTGATTAAACATTTTTATTGATTTCAGGATTTCCCACTGGCAAGCTAGCTAGACCCTGAAATATATGGCAACCAGGGTTGTTCAATAAGGGAAGAGAAGTCTTATGGATGGTTTATTTGTACAGAACAGCGAATTTACTGCTTGATGAGGTCAAATCTTTTTAGAGAAGAAGTCTTATGGATGATTTCAGGAAATCCCTCCGGCAAACCTTTTTATCGCTTCCCTGTCAAACCTTGTTAGAGAAGAAGTTTTACCTTTGATCACTTGAGGCATGGGGTACTTGAGAAGCCCTTCCCCGTCAGTCTGGACGAGTTCCTTGATCATCTCCAGGGGAATGCTCTCCTTCAGACTCTCCAGCAAAGGGCTGGGAAGCTTGATGCCGCCTTCGCAGAGATTGAGCACATCCTGGAAGGAGTCGAACTCATTGGGCATGCTGTCGCATATACTCTCTAGCTCAGGCTTCAGAAATTGACCCACAGCTTTCAGAGCATCAGCAAGGAAGTCGGATATCTTTAAGTGGCTGAGCCGTTCGTCCCTAGGAACGTATATGTTTAGGGTCATGAGTTGAGGCAGTCTGCTCTCGGTATTCAGATCTATCAATAAAATCGTGAAAATTCAGCAAAATTTACTTACAAATTAAGCGTCTCAGTCAAAAAAAATGAAGCCATAATAATCTCGCATCAAATTGGAGATTCATGAAATGAGGGCATTATCTAACCTTTCTCAGTCGGCGGTCAACCAGTCCTTCCTCTGCGATGATAAGGATATTCAGCAGATCCTCCTAGAACAGGCGGCCATACTCCAGGCTCTTGTCTGGATCTACACCCTGTTCCACTCCTGAAGCTCTCCCGTTTCGTCTCCTCTCAAGTTAACTAACTCTTCCTCTTGGTACTTCACTAGAGGCGCTGGACTTTGGCTCGGCAGATACGTCTGCAATGGCGTGCTATATCTTATTAGAGACAATCCAAGGAACCCTGTCCGATCATGTGGCTATTTCATGTGACAGCATAGAACACGGTACGAAACTGAAATTCCTAGAGAGGAGAGCAAGAGGTCTAAAAATTGTACTCACAAAATAAGTCACGAAACCATCGTTCATTTTAACAGTCTCGGTCCCAAAAAAGGATCCTTCAGTAAGGATGGTGACTGCTACTACTTTTATAAGAAGAAAATTCACATAAAAAAAGATTGTGACAAATATAAAACTTAGTTATCCAAGCGTGAGCCTATATGTAATGATTCTTTGACATTTGTTTATTATTCCAACCTATTAGAAGCCTCATCCTACTCATGGTGGCTAGATAGGTGTAATTAATCATGTTGTGTTTACCATATTGGGATTTATAAATTGGAGGAAGCCCAATCAAAATGAATCGAAACTTACAGTGGAAAACAACATTAAAGTTGAGTCGAGTTCATGGGTGATGTCATTTTAATTCTAGACTATTGTTTTAATTTGATGTTAATAAAAATATTTTATATACCTTCCTTTAGATAGAACTTAGCTTCCATATCATGTCCGTACATGTGTGGCTACTCTTTTGAAATAATAAATAATATTTATTCTATGTTTTTTAATTCAAAAAATGTTGGGTGTTGCGATATGTCCAATAGATTGTACAAATTGTGCTTAATGATCAATGATATATACAGCCTTTGTATGGTTGAAAAAGTTTTTCCCAAAAGGCCTTTACCTAACAAACAATCTTATGCGTTGTGACGTAAATGGCCGTATCCTATCTTTTGAGAAAGAGTGCAAAGGCTAATAAAGGCTGGCGTCTTGCCTACTCTCTAAAGTGATCAAGAGATTTGCATAAACTGTTATAGAGGCAATATGACTTAAATAAAGAAGAAAATTGCAGTTTGTAGTTCTGGCTTGTTAGAGGTCATTTACACGTGGACCCTACACAACAACTTTATCTGCAAACTTTTATTTTTATCCAATTTTCAAGTTGAACAGGTCCCAATGCTCACCCTCAATAATTTACAAGTATAATAAGATTGGATAAATTGAAAGAATGCCCCATGATAGACGAAGCAATTGTTGCACGAAAAATTTAATGATTTGAAAAATGAAATTGTCTAGGCTGATGTGGTCTAATTCACAAATTGAATTGGACTTGATGCTCACCCTAGACAATAGGTAAATATAATAAGATTAGATTTGTGAGGGAAGAGACACGTGAAGCGTTTATTTCACAAAAGATTGATGATTTGAAAAATAATTTTTTCAAAGATAATTGCTTAAATTCCAAAAAAAAAATTAGTCAATGCAATATAACTTCATTATCGACAGCACTATGCAACTAAACATTTTAATTTATAATGAAAATATATACATTCATTATTTATGCAAGACAAGTTATCATCTTTAATTTTTTTTTCTAAATCATTCATCTTTAGTGAAATAAACACATTTTAAAGATATGAAAATGGTCACGATATGAAAACTCTCATGTACAAATTATGGACTGAATTAATTTTTCAATGTCAAACGTAGTTTGCATGTCACTTTCTAAACACTACTTGTATAATGACACTTTCAATATACCGAATAAAAGTTCGTCAACCAAAACAAAATATACCAAATAAAAGTCCGAAGAGAAAATTATAACCAATCCGACACCCCAAGAAAACTCATTTCTTCTGATAAACATGAACCAAAAGAAAAGAAAAGAAAAGAAAATTCTTATTAGAATTAGAATATGCAGTCTCCAGTCAACGACACGAGTGAGAATTCGTCAGTTAATTCGTCAGTTAACAATGGTCAACCCCTCTTCAAATTACACTTAAACATCGCTACACTTACACTTTACTACTTGACAGCACAGGCTACTGCAATAGCCCAGGACCTGAGGTGCTCTCTCATGGCGATCCCGTCGCTCAGCGGCGGCATCTTCTGCATCGCTCGGACTCCGCTCGCGACTCCGAACCCTGGACGACGACGACGGTCCACGAGGAAGCGATTCTCCTCGAACCCAGAAAACTCCTCCCCAAAACAGCCCAGATCGAGCTCCTCGTAAAACGTTCTCCTGCTCCTCTGTCTCCCCGTGCTTCTTCTCACCTTCTCTCGGAGCTTCGGCTCTTCCTCCGCCGACCCGGGAGTCCCCACGGCTTCCTCGGTCGAAGACGTCATCACTCCTAGCTCTGCAACTCCGAAACCTTGAAGACGGTTCACGAGGAAGCGATTTTCCTCAAACCCAGAAAACTCCTCCCCGTCACATCCCAGATCAAGCTCCCCAAGAACTCTCCTCCTCCTTTCGTGAAACTTTCTCTTGCTCCTCTGTCTCCTCTTGCCTTTTCCCATTCTCTCTTTCAGCTTCGACTCTTCCTCCGCCGAACCTGGAGTCCCCACGGCTTCCTTGGTCGAAGACGTCGTCGCTCCTAGCTCTGCAACTCCAGCATCGACATTTCCGCATCTGGGGCATCTCGGAGGCGAGTCTTCGGTAATTGCAGCGACGGGCTTGGCTCGTGCTGCTTCCTCCTCAGGTCCATTCGCCTGGTTCTTGACGGGCTCTTCTCCTTCTCCTTCTTTCTCTTTCGTTTCTTCTGCTTCAGCAGCAGGAGACAGAGGCCGAGATCTCGAGAGGACGTTGCTGAAGAACCAGAGAGAGTCCAAGCTCTCCACAGCCCGCGAGCAGCCCTTCATTCTCGCTCCCCCCGTGAGCGTACGAAGGAAAAGCTGCTGAGAAAAGGGAAGATCTGCCAACGAAAGGAGAAAGGCCGATCTACGCTGCGACCTTTTTGTCTCGGACAAGACGGGACGCGAGTGCGGAATCCTCGTCGGTCACGGTTGAATTGGCGAAAGTAGCCTTCGCCTTAAGGAAACGACAGCGGCACGTAGCGGGGGTAGTTCCGTCTTTTCGGAGGAAAACTGGTGGCGGAAGCCGGTGGGTTGAATTTTCAGTGGTGCGTGCGATCCACGCGCTGCAGAAGAAGGTGAGGGTTGGCGCCTTCGCGGTGGAACGTAGGTGGGGAAATTAGGTGGAAATTTACCCCCAACGGTCGACTACAACGTGGATACAGCCATACTGGTAATTACTACTGTCATTACTCATTACTATATATAATCATTATTTATATATCTCTTCAAATTGAAATATAGTTTCGAATTGAAGTATAGCAGGGTTTCGAATTGAAGTATAGCAGGTACATGTCTGAAGATAGGTTATAATCTAAACTTATACATTAATCTCATAGTTTCGAATTAATAGAGCCTGCTTGGGTTGACACTAATTCTTATTTGAATTGATCGTGCTTGATAATCAAAGCAAACTCTCTCTGAAAAGAAAAAATAAAAAAAAAGAATTTCGTGGGGTTTTGTATAAGTTGGAGCTTGAATAAAGAGTTTATTAAGTTTAAGCTCAAGTTCAAATGAGTATTGTCACTGCTATGAAAAGTAGAAACAATGATAATTGCAATTTTGAAAATCTAAATATAAGTTAAAATATTTGAAATCTAACAATTTAACTATGAGAACGAGATTTTTTTTTTTGAAATAAATTTCACTTTGCATTCGTGTGGGCATCCAATAATCGAGTTAGTGGGACTCAACCATATAATTCAAAAGAGAATGGAGTATGACTATAATAGTCTGCAAGTCCATATTGAGAAGAACCCGTGTTAGCTTTTCATAATTTGATGTTGTATTGCGTCTTTGTAAGAAAAACATTCGTCACTTTTATACACGATTCTCAATCATCAAGACTATATAATTAAAAAGTGCAATTCGATTAGATTTGATAATGGCTAGATTTGAAACTTTTAAATCAATAGATTTAGTCACATTTAAACAACAAGCAATAAAAAAGAAATGAAAGAAACATCACCTAGGCTTCCAAATAGTAACTATGATCCTTAAAATTACTTTGAGTGGGAGATGCACTTTGTAATCTGAACATGAAATCCCACATCCAAACCAATCGATTTGCCACTAAACCAACCTCCTTAGTATTATCGCTTCTATTTGAGCCAAGTTTCACTTGCAAAAAACTACTTCGAGAGGCACAGTGTACAAGAAGCAAGATTGGTCACTTTAAAAGACTCTTGCATTGACTTGGGTTAATGTACTAAGTGTAATCACGGCCATTGATGATGTGAGCTCACTCGGCTCTCACAAACAATGGCAGTGATGAATTAATCCATATTGATTTGGATCTAGATAAGAAGTGACCTTTAAAGGGCATGTTTTTGTTGCCAAAAGAAAGAAAGATGACTTACTTTTCCCATGAAGATGAATTATGAATTGCATTACGTATGGGAAATGTAATCTATATGGAACTCTGTTCTCATATTTTCCGGAAAAAAAATGGAAGCAAATAAATCAAGATGTATTCTACATGGCATGAAAATATTCGGTACTTGGGAAGAAGAAAAGAAGAAACCATAACTTGCACTTGACTCTCCATCTCTCTTTAAGCCATCGACTTCTTGTCTGTGGAGTGGAAATTATGGACAATTCTCCTTTGGGAGAACATGAGTTATTTGATAAAGTTCAAGGGCTTTGCATGCAATGTCCCTCTTTTGCCAAAGGAGAACTACACTGTTATTTCACAACTCCATATTCTTTCTCTGCGTGTGGGTGCTTTAATTAACTTGCCTCGAGTCCTCATCTTCATCCAACCTCCTCTGTTATAATACTATTATTTGCACACTTTTGGATATGCTAGATAGATGGAACAATATATGCCGGAACAATTCTCATGTGGGTTCTTTTCGGGCATGGTCCCAAATTCTAGACCTAATTTTTTATCAAAAAAGTGAAAGAACAAGTCGATGTCAAAACCGAAATTTCCCTCTTGTCATCAGAAATGCTCTCTTTTACGTGCATTGCAGGGAGAGATACTAACTGCAAGACTCTTCTAAATATTGCTCGTTAATTCTAGAGCTATTGTATTGTGGCTAGGATTTTCTTTTAATTTGTCTTTTGACTCCGAGTGGCTATAGCCTCATAGAATTGTATCTTTGCTTTTCACATCTGTAAATTTTAACTAGTGTTGATAAGTTTCAAAAGAATTAGTTGTAAAAAAAATAAAAATAAAGTGAAGTCACTTTTGTTTCGAAATAGTGCCAGTACTTTTTACAAGAACACCGATAGTTCCTCGACTAACAAATAGTTCCACTACTTTTTAGAAAAAAATAACCAATAGTCGCTCAGTGGACTTACGGTGGAGAGAGAGAGAGAGAGTACTATCGTCCACCACGGTTTGCGACCGTCCTAATGGGTTAGGCCAAAATCCACCCATTTAATTCATATTAATTAATTCTTTTTGCTACATAATTTAGATGACTCATACCCAACACAACCTAAATCAACCCAAACTCACCCAAAAACAATGAAGAAGGCCAAATAGATCTCCAAAAATAAACAAACGAAATATAAAAGAAATCTTCCATTGTTGGCCCTTCCTCATTTGAACCACGCAGCCATCGGCATCCGGTTGCTCTCGAACGCATGGAGCACAGATAGATAATCACCTACACGTAGAGCACCGGGAGTCGAGGGGTGATGGAGAGTTTGAGCTTGAGAATTGATAAGACCTTCTGGTTGTCGAGGCTCTCGTGGCGTGATTACTTTGTCCATTGTGTGAGATGAGAGAGAGAGAGATCTAGGCATGATCAAAGAGATGAAGACTGCCATTTTTGCTTGCCGGATTCTTGTTGGCTAGATCGTTGCTGGTGTTGGTGATGCCAACGGGCGAGACCGACCATCGTGGGCGACATTGCCGATGATGGAGGGGCATCGTCCATTGTGTTTTTCTTTGCTCTTGAACCTCGATAGTTATTTGAATCTTTTTATTTTCTTCAGCTAATTTACTTTTTGGGCTAAAATATGTTGAAAATGTGTTAATTTTAGACCCACTAAGACGCACATCTAGTCGATGAACCCTTTTAACATGTTTTTAAATTTTCAAACAGCCTATGTCTCACCGAGCCATTGAATTTGAGTCAAACCCATTTTGCTAGCTCTCCACCACCAGGTTTGAGAGCCGTTGTCGGCTAAGGTCTATGAGACTACTGAGGCGAGACTACTGAGGTCGGCCATCCGTGATATCGAATTAATGAAGTCCGCTCGAGTTGACAAAAGTTCGTATTCGAATTGACCCTGCTCGATAATTGACGCAAACTCTCTCTAAAAGGAAAAAGAAGGAATTTCACGGAGTATTTCATAAGCTCAAACCTGAAGAAAAAGTTAATTAAGTTTAAGCTCAAGTTCAAACAAGAGTTTTGTCACTATAGCAGAATAGAAACAATGATATATTACAATATGGAAAATCTAAATATAGTTAAAATATCAAAAATTTAATTATGTTCACAGCTTTTTTGAATGAAAAAAATTAACGTTCATTGAGGTGGGCATCCAATAATTGAGTTAACTGGACTCAATCATATAAATCAAAATAGATTGGAGTATGACACGGATAGTTTGCAAGTCGATATCAAGAAGAACTCATGTGTAGTTTGCCTATGCTTCATACAAATATAGTTAACGGTCTCAGTTCAAAAGACTTAGGTCGATCAAATGTAGAATTAAGAGACTTTAGTTGCCTAGCTTTTACAATTTGAAGTTCCATTTCATCCTTATAAGAAAACATTCTTCCCTTTTATACATTATACTCAATCATCAAGACTGTATAATTAAAGAGTGCAATTCGATTAAATATAATTATGGCTAGATTTGAAACATTTATATTAATAGATTTGGTCATATTTAAACAATGAGCTATAGAAAAAGAAAAGAAAGAAACATCGATGGGGCTACTAGATAGTAATTGTGATCTCAAATTGTTCAAGTGTGAGATGTACTTTGTAATCTCATATTGCATCCAAACTAGTTGATTTGCCACTTCACCAACTTCCTCAAGATTATCTTTTCTATTTGAGCCGAGCTTCACTTGCAGAAACTGCTTCGAGAGGCACAACGTACACTTGCTAGTGCATAAGCGATATTAATCACTTCAAAAGGAGAATCTATTACATTGACTTGAGTCCATGTACTAAGTGCAATCATGGCTGTTGATGATGTGTACCCCACATGTGGGGCTCTCAAGAACAATGGCAATGATAAATATGATAAACATGAATCCGAGTCTAGATGAAAATTTACCTTTTAAAAGACACGTGCTATGTGTTGCCAAAGGAAAGAAATATGATTTACTATACTCATAAAGATGCATTATGAATTGCATTATATATGGAGAGAATTGTACATATCTATTTTGAACTCCCTTCTCTCGTTTCCTGGAAAATAAAAAGGAAGCAAGTAAATCAATATGGTTTCCACATAGCATGAAAATTTATCAGCGCTTGGGAAAAAGAAAAAACAAAATCAGAACCTGCATCAACTCTTTATCTCTCTTTAAGCCATCAACTTGTTGATGTTGGAATGGGAATTACAGGGCATATCTCCTTTGGCAAAACAGAAGCTATTTGATAACGTTCAAGGGCTTTCCATGCAATGTCTCTTCTGCCAAAGGAGAACTGCCCTGTTATTTCACAACTCCATTCTCTCTCCGTGCTTTGATTGACTTAGCTTGAGTCCTTGCCTTGACCCAACCTCTGCTTTTATAGCACCATTGTTCGCACAAATTTTTGGATATGCCGAGTACACATAATGGTATATGTCGGAACAATTCTTATATAAGTTCTTTTCGAACATGGTCCCAAATTCTTGATTCATCTTTTTCTCAAAAAAGTGAAAGGACAAGTCGATGTCAAGATTTATTTTCTCCTCTCTATTATTCCATACTAAAAGATACAAATTGTTTTTCACGTGAAGGTAAATTTTGATGAGCGTTGATTAGTGTCAAAATTATTTTGGTAAAAGAAAGGGACGATTTAGTTTTGTTTCAAAATAGTTTCGGTACTTCTGCCAACTTATGTTGTTATTAGAGTCTTGGTCCGAATGTTGAAATGGATGACAAAATACATGTTGCATGTCAAAATACATGTGGCATGGAGAGAGAGGTCACGATTTGTGACGCTACTGAGGTTAGCCACGACAGTGGCCACCACTGATGTGCCCACAATTGCCTCAATTGGCGATGATTATGCCACCTTGTGCATGATCGTAGGACCATGTGATAATTAAAGTGCCGCCACCTTTTTAGGTTTTCTCTCTCGTTTTTGTTAAATGATGATCAATTGTTGATTAAATTCTTTGGATCTCTCCATCTCCCACTGTTCTCGAACAATTTGACCTTGTGATCTGGTCAAAGAAGCTTGTTCGTTGAGAGTCATGCAACAAATGATTAGATGAAGAGAATGAAACTCAAGTCAGTTTTCAAAATTACTGAATGAGCTTTATTGAACTAGAACACTAGAATGAAGTCTAGCGAGCTGAATCAAACATCTTGTCAAAAAGTAGAACACTAGAATGAAGTCTAGCGAGCTGAATCAATTAGCACAAGGTTACTTTACCCTTTTTTACTTTTCATGATAGATTGGCTAAGTTAAGAAAAATGAAAAAAGAAATAGTATTGAAACCTATAGCCTCATAGAATTATATTATTATGTATTGAAAGATACGAATTGTTTTCTTTTTTTAACTTGTAAATTTCAACAAGTGTTGAAAAATGAAAAACAAAAAAAACCCAAACA
Organism: Angophora floribunda; assembly: GCA_014182895.1. Taxonomy (NCBI): domain Eukaryota; kingdom Viridiplantae; phylum Streptophyta; class Magnoliopsida; order Myrtales; family Myrtaceae; genus Angophora; species Angophora floribunda. Next base: position 30,128,402 of record CM024709.1, on the reverse strand, counting down.
TAAGTCACTTTTGTTTCAAAATAGTTCCAATACTTTGTAGAAAATATCACTGGTAGTCCCTTAGCTAACAAATAGTTCCAATACTTTTTAGAAATATCATTGGTAATCCCTTAGCTAACTTGTGTTGTTATTAGAGTTTTTTATAATTGATTTAGGCTGTTGAAATGAGAGAGAGAGAAGGGCAGGGGGAGTGCATGTTAGAAAAAATATCTTACGTCATCAAGTAAGTCCACATCGGCAAAATTATCACTGGATTCGGTAAAAATGAATCGTAAAAAAGAAGATTGAAAATTTATGTTAGTATGGGGACTTTTGACAACATTATCCCTTTTAATATATCAACTTTTTTTAATCATTTTCAAATTTTTGTTTGTTTTTCTTATTAACAACTTAAATTTCCTATCTTTATTTAGAAATTATCAGCAGTTAACTAGAATGACTCACTAACTTTTCTGCAAATAAGTTTTTACTTGCACGACTTACCAAACTTTCCTATTTGTAGGTACAAATTAATTTTTGGTTTGCAACATTGATGCGATTCACTAACCAATTTTAATTGGTTCATGCAAATATAAAAATTTTGTGGTAAGTTACCAAGTTTTATTGTAGCTTGCTTTAGTTTGAGAGTTAGCTCTCTTATCTAAATTGAAGAAAAAATTTGAGTGACTTCGCATTTTTCACATGGTTGTGTCTAAGTAAGGAACTAGGCAATAATTAGTAACTGCTATGTAGATTGCTGATATCTTGTATTTACTATCTCGATTTGTCTTGAATCCAACCAGTCGAACTTCTAACTCACATTAGCTTTTGGTTACTACACCATATTCTGGGATAACCATTGAAGAAGTTACTTTCAAATAAGTAAATATGTTATGAAAAGTTTTCAAGTTTATCACGAAGTTATATCAACTTTAGAGTTGGTAACAAAAAATTGGTAACCTAACGGGAGAAAAATTGATAAGTTATACAAAAAATATTTTGTAAATTTATATAAAATCAATAAATTTAAGTCCTTCATAAGAAAAAAAATAGTAAATGATAAAAAATAGTAATTTAAAAATAAAAAAAACACCGGTAAGTAATTCAAATGAGATCTAGTAACTTAACAAGAAAAAAAGTTGGGAGCCACTCAAATAAAGATCAACAATTTCATATTAGAGTTGACAAATTCAAGGTGCATATAAGAAATGCAAATAAAGTTGCTAAAAGATAAGAATGATTTGCAAATTATAATGGTAAATGTTGGTAAGTAACTCAATCGAGAGTAAGTAACATTGCACTAATTGGTAACTTAACCTGAGAAATGTATGTGAGTTGTTCAAATAAGTGTTGGTAATTTCATATAATCGTTGTTGAATTGAAGATGTTGGTAATAAATATACATAAAAGTTTTAAAGATAAAAGAAGTTTTTTTCATAACTAGAGATAGAAAAAGTGGATAATTGAAAAGAAAATAAAATAACCATAAATAACTAACTCAAATCAAGGTTGGTAATGAAACTAGTGGCTAATTTAATAAAAAAAAGTCAGCAATCACTCTAATTAAGGTTTTTAATTTTTAAAAATATTTTAAATTTAATGGTTGTTAAGTAAAACAGCAAAAGAAAAGTTTTTTTTTTTTTTGTTTTTGGTAAAGGTAAGTATTATAAGTGAAAATCTAACCATACAATTGTACAAGGGGGTAGGACTTGGCCCCGACACGCACTCAACGAGACAACATGTCATTGGAGTGTGGGGGGGGGGCCAAGTTCACGAGAACTATCAATAAGACCCTATAGCAAGCAAAAGAGTAGTCACTCCTAACACTCCAACAAGCTAGCCAAAAATGATGGGATCCATGCCCCAACTACATTGTAACCTTCTATTCCTTGGATCATCAACCACCGAGTTAAAAGTCAAGGCTTTTTCCTTGACCACTTTGATGAGATATTGCTTCATCGAAGGCTCGGAGATTTTGGATGACCGAAATGTGATGTCATTTCTAGTCTTCTAGATTACATAGCATAGGGCACCAAAGGAGAACCTAACAATGTCTTCATAGAATCCACTTCTAGGGAGACTATTATGAATCCACCGAATATTTTCTAACCAGGGTTGATTAGTTTAGGGAAGATTACACTTCGCAGCCCAAAACGTAGCGAGGGAGTAAGGTATGTGACAGTCAAAAAATAGATGGTTAATAGAATCTGGCCTTAAGTGGCAAAAAGCACAAAGGCCCATCGCCGGTCTACCATGAGACATAAGAAAGACCTGGGTTAGGAGACGATTCCTCGAAATAGTCCAAAGGAGGAATTGATGCCGGGGGGTAACTGATTTGTGCCACACAAAAGATGCCCATGGAATCGGTGAATCCTTCCTCTTGATGACCGACCATGCCAATGCGGTGGAGAAAATACCGGAAGGATGCTTGATCCACATAAATGAGTCTGGCATATGGTTTAAAGAAGGAATTGTGACCTGCCAAGAGAGCAATTCGTGCAGTATCTCCGGGACGTCAACGGAAAATAAATCAACAACTTTCACATTCCTCGGGAGAGTTGATTGGTAAATTTCAGGATTTGTGTAAATCTGATTAATGGGACCCATATCAAGCCATTGGTCAAACCAAAATGATGCTGATAATCCATCACCTATTTTCCATTAGAAGCAGCCACGGACATCCTCCCTTAATGCAAGTATTTTCCTCCAAGCTCAAGAGCAAAAAGTTGGAGGAGTAGCGTCCCAGAAGTGCTTACCTTCGAGGTGATTCGCGTGAATCCATTTGCACTAAAGGGACTCCTTGTCGGTGAAAAGAGTCAATATGTGCTTGCACATCGCCGCTTTGTTGCTGTCCCTGATTCTTTGAATCCCAAGGCCTCCCTCTTTTTTAGGAAGACAAACATCCTCCCAAGAGACTTTTGCCCCTCCTGGGCTAAGCCCTGGCCCTTTCCATAGAAATTGCCGACTAATTTGTTCTATCCTGTCAACTATTGAAGAAGGAATCCAGAAGATAGCTACCCAATATACTTGTATAGCATGTAGGACTGATCTAATCAATTGTAATCTACCCGCAAACTTGTGAGTCCAAGATTGCACCTTATTCATCAGGAGACATACGAGGGCATTGCAATCCACCTTGCTCAATCGCGATGTGATGATTGGAACGCCTAGATATCGGACTGGGAGAGTTCCCAGCCTGTAATTTGAAATTTGAAGGAGCTGGTTCTTGGTTGCCACCGAGCCGCCCGATAGATAGGCTTGCTTTTCCAGTATACCGAAGAGCACTTCCATAGCTAGAGTAAAGAGATAGGAGGAGACCGAATCACCTTGTCTCAGTCATCGCCCACTGTTGAAAAATCCATGGAGATTACCATTAATTGAGATGGAAAATTTTGGAGTGCGAACACATACCATGATCAGTCGGGTAAGATGCTCTGGAAACCCAAATACTTCAAGGGTTGTCTCTAGAAAGTCCCAATCTAGCGTGTTGTAGGCTTTCCTGAAGTCAGCCTTGATGGCATACTTTGGGGAGTACCTGTTCGAGTGAAATCCACTAAAAAACTCTTAGGCCAGTAGAATGTTATCAGTGATGCGTTTGCCCTTGACAAACGCCGTTTGGACTGGACTAATGATATGAGGGAGGATCGTTGCAATCTTACTGGCCAATATCTTGGTGATGCATTTGTAAATAGTGTTGCAACAAGCTATGAGTCGAAAATCATTTACAGATGATGCGTTAGGAATTTTGGGAACCAAAGCAAGAATCGTGCAATTGATTTCCCGAAGTAGTCGGCCGGTTTGAAAAAAATCCAGTACCGCATCAACTACTGACGGTCCGACCATATCCCAGTTCCTTTTAAAGAATTCAGCATTAAAGCCATCATGCCCGAGGGCTTTTTCCCCAACCAATGAAAACATGGCCACCCTAACATCCTGGGTGGTAATAGGCTCAGACAGAGTTCTAATTTGGTCCACTTGGAGTGTATGCTTCAGGACTTCCTTAATCTCCCCAGTGGAAGGCTTTAGGATCGTACTCACCTGGGCCAAGAGAGACTGAAAATAATCCACAAATGTCTGTTGGATTGCCTTAGGTTCCATTGCCATATCTTCGGCTTCATTCTCGATTGAAATAATCCGATTTTGCATGTGATGATAGTTGACCAAATGATGGAAGAATCTTGTATTTTGGTCGCCCTCCTTCAGCCAACGAATCCTTGATTTTTGTTTGAAGAAGGATTCCTCATGTGCTCGAAGATCATAGTATTGGCGAGTTTGGAGTGTTGCAGTTGCCGCCAGAGATAAATTCCCAAGCTCATGGAGAAGTGCTTCTTGGGTTAAGTGGAGATCCCGCCTGGCTACAGCAGCTCGCTTAGCAATAACAGAGTACACTTCCTTATTGAATTGCTTTAGCCTGGATTTCAAAAATTTAAGTTTGGTACAAAGCTTGTACATGTGAGTACCTGAGAGTTGGTCATTCCACACTTGAGAGACCATATCATTAAAACTAGGATGGGACATCTAGAAATTAAAAAATTTGAATGGCTTCCTCTGTGGTCTTGGGGCCAAGATTTTGACTAGCATCGAGATGTGGTCCGAAATGCCAGGGGGAAAGAAGCTTGCTTCTAAGTAGGAGTAGTCTACGCACCATCTATTGTTTACCAGGACTATTTATCTTCCTTTGTTTTCTGTTTGCACTTGAAGAGAAGAACCATGTAAATTGAAAGCCAACATATTTGAGATCGTCAAGATTGGCTTGGAATAGGCACTTCTTAAACTCATCAAAAGACGGGGGCCAAATATTTGGGCTCCCTGTGCGGTCAATAGGGTCCTGGATGGCATTAAAGTCTCCATCCACTATCCAGGGGCTCTCCGAATGGATAGAACTCAACCGAATCAAGTCGGTCCACAGAGGTCTCCGGGCTACAAATGTATGATCCCCATACACCGCCGTAAAACAGATAGTAGAGCCCGAGTGCAAAATCTTGATTTCACCATGTATCATTTGGCTAGAGACAAACGAACTCATGAATTTAACCAAAAAAGGGTTCCATCCAACCCATACATGCCCCCTCGTCGAGAATTCATAGTTTGCCATCCATTTCCAACCCGAGAGAATATTGGAGGAAATGGATTCAAAATGGCGGGGCGGGACTTTAGTTTCCATAAGTCCTAGACAACAAATACTATTGGCACGAGCAAAATTTTTAACCTCCGATTGCCTAATGGGATCCATGATACCCCTGATATTCCAAAAACCAAAATTCATCAAAAGGAAGGTAGAGACACCTACTTGTGTTTTCCAGTTTGACGTTTGCTAACCGTCGGTCTCCGCGGTAGAGATTTGTGGCCTTTCACTTTGTGTTGTGGCTGGGAATGCTGAGGTTCCGTCACCCTCGATGAGGGAGCCAAGACCTTGGCACCCAAGGACAAATCAGCTACCTTTAGAGCTTCTGAGCCAATCTCGGGGGCTGTCTTCTGAGGTAGATCCTCTGAGGTGCTGGCCTCCGAGTTCTCCAAATCATCAGTAGAGGAGAAAGAGAGTTGGGATGTTTGCTGGTCAGCAAAGCTCGCACCCGACAATTTCTTTAATGCCTCATGAAACTGGAGAGTTTCAGTTATCCGTCTCCTGACCTTGGAGCTAGGAGATGTAGGGAGGGATGAGCCTTTTTCAGGACTGATGGCCTCATTCTCCGGCGAGAGGAAGTCTTTGTCGCTGGGTGGATTGGCCGTTGGTCTGAATTCTCTGAGTGTAAGACTAGCTCCACATAGATACTAGAATATGACCTGCTTAAATCCAAGTTTAGAGGCTGGGAGGAGTTTCCTTCTTGTTGAGAAGGAACAGCAGCTGTCCGCTCCTTTGACTAAGATGGTCTGCTGCCCGTGAGCTGCTGGATGGCCAGCTTTTTGCTGTGCTTCCTGCTGACCAACTGCATCCGAATGCTGTACATCAGTTGCTGGTTGAGAGACCAACCCAGGAGCTCCTGCACCTTCTGTGACCCAAGAATCCCTTGCACCAGCCGACTTCTTCCCTGCATTGGCGACCTCTCCTGCAGCTTGTTGGTTCGCTGCCTGAAGGGGTGCATCAACAACGCCTTGATCTGTCCAGGTATAACCTGGTTCCCTAACCCGAGTAGCAGCAGCAGTGACCAACCGTTCTTTTGTTTGGACAGCCCCTACAGCAGGTATTTGACTTGTTGTTTGACAATCAGCTGCGGCTGTTCTCTACTCTAGTTCATGTGGAGTTGACCTTAGGACTTCTGCAGCAACTGCTGTCCTATTAGCAGTTGCAGTTGCAGGTTTTTTTGCAGCACTGGGGTTCTCTGCAGCAGGGTGCTGTAGTTGGTCCTAAGGTTTAGTGGCTGGGCTACACCTATGTCCAAATGTACCACACCTTGAACATGAGATCGGCCTCCACTCGTACTCAATTGCTATCACTTGAGGTGCTCCTTTGATGCTGATCTTCACAGAGTCTTGCCTAGCATCAGTAGCAAGGTATTTCAACGCAAACGCGATCATAGGAGAGTGATTTTTTTTGCTCCGTGTTTTGGTCCACATAGAGCGGTTTGCCGATTAGACTGGCTATACCACTTATTCCACGAGAAGACCATAGTGCTAAGGGAATATTTCTCAGCCTTATCCAAATGGGCACTTTGAGATGGTGATCTTTTTTCAATTCCAAAAGGGGATCCCATTGCTGCAGTATGAAGGGGACTTTGGCCATTGTGATTGGGCTATTGTCCAGCAACCTCCTCTTATATTTAGCATTGGGAACATGGAGGAAAAAGAAACCCTGGTCATCCGCTTTAACTTCAAGCAATTTGGAGCCCCAAGCGTGCTGGAGGGATGTTTCAACAAGCTGGAAAGGCAGTCTCTTCCCAATCAAGTACCTGACAAGGCATTCATACCACATGGGGTCCGACGCATCTAGTTTAGCATCACCAAATTCAGTGATCCACTCATTTTCAACTCTCACGAGTTCAATGTAGGTAAGGTCATACCCCTTCATCGCTGTACGGGCGATGTTAGCCCAGGATCGGGGTGCAGCCACATTTTTCCCTCTTTGCGCTTGGCCAGACGCAGGGGGTCGAGAGGATTGAGGCGCAATGCTTAAGGGAGGGGTTTGTTGAGCATCACCTTCCCCTAATCGACTACTTTCAAGGGGCAAAGCCCCAGCCATAGATGGCCCCTTGCCATTCTCCATTTCGACCGTTCTCTTAGTGGTCAACAAACGTCCTCCCCTGTTTATGGCGCAACTACGAGATTTCGACTTATGCAGAGGAGGCCGGCTTCTACCCTTTCGGCGGCTACTCTCCTCGCTAAAGGGGGTGTGAGTCACAGAGACTCTTTCCTCAAATAGTAAGGTAACCCCTGATGCCATTCCAGAACACTACCAGCAAGTATTGCAGAAGAAAACCCCTATCCCAGATCTGAAATTCTAGGGAACTGAGGCATACCTGAGACAGCAGCTTCAGTGAGTTGTTCACCCACTGGAAAGAGAACCCACCCTCCAAGAATGAGCTCCAAAGACGCTCGAAATCACCCAGATCAGCAGTTGAAGTTCTTGGATGAACAGTGAATGAGAGATGGAGGTTGAGAGAGAGTGAACAATGCATCGTTTGGAATACAACAAAGAAAAGGTTGATAAACTTAAAAGTTAAATGTTGGTAAGTAATTCAAATGAGAGGTAGTAACGATAAACCTCGGTAAATTAATTGGAAAGTTTTTGACAAATCACACATATAAAAGTTAGTAATTTCATATAGTCATTGGTAATTCCATTAGTTTGTAAAAGATTCAATGCAATGACTCTTGCACGAGGGACAGGGAAAGAGCTTGTGAAGCACTAGATTGACCTACAACCGGCATTCTAAATCATTGGATGCCGCCAAAGGGTGATGAAAAGGTGGCGCTAAGAAAAATAAATTTAAGTTGGTAAGTGATGAGAGAAGATTTCATTGTCTCTCCTTCGAAAGGATTTTCTCTCTTTAAGAGGGAAGAGAGAAAAATCATTAGGCTGTGTTTGGTGGTTAGGATAAAATTCAGGATCGAATAAAATTTATTCCACCTTGCATTTGATATTTGTTCAAGACATGATAAAGTTGAATATAAGGGGGATATAAGCCGGATAAAATTATTCCACGAAGGAGGTGGGATAAAGGTGGATATTACTTTTAATTTCATAATAGGAAAATTAAAACTACTTACATTAACAAAATTATAATTATATGTCAATATAAATAATATTCAAATTTAACATAAGAAATTCAAAATAAAAAATAACAATTTGGTTTTTAATTTAATCTTATTTTTATTTTATTTTGAACTTAATTCTATCTTATAATATAAATTGAATATAAATATTTATTTATTACATATTTTAAGTGTTTTAAGATTTTAGGTATATCAATATAGTTTTCTATTTAACAAAATTTTATTAGAGAATGATGAAAGGAGAATAAAGAAATAAATAAAAATAAAATAGACAAAAATGTCACGAGAGATTTTTATCATTTTCGTTTATAAAATTTATAAAATTTGTCGTTCATTTATATAAGTATGCCGTTTATACCTAACAATATATATGATATAATATGGATATATTTGACTTAATTATTGCAATCGGCAAACAGTGGATATGATATAGTAAAATTTTCTGAATTTATATAATATCCTATCAAGTTCTATTTTGGTTAGAAATCCAGATGACCAAATATAACCTTAGGGGTGATCAAATCCAATTTCTTGAAAATACCTTTAGGATTTTAGCAGATAAATTGTGTAATTATTTTAGAAGAAAATAAGATAGGTCACAAGATGAGCTTGTAGGGGGATGTCAGGCTCCATAAGTACATAAAAAAGTCCAGAAAAAATATGGTAAAAAAAAAAACACATGAAAGTTTCTCACAATCTCCATATAAGGTAGTATCATATTGCATGATGCACGTTACATAATATCAAAAGTTAAATTCAACTTGGATTACCCTTTATCAATTGTCTTGTAAATCACACTCAAATCACACAACCCAGTGAGTTTAGTAATATAACTTTGCATATCTATGCTATTCTTGCAAGCATGACCCTCTAGAGGATCGCTTAATACGATAATCAGGGAGGCTAAGCGTTCAATAGTCCAATCATGTCCTGGCATTTGTTAGTTAGGGATGAGGTTGTACATTAGCCACTAAGTGGACGTTCAATTGATTGCCAATTTCCGACCAAAATAAAAAAAATATTTGATTGCCGATTAACTGGTGCAAAAATGGCACGTTTCTACTCCAGATTACCATACATATTGCCAAAGGTACAGAAAACTCATTAAGCGAAGTTATTAAGAAACATTCCGAACTTTGTATAGTTTTTTTTATGAAGCTGGTCAAGCATGTATGAAACAGCATCGTTCTACCATGTTAACGTCATCAAAGTATGCAAGGAATTCGGAAAATCAAATTCACTTATGTACCATTCATAAGAGCATAAAAAATGCCACCATCCATGCTCAACTCGGGGTAGTGAGAACCCACATATTAGGGTTTTAGGGGTACTAGAGGAGCTTGATCATGTCCAACCCCAAAACTATGATCATGACTCGTCGGCCTAAATGCTTCAACTTGACTAGGCAGATTTACGGAATGTCTAACTTCAGGACTATGTCCAAGAATTGTTCGCCTAAATGCTTCAACTTGACCCTCACTCGGAGGAGGTAAGAAGTGTCTGAATCCAGGACTTTGACCTGAACTCTGAGCAGGCGTTGGAGATGCCCCCATGCATGATTGTATTAGATCAATGAGATTGTTATGGTCCTCTGTGGCCGTCCTCACCTCATATTTTCCAATGATCGACATTTAGGGGCAATTGTTCTTCTCCAGCTTCCATTTCCTTCCTTCAGTCAATCTGAGCGCCAAAAACGAAAATGAAAGCCAGTGTACGACTAAGAACAGTTGCCTTATTCGAAGTCACTGAAAATCAAAGCATACAGATCTAGAAATTTGTTGGTCAAAAACTTGGGAGGTCTAGAAATGGTACTAATTTGTGAGTAATCATTTTCTATTTCAAACTATTTTATAATATTGCCTTCATTTGTTTCTTTTTCGTATGGGAAGAAGTAGATCGGTATTTTTTAAATCCAAAATGGAAAAAAAAATTGATCATGATACGGAAAAGGTTAATTTGTTATAAGCGTGGGGAAATGTTAAAATGTATTTCTTTAGATCATATCTGAATATTAACAAAAAAAAAAAGGCACAAAACGGAAAAAAATAAAGCGAACTTCTAGCTGTTCTACTTCTACTATTATGAAGAATATAATAAATATCAATTGTAGATTTAATCTCATCACAAGTGGATCAAAACCTTTAAAATTTACTCTAACATAATATCAGTTGTATATTTTATGAAATTTACCTTTCATAAGCAATCGTTACTACTCTTTGCTTCTGTGACGTGAGACGTAGCTAATTTAATACCAATTAAGCTAGCATGAGACAAAAAAATGAAAGAAATTAATAAGATAATTCAATAATTGAAGAAAAAGCACTCCATGCTGATGGAGTTGAGTTTGAAGTTGGTTTTTATCTTTGTAAGGAAACATTAATCACTTTTACACTCAATACCCAATCAACAAAACCTATAATTAAAGAGTTCAATTCGATTAAATTGGACAATGGTGAACAGACTATGGCTATTTAAACCACTTATGCTAATTAGCTTTGATCATCCTTAAACAAGAAGCTATACAAAAATTGATTAGGCTCATAGATAGTAATTGTGTTCCTCAAGACTATTCTATTGGAAATGGCATGTTGTAATCCGATCACGAAATCTACCACATCCAAACCAATTGATTTGGCATTTAACCAACCTCTTGAGGATTATTAGTCCTATTGGAGCCAAGCTTCACCTTTAAAACCTACTTGGAAAGGCATGACGTAAACCTGACAATGAAGAAGATTAATCACTTTAAAAGAAGAGACTCTTGCATTGAATTGGGTCCAATATGCTCGGTGCAATAACAACCGTTGATAACGTGGAATCCACATGTGGTACTCATGGACAATGGCAATGATGAATGTGGTCCATGGACATGGATCTAGGTAAGAATTAATACTTTTAGACACACAAGTTTTTGTTTCTAGAAGGAAGAGAGATGATACTATCCACTCATGATGATGCATTATAATTCATAGTATGTATCGACATAAATGTACATATCTATTTCAAACTAACTTTTCTTGTTTTCAAGAAAATAAAATGGAAGCATAGATTAAGATGGTTTCTACGTGGCATAAAAATTTGTCAGTGCTAAGGAAAGAAGAAAGGAAGAAATCATAACTTACACCCATTCTCGATCTCTCTTGTTGACCGTGGAGTGGGAATTACAGGGCAATTCTCCTTTGGCGGAAGAGAAGCTATTTCAAGGCCTTTGATGCATTGCCTCCTTATGCCAAAGGAGAATCGCACTGTTATACCACAACCACATACTCTCTCCCTCCCTCAATTGACTTAGCTTGAGCCCTCGTGTTGATCCAACCTCCTCATTTATAACACCATTTTTCCGTAGAAATATTCGGATATGCCGAGGAGGTGGAACAGTATATGCTGGAACAATTCCTTTGTGAGTTCTTTTCGGACATGGTCCCAAATTCTTGATCCATCTTTTCCTCAAAGAAAAGAAAGGACAAGTTGCCATCGACATTGATCTTTTCTTCTCGTCAAGAGAAATGCTGTCTTTTTATGTGCCACTGCATGGAGAGATGTTGAGATGAACTGCAGACTTTTCTGATTATTTCTTTTTAATTCTAGAGCCTTTATGTATTGGCTAGAATTATTTTCTTCTATTTTGTCTTTGACTCCAAGTGGCTATAGCTACCCATAATTCTATGATACCGAAATAAAAGTATGGATTATTTTTCATAACGCTAAATTTTGATAAGTGTAAAAAAAAAATTAGTCAAATAATAAATAAACCACTTGTATTTTTAAGAGACTTTTTGATTTTGCATTTGCATAAAGAGTTAGTGCAATATAAAATTGTGTCTTAGGTTGATTGATTTGCTTAACCCATATAGGGTCCGTTTGGTTTGGTTTTGAGGAAATGTCCTTGGGAAAATACAAATTCTTTTAGACTAAATGGGCTTTCCAAAATGCAAATAACAAGTACATTGAAAACAATTTAACTTAAATGCCATTTGGTAAAAGTTACATTTTGTAAAGAACTTTTACTAAATTTTATATTTAAAAAAGTTTTAAATAGTTTTTGATGGAGCTCATCTACCATCGACCACAACAATTGTGCGAGCATCCACACTCGAGGTTGCGTGAGGCGGCTAGAGCGATTTTTGCTTGAGTCATGCGACCTCAAGCAATGCTTGGGTCACGGCAACCTAAGCAACAATCACTTGGGTCACATGAACCAAGTAGTAGTTGCCAAGTTGTCATGACCCCTAGGTAGCAGTCATTGGGCTTGCGCGACCTCTCAACTAGTGGTTGTCAACCTCCATTCAACTTCTTTGTGCAAACCATGGAGGAGATGGACAGTGAAAAGGCCAAGACTTGTATTTCAAGAAAGCTACTTTCTGAAAGACCTTCGGATCCGTTTTGGATTAAAGACTCTTAGAACTTTTTAGAGATGCAATTGCATTTCCCCAAAATTGAGTAAAAAATGAATCAAATGCTATTTACATTTGTCTAAGGGATTTTAGAGTTCCAAAAGCCCATTTGAAATGTTGCACCGAACAAGGTCATAGATTAGAATTGACATGCTTAAATTGATTTGTTAATGTGTAGTTCATCTTAACATGACATGGTTGGACAATTTTAATACACATATATTTAAACACTTTTTTATACTTACAAGTTTATTAAAACGACACCCATCTTAAAAAGAATTAAGAGTAAAGTAAAAGCATATATAGGAATACAAAAGACATTATACATAAAAGGAAACTAACTCTGTAATACACTGTAGATGTTATATGAAGTGAAATTAATAGTGTTGTTTAAATTTGTGTTAAACTCGTTAATGCAAAACTAACAGTTATGGACATTTTATGTGTTTATTACGTAGGTAGGTTAACATATATTCACAAGCACGTTGATATATTATGTCATTCGATATGTTACAAGACAAGACATTTCATAATCGTGTTAGTTGTCTTGTATTATGTGTCATATTTGTGTTGAGGTAGTTAGACACTGTTTATTAAATGTGTCGTCTATGGGTTGATGTTATGTACTTATTTTGAAATGGCATGATTAACACGCACGAGACAAATTTTCAGCCCAGCCCATACTACTGTTTAAAATTCAAAATTGTTTAGATTACTTCTTTTCTTTTTATTTCGAAATAATATTAGTACTTTTAAAAGAAAAATCACATTTAAGTCTCTTTTTGCTTCCAATGCGCCACATCAGCAACCTAAAAAGTTTGAGAGAGAAGAAGAGAAACGCAGGAAGCATAATAGAGAGACAAATAAACTAACGAGACAAATAAACTAATTAGTGGCAAGTGCCGAATGAAGTGTCCTATTGCTTATGTGACAAGAATGACTTACTTAATATTTTCACTGAATGAAGAGGGAAGGCAAGGAGGGGGAGAAAAATAACACGGTTAAGCCTACCTCAGTATAATCCGTCCTTGGATTCAGTTTAGGTTGTATAGTGACCCTTTTAAAAAAGTACAAAATGATTCAAAATTTTGATAATATTATATGGACTTAATACTGACACTATCCTTTTTCCATTTGTCAATTTTTCTTATGCCTACAAATTTTTATTTATCCCTGTTACCAACGTCTTAAATTTCACAACTATTTTTCGAAATTACTAACTTTAACTAGAGTTCCCAACTACTCTCCAGATAAGTTACTAATTAGCTTTGGCCTATCAATCCTTATTTAAATTACTTAGCGACATTTTATTATTTTAATTATTAATTTTTCTTATCTATTGCCGGCTATTTTTTTTAACCACACCTTAAATTTCTAAACTTTTATAAAAATTAACTAATCTTAATTTAAGTGACTAAAATATTTTCTAGATAAGACTAAAATTCCTAAAATTTTCATAAATGTAATGAAATCATAAAATTATTGAATTGATACAATCAAGTCCTCCTAGTAATTCTGTTCAACTTGACTAACAAAAAGTTTTTTTTTATTATTTCTCTCCTTGTAGTGTTGATGTCACTAAAACATGAAGCATAATGTTAAATCAACATTGTTTTTATCTAAATATTATTTTTTTACCCAAGTTTTAGTTAAATTATATTTTAGAAAAGGCTAAATTAAAAAAGTAGAATAAAAACCAAGTGATGTCTTGCAGGCCCTCTTGCCGTTGCACCACCATTGTCGAAATGGGCTAGTCATAGGGGTTGGAAGATGTCCAACGACCCTCACCAACCCTTCTCCTAGATTTGGGCAAAGGTCACCGGGCTGTTACTTGTGGTTGGCAAGGGTCACTAGCCATCACCACACTTTGTCTGCCATTTCCAAGGATGGTAGGATGGCAACGACGAGGGCCTAAAGGCATTTTTTTAAACAATTAATTTTACCTATGATGTCACAAGCTTTCTTTCATTTTTCTATCTTTTTCTCTGGATTTTTTCTTTTTGCTATCTTGCTCTAATACGCACGAGAATCTCTGTTTTCACATAACAATCATCAATTGTCTTTTATAAAACAAAATTCTAGACTTCCTTTTCTTTCTAGAATCTCCTAATTTCCTCAATCCTCTTCCCCTTTTTTTTTTTTTTTTTTTTGAAATGATTATGTGACAGTTTTTAATGTATGGTGAGAAAAACAGTTTGTTTTGGACCACATAAAATCAAACAATAAATAATTATAAATTATTGTGGAGTCCACTTCTTTAAGAATTTGTAATTCACAACAAGCTATTATTTTCACAGCCGCTCAAAGACCATTATGCTAGGACAGCATTTTTTTCTCTCTTTCTTCTCCATTTGTCATTTGGCTGAAATTCCCTTATTTTCCACCGATCTCTCTCTTCTCCCTTTGTATAAGTCTCGTTATTTCCTTTTTTCCTCGCCCATCTCTCTTATTCCTTATACAAATGCAGCAATGATCAGTTACCTAGCTGGAGGGAGTCCAAATATGGCATTCTTATTTTCCCTCTTGCGCGTGGAGAGAGAGAGAGAGATATGGCATTCTTATTTTCCATCTTGCGCGTGGAGAGAGAGAGAGAGAGAGAGAGGGAGGGAGGGAGGGAGGGAGGGAGGGAGAGAGAGAGAGCGAGGGGGGAGGGGCAGGCCATCTTTGGGGCTTGGGCCGAGCTTCGAGGGAGGCTACGGGTTTGGTTCATAATATCCGCGATTTCGCTCAAATGGATATTTTGTCGACATGCTATCCTAAAATTTAAGCGTGAAAGAAGGCAACAAGGAATGAGAATACAAGACCATGCAATATGAATTTCCTTTTTTTTCTTAGGGATCAAATTTCGATCCTATTGACTAGTTCGTATTGTAACTTTTATAAAATACGAGGAAAAACCTTCGGGGTGAATGGAAAGGGCCAGGACTTGGCCAAGGTGGGGCAAAAGTTTCCCGGGATGATGTTTGTCTCTCTAAAAAAGAGGGAGGCATTGGGATTCGAAGAACCAGGGATAGTAACAAAGCGGCAATGATAAAGCATATATGGATCCTTTTCACCGACAAGGAATCCCTTTGGTGCAAATGGATACATGCTAACCATTTCAAAGGTAAGCACTTCTGGACCACCACCCCCACAACTTTTTGCTCCTGAGCTTGGAGGAAAATACTTGCTCTTAGGGAAGAAGTCTGAGGTTGTTTCCAATGGAAAATAGGTGATGGACTATCTATATTGTTTTGGTTTGACCCGTGGCTTGACATGGGTCCCATTAATTCGATATACACGAATGCTCAAATCTATCAATCGGCCCTCCTGAGGCATGCAAAGGTTGTCGATCTCTTCTCCCCTTATGGTTAGGAAATATTGCACGAGATGCACTCATGGAAGATATTGATCCCTTCCTTAAATCAATTGCCGGATTCTTTCTCTTGGACCAAACATCCTTCTGGAAATTTTTCCATAGCCTCTGCATGGTCGGTCATCAGGAGGAAGGCTACACCAGTTCCGTGGGCATCCTTCGTGTGACATAAATCTATTATTATTTCCCGACACCAATTCCTCCTTTGGATCATCTCTCGGAATAGACTCCCAACCCAGGTACTTCTTATGACCCATGGCAGGCTGGCATCGGCTCATTGTGCTTTATGCAACTTAAGGCTCTATTGATCACCTCTTTTTTGATTGTCACATATCCAACTCCCTCGCTAATTTTTGGGCAACGAAGTGTAATCTTCCTTGGAGTAACCAGCCCTGGCTAGAAAATATTCGATGGGCTCATAATACTCTCTCGGGTACAGGATTTTATGAGAACATGGCCAGATTCTCCTTTGGTGCCATGTGTTATGTAATTTGGAAAACTAGGAATGACATCACATTCCGGTCGTCCAACCTCTCCTTGTCATCAATGAAGCAATACCTTATAAAGGTGGTCAAGGATAAAGCATTGTCTTTCAACGTGGTGATTGATACTTCTAGGAATAGAAGTTTACAACATAATTGGGGCATTGATCCCAGTATTTTTGGATAGCATGTGGGAGTGTATGGTGTGACTACTCCTATTTTTTCTCTAGTTTGTTTCTAGATTGTTCTTGTGAACTTGGCCCCCCCACACTCCAAGGACATGTCGTCTTGTTGAGTGCGTGTTGGGGCCAAGTCTCACCCCCTTGTACAGTGCATGGTCGAATCTCTTATATACTACTTACCTTTACAAAAAAAAAAAAAAAAAAACCTTCGGGGTGAAACATTCGGTGTCAATGGCCATCTTCCTTTGAAGAGGAGCTTGAACAGAGTCACTTCAAAGACAGATGATGTCAAAATCCATTGCAAAGGTCGTAGGCACAAACACAGTGAATGTTGTAACTACAGATACACGCAGATGCAAGCTGACCGATATAATTCTAACTATAGTTTAACTACAAAGGATACAAAACGAACATGGGACTAGTAACCCTAGGATTTAAAACAGAAAAAAGGGGCTTCGGAATATGAAAGCAAACTCAAGGGCGAAAAAGATGGAACCCTTTGGGCTAGGGACGCATTTCCGAGCAAAGGAACGCTCAGGGCTTTAATAGCACTTCCCAGCAGAAAGGACAGGACACTCAGGGCCACGAAAAACACTTCCTGGGAAGATTCAGCGTTCCGGGCAATAAACAACACTTTTGGGCAGAAAAGGAATGCTTGAGGCTACGGACAGCACTTCCTGGTGGAGAGGTTGGGATGCTTGGGCCTACAACAGCACTTCCTGGCAAAAAGAGGCGAAACACTCAGGCTGCAAAAGCACTTCCAGACAAAGAGACGCTGAAGGCTATTACAGCACTTCTTGATGGAGAGGGTGAGATACTCAGGTCTATGAGCAGCACTTCCTGGTTAAAAGAGGTGAAACCCTCTGGGTTACAAAAGCAATTCCAGGCGCAGAAAATGATCAGGGCTGTGGCAGCACTTCCTGGTGAGGAGCATGGGATGCTCCGGGCTACAAACAACATTTCCTGACAAAAAGAAGTAAAACGCACCGAGCTATGAAAGCACTTCTGGGCGAACATGTCAAAGCAATCATATTTCTTCGAACGAAGTTTGTGTACATCCAGAAATCATTATCCGTTAAAGATAATCTTTGGCTCCACATCTTGGGAAGTGGATAATCATTTGCTTCGGAAATATCATTAAGCAAGACTAATGCAGGACTATTTTTTCAAAGTTTGTATCCAAAACTTTACAGGAAAGAGCGATCATTAGAGCTTTCATTGATCAAGGTGTTTACTATAAATGCCAAGAGTATTTCAGTACGAAAGGACTTCTCTACTTGTCTCTCATGAGAAGTCCAGTCCATTGATGCGCGAACATATTTTCTCCATTCTTACATCACCATGTCAAAAAGCGGCTAAATTTTCTTCCAAGAGGTACAATTATACAGTTTGAAGGTCTTTTGTTGGGACTGAATTGCAGTCTCAGTTAATGGTCAATTGAAGGATATGTCTATGTATGTTATCAGGTTCACAAATCCAGAATCTCAAAGATCAAGGATATACTCTTCCCCCGCTCCTCTAAGCAGTATCGTAGAGTATGAAATACTTGCATTAAGCCAATTATCATTGTTCTGACTGAATTGCACGGTTCTGACTGAACTCATGGTTCAGTTGCAAACAATTCTTGTTGTGAACAATTTTTTTTTCAAGGCAAGGACCCTTCAACTTTGGTATCTCTGAGATTGCAAGGTCCTGTGAGGGGTGAAAAGAGACAAGGTTAATGGAATCAAAGATGGTTAAAGTGGTTTGAAACAATACCATGCAACTGTTTATGCTCTTTCTGCTCCAAACATGCATGTATCGTGCTTGTATGCGATGCAAAATTCTACGACAGGCCAGTTGTGACTTGATATGCACAAAAAAGAAGAAGGCCAATTCTGAATTTGTGAGTTTATTCATGGAAATACTTCTTTACAGAATCAACATTTATAGGACTCGAGAATTCCCAACCATCCATTTTTGTAATTTATCATCATTCTAGGCAAGATAGCTATCCAAGATCAAGGCACCTACAGTGAGTACCTTCTTTACAAGCGACCTTCCCATAAAAGTCCAGTACAATGGGCAATATCTTCTGCAGAACCAAATCATCGACCTTAAACTGTACGGTAATGGCAATGATGGACCAGGTCCATGTGGATCCAGTTCTAGGTAAGATTTGCTCAACGTAAGACACATGTTTTTGTTGCCAAAAGGAAGGAATATGATTTACATTACTCATACAGGTGCATTATGAAGCTTATTATGTATGGAAAGAAATGCACATATCTCTTTGGAACTCACTTTTCTTGTTGAAAATAAAAAGGGAGCAAATAGATTGAGATGGTTTCTACATGGCATAAAATTTTTATCAGTGCTAGGTAAAATGAAAAAGAAGAAACCCTGACTTGCGCTGATTCTCTCTCTTTAAGCCATCAACTCGAATTACAGAGCAATTCTCCTTCGGTTGAACAGAAGCTATTCAAGGCCTCTGCATGCAATTTCTCTACTCTGGTAAAGGAGAATTGCACTGTTATATCAAAACCCCCACTCTCTCTCTCTCTCTCGCCCCCCACTGGCTTAGCTCAAATCCTCAGGTTGATCAAACCTCCTCCTTTATAAAACCCACAAATTTTCAGATATGCGGGCAAGATGGAGCAGTATATGCCGGAATGATTCTTGTGTAGGTTCTTTTCGGACGTGGTCCCAAATTCTTGACCCATCTTATCCTCAAAGAAGCAAAAGGAAAAGTTGACTTCAGAATGGATCTTTTTTTTTCTAGTCACGAGAAATGCTCTTTTTTAGGTGCTATTGCATAAAGAGACATTGGGAGAGTGATATATGAAGTACAAGTCTTTTCACCACCGCCCGCAGCAGCTGCGTTGGCTTCAGGCTCTCTTCCCCTCACGAAGGGAAGGAGTTTGAATCCTCGCGCAGTCGTTAGGGATTCTTAAGTGTGGCACTGGAGGTGGTGGGTCCTCCTGCTTACGTGTTACCCCAGGTTTATCTCTCCGGCTGTCGGCCATGCGGGGGTTCTCGGATTACCAAAAAAAAAATACAAGTCTTTTCTAATTGTTGCTCGTTAATTCTGTAACTATTTTGTTGGGGCTAGGATTATTTTCTTCTAGTTTAACTACGCGGAGCTCTATTATTGTGTTAAAAAGTATGGATTCTTTTTCAATATTGATAAATTTCAACAAGTATTGACGAGGGAAAAAAATTATTGATTAAAAAAAAAAGGACGTAACTTTTTTTTCTAGGTAAATTTTTGGTAATTTACCATTAGTTTTAATAAATTACCATTCTTATTTGATAGTTTTCAAAATGACCAACTATTATACAAATTTAGCAACTTTTATTTACATTAACTTAGTAATGCTTTGAATTTACTAACTATGGTATGAAATCACCAGTCCAAATTAGATCAACTTATAAGCTTTCACCAAATTAAGTTTTTTACTAGTTTTGGGTTACCGCCTTTTCTTGGGATAATTACACAAATGGTCTTTGAATTTTAGCTTAATGTGTTATGTTGTTATGAATTTTTAATTTGTTATAAGGTCTCTAAAATTTAGCCTAATGTATAATGTCATCATTGAACTTTTAATTTGTTTAATTTTTTTCTAAATTTTTAGTATATTTCAATTTAGTCCCATATTATATGAAAATATCTGATATTATGCTTCCATCACTTCAATTTAACATAGTTTGCTAATTTGGTTTTTAATCAATGGTTGACAAAAAAGAATAATGTTACATGTGGATTTGCCCCATAAGATATTCAACTCAAATGTGGATAAAATAATCTAAGTCATCAATAACATGGATAATTACTTTTCCAAATTGATCAAATTAAACAAATTAAAAGAATTATTATATTCTAGCTTTAATTAAATATCTTACGTTGGAATCTATGGGTAACATTTTTTTTTTGTCTACATTTCAAATGTACCGGATTAGAAGCCAAACCAACAAATTACATTAATTTGAATTAATGGAAGGACAATATTAAAAATTTCATATAGCCCATGGACTAAATTAAATATGTACCCAAAGTTTAGGGATTGTTAACAACTAAAATTTGGCTCTTTCATAAAATTAGGGATTGACTTGACCCATGAACAAAAATAGCAAAGTCATATTGTTTACATCTAAGGTGGCAGCACATTGCATTTAGGACTAACTCATTTGCATCTAGGAGGTCGTGGGTGCAAAGCGGATAATGTTGGGACAAACTTGATTAGTTTGTTCCAATTTGATTTCAAAGATAATTTGGACTTCAAAATAGGAAATGGTGATAAAATAGGGGAAAATGGTGGGATAAGGAATCAGATCATGCGGGTTTCTAAGGTAAAATCTTGAAAAATGGGGAAAGATAAAAATGATGGAGCAAGTGGAACTTGAGCTTTTAAAAGCAAAACAAGCAGATGGCCGTGAACTGCAAGTGAAAGAGAATATTTAAAAAAGGAGAAATCTTGGCCGATTTGAAGGGGAAGGCAAGCGGCTTTGAAAGATAAAATGATCAGTTTTAAAGATTAATAAATGGGGCAGATTCGTTGGAGTCTACTTCGTAGAATCTGAGCATTATTTGGTGAAGATGGAAAAGAAATGGAGATCAGAGAGCGAGCTGGAAGTGAAATCTGCCGGATGGATAATGGTTGGATAATGGTTAGACCTATCAAAATGGATAATAAATTCATTTTTAAACCTATATTTAATGGGTTGGGTTATTACATGGGTTAATTATATTTAATAAATAAGTTTAGACCAAACTCTATAGCTCATTATAATATGAATATTAAATAGGTTCACAAGTTATTTAGACCTAACCAACCTCTATAACTCTCTCGCTCTCACTCAACCTCTCTATAGCTCCCTCTTCACTTTCTCTTGCTTTAACTCAATCTTGCGCTCACTTACTCTAGAAGAGTTATTCTTAATTGGGATAAATATAGATGTGTTTTAACAATATGAGTTGGTTCGGGTATGGATTGGGTATGAGTTAGTTTGAGTATGAATCATTAAATTTGTATTGCATAGAAATGAGTTAGAATAGGTTAAATGAGTCAATTTAGGTTAGACTATTTTTGACTTGATCCACCTATTTGATAGTTGTAATAATGGCAAAACCAGAACAATAAACTTGGAGAAGTTTGATTGCATTTAGCTGTGACTGAGAGAAAGGAGATTTGGGAGAGGTCAGTTGGGTTGAGATTTTTTTTTTTTTTTTTTTGGCATTTGTTATTCTAACTCTCAATTCACTCTTAGAATTTTGCATTATCTCATTGTAAAATGTGGGAGTTGAACCCCACCCTCAAAACCAAACTTCCCCACCCCTAGCTTCCCTTGGAAAAGGTGGGCAATTGAACTCCTCACTCTCCCTTCTCATTAGGGAAGGGTGATCACTTAGGCAAACCAAAATGTTTGCTTTTTAGAGATTTTAAATAAATAATAAAAAAAACATTATCACAACACCCTAACTTCATTTGATCTCACCTAAGTAGATAGGATTCTCAGCTCTTCAGAAAGAACCAGCGCGGGGGGGCTCTCACAAGATCTCTCATCACCTTCCTATCATTAAGGATGTGAAAATGGATCCATCACCCATTTTCTAACTCATATTTTGTTCTAATGGGTTGCATACGAATTAGACCCAATAAAAATGGGTTCAAAAAGTTTCATGCTATTTTATATGGATCAAAAATATGTCACACATTTTGACCCATTCAAAACATTAAGTGGGTGACCCAACGCAAAGCTTTCTTAACTCATACAAATAACCTTCGCCGCTTGCCTCTGTCGCATTGTCTTCGCCTTTTCAACCCACCCGCAGCTCGCTCCATTCGCTTTATCTTCCTTCATGTCTCCTGCGTGGGGGTTCGCACACCGATCGTGTGGAGTTTAAATATGCTTGAATCACACTAACAAAGTGTAGGTCCATGCTGTCCAAAGGAATTTACATAGGCTATGTTGCTTGGAATGTTAAGGCTTCGTGTGACTGTGCTGTCCGCATTAAAGACGATGTTTACATAGTCATGGGGGTTGACGGCCGGAGCCAACGTGTGATATAGTCATTTGTAACCCATTTAAAAATAAAAGAGCTACCCACATAAAATTGGGATCGTTAAACCCAAATTACAAAATGGATTTATCAGCCCTAAGTTCTTTATGAATATATATTATTTGGTCAGATTCTTTATAAATATTTCAATTTATAGGTTTTTTTACATTTTTTTATTTTATTTACTCTTTTTAATTGTTCGATTTGTTTTTTTTTAATTTGATTTGAAGTTTTTATCTAATTAGCATAGAGCTTAAAGTGGGTGTGGGTTTTTCTATAATATTAGTAAGTTTTATTAATATAGGGTGAGTCAAGTATGGGTTGGGATGGATATAAATTACTAGATTTACACTATATGAATATGTGTCAAAACAGATTAAATATGTTAAAATGGGTTGGATTATTTTCGACTTGACCTGACTAGACCCATTTGATAGGTCTACTCATAAGAAGTGAATGATAAGCACTTGGATTCAATCATGTCCTGGCAATTGTTAGATGATGAAGATGTTGTACATTAGCCACCAATTGGACAGGCAATTGATTGCTGATCAATAGATGAAAAATTTGCAAGGCATATGAAAAATAAATTTTATTAATGTTGATGTTCATAAGAGCAACAAAAACACCACCATGATGAACACGACGACATTTCTATCGCTCCATGCTCAACTAGGAGTTGTGAGAAACTACATATTAGGGTTTTTGGGGGCTGGAGGAGGTTCTTTATGTCCAACTCCAGGACTATGACCAGGACTCGTCGGTCTAAATGCTGCAACTTGACCATAACTTGGAGGATCTACGGGGTGTCCATCTTCAGGAGGCTGACCTGGACTGCTAGGGCTAATTGCCTCTTCCATCGGAGCCGGTGCTGGAGATTTTACAATATGTGGTTTCTTGAGATAATCATGATCGTCATTTGACATTGGAGGATATTCGAGGTGTCCAACTCCAGGAGAATGATCGGTGAGCCTAAATGCCTTTGCTGATGGAGCTGGCGCTGGAGATTTAACAACATGTGGTTTCTTGAGATAATCATGATCGTCATTCGACATTGGAGGATATTCGAGGTGTCCAACTCCAGGAGAATGATCGGTGAGCCTAAATGCCTCTATTGATGGAGCCAGCTCTGGAGATTTTACAACATGTGGTTTCTTGAGATAATCATGATTGTCATTCGACATTGGAGGATATTCGAGGTGTCCAACTCCAGGAGAATGATCAGTGAGCCTAAATGCCTCTACTGATGGAGCAGGCGCTGGAGGGTACACAATCCATGGTTGTGGGAGATTGGGATCATTGTCGTCCTTGTTGCCCATCACCTCATATTTTGTGGTGCTTGACATTGAGGGAAAATTCTTCTTCTCCTGCTTACATATCCTGCCTTCAGACAATCCGAGCGCAGAAAAGAGAATCAAAGCCAGTGCAAGAGTAAGAACTGTTGTCATGTTGAAAGCCATTGACAATCAAAGCAGGCCGAGTGCTACATTACTCAGCTCGACCAGGCATATATATACAGCTCTTCGTGGGTCATTAACTTGGGAGATCAAGCATGGCATTTATGGCACCCCTGCCACGCAAGCAAGATCCGATTCTGTTGATTTCAGTTACGTTGACTTAAACACAAATCCCTTTTTCGTGCATGCAGTATTTCATGAAACTTGGTGCGCCCGGGGAATGCATTTGTTCTGTTTCGGACAGAATACCACCCGGTAAGACTTGCAAGCGCCCAACTTTTGCAGGTGCGGACAGCAAGCAGTCCCTGGCAATGAAGCAATCGCCTCGAACTTTCCGGAGGATCGGCAGTCATTAAATCATAAATATACAGAAATTTTAGGATCCGTTCATTTTGCAATAATAAACTATTTAAATAATATTATTCTAAAAATGATCTTTTATTTCGCTTAAAAAATAAATAAATAATATTTTATTGTTCACAAAAATGTATTAATATAAATTATTGTTGGTAATGAAAATATTTTTTATCGGTTAATTATTTTTTCGGAAAATATTTTCTAAAACGCATATTTTCTGTGAAATAATAGATCATTGATCTTCCATTTGATCACTTTATAAGTGCAAATGATACGATATTTTATGTAGGAATAATGAAGAAAAAAATGCACCAAAATATAACATGTTAGTTAGGATGGTGAATTGAACTTAAGACTGTAAAAGTCCTCGACACTTGGATACCCTGAATTTATCATTGGTCCTCCTTAGGACTCTTAATCTTGCAACACCACTAATTATTTAAGGATGCGTTTATTTCGCAAAAAATAAATGATTTGGAAAATATCTTTCCAAATAATCACTTGTATTGCTTAAAAAGAAAATGAATAAAAAGAAAGTTCATTAAGGATAAAAATGTTTAGGTATAAACTAATGTTGATAATGAGGCAATTTTCATTAACTAATTATTTTAAACAATACAAATGATCTTTTTAGGGAAATCTTATCCAAATCATTTGTTTTTGTGAAACAAACAAATGTAACCTTAGTTGAGATAAGACTAATATTGGTGGAAAAAACTAAGTCTTTATGTAATCTTTTGCATGTTTAGCGAGAAAATGGAAGAAAAAGAGAAATTTTAGGCAAATAGACACAAAATTTATAGAATCATTTCATAAATGATGTGATAAATAGAGTCAATTATCTAATAAAATACACATAAGAATAATCTAAGGTAGACTCATTATTTATAGCTTGGTGTAGTATAATGAGTTAGATAATAACTTGTTCATGGATACTAACCTCAGTGAAGCGAATGTTACAAAATTTCTTTTCCTGCAAGCACACGTTCTCAAAGAGAGGCTTTGTTTCGTTATTTAGATTTTTATTAGATCTACTGTCGATTTGCATATTAATTTACACACTTAGCGTTACGTAGTATCTAATATTTTCTCTTTATTTTTAACCACATGAAACCTCAATTTTGACCTGAGATTTTTTTTAGGTCCGACCATATTTTGACCAACTTTGACCCAAGGTCAAACCTCGTCTGCAGCCCAATCAGACGTAATTGAGTAGTACTCGTGGAGGGTATCTTTTGCTCCATCGCAATGACGTCAGCAAATGGGAGTTATTTTTCCAATTTAAAGAGATTTTCATAAATGTCAAGTGACGCGTTTTCGATGTATACATTGATGAAATCACAAAAAGACAAATTAAGAACAAAACAAACAAAAGGACCAAAAAGCTAGCTGTTCATGACAAAGTTTGGACCTCCAACAAACTCACGTTCCGCGGGAGAGATGTTACGTGGACTTACTCTTACGTGGTATCGCTTGAAATGTTGTTTAACTCGTGATGGAGCAGGAGTTGCAAAATGCAGAGATCTCCGATGCAATAAAACACGCTGCGATTTGATTGTGTGGTTTCATCCGAGTCAAATTATCATAGAAGACCTGTGAGTTTTGTGTGTCGATTGCTCATCGAATTTACACAGTAACTCGAATTCCTACTCAGTGAAGTATCGCTGCGCAGGGAAAATATGTCACGGACAACTTGGGTATCGTTTTTTCTTTTCTTGCTTTAGGATGGTTCTGTTCTGGCTCTGCTTGTCTTTTGCTATGAAAGTTTACTGTGTTATGCTATGTGGTAACTTCAAACTTGTTGCGGCACCATGTTCAAGTTCTTTAAATGCACGCAAAATTACAGTTCTCATCAGCAAGAATTACAGAGTGCTGCTGTCCGTGTTTAGCGTTTAGCGCTACAGGGTAGACTTTTAAGTGTCATGCATTTACCGATCAAGAATGTGGTAGAATTTTTTATATGGTACGTGTACTTCAGGTTGAAATGCTATCTTTCTAGGTCATGTCGGACTTTTTTCTATCTAGAATCTATGAAGGTTTAAAAACCACTAAGATCATTTAGAGAAACCTACACTGAGCGGTTGATTTAATAGTGAAAAGGAAAATAATCATGGTAGAACAGATAAGAATGACCATGAGATTTCTATTTTAAAATTTTTAAGACAAGTATTAGAGGACGACATGGTAATAATTTATTTAAACTATTTAAAAGTTCCTCAGCATCTTGATTTTCTTTCTCCTTCCTAATGTAAACTGATATATTCAAGTAAGGAAAATAATGCACGTGTATTCTCCCCCTTCTTTTTGTCATAATCAAAATTTTCGCATCTAGCGCATTTGGGAAGTGAATCTTCACTGGTATGAGCAATGGGCTTGACTCATGCTGCTTCATTTGCAGATTCATTCGCTTGGCTCTCGATGGGATCTCCTTCTAAATATAGTAAAGATACGAAAATCTAAATCTTTATGTTCCTATTTGTCTCCTCAATTATATATTTCCACTCTATTCAAAAAATCTTAGAGTGAGAGCATCTGCATCTCGATAATGAGAAGAACTAACGTGTAGTTTGCCTTGTGGCTCATAGTGAGTACAATTGATGATCTCCTCAATTGATGGCCTTGCTTTTACCATTTGAAGTTGCGTATCATCTTTGTAGGAAAAATATTCATCACTTTCATATACCAAACTCAATCAATAAAATTGTATAATTAAAGAGTGAAATTCAATTAAATTTGATAGTGGCAAACAGACTATGGCTAGATTTGAAACATTAATATTAATAATTATGCTCATATTTAAAAAATGAGCTAAAGAAAATGAAATGAAAAATGTCAATAAGGCTTCTAGATAGCAATTGTGATCCTCAAGATTATTCTGAGTGGAAGATGTATGCTGCAATCCAATCATGAAATTTGTCACATCCGAAGGAATTGATTTGCCAATTAACCAATCTCTTGAGGATAGTAAACTTTTGTTTGGGCCAAGTTTCACTTGCAAAAACTACTTGGAGGGGCATGGTGTACACCTACCAATGAGGAAGCGAGATTAGTCACTTCAAAAGGAGAGACTCTTGCATTGACTACAGTCCATACACAAAGTGCAATCACGGTCACTAATAATGTGGGCCCACATGCAAGACTCTCATGAACATTGGCTATAATAAATCTGATCTATGTGGACATGGATCTAGATAAGAATTTGCCCTTTGAAAGACATGTGCTTTTTGTTGCCAAAAGGAAAAAAAAAAGATTTACTTTACTCATGAAGATGCATTATGAAATGTATTATTGTATGGAGAGAAATGTACATATCTATTTCAAGTTCACTTCTCTTTTTTTCCTGAAAATAAAATGGAAGCAAGTACATTTGGTTTCAAAATGGCATGTAAGTTTGTTAGTGTAAAGGAAAGAAGAAACCAAAACTTGCCCTACTCTCTATCTCTCTATAAGCCATCAACTTGTTGTTCGTGGAGTGGGAATTACAAGGCAAATCTCCTTTGGCAGAATAAAAGCTATTTGATAAAGATCAATGGCTTTGCATGCAATGTCTCCCTTCTGCCAAAGGAGAATTGCACTGTTATTTCACAACTCCATACTCTCTCTCTCTCAATTGGCTCAGCTTAGGTCTTGCGTTGGTTGATCCTCCTCTTTATAACACCATTGTTCGCACAAACTTTTGGATATGCCAAGTAGAAGGAGCAGCATATGCCAAAACAATTCTTGGGCAAGTTCTTTTCGACATGGTCCCAAATGTCTTGACCCATCTTTTCCTCAACAAAGTAAAAGGGCAAGTTGACATGAAGATGGATATTTGTCTCTTGTCATTAGAAATGCTCTCTTTTATGTGCCATTGCATGGACAAATACTGAGAGAGAGCCATATATGAAGTGCAAGACTTTTCTAATTATTGCTTTTTAATTCTAGAGCTATTATGTTGTGGCTAGGATTCATTTCTTTTAATTTGCCTTTGACTCCAAGTGGCTATAGCCTCATCGAATTATATTATTCCATATTGAAAGATACGAATTGTTTTCTTTATGAATTGGTAAATTTCACAAAGTGTTGAGAAGGGTAAAAAAATTAGTGATATAAAAAATAAAGATAAGTCACTTTTGTTTCAAAATAGTTCCATTACTTTTTGGAAAATATCAGCGGTAGTCCCTTAACTAATGAATAGTTTCAATACTTTTTTGAAAAATCACCGGTAATCCCTTAGCTAACTTGTGTTGTTATTAGAGTTTGTATAATTGATTCGAGATGTTGAAATATGAGAGAGAGAGAGAGAGAGAGAGAGAGAGAGAGAGAGAGAGAGAGAGAGAGTCCACGTCAGAAAAAATATTTTACGCCATCAAGTAAGTCCACATCGGCAACACTATCACCGGATTCGGTCAAAAATGAATCGTAACAAAGAAGATTGCAGATTTATGTTAGTACGGGGACTTATAACGACATTAGCCCTTTATAATTTATCAACTTTTTATAATCATTTTCAATTTTTTGTTTGTTCTTATCAACACCTTAAACTTCCTATCTTTATTTCGAAATTATCAACGGTTGGCAAGAATTACTCATTAAATTTTCTGCAAATAAGTTTTTTTGGTCAGTTCTACAAATAAGTTAGTAATTAGTTTTTGATTGCCAATTTTCATTTAAATTAATTATTGACACATTTTTTCTAATTGCTTATTTTTCATATCTTTTACAAACTGTTATTTATGTTGCTTACCTATGTCTTAAATTTACTAACTCTTATAAGAAATCACTAATTTCAATTAAATGACTTATCAACTTTTTTCCAAATAAGTTAAAAACCAGTTTTAGGTTACCGATTTTTATTTAAGTTAATTACTTACTTTTTTATGTAACAAATTTTTTTATTGGGTTACCAACTTTCTTTTTGTTCAAATTAACTTATTAATTCAGGTTTAGTTACTAAATTGTGCATGAATTAATAAACTGCTTTTAGACTAACTTACAAACGTATAAGTGCACAATAGTTTGTTAGTTTTTATTTGATAAGTCATACAAATAAAAATTTGTAAATTTATATAAAATCAATAAACTTAAGACCTTCATAAGAAACAAAAAAAATATAGTAAATGATAAAAAGATAGTAGTCTTTTTAAAAATAAAAATAAAAACTAGTAAGTAATTCAAATGAGATCTGGTAACTTAACAACAAATAAAGTTGTGAGCCGCCCAAATAAAGATCAACAATTTCATATTAGAGTTGACAAATCCAAGGTGCAGATAAGAAACACAAATAAAGTTGCTAAAAGATAAGAATGACTTGCAAATTATGATGGTAAACGTTGAGAAGTAACTCAATCGAGAGTAAATCACACCACACTAATTGGTAACTCAACCTGAGAAAAGTATGTAAGTTGTTCAAATAGTTGTTGGTAATTTCATATAATCATTGTTAAAATGAAAGTGTTGGTAAGAAATGTACATAAAATTTTTTAAAGGATAAAAGAAGATTTTTTTTCATTATTAGAGATAAAAAAATGGATAATTTGAAAAGAAAATCAAATCACCAAAAATAACTAACTCAAATCAAAGTTGGTAATGCAAAACTAGTTACTAATTTAATAAAAAAAAATTGGAATCACTCTAATTAAGGTTTTTAATTTTTTAAATGGATTGTGAATTTAATGGTTGTTTATTAAAACAACAAAAGAAAAGGTTGATAAAGTTAAAAATTAAATGTTGGTAAGTAATTCAAATGAGAGGTGGTGACAACAAACCAATCGGTAATTTGATTGGAAAAAAATTGACAAATCACCCGTATAAAAGTTAGTAATGTCATTGGTAATTCCATTAGTTTGTAAAACATATAATGCAATGACTCTTGCATGGGGACAGGGAAAGAGCTTGTGAAGGACTTGATTGACCTAAAACCAGCATTCCAAATCATTGGATGCTGCCAAAGAGAGTGATGAAAAGGCAGTGCTAAGAAAAATAATAAAAGTTGGTAAATGATGAGAGAAGATTTCATTGTGATGCCTTCGAAAGGATTTTCTCTCTCTAAAATGGAAGAGAGAAAAACCATTAGGGGTGACCCAATCTAATTCCTTGAAAATACCTTTAGGATTTTAGCGTGTAAATTGTGTGATTATTTTAAAATAAAATAAGATAGGTCAGAAGACGAGCTTGTAGATGGGATGTTAGGCTCCATAAGTACATCAAAAAGTCGAGAACAAATATGGTAAAAAGAAAGAACATGAAAGTTTCTCACACTCTCCATATCAGGTAGTATCATATTGCATGATGCACATTACATAATATCAAAAGTCAAATTCACTTGGATTAACCTTTATCAATTGTCTTGTAAATCACACTCAAATCACACAACCCACTGAGTTTTGTAATGTTACTTTGCATATCCATGCTATTCTTGCAAGCATGATCCTGGAGTATCGCTTAATACGATAATCGGGAAGGCTAAGCATTCAAGAGTCCAATCACGTCCTGGCATTTGTTAGTTGGGGACGGTGTTTTACATTAGCCACAAAGTGGACATTCTATTGAGTGCCGATTAACAGATGCAAAAGTGGCACGTTTGCTATTACAGATTACCATACATATTGCCAAAGGTACAAAAAAACTCATTAAGTGAAGTTATTAAGAAACATTCCGAACTTTGTATAGTTTTTTGATGGAGCTAGCTAAGCATGTATGGAACCGCATCATTCTACCATGTCAAAATCATCAAAGTATGCAAGGCATTCGGAAAATCAAATTCACTTATGGATACGTTCATAAGAGCATAAAAAATGCCCGTCCATGCTCAGCTCAGGGTAGTGAGAAACAACATATTAGGGTTTTAGGGGTGGCGGAGGAGGTTGATCATGTCCAACCTCAGGACTATGACCAGGACTCGTCGGCCTAAATGCTTCAACTTGACTCGGAGGATTTAAAGAGCGTCTTACTCCAGGCCTATTTCTAGGAATTGTTGGCCTAAATGCTTCAACTTGACGCCGACTCGGAGGAGGTCAGGAGTGTCCGAATCCAGGTCTATGGCCTGAATCTGACCAGGCGTTGGAGATGCCTCAATGCATGATTGTATTAGATCAATGTTCTTGTTATGGTCCTCTTCGGTCGTCATCATCTCATATTTTCCGCTAATCGACATTAAGTGGAAATTGTTCTACTCCAGCTTCCATTTCCTTCCTTCAGTCAATCTGAGCGCAAAAAACGAAAACAAAAGGCAGTGGACGACTAAGAACAGTCACCTTATTCGAAGCCACTTAAAATCAAAGCAGGTAGAATGCTGTCTTACTACCAATTATATACATGGCATTTTGTTGGTCAATAACTTGGGAGATCTAGAGATGGTATTAATGGCGTTGTTACGCATGGAAGATTAGATTTCAGGTGCATTTACTTGAAGACAAATCCTTTTTCCTTCATGAAACTTCCCGTTGTACAAAGTTGAGCATGTATTAAAAAAAATTACACGTTTTTGTAGAAGTAACAAATTTCAAAACATATTAAGCAAACCCATAAACTTTGTGGGTGCTATTTTCACGCCCCTTTTGACTAAAATGCACCTTTTTGAGGCGACGGACTAATATACCTTTGTTACAGCAGACTTGGTCATACATTTATTGATAGACTTTCTTCCTTTCTTTCCTAATTTATGGGTAACCATTTTCCTATGTCAAACTATTTCATAATATTGCCTTCTTTTGTTTCTCTTTCATATGGGAAGAAGTAGAGCGGTATTTTTTTAATCCAAAATGGAAAAAAATTGATCATAATATAGAAAAGGTTAATTTGCTTTAAGCATGGCGAAATGTTAAAATAATTATATTTACATCATAACTGAATATTAACAAAAAAAATACACAAAAATAAAATAAAAATAAAGAGAACTTCTTGCTGTTCTACTTCACGGAGGAGTGGCAATTGGTAAGTAGGAGAGTCGGCAAACAGGTGCTAACGCGGCCAACTCCAAGCCAACCATCAGCTCATTGTGGAGCAAGTTTACAGCAGGATGTTGCTGTCCAGCAGAAGAACCCCTCAGCTGATCCAGCTCCTGTCTCCTCCCTCACCCCTATTGAAGTCAATGACGCAGACCATGGCCCTACACTCAACCGGTCCCTGTTGTGCTCAACCAGCACTGATGAAGTGCTGCTGGAGGTGGATTTGACCACTACCTTGAGCCATGAATTGCTGGTGCAAAATGACAGGACTGACAACCCCTTACAGGAGACTACTATGCCTGATCCTGTCCCTACTGAGCAGCATAAGGAAGTTTCTGACCTCCCCTGAGGTTGGACGCCCGTGGATTCGGCGTCTGTGTGCAAACGCCGAGGAACCTGCTGGTCTACTCGACCTACCCACTCGGGAGGAAGCTAATCGAGACCAAAGTTGGCCGACAAGCGGGAGCCATTCTCCAGTTCTCCTTGAGTAAAGGTAAAGCCTTCCACTAGTAGCGGCGTCTAAAAAGAAGGTAGTCTTGGGCCTTCTTTTGATCCTAGTATATGTTTTTGGATGTTGGAATATAAGGGGTCTCATGAACCCCATTAAGCAACGAAGTCAGAATTTTTGTGCGCCGCAACAATATTTGCTACATTGGTATTTTGGAAACTAAAGTCTCTGCGACAATTTTGGTATTATCTCTTCGGTTTATTGCTGGATGGATGTGGTTGGCCAATTATGAGCACTCCCCTCGGGGGCGCATATGGGTGGGTTGGAACCCGCTCCTTGTGGACTTCAAGCTTCTTTTTAAGTCTAGTCAGATTATCCATGGAGACATAAAAATACTAAGTTCTGACTCTATCATCTCCTTCTCTCTGGTGTATGGGGAGCACACTTTTGTCTCCTATAGACCTCTTTGGCTAGACATTATTAGACTGAGCTATGGTATTAAGGATTGCCCCTGGATTGTTGCTGGCGACTTCAATGCCATTCGAGACCCCTCGGATCGAGAAGGGAGCCCTGATATTTGGATTCCCGCTTTTGATGATTTCAAGGACTGTCTAGACCAAGCCGAACTAATAGACTTACGCTATGTGGGCTTTTGTTTCACTTGGTCTACTTCCTCGGGTGCTTCTAGGAAGCAAAGGAAAATTGATCGTGTTCTAGTTAATAATTGTTGGTGTTTGTCTTATTCTTTTTCAGAAGCTTCTTTTATGGCCCCAGGCATTTCGGATCATACCCCGATGGTGGTAAAAGTCCTACCACCTGCTCATCGCCGTGTTCCCTTCAAATTTTACAATTTTTGGATGAGTTATCCGGATTTCTCCAGGCTTGTGACGCAGGCGTGGAATACTCAAGTGTCAGGCTCTCCTATGTTTAAACTATATGGCCGTCTCAAGCTTCTGAAGGGCCGATTGAAAAATTTAAATAGAGAGGCCTACTCGGACATCTCCATGAAAGTTTCTTCGGCTAAAAGGACCAATTGCTATGAAAAATATAACTTATGTTAATTAGTTGACATCAAGATGGATATTTTTCTCTCATTGTGAGAAATGCTCTCTTATATGTGCCATTGCATGGAGAGACACTGAGAGAGAGCAATATATGAAGTGCAAGACTTTTCTAATTAGTACTTTTTAATTCTAGAGTGGGGATTGTTTTATTTTAATTTGCCTTTGGCTCCAAGTGGCTAAAATTCTATTATTCCATACTAAAATATACAAATTGTTTTTCACATGAAGGTAAATTTTTTAATGAGCGTTCATAAATGTCAAATTTATTTTGGTAAAAAGAAAAGGATAATTCATTTTTATTTCCAAATAGTTTCAGTACTTCTACTGACGTGTTGTTATCAGAGTCTATATGTTGATTTGGGCTGTTAGAATGTTGAAATGGGTACCAGAATACACGTGGCATGTTCTGATTTGATCAAGTTGCTTACAAGGTGCCACATCAATAACCTAAAAAATATTGAAAAAGCAATTGAGAGGGAGAGAGAGAGAGAGAGATATGGCCATGGTTTATAACACTACTGAGGTTTGCTATGGCAAAGGCCACCACCTGTTGTGTTCATAGTTGCCTAAATTGCCGATGATAATGCCACCTTGTGACTGATCATAGGACTAAGTGAGAATTGTAGTGCTGCCTCTTTTTTAGGCTTTCTCTCTCCGTTTTGTAAATGATGATCAATTGTTGATTAAATTCTTTGGATTTCTCCATCTTCCGCTATGCTTGAACTATTTGACACTGTGATCTGGTCAAAGAAGCTTGTTCCGCAAGAGTCGAGCGATAAATGATTAAAAGAAGAGAATGAAACTCAATTGTTCTTCAAAATTACTAAATGAGCTTTTAATTAAAATGAGCTTTGTTGAAATAGAATACCAGCATGAAGTCTAGAGAGCTGAATCAAACATCTAGTTTAGAGGGGAGCGTAAGCAAACCAGTCAAATTACGATCTAAAGGGAGTAGATATATTGTTCTAAATTTTGACAATGTTTTGCGGAATACTCCAAGTTTTTGATAGATACAAAAATGGACACACACGTATAGTGGTTTGGCTTATATCGAACCTATATAGCTTAATGTGTAATGTTGTTCATGAATTTTTAATTTGTTATAAGGTCCCTAAAATTTAGGCCAATGTACAATGTCATCATTGAACTTTTAATTTGTTTAATTTTTTTTTCTAAATTTTTGGTATATTTCAATTTAGTCCCAGATTATATGAAATTATCCGATATTATGCTTCCATAACTTCAATTTAACATGGTTTGCTAATTTGGTTTTTAATCTGGTAAACTTGAATGGTTGACAAAAAAGAATAACGTTACATGTGGATTATCCACATAAGATATTCAACTTAAATGTGGATAAAATAATCTAAGTCATCAAATAACATTAATAATTACTTTTCCAAATTGATCAATTTAAACAAATTACAAGAATTATTATATTCTAGCTTGAATTAAATATCTTACGTTGGAATCTATGGGTAACATTTTTTTTGTCTACCTTTCAAACACACCATATTAGAAGCCAAATCAACAAATTACATTAATTTGAATCAATGGAAGGACAATATTGAACAATTTCATATAGCTCATGGACTAAATTAAATATGTACCCAAAGTTTTGGGATTGTTGATACCTAAATTTTGGCTCTTTCATAAAATTAAGGATTGACTTGACCCATGAACAAAAATAGCAGAGTCATATTGTTTACATCTGACGTAGCATCACATTGCATTTAGGTACTAATAGCATTTAGGACTAACTCATTTGCATCTAGTAGGTCATGGGTGCAAAGCGGATAATGTTGGGACAAACTTGATTAGTTTGTTCCAATTTGATTTCAAAGATAATTTGGACTTCAAAATAGGAAATGATGATAAAATAGGAAACAATGGTGGGATAAGGAATCAGATCATGTGGGTTTATAGGGTAAAAGCTTGAAAAATGGGGAAAGATAAAAATGATGGAGCAAGTGGAACTTGAGCTTTTAAAAGCAAAACAAGCAGATGGCCGTGAACTGCAAGTGAAAGAGAATATTTAAAAGAGGAGAAATCTTGGCCGATTTGAAGAGGAAGGCAAGCAGCTTTGAAAGATAAAATGATCAGTTTTGAAGATTAATAAAGGGGGCAGATTCGTTGGAGTCTACTTCGCAGAATCTAAACATTATTTGGTGAAGTTGGAAAAGAAATGAAGATTAGAGAATGAGCTTGAAGTGAAATCTGCTGAATCGATAATGGTTAGACCTACCAAAATGGGTCATAAATTCATTTTTAAACCAATATTTAATAGGCTGGGTTATTAAATGGGTTATTTATATTCAATAGATAAGTTTAAACCAAACTCTATGGCTCATTGCAATATAAATGTTAAATAGGTTCACAACTTATTTAGACCTAACCAACCTCTATAACTTTCTCTTCACTCTCTCTTGTCCTCACTCAACCTCTCTATAACTCTATCTTCACTTTCTCTTACTCTCACTCAATCTTGCGCTCGCTTACTCGAGAAGAGTTATTTTTAATTGGGATAAATATAGATGTGTTTTAACAATATAATTGGTTCGGGTATGGGTTGGGTATGAGTTGGTTCAGGTATGAGTCACTAAATTTATATTGCATAGAAATGAGTTAGAACGGATTAAATGAATCAATTTAGGTCACACCACTTTTGGCCCGCTCCACCTATTTGACAATTGTAATAATGGCAAAATCAGAACAATAAACTTGGTGAAGTTTAATTGCATTTAGCTATGACCGAGAGAAAGGAGATTTGGGAGAGGTCAATTGGGTTGAGATTTTTTTTTTTTTTTTGGCATGTCTTACTCTAATTTTCAATTCACTCTTAGACTTTTGCGTTGTCTCATTGTAGAATGTGGGAGTTGAACCCTACACTCAAAACCAAACTTCCCTAACCCTAGCTTCCCTTGAAAAGGTGAAAATTCGAACTCATCACTCTCTCTTCTCTCGTGAGGGAAGGGTGATCACTGAGGCAACCCAAGATGTTTGCTTTTTAGAGATTTTAAAAAAGTAATAATAAGAAAGCACTATCACAAGACCCTAGCTTCATTTTATCTCACCTAAGTAGCTAGGACACTCACCTCTTCGGAAAGAACGGGGGGCTGGGCCGGGGGGGGGGGTGTTAGCTTTCACGCCACAAGATCTCTCATCACCTCACTATCATCAACTCTCCATTAGGGGTGTGAAAATGGATCCATGACCCATTTTCTAACTCATATTTTGTATTAATGGATTGCATATGAGTTATAAATATAAAAACACCAAATTAAAATGGGTAGAAAAGTTTCAATCTGTTTTATAAGGATCAAAATTAGGTCACACATTTTGACCCATTTTTGACTCATTTAAAACATTAAGTAAATGGGTGACCCAACACAAAACTTTCTTAACTCATACAAATAACTGTGGCACTTCGTCACCAACCTTTGCCGCTTGCCTCCGCTGCACGCCTCTACTACATGCCTCCGCAACGCCTTCACCTTTTCAACCCACTCGCAGCTTGCTCCATTCGCTTTGTCTTTGTTTATGTCTCCTGCGTGGGGGGTTCTCACGTCGATCGAGTCAGGTTTACATATGATTGAATCACACTAACAAAGTGTAGGTCCATAGTGTCCAAAGGCATTTACATAGGGTATGTTGCTTGGAATGTCAAGGCTGCACGTGACTGTGCCGTCCGCATTGAAGACGATGTTTACATAGTCATGGGGGTTGACGGCCGAAGCTAGCATGTGATATAGTCATTTGTAACCCATTTAAAAATAAAAGAGCTACCCACATAAAATTGGGATCATTAAACCTAAGTTACGAAATGGGTTTTTTAGCCTTAAGTTCTTTATAAATATATATTACTTGGTCAGATTCTTTATAAATATTTCAATTTATAGGTTTTTTACACTTTTTATTTTATTTACTATTTTTTAATTGTTTAATTTTTTTTTTAATTTAATTTGAAGTATTTATCCAATTAGCATAGAGCTTAATGTGGGTGTGGGTTTTCCTATAATATTAATAAGTTTTATCAATACGGGTTGAGTCGAGTATAGATCGGGTTGGGTATGGATCATTAGATTTACACTATATAAATATGTGTAAAAATGGGTTAAATAGGTTAATATGGGTTGGATCATTTTCGATCCGACTTGACCGGACCCATTTGATGGGTCTGCTCATAAGGAAGTGAAGGATAAGCACTTGGATTCAATCACGTCCTGGCAATTGTTAGTTGGTGAAGACATTGTACATTGGCCACCAATTGGACAATGAATTGATTGCTAATCAATAGATGAAAAATTTGCACATTGCTATTCGAGATCACCATATATATTGCCAGAGGAACAAGAAACTATCTACGCATATATGCAAGCGCTTTGTTATACCATGTTAGCGTCATCAAATTATGCAAGGCATACGAAAAATAAATTTTATTAATGTTGATGTTCATAAGAGCAACAAAAACGCCACCATGATGAACACGACGACATTTCTATCGCTCCATGCTCAACTAGGACTTGTGAGAAACTACATATTAGGGTTTTTGGGGGCTGGAGGATGTTCTTGATGTCCAACTCCAGGACTATGACCAGGACTTGTCGGTCTAAATGCTGCAACTTGACCATTACTTGAAGGATGTTCTTGATGTCCAACTCCAGGACTATGACCAGGACTTGTCGGTCTAAATGCTGCTACTTGACCATAACTTGAAGGATGTTCTTGATGTCCGACTCCAGGACTATGACCAGGACTTGTCGGTCTAAATGCTGCAACTTGACCATAACTTGAAGGATGTTCTTGATGTCCGACTCCAGGACTATGACCAGGACTTGTCAGTCTAAATGCTGCTACTTGACCATAACTTGAAGGATGTTCTTGATGTCCCACTCCAGGACTATGACCAGGACTTGTCGGTCTAAATGCCAACTGACAAAAGGCTGCAACTTGACCATAACTTGAAGGATGTTCTTGATGTCCGACTCCAGGACTATGACCAGGACTTGTCGGTCTAAATGCTGCAACTTGACCATAACTTGAAGGATGTTCTTGATGTCCAACTCCAGGACTATGACCAGGACTTGTCGGTCTAAATGCTGCTACTTGACCATAACTTGGAGGATCTACGGGGTGTCCATCTTCGGGATCATTGTTGTCTTCGTTGCCCATCACCTCATATTTTGTGGTGCTCGACATTGAGGGAAAATTGTTCTTCTCCTGCTTACATATCCTGCCTTCAGACAATCCGAGTGCAGAAAAGAGAATCAAAGCCAGTGCAAGAGTAAGAACTGTTGTCTTGTTGAAAGCCATTGAGAATCAAAGCAGGCCGAATGCTACATTACTCAGCTCGACCAGGCATATATACAGCTCTTCGTGGGTCATTAACTTGGGAGATCAAGGATGGCATTTATGGCGAGCAAGATCCGATTTTGTTGATTTCAGGCACCCCTGCCACGCAAGCAAGATCCGATTTTGTTGATTTCAGTTGCCTTTTTCGTCCATGCAGTATTTCATGAAACTTGGTGCGCCCTGGGAAATGCATTTGTTCTGTTTCGGACAGAATACCACCCGGGGAAATATTCAATGGTTTGCAAGCGCCACATCATCAGCTAATGTGGTGCGCATTTACCAATCAGGTGTTGACACACGTCTTGTGTGGGACCTGCTGGAAATTAGAAGGGTGGTTCTCAGATGGCTCGGCTTGGCTCGGCTGGGCTTGGTTGGCAGAGAGGGACGAGTAATAAATGGGCATCTCCCGCTCAAAAAATTTCTCTCCTCGCTTGAATTTTTTGGGGCTTTTTGTTTTTCTCTCTCTTTTGTGGAAAAACGACCCAGACCGAGGATGAGACACTTCCTCTGTTTCTCTCTGTGCGTCCCAACCTCTCCGCCTCTGCGCCTGCGCCTCCCCAAAGCCTCACCGGCCAGTCATCTGCCTCTGGCACGTCGCCTTCTCCGAGAGCCCCGCCTATCGCAGCTGGGTCTCGATCCCCACTTCGCCTCCACTTCCGACTGTTTCCATCGTGGAAATCGAGCACAAGGTTTGTGGTCGCATCGCTTTCTCTTCTCAAACAAAGGAAAGAGAAGCAAATCCTCCCTTGCGAATACGAACTGCTATTTCTTTCTCTTGGAAGAAGGTTTTGAAATTTTGAATCCCAAATTTTCTCTTTCCGCGCTCATTACTGCTCTGCCCTTCCCCCGCCGTCACCACATTAAGGCCGTAATAAATGGGCTTCGTCGACAATCTAGGGTGGGAGGGATGTCCATTTCTTCTTGAGACGGAGGGACGGGGGCAAAGACCTGTCCGTGGTGGGGCGGAAGTGGAGCCTGAGGCATATGTCCATGCAGCGATTGTGCTCTGGTCTCAAGCCTCAAGTCCCGACTGAAGGGAGGTCGTCAACCGGCTGAACTCCATCATTCAAGGTGCGTTTGGGGCTTTCTTTTCTTCCCCCGTCTTCGTCACTATATTCAATAGGATGAAGATACGGTTTTTGAAGGTGCATTTGGACTCTTCTTTTAAGTTTTTGAAACCGGACATTTAATTCGCCTCTCTTCTTTGCCTCTCGGTGCTTTTATTTAAACGTCTTTTAGAAAGGGATCAGTTTGTCGTCCTTGCTTCAGATGGGGTAAGGTCTATCTAGCCAATTTTTCTTTTCTCGTTCCATTCTGCATTTTCATTCCACATATCTTTTGCTCGTAGAATATTTGTTCAAGTCGTGATGACGGTTTCTTTTGTACTTTTAGCTAGTTATTGGTGGCTGCTAGATTATCTAGCAATTTTTGCTTGCATCATGTGAAACTATTAAAAGCATGTAAAGAGATGCCAAGCCAACTACAGATGCAGCCTGAATAAGGTGTGAAATAATCACATTAGTGAACGTGATTTTTAATATGCCTGATTTATGACTAAACTTGCCAGGATAAAGTTGAAGTTAATATATCAAGTTTCATGCATAGATAGTACTCATGTTGAAAAGGGGTCTTTTCAAAGCAGCATTTAGTTTACTTCCACCAATTTTGCTGTGTATGTTAACGTAAACTCGTCATGTAGCTATTCAAATGTACTGTTATGAATTTGTCTAAGTTCATGAACTGAGCGGATAAAGGATGAAGTGACTATATGTTCAATAGAGTTTTCTGTGATAAATTACTCCCACAAACTACATCTACATATTGAGCAAAGAGGAGAAAAGAAAAGCAAACCGTGTCAGCATTTGAGTGCAGCAGGCTATATGAATATGATTCATGTGCATTCTCCTTGAGATAAAAGCTTCGGGCATTTAGCCCATCATTCAGTTGGATGATCTGTACTTCAAAATAGGACTGCTTGTTATCCATTGCTTCCAAATTTTGAAAATTAATGATTGGTTGCAAGCCAGAGTCCAATATGTAGTTTGTCTTATTAGTGGGACTAACATATCTTTTGCTCATCAGGAAATGTAAGTTCGTTAGATGCTTTATCTGATTAGGAATAATCTTTCAGCTGACATATGAGATTGCTGGCCACAATTTTGTATCCGATTCTCTTCATGATCTGTTTTGGGCGACTAGTGGAACTGGTCTATTGAAAATGCTGAGCAAGTCATATAGGAAACTAATACTGCCTTCAGTTGTGCATGTGTCAATAATAATTTGTTATCTTCTGTCTTGGGATATCATTCTGAACCATCTGATGTTAAAAGTAGGTTTGGGATGTCCTTAGCAATGAAGAGGTGGTAGAGATAGTCGCTTCTGCTCCGAGCTGATCATCAGCTGCAAGGATCCTGGTGGATTCAGCCGCTTATGAATGGAAACTCATGCACCTAACTTCAAAGATGGATGACTGTGCTGTTGTTTGTTTCTAGATGGAAAAATGGACTCGGAATCTGATTACGAAGAACGAGGTTTTTCCTCGGCAACCTTACAGAGCAGTCACTCAGGCAATGCATTAGAATCAGATGATGGGCAGAAGGCTGAGCCATCTCTGCAGAGGAACTTCACAGTAAGATCCTCAGAAGAAAACGATAACTATGGAAAGATCGCTGTAGAATCTTAAGGAAATGCGGAACCTGCTGCAGCTGAAGACCAGGACTGGTCGGGTTTGGAAGGTGTCACACTAGTCAAGTCGCTCGTCCAATTGCCGAGATTTTCCGAGGAAAGGCCAGTTCTTTGAATAGTCATTTCCTGAACGAATGTGGGTCTCTTTGTAACTGTAACATAACCGATTTTGTGCCTCAAAAAATCCGAGGGAGGAATGGATCTTCCAGGATTCATGACGGGCTTTGTGTAGAACAGCTTTTGAGTGAATTATTTGTATCAGCATTCATTCTGTTGTATTTTGCTCTACTTGTGGAACTGTTCCCTTTAAAGGAAGCTCTCTCATCACAACTCGAAATTTATTGCTAGTTCAGTAAGAACCTGACAGGTTCCCAGCAAATGGATGATTGAAGAGCATGAGAATTAACAGAACACAAGAATAGCGCCCTCAAGAAGTTCACTTTCTAGATTAACAGGTGCGGATGTTGCATGACGGTAGACATGCCAAAGGTTGATCTTTGCACTTGTTAATTGCTTTTACACTAGTTAAAGAGCGTAGGGGCCCCGTATTTAAAAAAAGATAAGTATGTTGAAAGTATAGGAAATTCGCATGATCTTGTAAGTAAGAACCTAGGCATAGTTTCGTCTCATGTA
Organism: Angophora floribunda; assembly: GCA_014182895.1. Taxonomy (NCBI): domain Eukaryota; kingdom Viridiplantae; phylum Streptophyta; class Magnoliopsida; order Myrtales; family Myrtaceae; genus Angophora; species Angophora floribunda. The sequence goes on along the minus strand of CM024709.1, from coordinate 30,085,835 downwards.
GGGTCCTTCACATCTGTACTCTTGAGAACCAAAAATGCCCTCTCCATAAACGTGTGAACAACCAATTCTCTCCAACCAAGTCGATTTTTGTTAATATTGGTTTCTCCACATCAACTAACTTCATGTGCGCAACACCTCCTTTCTCATCTGCGATTGCATTCTGTTCTTCAAACATTATGCAGAAAGTACAATCATAATCATTTATGTATATAGGACAACATCCCAGCACATACATTAACCAGCAGTAAGTATTGAATTGACTCTGTTATATGGTATGTGGATTTAACATCATCAGCATTCTCGCAATCTCAATACACAAAAGTTACCTTCAACTATCTCATGTTTCAGAAAGTTTATCTTGACAGAATCCAATGCAACTAGTCCATAAGCAAGGTGATGCCATTTCTCAGCTCTAACAATAGAAACTAACACCCCCAGAAAAGAGAAAGATTGTGATCCTGAATAGAAGCAAAGAGTAATTAAATCCTCAAGAGCATCTAAAACATGTCTTTCTCAAAATTTTCCACCTAACAATCTGGTGGTATTTCTCCACAACAAGAAACACATGATAGATTTGTATGCCGTGACTCTCCATAATCCCATAAGTCCTGTGCCCATCAGCTTCAAATTCAAGTCATACTGAAAGCCTATATCTGCAGTATCAAATAAAAATGTACAAGTCAATGATAAATATGATGCAACAAAGAGATTTAAATGCTTGAGAAACTAACAATAGAGTGAATCCTAATGAGGGTCACTTCAGAGCCCAGACCTTCAAAATGGACCAAAGGCCAAGCCTAGCATATGTTACCCTTTCTCTGAAATAATATGCAGTTATTGGGAAATACTGTGAGAGGAAGTGCATGGGGTCTTTTACATGCCAAGACCTCAATGTAGGCTATAATATGAGAAACGGAGTCACCGATCTTACATTTATTATGATCCATCATTTTTAGTCAACTTAAATTAACAAGAAAAAACAGACAGCCAAGGTCATCATCAGAATTTCCCCATTCAAATTAAACAGATCTTTTCCCTATTTTTGATTGTAATGAATAGCAGCTATAGCTACATCTCATGTTTGAATGGCAAAGGTAGATCGAGTTAGAAACTCGGCTAAGAAAAGCTGAATGTAAATGATCATATCCTCACCAATAAATTTAGATTACTGATAAGTTTTGAAGAACAATAACAATAGAAGATTTCAGGTAAATTACTTCGATGCCCCTCATATTTGGAGAAGCTATAGGGAGAACCCCTTCTTATTAAAAGGTTAGTTCTGTTGCTCCTGTTAAAATTTGTTGGATCCATTAAATTAAGACATGATGAGGTGACATCTACGATACCTTTTAATCAAAGTAGATTTTCAGCATCTGCATTTGTTAACCTACTATAAGATTGGAAAGTGGATCATGCCCCTATGATCTGAACTTTTGTCTAGATTTGGGGGAAAAAATACAGGCTAATACATTATTAATCCAAGTAATATAATGGATATTGAGATGCCTGTCTACACAACATTTTCACAAATGTCAAGTACATTGACGAAATCACAAAAAGACAAAATAAGAACAAAACAAACAGAAGGACCAGAAAGCTATTTGTTCATGACAAAGTTTGGACCTCCAACAAACTCACGTTCCACGGGAGAGATGTTACGTGGACTTACTCTTACGTGGTATCGCAATCGTAGCCGTTGATTGTACAGGTGCCGCCATGGAGTTCACACGATGATCGACGGTCGAGATGACGTTGACTTATGTAATACTGAATTCAAGTAATGAAATCTTGTGCGTACTAGATGGTGACGATGTTGTATGGCGACATGCTGACCTGTCAGGGAGGTAGGGTGCCCAGGCGAGGACGTGGGTGTTTGGTTGGAACTGCAGATGGATGGTTTGACTTGTTGACTTATAACAAGGAGTGTTTTTGTTTTTGTTTTGTTTTTTTAGGCATTAATGCTGAGACAAAGCGAAATCGGATCTCAGTATTTATTTGATGAGAAATTCTGTGGCGTAAATGAACTCCTGGAGAGGTCTCTTGATATCGCTAAAAAAAAAAAAAAATTATGTTCACCCAATTCACGAGGTGAGCGATTTTAAGGTGGGTCAATTATTTGCTTGGCGTTGAGGCTGATCATGTAATCCACAAAATTAGGAATTGAACCGCTTGGTTTAAACCTGTAGATTTTGGAATGGTTTTTGATTCTACTAAGAAAGCCAAATTTCTATAAATTACAAGAAGGGTGGGTCAATGTATGCTGATTGAATGATTATCTTGTTCGTTCATGTTAAAAATTACAATTCAATTTTTGATATGTGCAAAAGAAAAAAAAAAAGCTTCTCTAAAAGAAACTTCAAAATTGATCTTCAATTCAAGTATCGATTATATAAAGTTTTCAAGTAAAACTAGTTGTTCCATCATTGGATCAATAAGTGAACTGATTTGGGCTACTTCAGATTTGTGGAACCGGAAACTAAATATGTCCTCTCTAGAACTAGTCTTGAACTTGTTGGTGATGGCTATTTTGATTTGATTTTCAAGTTGAATTGACCGGTGCTTATCCCTAGATTTCATGAGTTATCCGAAAAAGTTAGTGATGTCTATTTGACTTTTAAACTCCATGACGCCTTCTTTTTGTCGTCTCCTTTTCCCTTTCTCGGATCGTTGTGAGAGCCACCGATTAAGGGGCTCGGCCGTAGGAGGGTCAACGTAAGTGAATGCATGCAATAAAATCTTGTCTATCTTTCCTTAAAGAAAACTCACAATTGATTAACACCAACATATGAAGTGATGAGAGCCATGAAATAATCCACCCCACTTTTCTTTCCTGTCTATATGACCATGGAAATTGACTTTTGTTTCCCCAATCAATCGCCCATCGCAAAGATCATGCCGATTATGTTTTATGTGACCCAAAAATCTCGTGAAACAATAACCAATTTTTCTAATTTTTTTTTGAAAAATTTCGGCTAATTTTTAAGAGTGCAGGGACTTGGATAAAAAGTGTCAATTTGATTAGCAACTCTTCTGAATGTTCTATCGTTTGGTTTACCATTATGATAGATGGTGCGACTCTAGACAGAATATATTGATGCATTATTACTAGTTTTTATGTATGTAGCTGCTTTCTAATCGATATAAGGCATCCAGCACGGAGACACGAGATAGGAGGGATGCGAAAGTTGAACTTTCTCCACGAGATATGATTTACACTCAACGAGCTGAACCACATGAAGGGATGTACGGACCCCCGAAGTGCCAAAACATGGCACGGGAGGATATTTAAGTGCAAAAAGTTACAAAACGTACACTTAAGTATCAAAATCGGAGCAAAAATGATTAGTTAAGTGCTAATGGCGAAAAAATCCGGCCAAACTACCACATGTCCATTTTCCGGTGATTTTATTTGCTGGAAGAGCATTTTTTCAAAATAAAAAATCCACGTGGCAATTTTAAGAAAAAAAATTATCAAAGTCAAACTAGAAAAAAAATTAAAAATCTATTTTATTTATAAAAAAAAAAAAAGGGAAGGGGAGGGGAGGGTTCGGTAGCCCTTGCTGTCGTTGCCGCCCCACCATTGCCAAGAAAGACCGGCGACGGTGGGGAGAGGGTCGGCTGGGGTCGCAAGGCCTTGGCTAGTGGCCGGCGACCTCGACCAATCTGCGACGAGGGTTGCGACCCTCTCCTAGATTCGACGACTAGCTAAGCGGCCAGCAACCCTTGGCCCTGTTAGGTGAGGGCCAGCAACCCTTGTTGGATCTAGGGGAGGGTCGTGACCCTCGCCCCAGATCTGGGTGAGGGCCCGCAGGTCGGCCGGGGTCGCCGCCTGCGGCCAAGGCCCAACGACCTCGGCCGACCCTCACTCACCATCTCGGCCCTTCCCAACGTGGTGGGGGCGACAAAGCTATATAGCCCTCGCCAAATCTTTCCCTTCCTCCTCTTTTTATTTTTTATTAATCACTTTTATAATAATATATTCTTTAATTATTTAATATTTTTTAATTAATATATTTTAAAAATGCCACATTAGCACAAAACGACGTCGTTTTGGCTGAGTTTTCGCTGACTCAGTTTCCGACGAGCCATGTAAGCAATTTATATTATTAACATAAGTCACGTCGGATTTCCAACGGCCTTCGCCGGAGTTGGCACTTAAGTGATCTAATTTTCAAAAAAAATGCCAAGTTTTGGCACTTGAACTGCACTTATGCCCACTTGAAAGTGAACAAGAAATATTGCACAAAGTGGATCTTCAATATGGGTATGAATTGTTTTTCCCCGAGATTGAAGTACCATAAGCAATAATATTTTCCTATCGGTTCAAGAGATTTGGATGCCTCCCTCCTTTTTAGTTTTACTTTTATATTATATAGTTAGTGCCAAGTGATTAAGTAATGAATCATGGCCACATGATTTTCCAACCACTACGAGGGACTCAAATGGCTACTTGTGCCTTATGTTACAAACATTGGAATATGGAATCTTATTTTATTTTATTTTTTTTCTGTTCAGAGGAGTTTCATGGTGTGATGATTCATTGGCTCTGGTTTATGAGCCTTGGTACAAGACACGGAGGACAACCTGGGTTATTTCTCCTAGGTCCAAGGACACAAAGCCTCGTATGCTATTTGATAGGTCATCTGAAGATGTGTACTCAGATCCTGGTTCTCCAATGCTTCGAAGAATGCCGGCTGGGACCCAAGTCATTGCAAAAATGAAGAAGGGAAAGGCACTTACTTCCTATTGAATGGGAGTGTGCAACACCAGAATGGAACATCCCTTTTCTTGATTGGTTTGAAATGTAAGTTTCTTTAAATCCATACTCTTCATTTTCCATCAGGTTAATTTCTTTTAGCTCTCAAGCATTGGCATTGTTTTCTGACTCATGTTCGATCAGAATTACCGGCAGCAAGGAACGACTATGGCAGAGTGACAAAGAAAAGTATTTCAAGACTGCGGTTGCTTTAATATCCAATCAAAATGGTGGGGATGTTAGTCTTGATGAAGCTCTTAACTTCGAAAGAGTCAAAAACTGAAAATATACAGCACTATTTTATAAGCTGGCCAGATAAGAAAGCATGCCAGAATACAAATTTTTCTCATCCGTGTCCTCAATTGGCCTCTCTCCATAAAGTGATGATACGATATCGGAGGAAGGATGGGATTCAGCTTACATCAACACTTTATCTGCCACTAAACTATGATCCATTAAAAGAGGTTCCTGTTCCCTGTCTAGTCTGGTCGTATCCTGGAGAATTTAAAAGCAAAGATGCTGCTGGACAAGTCCGTGGTTCTCCTAATGAATTTGCTGGGATAAGTCCGACATCTGCTTTTCTTTGGCTGGCTAGAAGGTACGGATTTCCATTATTATCTTCCTTCTTTCCCATTTCTCTTTCAGTTTCCAGGCATCTGTATTGACTGATTTATGTGAATTTAGGGACTGGTAAATAATTATTTTAGGTTTTATCTCTTCTAGTTTTGCTATCTTATCAGGACCAACAATTCTGATCATTGGTGAGGGTAAAGAAGATGCAAATGATAGGTAAAGTAAAGCTTTTCTGTTTGGATAAAGTTAATCTTCATGTTCGACAGTTTCCTCTGTGCGATAAGCTAACGAAAGCCATTTCTAGGCAAGAAAGTATAGGCCTTTAGAGACAGATGTATTAGAGATGTTTTGCTACAATCAGATGGTTGTGGAGTTCTTTTCACTGGATAGGATATGCTTAAAGTTAAGTTATACGTCTATGGATGCATAATCATAAATGCTTCTAGTGGATGCTTCTCCTTGTTCGTCTGTTTCCTCCTTTACGGCAAATGATTACTTCTTGTACTTTTAGTATAGTTTTTACCTGTACATTTATCATTACTTGACTAATGTTCCAAAAAGATTTAGAGCAAACTTCCAATAGGAGCCACACGCTAAAACTAAAAGTCAAAAGCCATAGCCGAGAAGCCTAAGCCACCTCAAGTTGGCTCCTAGACTTTAACCAAAAAACCGTGCCAATAATAGCTTTAGAATATTTATAAGTATCTATGTTTTGGCACAATTTGTTTGTCAGGTATGTGGAGCAATTGGTTGCAAGTGCGGAGGCTGCTGCGGCGGAAGTCATTCGTCATGGAGTGAGCTCCTCTTCTCTTTTCAATTCACAGAATTCTTGTAAATGAGATTATTTTGACAAGTTTCATTTATATGATTTGCTGATTAAGGTTGCCCATCCAGACAAAATTACTATTGGAGGACACTCATATGGAGCATTTATGTCTGCAAACCTCCTTGCACATGCCCTCATTTATTCTGTTGTGGAGTTGCTGGATCTGGAGCTTACAACAGGACACTTACCCCGTTTGGTTTTCGGGTAGGCCAATGGTTGGATTCTCGAAGTATTTCTTGTCTGACTTAACCTTGTGTCTTCTGAAGTTGCTTTTTCTAACTTATGTATGAACGCTGACAATAGGCACTGTGCTTCTTTGCTTGTATGGAATGAGGACAGAACTTTGTGGGAGGCTACTAATACATATGTGGAGATGAGTCCCTTCATGTCGGCTCATCAAATTAAGAAACCAATCTTGCTTATCCATGAAGAAGATAATAATTCAGGAGCACTAACCATGCGGGTATGTTTATACGAGTCTGGTTTCAGGTTCATTAAAGGAAATGGGTGCTGATTTCATAAACAATTCTCTTGGGTGGTGTGTTTATATTTTCTTACCCTCTTATGCTCTCTGCGTAACTGGTTTATTTCAGCACTGATTGATTTTTCTCATTACAAATGCAAAATCACTACCCTGCTCACCACTTTGATTTGCATTTGTGTTTGTTGCAGTCGGACCGCTTTTTCAATGCTTTAAAGGGTCATGGTGCTCTGTTGCCATGTAGTTCTTCCCCTTGAAAGCCATGGCTCTGCAGCTATTGAGAGAATCAAGCATGTCTTGTGGGAAACTGATAGGCCGTTACAGTAGTACTGTGTATCAAATGCTTCTGATGTAACTACACATCTCAATTCCTGTAAAGATGATGAAAGTAAAGGAGCGGTCAGGTCAGAAGCCAAAGTAGTTGGTGCTGGTGGTGGTGGTAACTGAGAGCTGGCTGATTTTGATCAGGATCAGTTAAAATGCTTTCCAAGATAATCATTGTGGTACTTAATACACACTTTACACAGTAACTCGAATTCCTACTCAGTGAAGTATCGTTGCGAAGGGAAAATATGTCATGGACAACTTGGGTAACGTTTTTTCTTTTCTTGCTTTAGGATGGTTCTGTTCTGGCTCTGCTTGTCTTTCGCTATGAAGGTTTACCGTGTTATGCTATGTGTTAACTTCAAACTTGTTGCGGCATCACCATGTTCAAGTTCTTTAAATGCACGCAAAATTATAGTTCTCATCAGCAAGAATTACAGAGTGCTGCTGTCCGTGTTTAGCGTTTAGTGCTACAGGGTAGACTTTTAAGTGTCGTGCATTTACCGGTCAAGAAAGTGGTAGAATTTTTTATATGGTACGTGTACTTCAGGTTGAAATGCTATCTTTCTAGGTCATGTCGGACCTTTTTCTATCTAGAATCTATGGACGTTTAAAAACCACTAAGATCATTTAGAGAAACCTACACTGAGTGGTTGATTTAATAGTGAAAAGGAAAATAATCATGGTAGAACAGATAAGAATGACCATGAGATTTCTATTTTAAAAATTTTAAGACAAGTATTAGAGGACGTCATGGTATTTATTTATTTAAACTATTTAAAAGTTCCTCATCATCTCGATTTTCTTTCCCTTCCTAATGTAAGCCAATATATTCAAGTAAGTTCAATCAATCATAGCTGCATTCTGACCAAAAAAAACAAATAAATCAATCTTAGCTGCATGTATATTCTCCCCCTTCCTTTTGTCATAATCAAAATTTTCATCTGGCGCATTTGGGAAGTGAATCTTCACTGGTATAAGCAATGGGCTTGGATCATGCTGCTTCATCTGCAGATTCATTTGCTTGGCTCTCGATGGGCTCTTCTTCTAAATACAGTAAAGATACGAAAGTCTAAATTTTTAACTATGCTCACAAGTCATGTGCTATTCGAATAAAAAGTTTTACTTGCATATTTATGGGTGTTAAAATGTTATATAATAAATTACGCATTCATTTTACCATTTAAACTTTTAGAATCATCAGTAGTGCTCCCATAAAATTTTACATAATGTCAGAATAAGAGGTTCTAAGTTTAAATCTTTATGCCCCTATTTGTCTCATCAATTATATATTTCCCCTCTATTCAAAAAATCTCAGAGTGAGAGCATCTACATCTTGATAATGAGAAGAACTAATGCATAGTTTGCATTGTAGCTCATAGTGAGTACAATTGATGATCTTGGTTTAAAAGACTAAAGTCAATCAAAGAGTAAAATCGAGAGACTTTTGTGGTCTTGCTTTTACCATTTGAAGTTGCCTATCATCTTTGTAGGAAGAATATTCATCACTTTCATATACCAAACTCAATCAACACAATTGTATAATTAAAGAGTGAAATTCAATTAAATTTGATAGTGGCAAATGGACTATGGCTAGATTTGAAACATTAATATTAATAATTATGCTCATATTTAAATAATGAGCTGAAGAAAATCAAAAGAAAAATGTCAATAAGGCTTCCAGATAGCAGTCATGATCCTCAAGATTATTCTAAGTGGAAGATGTATGTTGCAATCCGATCATGAAATTTGTCACATCCAAAGGAATTGATTTGCCAATAAACCAATCTCTCAAGGATAGTAAACTTCTGTTTGGGCCAAGTTTCACCTGCAAAAACTACTTGGAGGGGTATAGGCGTACACCTGCCAATGAAGAAGCGAGATTAGTACTTCAAAAGGAGAGACTCTTGCATTGACTTGGGTCCATACACAAAGTGCAATCACGGTCACTAATTATGTAGGCCCACATGCAGGACTCTCATGAACATTGGTTATAATAAATTTGATCCATGTGGACACGGGTCTAGATAAGAATTTGCCCTTTGAAAGACATGTGCTTTTTGTTGCCAAAAGAAAAAAAAGGATTTACTTTACTCATGAAGATGCATTATGAAATGTATTATTGTATGGAGAGAAATGTACATATCTATTTCGAGTTCGCTTCTCTTTTTTCCTGAAAATAAAATGGAAGCAAGTACATCAAGATGGTTTCAAAATGGCATGTAAGTTTGTTAGTGTGAAGGAAAGAAGAAACCATAATTGGCCCTACTCTCTATCTCTCTATAATCCACCAACTTGTTGTCCATGGAGTGGGAATTACAAGGCAAATCTCCTTTGGCAAAATAAAAGCTATTTGATAAAGATCAATGGCTTTGCATGTGATGTCTCCCTTCTGCCAAAGGAGAATTGCACTGTTATTTCACAACTCCATACTCTCTCTCCCTTCTGACAAAGGAGAATTGCACTTTTATTTCACAACTCCATACTCACTCTCTCTCTCTCTCTCTCTCTCTCTCTCTCTCTCTCTCTCTCTCTCTCTCTCTCTCTCTCTCTCTCTCTCTCTCTCTCTCTCAATTGGCTCAGCTTAGGTCTTGCGTTGGTTGATCCTCCTCTTTATAATATCATTGTTCGCACAAACTTTTGGATATGCCGAGTAGAAGGAACAGCATATGCCAGAACAATTCTTGGGCAAGTTCTTTTCGACGTGGTCCCAAATTCTTGACCCATCTTTTCCTCAACAAAGTAAAAGGACAAGTTGACATCAAGATGGATATTTGTCTCTTGTCATGAGAAATGCTCTCTTTTACGTGCCATTGCATGAAGAGATATTGAGAGAGAGCCATATATGAAGTGCAAGAATTTTTTAATTATTGCTTTTTAATTCTAGAGCTATTATGTTGTGGCTAGGATTAAAAGCCTTTGACTCCAAGTGGCTATAGACTCACAAAATTATATTATTTCGTATTGAAAGATACAAATTGTTTTCTTTATAAACAGGTAAATTTCACAAAGTGTTGAGAAGGGTAAAAAAATTAGTGATATATAAAACAAAGATAAATCACTTTTGTTTCAAAATAGTTCCAGTACTTTTTAGAAAATATCACCGGTAGTCCCTTAGCTAATGAATACTTCCAATACTTTTTTGAAAAATCACCGGTAATACCTTAGCTAACTTGTGTTGTTATTAGAGTTTGTATAATTGATTCGGGATGTTGAAATATGAGAGAGAGACCACGTCAGAAAAAATATTTTACGCCATCAAGTAAGTCCACATCAGAACACTATCACCGGATTTGGTCAAAAATGAATCGTAACAAAGAAGATTGCAGAAAAATAATATTTTAATGACTTATCATTTTTCAATTTTTTTTGGTTAATGACTTTTCATCATTTTTTTTGCTTATTTTTCATATCTTTTACAAACTGTTATTTTATGTTGCTTACCTATGTCCAAATAAGTTAAAAATAAGTTAAAAACTAGTTTTAGGTTACCGATTTTTATTTAAGTTATTTTTTCAATTTCATTACTTACTTTTTTATGGAACAATTTTTTTTATTGGGTTTTGGTCAAATTAACTTATTAATTTAGATTTAGGTTGCTAAATTGTGCATACATTTTTTTATTCAGGTTGGTCAAATTACCTCGCTTGTGGCTGCTGCCCCATTGCCGGTTGGGCGATGACGATGGACGATAAGGGTTGGTGATGATGGACGACAAGGGTTGTTGATGCCGAGAGATGGCGGTGACCCTCTCCCAAATCTAGGCAAGGGTTGTCGATGTCGAGGTAAGGGCGGGCGACCCTCGCCTAGGCCGGGGCGAGGGCGGCCAACCCTCGCCTAGATCTGGGAGAGAGTCACCGCCCTCTCCCGGTGTTTGACCAGGGCCATCCAGCCCTCGCCTCCGATCGGTGAGGATCGTCGGTGCTAGGTGAGGGCGGCCGACCCTCGCCCAAATTTGGGAGAGGGTCGCAACCCTCTCTCGGCATTTGGTGAGGATTGTCCAGCCCTCACCTTTGGTCGACAAGGGTCACTGACTTGTGCCCAAGCATCAACGGCCCTTGTTGTTTGTCGCCGCTGGCCCACCGGCGATAAGGTGGCAACCATAGGCGAGCACGCTTGCGCTACTATTGCCTTCTTCTTCTTTTTTAATATTTTTCATTTTTAATATTATTTAATTAATATTTATATTAAAAATCAAAATTTGGCCAAAAACATCGTTTTTGGTGAAGGTGAGTTGATGTGGAATTCCGACCAGCCATGTAGATGTTAAAAATTATTAAAATAAACCACGTCGGATTTTCGGTGACCTTCGCCGAAGTTGGCACTTAAGTAATCTAATTTTCAAAAAAAATGGTACTTAAATGTATATTTTGTAACTTTTGATATTTAAATGTTCCCTCATACCGAATTTTAGCACTTGGACTGTACTTTTGCTTGATGTACGACTAAGAACAGTTGCTTTATTTGAAGCCACTTAAAATAAAAGCAGGCAGAATGCTGTCTTACTACCAATTATATACATGGCACTTTTTGGTCAATAACTTGGGAGATCTAGAGATGGTACTAATGGCGTTGCTACGCATGGAAGATTAGATTTTAGGTGCATTTACTTGAAGAAAAAACCTTTTTTCCTTCATTAAACTTCCCGTTGTACAAAGTTTAGCATGTATTAAAAAAAATTACACGTTTTTGTAGAAGCAGCACAAATTTCAAAACATATTATGCAAACCCATAAACTTTGTGGGTGCTATTTTCATGCCCCTTTTGACTAAAATGCACCTTTTTTAGGCGACGGACTACTGTACCCTTGTTACAGCAGACTTGGTCATACATTTATTGATGGACATTTTTCCTTTCTTTCCTAATTTATGAGTAATTATTTTCCTATATCAAACTATTTCATAATATTGCCTTCTTTTGTTTCTCTTTCATATGGGAAGAAGTAGACTGGTATTATTTTAATCCAAAATGGAAAAAAAATTGATCATAATATGGAAAAGGTTAATTTGCTTTAAGCGTACAGAAATGTTAAAATATTTATCTTTAGATCATGACTGACTATTAACAAAAAAACGCACAAAAATTAAAAAAAAAACAAAGAGAACTTCTTGCTGTTCTACTTCTACTGCTATGAAAAATATAACTAATATTAATTAGTTGACATCAAGATGGATATTTTTCTCTCGTAATGAGAAGTGCTCTCTTTTACGTGGCATTGGATGGAGAGATACTGAGAGAGAGCAATATATAAAGTGCAAGACTTTTCTAATTATTGATTTTTAATTCTAAAGTGGCTAGGATTATTTTCTTTTAATTTGCCTTTGGCTCCAAGTGGATAGAATTCTATTATTGCATACTAAAATATACAAATTGTTTTTCACGTGAAGATAATTTTTTCAATGAGCTTTTATAAATGTCAAATTTATTTTGGTAAAAAGAAAATGATAATTCATTTTTATTTCCAAATAGTTTCAATACTTCTACTAACATGTGTTGTTATCAGAGTCCATATGTTGATTTGGGCTGTTGGAATGTTGAAATGGATGTCGGAATACATGTGGCATGTTCTGATTTGATCAAGTTACTTACAATGTGCCCCATCAATAACCTAAAAAATATTGAAAAAGCAATTGAGAGGGAGAGAGAGAGAGAGATATGGCCGCGGTTTATGACACTACTGAGGTTAACTATGGCAAAGGCCACCACCTGTTGTGCGCGTAGTTGCCTAAATTGGCGATGATAATGCCACCTTGTGACTGATCATAGGACTAAGTGAGAATTGTAGTGCCGCCTCTTTTTTGGCTTTCTCTCTCGTTTTTTCAAATGATGATAAATTGTTGATTAAATTCTTTGGATCTCTCCATCTTCCACTGTTCTTGAACTATTTGACACTGTGATCTGGTCAAAGAAGCTTGTTCGGCGAGAGTCAAGCAATAAATGATTGAAGGAAGAGAACGAAACTCAATTGTTCTTCAAAATTACTAAATGAGCTTTGTTGAAATAGAATACCAGAATGAAGTCTAGAGAGCTGAATCAAACATCTAGTTTAGAGGGGAGCGTAAGCAAACCAGTCAAATTACAACCTAAAGGGAGTACATATATTGTTCATAAACTTTGACAAAGTTTTGCGGAATACTCCAAGTTTTTAATAGATACAAAAATGGACACACACATAAATTTATATATAGTGGTTTGGCTTATATCGGACCTATATCTATTCTTCTAGTCTAACAGCCACCAACAAAACTGAAATCTACTAGTAATCTCCCGAGATGTTACAAAGTAGCAAGTGCTGCTTCAACTTAAAATTGATAGATCTGGCTATCCATACACAAGCACTGCTGTAACACTTGTCCACTTCTCTATTCACTGGTTACAAGCAATAAGCACCCTTAATATAGAGAATTATGGATGAGTAGAAGCACAAGAGCACAACAGAGAGAATATGACAATGTCAGAGTTTAAACTTTCCCAATTTTGCCAGCCCCTTCAACTTATTTTGATTTTCTAATGTAGATGTCCCAACTCCAATTTAGCTGTTAATTCTTCAAGAAGCCATTAGGATCAAGTAAGAGTAATCGCTAGCAATCCAGCCGTCCATATAGTCTGATCTTCTTGACAAAAGCAAGGTTTCCCAAAATAGAGTTTGCTGCCTCTATCATCTGTCCGTTCCTCTGATTGCTTGAGCAACATTGGTAAAAACTGTTCAGACTCAGCCCCTTGCTTTTTCCACGAACTCCAAGTCTGGTCTCGAATTAAACAAAAACTGGACAATGTCTTCTTGGATAATTGATAGAAGCAAGGCAAGCGTCTCCTAATCAATAAATATAGGGAGATGCCTTTGTCAATAATTGGATGGGTCAATCCATACTGCTTGCCGCAGGTTGACTTGTGATTTGCTATTAATCGGTCTTCCTAAATATACCATCAATCAAAACTTTGCCAAGATGTTCACTTTCTTATGGTCCTTTTAAGTCTTCACGATCGCTTTGTTCTGCAATAATTCTTCTCCTTTAATCAAGATTTATCCATTTATAGACTTCTTTCCGTTGTAAGCCTAAGACACCACGGATATTGGCAAAATCTTCCTTATATCAACAACACTTGATTATACCAACATCTAAACTTATCAATTAAGAATTAAAATGAATGGTTTTGTCACCCTCAAAACATATAGGGAAGTTTTCTCAACAATCATCCCATTTTTTAAGATGATTAAATTATTCATGCAGATGTGAGATCTGCAAACAAGTAAATTGATTTTGGGTTTCAATTAAATTAAAATTTGGTCAAACATGCACTGAGAATGTAAGATTAAAGCACAAAAGCAATTGGAAGAGCCTCCATGTATTTATATGATCGCTGAATAATCAGAGACAACTAAAGAAGTGGGAACTTTCTCTAGCTTCTACTCGAGGATAATTTCATGAAATAGAGATAATACAGATAAGAATGACCATGAGATTACTATTTTAAGAATTTCAAGACAAGTATTAGAGGATGGCATGGTATTAATTGGTTTAAACTATATTTTAAAGTTCCTCGTCATCTCAATTTTGAGAGAGAGAGAGAGAGAGAGTCGCTTTCTTCATGATTTTGAGCGGTGCGTGAGATGCACGCACTGCGTCTTCGTGGTGGAATACAAGGGATCAAGTTACCCACAGCTGCTTCTTTTTTATTTTGACAATATCTATAACTTAAAACTGAAATATAGTTTGAATTGAAATATAGCAAATACACGTCTAAAGATATACTATAGTTTAAATTACACATTTATCTCATAGTTTCAAATTAATAGAGTGCGCATGAGTTGTCTCAAGTTCCTATTCGAATTGACTATGCTTGATAATCGATTCATGCTCTGAATATAGTAAAGATAGTTTCAAATTAAAGAAAAGGAGGAATTCATGGAGTTTTAAGTTCAAGTTTAGACACGAGTAATTATTAGTAGAACGAAACTAAAAAAAGTGACACATTGCAATTTCGAAAGTCTAAGTATAGTAAAGATATGAAAGCCTGACATTTCAACTATCCACACGAGTCACGAGCTATTCATATAAAACATTTTACTTACATATTTATGGGTATTAAAATATTAAATAATTAACTATACATTCATTTTACTGTTTAAATCTTTAGAACCTAGCAGTGATCCCACAAAATTTTACAATATATTAGAGTAGAAGATCCCGAATTTAAATCTTCCATTCCACTATTCGCCTCTTCAATTATATATTTCCACTCTTCCCAAAATATCTCACACTGAGAGCACCTGCATCCCAATATTGAGAAGAATTCACTTGTAGTTTGCCAATGGCTCGTATTGAGTACAGTTGATCAAAGAGTAAAATCAAGAGACTTTTGTGGTCTAGCTTTTACCATTTGAAGTTGTTATGCCTTGACTCTCAAGCTCACGACAACCCTTTATCTCTTGTGGTCATTTAAATGCGACATCTTAGGACACATTGCTAACCGTTCTTTTTATTTTTTAATTAAACGCATATGGAAGTAATATACATACACCCAACCAAACATTATAATAGGGATAGTTAGAAAACTCAAAGACAAACTTCCAAAAGCACCACTTTTACTTATATACTTGATTAACTCTAGGAAGTATATTTACAAGCCCTTTAGGCGGGCATCTTCCTCACTAGCTATCAAAAAGATACGAATGCTAAGGTTAATCTACTCCTTTCAAAACATGTGACCAACTAAAAATAGGGATGCACCCAAACCTACACTCACCCATGATAACCAAGAAGAGTCTTAGGGTCGGACTCTGCGTTCGGGTCAATCTATAGATCCTTAATGGCACCATCAAGGGTGTCAATATCCATCGGATCCCATACCTCTTTACCCAAATCACTGCCAAGCAGTCCATC
Source organism: Angophora floribunda (assembly GCA_014182895.1). NCBI lineage: Eukaryota > Viridiplantae > Streptophyta > Magnoliopsida > Myrtales > Myrtaceae > Angophora > Angophora floribunda. The sequence continues at coordinate 30,069,990 of CM024709.1, read as the reverse complement.
AAAACCACTCGAGGACCGGAGAATTCATCTCCATGCTTGATAAACCAAGCTTTGAATCGATGGGGCACTAGGTTCAACAACCCTTTGTTTATCCAAACCATCATGACGAAGCGCTCATACACTTTGTAAGACCCAAGAATCGATTGCAATGTTATCTCGAGGTCTTGGTCCATAGAGATCCTGAATTGCATGTATCTATTCTCCATTCTAAGGGCTTGAAAAACAATTAATAACAACGAATGAGATCAAATCTTAGTAAGTTAATGACCTAAGCCTCAATTAGGAAGTTAACTCGTCTTGGGTGCAACCTACATGTACAACAATATATCAATGGTAGATCAATAACAAAGACTCTCGTTTTACCCTAACTATATACATGATTAGGCAACTCGACTCAATATCATTCATTTAAGCCATCGAATAACTTGTAGGCATTCTTACCTCGTCTTGGCATATACCCTACATAACATCAATTATCACATGCCATAGACATTGCAACAAGTATATGTACAATCGGAACACTTATCAAACTTTCTCATGCACAATGCATTTATGCGTGTTCCAATTGTTATGATTGCTTATGGCCACAACCAACACTAGAGTTGGCGGTCTTCCAGCATAACTAGACATTGTCCTGTCCCATTGGGCATGGCATCATTTGGGCGCCATAGACAGCATTCCATAAGGAGCATCAACTTGGCCTCAACCGCAACTTGGCATCCGGATTTTCACCGAGCATCCAATAAATCGAGCATCATTCCCAAACTCTTGTTGGGTAACATGTTCCTTTAAGTGACCACATAAGCATACCAACCATTCAAGCTCATTTCATTTTTTATCAATTAGCCAATATAAACGTGGTTCGTGCTCACAATTACAAGTTATTGCAATTTTTACACATTAAAATGTGGTAAAATAATCATATGTGATCACGTACATATAATTAACTAGTCAAACTTTGTATACTTTCATTTTAGAATATCTTTGCCCACTTTGACACTTAAAATATGGCATTCAAACATGACACCTAGTGAATTACCGTTTATATGTCCATGAAACTCTTTTGTAAAATACTCACCTAATTCTTTTCATTAGATAATTCATTTCAAATGGTATGCATGTTCTAAACAACAGGAAACATGCATAGAATTATCAAATAACTCAAATAAAAGCCACACATAACAACCACATATAATCTGTCGGCTATAGCTTATCAACATATCTTCGATAGCTTGTCGTCTATTTGACAATAGCTTATTATCTAATTTTTGGTAGCTTATCACCCTTTCGGTGATAGCCTATCACTCACTTACTAATAACTTATCACTCATTTAGTGATAACTTATCACTTATTTACCAATAGCTTATCATTCTTTTTCCGATAGCTTATTGTCCCTTTATCGATAGTTTATTACCCATTTTCCTTGATAACCCGTCACTTCTACTTATTGCCTATCATGATAGTTTATTATTTCCGCCTATCACTTATCACGATAGTTTATCAACTATCATTAATTAGCACTAAACAAGTGTCACAACCTCCTTTTCGCATCCCGGAGGCTAATGGCTTGGCTAATGCTTAGAGTTTTGCCTAAGCTCTCCCAAGTCCACTAATTCACGACTTATGGTTCAAGTTTTTAACCTGCAAGTCAATTCTATTTGAAAAGAGTTGCCACTAATCAATTTGGGGTGGATTGGTTATAAATATAAGTAAAACACTAGGAGAAACGTTTCACTCCTGCGCAACCAAAGAAATTAGGATATGGGACTTGATTACATTGGTTAATCAACTAATGCTCTTTCATAACCTAATCTTGTTTAAACCTTGAGGTTTGATGTTTTTGATTTTTTAAACGATTTTTCATGGTTCTGTGGAGAAAAAAATTTAGGTTCTTTTTGATTTTTTGGAAAATGCAATCCGTTTTTGGATTTTTCTATTTTTTAGAAAATACAAATACAATATTATATTATAAAAAGGATCCGGGTTGGAACGGACCCGGATCGTCAAACTCGCAGCTGGACTGGGCCTGATGCGCGAGCCCAGTTCGGTCCCCAAAGTTCAGCCCATTCGATAAAGAATAAAGAAGAAGGCCGACCCAAAGCAAAGGGGCCCCCTAAACCAGCACAAATTTTTTATTCCTCCTTAAGCCCACTACGAAAGCTCTCTAGAACAAACCAAACCCAAGCTCACTGAGCCCACAAAGCCCATGTCAATGCTAATACATTTTTTGGCTTCATGTTTTCTCACTTCCTGGCGCGTTTTCACCTTCCCTTTTCTTGACGTTTCCGAACGAAGCACCAGATGAACTTGCCAAGGCCAAAAGCTCATCGAACAAGACCATACACACCGATGCAACAGGACACGCGTATTAAAAATCAGGCTACCAGGCCACCACCGCCAATTTTCTTTAGTCAATGAGATGCTCTTGCTCAGCAGGAACTACGAAGAGAACCCACATACATGGACAGCCGGGAAACGAATCATGGAGAAATGAGGGATGAGCCGAAAACCAACGCTCCAATTTTTCTAACGAAATGAGCATACTGGTCTTTTGATTCAAAATGTCTTCTTTAAAAAGGACCCCAGTTTTGTTGAGGCATTATTGCAAACACATGACAGTCAGTTTGGATACTCAGCATAGGGACAGGTTTAGGCGAGCTTGCTGAAGCATTTTGTTGAGCATGTGGTGAACGTGAAATGAGGAGAGTGTGGGCATATCCGTAGCTCATGCTCAGACCAAAAATCCGCACTTAGTGATCAGGCGAAACATCAAATTTAGCAAAAAGGGACAACTCGACTCCAGCCAAGACAGAAATAAAAGCAGATTTCACTATGGCTTTTCATCGAGCACCAAATGCGCACGGACTGAGGGGAGAGAGATCGAGACAACCGAGGTCGAGACCCATAGCACTCAACAGGAAGCACTCGACGATCGTAGAACACCCACAAACGGGATAAAAAACTAGCCACGAAACAGACAAAAACAACTCGGTCTGGCGAATCTCGAAACGACGTATGGACCTGAAAACAGGGCAGTCGCTCGAAAGTCCCTGCCCGGCTCAGTCACTCTACGCTCTCTTTCCCTCATGGTTTCTCTCTCTCTTGGATCCGAACCTCCCTCTGGCTTTTCTCTCCCTTGCTCATGCAGATCTCTCTCGGGGCTCTCTTTTTCTCAGATCTCAATTCTCTCTCTCTCTCTCTTCAGATCTGGCTCGCCCAGACACGTTTGATCGCTCGGAGGTCTGGCCTCCCTGGATGTCTCTCCCGGGAAGCCAGAACCTCTGAGCTTGCCGCTCCTCCGGCCCCCTCTCTTGTCCTAGATCTCCCCCCCTATTTATAGGCGGAGAGGGTCCGGTCGACGAAGGTTTCAGCCGCCGGTTCTCGGTGTGCCGACCGGCCTTTGGGCTTGGCTGAGCCAGCGTCACCTTGGCGGCAATGAGGGCGTGTCCCATCTGTCGTCAGTCCACCTCGCTTCTCCAGGCTATGGTGTCCCTGCGCGCGTCGTTGCCCGTTGTGCGTGGGGCGCAACGCCGGGGGGCGCGGCGGTGGAAGGGAATGGAAGGAGGAAGAAGGAGGGAGAGGGTCGGGTTGCGAAGAGGCCAGATGGGCTGGACCCAAACTAAAGACAAGAAAAAAAAGGGGGAAGCTAGGCGTGAAGGCCCAGGCCGCGTGGGCCTCTCTTTTTTTTTAATAATAATTATCCGAAAAATAGTGTAAAATAAGGGAAAATAAAACTTAGTAAAGGAAAATAATATTAATACTTAGGTGATACAAAAATCCTTTTTGTTAGGGCCAAATTAGTCTCTAATTTTCTAGGCAATTTAAATTAAATATTTAGTCAAAATTTAGGTGTCAACAACAAGATTACCTATAAATTAATGCTACTCCTAATCAAGATTAACACCATAATCAAGGGATTATGATGTTAACTCATCAGTTAATGATGACGACGATGGCAGCAAAGTGAGCGGCAGCGAGCGACTTGGGTAGACGGTAAAGGTCACAGCTTGAAAATGGCAAGGGGGCAATGGCTTGCTTTGGTGTAGGGAGAGAGAGACAACGAAGGTACTGGTGGCTTCGGTCAGGAGGTGAGGTGCCAGTGGTGTGGCAACTTGGATGGATAGCGTGGAGGACAACGGCAAGTGGCATGAGGCGGTGGTGCATTGTAGCAAGGGGGTGGCAAAGAGAGAAAATGAGAGAGAGAAAGTGAGAGAGAGAGGATGGGCAATGAGGGAGTGAAGAGAGAGAGAGAGACTTGAATGAGAAACCAAGGTGGGATATTTTGCAATCTTCTCTTGCTATCTTCATCAATGCAAATGGGCAAGCTTTCCCTTCAATCTTTGCCCTCAATTCACCACAACTAAGTATTTTCCTTCTTGTCTCACTACTCATCAAGTCCCATATAATGCAATTCTTCTAGAAAGGAGCAAAATGGTAATTTCACCAAGTATAATATAAAATACTATACGCATACCTAAGCCAGAATTTTGTATGGGCTTATATAAATTCTATGTGGGCTTAAATTTTGGAGAATGGGCTTGGATTAGGCTCATGGGCTTGAATAAACTTTCTTAGGTTTGGTGGGCTTGCTTGGGTCAACTTGGCCTTGGTTGGGCCCATGTGGCCGAACCACAATGTGCACGAAGCCCGTTGGGCCTTCACCCGACTTGACTCTCCCTCATGGGCTTTAATTCTTTGACCCATTAATCCATTGTTCAAGAATTTTATGCTTACCAATAAACAGGTGAATTAATGAGGCGATGTCCAACAAGTTGGTTTTGAAATCCTTGAAAATTTGATACCCGAAATCGGATTAAAATTCATGATTAAAATCGATCAAATGCAACTTTAGTATGATCTAAACTATTAGGTGGCTTTTAGGGGTTTTTGCACGTTTCCAATGGTTGATAATTTTCAATCCACGTTTTTGCCTCTTCAATTTATGGATGACCCTTGATTGTTATGTAACTATGAGGGATCAATTGCTCACCCTGAATATAAAGCCAAAAGGAAATCGGTTTACCATCGTTCGTACACCCACAATCAGACTTTGACTTCTATTGAATCGATTTTGCAACAGCATGGTATCATCCCTTTTTTATCCTTATAATCAAGCAATTTATCCCTAATTGAATTTCCGGTCATGCGCATTTTAATCCTTAATGGCCTTTCTTAATAGATTAGTTAACTCATTAGTAATCAATTCAAAATAAATACAACAATGCATTGATAAAATAATCATTTCATATATCTCGAGAATTATCAAAATTCTAGACATCATAGAAGTTGCGTATTATCTTTGTAAGAAAAACATTCATCACTTTTACACAAAAATTCAACCAACAGAACTATATAATCAAAAGGTGAAATTCAATTAAGTTCGATAGTAGCAAACGGACTATGGCTAGGTTTGAAACATTATTATCAATAGTTTTGCTCATATTTAAACAATGAGCTAAAGAAAATAAAAAATAAATAAATGTCAATAAGGTTTCCAAATAGCAAACGCAATCCTCAAGATTATTCAGAGTGGAAGATGTATGTTGCAATCCGATCATGAAACTTGTCACATCCGAAAGGATTCGATTAGCCACTTAACCAATCTCTTGAGGATAGTAAACTTCTGTTGAGCCAAGTTTCACCTACAAAAACTACTTTGAGAGGCACGTCTTACACCTGCCAATGAAGAAGTGAGATTAGTCACTTCAAAAGGAGAGACTCTTGCATTGACTTGGGTCTATGTATAGAGTGCAATCACAGTCATTGATAATGTGAGCCCCAGATGTGGGACTCTAGGGCTCACATTAACAATAGCAATGATGAATCTAATCCATGTGGACTTGGGTCTAGATAAGAAATTGCCCTATAAAAGACACATGCTTTTTGTCACCAAAAGAAAGAAATATTATTTACTTTACTCATGAAGATGCATTATGAATTGCATTATTGTATGGAGAGAAATGTACATAGCTATTTCAAACTCACTCCTCTTTTTTCCCTAAAAATAAAATGGAAGCAAGTAAATCGAGATGATTTTTACATGGCATGTAAGTTTGTTAGCTCTCAAGAAGAAGAAAAGAAAAAACCATAACTTGCCTTGCTCTCTATCTCTCTCTAAGCCATCAATTTGTTTGTGGAGTGGGAAATACAAGGCAATTCTCCTTTGGCAGAACAAAAGCTATTTGATAAAGATCAAGGGCTTTGCATGCAATGAGTCCCTCCTGTCAAAGGAGAACTGCACTATTATTTCACAACTCTCTCTCTCTCTCTACTGACTTAGCTGAGGTCTTGTGTTGGTTGAACCTCCTCTTTTATAATGCCATTGTTCGCACAAACTTTGGGATATATATGCTGGAACAATTCTCGGGCAAGTTATTTTTGACATGGTCCCAAATTCTTGACCTATCTTTTCCTCAATGAACCAAATGGACAAGTTGACATCAAGATGGACATTTTTCTCTTGTCATAAAAATGCTCTCTTTTACATGCCACTACACAAAGAGATACTGAGAGAGAGCAACATATGAAGAGCTAGACTTTTCTAATTATTGCTTTTAATTCTAGAGCTATTATGCTATGGCTAGGATTGCTTTCGTTTAATTTGCCCTTGACTCCAAGTGGCTATAGCCTCATAAAATTATATTATTCCATATTGAAAAGATACGAATTGTTTTCTTTATAAATAGGTAAATTTCAACAAGTGTTGAGAAGTTTTAAAGAAAAACAAACATAAATCACTTTTGTTTCAAAGTAGTTCCAGTACTTTTTAGAAAATATCACCAATAGTCCCTTAGCTAGCAAATAGTTCCAATACTTTTTAAAAAATATCACTAGTAATCGGGATGTTGAAGAGAGATTTGAGAGAGAGAGAGAGAGAGAGAGAGAGAGAGAGAAATGAGAGAGAGAGAGAGAGAGAGAGAGAGAGAGAGGAGGGAGGAGGAATTATAACAAAGAAGATCCTTTTTAATTTATCAACTTTTTTTAATCAATTTCAAATTTTCCTTTTTAATTTATCAACTTTTTTTAATCAATTTCAAATTTTTGTTTGTTTTTCTTATCAACACCTTAAATTTCCTATCTTTATTTAGAAATTATCAATAGTTAACTAGAATTACTCACTAACTTTTTTGCAAATAAGTTTTTTTGGTTAGTTCTACAAATAAGTTAGTAATTAGTTTTTGATTACCGATTTTCATTTAAATTAATTATTGACAGATAATTTTCTAATTGCTTATTTTTCATATCTTTTACAAATTGTCATTTATGTTGCTTACCTATGTCTTAAATTTACTAACTCTTATAAAAATGGCCTATTTGTTAACACTTTTAGGAAGAATTGATTTTATTCTTTTGTTCCCGGGAGTAGATTTAGAATAAAAATATGTTTGGTAAATCTTTTGTTCTCGGGAATAAATTTATTCCCAGAAATATATTTGAAATAGAATAAAAAATAAATAAAAAATTGTTTCTTGTTCCCGAGAACAATTTCAAAAATCAATTCCCATTTTTCCTTCCTCTTCCTTTTCTTCTTCCTCTTCAATGTTTAGCCGGTCGCCGGCCTTAGTATGGCCGATGACCTTGCTGGAGGGTCACTGGCCCCTAGTGAGGCTAAGCTTGCCCAACCACTTGCAAGGCTTGACCTCGCCGAGCCATCACAAGGTCGGCATTGCCCGGCCAAGGTGAGGTCGACTTCGTTTGTAGCTAGGCGAGCTTAAGCTCGACTAGCGTCCTCGCCTAGCCATCGGCAAGGCTCAGCTGATGAGGCTTGGCCTCGTCGAGGGTCAACGATTTTCTTGTGAGGTCACCGACCCTCATCTAGCCGGTCGCTAGCCACCCATAAAAGTATTAAAAATTAAAAAAATTATACATCATAAAAGAATCTAAGTTCCTACCAAACACATTTATATTTCGGAAGTAGAAATTTTGGATAGTTACTAAACGCTTTTAGATACTTAGAAATTGTTCATGAGAATAAAATAAAAAAGAATCACTTATGAGAAGAAATTATTCTCGAGAATAGAGTGGTTACCATTTGCACTTGAAATTACTAACTTCAATTTAATGACTTATCATTTTTTTTTCCAATTAAGTTACAAACTAGTTTTAGGTTGCCAACTTTTATTTAAGTTAATTACTTACTTTTTTGTATAACAATTTTTTTATTGTGTTACCAACTTTCTTTTTCGTCAAATTAACTTATTAATTCAGATTTAGGTTGCTAAATTGTGTATGAATTAATAAACTTCTTTTTAGACTCACTTACAAACGTATAAGTGCACAACAAGTTTATTAGTTTTTATTTGCATGACTTACCAAACTTTCCTGTTCGTAGGTACAAATTAATTTTAGGTTGGCAACATTGATGAGATTCTAATCAATTTCAATTGATTCATGCAATTACAAAAATTTTGTGATAAGTTGCCAAGTTTTATTGTAGCTTGCTTTAGTTTTAAAGTTAGTTCTCTTATCTAAATTGAAGAAACAGTTTGAGTGAATTTGCATTTTTCACATGGTTGTGTCTAAGTAAGGAACTATGCAATAATTCGAGACTGCTATGTAGATTGCTGATAACCTATATTTACTATCTCGATCCATCTTGAATCAATCCAATTGAACTTCTAACTGGCATTAGCTTCTGGTTTCTGCATCATATTCTGGAATAACCATTGAAGAAGTTGCTTTGAAATAAGTAAATATGTTATGAAATGTTTTCAAGTTTATCATAAAGTTATATCAACTTTAGAGTTGGTAACAAAAAATTGGTAACCTAACGGTAGGAAAATTGATAAATCATACAAATAAAAATTTGTAAAGTTATATAAAATCAATAAACTCAAGACCTTCGTAAGAATTAAAAAAAATTGTACATGATAAAAAGATAGTAATTTAAAAAAAAAAATAAACACTAACAAGAAGTAAAGTTGTGAGCCATTCAAATAAAGATCAACAATTTCATATTAAAGTTGACAAATTCCAGGTGCAAATACGAAACGGAAATAAAGTTGCTAAAAGATAAGAATGATTAGTAAATTATAATGGTAAACGTTGATAAATAACTCAATTGAGAGTAAGTAACACCATACTAATTAGTTACTTAACTCAAGAAAAGTATGTAAGTTGTTCAAATAAGTGTTGGTAATTTCATACAATCACTGTTAAATTGAAGGTGTTGTTAAGAATTGTACATAAAAGTTTTTAAAGGATAAAATAATTTTTTTTTCATTATTAGAGATAGAAAAAGTGGGTAATTCAAAAGAAAATCAAATCACCATAAATAAATAACTCAAATCAAAGTTGGTAATGCAAACTAGTTACTAATTTAATAAAAAAAAGGAAAATACTACAAAAAATCCCAAATTTTGCCCCGTATGACACATTTAGCATAAAAATTTTTGTGACACAAAAAATTCTAAACTTTGCCCCGTGTGACACATTTACCCTAAAAAACATTTTGTGACAAAAAATCCCAAACTTTGCCCTGTGTGACACATTTACCCCAAACTTTTCTTTTATTTTTTCTTCCCTTTTTCTTGTTTTTTCCTTTTTCTTTATTGCCTTTTTTTTCCTCCTCCACCGCCGCTGGAGGAGCCACCAACGTCGGCCCTTGCTCAACTCAGGGGAGGGCTGCCCTCCCTAGATCCGGTGGGGGCTGCCCTCGCCAATGTTGGTTGAGGGCTGCCCTTGACCGACACCGAGGAGGGCGGCCCCTGTCAAATTTGGTGAGGGTTGCCCTTGCCTGCTAGAGCTTAGCAAGTGGGGTAACCCTTGCCAAATCTGGCGAGGGCCACCCTCACCTGGACGGGTGAGACTAGCCTTGGCCCTAGCCTTGCCCGCCCAGGCAAGGGTTGTGACACCCCGGATCCTGAGCATGTGACAACCCCTTACCATGGTCAATTGAAAGTGACGTCCCAAGACTTGTTGACGGCCATTAATTTTAATCTTTCATTAAGTGCAAGCGGAAGAAGAACCATCCCCAGTCCAAATAGACAATCACACAATCAAATAGGGATAGAGGGATGAACAGCAAAAACCTCAACTACTCATTTGTACAATTTACTAGGTTAACCAACGGATGATCGTTTCTGAATACAAGCCCAACAAAGGGGCCAATCCATCTTTTGAGCCAAACAAAAAAAAACTAAGCTAGGCTAATCTAGCTATACAAAATGAACCATCGGGTTCAGCACCACCATCAATGGACCCATCGGACTCAGGTTCTATCGGGTTGATCACTAGAGGAGCGGGGCCATGATTCTCCACTACGCCATCTTAACGTCCTAAAAGTGGTTATACAATAACTAGTGAGATAAAATCTCAGTGAGTTTTCCTTTAAGCCTCGGTTAGTACACCAACTCAACCCGGAGTATATATTCTTAACCACTCCTCACACAAGCCAACAACAAACAACCAATAATCAGCAACCAAACACTAGACAAGGTCAACTAACAATCAAAAGTCGGTTCACATGCAACCTTACCCGATATGCTATACCATGCTCGTTATATGTCAGCACAATACACACAATACACATATCCGTTAGATGATGCAGTTTATCAATCACATGCGAGTCACGTCACAAGCAATCTCACCTAGCCATTGCCACACCTTGCACATTATCAATTCATGCGTGTGTGCCATAAATGGTGTGATAATCTCATGCATAATTGGAACCAATGATGCCATGTTTTCTCATGTACACTTGCATCCACACGTGTTCCGATTATTACTACCTCATGGGGCTACAACAGAGGCGCAACGGCAGTACGGTGCCCTTCCTTCACAAATGCACAATTGTGCCCTTACTACGGCGCCCTTCCTCCGTAGAGGCGCAACCATGCCCAAAAGACGTCAAGGGATACTCTCCCAAGACGGCATGCCCAAAGAACGTCAAGGGATACTTTCTCGAGACGGCATGCCTAGAAAATGTCAAGAGATACTCTCCCGGAACGGCATGCCCACAGAATGTCAAGGGATACTCTCTCGAGACGGCATGCCCACAAAACGTCAAGGGATACTCTCTCAAGACGGCATTTTCCAAAGGACATCAACGGATATTCTCCAAAGACTACGGCTTCAACTTAGTGATCACGCAAGTATACCATCATAACCCACTTATTATCTTTGAGCATTAGCCAATGCACACATGCTTGCATATAAAACCTCAAATCATTTCTCATAAAAACAGTCTATTTTCGATGTCCCTCGGACAAACCATTTTTCCCTTTTTTGTGAAAATCACGCGATTCATGCGAATGTTCACGCAATGACACGTCCAATTCACTTCATAAAATCAAGATACATGAAATTATGCACATTTTCACTTTTAGATGAACAGTGAACAGTGTTGTGAACAGTAATCATGAATAGTAAATTTCAGAATTCAATTATTAATAAATTAAATTCAAAAATTAAATAAAACATTAATTAAACACAATTAATCAATCAATTAAGCTAAACATGCTTAATTATCACATAAAACACCACTAAGCATAATCAAGGACAATTAAACTTAATAAGCAAAATTAAGCTAATCTAATCTTAATCATCTACCTAACCACCTATCTTAGGGCTAATACAACTTAATTAAACCCTTAAACCAAATTTACAACTAACTAAACTAACCCTAAACAAGTTTAGGCATTAATAAGGGATTATGGGCTAAACTCATCCGTTAAGCGGGTCCGGTGACACGGACGTGGTGACAAACTCGACACCCGGGGACCTCTACCATGATGATCCAAGTAGTCCCAAGCTCAAAACAATAGCAACAACCTCTGCTCTCTACTACAACTTCAAAAAACAACATTGCATAGGAGGAAAATGGGCTAATCGTAACAAAACGAGATGGTCAAAGCTCCGACGAGCGGTTGGCCGGTGACTAGTGGCTGGTATGGGCAGAGATTGAGTCAGAATGGGAGGAAAACAGGTGAAAAGACGGAACAAAGTTACTCCAGGCTCTACAGAGACGGTTCGGCAATAGCCGGCTTTTGGTCGGCTGATGCCATCCGTATGGTTTCCCTCTCTTGAGCATGGTGGTGGGTGAGATGGGCCATGATTCTCATGGGAAGGCTACGGACAACTCAATATTCGAATGAAGGTTAGAAGCAGAAGCTGCAGGAAAGAAAGAAGGAAGGGAAAACAAGGGGAAAGAGGTGTGCGGTTTTGGAGGGCTGAAGGGGAGAGAGAGAGTGAAGTGAGAGCTGGTCTTCAAGCCTCATTAAGGCCATTGAATGCCTTGCCCAACTTCTCAAGTAAGTGACCTCATCTTCTCTCTCTTCTTTTGTCTTTTTCAAATAATATCTAGGGGCAAAATGGTCATTTCCACCTTGCACATTTCCCAATCTGCCCTTGGGTGGAAAATGAAGAGCGGGCCTAAGAAATGGGCTAGAAAATGAATAGGAACAGGCTAGGGAATTTGTTGGGTTCAAATTGGCTCAAGTTTAGACAATGGGTTCGGGAGGGTAAATGGTCGGTTTGGCCCAATGGGCTCACTTGCTTGCCTCGAGTCTACCATGGTGGCTATCCCACCTTTGGTGTGAGGCCCACATTGTTCTTGCCCGGCCCATGTCCTCGTAGGCTCGTTTCCCCGTTTGTAAACTCCTTTTCCAAATACTCGACTCAATTGACATTGTCGACCGTCGAAGAAGCATTGTCCAAAAGTCCATCTTAGACGTTCCCGAAAATTCGAAGTCCAATCTTGGATTCTCATGCCATGTCAATTTCGCTCGAATGCCATTTTAGTACCACTTAGATTGATAGGTAGCTTCGAGAATTCACGCGTAACCAACTCGTGCCAAATCACATTCAAGACTTCTCAACACATGGATGTCCTTGACTACATGAAATTGCAAATGATAGATTATTATTTCAAAGTACACGACTATCAAGGATCGACATAGGGTTGTTCACGGGTTCGATAATAGTAGACAGAATCAGCCATTGTCCCATTATGTTTTGTCTGTGAATCGACTTCTATTCATCCTTGGAATCAGCCCGTATATCTACAAGATCATCCTTACACAAGTCTCATGGTTGAGTTGTTTTCCCAGGTCAAGTTCTTTAGTCGCACGAGTTCTATCCTCATTAGCCTTTCCCCTCAAAGTCAGTATCTCAAAAGTAATCAGTTCTGAGTGAGATCAAACCAACAATGCATTGACAAAATTAATGTTCAATTTTCAAGGGCTTGAATTTCAGGATGTCATAAGAGCGGCCCTCGACTGACGCTGGCGAGGGCAGCCCTCACCGGATTCGGGGAGGGTAGCCCTCACCTAAGTCGGGCAAGGGCCAACATCGGCAGCTCCTTTGACGGTAGTGGAAGAGGAAAAAAAATGCAAGAAAGAAAAAGGGAAGAAAAAGTTAAAAGTAAAAGACGAAAATGCCCTTCAGAATAAAAGTTTGGGATAAATGTGTCACATATGACAAAGTTTTGGGTTTTTGGCATCACAAAAAACGTTTAGGATAAATGTGTCACGGGGCAAAGTTTGGGGTTTTTGGTATCACAAAAAAAAGTTTAGGGTAAATGTGTCAGAATAGGTAAAGTTTGGGATTTTTGGTGGTATTATCCCTAAAAAAAAAAAGTCGACAATCACTCTAATTAAGGTTTTTAATTTTTAAAATCGATTGTGAATTTAATGGTTGTTTGTTAAAACAACAAAAGAAAAGGTTGATAACCTCAAAAATTAAATGTTGGTAAGTAATTCAAATGAGAGGTGGTAACGACAAACCAATCGGTAAATTGATTGGAAAAAAATTGACAAATGACACATATAGAAGTTAGTAATTTCGTATAGTCATTGGTAATTCCATTAGCTTGTAAAACATATATTGCGATGACTCTTGCACGGGGACAGGGAAAGAGCTTGTGAAGGACCTAATTGACTTGATAGCATTCTAAATCATTGGATGCTGCCAAAGAGAGTGATGAAAAGGCGGTGCTAAGAAAAATAAATAAAAGTTGGTAAATGATGAGAGAAAAACCATTTTCTCTCTCTAAAATGGAAGAGAGAAAAATGACCAAATCCAATACCTTGAAAATACCTTTAGAATTTTAGCGTGTAAATTGTGTGATTACTTTAAAATAAAATAAGATAGGTCACAAGACGAGCTTGTAAATGGGATGTCAGGCTCCATAAGTTCATAAAAAGTCTAGAAAAAGATGGTAAAAAGAAAGAACATGAAAGTTTCTCACTCTCCATATAAGGTAGTATCATATTGCATGATACACATTACATAATATCAAAAGTCAAATTCAACTTGGATTAGCCTTTATCAATTGTCTTGTAAATCACACTCAATTCACACAACCTAGTGAGTTTTGTAATGTAACTTTGCATATCCACGCTATTCCTACAAGCATAACCCTCTAGAGGATTGCTTAATACGATAATCGGGAAGGCTAAGCATTCAAGAGTCCAATCATGTCCTGGCGTTTGTGAGTCGGAGACAATGCTTTACATTAGCCACTAAGTGGACGTTCAATTGAGTGCCAATTAACAGATGCAAAAGTGGCACGTTTCTATTCCAGATTATCATGCATATTGCCAAAGGTACAAAAAAACTCATTAGGCGAAGTTATTAAGAAACATTCTGAACTTTGTATAGTTTTTTGATGAAGCTAGTTAAGCATGTATGGAACCGCATCGTTCTACCATGTCAACGTCATCAAAGTATACAAGGCATTTGGAAAATCAAATTAACTTATGTATACGTTCATAATAGCACAAAAAATGCTGCTGTCCATGCTCAACTCGGGGTAGCGAGAAACAACTTATTAGGGTTTTAGGGGTGGCGGAGGTTGATCATGTCCAACCTCAGGACTACGATCAGGATTCGTCGGCCTAAATGCTTCAAGTTGACTCGAAGGATTTACAGAGCGTCTGACTCCAGGCCTATGTCTAGGAATTGTTGGCCTAAATGCTTCAACTTGACCCTGACTCGGAGGAGGTCAGGAGTGTCCGAATCCAGGACTATGGCCTGAATCTGACCAGGCGTTGGGGATGCCCCAGTGCATGATTGTATTAGATCATTCATCTTGTTATGGTCCTCTTCGGCTGTCATCATCTCATATTTTCCGCTAATCAACATTGAGTGGAAATTGTTCTACTCCAGCTTCCATTTCCTTCCTTCAGTCAATCTAGGCGCAAAAAACGAAAAATGAAAGGCAGCGTAAGACTAAGAACAGTTGCCTTATTCGAAGCCAGTTAAAATCAAAGCAGGCAAAATGCTGTCTTACTACCAATCATATACATGGCACTTTCTTGGTCAATAACTTGGGAGATCTAGAGATGGTACTAATGGCGTTGCCATGCATGGAAGATTAGATTTTAGGTGCATTGACTTGAAGAAAAATCCTTTTTCCTTCATGAAACTTCCCGTTGTACAAAGTTCAGCATGTATTAAAAAAATTTACACGTTTTTGTAAAAGTAGCACCAATTTCAAAACATATTTAGCAAACCCATAAACTTTGGCAGTGCTATTTCCACACCCCTTTTGACTAAAATGCACCTTTTTGAATGGATGGACTAATATACCCTTGTTACAACAAACTTGGTCATACATTTATTGATGGGCCTTTTTCCTCTCATTCCGAATTTATGGGTACCCATTTTCCTATTTCATACTATTGCCTTCTTTTGCTTCTTTTTTGTATGGGAAGAAGTAGACCTGTATTTTTTATCCAAAATGGAAAAAAATTTGATCATAATATGGAAAAGGTTAATTTGCTCAAGCGTGGTGAAATGTTAAAATGTTTATCTTTAGATCATATCTGAATATTAACAAAAAAAAGAGAGAGTACAAAAAGCCAAAAAAATAAAGAGAACTTTTTGGTGTTCTACTTCTACTACTATGAAGAATATAACAAATATCAACTTGGAAATTTACTCTCATAACAAGTGGATCAAAACTTTAATTTCCTCTGAAATAATATCAGTTGTATATTTTATGAAACTTACCTTTCATAAGCAATCGTTACTAGTCTTAACTTGCTTCTGTGATGTGAGACGAAGCTAATTTAATATTAATTAAGTTAGTATAAGACCAAAAGATAAGAAATTAATAAGATAATTCAATAACTGCACTCCATGCTGCCAGAGTTGAATTTGAAGTTGGTTTTCATCCTTCTAAGCAGACTTAATCACTTTTACACACAATATCCAATCCACAAAACTCTATAATAAAAGGGTAATGGCTAATAGGCTATGGTTAGATTTAAAATATTTTTGCTAATTAGCTTTGACCATCCTTAAATAACAAGCTAAAAACAAAAAAAAAAAAAAATCGATTAGGTGCATAGAGAGTAATTGTGTTCCTCAAGATTATTCTAGTGGAAAATGCATGTTGTAATCCGATCATGAAATCTACCACATTCAAGCTAATTGATTTGCTATTTAACCAACCTCTTGAGGATTATTAGTCCTATTGAAGCCGAGCTTCAACTGTAAAAACTGCTAGGAAAGGCATGACGTAAACCTAGCAATGAAGAAACGAGATTAATCACTTTAAAAGAATAGACTCTTGCATTGAATTGGGTCCAATGTACCCAGTGTCTTCACAATCGTTGATAATGTGGAATCCACATGTGGCGCTCATGAATAATGGCAATGATGAATCTGGTCCATGGACATGGATTTTGGTAAGAATAAGCCCTTTTAGACACAAGTTTTTGTTGCCAGAAGGAAGAGATATGATGCTCTCTACTCATGAAGATGCATTATAAATCATAATATGGAGAGAAATGTACATATCTATTTCGAACTAACTTTTCTTGTTTCCAGGAAAATAAAATGGAAGCATATAGATTAAGATGGTTTCTATAAGGCATAAAAACTTGTCAGCGCTAAGGAAAGAAGAAACGAAGAAACCATAACATGCACCCACTCTCGATCTCTCTTTACGCCATCAACTTGTTGAAGGTGGAGTGGGAATTACGGGGCAATTCTCCTTTGGCGGAAGAGAAGCTATTTCAAGGCCTTTGCATGCAATGTCTCTCTTATGCCAAAGGAAAATCGCACTGTTATTCCACAACCACATTCTCTCTCTCGCAACTGACTTAGCTTGAGTCCTCATGTTGATCCAACCTCCCCTTTTATAACACCATTGTCCGCAGAAATATTCGGATATGCCGAGGAAGCAGAATAGGATATGCCGGACAATTCCTTTATAAGTTGTTTTCGGACATGGTCCCAAATTCTTGTCCCATCTTTTCCTAAAAAAAGTGAAAGTACAAGTTGCTTTTCTTCTCGTCTAGAGAAATGCTGCCTTTTTATGTGCCATTGCATGAAGAGATATTTAGATGAACTGCAGACTTTTCTGATTATTTCTTTTAATTCTAGAGCTTTTATGTTTTGGCTAGGATTATTTCTTCTATTTTCTTCTATTTTGTCACATGACACGAATTTCCAGCCCTGCTCATGCTACCGTTAGAAATTCAAAATTGTCAAGATTACTTTTTTTTGTTTTTGTTTTAAAAAAACCCCAAACTAATACTTGTACGTTTAAAACTTTTTCTTGAAGTCACTAAAAACCCAAAACTATGTTACTTGGGATAATTTTACCCTAAACTTTTTTCTTGTACCACAAAAAATCTCAAACTATGCCATTTCGGACAATTTTACTCTAAAATTTTTTTCATGTGCCACAAAAAACTCAAACTATGCCATTTGGGACAATTTTACCCTAAACTTTTTTTATGCCATCAAAAACCCCAAACTATACCACTTTGGACAATTTTACCATGAAATTTTTCTTGTGCCACAAAAATCCTAAACCATGTCACTTGGGACACATTTACTCCAAACTCTTTAACTAAGGGGCATTTTCATTTTTTTACTTCTTTTTTTCTTCTTCTTCCTAGACATAGGGAAGTCGATGAGGGCCACCCTTGTTGGATTCAGCAAGGGTGGCCCTTGCCTGACTTAGGTGAGGGTCGCCCTCGCCTGATCTAGCGGGGATAGCCCTTGCCCAACTCAGGTGAGGGTCGCCTCCGCCAGGGTCGCCCCCGCTCGATCTGGCGGAGGCAACCCTTGCCCGACGCTAGGGAGGGTTGCCCCCGCCATAATTCGATGAGGGCGTCCCTCGCCTGGCCCAACTTAGGCGAGGGACACCCTCGCCGATTCAGGCAAGGGTTGCCCTTGCCCACTCAAGCGACTCAAGCGACTTAAGCGAGGGCTGCCCTCACTTGACGTTGCCTCCGGTGAGGGTGGCCCTCACCGGCTTCCCTCTGCTGGCCATGGCAGAGGGAAGAGGAAGAAAGGAAAAAAGAAAGAAAGAAAAAAAGTAAAAAGATGAAAATGCCATTTAGTTAAAAAGTTTGGGTAAATGTGTTTCAAGTGGCTTAGTTTAAGGTATTTTGAGGCATATGAAAAAGTTTAGAGTAAAATTATTCAAAGTAGTATAGTTTGGGGTTTTTGATGGCACAAAAAAAAATTTAGAGTAAAATTATCTCAAGTGGCATAGTTTAGGATTCTTGATGACATTTCTCCTTAAAAGAAAAGTCACGTTTAAGTCTTTTTTTCTTTTTGTTATAAGAGACCCTATGTTAACTTCATCCATTGGGACGCTGAGGTAGATGTCGGGTTTGATGTGTCCTATGCTGATTGAATCAATTTGCTTCCAATGTGCCACATCAGCAACCTTAAAAGTTTAAGAGAGAAGAAAAGAAATGCAAGGTGCATAACAGAGAGACAAGTAGACTGATCAGTAAGTCCACTTGGACACGTGGTGAGTGTTGAATGGTATGTCTTATTGCTCACGTGACAAAAATGATTTACCTAATATTTTTTCTAGATCAAGAGGAGGGAGGGTATGTCCTAGCTCACGGCCAAGGGGGGAGGGGGGTGTTTGGATTGGTTCCATGTTGGAAGAAAAATCAACACGGTGAATCCTACCTTAATATGATCCATCCTCGAATTCGGTTTAGGATGTATCGTGACCCTTTTTGAAAAGCTCAAAAAGATTCAAATTTTTGATAATATTACAGGGACTTAATACCGACAGTATCCTTTTTTCATTTGTCAACTTTTCTTGATGCTTACAATTTTTTTTTTGTCATTCTTACCGACATCTTAAATTTCACATCTCTTTTTGATATTACTAACTTTACCTAGAGTTACCAACTACTCTCCAAATAAGTTACTAATTAGCTTTGGCCTATAAATTTTATTTAAATTACTCACCGACATTTTATTATTTTAATTATTAATTTTTCTCATCTATTGCCGACTGTTTTTTTTTTTTTTAACCACACCTTAAATTTCCAAACTTTTATAAAACTTACTAATCTTAATTTAATTGACTAAAATATTTTTCTAGATAAGACAAAAAGTTATAAAATTTGTCATGAAAATTGCAATTAAGTAATCAAATTTTCATAAATATAATTAAGTCTTAAAACTTATCAAATTGATACAATTGATTCATTTTGACAACTCCATTCGACTTGGCCAATTGAACATTGCTAATGTGGTTTTTTTCTTATTATTTTCTCTCTCATAGTGTTTGACATTATTAAAACACGAAAGATAATGCTAAATTAACGTTTTTTTTTATCTAAATCTTAATTTTCACCCAAATTTTATTTAAATTAGATTTAAAAAGGGCTAAATTTTTTAAAAAAGCAAGGGCCTGAAGGCGCTCTCATTGTAGTGCCTCCATCGCCGAAATGGCTGGTAGCAAGGCTTGGCTATTGCTGACGACCCTCACCAACTCCTCACCCAGATCTGGGCAAGGGTATCCAAGCCCTTGCTTGTGGTTGGCCGTTAGCCATCACCCACTATTGTTGGCCATTTCTAAGGATGGTGGGACCATGACTGCGAGGGCCTATAGACTTTTTATGTTTAAAGAATTAATTTTACCTACGATCCCACAAGCTTTCTTTCGATTTTTCTATCTTTTTTTCACAGGATTTTTTTTTTGCCATCTCACTCTAATATGCACGAGAATCTCCATTTTCACTGAATGATCGTCAATTCTCTCTTTCAAAAAAGAATTCCAAACTTCCTTTTCTTTCCAGAATCTCGTGATTTCCTCAATCTTTTTTCCTTTTTTTTTCTCTCCCTTTCCTCTCCATTTGTCATTTGGCTGAGATTCCCTTATTTTTCATTGATCTCTCTCTTCTCCCTCTTTGTGAGTCCCGTTTTTATCTTTTACCTCGCCCATCTCTTTTATTCCTTGTACAAATGCAGCAATGAACACTTACCTAGCTGGAGGTAGTCCAAATATGGCATGCTTATTTTCCATCTTGCTCAGAGAGAGAGAGAGAGAGAGAGACGGTCCATCTTTGGAGCTCGGGCCAAGCTTCGAGGGCGGTCCATCTTTGGAGCTCGGGCCAAGCTTCGAGGGAGGTTACGGGTTGGTTCATAATATTTGCGATTTCGCTCAAAGAGATGTTTAGTGAACATGCTATCCTAAGGCTTAAGTGCCAAAGAATGCAACAAGGAATGAGAATACAAGACCATGCAATATGAATTTCCTTTTTTCCTTAGGGATCGAATTCCGATCTTCTTGACGAGTCTGATTTGTACTTTTATCAAATTTGAGAAAAGATCTTTGGGGTGAAACATTCAGGTGTCAATAGCCGTCTTTCTTCGAAGAGGAGCCTGAAAAGGTTCAATTCAAAGACAGCTGACATCAACATCCATTGCAAAGGTCGTACCAAGAATGTAGACAAACACAGTGGATGTTGTAACTAAAGATACACGCAGATGCAAGCTGACCTATATAATTCCAGCTATAGTTTAACTACAAAGGATACAAAATGTACATGTGACTACGAACCCTAAGATTTTAAAACAGAAAAAAATGGGATTCGGTATATGAAAGCAACTCAAGGCCAAAAGGGGTGGAACCCTCCGGGCTAAGAAAGCATTTCCGAGCAAAGGAACGCTCAGGGCTTTAGTAGCACTCCCTGGCAGAAAGGACGGGATGCTCAGGGCTACGAACAACACTTCCTGGCAAAAAGAAGCACAGCACTCCGGCTATAAACAACACTTTCGGGCATAAAAGGGATGCTTGGGGCTACGGAAAGCACTTCCTGGCGGAGAGGTTGGAATGCTCAGGGCTATGAACAGCACTTCCTGGCAAAAGAGGCGAAACACTCCAGGCTACAAAAGCACTTCTGGATAAAGAGACGTTGGAGGCTATTTCAGCACGTCTTGATGGAGAGGATGGCATACTCATGTCTATGAGCAGCACATCTTTGGAAGGGAATAATCATTTGCCTCAGAAAGATCATTAAGCAAACAGGGCTCTTTTTTTTTTCGATTTGTATCCAAAAAGGTTACAGGAAAGAATGATCATTAGAGTAACTTTCATTCATCAAGGGGTTTACTATAAATGCCAAATAAGAGTGTTTTAGTACGAAAGGACTTCTCTACTTGTCTCTCATGAGAAGCCCTGTCCATTGATGCAAGAACATATTTTCTCCATTCTCACATCACCATGTCAAAAAGCAGTAAATTTTCTTCCAAGAGGTACGATTATATCATTCGAAGGTCTTTTGTTGGGACTGAATTGCAGGCTCAGTTAATGGTCAATTGAAGGATATGTGTATAGACGTTATCAGGTTTACAAATCCAGAATCTCACAGATCAAGAATATACTCCTCCCCAACTACTCTAAGCAGTATGGTAGAGTACGAAATAGTTGCATTAAGCCACTTATATTGTTCTGAAAAGACATGAGAAAGTTTACATCTCCGCCCAATCTTTTTGGCTGGCAACAATTGCATGATTCTGACTGAACTCATGGTTCCGTTGCAAACAGTTCTTGCTGTGAACAACTTTTTTAAAGGCAAGGACCCTTCAACTTTGGTATCCCTGAGATTATGGACCTGTGAGAGATGGAAAGAGACAAGGTTAATGGAATCAAAGATGGTTAAAGTGGTTCGGAACAATACCATACAACTGTTTATGGTCTTTCTGCTCCAAACATGCATGTATCATGTGTGTATGCGATGCAAAATGCTACAACAGACCAGTTGTGACTTGATATGCACACAAAAAACGGCCAATTCTGAATTTATGTGTTTATTCATGGAAATACTTCTTTACAGCATCAACATTTACAGGATGCAAATCAAAGATCAAGGCACTTACAGTACCTTCTTTACAATGGAGAGCCCGCCTTAATCTCGAGCGACCTTCCCATAAAAGTCCAGTACAATGGGCAATATCTTCTGCAGAACCAAATCACTGATCTTAAACTGTACGGATAATGGCAATGATGGACCGGGTCCATGTGGATCTAGGTCTAGGTAAGATTTGCTCAACGTCAGACACATTTTTGTTGCCAAAAGGAAGGGATATGATTTACTTCACTCATACAGATGCGTTACAAAGCTTATTATGTATGAAAAAATGTACATATCTATTTGGAACTCATTTTTCTTGTTGAAAATAGAAAGGAAGCAAATAGATTGAGAAGGTTTCTACATGGCATAAAATTTTTAACAGTGCTAGGGAAAATGGAAAAGAAGAAACCCTAACTTGCATTGATTCTCTCTCTTTAAGCCATCAATTTGTTGACGGTGGAGTCTGAATTACAGGGCATTCTCCTTTGGCGGAACAGAAGCTATTCAAGGCCTTTGCATGCAATGTCTCTATTCTGCTAAAGGAGAATTGCCTTGTTATTTCAAAACCACACACGCTCTCTCTCTTTCTCTCTCCCTCTCTCGCTTCCACTGGCTTGGCTCAAGTCCTCAGGTTAATCAAATCTCCTCTTTTACAAAACCATTGTTCACACAAATTTTCGGATGTGCCAGCAAGATGGAGCAGTATATGCCGGAACAATTCTTGTGTAGGTTCTTTTCAGACGTGGTCCCAAATTCTTGACCCATCTTATCCTAAAAAAAGTGAAAGAAAAAGTCGACATCATAATGGATCTTTTTTTTTTTCCCATCATGAGAAATGCTCTCTTTTATGTGCCAACGCATGGACAGACATTGAGAGAGTGATACATGAAGTAAAAGTCTTATCTAACTATTGCTTGTTAATTCTGTAACTATTTTGTTGTGACTAGGATTATTTTCTTCGAGGTAAATTTTTTGGTAATTTACCATTAGTTTTAATAATACCATTCTTCTTTGATAGTTTTCAAAATGATTGACTAATTTACAAATTTACCAACTTCTTTTTACATTAACTTAGTAATGCTTTGAATTTACTAACTATTGTATGAAATCGCCAATCTAAATTAGAACGACTTATAAGCTTTCATCAAATTAAGTTATTTACTAGTTTTGGGTCATAAGTACAACAGGAGTGCCACAACTTGGCATAGAGGGACACTTAAGTGCCATAACTTACAAACGGTACACTTAAGTGTTACTTTTTAAAAAAAATGGATCACTTAAGTGCCAAGTGGTCGGAACCTTGCCGGAAATCCTACGTGGCATTTTTTTATTAATTTTTTTGCCCACGTGGCTCGCCGGAAACACTAAATCGGTGAAAAATCAACCAAAACGACGTCGTTTTGGCTGACGTGGATTTATAAAAATTTATTAATAAAATAATATTAAATAATAATAAAAATATTATTATAAAATCGATTTTATAAAATAAAAAGAAGAAGAAGAAGAAGGGGATCGGCGAGGGCTGCATAGCCCTCGCCACCGCTGCCATTGCCGCCCCACCCTCGCCGGGAAGGGCCTGGCGAAGGTGGGGAGGGTCGGTCGGGGTCACCGGGCCCTTGCCGCGGGCCGGCCGGGGCCCGGCGACCCCGGCCGACCCTCCCCACCTTTGCCGGGCCCTTCCCGGCGAGGGTGGGGTGGCGATGGCGGTGGCAACGAAGGCTATGCAGCCCTCGCCGGTCCCCTTCTTCTTCTTCTTCTTCTTCTTTTTATAAAATCGATTTTAAATATTTTAAAATCTGACGTAGACAATTTTTTTTATTAAAATTACCACGTGGATTTTTTATTTTGAAAAAAATGCTCCTTCAGCAAATGAAGTCGTCGGAAAATGGACACGCGACAATTTGGCCGGATTTTCTCACCGTTGGCACTTAAGTGATCCATTTTGCTCTAATTTTGGCACTTAAGTGTACCGTTTGTAAGTTATGACACTTAAGTGTCCCTCTATGCCAAGTTATGGCACTTCTGGGGTCCATACGTCCTAGATTTGGGTTACCAACTTTTCTTGGGATATTCAACCCGACTTGGTTGACCATTTATTTTTTGCCTGTAGTACCTCCAACTCTCTAGCCATGTTTTGGGCTTCCAAATGCAATCTTCCTTGGTATAACTCTTCATGAACAGACAATATTCTTTGGGCCATCAATTTGCTATCGGGAAGTGGGTTCTCCAAGGAGATTGCTCGGTTCTCTTTTGGTGCACTATGCTATATAATATTGAAGACTAGAAATGATATCATTTTCCGAGGGCATACTCTTTATCTCCCGGCCTTGAAACAATACATTTATAAGGCGGTCAAGGATAAAGCGATTGCTTTTAAGCGAGTGGAGGATAACCCCAGTAATAGGAGAATGCAGCGGAGTTGGGGGATAGACCATTGTATCTTTAGTACAGATCTCGAGTGAGGCTTTTGTAGGGCCGCCTAGGCTCCTTTGTGAAGTTGTAATCTTCTCTTATTCCCATGCGACTACGGTACCCCCTCACTCTGGTGACATGTTGTCTCGTAGAGTGATTGCCAGTGCCATGGGTCTCTTTTCAGTACATGATCTCTTGGTTGATAGCTTAATATACTTACCTTACCAAAAAAAAAAACAAATTTTTTTTTCTTGGGATAATTACACAAATGGTCTTTGAATTTCTTCTCAATGTGTAATGTCGTTCATGAATTTTTAATTTGTTATAAGGTCCCTAAATTTTAGCCCAATGTGCAATGTCATCATTGAACTTTTAATTTGTTTAATGTTATCTCTAAAATTATGATATATTTCAATTTGGTCCCTAGATTATATGAAAATATCTGATGTTATGCTTCCATCACTTCAATTTAACACAATCTGCTAATTTGGTTTTAATTAGGTAAATTTGAGTGGTTGGCAAAAAAGAATAATGTTACATATGGATTATCCATATAAGATATTCAATCAAATGCGGATGAAATAATCTAAATCATCATATAACATGGATAATTACCTTTCCAAATTAAATATATTACCAGAATTATTATATTCTAGCTTGAATTAAATATCTTACGTCGAAGTCTATGGGTGACATTTTTTTTTGTCTACCTTTCAAACGTACTAGATTAGAAGCCAAATCAACAAATTACATTAATTTGAATTAATGGAAGGGTAATATTAAACATTTTCATATAGTCCATGGACTAAATTAAATATGCGCCAAAAGTTTAGAGACTGTTGACACTTAGATTTTGGCTCTTTCATAAAATTAGGGATTGACTTGACCCAAGAAAAAAGATAGCAAAGTCATATTGCTTTCATCTGACATTACATCACATTGCATTTAGGTACTAATAGCATTTAGGACTAACTCAATTGCATCGAGTAGGTCGTGGGTGCAAAGCAGATAATGTTGGGACAATCCTGATTAGTTTGTCTAGCATCTCCATGCCTACCAAAACACTTGCCACTCTGGTCAAATCTAACAACCTTTATAACTTTTCCCAACTATATTTCTACTTTAGCCCAAAAAATCTTGAATTTGTTAAGAGACTCACACTCCTTCTTAAGCAAGTACAGATAATCATATTAGGAATAGTTGTCAATAAATATGATGAAATAAAAATTTCTGCACAAGGTTACCATGCAACCGCTAAAATTAATATGAATGACCTCCAATGGATCAGAACTATGGACTCCATTTTTTCTTTTATTTTAGTCATCTTGCTTCTAACAGTCTACGCAAGTCTCTAGGTCACTTTAAAGAGTAGAAAGGACGTCGACCTTCATTAGCATTTCCACTCTTTTCCTGGAGATGTGACTAGGCCATTTATGCCGCAACGCATAAGACTCTTCCTTAGGTAGACAAATTTTAGAAACATTTTTTTCAGTCGTATAAGTGACACATATATCATTGGGAGTTAAATACAATCTATACAATCTATACAACCTATTGAACAAATTGCAACACCCAACTTTATTTGAGTAAAAAAAAACACATAGAAGCAAATGTTATTTCTTATTTCAAAATAGTAGCCACATATGTCCAAATATGATATAAAAACTAAGTTCTGTCTAAAGAAAGGTACATAAAATTTGTTTCTTAACATCAAATTAAAACTAGAATCTAGAATTAAAATGACATCTCCCACAAACTTGACATCAACTTTAATATTGTTTTCAACGGTGAGCTTTAATTCATCTCAATTTGGCTTTATGCAGTTTATGAATCTCTAATGGTAAATGCAACATGATTTGTTGCACCACTATCTAGTCACCATGAATTGGATGAGGCTTCTGATAGATTGGATTCATAAAAAAATGCTCAAGAATCTTAACCTAAATGCTTACGCTTTGACAACTAAGTTATTTGTTATAGTTTTTCTTTGCCTGACCTTTCTTCTTACAGAGAAAGGCAATGTTCGCTATCCTTCTCAAATGATGCTTTCTAAACACCAGATTGTTGAATGATCGGTGATTTCATCAGTTCCTTTATGAGTACAATTTTCTAGAAGTCTTACTCTTCTTATTGTTAGAACTAGAGGTATATAAGGCAATGTGTCATTTTTTTCTCTTCCTCTACCACTGCCCTAGCTATCAACTTCATTAATTGACTATGTCTCATCTTGGGAGTTGTAATTAGTCTTGATAATCCTAAAATCATTATGAGGATGTTTAAGGCTCGATGCTCAATGCAAGCAACATGAATAGAAACATTAAGAGTTTCAAGTTTTGTGTGCAGATCTACCATTATTAGGTTTTAATCCTTAACTTCATCAAAACCACCATACCTCTATTGAAGAGTCCTTGCAGATGTATCTCAATCTTAGCATTGACACAGTCATTAGCCTTTAAGGCTGCTATCATTTGTCTAGTTGTGCAGTTAGTTAGCAAACCACTCTTCAAGTTTTTCCAAATGGATTGCTTCATAGATAATATGTAAATTTGATTGCTCTTTTCCTAGGTAGAAAATTGTGTTTTCTAGAGTTCCATACTATTGGTAGTGAGATCTACCATCTTTTCCTCAATGAGAGCACTATGAACATTTGGTATCTCTATCCCGAACAAAAAATGTTATTTTTATTTCTTAAAGTTTGAACCAATAAGGATTTCAATAGCAATGGAGTGTTGTTTATAGAGAAAGTGACTGAAAACCAAGCAATGTATATAATTAGTATTATGTGAGCATTGTGTATCTTGAAACCATATAAATACACATTTTAAGAGTTACACATATCATTATATAATCACCTTTGGGCATAATACATGACATACAATTATATATTCTCCACATGACAATGACAATAAGAATATATTTCAACATTTGTGAATTTATCACCTTTGGGTGTATAAACCACTAGGATTAGCCACTCTTCAACCATATGTTGTAGATGTGTCCCTCCATGAATCAATGCAAAATCATCTCCTTTGGAAATATAACCATGTATTAAATCAAGAGATATCACACCACAATATGAGATCGATATTTCTCAAACCCAATTAAGTATGATATTTTGGTGGTCACAACCTAATTGAATCATTGAAACTCTCTTGCACCAGGTTTATAAGCTATATGTCTCACATTTACCATATAAATGTAATTTAAATTTGAATATAAGGACAATTTGGCACTAAAATCACATGCTATGCCAATTACATTATTCTATTTGTTGATACATGTTAAATCTTATACATGCTATCAATGAATAATGTTTTACGTGTTCAGTTTGTGAAGATATACATATGAGCTAGCATTTGCATTTCTAAAACCATAGTGAAATACACAAAAGTACACAAAAAATACCCAAAAAATACACATATTTTCACTTCCTTAAAAACATCAAGCATGCAAACTGAATACACCACATTGTAGAGTATCTTGATATGAGAACACTATAACAAACATACTCCAAACAGAGCGCGGATGCACCCTCATGTACCGCCTAAGTGCACAGCGTGTGTAGCACATGCTCGACTTTCCATTCCAACCCAGATTTCTGGTTTGACTGTTTTGGTCAACGGTTACCCGGTTGAGTCAACGGATCAAGTCACCCACTGTCAACTTGGGTCGACTTGTGTCCGTGGGTCGCTGATGTAAGCCCTAAGGCATGCACACATTCAAGGCCTTAGGGAGTGCACACGTGCTAGGTGACGCTACACACAGCCACATGCGGGGGCGCATGTGGCATCCCTTAGAGAGGCAGCACCCATTAAATTGCTCATTTCAACTAGCTTTATCCGTCTATGTGATCAAAATAAATTGTTATTGGACAAGAATTCTGAAAAAATTGGAAAAAATTGTACATTTTAGAGCTAGACTATGGTTGCCTTGATACCACGTGTAAGCCATGAGAATGGCACCCCAAGATCTCCATAGCTAGAATCTAAAACATAGTAATATAGAAAAAGAGATTTGCATATTTGATTTGGAATCCATCATTCTTGATGCGGAATAACGAGCTCAATTACTTCTCCTCTATTACCCTATGTGTCACTATGAAAAACTTGAGCACCATTTATAGAATTTTTAGCCACAAGCTCTCTCATTATAGGTTAGGGTTTACTCAGCCCACATAGACCAGCCTTATATTAGATTAATTAAGAATTTTCATATCTTACCTTATTAGACCAACTTTATGAAATAGTAAATCTCAATCTCAATTACTGTAACGCACATTAAAAAAAAACACTTTACACTCTATATGTAGGTGATTATTTACAAATGCTCTATGTGTCCATGAGCCATTGGATGATGATGGCAGCGTAGTTTGATCAAGGATGACTGATGAAGTTAGCGAACAACAAAGCGAGTGACAAGGACGAGAGGAGCAACAACAAAATGGGAATGATGGGAGATTTCTTTTATTTTTTATTTTTTATTTATTTTTGGAGATTGCTTTGGCCTTTTTCATTGTTTTTGGGAGTGGGTTTAGGTTGATCTAAGTTGTGTTGTGTATGGGCCATTTAAATTGTATTGCAAAAGAGAGAAAGTATGAGTTAAATGATCAAGTTTGGGTCAAACGCATTTATCACCAACCTAAGTCCAACCCAGCCCATCCATTTGTTATGTCTACTAATTGACCTCAACAATCTCACCAATCGTAGCCACAATAGTTCTCACCAACCTAAGTCCAACCAAGCCCATCCATTTGTTATGTCTACTAATTGACCTCAACAATCTCACAGATCGTAGCCACAATAGCTCTCTCTCTCTCTCTCTCTCTCTCTCTCTCTCTCTCTCTCTCTCTCTCTCTCTCTCTCTCTCTCTCTCTCTCTCTCTCTCTCTCTCTCTCTCTCTCTCTCATTTCAATAGTCAAACTTAATTATACAAGCTCTAACAACAAAAGTTAACTAAGGGACTACCAGTGATTTTATTAGAAGTACCGGAACTATTTTGGAACAAAAGTGCCTTATCTTAGTTTTTTTAACCGCTAATTTTTTTACACTTCAACGCTCGTTGAAATTTTTTCTTAAAAAATAGCAATCCATTTCTTTTAGTGCGGAATAATATAATTCTATGACACTCTAGCCGCTTGGAGTCAAAGGCAAATTAAAAGAAAATAATCCCAACCACAACATAATAGCTTTAGGATTAAAAAGCAATAATTAGAAAAGTCTTGCACTTCATATATTGCTATCTCTGGGCATAACTCTCCATGCAATGGCATGTGATAGAGAGCATTTCTCAAGCCAAGAGAAAATTAACCATCTTGACGTGGATTTGTCCTTTCATTTCTTTGAGGAAAGGATAGGTTAAGAATTTGGGACCATATCTGAAAAGAACCTACTCAAGAATTGTTCTAGCATATGTTGTTCAGTCTATTCGACATATCCAAAAGTTTGTGCCAACAATGGTCTTATGAGAGAGAGAGAGAGAGAGAGAGAGAGAGAGAGAGAGAGAGAGAGAGAGAGAGAGAGAGAGAGAGAGAGAGAGAGAGAGAGAGAGAGAGAGAGAGAGAGAGAGAGAGAGAGAGAGTGTGTACGTAAGAGGTTGTGAAATAACAGTGCAATTCTCCTTTGGCAGAAAAGAGACATTGCATGCAAAGTCCTTCAACTTTTATCAAATAGCTTCTACTCTACCAATCAACTTTTATCAAATAGCTTCTACTCTACCAATCAACTTTTATCAAATAGCTTCTACTCTACCAAAGGAGAATTTCCTTGTAATTCTTACTCCACCGTCTACAAGTTGATGGCTCGAAGATAGATAGACTTAGTGCAAGTTATGGTTTCTTGTTTTCTTCTTTGAGCAATGACAAATTTTCATGCCATGTAGAAACCATCTCCATTTGCTAGCTTCCATTTTATTTTCTAAAAATAAGAGAAGTGAGTTCATAATAAATATATATACATTTTTCTTCATACATAATGCAATTCATAATGCATCTTCATGAGTAAAATAAATCATTTTTTTTTAATCTAGAGTCGGATCCACATGGACCAGACTTATCATCGCCATTATCCATGAGGGCACCACATATGGGGCCCACATCATTAACTACCATGATTGCACTCAATATATGGATCCAAGTCAATGCAATGCAAGAGTCTCTAATTATGAAGTGACTAATCCCTCTTCTTCATTAGCAAGTGTACATCATGCCTATTGAAGTAGTTTTTGCTAGTGAAGTTTGGCTCAAATAGAAGTGAAAATGCTAAGAACGTTAATCAAGTGGCAAATAGATTGGTTTGGATGCAAGATTTGATGTTCAAGTTATTAAGTACATCTCCCATTCAATATAATCTTGAGGATGACGTTTACTATTTGAGAGCCTAGACAATGTTTTCATTTTTTTTTCTTTTTTATAGCTCATTGCTTAAATATGATCCAATCTATTAACATAAATGTCTCACATCTAGCCTTATCAAATTCAATTGAATTGCACTCTTTATTTATATAGTTTTGATGATTGAGTGTTGGGTATAAAAATGAAGAATGTTTACAAAGATGAAATGCAACTTCAAATTTTGAAGGTAGGCAACTTAAGTCTCTCAAGTTTACACTTTACCGACCTAACTCTTGTGTATGAAGCACAGGTAAATTACACATAAGTTCTTCTCAATATTGGCTTGTAGACTACTCAAACTATACTCCATGATGGCTAGCACGTGTGGCCCCCAGGGTTTACTCCTCGGCTGTCGGCGGGGTGCGAGGTTCCCGGATCATAAAAAAAAAAAAAACCATACTCCATTATCTTTTAATTTACATGGTTGAGTTCAAATAACTCAATCATTGGATGCCCACAAGTATGAAAATAACTTTTTTCATTTGAATAACTCATGACTCGTGAGCATAGTAAATTTTTGATGTATTAATTATATTTAAACTTTCGAAACTATGATTTGTCATTAGTTCTAGTTTTGGTATGTACTAACAAAACTCATGTTTGAACTTGAACTTAACCTAAATTAGATTTTCAATCGAGTTTGAGCTTATAAACACTATGTGAAAATTCATTCTCTTGTGTCAATTATCGAGCGCAATTAACTAGAATATGAACTTGTGTCAATCTAGGCGAACTCTATTAATTTGAAACTCTCATTCTAAATTTTTAATGTGGGAGTTCAAATTGTAACTTCCTATATTTCAATTCGAAACTATATTTCCGTTTGAATATATATGGTAATTAGTACAGACAGTAATAATTACCTGTATGGCTGTATCCACGTTGTAGTCGACCGTTGGGGGTAAATTTCGCATCTAATTTCCCTACCTACGTTCTTCTACCGCGAAGACGCCAACCCTCACCTTCTTCTGCAGCGCGTGGACCGCACGGACCACTTAAAATTCAAGGAGAAAGCGATAATCACGACCCCGAAAATTCAACCCACTGGCTTCCGCCACCAGTTTTCCTCCGAAAAGACGAAATTACCCCGCAAAAGCCCCACGTTGTGGCCGCAAGGCGAAGGCTATTTTCGCCATTCGGCCATGACCGACGAGAATTCCGCATTCGCGTGCCGTCTTGTCCGAGACAAAAAGGTCGCAGCATAGATCGGCCTTTCTCCTTTCATTGGCAGATCTCCCCTTTTCTCAGCTGCTTTTCTTGCATGCGCTCACGGGGCGAGCGAGAATGGAGGGCAGCTCGTGGGCTGTGGAGAGCTTGGACTCTCTCTGGTTCTTCAGCAACGTCCTCTCGAGAGCTCGACCTCTGTCTCCTGCTGCTGAACCAGAAGAAACGGAAGAGAAAGGAGGAGGAGGAGGAGGAAAGCCCGTCAAGAACCAGGCGAATGGACCTGAGGACGAAGCAGCACGAGCCAAGCCCGTCGCTACAACTACCGAAGACTC
The DNA here is from genome assembly GCA_014182895.1 of Angophora floribunda. NCBI lineage: Eukaryota > Viridiplantae > Streptophyta > Magnoliopsida > Myrtales > Myrtaceae > Angophora > Angophora floribunda. The sequence continues at coordinate 30,037,620 of CM024709.1, read as the reverse complement.
GCTTCCAAGATGCCCCAGATGCGGAAACCTCGACTCTGGAGTGATGAAATCTTTCGCCGTGGAAGCCGTGGGAACTCCCGGGTCGGCAGAGGAAGAGCCGAAGCTTAAAGAGCGGATGAGAAGAAGCAGGAGGAGACAGAGGAGCAGAAGAACGTTTTATGGGGAGCTTAATCTGGGATCTTATGGGGAGGAGTTTTCTGGGTTCGAGGAGAATCGCTTCCTCGTGAACCATCGTCGTCGAGGGTTCGGAGTCGGGAGCGGAGTCCAGGCGATGAAGAAGATGCCTCCGCTGAGCGATGGGATCGCCATGAGAGAGCATCTTAGGTCTTGGGCCATTGCTGTAGCCTGTGCTGTCGAGTAGTAAAGGGCAAGAGTGTAGCGACGTTAAGTGTAATTCGGAGAGCAGTTGACCATTTTTAACTGACGAATTCTCACTCGTGTCGTTGACTGGCGACTGCAATTCTAATTTTAATAAGAATTTTCCTTTCCTTTCTTCTTGTTTATGTTTATCAGAAGAAACGAGTTTTGGGGGTGTCGGATTCGTTTAAATTTTCTCTTCGGACTTCTATTTGGTATATTTTGTTTTGGTATATTAATGTGTCATTATACAAGTAGTGTTTAGATGGTGACAAGTATATTACGTTTAAAGTTGAAAAATTAATTCTATCCATAGTAATTGAGAGTTTTCACTATGTGACCATTTATATGGAAAACGTTTTACACTTCAATAAATTTTTCCCAACTCTCTCCTTCTCTTCTTACGATACAAAAATAAATAAATAAATAAAATTTTCCCAACTCTTTAAGATGCATTTGTTTCGTGAAAAGTTAGTAATTTAGAAAATATTTTTTGAAAATGATAACTTATATTGCATAAATAATGAATGTATATATTGTCATTTTTAATGAAAATGTTAAGTTGCACATTGCTGTTGATAACGAAGTTATTTTGCATTGATTCATTTTTTCCGTGGAATTTAAGTCATTATCTTTAAAAAATGATTTTTCAAATCATTAGTCTTTTGTGAAATAAATGCTCCATGTGTCTTGGGCAATTTCCTCGCAAATCCAATCTTATTATATTTACCTATTGTTTAGGGTAAGCATTGAGTCCAATTCAATTCAAGAATTAGGCCAAATTGGCCTAGACCGTTCAATTTTTCATATTATTAATTTTTTGAGCAAAAATTGCTTTGTTTTTTTTTTTTTTGGTAAGGTAAGTATATATATAGACAACCAAAGCTTGTACATCAAAGGGGGGACATGGTACCATCAACCACACCACTGGACAACATGTCACTGGGGTGGACGGGTACCGTGCACGTCAAAATAAAACCAAATAGACTAGCGCTCCAATGGAGCCAAAAGATTACAATTACTACCCTAAGCCATAGGCGGCTCGAAGGTGAAAATGCGAGGGTCTATCCCCCAACTGCACTGTAGTCTTCTGTTTTTGGGAGTATCCTCAACCAATGAGAAGGAAAGAGCTTTATCTTTTACTGCCTTGAATAGATGTAGCTTCAAGGCAGGAACAAAGAGGTTGTGGCCTTGGAATATGATCTCATTCCTGGTCTTCCAGATTAGTTGGCACAATGAGCCAAAGGAGAAATGAGCTATTTCCTGGTAAAACCCTTTTCCCGACAAAGATTTAATAGCCCATAGAAGATTGTCGGTCCAGGTGGAGTTGCGCCAAGGCAAGTTACATTTAGCTGCCCAAAAGGTAGCCAGAGATTTGGAGACCGAGCAGTCAAAAAATAGGTGATTAATTGAATCAGGTCTAGAATTGCAGAGGGGACACGCCGAGCTCGGAATTCTGCCGTACGTCATGAGGAGTACTTGAGTTGGTAGACGGTTCTTAATCATGAGCCATAGAAGGAATTGATGTCTAGGAGCAAAGGCCTTGTCCCAAACAAAGGAAGACCAAATTACCGGGTTGTGCTTATGCCGAATAACATTCCAAGCCGAAGCCATGGAGAATTTGCCCGAGGGGTCATTGCTCCAGGTAAGAGTGTCTTGGCTAGAGGAAAGTTGAGGAGCCGATATATGCCACAATGCCAGTTCTTGGAGGAGTTGGAGCCCGTCTGGGGAGTACAAATCCTTCACTTTTGCTTGTGTATGTAAGTCTGACTGGGAGATGTAGTTGTCTGAAAACACCAAATTGAGAGGGCCAAGGTCTAGCCAAGGATTAAACCAAAGTGATGTCGATTCACCATCCCCTATTTTCCACTTGAAATGGGGTTTAAATTCTATCCTCAATGCCAAAATCTTGCGCCAGGCCCAAGAGCAAAGGGATGGAGTCGAGGCGGTCCAAAAGTTCTTCCTTTTGAGATAAGTGGCGTGGATCCATTTGCACCAAAGTGATTCCTTATCGTTGAAAAGAAGCCAGATGTGTTTAGCCATTGCCACTTTATTGGTGTCCCTAATTCTTCTCACTCCAAGGCCCCCTTCTGAGGTGGGGAGGCAAATATCCACCCAAGACACCTTAGCGCCCCCAGACCCCATGGAGGGGCCCTTCCAAAGAAACTGTCTGCAAATTTGCTCAATCTTGTCTACCACTGAAGAGGGGAGCCAAAATATGGAAGCCCAATAAGCTTGAATAGCATGCAATATTGACTTAATTAGTTGGAGGCGACCCGCAAAAGATAGGAAACGATGTGTCCAAGATTGAACACGAGAAGTGAGATGGCATATTAGTGCATTGCAATCCACTTTGTTCAGACGGGATGTTATAATTGGCACGCCCAGGTAGCGAACCGGGAATGAACCCAAGGAGAAGCCAAAAGCTTGCAAAATTTGATCCTTTACTATCTCAGATACACCCGATAGGAAAATCTCACTCTTATTAGTATTTGGGATCAAGCCACTCCAGTTGGAGAATACAGTGAGTCCGTCTTTGATGCACTTGATAGAGGAGAGGCATGCTTTGCTGAAGATGAAGATATCATCCGCAAAGAATAAATGGGAGAGACATGTGGCCTTGCATCGCCAGTGGAATCGGAAATCCGAATGCTGAGTGTGGGAATCCAAGATCCCAGAAAATACTTCCATGACCAAAATAAAGAGGTAAGGGGACATGGGGTCACCTTGTCTTAGGCCTCGGCCACTAGAAAAGAATCCATGAAGTTCGCCATTTATCGAAATGGAGAATTTAGGAGTACTCACACAAACCATAATAAGCTTGGTGAGATGGTTGGGGAAGCCAAATGCTAGGAGAGTTTGTTCTAGGAAGTTCCAATCAAGTGTATCATAGGCTTTCCTAAAGTCAACCTTAACTGCACACTTTGGAACAGAGGGCCTGTTGAGGAATCCACTGAAAAGTTCTTGGGCCAGAAGAATGTTGTCACTGATTCTTCTTCCCTTCACAAAAGCAGTTTGGGCCGGGTTGACCAAGCTTGGAAGAATAGTCGCAATTCTGGTAGAAATTATTTTGGTTATGCACTTGTAGATCGTATTGCAGCAGGCGATAGGACGAAAATCTAATACTGACGTCGCATTGGGGACTTTAGGCACTAGAGTAATGATGGTGTTGTTTATCTCCTTGAGCATACACCCTGATTCTAAGAAGTCCAGGACCGCTTCAGTGACTGAAAGGCCAACCTTGTCCCAGTTCTTTTTGAAGAAGTCCGCATTGTATCCATCAGGGCCCGGGGCCTTATTTCCAGCTATGGAGAAAATGGCCTCCCGAACTTCGGCTGGAAGAAAAAGTTGAGAAAGAAAATTAATCTGGTCTTCCTGCGGTAGGGAGCGAATATACCCAGTAATATCATGTGCGGCTAGCCTCAAGGGCATACTGACTCGGGCAAGTAAGTCCTGGAAGTACGAGACAAATACCCGGTGAACTTCCCTCAGCTTTGTAGTCAGATTGCCTGTATTGTCCATGACTGATATAATGCGGTTTCGAAGGTGTTGGTGATTCACCGAGTGATGGAAGAACTTGGTATTGCGATCACCTTCCTTGAGCCAACGAACTCTGGACTTTTGTCTGAAGAAAGACTCCTCTAGGGATCGAAGGTCAGAGTAGGCCTTGAGTTGAGAGTTTTCCATTTCCGCCAGCGAACTACTCCAAGGATCTTGGTGAAGAGCTTCTTGAGTAGCCGTGAGAGCCATCTTAGCTGCATTAACCCGCATGGAGATATCAGAGAAATTGTCTCTATTAAGGCATTTAAGCCAAGCTTTTAGGATCTTAAGCCTAGTATAAAGTTTAAACATAAGGGAACCTATTACATGTACTCCCTAAGCTTGATCCACCAGCGAAGAGAACTCAGGATGGGTCAACCAAAAATTGAAAATTTTAAAGGGGGTCTGACGGGAGGCAGGTGCAAGTATCCTCACAACCATCGGAGAATGGTCTAAGATCCCAGGGGCCAGAAAAGAAGCTTATGAGAAGGAAAAAACCGTGCACCAATGATTATTTACCAAAACTCGATCAATTTTCCTTTGCTTCCTGTTAATACCCGAGGAAGTAGACCAGGTATAACGAAAGCTCACATATTGAAGATCGATCTGCTCAGCTTGATCTAGACAATCCTTGAACTCATCAAAGGCCGGAATCCAAATGTTCGGGCTGCCCATTCGATCCGAGGAGTCGCGGATAGCATTGAAGTCACCTGCCACCATCCATGGGCTTTCCTTGAGTGTTAGGCTCAAGTTGATGAGGTGTTGCCAAAGAGGTCTCCTAGCAACAAAAGTAAGTTCCCCATAGGCTACAGAAAGGGTAAGAACAATCCCAGAGTTCAAAAATTTTAACTCACCATGTATGAGTTGGTCAGAACGCAGCAAGGCATTGAAACCCACCAGGGAGGGGTTCCACCCAACCCAAATACACCCACGAGAAGAGTGGTCATAATTAGAGATCCACTCCCAGCCAGGTATCAATCCAGATGAGATGTTATTAAAATTTGCAGCAGAGACATTGGTTTCCAAAATACCGACACAACAAAGATTATTAAGGCGAACAAACTGTCTCACTTCAGCTTGTTTGGCAGGATTCATTAAGCCCTTTATATTCCAACAACCAAAAAACATGTGAGAATTAGTCAAAAAATGGGAGGACTGGAGGCCTACCTCCTTTTAGGCCACCTTTTGTTAGCAATTGACTTGGTCTTAATAGCGGGGGACCCAGGGGAGGGCCGTGACCCACTAGCTATCTTAGAGGGTTTGCTCTTGATGGAGGGGGTGGCAGATGGTAGGCCCGAGCTTGTAAGCTGCTCTATTATCACCTCAATGAGCTGAAGATCCAAGGTATCCACCTCCTGTGTGGGAATAGCACATGACTGCGGCATATTCTGATCCAGAGGGGCAGTAGTCTCCTCATACAAGTCATCTGTAGAGGCAAATGATTTTGGGGAGGAGGGAGCCACAATATCTGAGTTTTGGTCTTCAAGAGGGCCAACTTGTGGATTAACTCGTAACATTTTTGCCTCCAAGGATGCTGATGGTCTGGAAGGAACCGGCGGCATAACGACTGGCTGCACGGATTGGCTAGGAGATGCTGGGTGCTATTGTCCGGTTGCAACAAGATCAGATTGTAGCTGCTGGTCTGCTGCAATACTTTTGGCTGGTTGCTGCACAGACACTGCTGATGCTGGCCTACTGGAAGCTGATCGGGGGGCTTTACAAAGTGAGGGGGAGTTGCTAAAGGTTGGCAAGACTGACTTGTCCGAATGGCTAGGTGGCTGACTGATCTTGGCTGCTGATTCCTCTGCTGTGTGGGCTCAACAACAGGCGGCCTCTGCTGTCTTCTGTAGACCTGCTGCCATGTACCTTCTGAAGTTGGTTATGATGGATTGCAGACCTTTGAAAGCCCGTTGTCTTCCAAGGCATTGCCAGCAACCTCAGCAGGGGGTTGACCAGCATTAGAATCTGGTACAGAGGTGGTCTGGCCGACCACAACAATAGGGAGACTGACCTGCTCCTCTATCCTGTTTAATTGTTCAGTTGAGGGGGGCTGACTAATCACTCCAGAAGGGGCATTAGCAGCGCACCTATGGCCAAACACACCATAGCTTGTACAAGATAGGGGCTTCCACTCATACTCCACATCAACAATGCGAGTTGCTCCATTCAAGCATACCGTAATGGTGTCATGGCAGGGTTTGGCAGCTGATAGCTCAACGCAAACCCGAGCAAATGAAATCATTTTCAGCTGCTCGGTTCGTTGGTCAACATAGAGCGGCCTCCCTATAGTACTAGCAACTTTGCTAAGACCCATTGCCAACCATAGTCCGTAGGGTAGGTTCTTCAATCTAATCCAAACTGGGATCGACGAGTGCTCTCCCTTTTTTAGTTCTAACATGGGTTCCCATTGTTGAAGAATAAGGGGCACACGTGCCACCGTCAACGGACCTCCCTCTAGAATCTCCCTTCTATACTCAGAGTCCGAAATATGAAAAAAGTAGAAGCCTTGTTCATTCGTCTTCACTTCTATTAAGCGCTGGCCCTAAAGTTGTTTGAGGGCCGACTCAACTAGTCTAAAGGGAAGTTTTTTCCCAACAAAATAGCCAACCAAACATTGTTGCCAAATGGGGTCAGCCGCATCCAAGTCTTCCTCATAGCAATGCACTATATTATCATTAGTGCGAGAAGGGAAGAAGGTAAGGGAGTACCCTTGCAATGCAGCTTTAGCAACATTTGCCCAAGAACGGGTGACCTGGGGCGGATTTCCAGCGTGCTACAGCCTCCCATCTGGATATTAGACAGCTGCTGTGGTGTTTTGCTTTTGATTAAGACCTACATTGTCTATAATAGAGGAAGATGGACCTGTTCTTCCTTGCAAGCTGTGGAAACCTTTAGTACCCAAGGGAGTGATGCTTTTGCCCTTGGTTACCTGATCACGGGAGGGGTTACGAGAGCCGAGGGCCCTACTACGGCTACGGCTCCTACCATTACCCCGTCCAGACGGAAATTTCAAAGACCCTTTATCCATTGATCAGCACCAGATTACCAGTAAGCTACCAACCCTAGCATCGCAACCAATCTACGCGAAGGGAAGGCTTACCCAAGCAAGAGAAGTTGCGAAACTGGAGGGCGGCACCAGCTCGCTCTATTTCAAGCCGAGGTTTGTGCCGGAGATACCTGCACAAAGGCCCTTCTGGTCCAGCGCCAAACAAGAGAAGCTGCAAGAATGGAGGGCAGCACCAGCGAACTCCGAGTCGAGGCTTGCACCCCGGAGAGGTACTCGGCTGCTTAGAGGGCCTTCCGATCCAACACTACAGGGGTGTGACCCAGACAGAGAGGAAACGGTGAACAGTAAATCCCATTTGGTTGTCGCTTTTTGCCATAGTGAACAGCAATTTTGCTGCAACAATTGCTTTGTTTGTCATGCAGCATTCTTTCACGATATCCAACCTTATTATACTTGTAAATTTTTAGGGTGAGCAAGTGGGACCAATTTAACTTGAAAATTAGATAAAATTAATTTCGACATAAGGTTGTTGTGTTTAGAGTCAATTAAAATTAGTGTGAAACAAGCTAGAACTACAAACTGAGGGTTTCTTCATTATCTAAGTCATCTTGCTTCTACAACAATCTATGCAAATCTCTTGGTCACTTTTGAGAACAAGGCAAGATGCTGGCCTTTATTAGCCTTTCCACTCTTTCTCAAGAGATGTGACCTAGCCATTTATGCCATAGCACATGAGATTCTTCCTTATATAAAAACCTTTTGTAAACAACTTTTTCAACTGTATAAACGACATGGTTAAGCACAATATGTACAATCTATTGGACATATTGTAGCACCAAACTTTTTTGAATTAATAAACATAGAAATGATATTGTTTCTTATTTCAAAAGAGTAGCCACACATATACAAACATGATATGGAAACTAAGATCTGTCTAAAGGAAGGTATATAAAATATTTTTATTAACATCAAATTAAGACACTAATCTAGAATTAATATGACATCTAATCTAGAAGTAAAATGACATCTCCCATGAACTTGACTCAACTTTACTATTATTCCCCATGGTGAGCTTCGATTCATCCTAATTGGGCTTCCTCCAATTTATAAATTCCTATATGGTAAATGCAACATGATTAGTTGCACTTACCTAGCCACCATGAGTTGGATGAGTCTTCTAACAGGTTGGATTGATAAACAAATGTTAAAGAATCATTACATGTATGCTTAGTTTGGGTAACCAAGTTTTACATTTGTTGCAATCTTCTTTTATGTGACTTTTCTTCCTATAAAAGTAGCATCGATCACCACCCTTCTTGAAGGATCCTTTTTTAGGACCTACACTGTTAAAATAAATGATAGGCTAATGAGTTCTTATACGAGTACAATTTTTAGACTTCTTACTCTTCTTTTTGCTAGAACTAGAGGTACATAGGGCAAGGTACCTTTCCTCTACCACAACCCGAGCTATTAGGTCATTAATTGACCAGGTCTCATTTTGAGAGTTGTACTTAGTCTTGATAATCCCAAAATTAGGTGCAAGTATGTTTAGGGCTTGATGCACAATGCAAGCAACATGAATAGAAACATTAAGAACATCAAGTTGAGTGTACAAATGTACCATTCATAGGATGTATCCCTAACCCCATCAAAACCATCATACCTCATATGGAAGAATCCTTGTAGATGTCTCCCTATCTCAACATTAGACAAGATATAGTTCCTAGCCTCCAAGATAGCCATCATCTATCTAGCGGTATAGTTAGTTGGCATACCACTCTTTAAGTATTTCTAAATAGATCACTTGAAAAATAACTAGCAAATTTGATTGCTCTTTTCCTAAATAGCAAAGTGTGCTTTCTAGAGTTCCCTACTATTAACAATGAGATATGCCAATTTATCCTCATAAGAGTAATATGAATATCCGCGAGCTCCATCCCAAACATAAAATCCTTTTCTTCCATTTCTTAAAGTTTGAACTAGTAAGAATCTTGATCATAACATAGTTTTCATTTACATAGAAGGTGACTGAAAAACAAGTAATGTATACAATTAGCATCAAATTAATACTATGTAACTTGAAGCTATATAAGTACACATTTTGAGAGTTACATACACCATCATATAATTACTTTTGGGCATAATACATGGCATGCGGTTGTATACTCTTCACATGATAGCAGCCATGAGAATATATTTCAACGTTCATGAATTCACTATCTTTGGGTGTATAAACCATTAGAATTAGTCACTCTTCAATCATATGTTGTATATGTATCTTTCCATGAACCAATAGACAATCACTTCCTTTGAGAGAATGGCTAGGCATTAGAACAAGAGATATCCTATCATAATATAAGATTGATATTTCTCAAACATAATCAAGTATACCACTCTTGGTAATCACAACCCAATTGAATTTTTGAAACTCTCATACTAGGAACATTATCTTTATGTCCCACATTTTTTATATACATGTAATTTTAGACTTCAATCGGGGTAATTTGTCACTAAAATCAAAGCCATCCCAATCACCTTGTCTTGTTCATTGATACATGTTAAACCTTATAGATGCTATCAATGAATCACATCTACACATTCTATATGTGATTATATACATGTGAGCTAGCATATGTATGTCCAAAACATAGAGAAATACAAGAAAATACATAAAAATACCCTAAAATTACTTGTACATTGGGTTTCATTTGTATTTTCATATCCTTAAAAGTATCAAACATTTAAAATAATTACACCAAATTGTAGAGCATCTCAATATGGCCTAAAAAGAAATTACGGGCACATGCACAAGAGACTCACCACCAAAAAATGCCCACCCATGTTTTCTTCTTCTTTTTTCTGTTACCATCTTCAATCCATAAAAGCTGCCACTAGGTCATTTCTATTCCTATTGATTTTTTTTGAGTTGTTTGTTTGCTTAGATTTGTCTTCTTTCATTTTGTCTTTTCTAGTTTCGTGGGTTAGTTTGAGTCGAGCCATAAGTGTGTCGAGTTATCATATTTTGCTATTTAAAGCTGAGTTGCCGTTGTTACCAATTTGTAGTGCCATGGCCACCTCACCTTTATAACATTTGATCATTAAGCCCCCTCATCATTGTAGGACAAGCCATCCGTATCAATTTGTGGCTTTGATGGAAGAATAGGTTGCACTTTTCCTTGAGTTATTCTCAATTCCAATAAGTTGGACAAAGAGCATCATTGTTGGTAGACACAAAGATGTGGAAAGAAAAAATTGATGCAAGAGAGAAGAAGATGGGATCTCAAGAAAAAAAAAAGGAGGGACATCACTTTAACTTTTGAAACATGCTAAACGGCAAGGCCCAAAAGGGGTAATATGGTCAAAATATTGTGGAAGGGAGTGTTTACATCAAAAGACAAGTGGAAAAACCATGACCCCTTTTATAAATAAATCAAAGTCATTAATTAGATGAAGTACAGAAGGTTAAAGCATCCCCAGCAAAACAAACACAACTTATTATGCAAGAATATGGAGGCAAGAAGCCTCCACATAGTTGCCAACAAAATATTTGCCTAGAAGGGTCAACAATTGTGGAAAAATAAGTCCTAACTATTACAATTTTACGTATTCTAACCAAAAGATGTATTTCAAGTGACTTATTTTAGAGACTTATTTTGGAAATGTCTATGATTGCGCTCTATCCAAATACAATACATGTTAGCTATGAAGGATACCTTGAGGAGCCATGCTTCCAAATTTTTGCCTTTATAACTCTTATCATCCAATAAAATTCAAAATCCCATCCTTAGGAGGAACACTAAATACCATTTTGTGTGAGGATGCTTTGCCATATACTCCCACATACTCCCACTCCATCAACACTCAAAGAATAAAAAAGAAGTCATATATTTTAACTGGACATATGAAGTTACATTGAATATAAATTAAAGGCTTCCATCATGATACGACCCTTGCTATCGATAATCTTTTAAGCAAGCCAACCTATAAAAAAATGTTTGCTAATACCGTTGGTCCATATCAAAACATACCACTCCATAATCGGTCCCACTAGTTTGAATTCCTAATATACCCTTTGCATTAGTATCTAAAGCTAGAGATGATCAAAGTTAGAGCAGGTCTTAGCTTTAGAAGACATCACCAACTCTAAGCCATATTGCCCTTAATCTCAAGTTGCATAAATGAAGTACCTCTGCATTTAGTGCTGGAAACCCATTCACTCTAGAGGTTAAAGGAAGGATAATCAATGAGGGTCCATAAAATATGACCTCATAATACTTTGTTCTATAATTTCAAATCGAGTAGACTTAGTCCTACTTCATTTTAGGTGAAAAGACTACTTTCATGCAACCTTATGTGATCGGTGAACTTTGGCATTTCAACTCATAGGAAGTGTGAAATCTTTTTATGAATCTCATAGATAATTTGCTTTTGGAGTAGGAACATTTGCATCTAGTCAATGCAAATAGAATTAAGTACCAATTTAGTCAATTTGAGTCATTTTGCACAGCTAATATGATTCATATCCCAACCTTATATTATTTTAAAAATCTTTTCTATTATCCCCTTGCAATCCGTGTGCATGAGCTTTCTAGTAACAAGGGATAAACCAAGGTATTTGATGGAGAGGGTGCCTATGGAGAAAAGTTTGTGATCCAATGTAAGACATTTCTCATCCTCAATCATCCTAGAGAAGAATATTTGACATTTATTTGGGTTGAACTATAGTCCTATTAGAATTTCAAATTTCTTCAAGTGCATCAATAAGGCAAAGGATAGAGTTGACATCTCCATGAACAAATACAAACAAATCATTTGCAAAGCATAGGCAAGTAATTCTTTGCGATTTGCAACGGCAATGGAACTTAACTGAAAATGTAGCAATTTTCCTATTAATAATCCTATTTAGAATTTTCCATAATCAAGACAAAGAGATATGAAGAAAGTGGATCACCTTGTCGAAACCCATTAGTGCTTGCAAAATAATTGACCTATTCTCAATTGAGTTTGATTGAGAATTTCGAAATAGCAATGGACTGGGGTAATAGATCAATCCAATACTGAGGGGCATTAATGGCTTTTTTGGTTTTTTTTTTTTTTTTTTTGGGAGGGGCTGAACATTAGGGCTCTATTTTGAAGGGCTGAAAATTCAGGAGATGGAAAGGGGCAGTTTGAGCAGAAAAAATGGCAAATTTGTAATTAAGTTTAGGAGTAAGTTGATGAGAGATGCAACTTTGTGTCCATTGAAGAGTCACAATGGTTTTCGACATCTTCTCCATAGATATTGATATAGTCGCAATATATTCCACGCAGAAAATTTACTAGTATACATTAGGTGGGATTAAAGATTCGAGTGAGATTAATCAACACCAGTCAAATCTGTGAGCCACCGTCCTCGAGGAAGAGGGAGAGAGACAGAGCAACGATGGATGGTTTTTAATATTTCAGGTGCGGGTAGATGCTAAGCAGGCGACAAGTGGCAAAACTTTGACGAAAGTTTTGTGAATTATTGATTTCGGGTGCACAAATTTGACAGGTAAATCAATGATAGTTTTGTGCACCCGAAATATCATTGATTTACGTGCATAAAATGACATCCTTGGAATTATAACATTTTTCCCTAAAGCAAGCGTTACATGCATGTATGAAGAAAATTAAAAGGAGATAACCTCAGCGACTCTTGGTGTGATTCTACCTTCGTAGCACGGGTTACCCAGAACCAGAACAAGACCGGACAAGGTCGATTCCTCACCTACGATTACAACCAATTTTATTTATCTTGAAATCAAACCATACTGATTCGTTTTTTTCAAATGTTGTATTTTCTTTTTGAAAAGTTCCTAAATATATTGAAAGTTACTTTAGTATAGCAAAACATTACTAATCAAAGGGAAGTTATTAGTAAAAGAAGAGATTGGTCCACAAACAATATGTAATTTTTCCTTTGCTGAACAAAATAATACTAATAATAATATACGTAGACTGGTTCTACCAGTTTAGTTTGGTAGATTCAATTCCTCCTCAAAAACTGGCAGCTAGACCGATTGTTACGGAACCATCTAAAGTGGATAATCTGGTTTGGATCTTGAGTTGGGCTGAGCCGATGCACTCCCCATCTTTAAATGGTAATTCCCAACACAACTGTTTCACGTAATCCAAAGTGATAAGATTCACAAGCTCCTAAGATGGTAGAAGGAGACAAGAAGTCATTCCATTTACGCAACTGATATGAGCCACCACCAATCACGTTGTAAATGATGTGAAAAGTCAAATTATTGATAAACCAAGCTGACATATGTTGTACTGATTTTGAAAAGAAAAGTCACCCAATAAAAATGGTTGCTTAAAAAATAACTTCTTACAATATTGTTTGCCAAAGGAACACCGCATCTGCTTTCATTAAACAAAGCAGAATCATGAGTTACCCAAGATGAGAATTTTCCAATTTCATTGACAACTAATTCATGTGTACCATTTGTACATGAACAAATCAAGTAATCTTTTTACAAGAAGAACGGAGGGAAGAAAGAAGAATTATCAAAACTTCCAAATTGAACCGATAATTACAACAAAGACAGCAAAACAACCGTCATCCAATGACAGTTGAAGCAACAGTGTGAGCCCAACATTTGAGAGACTCTCTCATGTCGGTCTCGTTTCCAAGAGCAGGAACCTTCCAGTTCATCAATGGATCCTCCTCCCTCTTCTCCTCCCACCATTCCCACGCCTCCGACAGATAAGGCCTCGCAACAACTGCAGACTCACCAAGACTCTCTTTCTCATCACCATCTTCTTGATGATGATCGCCATCTTTGTCATCTTCTTCACCATCTTTGATTTTCTTGCCCAATCTCTGTAGTCCAGGAATGATGGAGACCAAGCTCGAGTCGTCTTTGTCTTCCTCTGAGAAGACGAACCCCAGATCCATGAACCCTTTTAGCTCCTCGAACTCCAGCTCCGACAAGCTCTTGCTCAAGGCCCTCCTCTTTGCTCTTCCTCCCATTTGGCCCTTCTTTCTGCGGGAGAACTCGGGGCTTCTTGGGTTGTTCCATTTGACACCTTCCTCTTCTTCTGTGATTACCTCTTCTTGGTAGATCATGCTGTGAACGGGAGTCATGCGAAGCACTGAGTCTGGAGAGAGAGGACTCGATTGGAAGCTTGTGGGGATGATGCTCGTTTGATCGCTCATGGACCTCACAAGAATCGACGGAGTCCGAGATATATGAATACACGGGTTTTTGCTTTCGGGTATCTCTATGCTTTCTTGACCCGGATCAGGTCCGGAGGTTGAAGAAGGCGATGCATCTGGCCGTTTCTTGAAGATCTCAAGCTCGAACCAGCATCTATCGATGATCTTCATAACTGCTTCGGCTTCTTCCATTGAAGGCGGCCAGAGGAAATTGCGTGACTATGGAGATTTAACGAGGGCTTGGGTTATATATATAGAGTCTCAATTACCGAGATTGCCCTTGGGTTTTCCTGTTATTTACGGGAAAGACTCAAACTCGGTATTCACACGTTTTGCTTTGGTCTTGGGTCTTTGTCTAATGTTTCAAGTCAATTGGTCCTTATTAGCCTTGATTACATCTGCGAGAGATGGGAAGGTGAGAGAGTGGGTCGACGTGGATCTTAGCAAGACAAAATGACAAATATTGATCAATTAAGTAAGCAGGGAGAAATTTTGAGGTGATGCCGGAGTATATTGCTCTAGTATATGATGCAAATGACAAATATTTATCAATTAAGGAGTTGGGTTAATGAGGTATGGCAATTTTTGTTGGATGTCGGCGAGGCTTGCTAGCCTTCGATTGACTCTAGCAAGGGTCGCTTTTGAGGTAGTGATGACACTCGTCGACAATGGAGAACTCTTCCCTCCCTCCCACCCAGTGCCTCGTAATATGATGGAGCCAATCTGTCACTCCAGCAAAATTAACGTCACATGAATCTAGTCAAAGGAATTAGATTGCACAAAAAAAAAAAAGAAACATCGATGTTGCACAAACAACACAGGTTAGGGAACATAAAGTATACTTGATGGACTATAATCATATAAAGTAGGATTTTGTATGATACTACATTAACATACCATTCATAGGTTCCTACAGTAATTTAAGATTCAAGCTGGCATTTCCCCATGGCCAAGTCTTAAGAATTCGGTCTTAGTGCAGGCTAAACTATGTGATACCATTTGTCTTGCTTCACTAAGTAAAAGGTGTGGAAGAGAGGGATGGCTGGCGCATACACTTCTAGGCGTTACCTTAAGAATTTCACCCTCGCTACCTAATGTCCAAATTAAGCTATAACTTATTTGTCAAGACATAGATATCAAGTTTATCGCCACAACTCCATTGAGTGCCATTAAGTTAAAAAGTTATTCCACATGAGGTGTACATGTCAAGGCATGAGTTTGACACAATTACACTCGTTACATGCGTCAAATTTATAATCTCGTTAAAGACAGTGTGACCCTTTACCTCTAAAATTACTTGACTTATTGAAAATCATAATATAACACTCTATATAGTACATAATGATGGATTAATTTAGCCACTGACCGAGGACAACAGACCTTTCAAAATTGACCTTTAAAAGCAACATCTTGTTGCTTGTACATCACACGCACTGGCAGGTTCCTCTAAGCATCATTCCCACTAAGCCATTCTACTTTGTGTTGCTTCGAGAGTAGAGAGTTTTATATCCACCACGAAGAGAATATCGACACGAATTCCTCTTCTCCTTTCACTTATTCTAATTTTGTTTTGTGGGGTGAAAAAAGAAAGGCAAAATTAATTCAATTGAACCTTATTGCAAATCTGTTTGAATATCGGTCTACTTTTGACATTTTGTCTTCGTAATTTCTGCAAAACAAATGGAAGGTTTTATTTTTATGGTCTTAATTAGATTAAAAGGAAGCAGTTGGGTCATATTAGTTAGACAAGATCAATTCAAATGTATATAGGAATATCTAAATATAGGGATCTAAGCCAATGATGCACAATTTAGGTGACCTAATGCTATAATTACATATTTTCTTAATTTTTTTTTTTTGGGGGGGCGAGGCCAAGCAATTGTTTTTTAGTAGGTCGGGGTCAACGTGATATTTTGCTAATGCTCGAGGGCAGGTTGGTAAATGAGCAAAAAGCTTTTTTGGAGGATATTCTGATCCTAGTTTTTGTATTATAATAATTGAGAAACTCCATCTTTGACTCACGGTCAACTTTTGAAAGCACGAGCAAAAGATTTAACAATTCCGCACGTGCTACTCGTGTCCCGTGGGCTGTGAGTGCGACTTTTGATGTCCCCGCGGGTGATTTGTTTCAGACACGTCTTGAACTTGGCCGGTAATAATAATTAAATAAACACGATGTTTCAAACTGAACAGTGATCCGGCAATAATCTGTTGCATGTGATTACACAATTAGACACGTTTAATATTCATCTTTAAATAATTTTTAACCTTAAAAGTGAGAACCCGTTTTAAAAAGAATAAATGATTAAACAAAGTCATTAACATAAAAAATTAACACATATACATTTTTCATCACCAATATGGCCAACAAAGCATATTATAGACCGACAAGAAGAATTACAAAGTGATCAAATTGACAAAAGTTCGTATAGACTGATAATGCCACAAACTTTACAATTTTAACTTTAATAAAGTAGTCACGTGAGCATTGGAAAATTCCTTCACTAATTAATAGGTTCATAATCTACGTAAATATTATAATTTTCATCAGCCAAATTCTGGTTACCGTAAATCTCATGGGTTTTGAAAAAAAAATCATTTGTTTCGGCCAATTTTCTTATACTTATTTAATGTATGATGGATGTCATTTCTGGTGGCGTGATGTGCGTGGGTATATTCTCATGGGATTTCACAAATGTTTAAGTTAAGAGAGAAAAAAAAGTCCCTTGCACTAAATTTACAGTCGGAATGCAATGAGCATTTTATTTGGCATTGACAAGAACTTCTACTTTCAAATATGACAGCAATATTACATCAAAATATTCCTTTCACATGTGAACAGAGGTCTCCGAAATGATTAAGGAGAATAGACTTCGCACAATCTAGACATATGGAAAAAAAGGTACATTATTTGAAGAAAACAAATGGAAAACATTCTCTAACTATAACCAAGAAATGGAAAATAATGGATAAAATTTTCCAAACATGGTAATGATGATAGTGTTGAATTGGTCATGACATAAAGTAGAGGGATGAGAAGGATTTTCAATGGTTATGTTTGAATGTGAAAAGTGTTCAAAACTAAGGAGCTCGTGGGTAAAAATTCAAATAAAAAATTCATTATGGTGATTTCACATCACAATATTGCAATGACAAAAATATTTTAGTTCAACACTATATTAATCCTGTGCTAATAATACAACCATTATTTCTCTTTTCATTTTTGGGCCTTGAATGAACAGTGCATATTTTGCATGAACACAACATATCCCGAGAACATCCCAAATCCAATAAAACTTTTGGTTGGGCCAAAAAAAGGGGCTAGAGGTCCAGTGAATTGGATATGCTAAATTTCATTCATACCAGGTTTTGGCGACTAGACTCAACATATATTCCTCTATCCAACTAATTGGACGGGAGAAATTTCTTGACAAGTTTAGTTTTAGTACATTTCGATCTTGTCATTTTTCCGAGCATATCCCTAGTGTCTTTTCTTAAAGGGAAAATGATATTAAGAGGTCTTAAACTTTGGCTTACTATGAACGTCATATTTAAACTTTTTCAATATATTGGTTCTTATTTTATGAGGCTAACCAAAAAAACTAACTTTGTTTCTATCATCTTCTTAATCAGTTTCACTATATAAATGCTCAATTGCATCCAACAAGATACTATCTTGTTATGCATAATGTATTTCACATTACTTGCCACCGTGAAGGAGCAATGCGGCTCTAGTTTTTTATGCATAATGTATTTCACATTACGCATTGCAATTTTCTTTTCTTTTTTATCTTAGTCATCTTTCCTCTACAACAGTCTATGCAAATTTTTAAGTCACTTTAAAAAGCATATACGATGTCAGCCTTTATCATTATTTCTACTCTTTCCCTAGATAAAACCATTTATGCCACAATGCATAAGACTATTTTTTATATAGAGGCCTTTTGTAAATAAGTTTTTCAGTTGTATAAGTGATGTATATACCATTGGGAGTTAAGAATATGTTTGATAACCATTTTATTACTAAGAATAATTTCTGATCAAAAAAGTTTTTTTATTTTATTTTGTTCCCGGAAACAATATTTGAGCATTTGAAGGTGTTTTGATAACTATCCGAAAATTCTATTCCTAGAATAGAAAAAGAACAAAAATGCGTTTGGTAACTACAAAAAATTTCTATTTGTTGACACCTAATTTTAAGTAACGTGTTGATAAATACATAAAAACTTAATTAGAGGTTTCCGATCGCGACGAAGCTTGTTTTCCAAACAAAAGGTGTTGTTTTTCAATTCTATTTGTTGCCTTTACTTTATAAAAAAAATTTCTATTCATTTCATACAAAAACTCAAAAAGTCAAACATTTGACTTTCAAGTTAACTTTTTGGTCAACCTTTTGATCAAAAGTTAACTCCGGATTAAATTTTGATGTTTTGCACCAAAATACTTCTTTCGAGTCCAATTCAAAGTTTGATCACAAAATCAAACTTCTAGTGAAAAGTTAACCAGGGTTTGACTTTTGGTCAAACCTTTAACCAAAAAATTGAAAAATACAAAAATCACAAAATCATTTCGCTTTTATTTTCAAATTGACTTTAGCGTCAAGAATTTTGTGAAAATCAATTAAGAACCTCATTTTCCGAATTTTTCGGTTTTAGGTTTGGAATCAATGAAAAATAAAATTACTTTTGTTCTAGTCATAATTAGGCTTAGTTCTAAATTTGATCTAGATACAATTATCCATTCACTTGTTCAATCAATTTGAGATTGAGCAAAGTGAAATGTAAATTGACATTTTTGCTCCTTAGTTAGGGGTTCAAATCGATTCTTTATGATTTACGAGTAAACACTTCCATCCAACTCAATTTTGTGAGTTAAGTCCAAATTTGAGGTCGATTTTAGCAAATTCACTTGCCAACTCATCGATTTTGGATATTTAGCTTACTAAGCCTTAAGAAAATAGGATTGTTGAGCTTTGATTCAGGAAATTTGAGTTAACCCATTCATGACTAGGGTTCAATTTGATGAATTGATATTGAATTTCGATATTAACCCTCAATTTAATTTCGGCAAAAATGTTGTGTCATCAATTAAAGGTCAATTTGGATGCAATAAGTTTCCCTAGGCATGGGCAATTAAACTAATAGGAGTCATACAATTTGAGTTCAATTTTAATTAACTTTGCAAATTGAGACCAATAATTAGGTAGAATTTTCCAATTTAAGGCTTAGAAAGTCCAATTTGTTATAGCCATGGTGTGGGTCTAATAATTTTCATAGCAATTAGACAATTAGGTTAATAAAAAATCACGGAATTGAATTATCGTGGTTTAATTAGCCTAATTTTTTTTGAAATTACACCGTTTCTCCTCAAAATTGGGCTGTTTTCTATCTAATTAGGCACATTTTCTTTTCAGGGATTAAATTGTATAAACTTAAGAAAAATTGGATTGAATCACCCTAAGAATTGGCCAAACCAATTTGATCGGTCATCAGCGAAGGAAGTTGGTTCGACTATCCTCCAACTGGTTTTTGGTTGACGACCACCACCTTGCAGTGGCCTAGCCCAAATCTAGCCCCTCCATACCCTTATATTTCCAGAATTTGCAAAATGGTCCCTAGATTTTGTTAAAATTACAAAATCACCCCTAATTAGGTCCTTAATTGCAAAAATCTTTTTGAGTTGTTAATTGCATTAAATCTTAGCCATTGAAATTAGCACATTTTAAATGTGTTAAACATAATTAGAATTTTAAAAAAATTAGTTAGGCACATGGGTTAATCCCTAACTGTCGGGTTAATTCGACGACTAGGATTTGAGATTAATGAGGGTATATATACAATTTTCCCTTCAATTTTTCAAGCAAAGGCCATTATTTTCTGTAGATTCTCTCTCTACAACTCTCTCTCTCTCTCTCTCTCTCTCTCTCTCTCTCTCTCTCTCTCTCTCTCTAACCACTTGACACCTCCCCCAACTGTCGTCAATCCGGCCTCTGGCAGCCTTATCCCAATGCTGGTGCCACCTGCTCCTCCTCCAGCAATGCTCCTCCCTCACCCCTAAACCAACTAGTGGTTGGCATCTTGTCCGATGAGCCTCCGATCTAGCCATTTGGCTCGATCTTCCTCACGATGTTGCAAACAGGTATGGTTTTAGATGGTTCTATTCAAAACCAAATTGGCGCCATTCTGGTGTCGATCCTCCTCTCCCTAGTAACCAAAAGGCCCTCTGGCATCCTTATGATAGTCCTCAGGTGGCTAGTGTTCGGTTCTTGTAGATTTGAGTTCGATTTAACAATTAAACATAGACGAAAGTAGGTTTCCTTATCCCAAGCTCGATGAAGCAAGATCGCAATAGGCGATTGGGGCTACAACTCAAGTTTAGGGCCAAATTCTATGGATGGTATGGCTTTTGTAATGGTTCGTCATGATTGTGAATGAATTTGCTTGGATGAATACTAAGTAATTAGGCTTGATTAGATGATTGTGTTTAATCTATTAAAATCAGATTCCAGAAAGACAGATCTAGAAAACCTCTTTGTTTGAGCTTGAAAACTTATTTGAATAAGTTCAAGCCTTTCGACTTTAAAATATATTCGATAAAATTTCTAACGAACTATAGAACACTCTGATGAGCCTTCATTTGGTACTTGAAAACTCTTATCAAAGTCACGTATAAGTTCTATGATTAGGTCCTGATTACAGCAATTCTATGATTAACTTGACCTTTGCATTTTTGCAATTTTTTACTGATTTTTGTGATCGGATTTTTGAGATGATTTCTCATGAAAAACATTTACAACATGTTAATCTAGAACATATATTTTTCTCAAAAATCTTTGAGATTATCATGTTAGGATGAATGGCCTTAACATCACCGTCACATATATTGGTTTCTAGAGTTTCTGACTACATGTATTGGTTTTATGAATTTTTTTTTTTGAATTTTTTGTTATGAATTTGGCTTTGAGTTATTCATGAAAGCTGTGCATGAGGATGTTGGATATAATTTTTTTTTTTTCATAATTTTTCAATGATCACAACTAGGTAAAATCCCCTAAAATATATCATTTGTTTTGCTCATCCTCTATTCCGCTGGTCTACATATTCCAAAATCAAAATTTTGACTTTTCGGATTTTATTGTGATTTTTTTTAAACTCCTTTTGAGTCAATTCCTTCTAGATATTTGTTATATGAATCTTAGTCATGACATATATTTTTCTCACAATTTTTGAATGTCATCCATTAGGTCAATTTCCCTAAAAATCATCTCGACCTCTGTTCTGCCTTGTATAAGCTCATGTGTGCATTCGTGTAAAATTGTGCACTCAATTGTGATTCTTTGTCCTTGAAGGCCTCGTGAATGCCATTGCACATTATAATATCACCTTAGGGACACTAATGCCATGCTAATTAAACACCATTTCATCCTGACATTTCATGTTTTCGTGTAATTTGGTTCTGCCATCATGAATACATTCAATGTATAACTCGTTATTACAATTTTTATATCATGCTTTGTGATTACATTAGGGCCTCGATGCCTTAATGAGTATTGATTCTAGTTTAATGTTCGATATATATGATTTTTCTCACACTTTTGTCTTGTCATATAGGGGTATTAAATCATATACTTTGTTCATGTGCTTGATGCTTGGCATTTAATCACTTTGCATATTCATGAAAATGCCCAAAATTAAATGAGTAAATGACCTTAATTGGGCACGTCATCTCTTAGAAAGTCTTAGGAAATTCACCAAGCTTTCTAATGACACCAAAATCAAGGAATTTGCATGTCAATTGGCCCATTTTTCAATTTTTGAAAAATTGCTCTATAATCAAGAAAATCAAGAAATTCGGTATACCTGCATGACCATGCACATGTCTGCACTTTGCCATTTTCATTTAAATTTTTCTATCATGATTTGGTGCTCAGACCATTCATGAAATTTGTTAGTCATCCTTAGGACTATCATACGGTAAAATTTGAGAAATGAGTCATGTTCAATTGCTTGCTTTTTGTCAAGGTGTTATGAATTCTCCCATTCTATTTGATTGTGACATGTGCATGTCCCATGATTTTTAGAAAATGATGCATATAGAATCAATTCTTGACATCTTCATGAGTTTTGATTGTCATTTCTTGAACTTTAAGTACAAAAATTTCCAGAAATTAAAAAGGCCACTGAATGTGTGATTAATGTTTGAGATCATGTTCAACGCATGTTTAACAAGTGAAGTGAACCAGTATCAATACACTAACTATTTGATTGAGTGGGAAATAAGGTCTCGAGCTTGCTCGTGTTCTTATTTTTTAGTGCATTACATGTGATTGTTAATTACTTGAATGAATCCAATGCATGTTCGCAGGTAATCTTGGTTACACATTAGAACCTACCTTAGAGGTGTATGATATTAGAATAATTGTGATGTTTAATGATCATTACCAATGTCTAATAATGAACTGGGATAACATGTCATGGCACGTTATGCATGTAATATCCAAAGCCGACCCCGAGGCCAATCTTAGTCCTTTGATTGGATGATTTCTACTTATCTCCTTATCATGTTTTGTGTGTTTTTGTTTGAATCGATGTTTGTTTTTATTGTAAACTGTTCATTTAGAATTAGTCTAGAATTAGAGTTGGTGATGAAGGCGGCCTCGAAGACAGTGATGATCAATGTCCTTTCCAACCCATCTTTTGTAATCTTCATTTGATACATGACACATATCTCGGGTTTTTTCATCGTGTTGTATAAAAACCCAACGAGTTGCAGGTTTCTTTTCTTTTCATTCCTTTTCTTATTTTTCCTTAGGATTGCATTTATAGATTTACCGTTTTCCTTGTTGTTTACTTTTTACACTGCAATTTCAATTAAAATCATTTGCCTTTCTTTTTCCATTTTTCTAGAATTAGAATGACATAAAACCGACATCCACTCATAATCACCTTTTCATTTTAAATGACATGAAAAAGAAATAAAATACGCATGGACACCTTAGGTAAAACATGATAATTATTTGGTACTGAAAGAGTGCTAATAAAAATATGATTGTAACCCAAGTCCCTAAACCCTGGAGCTTTGGTTGTGTAGGAATCGATGGAACCTCTCCCGATGCTCAATTGGGCTTTCTAGCCGACCCCTAAATTTAGGCTAGTGGCAACTCCAAAACGTTTATCTTAGGTTGTTAATCA
The DNA here is from genome assembly GCA_014182895.1 of Angophora floribunda. Classification (NCBI taxonomy): domain Eukaryota; kingdom Viridiplantae; phylum Streptophyta; class Magnoliopsida; order Myrtales; family Myrtaceae; genus Angophora; species Angophora floribunda. Next base: position 30,014,339 of record CM024709.1, on the reverse strand, counting down.
ACTTAGGTAAAAAAAATGAAACTTCTTAATGTTATGTAGGGTACAGATTTGGGAGTTTGCATTGGTGATCGACTCTTTTCCAGAGGGTCGACTCATGAGTAAATACCCTTAAATTTCGTCCCTCTCAACACCAATTGTGCCAAGGGCGGGTCACAACACTATTCCAAATTTTTTGCAAGTGCTTTTTCAAACTTGCTATTGAATTCTCATTGAGCACTCACTAATTTAATTTTTTTGTAAGTAAAGAAAACATGATGAACATGGTGATATGTATATACTTGGTATGCACATGGTGATATGTATATATATGGTATATAGTTGGTATATACTTGCAGATAAAAGCATTGTGCAAAAGGAAAGTCAAATGATATGCAATGAGAGGAGCAACATGCATCTCCATCTCCATGGATAGTAATGTCCTTCTGTATATATAATAATGGCATGGAGCATTTGACCTACTGGCAGAAGAAATTAGGGCAACTAATAACTTACCAACAATTTGAATTAGCAAAGAGAGAAATGAAGGCCTAACAAATTCATCCCACTATCGATGTTATCCCTATTGAATCATATTGCTTTGATTCTCGATGTTTTATAAAGCTATGCTAATGGAAGATGATCGACAGGTCGATATTAGTATGAATGAACACAATTGCTCGTGAGCTATTTGACCTTTTTCCTTATTGGCTACTTGAGTTTAATCTAAGTGACATCAAGTTCAAGTAATGTTAGTATACATGCAAGTCAACGTTTAGTAGCCATTGCTGCCGAATACTCCCTCACTTTCACACACATGTGCTCAAAATCCCATTTGACTTTGAGCCAAGATTTTGCGAGCGAGAAAGACTTGGTACTTGAGAATCTTAGCATTTTTCACAAGAATTACATAAAATTGGAGTCTACTTGAGCTCAAACTCAACTAAAAATTACGGCCTAAAGGTCATACTAAAATAAGTTAGCAAACAAGAGAGGCACTCAAAAACTCAAGACACCTTAGAATCCTCTCTCATTGTCATCTAGTATTTTAAAAAAATATTACAAAAGTCAAAAACACAAAGTCATGGAATCACGGGCATATTGTAATCTCTTATCATTTTATTTGCAATATATTTTTTAAGCATGTTTATCTTGGCTATTTGCTCATATGATATATCATCTACAACATCTACTTTTAATCCAAATGAGTACTCCAGATCTCCATAAAGGAAAAAGTTTTTGTCCATCTTGTCCTCATCACAAATAAAATTACGGAGAGCATAACATACAATTACAATTAGTGCTTGCTTTCAAATTATAAATACAGGCATGTGTTTCAAATTAGTGAAACGATTCTTTAATGTCTCAAATGACCTTTCAATGATATTTCTTAGTGAAGAGTGCTTATGGTTGAACAAATCTTGTGTTGTTCTTGGCCATCTCCTTCTCCCCCTATAATCATTCAAATGATACTGTTTACCTTTAAATGGAATTAAAAATCCTGAAAGTGATGCATAACTAGAATCTACTATGTAATATCTACCTATAACATAGTATATATAAATTTATTATAATATGCAACCATAATACAATCATAAAGAAAGTTTATTCTTATAGACAAAGCAAATACTTAGTGGTGGTTGAAGAGTCTTAAGTGCCGTTGAAAGCACTTGACAATCATTGGTAAATCCTTTCGACCTAGAATACACAAAAGTAAACTTCATATCAAACGAAAAAACATACGGCACATTCTGGGTGGTAGCCCTTTTCCTTCCAGTAAATGGGATTTGCTGAAACACATGAATAGAAGCATTTATATTGGTGTCATGAATAACACCTACATAGCCTTGTGCATTTATAAAAACCCAATATTATACAAGATTATCAATTACATGTATTTAATAGTGCAAATTTTTTATAAAAATAATATCTTGAAATAGCGTTCATGATTAGGATCCATGAAAATTTTCTGTGGGAACAACATCAAAAGATGGTGGTTTGATAACTTTTTTTGAAAGTTCGAGAATCTTTCAACATTGTATTAAAATACTTCCTAATTTTTTGTCATAAACGTTAGAATCTCTCATATAAATCTCTATAGGAGTTATTGTGACAAATTAAAGATAAGAAAATCCCAATTTATTCATCCATCCTAACATGCTAACGATCTTTCAACTAATCTTTTGCCCTCATTAAATCACATAAGTTTAAGAAAACATGTCTTTCCAACCTGAAAATTTCATATATTCTATCCGAAATGTCCATGAACAATCTCCTTTATCCATTCGGATTTTGATAGTTTACTATCCTTAGTAGGTTCTCTTGTATGCATAGACATGTCCACTGTAACAATGCACAACCATATTATCAATATCTCAAGATCATCATTATCCGAGTATTGTTCAACTAGATCTATCTGCCTATTAGATACACCACTTAATCTCCCTTCCATAATACTTATATCATCACACAAATATAATGACATGAATATAGATATCTGAAATAAAAAAGAAAAAAAATATGATAACTAATAACATAAGTCGTAGAGTGAAGCAAATTTAATATAAAATTCCTAACAATCCATACACCCATGGAACCACAAATGTATAAAAGTCTCAATATTAATATCTCTAAAAACCAAACATCAACCGATAACATAATTTATACAATCAAATAAAACCCTATGGAATTCACACTACATTTTTAGCATCTACTGAAAACATTGAAGAAGCCTATATTTCCTTTCAGTTGGGGATTTGATGAAAGTCTCCCTCCATGTAGCACTAACACATGTCCGTTCCACTGCTTTGTTGTAAAAATCTTGCTCCAACTCATGCATACTAACTAAGACATCAATCATAATAGATATGGAGAAGGGATCCACAAGTGGTAGTGTGAGCTATGAGGTAGCAAAACCACTCATAAATTAACTTGCTTTAGCTTTAATAAGTTCTTGTATAGTTTTGCAATTGTCAACAACACCAAATGAGGTATTCTTTCTTCTCCCCTTGGTATTTGGAGTCTAATCCAATTTGTCAGTTGTGGTATTGTTGGGAGTAAAAACTCCCTAATTAATGTGATGTTCACGTAAGTCTTCTTGATCACCGTTTGCATCATCGCAGCACCATTATCATATTCTTCTGACACCATCAAATCTTTGACATTTTATGTGGCATGATCCCTAATAACATATGTACCACCAAATATAATACACAATTTGAGATACAGAGGAAATCCATCATTCTTGAATTTTGTTCACCAAATATTATTTGCAATAATGACATATGTTAGCAATATAATCAACCATTTTAAAACTTACATTTACAATGATATGAAAATGATCAAAAGTTAAAAGATACCTTGATGTGAGAATCCCAAACATTTGAATTATTGACAAAAACTGTTTTATTCACATTATAAAAGCCAAATCCAAATTGTGAAAGAAGCTTTTTAAAGCTACCATATTATTTTCTCAGTTTTGTCACATTGTTCTTCAACTGTAGTAGGGTATACTAGTATCTTGTCTATTTAATGAATTCACTTCATATGTTATTCCATCCTTCTTTGTTGTAAGTAGAAGATGTACAATTTTGCTTTTTAACCGCCTTTACCAACAAACTTACAAACAAGCTGGTTAAAGGTTCGGCCCACTTTGTATTAAATATTTCTTTATGGGATACCATTTAACTTTGACCTCTTAAGCATCATATGAGTTATATATCAAGTCAATAACATAGTCATGTAGTAATTATAAATAATACATGCAACCATTCTCAAGAGTTGGGTTAACAATCAACAAAGCAACATGCTGAATTAGGGTTGAAGAAAGAAACTCATTTTCTCCTTTAGGCTAGAAAAGAAAGAAATATTTTTCCCCATTTCTTCTTTTTCTCATTAATTTAATCAACATGACAAACTGGCTATGAATTAGTAAGACAAATAGCTTAATTCTCTTAAAGACCATAAAAAAACCCTCAAAGAAAAGACAATTTTAAAGTAAGCATAGAAGACTCTAATGGCAAAGTAGTAACAATTCTTGAACTAGCTTATACAGAACATTTGTTGCATTTTTAGCTACAAGGGCTACACAATTTTTATGACTATAGATAATCAAAAAAATTGAAGACCCAAAGTGAAATAAAGAGTACTGCAAGAAACTAGTTATCGGATTTTGGAGATATGCAAGATTCTAGAAGCATCAACGTTAATAGAATTGTAAAATTAGCAAAATGAGGAGGTCATGCGAGTAAGTAGAAACCAAATATATATGCTAGCTTACAACACACTATCAGGGCACACTATCAACTAAATAACGTGCTTCCCATGTGTATCAAACTAACAAAAATAAACAATTGATGTTTAAGACTAAAACAAAACATTAGTTTCCAACCAAAGACAACACAAGTTGAATCCCTGACCAGAAGACCGAAGAAGGGGGAAAGGGAAAGGAAGAAACAAAGGAGCATCATCAAACAAAATTTTTCTTTAGCAATTCAAAAACCCACTTGACAAAACCATGGACCAAAATGTTCGAAGAATTGCTTACCCTAAAGGAACATTGACAAGAAATAATAAGAAGTACTTTGCTCATCAATCTAGTCATGTCGTCCTGAAACATTTAAGAGTTTCTTAGCTACCTGTACTTAATATTGCAAGTTGTGTACAAGTGTAACATGATTATATCCTCATGACAACTTTTTGCTAAATCAATTTCAGTCATAGATGACAAATAAGATGTAATATGTTCTCGTGATATCAATTTTTGATACCATTGTACATCTTCTTTTGTAAATATATGATATGCTTGCTGAGTGAATGACATGAGTTGGAATGCCAACTATTTGATGGCTTAAATTCACTTTTATAACTACAAGTTTCTATACAATAGGTAGGGACTCTAGAAACCTAGCCCATCACCTAACCCAACCCCCCCCCCTAAAACCCACGAAATCTGTACCAACTTACTTGTGAGACCCATCGAATTCGACTTACCTCAAACCAAGTCTTTGCATACGAATTCCAAAATCCAAGCAAAAAGGATTAGTTTTTTAGATAGGGGAAGCTTAGGACAGTCTTGAGACGAGGGAAGACGAAAGCAAAAGCAAGAAAGCCGAAAAGGAGATGGGGAGAGAGACAAATAGAGAACTCTAGAGAGAGGGGAGGGGGTCGTTGTTGTCAATCTAAGCATTCGCTTGCTCAAGCAAACCCTAGCTTAGATTGGCGAAATTAGCGCTCACTTGAGCGAGCACTCGCCCAAAAATTGGTGATGGTGACCCTCACTCGATGGCCTTGAGGGCGTCCTTCCTACAATTGTGAGTCAAGCAAGATGGGTCTCACCTTGAGGGAGCGACTTGAGTTGGTGAAGGAGCAACAATTTTCGTCGTGAAGATAGCTAGAGAGAGAGAGTCATGAAAGTGAAGATCGGCAGAAAGGAGAGAATGGTTTCGCTCAAGAGAGCTTCCTATTTTGTTTCTCTCCTTATTCTTTTTTTTGTTCTCAAGAACAAGAATCGGCTTATTTATTTATTGATTATGTTCTCAATAAATTCTCAGGAATTTACCAAATGGATTTATGTTCCATTTGATAAATTAGTTACTATTTAACTTGTTAACAAATAGGCCCTAAACATAATTTTGACAATCCATTGGACATGTTGCAACACTCAACCATATTTGAATTAAAAAACGTAGAAACAATATTGTTCATTATTTCAAAAAAGTAGTCACATATGTTTGGACATGATATGGAAACTAGGTTTCGTCCAAATGAACATACATAAAATGTATTTTTCAACACCAAATTAAAACCATAGTCTAGAATTAGAAATAAATCTCACATGAATTTAACTTCTACTTTAATTTTTTTTCCCCATAGTGAACTTTGATTCATTTTAATTTGGCTTCCTTTTATTAACATATGATTTTTAGTCAACACATCAATAATGGTAAGAAAGTTGAAATTAGAGTTTCCGATTGCAATGGGGCCATTTTTCGAACAAATTGTTGCTTTTTGTTTCTTTTCATCTAAGATGCCATTCTGAGTATTTTCAATTCCTTTTCGATAAAAATTCAGAAAGTCAAACAATTGACTTTTTGGTCAATCCTTTTGACCAAAAGTCAACATTTGGTCAAAAGTTTTCTTTTTGCACAAAAAGGTCTTAAATGATCCTAATTCCACTATAGCCCACTAAATGTTTAAAAATTTCAATGATTTTACCAAAAAATTGACTATTTAGTTAAAAGTCAACCCTTAGTTGACTTTTGGTCAAATCTTTAACCAAAATAAATTAAAATATACAAAAATTACAAAATCATATCATTTTAGCTTTAATTTGACTTTGGCATAAAAATTTTCACAAAAATCGATTATGAACCTTGCTTTTCGAATTTTTCAAATTTTAATTCAAAATTGACCAAAAATAGAATTACTCTCATTCTAGTCATAATTAGGCTTAGTTCTTTTTTTGACCTTTGATCTAGAGACAATTATCCATTCACCTGTTCAATCAATTTTGAGATCAGGTAGGTCGGAATGTAAATTGACATTTTCGTCCCTAATTAGGAGTCTGGATCGATTTTTCATGATTTGCGAACTGACAACCCCATTCTACTCTTTCTTGTGAGATAAGTCCAAATCTAGAGTCAATTTTGGGAAATTCACTTGCAAACATCCCAATTCAAGAAATTTAGCTTATTTGAACATTGAAAATCCAAGCTAATGTGTTTTAATTGATGCAATTCGACTTGAACCATTCTAGACTAGAGTCTAATTGAAGTAATTAAGCTTCAATTTGGCCAATTGAAGCTCAATTGAAAATATGGGTTTAGCTAGTGGCACAATTTCAATGGAAATTCAATGTATTTGAAAATTTTCATGTATAATTAGTCGACAAGAGATTGTGAAATTGCATCCCATTTGATCCAATTCACATGGTAATATTCAATTTCGTTTAAATCGAGCAAAATCAGAAAAATCAGAACAAAATTTGGACAAGAATTCAACCCGGTCAACCTGATGTTGATCGGCGTTGACCTGCATTACCGGCTAGTTTTTCCAGCCATCTTTAAGCTGGAGACCACCCTTGGTTGGCCCAGCCCATGGCCGACTCATCCATGTCATTATTTCTCGAATTTATGAAATTGCCCTCGGATTTTTACGAAACTACGAAAATGCCCCTCAATTAGGCTTTAATTGTGAATCGATCACGACCGTTCATCCATAATGCATCTCAACCGTCCAAATAAACATGTGCAGATTAGCTGTCAGTTTAAACAAACGTAACAAATTAATTAAGTTTGTTAGCTAAAAATACTGCTTCTTAATCTTTGGATTAATCCAAGGGCTAAGATGCCATCTTCCAAACTCATATAAATAGGTTTTTTCCTCAAAACCCTACGGGAGCCCTCATTTGTGCAGATTTCCAGATCTACAAAATTCCAAGAATCTCTCTAATCTCTCTCTCTCTCTTCCCGCCTTTCTCCTCTCTTCCCCAGAACGGCTTTCGACGTTTTTCTTCGTGTGCACCACCGTTCGTCACCCGAACCACGCCGCTCCGGACCTTTCCTGGCGACGTGCCACCACCTCCAATCATCAAATCTCCTCCCAGAAGTTGCTCGACACCGGCATCTCCCTCGGCGATCGTCCGATCAGCCCACCGGTGGCCAAACTTCCTTCCCATGCATCGTTCTGGTGGTGGAAAACTGGTTAAACCCGACTCTGTCAGCCCTTCTAGAGAATAATATGTTAGAAGTTTGTTGCCTTCGGCTTGGCTATCCTCCTCTTTGCGTTTTCTAAAAAAATTTCCAGAGGAGAAAGGCCTCTCTGCTCTGCCTCAGAAGACTCCACCTTCCTCTTTAAATTTAACAACTCACTGTATATCTCTTCAAAACTCCAAAACGGAAATGTCCCAAAACCGGTTAAACCCAACGCCAACTGGTTTAACCGGTTTTGGGACTGATTTGTTTTGAAGAGATATACAGATTCTGTTCAGCAGCTTTAGCCGGAGAAAATCCGGTGCCAATTCTCTTCCCTCCGGTGTCCCTAGGTGTTCGGTTCTCCATCCTCAAGTTGCTGAGTCGATCTGGGGTCCCTCTATCAAAGTTCGTCGGAGTTTGATCGATTACAGATCACTTAAACGCAAAAGGTAATGTTCGCAATCTTGAATCCGATGAGGCGAGGTCGAACTAATCGACCAAGGCTGGGATTCACAGCATGGGTGCCCTCATATGTTTAGAATTGCAGATTAGAGGCCATTTAGTGATCTATAATTGTTTTGAGGATTGATTGATTAAATGAACTTGTTCTGCAGTTTCGTTGGTTCTGGACATTGTTTCTGTTAGGCCTGATATGAGGTATAAAACTTTGAAATCTTACCTCAAGTTGTTCTAGATATTTAACCTCCACTTCATGAGCTTCGATTTGATATGCTGTGTGTCATGAACGGACTTCGTCAGCTGCCTGAAATCCCCTTCGAAACTATGATCACCTGTTCTGCAAAAACGATTCTGTTGTTCTTCAAAACTGATTTTGAACGTCTGTCTAGTTTGCCTATTTTTTGCCTATTTTTTACCTATTTTTTACCTATTTCTATGAGTTGATTTGGAAAACGCTTCCTTCACGAAAATCGTTATAAAGATCTCAGGCATGACATATATTTTTCTCAGAATTTTCGGAATACATTCAGTAGGTGAAATCTTCCATAATTCGTCATATGTCGGTTCTGTAAATCAGCGATGTGTTGATTTGCTATTTTGCTACCGATTTTTGTAGAACAAATCCAAAGATGATTCCTTCATGAACGTATGGATTTTAGTGGTGATCTAACTTTTTCTCATAGGCCACATCCACTAAAAATCGTCCTTCTGTCATGCTGGTCAATTTATTCCCGAGTCAGGGGTCTCTATTTGTCGATTTTCTTGTGATTTCTCTTGAGCCCACTTAAAGATGATTCCTTCTAGACATTTGCTCTTATGAATGTTTTTCATTACATATATTTTTTCCAGAATTTTAAAAATATTCATTAGGTGAAAATATCATAAAATCCTCCTAAGGTCACTTCTGTCCTGTATAAACCTGAATTTGCATTTGTGTACAATTAAACATGTAATTGTGATCTTTTGACTGTAGTCTCATGAAAGTCACTCCATGCCCCAATGTGATTCTAGAGATATTTAAATCATTTCAAATGAATGCCATTGGTCCATATAATTGCATGCATTAGTGAAATTTTATTCCGTCACTATGCTTGTATTTCACGATTGATTTGTTATTGCCATTTTTATAATATGCTTTGTGATTGCATTCAGGTCTAGGTCTCTCAATGAAAAATGTTTACGAGTCTATGCTCAATCTATATGATTTTTCCCACATCTTTGCCATATCATATAACAGCAATAGACCATGTATCTTCTTAATGTGACTGCTACCCTGAATATTATCTTTAGCACAATTGTGTAGATGTTCAAAATTGGACATGTAATTAACTTTAATTGAGCATGTGACCTCTTAGAAAGTCTTAGTACATTTGACAAAATTTCTAATGGTGCTAAAATTGGATCATTTGCAAGTTGATAGACCTCCTTTCCATTTTTGCAAATATGGTCCTGAAATCTGGAAAAATTCAAAATTCAGATTACATGTTAGTGCAAGTCTGTGTTTGCATTTTCCTATTTTTGTCTGATTTTTTGTGTTAAGATTTAAAGGTCGGGTCCTTCATTAAACTTGTTTGTCACTCTTAGGACTATCATGTGGCAACATTTGAGAATTTTCAAATGTCAATTGGCATGATCATATTGCCATGAAATTGCCTCAAATTGCTGTTGCCTTGTTCTGTCCTAATGCATTATGCCATGTTCTTTAATTTTTACAAAATCATGTGTTACTCTTTTGAGAGAAATTTCTTCATCAAAGTCGTTCTATACTGTGTGCTTGATGTGTCCTAATTTTTGTGAGGCCAATTATTTCATGGGTCACGTTCAATTGCATATCTTTTGATTTGACGTCGTTATTTCCCCTATTTTGCTTCCTGTGAATGTATACGTTCTAGAATTTTTAGAAATTCATGCATGCAAAACCGACTTTCGATATCTTCATGACTTTTAATCCCATGCCATTAACTTTGTCCAAATTTTTTTTTTGGAAAAATAAAAAGACCATTGCACAACCTTTTGACGCATGTGATTATGCTTGGCGCATGTTGAATGAATGAAGTGATCCGGTGTCAACTCTCTAATTGTTTGATTGGATTAAAACCAAAGTCTTTGGACTTGCTCACATGCTTACTTTAGAGTTCTATGCATGTGATTGTTAGATACATGTGACAAGTTTGATGTGCGCTCGTGGGTTAAACTTGGGATCAGACATTAAAACCTGACTTTAGGGAAATTATGGTGTTAGCCATCGTAAGTGAATACTAATGATGACTAATTATCATCAATTGTGTCAAATAATAAATGAGGTGACATTTTGAGGCACATTACACATGTAATCTCAAAGGCCGACCTTGAGGCCAACTTGAATCGAGTAGATCATCGCTTGTTTATCTTGTTGATTTGTTTTATTTGTTTTTTGCTTGATTTGGTGTTTGTTTCAATTAAAATTCGTTCATTTTAGCATAAGTCAAGAATTAGGATAGATGAAGAAGGTGGTCTTGAAGACGGTGATGGTCGATGTCCTTTCCGACCCCTTTTCCTTTGTACAATCATTTGATACCCGACATATGTCTTGGGTTTTCCATTGTATGGTATACAAACTTGACGAGTTGTGGATTTTCTTGCTCTCCTTTTCTTCAGTTGTCTTTTTAGGATTGCATGTTTAGATTTACCGCTTTCTTTGAATGTTTATTTTCCGCAACGCAATTTCAATTAAAATTGTTTGCCTTTTTTTGACCTCTGTAGAATTAGAATGACATGAAACCAATATCCACGCATGATTACTTTTTCATTTTTTTTTTAAAATGGCACGGAAAAGTAAAAAGATACGCATGGTCACTTTAGATAAACACAATATTGTTAGGTATCAAACATGCGCTAATGGAAATGTTAGCGTAACCCAAGTCCCTGAACCTTAGATCCTTAGTTGAGTAAAAATTGAGGGAACTCTCCCAACCCTCAATTGGGCTTTCTAGCTAGCCCTCAAATTTGAGGCTAATGGTGATTTCAAACATTTTATCTTAGGTTGTTAATCAACTTAGATAATAAAATGAACCTGTCATGCAGGGTATGAATTCTTAATGTTTGTCTATGGATGAGACGAGGTGATAATGTTCATTTATGGAAGTGCCTTCATTAGAGAAATTGTGGAGCACAAGTTTTGCTTGGGGTTCACCAAGATTTAGCATACTTGTCGCTACAACCATGAATGGGGTGAGTTGATGGCGTATGTTCATGAAAGTACCTTCGTAAGAGCGACCGAAGTAAAGATACGCTTAAACTTTCCTTTGTTTTCATTCGTGATGTGAAAATTGAATCACGATACCCATTTGTTATTGCCCAGTAGGTATGGGCTTAGGAGAGTCTACACTTACGATTAATGGATCTCTTGATGGATATGATCGTCATTGATGATGTGTTTGAGCCGTCTTTGACGATTTGCCTTTGAGGATTGTCTTTTGAGTAAATACTCTTGAACCGCCATCCCTCCTAATGAATGACTGTTGCAAAGGGTGGGTTGCGACACCTCTAATTTATGAATCCATGTATGATAAATGCAACATGATTAGTTGCACTAGTATATAGCCATCATGAGTTGGATGGGGCTTCTTATAGGTTAGATTCATAAATAAATACTAAAGAATTATTACCTGTAGACTTATGCTTGGATAGCCAATTTTATATCCATGTTAGCCTTTCTTTATATAACCTTTATTCTTGCAAAAGAAGTAGCGGTCATCATCCTTCTTGAATGATGCTTTCTTAAGACCCATACTATTAGATTAACCAGTGATTTCATGAATTTTCTTTATGAGTATGATTTTGGGACCTCTACTCTTCTTGGAGGTATATAGGGCAAGTTGCCCTTCCTCTACCACTACTTGAGTTATTAGGTCATTAATTGACAAGGTCTCATTTTAAGAGTTGTGACCCAAAATTAAATAGAAGAGTGTTTAGGGCTTGATGCAAAAGCAAGCAACAAAAATAGAAACATTGAGAACCTCAAGTTTATTTTGCAGATGTACCATCTTAGGATGTAATCTCGAACCCCACCAAATCATCATACTTTATGTTGAAGAATCCTTGCAGATTTGTCCCTATCTCAGCATCAAACGATACATGGTCCCTATCTTCCATGGCCGCCATCATCTATCTAGCAATATACTTAACTGGCATACCACTTTTCAAGTGTTCTTGAATGGATTGCTTCGTAAATAACAAACAAATTTGATTGCTCTTTTCCTAAACAATAAAGTGTGCTTTCTAGGGTTTCTTATTGTCGGCATGAGATATGCTGGCTTTTTTAAGTAAAAGCAATATAAACATTTGCTAGCTCCATCCCAAATAGAAAATATTCTTTCTATTTCTTAAAGTTTAAACATGTAAGAACGTCAATCATAATGGAACTGCCGTTTATAAAGAAGACAAATGAAAAACAAGTAATGTATACAATTTGCATTATGTGAGTATTGTGTAACTTGAAACTATATAAATACACATCTTGAGAGTTACACACATCATCATATAATCACTGTTGGGCCGAATACATGACATGTAGTTGTATACTTTCCAAATGAAAGTGGTCATAAAAATATATTTTAACCATCATGAATTAACTACTTTTGGGTGTATGAACCATTAGGATTTGTCATCCTCAACCATATGTTGCACATGTGTTTCTTAATAAGTCAATACACAATCACTTCCTTTGAGAGTATGACCATGCATTAGAATAAGAGATGCCCCACCAGAATATGAGGTCAATTTTCTCACAGTTACAACTTAATTGAATCCCTAAAGCATTTTCATACTAGAAATATTACCTTTATGTCTCACATTTACTATATACATACAATTTTAAACTTGAAGATAGGGGCAATATATCACTAAAATCAATCATTCCAATTACATTGTTCAGTTCATTGATACATATTAAACCTTATACACGTTATCAATAAATCATGCTCTATACATTGTGATGACATACATGTGAGTTAGGATCTGTATTTCCGAAACCATAGAGAAATACAAGAAAATATGAAAAAATATCCTAAAAAATGTATATAGAGTTATATATTATTTTCACATTCTTAAAAATATCAAACATGTAAAATAAATACATCATATTATAGATTATATCAATAAGAGAACGCTCCAAATAGAACTCTCAGGCATCCTCATGAGGTGCTTGAGGATGAGGCGTGTCTAAACCAACTAGGATCGTTAGTCTGACTAGTGCTATCAATGGTCAACTAGGTTGAGTCAATGAGTCGGATCCTCATGTGGGGTCTAGGGTCATTGGGTTGGGTCACCCTCTGTCAATCGGGTTGACTCGAGTTGCGGGTTGTTGATGTAAGCCTTAGCGCCTTAGCGCTCGGCGACACTTGCGTATGCCTACACATGGTGGCGCATGCAGCCTCCCATAGAGGCACGCCACCCATCAAAATGCTCACTCAATGAGTTATATTCGTCTTTATGATCAAAATTAACTTTCACCAAACAAAAACTTCTGAAAATGAGCCAAATTTGAATGTTTCAGACCTAGACTGTGGCTGCTCTGATACCACATGTAAGCTATGAAAATGGTACCTTAAGATTTCTATAGCTTGAGTCCCGAACACATTAATGGAGGAAAAAGAGATTTGTGCACCTAATTTGAAATACATCTTTCTTAATGTGAAATAGCAACAATTTAGAGCTCAAGTGCTTCTCCTCTATTTCCCTCTATATAACTGGCTCAATGAGACTGTTCCTCACAATTAGCTTTTAATAGTGGCTCCTTATGTGATATTATCTATGCATTAGGTTCATAGGATAGACTTGATTACTATTTATAGAATTCTCAGCCACATGCCCTTTCATCACAATTTTGACTTTACTCAATCCATACAAGTCAGTCTCATATTAGATGAATTAAGAATCTTTATATCTAACCTTATTAGACCAACCTTGCAAAATAGTAAATTTCAATCTCAATTAATAAACCCTACATTAAAAAAAACATTTACAATATCCCATCAAGTCATTGCAAAGGAGGAATGGAGCAACTTGGTTATGCCATAGATGATAATTTTCTTTGTTGAGTTTTGTGGGAAAAACAAGACTTTGGATGTTGTGAAAGAGTGAAGATGAAGAGCAAGTAAAAGAGGAAGAGGAATCCATTTGAGAAAGAGGGAGAGAATGAGAGAAGTATCTCTTGTACTCAAATACCATGAAATGGCGAAAGGACCCTATGGGTTTGGTTTTTGCATCAATGCTTAGAAGGGAACAACGTGACAACAATGGAGAGAAATCACATAGAAAATATAAAAAAATATTAATTGCAATTGAATCCAATTGACTTAGCTCTTCCTCGGTAACTGCAGTATTTCTTTACCAATTATCATTTGGGCATTTAGAAAATTGGGATATATGAAATATGGTCCTCAAATCTCACTCAACTACCACGTTCCCTCCTCTATTTCTCAAAAATCATTTTGCACCGATAAACAAACCCCATGACCAAAAAGACTAAATTGCCTCCTTTCAAAAGACGCCAATCACAAACGCTAGCCTCCAAAACTTCACAATATTCCCTAAATCTCCTACACCCACAAAACCTATCCTCCTCCACCAAGCACTACCCACCACCATGTACGCCACTGACTCATTGTCACTGTTGATAGAATAATCAAATATTAAATTGCACCATAATTTAATAGCTTAAGCTTTTAAAATAATTGATAATAATTCCACAAAATCCACATAGTTTTAGAACATTAGGTCTCAAGTTCAAGTTTTTCTAAACCCCATTTATCTCCTCAATTAAATATGTCCATAGCTAGTATTAAAAAAATATCAAATTAAACGTGAAATGGAAGTGATAGAATAATTCAAATGTTAAACTGCGCCTTCATCTAAAATCTCACAGCTGCCTCCATCACCCTTGCTGCTTGCTGTCACACGCCCGGCGAACCATCATTGCCACCCAGATCTGTCTCTCTCTACTCATGCCATATATTTCTTTGTGCTGTGTTGTTCTCTCTCTCTCTCTACAAAAGGAGATGGGGAACTCAGATTGAAGTCGCCATTGCTTTTGCGACCTTGACCCACCAAACAGAGACTCGGAGATAGGGATTTTTGGTGAGGTGAGAGAGAGGCAGCACATCGATTTGGGCAAAGGGTGGGACCGGGTAGATGCAAACTATTAGAAAGTCTAACTCATGAACATAAATTTAAATTGATAGTTGGAAAGATACCATATATATATATAAAGAGTATAAAAATCACATTGTTAAGTGATGTCATATATTTTATCATGACATTCATGGACGGCTGATGGTGGCAAAGAAAAATGGCAACAGACTTAAGGTTGGGTGGCTACGGTTAACTTTGTAACTGGGGCTCTATTTTGAAGGGTTGCAAATTCGGAAGACAGGAAGGGGCAGTTTGAGTAGAAAAAATGGAAAATTTGTAAATAAGTTTAGGAGTTAATTGATGAAAGATGCAACTTTGTATTCATTGAAAAGTGAGAATGTTATTTGATATCTTCCCCATGGATATTGATGTGGTAGCAATCTCGAAACTTACGTGGCCTTGAAACCCACAAAATACTATGGTCAAATACACTCTTACATAGAAACTTCGCAAGTAAGCATTAGGTGGGATTGAGAATTCGAGGGAGATTAATCGATGCCAGTCGAATCTACAAGTCATCGTCCTCGAGGAAGAGAAAGAGAGAGAAAGAGCAACGACGGATGGTTAGTCAAATTTCAGGTGCGGCTAGATGCTAAGCAGGTGACAAGGGGACAAAACCTTGACGAAAGACTCGCGTAGAGTCGGGTGCACCCGAAATATCGTTGATATACGTGCATCAAATGACATCCTTCGAACTATAATATTTTTCCCTATAAAGCAGGCATTATATGCATGTATGAAGAAAATAAAAAGTGGAGAACCTCAGCGACTCTTTCATGGAATTCAAGAGTCATTGCGTTCACGCAATTAACATAAACCATCACCAATTACGTTGTAAATGATGTCAAAAATCAAATAATTGATGAACCAAGCTGACATATGTTGTCCTGATTTTGGGGAAAAGAAAAGTCTATAAGAATGGTTCCATGAAAAATTACTTTTTATTATAATTTATATCGCATTGCCGAAGGAACATCACGTGTGCTTTCCTTAAACAAGGCAGAATCAATCGAGAGTTACCCAAGATGAGAATTTCCAATTTCATTGACAACTAATTCGTTTATATCACATATATACATGAACAATATAAAATATAAAATCTTTTTACACGAAGAAAGAAGAATTATTAAAACTTCCAAATTGAACCAACGACGACCGCACCAACAGCAGAAAACAAACGTCATCTAACGACAGTTGAAGCAACGGTGTGAGCCCACCATTTCAGACTCTCTCTTAGGTCGGTCTCGTTCCCAAGAGCAGGAACCTTCCAGTTCATCAATGGATCCTCCTTCCTCTTCTCCTCCCACCATTCCCATGCCTCCGACAGATAAGGCCTTGCAACAACTGCAGACTCACCAGCACTCACTTTATCATCACCATCTTCTTGATGATGATCGCCATCTTCCTCATCTTCATCACCATCTTTAATTTTCTTGCCCAGTCTCTGTAGCCCAGGAATGATGGAGACCAAGCTCGAATCTCCTTTGTCTTCCTCCGAGAAGACGAACCCCAGATCCATGAACCCTTTTACCTCATCAAACTCAAGCTCCGACAAGCTCTTGCTCAAGGCCCTCCTCTTCGCTCTTCCTCCCATTTGGCCCTTCTTTCTGCGCGAGAACTCTGAGCTCCTCGGGTTGTCCCATTTGAAACCTTCCACTTCTTCTGTGATTGCCTCTTCTTCGTAGATCATGCTGTGAATGGGACTCGTGCAAATGACCGAGTCTGGAGAGAGAGGGATCGATTGGAAGCTTGTTGGGATGATGCTCGTTTGATCGCTCATGGACCTCACAAGAATCGACGGAGTCCGAGATATATGAATACACAGGCTTTCTTTCTCGGGTATTTCTATGCTTTCTTGACCCGGATCGGATCTGGAGATCGAAGAAGGCGATGTGTCTGGTCGTTTCTTGAAGATCTCGAGCTCGAACCAGCATCTATCGATGATCTTCATGACTGCTTCGGCTTCTTCCATTGATGGCGGCCAGAGGAAATTGCGTGATTATGGAGATTTATCGAGGGATTGGGCTTCCCAGTGTTTATACATGGACCCTCATTTACCGAGATTGCCCTTGGGGATTCTTGTTATTTACCTGAAAGACTCAAACTTGGCGTTCACACGTTTGTGTATTACTTTGATTTGGTTGTGGGTCTTTGTCTAAATGTTTCTATTTTATTGGTCCTTTTTAGCATTGATTACATCATGCGACAAGGTGGGTTTTCCTAGAAAGTGCGAGGGATGGGGATGTGAGAGAGTGGTCCCACGCGGCTATTAGTCAGAGAAAAGGAATTGATTTGCTTGAGGTTGTAGATCATGCACTGTATAAGCAAGTACGGAGAAATTTTGAGGAAATGCCGGAGTGTATTGCAAATGATAATCATTTATCAATTGAGTAGGATTAATGAGGCAATGCAATCTTTTTTGGAGGTTGTTGAGAGTTGCAAGCCTTCGACCGGCTCTAGCAAGAGTCAGTTTGAGGCGTTGACAACCTGCTGCACATCAAAGGGATTTACGATTTCAATTGAGAAGGATGATTCTTTAGAACAAAAATGATTAATAATATCAAAGTATGTTGTCTATTACTTAGACCAACCTTTCTTAATGCATTTCTTTAAAAAAAGACTCCAGCTTTTCCCCTTTTTCTGATGTAAATATTTTTTGGTGCAATGTTGTAGCTAACGTGTTAAGTATCCCATATGGGGAATACATTTGAAAGAATGAATGAAAATTAATGTAGCCAATTTTGATTGCACAAAAAAAAATGTTGATAAATCAGTTGCACAAACCACAGAGAATGGGGAACATAAAGTATACTTAATCAAATATAATCACAAAAATGATAGTAGAATTATGTATGATATTGCATTGGAGTACCATTCAAAGGTTTCTGCAGTAATTCGAGATTCAAGCTGGTATTTTCCCAACACTAGGTCTAAGAATTTGGTCTTAGTGCCGGCTAAACATTGTGATATTATTTGTATTGCTTCGTTAAGTAAAATGGGTGGGAGAGAGGGATAATCAACGCAATTGCCACTTCTAGGCGTTACCATAGGAATTTCACTCTTGCTATGGAATGCCCAATTGAAGCCATAACTACTTAGTAAAGACATAGGTATCAAGTTTGTCATTGCAATGTAGGAAGCATCGATACTCTTTGAATGCTTTCATGTTGTGCGAAACACTTCAATACGTGTCTAATATTCTTTGACACTATTTGATACTCTCCGATACTTTCGGTCAACGAATGTTGAAAAATCTAACATTCGATTAATTCTTTTGACACTCAAATTTAGAATTTCGACACTTGATTTTACATGCACGAGGTTGAATTTAAAATTTTCAATAAATAAAAGTTCAAAATGTAAATATGTAAAAAATAAAAAATAATAAAAATAATAAAGAGTGAAAGAAGAAAAATATAAATTTTTATTTTTCAACTTTCATTTCCTGTGATACACAATTCACCTTCTAATTTTTATTTTTCTCTTCTCTTTCAATACACTCTAACACATGAGTCCATAATGTGGATTACTTGTTTTTTTACTCCAAATTTTATGAATTATTGGAATGGAATTGATTTGTCAAAATGAAACAATGAATGATATTAACAAATGATTGATTAATGTTTTTAGTATAAATTCATTATAGCCTCTTTTTTTATTATTTATTTATCTGTGAATTTGAATCAAATTAAATTAATTGAAATAATCATAAAAATGATAATATATCATGTATATATAAAAATATATATTTAATATACAACGTGTCCCAACGTGTCAGATTCCTCTATGTTTTGATAAACAATGTGTTGGCCTATCATGTCGTGTCATGTTGTGTGTTGCGTGTAGGTGTTGATACATAAATTTTGGCAATCCAGTCATTTATTTATTGCATAGCCCCTAAACAAAAATATTACAATTAAGTTGCATAGCATATAGTCATTAGGAGCATTTTTCATTTAAGTGCATATTTGTCGGACCGGCGGCAAAGGACTCAAATGAATGGTTTAAGCTTAATTGATTTAATTGGGCTAACCTTTTAATGAAAAAAAATAAAAATCAAGTCCAGCCCGTTATCTTTTAAGTGGCCGAAGATTGATAAAAGCAGTGCATATTTTGGAACATTCATCGATAGGAAAGTCAGATGTTATTACAAGAGGATTTTGGATGAAAGTGTTTGCTTAGGAAAGAAGTATCACCCATGGAGGATATTTGATTCTTTGACCAATATATCTTTGCTTTGAAACAAGAAATGAGACAAAAAAGAAAGAATATCTTTTCCAAATATTTCGGTCAGCATGAGGGCAATCAAAGATCTTCACGTGCCCATGAATAGAAAGGAAATGCATGGAATTAGTCAAGAAGATCTATTCTGTTGAAGAAGAAAAGAAAAGAACACGTATTTGTCCAAGGAAAAATCGGTGACCGCGCAATGTGATTCTACTTCTTTCTTTGATGGGCTGCGTTGCTTTGCATATAGAAGGAAGAGAGCACACAATTGAGAGAAGACGGCCGGAGAATAGATAGATGGCCACAATATAGGGGGACATGCAAGACAGTGAAAAGAGAAAAAGGGTGCTCTCGGCCACGCCTTGGCCAAGAGTAGGGGGTCAAATGGGTAAGTTAAGTCAGGTTTGGGTCGAATTGAAAATGGTTCGACCCATATCGACCTATTTAACCAATTTTGACCAATTTTCATGCAATGTAAACTTGATGACTTATATTCAATCTATATTCGACCTGACTCATATTAATGATACATATTAATATTTAAATTTAAATTAGTAAATAAAATAATATAAAATAAGTAAATAAAATAAAAAATTGAATACATTTAAATTGATATATTTTTTGGAATTTTTTTTTAAATTCGAATTTTTTATTTTTATTTTATTTTTTGTTTCTTTTTGTTTATTTTTTTCCTTTCTTTTCTCTTTTATTTCTTCTTCCTTCTTCTTCCCCTTTTTCCTTTGCCGGTGCCGCTCAACAACAACCAGCCAAGACACAAGCCAGCGAGCTCGAGCTTGCCAGCCCAAGCTTTGTTGCGACCGGCAAGCTCACAACTCGCCTACCTAGATTGAGCCAAGCTCTAGCTAGCAAGCTTGAGACTCGTCTACCCAAATCCAAAGCTCAAGGCTTACCTGCCCAGATCCAGGCAAGTTGGAGCTTGGCTTGTCCAAATCCAAGCCAAGCTCTAGCCAACGACGGCAAGATTGCAGCTCGCTTGAAGCCGGCAAGGTCAAGAAAAATGATGGTGATGGCAGCGTGGAGGTGATATTGGCAATGGAGGTTAGGGATGCAGAGAGGAGGAAAGGGATGGAAAGAGAGAGAGAGAAGGAGAGTCTTGGGAACCATAGGTTCAAAGTGGGTTATTAGGAAAACCCACTTAACCCATATTAGACCTATATTAAGACCCATTTCTATTTTTGCTTTACTTTCTAAGGCTCATTTATGATCCATATTTTACTTTCAATTTGACTTTTTTTTTCTTTTTTTTCACTAAAAACGTGAGATATAATATGAGTTTATAACCCATTTTGATATCTATGGCCCAAGAGATCTTGTTGCTGTGCCGTCTTCTACCTTGTCGCTATTGCCACTGTTTACGACCTTGCCAAGCTTGACGATAGCAGACCTGCTGCTTTCTAGCGACGATTTACTGCCCCCAATCACTGCTCACTACTACTAACGACGATCGAAGCTGCTGCCACCGTCACGTGCTGCTCCCCGCCTGTAACTGCACCATTGACGACAAGCCATTCCAATTCTCTAAGCTGCTGCCTCACCCGAGTCGGGCTGTATCAGACTAAGCCGAGGATATCTTTGTTGCCAGCCGTTGCTTTCCTCGTTGCCGTGCCACGACCTGCCCGTGACACGACTCTAACGTGGTGTTGCCTCAGTCCAGGTGACGAAGCTGCTAATTCGGTGACAGAAGAGTAGGCAAGCCGAACTTCACCGAACAATATCAATTACTCAAAGCTGTGCCGATGATCATTGGGTGTCATGTCCGCTAGAGAATTGTTTGTAAAATAAAAGAAGGAAGAAAGAATTCTCTTTTGTGAGCAGGTGTGATCCATGAGTGAGGTGGAGAGGAAGTCCTAAAGGAGCGTACTCATATCATCCACGAGCAAGAAGAGCCCAGGTGGCAAAATTCTGACCTAGATCATCCACAAACTTGTCTTCTCGATTGCTCACTAGCTACAACACTCCCCATTGAGCCGTGCCCCGCACTGCGATGAGCATGATCACCGCCGTTGACGACTAACTGTCGAGCCCCGGTTGCCATCTAGTCCACGATTTTGTGTCGCCGTCCTGATTTGGAAACATTATCCATGCAATATCAAGAGCTTAGGTGAGAATCTTGATTAATACAATTTTCTTATATTTTATTGCTTAGTCCGTGGAATTGCAATCTTATTTAAATATTTGATCAATATTGCGATATCCAAAAGATCTCTTGACCCCTCATGGATTAGGAAATTTTCCTAATTTTATAGCGTGCATATGATTATCAGTCCGATTTCATGCTCGAAATATGACTCCCAATTGTACAAAAAGCTGCCAATCCAATTTTATGTCCGAGATATGATTCATGATTTCATAAAAAATCAACCAATTCCATGTGACATCCTGAATTTTGACCTATTTCGGAATGCATAAAATAATTATTTTATCAGTGCATCGTTAGTCACATTTATTCAGAGTTGGTCACTCATGAGATACTAACTAAAGGGAAAGACTATTAAAGATTTCAGCACATATGACTAGAGAACATGACCATGAGGATTTGACCATAAGGATGGACAATCCTATGCTAATACAAGCCAATCCAGGAATGATTATAGGTTGATTCGTAGAGAGAATATAATCGGATCACGGGTAATTCTGTATTACCATTATATGGATTGTGAATGATTCTAAATTAATTCCTAATGATCGTGTACTTTGAAATAAGCAATTCATCACTTGCAATTACACGACAATCGAGGTCATCCGTGAGTCGAGAATATTTAAATGTGGATTGATGTTAGTTCAGCTACGAGTTGAATACACGTAACTCCTAAAAGTCGCCCGTTGGCCTAAAAAGTATTATAGCTACAGTTGGTTGAATTTAATCATGACTTTTAATCCGAGTTCGGGTATTAAACTTTCAAGGACGTCAAGACTAAAATGTTGGACATCGCCTCATTTAACTCATAAATTTATTGGTTTGCACAAAAATGAAGGAAAAAGAATTTATGGATTGAAAATTAGAGTCCGCGAAGAAGTGGGTCGGGCAAGGGTCCATTGGGCCCCACACCCAAGGTAGGCGGCCACAAGGGCAAGTAAGCCCATTAGGGAACATAAAGTATACTGAATCAAATGTAATAATATACATGATAGTAGGATTGCGTATGATATTGCATTGGAGTACCATTCAATGGTTTCTACAATAATTCAAGATTCATGCTGGCATTTCCCCATTGCTAGGTCTAAGAATCTGGTCTTAGTGCAGGCTAAACAGCGTGATACCATTTGTCTTGAGTAAAAAGGGTGGGAGAGAAGGATAATTAACGCAATCACCACTTCTAGGCAATACTAGAAGAATCTAATTCTTGCTACAAAATGTCCAATTTAAGCCATAACTACTTGGCCAAATTATAGGTATCAAGTTCGCCCATCACAGATCCACTAAATACCATGAGTTAAAAAAGTTTCTCCACATAAGGTACAAATGTCCAAGGCACGAGTTGGCCACAGATTCACTCACTATGCACGTCGAATTTGCAACCTAATAAAAAATCGTGTGACCCTTTACCAAGAAAACTATTGGACTTATCGAAAAAGGAATATAACACAGTATATGGTTCCTAATGATGAAATAGTTTAGTCAGTAACCGAGGACAACCAACTTTTCAAAATTAACCCTTGAAAGTAAGATGTGGTTGCTTGCGCATCACACGCACTAGCGGGTTCCTCCAAGCATCATTCCTGCTAAGCCATTCACTTTGGATTGCTTCAAGAGTAGACATTTTATATCACACACCTAGTGTGTACATCTTCCCGAATTCTTCTTTTCCTTTCACCTATTCTAATATGGTTTTGTGAGGATAAAAAAAAAAAAAAAAAAGCAAAATCAATGCAACTCCGAAAAACAAATGGAAGATTTTATTTTTATAATGTTAATTAAATTAAAAGAAAGGGGTTAGGTCATAATATTCAGAAGAGACCAATTCAAACGTTCATAGGAATATCTAAAAGGAGGGATCTAAGGCATATTGAAGTATCAGATTGATACTTCAATGTGCCAAATGCAATATTACTGTTTTTTTATATTTCTATTGGGGGCAGGCCGAGCGATTGTTGCGTGTTTGGATAAATTAAGGTTGAAGAAGACACTTGTCCGGTTTTTAGTAGGTCGTGGTCAACATGATGTTTTGGTAATGCTGAAGGGCAGGATGGTAAATGACCAAAAAGCTCCGTTAAAGAATATTCCGATCCTCGTTTTCGTATTATGCTAATTGAGAATCTCCATTATTTGACTCATGGTCAACGTCTAAACGCACGATTAAAAGATTAACAATTTCTCACGTGCATCTCGTGGCCCCACGCCACGTGCACCTTAGGTTTCGGGTGCGACTTTCAACCTCCGTGCGGATGATTGGTTTCAGACATGTCTTGAACTATGTCGGCCAAAAACATTAAAAAAAAAAAAAAAGAAAAACCTGTTTGCCTGATCTTGCATATTATCAGGAGTTTTGAGTTTGAGTTTTTGGTTGCGACACTAGTCTGCTAAAGTCTCGGTTAAATTGTAAGCAAGCAAATCTCGACACAACTTATTTGCAAGGCATGACATGTAATTTAACAGGCTCATATTTTGCACAAGTCATTTGCATCACCCAAAAAAAGAAAAAAAACGTGTCTTGGGTTTGTTTCTACACATCTAAACATGTTCAAATTCATATTCAAAGACTCTTTAAATCTTACAAGTGCACAAAAATTGAACCCATTTTAGAAAGGATATTGTTTAAATAAAGTCATTAAACATCAAAACTATCACACATACATTTTTGATCACCAAATACAACCAACAAGGCATATTATAGACTGGTAGGAAATATTACGGAGTTATCAATCTGACAGAAACTGTTACAGACTCAATAATACAACAAATCTTACAATTTTAACTCTATTAAAGTAGTCACATGAGTTTTGAAAGATTTCATCACTTATTGATGGGTTCATAGTTTGGGTCGAGATTAGGATCTTCACCAGCCAAAAATCTCATCACCACGTGTCTTCAAGATAAGATTCTCTGAAATGTCCTGGGCTTTGAAAAAAAATCCATTTGTTCTAGCTGAATTCGCTTCTACTTATTTAATGCCCGATGGATGTCATTTCCAGAGGTATGATACGCATGAGAATAATCACATGGCGTTTCATACCCAATGTTAAAATTAGAGACAAAGAAAGTTCTTGAACTAAATTTACAGTGGGAATGCGATGAGCAATTTTTTTTGACCTTGACGAGAACCTCTTTGTCAAATATGACGGCAGCATTGTATTAGATTTTGTCATTCCTATGTGAACGAAGGTCTCCAAAATGATTAAGGAGACTTCGCAGAAATTAGACGTGTGGGATAGGTTCATTATTTAAAGAAATTAATTGGAAAATTTTTTCTAACTATAACCAAGAAATGGAAATTAATGGAGAAAATTTTCCAAATATGGTAATGATGATGGTGTTGATTTGGTCGTGACAACCAGTAGAGGGATGAGAAGGTTTTTCAATGGTTATGAGCAGCGTTTAAAAGTAAGGGGTTTGCGGTTAAAAATTCAAATAATAAATCCAAATTACAATATTACGATAAAAAAAAATATTTAAGTTCAAGTATGGTTTTCAATAAAGACATGAATTGTGGACTTTAAGTACTTGAATTTCACTTAAAATAACCAATGGTTGTTTTCTAAGAATTGAGATCTTCTCCATTGATGGATAAAATAACACTTCATTTTTACTCTTTTAAAATTAATGACACATTATCCCATTTAAAATAGTTTTATTTTTTATTTTATTTTTTCAATTTTTTTTCTTCTTTTATATCGGGCCTTTTCTTCTACCAACTGATCGCATGTTGGAAATCTACTTGTTGCCAAATCTCCTTGTCACGATGCCTCTATGCCCATCGGTTGTTTTTGGCCACCATAAACCACCAGGCTAGAAGCCTAGAACTAATCCCTCTATTCTTACATGCCCAAGGACCGCCACCTAAAAGGGCTAGTGTACATATTTCATCGCCAAAGTGACATGACAAGCTAATAAAACTAAGATATGGTCTAGTTGGGCTCAAAGACCACCTGCACTATGGCCAAATGAACACAAAGATTACTACAACTGCACTATTATCAAGTGGGTGTTGCATTTTGAGTCAAATACTGCAACTGCATTGTGGACCCGAAAGTTAAAAAGTAAAAATCATCTAAAAAACATATACAAATTTCTTCTCATGAAGAACCCGATATGAATTTATGGATAGAACTTATTGACAATCATTATACACACGATTAATAGAAAATTCAGAAACATATGCTAGCGAAGTCCAAAGTATGACTGCTCCCATTATTAAAGAATCTTATGTAAATTAAGTGGTAAATTAGTAAATGAACAAATAAGTAAAAGAATATAAATATAGTGCCATAAAAGAAAACCTAAATGAAGCATCCCAGAATTGTTGAAGATTGCAATGGTGAATTGCCGGGCAAATCTCCCTCGGCAGTGAGTTTATATGTGATTATCAACCACCTGCCAAAGGAGTAAATGCCCAGTAATTCACCACTTACATGCCATGCACATTATATTAATCATGTGCTATAAACATAATGTACTTTCTGATTTTTTGGGTTTGGATGAACAGTATAAAAATGCAATATCTATTTATAACCTCCCAAAAGGTGTAGCACATTTTGCATGAACACAGCATATTCTGAGAACATCCAAAATCTAATAAAATTTTTAGTTGGGCCAAAAAAAAAATAATAATAAGGCTAGTGGTCCAACGACTTGGATATGCTAAATTCCATTCTCTGTTCCTATCAGGTTTTGGCGACGACCGGAGTCAAAATATATTCCTCTATCCAACTAATTGGAGTCTAGACAAGTGTAGTTTTAGTACATTTCTATCTTGTCATTATTCTGAGTATATTTGTAGTGTCTTTTTTTTTTCAAAGAACAATGATACTAAGAGTTTCTAAATAATACTTAACTTTTAAATTGTTCAGTGTAATTTTTGAACTATGCCTAAATATTCAATGGAGTCATTTTGTTTAATGAAACAGCAAGTCAAATGTAATTTGATGACATGGAATATTTAGTGCCGAGTTAGAATTTTGAAATGATGAGTCAACACGACATAGAACATACGACTGCAGGATTCTATTTTCTTATCTATCTATTTTTATCTGCAAATTTTCTGTTTCCATTTATCATTAAAATATAATACATTGAAGGACATGTTAGTTAATTCCATAAACTAGAACTAATGAAAAAACAACATTGAACTTCTTAATATAGTCGAGGATCTATGCTGAACATTTAATAATAATTTAAGGACCATTTTAATAAATTGAAAGTCCAAGTATGATGTTGAATATTGAGCAAATGTTAATAGATCGTAAGTGTTATTTCCCCTTTTTAAATATTACAAAAAGAGGACATTTTTCGTGTAAAATATTTAAACAAATGGCAATTAGGAAAAGTTTGAGGTTGAAACTCTCTTTTAGGTTTGTTTTAGGGTAGCATTATCTACATCCATTTTGGTTAAGATACTCCTTTTTCAATTAACTAACCGAAATACCCTTCTCTTTTTCAATGTATCACTTTTTCAGTGTAATACCATAAAAAAAAAAAAAATCCAAATTTTAGGTTGAGTCTCATTTTTATTATAAATTTTTTTTTCATTCCATAAGAAACCCAAGTTCAATTCCAATCTAATCTTCTTATTTTTTCACATAAAACACCATCAACTTTTACTTGAATCTCAGTTTTGCCCTCGTTAAATCTCTATCCAAAATTTCTGGTCGACAACCAAGAGATAGAAAACTTCAAAGGACAAGCTATTTGAGTTTCTCAAGCCAAGTGTCCAAAGTGCAAGCTTTTTGACCGCAAGAGATGGAAGATTCTGAGCACAAGAGATTGAAAACTAAACACAAAATTGAAGATCCTCAAGCGAGATGAAAGAAAGACTCTTAAAAAATGAGAGCAATTGTAGAAAATCAGCCCTCATTAATTAATTTTTAACCCTTATTTCAAATCCAAGAAGAGTTCATTTGCACTAATATGGAATTTCATCTCTAAAAGATGCCTTCTTGAATATGAAATTTTGGAAAAACTAGAGTAATGATGTGGAAATGCCGCATAAGATCACTAAAGGCAATTTTGGATGAAGGGTTAATAGGAATAGACATGAGACTCAAATAAATGTTGGTGGTTTTTTACGAGACAAAAATAGTTTAGGATAAAATTGCAAATGAATCTAAAGCTGAAGTTTGTTTTTATGAGGCTAACCAACAAAAGTAACTTCATTTCTATCATTTTCTCATCAATTTTACAATATAAATACTTAATTACACTCAATGTGATATTATCTTATTCTGCAAGATGTACTTAGCATTACTAGCATTACTTACCACTATGGAGGGTAAGGGGGTGGGGTTTGAACGATCGATGCGGATCAAGCTTTCCAAGTAAAATTTTTTTTTTTATATATTTTGATGTGGTGTAGAGAAAAATGACTTTATTTATGTTGAAAGTGCTCTGTCACGATATAAACAAACACATAATGTTACAAAATATAAAATATGCCAAGTGGTGTTTTTTGTTCACAAAGTGAATCGCACCACAGGTTCTATACATTTGGTCATAACCTATATAGTTTTTGGAAAAAGGCATGTAACTTAATTGAAGTATTGAAAAAGTTTAGGATTTGATTACATTATATGCACAAGCTTTAGGACTTTGCCATACATAACATATCTATACACCTCATTCCACATTTTTGTTGTTGATCACAAACCATGATATTTTAGGGTGCGTTTGGTAATATTTATGTTATCGGAACAATTTCTTTTCAAAAATAATTTTGTTGTTTCTATTATGTAAAATAGTTTCTAAGTAAAAGAATGCATTTGGTAACTGCAAAAAAAAATATTCTTAGAATAGAAAAAGAATGGGAATATGTTTGGTACATCCTACAATTTTTTTTTGATGTAGAATTTTTTAAATTTTTTAATAATTTATTTAGATTTTTCTTTTCTTTTTTTTTCCCTCTATTCTTCTTCCTTCTTTGGCTTATAGGTAATGATTGTTAGAAGAGGAAGAAAAAGAAAATAAAAAGAAAAGAAAAAAAAAAAAAGACTTATTCTAGAAATTGTTCTAGGAACAAGAAGTAAGTTTTTTTCTATTTCTTGCTTTTGTTCCAAATTTATGTCCTGGCTACTTTTCTATTATGGGGAATAAAAAATTAGCTGATGTTACCAAGTAGATTTTTTTTTTTTTTTTTCTTTTCGGGAAACAAAAGAACAAAAATTTTGAAAAATAGAAATATTAACAAAAGGGATAGACCCAAATATTTTTGTATAGGAATGTGAGTGGGGCTAGCCTTGATACCCTTGGCTTCTCACATTTGTATTTTTCTGTTGTGAACCTGGCCCCCCACTCCAGACATGTTGTCCCGTTGAGTGTGGGTTGGTGCCAAGTTTCACCCTCTCTGTATAGCTATATGGTTGGCTCTCAATTTTATCTATAATACTTACCTTTACCAAAAAAAATAAAATAAAAGGAGCCTTGAAGAAGTGCACCCTCTTGGAAGCAAGAGGCTGAAGTAGTGACATGGACTTCCATTAAAGAATATAAAGGTGAAGAATCGGGACCATGCGTTCTTTACCAGAGGGAAGAACTTTAGGCAAGAATTGTGCTCTGGCATATACCATCTCTTCCTCTGGTATATACTTGGCATTGTGCCAAACTTGGTGAGATAAATACGAGCTTGATCATCAATGTGATGACTCAAGCACGGCCACACGGAGTGGTGTAGAATGTGATAGTGAATAACAGCGTAATTCTCCTTTGGCAAAAGAGAACTGCATTGGCATGCACGCAAATGTTAGGGTTGTTCTTGCTTTTGCCAAAGGAGAATTGCCCTGCCATTCGCTTGCACTGAATATTACTTACTCAGAACTCAGCAAAGGCGCTGACAAACCATTTAGCGTTTCCACAGGGCAACTCTCAGGCGTATATGT
Source organism: Angophora floribunda (assembly GCA_014182895.1). Classification (NCBI taxonomy): domain Eukaryota; kingdom Viridiplantae; phylum Streptophyta; class Magnoliopsida; order Myrtales; family Myrtaceae; genus Angophora; species Angophora floribunda. The sequence goes on along the minus strand of CM024709.1, from coordinate 29,984,763 downwards.
TGTACCAGGTACGAAGGATGAATATCTGATGTTACATGCCTTGTCACTTCATCATACTTTTCACGTATTGATTTGCGTTGGAGATGCATTATCATACTTTCTATTTGGTTATACTATACTTCAGTTTCATTTTGAGCAGTGGAATTTGAAGAAGTATCAAAAAGAGTAGAGGACCATAGCACGTAGTGTCAGTATAAAAAATATTTCCATGAATAGTTTTATCCACCATTAATTTAATGTATAGCGAGAGAGAGAAGTTTGATTTCTCAAATCAATGGTGAATAATCTGTCAAGACTTACTTACATTGACGCTGTATGCTCCAAGCTTTCCAGAAAAGTATATATTTATAGAACTTATATTTCCTTTTCTTTTTTCCTAGCGCACGGTACATAAACCATTTGACCCTTCTACTCCATACAGACACACAAATCGCTTCTTCCACTTGCAATGATAAGACTTTGCCCAGAAAGTGGCAAGTATGACCCTCAAGGTTACTTCAAACGAAAATGATGTGATTTGCTAAGACTACAACCATAATATTTTACTATTATTTCATTTTGTCTATGAAAAACAAATAAATTCCTTCTTCTTCTTTTTTGTGAATGCAATACAACATAGAAAATAGAAGACTTCAAAGAAACGTTGCTTTTCCATAGCCATTTGTTATCATCCAATTGTATCTTTATCGAAATATTTCAATCTTTTACTTGGCTTTAGCACAACTTTGGCCAAAAGTTTACATGGAACGCCACTAGAAAGTGGTTGAATTAACATGATTGGAAGTGAAAGCAAAACTATTTTGGAATGCAAAAAAATTTCAAATGACTTTTAGATAATTAGGACGAAATTTAATAGGAAATTTTTGGATGTATATAATGCAGGTTTTGCAACAGTGTATACGATCCATCTCGATCCATCATCACCATTGATATAGTAGGACTTCGAACATTCTTTCATATATTTGTCAGATATTATTAGCAATTGATTTGAGTATCTTTGACAAAAAGACTTGATTGCACGAAGAAAACTAATTGATCATTGACCGCTTGTTCTGCTGAGGAACAAAATTTCGATGGTGATTGAAAAAGAAAGAAGACAAACGAAAACTATACCAACTAAAATGGCCAAATTACATCAAAGTTTTCTTCAGCTTCATCTTGTTCAGAACTCATCAATCAGTCAGAGTCACCATATTAAAAGAAAAGTAAAATCGTTTGAAAACTCGGAGAAGAGTCTGCAGCAACAATGGCGCCATCCCCTGCAAATCCTCCGGCGACTAGCCAAATCACACCAAACAAAACCACCCTTCTCCTCCATTGGAACAAAGGAGAAGGCCCTAGGGTTCTCATCAGCGCCTTGCCAGACGGCATGATCCACAGTCTTCTCATTTTTGCCACTCGAAGGCGTCGTTGAGACCAGCGTCCTCTCCAAGCACTGCCAGTCCACTTGGATCGCCGCCAACCATCTCCTCTTCAATGGAGCCTGACCTCGCAATCATGACATCTACTCCTCCGACTTCTCATCCCCCATCGACAGCATCCTGAAGTAGTGCACCTTGCCCTCGGTGAAGAAGTTCCGCTCGACCATCTTCAAGTGCGACAAGGCTGACCGCCCCAAGCCCGACCTCTGGCTCTACTTCACGGCAAGGCGCCACGTGGAGGAGCTCTGCCTGTGGCTGATTACCGAGCGGTCGTTGTTGTATATACTGGCGTAGTTCTTGTATTTTTTTAGTTGATTGGTGCACCTGGAAGTTGGTTTCTGTTGTTTCTCGTTGGGTAGGACTATAAGATGGCCTTGTCTTGAGGTCTTGTTGATCGAATATGTGAAGTTGGGTGATGATATCCTCGAGAGAATTTTCAGGTGCAGTCCTATTCTTGAGTCCCTTGAATTGTGCCAGTGCTGGGGCACGAAGAACATTATAATAGATTCAACAAGTGTGAAAAGAGTTGGTAATTGTCGGCATCGAGTTCTCTAACACAGCGAAAATGTGGACCCGCATTTGCTGTCGTAGTGGGTATTGGAGAAGTGGCATCATCATATCGTGTTCAGACTTCTTGATATATCTTCTTTGGCAAAGCCGAGTTATATTTATGTTGAGCTTGTCCCACATCGATTGTGAAAGAAATTGATGGTCCGTTTATAAATGTGAAGAAAAGTTTGACCTTGTTGCGACCTCCTTTTTGCATCCTTGAAGTTAATGGCTTGACTAATGCTTTAAATCTTAGCCCAGACTCTTTCAAGACCACCAATTCATGACTTATATTTTGAGTTTTTAACTTGCAAGTTAATTTCATTTAAGAATGAGTCACAACTAATCAATTTGGGGTGGGTCAATTAGAAACCCAAATAAAATATTGGGAGAAATATTTTACTCTTGCTCAACTAGACAAACTAGGATTGGGGATTAATTACACTAGTTAATCATTCATGTCCTTTCGGTACCTAATCTTGTTTAAACCCTCATATTTGATTTTTTGGATTTTTCAATGATTTTTTAGTGTCAACAAACCCTTTGAGCTAGCTTCTGAGGTGAGAGAGGCCAAAGTCCACCCAACACTGATATCAAAGCTCGGGTTTACCAACAAGTCTAGACCAATAAGAGAGTTACGAGTCATTGTGCCTCCAATCCAAGCCCAATGTTTGAGGTGGAGATTGTTAAGGATGCCAACAAGTCTGGACTTAATAAGAGTCACATGGGAGAATTACGGATTGTTGCGCTTCCAACCTAGGCCTAATGTGTGAAGAGGAGATTGTTGAAATTTTTGAGTCACACAAGAGAGTTATGGATTATTGCTCCTCCAACTCAAGCCCAATGTGTGAGAAGGAAATTGTTTAAGTTGTCTCATATCTCTTGTGCAAGGGGCTGGTGGTCAATCGATGTGTGTGGAGGAAATTGTTGAAGTTGTCTCATATTACTTGTGGAAAAGGCTAGTGGTTGATTTATAAGTGAGAGAAAATCTCACCTTATAAGTTACTTTTTAGAGTAAGAGAGGCCCAAGACGACTCAATAACTTATTGAAGGTACTTTTTTAGAAGACGTGCGTAGTTTCTACAATCAGCGTTGGCGGTGGCACTATGGCTGCAAGTCTCCGCAAGTTGCTCCCTTTCTAGTGGGTGGAAGCGAATCTAAACACTTTTTAGCGGCCACCCATGCTCCAGATCTTCCATTTCATGTCCTATCCATTCATGCATTTAATTACTTTTCGGGTTTCCTAGTCTTTTTTTTTTCCTTTTAATTTCTTTCATAACTATACATTCGTCATGATATCTTACTATATGATGTGGCAATTAATTAGTAAAATAGGAGGGTTGAAATATAAGGAAAAATAAAGTTTTAATTTGGCCAAAACAAAATTTATTAATAAAGTGACGCGACATATTATAAACGTGCATTAATTACACCATTCATATTCATTCATAATGATTAGGTCATAATGTTCAAAAAGAAAACATATGCCGTCATATATAAATATGCACGCATATGGAGATATATATTTTTCATCAACATTCAAATGATTTTATGAGCTTATTTTACATATGTAGTAGATACTACTATAACCTTCGTTTCCCCGCAAAACTAAGAAAAAAAGAGAAGGGTCTAGAATGAAAAGTCTCTTGTTGGAATTTGCTCTCGCAAAAAATCCTTCATCAAAAGTCATCCTTTGCTTTTAGTAAAGGGGATAAGAGTTCTATGCCAACTCCAAACAGAGGATATCTCATGCAATAAGGAATCAAACTTCCTAAACCCAAACAACATTATACAGCCTTAGATAGAGCTGGAATTTAAGTGACGACAAGACTTAAAAGCTATAAGATCAATCTTGAACTATAATAAAATTTAATCAATGGTACAAGTTGAGGATAGTATATATCATACCGAAATTTAATCAACAACGAGGTATTAAGGTAAAGAACACATGGAAATCTAATCGACAATGGGAATCTAAATGCTGCAACTACGGAAATTAAAATGAAGTGCAAGAAAAGTAAGGATAAAAAGATTATATTTTGATTGATTTGTCAGGGGATCTTATTGGATGGGTGGTGGTGTGATAACCGCTTAGCAGTTGCATGTTCTCCAATATGCCTCTGGCCTTGCCCATATTCCTTTACTCTTGCAGAACCTTACTCTTGCAGACCCATCTTTCCCATGCTTCGTATAACTACCTTCATCATGTTTTGAGAAATGTATAGTTATTGATGACCGTTCCATGACTTGGTCTCTAAATAGCAACTGTTCTCTCTACAACGTGCATCTTCGACACTAACCATCTAGGCAGTTTAAGTAATATTTAAAATATCTCTAATGAAAAACTACCATCAGTGTTCATAGAAGTGACTACCAATCATCTATCGTCAAATTTCAACGACTACACACGTGGCATTTCCTTATTTTATTGTTGATCATCGTGCTCCTACTCCTATGTTCATCGATGGTCTGATGTACATGAGATAACATCCATGCATTATGCAAACTGTTTGTAGCTTATTTCTGCCCAAATGCTACATATTTCTTGCCCTCGTGTCAACTAGATTAATCATGGGTGTCAACAAAAAGATACTTACATTATTGTCACATGCATTGTTAAGATTTTTCCAAGGGTACAATTGATATCTTGATGCAGCCCATATTCAAGACCAACTCACTCAACCAAAAAGGTGATCATGCATTCAAGATCAACGACACTCTCATCAAAAAGTCCCATATCAATAAGGCCTCATCTTGACTTTGTCATAAAGACTCAATCACTTCCCATGTATTGAAGTTTGCATTAAGACACTTTGGGATAACCACAAGTATTGAAAGTATTATACATTTAATTGCTCAACCAAGAGGGTCAGAATGCATTCAAGATCGATGACGCTCTCATCAAAAATTCCCTCATCGATAGGGTCTCATCTTGACTTTGTCATAAAGACTCCATCATTTCCCATGCATCGAGGCTTGCATCAAGATACTTTGGGATGACCACAAGTATTGAAAGTATTATACATTAAAAGCTCATAGTTTCTATGTACATGAATGACTATTAGTTTCTCGGTTTGAATCTAGTCTTTTATTTATTTTTTATTTTTTGGTAAGGTAAGTATATTGAGCATTCAACCAAGAGATCCTGTACAGAAAAGAGACCCACGGCACCGGCAAACACTCTATGGGACAACATGTCACTAGAGTGAGGGGTGCCGTAGTCGCACAAGAAAAGGGAAGATTACATCTTCTCAAAGGAGCCTAGGCGGCCCTACAAAAGCCTCACTCGAGACTTGTACAAAAGATACAAAGGTGGTCATCCCCCAACTCCGTTGCATTCTCCTATTACGAGGTTGTCCTCCACCTGCTTAAAAGCAATCGCTTTATCCTTTACCGCCTTAATAAGGTATTGTTTCAAGGCCGGGAGATAGAGAGCATGCGCTCGGAAGAGGATATCATTTCTAGTCTTCCATATTATATAGCAAAGTGCGCCAAAAGAGAATCGAGCAATCTCCTTGGAGAACCCACTTCCTGACAGCGTATTGATGGCCCAAAGAATATTGTCTGTCCATGAAGAGTTATACCAAGGTAGATTGCATTTGGAAGCCCAAAACATAGCTAAAGAGTTGGAGGTACCACACGCAAAAAAGATGGTCAACCGAGTCGGGTTGAATATTACAAAAGGAGCATACTTGCATTAGGAATCCTTCCAACGGACATAAGGAATACCTGGTTGGAAGGCGGTTCTTAACAATCAGCCAAAGGCAGAATGGTGACGAGGAACAATGGCCTTGTTCCGCACGAAGGATGCCCACCGCACCAAATGAGATTTCCTGCGAATAGCTGCCCAAGCCGATGCCACCGTAAATTTACCGAGGGATCCTCAGTCCGTAAAGGAATCCAGGCCTTGAGATAGGGGGAACCATGATTTGCCAAGATAAAAGCTCATGGCGAAGCGTTTGACCAAAGGGAGTGTATAGGTCTGCAACTTTAGCTTGCCTATCGAGATCCGATTCATATATGAAGGAGTTCGAGAAGAAAGTGGAAAGCGGACCAATATCAAGCCAAGGATCAAACCACAAACAAAGTGGTCAAGCCATCCCCTATCTTCCACTTGAAAAGAGGGAGGGATTCACCTCTAAGGGCAAGGATTTTCCTCCAAGCCCAAGAACACTTTGTAGGAGGATTAGCATACCAGAATTCCTTGTTTTTGAGATGAATGGCATGGATCCATTTGCACCATAGAGACTCTTTGTCAGTAAAGAGGTTCCATATGTGTTTCATCATGGCAGCTTTATTACTGTCGCGAATCCTGCGGATACCTAAGCCCCCTTCCTGTTTGGGGAGGCAAACATCCTCCCACGACACTTTTGAACCTCCCGGGCCCATGGCCGGCCCTTCCATAAGAACCGTCTGTCTGATTTGCTCTATTCTGTGCACTACTGATGAAGGCAGCCAGAAGATGGATGCCCAATATATATGGATTGCATGCAGGACAGATTTAACTAGCTGTAGTCTTCCCGCAAAGGAGAGAAAGCGATGTGTCCAAGATTGGACTCTAGCAGTTAGAAGACATACCGGGCGTGGCGTCTACTTTGTTCAGCCTCGGGGTAATGATGGGTACACCCGGATAGCGAACCGGAAATGAACCCGCCTAAAGCCAAAAACTTGTATTATTTGATCTCTAACCTCCATCGAGCCCCCGGAGATGAAGACCTCACTTTTGCCGGCGTTCGGAGTCGATCCGCTCCAAGCGAGAACATGTCAAGCCCGTCCTTAATGCATGAGATAGAATCAAGACTCGCTTTCCGAACAAATACATCATCAGCAAAAAGAGATGAGATAAGCGAGACGCCCTACATCTCCAATAGTAGTGATATTCGGACGCCGAGTATGGGAATTAATTATCCCTGTGAAAACCTCCATGGCCAAGGTAAAGAGATATGGGGATATGGGATCGCCTTGCCTCAAGCCCCGCCCACTAGCAAAAAAACCATGAAGTTCGCCATTCATGGCAATAGAGAACTTCGGAGTGCGAACACATGTCATTATTAGATGAATGAAGTGGTTTGGAAACCCAAGGCCCAAGAGTTGTTTCCAAGAAGTCCCGTTTAGAGTATCATAAGCCTTCCCGAAGTCAACTTTGACGGCACACTTCGGAACATACGACTCGCATGAAACCCACAAAAAGCTCTTGAGCAAGGAGAATATTGTCAGTAATTCTCCTCCCTTTTACAAATGCGGTTTGAACTGGACTAATGAGGTCCGGGAGGACTGCTGCTATACGTTTCGAAAGAAGCTTAGTGATGCACTTGTAGATAGTATTACAACATGCAATCGGCCGGTAATCTGACACCGAGGTGGCATTGGTGGTTTTAGGAACCAAAGCAATAATAGTGTTATTGATCTCCTTTAGCATACATCCAGAAACAAGGAAATCCAAGACAACTTCGATTCGAGGGACCCACTATGTCCCAATTCTTTTTAAAAAAATCCGCATTATAACCATCAGGGCCCGGAGCTTTATTCCCAGCAATGGAGAACATGGCATCACGGACTTCTGATGGTAGGAAGGGTTGGGATAAGAAAGTAACCTGGTCCTCATTGAGCGGAGTCTGGATGACCTCTGTGATCTCCTGAATGGATGGTCTCAACGGCACCTCAACCGGGGCAAGGATCTCCTGGAAGTATGAGACAAAAACCCGTTGGACATCCCCCATATTAGTAATCAAGAGACCAGAATTATCCAGGACCGAGATGATCCTATTACGTAGGTGCCGATGGCTGACTGTTTGGTGAAAAAATTTGGTGTTCAGGTCCCCCTCCTTGAGCCACCTAATTCTAGACTTTTGCTTGAATAACGATTCCTCCCGAGATCCGAGGTTATAGTAGTTCTTGATGTGTAGATGCTCTAGGTCCACCGTTCCCTATTAAAAGGGTCTTGGAGCGAGCTTCTTGAGAAGTGATAAGAGCCCGCTTTAGCTTCGGATACTCTCGTGGTGATGTCGAGAAGGCTTCTCTATTGAGCAACTTAAGACGGCCCTTGAGGAGCTTGAGACGACCATAGAGCTTGAACATTGGAGAGCCCCTTAAGTGTGTTTGCCGGACACGGAAAACTATCATGGAGAAGTCTGGATGAGTCATCCACATGTTGAAGAACTTGAATGGCGAACGTCGAGGGTTGGGTGCAAGAATCCTCACTACCATTGGCGTATGGTCCGATATACCCGGGGCAAGGAATGACGCTTCTGAATAGGAGAACGTAGTGCACCAGGTATTATTAACAAGTACACGGTCTATTTTCCGTTGTTTCCTGTTAACACCGAGAAAGACGACCGGGTGAACCGGAAGCCCACATACCTTAGATCAAACAGCTTCCGCTTGTTCTAGACATTCCTTGAGCTCATCAAAAGCAGGGGATCCAAATGTCGTGGCTACCCATACGATCCGAAGAGTCCGGGATTGCATTGAAGTCTCCCCGCCACCATCCATGGACTGTCCTTGAGTGAGGCGCTCAACCGAATCAAATCATTCCGAGAGAGGTCTCCCGGCAACAAACGAATGCTCCCATATATCACTGAGAGGGATATACTAGCCCTGGAGGACAAGATTATAAGAGAAACATGGATAATCTGGCTAGACATGTAAAGAACTTGTACATCTACCAAAAGCGGGTTCCATCCAACCCAAATGCGGCCACGGGCAGCATAATCATTATTAGCAATCCAGCCCAACCAGAAATGGAGACCGAGAGGAGATAGTTCTAAATCTTGGAGGAGGTACCTTGGTCTCAATCAATCCAACACAGCATATATGGTTGGATTTAACAAAATTCCCGACTTCGATTGCTGACCGGTCTATTAGACCACGGGTATTCCAAAACCAAAATTCATAAATATTATTTATTCATTGTGAACCCTGAGACCTACCTCCTCCTTGGACGCCCACGGCGTCCGATCCAATACATGGTTGGTCGGGGGACAATGACTTGATATCTTGAGCTGCCGAGAGAGGGCACTATGTCATCGTCCAAGTCGTCCTCTGAGGAAAATGAAGCTGAAGTGTATAGGTCCAGCCCTCCTTTTGCAGCCGAAGGTAGAGTGGGAGCAGCTCGAGGAATGGCCTTTTTCGTAGGGTTTTTAACCAGCGTGGAGACTACCGGCCTAGATGAAGTTGGCCGCGAAACAGTGGCCGGGGAACGTCTCTCTTGCGGCCTTTGACTTGTTGCCAACCCTCCGCCATAGCAGGTTCCACAGCAACGGGAGGGGGCTTTGAACAAGGGATCGAGCAGTTTCCCGAGGAACCCGTACATACAAATCAATGGCAGCAACTTCAGTAGAGTGAGGCGAGGGGTGTATGCCACGACGACTCCACATCGCCTCAACTTGCGGGGGGAGGACTCCCGAACAGCAGCGTAAACCGCCCATTACAGGGAGGCCATCCTTCGAGGGAGGGCCGGATACCAAGAACCATCTCCGGAGAGTAGACCATTTCCGCACCCTTGGAAGGCAGCATTGGCCCCGCATCATCCGAACAGCAGCCACCCGATTAGAGTTGAGGATCCAAGGGAGGCGAGCTGCGGTGGCCACCACATCGCTCCAACAAGTCGCCCTCACTATCTTCTCGGCAGCAAGCATCCTCGTCCTCATCATTCCTTCTAGCCGCAAAGAAGGAGACCAGCAACTTCAGCAGGCATACCAGCAACGGCGGGCATACCAAGCAAGCCCGAAAAGCTCTGCGGCTTCATTGGAGGAGGTCCGGACAGCTTCTACAAAGGCAGATTGCAACCCACAAAGAAGACTCACAAGCAAGCACTCACAAAGCAGCATTGTAGTCCCCTCGCAGCGAGAGGGTTCCATCGAAGCGCCAGTAGCACTCACGGCGAAAGATTGCATTCCCCTGCGGCAGAGGGTTCCATCGAAGCAAAGGCAAAGAGTATGTACGTAACTCTTGCGCGGGGCTTGCACCGGACATTTATGTCCGAATGTGCCACAGATTTTACACGAAACCGGTATCCACTCATACTCCACTTCCACCATACGAGGTTCCCCATCTAGATCAATCTTCAAAGACTCACAGCAATCCTTTGTTGCTGTAATTTCGACACAAACTCTCGCATAAGAGATCAACTTCAATTGTTCCGTGCGTTGATCAACATATAGAGGCTTCCCAACCCGACTTGCAATGGCACTAAGTCCCGGGGCAGTCCAAAGAGCATACGGCAGATTCTTGAGCCTTATCCACACCGGGACCGCGGTATGGACTCCTTTTCTCAACTCTAGCTTAGGTAGCCATTGCTGAAGGATTAATGGAACCCTTGCCACCGTCGGCCGGTCCACTCTCGCCTACCTTTCCTTCGAATTCATGGTCGCAAGTGAAAGAAAAAGAAGCCTTGATCATTTGCCTTGACCTCCTTCAACTGGTGACCCCATAGATGTTTAAGCGCTGTTTCAACCAACTTAAAGGGGAGTTTCTTGCCAATAAGATACCCCACTAAACTTTCCTTCCAAAGTGAATCAGCCGCTTCCAGACTTTCATTCGAGAAGTGCACAACATCATCATCAACATCAAAAGGTGGTATATAGGATAAGGCATACCCTGTTGTGGCTGATTTAGCCACATTCGCCCAAGATCGGACTGCTGAGGACGAAGGTCCTCTTTGCTGGGACAGGGAAGGCTGAGTTCTATCAGCCATGGCTGATTCTTGGCCCCGCCGAGCCCCTGCAACACCCATACCAGGTAATGGGGCTTCACGTACAGCAGAATGACCCCCCCCAACAACAGAATCCGACCTAGCAGAAGACAGGGCTAGCCCTTTGTCTTTCGCCATACGCTCTCGGGACTCGTCTAGCGTGTGGCGATGCCGCTTCCGGGCTGCGAGCTCGACCTCCGCCCATCCTAGGGAGACTATTACCAACTAAAGGCTCCATCATACGAGCATTCACAGATCTAACAGGGATTTCAGAAGTGTCCATGGGAAGAAAATCGAATGAAGCCCTAGCATTTCACAGCGAAATGCTGAGAGATACAGGCTTACCAGGTGAGAACCAAGTTGGAGGATGCGAAGGTCCAAGACTGCTCTACATTTTCTCCAAATCTCAGCCACGATCGTCGCCGGAGGCCGTACGAACGTCGGTGCCCTGTGTCCGGAGCTACAGTAACCAGGGGAGAAGCTCGGGAGCAGAGATGGTTGAAAAGCCTTTTTTTAGCAAGTTTTGTCGATGTTGTCCTGCGTTCCTTAGTCAAAACAAGCGAAAGCTTCCATTGGAATGAATGCTGAATCTAGTCTTTTATTCTTCTCTTGTTTTTCTATAAAAGGTCATTGGGTCTCCATAAAATAGACACATTGAATTTGATTAATGGAAATTTGCTTATTGCAATTCTCTTGAACCTTGAAGAGTTCAAACCTTGTAAAAACCTAGAAGGGTTTTCCTTCCATACTTAAAAAGTCAAAGCTTTTAAAGTTTGCATCCTTGAAGAGTTGCAACCATCAATCTTGAAGAATTGATGCTAGTTCAACTTCCTGGGAGGCCTAGAAGAAGAGCACCCATTGAAATTCCAATCATTTTCCTCGTTCTATTAGATTCTGTTTTGTCCACTTCCATCCAAATTCAACAAGCCTACAGTGCTTATCTATAAAACCTCAAAACAGAAAAGATGTAGATTATTGAGTCCTCGTTCTTTTGGCTTTGGAATCAGGTCAATATGATCTGAATTGACAAAGTTATACAAGTTTTCTCAAGTTAGCATGGAACTGAAATTTCTACTCGATTTTGTGATTAAGTTTCCATCATTCTCCCATCATATTGTTGGAGTAACTGACCCTTGGGCTAGATCATGTCTGCCATACATAAAACAAGAAAATATTAATTGGTTGCCCTCACCTATAGTATTCTTGAGATCGAAAAATGGTTGAGTTGCATATTTCCAGCAATTCAAAGCCCTTTCTCGATTCAAATATCAAAAGAAAAACTACAAAAGAAAATATCCGAGGAAAGTGACACCACATTTCGAAAAAGGTTGGCAACTGTCTAGTACTATTGATCTTCCTCGAGGCACTTTCTAAGAAGGCAATTAATAAACTTTAACAAATTAGTGGGTCAGACTTCTTACAAAATCGCATTGCCAAAGGAAGATTACATCTGCTTTCCGTAAGCAAAGCAAATTCAAGAGTTACCCAAGATCATAATTTCCAATCTGATTGACAACTAATTCATGTGATTCATATGTACATGAACAATATAAAATAAAAAATATTTTTACTCGAAGAAAGGAGGGGATAAAGAAGAATTATCAAAAAACTTCCAAATTGAACCAATAAGGACTATGACAAGAACAGCAAAACAACCGTCATCTAACAACAGTTGAGGCAACGGTGTGAGCCCACCATTTAAGACTCTCTTTCATGTCAGTCTCGTTCCCAAGAGCAGGAACCTTCCAGTTCATCAATGGATCCTCATCCCTCTTCTTGTCCCACCATTCCCACGCCTCCGACAGATAAGGCCGTGCAACAACTGCAGACTCACCTACAGTCTCTTTCTCATCACCATCTTCTTGATGATGATCGCCATCTTCATCATCTTCTTCACCATCTTTGATTTTCTTGCCCAGTCTCTGTAGCCCAGGAATGATGGAGACCAAGTTCAAGTCAACTTTGTCTTCCTCCGAGAAGATGAACCCAAGATCCACGAACCCTTTTAGCTCCTCGAACTCAAGCTCTGGCAATCTCTTGCTCAAGGCCCTCCTTTTGCTCTTCCTCCCACTGGGCCCTTCTTTCTGTGCAAGAACTCCAGGCCTCTCGGGTTGTTCCATTTGAAACCTTCATCTTCTTCTGTAATTACCTCTTCTTCATAGATTGTGCTGTGAATGGGAGTCATGCAAAGGACCGAGTCTGGAGAGAGAGGGCTCGATTGTAAGCTTGCTGGAATCATGCTCAGTTGATCACTCATGGACCTCACAAGAATCAAAGGAGTCCGAGAAATATGAAGACACGGGTTCTCGTTTTTGGGTATTTCCATGCTTTCTTGACCAGGATCGGATCCAGATGTCGAAGAATGCGATGTGTCTGGTCGTTTCTTGAAGATCTCGAGCTCGAACCAGCATCTATCGATGATCTTCATGACTGCTTTGGCTTCTTCCATTAATGGCGGCCAGAGGAAATTGCGTGATTATGGAGACTTATCGAGGGCTTGGGTTTCTCAGTGTATTTATATTGACTCCAATTAGCGAGATTGCCCTTGAGTTTTCTTGTTATTTACGGAAAGACTCACTCTGTGTCCACACGTTAGTGTATTATTTTGGTTTGGTCTGGGGTCTTTGTCTAAATGTTTCAATTTCATTGGTCCTTTTTAGCCTTGATTACTTCATGTGAGAAGGTCGGGTTTCCCTGGAAAGTGCGAGGGATGGAGATGTGAGACAGTCAGAAAAATGAATTGATTTGCTTAAGGTTGCAGGTCATGCAGTATATTCCTCTAGTATATCATGCAAATCACAAATATTTATCAATTAGGGAGTAGGGTTAATAAAGCATGGTAATCTTCGTTGGAGGTTGGTGAGGGTTGCTAGCCTTCTACCAACTCTAGCAAGGGTTGGTTTGAGGTGGTGATTACCCTCGTCGACGGTGGAGAACTCTCTCTCCCTCTCACCTGCTGCCACATCGACAAATTAGTTGCAAAAACGACACAGATTAGGGAACAGAAAGTATACCTAATCGAATATATTCATATACATGATAGTAGGGTTGCGTATGATGCTGCATTAGAGTACCATTCAAAGGTTTATGTAATAATTTGAGATTCAAGCTAGCATTTCCCCACGGTCACGTCTAAGAGTCTGGTCTTGTGTAGGTTAAACAATATGACACCATTTATCTTGCGTCACTAAGAAAAAAGGACGGGAGAGAGGGATAATCAACCCAATGACCACTTCTAGGCATTACCATAAAAATGTTACCCTCACTACTTAATGTCTAATTTAAGTCATAATTACTAGCCAAAACATTGGTATCAAGTTCCTCATTGCAGCTCCGCTAAGAGTCATAAATTAAAAAGTTTCTCCACATGAGGTACAAATGTCCAAGGCATGAGATGGTCACGGATTTACTCACAACATGCATCGAATTTGTAACCTAATAGAAGATTGTGTGACCATTTACCAAGAAAACTATTGGACTTATTGTAAAAGGAATATAACATAGTATATTTTCCTAATGATGAATTAATTTAGTCACTAACTGAGGGACAACCAACTTTTCAAAATTGACCCTTGAAAGTAACATCTTGTTGCTTATGTCACAGGCCGATCATTTGGGATCCAGACCGTTTAGCAAGTTAGGCTATTTTGGATCTTTTAGGGATTGTTAGGCACTTAAGCTAAGCCTTTTTCAGATCGATTGATCACTCAAACCTCACCCGAATCATAGAGAGAGAAAGTTTTAGAAAGAGAAACTCTAGGAGAGAATGGAACTTTGATTTAGAAATGGTTGGATTGCTTTTTAGTTACAATGAAGGGGAGGGCATCCTTTCTTATACTTGAAAGCCTTAGATTACAATCATTGATCGATATTTCATCCGATGAACAAGATTGTGCCACCCCACCTAACAACTACTGGCATTTATGCTAAGAGAATTCTAAACCATAGCACAATTACCGTATCGCTCGTCCCTGGAATGTTCAAGAAGCTCTTGGAAAATCCCAAGGGCATTTTGGTCATTCTTCCTTGATGCAGCACCATCCTTTGGTCACGGAAACTTCGGATTCTAACATTCTCTTCCACTCATTCGAGCGACGCCCTCGATGCTCACAACTCAGGGAGAGGTCTTCTTGGCACAAGCATGAGCTCTCCACTTCTTGTTTTGCTTGGCCTTTAGTGTCTTGAATGGCATCTCAAACGGTCAGCTACACATCTCCTTCTTCACTTAGGCATGACGCGCGGCAAGTACTCCACCTTAGGGAAGAGTACATGGATTGGCATGTCATAAGTTGGAATAGGAGGGTCCAACCATACCTTTGGCTCTACCAAGGGTTGTAGCTTTGGTTGTAGATCAACCATGTGCTTAGCTACCTTCATGCTTTTGTCAAGAAGATTAATTGCAGGTGATAGTCTTAGCATCTATCACCCCCTTGATCATCGGCACCATGGACGGACACTTAGGATTGAGTGTCATGATGCACTTGGGTCCCATGTCAATCATGGCCTTTGCTTGGTCAAAGAATTGCATGCCGGGGATGAGATCATAGTCATCAAACAAGACTATCTCGAAGGGAAGCTTGCCTTTCCATCCGCCAATTTGGACATTCACCTCTGGAGTTGTGCCTACACCGGTGATGTCTTCCAAATTGATGGTCTTGAATTGTCTTCCGTTTGGCATTATGCTCAAATCCAACTTCTTCACTACCTCAATGGCCATGAACACATTCGACGCACTAGTATTAATCAACACATAGAGAGGTAGGCCATACACCTCAACTTCCACAAAATACATGTCCCTTTGCTCCTTCTTCTTGGGTGGTGGTTAGGTTTGAAGGAGTTGATGAGCTTCACCCCTCCAAGGAGGACTTGGCATTTCTCCTTGGGCCGCTCCTCTTCTTCCACAATGAGGATAGCATTGATCTTGTGCTTCTTTGGATAGTTTTGTGTCTGATGGTTTTCTTGGCAAATGAAGTAAGGATATTATGGAGGTTAATCGAACTTACTCACATAGTTTCCTTGGGATTGACTCCCTTGGATGGGTGGTTTGGACGATCCTTCTTCCGAAGACTTGACTCGGCCACCTTGATCTTTGGGGCCGCAAAAGAGCATCTCCATCTTCATCCTTAGAGGATTGATCCGACCTCCAATCCCTTGTTCAATGCTTTGTTGGGCTAGCCTTGGTGAGGTCCATGAGTGACTTGGCCATGGTTATCGCCTTTGAGAGAGTCTTCACATAGTTTTGATATTTTGTCTTTGGCATTTTCAGAAAACAAATGCAAGGTTTTATTTTTATATTCTTAATTAAATTAAAAGAAAGTAGTTGGTCATATTAATTAGACGAGGTCAATTCGAACATATATAGGAAAGAGGGATCTAAGCCATTGATGCATCATTTAGTCCCTAATGTGATAATTACTTGATTTCTTAAAACTTTTGTTGGGGAATCAATTCAGGTTGAAGAAGACAGTTTTCTCGTTACTTTAGTGGGTCATGGTCTACGTGATGTTTTGCTAATGCTCGAGGGCAGGATGGTAAATGAGGAAAAAGCTCCTTTGGGGAATATTCTGATCCTAGCTTTTGCATTACGCTAATTGAGAAACTCCGTCTTTGACTCATGGTCAACTCTTGAACACACGTGAGCAAAATATTAAACAATTTCGCACGTGCTTCTCGTACTAAGCGGGCTGCGAGTGCGAGTTTCGACTTCCCCGCGGATAATTAGTTTCAGACACGTCTTGAACTTTGTCGGCCAAAAATAAAAAGTAATAAAAAAATGAAAACGATGTTTAAAATTCAGCTATAATCCGACAATTATCTGTTTGTACGTGATAGTTAGGTTTGGCATAAACAGATTTGTGTCCCCGGAAAAATTGCGGCTTACGCGGGTTTGTTTCAACACAATTAGAAATGTTCAATATTTATTTAAAGAATTTTTTAACTTTAAAGCTTCATTTATTCCGTAAAAAATGAATATTTTAAAAATCATTTTTGTAAAAATGATTGCTTACAAAAAAGAAAAGATAAACAAGAATTTTCTGTTGTTCATGAAAATATTTAGATATAAATTATTGTTAATGATGAAAATATATTCCATTAACTAATTATTTCAAATAATACAATAGATTATTTTTTGGAAAATATTTTCTAAATTATTCAATTTTCACAAAATAAATGAAACTTAAGAATATAGAAAGATAGAACCTATTTTAAAAGGAATAAATGATTAAATAAAGTCATTAAACATCAAGAATATAAAAACTAACACACGTACATTTTTCATCGCCACTCCGGACAACAAAGCACATTATGGATTGGCAGGATATATTATAAAGTGATCAAATTGACAAAAACCGGTACATAATAACACCACAAACCTTACAACTTTAACGTTAATAAGTAGTCATATGAGTTTTGAAAGATTCTTCACTTATTGATAAGTGTTGATACCTAATCTTTAGTTGACACATCAGTAAATGTGGAAAAATCGAAATTAGGATTTCTGATTGCGACAAGGCTCATTTTTGGAACAAAAAGTATTAATTTTCATTTCCTTTCTCTTTTGGGATGTTATTTTTAGGTAATTTCGTAGCTATTTTCATTAAAAATCCGAAAAGTCAAACAACTGACTTTGGGGTTATGTCAAACCCCCGAGTCAAAAATTGACTTTTCGTACAAAAATATTCCTTTTAATTCCAAATTGACTTTAGCATAGTAATTCTTGCGAAAATGATTAAGAATCTCCAGACAAAGTGCTAAGGATTGGGGTTTGTTGGTTCTCTAGGAAGATTACTTTCTGGGTATGGCAGGGGTGGATGATGTGGGCATGAAAATCCCATCATTGTGATCGGAAGAGCAGTCTACGTGCTGGAAATGGCTGAGGGTGGGAATTGCCAACCACGGATAGAAAATGGTGAACTCCTACACTGGATCATTGGGCATTTGTTGAATTTCACTGTGAAGAAGATGGGTTTATGGTGGATAGCAAGATGGGAGCATCGTCATAGAGGGGATTAGAGAAATTTCGCTAAAGGTTTACTGGGAATTTATGGTTTTGGGGGAAACTATCTCCATGAGGGATAGAGAGAAGCTCACCAAGGTGAGAGAAATCTGATGTGTGTCCTAGGATGGGTTTATGCCTGCATCGTGTTGACTCAATGAAACTCAATTAAGGTAGCCAATTTTATCACTTTAGCATAATTAAGGTCATATAAATCTAGTTAAAGGATTTTGATTACACAAAAATAAATTAACAAAATAGTTGCACAAACCTCTTAGATTAGGGAAACACAAGATAAACTTAATCGAATATAATCATATACATGATGGTAGGATTGTTATGATACTGCATTGGAGTACAAAGGTTTCTGCAGTAATTCAAGATTCAAGCTAGCATTTCCCCAATACGTGCGTCGAATTTGTTACCTAATAAAACTACTGGACTTATTGAAAAAGGAATATGACACTGTATATACTTCCTTTTGATAAATTATTTTAGTCACTAACCGAGGACAACCAGATTTGTAAAATTGACCCTCGAAAGCAACATCTTGTTGCTTGTACATCACACCGACTGGCAGTTTCCTCAAGCATCATTCCTGCTAAGCCATTCACTTTGGATTGCTTCAGGAGAAGAGAGTTTATTTCCATCTCCAAGTGTATATCTACACGAATTCTTCTTTTCCTTTCACTGATTCTAATTTTGTTTAGCGGAGGAAAGAAGAAAAGCAAAATCAATGCAATTGAACCTTATTGCAAATCTGGTCAAATATCGGGTCTGCTTTCGACATATTCTCTTCGGGATATCTGGAAGACAAATGGAAGTTTTTATTTTTATAGTCTTAATTAAATTAAAAGTAACTAGTTAGGTCATATTAGTCAGATGAGATCATTTCAAAAGTTTATAGGAATATCTAAAGAGAGGGATCTAAGCAATGGTTGCGTGTTTAAATCAATTTAGACAAATTTTGTTTTTTTTATTTGGTCGTGGGGAAAGTGATGTTCTGCCATTGATAGAGGGCAGGATGGTGAATGAACAAAAAGCTCTATTGGAAAATATTCTGATCCTCGTTTTTGTATTATGTTAATTGAGAAACTCCGTCTTTGACTCTTGGTCAACTTTTGAAAGCACGGGAGCAAAAGATTTGACAATTTCGCACGTGCTCCGTGGGCTGCGAGTGCCACTTTGGGCTTCCCCACGGATGACTAGTTTCAGACACGTCTTAGAACTTTGTCGGCGAAAATAATAATAACAAATAAACACGATGTTTAAAACTGAACAGTAATCGGGTAATTATCTATTTACACGTGATTGCCAGGTTTGGCATAAACAGATTTGTGTCGGCGAAAATAATAATAACAAAAAAGCGTGCCTTTCGTGGGTTTGTTTCAATACAATTAGACATGTTCAAAATTCATTTTTGAAGACTTTTTTAACCTTTAAGAGATAGGATCCGTTTTAACAAAGAATAAACGGTTAAATAAAGTCATTAAACATAAAATAAAAAAACCAAGACATACATTTTTCCATCACCAATATGGCCAACAAAGCATATTATAAATTAACAGGAAATTTTACAAAGTGATGAAATTGACAAAAAATGGTACAGAGTCAATAATACTAGTAACTATGTGAGCTCTAAAAGATTTCTTCACTTATTGATTGGTTCGTAAATAAATATTAAGATTTTTACCACATGTCTTCAACATAAGATTCCCCTCGATCTCATGGGTTCTGAGAAAAATTCATTTCTTCCGGCCGATTTCACTTGTACTTATATAATGCTTGATGGATGTCATTTCTAATGGCACGATATGCGTGGGAGTATAAAAACAATCCCTTGAACTGAATTTGTGGTGGGAATGCAATGAGTAATTTTATTTGGCGTTGACAAGAATTTCTACTTTCAAATATGACGGCAACATTATATCAGATTTTTCCTTTCCTATATGAACAAAGGTCTTCAAAATGATTAAGGAGAATAGACTTCGCACAATTTAGCCTTGTGGAAAAAAGTCACAATATAGAAACAAAATGGAAAACATTTCCAAGAATTGGAAAATACTGGAGAAAATTTTCCAAACATGGTAATGATGATGTTGATTTGGTTGTGACATCCGGTAGAAGGATAAGAAGGTTTTTCAATGGCTACGTTTGAATGTGAGGAGCGTTTAAAAGTAAAGGGGTTTGTCGTTAAAAATTTCAAATAATAAATTCATCATGGTGATTCCAAATGGTTTTCACTAAAGATATGTATTGTGGACTTTAATTATTTGAATTTCACTTAAAATAACCACCGGCCATTTTCTAAGATGGATAAAATAACACTTCGTTTTTACATTTTAAAATTCATACATTAGCCCATTTGAAATAGTTTTTATTTATTTTCCTTTTTCACTCTTTTTTCTTCTTTTGTATTGCGCCATTTCCTCTACCGATAATCACATACTGGAATTTCACTTAAAATGACCACCGTCAGGATTTCTCTATGCCCATCGATTGTTTTTGGCCACCATAACCACCGGGCTGGAACTAATCCCTCTCTGCTTAATTGCCTAAGCACCACCACTTGAAAGGGTACATATTTCATCACAAAAGTGACATGACAAGTTAACAAAACTAAGGTATTGTCTAGTTGGACTTGAAGCCCACACGCACTATTTTGAAATGGACACAAAGAGATTACTACAACTGTACTATTATCAAGTGGGTGTCGCAGTTTGAGTCAAACAACTATTACAACTACAGTGTGAACCCAAAAGTTAAAATGTAAAAATCATCTAAAAAAACATATACACATCTCTTCCCGTAAAGAACCCGACAAGAATTATGGATACAACATTATCGATAATCATTATAGTCATGAACAAAAGAAAAGTCAAGAACATATGCTAGAGAAATCCAAAATATGATTGCTCCCATTACTAATGAATCTTATGTAAATAACGTGGAAAATTTGTAAGTGAACATATAAGTAAATGAAAATAAAAATAGTGCCATAAAAGAAAACCTAAATGAAGCATCCCAGAAATGTTGAAGATTGCAACGGTGAATTGCTGAGCAAATCTCCTTTGGCAGTGAGCTTATATTACATTCATTCCCAGTGAAAATATTTGTGGTTATAAGCCACCTGCCAAAGGAGTAAATGCCCAGTAATTCACCACTTACATGCCATTCACACTCTGTTACTCATGTGCTATGAATAAAACTATTATTTCTGCTTTTTGCTTGGATGAACAGTGTTGAAGTGCAATATCTATTTATAGCTTCCCAAAAGGTTAAAGACATTTTGCATGCACATAGCATATTCCGAGAACATCCAAAATCCAATAAAAATTTTAGTTTGGTCAAAAAAAAAAAAATACAAGGCCAGTGGTCCAATGAGTTGGATATGCTTAATTTCATTCTCTGTTCCTACCAGAGAATATATGTTGACGACCAGAGTCAACATATATTCCTCTATCCAACTAATTGGAGTAGAGAAATTTCTAGACAAGTTTTTTTTTAGTACATTTTGATCACGTCATTTATATATGATTTTTTTGTCGTTTATTGCTAAAACTTAATAGATTGAAGGACATGTCAATTAATTTTAAACTAATGAAAAAACGATATTAAATTTCTTAATATAGTCAATGAACTACATTGAACATTTACAGTTATTTGGTAACCATTATGTTCACAAGAACAATTTTTGCTTAGAAATCATTTTTTTTTATTTTGCTCTTGGACAAGATTATTAGCATTTGAAAACATTTGATAATTGCCTTAAATTTATATTTCCAAAATAGAAATTCATTTTGTGACGTCCTGAAATTTGAGCCCTTTGAGGGATGTATGAATGTGAATTTCATCAATGCATTGTTGGTTTATCTCATTCGGAATTGATCACTCCCGAGATACTAACCTTGAGGGGAAAGACTATTGAGGACGGAACTTGTACGACTAAAGAACTTGACCTACGAAAATGACTCGACCGTGAGACCTACATAAGGACAATCCTGTGGTGATACAGATGGTTTTAGGGATGACTAGAAGTCAATTCAAGGACATGGTATAATGGGATGACAGGTGATTTCGTTTACTATTATCGAGACCACAATTAGCTCTATGTCAATTCTCGGTAATCATGTATTTTGAAATAAGAATTGATTCTTCACAATTTCATGTTAGTCAAGGATGTCCATGTGTAAAGAAAACTTGAACATGGTTTGATACTGAGTCAAGCACGAGTCGATTACGCGTAAATCCTCGAAGCCGTCCGTTAGTCTGAGATGTACCAAAATGGTGTTTAATCGAAATTGATGATTCATGAAAATCCAATATTGGACGACGAATTTTCGGGAACATTCGGGACGAACTTTTGGACAATGTTTTTTTGACCTTTGATATTGCCAGTGAACCTGAATTGTTGGAAAGGGAACTAACGGACCAAGAAATCGAGCTCATGAGGAAGTGGGCGGGGCAAGACCTAAGTTGGCCTCACGCCCAAGGAGAGGCAGCCACCATGGTGGGCCCAAGTCAGCCTTTGAGCCCATTGGACCCAACTAGCCCCCTTGATTCTTCCTAGCCTATTGTCTAACCTTGTGCCATTTGAGCCCAACTAATTCCCGAGCCCGTTCTTTTTCATTTCCTAGCTCGTTTCTTAGGCCCACTCATCATCACAGCCCAAGGACAAAGACCATTTTCCCCCTCTAGATATTATTTGGAAGGAGATAAAAGAAGAGAGAGAAGATAAGGTCATTGCATGAGGAAGGGGCATGCATTGATGAGCTTTGATGAAAGTAGACCACCATCCCTTCCATCTCTCTCCTCCCCATTTTAGTCGCCCACCTCTCCTATTCCTCTTCTTCTTTTCTTCTTCTTCTTCCTTTCCTTCATTCCCTTACTTTGTCATTGTTTGTTCAGCCTTGTTACTTCCCACACTGCTTGTAGTTGCAATTGGAAGCCTCCATTTATACCTCTCATAGATGCCGCTCGCTGGTCTTGGCTACTAGTTAACCTGCTCGGTCACCAGTTTCCCTTGCCTCTTTTAGTCACCTGCTGTTCCAGCTTTTGCCCTTGCTGGAAAAGCTGGCCCGCCTTTGTTTCGACCTTACCACCGCCCAGACCAACCACCAGCCCATTCCCCTAAAACCCCTGAAGTCGTCGGACACTAGCTAGTAGGTTGTCGGAGTGCTAGTCGGTCCGACCAATAGCTTTTTCCTAGTGCAATTTGGTTTCCAGCTTTGTAGAGAGTGAGACAAACTTGGTTGTTGCTATTTTTGTCATAGGGCCGCCTTGGATCATCATAGTTGTGGTTCCCGTGCATAGCCTTTGCCGCCGTCGCGCTCGTGTCTCCGACCCGCTTAATGGGTGAGTTTTCGTTCTAATCCATTGATTAGTGGATAAACTTACTTAGGGTTGGTTTAGTTAGAGTTAATCTTAGTTAGGGGGATTAATTAAGGTGTGTTAGAGCTAAGATAGGTGGTTAGATAGATGACTAGGATTATCTTAGATTGATCTTACTTAGTGCTTACTAATTGAGGTTTATTGGTTTGATCCTAAATTAAGAGGGTTAAGCTTGTTTAGCCTTAATTTATTAAAATCAATTGATTTCTTTAATAAATTATTATTTTGTTGAATTCTGAATTTAGTTTATTAATTATTAAATTCTGAAATTTCACTATTCAAGACGTACTATTCACGTGCACTGTTCATGTGGTACTATTCATGCAAAAACGAAATTTTGCCTAAATGAATATGTTTTGATTATATGATATGCATTGCTAGTTGTTGAATACATGGACATTTGTATGGATTGCGTGGGGTTATAAAAAGGGGGAGACCTGTGGTGTCGGGCATATGTTTTTGTCTCGATGTTGTCTTGAAATTGAAAAGGGGAAAACATGTTTTATTCATAAGACATGGGAATTGAATGACTTCTTGAGATGAAATTGTGATTATCTGTGTTTAATTGATTGTTTCCGCAAGCACGTATCCTGTATGCATTGACTAATGTTCAAAGACAAAAATGGGCTGTAATGATATGCTTGTGTGGTTACTAAATTGAACCCGTCACCCTAGTGAGAGTTTGGGGGATGAAGTTTGACTTGTCGGAAATCCCGATGGGAGTCCGGATGTGGAGTCGCGATAGAGGCCGGGCGCATGCTCTTTCGGGAATGTCGTCTTGGGAGAAAACCCTTGATGTAGCCTCGCCTCATGGGGAGGGCGATGCGGGGCTATGCTAGTAGACACCGGCAAGAGTTTGGTTGTGGCCCCGAAGGGCATTAAAAATCGAAACATGTGTGGATGCAAGAACGTATAAGAAACATGGCATCATTGGTTTTGATTATGCATATGCTGGTTTCATTACTTGTGACATGCTTAAATTGATAATGTGCAGGGTGTGGTAATGGCCAGGTGAGATCGCCTACAATGTGACTCGCATGTGATTGATTGAATGCATTACTTGATTGTAGTATGCATTGGTTGTATTATGTATGTGTATATCGTGCAGGGTATGTCATAACCGGTAATGTTGTATGCGAGCCGATTGTTTGTTTGTTTGTTATTCCTAAATGTGTGGATTAGTTATGTTTTGGCTACAGTATGTGGTATTGTTGCTGTTGGTCTACTTGAGAGGTGGTTCTGGAGAGATATCCCGAGTCGAGTTGGTGTCTTAACCGGAGCTTAGGGCGAGAACTCACTGATATTATATCTCATTGTTGTATCAACTATTTCAGGTCCTTAGAATGATGCATCCTCTAGTGTTATTTGGGATCCCCAAGGATTGGGAGACCATCGTGATGCACCACCGTTTCTTGGGCTGGGTATATTTGTACGAAAAGTACGTCTCCACTATTTGGGTGGATGAGGGACCGGGGTAATGGATCCCCCATTGATTCTTGGCGTGGTATATTAGGGAGGACAATCTCTTGATCGGTCCTTTGCGCGGTTTTGATGGGCCGTCGGGTAGGGGCCTCGAAGACACTAATTAGGATCTTATGAAGCTAGACCCTTCTAATGGTGCCATGGTGAATCCCGCTCCTACTCCACTTGTGGTCGACTTGTATGCCTTCAACTATAACCCGATGGAGCTCGAGTTCCATGGGTCCCTGCGCTTTGGTAGTTCCTAATAGATGCACCAAACCTGAGGGTTCCTTTTGGAATGAATGGATTGACTTAGCCTTAGTCTCTTTTTGTCTGGCTTAGAGAAAGGAACCGACCCACTAGTGGGCTTGTAAATCGGAAACATTCTTGAGTGGTCAATCTAGTAAATAAATAAATGAGTAGTTTGTCGTTGCTCTCTTGTTCATCCCTCTATCCTTTTTTAATTGATTGATTGTTTGGTTGACTAGGGGATAGTCCGCTTGCACTTGTGCATAATGAAAGAATAAAACGAATGGTCGGCAACGCGTCCTAGGACATCGCATTTTATTGACCAAGGTTAAGGAGTTGTTGTGCGCTCAGGGTTCGGGCGTGACACATTTGATACAACTCTTGAGTTTTTTTTTTTATGTTTCTTTTAATTTTTTAATAATTTTATTATATTTTCTTTTTCTTTTTTTTTCCTCGTGGTTGGTCGTTGACCAGATGAAGTCTAGCAAGTTTGCTGGAGGCTCACCAAGCTAGGGCAAGGGTGACCAATGAAACTAACTTTGTTTCTGTCATTTATCTCATTAGTTTCACAATAAAAATGCTTAATTATACCCAAAAACATTTATCTTATTTTGCATAATGTATTTAGCATTATTCGTGGCTATTGGGGGAGGGGGCAGGGAGCATGTAGCTCAAGTTTTTTAAGTAAATTTTTATATATTTGATGTGACATTTAGGAAAATGACTTTTCTTTTCTTTTCTTTTTTTTTTTAATGTTGAGAGTACTCTATCATGATATTTATGGCCACATAATATTACAAAAAGAGCATGTTTTACGTGTAAAAATATTAAACAAATGATTATTGGGAAAAGTTTGAGGTTTTTTTTTTTTTTTTTTTTTTTAAGGTTGAACTCTCTTTTAGGTTTATCTTTTGGGCAGCATTATATACACCTATTTTGGTTAAGACGCTTATTTTTTCAGTTAACTAACTGAAATAACCTTCTATCTTTTAATGTATTTTTTTTAATGAGGTTAACCAACAAAACTGATTTTCAACAAAGAAAAATAAATAATTTTTTAAAAAAAAATATGAATTTTTTCATAATTTTTTCCATCATATTTTCTTTACAAAAAGACTAAAAATACTTATCGGGTTCTTTTTAGGTTTCTGCCAAACACTAGTAAATAAATTCATGTTCCTAGAAAATGATTGCTTGGAAAATATTTCCAGAAATGGCACATTTTCCGCAAAATAAATTGACCCTAAATCGTAAAACTTATGTTGGGAAGTTGAATTTAAGGATGCCATATGGACAGACTTTCAGGAATACATAAGCAATTTAGGTACCATTCATTAAAAGGAATTAATTAGCACTTTTTGAAAACGGCACAGGACAACTTTTTTTAGTCGAATCATATGACTTAATTGAACAACTGAATGAGTTCAGCATTTGATTGCACTCCCTTCACAAGCTTCAGGACTCCAGTGATCTTTTTCCTTTAGTCGTTTCTATTTTGCCATACATAACACATATATACACCTAATGACACATTTTTGTTGCTGACCACAAACCATGACATTTAAAATAGCGCACACTCTTGGCAGCAAGAGGCTGCTGTAGTGATAGGGACTTCGGTTGAAGTATATAAAGGTGAAGAATTGGGACCATGCGATCTTTCCCAGGAGGAAGAATCCTAGGCAAGAAATGTACTCTAGCATATACCATCTCTTCATCTGGCATATACCCGGTATTGTACTGAATTTGGTGAAATAAATAGGAGCTTGATCATCAATGTGATGACTCGGGCACGGCCACATGAAGAAGCAGTGCATAATGTGATAGTGAATAACATCGCAATTCTCCTTTGGCAGAAGAGAGCTGCATCGGCAAGCATGCAAATGTCAAGGTTGCTCTTGCTTTTGCCAAAGGAGAATTGCCCTGCCATTCGCTTGCACTGAATGTATGTACTTACTCAGAGCTCTGCAAAGGCACCGAAAGCCACTTATCCTTTCCACGGGGCAACTTTCAGGCATATATGTTGTACCAGAGGGTGACTATCTGATGTTACTTGTCTCATTACTTCATTCTATGTGTCAAGCTCCGAACCTCGAACACGTGACAACCCCTTCACCTTGGTCAAGTGAATGCAACGTCCTAAGGCTCGTCGCCAACTATTCTTTTTATCTTGCGATTAAGTGCATGTGGAAGCAAATCAACAACACCCAGTCAATAAACAACATGAATAGAAAAAAGATCACAAACAACCGCAACCATGTCGTTTTTTTATTCTTTTCGTACTAGTTAACCCTAGGAAATTTATACACAAGCCCCTCAATCGGGCGACTTCCTTTATAATCATCCAAATATACTAAACATGGTTAATTTACTTCCTTCAATCATCGGACACACCAACCCGCTACCCTCCATAACGTGCTCCAACATTGTCCAATCTATGGCAATATAGATGCCATAACTACGAACCTGAAAATGTTTAACAACGACGAGTGACATATAATTTTAGTGAGTTATCGCCCTAAGCTCTAGTTAAGATACCAACTCGCCTCGGGGTACCTATCACATGCCAACTCGTCTCGAGATAATTTCAAAAGTTTATAGGAATATCTAAAGAGAGGGATCTAATCAATGGTTGCGTGTTTAAATCAATTTAGACAATTTTTGTTTTTTTTATTTGGTCGTGGGGAAAGCGATGTTCTGCTAATGATAAAGGGCAGGATGGTGAATGAGCAAAAAGCCCTTTTGGAGAATATTCTGATCCTCGTTTTCGTATTATGTTAATTGAGAAACTCCATCTTTGACTTATGGTCAACTTTTGAAAGCACGGGAGCAAAAGATTTGACAATTTCGCACGTTCTCCGTGGGTTGCGAGTACGACTTTGGAGTTCCCCACGGATGACTAGTTTCAGACACGTCTTAGAACTTTGTCGGCAAAAATAATAATAACAAATAAACACGATGTTTAAAACTGACCAGTAATCGGGTGATTATCTATTTACACGTGATTGTCAGGTTTGGCATAAACAGATTTGTGTCACCAGAAAAAGGCGTGCCTTTCGTGGGTTTGTTTCAACACAACTAGACATGTTTAATATTCATATTTGAAGACTTTTTTAACCTTGAAGAGTTAGGATCCGTTTTAACAAAGAATAAACGGTTAAATACAGTCATTAAACATAAAAAAAAAAAAACAAGACATACATTTGTCTTTTTTTTGGTAAGGAACAAAACATACATTTGTCCATCACCGATATGGCCAACAAAGCATATTATAAATTAACAGGAAATATTACAAAGTGATGAAATTGACAAAAAATGGTACAGAGTCAATAATACCACAAACCTTACAAAATTAACTTTAATTAAGTAACTATGTGTGCTCAAGAAGATTTCTTCACTTATTGATTGGTTCGTAATCTGAATAAATATTAAAATTTTTACCACATGTCTTCAACCTAAGATTCCCTTCAATCTCATGGGTTCTGAGAAAAATTCATTTCTTCCGGCCGATTTCACATGTACTTATTTAATGCCTGATGGATGTCATTTCTAATGGCACGATATGCGTGGGAGTATTCTCATGGCATTTCATAAATGTTTAAGTTAGAGATAAAAACAATCCCTTGAACTAAATTTGCGGTGGGAATGCAATGAGTAATTTTATTTGGCGTTGACAAGAATTTTAACCTTCAAATATGACGGCTACATTATATCAGATTTTTCCTTTCCTATGTGAACAAAGGTCTCCAAAATGATTAAGGAGAATAGACTTTTCGCACAATTTAGCCTTGTGGAAAAAAGGCACGATATATAAACAAAATGGAAAACATTTCCAAGAATTGGAAAATAATGGAGAAAATTTTCCAAACATGGTAATGATGATGGTGTTGATTTGGTTGTGACATCCGGTAGAAGGATAAGAAGGTTTTTCAATGGTTACGTTTGAATGTGAGGAGCGTTTAAAAGTAAAGGGGTTTGTCGTTAAAAATTTCAAATAATAAATTCATCATGGTGATTCCAAATGGTTTTCACTAAAGATATGTATCGCGGACTTTAATTATTTGAATTTCACTTAAAATAACCACCGGCCATTTTCAAAGATGGATAAAATAACACTTTGTTTTTACTTTTTAAAATTCATACATTAGCCCATTTGAATAGTTTTTATTTATTTTCCTTTTTCACTCTTTTTTCTTCTCTTGTATTGCGCCATTTCCTCTACCGATAATCACATACTGGAATTTCACTTAGAATGACCACCGTCAGGATTTCTCCATGCCCATCGATTGTTTTCGGCCACCATAACCACCGGGCTGGAACTAATCCCTCTCTGCTTAATTGGTAAGCACCACCACCTGAAAGGGTACATATTTCATCACCAAAGTGACATGACAAGTTAACAAAACTAAGGTATTATCTAGTTGGGCTTGAAGCCCACATGCACTATTTCCAAATGAACACAAAGAGATTACTACAACTGTTCAATTATCAAGTGGGTGTCGCATTTCGAGTCAAACAACTATTACAACTACAGTGTGAACCCAAAAGTTAAAAAGTAAAAATCATCTAAAAAAACATATACACATCTCTTCCTGTAAAGAACCTGACAAGAATTATGGATACAACATTATTGATAATCATTACAGTCATGATCAAAAGAAAAGTCAAGAGCATATGCTAGAGAAATCCAAAATATGACTGCTCTCATTACTAATGAATCTTATGTAAATAACGTGGAAAATTTGTAAATGAACATATAAGTAAATGAAAATAAAAATAGTGCCATAAAAGAAAACCTAAATGAAGCATCCCGGAATTGTTGAAGATTGCAACGGTGAATTGCCGAGCAAATCTCCTTTGGCAGTGAGCTTATATGACATTCACTCCCAGTGAAAATATTTGTGGTTATAAGCCACCTGCCAAAGGAGTAAATGCCCAGTAATTCACCACTTACATGCCATTCACACTCTGTTACTCATGTGCTATGAATAAAACTATTATTTCTGCTTTTTGCTTGGATGAACAGTGTTGGAGTGCAGTATCTATTTATAGCTTCCCAAAAGGTTAAAGACATTTTGCATGCACATAGCATATTCCGAGAACATCCAAAATCCAATAAAATTTTTAGTTTGGTTAAAAAAAAAAAAATTACAAGGCCAGTGGTCCAATGAGTTGGATATGCTTAATTTCATTCTCTGTTCCTACCAGAGAAGATATGTTGACGACCAGAGTCAACATATATTCCTCTATCCAACTAATTGGAGTGGAGAAATTTCTAGACAAGTTTAGCTTTAGTAAATTTTGATCTCGTAATTTATATATGATTTTTTTGTCGTTTATTGCTAAAATTTAATAGATTGAAGGACATGTCAATTAATTTTAAACTAATGAAAAAATGATATTAAATTTCTTAATATAGTCAACGAACTACATTGAACATTTAGAGTGCATTTGGTAACCATTATGTTCACGAGAACAATTTTTACTTAGAAATCAATCTTTATTATTTTGCTCTTGGACAAGATTATTAGCATTTGAAAACATTTGATAATTACCCTAAATTTATATTTCCAAAATAGAAATTCATTTTATTACATCCTGAAATTTGAGCCCTTTGAGGGATGTATGAACGTGAATTTCATCAATACATTGTTGGTTTATCTCATTCAGAATTGATCACTCTCGAGATACTAACCTTGAGGGGAAAGACTATTGAGGATGGAACTTGTACAACTAAAGAGCTTGACCTACGAAAACGACTCGACCGTGAAACCTACATAAGGACAATCCTATGGTGATACATGCTAGTTTCAGGGATGACTAGAAGTCAATTCATAGACATGGTATAATGGGATGATAGGTGATTTCATTTACTGTTATCAAGACCACAATTAGCCCCATGTCAATTCTCAGTAATCATGTACTTTGAAATAAGAATAGATTCTTCACAATTTCATATTAGTCAATGACGTCCATGTGTCGAGAAAACTTGAACATGGTTTGATACTAAGTCAAGCACGAGTCGATTACGCGTAAATGCTTGAAGCCATCCGTTAGTCTGAGATGTACCAAAATGTCATTTGATCGAAATTGACGATTTATAAAAATCCAATATTGGACGACGAATTTTCGAGAACATTCGGGACGAACTTTTGGACAATGTTTTTTTGACCTTCGATATTGCCAGTGAGCTCGAATTGTTGGAAAGGGAACTAACGGACCAAGAAATCGAGCTCATGAGGAAGTGGGCGGGGCAAGACCTAAGTAGGCCTCACACCCAAGGAGAGGCAGCCACCATGGTGGGCCCAAGTCAGCCTTTGAGCCCATTGGACCAAACTTACCCCCTTGACTCTTCCTAGCTTATTATCTAACCTTGTGCCATTTGAGCCCAGCTAATTCTTGAGCCCATTCTTTTTCATTTCCTAGCTCGTTTCTTAGGCCCACTCATCATCTCAGCCCAAGGACAAAGTGGTAATTGTGCAAGGGTGGAAAAGACCATTTTGCCCCTCTAGATATTATTTGGAAGAAGACAAAAGAAGAGAGAGAAAATAAGGCCATTGCATGAGGAAGGGGCATGCATTGATGAGCTTTGATGAAAGTAGACCACCATCCCTTCCATCTCTCTCCTTCCCATTCCAGTCGCCCACCTCTCCTATTCCTCTTCTTCTTCTCTTCTTCTTCTTCTTCTTTTCCTTCATACCCTTACTTTGTCATTGTTTGTTTAGCCTTGTTACTTCCCGCACTTCTTGTAACTGCAATCGGAAGCCTCCATTTATACCTCTCGTAGATGCCGCTCGCCGGTCTTGGCTACCAGTTAGCCTGCCGGCCACCAGTTTCCCCTGCCTCTTTTAGTCGCCTATTGTTCTAGCTTTTGCCCTCGCTAGAAAAGCTAGCCCGCCTTTGTTTCAACCTTGCCACCACCCAGACTAGCAACTAGCCCATTTCCCTAGACCCCCTGAAGCCATCGGACACTGGCTAGTAGGTCATCGGAATGCTAGTCGGTTCGACCAATAGCTTTTTCCTAGTGCAATTCGGTTTCCTGAGACAAACTTGGTTGCTACTATTTTTGTCATAGGGCCACCTTGGATCGTCATAGTTGTGGTTCCCATGTGTAGCCTTCGCCG
This sequence comes from Angophora floribunda, assembly GCA_014182895.1. Lineage (NCBI taxonomy): Eukaryota > Viridiplantae > Streptophyta > Magnoliopsida > Myrtales > Myrtaceae > Angophora > Angophora floribunda. The sequence goes on along the minus strand of CM024709.1, from coordinate 29,952,882 downwards.
CTGTCGCGCTCATGTCTCCGACTCGCTTAACGGGTGAGTTTTCATTCTAATACCTTGATTAGTGCATAAACTTGCTTAGGGTTGATTTAGTTAGAGTTAATCTTAGTTAGGGGGATTAATTAAGGTGTGTTAGAGCTAAGATAGGTGGTTAGATAGATGACTAGGATTAGCTTAGATTGATCTTACTTAGTGCTTACTAATTGAGGTTTATTGGTTTGATCCTAAATTAAGAGGGTTGAGCTTGTTTAGCCTTAATTTATTAAAATGAATTGATTTCTTTAATAAACTATTGTTTTATTGAATTCTGAATTTAGTTTATTAATTATTAAATTTTGAAATTTCACTGTTCAAGACGTACTATTCACGTGCATTGTATGCGAGCCGACTGTTTGTTTGTTTGTTTGTTATTCCTAAATGTGTGGATTAGTTATGTTTTGGCTACAGTATATGGTATTGTTGCTGTTGGTCTACTTGAGGGGTGGTTCTAGAGAGATATCCCGAGTTGAGTTGGTGTCCTAATCGGAGCTTAGGATGAGAACTCACTGATATTATATCTCATTGTTGTATCAACCATTTAGGTCCTTAGAATGGCGCATCCTCTAGTGTGATTCGGGATCCCCAAGGATTGGGAGACCATCGTGACGCACCACCACTTCCTGGGTTAGGTATATTTGTATGAAGAGAACGTCTCCACTATTTAGGTGGATGAGGGATCGGGGCAATGGATCCCCTATTGATTCTTGGCATGGTATATTAGGGAGGACAATCTCTTGATCGGTCCTCTGTGCGGTTTTGATGGGCCGTCGAGTAGGGGCTCCGAAGATGCTAATTGGGATCTTATGGAGCTGAACCCTTCTGATGGTGCCATGGTGAATCCCTCTCCCACTCCACTTGTGGTCAACTTGTACGCCTTCGACCATAACTCGACGAAGCCCGAGTTCCATGGGTCCCTGCACTTTGGTAGTCCCTAATAGATGTACCGAACCTAAGGGTTCTTTTTGGAATGAATGGATTGACCTAGCCTTAGTCTCTTTTTGTCTGGCTTAGAGAAAGGAACCGACCCACTAGTGGGCTTGTAAATCGGAAACGTTCTTGAGTGGTAAATCCAGTAAATAAATAAATGAGTAGTTTGTTGTATTTTTTTTGGTAAGGTAGGTTAATAACACATAGACCAACAAAGTGTACAACACGAGTGAAACATGGCACCAACAGGCACTCGATTAGACGACATGTCGTTGGAGTGACCGGGTACCACGATCACAAGTTGAGAAGAAAATGACATGTACAATCACATGGAAACAAGAGGACCTAAGGTCCTAAACGGTCCTAAGGATGATCCAATGGCAGCTCTATATCAAAGATACGCGGGTCAATCCCCCAACATCGTTGCATCCTCCTATTTCTAGGGTTGTCTTCAGCTCTTTTAAAAGTCATGGCCTTGTCCTTGACCGCCTTATATAGCTGTAGCTTCATGGAAGAGATTTGAAAACTTTGGCCACGGTATATGGTATCATTCCCGGTTTTCCGGATGATGTAGCAAAAGCGCCAAAGGAGAACCGAACAATCTCACAAAGTAGAAACCTTTGCCGAAGTAACATTACTAACCCAAGAAAGGTTATCCTCGCCAAGTCGAATTAATCCAAGGAAGATTACATTTTGCAGCCCAAAAGTTTGCAAGGGAGTTAGGGACGCCGCAATCAAAAAACAGTGGTTGACAGTCGAGTCGCCTAGAGTTGCAGAAAGCACAATCCGAATAGGGTATTCTGCCATAGGACATGAGAAGGACCTGGGTTGGAAGACGGTTCTTGGATATGAGCCACAACAGGAATTGGTGTCGAGGGGCTAAGGTCTTATTCCAGACGAAAGAAGACCAGGAGACCGGGTTGGCCTTACCTCGAATAGTAGCCTAAGCTGATGCCATCGAAAATTTACCAGCAGGGTCCTCCACCCAACAGAAGGAGTCCGGATCATGTAAGAGTGGGGGAGCCGAAATTTGCCACAAAGACAAGTCTTGCAGGATTTGGAGCCCATCCGGAGAGTATAAGTCCTTAACCTTCGCTTGCCTGAGAAGGTCTGACTCGTGAATATAATTATCAGTAAAGATCAAGTTAAGGGGGCCAACCTCAAGCCAAGGATCAAACCACAATGATGTGTAGACACCATCTCCTATCTTCCATCTAAAATGGGGTTGGAATTCTTTCCTTAGCACAAGGATCTTACGCCAGGCCCAAGAACAAAGGGTTGGGATAGAAGATATCCAAAATTTTTGTCTTTTGAGGTAGGTGGCATGGATCCATTTACACCGTAATGATTCTTTGTCAGTAAATAGGATCCAGATGTGTTTAGCCATGGCCGCTTTATTACTGTCCCTGATTCTTCGCAAGCCAAGACCTCCTTCCGAGGTGGGAAGACAAATATCAGCCCAAGCCACTTTTGCACCTCCAGGTCCCATGGTTGGTCCTTTCCAGAGAAATTGTCTGCATATTTGCTCAATTTTGTCCACCACCGAAGCTAGAAACCAGAATATGGATGCTCAGTAGGCTTGGATGGCATGCAATACCGACTTAATAAGTTGAAGCCTCCCTGCAAACGAGAGGAACCGGTGTGTCCAAGATTGGACTCTAGACGTGAGGTGGCAAACTAGTGCATTGCAATCCACTTTGCTCAATCGAGAGGTGATGATAGGCACGCCCAAGTACCGCACTGGAAAAGAGCCCAGGGAGAAGCCAAGCATTTGTACGATTTGGTCCTTAGCTGCTTCGGATCCACCCGATATAAATACTTCGCTCTTGTTAGTATTTGGAGTCAAGCCACTCCATGAGGAGAACATATTGATCCCATCCTTGATACGAGATATGGAGGCAAGGCTCGCTTGACTAAATATAAAGACATCATCCGCAAAAAATAGATGGGATAGCCGCGTGGCCTTACAACGCCAATAGTACCGGAAATCCGGGTGCCGAGTATGAGAATCAATGATCCTTGTGAAGACTTCCATAGCTAGGGTGAAGAGATATGGGGACATGGGATCTCCTTGTCGAATACCTCTTCCATTGGAGAAGAAACCGTGGAGTTCACCATTGATAGATATAGAAAACCTGAGGGTTCGAACACAAACCATGATCAACCTTGTAAGATTGGAGGGGAATCCAAAGGCTAGGAGGGTGTTCTCTAAGAAGTCCCAGTTGAGGGTATCATATGCTTTCCTGAAGTCTACCTTGATAGCACATTTGGGGATGTGGGGCTTATTGTGAAACCCTCTGAAAAGTTCCTGTGCAAGAAGGATGTTGTCGCTGATTCGCCTTCCTTTAACAAAGGCAGTTTGGACCGGATTGATAATTCCAGGAAGCACTGCTGCAATTCTAGAGGATAGGATCTTAGTAATGCACTTGTAGATTGTGTTGCAACATGCAATTGGTCGGTAATCTGAGACCGATGATGCATTGGGCACTTTAGGTACCAAGGTAATGATGGTGTTGTTTACTTCTTTGACCAAACAGCCTGATTGAAGGAAATCCATAACCGCTTCAGAGACTGAAGAACCCACTACATCCCAATTTTTCTTGAAGAAGTCCGCATTAAAGCCATCCAATCCAGGAGCTTTGTTCCCAGCAATGGAGAACATAGCATCGCATACTTCAGAAGGAAGGAAAGGCTGGGAGAGAAGATTGATCTGGTCAGGCCCAAGAGGGGAGTGGATAACCTCAAGTAGCTCCTGAAAGGATGGTCCCATAGATAAGGCAGCCGGTGAGAGTATGTCCTGAAAATAAGAGACGAAGATACGCTACACATCCACCTGATTAGAGACCATTTGGCCCGTGTTGTCCATGATTGACATGATCCGATTGCGGAGGTGCCTGTGATTTACCGAACGATGGAAGAACTTGGTATTGTGGTCGCCTTCCTTTAGCCAACGAATTCTAGACTTTTGTCTGAAGAAGGACTCCTCAAGGGAACGGAGAGTATGATACTCTTTGATTTGGGAGTGTTCCTCTCTCGCCAGAAGGCTATTTTGCGGGTCTAGTTGTAAAGCCTCTTGGGTAGTCAAGAGAGTTCGTTTTGCTGCATACACTCTCATAGAAATGTTTGAGTATGCGGCTCTATTCAAGCCTTTAAGGCGTCCCTTCAGATTCTTGAGACGGGTGTACAGTTTAAACATAGGGGAGCCGGAGACTTGAGTATCCCAAGCCTGCATCAAAAGCATGGAAAAAACCGGGTGACTCATCCACAAGTTAAAGAATTTGAAGGGAGTCCGGCGAGAAGCAGGTGGGAGCACTTTTACAACCATCGGTGTATGATTTGAGAGACCCGAGTCCAAAAAAGATGCTTCTGAGAATGAATAAGTCCTACACCATCAATTATTAACCAGTACACGGTCAATTTTTCTTTGTTTCCTGCGAGCACCCGAGGATGTAGACCATGTAAAATGAAATCCCACATAATGTAGATCAATCAGTTCCGCTTGGTCCAGACAATCCTTGAATTCATCAAAGGCGGGGATCCATATGTCAGGGCTACCTATACGATCCGAGGAGTCCCGGATGGCATTGAAGTCACCAGCAACTATCCAGGGACTTTCCTTGAGGGTAGAACTCAGTCTAATAAGGTCACGCCAAAGGGGCCTACGTGACACGAAGGTGTGCTCCCCATAAATCACTGAGAAAGTAATAGTCGAACCAGAATTCAAAATTTTAACGTCTCCATGGATGATCTGACTAGAACAACAAAGAAGATTGAAGTCCACAAGGAGTGGGTTCCAACCAAACCAAATACGCCCCCGAGAGGAGTGCTCATAATTAGCCAACCATATCCAGCCAAGAAATAATCCAGAGGAGATAACACCAAAAGAGTTAGCCGGCACTTTAGTTTCCAGTAAGCCGACGCAGCAAAGATTATTGAGCCGCACAAACTGTCTAACTTCAGCTTGCTTAATGGGGTTCATAAAACCCCTTATGTTCCAACATCCAAAAAACATGCGGAAATGTCAAAAGGGCAGAAGGCTACCTCCTTTTGGGGCGCCTTTTGCTGGAAGATGGCTTAGTTTTCACCGAAGGAGAGACCGAAAGTGGCTCCTTTATGTTGGCCAACTTCTGCCTCTGTTCAATAGGAGGAGCATCAGCACATACGTGCGCCTGTGAGGGAGAACCAGCACACTTCAGCAGCTTTAACTTCTGTTCTTCAGGGGTAGTAAAAGGCAAAATAGCCTCTTGGCAAGGGATTCCAGCATCCCTTGTCAGTTCTTACACTGGCAAGGGGTTAATAGCTCGCTCCAGTAGGTTCGTCCCTGCTGTTTGTACCTGTATTTGGCCAGCATTGGCTAAAAGATCGACCTCAAGTAGCAATGGTTGGGGACTTGTAGCATGTTCCTGTTCCTGATCAGGGCATGGACCAGCTTCAAGTTCCTCATCAAGGTCATCAGCTGAGTCAAAAGCCATGGAAGAGTCTGGTTCTGTAGGGGGCATCACAGTCTCCAGGGCATTATCTTGCAGGAATGATGTTGAAGGTCTGGATGGGGTAGGTTGCGCTAGAGTTGGTTGCGCACTGTCCTTACCAGCCCTCCTTTTGACCTGCTGCCACTCCTCTCTAGGGGTTGGTTCGGGCACCTCATTCGGTCTAGAGGAGACCATGAGGTTGGTCTGGCTATCTGTCACCGCAGGGGGTTGAGAAGGCTGCACTTCAAGTTGAGTAGGCTGAGCAGAACACGGGATGGTGGCAGAGCATCTATGTCCAAACACTCCACAAGTTTGGCATGAAATAGGCTTCCATTCATATTCAACTTCAACATCACGAGCAGCCCCATTTAGGAGAATATTAATGGAATCACAGCAAATTTTGGAAGCATCTAACTCCACACAAACTCTAGCAAAGGAGATAGTTTTTAGTTGCTCCGTATGTTGGTCCACATATAGTGGCTTACCCACCGAGCTAGCCACTTTACTAATACCTCGAGAGGACCAAAGCCCATATGGGAGGTTCTTTAGTCTTATCCAAACTGGAACCGAGGTGTGTGCCCCTTTTTTCAGCTCAAGCATAGGGTGCCATTGCTGAAGAATGAGAGGCACACGCGCCACCGTCAGTGGTCCTCCCTCAATGACCTTACGTCTAAACTCCGTGTCCAGGATGTGGAAAAAGTAAAACCCCTGGTCATTGGCTTTCATCTCCAATAACCTATGACCCCATAAGTGTTTGAGAGCTGTCTTTACAAGCTTAAATGGGAGTTTTTTCCCCCACGAAATAGCCGACTAAGCATTCTTTCCATATGGGATCAGCAGCATCTAAATCCTCATCAGAACAATTAACTACATTATTTGCAGCTGGATTAAGGGGATAGTAGGTAAGGGAGTACCCTTGAGTCGCTGCTGTAGCTATATTGGCCCAGGATCGAAGATTTCTGGATTGCTGTTGCAGCAGGGGGGCAGGATTTTGTTGCAGCAGGGGGGCAGGATTTTGTTGCAGCAGAGGGCCTAGAGTCCGCAGCAACACCAGAGGAGGGCCCAGCCATATTTTGCTCCCCAACAACTGCAGAAGGACCTGCACTGATCAAATCAACATTCCCAGCCACATTCCGGTTGCCATAGCTGACATTTTCGCGAGAGAGGTGTGGATCTCGCCTAACAACAGCAGCAACACCAGAAGACATCCTTTGCCCCCCAGCGACTGATGAAGGGCCAGAATTCGGTCCCCCAATCTCAGCGCGGTCGCCACCCTTGGCACTACCGCAAGATGAGTTTCGGCCAGCCGGAGCCCTGCTCCGGCTATAGTTACGGCCTCCCCCTAGACCAGACTAAAGATGACTCACAGAAATTTCCTTTTCCATGTCCAAACCAGAGGAAACAGAGCTACTGGAACAGAGTAAGCCCTAGCATCGCTGAGTTCGAACACAGGAGAGGAAGCCTTATCGGGTCAAAGACCAAAGGGGTTATGGAGCACTGCTAAGCCACTGCTCCTCCTCCAAGAATCAATTTGCTCTGGCGCCGGAGGTGGCCGGCCAAGGCAAAATCAGACCAGAGCTACAGTACCGCAAGGGTTCAGTCAAGAGAGAAGAAACGGGGGTTTTTGTCGGTCCTTTTTGGGTAGGATTTTCATTGAGTAGTTTGTTGTTGCTCTCTTATTCATCCCTTTATGCTTTTTTAATTGATTGATTGTTTGGTTGACTAGGGGATAGTTCGCTTGCACTTGTGCATAATAAAAGAATAAAACGAGTGGTCGAAGACCCGTCCTAGGACATCGCATTTTATTGACCAAGGTGAAGGGGTTGTTGTGTGCTCGGGGTTCGGGGTGTGACACATTTGATACAACTCTTGAGTTTGTTTTTTTATGTTTCTTTTAATTTTTAATAATTTTATTATTTTTTCTTTTTCTTTTTTTTTTCCTTGTGGTTGGTCATCAACCGGGCGAAGTCTAGCGAGTTTGCCGGAGGCTCACCAAGCCAGGGCAAGGGTGACCAATGAAACTAACTTTGTTTCTGTCATTTATCTCATCAGTTTCACAATAGAAATGCTTAATTATACCCAAAAACATTTATCTTATTTTGCATAATGTATTTAGCATTATTCGCGGCTTTTGGGGAACGGGGCAGGGAGCATGTAGCTCAAGTTTTTTAAGTAATTTTTTATATATTTGATGTGACATCTAGGAAAATGACTTTTCTTTTCTTTTCTTTTCTTTTTTTAATGTTGAGAATACTCTATCATGATATTTACGGCCACATAATATTACAAAAAGAGCATGTTTTACGTGTAAAAATATTAAACAAATGATAATTGGGAAAAGTTTGAGGTTTTTTTTTGTAAGGTTGAACTCTCTTTTAGGTTTATCTTTTGGGCAGCATTATTTACACCTATTTTGGTTAAGACTCTTATTTTTTCAGTTAACTAACTGAAATAACCTTCTATCTTTTAATGTATTTTTTTTTTAATGAGGTTAACCAACAAAACTGATTTTGTTTCTATCGTCTTTCTCATTGCTTTTGCAATAGAAATGCTAAATCACACCCAACAAGATGTTATCTTACTCCGCATAATGTAGTTAGGATTGCTCGCCACTTGGGAGAGAGGGAGCAACGGCTCTAATTTTTTAAGTAACTTTTTTATATATTTTGATGTAGCACAAAGAAAAATAAATATGTTTACGTTGCTAGTGCTCCATCATGATATTAATGGCCACATAATGTTACAAAATATAATAAAAGCCAAGTGGTGTTTTCCGTTTACGAAGTTGACAAGTTTGAGGATTTGCGCTGTGACAATATCTTCTTAGAATCATATATAAAATACTAATATTTTTTAATATAATTTCGAGTCATTGCTAGGGGTGATTGGGTCCAGGGTGGATAGGGTCTAGACCTGCCCTGACCCTGTTATAATTGGTTCCTCTTTTTTAGACCCTGTACCCTACCCTGTTTTTATTGGACCCTATTTTAGACCCAACCTTATTTTTCCGGTCCGGGAATAGGGTCAACTCTGTTTTCATTGGAACCTGTTTTGCAACCGTTCAATATCCTATATGGCTTCAAATTTTATATTAATTAGCGAAAAAAAAAACAACGTAATTCTCCTAATATTATAAGACAAATAAAAAATGCTAAGAATGCATAATCATTAGCAACAAATATGGATCTAATATTAATCTCATTCCCACAAATACTTCTAATATGACTTAATGTACTTACTTATGTGTATGCGACAGAGCTCTTATTAAGAAGATGTCTTTCTTGAGTTGGATTGAGAATACTTTAATTAGTGTTACAATAGCTAATAGCATTTGTCCTACAACTATAGTAATAGTTGAAAATGGGACCATTAAAAAAGAAAAATAATTCATGAGAACAGTTTTTTTTTTTTTAAATTCTTTCAAAATAATTCTCTCTTAACTTGATTCAAAGGGAATCTTTCTTTTTTTAACATTTCTTCGAAGACAAAGAGACTCAAAAGCATTATACAGAGAGACAGTTTTTTTTTTAACAGGGTAAAAACTGGTTCCAAAACCGGTCCAGTTCTGGGTGGGTCTTTACTTGGACCCTGTTCTCGGACCGATTTCAACCGGTTCCCAAAAATTGGAACCTGTACCTAGACTGTTTTAACCTGGAACCAGTTCCCGACTTTGTTTTTCAGGTGGTCTAATCTGGGTTCCAGGTAAACTCAGTTCGGTTGCACACCTTTAGTCATTGCCTACATAGTTTTTGGGAAAATTGCACCAACGGTTCTAAACGTTATGTATAAAATGCAATTGACTAAGTCCTCAAATTTTACTTAAAAGTACAATTAAGGGCCATTTATTTCAAGGAAAGCATTTTCCGGGAAACAATTTTCTCATTTTCTGGTGTTTGGCTCGATTTAGAAAATGAGTTAATGGAAAATGTTTTTATATCAAAACTTAAATTGAGGAAAATGATTTCCTCTTTGAAATAATCAAAAACGTTTTTCAAAATATGATTAGGTATTAGCATTTAGACCCGAAACTCTTCACTTGGTCATAAACAACCCAACATTGGTTCTCGTGTCCCCACATTCAAGACTAGGTCTCCAATGACTAGGCCCAAGTCTATCAAGGCTAGGCCCAAGACCCTAGGTTTCGGGCCTGGGCCTTGGCACCCACACTCAGGTCCATTGAGGCTGAAACTTGCCCATTTTCGATGCTTTGGCACTTGAGCTCAGGTTCACAAAGGACATGCTTGAGTCCACAATGCTCGAGCTTTGTCTTGATCCTCAAGGTCGGGTCCACAAAGACTATGCGCATATCCTTGACATTTGGGTTTGGGTCCTTGGTTAATGAAACGTTTGTCCTTACAAAAATATTTTTTGAAAAAATCCAATTTTTAGTTATCCTTTATTTTTATACGTTCTTTTCTTTTCTTTTTGCTTCTTCCTTGGAGGTCACCAATGATTAGCTAAATGCAAGCTTGAGCTCCCCTAAGGCTAGTGAGGTCGAGCTTGCTTGAGGCCGACAAGCTTAAAGCTCACCAACTTGGCTATGCACAAGCTCGCTGGCCTTGGGCAAGCTCAACCTCTTGTGAGCTTGACCTTACCATATTTGGCGAGGCCCTAATGAGGTTAAGCTTGCCTATTGCCTGTGGCCAATTGTAAGTTGTTGTGGAAAGCAACAAAGAAAAAAAAAAGAAAAAAAATTAAAAAATATGAATTTTTTCATAATTTTTTCCATCATATTTTCTTTACAAAAAGACTAAAAATACTTATCGGGTCGTTTTTAGGTTTCTGCCAAACACCAGTAAATAAATTCATATTCCTGGAAAATGATTGCTTGGAACATATTTCCAGAAATGGCACATTTTCCACAAAATAAATTGACCCTAAATCGTAAAAATTATGTTGGGAAGTTGAATTTAAGAATGCCATATGGACAGACTTTCAGGAATACATAAGCAATTTAGGTACCATTCATTAAAAGGAATTAATTAGCACTTTTTGAAAAAGGCACAGGACAACTTTTTTTTTTAGTCGAATCATATGACTTAATTGAACAACTGAATGAGTTCAGCATTTAATTGCACTCCCTTCACAAGTTTCAGGATTCCGGTGATCTTCTTCCTTTAGTCGTTTCTATTTTGCCATACATAACACATCTATACACCTAATGACACATTTTTGTTGCTGACCACAAACCATGACATTTAAAATAGCGCACATTCTTGACAGCAAGAGGCTGATGTAGTGATAGGGACTTCGGTTGAAGTATATAAAGGTGAAGAATTGGGACCATGCGATCTTTACCAGGAGGAAGAATCCTAGGCAAGAAATGTCCTCTAGCATATACCATCTCTTCATCTGGCATATACCCGGTATTGTACTGAATTTGGTGAAATAAATAGGAGCTTGATCATCAATGTGATGACTCGGGCATGGCCACATGAAGAAGCAGTGCAGAATGTGATAGTGAATAACAGCGCAATTCTCCTTTGGCAGAAGAGAGTTGCATCGGCAAGCATGCAAATGTCAAGGTTGCTCCTGCTTTGCCAAAGGAGAATTGCCCTGCCATTCGCTTGCACTGAATGTATATACTTACTCAGAGCTCTGCAAAGGCACTGAAAGCCACTTATCCTTTCCACGGGGCAACTTTTAGGCATATATGTTGTACCAGAGGGTGACTATCTGATGTTAAATGTCTCATTACTTCATTCTATGTGTCACGCCCCAAACCTTGAACACGTGACAACCGTTTCACCTTAGTTAAGTCAATGCAACATCCTAGGGCGCGTTGCCAACTATTCTTTTTATCTTGCGATTAAGCGCATGTGGAAGCAAATCAACAACACCCAATCAATAAATAACATGGATAGAAAAAAGACCACAAACAACAACAGCAATGTCGTTTTTTTTATTCTTGTACTAATTAACCCTAGGAAATTTATACACAAGGCCCTCAATTGGGCGACTTCCTCTATAGTCATCCAAAGATACCAAACAGGGTTAATTTACTTTCTTCAACCATCGGGCGCACCAACCTGCTACCCTCCACAATGTGCTCCAGCACTATCCAATTTATGGCAATATATATGCCATAACTACAGACTTGAAAATGTTTAACAATGACGATTGAGATATAATCTCAGTGAGTTATCACCCTAAGCTCCGATTAAGATGCCAACTCGCCTCGGGGTACCTATCACATGCCAACTCACCTCGAGATAATTTCAAAAGTTTATAGGAATATCTAAAGAGAGGGATCTAATCAATGGTTGCGTGTTTAAATCAATTTATACAATTTTTGTTTTTTTTATTTGGTCGTGGGGAAAGTGATGTTCTGCCATTGATAGAGGGCAGGATGGTGAATGAACAAAAAGCTCTATTGGAAAATATTCTGATCCTCGTTTTTGTATTATGTTAATTGAGAAACTCCATCTTTGACTCATGGTCAACTTTTGAAAGCACGGGAGCAAAAGATTTGACAATTTCGCACGTGCTCCGTGGCCTGCGAGTGCGACTTTGGAGTTCCCCACGGATGACTAGTTTCAGACACGTCTTAGAACTTTGTCGGCAAAAATAATACTAACAAATAAACACGATGTTTAAAACTGACCAGTAATCGGGTAATTATCTATTTACACGTGATTGTCAGGTTTGGCATAAACAGATTTGTGTCACCAGAAAAAAAAGCGTGCCTTTCGTGGGTTTGTTTCAACACGACTAGACATGTTTAATGTTCATATTTGAAGACTTTTTTAACCTTTAAGAGATAGTATCCGTTTTAACAAACGGTTAAATAAAGTCATTAAACATTAAAAAAAAAAAAAACAAGACATACATTTTTCCATCACCTATATGGCCAGCAAAGCATATTATAAAGCATATTATAAATTAACAGGAAATATTACAAAGTGATGAAATTGACAAAAAATGGTACAGAGTCAATAATACCACAAACCTTACAAATTTAACTTTAATTAAGTAACTATGTGAGCTCAAGAAGATTTCTTCACTTATTGATTGATTCGTAATCTGAATAAATATTAAAATTTTTACCACATGTCTTCAACATAAGATTCCCCTCAATCTCATGGGTTCTGAGAAAAATTCATTTCTTCCGGCCGATTTCACTTGTACTTATTTAATGCCTGATGGATGTCATTTCTAATGGCACGATATGCGTGGGAGTATTCTCATGGCATTTCATAAATGTTTAAGTTAGAGATAAAAAGAATCCCTTGAACTAAATTTGCGGTGGGAACGCAATGAGTAATTTTATTTGGCGTTGACAAGAATTTTTACTTTCCAATATGACGGCTACATTATATCAGATTTTTCCTTTCCTATGTGAACAAAGGTCTTCAAAATGATTAAGGAGAATAGACTTCGCACAATTTAGCCTGGTGGAAAAAAGGCACGATATATAAACAAAATGGAAAACATTTCCAAGAATTGGAAAATAATGGAGAAAATTTTCCAAACATGGTAATGATGATGGTGTTGATTTCGTTGTGACATCCGGTAGAAGGATAAGAAGGTTTTTCAATGGTTACATTTGAATGTGAGGAGCGTTTAAAAGTAAAGGGGTTTGTCGTTAAAAATTTCAAATAATAAATTCATCATGGTGATTCCAAATGGTTTTCACTAAAGATATGTATTGTGGACTTTAATTATTTGAATTTCACTTAAAATAACCACCGGCCATTTTCTAAGATGGATAAAATAACACTTCGTTTTTACATTTTAAAATTCATACATTAGCCCATTTGAAATAGTTTTTATTTATTTTCCTTTTTCACTCTTTTTTCTTCTCTTGTATTGCGCCATTTCCCCTACCAATAATCACACACTGGAATTTCACTTAAAATGACCACCGTCAGGATTTCTCTATGCCCATCGATTGTTTTCGGCCACCATAACCACCGGGCTGGAACTAATCCCTCTCTGCTTAATTGCTAAGCACCACCACCTGAAAGGGAACATATTTCATCACCAAAGTGACATGACAAGTTAACAAAACTAAGGTATTATCTAGTTGGGCCCGAAGCCCAGATGCACTATTTCCAAATGAACACAAAGAGATTACTACAACTGTTCTATTATCAAGTGGGTGTCGCATTTCGAGTCAAACAACTATTACAACTACAGTGTGAACCCAAAAGTTAAAAAGTAAAAATCATCTAAAAAAACATATGCACATCTCTTCCCGTAAAGAACCTAACAAGAATTATGGATACAACATTATTGATAATCATTATAGTCATGATCAAAAGAAAAGTCAAGAGCATATGCTAGAGAAATCCAAAATATGACTGCTCTCATTACCAATGAATCTTATGTAAATAACGTGGAAAATTTGTAAATGAACATATAAGCAAATGAAAATAAAAATAATGCCATAAAAGAAAGCCTAAATGAAGCATCCCAGAATTGTTGAAGATTGCAACGATGAATTGCCGAGCAAATCTCCTTTGGCAGTGAGCTTATATGACATTCACTCCCAGTGAAAATATTTGTGGTTATAAGCCACCTGCCAAAGGAGTAAATGCCCAGTAATTCACCACTTACATGCCATCCACACTCTGTACTCATGTGCTAGGAGTAAAACTATTATTTCTGCATTTTGCTTGAATGAACAGTGTTGGAGTGCAATATCTATTTATAGCCTCCCAAAAGGTTAAAGACATTTTGCATGCACATAGCATATTCGGAGAACATCCAAAATCCAATAAAATTTTTAGTTTGGCGAAAAAAAAAATACAAGGCTAGTGGTGCAATGAGTTGGATATGCTTAATTTCATTCTCTTTTCCTACCAGAGAATATATGTTGACGACCAGAGTCAACATATATTCCTCTATCCAACTAATTGGAGTGGAGAAATTTCTAGACAAGTTTTGTTTTAGTACATTTTGATCTCGTCATTTATATATGATTTTTTTGTCGTTTATTGCTAAAACTTAATAGATTGAAGGACATGTCAATTAGTTTTAAACTAACGGAAAAACGATATAAAATTTCTTAATACAGTCAACGAACTACATTGAACATTTAAAGTGCATTTGATAATCATTCTATTCACAATAATAATTTCTGCTTAAAAATTATTATTTTTTATTTTGTTCCTAGACGAGATTATGAGCATCTAAAAACATTTGATAACTGCTCTAAATTTATGTTTCCAAAATAAAAATTCATTTAATATGACTCTTGAGTGTTTTTTTTTTTTCTTTTAATTTTTTAATAATTTTTTTCTTTTTTTTTTTTTTTTTTTTTTTTCTTGTGGGTGGTCGCCAACTAGGCGAAGTCTAGCAAGTTTGCCGGAGGCTCACCAAGCCAAGACAAGGGTGACCAACAAAACTAACTTTGCTTCTGTCATTGATCTCATCAATTTTACACTAGAAATGCTTAATTATACCCAAAAACATTTATCTTATTTTGCATAATGTATTTAGCATTATTCGTGGCTATTGGGGGATGGGGGAGGAGGGAGGAGGGAGGGAGCATGTAGCTCAAGTTTTTTAAGTAACTTTTTATATATTTGATGTGACATCTAGGAAAATGACTTTTTTTGTAAAATTTTGCAGAGAGTACTCTATCATGATATTTACAGCCACATAATATTACAAAAAGAGCATATTTTACGTGTAAAAAAATTAAGCAAATGATAATTGGGAAAAGTTTGAGGTTTTTTTTTCTTTTAGGTTGAACTCTCTTTTAGGTTTATTTTTTGGGCAGCATTATTTACACCTATTTTGGTTAAGACGCCTATTTTTTCAGTTAACTAACTGAACTAACCTTCTTTTCTTTGAATATATATATTTTTAATGAGGTTAACCGATAAAACTGATTTTTTTTCTATCGTCTTTCTCATTGCTTTTGCAATATAAATGCTCAATCACACCCAACAAGATGTTATCTTACTCCGCATAATGTAGTTAGCATTGCTCGCCACTTGGGAGAGAGGGAGCATCTGCTCTAATTTTTTAAGTAGCTTTTTTTTATATATTTTGATGTACCACAAAGAAAAATAAATATTTTTACGTTGCTAGTGCTCCATCATGATATTTATAGCCACATAATGTTACAAAATATAATAAAAGCCAAGTGGTGTTTTCCGTTTACGAAGTTGACAAGTTTGAGGATTTGCGCTATAACAATCTCTTCTTAGAATCATATATAAAATACTAATATTTTTAAATATAATTTAGAGTCATTTCCTAAATAGTTTTTGGAAAAATTGCACCACCGGTTCTAAACGTTATGTATAAAATGCAATTGACTAAGTCCTCAAATTTTACTTAAAAGTACAAGTAAGGGCCATTTATTTCAGGGAAAACATTTTTCGAGAAACAATTTTCTCATTTTCTAGCGTTTGGTTCGCTTTAGAAAATGAGTTAATGGAAAATGTTTTTACATCAAAACTTAAATTGAGGAAAATGATTTCCTCTTTGAAATAATCAAAAAACGTTTTTCAAAATATGATTAGGTATCAACATTCAGACCCGAAATTCTTCACTTGGTCACAAAAAACCCAACATTTGTTCTCGTGTCCCAACATTCAAGACTAGGTCTCCGATGACTGGGCCCAAGTCCATCAAGGCTAGGCCCAAGACCCTGGGTTTCAGGCCTAGGCCCTTGGCACCCGTACTCAGGTCTATTAAGGTTGAGTCTTGCCCAATTTCGATGCTTTGGCACTCGAGCTTAGGTTCACAAAGAACATGCTCGAGTCCTCAATGCTCGAGCTTTGTCCTAATCCTCAAGGTCGGGTCCATAAAGACTATGCGCATATCCTTGACATGTGGGTTTGGGTCATTGGTTAATGAAACATTTGTCCTTACAAAACTATTTTTTGAAAAACTGCAATTTTTAGTTATCCTTTATTTTTATATGTTCTTTTCTTTTCTTTTTGCTTCTTCCTTGGAGGTCGCCAGTGGTTGGCTAAATGCAAGCTCGAGCTCCCTAAGCTAGTGAGGTCGAGCTTGCTTGAGGCTGACAAGCTTAAAGCTCACCAACTTGGCAATGCACAAGCTCATTGGCCTTGGGCAAGTTCAACCTCTTGTGAGCTTGACCTTACCATAATTGGTGAGGCCCTAACGAGGCCGGGCTTGCCTATTGCCTGTGGCCAGTTGTAAGCTGTTGTTGTGGAAAGCAATGAAGAAGAAAAAAAAAAAATATGAATTTTTTCATAATTTTTTCCATCATATTTTTTTTACAAAAAGACTGAAAATACTTATCGGGTCTTTTTAAGGTTTCTGCCAAACACCAATAAATAAATTCATATTCCTGGAAAATGATTGCTTTGAAAATATTTTCAGAAATGGCACATTTTCCACAAAATAAACTGACCATAAATCATAAAACTTATGTTGGGAAGTGCAATTTAAGGATGCCATATGGACAGATTTTCAGGAATACATAAGCAATTTAGGTACCATTCATTAAAAGGAATTAATTAGCACTTTTTGAAAAAGGCACAGGACAACTTTTTTTGGTCGAACCATATGACTTAATTGAACAACCGAATGAGTTCAGCATTTGATTGCACTCCCTTCACAAGCTTCAGGACTCCGGTGATCTTTTTTCTTTAGTTGTTTCTATTTTGCCATACATAACACATATATACACCTCATGACCCATTTTTGTTGCTGACCACAAACCATGACATTTAAAATAGCGCACACTCTTGGAAGCGAGAGGCTGATGTAGTGATAGGGACTTCGGTTGAAGTATAAAAAGGTGAAGAATTGGGACCATGCGATCTTTACCAGGAGGAAGAACCCTAGGCAAGAAATGTGCTCTAGCATATACCATCTCTTCATCTGGCATATACCCGGTATTGTACTGAATTTGGTGAAAGAAACTCGAGCTTGATCATCAATGTGATGACTTGGGCACGGCCACATGAAGAAGCAGTGCAGAATGTGATAGTAAATAACAGCGCAATTCTCCTTTGGCAGAAGAGAGCTGCATTGGAGAGCATGCAAATGTCAAGGTTGCTCTTGCTTTTGCCAAAGGAGAATTGACCCGCCATTCGCTTGCACTGAATGTATATACATACTCAGAGCTCAGCAAAGGCACTGAAAGCCACTTATCCTTTCCACGGGGCAACTTTCAGGCATATATGGTGTACCAGAGGATGACTATCTGATGTTACATGTCTCATTACTTCATTCTATGTGTCACACGAACCTCGAGCACGTGACGACCCCTTCACCTTGGTCAAATGAATGTAATGTCCCAGGGTGCATCGCCGACCATTCTTTTTATCTTGCGATTAAGTGCATGCGGAAGCAAATAAAAAACACCCAGTCAATAAACAACAAGGATAGAAAAAAGACCACAAACAACAACACCGACGTCGTTTTCTTAATTCTTGTACTAATTAACCCTAGAAAATTTATACATAAGCCCCTCAATCGAGTGACTTCCTCTATAGTCATCCAAAGATACTAAACAAGGTTAATTTACTTCCTTCAACTATCGAGCACACAAACTTGCTGCCCTCCACGATGTGCTCCAGCATTGTCCAATCTATGGCAATATAGGTGCCATAACTACGGACCTGAAAATATTTAACCACGATGAGTGAGATATAATCTTAGTGAGTTATCGCCCTTAGCTCCGGTTAGGATGCCAACTCGCCTCGGGGTATCTATCACATGGCCAATTTCACTCAAGCAGTTCAATAGCAAAACAATTCATGTTTGCCTTAGTCAATGACCCGATTAACTCAGTAATTCCATTAACACCATCGATGAGTAATCGACTCAAAGGCAATCTTACCCGATCATGCCATATGCTACATGGTTACACATGCATGCCACAATTAATGCATCATGCAGTCTCAGCATTGCATTAATCGATCACATTCAAGTCATATCTTATGCAATCTCACTTGGCCATTGCCACACCCTGCATAATACCAACTCAGGCATACCATAATCAGTGCAACCGGCACATGCATAATTAGAACATATAACAACATGTTTCTCATGCACTCTTGCATAAATGCATGTTCTGATTATTAACGCCCTTAAGGGCCACAACTAAACTCCTGTCGGTGTCTACTAGCATAACTAGGCATCGCTCTGCCCCATCAAGCGCGGCTACATCTGGAACTCCTCCCTAAATGGCATTCCCAAAAGAGCATAGGTTCGGCCTCTACCGCGACCTGCATTCGAACTTCGCTAGGATTTCCAACAAGTCGGACTTCGTTCCCCAAACTCTTGCTGAGGTGATGAGTTCAATTAAGTGACCACACAAGCACACTACCACAGTCCATTTTAATCTTGAATATTAGCTTATGCAAACATAGTACATGCTTAACATAATACATCACTGCACATTTTTCATATAAAAATTGTAGGAATGAATTGCACGTAATCACATTTTATTCCAAAACCCGTCCAGCTTTCATTCTTTATAAATTAAAACATGCCATTTTCATGGCAAAATTTGACATATGCATACGCTCGACACCTTGGGGTTTTCCTTGTATTTGTCCATGCAAATTTTACCGCAACTCAAGGGATTTAAACACTAAATGATGTTAATCATACAATCAATGCATCATTAATGCAAGCAACCAATCAACATGCCTTAACAATTATGAACTCATCGAATTATTACCACAATTTAATTATGCGTGAATAGTACTATTCATAATTAAATTAAAAATAAATTATTATTAAAATAAGTAATAATAGTTTCTAATTTAATAAATAAATAAATAATTAAATAAATAATTCCGAATTTAATAAATAAATTATTAAAAATAAACTAATTCTTTTTAATAAAATAATGCTAATCAAGATTATACCCCTAATCCTTGATTATCCTAATTAATCACCATTAATTAGTACTAAGCAGGATTAACAATTTGATCAAAGCTAATCATGGTTAACTAACCTAACTATGCTTCCACTATGGTTAATTAACTCAACCCTAGTTAATTAACCCAACTATAATTCAACTCTAGTTAATTAACCCAACCTTAGTTACTTAACCTAACCATAAATCAACCTTGGTTAATTAATCTAACCTTGGTCATCTTTTTAACTAGCCCTCTCAACGTTAGTTAATCATAATGAAGCCCCTAACTAAGATTAACGATAACTTAAGTACTCCTAAACAAGTTTAACGAACTAATCGAAGGATTAGAGCGCAAACTTACCCATTAATTTGATTGAAGACATGGGCGCGGTGGCGGTGGCAAGGGCTACACACCAGGATCTCAAATATGTCAATGCAAGGCGGCCTTGGGGTGGAAACAACAATTGCAAGTGCCAGTTCCTCCTATTCTGCAAAAACAGAACCAAACCAGGGGGTTCGGCTACTAGACGAGTTGATCGGCGGTCCAGCGAGTTGTTGGCCAGTGTCTGGCGGCTCTAAGCGGCTGAGGGAGAGGTGCTAGTGGTTGGCCTAGGTGGCAATGAGGCAGAAACAACCACTGCTGGGCATTTCTAGCCAGCATAACAGTGAGAAATAGGGGTGGATAGGGGGTAGTGCTGGTTTGGACAGTCGGTGAGCAATCTAGTGACCAGAACCGATGAGCGGTGGTGACTGGGGGTACAAATAGGGGCTCCCGATCATTGCTGCAGGTGGCTAAACCAACAATGGAAATGGAAGAAAGGAAGAAAAGGAAGAAGAAGAAGAAGAAGAAGAAAGAGGGAGTGGGGATGGTCGGCTAGCAAGGGGGAGGAGAAGGAGGAGAGAGAAAGAAGATGAAGTACCTTAATCCAAGATCAATTCACTTCAATGCCCATTAATTCATGTTCCTTCCCCATGCATGAAACATCATTAGCCAAGACTTTCTCTTCCTCTTTTGTCTTCTATCCTTTAATGCCAAGAAGGGCATTTTAGTATTTTCTACCTTGGGCATAATTACCAAATTGTCCATGGGCTGAAGATGAGGAGAAGGCCTAAGAATAGGAATGGGCTCAATAATTTGTTGGCCTCGAATTGGGGTCAAAACGAATAATGGGCTAGAAATGAGTCAAGCAGCTAATTGGGCTCAATGGGCCCACATGGTTGACTTGGGCCCACCTTTGTGGCCTCTCATCCTTGGACGTGAGGCCCACTTGGGTCTTGCCTGGCCCACTTTCTTGTGGACTCAACTTTCCAGCCCGTCAATTCCTTTTCTAACAATTTGGGCTTACTGATTAATTCGAGGATTACAAAAGTATCATCCAAAGGTTCGTCTCTAATGTCCTTGAAAGTTTGATGGCCAATATTGGATTAACATACATTGTCAATTTCAATCGAATGCAATTTTAGTGCGTCTCGAACTAACAGGTGGTTTCGAGGATTTACGCACATTCAACTCGTGCTTAACTCAGCGTCATACCACGTTCAAATTTTCTCGACACTTGGATGGCTTTGACTATTATGAAACTTTGCAAATGATTAATTCTTATTCCAAAGTACATGATTACTGAGAATTGACTGGCCATTCACAGTCTTGATAATAGTAAACGGATTCACCCGTTATCCCATTATACCCTATCTACAAATCGACTTCTAGTCACTCCTTGAATCGGCCTGTATAACCACGTGATTGTCCTTACGCTAGTTCCATGGCCGAGTCATTATCCCAGGTCAAGTTCTTTAGTCGCACGCATTCAATCCTCATTAGCCTTTCCCCTCAGGGTTAGTATCTCGAGAGAGATTAGTTCCAAGTGAGATCAACTAATGATGCATTGACGAAATTCACGGTCATACATTCTTGAATGGTTCGAATTTTACGGTATCACACTATGTTTATGTATTGATATAGAGTTCGTCTATTCATTTGCATTGGTGGTACTTTATCATACTTTCAATTAAGTTATACCATATTTCAATTTCATTTCGATGATTGGAATTTGTAGAGGTATCAAGAAAGAATAGAGTAATCATAGCATACACTATCAATATGAAAAATATTTCCACGAGCAATCTTGTTCGCCCTTAATTTTAATGTTTATTGAGAGAATGAGGATTTTAAACTCTCAAATCAATAATAAATAATGGGTAAAGTCTTATTGACATTGACGATATATGCTATAAGTTTTCCAAAAAGTATATGTCTAGAACTTAGCTATCTTTTTTTCCCCCTAACATGCACAAATCGCCCTTCCACTTGCAGACTTTGTCCACAAGTTGGCGAGTACGACCCTTAAGTAGGGGTGTAAGTGGTTCGGTTCGGTTCGATTTTCTGTGAAAACCGAACCGAACCGAACCGATAAGGAAATACAATGAACCGAACCGAAATCTAAACCGAACCAAACCAAACCGAACAGAAATTTCGGTTCGGTTTGGTTCGGTTCGGTTCGGTTTTTTGGTTTTTCCTTACTATTTTTTTTGTTTTTTTTTTTGCAAAAGAGAAAACTCAAAAATCAATGGGAGCATAAACGCGTCCGGGCGTGGAAATCAGATCACCACCGTCACCTGAGTCAACGTCAATAGCGGCTCCTCGATCTTGGATGGCCGGTGGAGTCGGTTCTGGAGAGGAGGGAGCTGAGGGATGGAGCAGATCTGACGGGAAGAGGGAGTAGATCTGAGCAAAGGGAAAAAAAAAGGTGGAACGGAGGCTGGTCAAAAGGTGAGGAGGGGGGACGATTTTCGGTGAGCAGGGACGGCTGGCTTGGGAGAACAACGAAGAGGAAGGAGGCTGTTTTTCTGGTGCTGAACAGAAGAGGAAGGAGGCTGTTTTCTGACGGAGTCTTCTTCGAAGGCGGACGGCCTCGATTGCGCCCTCCGATGGCCCGGGAGGAACGATAGCCACGACGGCGAAGGGGACGCATGGCAAGCCCTGGGATCCGCATCGGAGGAGTCCCGATGGTGCGGGTGGTGGGGCTGGTGGTGGTCGGATTTCCGGCTAGAGACGTAGAGAGACACGGAGTGGGGGAACGAAAGGGGCAGGGCAAGAGGTTGGTGGTGGTCAGATTTTGTTTTGTGCCCTAGAAAACCGGTTCAATTCGGTTAACCGATTTGGTTCGGTTAACCGAATTGAATTAGGAGATATAATTTGATTTTTTCGGTTAACCGAACCGGAAACCGAACCGAACCGAAAACGCATGAAATTTCGGTTCGGTTCGGTTCGGTTTTCGGTTTCCGGTTCGGTTACTGACACCCCTACCCTTAAGGTTACTTTAAACGAAAAATGACATAATTTGTTAACTCTATAATCAGAATATCTTACTATAATTTCATTTTATCCATGAAAAAAGAATGAAATTCCCTTTATTTGTGAATGCAATACAACATAGAAAATAGAAGACTTCAAACAAACATCGCTTTTTTATGTCTATTTGTCATCCTCCAATTCTCTTTATCGAAATATTTCGATCTTTTACTTGGCTTTAGCGCAACTTCAGCAAAAGTCTTCGCGAAAGGCCTCTAGAAAGTGGATGAATTGGCAGATTGAAAGTGTAAGCAAAACTATATCGGAATGCAAAAAAGAATTGCAAATAAATTTTAGAAAATTAGGAGGAAATTTAATAGAACAATTTTGGATGTATATAATGCAGGTTTTGTAACATTTGTGTAAACAATCCATCTTCATCCATCATCACCATTGATATAGTAGGACTGTGATCCTTCTTTCAAAGAATTTTGTTTCCTGTATTTATCGGATAGTGATAGCGATTTGTTGGGGTTTCTTGATAATACGTGATGGCCAAAAGACTTGATTGCACAAAGAGAACTAATTGGCCGTTGACCACTTGTTTGGTCAAGGAACAAAATTTTGGTGACAATTGAAAATAAAAAAGACAAAGAAAACTATACCAATTAAAAGGGCTAAATTACTTCAAAGTTTTCTTTAACTTCATCTTGCTCAGAACTTGTTAGTCAATCAGTCATCATATAAAAAGAAACAAAGAGAGTAAAATCCTTCGAAAACTAGGGGAAAATTTGCAGAAACCATGGCGTGGAGCTCCATTCATGGCGCCATCCAATGCAAAACCTCCGGCGACTGGCCAAATCACACCAAAGAAAACCGCCCTCCTCCTCCTTTGGAATGAAGCAGAAGCCGTAGGGATCTCATCAGCACCTTGCCAGACGACATGATCCACCACATCTTTTCATTTTTACCACTCGAAGACATCGTCAAGACTAGCAAGCACTACAACTCGTCTTCAATGGAGTCCAGCCTCGCAATCACGACACCTACTCCTTGGACTTCCCATCCCTTGTCAACAGCTCCTGACCTAGTGCACCTAGCACACCGAGAAGAGGTTCCACGTCACCATCTTCAAGTACGACTAGGCTGACCGCACCAAGCTCGACCTTTGGCTCTGCTTTGCGGCAAGGCACCGCATGGAGGAGCTCCAGCTGTGGCTGACTACCACCAAGCCATCGTTGTTGTATATACTGCCATCGTTTTTGTATTGCTTGAGTTGGTTGGTGCGCCTGGAAGCCAGTTTCTGCTGTTTCTCGTTAGGTAGGACTATAAGGTGGCCTTGTCTTAGGGTCTTGTTGATCGAATATGCGGAGTTGGGTGATAATATCCTCGGAGGGAATTTTCAGGGGAACTGCTGTCCGAGAGTCCCTTGAGTTGCGCCACTATTGGGGCGCAGAGAACATTATCGGTTCACGTTGGCATTGGGTTCTCTAACATGGCGAAAATTTGGGCATCCCATTTGCTGTCATAGCGGGTATCAGGTAATTGGTATCATTTCTTTGATGGAAGCTGAGTTAGATTTGTCATTCTAATTGGTCTGTTTGGTGACAAAAGGATGTGCAGCGACTTATTGAAAGAACTTTTTAAGAAGCTGCAGCGACTTATTGAAAAAACTTTTGAAGAAGCCGCAAAGAGTTCCTAGAATCACTATTGACGGTGATATGGCTACGATTTTCCTCCAAGTTGCTTCCTTTCTAGTGGTTTGAAGCGAATCTAAACACTTTTTAGGGACCGTCCAGCATGTTTTGATAAACGCATGAAAGGGATGTCAATTTGGACATCAAGACATGCTCCGGATCTTTCATTTCATGGCATCTGCTAAAACTTGTGTCGTCCCTTTTTTCATTTCCATACTTTCAACGCATCCATTCATGCATGTAATTACTTTTCGAGTTTCCTCGTCCTTTTCTTTCATAACTATACGTTGGTCTTGATATCTTATTAAATAATGTGGCAATCAGTTAGTTAAAAAAGAGGGTCAAAACAGAAGTAAAAGAAAATTTAATTAGGCCAAAACATAATGTATCTATAAAGTGATGCGGCAAATTATGAAGGTGCATTAAGTACAGGATTAATAATTCATAATGATTAGGTCAATGGTGATTTGTGAATACATCATAATATTAAAAAGAAAATGGTCAATATCACGAAAAATCACAAATTATGACATATGTGACAAATTTAGTAAAAGCTAATTTTTTAACTACAAAAAATCCCAAATCGATACATGATAAATTTACCCAAAACTAATGTTTTGACCATTAAAAACTCCAAAGTGGTACATTTGTGATAGATCTACCCTCAGTTAGTTTCCATTAAATTAAATTAATATCATGAAAAAACATAAACTAGTATACTTATGACAAACAAAGGGTAAAACTCTAAACTGATGTACCAGTCAACTATTACATGTCATTCGGCTCAACAATTTGACCATAAAATTTAATGGAAACTAACAAATGGTAAATTTGTCACAAGTGTACCAGTTTGGGCTTTTTTGTGGTCAAAAATTAATTTGAGGTAAATTTGTCATATGTGCATCGATTTGGAATTTTTCATAGCATTAACTCAAAAAGAAAACATACATTGTCATGTATAAAATTACACACACACAAGTCACTCATTAACATCCTATTCATTTTTTGAACTTTTTCTACATATGTGGCAAATACTACTATAACTTTCACTTCATACACAATTAGGAAAAAAGAAAAAAGGTCAAGAATGTAAAGAAATTTATATATTTACATGCATGGCTAAAATTTGAATATGTGTACAATTGATATATGTCTTTTTTTTTTTTTTTTTTTTTGACCCAGGGAACCCCGCACTCTGCCGACGACCGGGGAGTAAACCCAGGGGCCACACGTGCTAGCCACCACACACACGTGAAACCAATTAAGTCACTCTATGACGAAACCGAGATTCGAACTCTCGACCTTTTGCGAGAGGAAGAGAGCGCGAGGCCAGCCCGCCACCCAAGTGGGTGGTTACAATTGATATATGTCCATACTTAGAACAAGCAAATATCCATCGAGATTAGAAAATGGATGAGTTACATATTCAAAGAAATACAAAAGCCCTTTCACTACTCAAATATTTTAAAAATTACAAAATAAATAAAAAGAAATATCGTAAGTTCAATGAAATATCCGAGAAAAATGACCCTACAGTTTAGAGAAGGTAATTAATTATCATTAACAAATTATTATGTCAAACTTCTTACAATGTCGCATGGCCAAAGGAACACCACATCTGCTTTCCTTAAACAATGGAAAATCAAGAGTTACCCAAGATGAGAATTTCCAATTCGATTGACTACTAATTCATGTGTATCATATGTACATGAACAATATAAAACATAAAATCTTTTTACATGAAGAAAAGAGGGAAGAAGAATCATTAAAAATTCTAAATCATTTATCAATTAATGAGCAGGTTAAGTCAAATTTTTACACGAAGATATTTTGAGGTAATCAAATAGTATATTGCTCTAGAATCTACCGTAGATGAAAATTATTCATCAATTAATCAGTAGTTTAAGTCAATTTTTTTCATAACTAAATTTGCTTTGATGTTGACGAGTGCATCTCAAGTTCATTTCACAATGTAATCAAGCCTCCTAATTTATTTAATTTGTCCAATTAAATTCTTAAAATTACTTGAAATATAAAAACCGAGTCTTTCCACCGGTCGTCAATATCATGTAGCAAATATAGTCGCCATAGCAAAATTAGTGTTAGGCAAATCTAGTTAAAGGATTTTTGATTGCGCAGAAAAGCACCAACAAGTTGGTTGTAACAACCACACAATATACTTAACTGGATATAATCATATACGATATTAGGATTGTGTATTATAGCGTCTTGGTGTACCAATCAAAAGTTTCTACAATATATCACGATTTGACTTGGCATTTCTCTACCTATGCTGTAATTGGAGATTCAATGCCTGGATAGAGCTTGTGGCAGAGGTTTGCTTTCTCTACTTTTTTCTTGGAATAAGTAAAATGATTGAGTGGGATAACCACCATAGCTATTGTCACGCCCTGAACCCCGAACAAACAACAACCCCTTCCCTTGGTCGATAGAAAGCGTCATCTTAGGACTCATCGACAACCATTTATTTTAATATTTCATTATGCGCAAGTAGAAGACAAACCATTCATAGTCCAATAGACAATCACACAATTAAACAATGACAGAGGGATGAACAGCAAGAACAGCTGCAACTACTCATTATACATTTTACTAGATTAACCAACGGAGGATCGTTTCCAATTTACAAGCCCATCAAAGGGGCCGATCCATCCTCTAAGTTAGACCAAAAAGAAACTAAGCTTGGCTAATCCATCTATACAAAAAAGAACCCTCAGGTTCAACACCACAGCCACTCGGATCCATCGGACTTAAGCTTCGTCGGGTCGTAGTCGGAGGCGTTCAGGGTGATCACTGGTGGAGTAGGGGCAGGATTCTCCACTGCATCGTCAGGAGGGTCCAGCTCCATGGGCTCCTAGTCGGCGTCTTGAGGGCCCCTACCGAGCGGCCCGTCAAAACCTCATAGAGAACCGATCAGCATATTGTCCTCCTAGATGTACCACGCCAAGAACCAATGGGGTATCCATTGCCCTGGTCTCTCGTTCACTCAGATGGTGGAGAGATATTTCTCGTACAAGTCCACCCGACCCAGGAACCGGTTGTGCGTCATGACGGTCTCTTAATCCTTAGTGATCCCAAATCGCACCGGCGGGTGCACCATTCTAAGGGCTTGAAAGTGGTTATACAATAATCAGTGTGATAAAATCTCAGCGAGTTCTTCCTTTAAGCCCTAGTTAGTACATCAACTCAATTCGGGGTATCTCTCCAGAACCACCCTTCATACAACCCAACAACAAATAATCAGCAATCAGCAACCAAACAATAGACATAGTAAACCAACAATCATATAGTTGGTTCGCCTGCAACCTTACCCGGTATGCCATACATTGCACGTTAAATCTCAGCATAATACACATAATGCGCATGACTGTTAGATGATGCAGTTCATCAATCACATGCAAGTCGCGTCACAAGCGATCTCACTTAGCCATTGCCACACCCTACACGTTATCAATTCATGTGTGCGTGCCATAAATAATATGATTAGCTCATGCATAATTGAAACTAATGATGCCATGTTTTTCATACACTCTTTGCATCCACACATGTTTCGATTATTACTACCCCTTAGGGCTACAATTGAACCCCCGCTGGTGTTTACTGGCATAGCCAAGCATCGCCCTCCCTCGTGAGGTGCCCTGCCCAAAACGGCATTCCCGAAGGAGCATGGGCCCGGCCTTTATCGTGACTCCGCATTCGGACCCCCGCTGGGTTTTTGATAAATCGGACTAACACCCTCTGAATTACGGCCGGGGCAGCGAGTTCAACTTAGTGATCATGCAAGCATACCACCACAATCTACTTTTTATTTTTGAGCATTAGCTAATGTACACATGCTTGCATATAAAACATCAAATTATTTCTCATAAAAATGGTCCATTTTTGGTGTCCCTTGGACAAATCATTTTCCCCTTTCCTTTGTAAAAACCACACGATTCATACGGATGTTTATGCAATGACACATCCAATTCACCCCATAAAATCAAAGCACATGAAATTATGCCATTTTTCACTTACGGATAAACAGTGCACGTGAACAGTACCGCGTGAATAGTGCATGTGGACAGTAATTTGTGAACAATGCACTATTAAAAGTGTAATTTCATAATTCAATAATTAATAAATTAAATTCGTAAATTAAACCAAACATTAATTAAAAGAATTAATCAATCTATTTAAGCTAAACATGCTTAATTAATACATAAACCACCAAAAATCACAATCAAGCACAATAAGAAAAATTAACCTAAACTAATCTTAACCATTATTTAACCACCTATCTTAAGGCTAATACAACTTAATTAAACTACCTAAACCAGCATTACTACTAATTAACCCAACCCTAAGAAAATTTAGATGCTAACAAAGGATTAGGGGCTAAACTCACCCGTTAAGCGGGCTAGCGACACATATGTGGAGGTGACGACGAAGGCGACACCTAGGAACCTCACCCACGACGATCCAAGGCAGTCTTGGGATCAAAACGGAAGCAACAAACTTAGACTCCCTCTGCAACTCTGAAAAACTAACTACCTGGAGGAGAAAATGGCTAATCGGAGCTAAACGGGCTAGTTGGAGCTTCGGCGAGCGGTTGGCCGGCGACCAGCAGCACTTGAGGATCGAAGGGGAATGGCTGGTGGCTGGGCTGGATGGAGATTGGGTCGGAATAGGGGAAAATGGCTAAAAAGGGTGAAGAAGAGCACTAGTAGGCGATTAGGAAAGTTGGAGCTTCTAGCCGGCCAACGGGTCGATCGGCGACTCCGTCCGACGAACGGCCGACATGGGCCATATGGATTGGACCTCCTAAGCACGGTGGTGGATGGTACGGGTGGTGATTAGCACGGGAAAGCCATAAACAACTCAGGTTTTTGGAGGAAGGTTAGAAGTAGAAATAGAAAGAATGAGAGGGAAACAAGGGAGAGAGAGTGTTCGGTTTCGAAGGATTTGAAGGGGAGAGAGAGAGTGAAGTGGGGGCTGGTGTCAAGGCCTCATTAAGGCCATTAATGCTTGCCCCAACTCCCCAAGCAAATGACATCATCTTCTCTCTCTTCTTTTGTCTTTTTCCCAATAATATCTATGGGCAAAATGGTCATCTCCACCTTGCACATTTCCCAAACTGCTCTTGGGTTGAAAATGAAGGACAAGCTTGAGAAACAAGCTAGAAAATGAATAGGAACAGGCTTGAGAATTGGTTGGGCTCGAAATGGCTCAAGGTTAGACAACGGGCTCGGAAGGGTTAATTGGTCAATTGGGTCCAATGGGGTCACTTGCTTTGCTTGGGCCTACCATGGTGGTCGTCCCACCTTGGGCATGAGGCCCACACTACCCTTGCCCGGCCTACATCCTCGTAGGCTCGTTTCCTCGGTCCATAAATCCCTTTTCCAATTATTCGGCTCAACTGGCATTGTCGACTATTAAAGAAACATTTTCCAAAAGTCCATCCCAAACATTCCCGAAAATTCAAAATCCAATATTGGATTCTCATGCCATGTCCATTTCGTCTAAATGCCATTTTGATACAACTCAGATTGACAGCAACTTTGAGGATTCACCCATAATCGACTCGTGCCAAGTCACGTTTAATACTTCTCGACATATGGACGTCCTTGACTACATGAAATTGTGACGGATAGATTCTTATTTCAAAGTACAGAATTACCAAGGATCGGCATAGGGTTGTCCGCGGGATTGATAATAGTAAACGGAATCACCCGTTGTCCCATTATATTCTATCCACGAATCGACTTCTAGTCATCACTAAAATCGGTATGCATATCTATAGAATTGTCCTCACAAAAGTCTCACGGTCAAGTTGTTTTCCCATATCAAGTTCTTTAGTCGCATGTGTTTTGTCCTCATTAGTCTTTCCCCTTGTTGACACATAAATTTTGACCAAGTATTTAGATTTAAATTAACTAAAAAATTTAGGGACTAATTTGGCCCTAACAAAAAAGATTTTTACATCACCCAAGTACTAATATTATTTACATTTACTAAGTTTTATTTTCCTATTTATTTTCCCTTATTTTCGAGTAAAAAAAGAAGAAAAAATCAGAGGCCCAAAAGGGGCTAGGCTTTTGTTGCCAGCCCACTTCTTCCTTCTTTTTTGTGCACGCAGGCCCAGACCCGTCTTCCCCACTCCTTTCTTCCACTTGGGTCCAGGCCCACTCAGCCCCCTCACTCTCACAGCTCGGCCCGGCCCTCTCCATCTTCTTCTTCTTCTTCCCTTCTTCTTCTTCCCTGCACACATGAAGTAGCAAAGCGGAGCAGCGAGGAGGCCATGGCCGGCGACGGATGGGACACTTTGCGGGCGCCATTAATGCCGCCGAGTGGAGCAGCGCGAAATCCGGCGAAGAATCCGGACGTCTTCAATGCCGAGCAGGCGTAGTTGAAAGCGACGCCGGTTTGGCCACGAGGGAGACCGGTCAGCGTACCGTCGACCAGCGGCCAAGCCCTCCGTCGACCGGGCCCTCTTCGGCCTATAAATAGAGGCGACCAGAAGCAGTTGAGGGGAGAGCAGAAATCCAATGAAAGAAAAACCAAAGAGAGAAGAGTAATCTGTGAGGGAGAGGAAAAATCGAGAGAGACCCGAGAGAGTAGAAGGCAGGGATCGTCTGAGCCTCCGGTGGTCACCGGCAGCCTCCCTCCTCGAGCTGACTGGTGGGTATCGCTCTGTATTTTCCTTTTCTGCTTTCGTTTGCTCAAGTTCAGGGTCGGCTCTCGAGGATCTCGGCTCGGGGATGTGCGAGGTAGGCGGATGCAGTTCGGTCTCCGAACTCGTCCGCCGTCCGACGCCACGAGCCACGTAGGGAAACCTTCGCTGACCCTCTACCGAGTTGCTGCGAGTGTCGCCGTCGCCAATTTCGCCCCTTGTCCAAGTGAGTTGTCCTGTCCCGGTGATGCATGTCGTTTGTCGCCCCCCTCGGCTGCCTTCGATCTTCGCTAAGGAGAAGGTCCGCCCGACCGGTCCCTACTCGCAGCGGTCGCCGCCTTGTCACAACCGATCGGTCTTGGTCCGGCCATCCATTCCACGCAGCCGGCGACGGCATCCAGGTAAGTCCTCGGCGAGGCGGAGGCGAGGGGGGCGACGCTTGACGCTGTAGTCCCGGTCGCCACGGATGAGCCGCAGCTGGCGAGAGGAAACCGGGTCGGCCGCGAGTTCGCCCGACCCGGTTCGTTTTGGTTCTTGGGCTAGGGTTCTTCCTTTAATGGGCCATAGTTGATAATGGGTTGGGTTTTTACTTTAATTGGAAAATGGGCTCGCCTTTTGTTTTGGGCTTAAAAAGTGTTATATTAAAAGTATCGGGCTGGGGTCATGGACGAACCGGGTTGGTTCTAACCCGAAACCCGACCCGGGTCCGGTTTGTTTATATTTTTATAATAATATTTTCGAAAATAAAAATGAAAAATGAAAAATATTTTATTTTCCAGAAAAATCCGAAAATCCGAAAATTAGTTTATAATTTCCAAAAAATATCAGAAAATTCAAAAAGTATTTTATATTTCACATTTAAAAAAAAAAAAATCCAGAAATATTTTATAAAAATCAGAAAATTCGAAAAATTTGTTTTATTTTCCAAAAATCAGAAAAACCTCAAAATATTCTCTATTTTCCGAAAATCATTAAAATAAAAAATATCTTATATTTTCCAAAAAAAAAAAAGGGAAAAAGACAAAAAAAATGTTTGTTTCACAAATGCATGAAAAATCTTTAAAAAATTCAAAATTTTCAAACCCGAGGGTTTAAAAAGATTAGGTACCGGAAGGGCATTAGTGATTAACTAATGTAATCAAGTCCCCGATCTTAGTTTCTCTAGTTGCGCAGGAGTAAAATAGTTCTCCCAATATTTTACTTGGGTTTCTAATCGACCCACCCCAAACTTATTAGTAGCGACTCCTTTTTAAATGAAATTGAATTGCAGGTTAAAAACTCGAACCTTAAGTCGTGAATTGGTGGGCTTGGGAGAGCCCTGGCTAAAGCCCTAACGAAAGGCGTTCAGCCGAGCCATTAGCCTCCTCCGGGACGCGAGAAGGAGGTCGCGATAGCTTGGCGACTCCGCTGGGGACTTTTTTGTGTGGATTTAGGCCATTTTGTCTTGTTTAAATGTTTTCCTAACTTGGGTATTTTTTTCTTGCAGGTAAATATTAATTTTGTTAAAATAAATTTTCCTGTATAAATTATTGTGCATGTTTTAAATGTTTTAGCACTACACTATGGCACACACAACCCTGCCGCTGGACCTGGGCCGCCATAGGATATTTTAGGATGGTGTTAAGAAAGATACCACCTTGAACGCAAGACCGCGATGTAGAGGCTGCTTTTCTTTTCCCCGAAATTTTAGGTAGAGCCGAGGTTAAGAGAATTTGATATGACCGCGAGACTGCGACGGTCATATTACTTCTTAACCTCATTATAGCATTCTAGTTAGAAATCGAACCACACATATCATCCGCATGTCTATATGTTTACTTTAATCTTTGAGAGTGAAGTAATTTCTTACCCCTTTTTATTTGGTTATTTATTTACGTTTCTGGACCCATGGCAACTCAGGTCGGTCGTTTAGGTCTCTTATTTCATATGCGATGGGTAGGCACGATGTCCAGTTCATTCCTGCGCCCAAGAAAGAGCTCCTCCGTTGGTGGGACCAATTAGATCAACCTGCTCAAAAACATGTTGAAGCAAGAATCGGCCACCTCCTCCCCTTGCTCCAGATTAGTATCCATTCCGGTGTCATGCAAGCGATCCCACATTTCTGGTGTCCCGAGACGTCCACTTTCATATTTGGGAAATTTGAGTTGAACCCAACCCTAGAGGAATATAGCCTCGCCATTGGAATGCCTCTTGGAAATGAGCTCGTTAAGCCACCAACAAACATTGACCCCGTGATTTGGCTAGCATGGTTTTTAAGAATCGTAACTCCAACAATAAGAGGAGTAGTTCAGGCTAATAGGGATGCTTGCCCGTTATCCTTTTTGGCCGAATGTTTTGAAAAGCAACCCACGACCCAAAAATGCAAAATATTTCTCTTAGCCTTCTTTGGGTTTGTTATTTTTCCACACCAAAAAAATGCCATCGATCCTTCTATGGCCTGGGTAGTCAATCAAGTCAACTTTGGGGTAAATTTTGTAGGCATGGTTTTGGTAGAAACTTTTTTGTCCCTTAATCGTTTCAAAAAAAATATTGAAAAAATCATGAGGGTTGCCCTAGAAATTTTACAAATGTGGTTCTTCTCTCATATCAGAGGATTTGGGCACCTCATGCAGATTTTAGAAATCAATGACTTCAGGCATCCACTACAAAGATTTCAAACTTTAGAAAAATACTCTCCAAACAAGGAATATTCTTGTTGGATTAATCTCTTAAAGAACCCCTTTCCAGAGGCATTCCTATGGCAGACTAAGTGGTTCAGGGAGGGAGAAACCCGCTTTGCACTAGAATATCATGACCCGATCCCGTTGCTTGGTCTCTCAGGGACCACTTCGCATTACCCATACAGAGTGGCTCGCCAATATAGGGCCCTCCAAGAAATCCCGCCTCCACTCAAGCCCGGCCTATTTCGGGTCCTCTTCACTCGCAAAGGCTATGATTACATGAATGAGATTCACATCATCAAGGATGCATGGAGCAAATGCCACCCTGAAAAGATTATTGCGCCTAGAAGACTACGAGGACTGGAGAAAGCTCATCATACCTCTACATTCTACATTCTCAACCATCGAATCTCCGACAACTTGCGACCAATAATCCCGGACGTAACGGATAAACTAGCACAACAAGAGCGGATTGAGTCTCTTGAAAGGAGCTTGGAAATGAGCAGGACAAGTATTTTGGAGCTAGTTCGAGAGAACAAACGGCTTCGAGCTCCCCATCGCATATAGCATAAGAGACCTCGTAATTTAAATATGAGTGTGGATGTTTAAGAGCGTGCTGTTTGTTATCTCTTGTGCCTAAAGAATCCTTTTTGTAATCCTCTGTGGATAAATAAAAATGACTAGACCCTTGTCGTGGGCCAATATTATTTCTACTTCCCCCACTCACATTTATCTCATTCATGTACACGATAGGTTATAATGGCTGAAGAGAATGAACCAAGCCGTATCACGATGATGGAGAACGAAATGAAACAAGTCTTTAATGTGCTCCAGCAGCTCTCAAAGCAGATGGATTCCATCCAAAGCAAACTCACTCACACTCCACCTAGGATCGAAGTATTATTGCCCCAGTCATCTGCTGTGGATGGCCGAGGTGGAGAGATTGAAGATGACATGCCTCCATTAGAGGACGAATTGCCTCCAATCACAATGGAAAAAGTCAAGCCGACAAACGCACCAACAACCGAGCACGATAAACGGTTCGCAAAGCTAGAGGAAAAACTCCGGTCGCTGCAAGTGTCACAAAGTTCTCCTCCGCTAGATCTATCTGTTTACGCCAAGGTTAATGTGCCAAAAAAGTTTAAGATGCCAGAATTCGAGAAGTATGATGGCACCTCCTGCCCAAAGACTCACCTACACATGTACCACGTACGGATGACATAATATGTTAGCAACGAGCCTCTCATGATTCAATCATTCCAAGCGAGCCTAACTGGGCCCGCCCTAAACTGGTACATCAAAAAGAGCGTGAACCTCATCGAGACTTGGAGTGAAGTGGCTGACGCATTCACCAAGCAATACAAATTCAACCTCGACATCACCCTCTCTCGTGAAGATCTAGAATGCATTAAGAAGAAGAAAACAGAGTCATTCAAAGAATATGCAACAAGATGGAGGAATCTGGCGGGGCAAATCACGCCAGAGCCCACTGACAATGAGTTGATGAAACTCTTCTTCAAGACTCTTCCCCGTGAATTTCGAGCACAAATGGCCGGCTCAACTGCGGACACCTTTAGCCAACTTATCCCCGTAGGAGAATGGATCGAAATTGGACTAAGGGATGGTTGGTTCATAGAGCCCACTTCTGTCACTAATAAAAGGTTCAGCATGAAGAAAGATAAAGACCCTTCTGTAGACGTCAATGCGGCCTATACTGCAATCACAAGCCATCCCCCAGCAGTACAAATAGGCGGAGGACAGCAACAGGCTATTGGCTGTCAACCTTACCAGCGCTACAACAACAAGAGACAATTCACCTATCTTCCTGGGTCCCCATCGCAAGTATTGGCAATCCTCCGAAAGAAGAACTTACTTTCAGCCGAGCCTAAGCGACCCAACGCTGGAAGATTCTCTAGCTATGACCCATCCAAGAAGTGCGATTACCACACAGGTGAAATAGGGCACTCGACTGATGAGTCCTTCGCTCTAAAAAATCGAATCTAGAACCTACTAGACACTAAAGCCTTCTCCTTCTAGACTGCCAAACCAAATGTCTAGAACAATCCACTCCCTGATCACACAGAAAAAGTAAATGCTGCATTCGGTTTTGACGACGGCCAAACCAGGACCGTCAAAGTACACACGGCTAAAGTCTATCAAGGGCTGGTAAAAGCTGGGTATTACTAGAGCAATGAAATGTTGTCCTTAGCAACAATGAAAGAAATGGTGTCAAAAATAGCGGAAGCCGAGATGATTGTTTACACTAACCACACTGGTGTAGTCTCTACTATCTCACAGGTCATCCTCGATTGGGACGAAAAGCTTGCTGCACTAAGCACGGGGACAAATGAGATGGATTCCACCTCATCAGAAGACATTCTTGGTAGAAAAGAAACCATGGCCCAAACGTCAGGAGCAGAAGAGCACATAGTCATTGAAATTCCCCAACCTTGCAATTACGATGGTGACAACGCAGTCCCTTGGTCCTACGATCTTGTTGTCGGCCTAGTCACAAGATCTGGGCGGACCTATACCCAGGCCAATGCACAACCTACCAAGCCCGTCACTGATGAAGAAGCCAAAGAGTTCTTGGCTATGATCAAAGCTAGTGAGTATAATGTGGTGGATCAGTTGCGAAAATTACCAGCTCAAATCTCTATTTTAGAATTGCTCCAGACATCTGTCAAACACCAGAAATCCCTGATGAAAGTATTAAGTGAAATACACGTCCCTGAAACAATTGACCATGACAAACTTGAGGAATTTGTCGGGGCCATCCTTTTGAAAGACCAAGTGGCGTTTTCTGATGAGGAAATCCCGGAGGAGGGTAGAGGGCACACCAAGGGTCTCTATATATTAGTTAAGTGTGATCGACAATGGGTCTGCCCTTAATATATGCCCACTAGCAACGCTACAGCGCCTTAACATAGATGCATCCCGGATCCAAACCTCTAAGACATCCGTTCGAGCCTTTGACGGGACAAGGAAGGAGACAATGGGAGAAACAGACCTCGATGTCCAAATAGGTCCAACTGTATTCAAAATCTTGTTTCAAGTAATGAATATCCCCACTGCATTCAACTTCCTTCTTGGTCGCCCTTGGATTCACGTTGCTAGAGCAGTACCCTCAAGCCTCCACCAAAACGTGAAGTTCGTGGTTGAAGGAAAGCTGGTCACAATCTACGGAGAGGAAGACCATCGCATCTATCATGAGACAGTCATCCCTTACATTGAGCCTAATTGCAAAAAAGAATCTAGCTATCAGTCTTTCGAACTCGTGTCCACTATACACGAGTCTCGAGGAAGTCCATCCCGTGTCCCTAAAATATTAGGTGCTGCACTCATGGTAGGAAAGATCATGGTTGGATATGGCTTTACCCTTGGCCAAGGACTTAGCAGGGAGGGACAAGGCATCCAGCAACCTATTGAAGCAACAAGGAGACCTCGCACCATCGGTCTAGGATACTGCAAAGGAAAAGAACGATGCCTGAAAGGAAAGAGGGTTGGTCTTGTACTCCCGCGTCTTGAGGAGACCTTCCCAGGTCCTGCCAAAATGATGCATGAAGAGGAGGGAGTAATTAGTATCGCGAGACAATCCCATCATAAAGACTCTGACCCTCCTAACGTTGGCCAGGGGGATGTCATTCAGCAAGCACTCGTAGAAGAGGAGGATATAACCAGCATGCTCGCAGACCTTTTTGTAGGTGTCATCGAGGGAGAACCATTAGAGGTGATGGACGATAATTTTTCGTTCGGACAGCTTTAGCGCCAAATTGATGAATTGCACAATACGGTACACCACATGACAGAAAGTTTCGCTCAAGCTGCTCATGCGTTCCTCTCTTATCACAACCAGGGATCGATAATGGGAATGAACGAAGAGAACCCGACTGACGTGATATGGCAGGGGGCTCGTTTGCCTTTACCCTTGGGTAATGTGCGGCCATATTCGCCACTTCCTAAATCAATGACCGTGATTTTCCCTGTCCTCCTGAAGCATGGACTGATCCGTAGGGAGCTAAAGTGCCTTACCCCTGAGTATTTTCTTGACTACAATCTATCTAAATTCTGTGACTTTCACTCGGGGGAGCTAGGGCACTCACTAGATGATTGCACAGTTCTCAAAGATAAGGTTCAAGACCTTTTGGATGCTGGGGCATTCACATTCCGCTTATCGTGGCTATGTAATGGTCGGGATGATCTCCTAGTAGCACCTAGCCTCCGTAACATGTTCCCTGAACACACTGAGGAGACACGTGGGGAGGGCGCAGTCATGGACACCTTAGGTCAACCAAGTGGCAAATTCGACTATTATGTTAACTATTCGACCCCCCGATATCTCCATAACAACTATCAAGACACCGTTCCCGATGAGTGGGGAGGCATGGAGGATCTGATAATCGCAAAGCAAAGAGCATTTGGAGAGGCCACGGATGACTGGTTCGAAGACCTCTTCGTAGGCGCTATCAATGAAGGACCGTCGGAAGGGATGGGTGCAGGCCCGCTTGAGTAGAACCTCTTTCAAATTCCCTTACATAATCCCCTATGCGGGAGCCTTTCCTGTTTTTCTGTACTGGCTTGGTTCTTTTTGTTTTTTGGATGTCATTCCCACTAGAGGAATTGAGTTTTGAAAACCTACCTCCCAAAGTCTGTAAATCCATCTAGTGCTTGATCAATAAAACTTTTAAGGGTATGAGGAAGTACACCAAACCAGCCCATTGATGATATCCAGCCATATGAATGAAAGAAGAAATCTGAGGCCCGAGGCCTCCTCATACCCATTCGCTTTGAGTTTTCAAAAAAAAATCATTTTAAAAAATAGAAAAAGCAAAATAACACCCATGCTTGTGGCATTGTTTGTCCCTCTAATTTATCTGCTTCCTGCCACAGATGTGATCTCGCGGTATGCAAGGGTATGGGAACGGTCCGAACCAACATTATAACTAGCCATGACAGCAATTCTGATGAGTCAAATGATGATTCCGAGGAAATCCAACAGAGCTGGGAATGACATGAAGAAACAAAACCCCCCACCACCGAGGACACCATCACTATCAATTTGAGCAGCATAGAAGAGCCAAGAGAAGTGAAGATCGGTGCTAACCTTCCTGAAGAAGAAGCTGTACGCCTAACCATCCTCTTAAAGGAATATCAAGACATATTCACATGGTCCTATGCCGATATGCTAGGCCTTAATCTAATGATCGTGGAACATAGACTACCAATCAACTCTGACATCGCCCCCAAGAAGCAAAGGTTGAGAAGAACCAAGCCAGAGTTGTCAAAAAAGATCAAAGAGGAGGTAATGAAACTCTTAGAGGTAGGCTTCATTGAAATCTCACAGTATCCTGATTAGGTAGCAAATATCGTGCCAGTAAAAAAGAAAGATGGCCGGGTTCGGGTTTGTGTCGACTATCGCGACTTGAACAAAGCTAGCCCGAAAGACGATTTCCCATTACCACACATAGATGTTCTTGTGGATAGCACGGCAGGCTTCGAGTTATTCTCTTTCATGGATGGATTCTCAGGATACAATCAGATAAGGATGAAAGAAGAGGACAAAGAGAAAACAGCATTCATCACCCCGTGGGGGACATTTCACTATAAGGTCATGCCTTTTGGTCTGAAAAACGCCGGTGCAACTTATCAACGTGCCATGGTTGCTCTTTTCCACGATATGATGCACAAAGAAATCGAAGTATACGTTGATGACATGATTGCCAAGACCAGACAGGGGGAGGACCATGTGAAAGCCTTAGAAAAATTGTTCAATCGACTCCGCTAGTATAAGCTGCGTCTAAACCCAGCAAAATGCATGTTTGGGGCAACTTCTGGGAAGTTGCTCGGATTTATTGTAAGTCAGAAGGGGATAGAGGTGGACCCGTCAAAAACCAAGGCAATATTTGAACTACAGCCTCCATCGACGGTGAAAGAGGTCCGAAGCCTTTTAGGGAGATTGAATTACATTGCGCGGTTCATATCCCAACTCTCCGAAACTGCAAAACCCTTCTTTAAGCTTCTCAGAAAGAACGCACAAATCAAATGGTATGATGATTGTCGACTGGCATTCGATAAACTAAAACAGTACTTAATGGACCCTCCAGTTCTAGTTCCTCCAATCCCAGGCCACCCATTAATCCTATACCTCACCATTAATAGCGAATCCTTAGGCGCTATGCTTGCGCAGAAAGGACTAGACGACGAGAAGGAGCGAGCCGTTTACTACTTGAGTAAAAAATTCACCACATTAGAGCAGAACTACTCCGAATCCAAAAGAACTTGTGCTGTATTGGTATGGGTGTTGCATAGACTCCGGCAATATACCTTACATCATCAAATGTTTCTCGTGACAGAAAATGACCCAATCAGGTACCTGCTCAATCAGCCGGCCTTGGTAGGAAAGTTGGCCAAATGGCAGATCCTAATTTTGGAATTCGACATCCAAACAACGTCACAAAAATCGGTCAAAGGCCGAGTGATTGCTGATATGTTAGCTGAATGCCCGAGGGGAATGTGTGAAGACAATCCCTTGGATGATCGCATCACGTCAGTGGAGGAAAACACATGGATTATGTTCTTCGACGGGGCTGTAAACTTGTCTGGGTTTGGCACCGGAGTAGTCTTAATATCTCTAGAGGGACAACATTATCCCGTGGCTGCAAAGTTGGTATTTCCTTGCACCAACAACATAGCTGAGTACAAAGCATGTATCCTCGGCCTACGAGCGGCTATCGAGATGGGAGTGACAAAACTAAAAGTGTTCGGTGACTCTACACTAATTATCCTTCAAACCGTGGGTAAATGGAGAACAAGAGATGCCAAGCTTGTACCATATCACGACTACCTCGAGGAATTGATAGCAGAATTCAAAACAATCTCGTTCAAATACCTGTCCAGGTCTCATAACCAGTTTGCCAACGCACTAGCCACATTATCATCTATGTTATAGGTGACTGATGGGTTAGAAGTGGAACCACTGAAGATTGAAGTCTTGGTAAAAAAGGCCCACTGCATGGCCGTGATTGAAGAGCCCGATGGAAAACCTTGGTACTATGATATCATAAGGTACCTCCACGAGCATGAATTCCCTTGAGGAAGTACTCTCACTAATCGAAAGTACATAAGGAAAATGGCTTCAAAATTTTTCATTAGCGGTGAGCATTTGTACAAAAGGTCTTATGATTCAATCCTGTTGAGGTGTGTAGGCGCAACTAAGGCCACGCAAATAATGCAAGAAGTACATGAGGGAGCATGTGGCCCGCACATGAATGGGCACATGTTAGCCAAGAAGATAATGAGGTTGGGTTACTATTGGCTCCCCTTAGAAAGTGACTGCTCTCAGCACGTGCGAAGCTGTTATCGTTGCCAAATTCATGGTGATAGGATAAATGTCCCTCCAACCGAGTTACACCAATTAGCATAACCATGGCCATTTTCTATGTGGGGGATCGACATGATTGGTCCAATCAATCCCAAGGCATCAAATGGACACCGGTTCATCTTGGTTGCAATTGATTATTTCTCAAAATGGATCGAAGTTGCGTCATATACAAACATCACCGCACGAAGCGTGGCGAAGTTCATTAAGCGTGATATAATTACCCGTTATGGCATACCGGAAGCCATCGTCACCGACAACGGATCTAATTTGAACAACAAATTAGTTGACCAACTATTTAGCAAGTTCAAGATCCGACACCTAAACTCGTCCCCTTACCGCCCGCAAATGAATGGGGCTGTGGAAGCGGCCAACAAGAATATCAAGAAAATCCTAGCCAAGACGGCCGAAAATTACCGCGATTAGCATGATAGGCTACCCTTCGCACTAATGGCGTATCGAACATCGATTCGAACATCTATTGGGCAACCCCTTTTCTCTCGTTTACGGCATGGAGGCGTTGCTCGTAGAAGTGGAAATCCCCTCCCTATAAGTCCTTTCTCAGGCAAGTTTAACAGAAGCAGAGTGGATGCAGCAAAGGCTCGAGCAGCTGAACATGATTGATGAGAAACAACTGAAGGCTCTTTGTCATGGTCAATGTTATCAACAAAGGGTAGCTCGGTCATTCAAACGAAAGGTTCGGCATAGGTGCTTCGAGGTAAATGATCTGGTCTTGAGGAAGACATTACCAATCTTTCCGGAGCCTAGAGGCAAGTTCGCCCCGAGTTACAAGGGTCCCTACGTAATAAAGAAGGTGCTCGCCGGAGGAGCCTTAATCCTGACTGAAACGGACGGCCGTGAGTTCCCCAAGCCAGTCAATTGTGATGCCGTAAAAAAATATTATCCTTGAGAGTTCCCCCCACATTCTGTTGGGAGAGGCTTAAATGTTCAGTACTTAGCATTGCTAAACATTTCCCTCATGAATGAAAATGCCAATGAGCGTCTCATATGAATGACAGCTTCTACATGATCATTTCACCTCAAAATAGAGAGTTATTCAGCAAAGAAAATTTAAAATGAAAAGGAAGAGAGGAGAGTGCATTAGAATCACTTACTTCGTGTCTCAAGATACCTCCTCTAGATTTAGCGCGATAAAGTGGGTTTTTGAAACTGACGCATGAGAACCCAAAGATCTAGACTCGTCAGATTTGAGAACACCTCTTTCAGGAAAACAGGGTTGAGCAAAAATAAAAGACAGGACATAATAGGTATGTGCACACGATCAAACTTGAAGCATGTAGATCATAGTAGCTCAAGGAAAGCTTCCTGAGACGTTTCCTCCATGATACTTTTGGCCTTCC
Source organism: Angophora floribunda (assembly GCA_014182895.1). Classification (NCBI taxonomy): domain Eukaryota; kingdom Viridiplantae; phylum Streptophyta; class Magnoliopsida; order Myrtales; family Myrtaceae; genus Angophora; species Angophora floribunda. The sequence goes on along the minus strand of CM024709.1, from coordinate 29,910,585 downwards.
CCCATCTCTCAAGTTATCTCGGCAAGCCGTCCCTAAAGCTCTTCACAAGCTATCTCCCATCAGTACAAGCCTAAGAGATCGTCCCTAAAGCTCTTCACAAGCAGTGGTTCTTTACTGCAACATACTCCAAGAGATCGAGCATTGCAATTTCATAGGCGGGACGTTCAACTTCAGCAAATTAGAAAGCATGAAAAATGAACTCCTTCACTTCCCCTTTGAATTGGCTACTATCAATAGGGAGAAAATCCAGACAGTTGAGGCAAATTCTAACCACCTGTTCCAGATGATGACTTTCGTTCCAGACACATGTTCTGCGAAGAAGTGATTACTGATAGAAAATTGGAGGTTTTGATTGTCCATCTCAGATTCCATAGAAGCTTGAGGCACATGACTTTGCCCAACATTGTTGATGTCCAACAACAAGAGAGGAAAAATTTCCACAGAAGGAAGGCGTTGAAGATGGATCGACCATCATCGGCCATTCGTTTAGGGCCATGGGCAAAGAGGGCCAACCAAAATGAAGCGCCAAATTGTGACAGGACCATAGCAATCACCAACATTCAAGATGCCGAGGAGTCATCGAATACAAACTTTCAAAAGGGGTAACTTGGTATCGTTTCCAATTCCCCCCATCCAACTTTTTTCCTAACATATTTTCCCTATTTTCGATAGGAAGCATCGGTGTTTTTTTTTTTAAAAAAAAGAAGAAGAAGAAGAAGAAGAAGAAGAAGAAAAGAAAACTGACTTGAAAGGTTAATTCGAGCCGACCGATACTGGTCAGGCAAGCACCTGGAGATGACCCATGCTGAATTCACCTGACTTGGTGTAAAAAGATAGGTCATTCTAGCGGCCTGATCCCTTAAATAAAAAATAATGCGCTCCATGGACACCGCCGGCGCTTTAGCCAAGTGGTATCCGGGATTGGAGCGCCAGGGTCCGAATGGGGGTTCGAATCCCCGAAGCAGCATTAGCCGCATGTGAAAAAAAAAAGAGAGAAAAAAAAAGGAGTTTTATTTATTTATTTATTTTGCATACCGAGATCGGAAGTTCAGGATCTCATGTTACCTTTGAGCCTCGGGACCCCGGTGCATCCTATCATTTGCAAACCGACAAAGGGTAATGTTGTATCGTCTCCGAGTTTTCAAACTCTGAAAAATTCATACATTAACACATTCCCTCTCATTCTCTCGTAGGGTCATCTATCCGCCAAAAGTGTGGATGACAAGTGCAAACGGCTAAGGGTAATGTTGTATCGTCTCCAGTTTTTCAAACTCTAAAAAATTCATACATTAACACATTCCCTCTCATTCTCTGTAGGGTCATCTATCCACCAAAAGTGTGGATGACAAGTGCAAACTGGCTAAGGGTAATGTTGTATCGTCTCCAATTTTTCAACTTTGAAAAATTCATACACTAACACATTCCCTCTCATTCTTTGTAGGGTTATCTGTCTGCCAAAAGTGTGGACGATAAATGCAAACTGGCGAAGGGTGATGCTATATCGTTTCCAGTTTTTCAATTCTGGAAAATACATACACTAACACATTCCCTCTTATTCTTTATAGGTTCATCTGTCCGCCGAAGGTGTGGACAATAGAGCAGGAAGAGATATGTCAAACTTCGATGACGACATTGGATCAACTCTCCTAAGTGAAACAGTGGCCTAAGTATCGCCAAAATGGATAACACGAATTTTTTGGGCCTTAATTCGCATTTGCTTTTGGCTCTACTCAGCAATTGATTTATGCACTTTCTCCTGTGCAGGGGCAAAAATAAATGTGCATGTCCAATCAAAGATGGGATTTTCAATCCGGACTGATTATTCATGTGTCATCCCCCTTTGAGTAGGGACAATCCATGAACACTCATTTTTTAAATAATCCCCCTATGTTCAAACATGTCTGCAGGGACAATTTTGCATCTCATATTCTTAGAAAGTTTTCTTCTTTTGAGTAAATTTAAAGGATGCAAACTCCTCCATGCTTAAAGTGCTCCATGCCTTTTCAAAATGGACTTTTCGCATGATGATTTTGTCTGTCTAAGTCACCAATTCCACTAAGGATTATCAAATTAAACAGTTCAATAAATGATGTGAGATCAATTGAGCATGCTAAATGAGGTACATCAAGATGACGAGAGGCAAATCATATCCTACACATAGTCCTCCGATTAAACACTTGTGAGGTGAGCATGGGAAATTCCATGTCCACGGGGTAAAGAATTCTCTCGCGACTGGTACGATGACCAAAGTGAAGGGGGGCATTTCGTTTCTCCACCCTAAACACTACAGGTTATCCATTGCTTAACCCCTTTGAACCTCATGCCATGGTGAAATTTCTTTCATATTACCCCTGTCAAGAACCACCCCACACTAGGGCAGATTGGAGGAGGGAACGGCATAACAAGGTGAGAAAATGGATAGAAATTTTCTTGCTTGAACTTGCATCAATCTTTGGGTGTCTTTATTGCATATGAACACTCATGATAATTTAAGTGCCATGTAAAGAGAAGGTGACTATCGTTCAAGCAGTATAAGCCGAAGCGGCCAACTACAGATGAAGACCCAACAATCTAGAACAGTCTTGAAACAAAAAAAAGAAAAAATTAGGGGCATAAAAAAGCAGTGTGCCTGGTAAAAGCAAGGCCAATGCCCTCAAGAAAAATGATGCTCGAGCAAAAAGTCTCTAAAAAGACGAGCTCCATTGATGAGGAGGAAGACCGGTGACAACATCAAGATGATCACCACCTCTTGTACACATTTTTGAGCTTATGAATCCATTTATTTCTCCACCTGTGAGCCAAATTTACGTTGTGTCCCTTCATAAAAGTCTCTTCTAACTAGGGCACTTGAATTAACGTAGGAATTCATATGTTTATAAGCATCGCTTGAAGAAGTACGAGCAAGATCTTTTCTATCTCTTTTCGCAAGGTCCTAACAATGACCTCTCTTTGACCTATGATCCCGCATTAATGGTCGGGACAAAATAGCCTTTTCAATGAGAGTGAGTGGAAAGCCCTTTCAGACTGAAGGTCCCTCATTTGACATGTTCAAGACATCCTCATTTTGAGTATGAATTGTCTTTCTGAAAAATTTTCCCTAGTGGGACTTTGGTGATGAAAACTGACCAAAAAAAAAAAATTTGTCATGCGTAAACCCCATTTGAATTAAAAAAAAAATTTTACAGTATGCACAGATCATTTGCACATATTGCATATTTGTCTGACAGGAGACATACTTCCAGAGCAGAGATATCATCAGGCCTGCAAACTACCAGGAGGGGGAAGACTTTCAGGAGTATTTGAGGTGCGTCCTCAATATTCCAACTTTCTAGGAGGTGGGAGACCTTCAGGGATACTTTGAGGTACACCATTGATATTCCCAACTTACCAGGAGGTGGGAGACCTTCAGGGATATCTCAAGTGCATCCTCGATATTCCAGCTAACCAAGAGGTAGGAGACCTTTTCAAGCATATAAGGTAAGTCCCTCTTCATTGACACCGCGTGCTTCCATAGCCTGGAGTCCCTCTTTACCAACGTGGCGTGCCTCTATGGCCCAAAGTTAGGTAATGAAAAAACTGGTGTCCCTGAGAAAAAATCAAGCACTTAATAAGATTGTGTCCCGAGAAAAGTCGGTACATCCCTGAAAGAACTCAGGTAAGCAAACTGGTATCCCTGAAAAAGTCAGGTACCTAACAACTCATTGCTTCTACAAGCGACCGGAGAATGGTTCGAGTCCTGGAAAAGCAATCCATCGTCGAGGCGACCGAAGATAGCTTCGGGTCCTTGGCACCAACTCATTGCTCGGAAAGGCGATCGGAGATAGCTTCAGGTCCTGGAAAGGCAATCCATCGTTGAGGCAACCGAAGATAGCCTCAGGTCCTTGGCACTAACTCATTGCTCGGAAAGGCGACCGGTGATAGCTTCGGGTCCTGGAAAGGCAATCCCTCGTCGAGGCGACCGAAGATAGCTTCGGGTCCTTGGCACCAACTCATTGCTCGAAAGGCGACCGAAGATAGCTTCGGGTCCTGGAAAGGCAATCCATCGTCGAGGCAATCGAAGATAGTTTCGGGTCCTTAGCACCAACTCATTGCTCGGAAAGGCGACCGAAGATAGCTTCAGGTCCTGGAAAGGCAATCCCTTGTCGAGGTGACCGGAGATAGCTTCGGGTCCTTGGCACCAACTCATTGCTCGGAAAGGCGATCGGAGATAGCTTCGGGTCCTGGAAAGGCAATCCATCGTCGAGGCGACCGGAGATAGCTTCGGGTCCTTGGCACCAACTCATTGCTCGGAAAGGCGACTGGAGATAGCTTCGGGTCCTGGAAAGGCAATCCCTCGTCGAGGCGACCGGAGATAGCTTCGAGTCCTTGACAACAACTTATTGCTCGAAAAGGCGACCGAAGATAGGTTCGGGTCTTGGAAAAGCAATTTCCCCATATCATCAACCACATATATGTTTTCTGTTTCAGCATTAGATAAGGAAATATCCTGATACTTGCCAAAAACTCGGGGTTCGCACCCCATATCAATCTTTCCTGATAAGTAACTGCAGGTATTTTTCTTATCCACTTAGTATATAATACGCATTATTGCCATTGAACGCCTGGTTCTAGGTGAACTATCATCTATTGCATATACATGGGCAAAATTTATGTATCAGTTCGTCTTTGAAGGCAACCTCTGCGAACTCACCTTCAAAGAGGGGCAGCTATTGATACCTAAATTTTGACCAAGTATTTAGATTTAAATTGCCTAAAAAATTTAGCGATTAATTTGGCCCTAACAAAAAAGATTTTTACATCACCCAAGTACTAATATTATTTACATTTACTAAATTTTATTTTCCTATTTATTTTTCCTTATTTTCGAGTAAAAAAAGAAGAAAAAATCAGAGGCCCAAAAGGGGCTAGGCTTTTGTTGCCAGCCCACTTCTTCATTCTTTTTTGTGCACGCAGGCCTAGACCCGTCTTCCCCACTCCTTTCTTCCACTTGGGTCCAGGCCCACTTGGCCCCCTCACTCTCACGGCCCAGCCCAACCCTCTCCATCTTCTTCTTCTTCTTCCCTTCTTCTTCTTCCCTGCACGCATGAAGCAGTAGAGCGGAGCAGCGAGGAGGCCATGGCCGGCGACGGATGGGACGCTTTGCGGGCGCCATTAATGCCGCCGAGTGGAGCAACGCGAGATCCGGCGAAGAATCCGGACATTTTCAATGCCGAGCAGGCGTAGCCGAAAGCGACGCCGGTTCGGCCACGAGGGAGACTGGTCAGCGTACCGTCGACCGACGGCCAAGCCCTCCGTCGATCGGGCCCTCTTTGGCCTATAATAGAGGCGACCAGAAGCAGTTGAGGGGAGAGCAGAAATCTGACGAAAGAAAAACCAAAGAGAGAAGAGAAATCTGTGAGGGAGAGGAAAAATCGAGAGAGACCCGAGAGAGTAGAAGGCAAGGATCGTCTGAGCCTCCGGTGGTCACCGGCAGCCTCCCTCCTCGAGCTGACTGGTGGGTATTGCTCTGTATTTTCCTTTTCTGCTTTCGTATGTTCAAGTTCAGGGTCAGCTCCCGAGGATCTCGGCTCGAGGATGTGTAAGGCAGGCGGATGCAGTTCGGTTTCCGAGCTCGTTCGCCGTCCGACGCCATGAGCCGCGTAGGGAAACCTTCGCCGACCCTCTACCGAGTTGCTACGAGTGTCGCCGTCGCCGGTTTCGCCCCCTGTCCAAGCAAGTTGTCCTGTCCCGGTGATGCATGTCGTTTGTCGCCCCCCTCGGCTGCCTTCGATCTTCGCCAAGGAGAAGGTCCGCCCGACCGGTCCCTGCTCACGGCGGTCGCCGCCTTGTCACAACCGATCGGTCTTGGTCCGGCCATCCATTCAACGCAGCTGGCGACAGCATCCAGGTAAGTCCTCGGTGAGGCGAAGGCGAGGGGGGCGACGCTTGACGCTGTAGTCCCGGTCGTCGCGGATGAGCCGCAGCTGAGGAGGAAACCGAGTCGGCCCGTGGGTTCGCCCGACCCTGTTCGTTTTGGTTCTTGGGCTAGGGTTCTTCCTTTAATGGGCCATAGTTGATAATGGGCTGGGTTTTTACTTTAATTGGAAAATGGGCTCAGTTTTGTTTTGGGCTTAAAAAGTGTTATATTAAAAGTATCGGGCTGGGCTCATGGACGAACCGGGTCGGTTCTAACCCGGAAACCCGACCCGGGTCCGGTTTGTTTATATTTTTATAATAATATTTTCGAAAATAAAAATAAAAAATGAAAAATATTTTATTTTCCAGAAAAATCCGAAAATCCGAAAAATAGTTTATAATTTCCAAAAAATATCAGAAAATTCAAAAAGTATTTTATATTTCACATTTTCTATAAAAAAAAAACAGAAAATCCATAAATATTTTATAAAAATCAGAAAATTCGAAAAATATGTTTTATTTTCCAAAATTCAGAAAAACCCCAAAATATTCTCTATTTTCCGAAAATCATTAAAATAAAAATATCTTATATTTTCCAAAAAAAAGGGAAAAAGACAAACACAAATGCATGAAAAATCTTTAAAAAATTCAAAATTTTCAAACCCGAGGGTTTAAACAAGATTAGGTACCGGAAGGGCATTAGTGATTAACTAGTGTAATCAAGTCCCCGATCCTAGTTTCTCTGATTGCGCAAAAGTAAAATATTTCTCCCAATATTTTACTTGGGTTTCTAATCGACCCACCCCAAACTAATTAGTGGCGACTCCTTTTTAAATGAAATTGAATTGCAGGTTAAAAACTCGAACCTTAAGTCATGAATTGGTGGGCTTGGGAGAGCCCTGACTAAAGCCCTAACGAAGGGCGTTCAGCCGTGCCATTAGCCTCCCGGGACGCGAGAAGGAGGTCGCGACACCCCTCAAGGTCAATATCTCGGGAGTGATCAATTCCGAGTGAGATCAACCAACAATGCATTAACGAAAGTCACGTTCATTCATCCCTCAAGGGCTTGAATTTTAGGACATCACAGCTATCCTCTCGACATGAAACTTTAATGGTCTCACCATTATTATTTCATGTCCAGTTTAAACCACAACTACTTTGTCCACAAGTAGGTGTACAAACTCTCAACGCAGCCCTACCGGGTGATAGAATTCAGAAAAATTTTCCACATGAGGTACAAATGCATAAGGAATAAGTTGATCAGATGTTCATTCATAACATATCTCAAATTTATAACTCTATAAGGATATTGTGACCATTTAACCAATAAAATGATTAGACTTATAAAAATTATATATATAATTCTCTGTATATACGATACTTGATAATAAATCATTAATGTAGCCTGTTAAAAATGGCGTCAATACGAACTGCGGGTCCCATTTCCTCCCATTCTTATGGTGACTAGTACAACTAGGAATAATAAATATATTTCCAGAGTTGACCCTAAAAAAGCAACATCTTGTTCCCTGTACATTACACAAACTAATGAGTTCGTCTAAGAATGATTGTCGCTAAGCATTTTATTTTGGATTTTGCTTCCAGAATGGAGAGTTTGGACAGCATCGATCATTTAGACTGCAAAATCAACAGCAATAAGTTTTAATAGATTGAACCTTAATGCAAATCTGCCGGTATATTGTTCTACTTTGAAATGTTCTACAATTTTAACCATAATTCAATTAGAAAAAGAAGTAGCTAGTGCTAATTAATTTTACCAGAAAGATTCAAACATATACTGGAATATTTAAAAGGAGAGATCTGTGCCAATGCTGCAAAATTCAGTGGACTTAATGCGATTATTGCGATTTTTTTTTTTTGGGAGGCCAATCAATGGTCAACGTGATGTTTTTCCTGATGCTTGAGGGCAGCATGGTAAATGAGCAAAATGCTCCGTTGGTGACTATTCTGATCCTCGTCTTTGAATTTTACTAATTGAGAAACTTTTTTAATGACTAATGGTCAACTTTTGAAAGCACGCGAGCAAAAAAATTAACAATTTCGCACGTGCTTCTCGTGCCCCCACGCCACGTGCACCGCGGGCTTCAAGTGCGACTTTCAACTTTCCCGCGGATGACTAGTTTCAGACCTGTCTTAGAACCATGTCGGCAAAAAGAAGAAGAAGATCAAGATGAATTAATAACATTAATAAATTAAAGGCTATGATCCTGCATATTTTCAGAAGTTTGAGTTTGAGTTTTTGGTAGCAACGCTAACTCTGCTAAATTCATGACTAGACTGTAACCAAGTAATTCTCAACACAATTTACTCATAGGTCACTGCACGTAATTTAACAGATATGGATTTGGCATAAATGGATTTGTGTCACAAGAAAAAAATTATCTTACTTGGATTTGTTTCTATGCAGTTAGACATGTTAAAATTCATATTTAAAGACCTTTTTAACTTTAAGAGTTTACCAAAATAGAACCCATTTTAGAATGAATAATAATTAAATAAAGTCATTAAACATGAAAAAACTAACACATACATTTTTTTTTGATAAAGTAAGTATTTATAAAATTCCAACCAAGCAAGTTGTACAAGAGATGGATACAAGGCACCATCTTGCACTCAATAGACTAGTCACTTGAGTGGAAGGGGGCCAAGTATGCATCAAGGGGACTAAGTACCCATTACAACAACAGGACCCAGGCTGGGCCTATGGTTACAATACAATAAAGAAACCAGAAACAGATAGAAGCAACAAGCATCAGCCTACAAACTCAGCCCGGGGCCTCCACTTCCCTCACAAAAATAGAAGGGTCAATATCCCAGCACCGTTGGAGTTTCCTATTCCTTGGGTTGGCATCAACATGTAGGAAAGTGGACGCTTTGTCCTTGACGGCCCTAATGAGGTATTGCTTCATCAAGGGAATGGAAAGTGGTTGGCCACGAAACAACATATTGTTCCTGGTCTTCCAGATTAAGTAGCAAGAGCTCCAAATGAAAAATGAATCATCTCCTTATAAAAACCGGTACCTGAGCAAAGATCCGAGGCCCATCTAAGGTTGTCATGCCACGTGAAGTTTACCCAAACAAGATTACATCTAGCCACCCAAAAGCTCGCTAGAACACTAAAGACGTGATATCCAAAAAATAAGTGATCAGTAGAATTTGGTACAGCATTACAAAATACACATACCACCGCCGGGAACACATACATTTTTTATCACTAGTGTGACCAACAAAACATATTATAGGCTGGTAGGAAATATTAGAGTCATCAAACTAAGAAAAACCAGTATGTACTTGATATTACGACAAACCTTATAACTTCAACTTTATTAAAGTAGTCACGTGAATTTTGAAAGATTCCTTCACTTATTAATGAGTTCATAATTTGAGTCGAGACTAAAATCTTCATCAACTAAAATCTGGTTTCCACATGTCTTCAAGTAATATTCTTCGAAATGCGGTGGGTTTTCAAAAAATATCCATTTGTTTTGGCTGATTTCACTCCTACTTATTTAATACCTTATGGATATCATTTCTGGTGGTAGGATATGCATGAGAATAATTGCATGGTATTTCATACCTAATGTTAAAAATTAGATATAAAGAAAGTCCCTTGAACTAAATTTACAGTGGGAATGCGGCGAACAATTTTATTTGACTTTGACGAGAACCTCTACTGTCAAATATGACGGCAGCATTGTATCACATTTTCCCTTACCTATGTGAACAATGATCTCCAAAATGATTACGGAGAATAGACCTAGCAAAATTTACAAGTGTGGTCAAAAAGTTACAATATTTAAAGAAATTAAAACGAAAACGTTTTCTAACTATAACCAAGCAATAGAAAATAAAAGAGAAATTTTTCCAAAGATGGTAATGATGATAGTGTTGCTTTGGTCATGACATCAATGGAGAGATGAGAAGGTTCTTGGTTGGTTATCTTTAAATGTGAAGAGCGTTTAGAACTAAGGCCTTTGTAGATAAAAAAATCAAATAATAAATTCATTACAATGATTTGAATACAATATTGCAATGACAAAAATCGTGTAGTTCAACTATGATTTTTGATATAGACATGATTGTGGACTTTTATTACTTGAATTTCATTGAAAATAACTCCATTATTGGATAAAATAACAATTGTTTTTGAAATAGTATTGAAATAGTTGTTTTTTTTTTCACCTTTTTTTCTTCTTTTATATTGCGCCTTTTCCTCTACCTACTAATCATTTACTGAAAACCTATCTGTTGCCAAATAACCTTGTCGCGGTGCCTCTATGCCCATTGGCTGTTTTTAGCCACCGCAACCAACGAGTGGAAACTGATCTCTCTTTGTTTACATGCTAGACGGCCTCAACCTGAAAGATTTGCCTACATTTTTCATTGCAAAAGTGATATGAAGAGCTAGAACAACTATGGTATTGTTTAGTTAGGCTCAAAGCCCATCTGCAATATTACCAAATGAACACAAAAAGACTCCTACGACCTGCACTATTATCAAGTGGGTGTTGCATTTTGAGTCAAATACTATTACTGCAGTGTGGACCCCAAAGCTAAAATGTTAAAATCATCTCAAAAACATATACACACCTCTTCTTGCGAAAAACCCGATATGGATTTGTGGATACAATATTATACGCAAGATTAAAAGAAGAGTCAAGAAATGTGCTTGAGAAGTCCAAAGTATGACTGCTCCCATTACTAAAGAATTTTTCTAAAATAAGTGGAACAATTAGTAAATGAAAGCAAAAGAAAGTAAATATAGTGGCATAAAAGAAAATCTAAATGAAGCATCCCAGAATTGTTGAAGATTGCAACGGTGAATTGCCGGGCAAATCTCCTTTGGCAGGGAGCTTATATTACATTCACTCGCGTTGAAAATATTTGAGTATAAACCACCTGCAAAGGAATAAATGCCCAGTAATTCACCACTTACGTGCCGTGCACACTGTATTACTCATGTGCTATTAATAAAACTATTATTTATTTTTCTCTATTGGGCTTGGATGAGCAATGTTAGTGTGCAATATCTATTTATAACTTCCCAATAGGTGTAGCACATTTTGCATGAACACATATATTAGATATTTTGGCAATTGACTTCTTACCTTTTGAATTTCGTTCTTCATTGAGTCATTCCATTTCATATAATTGATATGTTCCCATAAGTTCATTCACAGTGTGAGATTTTGTGATATCACTACTGATTATTCTAAAAACTTGAACAATTAGAAGAAGCATGATTTATCATAAAATAGTTTAACACTCCTCATTACGCTTAGTTTGGTCTTTTTACCTAGTAATAACCCTAGACATTTAATTGGGGAGGCAAATGAGGCTTAAAAAAATTTGAATCCAGAACCTCTAGCCTAAATACCATGTGGAATTCTTATAAGACCATTATTGACTGTACTAAATATTTAAGCTGTTAGATACATGTGTGATTTATTATTTAAATATTTTAACACACAATCAGAGGCATAATTTTTTGAGTCTCTCTAATGGATGTTTAGTTATTGTTCCACCCTTTGGAAAGTCCACGTAGCAAATTGTTTACTTTCAATTGGCCTAATGTTGGATTTCCTTGGTATGCCAATCCATTGACAATGTCAATAAACCTACTGAACATTTCAGACATTGATTTGTCTGGCTTCATCTTGAAGGACTCACATCGTTAGAGAAGAATGTTTATTTTGGTCTCCTTAACTAGGGTAGTTCTTTCGTATGGGACAAATAACCTGTCCAATATCTCTTTTGCCGTTTCACATGAGAAAATTCGATTATATTCAATTGAAGATAAAAAACAGAATAAAGAGAATAAACCGATTTTGCATTTAAAGCTTCCCTTTTGGCTATTCTCAGACAAGGTAGCAGTTTCAAGTGTTTTGCCATCTCCTTCTTTAATAGAAGATGATGGAGCTTCAGGTTTAACCCCTTTTAGAACTACGTCGGAATAGGGATCATTATATATGATAAAAGCCTTCATTTTGTTTCTCCAGATGTTATAGTCTTTTCCATCAAAATATGGAGGTCCAATGTCACTTCGTCCTTCAAAAAGTCCCGGTGTAATATTATTAGCCAAAATACACATATATGTATAGTCATATATTTCTCATTAACATTCTATTCATTTTGTGAACTTTTTCTACATATGTAGCAGATACTACGATAACATTTGCTAAGTTAAGAAAAAAAGAGAGAAGGGTCCACTATGGAAAGATATTACCAATATTGTCACATGCATTGTTAAGATTTGACCAAGTGTACAATTGTTAAATGTCCATATATAAAACAAGCAAATATTATTTGCTTGCCCTCTCTATGGTATTCTTGAGACTAGAAAATGGCTGGGTTACATATTCCCAGCAACACAAAAGCCCTTTCTCTTCTGACAAAAAAAAAAGGTCCTTTCTCTATTCAAATATTAAAAAAAAAAGAACAACAAAAGAAATAATAACAATAAAAAATATCCTAAGGTCAGTGAAATATCCGAGAAAAATGACACTGCAGTTTATTGAAAAGGTTCGCGACTACTATTGATCTTTCTTAAGGTACATTTCAAGAAGGTAATTAATAAACATTAACAAATTAGTAGGACAGACTTCTTACAATATAGCATTGCCAAAGGAACATGACATCTGCTTTCCCTAAACAAAGCAAAATCAAGAGTTACCCAAGATGAGAATTTCCAGTTCGATTAACAGCTAATTCATGTGTATCATATGTACATGAACAATTTTTTTTTTCTTTTACAAGATAAGAAGAGGGAAGAAAGAAGAATTATCAAAACTTCCAAATTGAACCAACGACGACAACGACAAGAACAGCAAAACAACCGTCATCTAACAACAATTGCAACCGTGTGAGCCCACCATTTGAGTCTCTCTCTCATGTCGGTCTCGTTCGCAAGAGCAGGAACCTTCCAATTCATCAAAGGATCCTCCTTCCTCTTCTCCTCCCACCATTCCCAAGCCTCCGATAGGTAAGGCCTTGCAACAACTGCAGACTCAATAGCACTCACTTTCTCATCACTGTCTTCTTGATGATGATCGCCATCTTCATCATCCTCTTCACCATCTTTGATTTTCTGGCCCAGTCTCTGTAGCCCAGGAATGATCGAGACCAAGCTCGAGTTGACTCTGTCTTCCTCCGAGAACACAAACCCCAGATCCATGAAACCTTTTAGCTCCTCGAACTCGAGCTTCGACAAGCTCTTGTTCAAGGCCCTCCTCTTTGCTCTTCCTCCCATTTGGTCCTTCTTTCTGTGCGAGAACTCCGAGCTTCTCGGGTAGTTCCGTTTGGAACCTCCTCCTCCTCCTTCTTCTGCGATTACCTCTTCTTCATAGATCATGCTACAAGTAGGCGGCGTCGTGCGAAGGACTGAGTCTGGAGAGAGAGAGCTTGTTGGAATGATGCTGATTTGATCGCTCATGGACCTCACAAGAATCGACGGAGTCCGAGAAATTTGAAGACATGGGCTATCATTTTGGGGTATTTCTATGCTTTCTTGACCGGGACCGGATCCGGAGGTTGAAGAAAGCGATGGGTCTTGTCGTTTCCTGAAGATCTCGAGCTCGAACCAGCATGTATCAATGATCTTCATGACTGCTTCGGCTTCTTCCATTAAAGGCGGCCAGCGGAAATAGCGTGATTATGGAGATTTAACTAGGGCTTGGGTTGCTTAGTGTATATATATAGACTCTCAATCACCGAGACCGCCCCTGGGTTTTCCTGTTATTTACGGAAAGGACTCAAACTTAGTGTGAAAACGTTCGTTTATCACTCGATTTGGTCCTGGGTCTTTGTCTAAATGTTTCAATTTCATTGGTCTTTTCAGCGTTGATTACATCATGAGATAAGGTCCGCTTTTCCTAGAAAATGCGAGGGAGGGGGATGTGAGAGAGTGATCTGACGTGTCTCCTAGTCAGATGAAAAGAACGAGTTTGCTTGGGGTTGCCGGTCATGCACAGGATGGAAGTTATTTATATATTAACGAGCAGGGTTAAGTCCACTTTTCATATCCAAACATGCTTAGATTTTGAGAAAGTGCATCACAAATTCATTGCATATGCAATTAAATCTTGTACATATAGGTCCTTTAATTTACTTAATCAAATCTTGTACAATGAGTGCAGTTACCTTGTCTAAATGTTACCATAAACATCTTACTCCTGGCGTTGAATGTTTCCTTTGAGCCATAATTACTTAGTATACTAGTATGTGCATGAGCGCATTACCGTAGCCTCATCAATATGTCAAAAGTCGAGAAGTTTCTTTGTAGAAGTACAAATGCTCAAGACAGAATCTAGTAAGAACTACATTCGGTATATGCCACGAATTTGTTACCTCATAAAAGACAATGTGATTATTTAGTATCTAATAATGGCTGATGGAAAATATTTAAACACAAACTGCGGGTCCCTCCAAGTGACCCGTACATCTCTAGGCTTAGATGAAAGGACCACGCTACTTCTCAAAATTGACCCTTCAAAGCAACAACTTGTTGCTTGTACATCACGCAGACGGTGACATAAAATGGATTCCTCTAAGCATTATTCATTTTGGATTTGTTTCAAGAGTGAAGGATTTGGACAACATTGATCAATGAGACCGCAAAATCATGGAATTCATATCTAGCAAGTATACATCTATACTGATTTTTCTTTCCCTTTCACCTGTTCTATTCATTCATTCATACATTTAATTCTTCTTGAATATCGGCCTACTTTGAACAGTTTGCCTTGGGAATATCTAGGAAACAATTGACACTATAATTCACTTTTTTAATCTTAATTCAAATAGAACAAAAGGTAGTTAGGAGGTAGTGGTCAGACAAGACCATTTCAAAGGGACACAGGAAAAATTAGAAAGAGGGAACTATGCCAATGCTGCATAATTTGGGGGCGCCTAATGCAATAATTACGTTTTTTTATTTTTCATTTTTTATATTTTGGAGTTCAAGCAATGGTTGCGTGGTTTGCTAAATTAAGGTTGAAGATGACACTTTTAGTTTTTTAGTAGGTCGTGGTCAACATGATGTTTTGCTAATGCTCGAGGGCAGCATGATAAATGAGCAAAAAGCTTCTTTGGAGAGTATTCTGATCTTAGTTTTTTTATTATGCTATTTCTTATTTTGGTCGGAGTATTATGCAAATGAAGAAACCTCATTTTTTACTAATGATCAACTATCAAGCACGTGAGCAAAAAGATTAACAATTTCGCCCGTGCTTCTCGTGCCCCCACGCCGCGTGCACCGCGGGCTTCAACTGCGACTTTCCACTTCCCCGCGGATGATTAATTTCATATATGTGTTGAACTTTGTCGGCAAAAAGGGAAAAAAGAAAAAAGAACAAGATATATTGATAATACCAGTAAGTCAATAACTATGAAATCATATATTCTCATGATTTTAAGTTAGACGATAAACCAGCAATCCTCAATATGACCTGTTTACACGGCACGACACGAAATTTGACAGATTTAGACAATAACTGTGATATCATATATTCTCATGACTTTAAGTTAGACGGTAAATCAGCAATTCTCAACACAACCTATTTATATGGTATGACACATAATTTAATAGGTTTAGATTTGGCATAAATGGATTTGTATCAGAAGAAAAATCTTGTCTTGCTTGGATTTGTTTTCGATGCAATTAAACATGGTGAATATTCATATTGAAAAACTTTTTTAACCTCAAGAGTAAAAATACAGAGAACCCACTTCAAAAAGAATAAATGATTAAACAAAGTTATCAAACATAAAAAGACCTAACCTGCGTACATCTTTTTTTTTTTTTTTTGGTAAAGCTAACCTGCGTACATCTTTTTAATCTCCAATATGGCCAACAAAGCATATTACAAACTGGCAAGGAATATTATAGAATTATTAGACTGGCAAAAACGGGAATAGATTCAATTATAGTAACAAACCTTACAACTTAAACTTTATTAAAGTAGTCACGTGAGTTCTGAAAAAATCCTTCACTTATTAATAGGTTCATAATCTGGGTCGACATTAGGATCTTCTTTAGCTAAAATTTGTTTACCTTGTGTCTTCAAGATAAAATTCTCCAAAATCTCATGAGTCTTGAAAAAAATTCAATTGTTCTGGATGATTTCGCTTGTACTTATATAATGCCTAATATATGTCATTTCTGGAGGCATGATATGCATGTGAATAATCCCATGGTATATCATACCTAATGTTAAAGTTAGAGAGAAAGAAAGTCCCTTAAAGTAACTTTATAGTGGGATCGTGCTAAGCAATTTTAATTGGCATTGACAAGAATCCTTTCTTTCAAATATGATTATATTAGATTTTTCCTTTCCCATGTGAGCAAAGGTCTCCAAAATCATTAAGGAGAATAGACTTCTCAAGAAATAAAATGGAAAACGTTTTTTTAACTATAATCAAGAAATGGAAAACAACGGAGAAAATTCTCCAAACATGAAAATAACGATAGTGTTGATTTGGTCGCAACATCCAGGAGAGGGATGACAAGGTTTATTTATGGTTATGTTTGAATGTGAGGAGCATTAGGGGATTCGTGGTTACAAACTATGATGGTGATTTAAATCACAACATTATAATAATACAAAAGTCTTAGTTCAAGTATGATTTTCGATACAGACATTTTGGACTTCAATTACATAAATTTCACTGAAAATAACTATTAGTGAAATCAACTTGTAACAATACCTATCAAATGTCTTTAGCCACCACAACCACCGGTTGTCATTGACGTCTCTTTGCTCGCTTGCCTAAGTGCCGTCACCTGGAAGGGTTAGCATACATACATATTTCATCGTAACTGTGACATGACAAGTTAGCGAAATTAAGGTATTGTCTAGTTGGGCTCAAAGCCCACTAGCACTATTGCCAAATGAACAAAAAAAAAAGATTATTTTTATGTCAGAAAAAATATGAAATATAATTATTGGTGAATGTTTTACAATTTTTTAAGATCTAAGGCAATAATTATTGAGTGGGTGTTGCGTTTCGATTCAAATACTCCAACTTCAATATGAACTTAAAAGTTAAAAATAAAAATCATCTCAAGAACATATATGCATCTCTTCTCGTGAAGAACTTGACGTGAATTTATTGATGCACTATTATCTAAAATCATTATGCGCTAGAGTACAAGAAAAAGTCAAGAACATATGCTAGAGAAGTCCAAAGTATGACCGCTATCTTAAATACGTAGAAAAATTAATAACCGAACAGATAAGTACAACAAAATAAATATAGTGCCATAAGAAAAAAACCTGAGTGAAGCATCCCAGAATTGTTGAAGATTGCAACGGGGAATTGCCGGGCAAATCTCCCTTGGCAGCGAGCTTATACTACATTCACTTCCAATGAAAATATCTGAGTATAAACCACCTGCCAAAGGAGTAAATGCCCAGTAATTCACCAGTTACATGCCATGCACACTACTAATCATGTGCTATAATATAATGTGAATTCTGATTCTTTGGGTTTGGATGGACAGTGTTAGAGTGCGGCATCTATTTATAGCCTCCCAAAAGGTTAGAGACATTTTCCATGCACATAGCATATTCTCGGAACATCCAAAATCAAATAAAATCTTTTAGTTTGGCATAAAAAAAAAAAAAAGGGAATAAGGATAGTGGTCCAATGGGTTGGATATGCTAAATTTCATTCTCTGTTCCTACCGGGTTTTGGCGACGACCATTAATAGCAGTCGAGAAATTTCTAGACAAGTATAGTTTTAGCACATTTCAAACTTGTCATTATTTAGAGCATATTCCTATTTTCTTTTTTAAAGAGAAAATGATAAATTTCTTAAATTTTTTCTTAATATGCAATGTCAAACTTAAACTTTGATCCTTGGCTATGGTTTGATCCTTGGCTAGAGTGTGGCCCTTTATACCTGCTATTTTCAAATAATTATATCTCCCAGTCAGACCTTCTCAGGCAAGCTAGGGTTAAGGACATATACACTCTGGATGGACTCCAACTTATTCAAGACCTGTTACTTTGGCAAATCTTGGTTCCTCCACGGTCTCAAGGCCCTAACACATTTAGATGGGTGGAGGAGACATCTGGGAAGTTCATGATGGCATCTGCATAGGCCACTATCCGACGTAAAGCCAACCCGGTACCCTGGTTTTCTTTTGTTTGGGATAAGGCCCTCACCCCTAGACACCAATTCCTCATGTGACTCATCTCCAAAAATCGTCTCCCTACTCAGGTACTCCTCATGCTCTATGGGAGAATACCCTCCACGGTGTGTGCTTTTTGTAAGACAAGGCCCGACTCAATCAATCATTTATTTTTTGAATGCTACGTCCCCAACTCTCTTGCTAATTTTTGGGCTGCTAAATGCAATATCCCTTGGACCAATTCGACTTGGCCAGACAACCTCCTTTGGGTTAAAAATATCGTGTCTGGCAAAAGGTTTTACCAAGAGCTAGCTCAGTTTTCTTTTGGAGCTCTTTGCTACACCATTTGGAAAACCATGAATGATATTATCTTTCGTGGCCGGAATTTATACATCCCATCCTTGAAGCTACAAATTACCAATGCAGTAAAGGATAAGGCTCTGACCATCAAAAGGGTCGAAGACAACCCAAGGAATAGGAGAGTGCAGTGGAGTTGGGGCATTAGTCCCCGCATTTTTGAAGTGGACCGGACTTGGGCCTAATCCTAGGAATGATTTGGACAGTCTAGTCCTTTGTTATTTTATTGTACATGTGCTGTTTTTACTTGTGACTGAGGCACCCTGTCACTCCAAAGACCTGTTGTCTAGATGAGTGCCTGCTGGTGCCCGCCTCATGTTTGTTGTACATCTTTGGTCGTGAATATATTACTTACCTTACCCAAAAAAAAAAAAACTTAAACTTTTAATTCGTTTTGTATGATTCTTGAATCATTCTTAAATATTCAATATGGTCATTCTATTTATTCAAACAACAAATCAGATGTAATTTGATGGCATGGAATATTTAATATTGAATTCGAATCATGGGTCAATACAACATTAGAACATGTGACCGCAAATTCCATTTTCTTATCAATCTACTTTTATATACAATTGTTTTTGCTATTTATAGTTAAATCTTTATAGATTGAAGGATAGGTTGGCTAATTCTATCAGCTCAAACTAATGGAAAATGGACATTAAACTTCTTAATATAGCTTAGGGACTGCATTGAACATTTAGTAGTAATTCAAGAATTATATTAAATAAATGAAAAACCCAAAGATAACATGGAACATTGAGCTAAAGTTACTGGCTAAGTGTTATTTCTCCCTTTTTAAATATTACAAAATGAAAACGATTTATGTGTAAAATATTTAAACAAATGATAACTGGGAAAAGTTTGAGGTTGAAACTCTCTTTCAGGTTTGTTTTAGGATGACATTATTTTTACCCATTTTGGTGAAGGCACTTCTTCTTTTTTAGTTAACTAACTTAAATCTCCTTCTCTTTTTTAATGTATTATTTCTTTTATGAGGTTAACCAACAAAATTGACTCTGATTTTATCATTTCTCTCATTAATTTCTCAAAAAAATGCTCAATTACATCCAATGATATATTTTCTTATTCTGCATAATGTATTTAGCATTTTTAGCCAACATTGGTTTGGAAGAGGAGGGATTTTGAGGGAGCGATGCGGCTATAGTTATTTAAGTAACTTTTTAATTATTTTTATGTGGCACCAAAATGACTTTTTTTTTTTTAATGTTGAGAGTGCTTCCATTCATGAAGTTGACAAGTTTAAGGAGTTGCGCTATAACTGTCTTTTCTTAGAATCATATATAAATTACAATTATCTCGATAAATTATAGTCTTAATATATATAGTTTTTGAAAATTTGCTTAATTCCCAGAACTTATGTTAAGAATCGCAATTTAAGGATTCCATATAGGCAAATTGTCAACAACATGTAGGTAATTTAGGGATAAAAGGAATGACAAAGTATAGCCCAAGTGCAAAAACTTGGCACGGGATGACACTAAACTGCCAAAAGTTACAAAATGTACACTTAAGTGCCCTTTTTTTTTTAAAAATTTGATCACTTAAATGCCAACTCCGGCAGAGGTTACCAAAAATCCGACATGGCTAATTTTAATAATTTCTAACATCTACGTGGCTTGCACTGAATTTGACGTCAACTCACCTTCACAAAAAGCAACGTTGTTTTGACAAAAGTTTGATTTTTAATATAAATATTAATTAAATAACATTAAAAATAAAAAATATTAAAAAAAGAAGAAGGCAGTAGCAGTGTAGGCAGGGGGAGCCTCCTCACCTATGGTCGCCATCCCATTGTCAGTGGGGCAGCAGTGATGGACAATGAAGGTCGCCGATGCCTAGGTGCGGGTCAGCGAGGGCTAAATAGCCCTTGCCAAATGCTGGGATAGGGTGGCAACCCTCTCCCAGATCTAGGCGAGGGTCGGCTGCCCTCGCCTTGGCTTCGGAGGTCTTTACCCCAGAATCAACAGCCCTTGCCCAACACCACTAGAAACTCAGTGGTGCTGGGCGAGGGCCGCCGGTGCTTGCGCGAGGGCCAAACGACCCTTACCAAATGCCGGGAGAGGGCAGCGACCCTCTCCTAGATCTAGGCGAGGGTTGACCGCCCTCGCCCGCCCTCACCCCGGCATTGGCGACCCTCATCCAGCGCCACTGTTCCTAGTGGCATTGGGTGAGGGCCGCCAATGCATGTGAGGGCGGGCGACCCTTGTTGTTCGTCACCACCACCCCATTGGTGATGGGACGGCAACACAAGCCAGGGACGCTACTACCTTTTTTTTTTTGCTTTTAATATTATTTAATTAATATTTATATTAAAAATCAAACTTTGGCCAAAACGGCATCTTTTTGGATTGATCTAGCCACATCAACGCTCAAAACGATGTTGTTTTGGGCTTTATTTGGCCATGTTAGCATCCAAAACAACGCCGTTTTGACCTCAACTCGCCGGAAAAATTCCATGTCAGCATTTTGGTCGATTTTCTTGCCATTGACACATAATTGATCATTTTTGCTTTAATCTTGGCACTTAAGTGTACATTTCTAAACTTTTGGCACTTAAATGTCCCATTGTGTCACTTGGCACTCTAGGGATCCGGACGTCTAAAATGAATTATTTAACACTTTTTGAAAAAGGCATAGGATTTAATGGAACTATTTAAAAATTTAGAATTTGATTGCATTTTGAACATAAGTTTTGAGACTTTGTTACACTTTTTCCCTATGTTGTCTCTCTTTTGGGGTACCTAACATATATAAACACTTAATCAAAGAAGCACACGCTCTTGGAGGCTGAAGTAGTGATAGGGACTTACAGTTGAAGAATATAAAGGTGAAGAATCGGGACCATGCGTTCTTTACCAGAAGGAAGAACCCTAGGCAAGAATTGTGCTTTGGCATATACCATCTCTTCCTCTGGCATATACCTGGTATTGTGCCGAATTTGGTGAAATGGATACCAGCTTGATCATCAATGTGATGACTCGGGCACGGCCACATGAAGAAGCGGTGCCGAATGTGATGGTGAATAAAGGCTGTTTTTGCTTTCGCCAAAGGAGAATCGCCCTGCCATTCACTTGTGCTGAATATATATGCTTACTCAGAGCTCAACAAATGCGTTGACAAGCCATTTATTGTTTCCACTGGGTAACTTTCAAATGTATATGTTACGCCAAGTACAAAGGGCGACTATCTGATAGTAATTGCCTTGTCATTTCTTACAATATTTATGTGATCGACATAGATTTCACGTATTCATTTGCATTAATTGTACTTTATCATAATTTCAATCAGTTTATACAACACTTCAATTTCAATTTGAGCTGTGTAATTTGTAGAAGTATCAAGAAGGAATAGAGTAATCATAGCATCCACTATAAATATGAAAGATATTTCCACAAGTGGTCCTGTTGGCCCTTAATTTAAGGTTCAACGAGAGAGTGAGAAGTTTAAACTCTCAAATCAATGATGAATAATTTGTAAAGTCTTATATACATTGATGCTATATGTTTTAAGTTTTGTAAATAGTATATATGTCTAGAACTTATATATCTTTTCTTTTCCTAACACTAGGTATATAAGCCTTTTGACTTTACTAATCCATACATCACACAAATCGCCCGTTCTACTTACATAGATAAGACTTCATTCACAATGTGGCGAGTATGACATCGAGGTTACTTTAAATGAGAAATGATGTGATTTGCTAAGACTACAATTAGAATATTTTACTATCATGTCAATTTGTCCACGAAAAAACAATGAAACTCCATTCTTTAGGGAATGCAATACAACATAGAAAATAGAAGGCTTTAAATAAACGTTGCTTTTTTCATATTTATATGCCATGATCCAATGTATCTTTATTGAAATATTTTGATCTTTTACTTTTCTTTAGAGAAAATTTAGCTAATGACTTTTTTGGAATGCAAAAGAATTGCAAATTACTTTTAAAAAATTTGGACAAAAGTTAATAAAAAAATTTTGGATGTATATAATGCAGGTTTTGTAATATTTGTGTACACAATCCATCTTCATCCATCATCACCATTTATATAAGTTGTTATTTTTTTATCAAAAATTAATTAACCAGCTGAAGATGGCTTCCCAAGAAAAAAACAATTATAAAGATTTTATACCATATGAAAGCCTAAATCCATTTACCTCAATATAATTTACTTGTAATGACCTCTTTCAAAGAATTTTGCTTGGATTCGTCGGATATGTTTTGCAATTTGTTGGAGTATGTTGAGAACATGTGATGGCAAAAGGACTTGCTTGCAGAAAGAGAACTAATTGACCTTCGGTCACTTGTTTGGTCTCGGAACAATTTTTTTTTTTGGTAAGGTAAGTAATTGAATTAACGACCAAAGATATACATCAACTGTGAGGCAAGGCACCAGCCGACACTCAGCTAGACAATAAGTCATTGGAGTGATTGGGTGCCTCGGTCACAAGTGAAAATAAAACATATACAACAAAGGAACAACAAAGGACTAAAAGGACCCAACCAATCCTAGGAATGGACCCAAGTCAATTGCACATAAAAAATACAGGCCAACACCGCTGCAACCTCCTATTTCTAGGGTTATCTTCGACCCTTTTAAAAGCCAAGGCCTTGTCCTTTACCGCCTTGAACAACTGCAGCTTCAAGAATGGAGTGTAAAGATTACGGCCACGGAAGATGATATCATTACGGCCACGGAAGATGATATCATTCCTAGTTTTCCAAATGATATGGCAAAGTGCGCCAAAAGAAAACCGAGCTATTTCTTGGTAAAACCCCTTACTAGAAAGGAGATTACTGACCCAAAGAGGTTGTCCATCCAATCAAAGTTGATCCATGGGATATTGCATTTAGTAGCCCAAAAGTTGACAAGGGAGTTGGGGATGTAGCACTAAAAAAAAAGGTGATTGATTGAATCAGGCCTGGACTTACAAAAAGCACAAACCGTGGAAGGTAATCTACCATAGAGCATGAGAAGATCCTGCGTTGGGAGTCGGTTTTTGGATATGAGCCACATGAGGAATTAGTGTCTAGGGGTGAAGGCCTTATCCCAGACAAAAGAAGACCATGGAACAAGGTTGGATGTACAACGAATAGTGGCCCAAGCTGAGGCCATCGTGAATTTCCCAAAGGAATCCTCCATCCAACTAAATATGTCATGGCCTTGAGAGAGTGGAGGAACCGAAATTTGCCACCATGACAAGACTTGCATGAGTTGGAGCCCATCCGAAAAGTATAAGTCATTCACCTTCGCTTGCTTGGTAATGTCTGACTAGTAGATATCATTATCAGAGAAAAGCAAGTTGAGAGGTCCACACTCTAGCCAAGGATCAAACCATAGTGATGTTTGTTCGCCATTTCCTACCTTCCATCTAAAATGCGGTTGGAATACCACTCTAAGCGCAAGAATTTTCCGCTAGGCCCACCAGCAATGCGTAGGAGTAGGAGAAATCCAAAAATTTTGTCTTTTGAGATATGTGGTGTGAATTCATTGACACCATAATGATTCTTTATCAGTGAATAGCAGCCAGATGTGCTTAGCCATGGCTGCTTTGTTGCTATCATCGATTCTCCTCAAGCCTAGTCCACTTTCAGGAGTGGGGAGGCGAATATCAGCCCAAGACACTTTTGCACCTCCCGGTCCCATGATTGGTCCCCTCCAAAGGAACTGTCTACATATTTTCTCTATCCTGTCTACAACCAAAGCCGGAAGCCAAAAAATGAATGCCCAATAGGCTTGAATGGCATGTAGAACCGACTTTATAAGTTGTAAACGACCTGCAAAAGAGAGGAATCGGTGTGTCCAGGATTGGACTCTAGCAGTAAGATGGCTAACCAGGGTATTGTAATCCACTTTGTTCAGCCGGGAGGTGATGATAGGCACGCCCAGATAGCGGACTGGAAACAAGCCCAGCGTGAAGCCCAGTGCTTGTATGATCTGGTCCCTAACTGTATTAGAACCACCTGAAATGAATACTTCACTCTTACTATAGTTTGGAACCAATCCACTCCATGATGAGAACAAGGTGAGCCCTTCCTTGATACGGGATATGGAAGAGAAGGTCGCTTGACTAAAAATAAGAACATCATCTACAAAGAATAGATGAGATAACCGCGTGGCCTTGCATCGCCAATGGAACTGGTAGTCCGGATGCCGAGTGTGAGCATCAATGATACCTGTAAAAATCTCCATGGCCAAAGTGAAAAGATATGAGGACATGGGGTCCCCTTGTCGAAGGCCTCTTCCACTGGAAAAGAAGCCATTGAGTTCTCCATTAATAGAAATGGAAAACTTAGGGGTGCGGACACATACCATGATCAGTCTTGTGAAATGATCTCGGAACAATTTTTTTATGACAATTAAAATGGCCAAATTATTTCAAAATTTCCTTTTATTTCATCTTGCTTAGAACTGGTCAGTCAGTCATAATCACCATATAAAAAGAAAAAGAAAAGTAAATCTTTCGAAAACTCGTGGGAAAATCTGCAGAAACCATGGCGTAGACCTTCGTCCATGGCGCCATCCATGGTAAATCCTGTCGCGACCGGCCAAATTTCACCAAACTAAGCCGCCCTTCTCCTCCTTTGGAACGAGGCAGAAGCCCTAGGGATCTTATCAGTCTTCTCCAAGCGCTGCCAGGCCACTTGGATCGCCAACGCCCACCTCCTCTTCAATGGAGTTCGGCCTCACAATCACAACACCTACTCCTCGGACTTCTTATCCCTTGTCAACAGCGTCCTGAACTAGTTCACCTCGCCCATGGTGAAGAGGTTCCACTTCACCATCTTCAAGTACGACATGGAAGACAGTCCCAACCTTGACCTCTGGCTCCACTTCGTGGCAAGGCACCATCTGGAGGAGCTTCGCCCGTGGCTGATTACCATTCTCGTATTGCGCCTGGAAATCTGTTTCTGTTGTTTCTTGTTGGGTTGGAATATAAGGTGTTCTTGTCTTATGGTCTTGTTGATCGAATAAGCGAAGTTGGGTGATTATATCCTCGATGGAATTTTCAGGTGAAGTTCTTTTCGAGAGTCCCTTAACTTGCACCAGTGCTGGGGCATGAAGAACATTATTATAGATTCAACAAGTGGTATCAGAGGGTATCGGGAAATTGGTATCATTTCACCGTGTTTAGACTTGATGATATATCTTCATTGGTCGAAGCCAAGTTATATTTTGTCATTCTAACTAATATATCTGGTGACAAGAGAATGTGCAACGACTTGTTGTAGAAACTTTTGAGAAGTTACGCGGAGTTTCTACAATCATCAATGATGGTGATATGGCTTCAAGTTTCATCATAAGCATTTCTAGTGGCTGGAAGCGAATCTAAACACTTTTTAACGACCGCCCAGCAAGTTTTGATAGGGGCATGAAAGGGATGTCAATTAGGATATCAGAACATGCTCCGGATCTTTCATTCCATTTCATGGCATCTGCCATTGTGTTGTCCTTTTTTTCCTTTCCGTACTCACATCCTATATCCAATCATACATTTAGTTATTTTACAAATTTCCTTATCTTTTTTGAAAAAAAAATTCCTTTCCTATCTATCTGTTTGTCTTGCTATCTTACTAAATAATGTGGCAATTTGTTGGTAAATAAAGGGTAAAAAGATATGGAAAAATAAAGTTTTCATTTGGCCAAAACAAAGTCTATATATAAAGGGACGTGGCGAATTATAAATGTGAGTTAAATATATGATTCAAATTCATTCTTTCACTAAATTTCTACTATATTACATCACCTTATACAAGCTAATATTTGCATCTAAAGCATCCTTTACTTGTAGATCAACCGTAAATACATCATTATGATGGAAAAAAGAACATACATCATCATTTAATAATACACATATGCACACACATTTATATCTCGTTAGCATTTGATTCATTTCATGAGCTTGTTCAACATATGTAGCAGATAATACTAGAAAATTCATTTCCAACGCAAAACTAAGAAAAAAAAAAAAAGTCAAGAATGAAAATAAATTTATAATATTGTCACATGCATTTTTAAGAGTTGAACATTTGTACAATTGATATATGTCCTTACATAAAACAAGCAAATATTAACTGCTTGCCCTGCCTGTAATATTCTTTAGATTAGAATATGGCTGAGTTACATATTCCAAGCAATTAAAAAGGCCTTTTTTTTTTCTATTCATATAAAAATAAAAGCTACAAAAGAAATAATAACAAAGAACATTCTAAGGTCAATGAAATTTCCAAGAAAAAATTATAATACACTTTAGAAAATGGCTTGCAACAAATTACTACTGATATTCCTCAAGGTAAATTACAAGAAGGTAATTAATAAACATTAAGAAATTAGTAGGTCAAACTTCTCCCTTATTTTGGGGAAAAGAAATTCACCCAAAAAAAAAAAATGGTTCCACTGAAAAATAACGTTTTACAATACTGCATTGCCAAAGGAACATCAAATGTGTTTTCCTTAAGCAAAGCAAAATCATGAGTTATCCAAGATGGAAAAAGTACATTTGTTTGGCAACTAATTCATGTGTATCGTATATTTATTGACAAAATCAAAACATCTTTCTACAGTGAGAAAAGAGGGAACAAAAAGAATGATCAAAACTCCCAAACTGAACCAATAACAATAACAACAAGAAAAAGCCTTCATCTACCGATTAAAGCAACGGGTGGAGCCCACCATTTGAGCAATGTCAAATGCTCAACCATTTTCTAATCTCAAGTCAGGGAGGGCAATCAACTAATCTTTACTTGTCCTTTGTATATATAATTATCGACTTTACACACTATCAAATATTAACAATGCCTATGCCAATAATACAAAAGAACTTTTCATTCTTCGTTTTTCTCCTTTTCTCTGAGTTGTGCATGATATGAATATTACAGTAGGATCTGCCATATATGTAGAACAAACTCATTAAAATAAATCAAATACTAACAAGATACATATATATGTGTGTATTTTTATATCAATGTGATGATGTATTCAACATCGATCTAACCAAAAAACAATGCCACATATGCAAATGTTAGCTTGTATAAAGTGGAGTAATATAGCCAATTTTTCATGATTATGGAGATTTTAATGAGGGCTTGAGTTGCTTCACATATACATAAACTCTTAGGCCTTGTTTGGTAACGCTTCTTTTTTTTTTTTTGTTCTTTTGTTACTTGGAATAGAACAAGAATAGAATTTGTTTGATAATGTCCACTGGTATTTCTATTCCCAAGAATAGAAAGTTATTTTATAAAATAAATTTGGAATAGAAATGAAAAGTATAAAAAAATAGCTTCTTATTTTATAGAACAATTTCTAGGAAGTTATTTCTTGGGTTACTACTACTTGTGATCGCCACTGACTATCGCCCATCGCTAGTCACCGGCCATTGCCCACCGCTACCAATCGCCACTAATTGCCAACTACTGCTGTCGCCCTCTGCCTAGTCGCCGGTGACCCAATGGCCGGCTGCTAGTCATTGCCACCATCGAAAGAAAGGGAATAAAATATTTTTTATTCGATACCAAATGCAATCCTACTCTTTTTCTATTATGAGAATAAAAAATTTGTGTAATTACCAAATATTTTATTTTATTCAGAAATTATTTTAAGAGAGTAGAAATAAAAAATAATTATTTTTCAAAAAATTATATTTAAAAATAAAAATATTACCAAATTCACTTTTATGGGAAAGGCTCAAACTCAGTGCTCACTCGTTGATTCATTACTTTATTTGGGCTTGGGTCTTTGTTTAATTGTTTCCATTTGATTGGGACATCATTTTGAGGAGGTGGGTTTTCCAAGAAAGTGCGTGAAATGGTGATGT
Organism: Angophora floribunda; assembly: GCA_014182895.1. Taxonomy (NCBI): domain Eukaryota; kingdom Viridiplantae; phylum Streptophyta; class Magnoliopsida; order Myrtales; family Myrtaceae; genus Angophora; species Angophora floribunda. The sequence goes on along the minus strand of CM024709.1, from coordinate 29,882,335 downwards.
CAGAGAGAGCTGAGGTGGCTCTTATAATAAGAAAATGAGCCAATGAAATTTGGAGGTAGTCCCAGAAGAATTCTATAGTATCAGAGGCAGGTGAAAATTATTTTATCAGCTATAAAGAAGGGTTATGTCTACTTTTGGCAAGTGCATCCCAAAAGAGAGGGTAGGAGAGAGGGAGAGATGAATAGAGCCGAGAAGAGAGAGTGGGTAATCATTAAAAAAGAGGGCGCCAGGAAGGGAAAGAGCAAGTGAGACTCGTGGACGGCACGTGGTGCCACATGTCATCCATTGAATGGGCCAGCCCATGATGACGTGGAGGGGCTGCCTTATACAATATTCCATCTCAAAAGTAACACGACTAATTAGCAAAACTATTGTTTAGTTGAGCTAAAGCCCACCTGCACTATTGGCAAGTTAAAAATAATATATTTCATTTCATTAAACGAAAAAAAAAAAAAAGACAAAATGATTATTACTACATGTTTTTCAATTCTTAAGATTTAAGGCAGTTATTATCAAGTAAACGTGGCATTTCAAGTCAAATGCTAAAATTTGAAGTGGAAAACTGAAAGTCCAAGGTAAAAATCATCTCAAATATGCATAGACATATCTTCTCGTGAAGAAACCCTATATGAATTTCGGACAAACCCATCTTAAATAGCTAAAACCTAATCTCTTTTGAAGCTGAAAGTATAGATCTTTCGAAGCATGTGAAAAACTGAAAAAGCTTGGCTTTGACTCGCATTGAAGCAACATTTTTCCGATCCTTGCTATATGAGGCCTATGGTTAGATCCTGAACCCGATTTATGGGTCGGCCGGGCTGCCGTGGGCCGGAGTTGGCAGTTCTGCCATGCTGCCACAAAAGCCGTCCTTAGCAGCTGGCCAATCGCCTCTGCCTCTAAGGCTGCCATTCCCCTCCTAAAGGCCTACAACATCCGGCATTTCCTAAGGGAGGAGAACCCCGTTGCCACAAGGTGGCAGCTGTAAGCGAGGTCACCGAGCCAGGCTGATCAGTAATAAGATGATGATTGGGTATCAAATTTTTCCTTTCCTATGTGAAAAAGGTCCTTAAGAAAATTAAGGCAAATGGAGGGAGCACAATTTACGTGTGGTTTAAACAAATCAAATGAAAAACTTTTCTAACTATAACCAAGATGTAAAGAATAATGGCAAAAGTTTTCCAAACATGGAAATGGTGATTGTGTATATGTGGCTGTGACATGATGCAGAGGGATGAGGAGGTTCTTCGATGGTTATGTTGGAATGTGAGGAGTGGTTAGGATTAACGGGTTTGTTCTACTTCTCACTTCGGGCAATTAACAACAATTTTGATAAAAAAATCCATATATTAAATTCATTATGGTGCTTCGAATCACAATATTACAGCAATAAAAATGTTATAGTTCAAGTACGGTTCTCAATATAGACACAAATTGAGGGCTTCAGTTTCTTGAATTTCACCAAATATGCGGACAATTTTCTAAGAACTGGGATCTTCTCTGTTGAGGAATGAAATAAAATTTTCTTTTCACTCTCTTGAAAAAAGTAACACGTTAACCCATCTGAAATAATAATTTCCTATTTTCCCTTTTTCACTCTATTTTTGTTTTTTAATACTCCCCCTTTTCCTCTACCTACAAATCAGTTACTGCAAATTTATCCGTTGCTGAGTCGCCTTGTCACAGTGCCTCCAATCACATCCTCGTCTTCAGTCACCACAGCCACCGAGCCGCCACTGATCTCTCTTTGCTTATATGCTGGAGGGCCGCAACCTTCGATATGTGGTTGTTAATTGCCGACGATGCCTAAAACCATACATATTTCATCGTAAAAGTGACAGGACCAGTTAGCAAAAACCAAGGCATTGTCTAGTCAGGCTCAAAGCCCACCTGCACTATTAGCAAATGAAAACAAAAAGATTATTCCAATATCTGAAAGAATATGAAAAATAATTATTGCTGATTGTTTTACAATTTCTTAAGAAAATAATATATGCTAGAGAAGTCCAAGTATAACCGCTATCATCACTAAACGATCTTATCTAACATTAAACAAATGCAATCATCTGATTATAAACAATATTAATAGATGAACAATCAACAAAAATAAAAGAAATATAGTGCCCTGGAAGAAAACTTAATTGGAGATTGCAACGGTGAATTGCTGAGCAAATCTCCTTTGGCAATGAGCTTATATCGTATTCATTGCCAAAGGAGTAAATGCCCAGTAATTCACCACACACATGCCATGCTCTCACTATTAATCATTTGCTGTTAATACAAATATTACTCCTGATGCTTTTGGCTTCGAAGAGCAGCGTTGGAGTGCAGAATCTATTTATAGCCTCCCAAAAGGTTAAGGACATTTTCAATGCAAAAAGCATATTCTGAGAACATCCGGAATCCAGTACGATCCTGGGAACTTACACTTAAACGAAGAGGACAAAAGAAGCTATAGTGGTCCAGGGAGTTATATATGTTAAATGTCAATTCCATGTTCGTTCCTGGTTTCGGCGACGACCAGAGTCAATGTATATTAATCCATCCAACTAAATGGAGTTGAGAAATTTCTAGGGAAGTTTTAGTTTTCGCCAGTTTGATCTCGTCTATATTCCAAGCATACTCCTAGTCTCATAATTAAACTTTTAATTTGTTCAATGTGATTTTTGAACAATTTCTTAATGTTCAATATAGTCATTTTATTTAATCAAACAGCTAGTTAGATGTAATTTGATGACATGAAATATTTCATGCTAAGTTGGACTTTTGAAATTTTGGGTCAATACTATATGAGAGGATGTGATCGTGAATTCCATTTTCTTATCCAACTTCTTTTTGCTATGTATTGTTGGAACGTAACATATTAAACAACATGTCAACAAACTTCATTAACCTGAATTAACAAAAAGACGAAGTTAAACTTCTTAATGTAGTCCCTAACTATATTGATTAGGGACCAAATTTTATAGATTAAAAGTCCATAGGTGACATCTCACATTGGGCTAAAGTTTAACAAATGAGCTCAATTTACATGTGAAAAAAATAGAGAAATCAAGCAAAAAAATTTTCTCCCAAAGGTTTGACTTATTCTAAAAGATGAAAATTAATCTTAATTAATTAGCAAGGTTTTTACTTAGCAAAAATAAGAAAAATATAAATTGTAATCTAAAAAGTGATAGAGATATTATAAATCATCTTTGGAGCTTTATTAGAACTTGTTTAGTTTATGCATCAGTTACAGCTGTGAAAAGAAATGCTACAGTTTTTGGTAGGGCATTTGGCAAACTCCTTGTAATTATAGCACTCTAAAAACTACAATAAAGACCTGAGCAAGTCCTTAAAAGGCTTAGAGTGGAAAACCCATTAGCGAGCCACTCAGCCATGCTTTTGGAGAGTCTCCCCGTATTCCCTAGTTGGCGGAGAAGAAAAATGTATACCAGTCAATGAGGGGTGCGAGGCTTGCAGGTGCCATCATATTAAAATAAGTAACGTAGTCAGACTGGATGTTCTCATTGGAGGCTCTCATAGGTAGCAACACCCTTGGGGTAGATGAAGTCAATAGAGTGGAATCAATGGCATTCTACTTGTGTAAATGATTTTATCATAGGCCCAAGTTAATTTCATGATGACTCATAGCATCTTTAGGAAGCTGACTCGTAAGTATTGAAGTTTGAAACCGTGTATTATCAAACACATAAGTTACAATGCTTAAGTGTATAGCATAATTCATAGGTTTACCAAACATATGCTTAGGGTGTGTTTGCCTCAGAGAAATTATTTTTCGAGAATTAGTTTTTTTGGTTGTCATGCATTTGATTTGCTGAAAGTGATCAATCAATGGAAAATCATTTATAATCAAAGAAAATATGTGTGCTTAAACTTAGAAATAAAAAATTCCCTAGCCTAAAAAAAGTGAAAACATTTTTTTTACAAAAGGCTTTCCCGAAAAATAATTTTCTTTATTATGAAATTTTTACCAAATCAAACACCCGCTTAGTCGAAATTAGACTTCATCCACAATGAATCGACGACTCTCCTCGTGTAAGTCTCCATGCCAAAGAACTTTTTTGGCTGCTATGAATGGAGACCACACATTGTCATTATTCAATGAGGAAGAAAAAGCTAAACAATGCATGCGTGAAGAACATAGTGGGGAACAGTGTGATTATTCAAATCGCTTACATAGGCTAAGAAAAGCATGTTCAGCGAAATTGGAAAGAAAGAGTGAGGAACCGGTAAGTTCTACTGGAAATTCCCCATAATACCCTTCCTTCATCCTTTCACTTATAAATTACAAGGGTAAAAATGCATATTTACCCCATTACATTTTCTTTCCTCTCCAATTTCGTATCTTCCCAGACAAGGTAAATTCAATTGTTCTCTTCTTTCACCTTCATCACCTTCTAAACAGCAGGTAAAATATATTTTCTACGCTTTATATTTTTCTTCACCTTTTATTTTCCTCACTTATACTAAAAATTCGTCCAAACATAGAATTAGATTGCATATGAATTGGAAGTGCTAATGCCCCTACCGAAGGATAAGAACTGCAAATTGTATCTAACTTGATGAATTGGAGAAAAGACTGGCAGGATTCTAAAAATATGATAAATAATGATTAAATTACAAATTGTTCCAAAATAATGCCCGACGAAAATTATATATTAATATTAGCCGTAATCCAATTGTCAATATTAATTTTCTAAAGATTTGAAGTGTTTCAAGTTGTTAGAAAAAGCAAATTGGGAGTTTCGTGCAATATATATAAAGATAAAAGGTATCTTTGTTGGAGTGAAAACTTTTTGTTGCTAAAAAAAGTGTTTTTAGGAATTGAATTTCAATGAAAGTGAATAGTTTTGATTGTCTATCTTTTTTATGAACGCATATATTTGCTATAATCATGTCTGATAGATAATATTTCCTCAAAAATCAAAGAGTTCCTGATGTTCGAGCTGCTCTTGAAGCCTCATGACTCGTCCAAACACTATTGAACTTTCACACCACCCGAAGATGAGAGACCTTCGTAGATTATTGCAAAATTTCTAAACTTCTTGAGTAAGTTTCAGATGTTTACTGACCTAATCTTTTCGAATACCTAAGGAGAAATTTAGCTAGTTTGTTAGGAAATCTTTTTAATACCTAAAACTTCTTGAGTATGTTCCGCATATTTACTGACCTAGTCCTTTCGACTTCATAAGAAGAAGCGTAGGTAATTTGTTAGGAAATCTTTTCGAATACCTAAGGAGAAATCTAGGTATTTCGTCAAAACACTTTTTGAATAGGTAAGGAGAAATATCTATATTATCTTAAGAAAATTTTAAATCCTTTGAATGAATTCCAATTGTTTATCAATTCGATCAATAGATGCCTAAGGTAAGTGTTTATCAGTTAAATCTTTTCATATACCTAAGGAGAAATATAGGTATTTCATCAAGACACATTTTGAATATCTAAGGACAAATCTAGATATTTCGTTAAGGAATTTGTAAACTATGGGATGATTTATAAGTGTTTACTAAATAAATCGTTAAATACTTGAGATGAGTTCCAAGTTTTTATTGGGCAAAATCTTTAAAGGCACCCATAATAATCATTCTATTTTTTTATTTTTGGGAACATGTTTGAAATAGAATTCCATTTGATAAAATAATTTCATTTTTCTATTTTTGAAACAAATTTTTACTCTAGAAATAGATTTGAAATAGAAATGATAGGTAAAATTTTCTACTTTTTTATTTTTCGGAACAAAAATGAGAAATAAAAATTATTTTCATGGCCGCTCTTGCTACAAGCAATTACTCACCCGTCATTGCTTTCTGCCGACAATGGCCACGCCACCGCCAGTCGCCAAATCTTTTCATTTTGCCACTCGAAGATGTCGTCAAGACTAGCGTCCTCCTCTCCAAGCACTACACCTCGTTTTCAATGGAGTCCAGCCTTGCAATCACGACACCTACTCCTTGGATTTCCCATCCCTTTGACAGCTTCCTGATCTAGTGCACCTCGCACACCGAGAAGAGGTTCCACGTCACCATCTTCAAGTACGACGAGGCTGACCGCTCCGCGTCGCAGAAGGGCTCTGCGTGGAGGAGCTCCGCCTGTGGCTGACTACTTCCGAGCCATCATTATTATATATACTGCCATCGTTTTTGTATTGCTTGAGTTGGTTGGTGCGCCTGGAAATCGGTTTCTGCTGTTTCTCGTTAGGTAGGACTATAAGGTGGCCTTGTCTTAGGGTCTTGTTGATCGAATATGCAGAGTTGGGTGATAATATCCTCGGAGGGAATTTTCGGGGGAACTCCTGTCCAAGAGTCCCTTGAGTTGCGCCACTATTGGGGCACAGAGAACATTATCAGTACACGTTGGCGTTGGGTTCTCTAACATGGCTAAAATTTGGCCGTCGCATTTGCTGTCATAGCGGGTATCAAGCAATTGGTATTATCATACCGTATTCAGACTTGACTGATATATCTTCTTCGATGAAAACCGTGTTAGATTTGTCATTCTAATTGGTGTGTTGGTGACAAGAGGCTGAGTAGCGACTTGTTGAATGAACTTTCTAAGAAGCTGCAAAGAGTTCCTCCAATCTCTATTGACGATGATGTGGCTAGGATTGTCCTCATAAGCAAGTTGCTTCCTTTTTAGTGGGTTCAAGCGAATCTAAACACTTTTTGGCGACCGCCCAGCACGTTTTAATATACGCATGAAAGGGATATCAATTTGGACGTCAAAGCATGCTCCGGATCTTCCAATTTCATGGCATTTGCAAAAACTTGCGTTGGCCGATGTTCATTTTCATGCTTTCAATGGGAGAAGTGCATTATTAGTACCTTAACTTGTGTATGGCGCTCACTTTAGTGTCATAACTTTTCGCTAGCGCACCTAAGTGCTAAAATCGGAAAAAGATGATCACTTAAGTCCTTCCAGCAAGATATTTAGGTCAAAATTAACATAGACCTTTTTAATTAAATTTTTTAGCTGACATGGCCCTTAACATTATTTAACTAACTTTTTAGGGATCATTTAAGTCCAAATCTTTTGAAAAACGATTTTTTAAGTGCCAAGATTTTTGAAAAATGATTTTTTTAGTGTAAATTTTTTGAAAAATGATTTTTTCAGTGCCAAATTTTCATTGACATTGAAAAAATCATTGTTTCAAAAATTTTGGCAATGAAAAAATCGTTTTTCAAAAAATTTAAAACTTAAGTGATCCGCAAAAAATTAGTTAAACGACATCATTTGGTATCCACGTGTTCCAGCAAGCCGTGTCAACTAAAAATAGTAATAAAAAAAAGCCACCTAAGATTTACGACTAAGCAGATCGGTGATAGCACTTAAGTGATCATTTTTCTCCAATTTTGGCACTTAAGTGTGCCGTCAAAAAGTTATGGCACTAAAGTGAGCACCATATATAAGTTAAGGCACTAATAATGCATTTCTTTTTTCTTTCAACACATCCATTCATGCATGTAATTACTTTTTGAGTTTCCTCGTCCTTTCCTTTCATAACTAATAACTATACGTTGGTCTTGATATCTTATTAAATAATGTGGCAATTAGTTAGTAAAAAAAAAGGGTGAAAATATAAGCAATTTTTTTTAATTAGGCCAAAAACATAATATATCTATAAAGTGATGTGACAAATTATGAACGTGCATTAAGTACAGGATTAATATTCATCCATAATGATTAGGTCGATGGTGATTTGTGAATACATTTTAATATTGAAAAGAAAAGGATCAATATCATGAAAAACAAAAAACTAGGACATAGGCAACAAATTTACTAAAAGCTAATTTTTTATCTACAAAAAATTTCCAAACCAGTAGAGGATAAATTAAAATTAATGTTTTGACCATTGAAAACTCCAAAGCGGTACATTTATGACATATTTACCCTCGGTTAGTTTTTGTTTAATTGAATTAATGCCATAAAAAAACACAAACTAGTATATTTGTGACAAACAAAGGGTAAAACACTAAACTAATACATCTGTTAACTATCCTGTGTCATCCAACTCGACAATCTAACAATAAAATTTAATAGAAACTAAGAAATTGTAAATTTGTCACAAGTATACCCGTTTGGTATTTTTTGTGGTCAAAAAATTAGTTTGAGGTAAATCTATCGCATGTGCACCAATTTGGAGTTTTTCATAGTATTAACCCAAAAAGAAAACATACATTGTCATATATAAAATTATACACACAAATTACTTATTAACATCATTTTATGAGCTTGTTCTACATTTGTGGCAGATACTACTATAACATTCACTTCACACACAATTAGGAAAAAAGAAAAAAAGATCAAGAATGTAAAGGAATTTATATGTTTACATGCATGGTGAGAATTTGAATATGTGTACAATTGATATCTGTCTTTTTTTTTTTTTGATGACCCAGGAAACCCCGCACCCCGCCGACAGCCGGGGGAGTAAACCCTGGGGGCCACACGTGCTAGCCACCACACACGTGAAACCAATTAAGTCACTCTATGACGAAGCTGGGATTCGAACTCTCGACCTTTTGCGAGAGGAAGAGAGCGCGAGCCAGCAGCGCCACCCAAGTGGGTGGTTACAATTGATATCTGTCCATACTTAGAACAAGCAATTATCAATTGAGATTAGAAAATGGATGAGTTACATATTCCCAGCAATTCAAAAGCCTTTTCTCTATTCAAATGTATATAAAATATACAAAATAAATTATAATAAAAAATATATCGTTAGGTCAATGAAATATCCGAGAAAAATGACCCTACACTTTAGAGAAGGTAATTAATTATCATTAACAAATTAGTATGTCAAACTTCTTACAATATCGCATGGCCAAAGGAACACCACATCTGCTTTCCTTAAACAATGGAAAATCAAGAGTTACCCAAGATGAGAATTTCCAATTGGATTGACTATTAATCCAAGCGTATCATATGTGCGTGAACGATGTAAAACATAAGATCTTTTTACATGAAGAAAAAGAGGGAAGAAAGAAGAATCATCAAAACTTCCAAATTATTTATCAATTAATGAGCAGGTTAAGTCAAATTTTTACACGGAGATATCTTATTAAATAATGTGGCAATTAGTTAGTAAAAAATGCGGGTGAAAATATAAGTAAGTTTTTTCTTTTAATTAGGCCAAAACATAATGTCTCTATAAAGTGATGGGACAAATTATGAACGTGCATTAAGTACAAGACTAATATTCATCCATAAGGATTAGGTCGAAGGTGATTTGTGAATACATCATAATATTGAAAAGAAAAAGGGTCAATATCACGAAAAACCAAAAACTAGGACATATGCGACAAATTTACTAAAAGCTAATTTTTTTAATTACAAAAAATTCTAAACCGGTACATGATAAATTTGCCCAAAACTAATATTTTGGCTATCAAAAACTCCAAAGTGATACATTTGTGATAGATCTACTCTTAGTTATTTTCAGTTTAATTGAATTAATACCTTAAAAAAGCACAAACTAGTATACTTGTGACAAACGGAGGGTAAAACTCTAAACCGATACACCCATTAACTGCTACGTGAAATCCAGCTTGATAATTTGACTATAATATTTTAAGAAACTAACAAATGGTAAATTTGTCACAAGTGTACTAGTTTGGGATTTTTTGTGGTCAAACAATTTGTTTGGAGTAAATTTATCACATGTGCACTAATTTGAAGTTTTTCATAGTACTAACCTAAAAGGAAAACGTACATTGTCATGTATAAAATTACACACACACAAATTACTCATTAACATTCCATTCATTTTTGAGCTTATTCTGCATACTATAACATTCACTTCACGCACAATTAGGAAAAAAGAAAAATGTCAAGAATGTAAAGGAATTTATATGTTTACATGCATGGTTAAAATTTGAATATGTGTACAATTGATCTATGTCCATACTTAGAACAAGCAAATATCAATTGAGATTAGAAAATGGATGAGTTTCATATTCCCAGCAATTCAAAAGCCTTTTCTCTATTCAAATAGATAAAAAATACAAAAGAAATTATAATAAAAAATATCGTGAGGTCAATGAAATATCCAAGAAAATGACCCTACACTTTAGAGAAGGTAATTTATTATCATTAACAAATTAGTATGTCAAACTTCTTATAATATCGCATGGCCAAAGGAAACACCTCATCTGCTTTCCTTAAACAATGGAAAATCAAGAGTTACCCCGGATGAGAATTTCCAATTGGATTAAATATTAATTCATGTGTATTGTATGTGCATGAACACTATAAAACATAAGATCTTTTTACATGAAGAAACGAGGGAAGACAGAAGAATCATCAAAACTTCCAAATTATTTATCAATTAATGAGCAGGTTAAGTCAAATTTTCACACGGAGATATTTTCAGGTAATCAAATAGTATATTGCTCTAGTATCTAACGCAAATGAAAATTATTTATCAATTAATCAATAGTTTAAGTCGATTTTTTTTGTATTTGAATTTGCTTTGATGTTGAGAAGTGCATCTCAAGCTCATTTCATAATGTAATCAAGCCTCCTAATTTATTTAATTTGTCCAATTAAATTCTTAACAATACTTGAAATATAAAAACCGAGTCTTTTTGTCACATCTCGACCCTCGAGTACACAACAACCTTTATTCACTTGTGATCAAATGAGTGTGACATCTCAAGACATGTTGCCGATCATTCTATTTTATGTTTAAATTATGCGCATGCGGAAACAAAACATTAAACTCCGATCAAACAGCAACAGCAAGAATAGTCAGAAAGACAAACAACACAAAAACAACCTCATCATTTTTATTTATCAACTAGTTTAACCCTAAGGAATGGTTACATGTACAACTCTACAATTGGGTAATGCTCCAACTACCAACCAAAAAGATGTAAGGGCAAAAAGGGATTAATCTATGTCGTCCACGAGACTGAGGTCGGGTTAGCCAAAAAGTCAATAATCCGAACCGTCCATCAAGGATTATCAATGTATGGCATATCCGAGTCATGCTCCGACAGATCATAATCTGACGGGTAGTTTGGGATAGGCTGGGTGCAAGGGTTGATGACAACATGGGCTCATGGTCTAGGTGGTGGTAATCAGGTGGTTCACCGGTGGTTCTATCACAAGTCAACAGTCAGTAGATGGCCCGTTGTGCAATTGCGGTGGTAGTGGTGGCTGTCAATAGTGGTAATAGGAAAAAGTGCAGCAATAGCAACAATGGTCGTCAGGCAAAGAATGTGAAGAAGAAGAGGAAAATGAAGAAGAAGAAAGAGAGAGGGAGAGTGGAACATGCAGTGGGGGCATTCGTGGGGGGAGAGAGAGAAGAAAAGTCAAAGATTGAGGAGACGACTGTAGAGGGGGGAAACATGTAGAAAAGAGAGAGAGGACGGCTGATGGGGGTGTACAGCCTGCCCACTCCCATCACCCTCTCTTTTTCCTTACTATTTTGTCCCAATGTACATAAATGGTAGGGGCAAAATGGTCTTTTTTGCCAAATTTTGACACAAACTTCCGAATTTGCCCTTTGTTTGGAAATTAAGAAGTAGGAACGTCTCGGTTTAAATTTTTGGCCCATCGATCCTTTTTCCGACGTTCTTGAGCATGCCAAAAATTTGTGAAATTAATGAGGCAAAAATCCAACAATTTTGTCTTGACATCCCCAAAAGCTCGATAACCAAATATGGATTAAAATCATGGCTAAGTCAATCAATTACAACTTTAGTAAGTCTTAGGCTAATGAGTAGTTGTTAGGAGTCATGCGCACTCAACCTATGGTTAAAATAATATTAATCCACGTTTGAGCCTTCTCGATCTGGGACAACCTCGGTTGTCATGTAATTACGAAGGATCGATTGCTCGACCCTCAATAATCCTTGTGGTTGAGTCATCACCCATGGTCGAGTTCTCTAGTCATGCGTGTACTTAATTCCTTAGTGGCATTTCCCTTTTGATTAGTATTTCGTGAGTAATCAGTTGAAAAAGAAACTTAACTAACAATGCTTTGACGACATATAAATTTATATAATCTAAAATAAGTCAAAAATTCAAGACATCACAATTCTTCCCCTTCATGGAAATTCTGTCATCGAAATTTGCCCTACTACTCAAATCCTTAAATAGATGGGGGGTATTGAGGCCTCATTATTTCCTTGCTTTCCCACGTGGCTCCTTCTGTTCCATGATGCTGCCAAACCACTTTGACCAGGGAACTAATCTTATTCTGCAACACATGCTTTTTTTGATCCACAATTCGTACTAGTCTTTCCACATATAACACCCTATTGTCTATGTCAGTTTCCTTAAAATTTAGCATGTGGGTTGGATCTAACTTATACTTTCTCAACATCGACACGTGAAAGACGTTATGCACTTGCGCTAGTCTCGGAGGTAGCATGAAGTGACAATTTAAGGTTCCAATCCTTTCCAAATTTTCAAAGGGTCCTGAGTACCTCAAGCTTAGCTTTTCCTTTTTGCCGAATTGTGAAGTGCCTCGCATGGGCGACACCTTCAAGAACACATGATCACCAACTTGAAACTCTAATGGTTTGCGTCATTTATCTGCATAGTTTTCTAGTGGCTTTGAGCTATTTTTAATCTTTATCAAATCACCATGATATCCATCAACTGTTGAACTAACTCCAAATCTATGATCTTCCACTCACCCACTTTGTTCCAACAAAGTGGAGTTTTGCAAGGTCAGCTATATAACGCTTCAAATGGTGCCATCTTAATACTTTGCTAATAGTTGTTGTTGTAGGTAAACTTGACTAGATGAAGATCCTCCTCCCAACTTCCTTTAAAATCCAAGATGCATGCTTGCAACATGTCTTCAAGAATTTGGATTGTCCTTTCTGATTGACCATCCGTCTGTAGATGATAGGTTGTACTATATTGTAGCTTTGTTTATATGGCCTCTTACAAACTTTTCCAAAATGCTGCCATAACTTGAGTCTCAATCATATGTAATTGTCACTACCACTCCATGAAGACGAAGAATCCACTGAACATACAACTCTAAATACCTTTCCAAGGTAAAATCCTTTCGTACAGCAATAAAGTCCGAAGATTTCATCAATCTATCCACCACAACCCATATTGAGTAGTTACCTCATTGACTCATTGGCTATCCCATCACAAAGTCTATCGTGATGTGTTCCCACTTCCATTCAAGAATTTTGAGGGGTTGTAGCAATCCTCCAAGCTTGCAGTGTTATGCTTTCACTTGCTAAAATGTTAAACACTTAGCCACATGCTTAGCAATATCCAACTTCATACCATTTTACCAATAATGCTATCACAGGTTCTAGTACATCTCCATACTGCCTAGATGTATGTTGTAGCTGCTATGATGAGCTTCCGACATAATTTCCTCCTTAAGTTCTATATCGTTGGGTACACACAACTGTCCATGGAATTTCAAGATCCCATCCTTAGTTACTTGAAAATCAGATCTCCTCTTGGCTACATCCATTTGCAGGATCTTTTGGATCATAGGGTCCATTATTTACAAGCTTTTAATCTTGGTTTGCATTATGGGTTCGATTTTGAGAGTAGCTATTAGACTCGAAAGGTGGCCTACCTAAAAATTGAACTCCATGTGCAATACCTATTCTCGAACCATAATGTGCATGATTGATGACTTTCGACTAAATGCATCTATGACCTTATTGGCCTTATTGGGATGGTACAGAATATCACAATTGTAACCTTGAGAAACTCCATCCATCGATGCTATCTCATGTTTAATTCCTTTTAGGAAAACAAGTATTTCAATCTCTAATGGTCCGTATAAATTCGGAATCTTTCCTCACACAACTAATGCCTTTAAATTTTTAGTGCAAAAATTATTACTGCTAATTCCAAATCATGTGTTGGATAATTCATCTCGTGAGACCTTAATTGGCGAGACGTGTATACAACCACCATTCCATGTTGTATTACAACGCATCCTAATCCTTTGTGAGATGCATTCTTTAAATTTCATATCCATCAGGAGTAGAGGGAATTGTTAATACTAGTGTGATAGTTGGCTTGTGCTCAAGCTCTTGAAAACTACACTCATACTTATTTATTCATTCAAACTTTTCATCCTTCTTCAGCAATCGAGTTTGGGGATGCTATAGCAAAGAACCTTTCCACAAACCGTTTGTAATAGCCAATCAATCTCAAGAACTCTTTACTTCGGCCACTGTCATTGGCCTTAGCCAATTCATAACCGCTTCAAGTCGGGTCAATAGAAATCCCTTCGCTAGAAATCACATAGCCTATAAATGCTACCCGAGTTAACCAAAACTTACCTTTACTAAACTTGAGGTACAAGTCATGATCTCGAAGGGTCTATAACACTATCCTTAGATGTTGTTCTTGCTCTTTGGAACTCCTCGACTACACCAAGATGTCATACACAATTACAAACCGGTCTAAATACTCCTTTAACACGTAGTTCATCAAATCCATGAAAGCTGCAGTGGCATTAGTTAGATCAAATAGCATTACGGTGAACTCGTAGTGACTATAATGTATATGGAATGTCATCTTCGATATATCCTCCTTCTAATCTTCAATTGACAATAGCCTGTCTATAGGTCTATCTTGGAAAATGCTAAAGCTCATTGGAGTTGATCAAATAGGTCATATATCCTTGGCAACATATACTTATTCTTGATCTTTACATTGTTGAGTTGCTGTTAGTCGATACAAAAACTCAACGATCCGTTCTTTTTTCTTACAAACAGAATTAGCACTCCTCATAGAGACGGACTAGGATGAATGAATCCTTTATCCAATAGCTTTTGCATCTGCACCTTCAACTTTTTTACTTCTGACAACACCATCTAATAAGGTGCTTTAGAAATTGGCTCGTTTCAAGGGTCAATTCAATTATGAATTCTATTTCCCTTTTAGGGGGCAGTTTAGGCAACTCCTCTAGAAAGACATCAGAAAATTCTTGCACCATAGCGATGTTTTCCATCATTTACTTCTCCACCAAGGTATCCACTATGGTCGCCAAATATCCTTGGCAACCTTCATTCAACAATCGATTCACTTGAAGTGACAAAATCAAATGGATTGAGGGTCCTCCTTGATTCCAATAAATTTGAAACTACTGCTCTCAATGGGTTTAAAATGGATTGTCTTTCCATGACAATCCACTATGGCTTGTTGTTTGGTGAGCCAGTCCATGCCAATGACAACGTCAAAATCATACAGTTCTAACACAATCAAGTCTATGATTTCCTCTCCACCACCAATAGCTATCTTACAACCAAAACAATCTACCGCAAATAACATTTTGTCCTTAAATAGGGTAGAAATACTATAAACCACTACCATGGTTTTGGATTTAACCTTACTAACTCAACAAATCATTCAACCACAAGAGAATGCCTAGTGCTTGGATTAAATATAGCATGTGTAGCATGGTTTTGTAAAAAAACCATACTTGTAACCATGGAAAGTGAATCATCTTCCTCATTTTGGTTAATAGCATACACCCTTCTTTATACCGGGGTCTATTCAGGCTATTTTGCGGTGCATTTCTTGTAGGTTGTTCTATCTACAACCACTACACTTGCATTCCCACTAACCTACGGGGGCAATCCTTCACATGATGGCCTTGTTGGCCACAACCAAAATAAGCTAGAGCACGAGGCATTTCCATGTTTACTCCTGCATATTTAAAATGCACCATTCGAGCTAACTGGCTACTTCCTACACTGTTCCTTCAGTTTGGTGGAATATGGTGTTTTCCTCTAGTCATTGGCCTTTTCCCAAATCGATTGTTGTCCCTATTCGACACAAACCACGATCAAAATGCAGTTGCCCTTTCAACCATATGTTTCTCAATCATCCGAGCTCTCGCATACAGCTCATTATAATTCCTCAAATTCAAGGATATAAGATATTTTTTGATTTCCAATTTTAATCCATCTTTGAATTTCTTGGCCTTATCCACTGGATCTTCGATCAATCTCGGCGCATATTTCAACAGTTCAACAAACTTTGCTTTGTACTAATCTAGCGACATAATCCAATGACATATGGTTATGCCAAAGTCACAAAAACTCCATCATCTTTTGCTTCCAAGTGCACTTTGAAAATACTTACCATTGAAATCTTCCATGAAGGCACCTCACGTCTGGGTCGTACCTTCAAGAAATACCCTCCTTTGGGTAGCCTCTCACCAAGTCCTCGCCTTGCCGTGTAGTTGATAAACTACCAAAGTCACCTTGTTTTCTTCCAAGCCCTTAAGCATTGTAAAGGTCTTCTCTAATTCTCTAACCTAGAGGGTTGCAACCTCAGGGTCACCCATACTAGCAAACTTGGATAGCGTCAGTCTTATAAATTGCTCCACCAATTTGTACAACGGTCGTTTGCGAGGCTTATCCTTTACCATAGGGATTGGGGTATCAATAGGAGCAGCAACATTAGTAGCAATGGCGGTAGACACAATGACAGTGACAACAGTAGTAGCAGCAGCTTAGGCTTGAGTCTACTACCCAATCATGTTACCTAGATTCTCCAAGGCCTGCAGGATCCTATCTAGTCCGGGGTCCCCTAGTGCCTTTCCTTTAGGACCAACTTGCTTCACTGCTATCTGTCTACTAGGAGCTCTTCGATTAGGACTACTCATCTTGCAAAATCTTTACTAAACATGTTTTCCAATTCCAACAAGGAATTAGAAACTATTAGTAACCTGCTTAAGACAAGAGATTCTATAGTAACCACAGGCACATAAAATAAAATATCCTTCCCAGCTAACTATCTTAACACCTGTTGCTCCTTATCACTCTAGGTATTGACTGAACTTTGATACCAAGTTTGACGAGGATGTCACACCCCAGCCCCTGAGCAAGCGACAACCCCTATTCACCCGTGGTCAAATGAGTGCGACATCCTAGGATGCGTCATCAACCATTCTCTTTTATGTTTAAATTATACGCATGCGGAAACAAAACATTAAACCCCGATCAAACAACAACAACAGGGATAATAAAAAAGACAAATATCACAAAAGAAACCTTGTCAATTTTATTTATTAACAAGATTAACCCTAGGGAATAATTACATGTACAACCATACAACTAGGTACTATTCTACCTATCAACCAAGAAGATATAAGGGCAAAAAGCGGTTAATGCACTTCGTCCACGAGATCGAGGTTGGGTCAGGCGAAAAGTCAACGCAGTCATGACCTTTTATCAAAGACTATCGAAGTACGGTGAATCCAAGTCATGCTCTAATGAATTGTAATCTAATGGGTAATCTAGAATAGGTTAGGGTGCAAGGGTTAGTGACAATGTGGGCTCATGGTTTAGGTGGTGATGATTGGGTGACTCACTGGAGGTTTAGCAACGAGCCGATAGTCAACAAATGGTCTGGCGTGCAGTTGCGATGGCAATGGTGGTTGTCGACAAGGGTGGTAATAGGAAAAAGTGCAGCATCAACAACAATGGTCGTTGGGCAAAGAAGGCGAAGAAGAAGAGGAAAATGAAGAAGGAGAAGAAGAAGGGGAAAATGAAGGAGGAGAAGAAGAAGAAAGAGAGAGGGAGAGTGGGGTGTGTAGTGGGGGCCATGCGTGGGGAGAGAGAGAATAACAATCAAAGATTGAGAGGATGGCTGTAGGGGAAAACATGCAAAAAATAAAGAAAAAGAGAGAGAGAGATATAGAGGGGACGGTAGACGAGGGGTGTACAACCCACCCACTACCATCACCTCTCTTTTTCCCCTCTATTTTGTCCTCATGTCCATAAATAGGGGTAAAATGGTCTTTCCCGCCAAATTTCGACACAAACTTCCCAACTTGCCCTTGGTCCGAGAATTAAGAAGCGGAAATGTCTCAGTTTAAATTATCAGCTCGTCAATCCTTTTTCCAACATTCTCGAGCAAGTCAAAAATTTGGGGAATTAATGAGGCAAAAATCTAACAATTTCGTCCCAATGCCTCAGAAAGCTCGATAATCAAATTTTGATTAAAATCATGGCTAAGTCAATCAATTGCAATTTTAGTGCGTCTCAGACTAACGGGCTGCTATCAAGAGTCACGCAACCATGATTAAAATAATATTAAACCATGTTTGAGTCTCCTTGATCTAGGGATGATTTCAGCTGTCATGTAATTGCAAGGGACCAATTATTCAACCCTTGACAATTCTTATGGTCGAGTTGTCACCTATGGTTGAGTTCTCTGGTCGCATGTGCCCTTAATTTCTTATCAACCTTTCCCCTTCAGTTAGTATTTCGTGAGTGATAAGTTCAAAGCGAGAATTAACTAATAGTGCATTGATGAAATATATATTTAAGATGTTACACTTTCCACCGGTCATCAATATCATGTAGCAAATATAATCGCCATAGCAAAATTAGTGTTAGGCAAATCTAGTTAAAGGACTTTTATTGTGCTGAAAAACTCTAACAACTCAGCTGTAACAACCACACAATATATGTAACCGGATATTATCATATATACAATATTAGGATTGTTCATACTGCCTTGGAGTAACAATCAAAAGTTTCTACAATATATCATGACTTAACTTGGCATTTCCCTACCTATGCTGTAATTGGGGATTTGATGCCTAGATAGAGCTTGTGGCAAGGGTTTACTTTCTCTACTATTATTATTATTATTTTTAATAAGTAAAATGATGGAGTGGGATAACCACCATAGCTTTCCTCTCAACATCAAACTTTAAGAGTTTCACCATTACTATTTCATGTCTAGTTTAAACCACAACTACTTCATCCACTAATAGGTGTACAAACTCTCAGCGCAGCCCTACCAAGTGATAGACTTCAGAAAATTTTTCCACTTGAGGTACAAATGCCTAAGGAATAAGTTGACCAGATATTCGTTCATAACATATCTCAAATTTATAACTTTATAAGGATACTGTGACCATTTTACCAATAAAATGATTAGACTTGTAAATATTATATATATATATATATATATATTCTCTGTTTATACAATACTTGATAATAAATTATTAATGTAGCCTGGGAAAAATGGCGTCGATACGAACTGCAGGTCCCATTTCCTCCCATTCCAATGGTGACTAGTACAACTGGGAATAATGTTTATATTTCCAGAGTTGACCCTAGAAAGCAACATCTTGTTGCCTGTACAGTACACAAACTAATGGGTTCGCCTAAGATTGATTGCCGCCAAGCATTTTATTTTGGATTTTACTTCCGGAATGGAGAGTTTGGACAACATCGATCATTTAGACTGCAAAATCAACTGCAAAAAGTTTCAATAGATTGAATCTTATCGCAAATCTGCTGGTATATTGTTCTACTTTGAAATGTTCTATAATTTTAACCATAAT
This sequence comes from Angophora floribunda, assembly GCA_014182895.1. Taxonomy (NCBI): domain Eukaryota; kingdom Viridiplantae; phylum Streptophyta; class Magnoliopsida; order Myrtales; family Myrtaceae; genus Angophora; species Angophora floribunda. The sequence goes on along the minus strand of CM024709.1, from coordinate 29,863,017 downwards.
TCAATTAGAAAAAGAAGTAGCTAGTACCAATTAATCCAATCAGAACGATTCAAACTTATATAGGAAAATTTGAAAGGACAGATCTGTGCCAATGCTGCAAAATTCAGTGGCCTTAATGCGATTATTGCGATTTTCTTTTTTCTTTTTTAGGGAGGCCAATCAATGGTCAACGTGATGTTTTTCCTGATGCTCGAGGGCAGCATGGTAAATGAGCAAAAAGCTCCGTTGGAGACTATTCTGATCCTCGTTTTTGAATTTTGCTAATTGAGAAACTGTTTTAATGACTAATGGTCAACTTTTGAAAGCACGTGAGCAAAAAAATTAACAATTTCGCATGTGCTTCTCGCGCCCCACGTCACGTGCACCACGGGCTTCATGTGCAACTTTCAACTTCTCCGCGGATGGCTAGTTTGGGACCTGTATTAGAACCATGTCGGCAAATAAACAGAAGAAGACCAAGATGAATTAATAACATTAATAAATTAAAGGCTATGATCTTGCATATTCTTGGAAGTTTGAGTTTAAGTTTTTGGTAGCAGCACTAACTCTGCTATATTCATAACTAGACTGTAATCAAGCAATTCTCAATACAATCTACTCGCATGTCACTGAACATAATTCAATAGGTATAGATCTGGCGTAGATAGATTTGTGTCACAAGAAAAACATGTGTCTTGCTTGGGTTTGTTTCTATTCAATTAGACATGTTCAAATTCATATTTAAAGACTCTCTTTTTTTAACTTTAAGAGTTTACCAAAATAGAACCCATTTTAGAACGAATAATGATTAAATAAATTCATTAAACATGAAAAAAACTAACACATACCTTTTTTATCACTAGTATGACCAACAAAACATATTATAGGCTGGTAGGGAATATTATAGAGTCATCAAACTAAGAAAAGCCGGTACGCACTTGATAATACGACAAACCTTATAGCTTCAACTTTATTTAGGTAGTCACATGAGTTTTGAAAGATTCCTTCACTTATTGATGTTCATAATCTGGGTCGAGAATAAAATCTTCGTCAGCTAAAATTTGGTTACCACGTCTTCAAGTAAGATTCTTTGAAATCTCGTGGGTTTTGGAAAAAATCCATTTGTTTTGGCTGATTTCGCTTCTACATATTTAATGCCTGATGGATGTCATTTCTGGTGGCATGATATGCATGAGAATAATTGCATGGCATTTCATACCTAATGTCAAAGTTAGAGATAAAGAAAGTCCCTTGAACTAAATTTAAGGTGGGAATGCGGCGAACAATTTTATTTGACTTCGACGAGAACCTCTACTGTCAAATATGACGGCAGCATTGTATCACATTTTCTCTTACCTATGTGAACAATGGTCTCCAAAATGATTACGGAGAATAGACCTCGAAAAATTTACACGTGAGGTCAAAAAGTTACAGTATTTAAACCAATTAAATCGAAAACGTTTTCTAACTATAACCAAGCAATAGAAAATAAAGGAGAAATTTTTCCAAAGATGGTAATGATGATAGTGTTGATTTGGTCATGACATCCATGGAGGGATGAGAAGGTTCTTCGATGGTTATCTTTGAATGTGAAGAGCGTTTAGAAATAAGGTCTTTGTGGATAAAAATTCAAATAATAAATTCATTACAATGCTTTGAATCACATTATTACGATAACAAGAATGTTTTAGTTCACCTATGATTTTTTATATAGACATCATTGTGGACTTTAATTACTTGAATTTCATTGAATATAATTCTGTTATTGGATAAAATAACAATTCTTTTTTACTCTATTAAAATTAATGACACATCAAGCCATTTGAAATAATTGTTTTTTTATTACTTTTTTTCTTCTTTTATTTTGCGCCTTTTCCTCTACCAACTAATCATATTCTGAAAACCTATCTGTTGCCAAGTCGCCTTGTCGCGGTGCCTCTATGCCCATTGGCTGTTTTTAGCCACCGCATCCACCGAGTCGAAACTGCTATCTCTCTGCTTACATTCTCGACGGCCTCAACCTGAAAGGTTTGCTTACATTTTTCATAGCAAAAGTGATAAGAAGAGCTAGCAAAACTAAAGTATTGCTTAGTTGGGCTCAAAGACCATCTGCAATATTACCAAATGAACACAAAAGATTCCTAGGAACTGCACTATTATCAATTGGGTGTTGCATTTCTAGTCAATTACTATAAGTGCAGTGTGGACCTAAAAGCTAAAATATTAAAATCATCTCAAAAATATATACACACCTCTTCTTGTGAAGAACCCGACATGAATTTGTGGATGCAATAGTATACGCAAGATTAAAAGAAGAGTCGAGAACATGTGCTAGAGAAGTCCAAAGTATGACTGCTCCCATTACTGAAGAATTTTATCTAAAATAAGTGGAAAAATTAGTAAATGAAAGAAAAAGAAAATAAATATAGTGCCATAAAAGAAAACCCAAATGAAGCATCCCAGAATCGTTGAAGATTGCAACGGTGAATTGCCGGGCAAATCTCCTTTGGCAGGGAGCTTATATTACGTTCATTCGCAGTGAAAATATTTGAGTATAAGCCAGCTACCGAAGGAATGAATGCCCAGTAATTCACCACTTACATGCCGTGCACACTGTATTACTCACGTGCCATTAATAAAACTATTATTTCTGTTTCTCTTTTGAGCTTGGATGAGCATTGTTAAGAGTGCAATATCTATTTATAGCTTCCCAAGAGGTGTAGCACATTTTGCATGAACAAATATATTAGATATTTTGGCAATCGACTTCTTACATTTTGAATCTCCTTCCTCATTGAGTCATTCCACTTCATATGATTGATGTGTTCCCATAAGTTCATCTGCAAATGTGAGATTTTGTGAAATCACCACTAACTGTTCTAAAAGCTCAAACTATTAGAGGAATGCACAATTTATTATTTAAATATTATAATATTCCTCTTTATGCTTAGTTTGGTATTTTTTAGTAGTACTAAGTGTGAAAATTTAATTGGAGAGGCAAATGAAACTTGGAAAGATTTGAACTCAGAACCTCCAACTTTGATACCATGTAAAATTCTTATAGGATAACTACTGACTGTTCTAAAAAGTTAAATTGTTAGATAAGTGTATAGTTTATTATTTAAATATTTGAACATACAATCAGAGACATAATTCTTTGAGTCTCTCAAATGAATGTTTAGACATGGTTCCACCCTTTGGAAAGTCCATGTAGCAACTTGTTTACTTTCATTTGGCTTGATGTTGGATTTCTTTGGTATGCTAATCCATCGACAATGTTAGTAAACCTATTGAACATTTTAGACACCAATTGTCTGGCTTCATCTCGAAGGACTCATATTGTTAGAGAAGAATGTTTATTTTGGTCTCTTGACTCGATCAATCCTTTCGTATGTGACATATAGCCTGTCCAATATCTCTTTTGCCATTTCACATGAGGAAATTTAATTATATTCAATTGGAAATAAAATAAAATAAACAATTAAGAAAGTAAATTGCTTTTGCATCTAAAGCTTCTCTTTTGGGTATTTCCGTCTTAGACAAGCTGGCATCTAAAGTTTCAAGTGTTTTGCCATCTCCTTCTTTAGTAGAAGATGATGGAGCTTCAGGTTTAACACCTTTCAAAACTATGTGCCATTCCAAGGGATCTTTATATATGATAAAAGCCGTCATTTTGTTTCTCTAGATGTTATAATCTTTTCCATTAAAATATGGAGGCCTAATGTCACTTTGTCCTTCGGAAAGTCCCAGTGCAATATTATTAGCCAAAATACACACACATATGTATAGTCATATATTTGTCATTAATATTCTATTCATTTTGTGAACTTGTTCTACATATGTAGCAGATACTATAATAACCTTCACAAAGTTAAGAAAAAAAGAGAAGGGTCCACGATGCAAAGATATTTACATTATTGTCACATGCTTTGTTAAGATTTGACCAAGTGTACAATTGATATCTGTCCATATATAAAACAAGAAATATTATTTGCTTGCCCTCTCTGTGGTATTCTTAAGAGTAGAAAATGGCTGGGTAACATATTCTAGCAACTCAAAAGCGCTTTCTCTTCTGAACCAAAGAAAAAAAGAAGCCCTATTTAAATATAAAAAAAGAACAACAAAAGAAATAATAACAATAAAAAATATCTTAAGGTCAATGAAATATCCGAGGAAAATGACACTGCAGTTTATTGAAAGGTAATTAATCTTCCTTAAGGTACATTTCAAGAAGGTAATTAATAAACATTAACAAATTAGTAGGACAGACTTCTTACAATATAGCATTGCCAAAGGAACATGACATCTGCATTCCTTAAACAAAGCAAAATCAAGAGTTACCCAAGATGAGAATCTCCACTTCGATTAACAGCTAATTCATGTGTATCATATGTACATGAACAAAAAAGAAATTCCTTTTACAAGATAAAAAAGATGGAAGAAAGAAGAATTATCAAAACTTCCAAATTGAACCAATGACGACAACGACAAGAACAGCAAAACAACCGTCATCTAACAACAGTTGAAGCAACCGTGTGAGCCCACCACTTGAGACTCTCTCTCATGTCGGTCTCAGTCGCAAGAGCAGGAACCTTCCAGTTCATCAATGGATCCTCCTTCCTCTTCTCCTCCCACCACTCCCAAGCCTCCGACAGATAAGGCCTCGCAACAACTGCAGACTCACCAGCACTCGCTTTCTCATCACCATCTTCTTGATGATGATCGCCATCTTCATCATCTGCTTGACCATCTTCGATTTTCTTGCCCAGTCTCTGTAGCCCTGGAATAATAGAGACCAAGCTCGAGTCAACTCTGTCTTCCTCTGAGAAGACGAACCCCAGATCCATGAACCCTTTTTGCTCCTCAAACTCAAGCTCCGACAAGCTCTTGCTCAAGGCCCTCCTCTTTGCTCTTTCTCCCATTGGGCCCTTCTTTCTGCACGAGAACTCCAAGCTTCTCGGGTTGTTCCTTTTGAAACCTTCTTCTTCTGTGATTACCTCTTCTTCATAGATCATGCTATGAGAAGGCATCATGGGAAGGACAGAGTCTGGAGAGAGAGAGATTGTTGGAATGATGCTGGTTTGATCGCTCATGGACCTCACAAGAATCGATGGAGTCCGAGAAATTTGAAGACATGAGCTATTGTTTTGGGGTATTTCTATGCTTTCTTGACCTGGATCGGATCCGGAGGTTGAAGAAAGAGATGGGTCTGGTCGTTTCTTGAAGATCTTGAGCTCGAACCAGCATCTATCGATCATCTTCATGACTGCTTCGGCTTCTTCCATTAATGGCGGCCAGAGGAAATAGCGTGATTATGGAGATTTAACTAGGGCTTGGGTTGTTTAGTGTATATATATAGACTCTCAATCACCGAGACCGCCCTTGGGTTTTCCTGTTATTTACGGAAAGGACTCAAACTCAGTGTGAACACATTCGTTCATCACTCGATTTGGTCTTGGGTCTTTGTCTAAATGTTTCAATTTCATTGGTCCTTTCGGCCTTGATTACATCATGAGATAAGGTCCGATTTTTCTAGAAAATGCTAGGGAGGGGGATGTGAGAGAGTGATCTGACATGGCTCTTAGTCAGTGAAAAAGAACGAATTTGCTTGGGGGTTGGCCGGTCATGCACATGATGGAAATTATATATATTAACGAGAATGGTTAAGTCCAATTGCTTAGATCTTGGCAAGTGCATCGCAAAATCATTGCATATGCAATCCACTCTTGTACATTTAGGTCCTTTGATTTACTTTTTAGTGGAATCAAATCTTGTACAGCTAGCACGTTTACCTCCTCTAAATGTTTCCATAAATATCTCACTCCCGCTATGGAATGCTTCGTTTGAGACATGATTTTTTTCTTTTGGTCAATCCTACTCTACCTCTACTCTAACATGTTCAGACTTTTGCCCTGCCATGTTGCAAAGTATGAGAGTCGAAATCTACTCCTGAAATTAAATCATATCCACCCCAACCCTTTAAGAAGGTGGTCCTCACCTTCCCCTTCTCATGTGAAGATATCACCGTAACCTCATCAACATGTCAAAAGTAGGGACGTTTCTCTACAGAAGTACAGATGCTCAATGAACAAGTTAGCAGGAGCTCTGCTCACTATACGCCATGGATTTTTAACCTCACAAAAGACGGTGTGATTGTATAGTATCCAATAATGGCTAATGGAAAAGATGTCAACATGAACTGCGGGTCCCTCCATAGTGACCCGTACATCTCTAGGCTTAGATGAAAGCACCACGCAACTTCTCAAAATTGATCCTCAAAAGCAACAACTTGTTGCTTGTACATCACACACACAAATGGGTTCCTCTAAGCATAATTCATTTTGAATTTGTTTCAAGAGTGAAGGATTTGGACAACATTGATCATTGAGACCGCAAAATCGTAAAATTCATATCTGCCAAATATACATTTCTACTGATTTTTTTTCCCTTTCACCTGTCCTATTCATTAATATATATATTCTGCTTGAATATCGGCCTCCTCTGAACATTTTGCCTTGGCAATTTCTAGGAAACAATTGACACTATAATTCACTTTTTTAATCTTAATTCAATTAGACAAAAGGTAGTTAGGACGTAGTAATCAGACAAGACCTGTTCAAAGGGACATAGGAAAATTTAGAAAGAGGGAATTATGCCAATGCTGCGTAATTTGGGTGACCTAATGCAATAATTACGTTTTTTTTTTAGGAGGCCAAGCAATGGTTGCGTATTTTGATAAATTAATGTTGAAGAAGACTTTTTTAGTTTTTATTTGGTCGTGGTCGACATGTTATTTTGCTAATGTTCGAGGGCAGCATGGTAAATGAGCAAAAAGCTTCTTTTGAGAATATTCTGATCGTAGTTTTTGTATTATGCTAACTAAAAAACTCCAATTTTTTACTAATGGTCAACTTTTAAGCACGAGATGACAAAAAAAAAAACCTTTTAAGCACGTGAGCAAAAAGATTAACAATTTCACACGTGCTTCTCGTGCCCCCACGCCACGCGCACCGCGGGCTTCAACTGAGGCTTTCAAGTTCCCCAGAGATGATTAGTTTCAGACATGTCTTGAACTTTATCAGCAAAAAAAAAAAAAAAAAAACGAAAGGAAAAAGGAACTAGATGTATTGATAGTATCAGTAAGTCAATAACTATGGTATCTTATATTCTCATGACTTTAGGCTAGATGGCAAACCACCAATTCTCAACATAACCTATTTACACGATATGACATTTAATTTAACAAGTTTAGATTTGCCATAAATGGATTTGTGTCAGAAGAAAAGTCTTATTTGGATTTGTTTTTGATGCAATTAAAATAATATTTTTTTTAAAAATGACCTCAAGAGTAAAAAAAAGTAGAACCCACTTCAAAAAGAGTAAATGATTAAATAAAGTTATTAAACATAAAAAAACCTAACCCACGTACATTCTTTTCATCTCCAATATGGCCAACAAAGCATATTACAAACTGACAAGGACTATTATAGAATTATTAGACCAGCAAAAACGGGTATAGAGTCAATAATACTAGTAAGTCTTACAACTTAAACTTTATTAAAGCAGTCATGTGAGCTTTGAAAAATTCCTTCTTATTGATGGATTCATAATATAGGTTGAGATTAGGATCATCATCAGCTAAAATCTGGTTGCCATGGGCCTTCAAGATAAAAATTCTTCGAAATCTCACAAGTCTTGAAAAAAAATATAATTGTTCCGGATGATTTTGCTTGCACTTATTTAATGCCTAATATATGTCTTTTCTAGAGGCATGATATGCATGTGAATAATTCCATGGCATTTCACAATGTTAGAGAGAAAGAAAGTCCCTTAAACTAACTTTACAGTGGGAATGCGCTGAGAAATTTTATTTGGCATTGATGAGAATCTTTGCTTTCAAATATGACGGTAGCATTAAATTAGATTTTTCCTTTCCCATGTGAACAAAGATCTCCAAAATGATTTTGGAGAATAGACTTCGCAAATTTACACGTGCGGGAGAAAGGTACAATATATAAAGAAATTAAACGGAAAACATTTTTTAACTATAGCTAAAAAATGGAAAATAACTGAGAAAATTTTCCAAACATGGAAAGGATGATAGTGTTGATTTGAAATACAGGTGCACCAGAACCATCAGCCAAAATGGAATCCACTATTCACCATCTTCTCTCTGACTTCCCCGCACCCCTGTAGCTCTGGCTCGGAGGTCTCCCTGCAGTGTCGGACTCAAGCTTCGTTTCAAGCTGTGATTTGGAGCAGTAGCAGAGGCGTAGCCGTCCCTATTACTGATTAAGCTCCCTCCCGGCTCTTTGCGCTGTGGTACTTGAGTGGCTACCGATTTGAGCTCTGTTTTAAGCTGTGACTTGGAGAACTTGCAAAGCTGCAGCCGACCCCTTCAGCTCCTACTTTGGTAAGCTCACCTCCTTGCGGAATTGCTTGCCATGCTAGGGCTACTAGGTTTATGGGTTTTCGGGTTTGTCTAGCTCAGTATGGAAAATGGGTCGGATAGATCAAAAATTGCATCTGGGATGGGTTATGGGAGAAGCCGGAGCCGTAGTAGGGCACCTGGTAGTCGTAATTCCTCTCATGTTCAGGTTATTAAGGGCAAGAACGCCGCCCATCTCTTTGCTGTTGGTGATCACAGCATTCACAATAGAACATAACCGTCCTTCTCTGGCTTTGCGAACGTTGGACCGTCTCTTAATCAGAGCTTTGCAACAACTGACCAAGGTCAGGTTTTGAGGTCCCAGCGTGTGGGGAATCCACCCCAAGCTACCCGCTCTTGGGCAAATGTAGCTAAAGTTGCAATGCAAGGATATTCCCTTTTCTTCTTTCCCCCTCGCTCAGAAGGGGATAATGTAATGCATTGTATTGAGGAATATCTGGATGCAGCTGACCCCATTTGGCATCAATGCCTGGTCGGTTACTTTGTTGGGAAAAAACTTCCCTTTCGGTTAGTTGAGACGGCCCTCAAACACCTTTGGGGCCAACGACTATTAGAAGTAAAGGCCAATGACCAAGGTTTTTACTTCTTTCATATCTCTGACCCTGAGTTCAGAAGGGAAGTGCTGGAAGGTGGCCCGTTGACTATGGCTCGTGTGCCCCTTATTCTCCAACAATGACAGCCCATGTTAGAGTTGAAAAAGGGAGAGCACTCATCAATCCTGGTGTGGATAAGATTAAAGAACCTTCCCTATGGTTTATGGTCAGCCACGGGACTTAGTAAAGTTGCTAGTGCTATAGGCAAGCCGCTCTATGTTGACCAACATACCGAACAATTGAAAATGATATCTTTTGCCCGGGTATGCGTTGAACTATCTACTTCCAGCCCCTGCCATGATACCATCGAGTTCCTTTTAAATGATGCAACTCGCATTATAGACGTTGAATACGAATGGAAACCATTATCTTGTCCCAGTTGTGGTATATTTGGACACAAGTGTACTGCAAATGTCCCTAGTCCCTCTAGAACGGTACCCTTGAATAGAGTTGTTGAGCAATCCGGTCTCCCCACTGATGGGGTAAGATCCTCCCCTCCACCAGCTCCAAATGCTAGCTCCTTCTCTGGTTCGGCTATTGTTCTAGGCTTAGAAGACAGCAGCGTGATAGAATATGGTAGGACAGTAGATGTCAGTAAAGCATAAGCGCTGGAAGATGGTTGGCAGCAAGTCTTGAGAAGACAGCAATGCCCGAATGCAGCAACTAGTGTCCCTGCAGCTTTGGATGGCCCAGTAGCTCCTGTTGTCGCCCCCCTTCCAGCTGCACCACCCGAGCAACAGCAGCTGCAGCAACTCAGTAGCTACCAGCAGCAATTCAGCAACTTCCAACAGCATTTCAGCAACAACCAGTAGCATTCCAACAGTTCTCTGCAGCAACTCAACAGCAAACAATAGCAACCAGCAGCATTTCAGTAGCAAACAGAAGCATTCCAGCAGTTCTCTACAGCAGCTCAACAGCAACCCTGCAGCAACCAGCAGCCCCGCTTTGTAAAGATATCACGCAGTCGGTGCCTATTCGAACTTCTCCTACCAGACCTTCAGTAGCTACCGTGGAAATGATTTTGCAGGACAATGTCTCCCCTGCAACTCAGATTTTTGCTGCTGTGGAACCTTCATCCCCAACTTCTTTTGCCTCCGTAGATGACCTAGATGAGGAGCCTACTGCTTTGTTGGATCAGACCTCACTGAGGAATCATGATGACCCTCCTTTTGAGGACGACACCTCTGGTTTGCAGCTCACTGAGGTAAGGATAGAACAGGCTGCAACCCCTTCTGTCAAGACCAAACCTACTGAGCAAGCTAGTAGGTCTCGGCCTTCATCTGGGACTCTTACTACCAAGGCCAAGACTGTAGCTCGCAGTAGACCTCCCAAAAGGAAGTAGGCCTTCTGTCCTTCTTTTTGACTAACTAACTATTATGTTTTTTGGCTGTTGGAATATCAGGGGACTAATGAATCCTATCAAACAAACTGAAGTGAGACAAATAATATTTGCTATGTCGGTATTTTGGAAACCAAGGTTTCAGCTGCAAATTTTGATAATATCTCTTATGGATTAATCCCTGGTTGGGAGTGGGTTGCTAATTATGATTACTCTTCCCGAGGGCACATTTGGGTTGGATGGAACCCGTTTTTGGTGAGTTTTAATGCCTTGCTTTGCACTGACTAGCTTATTCATGGTGAATTAAAGTCTCTGAACTCCGGGATTGGCCTAAACCTTTTTGTGGTATATGGGGAACATACTTTTATGGCGAGGAGACCCCTTTGGAACAATATCATTAATCTGAGCTTGGCTCTTAAGGATACCCTCTGGATGGTGGCAGGGGACTTCAATGTCATCAGGGACTCCTCTGATCGTATGGGTAGCCCGGACATTTGGATCCCTACCTTCGATGAATTCAAGGACTGCCTAGATCAAGCTGAATTGGTTGATCTTCGTTATGTGGGCTTCCATTTTACTTGGTCCACTTCCTCGGGTGTCCGTAGGAAGCAACGGAAAATAGATCGGGTTTTGGTTAATAATCACTGGTGCACGGCATTTTCCTTCTCTAAAGCGTCTTTTTGGCTCTGGGTATCTCAGACCATTCTCCAATGGTTGTGAGGATACTTGCACCTATTTCTCATCAGATCCCTTTCAAGTTTTTCAACTTTTGGCTCACTCATCCGAACTTCACTATGCTGGTGGCTCAGGCTTGGGAGATACAAGTAACAGGAACCCCTATGTTCAAACTTTATGCTAGACTTAAGGTACTAAAAGCTCGGCTTAAGTCCCTAAATAAAGATAACTACTCGGATATTTCTATGCGGGTGACTGCAACCAAGAGGGCTTTGGAGATTACTCAAGAAGCACTACATCAAGACCCTCTAAGTAGCTCCTTGGCGGAAATGGAAAACTCCCAACTCAAGGCTTACTCTGATCTTCAATCCCTTGAGGAGTCCTTCTACAAACAAAAATCCAGGATCCGCTGGCTTAAGGAAGGCGATCGCAACACTAAATTCTTCCATCACTCGGTCAATCATCGGCACCTTCATAATCGTATTATCTTAGTCAGGGACAGCTCAGGCATTATGACTACCGAACTGGTGGAAGTTCAGCAGGTCTTTGTCTCTTATTTCCAGGACCTACTTGCCCCGGTTAATATACCTTTAAGGCCATCTGCTCAGGATCTCATTGATGCTATCCGTTCCTCTCTTCAAGAGGACTAGGTTAACTTTCTCTCCCAACCTTTTCTCCCATCTGAAGTGCGCAATGCCATGTTCTCCATTGCTGGAAACAAAGCTCCGAGCCCTGATGGTTACAATGCGGACTTCTTTAAAAAGAACCGGGACAAGGTTGGCTCCTCAGTCACTGAAGCAGTCCTGGATTTCCTAGTATCCGATCATATGCTCAAGGAAATAAATAATACCATCATTGCACTGGTGCCAAAAGTCCCCAATGCAACATCGGTATCAGACTTCCGACCAATTGCATGTTGTAATACGATATATAAGTGTATAACCAAGATTCTTTCCTCCAGAATTGCTGCAACCCTTCCTTATTTGATCAGTCCGGCTCAAATTGCTTTTGTAAAGGGCCGTAGAATCAGTGACAATATCCTACTTGCCTAAGAACTCTTCTGTGGGTTTCTCAATAAGCCCTATGTTCCAAAATGTGCTATCAAAGTTGACTTCAGGAAAGCCTATGATACCCTTGATTGGGACTTTCTGGAGCAAACTCTACTGGTGTTTGGCTTTCCCAGCCATCTCACCAGACTAATTATGGTATGCGTTCGTACCCCTAAGTTCTTCATTTCTATAAATGGCGAACTTCATGGTTTCTTTTCTAGTGGTCGAGGCATAAGACAAGGTGACCCTATGTCCCCATACCTCTTCACCTTAGCTATGGAGGTATTCTTTGGGATTTTAGACTCTCACACTCGACACCGGATTTCCAATACCACTGGCGGTGTAAGGCCACACGTCTTTCCCATCTTTCTTTGCAGATGATGTATTCATCTTTAGTAAAGCGAGCCTTTCTTCTATCTCCCGCATCAAAGACGAGCTCACTCTTTTCTCTAATTGGAGTGGCTTGATCCCGAACACGAACAAGAGTGAGGTTTTTATTTTGGGTGGCTCTGAGACAACTAAGGATCAAATTTTACAAGCCCTTGGCTTTTCTCTGGGTTCATTCCCGTTCGTTATCTGGGAGTGCCTATCATAACAACTTGATTGAACAAAGTAGATTGCAATACACTAGTCTACCATCTCACTTCTCGAGTCCAATCTTGGACATACCGTTTCCTCTCATTTGCAGGACGCCTTTAGCTTATCAGTCGGTACTGTATGCCATTCAAGCTTATTGGGCTTCCATATTCTGGCTCCCTACTTCGGTGGTCAATAAGATTGAGCAAATATGTAGACAATTTCTATGGAAGGGTCCCTCTTTGGGCCCGGGGGGTGCAAAGGTATCTTGGGTGGATATCTGCCTCCCAACCTCGGAAGGAGGCCTTGGAGTGAGAAGAATCAGGGACAGCAACAAGGTAGCCATGGCCAAACACATTTGGCTCCTCTTCATCGACAAAGAGTCGTTATGGTATAAATGGATTCATGCCACATATCTCAAAAGGAAGAACTTCTGGACTTCCCCGACTCCATCCCTTTGTTCTTGGGCTTGGCAAAAGATTATTGCATTGAGGGATGAATTCCAACCCCATTTCAGGTGGAAAATAGGAGATGGAGAGACTACTTCACTTTGGTTTGATCCTTGGCTAGACTTCAGTCCTTTTAATCTATTATTTTCAGACAACTACATCTCCCAGTTAGACCTTCCTGTACAAGCAAAGGTTAAGGATCTTTATTACCCGAATGGGCTCTAGCTTCTCCAAGAACTAGCTTTATGGCAAATTTCGATTCCCCAGCTTTCCTTTGGACAAGATACTCTCACTTGAATTGAGGACCCCTCTGGCGAATACTCGATGGCTTCGGTGTGGAATGTTATTCGCGTAAACACAACTTGGTACATTGGTCCTCCTTTGTATGGGATAAGGCCTTTGCTCCCAGACATCAATTCCTCCTATGGCTCATTACAAGGAATCGTCTCCCAACTCAAGCATTCCTCATGGCTTATGGCAGAATTCTGAGTGCCACGTGCACATTTTGTAATTCTAGGCTTGACTCAGTAAATCACCTTTTTTTTTTATTGCTGCGTCTCCAAGTCACTAGCTGTATTCTGGGCTACTAAATGTAATTTGCCTTGGTGCAATTCCTCCTAGATAGAAAATCTTCTCTAGGTCATAAAATTTTTGTCTGGAAAGGGGTTCTACCAGGAGATAGCTCGGTTCTCCTTTGGCTCCCTTTGCCAACTCATTTGGAAGACAAGGAATGAGATTCTCTTTCAAGGGCATAACCTTTTTGTTCCTACTTTAAAGCTACATCTCTTTAAGGCAGTGAAAGATAAAGCCCCGACCTTCTCAAAAGTTGACGACTGTCCTAGGAATAGAAGGATGCAACGTAGTTGGGGTTTAGATCCTCGTATTTTTGCTTTGGAGCCTCCTATGATTTAGGCTAGGAATTAGGATCCTCTCAGCTCATTGTAAATCTAGCTTGTTTGTATTACTCAATTGGTGTACATGGTACCCTTCCACTCCAGTGACACGTTGTCCAGCTGAGTGCCCGTTGGTACTGTGTCCCCCTTGCTGTACTAGTTATTGGTTGATTATAAATACACTTACCTTACCAAAAAAAAAAAAAAGATAGTGTTGATTTGGTCCTAACATTCAGTAGAGGGATGACAAGGTTTTCCGATGGTTATATTTGAATGTGACGAGCATTAGGGGATTTGTGGTTAGAAATTCAAATAATAAATTTTTTATGGTGAATCAAATCACGATATTATGATAATAAAAATATTTTAGTTCAAGTATGGTTTTTGATACAGACATTGAAATAACCAAGGCCAAATCGCCTTGTCACAGTGCCATTATGCCTATCAGCTGTCTTTAGCCACCACAACCACCAGGCCGTCACTGGCCTCTCTCTGCTCACGTGCTTGAGGGCCACCGCCTAAAAGGGTTAGTATACATATTTCATTGCAACTGGGACATGACAAGTTAGCATAACTAAGGTACTGTCTAGTTGGACTCAAAGCCCACTAGCACTATGCCAAATGAACAGAAACATATTATTTTTATATCTGAAATAACATGAAATATAATTATTGCTAAATGTTTTACAATTTTTTAAGATCTAAGACAATAATTATCAAGTGGGTGTCGCATTTCGAATCAAATACGACAACTGCCGTATGAACCCAAAAGTTAAAAGTGAAAAACATCTCAAGAGCATGTACACATCTTTTCTCGTGAAGAACCCAAATTTTTCAATACAAGATTATCGATAATCATTATATGCAGGAATACAAGAAAAGGTCAAGAACATATGCTAAAGAAATCCAAAGCATGACTGCTATCATCTCGAAAGAATCTTATCTAAAATATGTAGAATAATTAGTAAATGAACAAATAAGTAAAACAAAAAAAAAAGTGCCAAAAAGAAAAAACCTAAATGAAGCATCCCAGAATTGTTGAAGATTGCAACGGTGAATTGCCGGGCAAATCTCCTTTGGCAGTGAGCTTATATTACATTCACTCCCAGCGAAAATATTTGAGCATAAACCACCTGCCAAAGGAGTAAATGCCCAGTAATTCACCACTCACATGCCATCCACACTACTAATCATGTGCTATAATATAATGTAATTTCTAATTTGTTGGGCTTGGATGAACAGTGTTAGAGTGCAACATCTATTTATAGCCCCCTAAAGGCTAAAGACGTCTTCCATGCACACAGCATATTCTCAGAAGATCCAAAATCAAATTAAATTTTTAGCTGGGGAAAAAAAAGAGGCTAGTGGTCCAATGAGTTGGATATGCTAATTTCATTCTCTGTTCCTACCGGGTTTTGGCGACGACCGGAGTTAAACATATATCCCTCTATCCAATTAATTGGAGTCGAGAAATTTCTAGACAATTTTAGTTTTGGCACATTTCAATCTTGTCATTATTTCGAGCATATTCCTATTGTCTTTTTTAAAGAGAAAATGATAGAGTTCTTAAATTTTTTCATAATATGTAATGTCAAACTCTTAATTTGTTTAATATGATCATTGGACTATTCTTAAATATTCAATATGGTCATTTTATTTAATCAAGCAACAAGTCAAATGTAATTTAATGGCATGGAATATTTTAATATTGAGTTCAAATTTTGAAATCATGAGTCAATACAACATAAGAACATGTGACTGCAATTTTTTTTTTTTTTGGAACATAAGTAAGGCCTATCATTTCATATAAAAACAAGCCCTCTAGAGTAAGGGACATCAAAACACAGAATCTCCCATATAGGGAGTGGTGGGTAAGAAACCCAATAATGTGAAAGGGCCTTATATCTAGAGGCCTTTACAATATAATCTGCTAGGCTATTTGCATCACGAGGATAGTAAGCCAACTCAAGACTCTCAAAGAGGGTCAAGAAGCCTAAACATTCTCTGAGCTAAAGTTATTAAATAAGTGTTATTTCTCCATTTTTAAATATTACAAAATGAACACGAATTGTGTAAAAATTTAAACAAATGATAATTGGGGAAAATTTGAAGTTGAAACTCGCTTTCAGGTTTGTTTTAGGTCGACGTTATTCTTACCCATTTTGGTTCAAACACTCCTTTTTTTTTTAGTTAACTAACTTAAATCTCCTTCTCTTTTTTCAATGTATTATTTCTTTTATGAGGTTAAGCAATAAAACTGACTTTGATTTTATCATTTCTCTCATCAATTTCACAATATAAATGCTCAATTACATTAAATAATATATTTTCTTATTCTTCCTAACGTATTTAGCATTGCTCGCCACCTTTGATTTGGGAGGGGAGGGGGATTGAGGGGACGATGCGGCTGCAGTTATTTAAGTAACTTTTTAATTATCTTTATGTGGCAACCAAATGACTTCTTTTTTTCTTTTTTTTATGTTGAGAGTGCTTCTGTTCATGAAGTTGACAAGTTTAAGGGCTTGCGCTATAACTATATTTTCTTAGAATCATCTATAAATTACAAATATCTTGACAAATTATAGTCTTAACCTATATAGTTTTTGGAAAAATTGCTTAATTCGCAGAACATATGTTAAGAAGTGCAATTGAAGGATTCCATATAGGAAAATTCTCAAGAACGTTTGGGTAATTTAAGGTACCATTTAATAAAAGGAATTAATTAACACTTTTTGAAAAAGGCATAGGATTTAATGGAATTTTAAAAAATTTAGCATTTTATTGCATTCCGTGCACGAATTTTAGGACTTTGCTACACTTTTCCCTTTAGTTGTCTCTCTTTTGCCATACCTTAGACACTACATTAAAGAAGCATGCGCTCTTGGAGGCTGAAGTAGTGATAGGGACTTCAATTGAGGAATATAAAGGTGAAGAATCGGGACCATGCGTTCTTAACCAGAAGGAAGAACCTTAGGCAAGAATCGTGCTTTGGCATATACCATATCTTCCTCCGGCATATACCTAGAATTGTGCTGAATTTGGTGAAATAAATACGAGCTTGATCATCAATGTGATGACTCGGGCACGGCCACATGAAAGGGCGGTGCTGAATGTGGTGGTGAATAACAGCGTAATTCTCCTTTGGCAAAAGAGAACTGCATTGACATGCATACAAGTGTTAAGGTTGTTTTTGCTTCCGCCAAAGGAGAATTACCCTGCCATTCACTCGCACTGAATATATATACTTACTCAGAGCTCAGCAAAGGCGTTGACAAGCCATTTATCATTTCCACTGGGTAACTTTCAGATGTATATTTTGCACCAATTACAAATGGTGACTATCTAATGTTAACTGCCTCATCATTTCATTCTATGTTTATTTAATGGACATAGATTTCACGTATTCATTTGCATTGGAGGTACTTCATCATACTTTCAATCATTTTATACAACACCTTCTATTTCATCTTGAGCAGTGTAATTTGTAGAAGTATTAAGAAGGAATAGAGTAATCATAACATACACTATCAATATGAAAGATATTTCCATGAGTGATCCTGTTGACCCTTAATTTAAGGTTCAGTGAGAGAGTGAGAAGTTTAAACTCTCAAAATGAATAATGTGTAAAGTCTTATTTACATTGATGCTATATGCTTTAAGTTTTGTAAATAGTATATATGTCTAGAACTTATATATCTTTTCTTTTCCTAACGCTAGGTATATAAACCTTTTGACTTTACTAATCCATACATCATATAAATCGCCCCTTCTACTTGCATAAATAAGACTTCATCCACAAGGTGGCGAGTATGACAACAAGGTTACTTTAAATGAGAAATGATGTGATTTGCTAAGACTACAATTAGTATATTTTACTATCATGTCAATTTGTCCATTAAAAAAAGAATGAAATTCCATTCTTTAGTGAATGCAATGCAACATAGTAAAAAGAAGACTTTAAATAAACGTTGCTTTTTCATATCCATATGTCATCATCCAATGGTATCTTTATCAAAATATTTCGATCTTTTACTTGTCTTTAGGGCAAATTTAGCTAATTACTTTTTCAGAATGCAAAAGAATTGCAAATTACTTTTAAAAAATTAGGACACAAGTTATTTAAAACAATTTTGGATGTATATAATGCAGGTTTTGTAATATTTGTTTACACAATCCATCTTCATCCATCATCACCATTGATATAAGTTGTTATTTTTATCAAAAATTAATTAACCATCCGAAGATGGCTTCCCAAGAAAAAAACAAATATACAGATCTTATACCATATAAAAACCTAAATCCGTGTACCTCAATATAATTTACTTCTAGTGACCTCTTTCAGAGAATTTTGCTTGTATTCGTCGGATATGGGTAGCAAATTGTCGGAGTATCTTGACAATATGTGATGGCGAAAAGACTGGATTGCACAAAGAGAATTAATTGACCGTCGACCACCTGTTTGGTCACGGAACAAATTTTTGATGACAATTGAAAAAGAAAATAGACAAAAAAACTACACTAATTAAAACGGCTAAATTATTTCAAAATTTCCTTTTATTTCATCTTGCTCAAAACTCGTTAGTCAGTGATAGTCACCATATGAAAGAAAAAGAAAGTCTTTTGAAGACTTGGGGGAAAATCTGCAGAAACCACGGCATACACCTTCGTCCATGGTGTTGCGGAAAGGGCGAGTAATCGAACAATAAAATAAACAGAATAAAGAAAATAAATTGGACACCAGATTTACGTGGTTCGGTCGTAGAGACCTACGTCCACGGGGAGAGCAGCGACGAATTCCACTATAGAACAAACAATACAACGGAGATTACACACTCGAGTCACTCAAACACTCTCAGTGTTTCCCAAGCCCCAATTACACCCAATAAATCACGCAGTGTTTAGCCCCACAATTCCTAGTGAAATAATCTCTCAATCTCACAAAGGAATTATATACAAATTCTTACCACAAGAATTTAATCGGCTACAAACACTTGAATCTTCTTGGCGTAATTGTTCGAACGAAATCAACGGAGAACACTCCTTCCAAGCACTCGATGACGAATTGGCACTTCAAGAACTCTTGCATCAACAACGGCTTAATTCTTCTCCACGCATGGCCGTATATATATAGGGAACTTGAGGACTCTCCAATTGTTGAAAGCCACTCCTACTTGGAGTAGGAATCAATTAAGAAACCCACTCCTATTAGGATTAGGAAACCCACACCTACTAGGATTAGGAAACAAATCAAACTTTTGCTTTGGGCTCAAACTCGAGACATATTTTCAACAATCTCCACCTTGGCTCGACGTTTGAGCCAAGTGACAATCGCTTCAAAATTCGAACTCTGCCGCTTCTCTTCCATAGCCCCAATGGACTTAACTGCCACAGATATCTTTCAAGCCCAAGTCCGACTTGAACTTTGCCATAAATGAGAACCTCATAAGAACACCAACTCCACATGCACCTTTAACTGCTACGCAAGGATTTCTCGACACAATCTCCTTAACCACAGATAAAGCAAAACCACTGTTGCATACATATATGTCAGAAGATCGAATACGTACCTTGTCAATATTAGCAGTTACAGCAACTGTTGGCTTTACAAACTCCACCTCGTTACAAGCACCATTTGTGTTGATTACCACATTAGTACCCGCTACCTCAGGAGTTTCTGGTTGCAACTCCACCTCAAGCTAAACACCGTTCAGATCCGTATAAGCACTGCTATTACCACTCCTAACTAGAAGTACCGGAGACTCGTCAAACGTAACTTCTCTGCTGATAACAGGTGAATTTAACTCCGAGCACCACAACTGATAACCTCGCTCACCTTGTGCATAGCCTAAGAATATGCACTTTCTTGCCCTTCCATCGAGCTTACCATCACTCGCTCGAACATAACACGGGCAACCAAATATTCTAAGAATAGAATAATCAGCAACGTTACCTGACCACACTTCTTCGGGAGTCCGATGTTTAATTGCAATCGATGGGGATCTATTCATCAGGTAGCAAGCCATACTAAGCGCATCCGCTAGGAATCTCCTAGCCATACCAGCACTAGCGATCATTTTATGGGCCATCTCTAGTAATGTTCTGCTCAACAGTTCCACAACATGTTGTGGTTCATTGGCAATAGTGCGGTGTTTCACTATGCCTTCCTTCATGCAGAATTCGTTTAACAGCTTTGAGCAAAACTCCATACTACCGTCAGTCTGCACCTGCTTGATCGTCTTATCAGTCTCATTTTTTATCAAAGCTCTCAACTGCATGATCTTGACAATAGCATCAAACTTGTACCTAAGTACAAACACCCACGTCTTCATCGAGTATTCATCAACAACTGTTAACATATATCTGGCACTCTTCCTAGAAGGAAACCGCGACAACCTGCGAACATTCAAGTGAAGTTGTCACGCCCCGAACCCCGAGCACGCGACAACCCCTTCTCCTGGTCGATTGAAAGCGACGTCCCAGGACTCGTCGACGACCATTCATTTTAATCTTTCGTTATGCGCAAGCGAAGACGAACCATCCCTACCCAAACAGACAATCAAGCGATCAATCGGGGATAGAGGATGAACATCGAAACCTCAACTACTCATTTATACAAATTACTAGATTAACCAATGGAGGATCGTTTTCCGATTTACAAGCCCGACAACGGGGGCGATCCATCCTCTAAGCCAAACCAAAAAGGAACTAGGCTGAGCTAATCTAGCTGTACAAAATGAACTCTCGGGTTCAGCACCACGGTCACTCGGACCCATCGATTCGATTCCGTCGGGTCGATCACTGGAGAAGCGAGGCGGGATTCTCCCACTGCGGGTGCGCCATTCTAGGGGCCTGAAAATGGTTAACCACGACGGGTTGAGATAAAATCTCAGCGAGTTCTTCCCCTAAGCCCCGGTTAGTACACCAACTCAACCCGGGGTATCTCTCCAGAACCCCCCTCACTCAACCCGACCACAAACACCCAAAGCAATCAGCAATCAAACCACGAGACAGGCTCAACCAACAATCGAGGTCGATTCGCATGCAACCTTACCCGGTATGCCATACCCTGCACGTTAAATCTCATTCAATGCAAGCAATGCAACCAACAATCGAATAGTCGGTTCGCATGCAACCTTACCCGGTATGCCATACCCTGCACGTTATAAGTCAGCACAATACACGCAATGCACATGGCCGTTAGATGATGCGATTCATCAATCACATGCGAGTCGCGTCACAAGCGATCTCACTGGCCATTGCCACCCCCGCATGTTATCAATTCATGCGTGCGTGCCATAAATGATATGATCACCTCATGCATAATCGGAACCAATGATGCCATGTTTTCTCATGCACTCTCGCATCCACACGTGTTCCGATTATTACTGCCCCACAGGGCTACAACCAAGGCGTAACGGCGCTACGGCGCCCTTCCTCCGTAGAGGCGCAACCGTGCCCTTCCGTGCCCAAAAGACGTCAAGGGATACTCTCCCAAGACCGCATGCCCAACGAACATCAAGGGATACTCTCCCGAGACCGCATGCCCAACGAACATCAAGGGATACTCTCCCGAGACCGCATGCCCAACGAACATCAAGGGATACTCTCCCGAGACCGCATGCCCAACGAACATCAAGGGATACTCTCCCGAGACCGCATGCCCAACGAACATCAAGGGATACTCTCCCGAGACCGCATGCCCAATGAATGTCAAGGGATACTCTCCCGAGACCGCATGCCCAAAGAACGTCAAGGGATACTCTCCCGAGACGGCGGTTTCAATTTAGTGATCACACAAGCAAACCATCACAACCCACTTATTATTTTTTTTGAGCATTAGCCAATGCACACATGCTTGCATATGAAACCTCAAATCATTTCTCACAAAAGCGGTCCATTTCCGGTGTCCCTCGAACAAACCATTTTTCCCACATTTCTCATAAAAGCGGTCCATTTCCAGTGTCCCACGGACAAATCACTTTCTTTCTCATAAATGCGGTCCATTTCCGGTGTCCCGGACAAACCATTTTTCTTTCTTTTGTTAAAATCACACAATTCAAGCGGATGCTTATGCAATGCCACATTTAATTCACTTCATATGATCAATACACATGAAATTACACAATTTAATTTCCGGATGAACAGTAATTTCCGAATTTAATAATAAATAATTAAATTCAGAAATTATAAATAATTAAATAAATAAATTCCGAAAATTAAATAATTAAATAATTATTTAATTAAATGCAGAAATTAATTTAATCAATAAATTAAACAATTAATCACATTAATCAAGCAATTAAGGAAAACATGATTAATTAGCACCAAACACACAATTAAGCCTAATTAAGCACAATTAAGCATAAATAAGCAAGATTAAGCTAAGCTAATCTTAATCCACTATCTAACCACCTATCTTAGGGCTAATACACTTAATTAAACACCTTAATCAGCCCTTAGCACTAATTAATCCAACCCTAAGCAAGTTTAGGCACTAAATAGGGTTTAGGAGCTAAACTCACCCGTTAAGCGGGCCGGCGGCAGCGACGAACCCGACACCCGGGGACTTCTCCTATGACACTCCAAGGTGGTCCCGGGCTGAACATAGCAGCAACAAACTCGGTTCCCACTGAACTTCAGAAAACAGCACTGCAGGAGGAGGACAGGGGCTGACCGGAGTTGAACGGGCTGGCCGGAGCTCCGGTGAGTGGTGGACCAGCGACCAACGGCACCTGGGGTCGAGGGGGAACCACTTATGGCTGGGATGGGTGGTGGTTTGGCCGGAAATGGAGAGAAACGGAAGAAAAGGCGGAGCTGTGCACAGGGCGACGCTACAGTGACGGACGGAGGACCGCCGACTTCAGGCGGCCGTACGGACCGGCAGGAGGCTTCTTTCGGCAAACGACCGACGCCATCTGAACGGTTTTTCTGTTATGAACATATTGATAGGTGGCACGGCCCGAGATTCCACCGGGAAGGCCATGAACAACTCGATTTTCGGTGGAAGGTCAGAAACTGAAATTGCAGGAAGGCCATGGAAGCAAGGGGAGAGAGGGCTGCGATTTTGTGGAGCTGAAGAGGGGAGAGAGAGAGAAGTGAGCTGATCAAAACCCTTCATTAATGGCCTTAATGGCTGCTTCAACTCCCCATGCACATGACCTCATCTTCTCTCTCTTCCTTTTTGACTTTTCTCCAAAATATCCAAGGGTATTTTGGTCATTTCCACCTTGCACATTTCTCAATGTGCCCTTGGGCTGAAAGTGAAAGGCGGGCCTAGGAAACGGGCCGGAAAATGAATAGGAACGGGCTCGGGAGTTTGTTGGGCTCGAATTGGCTCGAGTTTGGATAACGGGCTAGGAAGGGCGAGGGGTCGGTTGGGTCCAATGGGCTCACTTGCTTGTCTCGGCTTTCCACAGTGGCCATCCTACCTTGGGCGTGGGGCCCTCACTGTTCTTGCCCGGCCCACGTCCTCATAGGCTCGGTTTCTCGGTCCAAGATCCCTTTCTCAAAAACTCGGCTCAACCGACACCGTCGACCGTCGAGAAAGCATCGTGCGAAAGTCCATCCTCACAGGCGTTCCCGACAATTCGAAGTTCAATCTCGAATCCTCATGCCTTGTTAATTTCTCCCCGATGACTTTTGCTACGACCCATACTGACCGGCCATTCGGAGGATTCGCGATTATTCCCTCTCAAAAATGCTTTGAATTTCAGGACGTCACAGAAGTAACTCTGCAATTTCCGTGGTTTCTTTGACTATCGCACTGAACTGCACTTTCCGCTGTCGATCTAAATCACAGCACCTGCATACATTCAGTTTGTCAGCAACATAACCACATAGTAGATTTCTTTCACTTAAAACCTTCAGGCTTCTCTTGTCAATGTGCCCCAAATGCATATGCCACAATTCGGACTCTCAAACAGATGCATCTGATGTCTCCGCAACGAAATCTGTCATTGTCTTACCTTGAAGCTTATGCAGGCCATTGTGCTTGATTCCTTTCATTATCACTAAAGCACCTCAAACAACTTTCAGAATTCCACATTCTGAAAAATACCGACACCCAGCTAAATCCATGGCACTCAAGGAAATTAAGTTTTTCTTCAACTCTGGAACGTGCCTCACTCCTGTCAATGTCCTCACAATACCATCATGCATTCTGATTTTAATATCGCCAACACCTACAACATCGCATTTAGCGTTATTCCCCAACTGCACTTTACTACTATCCGTGCACTGATAAGTAGTAAACCAGTTTCTATTTGGTGTAGCATGAAAAGAACAACCATAATCCATAATCCATCCATCAAACGATGAATAATCAGTGACAGACAAGACATAATCGGCACTATCCGAATTACCAACAGCTATACCTGCAACATCATCTACAGTATCAACTAAGATTTCCTTACCCTTTTCATTCTTCAGCTTAAGGCAATTTCTTCGAAGATGCCCCCTCTTGCCACGTTCCAACAGACAAGCACCACCACCGGTCCTTGATCACTACGTCTGTTCATATTCATACTACCACGTGTACTAGTTCTTCCTCTTTTTTCACCTACTAAAGCAGTAGATATGGGTTCACCAGATTCTCTTCTACGAATATCCTCACTTATAATTAAATCTCGAACCCCATCAAACGTTAAGCTTGTTAACCCAGAGGAATTACTAACAGCAGTAACGGTAGTATTCCAACTATCAGGCAATGAGGATAACAGAATCAAAGCACATACCTCATCTTCAAAGTCAATATCAACTGAACTCAATTGACTAACAATCACATTGAATTCATTGATATGATCTGCAACTAACGCACCTTCGCTCATCTTCAAGTTAAACAGACGCCGCATCAAATAGACCTTATTGATTGCAGAGAGCTTCTCGTACATATCCGATAGGGCTTTCATCAAACCCGCAGTGGTAGTCTCCTTCACGATGTTAAACGTGACGTTACGAGCCAACGTCAGCCGAATAACACCCATAGCTCGTCTATCCAGCAAATCCCAATCAGCTTTCTTCATCGTCTCTAGTTTCTCGCCTGATAAGGGCGCGTGCAGTTTTATCTGATAAAGATAATCTTCAATCTGCATCTTCTAGAAACCGAAATCCTTCCCATCAAATCTGTCGATTCTCACTTTTACTTCTTCTGTCGCCATCGATTCGCTTCACCTCAGCCAAGCCTGGCTCTGATACCAATTGTTGCGGAAATGGCGAGTGATCGAACAATAAAATAGACAGAATAAGGAAAATAAATCGGACACCAGATTTACGTGGTTCGGTCGTAGAGACCTACGTCCACGGGGAGAGCAGCGACGAATTCCACTATAGAACAAGCGATACAACGGAGATTACACACTCGAGTCACTCAAACACTCTCAGTGTTTCCCAAGCCCCAATTACACCCAATAAATCACGCAGTGTTTAGCCCCACAATTCCTAGTGAAATAATCTCTCAATCTCACAAAGGAATTATACACAAATTCTTACCACAAGAATTTAATCGGCTACAAACACTTGAATCTTCTTGGCGTAATTGTTCGAACGAAATCAACGGAGAAAACTCCTTCCAAGCACTCAATGACGAATCGGCACTTCAAGACCTCTTGCATCAACAACGGCTTAATTCTTCTCCACGCATGGCCGTATATATATAGGGAACTTGAGGACTCTCCAATTCTTGAAAGCCACTCCTACTTGGAGTAGGAATCAATTAAGAAACCCACTCCTATTAGGATTAGGAAACCCACACCTACTAGGATTAGGAAACAAATCAAACTTTTGCTTTGGGCTCAAACTCGAGACATATTTTCAACACATGGCGCCATCCATTGCCAATCCTCTGGCGACCGGCCAATTGCACTAAACAAAACGTCCCTTCTCCTCCTTTTTAACGAGGCAGAAGCCCTAGGGATCTCATCAGTCCTCTCCAAGCACCGCCAGTCCACTTAGATCGCCGACGCCCACCTCCTCTTCAATGGAGTCCGGCCTCACAATCACAACACCTACTCCTCAGACTTCTCATCCCTTGTCGGCAGCATCCTGAACTAGTGCTTCTCGCCCACGATGAAGGGGTTCCACTTCACCATCTTCAAGTGTGACAAGGCTGACCGCCCCAAGCTCGACCTCTAGCTCTGCTTTGTGGCAGGGCACCATCTGGAGGAGCTCCGCCTGTGGCTGATTACCAAGCCGTTGTTGTTGTCTATGCTGCCACCAGTCTTTTGTGGCGCCTGGAAGTCTGTTTCTGTTGTTTCTTGTTGGGTAGGTCCATAAGGTGGCCTTGTCTTATGGTCTTGTTGATCGAATAAGCGAAGTTGGGTTATTATATCCTCGAGGGAATTTTCAGGTGAAGTTCTTTTCTGGAGTCCCTTGAGTCGTGCCAGTGCCGGGGCATGAAGAACATTATAATAGATTCAACAAGTGGGAAAGAGTTGGCGCTTGTCTGCGTTGGGTTCTCTAACACGGCGAAAATTTGGGCCCACGTTTTGCTATCATGGCGGGTATCGGGAAATTGGTATCATTATACCATGTTCAGGCTTGATGATATGTCTTCGTTGGCAGAAGCCAAGTTATATTTTATCATTCTAACAAGTGTATCTGGTGATGAGAATGTGCAACGACTTATTGTAGAAACTTTTGAGAAGCTACGCAGAGTTTCTACAATCATCAATAGCGGTGATGTGGCTTCGAGTTTCGTCATAAGCATTTCTAGTTGTTGGAAGCGAATCTAAACACTTTTTAGCTAACGTCCAGCACATTTTGACGGGGGCATGAAAGGGATGTCAATTAGGGCATGAAAACATGCTCCGGATCTTTTATTCCATTTCATGGCATCTGCCATTGTGTTGTCCTTTTTTTCCTTTCTTTACTCGCGTCCTATATCCAATTATACATTTAGTTATTTTACAAATTTCCTCATCTTTTTGGAAAAAAAAAATTCCTTTCCTATCTATACGTTTGTCTTGCTATCTCACTAAATAGTGTGGCAATTTGTTGGTAATTAAAGGGTAAAAAGATATGGAAAAATAAAGTTTTCACTTGGCCAAAACAAAGTCTATATATAAAGGGATGTGGCGAGTTTACTATATGATTCAAATTCATTCGTTCACTAAATTTCTGCTATATTATGTCACCTTACACAAGCAAATATTCGCATTTAAAGCATCTTTTTACTTGTAGATCAACGGTAAATACATCATTATAATGGAAAAAAGAACATACCTCATCATTTAAAAATACACACATGAACACACATATTAATATCGGGAGAATTGCCAAAAAAATCCTAAACCTATTGCAGTTGTGCCAATTCAGTCATAAACCCTTTTTTTTTTACCGATTCAGTCCTAAACCTTTTGCGATTGTGCCAGTTGAGTCCATCTGGCCAAATTTGGCCGGCTGGAGCTGACGTGGATGCCGGCCGGTGCCGGCGACAATATTTTAATAAAATTTTTTTTTATTTTCCGAATTTTTTTATTGTTTTTTAAATTTTTCTGTTTTCTTTTCTTTTCTCCCCTCCCCTCCCTCGGCCGGCAGCAATGGCCAGCCAGCGCTGATGAGGCTGCCAGCCACTGCGCGAGGGCCACGAAGCCCTTGCCGGCGACCTCGCCCGCACTGGGGCTGCGCCGCGAGGGTCGCGGCCCTAGCTTCGCCCAAATCTGGCAAGGCCGGCCGCGGCAAGGCGGCTTCGCCTAGATCGGGCGAAGTCGCCGGCCGCGGCCGGCGCCTGATCGGGGTGAAGGCGCCTCGCCGCAGCCGGCTTCGCCCGGATCGGGCGAAGCCGCCTCGCCGCAGCCGGCCTCACCTAGATCCGGGCAAAGCCGAGGCCGGGCCGCGACCATCGCCGGCGGCCCCGGTGTCTAGGCGAGGTCGCCGGCAAGGGCTTCGCGGCCCTCGCGCAGTGGCCGGCCACTGCCGCCGGCGGGGGGAGGGGAGGGGAAAAAAAAGAAAGGAAAAAAAAACATAAAAATTAAAAAAAAAAAATCAAAAAAATTCGGAAAATAATAAAAAATCAAAAAATAATACAAATTTATTAAAATATTGTCGCCGGCGCTGGCCGGCATCCTCGTCAGCTCCGGTCGGCCAAATTTGGCCGGATGGACTCAACTGGCACAATCGCAAAAGGTTTAGGACTGAATCGATAAAAAAAAAAGGTTTAGGACTGAATTGGCACAACTGCAATAAGTTTATGACTTTTTTGCCAATTCTCCCTATTAATATCTCA
This sequence comes from Angophora floribunda, assembly GCA_014182895.1. Lineage (NCBI taxonomy): Eukaryota > Viridiplantae > Streptophyta > Magnoliopsida > Myrtales > Myrtaceae > Angophora > Angophora floribunda. Next base: position 29,834,794 of record CM024709.1, on the reverse strand, counting down.
TTGGCATTCGATTCATTTCATGAGCTTGTTCTACACACACAGCAGATACTACTTGAAAATTCATTTCCAACGTAAAACTAAGAAAAAAGAAAAGAAAAGTCAAGAATGAAAAGAAATTTATATTATTGTCACATGCATTATCAAGATTTGAACATTTGTACAATTGATATTTGTCCATACACAAAACAAGCAAATATTAACTACTTGCCCTGCATGTAATATTCTTGAGATTAGAATATGGCTGAGTTACATATTCCATGCAATTAAAAAGCCCCTATTCTATTCATATGAAAAAGTAAAAGCTATAAAAGAAATAATAATAAAGAACATTCTAAGGTCAATGAAATTTCCTAGAAAAAATGATACTACACTTTAGAAAATGACTTGTAACAAATTACTATTGATCTTCCTCAAGGTATATCACAAGAAGGTAATTAATAAACATTAACAAATTAGTAGGTCAAACTTCTCCCTTATTTTGGGAAAAAGAAATTCATCCAAAAAAAAAAATGGTTCCCCAAAAAATAACTTTTTAAAATATTGCATTACCAAAGAAACATCAAATCTGTTTTCCTTGAGCAAAGCAAAGTCATGACTTATCCAAGATGAAAAGGACATTTGATTGACAAGTAATTCATGTGTATCGTATGTATATTGACAAAATCAAAACATCTTTTCACCGTGAAAAAAGAGGGGACTAAAAAGAATTATCAAAAATTCCAAATTGAACCAATAACAACAAGAAGAAGAAATGGCCACCATATAACGATTAAAGCAATGGGTGGAGCCCACCATTTGAGAAATGTCCAATGCTCAACCTTTTTCTAATCTTAGACATGCTCTTGACAAGTTGTCAAGATCCTTTAATTATTTTTTGACAGCGAGGAGCCCGTCTCCAACACCCGAAATTGACTCTAGATATTTCTCTTCCCTAGGGTCAGGAAATACGTAGGACTCTTCAAGAAATGGGATAAGTGACCCGTTCTTGGATTTTTTCTCTTGGGTCTTTTAAAGACCCGCCCTAAGTCCAAAACCAATAACAAGAAGAAGAAGAAGAAGAAGCTTTCATATAACAATTAAAGCAACGGGTGGAGCCCACCATTTGAGAAATGTCAAATGCTCAACCATTTCTAATCTCAATACAGGGAGGGCAATCAACTAATATTTACTTGTTCATTGTATATATAAATATCGACTTTACACATTGTCAAATCTTAACAATTCCTATGAAAATAATATAAAAGTACTTTTCATGCTTAATTTTTCTCCTTTTCTCTTAATATTGCACGATATGAATATTACAGTATCTGCCACATAGCTAGAACAAACTCATTAAAATGAATCAAATGCTAACAAGATATATATATATATATATATATATATATATATGTAACCATTGATCTAATTATAAAAACGATGCCACATCTGCAAATGCTAGCTTGTATAAAGTGGAGTAAGCCAATATTTTTCGTGATTATGGAGATTTTAATGAGGGCTTGGGTTGCTTTGTATATGTGTAGACTCTTAAGATGCGTTTGGTAACATTTCTACTTTTGGAAATAATTTCTCTTCAAAAATAGTTATTTTCTATTTCTACTCCCTAAAATAATTTCTAAGTAAAACAAAGTGTTTGGTAACTACAAAAATTTCTTATTCTCGGAATAGAAAAATAATAAAAATGTGTCTGGTATCAATAAAAAAATTATTTCCTTTTTCCTCGATGGTGACGGCGAATGGCAACTGTCGGTGGCAACGGTTGCCAATCACAACCCACCGCCACCATTGGTCGCTGGTCACCACTTGCCGGTCGCTGGTCACCGATCACCACTCATCAATTGCCAGTCACTGCCCACCGCCGTCAGTTGTCGATTGCCGAGTCGACGGTTGTCGGTCGCCAGATCACCATCTGCTTGTTGCACGTTAAAGGGTAGTGGCCATTTGATGACTAGTGGTCAAAGGTCGTCGGTGGCCGGTGGTCGCCGGTCGCCGGCGATTAACGGGCGAAGGTCGACGAGTTGTGGTTGGCGGACATCTGTTGATTATAAATAATGACCCAATAAATAGTTTGTAAAAATTGTTCCCATGTATAAGAAATTACTTTTTTTTACTTCTCATTTTTACTCTAAATCTATTTCCAGTCACAACTTTTTGTTCCAGGTAATAGAAAAATCAATTTGCATCACTAAATGGAATTTTGTTCTTTTTTTATCCTGGGAAACAAAATAATAGAAAAATAAAGAAACATAAATGTTGTTAAACGGACCCTTAATAACCGAGATTGCCCTTGGATTTTTCGGTTATTTTGGGGAAGGGCTCCAAGTCAGTGTTCACGCGTTGATTCATTACTTTATTTGGTCTTGGGTCTTTGTTTAATTGTTTTTATTTGATTGAGACATCATTTTGAGGAGGTGGGTTTTCTGAGAAAGTGCGCGGAATGAACCAATGAAATTTTGAGGTAATCCCAAAGTATATTCTCTTGTCTGATGAAAATTATTTTATCAGTTATAAATAAGGGTTATGTCTACTTTTGGCAAGCGCATCCCAAAAGAGAGGGTAAGAGAGAGGGAGAGGTGAATAGAGCCGAGAAGAGAGAGTGGGTAATCATTGAAAAAGAGGGCACCAGGAAGGGAAAGAGCAAGTGAGACTCGTGGACGGCACGTGGTGCCACATGTCATCCATTGAACGGGCCAGCCCATGATGACGTGGAGGGGCTGGCTTATACAATATTCCATCTCAAAAGTAACACGTCTAATTAGCAAAACTATTGTTTAGTTGAGCTAAAGCCCACCTGCATTATTGGCAAGTTAAAAAATATAAATTATTTCATTATCCGAAAAAAATATGAAAAAATGATTATTACAGCATGTTTTTCTATTCTAAAGATTCAAGGCAATTATTATCAAGTAAACGTGGAATTTCAAGTCAAATGCTAAAAATTGAAGTGGAAATCCACAAGTCCAAAGGAAAAATCATCTCAAACATATATAGACATATCTTCTCATGAAGAAACCTTATATGAATTTCGGACAAACCCATCTTAAATAGCTAAAACCTAATCTCTATTGAAGCTGAAAGTCGAAGCATGTTAAAAACTGAAAAAGCTTGACTTTGACTCACATTGAAGCAGCAACCCAATTTATGGGTCGGTTGGACTACTGTGGGGGCAGGGGCTGGCAGTTTTCCCATGCCGCCACAGAAGCTGCTCTCAGCAGCTTGCCAGTTGCCTCTGCCTCTGAGGCCGTCATGCCCCCCCTAAAGGCCTACGACAGCAGACATTTCCTGAGGGAGGAGAACCCCGTTGCCACAGGGTGACAGCTATAAGCGAGGTCACCGAGCCAGGCTGATCAGTAACAAAATGATGATTGGGTATTAGATTTTTCCTTTCCTATGTGAAAATGTTCCCCAAGAAAATTAAGGCGAATAGATGGAGCACGATTTACTTGTGGTTTAAAGAAATCAAATGAAAAAAATTTCTAAGTTTAACTAAGATATAAAGAATAATGGCAAAAGTTTTCCAAACATGGAAATGGTAGTTGTGACATGCAGTAGAGGGATGAGAAGGTTCTTCGATGATTATGTTTGGATGCAAGGAGTGGATAGGATTAACGGGTTTGTTCTGCTTCTCACTTCAGGCAATTAACAATAATTTTGGTGAAATCCAAATAATGAATTCATGATGATGCATCAAATCACAATACTACAGTAATAAAAATGTTTTAGTTCAAGGATTGTTCTCAATATAGACACAAATTGTGGACTTCAATTACTTGAATTTCACCCAGGATAACCACTGACAATCTTCTAAGAACTAGGATCTTCTCTGTTAAGGAATGAAATAACATTTCTTTTCACTCTCTTTAAAAAAATAACGCTTTAACCCATCTAAAATAATAATTTCCTATTTTCTCTTTTTTACCCTAATTTTGTTTTTAATACTCCTCCTTTTCCTCTACCTACCAATCAGATACTGCAAATTTATCCGTTGCTGAATCGCCTTGTCGCAATGCCTTAAATCACATCCTTGTCTTTAGTCACCACAACCACCGGACCGCCACCGATCTCTCTTTGCTTACATGACTAGAGGGCTGCCACCTTCGATATGTGGTTATTAATTGTCGACGATACCTAAAACCATACATATTTCATCGTAAAAGTGACAGGACCAGTTAGCAAAAACTAAGGCATTGTCTAGTCGGGCTCAAAGCCCACCTGCACCATTAGCAAACGAAAACAAAAAGATTATTCCAATATCTGAAAGAATATAAAAAATAATTATTGCTGATTGTTTTACAATTTTTTAGAAAAGAATATATGCTAGAGAAGTTCAAAGTATAACCGCTATCATCACTAAACGATCTTATCTAACATTAAATAAATGCAATCATCTGATTATAAACAATAATAATAGATGAACAATCAACTAAAATAAAATAAATATAGTGCCCTTAAAGAAAACTTAATTGGGGATTGCAACGGTGAATTGCTGAGCAAATCTCCTCTGGCAATGAGCTTATATCGTATTCATTGCCGAAGGAGTAAATGCCCAGTAAACCACCACTCACATGCCATGCTCTCACTATTAATCATTTGCTGTTAATCAAAATATTGCTTCTGATGCTTTTGGCATAGAAGAGCAGCGTTGGAGTGCAGAATCTATTTATAGCCTCCCAAAAGGTTAAGGACATTTTTAATGCAAAAAGAATATTCTGAGAACATCCGGAATCCAGTAAGATCTTGGATACTTACATTTGAACGAAGAGGAAAAAGTAGCTTCAGTGGTCCAGGGAATTAGATATTCTAAATCTCAATTCCCCGTTCGTTCCTGGTTTTGGCGACGACTGGAGTCAATGTATATTAATCCATCCAACTAAATGGAGTTGAGAAATTTCTAGGGAAGTTTTAGTTTTGGCTCATTTTGATCTTGTCTATATTCCAAGCAGACTTCTAGTGTTATACTTAAACTTTTAATTTGTTCAGTATGATTTTTGAACTATTTCTTAATATTCAATACAATCATTCTATTTGATCAAACAGCTAGTCAAATGTAATTTGATGACATAGAAATATTTAATGCTGAGTTGGACTTTTAAAATTATGGGTCAATACTATATGAGAGGATGTGACCGTGAATTCTATTTTCTTATCCAACTTCGTTTTGCTATATATTGTTACAACTTAACAAATTAAACAGCACGTCAACAAATCTCATTAACTTGAATTAATGAAAAGACGTAGTTAAACTTCTTAATGTAGTCCCTAACTATATTGATTAGGGACCAAATTTTATAGATTAAAAGTCCATAGGTGACATCTTCACATTGGGCTAAAGTTTAGTAAATGAGCTCAGTTTACGTGTGAAAAAATAGAGAAATCATGAAAGGATGAAAATTAATCTTAATTGATTAGAAAGGTTATACTTAGCAAAAATAAGAAAAATATAAATTTTATTCTAAAAATTGATAGGAATATTAGAAATCATCTTTGGAGCTTTAATAGAACTTGTTCAATTTATGCATCAATTACAGCTATGAAAAGAAATGCCACAGTTTTTGCTAGGGCACTTGGCAAACTCCTTGTAATTATAGCACTCTAGAAGCTGCAATAAGGATCAAAGCAGGTCTTTAAAAGGCTAGGGTTGGAAAACCTAAAAGCTGGCCACTCAGCCATGCTTTTGGAGGGTCTCTCCATATTCCTTGGTTGGTGATGACGAAAAATGTACACCAGCCAACTAGGGTGTGAGGTGTACAAGGTATCGGTATATTAAAATAAGGAACGCAATCAGACTTGACACCCTCATTAAAGGGATTACCACTGGCAGCCCTTGTAAGTGGCAACACCCCTAGGGTAGATGAAGCCAATAGAGTGGAGTAGAGTGTGTTAATGATTTTATAACAGGCCTCAAGTTGATTTCATGATGACTCATAGCATCTTTAGGAAGTTCACTCATCGGTATTGAAGTTTGAAAATATCGGCTGCTATGAATGGAGACCACATATTGTCATTATTCAATGAGGAAGAAAAAGCTAGACAAGCCATGCGTGAAGAACATAGTGGGGAACAGGGTGATTATTCAAATCGCTTAGAAAGGCTAAGAAAAACATGTTCACCGATATTGGAAAGATTCTACTGCAAATTCCCCATAACACCCTTCCTTCATCCTTTCACTAATAAATTTAGAAGGTTAAAAATGTATTTTTCTCCCCATTACATTTTCTTTCCTCTCCATTTTCGTATCTTCCCAGACAAGGCAAATTCAATTGTTCACTTCTTTCACCTTCATCAACTTCCAAACAGCATGTAAAATATATTTTCTACACTTTTTATTTTTCTTTACTTTTTAAATTTTCCTCACTTATAATAAAAATTCATCCGAACATAGCATTAGATTGTATATGAATTGGAAGTGCGAATGCCCCTTCCGAAAGATAAGAACTGCAAATTGCATCTAACTTGATGAATTGGAGAAAAGACTGGCAGGACTCTAGAAAGATGAGAAATAACGATTAAATTACAAATTTTTCCAAAATAATGCACGACGTAAAATTATATATTAGTATTAAGTGTGATCCAATTGTCAATATTTAAACATTTTCTAAAGCTGTGAAGTGTTTCGAGTTATTAAAAAGAGCAAATTGGGAGTTTCCTGCAATATATATAAAGATAAAATGTATCATTGTTGGAGTGAATACTTTTTGTTGCTGAAAAATGTTTTTGGGAATTCAATTTCAATGAAAGTGACTAATTTTGATTGTCTATCTTTTCTATGAACGCACATGTTTGCTAAAATCATGTCTGATAGATAATATTTCCTCAAAAATTGAAGAGTTCCTGATGTTCGAGTTGCTCTTGAAGCCTCATGACTCGTCCAAACGCTATTGAATTTTCAAATCACCCGAAGATCAGAGACCTTCCTAGATTATTGCAAAATTTCTAAACTTCTCTAGTAAGTTTCGGATGTTTACTGACCTAATCCTTTCGAATACCTAAGGAGAAATTTAGCTAGTTTGTTAGGAATTCTTTTTGAATACCTAAAACTTCCTGAGTTGTTCCGCATATTTAATGATCTAGTCCTTTCGAATACTATAAGAAGAAACGTAGGCAATTTGTTAGGAAATCTTTTCGAATACCTAAGGAGAAATCTAGGCATTTCGTCAAAACACTTTTTGAATATCTAAGGAGAAATATCTATATTATCTTAAGAAATTTTTAAATACTTTGGATGAATTCCAATTGTTTATAAATTTGATCAATAGATGACCAAGGTAAGTGTTTATCAGTTAAATCTTTCCTTATACCTAAGGAGAAATATAGGTATTTCATCAAGATGCATTTTGAATATCTAAGGAGAAGTCTAGATATTTCGTTAAGGAATTTGTAAACTCATGGGATGATTTATAAGTGTTTACCAAATAAATCGATAAATGCTTGAGATGAGTTCCAAGTTTTATTGGGCAAAATTTTAAAGGCGCACATGATAATCATTTTATTTTTCTATTTCCAGAACATGTTTGAAACAAAAATCCATTTGGTAATGCAATTTCATTTTTCTATTTTTGAAACAAATTTTTACTTCAAAAATATGTTTGGAATAGGAATAATAAGTAAAAATTTTCTACTTTTCTATTTTTTTTGAACAAAAGTGAAAAAAAATAAATTCATTGCCCACTCTTGCTACTAACCAATTACCCATGCGTCATTACTTGCCACCGACCATGGCCACGCCACTGCTAATCATTGGCCTCTGGCCACCAATAGTTTGTTTTCTATCACCTCTTGCTACCTCTCAGAAAAGAGAAATTTTATGTCACTATTAAATGAATTTATATTTTATGAATAGAAATTTTGTGTGGTTATCAAACGTGTTTTTTCCTCATAAACTCTTCCAGGGAATAGAAATAAATAAAAAATAGTTCTAGCTATAAATTGATTCTTGAATAAAATGGTGATCATTAGTGTCCTAAATATCTAAGAGAAATCTAGGTATTTATTGATGCAATCATTTCAAGTAACTGGAATGAATTATAGATATTTCCTAAAGAAAGCCTATGAAGTATATAGGGTGATTTCTTGGTGTTTATTTGTTAAACCTTCGAATACCTAAGGAGAAATCTAGGTAATTCGTCAAAAATCTTTTTGAATATCTAAGATGAGTTTCTAAGTTCCAAACGAAATTTCAGAAAATTTCAAGCCTTTCAAAGATGTGAGTTGTAGATGCTTCTCAGGCTTACAAAAATTGTTCTGTGCCCAATTTTACCTTCCCAAATCCTCAAGTAAGTAACGTTTTGCAAAAGCATTTGCATCACATTACATTTGAAAAATGGGTGTGCCTCATTAAGTCCATAGACTCAACAAAAAGAGTCATTATATTGCATCCGCATGGTTAAATTTTTGGTGTGATTTATCTTTCATGGAAACATCTACGAGTAACGTTTTGCATAAGCATTTGCATCACATTTCATTACATTACATTTGAAAAATGGGTGTCTCTCATTAAGTCCATATTCTCAAAAAAAAAAGGAGTCATTACATTGCACCCACATGGTTAAATTTTAGGTGTCATTTATCTTCCATGAAAAATACCATTGAGCTTCCTTTAAAAAAGGGGTAGCTGTTGAAACCTAGAATTTGGTTATTTTATTTAGTCATTTACTGTATAAAACAAATTAGGGATTGACCTAACCTTAAACAAAGATATCATAAGTATAATTCATGTTTGCATTTAATCACATGGACCTTACATGATGTTTCTAGGTACCATTACATGCTTGATTGAAGGACTTCTTATAGATGGGTTTGGCAGGAAAAGAATAGCCAAATTTCCAAAACTTAGCATGAGCGGACACTTAAATGTCAAAAGTTACGAAAGGTATACTTAAGTACTATTTAAAAAAAAATTAGATCATTTAAGTGTTGAGTCTAGCGAAGACCATGAGAAATCTAACATGGTTTATTTTAATAATTTATAACATCTACATGGCTTGCCAGAATTTTACATTAGCTTACTGTCACCAAAACCAATGTTGTTTTAGCCTAATTTTAATTTTTAATATAAATATTAATTAAATAGTATTTAAAATGAAAATTAAAAAAAAAAAGGAGTAGCAACACAAGCGGGGGAGCCTTCCCCGCCTGTGGCCATCGGCCCATCATCAAGGTGGGGGGGGGCGGTGATGGATGGCAAGGGTTGCGAATGGATGGCAAGGGTTGACCCTTGCTAGACACTAGGAGAGGGCGGGCGACCCTCTCCCAAATCTGGGCGAAGATCGCCCACCCTCACCTCGGCCTAGGTGAGGGCAGGCGACCATCTCTTAAGTCTAAGAGTGGTCGCCGCCCTCTCCCAATGTCTAGCGAGGGTCGGCCAACCCTTGCCTCTTGTCAATGAGGGTCACCAACCCTTGCCTAGGCACCGGTGACCCTTGCAGCGACCATAGGCAGGGAAACTCCTCCCACTTGTCCTCTGCTTCTTCTTTTTTAATTTCGTTTTTAATATTATTTAATTAAAATGTATATAAAAATCTAATTAAGATCAAAATGGTGTCATTTTGGGTTGATCTAGCCATGTCAACACTTAAAACGACGGTCGTTTGGGCTTATTTGGCCATGTCAACACCCAAAACAATACCGTTTCAACCTCAACTAGCAAGAAAATGTGCCACGTTAGCATTTTACTGGATTTTCTTGCCGTTGGCACTTAATTAACCTTCCTTCTCTAATCTTAGCATTTAAGTGTACCTTTCTAAATTTTTAATGCTTAAATGTCTTATCATACCAAGTTTTGGCACTCTAGGGCCTGCACATCTGTTTGGCCATGCCCGTGGAGAAGTCTAAGATTTACAGTCCACTTGTGGATGAGATTTGATCCCTAGTTGCTATTCGGCTCGATAGTTAACTGTGGTTATCAATTCGTATCTATTTCTATCCACTATTAAATTGTTTCAAACTCATATTTAATCTACAAAGAGGAAGGTGATTACCTAAAGGGGCTTTTATCTTGTTTGCCCCATTTCAAACATGTTCTAATCGGACTCATTGGCGGAAGATATGAAGGACCATGAGCTTGAACTCAAGGGGAAAAGATATTCAGCCATATTTTAAGAAAGAGCCAGGTTGGGATTGGGTTTTCAAGTGAAATAAAATAAGAAAATCCTACTTATCAAGTTGAAGGATCATTACCAACCAAAGAAAAAAAAAGTAGAAGGATCACGACTGGCACTGGGGGCGTTAAAGTTTGAGACAGGAAAAGATTTGCAATTATCTCGTCATAAATAAGAGCTATCTATGTAAATAAAGGAGGAATGTACTTGGAAGGGACAAGCAGAAAATATCTGAGAAAACGGCGAAGCTTTCTTTCCCGACGACAGAAAAATTCTAGCGTGCGGTTTTACAAAATCAAGCATTTTTTAATCGTTGGAGCATTCTCAAAATTTGTGGAGAGTATGGTAAGACAGTTTTCTTGTGTTTGTCAGGTTTGATTGGTGAGAAAATATCTAAAAATATGCCTTTGACATGGAAAACCATACCGATCGGACGGCTAGATCAAAACAAGAGAGTTCAATGCATGGTCTTGCGAAAATGGTAAGACCAAAGGGTTCAAGTGTCCAAGATTTAGAGACCCACGGATTCGACCAAGAGCTACCAACTCTCACTGAGCCCGATCCTTATTTGTGATTCACACCAACTGCGATGGTAAGCTCTTTTGATGTGCCCAACTGTCCCTGTGATCTCCTCACCGTCATCACCTTTACTTTCCCTCACCTCAGTATGGCAAATTGCCCTTCGCAGGTCATTGTCGTCAAATTTTCCTTGGCGGTCACCGTGAACTCACCGTTGGCCATTGTTGGGCACAATCTTCCAATTTAGATAACCTCAGTAATTAAACTTAATTTGAATACCCTATTACCTAAATCGTGATTATTGTGACTAGTGCATATCTTTAAGGTTTAAGATTGAATCTCCAATTATCATTATTTCCTATTTTTGAACAGGGCGAATCTTTGATTGTTTGGGTTCATTTATTACATATTGTTAATTCAAAGAAGTTTTCCTATTTTGAAAGTGCAAACCAAAAGTTGCATTGCATTTAAGATAGATTGCATTCCTAATTTATAATTGCATATCTAGGAATTATGTAGTTAATTAGGAAATGAAATAATTTTAATATGATATAATATCAAATATTCCTAGTTTAAATTAGACAGATATATTTTAGGAAATTTCCGATTTTTTCCTTAAAAGAAAATCCCAAAAAATAAGATGCCTATATCGTATAGGATTAGTTTCATAGATACCACGTCATTATTGCCGGGTCATTGTTGCAACCTCATTATTGTCATGTCATTGTCGCCAAGTTAACATCATTGTCACGTCATCATTGCCACATCATCATTTTGACAAGTCATATAGTCATGTCACCACATCAATATCATTTAATTACTTCATGTTTAAGCTCATATAAATTATATTGCATTTAGATAATCCATGTCACATGTCATTAGTTAAGTTAGTGTCACACATACATAACCTAGAATTAAACTAAATCTCATGCATTGCCCATAGTTTAATCTTGTATTAAATAAGAAAAACTAAGAAAACAAATAACCATCATTGTATTTAGAAATTACGTTTAGAGAAATGCATTTTTAATTAACATCTTGCAAATATTTAGAAATTAATCATAGTGAAGTTATGTATTGCTCAATTCATTGAGGTTTGCCCTATTTTTTTAGCAATTTATTTATTATTTTGATTTGTTGAGTGTTATATTAATTGATTGCCTCTTATGATCACCCATTACATGTTAGTGGCTTTGATTAAAACATGCCAGGCTACCTTCTAAATATTTTTGAAAAAAAAAATGTAATGAAAGTGCACTAGATTATCTTGCATGTGACATCTTGAATTTCAATCCATCACGGGGTATATAAAATGGTTATTTTATCAATGCGTTATTAGTTATATTCACTCTAAGATAGCCCTTCATGAGTTAACTAACTAGTCGAAAATGCAATTAAGGATCGATACATGTACGACTAGTGAAATCAATCAGGAATAGGCTACTTGACCATAAGGATTAAAGGGGGATGATACCACGTTGTTACAATCCAATTAGCGAGTGGAAATAAATCGATTCGGCAGAAATATGAAATCAGATTGTGAGAGATTCCGCATAACTTCGATATTAACTGCGAACGACATTAAACCGATTTTCTTTTGGCTATGTACTTAGCGTGAGCAATTAACCTTTCATGATTACATGACAACTGAGGATTGCCCCAATTTGAATAGGTACGATGTGGATTAAAAAGCTATTAACCACAGGTCAAAGCACAAGAGTCCCTAAACGCTGCCCGATAGTTAGATTGTTCTAAAGTCGCGATTGATCGATATTAACTACGAATTTCAATCCGGTTTTGGGCATTGAACTTTCAGAGATGTTAAGACTAAAATATTGGGCATTAATTCTCAAATTTGTTGATAAGTCCAAAAATTATTGGAAAATGATTCAATAGGCTAAGAAATTGGAACCAAGAGGAGATGGACCAACCAAAGGTCCAATGGGCCATGTTCCCATTAAGGTTTGGCCGAGTGGGCCCCAAGCCAAGCCCACCAAGCCCACCAAGCCCAAGTTGGCCCAACTTCAAGCCTTGAGCCCAATTGCATTTTCCAGCCCATTTCTCTACCATTTGAACCCAAACCAATTTTATTCAAGCCCGTATAAAATCTTGGTCCGTATACAATATAGTACGGTATACTATACTTTGAGAAATTACCATTTTACCCTTCTAGAAGATGCATTGAATTATTGGGGAAAAAGCCAAGAAAGTCAAGGAAATTATGAAGGGAAGTGATGAAAGGAAGAAGAAATTGGACTTGGCTTCTTGCTCTTTCTCTCTCTTCCTCTCTCTCTCCTCATTTCTCTCCCTCCCCTTTGTGCAGCCCACACTCCCACGTTTCTCCCCCTCTTCCTCACTTTTTCTCCCTCATTTTCTCTCTTTTCCTCATGTTTTCTCCATGGTTCTTCCCCTTGGATGCCCCCTTGACCAACCAAACCACTCTCACCTGCAATCTTGGCCACCTTGCCACTGTGCTGCTATGGTGCCGCCCGTCCGAGGCCACCCAAGCCGCACCTCTCTCTCTCCCTCGCAGTACGGTTCTCTACCACCACCAGAAACCGCATTTGCCAAAACCCATTTTTGCTAAGCACATCCACGACGTTTTGGATGTGGCCGTGCGTAGCCCTCATCATTACCCTTGCGCTCGTGTTGCCAGAATTATCGCCGGATGAGTTTACGTTCTAATCCCTCAATTAGTCCGTTAAACTTACTTAGGATAGTTAATTATGGTTAATCTAGTTTAAGGGGTTTAATTAAGTTGTATTAGCCCTAGAATAGGTGATTAGATAAATGATTAATATTAGTTTAGATTAATTTTGCTTATTGTGCTTAATTGTGATTATTTGTGATTTATGTGTTAATTAAGCATGTTTAGCTTAAATGGATTGATTAATTGTTTTAATTTATGAATTTAATTTATTAATTATTGAATTATGAAATTACACTGTTCATAAAATACCATTCACGCGGTATTGTTCATATGCACTGTTCATTTGGAAGTGAAAATATGCATAATTTCATGTGTTTGATCTTATGATGTGAATTGGATGTGTCATTGCATGAACATCCACTTGAATTGTATGGTTTTCACAAAAGAAAGGGGATAATGATTTGTCCGAGGGACATGGAAATGGACTACTTTTATGAGAAAGGATTTGAGGTTTTATATGCAAGCATGTGTGCATTGGCTAATGCTCAAAAATAAAAAGTGAATTGTGGTGATATGCTTGCGTAATCACTACACTTGTCAAAATGGGTGCATAAATTTATGACCCATTTAAAATATTAAAAGGGTCATAAATGAGTCAGGCTTTCTTTTAGCATAACCCATTTATGACCCATTTAATATTTAAATGGGTCATAAATGGGTTATACTCCCATTTTGACATGTGTATATATAATAGTTTAAAAATTAAAAAGACTAAAATACATGGGTTGTTAATAAACTTTAATAAGTTTAAAATCTTTAAAAAAGATTATAAAAATAAGTTTTCCTAAGTTTAGTTAGATAGAGAAATGTTTTAATAATATGGGTCGGGTTGGGTATGGGTCAAAAATTTTATACTATGCTTAAATGAATCATAAACGGGTTAATAGGTCAATTTGGGTCGGACCATTTATGACCCGACCCAACCCAACCCACCTGTTTAACAGGTCTAGTAATCACTATGTTGAACCTGCCGCCCTAGTTGTAGTTTAAGGGATGATAGTCTGATTTATTGGAAACCCGACGAGGGTCCGAATGCAGAGTCGCGGTAGAGGCTGAGCCCATGCTTCTTTGAGAATGCCATCTTGGGTGGAAGTCCCTTGACATCACCGCACCTCATGGGGGAGAGCAATACCTGGCTATGCTAGTAGACATTGGCGGGGGTTCAGTTGTAATCCTGTGGGGTAGTAATAATCAGAACACGTGTGAATGCAAGAGCGTATGAGAAACATGGCATCATTGGTTTCAATTATGCTTAAGGTGATCACATTATTTATGGCACGCACGCATGAATTGATAACGTGCAGGGTATAGCGATGGCCAAATGAGATCGCTTATAATGCGAATTGCACGTGATTAATAAACTATATCATCTAACAGCCATGTGCATTGTGTGTATTGTGCTAAGATTCAACATGCATGGTATGGCATACCAGGTAAGGTTGCATGCAAACCGACTATTTGATTGTTGGTTAACCATGTTTGTTGCTTGGTTATTGGTTGCATTGTTTATGGCACGCATGAGAATTTATACTATGCAGGGTATGGCATGACCGAGTAAGGATGCCTGCGAGTCCATTGATTGCTGATTGTTTCTTATAGGGTTGCCTAAGTAGATCACATTTATAATTAAGGCAAACGAGGGTCACTTTGCAATTGATCTACTGTAATGATGAGGATTATACATGTTAGGAACTCTGAGGTGAGTTGGCGTCCTAACCGAGGTTTAGGGTGATAACTCACTGAGATAATATCCCACTCATCATTGTTAACCATTTTTCAAGTCCATAGTTGTGACATATGTATTGCCATGGTTTGGGAAGTGCCAGAGCACGTCATGGAGGGCAACGGGTTGGTGTGCCTGATGGTTGAAGGAAGTAGATTAACCATATTTAGTATTTTGATGGCTATAGAGGAAATCACCCGATTGAGGGGCTTGTGTATAAACTTCCTATGGATAATTAGTTCAAGAATGAAAATGACGTTGCTGATGTTATTGATAGCCTTTCTACTATCCATGTTGTTTATTGACTAGGTGTTATTGAATTGCTTCCACATGTGTTTAATCGCAAGATAAAAAAAATAGTTAGTGACACATCCTGGGAAGTCACATTCATTTGACCAAGGTGAATGGGTTCTTGCGTGGTCAAAATTCGGGGCGTGACATTGCATAACCAACTCCCCCTATTAATCTCTAGTTTTTGCATGAGTAAGATGTTCTCCCATGTCTTGGGTTATCAATCGATTCACAATAGATTAGTGAAGACCCCTAATTGAATTAAATTACATGTTAAATTTATAAAATCAAAACTCCAAAGTTGTGATTAATATGGATTTTGGGAGAGTATATGCTAAATTTTTGGTTTAACAATCCATTAGCTTTCATTTTAGTGGTTCATCTCAGGGAAGGTTGTGATAAAACTAATAATAGAAATGTCAAATACTTGATTATAACTCTATGGATGGACGGGAGTTTGCTTGTTATGCATGACTCTCTTCAAGGAGTCTAAAAAATAGTTTTCTATTCCACCTATATTACCACCTAATAATAGATTGATTTGCTAAATTCTCAATAAGAAAAAATTTTTTTATCTAATTATGATGTAATGCTGAGCAGCTTGATATATTTAATTCAAAATTCAAATTGTGACTTAATTATTTTGAATTTTTACTTAAAATTTTAATGGAAGGTAAAGAGAGGACGGGATAAATAGTCATATTTAAATTAACCCCGATTGGTAAATTACTTGGAAAGTGCACGATATACAATTCGTGGTTGTTAGCCAATCTACTTCACAGCCTGAGTGGAGGGAAAGCAAGTCAAGTCTTCCACCATCTTGCTTGCTCAGTCACATCACAGATTGCAAAGATCTGCCACCTGTTCAACTAGTGAGCTTTTGGGATCTAAATCGAGTTATTGATAGATTAAAAATGGGTCGGTCCCAAATTCATTGGGCCATTTTTCAGTTTGGCTCTATAGTAATAAATCCATTACAACCTTTTATTAAAATTTCAAATAATTCATGTCGTACCCGATTTTTGTATAAGTCAAAATTTAGATCCTTAGCCTATTTTGCCACCTTTAATTATGATATGCATTTATTGATGGTTTTGTTTGAAAGTGAGGAGAGGGTTAGAATTAATGAGTTTGTGGTTAAAAAATCCAAATAATAAATTCAATGTGGCAATTTAAAACCCAATATTGCGATGGTGATGGTAAGAGTGTTTTAGTTCAAGTACGTTCTCGATATAGATATCAACCAAAAAGAAAACGTCAAGAATATGTTACTTGAATTTCCCCAAATAGAATGACCGACCATTTTCTAAGAGTAGAGATCTTCTACATCAAGGGATACAATGACATTTAATTTCTGCTCTCTTATTTTATATTCCCCTTTTTCTCTACCTACTAGTCAATCGTGGAAACCCATCCATTGTCAAATCGCCTTGTTGTGGTCCCTCCATCCACATCATCCATCTTTAGCCGCCATGACCACTGAGCCGCCACTAGTCTCTCTCTGCCTACATACCGGAGATCTTCCACCTTCGATATGTGGTCGCTCATCGTCCACGACGCCAAAATAGGAACTGGTGGGGTAGGTCTGTCTGTAATCTCACTTCTCAGAGAAGTTAGGTTTCTCATTCCACAAAGTGAATGTAAACACAACCCAAAGGGATTAGCATACATACTTCATCTCAAAAGTCACAACGGGTAAGCGAAAAAAATATTTTTTTAATATCTGAAAGAAAATGATAAATAATTATTGCTGAATGTTTCACAATTGCTTAAGATTTAAGGCAATTATCATAAAGTAAATGTCGCGTTTCAAGTCAAATCCTAGTTGTAGTATGAAATTGGAACTTCAAAATGAAAATCATCTCAAACATGGGTACACATTTTTTCTCAAGAAGACCCTATAAGGATTCGTGGATATAATATTATCTATGGTCATTTTATGCAAGATTAAAAGAAAAAGACAAGAATATGTATTGACAAAACGGAAGAAGCACCACAGCATGCATCTGGTACGTAGACCCCACAATTGAACACATGTAATAATCTTCTAGCAATGATGTCATACGCAACTTGGAACAAAAAAATTAATAAATGAACAAATAAATAAAACCTATATGAAATATCCCAGAGTTGTAGAAGATTGTAACGGTGAATTGCTGGGCAAATCTCCTTTGGCAGTGAGCTTATATTAAATTCACTCCCAGTGAAAATATTTGAGTATGAACCACCTGCCAAAGAAGTAAATGCCCAGTAATTCACCACTTAGAGTATTAACCATGTGCTATAATATGATGTAATTTCTGATTTTTTGGGGGCTTGGATGAATAATGTTAGAGCGCAATATCTATTTATAGACCACCAAAAGGCTAGAGACGTTTTCCATGCACACAGCTATCCTGAGAACATCCAAAATCCATAAGATTTTCGGCACTTAAATTTGGGCAAAACAAAAAGAGAAAAGCTAGTGGTCCAAATTTTTGGTGAGGAGTAAATATATATTCCCTCCATGCAACTAAATGGAGTCGAAACATTTCCGGACAAGTTTAGTTTTAGCACACTTCAATCTCGTCAATACTCCGAGCATTTTCGTGGTGTCTCTCCTAAAGGGTTTATGACATTAATTTTGCATCCACAAATTCACATAAGCTTCTTTACAAGAAGAGATATGTGTACATGTGCTGGATATTTCAGTAGTTTCGATAATTTATTAGAAATTATGAGATTGTAACACCTTTTTAATGGTTTTGTAATGTTGGATTTATTTCTTCATAGACTCCTTTATTTAATAACGGTTATATAAGGTCATATTCTTCTTTAATTACCAGTTGATTTATAATGATTTCCAAATGAATCTCTCTTTCTTTTACCAATAAATAGTTACTTTGAACATATGAGTAAGTGTTATTGATATATCAATATACCAAAACAACAATATTAGTGTTTCTCTTTATGTAATTTTTCTTTTCTTGCTGAGTTATACACATCAAGTTGATATGTTTCCTTCTAATATTTAGTGAGGAGTATGGAAGAATATCTATTTTATTTTGGGAGGATAGCTGTTAAAACCTTACACACCGAGTTTTGTACTCCAAGGGGCAGAATTATCTTTGAGGATAGTGCTTGCACAGCTCATACAATTCATTTTATTTTCAAATTTTTTTCAATGTATTTTCAACAATTACTATTATTTTCATGTAATTTAATATCTTTCCAAAAATCTTAAGAATAATGTTTCTATTGTACAACGTGAGCTGCGACGTGATTCGGTGATGTTGCAACTCGAGAAGCGATGCGGCGAGCCTAGGCATGCATTCGTGTGAGGTCGAGGTGATGCTGAGCAACAACTTGTGGGCGACGGATTCAGATGGCTTACTGAATGGAGTTCGAGGCGGCCATTTCAATTCTTAGCATTGTATCAGATTATTGATACTGCTCGGAAATTTTTTTATGAATTGTTCAAGAGAAGAAACCAGTGATGTTGTCTAGTGAAATCCGATGATGCTCAAGTAGGGATTGTTGAATATGCTGATATTGTTTAAAGGATTTCGTCTCCAACGAATAAGCTGAGTCCAATATTTCGTTCTTTTGATTTTCAGTAACCTTACATGTGTATATTTCTAGTTTAAATCTATCATGCATTTTTTTATTCGCAGAGGCATTGAACATTGAGATTAGTTTGAAGCACCATACATTGTCCCCGTAGTTGCTTTTCTCGGAGAAATATTTGAAGCTATGTTAATGTTGCGTTGCTTTAGGATAATGACTACTGATTCCCAAGTTGAAGTTGCTGCTGATGCTACCACCGTTGTTGGAATTGAACGAGTACTCGGAGATGGCGAATAACAAGTATCGCATATCTATGGACGGTTTGTTGTGGAACATTGAGCACAAAAAATCTTTTGGTCATTTTGCATGTTAGATTAAT
Source organism: Angophora floribunda (assembly GCA_014182895.1). Lineage (NCBI taxonomy): Eukaryota > Viridiplantae > Streptophyta > Magnoliopsida > Myrtales > Myrtaceae > Angophora > Angophora floribunda. The sequence goes on along the minus strand of CM024709.1, from coordinate 29,815,532 downwards.
AAAATCTTTCAATCATATGAACATGATATCAACTCAATAAATATATTGTACCCAAATCAAATGTAGCCATTATTGATTTGATGAGTGAGAAAATGTCTTCCTTTGGGTATGAATTTTCACCACTCTTCTCTATAATGGTTGTGATGGATGTGTATTTTTCTCTTAATGACTTTGTGGAAATAGGGGAAGTGTGACAATGGAATGCACATTCTCCACTAAAAAGAGACCTTATATAGAGGGAGTGATGAGAATAGACCTAGAACTGCCAAATCTTAACCTTCCATCAATATTTGAGATATGGATTCTACATATCTAATTAGATGTCACAATACATTACCCATAACATACTTAATTAAAATGGACATATATCAAGTAAATGCCGCGTTTTAAGTCAAATCCTAGTTGAAATTAAAAATGAAATTGTCTCAAACATATATACAAATCTCATCTTGTGAAGACCTTGTCTGAATTTGTAGATATAATTGTTGTAAATTTCCGATAATGGGCTTACATAAATTAATTAATTTTCAATTTTATATAATCGGGTTAATGGATATTCCAATATATTTTAAACCCTAAAGTGATCTTATTGAGTTGGGTTTTGGCATCTATTAATTACGGGCCTAGTTGAGCAGCAAAGTGTATGCAATTGTGCTTAACTGAAGCCCGTAATAGGAGGGGCCTAGTTGACACACTATTGATTAGGGTTTGCTAGGTCCCCTCTCTAGCCTATAAAAGGGTAGGTTATACCTATCAGTCGCTTAATCCCATTAAAAGCTGCTAAACCGAAATAGGTCATAGAGAGGAAGAACCGGCATACCGACAGATCACTGATCATATCAGGTTGATCCGTTTTCAGTCAAGTGAGGCCATGGCTCAAACAGGTATGTGTTTAATTCCACTGTATATATTTGGATTCTTGGTGTTTTACAATCATGTATGAATCAAATTCGTTCTTAATTTAATGATCGTTTATATTAAGAAATTTTTACATGTGGTATCAGAATCTGTCATATATGATTGTAGAACCCAAATTTTTTTTTTATGAACAAATTCGAAATTTTCTCCCTTTAACCTAATGTTGTCGTTATTTTCTCATGCGGACTCTTTCATCGATTGATTCTGAAACCTTAGAGTTTTTATTCTGCATGTCGAGATCTTTCCAATCATATATAATTTATAGATTTTCGTTGCGAATTGAGAGAGAATTTCGAATTTGAAATTCTAGGGTTTGTACCATTGAAAAGTTCCAAATTTTTTAAAATTACTTGCAATTGAATGATTTATGTTATAAATTGATGCATGGGTATTGTTATATATATGCTTTAGAATTGTTTAGTTGCATTAAAGTGAGTTTTTTGGCCTTAAATTTGAGAAAATTGATTTTCGGCCATGGGTATAGGATCCGAAAATTTTGAAGCTTCAGTATTGTTGATTTGTTCGATTAATCTTCCTTTAAATCACTCTAATCTATTTTATAATGGTGTTAGAATCAAAGCCCATGAAAAATCTCACAAAAATTAGGTATAAAACAAGTATTATTGAGCTTTGGGTCGAAACCGGGTCGTGTGACCCGATTTGCAGACCTCGGGGCTCCAGCTGGAGGTTGAAGAAGATCTCCAGCCGGGCCATGAGCGAACTGGGCTGGTTTGGCCCAGATTCTGGGCCTCTAGAGATTATGGGTGCAAGCCCTAAATCTGGGCCTCAAGAGTTCCCGAGCCTGTTGAGCTTTTGGAAGTTTTAAGCTTTTGGAAGCCCATGCGAGCCAAGCGTCCAGTCTTTCTAGACGCAAGACCAGGCAAGCCGAGCATCCAGACTTTCTGGACACAAGCCCAGCCGGGCCGAGCTTCTTCTAGAAGCCCAGGCGGACCGGGCCATTTTTTTATTTTTTTTATTTTTGCAATAATAATAATAAATGATTAAAAAAATTGGCAAAAATTGTTGTTTAATGTAATATGATTTTGGGAAGCACATATTGTTAAGTGCTTCATATTGACAAATTTTGGGCATTGATTAAATGGAACATTATAAAAATTTTTGGAGTTCCTATTAATAAAATTAGTATATACAATTACTCGCCCAAATGGGGTTATTGTGTATATTAATTTGAAAATTGCATGAAGATAAATTCACACTTTAATTGATGGGGATGTATAATTGAAGAATATTTATCCGCCCAAAGGGGATAAATTTTTTGAAAATTATATATAATTCCCCTCTATATTAATATGATAGAGATAATTGATGGGGATGTATAACTCATAATTTTTATCTTCCTAAAGGGGATAAATTTTAGAGTAATGTGTAATTCTCCTCTATGTCGAGATAATGGAGATATATAATTTAAAAGGTCTTGTTTGCACAAGTGAATAAGTCCTTGATAATTATATGTAATTCTCCTTATTGTCTCTATATATTGATATTATGGAGATGTATAATTTAAAAGATTTGTCTACCCAAAAGAGATGGATTCTTGACAACTATATGTAATTCTCCTTGTTGTTGTTTTATAATCTTCATGCTGTGGAAAATAATGGTGTATTATACGCTCTGCCTAAATGGGAGTTTATAATATACTAATTATTTTGTGGAATTGCTTATTGCCCATAATTAATCATATTGCATTATGTATAACAAACAGTTACTTTTGCTGTGAACAACAACAATGCCACGGTTGAGATATTAACTGGTTCAAACTTTGAAAGGTGGAAGCAAGATATAGAGTTTGCTTTGGGAATTGTGGATATGGACTTGGCACTATGTGAGAATAAACCTCCCAAGCCTAATGATCAAAGTAGTGCAATTCAAAAGGCCCATTATGCTAGATGGGAAAAATCCAACTGACTGAGCCTCATTGTTATGAAGAGGTCCATTGCTGAGCATCTCATTAGTGGTTTACTGGAAAATACGAATGCAAGACAATTCCTTGCAGCAGTGGGAGAACAATATAGAGTCTCGGACAAGGCTGAAGCTGGAAATTTGCTGAATGAATTAACAAATATGAGATATGATGCTATTGTGGGTGTTAGAGAATTTATACTGAAGATGGTCCACATTCAATCCAAACTCAAGGCCCATAAAATTGTTCTTTCTGAAGATTATATTATGCATCAAGTCTTAAATGTTCTGCCAATTGAATTTAGCTAGATTAAGACTGCTTATAACGCTCAGAATGAGACTTGGAGTGTTAATGTCCTAATTTTAAAGTGTGTGACTGAGGAGGAGAAGTTAAAGAAGGAGAAGAATGAGTCGGCCCACTTAATTGCTAATGCCAAGTCGAGTTCCTTTAGGGGAAAATGAAAGCCTAAAGGTAAAATGCTCATGGTCCAAAGAAAAGCCAAGACTTCAAGAAAAATGGGAACAATGGGAGAAATGGAGATAAGGATTTCAAGTGTTTTCATTGCAAGAAGCAAGGTCATAGGAGAGCCAATTGCTATAAGTTCAAAGCTTGGCTAAAAGGAAGAAAAGAAAGTCACCAAGTGAGTTGTTGGTTTGTTTTGAATTAAATCTAGTTGATGTTCCTCTAGATTCTTGGTGGCTTGATTCTGGTACTGCTGTTCATGTGACCACTACCTTATAGGGTCTAACAAATCTAAGAAATCCAAGTCTGAGGGAGTTAAAGCTTAAAGTTGGAAACGATGTTGGAGTTGATGTGGAGAGCATAGGCACAGTTATTTTGAATTTAAATTCTGGATTTCAGCTCATTTTGAACAATGTCTTTTATGTTCCTGGTTTTAGGAGAAACTTGATATCTCTTTCTTTGCTTGACAAAGCAGGATATTGTCTTTATTTTGCAAATAAAAGAGTGGATTTGAGTTATGATTCCACAATTATTGGGAATTGTGTTCTGTGTGATGGATTATATTGATTGTCCTTATCTCTTGATAGACCATATTGTTCATTTAATGTCGAGAACAATGTTGCTAAGAGATCCTTGATTAAAGAGAAATCTTCATTGTTGTGGCATAAACGATTAGGGTATATCTCCAAAAAAAGGGTAAAGCGATTCATCAAGGCTAATATTCTTCCTCCTCTTAACTCGAATGATACTGAGACTTGTATTGATTGTGTGAAGGGAAAATTGACTAAAATTAAGAAGAAATGCGCTACTCGCAGTCAAAATCTATTGGAGATAATTCATACAGATATTAGCGGGTCATACTCCACCACCCTGTGTGGAAATAAATACTTCATCACCTTCATTGATGATTTCTCCCGTTATTGTTATATTTATTTAATTAAGGAGAAGGCTGATGCTCTTAACATGTTAAAAGTGTTTCGCACTAAAGTTGAGAAACAATTGGGAAAAATTATCAAAATTGTCAAATCTGATTGTGGTGGTAAGTATTATGGGCGATATACTGAGATTGGATAACAAATGGGACCGTTTGCTAAATACTTGCAAGACTGTGGTATTGTTGCTCAGTATACAATGCTTGGAAGTCCCAAATAGAATGGTGTAGCTGAACGGCGCAATCGCACACTCATGGAGATGAAACGAAGTATGATGGGCAATTCTAATTTGCCTGAATACTTATGGGTTGATGCGATTAAAACAACAGCTTATATATTGAATCGTGTACCTAGTAAATCAGTACCGAAAACACCTTTTGAATTATGGATGAGGAGGAAACCAAGCTTGAATCACTTTCGAGTTTGGGGGTGTCCTGCGGAGGTGAAAATTTATGATCATTCTCAAAAGAAGACCGAACCCAGAACTACTAAATGTTATTTTATTGGATACCCTTACCATGCCAAAGGGTATAGGTTCTATTGTCCTACTCGGGGCACTAGAATCGTTGAGTCTCAAATTGCTAAATTCCTGGAGTTAGATGTTTCTGAAGAGAATTCTTCTCAATCTTTTGAAAGGGAAGAACAAAAAAAACAACGGTTTCCATTCCATTGCTCATCTTGAATGATGATTCCATGCAAGAGCCTTGTAGAGTGGAAACGCAGCAAGAAGCAGATACTGGAGATATGGTTGCGAATGAAATTCCCCAGACGAATGATCCGGCTCCAGAAATGCCTGTGCGGAGATCACAACGACAAAGAAGACCGGCACTTCAAGATGATTATCATGTCTATCTTGGAGAAGCTGATTTTGACATTGGACATATAGTGGATCTGGCGACCTTCAAAGAAGTTCTTGATAGTGATCAAGCGGATGAATGGTTAAGAGCGATGAAGGACGAGATGATTTCCATGTCAAATAATCAAGTATGGGAACTTGTCGATTTACCTGGGAACTTGTCGATTTACCTGATGGGCATAAATCGATTGGCTGCAAATGGGTATTCAAAACCAAGAAAGATAATAAAGGCAACATAGAGAGATTCAAGGCGAGGTTAGTCGCAAAGGGATTCACGCAGAGAGAGGGCATTGATTATACTGAAACTTTTTCTCCAGTGTCCACTAAAGACTCATTTCGAATAATCATGGCATTGGTGGCTCATTTCAACTTAGAGCTTCACCAAATGGATGTCAAGACAACTTTTATAAATGGAGACCTAGATGAAGAAGTATATATGCAGCAACCTGAAGGGTTTAAAGAAGCTGAAAAAGAGCATATGGTGTGCAAGCTTCGGAGGTCTATTTATGGTCTCAAACAAGCATCGCGTCAGTGGTACTTGAAATTTGACAAAGTTGTGAGATCATTTGGCTTTGAAGAAAACAAGTTTGATCAATGCATCTACATGAAAGTAAGTGGGAGTAAATATATTTTCTTAGTACTTTATGTAGATGACATTTTGCTTACTAGTAGAGATGTTGATCTATTGAATGATACAAAAAGTTTTCTGTCTGCAAAGTTTAATATGAAAGATCATGGGGAAGCCTCTTTTGTTTTAAGCATTGAAATTCATCGTGACAGATCTAAGAAGGTTTTGGAATTATCTCAGAAAAGTTATATTGATCGTGTTCTAAAGAGGTTTAATATGCAAACTTACAAAGTTGGTGAAGCTCCTGTTGTGAAAGGAGATAAATTGAGCATAGAACAATGCCCCAAGAATGATGTTGAAAAAGAAGCAATGAAGAATGTTCCATATGCTAGTGCAGTTGGTAGTCTTATGTATGCACAAGTATGTACCAAACTTGATATTACTTTTGCTGTGAATGCTCTTGGGAGATATATGTTGAATCCAGATCATGAACATTGGGTTGCAGCTAAGAAAGTGATGAGATATCTGCAACGAACAAAAGACTTCATGCTCGTGTATAGAAGAGTATAGGATCTAAAGGTGATTGGATATTCAAATGCTGATTTTGCTGGTTGTTCGGATGACAAAAAATCAACTTTTGGATATATTTTTATGATGGCTGGAGGTACTATTTCTTGGAAAAGTACAAAGCAAACCTTGGTTACGAACTCTACAATGTATTCTGAGTTTGTGGCGTGTTACAGTGCTTCAACTCAAGCTGTTTGGCTCAAAAATTTGATCTCTGAATTGCGAGTTGTGGACTCTATTGCTAGACTTATGGTGATCTACTGTGACAACACTACAACTGTGTTTTATTCCAAGAATGACAAGATCAGCAATGCGTCCAAACACATGGAGATCAAATATTATACTGTTAAGGACTTAGTCAAAAATGGAGACATTGTGATAGAGAATATTAGAACTGAGTCCATGTTGGCCAATCCCCTAACAAAAGGATTACGACCCATTTTGTTTAAAGAACATGTAAAGAATATGGATGTTTTATAGTCTTTTGATCTCTTTTGTTAGTGGGAGCTATATAGTTTGTATTTTTGGATATTATAGTTATATACAAACTGATAATGCTTTTATAATGTCTATTAAAGCATTTACTTTTGATAATCATCATTATTGATTTTATTGTTATCATTTCTCCCGTCGACTGAGAAATGGAAATATGAAACAATATCTTTAAACAAATTTTAATTTAAAGACGACCGGATGTCACTAATTATGAGATCTCATGTTGGATTGTGATATAGTTGTGCAATTTCATGTTGTTTGGAAATCGTACTAAGGCAATTTCATGTTATTTAGAAATTGCACTAATGTAGTTTCTTGTCGTTTAGAAATTGCATTGAGGACCGATAAGAAATAGTGTATATTTTGATCACATGTTGGCGCTATTTCTTACTACACTACTAGACCCATGATCCATGAAAATATAATGCTTATTATATGTGATTATGGAAGGTCATGTGTTATGATATTTTCTTAACACATTGATCGCCATAGTCCTATAATGAGGTTATATAGAATTTGATTGGTTTTGAGATGCCGTTATTGGAATATTATTTTTCAAAATTGTGGCCACATAAACAAATTTTAAATTATTAACCTGAGAGTGTCGTTTTCAAAATAAAAATCGTTTTTCAAAATAAAACAAATTAATTAGTGTAGCCCAAGTGGGAGAATGTTGGAAATTTCCGATAATGGGCTTACATTAATTAATTAATTTTCTATTTTATATAATCGGGTTAATGGATATTCCAATATATTTTAAACCCTAAAGTGATCTTATTGAGTTGGGTTTTGGCATCTATTAATTACGGGCCTAGTTGAGCAGCAAAGTGTAGGCAATTGTGTTTAACTGAAGCCCGTAATGGAAGGAGCCTAGTTGACACGCTATTGCTAGGTCCCCTCTCTAGCCTATAAAAGGGTAGGTTATGCCTATCGATTGCTTAATCCCATTAAAAGCTGCTAAATCGAAATAAGTCATAGAGAGGAAGAACCGGCATACCGATAGATCACTGATCATGTCAGGTTGATCCGTTTTCAGTTAAGTGAGGCCATGGCTCAAACATGTATGCATTTAATTCCGTTGTATATATTTGGATTCTTGGTGTTTTACAATCATGTATGAATCGAATTTGTTCTTAATTTAATAATTGTTCATATTAAGAAATGTTTACAATAATTTCATCCATGATCATTATATCCATGCTAAAAGAATAAGTCAAGAATGTGTAATAACAAAATGGAAAAAGCACCATAGCATGCATATGATACCCAAAAATTGAAAAAATGTAACCACTAGAGATTGTCCTGAGTGGAAGCAAAGGGGGAAGAGTTCAATTCCCTACCTTCTTAAGGGAGTTGGAGTGGGGACATTTAGTTTCAAGTATGAGGTTTGGACTCTCACACTCTACAAATAAATATAACAAAAATTTAAGAGTGAGTTAAGAGTTAGAATTAAAAAAAAAACAAATGTAATAATTTTCTTGCAACAATGTCATGAGCAACTCGGCACAAAAATGAATACATGAACAGGTGAATAAAACCTTAACGAAGCATCTCAGATTTGACGAAGATTGCAACGGTGAATTCCCGGCAAATTTCCTTTGGCAGTGGGCTTCTATTACATTCACTTCCATTGAAAATATATGAGTACAAACCACCAGCCAAACGAGTAATTCCCCAGTAATTCACACTTACATGCCATACACACTATTAACATAAGTTGTTTTTTGGTCGATAACTATAATACAATGTAATTTATGATTTTTGGGCTTAGATGAACAGTGTTAGAATAGACCCCCAAAAGGCTAAATACGTTTTCCATACGCACAAGATATCCTGAGAACATCCAAAATCCATAATTATCAGCAGTTGAATTTGGGCAAAACAAAAGAAGAATAGCTAGCGGTCAAAGGTTTTTGGCGAGGAGTCAACATATATTCCCTCAATCCATTTAATTGGAGTCGAGAAATTTCCGGACAAGTTTGGTTTTAGCACATTTTGATCTTGTCAATATTCCGAATATATTGCTAGTGCCTTTTCTTATAGGGCAAATGACATTAATACTGCATCCACAAATTCACATTGGGTTCTTTACGAGAAGAGTTATGTATACATGTTTGAGATGACTTTTACTTTAAACTATGAGTTTTACACTTCAATATTAGCAAAAGAACTTGGACATATCCAGAATTTGGATTGCCTTAAACACCGGATTGGATAACTAGCCCAATAGACGCAGCTTGAGGGTTTGATTCTTTTTGCGATTTTATTAAGTTTCATTTTTAGCTCAATTAGGATATTATGTATCCCTGTTTCATAATATTTTTATGTATAAGGCAATGCTTTTCTTCTTTTCTTTTTGATTCAGTGACAAGACTCTTTCAATTGATGTAAAAAAGGGGAAGAAGAAAAAGAAAAGGGAAAAGAAATCGAAGGACTAAAAGGGATAAAAAGAAGAAAACACAAGAGTAGACAGAAAAACAACCAAATGGCAAACACTGTTCACCATCTCCTCTCTAACCTCCATGCCCCCCTGTAACTCTGGCTCGGAGGTCTCTCTATGGCGCTGGATTTGAGCTTCGCATCAAGCAGCAACTCGGTGCAGAAGTGAGGTGTAATCGCCCTCCTTTCGGGTTTAGCGTCTGAGCTACTCTAGCCTGAACACTCTCTGCGGTGCCTGATTGGCTTCAGATTCGAGCTTTGGTTCAAAGTAGCGATTTGGAGAAAGGGTCAAGCTGTAGCCGGCCTCCTCATCCACATATGCTCTTGTTCTGGTAAGCACTCACAGAAGTTCCTGTCATGCTAGGGTTACCAGATTGCTGGTTCTTCTGGTCAGTTTAGCTTATGGAAAAGGGGCCGGATAAACTAAAATCTATGTCTGGGATGGATTATGGAAGAAGCCGGAGCTGTAGTAGGGCCCCGGGCGGCCGTAATCACTCGAATGTCAGGGCTATTAAGGGCAAGAACCCCGCCCCTCTCTCTGCAGATGGTTACCACAACCATGACTGTAGAATAGAACTAGCTTCCTCTGGTTTGTTGAAATTTGGGCAATCTCTAAATCAGAGCACCGCAGCAATTGACCATGGTTAGAATTCAAGACCTCAGCGTGTGGAAAATACACCCCAAGTTACCCGCTCTTGGGCTAATGTAGCTAGAGCTACAATGCAAGGGTACTCCTTGTCCTTTTTCCCCCCTCGATCAGCAGGGGAAAATGTTGTGCATTGTACGGAGGAAGATTTAGATGCAGCTGACCCCATTTGGCATCAATGCTTGGTCAGTTACTTTGTAGGGAAAAGAATTCCTTTTTGTTTAGTTGAGTCGACCCTTAAACATCTATGGGGCCAAAGACTTTTAGAAGTCAAGGCAAACGATCAAGGGTTTTATTTTTTTCACATCGATGATCCTGAATTCATAAGGGAAGTGCTTAAGGGAGGCCCGTTAACTATGGCACGCGTGTCCCTCATTCTCCAGCAATGGCAGCCCATGTTGGAGCTGAAAAAGGGTGAGCACTCATCGATTCCGGTATGGATAAGGTTGAAAAACCTTCCCTATGGCTTATGGTCAACCACGGGTCTAAGTAAAATAGCAAGTGCCATAGGTACGCTTTATGTAGACCAACGTACTGAACAGTTGAAAATGATATCTTTTGCTCAGTTTTGTGTTGAACTATCTGCCTCCTCACCCTGTCATGACAACCATCAAGGTCTTTCTAAATGATGCTATTCACATTATAGACGTTGGGTACGAATGGGAACCCATATCTTGTCCCAACTGTGGTATTTTTGGTCATAGATGCACTAAAACTGAACCCAAGGCCTCTAGAACGGATCCCCTACATATGGCTGTAGAGCAGACAGTATTACCTACTATTGGGATCAACTCCTCCTCCCCACCAGCCCTATTTGCTGGCCCCATCCCTGGTCCTGCTTTAGGCTTGGAAACAGCAGTCCAACAAAAGTTGCTAGGACAGTAGAAGCCTTAAAAGAAGGCTGGCAGTCGGTAATCAGAAGGCAGTAACGACTGCCTGCAACAAGCCCGGCAGCTCCTGTTGTTGCCCCCCCTCTAGCTGCACCTCCCAAGCAACATAATCTGTAGCCACCTAATAGCTCCCAGCAGCAACTTAGCAACTGCCAACTAATGTCCAGCAGTAGCCAGCCGTAAGCTAGTAGTAAACAACAACACTGCAACAACCTACATCAACTCAGCAGCAACCAGTAGACCTGTTCTGGCAAGATGCCCCTGCAACCGGCGCCTTTTTGTCCTTCTCCTTCCAAGCCTTCGGCAGTCGCCATGAAGATCCTGCAGGACAATGGCGCCTCCCCTGCAAACCAAATAGATGCTGTTGTGGAACCATTATCCCCAACCTCTTTTGCCTCTGCAGATGACCTCGATGAAGAGCCTATTGCTCTGTTAGACCAGACCTCGTTGAGGACTCGAGATGACCCTCTTCTAGAGGATGACACTTCTGGCTTGCAGCTCATTGAGGTAAGAGTTGAACAGGTTGAAACCCCGCCTATCTAGTCAACTAAGCAGGCTAGTGGGTCTTGGAACTCTTGCTGCCAAGACTAAGATTGTAGCTCGGGATAGGCGTCCCAAAAGGAGGTAGCCCTCCTGTCACTTTTGACTAGACAACTCATATGTTTTTTGGCTGCTGGAACATCAGGGGGAGAAATGAATCCTATCAAACAAACTGAAATGAGAAAGTTTGTTCGCCTCAATAATATTTGCTGTGTCGGTATTTTGGAAACCAAGGTTTCAACTGCAAATTTTGATATTATCTCTTCTGGTGTAATCCCTGGGTGGGAGTGGGTTTCAAACTATGAATACTCTTCTTGAGGGTGCATTTGGGTTGGCTGGAACCCGTTTTTGGTAAGCTTTAATGCGCTGTTACACACCGATCAACTTATTCATGGAGAATTAAAGTCTCTGAACTCTAGACTTGGCCTGTCCCTCTCTGTAGTATATGGGGAGCATACGTTTGTGGCTAGGAGACCCCTTTGGAACAGCATTGTCGATCTGAGTTTGGCTCTTAAGGATAGCTCCTGAATGGTGGCAGGAGACTTCAATGCCATCAAGGACTCCTTAGACTGCTTGGGCAGCCCGGACATATGGATCCCTACCTTCGATGAGCTCAAAGATTGCCTAGATCAAGCTGAATTGGTTGATCTTCGCTATATGGGCTTCAGGTTTACCTGGTCCACTTCCTCAGGCACCCGTAGGAAGCAACGAAAAATAGACCGGGTTTTGGTTAATAATCATTGGTGCATGGCATTTTCCTTCTCTGAAGCATCTTTATTGGCTCCGGGTATATCAGATCATTCTCTCATGGTTGTTAGGATACTTACTCCCACTTCCCGTCGGATTCCTTTCAAGTTTTTAAACTTTTGGCTCACTAATCCTGACTTCACTATGCTGGTGGCTCAGGCATGGGAGATACAAGTTACAGGAACCCCTATGTTCAAGCTTTATGCTAGACTCAAGGTTCTAAAAGCTCGGCTTAAGTCCCTAAATAGAGATAATTACTATGATATTTCTATGCGGGTGACTGCAGCCAAGAGGGCTTTGGTGATTACTCAAGAAGCACTACACCAAGACCCTGAAAATAGCTCCTCGCGGAAACAAAAAACTCTCAACTTAAGGCTTACGCTGATCTTCGATCCCTTGAAGAGTCTTTCTTTAAACAAAAGTCCAGGATTTGATGGCTTAACGAAGGCGATCGCAACACCAAATTCTTCCATCACTCGGTTAATCACTGGCACCTTCGCAATCATATTATCTCAGTTAGAGATAGCTCAGGCCATATGACTATAGAACTAGAGGAAGTTCAGCAGATACTCACTGATGTTATGAGATTGTTGCTCCAGGAAGACCAAATTAATGTTCTCTCCCAACCTTTTCTCCCATTTAAAGTGCATGATGCCATGTTCTCCATTGTTGGAAACAAAGCTCCTGGCCTTGATGGCTACAACGCGGACTTCTTTAAAAAGAACTGGCACAAGGTAGGCCCCTCAGTCACTGAAGCAATCTTGGACTTCCTAGTATCTAGTCGTATGCTCAAGGAGATTAATAATACCATCATTGCACTGGTACCTAAAGTCCCCAATGCAACATTGGTATCAGACTTCTGACCTATTGCATGTTGTAATACAATATATAAATGCATTACCAAGATTCTTTCATCTAGAATTACGGCCACCCTTCCTTATGTGATCAATCCGGCTCAAACTGCGTTTGTTAAGGGCCGTAGAATCAGCGACAATATCCTACTTGCCCAAGAACTCTTTTGTGGGTTTCACAATAAGTCAAATGTTCCAAAATGTACTGTCAATGTTGACTTTAGGAAAGCTTATGACACTCTTGATTGGGATTTTCTTGAGTAAACCCTATTGGCATTTGGCTTTCCCAATCATCTCACTAGACTAATTATGGTATGTGTTTGCACCCCTAAGTTTTCCATTTCAATAAATGGCAAACTTCATGGTTTTTTCTCTAGTGGGCGAGGTATAAGACAAGGTGACCCTATGTCCCCATATCTCTTCACCTTAGCTATGGAGGTATTCTCTGGGATCATCGACTCTTATACTCAGCAACCGGATTTTTGATACCACTGGCGGTGTAGGGCCTCACGCTTTTCCATCTTTTCTTTGCGGACGATGTATTCATCTTCAGCAAAGTGAGCCACCCCTCTATCTCTGGCATCAAAGTTGGGCTCACTTTATTCTCTAATTGGAGTGGCTTGATTCCGAACTCGAACAAGAGTGAGATTTTTATTTTGGGTGGCTTTGGGACTGTCAAGGATTAGATTTTACAAGCCCTTGGGTTCTCTTTGGGTTCGTTTCCAGTACGTTATCTGGGAGTGCCTATCATAACAACTCGTATGATAAGGAAGATTGTAATTCACTAGTTTGCCATCTCACTTCTCGAGTCCAGTCTTGGACACACCATTTCCTCTCATTTGCAGGACGCCTTCAACTTATTAAGTCGGTATTGTATGCCATTCAAGCTTACTGGGCTTCCATATTCTAGCTTCCTACTTCGGTGGTGGACAAGATCGAGCAAATTTGTAGACAAATTCTATGGAAGGGTCCCTCTATGGGTCTAGGTGGTGCAAAGGTGTCTTAGGTGGATATTTGTCTCCCTACCTCGGAAGGAGGCCTTAGAGTGAGAAGAGTTAGGGATATCAATAAGGCTGCCATGACAAAACACATCTGGCTCATCTTCACTGATAAAGAATCTTTATGGTGCAAATGGATTCATGCCACATACCTCAAAAGGAAGAACTTCTGGCCTTCACTGACTCATCCCTGTGCTCCTGGGCTTGGAGGAAGATTCTTGCTTTGAGGGATGAATTTCAACCTCTCTTCAGGTGGAAAATAGGTGATGGAGAGACTACCTCTCTTTGGTTCGACCCTTGGCTAGACTCCGGTTCGCTCAATTTGTTATTTATAGACTATTACATATCCTAGTCAGACCTTCCTAGTCAAGCAAAAGTGAAGGACCTCTATTCCCCTGGATTAAGGACCCCTTTGGTAAATACTTGATGACTTCGGCTTGGAATGCTATTCGGCGGAAACACAATTCAGTACATTGGTCCTCTTTTGTGTGGGACAAAGCTATTGCTCCCAGATATTAATTCCTCCTATGCCTCATTACAAAGAATCGTCTTCCTACTCAGGTATACCTCATGTCGTATGGCAGACTTCCGAGTGCCATGTGCCCTCTTTGTAAGTCTAGGCCTGACTTAGTGAATCACCTCTTTTTTGATTGTTGCATCTCTAAGTCTCTAGCAGTATTCTGGGCTGGTAAATGTAACTTGCCTTGGTGTAATTCCTCCTGGATAGACAACCTCCTCTAGGTCATAAATTTTTTGTCTGGAAAGGGTTTCTACCAGGAGATAGCTCGTTTCTCCTCTGGCGCTCTTTGCCACCTCATCTGGAAGACTAGGAATGAGATTCTATTCCAAGGGCATACCCTTTTCGTTCTTGCTTTAAAGCTTCATCTCTTCAAAACGGTGAAAGACAAAGCCCTAACCTTCTCGAAAGTTGAAGATTCTCCTAGGAATAAAAGGTTACAGGGCAGTTGGGGGTTAGACCCTCGAATTTTTGCTTTGGAGCCGCATATTGGTTTGGATGGGAACTAGCTTCCTCTCAGTTCGTATAGCTCTAGCTTTGTTGTTTTGTTTTTCTTGGTATACGCGGTACCCTTCCACTCCAACGACATGTTGTCTAGTTGAGTGACCATTGGTATCGTGTTTCCCCTTGCTGTAATAGTCCTTGGTTGTTTATATACTCACTTATCTTACTAAAGAAGAAGAAGAAGAAGAAAACACATATGCCCCTGCGAGTTTCCTCACAAGCAATTTACTTCCTTTTTAGTGGTCAGAAGCGAATTTATACACTTTTTAGCGACCGCCAAACACGTTTCAATTGACATGAAAGGGATGTCAATTTGACAATAGAACATGCTTCGGATCTTCCCATTTCGTGGAATCCGGCAAATCTCTAGTTGTTCCTTTTCCATTTTGTACTCCCATCGCAATGATTCATTCATTTGTCTTCATGTCTTATAGTTTAATTAATGCATGGGATACAATTATTATTTAAATCTATTTACATGATGTAATTTCTATCAAGACACTGATAATTTATTAAATGACTCCCTCAATAACATGCAATGTGTGACATGTATATCATAAAACTAATTAATTCCACATAAGATATGTATGTAATATATTTTTTAGATTTTCTTTGTCAGCTATCATGACCCGGTCTGATGTAGGCAAGGTGTGGTCACAGAGGCTAGAGGATCAAGATAGGGAGTGGCTTCTTGCAAACTTCTAAGATGGCAAAAGGGGTAAGAATTAACAGGATCGTGCACCAAATAGGGGAGAGCAATTTTGTAATTTATATGTGAAAATTGGAATTAACGTAATGGCGAATTTTACTTTTCAAAGTTAAGCAAGTCTAGGCTAAAGTATTATTAGGATGTGTGACCTTTTGGAAAAGTATCCACATATACGCCAAAAAATAGAACTGTGAGGCATGGTATGAGATAGGCTAATATGGACAATATAATAGGAAATTGCTTTAATATAAAGGACGACCTAATTTAAAATAGGAAATAATACAATCTTTTTGATATATTTAATATAATATGTCCCTAATCTAATAGCATATGAGATCTAACACCCTACATGATAAATTATATTATATATCGCCATGCCTAAATAAAGAAATATTTTGAGACCTCTCGATTCCCCCCCCTCTCTCTCTCTCTCTCTCTCTCTCTCTCTCTCTCTCTCTCTCTCTCTCTCTCTCTCTCTCTCTCTCTCTCTCTCTCTCTCTCTCTCTGAGTGTCCACAGCAATTTTGGTGTGATATTTATATTCATTCAATGTGCTTTAATTAAAAGTTTTGGCTCTTCACATTTGTTACATGGCTCACTCTC
The DNA here is from genome assembly GCA_014182895.1 of Angophora floribunda. Classification (NCBI taxonomy): domain Eukaryota; kingdom Viridiplantae; phylum Streptophyta; class Magnoliopsida; order Myrtales; family Myrtaceae; genus Angophora; species Angophora floribunda. The sequence continues at coordinate 29,799,370 of CM024709.1, read as the reverse complement.
ATAGATGTCAAATCTAAGTTTCTTCAACATGTTGAACCAAGGCGCACACTATCGAAAGATAAAAGCATTACTACAAAAGGAGATCTAGGCATGTGCTTATCATCGATGATGCTGTATGATTTGTGATCGGCCGCCAATCCTTTTGGATGCTATCACATATCTATTTTTGAAGGATGAGTTTGTGATTATCTCTACTAACCATGCTCTTATGATATCCCTTGATTTCTTTTTTTTGATTTGTTTAAGAGCTCTATGAGCCTACTTTGTTATTGTGATTTTTGAGGTTTGCTATCATGTCTCATTTTGATAATAAATAAAAATTTCTTTTGATAAAAAAATAAGGCAACAAATGTAATTAAGGGTACAATATTTTGTCCCAAAGATTAGCTCCCCAATTATCAAGCTAATATGAAACGACTTCGAGAAGGAAATTACCAATTCGGTAACCCTAAAATAAAACAAATCAAATCGGATTAGAATAAGATCATTCCAAATTTAGCGGTTGGATAGTCAATTGATCACGTAAACTAGGAAACTACCTTAATAAGACTTTCAATTTCTACTCTGATTTCCAGCGGCAAAGAAGGCGACCGGTGATGGCAAGGGGCAGCCAGAACTCAGTAAGCGCAATGAGGAGGCTTCTGAATGTGGGTTTGACAATCGGAATTAGTGGGGATCATGACCAAGGATTGGGCTCGGGGTGAGAGTCGGTAGCTCTTGGTCAGCAGTCCGACTGGTTTGATTTTCTCTATCAAAAGTATACTTTTAGATATTTTCTCATTAATATCACCGGACAAACTCAATAACAATGTCTTATTGCACTCTCCACAAAATGTGAGCATGATCCTACGGTTAATGAATGTGCAGTCATCGTTTCGGGAAACTATATATTGGAATTTTTCTGCTGCTGAGGACGACAGCTTTGCCATATTTTTGAAAATTTTCGGAACGCCTATCTATTGTATCATTTGTGTAAGTACGCTTCCTAATAGAGAGAGAGAGAGAGAGAGAGAGAGAGAGAGAGAGAGAGAGAGAGAGAGAGAGAGAGAATAGTGCTTATATAGGTATAGGAGCAGGGTTATCTCAAGATTAAGCATCACTTCCCTATTTTAGACCAAAGAGATATATGTGTTCCCTCACCTTAGAAAATTATGAAATCACCTTCTAATTATCTCCATATAAAAAAATCCTCAAAGATAATATCTTTATTTCCTCATAATTTAGTTAGATAATACAATCTTCCTAGTTCGGCACACGCTTGTGCTAAGCACATGCTATTTTCAGCAACAGGGGTATATAATGGACTTGACTGAATTTCATGCTTCTACGAGCTTAGTCCAAATAGTTTAATTAAGCTCGTAGCCTTCCTAGTTAAACCCATTCAATGCCAGTTCATTTCAATGCAATTTATGTGGGCTTTATCAGTAATCAAATGTGCTTAATAGGCAAATACAAATAATAATATTTTTGCTTACAATTGGAATTGATTCCTATACTAATTTTTATGTAATAAATAACTAAATGGGGTTGTCAAAATTTAGGTATTAACAGACTTACCTAAATCTTGTAGTCTTATTTTCTAATTTCCTTAAAAGATGATAATAACAATGTCAAATACCTGATTGTTACTCTGTGATAGACATGATTTTGCGTGTATCTATATATTACTCTCTTCAAGGAGTCTAAAGAATAGTTTTCAATATTCACCTATGCTACTACCCAGTAATAGAATGATTTGCTAAATTCTTAATAAGAACTTTTTGTTTTTGTCTGATTATGTTGTAATGCTGAGCAGCTTGATATATTACATTCCAAATTTCAAACTATGACTTGCTTATTTTAAATTTTAACTTAAAATTTTAATAAAAGGTAATGAGAGTTGGCGATAGATAGTCGTATTTAAATTAATCCTAATTGGTTAAATATTTGGGAAACACACAACGTACAAATCATGGTTGTTAGCCAATCTAATTCATAGCGTGAGGTGAGGGAATGCAAGTCAAGTCTTCCACCTACTGCTTGCTTAGTCACGTCATGAATTGCAAAGATCTGCGGTTTGTTCAATTGGTGAGCTTTTGGGATCTAAATTGAGTTTTGATGGGTTAAAAAAGGGTATATCACAAAGCTACTAAAGGCCATCTTTCAGTTTGGCTCTATAATAATAAACCCATTATAACCTCTTGTTAAAATTTCAAGTAACTCATATCCTACCCTATCCATTAAATATAAGTCAAGATGTAGACCCTTGGCCCATTTTGCCACCTTTAGTTATGATATGCATTTGAGGGATGAGAAGGTTTTTTAGATGATTATATTTGAAGGTGAGAAGGGGGTTAGAATTAAGGAGTTTGTGGATTAAAATCCAAATTAATGAATTCATTGTGTCAATTTTAAGCACAATATCACCATGTAATAACAATGTTCTAGTTCTAGCATGGTTCTCGATATAGATATGAATTTGGACTTTAGTTATTTGAATTTCATAAAAAATAACCACCAACTATTTTCTAGGAATTGAGATATTCTCCTTTAAGGGATACAATAACATTTCCTTTTTGCTTTCTTTTTATATTCCCTTTTTTCTCTACCAACTAATCAATTATTGGAAACCCATCCATCACCAAATCGCCTTGTCGCATCCCTCCATTAACATCATCCAACTTTAGCCTTCATAACCACTTGGCCCGATAGATCCCTCTCTGCTTACATACTGAGCGCTTCCACCTTCGATATGCGGTCATTTATCGTTGACGACACCCAAAGAGGAAGTGATGGGGAAGGTCGTCTCACTTCTCGGAGAAGTAAAATTTCTCATTCCACATTTTATGAATGTAAACATAACCAAAATGTATTAGTATACATACTTCATCTCAAAAGTGACAAAACTGATAAGCAAAAAAAGGTATTATTTTAATATCTGACAGAATATGATAAATAATTAATGCTGAATGTTCTACAATTTTTTAATATTTAAGGCAATTACGATCGAGTAAATTTCGCATTACAAGTCAAATCCTAGTTGAAGAACAAAACCGAAAGTTAAAAAATGAAAATCATCTCAAACATGTGTACACATTTGTTCTCTGGAAGACCCTAAATGAATTTACGGATACAATATTATCTATGATCATTATATGCAAGATTAAAAGAAAAAGACAAGACTATGTACTGACAAACGGAAGCACCCCCGCATGCATCTGATATGAAGAACCCACAATTGAACAAATGTAATAATTTTCTAGCAACGATGTCATAAGCAACTCGGCACAAAAAAATCAATAAATGAACAAGTGAATAAAACCTAAATGAAGCATCCCAGATTTGCTGAAGATTGCAACGATGAATTGCCGGGCAAATCTCCTTTGGCAGTGGGCTTATATTACATTCACTCCCAGTGAAATTAGTTTAGTATAAACCACCTGCCAAAGGAGTAAATGCCCAGTAATTCACCACTTACATGCCATGCACACTATTAATATAGTGGAATTTCTGATCTTTTGGGCTTGGATGAACAGTGTTAGAGTGTTGTCTCTATTTATAGACCCCCAAAAGGCTAAAGACGTTTTCCATGCACGCAGCATATACTGAGAACATCCAAAATGAAATACAATTTTTGGCATCTAAATTTGGGCAAAACCAAAAAAACGAAAAGCTAGTGGTCCAAGGTTTTCAGAGAGAGTCAATATATATTCCTCTATGCGACTAAGTGGAGTCGAGAAATTTCTGGACAAGTTTAGTTTTAGCCCAGTTTGATCTGCTTGATATTCCAAGCATATTCCTAGTGTTTTTTTTTTTTTAAAGATTAATTTCATGAAAAACTTTAGATTAATATATCTATGACATATTTACTAGAAAATAAATTTTTAACTATCAAAAACCCTAAATTAGTACATTTATGACAAATTTACCCTATATTAATTTCCGTTAAATTTTATCATTGAATGACACGTAACAGTTGACGGGCATAGCAATTTGGGGTTTTACTCTTTGTTTGTCACAAATCTATAAGTTTTTGATTTTTTTATGATATTAGTCAAATTTAACATAAATCAAGAGAGTAAATTTATCACAAACGTACCGGTTTATGGTTTTTAGTAGCCAAAAAATTAGTTTGGGGGTAAATTTGTCACAAATGACCTGATTTTTCATGACATTAACCTTTTTTGAAATGGGAAATGACATAAATGCTACATCCACAAATTCACAAAGGGTTCTTTATGAGAAGAGACATGTATACGTGTTTGAGAAATGTATATTAAATTAATATCTTTTCTGGCTACACTTGGTTGTTTGGACATTTCGGATATGGTATAGATCGGATGGGATATAAATTGGATTTTTAATATTTTATGTAGTGTTTGGATTTTTAATATTTTATATAGTGTTTGGTAAACATCCAAATACCCAATGGATTGAATGTTAACTCTTCAGATGGTTTAATTGTCTCCGTAATGTCCTTGCCACCGGCAAATCCCACCTCACTCCTCGTTGTATTCCACCTCCTCCTCCACTCCGCTCAGCTGAATCGAATGTTGACCGTTTAGTCTCCGAGCCCCATGGACGTCCATGCTGCCTAGGCATCCCCATCATGGAAAGTCTTTGCAATTATCAGTGGGGTGTGCAACTGAACCGGGTTTACCTAGAACTTTGACCGGACCACTTGAAAAATAGGGTTAGGAACCAGTTCCCAGTTAAAACGGTCCAGGAACTGGTTCTAGTTTTTGGGAATCGGTTGAAACTGGTCCAGGTACAGGGTCCAAGCAAAGACCCACCCAGAACCGGACTGGTTTTGGAACCGGTTTTTACCCTGTTAAAAAAAAATTGTCTTTCTATATAATGCTTTTGAGTCTCTTTGTCTTTGAAGAAATGTTAAAAAAAGAAAGATTCTCTCTGAATCAAGTTAAGAAAGAATTGTTTTGAAAGAATTGTTAAAAAGAATTGTTCTCATGTATTGTTTTCTTTTTTAATGGTCCAACTTTCAACTATTTCTATAGTCATAGGACAAATGCTACTAACTATTGTAGCACTAATTAAAACATTTTTAGTCCAACTCAAGAAAGATGTCTTCTTAATAAAAGCTTCGTCACATACACATAAGTAAGCACATTAGGTCATATTAGAAGTATTTGTGGGAATGAGACTAATATTAAATCCATATTTGTTGCTAATGTTTATGCATTTTTAGGATTTTTGCTTTGTCTTATAATGTTAGAAGAATTACATTATTGTTTTTTTGCTAATTAATGTAAAATTCGAAGTCATATAGGATATTGAATGGTTGTAAAACAAGTTCCAATGAAAATAGAGTTGACCCTATTCCCGGACCAGAAAAATAGGGTTGGGTCCAAAACATAGTCCAATAAAAATAGGATATGGTATAGGGTTCAAAAAAGATGAACATATTATAACAGGATCGGGTACAGGGTCCAGGTCTGGACCCTACCCACCCTGACCTAATCACCCCTAACCATCAGTCCCTCTTCTATGTAATATCGGTTACTATATAAAGACTCTCACTCCATTTTTTACATTCTTAATTATCTTTGTAATGCTGGGGAATGCCTCTAAACTCTTATATGTCATCTTATAAATGATGTTTACATTTCAAATAAAGAAAAAACAGCCCTCACCATGAGCGATGGACTCTGTGGTGGTGACATAGTTGCCACCAGCTCCAGCGAAAGTGAACCACCCTGGCTCAATGGTGGCGAGCCTATCACCACCTTTGAGCTGGACCATAGCAAGGTTAGCTAGCCCTCACCCGGGGTAGAGGGGGCAGGCGACTCCTTTTCTCAATTACTTTTATATTCAGATTGGCACTAGGAAATTTGTATTTTTTGTTGAGAGTGCTCTGTCACAACATTAACAGCTACGTGACATTAAAAACAACAACAACAACAACAATAATAAAAGCCATGAGATTTTCTCTGCCCACGAAAACAACGGGAGAACTAAAGTGGACAAAGTTTATAAAAAACTTATAGAAAAGTGAAAGTTTAGGACATAAATTCACTTGACAAGTTTTAGGACTTACGTTTTAACTTTCCCTTCTTTGAATCAATATATAACATTAAAATATTCTTATTAGATCATTTTCATAACATTAAAATGTATCAACAGGATGCAATTGAGCCATAAATATTTTAATTGGTAAAAAATTCCTAAACTTTTACAAAAAAAAAACTTCAGCCGCATCCTAAACCCTTATAAGTCCTCAAATTTTACTGAAAATTGCAATTAACTCCTTAAATTTATGTTGAGAATTGCATTTAAGGATACCACGAGGAATTTGTCAAGAACACATGCACTTTTGGGTATCATCCATTTAAATGACTTGATTGCAGCTTTTGAAAAAGATGTAGGACTTAATTCAACTATTGCGATGTTTAGGGTTTTGTTGTATTATATACACTAACTTTAGGACTTTAGTGTACTTTTTCCTACAGTTTTGTTGCCTCCCTCAAACTGCTGACACGTAAAGAAGTCCACACGATTGGACGGAAAATGCTAAAGTGGTGAAAGGGACTTCGCGGTGCCAGACCATGATGGTGAAGAATCGGGACCATACGTTCTTTGGCAGAAGGAAGAACCCTAGGCGAGAATTATACTCTCGCATAATTATCTCTTCCTCTGGTATATACCTGGCATTGTGCGAATTTGTAAGATATTTACGAGCTTGATCATCAATGTGACGACTTGCGCACGGCCAAATGGAGGAGCGACTTGGAAAGTGGCGGTGAATAACAGCGCAATTCTCCTTTCGCAGGAGAGAACTGCATTTGCATGCAAGCAAATGTTAACGTTGCTCTTGCTTCCGTCAAAGGAGAATTGCCCTGCTTTTCACTTGCACTGGATATACAAATCAAAGCTCAGTGAAGGCATTGACAAGCCATTCATCGTGTCCAGAGTGAAACTTGTTAAAATACATGTGTGAATTGTGTTAGAGAAGTAGTCCCACATTGGAGAATTGATGTGATGTGGAGCAGTTAATATATATAATTGGCCCATAACTCACTAGCTTAAGCTTTTGAGTTGAGGTGGATCTAAATGGATATATTGATGAGCTTGAATTTGGGCTTCCCTTTGTAGATCTCCCCAGGTGAAGGTATCGGGTTTTTGTTGTGCACTCCTAATAACTGGTATCGAGCCGATGGTTTATAGTTTCTGGGCAGGTAGACGTTGTGGTGTAACAACGTGGGCCCGTGAGGATGGCCCAAGTGGGCGTTGTGGTATAATAACGTTGACCTGTAAGATGATATTGGGCTAGAAGGATATATGATTTAAGGGGAGTAGACCTAATATTGGTGTAATAACATTGGCTTATAAGGATGATATTGGGCTAGAATGATATCTGATTTAAGGGGAGCACACATAATATTGGAGCTCACACATGAGGGGGAGAGATTGTTAGGATATACGTGTGAGTTGTGTTAGAGAAGTAGTCCCACATCGAAAAATTGATATGGTGTGGAGCAGTTAATATATACTAGTTGGCCTATAACTCACTAGCTTAAACTTTTGAGTTGAGGTGAGTCTAACTGGATATATTGACGGGCTCGAATTTGGGCTTTCTTGGAAATCTCCCCAGGTGAAGATATCGGGCTTTTGCTGTGCACTCCCAACAAAACTTTTAGTCGTATATGTTGCACCAAGTCCAAAGGATATGGGTAGTTCTGGGTCAGGGTACTTGGGATGACTATGTGATGCTACGTGCCTCATCCATTCATTCATAATTTTATGTGATAGATATATATTTCTTATATCGATTTGCATTAATGATTTGCCAACTTTATCATACTTTTAAATAGGTTATACTTCATTGAATTTCATTGTCAATGGCAATTTGCAAAAAGTATCTTGAAAGAGTAATGCAATTATAGCATACACTATCAATGTAAAAAAATATTTTCATAATCAATCTTATCCACCCCTAGTTTAATGTTTAGTAAGATAGTAAGTAGTTTAAACTCTCGAAACAAGGGTGACTAATGTGAAGAGTCTCATTTATATGGACGGTGTTTGTGACGTCCTGAAATTCGAGCCCTCTGAGGGAGGATTGAATGTTAATTTCGCCAGTGCATTGTTGGTTGATCTCACTCGGGCCGATCACTCCCGAGATACGACCTTGAGGGAAAGGCTAGTGAGGACAAAACTCGTGCGACTAAAGAACTTGACCTGGGAAAAATGACTTGACCGTGAGACTTGCGTAAGGACGATCCTGTAGTCATGCAGGCCGATTTCAGGGACGACTAGAAGTCGATTCACGGACAAAAATAATGGAACGACGGGTGATTCCGTCTACTGTTATCGAACCCGCGAACGACCCTATGCCGATCCTTAATAATCGTGTACTTTGAAACAAGAATCGATCCTTCGCAATTGCATGTAGTCAAGGACGTCCATGTGTCGAGAAGTCTTGAACGTGAACTGGCACGAGTCGGTTACGCGTGAGTCCTCGAAGCCGCCTGTCAGTCTGAGTAGTACCAAAATGGCATTTGGGGTGAAATTGACAAGGCATGAGAATCCAATATTGGGCTTCGAATTTTCGGGAACGTCCAGGATGGACTTTGGACGATGCTTCCTTAACATCGACAGTGTCGGGTTAGCCGAGTTTTGGGAAAAGGATTTTCGGACCGAAGAAACGAGCCTACGAGGACGTGGGCCGAGTAAGAATAGTGTGGACCTCATGCCCAAGGTGGGACGGCCATCGTGGAAAGCCGAGACAAGCAAATGAGCCCATTGGGCCAAATCGATCATTAACCCTCCCGAGCCCGTTGTCTAAATATGAGCCAATTCGAGCCCAACAAATTCCCGAGCTCATTCCTATTCATTTTTCGGCCCGTTTCCTAGGCCTGCCTTTCATTTTCAGCCCAAGGGCAGTTTGGGAAATGTGCAAGGTGGAAATGACCAAAATGCCCTTGGATATTTTGAAGAAAAGTCAAAAGGAAGAGAGAGAAGATGATGTCACTTGCTTGGGGAATTGGAGAAGGCATTTAATGCCCTTAATGAAGATGAATGGAAGCCCTCAATGCTCTCTCTCTCCTCCTCTTCAGCTCCTCCAAAATCGCAGCCCTCTCTCCCCTTGCTTCCATGGCATTCCTGCAATTTCAGTTTCTGACCTTCCACCGAAAATTGAGTTGTTCATGGCCTTCCCGTGTGAATCTCGGCCCGTACTACCCGCCGTTGCGTTCAGAAGACGAAAGCCATTCAGATAACGTCGGCCGATCGGCGAAAGGAGTCTCCGGCCGATCCGTACAGCCGCCGGAAACCGGCTGTTCGCCGACCGCCTACTGTTCACGCGGTACTGCACAGTTTCGCATTTTGGCCTGTTTTCCTCCATTTTTGACCTACCCACTGCCCACACCAGCCACCCACAACTCCCCCTCAACCCCAGGAGCCACCGGTCACCGGCCACCAGCTCGCCGGAGCTCCGGGCAGCCCGTTCAACTCCGGTCAGCCACTTTCTCTTCAAGCAGTGCTGTTTTCTGAGGTTGCAGTGGGAAGCAGAGGTTGTTGCTGCTGTTTCGACCCCGGGACCGCCTTGGGTCGCTGTGGTGGAAGTCCCCGGGTGTCGGGTTCGTCGCCGGCCCGCTTAACGGGTGAGTTTAGCTCCTAAACCCTATTTAGTGCCTAAACTTGCTTAGGGTTTGGTTAATTAGTACTAAGGGCTGATTAAGATGTTTAATTAAGTGCATTAGCCCTAAGATAGGTGGTTAGATTAAGGGTTAAGATTGGATTAGCATAATCTTGTTTAATTATGCTTAATTGTGTGTTATGTGCTTATTAAGCATGCTTTGCTTGATTAAATTGATTAATTATTTTAATTAATTGATTTATTTAATTTCTGCATTTATTGATTAAATTATGTGATTTCTGAATTAAATTATTTAATTATTAAATTCGGAATTTCACTGTTCATGATTACTTGTTCACGTGCACGTGTTCACATGTGCTGCACGGCACTGTTCATCCATCCGGAAGTGAAATTGTGCATAATTTCATGTGCCTTGATCATATGAAGTTAATTGGATGTGGCATTGCATAAGCATCCGCTTGAATTGTGTGATTTTCACAAAAGAAAGAAAATGGTTTGTCCGAGGGACACCGGAAATGGACCGCTTTTGTGAGAAATGATTTGAGGTTTCATATGCAAGCATGTGTACATTGGCTAATGCTCAAAGATAATAAGTGGGTTGTGATTGTATGCTTGCGTGATCACTAAGTTGAAACCGCCGTCTCGGGAGAGTATCCCTTGACGTTCTGTGGGCATGCGGTCTCGGGAGAGTATCCCTTGACATTCGTTAGGCATGCGGTCTTGGGAGAGTATCTCTTGACGTTCATTGGGCATGCGGTCTTGGGAGAGTATCCCTTGACATTCGTTGGGCATGCGGTCTTGGGAGAGTATCCCTTGACGTCTTTTGGGCACGGAAGGGCACGATTGCACCTCTGCGGAGGAAGGGCGCCGTAGCGCTGTTGCGCCTTGGTTGTAGCCCTGTGGGGCAATAATAATCGGAACACGTGTGGATGCGAGAGTGCATGAGAAAACACGGCATCATTGGTTCTGATTATGCATGAGATGATCACATCATTTATGGCACGCACGCATGAATTGATAATGTGCAGGTTGTGGCAATGGCCAGGTGAGATCGCTTGTGACGCGACTCGCATGTGATTGATGAACTGCATCATCTATCGGCCATGTGCATTGCGTGTATTGTGCTGACTTATAACGTGCAGGGTATGGCATACCGGGTAAGGTTGCATGCGAACTGACTATTCAATTGTTGGTTGCATTGCTTGCATTGAGTGAGGTTTAACGTGCAGGGTATGGCATACCGGGTAAGGTTGCATGTGAACTGACTTTTGATTGTTGGTTGACCCTGTCTGTGGTTTGATTGTTAATTGCTGGCTGTTTGTTGTTGGGTTGAGTGAGGGGTGGTTCTGGAGAGATACCTCGGGTTGAGTTGGTGTACTAACCGGGGCTTAGGGGAAGAACTCGCTGAGATTTTATCTCAACCCGTCGTGGTTAACCATTTTCAGGGCCCTAGAATGGCGCACCCGCAGTGGAGAATCCTGCCCCTGCTTCTCCAGTGATCGACCTGACGGAGTCGAGTCTGATGGGTCCGAGTGACCGCGGTGCTGAACCCGAGGGTTCATTTTGTACAGCTAGATTAGCCCAGCCTAGTTCCTTTTTGGTTTGGCTTAGAGGATGGATCGGCCCCTGTTGTCGGGCTTGTAAATCGGAAAAACGATCCTCCGTTGGTTAATCTAGTAATTTGTATAAATGAGTAGTGATGGTTGTTCTTGCTGTTCATCCCTCTATCCCTGATTGATTGATTGATTGTTTGTTGGACTGGGGATGGTTCGCCTTCCGCTTGCGCATAACGAAAGATTAAAATGAATGGTCGTCGACGAGTCTTGGGACGTCGCTTTCTATCGACCAAGAGAAAGGGTTGTCGCGTGCTCGAGAGTCGGGGTGTGACAGTGTTTGTTCTAAATTTTCCAAAATGTATAAATGTCTACTGCTTATATTTCTTTTCTTTTAACACGAGTATCTAACATTTTAACTCAACTAATCCACAAAGATAAAAGCAAATCGACCCTTATACTTGTATTGACAAGATTTCGCCCATAAGGTGGCACTCACAACTCTCAAGGTTACTTCAAGTGAGAAATGACTAGATTTGTTGAAACTACAATTAAAATATCTCACTAATATTTCTTTTTGCAATTTAAAAAAGAGAATCAAATTCTCAATTTTGAGAAAAAGTGTTAGAAAAATCCTAAACCTATTACATTAATACTAATTAAATTATAAACCTTTCAATTGGACTAATTTAATTATAAATATTTTATATTTATGCCAATTAAGTCTATTTAATCAATTTAGCTTATAAATCGATGACATGGATGCTAATCATCCCATGTAACATAGTTTGTGTTACGCCCCAACCTTAGGGTACATGACAATTCCTATTTACTTGTGATCAAATGAGTGTGATGTCCTAAGACGCATCGCCAACCATTCCCTTTTATCTTTTAATTATGTGCATAAGCAAATGAAACGTTAAACACCTAATCAAATAACAATGAAATGAATAGCCAAAAAGATGAATAACATAAAAGTGACCTTGTCATTATATGTATTCATCATATTAACCCTATAGAAAAGATATATATATAACCCTATCATTGGGCACTATTTTGACTGACATAAAAAACATATAAAGGGCAAAATGGGTCAATCTACTTCATCCAACAAGGGTCAAGGTTAGGTCAGCCAAAAAGTCAGCGATCCAGGCTGTCTATTAGGGACTATTGAGGACTGAGGTAGATGGATAGTGATTCCGGTCATGCTTCGATAGATCATAATCCAATGGGTACACTAGATTTGGCTGGGCTGCAGGGTCCGAATTCAACCTAGGCTCATGGTTTGGGTCCTCCACGGCTCCATTAGGAAAGTCAAAGTTTATAGGGTCCTAGATCATGTGGCTGGGACTAGCAGTAGGTGAGCCATCAAACTCGTGCAATGGACTATATAGAAATTCTCTGTCCCACATGAACCATGCCTAGAACATGTGGGGCACCCAAAACCCCATCTCTCATCCACCCACTGGGTGGTCATGTAGTGCTCAAACAAGTTTGGATTGTCAGGAAGTTGTGATGCGTGATTACAATGTCCCATTCTCAAGGGATTCTGAAACATCGGGTGCTGCATCATGTTAGGAACCTGAAAAATGATTAACAACAACAAATGAAATAAAATCTCAATGAGTCAAAGCCCTAATCCTTAGTTAGAGTATCAATTCACCTCGAAGGTATCTAACAGGTAAATTTATCATAATGAACAACTAGTAATCAAATCGATTTGCATGCGACCTCACCTTGCATCTATACATACCCTACATGATATGACTCACATGTGCTAGACATAAATAAATAGGTAATCACATAATCAAAACACCACATATAACATTCAATGCACACAGCAGTCAAGGTGTTCCAATTATTATGATCTCTTGGGCCATGACAAAACCCGAAGGTTGACGATCTTCTAGCTTGACTAAGCATCATCCTGCCCTATCATGCTTGGCATCATCTAAATTTCCCACCGTAGATAGCATTCCTAAACAAAGCATCGGTTTGGCCTCTACCACAACTTGGCATCTAAACACTTGCTGGTCATCCGATAGATTGGGCATCATTCTTCAAACTACCACTGGGGTGACGGGTTCAATTAATATGTCCACACAAGCATCTCATATTGTTCAATAAATTTTATTTCTCAAGACACTCATACTTTGATCCACACGGGACATGCATAAAATCTATATACAATGCAATTAGTGTCCCACATAATGTCCATATATCATTCCATTAAAATAACCTAACAATCAACACGTAAATCAGATTCATAGTAATTAATTATTATAAGAATAATTAACCATCGTAAGGGAATTTATCGCAATCAATTATTATTAAAATAAATAATTATCACAAAAAATAATTAATCGTAATTAATTATTATTAACAATAATTTATCAACACTAAAAATAATTAATCAATATTTAATTATTAAATTAATTAATTATGGATTAATTATTTTAAATTAACTTACTCACATAATTAGCACAATTTGCGATTAGACTATAATTAATAAATACTAAATAAGATTAACAAAATTAATTGTCATTAAACTTAATTAAATATAACTAACTACATAATCTAGACTATGACTAATCTATCCCTAATCGAGATTAACACATTAATCAAGGGATTAGCATAATAACTCACCAGTTCACAACAACAATAGCATGGGCGTGATAGCGGCGGTGAGGGAATGTGCGGATACCACTAACTTAGTGAGGTGAGATAGTGTGAGGAACTTGATCTCGATTGAGGGCTCCGGCCAGGAGGAACCGAGAGGGATAGAGGGAGTTGCAACGGCTCTGGCACGGTTGAGGTGGCTTGGGGACAGTCCTTTGAGGACGTTGAGGCAGCGAGGAGGATGGTCGGTTTCTCCGTTCGTGAGAGGAACCCAAGAGAAAATAGAGAGAGAGGGACGAACGGCAACGATGGCGGCTCAAACGGTTCTTGACGGCTGGATGGAGGGTGAAAAATAGCACTAGGTGGCAGCTATTGCGGTGATGGTAACTAGTTGACGGTGGTGACTGGTTTGACAAAACAGAGCTGAGAGAGGGAAAGAGAGAAAGACAAGCGGCTAGGTGGCTTGGGATGGTTTGACAGTGGCTCAAGGGTGGTCGGATGGCAACGAGGGGTGGCTGAGGTGAGCGGTGAAGTGGTTGAGATGGCTGGCAATGGTGGTACAACGAGGATCGAAGTGAAACAGGTGGAAAATGTTAGCTGGGTTCACTCCTATGTGGAGGAAGCCTAATGAGTTGCAAGCCCAAAAGGGCTTGAGCCCATATTATAAGTTATATAGAGAAATAAGGTTTTTTTACTATCGTAGAAGTGGTAGCCGCAAAAGACATTGTAAGAAGAGAATAAGAGAAAGCAGAAAATCTGGGGTTTGGAGCAAAGTCTGATTTACATCAAGTTGGCATCGGAGGTCAATTCGAGATCCGATTGAGCTAAAATTTTGTTAGCGTGTTCGTGGTGTAATCTCCTCGATTCTGAACGGTTTAATTTTCGTTTGAAGCTCCCTACATCAGGTTTTTTGTGGATTGATCAAAACCTGTGTTTTTGGTCAGATTTATCCTTGATCTCTTGTGAAGTTTATGTGTATTGCTAATAATTATGTTCTTGAGTTCTTTGCTGCTATGTACCTCTAGTATTTGCTAGAGAAGAACATTGTTCACCTAATTTTGTTGATAGCGAAGATTTTTGGGTGGACTCTAGTCCCGTGGTTTTTTATCTCCTCACACTGAGGGGGTTTTCCATGTAAAAAAATAATCTTATGTTTGCGTGCTTGGTATTTATTTTGCTCTACTATATCGGTTCCTATTAGGTTTACACAAGATGAAAGATTATTTTATTCCGCTGCGTTAATTCGATATTGTTCGAATTGTTATTGTTCTCCCATTAGAGTGGTATTAGAGCTTCTGGTTGTTGCTTGATTTTTTTGCCTTATGTTAAACAATGGAAAAGAATACGAGTAGAATGGTTACACTGAATGGTTCGAATTATCATATTTGGAAAGGGAAGATGGAAGATTTTTTATATGTGAAAGATTTTTATTTGCCCGTATTTGCCGAGAAGAAACCGGAGAATAAAACTGATACTGAATTGTCTATATTTCATCATCAAGTGTGTGGTTATATTAGGCAGTGAGTAGATGATAATGTTTTGAACCATATTATTGAGAAAACACATGCATGAGGTTTATGAAATAAACTCGAACAGTTATATGCTCGAAAGACTAGGAATAATAAGTTATTTCTGATAAAACAGATGATGGCTCTAAGATATCAAGATGGTATTCGTTTGACTGATCATTTAAACTCTTTTCAAGGAATTATAAATTAATTGGCTGTGATGGGAATCAAGTTTGATGATGAGATATAAGCACTATGGTTGCTTAGTACTTTGCCAGACTCATGGGAGACGTTTTGAACGTCTTTGTCTAATTCTGTCCCGGATGGTACGATTACCATGAATTTGGCCAAGAGTAGTTTTTGAATGAAGAGATGAGAAAGAAGAAACAAGGATCGTCATTTTCACATTATGATGCCTTGGTTGTTGAGAAAAGGGGAAGAAGTGAGTCTCGAGTCCAAGAAATATAGATAAGAGTCGAGATAAAAGCAGATGTAAATATAATAAATTTGCTAATGTTGAGTGCCATTATTGTCATTAGAAGGGACACATTTAGAGGTTTCGTCCCCACTTAAAAAGGGAGAAACAAAAGGAGAAAGGTAAAGAAAAGATAAGTGATAGTGACAGTGATGATACTCGTGTTTCTATACTTAAAAAAGACTTTCTCATTATTTTTTATGGTAATGCGGTGAATTTTGACCAGTTGGGTAATTGATAGTGGTGCATCTATTCATGCTATATCTCGTAGGGATTTCTTTACATCATATGGATCAGGCGACTTTGGATCTGTGAAGATGGGAAACAATGTGCTGGCTCAAGTTGTAAGTATCGATGATGTGTGCTTAGAAACCAGCAATGACATGAGGTTAGTATTGAATAATGTTAAATATATACCTGATATCCGTTTGAATTTGATTTCTACAGGCAAGTTGAATGATAAGGGGTATTACAACACCTTTAGCAATGGTCAATGGAAGTTCACCAAAGGTTCTCTTGTTGTGATTAGAGGTGAAAAATATTCTTCGTTGTACCTTATGCAAGCAAACTTATCCATAGAAAAAATTAATGCAGTAGACAACGAAAATGCAACTGAGTTATGGCATAAGAGGCCCAGTCACATTAGTGAGAAAGGTTTGTCTATATTGGCCAAGAAGTAGCTCTTTTCAGGAATGAAAAGTTCGGCACTAAAGAAGTATGCTCATTATCTAGTAGGAAAACAAAACAGAGTTACATTTAAAAGTTCTGCTCCTTCAAGAAAGTTAGGTATATTGGATTTAGTGCATTCTGATGTTTGCGGTCCTATGAAAATAAAATCACTTGGTGGCTTTCTTTATTTTGTTACCTTCATAGATGATTTTTCAAGGAAAATTTGGATTTATTTCTTGAAAGCTAAAAATCAAGTATTATATGCTTTTAAGCAGTTTCAGGCTTCAGTTGAGAGACAGACTAGAAAAAAATTGAAATTCATCAGAACTAATAATGTAAGAGAGTATATTGGACCTTTTGATGAATATTGCAGACAGCGGGATATTCGACATCAAAAGACACCTCCTAAGACGCCTCAGTTAAATGGCTTAGTTGAGAGAATAAATAGAACATTGGTTAAAAGGGTAAGATGCTTACTTTCACAGTCAAAGCTACTTGGATCCTTTGGGGTGAGGCTTTAAGTACAGTTGCATATGTATTGAATCTTACTCCATGCGTTCCTTTAGAGTTTGATATTCCTAATAAAGTTTGGACTTGCAAAGATATTTCTTATGATTATTTGCGTGTCTTTGGGTGCAAAGTATTTGTGCATATTTCCAAAGATGAGAGATCTAAACTTGATGTGAAAACACGACAGTGCATATTCATTGGTTATGGATAGGATATGCTTAGCTACAAATTTTATGATTTGGTTGAAAAGAAAATTGTAAGAAGCAGAGATGTTGTGTTTATGGAAGATCAAACAATAGAAGATATTGAAAAAGCAGAGACAATTTCTGCATCACAGGTTAGTGATGATTTGTATCCAGTTCATCTTTCAAATATTCCTACACAGGTTGATGAAGAATAACAGGAAGTCAATGTTCCAGATAACGCACATGTTCCTGAACATGTTGAAATGGATAATATTATTCCTGAACCATATGCTCAATTAGATGTTCCACTGAATGTTCCAGTCCAGAGATTCGTTAGAGACCGGCGACCTTCCACCAGATATTCTGAAGATGAGTATGTATTATTGACTGATGCAGGTGAACCAGAGTGCTTTGCAAAAACAATAAAAGATGAGTACAAAAGCAATTGGTTTGATGTTATGTGAGATGCGATACAGTCACTTTATGATAATCATACTTTTGAGCTGGTAAACTTACCTAAATGTAAAAGAGTTTTGAAGAATAGGTAGGTATACAAGTTGAAGCAAGATGAACATGCTTCACAACCACGGTACAAAGCTAGATTGGTTATTAAGGGATTCGGTTAGAGAAATGGTATTGATTTTGATGATATATTTTCTCCGGTAGTGAAAATGTCTTATATCCGTGTGGTACTAGGGTTGGCAACTACCCTAGGGTTACGTAAATGTAAAAGAGTTTTGAAGAATAGGTAGGTATACAAGTTGAAGCAAGATGAACATGCTTCACAACCACGGTATAAAGCTAGATTGGTTATTAAGGGATTCAGTTAGAGAAATGGTATTGATTTTGATGATATATTTTCTCCGGTAGTGAAAATGTCTTATATCCGTGTGGTACTAGGGTTGGCAACTACCCTAGATTTGGAGATTGAGCAAATGGATGTCAAAACAGCCTTCCTACATTGTGACTTGGAGGAAGAGATATACATGGAACAACCTAAAAGTTTTAAAGTGAAAGGGAAAGATGATTACGTGTGTAAACTGAAGAAAAATCTCTATGCCTAAAGTAAGCACCGAGACAATGGTACAAAAAGTTTGCGTCAGTTATGACAGAACACAGCTATAAGAAGACTTCCTCGGATAACTGTGTGTTTGTCCAAAATTTTTTTAATGATGACTTTATTATTCACTTGCTTTATGTTGATGATATGCTGATTGTTGGCAGGAATGCTTCACGAATTGAGTTATTGAAGAAACAATTGAGCAAGTCTTTTGCCATGAAAGACTTGGGCTCGGCGAAGCAGATTCTTGGCATTAGAATTACCCGAGACAGAGATGCTAAGAAGTTGTTTTTGTCGCAAGAGAAATATATCGAGAAGATCCTTTAGAAATTTTATATGGACAAGGCTAAAGTGGTTAGTACTCCTCTTGCTGCCCACTTTAAGTTAAATATGTAGCAAAGTCCTACGACTGATAAAGAGAAGAAATATATGGAATGTGTTCCATATGTCTTAGCTGTGGGAAGTTTAATGTATGTGATGGTATGTACACGCCCAGACTTGGCACATGCAGTTGGCGTTATTAGTCGCTATTTGTCAAATCCAGGCAGAGAGCACTGGAATGCAATGAAGTGGATTATGAGGTATCTTCGGGGAACTTCAAATTTGAAACTCAATTTCGGGACTGGAAAACTTGAGTTAGTTGGATACACAGATTCTGACGTAGCAAGAGATATTGATACTCGAAGATCTACTTCTAGTTATTTGATTTCTTTTGCGGGTGGAACTGTATCATGGAAGTCAAGATTGCAAAAGTGTGTTGCACTTTCTACAACCGAAGCTGAATTTATTGTAGTGACTGAGGCTAGTAAAGAGATACTATGGATGAAGAAGTTCTTTGAAGAACTTGGGTTCAAGCAAAAGAGGTGTGTGCTATTTTGTGATAATCAAAGCGCAATTCATCTTGGTAAGAATTCATCTTTTCATTCTAGATCAAAACATGTCGATGTTAGATATCATTGGATAAGGGATGTTCTAGATGAAAAGTTGTTGGAATTTAAGAAAATTCATACAGACCATAATGGCTATAATATGATGACGAAGACTCTACCAAGAGAGAAGCTTGAATATTACCGATTGATAGCAGGATGGAGAATCCCTCCACATTGTCGTGAGGGAGAGATTTGTTAGCTGGGTTCACTCTTATGTGGAGGAAGCCCAATGAGTTGCAAACCCAAAAGGGCTTGAGTTCATATAATAAGTTATATGGAGAAATAGGGTTTCTCACTAACGTAGAAGTGGTAGCCGCAAAAGACATAGTAATAAGAGAACAAGAGAAAGCAGAAAATCTGGGATTTAGGGTAAAGTCTGATTTATATCAAGCTGACATCGGAGGTCGATTCGAGGTCCAATTGAGTTGAAATTTTGTCAGCGTGTTCATGGTGCAATCTCCTCGAATTTGAACGGTTTGATTTTTGTTTGAAACTCTCTACATTAGGCTTTTCATGGATTGATCAAAACCTGTGTTTTTAATCAGATTTATCCTTGATCTCTTGTGAAGTTTATGTGTATTGCTAATAATTATGTTCTTGAGTTCTTTGCTGCTATGTACCTCTAGTATTTGCTAGAGAAGAACATTGTTCACCCAATTTTGTCGATAGTGAAGATTTTCGGGTGGACTCTGGTTTTGTGGTTTTTTATCTCCTCACACTGAGGAGGTTTCCCACGTAAAAAAATCGTCTTGTGTTTGCGTGCTTGGTATTTATTTTGCTCTACTATATCATTTCCTATTAGGTTTATAAAAGAGGAGAAATTATTTTATTCCGTTGCGTTAGTTCGATATTTTTCGAATTGTTATTGTTCTCCCATCAGAAAAGAGGGAAAATAGAGGAGGGGAAAGGTGGATGGTGGTTTGGCTCATGAGCGGCAACTTACCAATGGCTTGGTATGTGGCTAACGGCTGGCTGAGTTGTGAAAATGGCCTGGTGTAGGCAACATGACTTGAACAAAAGCAATGCAGTAGCGGTGGCAGCTGGCCTTGACGAAAATAAAGAAATGGCAAAGTCTAGGGTTTAAAGTTTTGACCCGTCGATCCTTTTCCAATGTTTTCAAGAAAATAAAAAAATCTTAGGAATTAATGAAGCAATATCCAACAACTTAGTCTTAACGTCCCCAAAAGCTCAATATCTTAGATTACACTAAAATCGTGGCTAAGTTCAATCAATAGCAATTTTAGTACATCTCAAACAAACGGGTAACTTTTAGAAGTCACGCATAGTTGGCCTATGGTTAATAATATTAATCTACATTTGAAGCTCCTCAATCTAGGGACAACTTTAGTTGTCATGTATTTGTGAGTGATCAATTGTTCGACCCTTGTCAATCCTTATGGTTGAATTATCACCTATGGTTGAGTTCTCTAGTCATGCATGCACTTGAATCCTTAATAACTTTTCCCTTTAGCTAATATTTTGTAAGTGATCAATTTAGAGCAAACTTAATTAACAATGCATTGACAAAATACTTATTCATATAATCTAAAATAGGCTCAAAATTCAAGACGTCACAACTTGCACTGATGTTGTCATTTTTTAATAATATTTTAATAATTTCTTTCGAAAATTTTTAAATTTTTATCAAGTTTTATTTTAATTTTCCTTTTTTTCTTTTTTTTTTCCCTTTAGTCAATAAGGGTTGTTAGAGCTCACCAGCCATTGGGCAAGGGTTGTGAAGCTCCCATTAACCACCGGTGAGTGTTGTAACCCTCTTCTAGCCTCACCCACATCAGGGCCTACCTAACCACGGGCAAATGGGGCACGGCCCAAGCCGCCTTGCCTAGATCTAGGCAAAGCCAACCTCACCAGGGCCTACCTAACTAAGGGAAAAGGTAGCTATGACCTTGCCCATGGCTAGCAAAGTCAAGGTCACCTTTGCCAATGACCATCGAGGCTGGCCTCCTTTGCCTCATCGCCTTGATGTTGTTTTTCCGAGATGCATTCTTGGGTTTTGGGGGTGGAGTTGAATTGTAGAGGATGAAGAAGGAGGAAGGAGTGGAGGTGAAAGCCATTGTTGTTGGCAAAGACAAGCCTTTTGGAAGAAAGTGCAACATGCAAAGCAACAAGAAGGAGAAAACCTTGCCAACTACATGGGAGGCCATGGCTGCCTTCACCCATGACTAGCTAGGCCTTGACTTAGCTGGCATCACTTGTGCTCGCATTTGCCTAGCCCACATCTAGACGAGGCTTACAACCCTCATGGGTGGTCAACAATGGGGTTGGTCAGCTCTAATGAGCTTTGTTGGCCACATAGGAAAAAAGCAAGGAAAAAGAAAAGAATAAAAAGGAAAAAGAATAGAAAAATTAATGAAAAGTTAACATTTTCGAAAAAAAATATTATTAAAATATTATTTAAAATGTTCACATTAGAGCTAATAGTACCATGTAGGATGGCTAGTATTCATGTCAGTGATTTCCGGCCTAAATTGGTAGATAGACTTAATTGGCACAAATTTAAAAGTTTTATCATCAAATTGGTCAATTGAAATGTTTATGATTAAATTGACGCAAATACAATGAGTTTCGGAATTTTTTTTTTTGACACTTTCCCTCCTATTTTGGTAATACAATCATGAACTCTATTTCGAGCAACAAAATTAGATAGATGGATGAAACCACTGAGTAAATAAAGCACAAGTTGTTCTTGCCCTAGGAATGCAAACTATGGAAAGAACTGTCGATTAAGTACCTCCACAACATGAATATACTAGAGGTTCGAGATTTTCAATTATTGGAAGGATCCAAACTCAAGAAGGAAGATCTTCAATTACATGATGTTGTTGATTGCATGAAAGAGATAAAGAAAAATCAAGATAGATCAAGCAAGGAAAACGGCTTTAAAGTTGTGTGCTTCTAGTATTGTAGATTTCAGTCATGTTGCTTATCAAGGTCCAATGAAGCTGCATGTTGCGCAAAACCCGCAAAATGACTATGAAGATCTTGCAAGCGTAATTGAGGACATAGATTTTATGATACCTTCTAACTTTGATTATCACTAAGAGTTCGATCATGAACTTATCTCAAAATCTCCCCTAATTAAACTGCTTTTGGCTCAAGGGACAAAACTTACTATGTAGTGGATGAAGCTGAAGCATTCAATTGTCCATCACTTCAAAACTCAAGGACAAGTATTCTCCAACCAGGGGAGAATGACGCATCCAGCAAAATTGATACCTTTAGGCCGCGCTTTGTAATTTAGACTTTTTGGATAGGATATGAATCCAATTGGATTAAGAAGAGATTTCTAATGTTTTATATAAATTTTGATAAATATCATAATATCAAAGCTTGATTGGATTGGAAAGCATCCGTATGAGATTTTGGTGATCACCAAGTTATCCTTGTAACTAATAGATATAATGATGAATACAGACAATGAAACAAGTCAGCGGTGTCAATGATCTTACATATCAGCAAAGATGAGATACTAGTCTCTAACTTTTAGAAGAGTAAGTACCAATAATGGTAGCTTGGAAAGGCTGATTGAAATAGTAATCTTGGAAGTCCTCAGTACTAATGATCAATGATTCTAACATCACACGTCTTCAGTTGGCATCATCACTGAAGATGATTAGCCTAGTCACTCACAATCTAAATTGGTAATAATGTGTGGTAGATTGTGATAGTGATATATCGGATCTGATAATAGTAAGACAGGCACTAAAAGAAGACCGTCAATGGCTCAAAATATAGCCATTAAAGCATTGGATTCTATAGCTGAAAAAATTGGGTGAGATAAGAAAAAAGCAACTAATAATTTTTAGAGAAAAGATAGTAGTCAGTGACCATTTTGGGTTATCTACTCTTGATAGTGAAGCGACTATAGGAGCAATCTTGATGACTGGCAAAGTCTCTCAAATGGCTAGCCAATTGTCTTTGATAGTCTCCAACGGCATTTTTAAAGACCTCAATATATAAGAAGCAATGATGCCATGAAGAGTATGCTAAGATTGAGAAATACATTAAGTACTAATATTGTCTCTTGAGCTAGAAATTGAAAATGATCTTGATCTCTAAATCTCAATGTATTGGTTTAGCACTTTAATAGCTTATAATGAAGTGTACAAGAGTAAGTACAATTGTTGATACTTAAATTTTGGACAACTTGTTTAATCATTTATTAATTACATAGAAAATTAGGGATTGATTTTTAATCCCTAAACAAGAATTTTCATTAAATTTGTGTCGAATATAAACATTTGGAGCATTTGCAATATTTGCATTAAAATTATTTTTTTTTTTTAAAGAGAAGGAAAAACGAGCCCAGGCCGGGGCAGGCCGGCCCGGCCTCTTTCCTTTCTTTTCCTTTTTCTATTTTCAGCCCAAGCCAGCCTCTCCTTTCCTCTCCTCTCTTTACGCGTTCTGCAAAAAGAGAACGAAGGAGACGACGCACAGTGGCATAACTTCAGCGACCACCAAGGCCGGCGGTCGGGGGTCAGGCCGGCAGGACAGCTGGCGGTGGCAGGGGCCATGCCCGCTTGCCGGCCAGACTTAAAAGTGAGAGAGAGATCGGAGAGAGAGTAGGGCTCGAGGGGCTCGAGAGAGGTTCCTCAGAGAGAGATGGAGAGCGGGAGAGCCTGAAGCTGCCTGGGTTGGGCGTGGCTCCGCCATCCTCGACACTAATCGCCGACCCCTAGCCAACTTCCTCGAGCGTGCGACTTCTCGTTCCCAGATCGCTGCATTTCCAAACAGCCGAGCGGGAGAAATCGGAGAGAGAAAGATCGTCAGAGTCCGACAGGAAGGGACTTGATTAAGGGCGGGAGAGCTTCAGCCGACGCCTCGGCCACGCACGAGCTCCGCCGGCGACTCCTTCCATTCGACATCCCTAGGTCGAGCTGGCAACCCGCCCTTCTTTTTCCCCTGCTCTGGGCACGACGGGGCCTTGTCCATTCCTCTGGTCGTAGCGTGTCTTGAACATCGCATGTCGAGAGTCCTGGTACGGGCATGAGCATTGGTTGAGCGAGGAACTTTAGAGTTTGATAGCATACGCCAAGTGCTTGTGAAAATGTTTTTGTTGGATCCATGAGCACCTCCTCTGACTTCGGTTTGCTCTCGGAATGCTGGTTATAGTCTCATTTTTCTTTCGTTGAGGCCTGGTTCATGCAAGTCCAGACCCCATCCATGGGGTGTCATGCTGCACTTTTTGGCATTGCTTATTTGATTGTTTAATGTTTCGGCGTGTATTGAGGCCCGATTGATCCTATATCTTCTCTTCAGTTGATGCCTGTTTGGTATTCGTTAAAATGTTTGACCAAGCTTGTGTGGATTTTCTTCGATATTCGTTCGTTTGATGCGGTGTCCGTCAGAAGGCGCAAGGTGAAGGAGATGCTCAGGGAAGAAAGCACAAAAGCTCTTCAGCCGCGAGAGCATTTTGAGGCCGGCCCAGTTTTAGTCCATAGGGTTTCAATTGTCTTTAGAGATGAATGCTCTTAATTGTGCACTTTCCTTATGTTGATTATGGTTTCCCTTTGGCTTAGTTGGCGATGACATGCCCTAATTTGATAATGGTAGATTTTCACTTTTCGTTTGTAATTTATTTCTTCTTCATTTGGATGCTAATTGTTATTTTAATTATTGCGCACATGCATGATTACTTCGTATGTTAATGGATAAGTCTAAAATCAATACAAATTACCCGACACTGATGAGATTAAGTACTGAAAAGGAGCTAACTGATTAATTAGTGTAATCAAATCTCTGACCCTAAATTTTTTTTGTTGCATAAGAAGTGAGATACACTCCCATACCTCACTAAATTTCTAATCGACCCCAATCAACTAGTGGCGACACCTTATTAGAAGATTTTTATGAACACCTCAATATTACACGAGATATGAACTTGTGAGAGCCCGCACCTAATCATGGACCGTAGGCTCGTATTTTAGGTAATACCCCTAAACCTATATTTTCCTCCCTCGAGGGGTAGGTTGCAATAGCAGTGTTCTTGTATTTTGATAGCATGATCTATCAAGTGAAAGGAATTACATTAGCCAATTGTGCTGCCAATTTTTGGTGGAATCTACCCACTATTAAGTTTCTTAGTCTGAAAATGGATGTAGGCTTACCTAAAAGCATATATCATTATGTGATTTGTTTATTCTGCTGTGCTCGAGGTCCAATCGAGCTGCAATTTGGCTATGGAACTCCTCCGTGGGAGGCTCTGAGCAGCAGAGGCAGAGGGTGCAAGTGCTAGCCATGACTAGGTGGAAGGGGGATAGAAGAGAGATGAATGTGAGATATATCTTATCTCGTTATATCACATCCCTTAGGTGGGATTATGCAATTGGAATTATATCCAGGCAATACTAGGATATATCTAGATTTTGGATTGCCTTAAATATCAGATTGGATAAAACTTATCTTATCTAGTGTTATAATTGGCCCAATAGATGCAGCATGAGGGTTTGATTCTTTTTAGGATTTTATTAAGATTCATTTTTAGTTCAATTAGGATATTATGTTTCCCTATTTTATAATATTGTTTGTATGAAAGGGCAATGATTTTCTTCTTTTCCTATTGGGTCAGTGGCAAGGCCCTCTCAATTGATTGAAAAAAAGGAAGAAGAAAAAGAAAAAGGAAAAGATCAAAGGAATAAAAGGGATGAAAAGAAGAAAAAACATATATGCCGTTACAAGTTTCCTCACAAGCAATTTGCTTCGTGATTGGAAGCGAATCTATACACTTTTTGGCGACGGCCCAGCATGTTTCATTCGCAGGGAAGGGGTGTCAATTTCACATTCGAACATGCTCCGGATCTTCCCATTTCATGGAATCCGGCAAAACTCCTGTTGTCCTTTTTCCCTTTCGTACTCCCATCCCAATCATTCATGCATTTGTCTCCATATATTACCAAATAATGTGGTAAATAGTGAGCAAAAAAAAAAATGGAGTCAAAGGATAAGGACATATAAACTTTTAATTTGGCCACAGAGAATGGATAGAGCGGGATGCAACGAAGTATAAACGCGCATTAACTAAATGGTTCATATTTTTGTTCGCTAAATCTCTACTATATCAATCCACCTAGTTCGGGCTGATATTTGCATCTGTAGCGTCTTTTTTAATGATTAGGTGGATTGTGAATGCATTGTTGTATTCGGAAAAAAAGAAGATGCGTCTATATGCACACAAACACACATGCGTATTACTAGTATTTGAATCATTTTATGAATTTGCTGTACATATGGAGTAGATAATACTGTAACATTCATTTTACACACAAGTAAGGAAAAAAGAGAAAAGTCAAAAATGAAAATAAATTTTATATTATTATCACATGCATTCTTGAGGTTTGAGGAATAATTGTCTAAAGAACTCTTAAATCGATTATTATATAGCAGCCAATTCATTCATAAATACTTTTTAAATTGATCATTTAATCCTAAACATTTTGATGATATGTCAATGTGGCTCAAATTGATAGGAAATTGCTAACTCGGATGCTAGCCATCTTACGTGGCATACTTAATGCTAACATGGATGATTTTTGCAATTTTTTAAAAATTTTCTGATTTTTTTGCCTTTTTCTTTCCTTTTTGTTCTTTTTCTTTTTTTCCTATTTCCCTCCCCTAGTCCAAGTTCCTGGCAGCCAGGCATGTTAGAAAACATCCCTATCAAATTTAAATGATTACTAAACTACCCTTGTTATTGATAGTTACAATGATGAATGCAAATAGTGAAACAAGTTATTATTATCAATGATTTTTCATATTGATAAAGACGAGACACTAGTCTTTGATTTTTAGGAAAATAAGAACCAATAATGACAGCTTTGAAGGACCAGCCAAGATAGTATTCATAAGAGCTTATAATCATTGATTCTACCATCACATGTCTACAGTTGGTATCATCATTGAAGATGATTAGTCCCAACACTCACAATCAACATTGGTGATAGTTTGCAAAAGATTGATAGTAATGCATTGGATTTGATAATATCCAAATACACATTGAAGGAAGACACTTGATGTTTTAGAATGCAGTTGTTGAAGCTCTGATTCCATAGCAAAAAAATCGAATGAGGTAGCAAAAAAGCAATTGACAATTCTTAGAGGCAAGACATGAGTTAGTAACTATTAGTGAAGTGGCTACAAGAACAATCTTGATGACTACCATGGTCTCTTAAACAACTAGTTGTCTATCCTCAAAGGTCTCCAATGGATTTATTGAAGACCTCAATATAAAAGGAGTTGTGATGCTATGAAGAGATAGAGGGAGACCAAAAATTTTGTGAACCACTGATATTATCTCTTCAGCTAGAGATTGTCTTTCATCTTATTTTGCGAATCTCACTATATTGGTTTAGCACTATACTAGCATATAGTGAAGAGTACAAGAGTAAGTGTAGTGTTCATGTATCATGATAGTGTGATAAATCAAGTGAAGGGAACTACACTAGCCATTTATAACTTACATTATAGTCGTTGTGTAGGCTATTCTTCTGTGAGTGGGTGTACGCTTAGCTAAAAGCTGAACCACTATATATCTCTATGTGATCTATTTAATTCACTCTGCTTTCATTTATCAACATCACACATACTGATCTACTCCACAACATCATCTTGAGCACTAATTGTTTGACATTCTGCAAAAGTTTTATTACATTGCCACTCAATCTATTCAACCCCCTTTCTAGGTTGCATTTTAGTGCCAATAGGGCATATAAAGGCATCAGGAATTGGCAGAGGAAAATAGGGACTTAAATAAGATTAAAAAAATAAAAACCCAAAAGACTTTTTTTTTTTTTTTCTGTGTAAAATGTAAGTAACATTTATAAGACGATATATAAAAGCTTAGGGGCATTCCCCGGCATTAAAAATATAACTAAGAACGTGAAAAATATGGAGTGGGGGAGTCTCCATATGGTAGCTAGTATTACATTTATCTAGGAAGGTTTATACAAAAGCCAAATTTTTGTAGTGCAAAACCCACCCTCTAACAAGTTTATGAAGTTTAGCCAAGATGTAAGGGACATCGGTTGACTTGTTGTGGAAAACGTCTACGGTTATGCTCTATCCAAATGTACAACATAGTGGTAAGGAAAGATACCTTGAGAAGCCTCCCACCAAGTCCTTGCCCATGGTAGCCTTGATTATTTATTGGAGTTCATCATTCCATCCCCTAAAAAACGTTGAATTTCATATTGTGTGAGAATGTTATGCCATATGTTTTCAACCTAGGTGCATTAAAAGAATAGATGTTACCAGTTTCTAGACTAGACATATATAAATTACAATGGATTCCTACTTTAGGCATCCAATGTGATGAGATCTATGTTGTTGGTAATCTATCTTTACAAACTAGCTGGCTAATAAAATTGTGTTTGTTGATGCCGCTTGTCCAAATCAGTTGATACCATTCCACAACCGATCCCATACTCTTGAGTTCATCATATATCTCTTTACAACAATACCTTTGCCTAGATATCGCCGAAACTAAAGCCGGTCTCAATTTAAGAATACCATGCCAACTCCACATCATATTACCTTTGATTTTGAGCTACACAATCAGGTTGCCTCTATATTTGGTATTGTGAACCCACTTACTAAATATGGATGATAATGGACAATTTACGAGGTTCCAATGGACTTATCAAAACTTTGTTCCATAATTTTAGATTGAGCAACCTTAGAACTCCCTCCCTTTTTGGCAAGCAAACAACTTCCCAAGCAACTTCGTGCGATCTGTGACGTTCTTCTTTCTTCTTTTTGATTTTATTGTAAATTGTTTTTTATTATGTGGTAATATTATATCATAGGAGCACTGTATATAATAGAGGGTTCGGGCTTTGGACTTTGGATCGCAAGGTGGGGAGGAGGAAAATTTTCTTTATCCTTATTTGCAGATACTATTTTAATGGAAAAACTATAAGACAGATCTTAAATCTCATGTATGAAATATAACTAAGTCTTTAAGGTTTTCAATTGGTTTAGCTAAGTCCTACACATTATCCAAGAAGCATAATTGAAGCATTTCGTTGAACAGTACATAAAATTACACTTTTGATGAATTAATTGAAAAGATTACGATTAGATTGGATCCCATACACAAGGTTTTTCTTATTTTATCTTTGCGAGGGGATTGAGAGGAAAACTAATGGAACTAGAGACAGGCACGATATCCCAACACATAGCCCCTTCCTCTCGGCCTTTGAATGGGACGGTCATTAGTCTTCGAGCACCATTAATCTTAAGTTCTCTTTCTGATTCACATGATCCACTTTAAAGTGGCACGTGTACTTGTTGAGCCTGCTTCCAACACCACCAGTCCTAGAGGATTAAAGTTTAAAATAACATTGCGATAACGAAGTAGAATTTTGGAAAATTTACTTTTCTTCCAATTCCAACATTCATTCAGCATCGCCTTGCCTTATATAGTTGAGATTAAGCGTGATACAGACATTTTTCATGACCAGCATAGCCGACAAGTATAGCTGACAAAGCATATTACAAATTGGCAGTAACTATTACAGAGTTATCAAACTGACTTAAACTAGTACAGACTTAATAATTATAACAATGTTTACAACTATAACTTTATTGAAGTAGTCACGCAAACTCTAAAATATTCTCTTATGTATTGATGGATTCATAATCTTGGCGAGATTAGGATCTTTATCAAAGCCAAAATCTGTTTCCACATGTCTTTAAGATAAGATTCTTTGAAGTTCCATCAGTCTTGAGAAAAATCCTTTAAGACTGACTGATTTCATTTGTGCTCATATAATGTCCGGTGGATAATATTTATGGTAGCATGGTATATCTGAGAATAATGCCATATTCCATACCCATGGTTAAAGTTAGATGAAGAAAGTCCCATGATCTAAATTTGCAGCGTGACGAAGATCTCTCCATTTAAGTGTAACGGCGGGATTGTATCAAAATTTTGCTTTTCCTATCTAAACAAAGGTCTCCAAAATAATTAAGGAGAACAGATGGCGCGCCGTTCACATGTGTGGGAAAAAGGTATAATATTTAAAGAAATTATATGAGAAACTTTTTTTCAAAATATAACCAAGGAATGGAAAATAAAGGGGAAGATTTTCAAAACATGGAAATGATGATTGTATAGATGTTGCGACTTGCAGTAGCGGGATAAGAAGGCTCTTCAATGGTTATGTTCGAATGTGAGGTGCGGTTAGAGCTAAGCGGTAATAAAAATGTTTTTGTTCAAGCATGGTTCTCGATATTGACATAAATTGTGGGTTTGACTTACTCGAATTTCACCTTATATAAAAAAGGACCATTTTCTGGGAATTAAGATCCTCTCTAATATGGATAAAACAACATTATCTTCTTTCTCTTGTTAAATAAATGTCACATTAACCCATCTGAAATAATTCTTTTGTATTTTCATTTTTTTCGCTCTTTTTTCTTCTTTTCCTCTACTTATTAGTCAGTTATTGGAGTCTTATCCATTGCCAAATCGCCTTGTCACTGTGCCTCCATGCACATACTCCACGTTTGGCCTTCACGACCACCGGGCTGTCACTGATCTCTCTCTGCTTGCATGCCAAAGGGAAGCCACCTTTCATATGTGGCATAGTTGGGCTCAAACCCACCCGCACTATTGGCAATTGGAAAAAAGAAGATTACTTTAATATACTAAAGAATATATGAAAAATAATTGTTGCTAAATGTCTACAATTGTCTGAGATTAATGGCAATTATTATCTAGCAAGCGTCACATTTCAAGTCAAAATCTAAAACTAAAGAAAGGAACCGAACCTTAAAGTAAAAATCAATCTCAAACATAGATACACCTCTTCTCATGAAGAACATTGAACAAAGACCCTACAATTATCTAAAATATGAGGAGAAAAACCAATTTTAACAACGATTTCATAAATAACTTGGCACAAAAAAGTTAACGAATTAATAATAAATATAGTGCCGTAAAAAGAAAAACCTAAATGAAGGATCCCGGAGTTGTCGAAGATTGCAACGGTGAATTGCCGAGCAAATCTCCTTTGGCAGTGAGCCTATATTACATACACTCCCAGTGAAAATATTTGAGTATAAGCCACCTGCCAAAGGAGTAAATGCTCAGTAATTCACCACTTACATGCCATCCGCACTATTCATCACGTGCTAGATAATTTCTAAATTTTTCTTGGCTTCGATGAACAGTGTTAGATGCAATATCTATTTATAGCCTCGTAAAAGTCTAAAGATATCTTCCATGCACACAGCATATTCTGAGAACATCCGCAATGCATAAGGGCAAAAAGAAAATAAAGAGCCAGTGGTCCAATAAGTTAGATATGCTAACTTTCATTCTACGTTCGTGACAGGCTTCGGCAATGACCGGAGTCAACATATATTCCTCCATCGTAATAATTGGGGTCAAGAAATTTCTAGATGAGTTTAGTTTTTGAAAATTTCGACCTTGTCAATATTCCAGCATATTCCTTATATCTTCTCTTAAAGGAAAATAACATCGTTAGACTTTAATAACGTTGTGTGCTTCTAGTATTGTAGATTTTAGTCACGTTGCTTATCAAGGTCCAGCGAAGCTGCATGTTGGGCAAAACCTGCAAAATGCCTACGAAGATCACGCAGGCATATTGGAGGACACGGATTTCATGATACCTTCTAACTTTGATTATCACTAAGAGTTTGATCATGAACTTATCTCAAAACATCCCCTAATTAAACTACTTTCGGCTCAAGGGACAAGACTCACTATCTAGTGGATGAAACTGAAAGATTCAATTGTCCATTACTTCAAAACTCGAGGACAAGTATTCTCCAACTAGGGGAGAATGATGCATCCAACAAAATTGATACCTCTTAGGCCGCGCTTGGTCATTTAGATTTTTGGATAGGATAAAAATCCTATCGGATTATGATGAGATTTTTAATGTTTTGTATAGATTTAGGTAAATATCATAATATCAAACGTGGATTGGGTTGGAGAACATCCTTATGAGATTTTGGTGATCACCAAACTATCCTTGTTACTAATAGGTACAATGATGAACGTAGACAGTGAAACAAGTTATTGGTATCAATGATCTTACATATTAGCAAAGATGAGATATTAATCGCCAACTTTTAGAAGAGCAAGTACCAATAATAGTAGCTTGGAAAGACCAATCAAAATAGTACTCTTGGAAGTCCCAAGTACTCATGATCATTGATTCTAACATCACGCGTCTTCAATTGGTATCATCACTATCACGTCTTGACCCTTGAATTCGTGACAACCCTTTTTCACTTTAACCAAATGTATATGATGTCCTAGGACACGTCTCCAACCATTCTTTCTGTCTTGCGATTAAACACATGCTGAAGCAATATATAATCACCCAGTCAATCCCAAAATGGGGATAGTAGTGGGGATAGTAGGACAACACAACAACAAACAATTCCACAAAAAATCACTTTTGTTTGTTTACTAGTTAACCCTATGAAGTTTAAATTTACAAGTCATTATCATAGGCAACTTCCCATTAAGTCAACAAAACTAGTAAGGCCAAGGATAATTTACTCCTTCCATACTCTGCAACGAACCATACCACTTATTGGTTCTCCATACTATAGACCTGAAAATAGTTAAACAACAACATGCTGATTATTATCAATGGCAAATCGATAGCAAAACAATCCCTGCTTTATCTTAACTATGAACATAAACAAGCATTTTATCCCTATAACAACAAACCAAGCCGATCAGCTGAGTACGGATGGAGTTTAGTGGAGTAACTCGCAGGGTGGAAGTTGAGTACGAATGGAGGCCGATCAGCTGCAAAAAATGTGGCACCTTTGGCCATCGATGCAACACAACAGGAGACACATCAATGCAAGCGGAAAGCAGACCATTACAACACCCGAATGGCACTCTAACAGCTGGAATAACAGCTCCAACAAGTGCCGATCAGATTCTCCAGTCAGCAAATATCACCTCCGGAGTTATTGGCCCACCTCCCTTATCCGTACCAGCGGTAATAGCTATGCAAACTACTGCTATGCAGCTCAACCAGTCGAATCCAGCTGCTGTAACAGCAGCTCAAAACACTAGTCTACACAACATTCAGCCAGCTACAGCAGGAATAGAACCTCTACCTCAGATGGTAACAACTCCAACAATCTCTGGCCCGTCATCCAGCTCTGTAGCAGCAAATTCAGCTGCTGTTTTGCACAACAAACAGGCGGAAACAGCACAGCATTACAATTCAACTCAAGCTGCTACAACAGCAGCCCTTACACTTGATCTGCATAACACTCAGCCGCATACAATAGGAATAGACACTCTACTCCAGATGGTAGAAGCTCCTGAAACCTCTGGCCCGTCTTCCAACCCTGCTACAGCAACCCCAGCTGCTAGTCTGCATAGCAACCAAGCGGAAATAGACCCTCTGAAGCTTGCTATACAAATGGCAGAGCCTGCAAAGGACAACCCCAATACGAGAGGGCAAATCCCTCCCTCATTGAACTATCCCCAAGGAGACACCACAGCAGCAACCGTAGATGAAGACTCTGACACATTGAGGACGTCCCAGCACTCTGGTCAGTGGGAAATCCAACCATCCTCCTACCGGAGAGTAGCAAAGAAGGAGCGGAAACAAAATGCCAGACCTGAACGCATTCCTCACTCCATTCCTCAAGATCAAAGGGCTCCAAAGAAGGCCATTCGATTTGATGGGGCTGTCAAAAAGCTGGTTGACCCCTTTATAAACCCGTCTCAAACGTCTTTCTCTTCAGCGGATGACTTAGACGACGACGATGATACTTCTAGCACCAGCTTAGGGGAAGAGAAACAAGAAGGGGATGTCTCTCTTGCAGCATCCACTCATGCTCTTGCTGTTGTTCTTCCATCCATGGATGCTTTGTGACTCCACCCCGCAGCCACTAGAACTGCGTCTTTGCGGGCAAGGGAAAGGCTCAAACACGACCAAACCCCTCTTCCAAAACCATTGGCTAGCAAGCGGCGAGTGGTAAAATGCAAGTGAGGTGCTATCCTACTCCTATGTATATATGAATATAGGCTTTTGGAATACTCGGGGTTTAGTAGACCCAGTTAGACAATCTGAAGTGAGGCATTTTGTGCGCGAAAACAATATTTGTTGTCTTGGATTGCTGGAAACAAAGGTCCCGCCTCATCGTTTTGATTCCATCTTGGCTACTTTATGTATAGGTTGGAAATTGATTAACAATTATATGTACGCTGATAGAGGCCGTATCTAGGTAGGCTGGAACCCATATTTAGTGGAATTTACAAGCTTATTTATCTCTAGCCAAATCATACATGGCTCGCTTAAAATTTTGCATACTGGCTCTATCCTTTACTGCACAGCTGTATATGGTGAACATATATATGTTACTAGAAGACCCCTATGGAATGATCTTATCCAGCTAAGCTCTAACCTCTTGGATAATCCTTGGATTGTTGCCGGAGATTTCAATGCATTACGTGACTCATCAGACAGGGTGGGGGGTTCGGAGATGTGGCTTCCTTCTTTTGATGAATTCAATGAATGCATTTGCCAGGCTGAACTAGATGACCTTCGATATGTGGGGATGCGATACACATGGTCGACCTCTTCGGTGCTCAACGCAAACAACGGAAAATTGACCGAGTGTTGGTTAACAACAAATGGAGCCCGGAATACTCATACTCGGGCGGTCTTCCTTCCTCCCGGCATCTCGGACCACTCCCCAATGCTGGTCGAGTCCTAGCCCCCGGCCTCGAGAGAAGGCCTTTCAAATTTTTCAATTTCTAGATGTCTCACTCGGAGTTCAATACCATGGTCTCCCAGGTGTGGGAGAGTCAGACTATAGGCAATCCAATGTACAAGCTGTACAACAAACTTAAACTTCTTAAATGCAGGTTAAAGTTACTCAATAAGGAAGTGTTTTCTGACATTTCCATGCGAGCTATTGCTGCCAAGCAGACTCTTCTCACTATCCAAGAGGCACTCATGCAGGATCCACAAAACGTCTTGTTGGGCTGAGTGAAAGGGCCAAAGCTTGTGAGTTTTATGAGCTCCGATCTATGGAAGAGTCTTTTTCAAACAGAAATCCAGAATCCGATGGCTGAAGGAAGGCGACCAAAACACAAGATTTTTCCATCACTCGGTAAACCATCATCACTTGCGCAACCGGATCATTTCAATCCGAGATGGTGCGGGTAATAAGATCACTGAACCGGAGGAAATACAAGGGGCTTTTGTCTCTTATTTTCGGGACCTTCTAACTCGAAAAGACTCGGTGATGAGGCCTTCTACAAGGGAGGTTAAGGAAGTCTTGCAGCACACACTATCAGAAGTCCAGGTTAGTTCAATAGCTAAGCCTATAAATGCTCGAAATCAAGGCAGCTTTGTTCTCATTGGCGAGCAATAAAGCCCCGGGCCCGGATGGATACAATTCTGATTTCTTCAAAAGAAATTGGGGAACGGTGGGTCCTTCCGTCATAGAGGCAGTCCTAGACTTCTTCAACACGGGTAGCTTATTACGGGAGACGAATTGTACCATTCTTACACTAGTCCCTAAAATTCCAAATGCATCTTCAGTTAATGACTTCCGGCCCATTGCATGTTATAATACCATTTACAAATGCATTTCCAAGATTGTGGCTAATCGTATATCTGTAGTGCTCCCTGACATTATAAATCCCGCTTAGACGGCTTTTGTTAAAGGCAGACGCATTACTGACAATATTCTTCTGGCTCAAGAGCTTTTTAGCGGATTTCACTTGGACACTCACTCATCAAAGTGCGCTATTAAGGTGGACTTCCGGAAAGCTTATGACACACTTGACTGGGATTTCTGGACACAACTCACAGCATTTGGGTTTCCTGCTCGCTTCATACAGCTTGTTATGGTATGCGTCCGGACACCAAAATTTTCTATTTCCATTAATGGTGAACTCCATGGTTTTTTCAATAGTGGTAGGGGTCTTAGACAAGGGGACCCAATCTCTCCTTATCTATTTACCCTAGCCATGGAAGTACTTTCAGGCATCTTGGAGGCCTAATCCAACCGGCCTGAGTTTCGGTACTATTGGAGGTACAAGCCTCCCCGCCTCTCACATCTTTTCTTCATAGATGATGCGTTCATATTTAGTAATGGCAAACCAGCATCGGTGACTTGTATTAAAGAGGGACTGAATACTTTCTCCCAATGGAGTGGATTAATTCCTAATGACAACAAAAGTGAGGTATTTCTCTCGGGTGTTGTAGAGACAATTGGGACCCAGCTCCTCCAAATCTTGAATTTCAAAAGAGGGTCTCTTCCGGTGCGCTACCTGGGTGTTCCAATCATCACCACACGTCTAAGCAAGGCAGACTGTAATGCACTGGTCTGTTTACTTACGACTTGTGTCCAATCTTGGACTCATCGTTTCTTATCATTTGCGGGTAGGTTACAACTTATCAAATCAGTACTACATGCCATACAAGCATATTGGGCTTCCATCTTTTGGATTCCCTCATCTATCGTTGACCGGATTGAACAAATTTGTCGGCAATTCCTATGGAAAGGACCTGGACTCGGGGCGGGTGGGGCAAAAGTATCATGGGATGATGTATGCACCCCTAAACAAGAGGGAGGGCTTGGGATCCGGAAAATCCGCGATAGCAATAAAGCAGCAATGATCAAGCACATATGGATCCTCTTCACGACAAGGAATCCCTATGGTGCAAGTGGATACATGCGAATTACCTCAAAAGGAAGCACTTTTGGACTACCCATTCCCGACCTTTGCTCATGGACATGGAGGAAGCTTCTTGCATTAAGGGAGGAAAGTATAATTTTCTTCAAGTGGAAAATAGGTAACGGTACATCTATTTCGCTCTAGTTTGACTCATGGCTAGACTTGGGCCCCATAAATTCGATCTTTGATAATGGCTATATAAGCCAATCACTCCTTACTAGGCATGCAAAGGTTGTAGATCTATTCTCCGTGGATGGCCAAATCATCTTAAATGAGATTCGCTTATGGCAAATCCCTATCCCTCCACTAAATCAAACGAGTGACAAGTTCACTTGGTTGATGCATCCCTTTGGTACATTTTCTACGGCATCTGCCTGGTCGGTCATACGAAGGAAAGCGACGCCGGTCTTGTGGGCTTCATTTGTGTGGGATAAGGTGATAATTCCTCGTCACCAATTTCTCCTTTGGCTGATATCTCGGAATCGCCTCCCAACTCAGGCTTCCTTAATGGCCCATGGTAGACTTCCTCTGGTACACTGTGCACTGTGCAATACCAGGCCAGATTTTATTAACCATCTATTTTTTGAATGTCACGTCTCCAACTTGCTTGCTAATTTTTGGGCTACAAAATGCAATCTCACCTGGACTAATCGATCTTGGATGGAGAATATTAGTTGGGTAAGCAATACTCTCTCAGGTAGTGGCTTCTATGTGGACATCGCCAGACTCTCCTTCGGAGCTCTTTGCTATGTGATTTGGAAGACTAGAAATGATATAACATTCCGGTCATCCAATCTCTCTATGCCGGCCATGAAACAGTATCTCACCAAAGCGGTCAAGGATAAAGCTACTTCCCTCAAGATGGTTGCTGATAACCCAAGGAATAGGACATTGCAGTGTAGCTAGGGGCTAGACCCAAATATTTTTGTGTAGGAATGTGAGTGAGGGTAGCCTTGCAAACCTTGGCTTCTCACTTTTGCTTTTCTTTGTTGTGAACCTGGCCCCCCCCACTCCAGCGACATGTTGTCCCGTTGAGTGTGGGTTGGTGCCAAGTCTCACCTCCCCTATATAGCTGTATGGGTGACTTTTAATTTTTCTTTATAATACTTAACTTTACCAAAAAAAAAAAAAAAAAAACAAACCAGGCCATCGAATAAGCTCGCAAGCTCTCTCATCTCGCTTTGGCACAAGCATTGCATATCATAAGTTATGCGTGCCATAATCTAACAACCAAATTCAAGCATGATCAGAATTCTTTTAATAATTTCCATGCACAATGCATTTGCACAAACCTTTCACCTCACCTCAGCACATCAAAATTCACCTAATCAAGTTACATGTGAGTTTATGCCTGCAACCGTCATGCAGAAAATGCATTTTATAATCCGAGACCACAATAATTATCGATTCCATACACAAGGCATCCAAACTTGTCCCGATTATTATGCCCACTCATGGCCACACCCAAAATCCATCGACGTTTTTATTACTACCATTCAAGGTACATCCAAAATCCATCGAGTTATGCCCATTCATGGCCACACCCAAAATCCATCAAGGTTTTTATTACTACCATTCAAGGTACATTCGAAATCCATTGGAGTTATTACCACTGCCATTTAAAGTACATCCAAAATCTATTGGTTATCCAAAATCCATTGAGGTTATGGCAGACCCGAAATCCATTGGTTATGACAATCCTAGAATCCATCAAGTATCTGAAATCTACTAGATAATAACAAACCTAAAACCCAACAAGGATTCAAAATCTATTAGTGACAGTTCTCATTTACATGATTACATGAGCACACTAACCACTCATACCAAACCCATGGGTGACATTTAACTAATGCAAACGTAGTACGTACTCAACATAATAAACTTCTACCATTTTTCCTGTAAAAATTCAGAAAAATAATTTCACGTGATTACATAAGCATCATTAACCCGCCAAACTTTGCATGCAGTCCTTTTATAACTTCTTTGCCCCAAATTAAATTATAAAACTCAAAATATAAACCCGACACCTTGGGTTTTCCTTTTATATGTCCGTAAAACCCTTGTAAAAATTACTACACCAAGTTTTGCTTGAGGCAAATATTTTTCAAGGCACGGCAAGTATCAAATAGCGGGCACGTGCAGGAATTTCACATAAGTTCAAGTAGAATTTGCATAACAAGCGGCACTTATCACCCTAATCGCAATAGCCGATTGAGTATTTCTCCATAACTTATCATTTAATTTCCAGTAACTTATTATCCCTTTGATGATAGCTTATCACTCAACTTGCCGATAGCTTATTGTCTTTTTGATGATATTTTATTACCCTTTTCCGATAGCTTATTACGATAACTTATCACCCCTTCCGATAACTTATTGTGATAGCTTATCACCTTAATTATAATTAATTAAGCTAAAATAGATTTAATTAGAATTAATCGTGATTAGCAAAATTAATTAATGTTAATCATAGTTAACTAAACTAACCATATAATAATAATGGTTAATTAACTAACTTCCACTAACAATAGTTAATTAACTGACCATACATTAATCACAGTTAATTAACTAACCACACACTAACCATAGTTAATTAACTACCCACGTACCTTAACCATGGTTGATCCTAACTAACCCCCTAATCAAGGTTAACTATAATCTAATTATCCCTAAGCAAGTTTAATGGACTAATTGAGGGATTATAACATAAATTCACCTAGCGATGATTACAACAACATGTGTACGACGGTGGCGGCGAGAGCT
The DNA here is from genome assembly GCA_014182895.1 of Angophora floribunda. Taxonomy (NCBI): domain Eukaryota; kingdom Viridiplantae; phylum Streptophyta; class Magnoliopsida; order Myrtales; family Myrtaceae; genus Angophora; species Angophora floribunda. The sequence continues at coordinate 29,759,785 of CM024709.1, read as the reverse complement.
ATGTGTGGCTACCATTGAAATGTCGAGACGAGGCGACGCAGAAATGGGTCTCCGTGGTGGTGGTGGTTCCAACTTGTTGAGGGGGCAGCCATGAGGGAGAAAGAGAGGGCGGGGGAAAAAGGGAAGCCGAATGAGGGAGGGGAGAGAGGGAGAGAGAAGAAAGAGAAATGAGCTTGAAGAACAATACACTCAACTTCTCCAAGAAGTTTCATCTACCATCATTTCCCTTCATCATATCAAGAAGAATTCCTCTCTCTTTGTCCTCTTCCATTAAATGCTAGAAGGGCAAAATGGTAATTTCACAAAGTATAATATAAAATACCATACGTGTATATGGGACGGAATTTTATATGGGCTCATATAAATCAAATTGGGCTCACATTGGAGGAGAAATGGGCTTGAAAGGCTAATGGGCTTGAAAATGGATTTGCTTGGGCCCACATGGGCTTGGGTTGCCCACTTGGCCGAACCCTAGTGGGCGTGAGGCCCATTAGGCCTTTTTTGCCCAACTTGAGCTCATTTTCCAGCTTCAAATCTTGGCCCATTAATCCTTTTCTGATAATTTTCGGGCTTACCAATAAATATGGGAATTATAGAGGCGACATCCAATACTTTAGTCTCAATGTCCTTAAAAGTTCGATACCCAAAATTGGATTAAAATTTGCAAGTAAAGTAGATCAATTGCATATTTAGTACATCTCAGACTAATAGGTGGCTTTTAGGATTTATGTGTGTTCGACTCATGGTTGAAATAAAATCAATCCACATTTAAGTCTCATCAACTCATGACAATTTCGATTGTCATGTAATTACGAGGGATCAATTGCTTATCCCAAAGCAAGCCATTGTTAGAAATCGATTTAGGGTTGTTCACAGTCCATATAATGATCATATGGCATCATTCGCGGTCCGATTATATTCTCTCTATGAGTCAACCTATAGTCGTTCTTGGATCGGCCTATATTAGCATGAGATTGTCCCTTATCAATCCTTATAGTCAAGTTGTCCATCCATAGTCAAGTTCTTTGGTTGTGCGTATTAAAATCCCTAATAGTTTTTCCCCTTTAGTCAATGTTTCTTGAGTGGCCAATTTCAAGTAAATGCAACTAACAGTGCATTGATAAAATAACCATTTTATATATTCGAAAATAGGTCAAAATTCAGAATGTCACAATCATTGAAGATAATCAGCTTGGTCACTCACAATCTACACTAGCAATAATGTGTGGTAGATTGTGATAGTGATATAGCAAGTTTGATGATAGTAAGATATGCATTGAAAGAATACTATCAATGATCAGAATATAGTAAAAAAGCAAGATATAACTTTTAGAGACAAAACAGTAGTCAGTAACCATTTTGGGGTATCTACTTTGGACAATGAAGTGACTATAGGAGCAATCTTGATGACTGCCAAAGTCTCTCAAACGGATAGCCTATTGTCTTTGACAATCTCTTACAGCTTTATTAAAGACCTCAATATATAAGGAGCAATGATGCTGTGAAGAGTATGCTAAGACTAAGAAATACATGAAGTACTGATATTGTCTCTTGACCTAGAAATTGTCACTGATCTTGATCTCTAAACCTCACCATATTGGTTTAGCATCGTAGTAACTTATGATGAAATGTACAAGAGTAAGTGCAATTGTTGACACTTAAATTTTTGAAGATTTGTTTAATAATTCATTAATTGCATAGGAAACTATGAATTAATTTTTAATCCCTAAACGAGAATTTTCATTAAATTTGCATCGCATAAAGACAATGGGAGCATTTGCATTACTAGTATTAAAATTAATTATTTTTTTAAAAACGAGGGAAAAGTGAGACCGGGCCGGGAGCAGACCAGCCAGCCTCTTTCCTTTCTTTTCCTTTTTCTCTCCCACCTGGGCCTGGCCCAATCCATTCTCTTTTATTTTCAGCCCAAACCAGCCTCTCCTTTCCCCTCCTCTCTTCACACGTTTTGCAAAAAGAGGACAAAGGAGACGACGCACAGAGGTAGAACTTCAGCGACCACCAAGGCCGGCGGTCGGGGGCCAGGCCGGCAGGATAGCTGGCAGTGGCAGGGCCATGCCCACCTGCCAGCTAGGCTTAAAAGTGAGAGAGAGATCGGAGAGAGAGTGGGGTTCGAGAGAGGTTCTTCAGAGAGTGAGATGGAGAGCGAGAGAGCATGAAGCTGCCTGGGTTGAGCGTTGCTCCGCCATCCTCGACACCAATCACCAACCCCTAGCCGACGTCCTCAATCGCACGACTTCTCGTTCCCAGATCACTGCATTTCCAAATAGCCGAGTGAGAGAAATCGGAGAGAGAAAGATCGTCAGAGTCCGTCAGGAAGCGACTTGGTTAAGGGCGGGAGAGCTTCAGCTGATGCCTCGGCCGCGCACGAGCTCTGCTGGCGACTCTTTCCGTTTGGCATCCCCAGGTCGAGCCAACAAGCCGACCTTCTTTTTCCCCTGCTTTGGGCACGACGGGGCCTCGTCCATACCTCTGGTCGTTGCGTGTCTTGAACATCGCATGTCAAGAGTCCCGGTATGGGCATGAGCGTTGGTCGAGCTAGGAACTTTAGAATTTGATAGCTCAGGCGAAGTGCTTGTGAAAATGTTTCTGTTGGATCCATGAGCACCTCCTCTGACTTCGGTTTGCTCTCGCAATGCTGGTTATTGTCTCGTTTTTCATTCGTCGAGGCCTAGTTTGTGCGAGCCCCAACCCCATCCATGGGGTGTCATGCTGCACTTTTGGGCTTTGCTTATTTGATTGTTAAATGTTTTGGCCCGATTGATCCTATATCCTCTCTTCAGTCGATGCCCGTTTGATGTTCGTTAAAATGTTTGACCAAGCTCGTGTGGATTTTCTTCGACATTCGTTTGTTTCTGGGGATCAGCTTGTCGTTTGATGCGGTGTCTGTGAGATACCAGTTAATTTGCGTCAAAGGCACAAGGCGCTGGCCAGAGAGGGCCTGGTTTCTTTTGGTTTTGGTTCGGTGAAGGGGATGCTCGGGGAAGAAAGCACAAAAGCTCTTCAGGCGTAAAAGGGTTTTGAGGCCGGCTCAGTTTTAGTCCAAGCCGCATCGATAGCGTTTGTAGGGGTGATCGGGTCCAGACTTGGACCCTGTACCCGACCCTATTATAACCAGTTCATCTTTTTTGGACCCTGTATCCTACCCTGTTTTTATTGGACCCTGTTTTGGACCCAACCTTGTTTTTCAGGTTCGGGAACAGGGTCAACCCTGTTTTCATTGTAACTTATTTTGCAACTGTTCAATATTCTATACGGCTTTGAATTTTATGTTAATTAGCAAAAAAACAACAACGTAATTCTCCTAACATTATAAGACAAAGCAAAAATCCTAAGAATGCATAAGCATTAGCAACAAATATGGATCTAATATTAGTCTCATTCCCGACCTAATGTGCTTACTTATGTGCATGCAATATAGCTCTTATTAAGATGACATATTTCTTAAGTTGGACTGAGAATTAGTGTTACAATAGTTAGTAGCATTTGTCCTGCAATTATAGTAATAGTTGAAAGTGGGAACATTAAAAAAGAAAAATAATTCATGAGAACAGTTCTTTTAAACAAAATTTCAAAACAATTATCTCTTAACTTGATTCAGAGAGAATCTTTCCTTTTTTAACATTTCTTTGAAGACAAAGAGACTCAAAAGTATTATACAGAGAGACGATTTTTTATTTTTTTAACAGGGTAAAAACCGGTTCCAAAACTGGTCCGGTTCTGGGTGGGTCTTTGCTTGGACCCTGTTCCCGGACCGGTTTCAATCGGTTCCCAAAAACTAGAACCTGTACCCGGACCGATTTAATCGGGAACCGGTTCCCGACCCTGTTTTTCGGGTGGTCCGGTCCGGGTTCGGTAAATCCGGTCCGGTTGCACACCCCTAAGTGTTTGGGTTGGTCTAATTGGGTTAGATCTCTCGACCCGAATTCTTTTATGGTATTAATATTCATAATAAAATTATTAATTAGAAAAATCATGAAAATCATAAAAAATTTAGAAAATCCAGAAAATACATAAAAATATATGGGAAAATTCCAAAAAATGGCCCCAAATGTCCTCAGTTTCTCAAATAGGAGCTTGAAGTTGATTTTGTTTCAAATAAGGGCCTGAAGTGGCTATAATTGTTTCAAATAAGGGCTTGACCTTGCCGGTTATCGGCCGGCTACATTTTCCAACTAATCAAGGGTATTTTTGTCGTTTGCCACTTTTCTTTTTTTTTTCCTTTCCTTTTTTCTTCTATTCATCTTCTTCATCATCGCAGGTGGCCGACTAGCCACCGATGATGCCCACTAAGGGTGGGGCGAGGGTGGCCCTCGCCCGATCCGGTAATGGCCACCCTCGTCGGCCACAGGTGAGGGATGGGCAAAGGACAGGCGAGGCCATCTCTCTCCTTGAGGAGGTTAGCCCTCACGGCAATCCGCGAGATCGGCTTTATCTGCCATGGCGAGGCCGACCTCACCAGATTTAGTGAGAGCCGGTTGCCCTTGCCGGCCACAAGTGAGAGACGGGTGAGGCTGTCTCTCACCTTAAGGGAGGCCGCCCCTCGTGGCCAATTGTGAGGTCAGCCATTGCCGGCCATGGGCGAGGCTGACCACAAGTGAGGGACGGGGCGATGCCATCTCTCGCCTTGAGGGAGGCCACCCCTCACAACCAATCAAGAGGTTGGCCCTCGCTAGCCATAGGCACAATAATGTTTTGAGGTGGTGACCGTCAAAAGGCACAAGGTGAAGGAGATGCTCGGGGAAGAAAACACAAAAGCTCTTCAGGCTCAACAGCGTTTTGAGGTTGGCCCAATTTTAGTCCAACCCAAGTGTGATCAGACTTGGTCTCTCTATTCGGTCCAAATTCTTCTATTAAAATTCATAACAAAAATTTTAATTCGAAAAATTATGAAAATCATGAAAGAATTTAGAAAATTCAGAAAATTATAAATTTTTTAGAAAATCCAGAAAATACATAAAAATATATTAAAAAAAATCAAAATTTTTTTTGAAAATTCTAAAAATTCTAAATATTTCAAAAAAAAATTAGAATCCCTTAAAAAGCTTCAAGAATAGTTATTTGGTTGATTTTCTCTCAAAAGCGGAAGCCTTTTACTCTAAAATTGTGCTAAAAAATTGAACAAGCCCTTAGGGATATACCATAGGGTTTCAATTGTCTTTAGAGACGAAAGCTCTTAATTGCGCACTATCCTTGTGTTGATTATGGTTTCTCTTTGGCTTAGTTGGAGATGGCATGCCCTTATGTGATAATGCTATATTTTTACTTTCCTTTTGCAATTTATTTAATATTTCATTTGATTGCTAATTGTTATTTTAATGATTGTGCATCCATATGATTACTTCGCATGTTAGTGGATAAATCTAGAATCAACGTAAACCGCCTGACATGAATGAGACTAAGTACCGAAAATGAACTAATTGATTGATTAGTGTAATCAAATCTCTGACTCTAGATTCTTTGGTTGCATAGGAAGTGAGATATATTCCCATTCCTCACTTGGTTCCTAATAGACCCTAATCAGCTAGTGACGACTCATTATTAGAAGATTTTTATAAACACCTTAATATTGTACAAGGTATGGACTTGTGTAAGCCTACACCTAATCATGGACTATAAGTCCCTTAACCTATATTTTCCTCTCTCGAGGGGTAGGTTGCAATAGCAGTGTTCTTGTATTCTTATAGCATGATCTATCAAGTAAAATGAATTACATTAGCCAATTGTGACTGGTGCTAATTGCAACTTGTGTAGCCAATTATTGGTGGAATCTAGCCGCTATTGAGTTTCTAGTCTGAAAATGGATGTAGGCTTACCCAAAAGCATATATCATTATGTGATCCATTTATTCTACTGTGCTTGATGGCCAATCAAGCTCTAATCTAGCTATGGAACTCCTTCGTGGGAGGATCTAAGTGGCAGAGGCAGAGAATGTAGGTGCCAGTCATGGCTAGGTAGAAGGGGGATAGAAGAGAGATGAGTATGAGATGTATCTTATCTTGTTATATCACATCCCTTAGGTGGGATTATTTGATTAGAACTATATCCGAGTGATACAAAGATATATCTACATTTTGTATTGCCTTAAATATCGGATTGGATAAAACTTTTCCTATTCAGTGTTATAACCGGCCTGATAGATGCACCATGAGGGTTTATATCTTGGCATGTTGGAAAACATCCCTATGAGATTTTAATGATCACCAAACTACCCTTATTACTGATAGTTACAATGATGAATGTAGATAGTGAAACCAGTTATCATTATTAATGATTCTTCATATCGATAAAGATAAGACACTAGTCTTTGATTTTTAGGAAAACAAGTACCAATAACAACAGCTTTGAAGGACTAGTCAAGATAGTATTCTTGAGAGCTTATGATCATTGATCCTACCATCACATGTCTACAGTTGGTATCATCACTGAAGATGGTTAGTCCCAACACTCACAATCAACACTGGTGATGGTGTGCAAAAGATTGATAGTAATGCATTGGATCTGATAATATCCAAAAACACATTGAAAGAAGACCATTGATGGTTTAGAATGTAGTCATTGAAGCTCTAGATTCCATAGAAAAAAAAATCAGATGAGGCATGGCAATTCACAATTCTTAGAGACAAGACATGAGTTAGTAACCACTTTGGGTAATCTACTACAATTAGTAAAGCGACTACAAGAACAATCTTGATGATTGCTATGGTCTCTTAAATGGCTAGTCATTTGTCCTCAAAGGTCTCCAATGGATCTATTGAAGACCTTAGTATAAAAGTAGTGGTGATGCTATGAAGAGATAGAGGGAGACCAAATATTTATGTGAACCATTGATATTATCTCTTCAGCTAGAGATTATCTCTATCTTATTTTGTGAATCCCACTATATTGGTTTAGCCCTATACTAGCATATTGTGAAGAGTACAAGAGTAAGTGTAGTGTTCATGTATCCTGGTAGTATGATATATCAAGTGAAGGGAACTACACTAGCCATTTATGACTTACATTATAGTTGCTGTGTAGGCTATTAGTTTGATAGTGGGTGTATGCTAAGATAAAAGCTCAATCACTATATATCCTTATGTGATCTATTTACTCTACTCTGTTTTCATTTATCAACATCACACATATTGATCTATTCCACAACATCATCTTCAGTGTGATTGTTTGACATTCCGCAAAAGTTTTTTTACATTACCACTCAAACTATTCAACCTCTTTCTAGGTTGCATTGTTAGTGTCAACAGGGCATATAAAGGCCTTGGTGGCTGTTGGAGGAAAATAGGGATTAAAAAAAAAAAAACTAAATGGCAAAATTAAAAAAGTAAAAAGCCAAATGACTCTTCTTTTTATTCTTTTATGGTGTAAAATGTAAGTAACATTTATAAGACGACATACAAAAGCTTAGGGGCATTCCCCAACATTAAAAATATAACTAAGAATGTGACAAATATGGAATGAGGGAGTCTCTATATGGTAGCTTTAGGAAGGTATAAAATTTTTGTAGTGCAAAAGTTGCCCTCTAACAAGTTTATGAAGTTTAGCCAAGATGTAAGGGACATCATTTGACTTGTTGTGAAAACGTCTATGGTTATGCTCTATCAAAATGCACAATATAGTCATAAGGAAAGACACCTTGAGAAGCCTCTTGCCAAATCCTTGCCCATGGTAGCCCTAACTATCTATTGGTGTTCAATATTCCATCCTCCTAAAGAACGTTGAATTTCATATTGTGTGAGGATATTATGCCATATGTTTTCAACCTAGGTGCATTAAAAGAATAGATGTCACCGATTTCTAGACTAGACATATAGAAATTACAATGGATTCCTACTTTAGGTATCCAATGTGATAAGATCTATGTTGTTGAAAATCTATCTATAAAAACTAGCTGGCTAATAAAATTGTGTTTGTTGACGCCGCTTGTCCAAATCAATTGATTCCATTCCACTATCGATCCCATGCTCTTGAGTTCATCATATATCTCTTTGCAACATTACCTTTTCCCATATATCACTGAAGCTAAAGCCGGTCTCAATTTAAGAATACCATGCCAACTCCACATCATACTACCTTTGATTTTGAGCTACCCAATCAAGTTGCCTTTATATTTGGTAGTCTGAATCCACTTACTGCATATGGATGAAGATGGACAATTTATGAGGTTCCAAAGCATGGGGCCTAGCAAAACTTTGTTCCATAATTTTAGATTGAGCAACCTTAGACCTCCCTCCCTCTTTAGCAAGCAAACAACTTTCCAAGCAACTTTGTGCGATTTGTGACATTCTTCTTTCTTCTTTTTGATTTTATTGTAAATGTTTTTTTTATGTGGTAATATTATATCATAGGAGCACTATATATAATAGAGAGTTTGGGCTTTGGACTTTGGATTGCAAGGTGGGGAGGAGGAAAATTTATTTTATCCTTATCAACAGATACTATTTTAATGGAAAAATTACATTACAAATCTTAAATCTCATGTACGAAATATAAACTAAGTCTTTAAGTTTTTCAATTGGTTTAACTAAGTCCTACACATGATCCAAGAACCATAATTGAGGCATTTCATTGATGAATTAATTGAAAAGTTTACAATTTGATTGCATCCCATACACAAGGTTTATGGTTCCGATGCACTTTTTCTTATTTTATTGCTGTGATGGGATTGAGAGGAAAACTAATGGAACTAGTGATAGGTACGCTATCCCAACACATAGCCCCTTCCTCTCGGCCTTTAAATGGGACGGTCATTAGTCTTCGAGTGCCATTAATCTTCATCTTAAGTTCTCTTTCTAATTCACATGATCTACGTTAAAGTGGCAAGTGCACTTGTTGAGCCTGCTTCCAATACCACCAGTCCTAGAGGAATAAAGTTTAAAAGAACACTGAGATAACAAAGTAGAATTTGGGAAATTTACTTTTGTTCCAATTCCAACATTCATTCAAGAATCGCCTTGCCTTATATAGCTGAGATTAAGCGTGATACGGACATTTTTCATGACCAGCATAGCTGACAAAGCATATTACAAAGTGGGAGTAAATATTATAGAGTTATCAAACTGACTAAAACTAGTGCAGACTTAATAATTAAAACAATATTTACAACTTTAACTTTATTAAAGTAGTCATGCGAACTCTAAAATATTCTCTTATTTATTGATGGATTCATGATCTTGGCAAGATTAGGATCTTTATCAAAGCTAAAATCTGTTTCCACGTGTCTTTAAGATAAGATTCTTTGAAGTTCCATCAGTCTTTGAGAAAAATCCATGAAGACTGACTGATTTCATTTGTGCTCATATAATGTCCAGTGGATAATATTTATGGTGGCATGATATATCTGAGAATAATCCCATATTCCATACCCGTTGTTAAAGTTAGATGAATAAAGTCTCATGATCTAAATTCGCAGCGGGACGAGGACCTCTCCATTTAAGTGTAACGGCGGGATTGTATCAAAATTTTGCTTTTCCTATATGCACAAAGGTCTCCAAAATAATTAAGGAGAACAGATGGCGTGCCGTTCACATGTGTGGGAAAAAGGTATAATATTTAAAGAAATTATATGAGAAACTGTTTTCAAAATATAACCAAAGAATGGAAAATAAAGGGGAAGATTTTCAAAACATGGAAATGATGATTGTATAGATGTTGCGACTTGCAGTAGCGGGATGAGAAGGCTCTTCAATGGTTATGTTCGAATGTGAGGTGCGGTTAGAACTAAGCGGTAATAAAAATGTTTTTGTTCAAGCATGGTTCTCGATATTGACATAAATTGTGGGCTTGACTTACTCGAATTTCACCTTATATAAAAAAGGACCATTTTCTGGGAATTAAGATCCTCTCCAATATGGATAAAAAACATTATCTTCTTTCCCTTGTTAAATAAATGTCACATTAACCCATCTGAAATAATTCTTTTGTATTTTCATTTTCTTCTGCTCTTTTTTCTTCTATTCCTCTGCTTATTAGTCCGTCATTGGAGTCATATCCATTGCCAAATCGCCTTGTCACTGTGCCTCCATGCACATACTCCACGTTTGGCCTTCACGACCACCGGGCTGTCACTGATCTCTCTCTGCTTGCATGCCAAAGGGCCGCCACCTTTTCATATGTGGCGTAGTTGGGCTCAAACCCACCTGCACTATTGGCAATTGGAAAAAAGAAGATTACTTTAATATACTAAAGAATATATGAAAAATAATTGTTGTTAAATGTCTACACTTGTATGAGATTAATGGCAATTATTATCTAGCAAGCGTCACATTTCAAGTCAAAATCTAAAACTAAAGAAAGGAACCGAACCTTAAAGTAAAAAATCAATCTAAAACATAGATACACATCTCTTCTCATGAAGAACCTTAAACAAAGACCCTACAATTATCTAAAATATGAGGAGAAAAACCAATTTTAACAACGATTTCATAAATAACTTGGCACAAAAAAGTTAAGGAATTAATAATAAATATAGTACCGTCAAAAGGAAAACCTAAATGAAGGATCCCGGAGTTGTCGAAGATTGCAACGGTGAATTGCCGAGCAAATCTCCTTTGGCAGTGAGCCTATATAACATACACTCCCAATGAAAATATTTGAGAATAAGCCACCTGCCAAAGGAGTAAATGCTCAGTAATTCACCACTTACATGCCATCCGCACTATTCATCACGTGCTAGTATAATTTCTAAATTTTTCTTGGCTTCGATGAACAGTGTTAGATGCGATATCTATTTATAGCCTCGCAAAAGTCTAAAGACGTTTTCCATGCACACAGCATATTCTGAGAACATCCACAATGGATAAGGGCAAAAGAAAATAAAGAGCCAGTGGTCCAATAAGGTAGATATGCTAACTTTCATTCCATGTTCGTAACAGGCTTTTGCAATGACCCGAGTCAACATATATTCCTCTGGGTCAAGAAATTTCTAGATGAGTTTAGTTTTAGAACATTTCGACCTCTTCAATATTCCGAGCATATTCCTGATGTCTTCTCTTAAAGGAAAATAACATCATTACACTTTTAATACGTTCAATATAATTCTTGAACTATTCCTTAATATTTGTTATAGTGGTATTGTTTGATCAAATGATAAGTGAGACATTATTTGATGATATGAAATATTTAATAAAAGTTGGACTTTCAAAATATTGGTTCAATACGATATAAAAACATGTGACTAGGAATTTCATTTTCTTATCCATGTTCTTTGACGTATGTAACTTTCATTTTGCCGTTTATAAATAATACTCAATAGATTGAAGGGCACGCCAGCTAATTCTATCACCTCAAACTAAAGAAAGGATGAGATTGAATGTTTTAATATAGTCTAGGGAATACAATTAACATTGGGCAGTAGCTTAGGGATCATATTCAATAAATCAAAACTTTAAAGATGACTTGCATATTTGGTTAAAATTTAGGGATTATTAGCGCTATTTTCTATTTCTTAAAAATTAGAAAATAGCGTAATTTACTTGTAAAAATTTCAACAAATCAAGAAAAATATTATTTCCTTAAGATTTGTTTTGTTATGAAAATGAAATTAAATCATCATGAAATTTTAAAGATTTAACTTAACCAAAAATAAGAACAATATAAATTTAACTTTAGGAAGTGATGGACATTTTGGGAATCATGATCAGGATAGGCTTGGGGTTGAACTCTAATTTTGGTTAGTTTCAAAACATAGTGAGAGATGAGTTGTACATATGAAGAGGGGAGAACAATTCTAGAGTTAGTCTAAAACCTAGAACTTACTCATCAGAATTGATTTCTCAATTTTTGAAACTTGAAACTTATCATGCATATTCTGGAAGCTTATACCTATGCTATTATAGATTCTAGGATCTATCTAGAAACTGGACAATTTCTTCTTCTTTTTGTTTCATTTTTAGCAAAGCAAAGAGAAAGTGAATGCAACAACAAAAATGAAAATTTCCCATTTCTCAATAGCAACAATCTGCAAAAAATGAACATGTAAAATAAAATCAACACTAAAATGTTCAAAACATGTAACGTAAAAAAAAAAATTGTAAAATTTCAGCCTTCAATCGACCGTGAAAAATTTGCCATTAAAACTTATTTACAATTTAAGCATAAATTGTTCCAAAGTACGAAGACAATAGAAGTCTTAGTCAAATAGAGCAGATATTCAGAGAAATTTGGGCTTACACTTTCTTTCTTTTCGTGGCAAAAGCTAGCTCTACTTTTGCTTTTCATTATTCCTGATTCTTTAAAATGTATTTTTTTATTCAATTGTGAATACATTTCACCCTATAAAAAAATTATTTAAGTGTATTTCTTATTATTATCATCATTTACTTATACGATTTTTTTAAAATTTAAATGAAATTGAAAACTACAGCGTTGTTTCCTTTTAATAAAGTGGTTAGATGTACGTGTTCACATAAAAAAAAGTTGGCGTATTTCATTTTTTTTAATTAATTACATTAGAAATTGTTAGACGTGGCTAAATATACATGTGCACATGGAAAATTACCTATAAATGAGGGCCAATTAGTGATCTGCTTCCTAATCCGGCTCAATTCGGTTCTTACACAGGAACTAGGAATCAAGCTACATGGTACAGGTTCCAAAATATTTGGAGCCAAGAACTAAATCGAATCCCATCAAAAATTGTAACAAGACCAGTTCCAACGGGTTTGGTTCTTCGGTTTTTCGGTTCTATCCTGAACCATACTCACTCCTACCTATGGAGTCTTAAGTGTAAATTCTCTATGAGAATGTGCAATTGAAGTAGGAATAAGTATACAAGAAACTCTAAAACTTGTTGCAAAATGAGGTTAAGTTTTAGAATTTTTTAAATATACAATGAAGTCCTAAAACTTATCAAAGTGGTGCAAACAAGTACTTTCGTTAACTCCGTAAGTGGAAAATGCTAATAGAACATTTTTTTAGCATTTCTTTCTCCTACATGGCATTAACCTTAACTAAAGCTTGAACATTCGACTTAAACTACGTTGTTTTAGTCAAAGAATACAAACTTAAAAAGAACACAAAGCCACAAGCTTGTGTGAGACGGCAAAGGCATAGGATGGGTGGTGGCCATTGTTGGGGTCCTGACGTTGGCTAGTGACCATCTGAGGGGGGTTGTAATTAGAGGTGAGCACTGGTCTAAGGTAGCTGTTGTCTATACGATGAGTTCTAAATTTTAAAAATTAGAAATTATTTCAGATAAGGTAAGTTTCAAGTTTCAAGTTTAGAACTTACCCACTTTAGGACTACTCATCCTGACATACACAGCTTTCGTATCCGTCCAATGGAAGTTCTTGCACTTTTCGAGATGAGTCCTATCTTCCTATAATACTGAAAGTCATTATGGTGTCGTCAGATGAATAGTGCGCTTAGCAGCTTCTGGCGGAGTCCAATCTGTCTCTAGCTTTGTGAATTTTGGCACATCAAGCAAACTTTTCGAGGGAGTGATCTCCACCTCCTTGAAAGAATTCAATTATTTCAAGTCATTCACGTCTTTTAACACTCCACAATAACGGTGCAATTTGAAAAAGTATTATGAAAGAGTAACTTTGTTATAGCATACACTATCAATGTAAAAAATATTTTCATGATCAGTCTTATCCATCCTTAATTTAATTTTTAGTAAAATAGTGAGTAGTATAAACTCTCAAAACAAGTGTGACTAATGTGTAAAGTCCCATATATATAGACGGAGTTTGTTTTAAATTTTCCAAAATGAATAAATGTCTAGAACTTATATTTCTCGTCTTTTAACATGAGTATCTAACATCTTAACTCTATTGATCCGCATATATGCATGCAAATCGACCCTATCTATTTGCATCAATAAGACTTTGCCCATAAGGTGACACTCACAACTCTCAAGGTTACCTCAAATGAGAAATGACTAGATATGCTAAAACTACAATTAGAACATTTTACTAATATTTCTTTTTGTAATATAAAAAAGAGAATCAAATTCTCTATTTTGGGGAAAAGTGTCCGAAAAGTCTTAAACATATTGCATTAGTGTCAATTCAATTAAAAACCTTTTAATTGGATTAATTTAGTTCTGAACATTTCACATTTGTGTCAATTAAGTCCATTCAGCTAAATTAGGCTAAAAATCACTGACATAGAATGCCGGTCGTCCCATGTGGCATAGCTTGTGTTGATTTGGTCATTTTTAATAATATTTTAATAATTTCTTTCAAAACTTTTTTCAATTTTTCTTTTCATTTTCCCTTTTTTCCTTTTTTTTTCCCCCTTAATTAGGAAGGGTTGTTGGAACTTGGCGGCCATTGGGCAAAGCAGAGGTAAGCACAAGCTAGGCCGCCTTGCCTAGATCTAAGCAAAGCCAACCTCACCAACACCTAGTTGACCACAGGAAAAGGTGGCCATGGCCTCACCTGTGATTAGCAAGGTTGAGGCCACTTTTGTGAGTAACCGTTGAGGCTGGCATGCCTTGCACCATTACCTCAATGTTTTTTTTGCGGGATGCGTTTCCAGGTTTCAAGGCATTGAGTTGAGTTGTAGAGGATGGATTGAAGGACAAAGAAGTGGAGGTGGAAGCCATTGTCACCAATGGAGATAAGCCTTTTGGATGAAAGTGTAGCAAGCAAAGCAACAAGAAGGAGAAAAACTCACCAATTGCAAGGAAGGTCATGGCCGGCTAGGCCCCGACTTAGCTAGTACCACTTGTGCCCACCTTTACCTAGCTCATATTTGGACTAGGGCTACAACCCTCATTGGTGGCCAATGAGGGGGCTAGTGAGCTCTAACGACCCCTTGCTGGCCACTAGAAAAAGAAGAAGAAAAATAATAGAAAAATTAATAAAAATAAAAAATTTTGAAAAAATAAATTATTAAAATATTATTAAAAATGTCCATGTCAAATCGTGCCACGTAGGATGGCTAGTATTTATGTTAGTGATTTCAAGCCTAAATTAGTAGACAAACTCAATTAGCACAAATGTAAAAAGTTTATGACTAAATTGGTTTATTCAAATGTTTATGTCTGAATTAATGCCAATGCAATAAGTTTAGCACTTTTTTTACACTTTGCCCCTACACGGGGAAATAGAATCATGAACACCATTTGGAACAACAAAATTAGATAGATGGATAAACCCATTGAACAGATAAAGAAGTTGTTATCGCCCAGGAATGCAAGCTATGGAAAGAACTGTCGATTAAGTCCCTCCACAACATGAAAATACTAGAGGTTCAAGATTTTCAAGTATTGGAAGGATCCAAACTCAAGAAGGAAGATTTTCAATTACATGACATTGTTGATCGCATGAAAGAGATAAAGAAAAATAAAGACGGATCAAGCAAGGAGAACGGCTTTAAAGTTGTGTGCTTCTAGTTTGTAGATTTCAGTCACGTTGCTTTTCAAGGTCCAGTGAAGCTACATTTTGGGCAAAACCCGCAAAGTGTCTATGAAGATCATGCAAGCATAGTTGAGGACATGGATTTCATGATACCTTCTAACTTTGATTATCACTAAGAGTTTGACCATGAACCTTTCTCAAAACATCCCCTAATTAAACTACTTTCGGCTCAAGGGACAAGACTCACTATCTTGTGGATGAAACTGAAAGATTCAATTGTTCATTACTTCAAAACTCGAGGACAAGTATCCTCCAACCGGGGGAGAATGATGCATCCAACAAAATTGATACCTCTCATGCCGCGCTTGGTCATTTAGATTTTTGGATAGGATATAAATCCTATCGGATTATGATGAGATTTCTAATGTTTTATAAATTTAGGTAAATATCATAATATCAAAGGTGGACTGGGTTGGAAAACATCTTTATGATTTTGGTGATCACCAAATTATCCTTGTTACTAATAGGTACAATGATGAGCACAAACAGTGAAACAAGTTATTGGTATCAATGATCTTACATATTAGCAAAGACGAGATATTAGTCTCTAACTTTAGGAGAGCAAGTACCAAGAACGGTAGCTTGGAAAGACCAATCAAAATAGTACTCTTGGAAGTCCTAAGTACTAATGATCATTGATTCTAACATCACGCGTCTTCAGTCGGTATCATCATTGTCATGTCTCGACTCTTGAGGTCGTGACAATCCCTTTGCACTTTAGTCAAATGAATGTGTTGTCCTAGGACACGTCGCCGACCATTCTTTTTGTTTTGCGATTAAACACATGTTGAAGCAATATATAATTGCCCAATCAATCCTAAAATTGGGATAGTAATGGGGATAGTAGGACAACACAACAACAAACAATTCCAAAAATACCACTTTTTTTTTGTTTACTAGTTAACCTTATGAAGTTTACATGTACAAGTCCTTATCATAGTGTCACGCCTCGAACCCCGAGCACGCGACAACCCCTTACCATGGTCAATTGAAAGCGACGTCCCAGGACTCGTCGACGACCATTCATTTTAATCTTTCGTTATGCGCAAGCAGAAGACGAACCATCCCCAGTTCGACAAACAATCAGTCAATCAATTAGGGATAGAGGGATGAACAGCAAGGATAACCATCACTACTCATTTACACAATTTACTAGATTAACCAACGGAGGATCGTTTCTCAATACATGCCCAACAAAAAGGGCCAATCCATCCTCTAAGCCAAACCAAAAAGGAACTAGGCTAGGCTAATCTAGCTGTACACAATAAACCCTTAGGTTCAGCACCATGATCACTCGAACCCATCGAACTCGACTCCGTCAGCTCGATCACTAGTCAATCGGGGGCAAGATTCTCCACTACGGGTGCGCCATTCTAGGGGCTTGAAAATGGTTAACCACGACGGGTTGAGATAAAATCTCAGCAAGTTCTTCCCTAAGCCCCGATTAGTACACCAACTCAACCCGGGGTATCTTTCCAGAACCACCCCTCACTCAACTCAACAACAAACAACCAACAATCAAACAGCAGACAGGGTCAACCAACGATCAAAAGTCGGTTTGCATGCAACCTTACTCGGTATGCCATACCATGCACGTTATAAATCAGCACAATACACGCAATGCATATGGCCGTTAGATGATGCAGTTCATCAATCACATGCGAGTCGTGTCACAAGCGATCTCACCTTGCCATTGCCACCCCTGCACGTTATCAATTCATGCATGCGTGCCATAAATGATGTGATCATCTCATGCATAATCGGAACCAATGATGTCATGTTTTCTCATGCACTCTCGCATCCACACGTGTTCCGATTATTATTGCCTCACAGGGCTACAACTTGGCTGAGGTGCAACGGCGCTACGGCGGCCTTTCTCCGTAGAGGCGCAACCGTGCCCTTCCTCCGCAAAGGCGCAACCATGCCCTTC
Organism: Angophora floribunda; assembly: GCA_014182895.1. Lineage (NCBI taxonomy): Eukaryota > Viridiplantae > Streptophyta > Magnoliopsida > Myrtales > Myrtaceae > Angophora > Angophora floribunda. The sequence continues at coordinate 29,742,472 of CM024709.1, read as the reverse complement.
TGTGCTGGCCGAGGCGCTAGGGCACTACGGCGCCCTTCCTCCGCAGAGGCGCAACCGTGCCCTTCCGTACCCTCCGAGGCGCAACGGCACTACGATGCCCTTCCTCCATAGAGGCGCAACCGTGCCCTTCCGTGCCCTCCCTTTCCATAATCTTCGATAAAGTGGGTTCAACTTAGTGATCATGCAAGCATACCATCACAACCCACTTATTATCTTTAAGCATTAGCCAATGCACACATGCTTGCATATAAAACCTCAAATCATTTCTCACAAAAGCGGTCCATTTCCGGTGTCCCTCAGAAAAACCATTTTTCCCCACATTTCTCATAAAAGCGGTCAATTTCCAGGTCCCTTGGACAAATCACTTTCTTTCTCATAAAGGCGGTCCATTTTCGGTGTCCCTCGGACAAACCATTTTTCCCTTTTTGTGAAATTCACACGATTCATGCGAATGTTCATATCACAACACATCAATTTCACTTCATATGATCAAGACACATGAAATTATGCACAATTTCACTTCCGGATGAACAGTGCCATGAACAGTAATCCATGAACAGTAATTTCCGAAATTCAATTAATAATAAATTAAATTCAGAAATTAAACAAAACATATTAATCAATCAATTAAGCTAAACAAGCTTAATTATCACATAATCCACAAATAAGCACAATTAAGCATAATCAAGCATAATTAAGCAAGATTAAGCTAAGCTAACCTTAATCACCTATCTAACCACCTATGTTAGGGCTAATACAACTTAATTAACCCTCATAAACCAGCATTAACACTAATTAACCCAACCCTAAGCAAGTTTAGATACTAAATAAGGATTAGGGGCTAAACTCACCCGTTAAGAGGGTCAACGACACGGGCGAGGTGGCGGCGACGAACCTGACACCTGGGGACTTCTCCTACGACACTCCAAGGCGATCCCAAGCTCAACACAGCAGCCACAAATTCGGATTCCCCACTGGACTTCACAAAACAGCACTGCAGGAGGAGGAGTTACTGGTCGGAGCAAAAACAAGCTGGCCGGAGCTCCGGCGAGGTGGTGGCCGGTGACCGGAGGCTCCAGGGGGTCGAGGGGGAGTTGTGGGTGGCTGGTGTGGGTGGTGGTTAGGTCGAAAGTGGAAGAAAACAGGTCAAAAGGCGGAACACAACAAAACTGGTCGCTACAGTGACGGTCCGGCGAGCAGCCGGCTTCCGGCCACCGTACGAATCGGACGGAGGCTCCGTTTGATGAACGGCCGACGTCATACATACGTATTCTCTCTCCCGAACGTAACGGTAGGTGGCACGGCCCGAGATTCCACCGGGAAGGCAATGAACAACTCAAAATTCGGTGAGAGGTCAGAAGCTGAAATTTCAGGATGGCAAGGGAAGCAAGGGGAGAGAGGGGCTGCGATTTTGTTGCTGAAGGAGGAGGAGAGAGAGAGAGATGAGAGCTGGTCTTAGGCCTCATTAAGGCCATTTAATGCCTTCACCAAGTCCCCAAGCAAGTGACATCATCTTCTCTCTCTTCTTTTGACTTTTCTTCAAAATATCCAATGGCAAAATGGTCATTTCCACCTTGCACATTTCCCAAACTGCCCTTGGGCTGAAAATGAAAGGCAGGCCTAGGAAACAGGCTGGAAAATGAATAGGAATGGGCTCGGGAATTTGTTGGGCTCAAATTGGCTCACATTTAGACAACGGGCTCGGGAGGATTAATGATCAGTTTGGCCCAACGGGCTTACTTGCTTGCCTCGGGCCTTCCACGGTGGCCGTCCCACCTTGGGCGCATGGCCCACACTATTCTTACTCGGCCCACGTCCTCGTAGGCTCGTTTCCTCAGTCCAAAAATCCATTTCCTAAAAAACTCGGCTCAACCGACATTGTCGACTATCAAGGAAGCATCGTCCAAAAGCCCGTCCCGAATGTTCCCGAAAATTCGAAGTCCAATCTTGGATTCTCATACCTTGTCAATTTCGCCCCAAATGCCATTTTGGTACTACTCAGACTGACAGGCGGCTTCGAGGACTCACGCGTAACCGACTCGTGCCGATTCACATTCAAAACTTCTCGACACATGGACATCCTTGACTACATGAAATTGCGAAGGATCGATTCTTATTTCAAAGTACACGATTATTAAGGATCGGCATAGGGTCGTTTGCGGGTTCGATAACAGTAGACGGAATCACCCGTCGTTCCATTATTTTTGTCCGCGAATCGACTTCTAGTCGTCCCTGAAATCGACCTACATGACTCCAGGATTGTCCTTACGCAAGTCTCATGGTCAAGTCATTTTCCCAGGTCAAGTTCTTTAGTCGCACGAGTTTTGTCCTCATTAGCCTTTCCCCTCAAGGTCAGTATCTCAGGAGTGATCAGTTCCGAGTGAGATCAATCAATAATGCACTGGCAAAATTAACGTTTAATCCTCCCTCAGTGGGCTCGAATTTCAGGACGTCACACATAGGCAACTTCCTATTAAGCCAACAAAACCAGTAAGGCCAAGTTAATTTACTCCTTCTATACTTTGCAACGAACCGCACCACTTATTGATTCTCAACACTATGGAGTTGAAAATGGTTAAACAACAACGTGTGAGATAAAACCTCAGCGAGTTAACGATCTAAGCCTCGATTAGTGAATCAACTCACCTTGGATACACCTAAACATGCAGTTTATTATCGATGGCAGATTGATAGCAAAGCGAATCCTTGCTTTACCTTAACAATGAACATGAACAGGCATTATAGCCTTATAACAACAAACTAGGCCATTGAATAACCCCGTGAGCTCTCTCATCTCACCTTGGCACAAGCATTGCATATCATAAGTTATGCGTGCCATAATCTAACAATCAAATTCAAGCATGATCAAAATTCTTTTAATAATTTCCACGCACAATACATTTGCGCAAGCCTTTTCACCTCACCTCAACACATCAAAATTCACCTAATCAAGTCACACGTGATTTCATGCCTGCAACCGTCATGCAGAAAATGCATTTAATAATTAAGGACCACAATAATTATCAATTCCATGCACTTATTTGATAATGCTAGACTTTTACTTTCCCTTTGCAATTTATTTTATATTTTATTTGGTTACTAATTGTTATTTTAATGATTACGTACCCGCATGACTACTTCGCATGTTGGTTGATAAGTCTAAAATCAATACAAATTGCCTGACATGAATGAGATCAAGTACCGAAAAGGAACTAACTAATTAATTAGTATAATCAAGTCCCTAAACCTAGATTCTTTGGTTGCATAGGAAGTGAGATATATTTCTATGCCTCACTTGGTTTCTAGTCAACCCGAATCAGCTAGTGGTGACTCATTATTAGAAAATTTTTATAAACACCCTAATATTGCAATGGATTTATGAGAGCATGCACCTAATCATGGATTGTAGGCTCATCTTTTAGGGAAAACCCCTAAACCTATATTTTCCTCCCTCGAGGGGTAGGTTGCAACAACAATGTTCTTGTATCCTAATAGCATGATCTATAAAGTAAAAGGAATTACATTAGCCAAATGTGACTTGTGCCAATTGTAACTTGTGCAGCCGAATATTGGTGGAACCTAGCTGTAATTAAGTTTCTTAATCTGAAAATGGATGTAGGCTTACCCAAAAGCATATGTCATTATGTAATCTATTTATTCTATTGTGCTTGAGGTCCAATCGAGCTTCAATCTAGCTATGGAACTCCTCCGTGGGAGGCTCTAAGTGGCAGACGCAGAGGCAGCGGGTGCGAGCGCCAGCCATGGCTAGGTAGAAGGGGGATAGAAGAGAGAAGAATGTGAGATATATCTTATCTCTTTATGTCACATCCCTTAGGTGGGATTATTTGATTGGAACTATATCCAGGCGATACCAGAACATATCTAGATTTTGGATTGCCTTAAGATTCATTTTTAGTTCAATTAGGATATTATGTTTCCTATTTTATAATATTGTTTGTGTGAAAGGGCAATGCTTTTCTGCTTTTCCTATTGTGTCAGTGGCAAGGCCCTCTCAATCGATTGAAAAAAAGGGAAGGAGAAAAAGAAAAGGGAAAAGATCAAAGGAATAAAAGGGATGAAAAGAAGGAAAAACATTTATGCCGTTACGAGTTTCCTCACAAGCAATTTGCTCCCTTTCTAGTGATTGGAAGCGAATCTATACACTTTTTAGCGACTGCCCACCATGTTTCATTCGCAGGGAAGGGATGTCAATTTGACATTAGAACATGCTCCGGATCTTCCCATTTGATGGAATCCGGCAAAACCCCTGTTGTCCCTTTCCCATTTCGTACTCCCATCCCAATTATTCATGCATTTGTCTCCATATCTTACCAAATAATGTGGTAAATAGTGAGAAAAAAAAATGGAGTCAAAGGATAAGGACATAAAATTTTAATTTGGCCACTGAGAATGGATAGAGCGAGATGCAACGAAGTATAAACGCGCATTAACTAAATGGTTGATATTTTTGTTCGCTAAATCTCTACTATATCAACCCACCTAGTTCGGGCTGATATTTGCATCTGTAGCGTCTTTTTTAATGATTAGGTGGGTTGTGAATGCATTGTTGTATCCAGAAAAAAGAACATGCGTTGATATGCACACAAACACACATGCGTATTACTAGTATCCGAATCATTTTATGAATTTGCTGTACATGTGGAGTAGATAATACTGTAACATTCATTTTACACACAACTAAGAAAAAAAGAGAAAAGTCAAAAATGAAAAGAAATTTTATATTATTATCACATGCATTCTTGAGATTTGAGGAATAATTGTCTAAAACTCTCTTAAATCAATTCTTATATAGCAGCCAATTCATTCATATACTTTTTAATTTGATCACTTAATCCTAAACATTTTGATGATATATCAATGTAGCTCAAATTGATAGGAAATTGCTAACTCGGATGCTAGCCATCTTACGTGCCATAATTAATGCTAACATGGACGATTTTTGCAATTTAAAGAAAAATTCTGATTTTTTTGCCTTTTTCTTTCCTTTTTGTTCTTTTTCTTTTTTTCCTATTTCCCTCCCCTAGTCCAAGTTCCTAGTAGCCAGGCATGTTGGAAAACATCCCTATGAAATTTTAATGATCACCAAACTACCCTTGTTACTGATAGTTACAATGATGAATGCAGATCGTGAAACAAGTTATCATTGTCAATGATTCTTCATATAAAAAAAGACGAGACACTAGTCTTTGATTTTTAGGAAAACAAGTACCAATAATGACAACTTTGAAGGACTAGTCAAGATAGTATTCTTAGGAGCTTATGATCATTGATACTACCATCACATGTCTACAGTTGGTATCATCACTGAAGAGGGTTAGTCCCAACACTCACAATCAACATTGGTGATAGTGTGCAAAAGATTGATAGTAATGCATCAGATCTTATAATATCCAAATACACATTGAAAGAAGACCATTGATGTTTTAGAATGTAGACGTTGAAGCTGTAGATTCCATAGCAAAAAAATCAGATGAGGCAGCAAAAAAGCAATTGACAATTCTTAGAGACAAGACATGAGTTAGTAACCATTTTGGGTAATCTACTCCAATCAGCGAAGTGACTACAAGAATAATCCTGATGACAACCATGGTCTCTTAAACGGCTAGTTGTTTGTCCTCGAAGGTCTCCAATGGATCTATTGAAGACCTTAGTATAAAAGGAGTGGTGATGCTATGAAGAGATAGAGGGAGACAAAAAATTTATGTGAACCACTGATATTAACTCTTCGGCTAGAGATTGTCTTTGATCTTATTTGGCCAATCCCACTATATTGGTTTAGTGCTATACTAGCATATAGTGAAGAGCACAAGAGTAAGTTTAGTGTTTATGTATTGTGATAGTGTGATATATCAAGTGAAGGGGACTACACTATATGCTGATATAGCACTAAACCAATATAGTGGGATTTGCCAAATAAGATCAAAGACAATCTCTAGCTGAGAGTGGGTGTACACTTAGCTAAAAGCTGAACCACTATATATCTCTATGTGATCTATTTACTTTACTTTGCTTCCATTTATCAACATCACACATACTGATCTACTCCGCAACATCATCTTGAGTGCTAATTGTTTGACATTCTACAAAAGTTTTAATACATTGCCACTCAATCAATTCAACCCCCTTTGTAGGTCGCCTTTTAGTGCCAATGGGGCGTATAAAGGCCCCGGCGATTGGCGGAGGAAAATAGGGAGTGAAATAAAATTAAAAAAGTTAAAAGCCAAAAGACTCTTCTTTTTTTCTTTTCTTCTATAAAATGTAAGCAACATTTATAAGAGGACATATAAAAGCTTAGGGTCATTCCTTGGCATTAAAAATATAACTAAGAACGTGAAAAATCTGGAGTGGGAGAGTCTCCATATGATAGCCAGTATTACATTTGTTTACAAAGGCTTATACAAAAGCCCAACTTTTGTAGTGCAAAACTCGCCCTCTAACAAGTTTATGAAGTTTGGCCAAGATGTAAGGGACATCCTTTGACTTATTGTGGAAATGTTTACGGTTATGCTCTATCCAAATGTACAATATCATCGTAAGGAAAGATACCTTGAGAAGCCTCCCACCAAGTCCTCGCCCATGGTAGCCCTGATTATTTATTGGAGATCATCATTCCATCCTCCTAAAAAATATTGAATTTCATATTGTGTGAGGATATTATGCATTATGTTTTCAACCTAGGTGCATTAAAAGAATAGATATTACCAGTTTCCAGACTAGACATATAGAAATTACAATGGATTCCTACTTTAGGCATCCAATGTGATGAGATCTATGTAGTTGATAATCTATCTTTACAAACTAGCTAGCTAATAAAATTGTGTTTGTTGACACTGCTTATCGAAATCAATTGATACCATTCCACTACCGATCTCATGCTCTTGAGTTCATCATATATCTCTTTGCAACAATACCTTTGCCTACATATCGCTGAAGCTAAAGCCGGTCTCAATTTAAGAATACCATGCCAACTCCACATCATACTACCTTTGATTTTAAGCTACACAATCAAGTTGCCTCTATATTTAGTACTGTTAGAAACTAGTATTAACACCTAGAGGGGGGGTGAATAGGTGTAGAGGAATTTTACGCGCAAGCAATAACAATCTTTTGCAATCTACAAACAGAATTTAAATAGAGAGAGTGAAGAGTGTTGAGGAAACTCCTAGTTTTGATGTTTACAAAACATTTTATGAATGAGATTCTTACTAAACTCTTGAAGAAAAAGAACTCAGGAAGACTTAGGCTTTAAAGTCTCGCTTGTAGCGAAGATAAAGCTTGGGGTGCCTTAGAGTCTCGCCGCCTTCGACGGAAGAGACTACGGGATCGAGAATTAAAGTCGACCGTACTGATCGAGAATTAAAGTCTGACCGTACCGGACTGAAATTCTAAGCAGACTCAGAACTTAAGTCTGTCAGACTTAAGATGTATCTACAAGATAAGATCACCAACGGTAGAGTATTTCACTTACTTTATTCATGTTGATTCTGTTATGTTAATCGATTTACAGGATCAATTAGTGGACAACTTCCAAAGAAGAATAGAGCACTTATGGAAGCCCGGATTCGATTGTATGGGTGAACGAAATCTAAGGGGATCGATCTACTCTCAACGGTCAAAAAGACTTGCCTTATATAGTCTGTCCAGAAAGGGAAGACGGAACTCTCACGGAAAGAGCCAACGGTCGAATGTGGCTTGGAGAGTATTTAAGGATAGGTTGAGACTTAGGGGGAGATTAGATGAACATTATTCCAAAGCTGATTCCGTTCTTCAACCGTTGTTCATAGAGCGTATTTGAGTGATCTCGGTGTATTACAAAAGAGAGTGACTTAGTGAGACAGATTTTCACCAAGTATAAACACTCGGAAGTGTGTAATCACCGTTGATCATATAGTGAAATACAGCCGATTGGTGGTCGCCCGAGAGTGGACGTAGGCTTGTCTAAAGCCGAACCACTATAATCGTGTTTGCAATCTTCTCTAACTCTCTCTATTTACTTTATGTTTGTGGATTGCAATAAATTGATATTATCTGCGCGTAAAATTCCTCAACACCTATTCACCCCCCCTCTAGGTGCATATACTATTTACATCAATTGGTATCAGAGCCTCGTGCTCAAGTTTTGAAGTGTTTGTTACTTCTGAGTTAAAGATCCTCTATGGCTAGTATTCTTGCACCAGGTTTAATTGAAGGGCAGCAACACTCGTCCACCATACTTCGATGGCAAGGATTACAATATCTGGAAGAATAAAATGAAAGCTTTTCTCAGTCGATAGATCCACCGGAATGGGATGTGGTTGAGAGGGGAATCGAGCCCACCGATAACATCGAAAGACTTCAAAGAGTACCGATGAGAAAGAAACAGAATCATCAGCCACTCTCTCTCCAAAAGAGATAACAAAGAGACAAACTCTTGATGCAAAGGCTATTTACTCCCTATATTGTGCTTTATCACCTAATGAATATAATCGTATATCTTCTTGTGATACAAATAAGGAAGTATGGGATAGACTACATGTGACATATGAAGGAACCGATCGTGTCAAGGAGACCAAAGTAAATATTTTACTTGGTCAATACGAGTCCTTCAAGATGAAACAGGGAGAGTCAATAGGAGATATGTTCGATCGCTTTACGTAAATTGTAAACGGTTTGGCATATCAAGGACAGCTGTTCTGGACCAATGAAAGTCAACAAACTTCCGAGAGGACAAGTCAAAAGAATGGAACAATGTGAAGACATCTATCGAGAAACTCGTGGATTTCACCACTAACGCTGATGAGCTTGTAGGCACTCTGCAGTCCTATGAGGCGTAACAAATGAACGAGGAAGTGGAATCCGAGGTAAAAAGTCTATTGCTCTTAAGTCTAATACTGATTCTGATGATACGATTCTAAAGAAGAGCTGGATGATGAGGAACTAGCACTGCTGATCAAAAAGGTAAAGAAACTAAACAGAAAAGGCAGGAAATTCAACAACAGAAAACAAAGCGCATACCGATGACAACGCAGTCGATGACGATGATGATTATGCCAAAGAGGTAATTTGTTTTGAGTGTAAGAAAAAGGGGCACATTAAACAGAATTGTCCACACTCAAAAAGAACAAAGGAAAGTTTGAAAAATACAAGAAGGCTCTCAAGGCTGAAACATGGAGCGATACGAAGTTGAGGATAGTGAAGACGAATATGGAAACATTTGTCTTATGGCACATTCGTTCAGATTCGAATCGACTCGCACTCGACAGAGAAATCGAGGTAAATCATTCTCGATATTCCTTTAGAAGTTTCAGATTATATAAATGAGCTTTGTTCTAATCTAAAAACTACTTTGAAAAGGATCTCCACATTAAAAAGGAAAATTACAAGTTGATTAAACAGAACGATTTTTTGAAGGAAAATTTGGATGATTTCAAAAAGGAATTTTTGGAAATGAAGGAAAATCGAGAGGTTCTTTTAAATGAAAATGAATCTATCAAAAAGGATCTTTTGAAAGCAAAGGAAAATCAAGATTCTTTGCAAAAAGAGAATAATGTTTTCAAAAAGGAATTTTTAGATATTACCACAAAGTTCTCAAAAGGATCAAAAACGCTTCAGCATATTCTTTCTATTCAAATTCCTTATTATGACAAGTCAGGACTTGGTTTTTATAAAGAAAATGATTCCCTGATTGATTTTCCTAAAGTCAAGGAAAGAATTAGACAGAGACCTCCTCGACAAGCTTACAAAAATCATTTCAAAAGTAATTTTGTTAAACCCATTGGTAAAAATAATCTTAAATGTTCTAATTGTGGAGAAAAAGAACATTTTGAAAACAAATGTCCTAAAGTCTGAGACCTGTTCAAAAGAATTGGATAGAAAAAGCTTATACTACTAACTATAATGGACCCAAGAAAATTTGGGTACCAAAGAAAAAAATGAGTTCTTGTAAACATTGCAGGTAAGCTTCAAAAGAAAGAAGAAATGATACTTGGACAAAGGGATGCTCGAGACACATGACTGGAGATTCAAAGATGTTCATTGAATTTGAGAAAATTAAGGGAGGAACAGTTTCTTTTGGAGGAAATACTAAAGGAAACATTATAGGACTGGAACTGTCAAGATTGGCAGCCTAATCATCAACAATGTTTCTCTAGTCAAAGGATTAAACTACAATCTTCGAGCATCGCCCGGTTATGTGATGCTGGTTTCAAAATAAACTTCAAAGAGAACTTATGTTCTGAACAAGCATTGACTCCTCACGGACTTTTCTTGGGACGAAGACATGGGAACATTTATCTTCCGGATATAAATGTAGACACTACAAAATGTCTATTATCACCCAAGATGAAGCAGATTTGTGGCACCGCAAACTTGGACATGTCGCATGAAAACAAATTTCCAAGCTTGCCAACAAAAGGCTTGTTCATGGCTTACCTTCACTAAATTACAAGAAAACAGAACTTTGCTCTGCATGCACACTGGGAAAACAGGTAAGAAGTTCTTTTAAATCTAAAAAGCATATATCCACTAACCGTGTGTTACAGCTTCTTCACATGGATTTGTTTGGACCTACCGAACTTATAGCATCGGAGGTAAGAAGTACCGTCTTGTGATTGTAGACGATTACTCTCGATTTACATGGGTATTTTTCTTGCAAATAAAGGAGATACATTCTCATTTTTCTCAACATTTGCAAAGAAGGTTCAAAATGAAAAAGGTTACTCTATTTCAAGTATCAAAACAGATCATGGGAGAGAATTTGAGAATCAAGACTTTTCAGACTTTTGTGATAAAAATGGTATATAGCATACTTTTTCATCTCCCTACACTTCAGAACAAAATGGAGTTGTGGAGAGAAAGAATAGATCTCTGCAGGAAATGGCCAGAACATTGCTCATAGAAAGCAAGGTGGCAACTCGGTTACGGGCGAAGCAGTTTCTACTTCTTGTCATATTATTAATAGAATTTTTCTTAGACCTATACTTGAGAAAACTCCCTATGAGATTTTGAAAGAAAGAAAACCTATTGTTTCATACTTTCGAGTTTTTGGTTGTCCTTGTTATATTCTTAAAAATGTTAATCGTCAACCTAGTAAGTTTGAAGAAAGGTCGATGAAGGTATTTTTCTGGGCTATTCAAACTCTAGCAAAGCATATAGAGTGTTCAATAAAAACACTCGGACAGTGGAAGAATCAATGAATGTAAAGTTTCGAGACTCAAGTTCCAAAACAAAGTGTTACAAAGGCATGAAGAATCGCACCGATGCTATACCGAAAGATCATGTTTCAACATAGCAGAATCTTCTCGAAATAGTCAAAGAAGGAATTCATGAAGGAGAATCAACTCAGCCTAATATTTCTGCATCCACAGAAGATTCTGATAATGCTGAAGTTCTGAACAAAAACTGGAAGCATAAGTCTAGTCACCCCAAAGAGCTCGTGATCAGAAACATCAACGAAGGGATTCAAACCAGATCAAGGAACAAAAAGGATACAGGTATTGTTGCACTTATTTCTGAAATTGAACCCAAAGGTATTAATGAAGCTCGGAAAATGAAAGCTGGATAGAGGCAATGCAAGAGGAGCTTCATCGGTTCAAGAGAAATGATGTATGGGAATTAGTTCCTAAACCAAAAGGACGGACAATTATCGGTACCAAATGGGTCTTCGAAACAAAGTAAATGAACTTGGAAAAGTCACCAGAAATAAGGCAAGACTTGTGGCAAAAGGTTATTCCCAATCTGAGGGAATAGATTATGATGAAACCTATGCTCCAAAGTGGCAAGATTAGAAGCAATCAGACTTTTACTTGCCTATGCTTGTTATCAGAATTTCAAACTATTTCAAATGGATGTAAAGAGCGCCTTTCTAAATGGGTTCATCAAGGAAGAAGTCTATGTGGAACAACCACCTGGGTTTGAGGAAACAAGAAAGCCGATCATGTTTTCAGACTGAAAAAGGCCCTGTATGGACTGAAACAAGCACCTCGAGCCTGGTATGAACGACTCAATAAGTTTTTATTAGACAACAACTTCAAGAAAGGTATGGTTGATACAACTTTATTTATCAAGAAAGCGGGTAAGGACATCCTCTTAGTACAAATTTATGTAGATGATATTATTTTTGGTTCTTCTAATGAAAGTTTGTGCAAGAACTTCTCAAAGTCTATGCAGGAGGAATTCGAGATAAGTATGATGGGAGAACTTACTTTCTTCCTAGGACTTCAGATCAACCAATCAAAACAAGGAACATTTATTCATCAAGAAAAATATTCCAAAGATTTGGTTAAGAAGTTTCGAATGGAAAACTGCAAGAAGACCGAAACTCCAATGTCAACTTCCATTAAACTCGATCAGGATGAATCAGGAAAGAAAGTTGATCAGAAATCTTATAGAAGTATGATTGGGTCTCTTCTCTATCTTACTGCATCCAGACCAGACATTATATACAATGTATGTGTATGTGCTCGTTTTCAAGCAGATCCAAGAGAATCTCATCTTACAAAGTAAAAAACGTATTATTAAGTACATAGCTACTTATCCATCTCTGGGTCTGTGGTTCCCTAAAGAAACAGACTTTACTCTCATTGGCTACTCAGATGCTGACTTAGCAGGATGTAAAGTAGACAGGAAGAGTACATCTGGAACATGCCAGTTACTTTGACGAATGTTGGTATCATAGTCTTCTAAAAAGCAGAACACAGTAGCTCTATCAACTGCAGAGGCAGAATATGTTGCTCTTGGAAGCTGCTGCTCACAGATTTTATGGATGAAACAACAACTATTGGATTATGGAAAGGAAGAAGCTTGCACTTTGAAATAAGATGTGATAATACGAGTGCTATAAACCTCACCAAGAATCCAATTCTACATTCCAGAGCAAAGCACATTGAAATCAAACATCACTTTATTAGAGACCATGTGCAAAATGGAGATATATATGTGGAATTTATTGATTCTAAGAATCAATTAGCTGATATCTTCACAAAGCCGCTAGACAAAGGTACTTTCGATTCTATATGTGAGAGATTAAATATTATTAACCCTTTTTTATAAACCCTATAAGAGCAGGACAAAGTCTGAGAAAAAGGAATCGTCTGGACAGACTATTGAAAAAGGAAATTATGGTATTTTGGGAAGGTATGTTATTTCCTTAATTCTATCTCGGTCAATCTTTGGTAAGTTCCTTTAATCTCGCATGATTGATTTGTATATTTTTGGCATATGTTTATTGAATATTTTTAAGTTTAAAATAACTGCCATTTTAATTTGCTTTGAATCGCGACTGTTCATTTGTTCTTCTAACGCGGGGGTATAAAAACGTCTAAAGTCGGGACTTCTTTTAACCCTTCGAACGTTTTGAAAACCCTAACAGAAAAAACTCTTTCTAAATTGATCTCAATCTTCTCCAAAACCAAATCTCTTCGAACATGGCCTCGAGATCCTCCGTATCCAGATCAAGATCTCCATCCCCAAGAAGGAGATCAAACAGGATTGCTGGGCAAGGAGGAAGAAGAGTCGACAGAGGACAGACGCATTTTGATCTCACACAAACTTCCGAAGATACTCAAGGACATTCTCCAAGAGTCTCTTCTCAAAATGATCCTGAAGAATCTTCAAGAGCCATCATATCACAATCAAGAACGACATTTCTCACGAAGAGGTACGTCCGGACTACTCTACCTACACCGACCGAAAGCCCTCATGTAATATTGAGGAGATATGAGAAATTAGTCCAGAGAAATGTTAGAGATGATGTCAAATTGTTCTTCTTGAGAAAGGAAGGATATGCGAATGAACTCGAGACTCATTCAAGCAAGACAGCCACGATTCACCAGCCACTCGCACGTAACAAGTGAGTGATAAAGGGAAAGGCAAGGATAGTATGAAGGATGATGATGAGAACATATACAGAAATTTTGAAGTTAGAATGGGTATAGCTGCAATAGTTCGAAATACAACTGGGAAATTATTTCGATCCAGAGAACATAAAACCTTCTTCAACAGACTGATGGATCGAGGAATCATGAACCACAGAATTGTGGATTTTGATTATTTGGATGCTGCTGAAGTAAATCTGCGGGAATGCCTTGAAAAATTGCAGATGGACCAATTTTGCATTGACTCTGCTGTTTATCCCGAATTAACAAAGATATTTTTACTCGAATTTGACATTTCTTTCTCCGCATCGAATGCAATTCGGTGAATGACAGGTTCTATGATGTTAGTACAGACACTCTGGCTGACATTATAAAAGTTAAAAGAGGAGCATTCAGGCCAATAGACGTCTCCTATGAAACAGTTTGTAAGTTTCTTACAAAGTCTGTAAGGGCCACTATCACTTATCCTCTTCTAACTTCTGCAAGAACTATTTTGCATAAGATTATTATCAGCCGTATTCGTCCAAAAGCCTCATCAAAGACTGATGTATCTAAATTTGAGGCCAAATTGATGTGGGCTATTGAAAAGGGAGTACTGTTTCACCGCCTCACACAATATTACCGCACATGTATCGGACAAAGGTCGAAGGAGAAAGGACAGCTACCCTATGGAGCTTTAGTGACAAGGATTTTTGAGCATCTAAAAATAGACATACCCAAAAGTAAATTCAGCACTAAAACTCTTCCCACAATGGCTATTGACATGAAGATTATTAATAAGATGAGATTGAAGGACGTTGCGAGACTTGGAGACGAAAAGAAAAGGAATTGGCTAGAGCAGAGACAGCAAAAAAGAAAAGGTAAAGAGTTAGCCGCCGCCGAGCCAAGTTCTAAAAGGAGAAGACAACTTCTTCCGGTAGATGAAGAAGAAGAAGAAGAAAGCATCTCCGCAATTCGCAAATATGCGTCAAACTTCTCGAGAATGTCGAACCGTAAGCGAAAACAAACGTAGAAAACATTCTCAACACGTAACATGAGAAGAATGATGTATCTGAATTGGCGGAAGATCCAGAGGAAGATCCGAAAGAAGATCCGTAAGAAGAAGATCCGGAAGAAGAGGAAACAGAAGAAGAAGAAGAAGAGGAGATAAAGAAAGGGAAAAGGAAGGGCAACAAGGACGAGAATGAAGCATCAATTCGGGGAGCATCTTTCTGAAAATATTGAAATTCAAATACCCGAAGCTTCATCTCGGGAATGCTGATTATCGAAGATCTTGGCACTACTAACCGAGATCAAAGATCGGCAGATTGAAATGGAAACCTCTTTCACAAACAGACGAAACTCTTGAGAAGACGGTCAATCAATGTATTGACGTAATGAGAAGTCTCGCATCGGATATGGAGGATTTCACCCTTGTTCGGACCCCAAACAAGAAAACTTCTTAAAAACATCTTCTTTTAGAAACTGCTTTGAACTCGACTCATTCTTTTTGAGGTTGACAAAAAGGGGGAGAGTAATATGGCTTTTGACTTTTGATAGTTATCAACTGTTGATGATTTGATAGTTGGATGCATGACATAGTTGGTTTCTGGTTTTATTATGATAATATTTTCTTATATGCTTATTACACTGATGAAATGAGGTTATGTTGCTGCTGTATTATCTATACAGGGTTGATATGAGCTATTCTTATAAGTTGTGCAGGATATTTGGAAGTAGGCTCTATCTAACCATATTTTGCAGGAACTTAAAGCCATATGAATGAAATATTTTGTCATCATCAAAAAGGGGGAGATTGTTGAGGAAACTCCTGGTTTTGATGTTTACAAAACATTTTATGAATGAGATTCTTACTAAACTCTTGAAGAAAAAGAACTCAGAAGACTTAGGCTTTAAAGTCCGCTTGTAGCGAAAGATAAAGCTTGGGGTGCCTTAGAGTCTCGCCACCTTCTGACGGAAGAGACTACCGATCGAGAATTAAAGTCCGACCGTACTGATCGAGAATTAAAGTCCGACCGTACTGCATCGAAATTCTAAGCGCACTCTCGAACTTAAGTCCTGTCGACTTAAGATGTATCTACAAGATAAGATCACCAACGGTAGAGTATTTCACTTACTTTATTCATGTTGATTCTGTTATGTTAATCTGATTTACAGATCAATTAGTGGACAACTTCCAAAGAAGAATAGAGCACTTATGGAAGCCCAGTATTCTCGATTGTATGGGCGAACGTAATCTAAAGGATCCGATCTACTCTCAACGGTCAAAAAGACTTGCCTTATATAGTCCGTCCGTCCAGAAAGGGAAGACGGAACTCTCACGGAAAGAGCCAACGGTCGAATGTGGCTTGGAGAGTATTTAAGGATAGGTTGAGACTTAGGGGGAAGATTAGATGAACATTATTCCAAAGCTGATTCCGTTCTTCAACTGTTGTTCATAGAGCGTATTTGAGTGATCTCAGTGTATTACAAAAGATAGTGACTTAGTGAGACAGATTTTCACCAAGTATAAACACTCGGAAGTGTGTAATCACCGTTGATCATATAGTGAAATACAGCCGATTGGCTGGTCGCCCGAAGAGTGGACGTAGGCTTGTCTAAAGCCGAACCACTATAATCAGTGTTTGCAATCTTCTCTAACTCTCTCTATTTACTTTATGTTTGTGGATTGCAATAAATTGATATTATCTGCGCGTAAAATTCCTCAACACCTATTCACCCCCCCTCTAGGTGCATATACTAGTTACATCAAAGAGGATTGCAAACACAGATTATAGTGGTTTGGCTTTAGACAAGCCTACGTCCACTCTCCAAGCGATCAACCAATAGGCTGTATTTCACTATATGATCAAAGGTGATTACACACTCTTGAGTGTTAGCACTTGGTGATGATATATTTCACAAAGTCACTTTTCTTGGTAATTCACTAGGATCACTCGGTTTCACTCTTTTTCAGACAACTAGTGAAGAATTGAATCAGGCTTGGAATATATTTATCCACCCTAGTCTCCTAGGTCTCATCCTCTCCTTATATACTCTCCAAGCCACACTCGACCGTTGGCTCTTTCCTTGAGAGTTTCGTCTTCCCTTTCCTGGACAGACTTTATAAGGCAAGTCTTTTCGACCGTTAGAGGTAGATTGGATCCCCTTGGATTCTGTTCGCCCATACAATCAGAATCCGAGATTCCATATGTGTTCTATTCTTCTTTGGAAGTTGTCCAATGATTGATCCCGCCAACCGCCTTGATACAACAAATCAATATAAATAAAGTAAGTGAAATACTTGACCGTTGGTGATCTTATCCTGTAGTTTCATTTTGAGTCTGACTGACTCAAGTTCTGAGTCTGCCTAGATTTTCAGTCTAGTTCGTTCAGACTTAAAATCTCAGTTTGATAGGGTCAGACTCAAATTTCCGTATGGTACGGACATATTCAAAATCTGTCAGACTGAAGTTCCTGCATCTGCTTCATCTAGACTCAAAAGCATTAGTTAGTAGCCTTTGATTTATTTTGTCATCTTCAAAATATCATAAGGGATTTTCCTAACAAGTACTATGAACCCACTTACTACATATGGATGATAATGGACAATTTACGAGGTTCCAAAGCACGGGGCCTATCAAATTTTTGTTCCATAATTTTAGATTGAGCAACCTTAGACCTCCCTCCCTCTTTGGCAAGCAAACAACTTCCCAAGCAACTTTGTGCGATCTATGACAGTCTTCTTTCTTCTTTTTGATTTTATTGTAATTGTTTTTTTATTATGTGGTAATATTATATCATAGGAGCACTGTATATAATAGAGGGTTTGGGCTTCGGACTTTGGATCGCAAGGTGGGGAGGAGGAAAATTTTCTTTATCCTTATCAGCAGATACTATTTTAATGGAAAAACTACATTATAATGTAGAAATTCTCTACATAAATAATTAATTAATAAAAAACAACCAAATCCATATATGAAAGTGAAACACCAAAATCGACACGCATAGTGGAATTAAAACATACATGTTTGAGCGATAACTTCACTCAAAGAAAATAGATCAAACTGATTGTAATTAGCGATCTATTGGAATACCAGATCTTCCTCTCTATGACATATTTCAGTATAACAGCTTTTAATAAAATTCAAGTAACTGATAGGTATAACCTACCATTTTATAAGCTAGAAAGGGGACCTAACAAGCCATAATCAATAGTGTGTTAACTAGGCCCCTCCCATTATGAGATTTAGTTAAACACAATTATCTACACTTTGCTGCTTAACTAGGCCTGTTATTAATAGATGGCAAAACTAAGTCATTAAGTTTTTCAATTGGCTTAGCTAAGTCCTACACATTATCCAAGATGCATAATTGAGGCATTTCGTTGAACAGTACATAAAATTACACTTTTGATGAATTAATTGAAAAGTTTATGATTAGATTGCATCCCACGCACAAGGCTTTTCTTATTTTATCTCTGCGAGGGTATTGAAAGGAAAACTAATGGAACTAGAGACAGGCACGATATCCCAATGCATAGCCCCTTCCTCTCGGCCTTTGAATGGGACGGTCATTAGTCTATGAGTGCCATTATTCTTAATCTTAAGTTCTCTTTCTGATTCACATGATTCACTTTAAAGTGGCAAGTGTACTTGTTGAGCCTGCTTCCAATACCACCAGTCCTAGAGTAATAAAGTTTAAAAGAACATTGAGATAACGAAGTAGAATTTTGGGAAATTTACTTTTCTTCCAATTCCAATGTTCATTCAGCATCGCCTTGCCTTATATAGCTGAGATTAAGCGTGATACAGACATTTTTCATGACCAGCATAGCCGACAAGTATATCTGACAAAGCATATTACAAATTGGCAGTAAATATTACAGAGTTATCAAACTGACTTAACCTAGTACAGACTTAATAACTATAACAATGTTTACAACTTTAACTTTATTAAAGTAGTCATGCGAACTCTAAAATATTCTCTTATTTATTGATGGATTCATGATCTTGGCAAGATTAGGATCTTTATCAAAGCCAAAATCTGTTTCCACATGTCTTTAAGATAAGATTCTTTGAAGTTCCATTAGTCTTGAGAAAAATCCTTTAAGACTGACTGATTTCATTTGTGCTCATATAATGTCCGGTGGATAATATTTGTGGTAGCATGATATATCTGAGAATAATGCCATATTCCATACCCATTGTTAAAGTTAGATGAAGAAAGTCCCATGATCTAAATTTGCAGCGTGACGAAGATCTCTCCATTTAAGTGTAACGGCGGGACTGTATCAATATTTTGCTTTTCCTATCTGAACAAAGGTCTCCAAAATAATTAAGGAGAACAGATGGCGCGCCGTTCACATGTGTGGGAAAAAGGTATAATATTTAAAGAAATTATATGAGAAACCTTTTTCAAAATATAACCAAGGAATGGAAAATAAAGGGGAAGATTTTCAAAACATGGAAATGATGATAGTATAGATGTTGCGACTTGCAGTAGAGAGATGAGAAGGCTCTTCAATGGTTATG
The DNA here is from genome assembly GCA_014182895.1 of Angophora floribunda. Lineage (NCBI taxonomy): Eukaryota > Viridiplantae > Streptophyta > Magnoliopsida > Myrtales > Myrtaceae > Angophora > Angophora floribunda. Next base: position 29,723,085 of record CM024709.1, on the reverse strand, counting down.
TTCGAATGTGAGGTGCGGTTAGAGCTAAGCGGTAATAAAAATGTTTTTGTTCAAGCATGGTTCTCGATATTGACATAAACTGTGGGGTTGACTTACTCGAATTTAACCTTACATAAAAAAAGGACCATTTTCTGGGAATTAAGATCCTCTCTTATATGGATAAAACAACTTGTTAAATAAATGTCACATTAATCCATCTGAAATAATTCTTTTGTATTTTCATTTTTTTTTCGCTCTTTTTCCTTCTTTTCCTCTACTTATTAGTCAGTTATTGGAGTCTTATCCATTGCCAAATCGCCTTGTCACTGTGCCTCCATGCACATACTCCACGGTTGGCCTTCACGACCACCGGGCTGTTGCTGATCTCTCTCTGCTTGCATGCCAAAGGGCAGCCACCTTTCATATGTGGCGTAGTTGGGCTCAAACCCACCTGCACTATTGGCAATTGGAAAAAATAAGATTACTTTAATATACTAAAGAATATATGAAAAATAATTGTTGCTAAATGTCTACAATTGTGTGAGATTAATGGTAATTATTATCTAGCAAGCGTCACATTTCAAGTCAAAATCTAAAACTAAAGAAAGGAACCGAACCTTAAAATAAAATCAATCTAAAACATAGATACACGTCTTCTCATGAAGAACCTTAAACAAAGACCCTACAATTATCTAAAATATGAGGAGAAAAACCAATTATAACAACGATTTCATAAATAACTTGGCACAAAAAAGTTAACGAATTAATAATAAATATAGTGCTGTAAAAAGAAAAACCTAAATGAAGGATCCCGGAGTTGTCGAAGATTGCAACGGTGAATTGCCGAGCAAATCTCCTTTGGCAGTGAGCCTATATTACATACACTCCCAGTGTAAATATTTGAGTATAAGCCACCTGCCAAAGGAGTAAATGCTCAGTAATTCACCACTTACATGCCATCCGCACTATTCATCACGTGCTAGTATAATTACTAATTTTTTCTTGGCTTCGATGAATTAGATGCGATACCTATTTATAGGCTCACAAAAGTCTAAAGACGTTTTCCATGCACACAGCATATTCTGAGAACATCCACAATGCATAAGGGCAAAAAGAAAATAAAGAGCCAGTGGTCCAATAAGGTAGATATGCTAACTTTCATTCCATGTTCGTAACAGGTTTTGGCAATGACCCGAGTCAGCATATATTCCTCTATCGTAATAATTGGGGTCAAGAAATTTCTAGATGAGTTTAGTTTTAGAACATTTCGACCTTGTCAATATTCCGAGCATATTCCCGATGTCTTCTCTTGAAGGAAAATAACATCGTTAGACTTTTAATATGTTCAACGTGATTCTTGAACTATTCCTAAATATTCGTTGTGGTGGTATTGTTTAATCAAATGATAAGTGAGACATTATTTGATGATATGGAATATTTAATAAAAGTTGGACTTTCAAAATATTGGTTCAATACTTATAAAAACATGTGACTTTCTTATCCATGCTCTTTGACATATGTAACTTTTATTTTTCCATCTATAAATAAAAGTCAATAGATTGAAGGGCACGGCAGCTAATTCTGTTGGATCCATGAGCACCTCCTCTGACTTCGGTTTGCTCTCGGAATGCTGGTTATTGTCTCGTTTTTCCATTCGTCGAGGCCTGGTTTGTGCGAGTCCCGACCCCATCCATGGGGTGTCATGCTGCACTTTTGGTGTTTGCTTATTTGATTGTTAAATGTTTCGGCGCATATTGAGGCCCGATTGATCCTATATCCTCTCTTCAGTTGATGCCCGTTTGGTGTTCGTTAAAATGTTTGACCAAGCTTGTGTGGATTTTCTTCGATATTCGTTTGTTTCTGGGGATCGGCTTGTCGTTTGATGCGGTGTCCGTGAGATAGTAGTTGGTATGCGTCGAAGGCGCAAGGTGCTAGCCAGAGAGGGCCTGGTTTCTTTTGGTTTTGGTTCGGTGAAAGAGATGCTCGGGGAAGAAAGCACAGAAGCTCTTCAGGCTTGAGTGGGTTTTGAGGCCGGCTCAATTTTAGTCCAAGCCGGATCAATAGTGTCTGGGTCGGTCTAATCGGGTCGGATCTCTTGACCTGAATTCTTTTATAGGATTAAAATTCATGATAAAAATATTAATTAGAAAAATCATGAAAATCATAAAGTTTTTAGAAAATCCAGAAAATACATAAGAATATGAGAAAATTCCAAAAAATAGCCCCAAATGCCCTTAGTTTCTCAAATAGGGGCCTGTAGTTGACATTGTTTCAAATAAGAGTCTGAAGTTGACATTGTTTCAAATAAAAGCCTAAAGTGACTATAATTGTTTCAAATAAGGGCTTGACCTTGCCGGTTATCGGCCAGCTAAATTTCCGACGGATCAAGGGCATTTTTGTCATTTGCCACTTTTCTTTTCTTTTTCCTCTTTCCTTCTATTCATCTTCTTCATCATCGTAGGTGGTCGACTGGCCATCAGCGATGCCAATAGAGGGCTGGGCGAGGGTGGCCCTTGCTAGCCATAGGCAAGGGATAGGTGAGGTTGTCTCTCACCTTAAGGAGGTTGGCCCTTGCAACAATCCATTAGGTCAGCCCTTGCCGGCTATGAGCGAGGCCGATCTTGCCGACCTCAGGTGAGGGACAGGTGAGGCCATCTCTTGCCTTGAGGGAGGCCACCCCTTGCGGTCAACCGTGAGGTCGACCCTCACTGGCTGCGAAAGAGGCTGACCACATGTGAGGGACAGGCGAGGCCATTTCTCACCCTAAGGAAGGCTACCCCTCGTGGCCAACTACGAGGTCAGCCCTCGCCAACAGTAAGCAAGGCTGACCTTGCAGATGGCCATGAGAGGCGGCCTCTCCTAGGGCAAGGGTCTCCTCACCCAAGTAAGGCTGTCCTTTGCCGACCACTGGCAAGGGTGGCCCTTGCCCAGCCAGCCCTTTGTGAGCTTCATCGGTGGCCGACCGACCACCGGTTATGAAGAAGAATATGAACTAGAAAAAACAAAGGAAAGAAAAGAAAGAAAAAACTAATAAATGACGAAAATGCCATTGATCGCCGGAAAAGTGAGGCCCTTATTTGAAATAAACATAACTACTTTAAACCCTTATTTGAGAAAGCGATGGCATTTCAGGCCCTTATTTGAAACAAGGTTAACTTTGGGCCCCTATTTGAGAAATTGAAGACATTTGTGGCCCTTTTTTGGAATTTTCCTAAAATATATTAAAAATTCAAAATTTATAAAAATTTTGGAAATTTCAAAAATTAATGAAATAAAAAAAAATTGAATTCTTCATAAAGCTTAAAAAATAGGTCTTTGGTTGATTTTTCTCAAAAGTTGAAGCCTTTTGCTCTAAAATTGAACAAGCCCTTAGGGCTCTACCATAGGTTTTTAATTGTCTTTAGAGATGAATGCCCTTAATTGGGCATTTCCTTATGCTAATTATAGTTTCCTTTTGGCTTAGTTAGCAATGGCATGCTCCTTATTTGATAATGCTAGATTTTTACTCTTCCCTTGCGATTTATTCAATGCTTCTTTTGGTTGCTAATTGTTATTTTAATGATTGTGCACCCACATGATTACCTTATATGTTAATAGATAGGCTTAAAATCAACCTAAGCTGCCTGACACTAACGAGATTAAGTACCAAAATGGCATTAATTGATTAATTAGCATAACCAAATCCTTGATTTTAGATTTTCTAGTTGCGTAGGAAATGAGATATATTCCCATGTCTCATTTAGTTTCTAGCCAATCATATTAGGCTAGTGGTAACTTGTCATTAGAAGATTTTTATGAACACCCCAATATCGCATGAGATATAGGCTTGGGAGTGCCTCCGCCTAATCATGGACCGTAGGCCCGTCTTTAGGCAATACCCCTAGACTTATATTCTTCCCCCCTCAAGGGGTAGGTCACGACAATAGTGTTCTTGTATTTTGATAGCGTTATCTATCGAGTGAAGGTAATTACACTAGCCAGTAGTAACTTGTGCTGCCAATTACTAGTGGAATCCAACTACTATTAAGGTTGTTAGTCTGAAAATGGATGTAGGCTTAGCCAAAAGCATTTATTATTATGTGATTTGTTTATTCTACTATGATTTACTTATTAGCATCACACATACGCATCATCTTGAGTGCTAATTGTTCCACATTCCGCAAAAGTATTAATACGTCACCACTCAATCTTTTCAACTCTCCTTTCTAGGTTGCGTTACTAGTCCCAACAGATTGAAGTGGACATATTGGCTCCGCCACCAACAAATCCCACCTCAACTCCTTGCCGTACTCCACCTCCACCTCCTCCTCCTTTCTGCTTATGCCGAATCAAATGTTGACCGTTCATATTTCCAATCCCTCATGGAGTTCCATGCTGCATGGGTATCGCCCATCGTGCAAAATCTTCAGCAACCATTAGTCCCTCCTCCATCTTCATCACCAGCCTGCAGTCTTCATCTCCTTCGTTCACCATTTTCTTCTTTGTTTCCATTAGTGATAGATAAATCTCATTGCTTATCAGTCCACTCTGTTTAAAACATCACAAACATATTCTGACGTTTGTCCTTGAATTTCTTAGTCGTTGAAAGCAGCTTTCTTAGGTCGAGGTTCTGCTCCACTGTGCCCAAGGTCCAATTGAGCTCCAATCTAGCTATAGAACTCCTCCATGGGAGGCTCTAAGTGGCAGATGCTATGGGTGCCAGCCATCACTGGGTAGAAGGGGCATAGAAGAGAGATGAATGTGAGAGTGAGACTTATCTTATCTCGTTATATCACATCTCCTAGGTGGGAGTATTTAATTGGAACTTACCTGGACAATACCAGGATATATCCAGATTTTGGATTACCTTAAACATTGGATTGGATAAAAGTTCTCCCATCTGGTGTTATAACTGGCCCAATAGACGCAGCATGAGGGTTTATTCTTTTTAGGATTATATTAAGATTCGTTTTTTGTTCAATTAGGATATTATGTTTCCCTATTTTATAATATTGTTTGTAAGAAAGGGCAATACTTTTCTTCTTTTCCTATTGGGCCAGTGGCAAGGCCCTTTCAATTGATGGGAAAAAAAGGGGAAGAAGAAAAAGAAAAGGGAAAAGGAAAAGGAATCAAAGGACTGAAAGGGATGAAAATAACAAAACATATATGCTGCCACGATTTTCCTCGCAAGCAATTTGCTTCCTTTCTAGTGATTGGAAGCGAATCTCTACACTTTTTAGCGACCGCCCAGCACGTTTCAATCGTGGGGAAGGGAAGTCGATTTGACATTAGAACATGCTCCGCATCTTCCCATTTCATGGAATCCGGCAATACCTCTGATGTCCTTTTTCCCTTTCGTACACCTTTCCCAATCATTTATGCATTTGTCTCCATATCTTACTAAATAATGATGTAAATAGTGAGTGAAAAAATGGAGTCAAAGGATAAGGAGATATAAACTTTTAATTTGGCCACAGAGAATGGATATAGCGGGAAGCGACAAATTTTAAACGCGCATTAACTAAATGGTTCATATTTATTTGTTTGCCAAATCTCTACTATATAAATCCACCTTGTACAGGCTGATATTTGCATCTGTAGCATCTTTTCAATGATTAGGTCCATCGTGAATGCATTGTTATATTAGGAAAAAAGAAGATACATTGATTTGCACACAAACACACATACGCATCGTTAGTATTCGAATCATTTTATGAATTTGCTCTACATATGAAGTAGATAATACAGTAACATTCATTTCACACACAACTAAAGAAAAAAGAGAGAAGCCAAAAATTACAAGAAATTTTATCTTATTATCACTTGCATTTGAGGAATAATTGTCTAAAAACTCTTAAAGCTATGATTTACACAATGGCCACTTCATTCCTATACTTTTTAATTTGATCACTTAATTCTAAATATTTTGATGATATGCCAATGGAGTCCAAATTGATAGGAAATCGCTCACGCGGATGCTAGTTGTCTTACGTGACATGATTGGTATTGACAACTGGTATGCACTTGACTATCCTTATAGGAGGATAATATGAGAAGGTACAAGGACTAACCTCTCCCTAGAGGAGCTTCTTCTTTTTTTTTTCCGGTATGCCGCTTTGCGAGCAAGGAGTGCCATGCATGAGCGGAGTGAAAACAAAGCAAGAGGAATTCTTCATTGGGCATTTCTTTCTCCATCTAAGATCAGGGAAGAACCTAAGGGGAAAACCACTTTATTACCAATTAGTTGGAAGAAAGGAGGAGCCGCTTGTCCCGCGAAACGAAGTACGCTTTACAGCTTTCTCCGTCAGAGGCGAATGAAGTGGTCAACCTTCTATAAGCAACGTGTTGAGTCTATGGATGATTTTTGTAATTTTTTTAAAATCTTATAATACTTTTTATTTTTTAAATTTTTTTTGCTTTCCTTTTTGTTCTTTTTGTTCTTTTTTTCCTATTTCCCTCCCCCATCCAGGGCCTTAGTGGCCAGGCATGTTGGAAAACATCCTTATGAGATTTTAATGATCACCAAACTACCCTTGTTACTAATAGTTACAATTATGAATGTAGATAGTGAAACAAGTTATCATCATCAATGATCCTTCATATCGATAAAGACGAGATGCTAGTCTTTAACTTTTAGGAAGAAGCTTTGAAGGACCAGTCAAGATAGTATTCGTAGGAGCTTATGTTCATTGATCCTACCATCACATGTCTATAGTTGGTATCATCACTAAAGATGGTCAGTCCCAACACTCACAATCAGCACAAGTGATAGTGTGCAAAAGATTGATAGTAATGTATCGGGTTTGATGATATCAAAATATGCATTGAAAGAAGACTATTGATGGTTTAGAATATAGCTATTGAAGCTCATGATTCCATAGCCAAAACATCGGATGAGACAACAAAAAAGCAATTGACAATTCTTAGAGACAAGACATGAGTTATTGACCATTTTGGGTAATCTGCACCAATTAGTGAAGCGACTATAGGAACAATCCTAATGACTGCCATGGTCTCTCAAATGACTAGTTGTCTATCCTCGAGGGTCTCCAATGTATCTATTGAAGACCTAAGTATAAAAGGAGTAATGATGTTATGAAGAGATAAAAGCAATCATTAGTACCTTGATGACTGGCATAGTCTCTCAAATAGCTAACTATCTGTCCTTGAAGATCGCCGATGGATCTATTGAAATCCTCAATATATAAGGAGCGGTAATGCTGTAAAGAGATAGAGAGAGACCAAAAATTTACGTGAACCACTATTATTATCTCTTCAACTAGAGATTGTCTCTAATCTTATTTTGCGAATGTCACTATATTGGTTTAGCACCGTACTAGCCTATAGTGAAGAGTACAAGAGTTATTGTAGTGTTCTTGTATGTCGATAGTGTGATATATCAAGTGAAGGGAAATACATTAGCCATCTATAACTTACACTACTGATTACTAGCTACTATTTAAATTGTTAATCTGAGAGTAGATGTATGCTTAGCTAAAAGCTAAACGACCATATATCTCGACGTGATCTATTTGCTTTACTCTATTTTCATTTATCGACATCACACACACTGATCTATTCTACAACATCATCTTGAGTGTCGATTGTTTCACATCCTGCAAAAGTTCTATTGCATTACCACTCAACCTATTCAAACCCCTATCTAGGATGCTTTGCTAGCTCCAACGGGGCATACCGAGGCCCTAGTGACTACGGAGGGAAATAGGAAGGAAAAACTAAAGAGAAAAGGGAAAAAATTTAAAAGGAAAAAAAGTCAAATGACTTTCTTCTTCTTCTTTTTTCTTTTTTGGTGTTAAATGTAAGTATTTATAAGAGAACACACAAAAGCTCTGGGGCATTCCCTTGCATTAAAAATATAACTAAGAACATGAAAAAATAGAGTGAGAGAGTCTCCATATGGTAGCCATGTAACATCCTAAAATTCGAGCCCTTTGAGGGAGGAATGAACATGAATTTCGCCAATGCATTGTTGGTTGATCTCACTCGGAACTGATTACTCTTGAGATACTGACCTTAAGGGGAAAGGCTAATGAGGATAGAACTCGTGCGACTAAAGAACTTGACCTGGGAAAATGACTCGACCGTGAGAATTGCGTAAGGACGATCCTGTAGATATGCAGCCGATTCCGGGGACGAATAGAAGTCGATTCGCGGACCTAAATAATGGGACAACAGGTGATTCCGTCTACTATTATCGAACCCGTGAACGGCCCTATGTCGATCCTTGATAATCGTGTACTTTGAAATAAGAATCAATCCTTCGCAATTTCATGCAGTAAAGGACGTCCATGTGTCGAGAAGTCTTGAACGTGAATTGGCACGAGTCGGTTACGCGTGAATCCTCAAAGCCGCCTCGTCGCCCGAGTAGTACCAAAATGGCACTCGGGCGAAATTGACAAGGCATGTGAATCCAGTATTGGACTTTGAATTTTCGGGAACGTTCGAGAAGGACTTTTGGACGATGCTTCTTAGTCAGTCGATAGTGCCGGCTGAGCCAAGTATTTGGAAAAAGGGACTTTTGGACAGAAAACCCGAGCCTACGAGGACGTGGGCCGGGTAAGAACAGTGAGGGCCTCACGCCCAAGGTGGGACAGCTGCCATGGAAGGCCTGAGGCAAGCAAGTGAGCCCGTTTGACCCAATCGACCCCTTACCTGTCTTAGCCCGTTATCCAAACGTGAGCCAATTCGAGCCCAATAAATTCCCGAGCCCGTTCCTATTCATTTTCCAGCCCATTTCCTAGGCCCGCCTTTCATTTTCAGCCCAAGGGCACATTGGGAAATGTGCAAAGTGGAAATGACCAAAATACCCTTGGATATTTTGAAGAAAAGTCAAAAAGGAAGAGAGAGAAGATGATGTCATGTTTTGGGGACTTGAGCCAAGCATTAATTGGCCTTAATTGAGGCCTATCTTCAGCCTCACTTCACTCTCTCTCTCCTCTTCATCTTCCCCAAACCGCACACCCTTCTCTCCCTAGTTTCCCTTCCTTCCTTCAGTTTTTCAGTTCTGACCTTCCACCGAAAACTGAGTTGTTCATGCCCTTCCTGTTGGAATCTCGTCTCGTGCCATCTGCCGTTGTGTTCGGAAGAGAATTTCTGTTCAGATAGCATCAGCCGATCGCCGGAGAGAGCCTCCGTCAGATCCGTACGGACGCCAGAAGCAGGCTGTTGCCGGACCGTCACAGTTCCGCCTGTCCCTGTTTTGTTCCGCCTTTGCCCCTGTTTTTCTCCCATTCCAGCCAAAACACCACCCATACCAGCCACTAGCAACTCCCCCTTGACCCCCTAGAGCCGCTGGTCGTCAGCCCGCTGCTCGCCGGAGCTCCGGCCAAGCCGTTTTGCTCCGATCAGCCCTTGTCCTCCTCCTGCAGTGCTGTTTTCTGAAGTTCAGTGGGGATTCCGAGTTGTTGCTGCTGTGTTGAGCCTGGGACCACCTTGGATCGTCGTGGTAGAGGTCCCCGGGTGTCGGGTTCGTCGCCGCCGCCGCGTCCGTGTCGCCGGCCCACTTAACGGGTGAGTTTAGCTCCTAATCCCTATTTAGTGCTTAAACTTGCTTAGGGTTGGTTAGTTAGTGTTAATTTTGATTTAAGGGGTTTAATTAAGTTGTATTAGCCCTAAGATAGGTGGTTAGATAGATTATTAAGATTAGATTAGCTTAATTTTGCTTATTAAGCTCAATTTTGCTTAATTTGGGATTAATTGTGTTTATGTGATTGATTAAGCATGATTTGCTTTAATTGAATTGATTAATTGTTTTAATTAATTTTTTGTTTAATTTCTGGATTAAATGTTTTAATTAATTGAATTTCGGGAAAATCACTGTTCACGGGGCACTGTTCACGATTACTGTTCACGATCACTGTTCACGGCACTGTTCATGCAGAAGCTAATTTTTGTCTTAATTTGATGTGCTCTTGATTGTTGTGATTAATTGAAGTGCCGATTGTTAATTATACTCGTGATTGATGATGAAGTGCTTGATCGAATGCTGATTGGAAATTGAATTTTGGAATTGGCGAGTGATACCGCATGACATATTGCGTGAGTTATTTGAAATGGCATGTCGCATGAGCATGAATGCATGAACGATGTTGCATTCACGACCAAGCAAAAGCAAAGACAAGAATGAACTGTTTGCTGATATGTTGCATGGTCAGATTAAAGTTGATAGCTCGGTTGAGCCGAATGACCACCAATCCCCATTGGGGTTGTGCCGTGACCATTGGGTCGCTTGACAGTGGTCAGATGCGGAGTTGCGGTTGAGGCCAGGCCCATGCTCCTTATGGAATGCCGTCGGTGGGGGAAAGCCCATGACGTTGCCGTGCCTCACGGGGGAGGACGATGCCTGGTTTACGACCAGTTGACCGCCAACCATAAGGTTGTGCCGTGGCCTTGAGGGTCATAATAATCGGAGCATATATGTGGATGTGAGACATGAGAAAGTTATGTGAGATGCTCTGATTATTCGCATGCTCTTAATGTCGTCATGATTTATGGTATGCACGCATGAGTTGACAGTCATGCAGGGTGTGGCAATGGCCAGGTGAGATCTCTTGTGACGCGATTCGCATGTGATTGGTGAACTGTTTCATCTAACGGCCATGTGCCTTGCTTGAATTGTATGAGATTTGACGTGCAGGGTATGGCATACCGGGTAAGGTTGCATACGAATTGAATGCTGCTATGTTGGTTGCCCTGTCTGTTGTTTGGCCTGTTGTTTGCTGGTTGTGGGTTGTTGGGTTGAGTGAAGGGTGGTTCTAGAGAGATACCCCGGGTTGAGTTGGCGTACTAACCGGGGCTTAGGGGGAAGAACTCGCTGAGATTTTATCTCAACCCATCGTGGTTAAACATTTTCAGGTCTTTAGAATGGCGTACCCGCAATGGAGAATCCTGCCCCCGCTTCTCCAGTGATCGACTCGACGGAGCTTGAGTCCGATGGGTCCGAGTGACCGTGGTGCTGAACCTAAGGGTTCTTCTTGTTTAATTGGATTAGCCTAGTTCTTTTTGGTTTGGCTTAGAGGATGGATCGGCCCTTTTTGTTGGGCTTGTAATTCGGGAAAACGATCCTCCATTGGTTAATCCAAGAAATTGAATAATTGAGTAGTTGCCGTTGTTCTTACTTGTTCATCCCTCTATCCCCGTTTGATTGTATGTTTGTCCGGGGATGGTTCGTCTTCCACTTGCGCATAATCAAAGATAAAATGAATGGTCGTCGATGGGTCCTGGGACGTCGCTTTCAATTGACCATGGAGAAGGGGTTGCCGCGAGCTCGAGAGTCGGGGTGTGACAATCCCGTCGATTTTGGTATCAGAGCAAGGTCGAGACTTTGAGTGATAAGGTGCGTGGGATTTTTGGGATAGTGAGATAGGGATGGCTTTTATATTACGTGCCTGTGATTGCTTTTGTGGTTTCGTGTGGTGGTGGGTTGCTCATAGTCCAGAGTGATGAGCAATCTTGAGCAGTCAACCCCTAGGCGTAGGGCAGCGTCTGGTCAGACTAGTGCTAGAGGTAGCGCACAGGCAGATCCTAAGTTAGACGGGATCCTGCTGGCGCTAGAGACCTTGTTAGGACAGCAAGCTATGTGCTTCTGTTGTGGTCCTTGTGGTTCCCCTAGTGAGAGGAGAGGCCTGTGAAAGACCGATGTCTAGGCTGGTAGAGATGTTCCTGAGATTGAAGCCACCGAGGTTCAGCGGCGTGGGCGACCCTGAAGCTGCGACCCTCTGGATAAGGGATTCCGAGAGGACGTTCACAGTGTTGAGGTGTTCAAAGGAAGATTTAGTACTTTTGGCAGCTTATCAGCTTCAAGGTAATGCCAGTACTTGGTGGGAAGCCACTCAAGGAAAAGTGTTCCCTGAAGGCACGGTTCAGACTCAGGGTGCCTTTCGTGAAGCTTTCATTGCATAGCACTTCTTGGACAGTACGAGAGGGCCTAGATGATCGAGAAGGATATGATCGAGAGGGCGACCGCATTTGGCTCGCGGTTCGTGCCTAATAGAGACAATCGTCGATTTGGAAAGGGACCGATGATGGGGAGAAGGAATCCCGTCCCACTCAACAGAAAGTGGATTGCCATGGAAATACAATTCAGTTTAACCCAGTAGTAGGTGACAGTTTTGAATTTGTGGGAAATCGAGGAGGACCCTCGATCCCTTTGAAATTTGTCGTTGGAAGTAACTTGTTTATTGGACAAAGGTTGCTAAGGTTATTGGACAACTGAGGTTAATTGGTTAGTTGGAGAATCAAGGATGGATCGTTGCACTTATACATCGCTTATTAGTAGCTCAACTAAGGGACGGTCATGAGCAGGTATCCATTATCAAGGATGGATGACTTGTTTGACCCACTTCAATGAGCTTCGATATGTTCCAAGATAGACCTAAGGACGGGCTATCAGTAGTTGAGGATTAAAAAGGAGGATAAACTAAAGACGATAAATCGTGTGTGATTTAGTCACTACGAGACTACCGTACCGCCGTTTGGATTAACTAATGCGCCAGTTGCTTTTATGGATTCGATGGATTGAGTGATTAAGGCGCATTTGGAGCAAAATGGTAATTGTGTTTGTGAGCAATATATTGGAATATTTGAGGAATTTAGATGAACACGGACAGCACTTAAGGGTAGTGCTATAGAATATTCGAGAGCATAAACAGTATGCCAAGTTTAGTACGTGCGAGTTTGGACGAAGGAATTTCTATGGATCCACTAAGATCAGGGCAGTCATGAATATGTCAGGGCTTATGACGGTGACAGAGGTTCGAAATTTTCTAAGTCGGACAAGTTAGTATAGATGATTTGTAGAAAGGTTCTCTACGATAGCTACGCCTCTGATGCGAAGGTCAATAAAGGACGTAAGAATTTGAATGGACGAATAAGTGAAAATTTTAAGAGCTTAAGTATAAGCCGATTACCGCATCAGTTTTGAGGATTTAGTCTTGTATTGGAGAATACGAGATTTACAGTGAGGTGTCGTATAAGGGATTTGACTGCGTGGTAAGGCAACAAGGAAGATTGGTTACTTACACGTCATGACAATTGAGGTCATTGGATTTAATGCAAGTCAGCTAAGTTTTATCTTGATGATTTGAGGAGTTGTAGGTATGGGATCATAAGAGATGATCTATTAAATGGTGAGAATCTTTGATAAGAATTACGGTGGATGATTTATTGCTCAAAAGTCTTAGATTCGATTAAGATGTGAATTTACCCAAGGTGGATCATTTCAAGAGATAATTGAGATGGGGATTTGAGGAATGGATTTTTGTTTTCGGTGGATTAAAAATTAATTATCCCTTGATGCTAGATGGATGAGTGGTGAAATAGCATTATCGATGATTTCTTCTCGAGGTATCAGAAAGGATGTGAAAAGATACCCAAAAGCTTTTGGTGCAATAAATGACATTTGGTTTGCACTAATTTTCAAGTGGTTGAGGTGAATTCTTGATTTGGTTATTAAATGGATATGAAAGAAATGTTGAAAGAAAAATCGATGGTTTGTAGAATCCGGACAGCAATTTGATGGAAGTTCAGTGAATTAGATTTCAAGTGTTGATAAATGACCCTGTGGAAACGAGCTCATGGATTGACGAGCTAGAGAAAGTTTTGCACTTTGAGGTGCTCAGACGAGGTTAAAACCGTGAGGCTTGGTATGGGACAGGCCAAAGCGGATAATACCTCTACGAGATGGTGCATGTTAAAAAGGGACTTTTGCTAGTAGTGGTGCAGTTCAAAGATGCCCGTAACGATTGATCCGACGAGGGCGGGGAGTGGTCACCGGGGCCAGAGTGCCTGAGCAAGGAGCGACTCCTGGCAGGCTTCTAGGATGTTGAAAGGGGCAGAAACGAACTGAACTACACACTGTGCAAAAAGAGTGCTTGTGGGATAAGATTTTATCGGAGTGGTATAACATAAATATGGTGGAGTTGGTGGGACTCTAGTCTTTGGAATGAGGTCAAAGAACTGGGAATCGTTGGTTCAAAAATTGGTTTAACAGTTATTGAATGCAGTTCAGATTATCAGAAACAGACTAAAGACCGCTCAGAGTCATCAGAAGAATTATGCAAATAAGCATCGTAGACTGTTGGAGTTTAAGGTGGGTGATCATATGAAAGTATCGCCGATGAGGGGTACTTCCAGATTTGGCAAGAAAGAAAAGTTGTCTGAGGTATGTTGGACCTTTTGAGACTTTGGAAAGGATCGGGGTTTTAGCGTATCGTCTTGCGTTGCCATCGAAACTTGCTCAAGTGCATGATGTTTTCCACGTGTCCATGTTGAGGAAGTATGAACCGGACCCGAATCATGTGTTAAATTTTGAGGAACTGGATGTAGACGACAGGGTGTCGTACGTGGAGAGGCCGATACGGATAGAGGACCGTAAAGAGCAAGTGCTTCAAAGCAAGACTATCTCTATAGTTAAGGTGATCTGGCAGTATCACGGATCAGAGAGAGCTACATGGGAAAGTGAAAAAGTGATGAAGCATCAGCACCCCCATCTGTTAAGGATTTGACAGTAGCAGCAAATTTCGAGGACGAAATTTTTATAAGAGGGGAAGAATTGTAACATCCTGAAATTCGAGCCCTTTGAGGGAGGAATGAACGTGAATTTCGCCAATGCATTGTTGGCTGATCTCACTCGGAACTGATCACTGCTGAGATACTGACCTTAAGGGGAAAGGCTAATGAGGATAGAACTCGTGCGACTAAAGAACTTGACCTGGGAAAATGACTCGACCGTGAGAATTGCGTAAGGACGATCCTATAGATATGCAGGCCGATTCCAGGGACGAATAGAAGTCGATTCGCGGACCTAAATAATGGGACAACAGGTGATTCCGTCTACTATTATCGAACCCGTGAACGGCCCTATGTCGATCCTTGATAATCGTGTACTTTGAAATAAGAATCAATCATTCGCAATTTCATGCAGTAAAGGACGTCCATGTGTCGAGAAGTCTTGAACGTGAATTGGCACGAGTCGGTTACGCGTGAATCCTCAAAGCCGCCTGTCAGTCTGAGTAGTACCAAAATGGCACTCGGGCGAAATTGACAAGGCATGTGAATCCAGTATTGGACTTTGAATTTTCGGGAACGTTCGAGAAGGACTTTTGGACGATGCTTTTTAGTCAATCGATAGTGCCGGCTGAGCCGAGTATTTGGAAAAAGGGACTTTTGGACAGAAAACCCGAGCCTACGAGGACGTGGGCCGGGTAAGAACAGTGAGGGCCTCACGCCCAAGGTGGGACAGCCGCCATGGAAGGCCCGAGGCAAAGCAAGTGAGCCGCTTTGACCCAACCGACCCCCTTACCTGTCCTAGCCCGTTATCCAAACGTGAGCCAATTCAAGCCCAATAAATTCCCGAGCCCATTCCTATTCATTTTCCAGCCCATTTCCTAGGCCTGCCTTTCATTTTCAGCCCAAGGGCACATTGGGAAATGTGCAAAGTGGAAATGACCAAAATACCCATGGATATTTTGAAGAAAAGTCAAAAAGGAAGAGAGAGAAGATGATGTCATGTTTTGGGGACTTGAGCCAAGCATTAATTGGCCTTAATTGAGGCCTATCTTCAGCCTCACTTCACTCTCTCTCTCTCTTCATCTTCCCCAAACCGCACACCCTTCTCTCCCTAGTTTCCCTTCCTTCCTTCAGTTTTTCAGTTCTGACCTTCCACCGAAAACTGAGTTGTTCATGCCCTTCCCGTTGGAATCTCATCTCGTGCCATGTGCCGTTGTGTTCGGAAGAGAATTTCCGTTCAGATAGCGTTGGCCGATCGCCAGAAAGAGCCTCCGTCAGATCCGTACGGACGCCGGAAGCAGGCTGTTGCCGGACCATCACTGTTCCGCCTGTCCCTGCTTTGTTCCGCCTTTACCCCTGTTTTTCTCCCATTCCAGCCAAAACACCGCCCATACCAGCCACTAGCAACTCCCCCTTGACCCCCTAGAGCTGCTGGTCGTCGGCCCGCCGCTCGCCGGAGCTCCGGCCAAGCCGTTTTGCTCCGATCAGCCCCTGTCCTCCTCCTGCAGTGCTGTTTTCTGAAGTTCAGTGGGGATTCCGAGTTGTTGCTGCTGTGTTGAGCCCGGGACCGCCTTGGATCGTCGTGGTAGAGGTCCCCGGGTGTCGGGTTCGTCGCCGCCGCTGCGTCCGTGTCGCTGGCCCGCTTAACGGGTGAGTTTAGCTCCTAATCCCTATTTAGTGCCTAAACTTGCTTAGGTTGGTTAGTTAGTGTTAATTTTGGTTTAAGGGGTTTAATTAAGTTGTATTATCCCTAAGATAGGTGGTTAGATAGATGATTAAGATTAGATTAACTTAAATTTGCTTATTAAGCTTAATTGTGCTTAATTTGGGATTAATTGTGTTTATGTGATTGATTAAGCATGATTTGCTTTAATTGAATTGATTAATTATTTTAATTAATGTTTTGTTTAATTTCTGGATTAAATGTTTTAATTAATTGAATTTCGGAAAAATCACTATTCACGGGGCACTGTTCACGAGCACTGTTCACGATTACTGTTCACGGCACTGTTCATGCAGAAGCTAATTTTTGTCTTAATTTGATGTGCTCTTGATTGTTGTTATTAATTGAAGTGCCGATTGTTAATTATACTCGTGATTGATGATGAAATGCTTGATCGAGTGCTGATTGGAAATTGAATTTTGGAATTGGCGAGTGATACCGCATGACATATTGCGTGAGTTATTTGAAATGGCATGTCGCATGAGCATAAATGCATGAACGATGTTGCATTCACGACCAAGCAAAAGCAAAGACAAGAATGAACTGTTTGCTGATGTGTTGCATGATCAGATTAAAGTTGATAGCCCGGTTGAGCCGGATGACCGCCAATCCCTATTGGGGTTGTGCTGTGACCATTGGGTCGCCTGACAGTGGTCAGATGCGGAGTTGCGGTTGAGGCCAGGCCCATGCTCCTTATGGAATGCCGTCGGTGGGGGAGAGCCCATGACGTCGCTGTGCCTCACGAGGGAGGACGATGCCTGGTTTACGACCAGTTGACCGCCAACCATAAGGTTGTGCCGTGGTCTTGAGGGTCGTAATAATCGGAGCATATGTGTGGATGTGAAACATGAGAAAGTTATGTGAGATGCTCTGATTATTCGCATGCTCTTAATGTCGTCATGATTTATGGTATGCACGCATGAGTTGACAGTCGTGCAGGGTGTGGCAATGGTCAGGTGAGATCGCTTGTGACGCGATTCGCATGTGATTGGTGAACTGTTTCATCTAACGGCCATGTGCCTTGCTTGAATTGTATGAGATTTGACGTGCAGGGTATGGCATACCGGGTAAGGTTGCATGCGAATCGAATATTGCTATGTTGGTTGCCCCGTGTCGTTGTTTGGCCTGCTGTTTGCTGGTTGTGGGTTGTTGGGTTGAGTGAAGGGTGGTTCTGGAGAGATACCCCGGGTTGAGTTGGCGTACTAACCGGGGCTTAGGGGGAAGAACTCGCTGAGATTTTATCTCAACCCGTCGTGGTTAAACATTTTCAGGTCTTTAGAATGGTGTACCCGCAATGGAGAATCCCCGCCCCCGCTTCTCCAGTGATCGACTCGACGGAGCTTGAGTCCGATGGGTCCGAGTGACCGTGGTGCTGAACCTAAGGGTTCTTCTTGTTTAATTGGATTAGCCTAGTTCTTTTTGGTTTGGCTTAGAGGATGGATCGGCCCTTTTTGTTGGGCTTGTAATTCGGGAAAACGATCCTCCATTGGTTAATCCAGTAAATTGAATAATTGAGTAGTTGTTGTTGTTCTTACTGTTCATCCCTCTATCCCTGTTTGATTGTATGTTTGTCCGGGGATGGTTCGTCTTCCGTTTGCGCATAATCAAAGATAAAATGAATGGTCGTCGATGGGTCCTGGGACGTCGCTTTCAATTGACCATGGAGAAGGGGTTGCCGCGAACTCGAGAGTCGGGGTGTGACAAGCCAGCATTACATTTGTTTGGGAAGATATAAAAATTTTATTGTACGAAACTCACCCTCTAATAAGTTTATGAACTTTAGCCAAGATGTAAGGGACATCATTTGACTTGTTATAGAAATGTCTACAATTATGCTCCCTCCAAATGCACCACATATTTGTAAGGTAAGATACCTTGAGAAGCACCCCCCAAGTCCTTGCCTATGGTAGCCCTAATTATCCATTGGAGTTCATTATTCCATCCTCCTAAAGAATGTCGAATTTCATGTTGTGTGAGGATGTTATGCCATATGTTTCCAATCTAGGTGGTTTAAAAGAATAGATGTTATCCGTTTCTAGACTAGACATATAGAAATTAAAATGGATTCCTACTTTAGGCATACAACATGGTAAGGTCTATGTTGTTGGTAATCTATCTCTACAAACTAGTCGGCCAATAAAATTATGTTTACTAACACCGTTTGTCCAAATCAATTGATACCACTTCACGACCGATCCCACACTCTTGAGTTCATCATATGTCTCTTTGCAATGATACCACTGCCTAGATATGGACGACGATGAAAATTTATAATGTTCCAAAGCATGTGGCCTAGCAAAACTTTGTTCTATTATTGTAGATCGAGCAACCTTAGACCTCCCTCACTATTTGGCGACAAACACCTTCCCAAGCAACTTTGTGTGATTGTGACATTCTTCGTTTTTCTTTTTCATTTTAGCATATATTTTTTTTGTTATGTGGTAATATTATATCATAGGAGCACTGTATACAATAGAGATTGCAGGGCTTAGGACTTTGGATCGCAAGGTGGGGAGGAGGAAAATTTTCTTTATCCTCATCAGCAGATACTATTTTAATGGAAAAATTACATTACAAATCTTAAATCTCACGTACAATATATAAACTAAGTCTTAAGTTTTTCAATTGGTTTAGCCAAGTCCTATACATTTTCCAAGAAGCACAATTGACTCATTTTGTTGAACAGTACATAAATTTACACTTTTTGATTAATAGAAATTAATTGAATTAATTGAAAAGTTTACAATTTGATTGCATCTCATACACAAGGTTTATAGTTCCGATGCACTTTTCTCTTATTTTATCACTATGAGGGGATTAAAAGGAAAACTAATGGAACTAGAGACAGGTGCCTATCCCAACACACAGCCCCTTCCTCTCGGCCTATAAATGGGATGGTCATGAGTCTTCGAGCGCCATTAATGTTCATAAGTTCTCTTTCTGATCCACATGATCCACTTTAAAGTGGCAAAAATGTACTTATTGAGCCAGCTTCCAATACCACCAGTCCTAGAGGAATAAAGTTTAAAAGAATATTGAGATAACAAAGGAGGATTTTGGGAAATTTACTTTTCTTCCAATTCTACCGTTCATTCAAGCATCGCCTTGCCTTATATAGCTGAGATTAAGCGTGATAAAGAAGATTTTCATGACTAGCATAGCCGTCAAGTATAGTTGACAAAGCATATTACAAATTGACAGTAAATATTACAGAGTTATCAAATTGACTAAAACTAGTACAGACTCAATAATTATAACAATGTTTACAACTTTAACTTTATTAAATGTAGTCACGTGAACTCTGAATGATTCTCTTATTTATTGATGGATTCATGATCTTGGTGAGATTAGGATCTTTATCAAAGCTAAAATTTTCTTCCACGTGTCTTTAAGACAAGATTCTTTGAAGTTCCATGAGTCTTGAGAAAAATCCATTGAGACTGACTGATTTCATTTGTGCTCATATAATGTCCGGTGGATTATATTTATGGTGGCATGATATATTTGAGAATAATCCCATAGCGTTCCATACCCATTGTTAAAGTTAGATGAACAAAGTCCCATGATCTAAATTTGGAGCGTGACGAGGACCTCTACATTTAAGTGTAATGGCTGGACTGTGTCGAAATTTTGCCTTTCCTATCTGAACAAAGGTCTCCAAAATAACTAAGGAGAACGGACGGCGCCCATTCACATGTATGGGAAAAAGGTCTAATATTTAAAGAAATTATATGAGAAACTTTTTTCAAATATAACCAAGCAATGGAAATTAAAGGGAAAATTTTTCAAAACATGGAAATGATGATTGTGTAGATGTTGTGACATGCAGTAGAGGGATGATAATGTTCTTCAATGGCTGTGTTCGAATACGAGGAAAGGTTGGAACCCAGAGGTTGTGGTTAAGAATTCAAAAATAAATTCATTATGCCCAATTCATCGACAATAGTTAAAAATGTTTTTGTTCAAGCATGGTTTTCGACATTGACATAAATTGTGGACTTGAATTACTTCAATTTCATCTTAAATAAAAATGAACCATTTTTTTTCGCTCTTTTTTCTTCTTTTCCTCTGCTTATTAATAAGTTATTGGAGTCCTATCCATGCCAAATTGCCTTGTCGCGATGCCTCCATGCACATACTCCACCTTTAGCCATCACGACCACCGGGCCGCCACTGATCTCTCACTCTGCTTACATGCCAAAGCGCCACCATTCATGTGTGGCCATTAATGGTCGACGACACCTAAACAGGAAGGGGTGGGGCGTAGTTGGGCTCGAACCCATCTGCACTATTGGCAATTGGAAAAAAGAATATTACATTAATACATGAAAGAATATGTGAAAAATAATTATTGCTGAACGTTTTACAATTTTTTGAGATTAATGCAGTTGTTATCAAGCAAGCGTCACATTTCCAGTCAAATGCTAAAACTAAGGTGTGGATCCGAACCTTAAAGTAAAAATCAATCTCAAACATGGATACACATCTCTTCTCATGATGAACCTTAAATAAAGACCCTACAACTATCTAAAATACGAGGAGAAAACCCAATTTTAACAATGATTTTATAAATAACTTAGCACAAAAAAGTTAAACGAATAAATAATAAATATATTGCCGTAAAAAAAATCCCAAATGAAGGATCCCAGAGTTGTTGAAGATTGCAACGGTGAATTGCCGAGCAAATCTCCCTTGGCAGTGAGCCTATATTACATACACTCCCAGTGAAAATATTTGAGTATAAACCATCTGCCAAAGGAGTAAATGCTCAGTAATTCACCACTTACATGCCACCACACTATTCATCACGTGCTAGTATAATTTCTAAATTTTTCTGTGCTTCGAGGAACAGTGTTAGATGCAATATCTATTTATAGCCTCGCAAAAGTCTAAAGACGTCTTCCGTGCACACAGCATATTCTGAGAACATCCACAATGCATAAGGGCAAAAAGAAAATAAAGAGTCAGTGGTCCAATGAGGTAGATATGCTAAATTTCATTCTATGCTCGTAAAAGGTTTTGGCAATTGCCCGAGTCAACATATATTCCTCTATCATAATAATTGGGGTCGAGAAATTTCTAGACGAGTTTAGTTTTAGAACATTTCAACCTCGTCAATATTTCAAGGATATTCCCGATGTCTTCTCTTAAAGAAAAATAACATCGCTAAACTTTTAATATGTTCAACATGATCTAGAACTGTTCCTAAATATTTGATGTAGTGGTTTTGTTTGATCAAACAATAAGTGAGACATTATTTAATGATATGGAATATTTAATAAAAAGTTGGACTTTCAAAATATTGGTTCAGTACGATATATAAACATGTGACCAGAAATTCCATTTTCTTAGCCATGTTCTTTGATATATGTAACTTTTATTTTGCCGTCTATTAATAAAACTCAATAGATTGAAGGGCACATCAGCTAATTCAATCACCTCAAACTGAAGAAAGGATGAGATTGAACATTTTAATATAGTCTAGGGAATGTAATTAACATTGAGCAATAACTTATGGATCATATTGAATGACTAAAAACTTTAAAGATGACTTGCATATATGGTTAAAATTTAAGGATTATTAGGGCTATTTTCCCTTTTTTTTAAAATTAGAAAAGAGCATATTTTACTTGTAAAAACTTTCAACAAATCAAGAAAAATATTATTTCCTTAAGACTAGATTTGTTATGAAAAATGAAATTAAATCATCATGAAATTTTAAAGATGTAACTTAACCAAAAATAAGAACAGTATAAATTTAACTTTAGAAAGTGATGGAAAATTAAGGAATCATGATTAGGATAGGTTTGGGGTTGAAACTCTAATTTTGGTTTGTTTCAAAACATAGTGAGAGATGTGTTGTACATATGAATAGGTAAATGGAACCCTCACCATTTTTGTATCTTTCCAAAGAAGCTAAATTCAATTATACACTAGAAAAGTAACGTGGCGATCTTAGTAAAAAGCAACGTTGCTTTTTTGTCCGGGGATTAAAAAAGCCACGTATGATTAGAGCATTGCCGAGAAATTTTCCATTAAGCGACCATTTGTGTCGGGTCGTTTTGAGTCCATCTTATTTGTAAGCTTGTGTATTCATTTGAATGTTGTTCCTTAGAATTAGCAAGAGTGACAAGCTCATTTTAAACACACGAGAGAAGTTGTGTTTATTCAATGAAGGCATTTGTCTACGTGAAGGAAAAAGTATGCATTGGACTCTTTGAGAACACCAATTATGATTTATAGTTTAGAGAGCGAAACTACTGAATCTATAGAGGGTGGTTGTAGAAAGAAGGTGATGTCATTGCGGGGTGGGTGAGAGTTGTTTTGAATGATTATCGATGATAGGTGAGAATAGGGGGGATGGATGGTGATAGGTAAATGCAAAATGAGGGATAGAATACAATCGAAATTAAGGGGTACAAGATGCACCACCAGTTGAGGATTAATATCAAGATTGACAAACCTCACCACTGAGGCTTACAAAAGTCACCAGCTAAGGATACAAGACTTCGAGATTGAAGAAACTCACCACCAAGGCCTACAAGAAAACTACCAACTGAGGATACATTGCTTCTTTGGCTCACCACTGAGAAAGAATCAATCTTCCAAGGATACAGAAACTAGAAGTAATCAACTCTTTAAAGATATTCACTCACACATAGGAAAATCTCAAATATTCATATACTCAAAATTCACTGTCTTGCATGTAATTATTCATCTCATTATATAAAGGGATTATCACATAGGAAAATAGACTAAACATTGAATACAAGAAAGTACCAAATTAATTGAAGACATAGGAACTCGAAAAACACAATAAAGACCTAAGAATTAGAAAATGCATTAAAACATCTAGAGACTTTGACTCTTGAAACCTACAACACACTTATGACTTACTAATGACAATCAACTAAACACAAAGTAATTAAAATCACACTCTAAATTCGTTCGTCATCCTCGGCAGCCCAATCAACACCTTCAAAGATCGTCAACTAGCAAAGGAAATTGCCATAATAGCTTTTGGTTGCTAGATAGTTGATTAGTAGTCATGGAATCAATAATAAGCTTATAAATTGATATCGACAACCATGAAATTGACAACTTATTCACCGAATTTGACATCTCTCTTGCATAATTTATATCTTTAACTTGCATCAATCGACAACCCAATGCCCCTACATAAGAAGGCAGGTTCTACACAATAGTAAGTTCTATACCTATAACGAGGTAGTGTTTGTATTCTTGGTACAAGCAGTGGAATTCAGCTTAATTGGCCTTCTAGAGTTGGAAAAGAGAAGTAGGTACAACCGAGCTGAACCTTTGAAAATTTCGTTTACAATTTCTTTTCCAAAACTCGGTAAATTTCCACAGTTTATATAACTAGTTCACTTGTAGATTTGTCAGCATCTTGTATGTGGAACGTCTCCCCAATCCCTCAGCTTGATTGATTAGCAAACACAATTTTATCGGATGGCTAGTTTGTAGACACCATATCATATCACGTTGGATGCCCGCAGTAGCAATCCATTGTAATTTCTGTTTGGATAATCTGGAAAATCGAGATCATCTATTCTTTCAGTGCACATGGACGGGAAGCATATGGCGTATTATCCTTGCAAAATACAGAATCCGTCGTAACTTAGGAGGATGGAATGATGAAATCCAATGGATGATCAGGGCTACCAAAGGCAAGGATTTGGCGGCAAGGCTTCTCAAAGTAACTTTTTTAGCAACCATTTATTGCATTTGGATGGAACGTAATCAGACGTTTCCAAAACAAGTCAAATGATGTCTCCATCATTGTGGCTAAAATTCGTAAGCTTGTCGGGGGCCGAGCATCATTTTACAAAAATTTTAAACCTTCCCGACAAATGTAATTTTGGCTACTATATGGAGAATCCCTCACTCCATTTTTTTGAGTTCTTAGTTATCTTTTGTAATGATGGGGAATGCCCCTAAGCTATTGTACGTCATCTTATAAATGATACTTACATTTCAAACCAAAAAAAAAAAAAAAAAAGAGGATCTTCGTCCAAATATACGTCTCCCCAATCCCTCAGCTTGATTGATGATATATGATAGGAGCAGACACCGTGTCAGAGGATCTTCGTCCAAATATATATTTGGGACAGCTAAAATCTAAATATTGTTCACTGCCAAAAAAATAAAAATAAAACATGCAGATGCCTACGCACAATCAAGTTTGTTCTTGGATTTCAATTCCAAGCTGGTAGCCAAGAAAAAAAATATTCTTTAGATGCTTCATTCCACCCTTTATTCAAGTAGTTTTTCTTAGCCAAATTGCCTGTTATACATCATTTATGTTTGCTGTAAGACATCATTTTTAATGAATGAATATACTCTAATTTAGCTGAAGAAATAACTGTTCATTATTTGTCTTCGAATTTCATGTTATTTTAGTCTCACACAGAATTTAAGCTATCATCAAAACCGATCTCTACAACAAAGGGCTTGGAAGAATGACAATTAAATATAAAAAAGGAAAAAGAGCTCCTACTGGATCGTACATAACAAAAAATCTCACAGAATGTTTCTCTCTCTCGTGTTCCGGTGTGAAAGGATTATGTGACCGGATGGATGCTTCCCTTTCATTCCCCTGTTTTACGTCTGCTGATTGAATTTCAAGAAGGGTCTCAATTAATTTAGATTTACTGCTCAATTAATTTTATATATTGTAAAATTAGAATTTTTCACAATAATGTTGTTTTTTTTTTTTTTTTTTTTATGATCGAGGAACCGCCGGAGTTTTCCTTCATACTTTAGTTAATTTAGGGATATGACTTTTTTAATCTGCAAATTAGTATGTCGAATTGTTTAGGTTACACTTATATAGAGATTAAGGATTTGATGATAACATTACCTATTAAAGCTTAATATTTTAGGTAAATTATGTTTACCTTACTTGAGAGTATCTCAAACAAATGCTTAACCTCTCGTCATAAGTTGGTTCTTCAATTTAATGCATTTTGAGTTACTAGATGAAATGCTTTCTTTTCTTTTTTAGAATTTGTTCTGAGTTATTTTCCTTTGTGTCTCTTCTGTTGATTCCTAATTATCAAGTTGGCATGGCCTACTAAGCTGGTAATTTGGCTAAGGGATTCCTAAGCAGCATAGTCTCTTATTTTTGTCCTCAAACTTGCCTAGGATCAAGGACCCTTGAATTGGTTGCTCCAAGGATCACGTCAAGTGAATTAGATCCTTAGTCTTATTTTGCAAATTAAAGTTTGAAAAATGCTAGATTTACTAAAACATCTTACTAGAATTGCTTATTGAGTGATGTAACAAGTTCAATTGAGTATGTGAAATAAGCGGGACCCTGCCTTGTATGATTAACTTCTTTGGATACACAATAGAAGATTGCCACGTTACTTTTCTAGTGTATAATTGAATTTAGCTTCTTTGGGAAGATACAAAAATGGTGAGGCTTCCATTTACCTATTCATATGTACAACACATCTCTCACTATGTTTTGAAACAAACCAAAATTAGAGTTTCAACCCCAAACCTATCCTGATCATGATTCCTTAAATGTCCATCACTTTCTAAAGTTAAATTTATACTGTTCTTATTTTTGGTTAAGTTACATCTTTAAAATTTCATGATGATTTAATTTCATTTTCATAACAAATCTAGTCTTAAGGAAATAATATTTTTCTTGATTTGTTGAAATTTTTACAAGTAAAATATGCTCTTTTCTAATTTTTAAGAAAGGGAAAACAGCACTAATAATCCCTAAATTTTAACCATATATGCAAGTCATCTTTAAAGTTTTTATTCATTCAATATGATCCATAAGTTATTGCTCAATGTTAATTACATACTCTAAACTATATTAAAATGTTCAATCTCATCCTTTCTTCAGTTTGAGGTGATTGAATTAGCTGATGTGCCCTTCAATCTATCTTGTTTTATTAATAGATGGCAAAATAAAAGTTACATATACCAAAGAACATGGATAAGAAAATGGAATTTCTGGTCACATGTTTTTATATTGTACTGAAACCAATATTTGAAAGTCCAACTTTTTATTAAATATTCCATATCATCAAATAATGTCTCACTTATCGTTTGATCAAACAAAACCACTACATTGAATATTTAGGAACAGTTCTAGGATCATGTTAAACATATTAAAAGTTTAGCAATATTATTTTCCTTTAAGAGAATATATTGAGAATATCCTTGGAATATTGACGAGGTTGAAATGTTCTAAAACTAAACTTGTCTAGAAATTTCTCAACCCCAATTATTACAATAGAGGAATATATGTTGACACGATTCGTTGCCAAAACCTGTTACGAGCATAGAATGAAATTTAGCATATCTACCTCATTGGACCACTGACTCTTTATTTTCTTTTTGCCCTTATGCATTTTGGATGTTCTCAGAATATGCCGTGTGCATGGAAGACGTCTTTAGACTTTTGCAAGGCTATAAATAGATATAGCATCTAACACTGTTCCTCGAGCAAAGAAAAATTTAGAAATTATACTAGCACGTGATGAATAGTGTGGATGGCATGTAAGTGGTGAATTACTGAGCATTTACTCCTTTGGCAGGTGGTTTTGACAAATGCCTTCACTAAATACATACAACTTCTCTCGTTTGTGTGCTTACAAATGAGCTTGTCATCCTTGCTAATTCTTAGGAATGACATTGAAATGAATATACAAGCTTACAAATAAGATGGACTCAAAATAATGCAACACAAAACGTAGCTTATAGAAAAGAAAAATCTTGACAGTGCTCCACAAAACTACTTGTTTTAATGCCAGATTAAAAAAAATTAAAATGTAAATAAATATAATAAAGAAATTTATCTTAGAACTGGAAAATAAAAAGATAGGAAAAAAATGAGTGAAAGATCATGGTTGGGAAATTGTAGGTGCAGTGTCATCGCTACATGGCCCATTTAGCTAACAAGAACTAGCAACCCTTGCCAAGATCATTGTGTGGCCAATGACCCTTTTCTGGTCACAAAAAATGGAAACGGCCCTCGCCACGAGCAAGTGAGGGCCTGCTTTCCTCGCTAGTTAGGCGGCGGTGCCATGGTTGCCACCATCCTGAGTGAGGACAGCCCTGCCCTGCCCTTGCTCAACAGTGACGACCTACCACCATCTTCGAGCCGGTCAGGGCCGGTCCACCTTGCCACGATTGTAGCAAGGTCACCTAGTCCTCGCCAAGCGGAGGGGCGGGTGACTTCTGTTTTTTAAGTACTTTGTATATTCGAATGAGCGCTAGTAAATTTGTATATTTTGTTGAGAGCGCCCTGTCACAAAATTAACGGCCACGTAATATTATTTAAAAAAAGAAAGAAAGCCATGTGGTGTTCTCCATCCATGAAGACAGCCGGTCGACCCTAAGTGTACAAAGTTCATGAGTTTGAAAACTTACATACGCAAAGTAAATGTTTAGGACTTAAGTTCATGGAGTTGACAAGTTTTTAGGACTTGTGTTTTAGCTGCCCCAATTTTTGAATCATATATAACATAATTTGTTTTAATAAATCATATTCACAACATATAGAGTTATATATAATATTGTATCACAAGTCCTAAAACATATGAACGGAATGCAGTTAAGCCCTAAATGTTTCAATTGGTTCTAATGTTTACCATAAACTTCAATTGACTACTATATTATTAAATTTGTTTGATTAAGCCCTTAAATTTTATAGAAAAATGCAATTAACTCCTTAAACTTATGTTGAGCAATACAATTTAAATATGCCACATAGGGAGTTTTTCAGGAACACATACACAATTTTAGGTACCTTGCATTTAAATGGTTAGATTGCACTTTATGAAAAAGATTTAGCACTTAACAGAACCATTGAAATATTTAGAATTTAATTACATTATGCACACAAACTTTTGGACTTCAGTACTTATAGGTTTGTTGCTTAGTTCAAACCATGGCATGTAATGAAGTGTACACTCTTGGAAGCAAGAGGCTGAAATGATGATAGGGACTTTTCGGTGGAAGAATATATAGGTGAAGCATCGGGACCAGGTGTTCTTTACCAGAAGGAAGAATCCTAGGCGAGAATTGTGCTCAGGCATATACCGTCTCCTCCTCTGGTATATGCCCAGCATTGTGCTGAATTCGGTTAAATAAATACAAGCTTGATCATCAATGTGATGACTCGGGCATGGCCATACGAAGGAGCGTTGCGAATGTGATGGTGAATAACAGCGTAATTCTCCTTTGGCAGGAGAGAACTGCATTTGTATGCATGCAAGTGTCAATGTTAATCTTGCTTCCGCCAAAGGAGAATTGCCCTGCCATTCACTTGCACTGAGGATACATACTTACTCAGAGTACAAATGGCAATGACAAGCCATTTATCGTTCACACACGACAAGTTTCGGTTGTATATGTTGCACCAGGTATATACGGTACCGGTAATTTAGGTAAAGTGTACTTTGGGTGACTGTATGATGTTGCATGCCTCATCACTTCATTTTGTAATCCGTTTGCGTAGGTGGTCGCTCAACTTTACCGCATTTTCAAATGTGTCATACTGTATTTCAGTTATATTTTCAGCTGTGGAATTTGTCGAAGTATCAATAAAGAGTAGAGTACTTACGTGAACTGAGTTACGATAAGAAAAATGTTTCATCTAATGATCCTACCCACCCTTAATTTTTATAATTTAATTATAAGATAGTGAGTTGTTTAAACTCTTAAATCAAGGGTGCATCATATGTAAAGTATTATTTACATTAATGGGGTCTGCTCTAAGTTTTGCAAATAATATATGTATAAAATTTATATGTCTATTTTCTAACACGGTTTCTAAATCTTTTTTGACTCCACTAATCCACACAGACGCACGCAAATCGTCTAGCTCACTTGCATCGACAAGACTTGCCCACCAGGTGGCAAGTATGGCCCTCAAGGGTTACTTTAAGTAAGAAAAGATGTGGGTTTGGGAAACTGCAATTAGAATGATTAACAATCATTTTTTTCATGTAAAAAGAAAATCGAATTTCCTTTTTGGTGAATACAATACAACAGAGAAAAATAGAAGACTTTAAATAAGCATCACTTTTTCATATCCATTTTTCGTGATCCAATCATAAAAGAATATGTATATATCATGATCGATATATTTGGACCTTTTACTTAGACTTTAGTGCAACTTTCTCCAAAAGTCTTCTCTGAAGGCCAATAGAAAGTGGATGAAGCAACATGATTGGAAGTGAAAGCAAAACTACTTCGAAAGCCAAAAATTGTAAATAACTTTAGGATAAATTATAATGGAATAATTCTGGATAAATGATACAGGTTGTATAACATTTGTTTACCCAATCTGTCTTCATCCATCATTACCATTGACATAGATTGTTATTTTCACCAGAAGCTAATTAATCATCTGATGGTGGCTTCCTGAAAAAAATTATACAGATTTTTGTACCAATGTAAATCTATATTCATTTACATCAATGAGAGACAACTCATCTTTTCTGAATAAACTAACAAATTAATCCTAAACTTATTATGTGGATGTCAATTCAATCCTACAATTTCTAATTTTGTCAAATTACTTCTAAACATTTGGGCAAAATTTCAATGTAATAATTCCGATCTATTTTCACCGAAATCATTGACATGGTGGTCCAATCATTGCTTGTTGACCTATGTGGCACATCGCTACATTAGGAATTTCTAAAGGAAACTAGCCAAAATGACTAAATTGGAATTTTGAATGAAGGTTTATCATCAAATTTGCAAAATTTGTCAAATTTAGAATTGAATTGTCATTCGCACAATAAGTTTAAGACTAATTAAACAATTTTCCTCATATTTTTTCAAGATGTAAAAACATAGTCAGATTCTAATCTTTTATTTCAATTGTTCCAGTTCATGAAAAGAAATCAAAGATCATGCTATCTGCTTTAACATCAAGCAGTGTCGCAACCTACTATGTGGTGCACCATCTAAGGGTTTATCTAATGGATTAATAAGCCTAGACTTAACTTGAGTTCTCCCAACTCCATACCAATTTCCAACTTAGAATTTAAGTTATTAACATGCAAATGATTTTCAATTAAGATTTGTAGCTAATTTATATTTTGGTAGGCCGATTGAATACCCAAGTAAAATAAAAGAAGAATTACTTTACTCATACAACTCAAAGATTGTGAATATGGGGACTCAATTACACTAAATTTCTCTAAAGCATTTTCAGTACCATTCTTTTTACCAAAAAATATTTAGCAAGTAACCTTGGATTCATTTTATTATCTTTTAACATGTAAGATGATCATGCATAGGGGTAATCGGTTCCCGGTCTAGTTTGACCCCGCCAAGAATTGGGAACCGGATCAGGGTGATTGGTTCCAATTTTTGGGATCATGGACTAGACCGACTAGTTTGGAATCGGGGACCGACTAGGCCAATTGGTCCAATCCAGTCCAATTCGGTTCCAATGAACCAAATCACTTGTTATCATTACAATGAAAAAATATATATACATCCATTCAATCTTCTAAAAATATATATCCCCTAGTTCAAACATATGTTATTAGAGAGGCAAAAGAAGAAAAAAGTAGAACTCCAAATCAACAAAAGTTCAATTCATACTTATGCCTTGATTTCACTCAAGTTAGAGTTAGCAAGAGGAAGGGAAAGAGAATTGGAAAAGTGAAGTAATTGTAGAATTTAGAGAGTTGTTCTTTTTTCTTTTTTTGGTCTAATAAATTTAGAGGTTGTTCAAAAAAATTCAAAAAATAAATAAAAATGATTGGTCCAATCGGTCTAGTTCCCACCTTAGAAAGTAGGAACTGGATTGACTTGCCATTGGTTTTGAAAATGGGAACCGAGGACTGGACTCACACCCCCTATAACCTCCCAGAATTAATTGGCTTGGTCCTGTCCCGGTTCGGATGGTTCCCGTTACACACTCCTAATCATGCAAATGCGCAAACATTAATGTAACATCCAATAATGAAGGCAGTAAATAAATTTCAGGGAAAGGAAGGGGTATTTATATTGAAGTGACATAAGCATATACAATGTCAATTAGAAAATCACATGTTCGATAAATATATGGTTTCTAAATAACACATAATCTCAACAAACTACTTTTTTTTTTGTTTTTTCTTATTTAGTGAAAACTATGCAATATGTACTCTAAATGCAAGGACGTAGAAAAAATGATGATGTTTAATAATTAGCCTAATTCTTATGACAGAAAAATCCTAACGTCGCATGCGATTTTAATTAAATAAACCTAACATCAAAACTCTTTATAACATGTGATTTCTAATGAAAATGACCTAACTCCAATGATGGTCAAAAATTAATATGCAGTTTTAATTAAATAAGCCTACACATGCAATTCCTAAATGACAAGAAATTGATGACATGGCATGGCACATGACAAGGAGATGATGTAGCATACATGATAACATGGCATAAGCGACATGGCCTGTTGATGTGGTGTAGAGGACGAGGCACAGCGATAACATGGTAGGCAAGATGACGTGGCGTATGAAATGACATGTGTATGTGGCATGGCATGGAATTTATGCACATAATTCTTGTTGGAGAAATATCTCTTAGTGAATATGATGATGTCTAAATTATCATAAGTATAATATTTACTAGGGTATTATGTAGACATTTGTGACAATGTGCAAAGAACAAAAGTGGTGTTTGTAAAGGAAAATGATCAAGCATAAGTTCACTACAAATACTTATACTTTCGTACGGCGTTCACTTTAGTGCCAAAACTTTTTTTTTGTTCACTTAATTGCCACAACTTTAAAAAAAACATTCACTTGACTGCCACTTCACCAGAAAAGCTGACGTGGCAGTCCGAAAGATGACGTTGCCACTGGTGGATAATTTTTTTATGTTTTATTTTTTTGCCTTATTTTCTCTAAGACCGGCGAGGGTCACCGTGTGACCCTTGCCGACCATGGAACCCTCGCCCTCGGTTGTGAAGGCCCTAGGTGAGGCCGTCGGGGCCTTGTCAGTGGTTGGCAAGGGTCGTCACAGCCTTGCCCGTGACCGCCTGAGCTAGTGAGGGTTGTTAGGGCCTCGCCTAGGGCCTTCACAACTGAGGGTGAGGGTTCTGTAGCTGATGAGGCTTGTCGGCGACCCTCATCAGCCATAGAGAAAAAAATAAAAAGACATTAATAGAAATATTTACAAATATTTAAATATTGTCCACTAGTAGCCATGTCAGCTTTCCGACTACCACATAAGCTTTTCCGACAAAGTGGCACTCAAGTGAATATTTTTTCAAAGTTATGACACTTAAGTGAACGGAAAAAAAACTTTTGGTACCAAAGTAAATACCCACGAAAGTTTTAATACTTGTAGTGTACTTCCCCCAAAGTATCACAACTTTATTTTGTTAGAAAAACAGCACCAACGAAGATCTAGAGATCCGCTTAAGAAAATGTTTGTGTCTATGCTGAAGATATCAGGCTAGTAATGTTACAGTTTTAGTCAATTGACGATATTTGCTAATTCTCAAACGTAGTCATTGTAAGGTGGATTTTGACACATGAATTTTCTCAACAATTAAATTTAAAAAACTTGAGATTCAAGACCCCCGATTGCCGCATGACTCATTTCTTGACAAAAAGTTTAGTTAAGTTTCATTAGTATTATAATTGCATGTAGAAATTAAGAGCATTGCATTTCATTATAATTGGGCATCATGTCGTTTCTAATATTCAATTTAGACAGTTGATTTAGGGATAGTGAAATTTAAAAGTCTCACTTAACCATTTAGAGCACAATAATTCCAACCGTAAGATTTGAGTTACTCAAATCAGCACCCGTTAGAAATGCACCACTAGGCGCGACCGCACAATATCCTAGGTTAACACTTTTGCTCAATTTGATGACGAAAGCTGGCGGCCAAGGGGGAGAAAAAAAGGTCTCTTTTACTGAAGGGGAGATGGACGTTCAAATGGGGGCTTTTCCCTTCTCTGGTTTTTCTTCTCTCCATCCTGGGGTGCTCTAGGGACCTCTTTGAATCATATCAATCATTACAGCTTGGTAGGCTGTGGTGTTGTTCGTTGCCTGCATTCAGTTGAGTAGTTCAATTGGTTTGTTCTGCGAAGGTCCGGATGAATGGCGGACGAGCATTTTTCGATCTGGGAACGATGGGTGTTTGGGAACAAGAATGGGGTGCGAGAGAGTGAAACAAGAAAGAACATCAGTGTGTTGGGCTTTAAATGAAGTTGGTAGATATGGGCTAGTTTTTTTACTATTATGTGATTTTGGGCTTGAGTTTGATTTTGGTTAAGCGGGCTTGGGTTTGATCTTGTTGTGGCCGAAATGGGCTTATTCTCAAGCCCATTCCGTTCTTCAGGTTTTTGGTGTCCATGGCCCGGGTCATGGAGACCCATGTGCGGGCCATATTGGGAGCGGGATTAAGGGCCCAGCCCGGGTCCCCGTTTTTGGAATTAAAATAATAATTAAAAAAATTGAAATCCAAGAAAATAGCTTAGGAATAGGTCTTGACCTAGTTATGGGGCTTTAGTAATAGATTTATCCTTGTTTTATTTAGTTAGCGCAATCTTTAATTTAAGGGTTTTGGTGTTTACTATTAATATGGATTCACTTTTTATAAATTGGTCTTTCAGAAAAGAGATTGAACTTGTCCCATATTTACCTCATGGGAGATTGTGTCTTAAGGCTTATAATATGGCCATGTGTATTTTTTGCCCGACTTGTATTGGGTTCTTACTTCCTGTACAATTACATAGCTACTTTCAATACTTAGGTGTTTACCTATTGCACTATCTTTCAATAAATCAAATGGGATGTTTATTGTTTTCTTAGAATATGTTAGAATTAGATTAGACTTTGATGAAAATGAACAATATAAGAACATTCGCATGATCACTTAGCAACTTTGATGTCTTTAAAACTATAATTGGTAATCAAAACCATGTGATCACTAAGATAAGGACCTTCAAATTAGTGGTACCGAAAAAGTACTAACAGATATTAGCGTAATCAAGTCTAGAATCTTTGATTGTGTAGAAATTGAGATGACACTCTTGTGCCTTAATTGGTTTCTAGCTGACCTCAATAGATTAGTGGAAACTCTTTAAAACATTTAGGATGTTAAAAGCTGAAAATGAAATTCAATGTCACGTGAGATATAAACTTGGGAGAGCCTATGCTTAATTAATGGCCGTTATCTTGAATTAGGCAATACCCCCAAACCTATGTCTTTTCCCCCTTGGATGGAAAAAAGTAGGTTGTGACATGGATGTGCACAACATAAGAACCACAAGTTAAATAGAGAATATTGTCTAATAGACTTGTCAAAGCTATAGTGATAGGGCAACAACAATAGCTATTTCGGGTAGCTTGCAATGTTCCGGAAAAGAACCATATGGGCAGTTCCATCCTTAGTTAGTAGCACCAACTGAAATCTAACGGCTCTTTACTTCTCCAAAACATCTCCAATGATTTTCCTAGTTTAGGACATCTCATAAGCATGGCACATGTGATTTCGGCCATATTATATGTTCAATGGGCTTAGCCAATTTTTGCACTCTTGCGGGTTTAGTCCAAATAATTCAATTAAGCTCAAATAATCAATCCAATAAAAAAGGCAATTTATGGGGGCTTAATGAAATGCTACAAATATGGTTGCAAATGCAAATTTATAGTGTTTAGGGGTTAGAGTTGATCCCTAGTTTTCTTATGTGATAATTAACTAATGGAGTTGCCAAAATTCAGGTGGCAATAGTCTTATATCTTTTATGACTTGATTATTATTATTATTTTATTAAGTTTCCTTTTCAGTTTAAGCGGGATGTTGTTGTGTTTCCCTATTCTATACTATTTTTCTAGTCTAGAGGATTCATATTTCAACTAGGTGCAGAATTTTTTTTTGTCTATTCTACTTTAACTTTCAACTTACTTTTAGACTTTTGTGCTATCTCTTTGCACAGTGTGGGTTTCAAAACCCATAATTGCAACTAATTGTCTACATCCCAACCCCGTGGGAAAATGAGGATCCAAACCCTCATCTCCTCTTGGTTATTAAGGCAAACCCTAGTGATTTAATTAGGTGTAGAACTTTAGAGAGTATAAATATGATTTAATTCTTTCTTTTCAATAAGGTTGATAATCATTTGAATTTGGTAGTATTTTGCTTTGGGATGATGTAATGTAGCTCTTCTTGATAGGATGATGCTTAAAAGACCCTAAATGGGATGCTTAGAAAGCGTTGGGTGTGAAGGCTAAAGGTTTATTCTTTGATGTGGGACTCGTTGTCCTACATCATTATGATCAATAATTTTAAAAGGTGTCATTTACAAAGGTAGAATTTCAAAATTAAACATAAGGATTTTTAAATTAAACATTTTAACCCGCTTTTTGCCCACCAAAACATTGACAAAATTAGTAAAACGCATGTAGTACTTGCGCCACCAAAAGTGGAATTTATCTGATCATGATGTCTTTTATGTGCTCATGATGTCTCCGCCAAAAGTAGATCTTTTTTTTCTTTTTTGAGTTGAAAAAGAAACTTGTAGTCATGATGTCTCCATTTCCAGCGCATCTGGCTTTTCCTCCGCAGTCACAACCTTATCGACAAAATTTTGGCCCAATCTATCTCTTTTGTGGTAGATTTGAAGGAGAGATGTGTCTCGTTGTTAAAGAATAAAGGAAGAGGGGAATAGCGAATCTATATGCGGTGTGTGCAGGGAATTTCTTCTCTTTTCGCATGCATGAAAGGACAAGACTTTTCTTCCGTTTTCTTATGGAGAAATGACATTACAAATGGCATAACTCTTGTGCAACGCTTATTTTGGGTTCATGACTTCTCAATCAATCACTTAAATGTCATAATTTTTAAAATTATTTAACATGTGTGTCATAACTTTTAACAAATGTTCATTACAAGTACCAAATGTCATCCGGTTTTTCAGTAAGACAAATTATCGTCATCACTGAAGTGAACGCTTTTTAAAAGTTACTTTATAACATAAAAGTGAGCATTGCATAAAAGTTATAATATTTATGGTATCTTTTCCTTATTTTTCGGATGTAGTGTACGCATGAAAGACTTTTCTTTTTTCTGTTCTAGGTCAGTGGCAAGACTCTTTCAATTGATGGTAAGAAGGAGAAAAAGAAACATAAAAGGGAAAAGAAATTCAAGGACTCCAGCCAAAGATGCAGCAACGAGTTTCCTCATAAGCAAGTTGCGTCCTTTCCAATGGTTGGAAGCGAATCTAAACATCTTTTAGCGACGGCCCTGCACATTTTGATAGGGGCATGAAAGGGACGTCAATTTGGACATCAGAACATGCTCCGGATCTTCCATTTCATGGCATCTGCTAAAAGTCCTTCTGTCCTTTTCCATTTCCGCATCCATGCATTCATGCATTTGATTTCTTTTACAAATTTCACCGTCTTTTTTTCTAGCGTGTTTATCTTGGTATCTTTCTAAATAATGTGGCAACTAGTTAGTAAAAAAAAAAAACAGAGGTCAAAGATAAGGAAAATGAACTTTTAATTTGGCCACTCAAATGGATCGGTAAGTAATTCAATAAGTTATATATGTGCACTAATTAAAAAGTTCATATTTATTCATTCACTTAATTTGCTACATCACTCCACCATAAACAAGTTAATAATTATCTTTAGAATCCTTTTACACTATTAGGTTGATGGAGAATACATGAAAAAGAACACACATCATTATATAAATACACACACTTATATGTAATTTGGAGATAAGGACACCACGAGTGGTGTAATTTTTGTGGTGCTCACCTAACTACCCTAACATCTAAGAAATGTTCACTTAGTGCCATAACTT
This sequence comes from Angophora floribunda, assembly GCA_014182895.1. Lineage (NCBI taxonomy): Eukaryota > Viridiplantae > Streptophyta > Magnoliopsida > Myrtales > Myrtaceae > Angophora > Angophora floribunda. Next base: position 29,686,042 of record CM024709.1, on the reverse strand, counting down.
TTGAAAGATTACTTGAATGTTATAACTTTTTTATAGCATTCACCCAATTGCTAGAAATATGATGTGGCATGGCACTTGTAGCAAACTTTTTGATGGCACTCAAATAATCGATTCAAAAGTTATATGACAGTTAAGTGATCGGGAAAAAGAAGAAGAAGGAATGGCACAATGAGTTAAGCATATAAGTTTTAGTAATCAAGTGACCAAAACAAATTATGGAATTCAAGTAAACTCCCTACAAAAGGGAGAAGGATACTAGAAGTGCCACAACTTGTGTACGGTGCTCACTTTAGTATCAAAACTTTTCATTGGATCACTTAAATGCCAAACATTTTGAAAAACAATATTTTCAATGCCAACTTTGATTTATTTGACCGGAAATCTGATGTCGCATTTTTTTATTAATATATTAAGTTGATGAGACTTGCTGGAGGTTTGAATCAACATAAAAACCCTAAAACTACATCGTATAGCAAGTTAAAAAGTGATTACTTCAATGTTAGTCATTATAAAAAATGATCACTTTATTGTCAATAGTTGGTAAAAAGTGATCACTTCAACGCCAATCTTAATAAAATAAAAAAGTGAACACTTTAGTGTTGAAAAAATGCAACCTCAAATAAAAATTTTAATTACAAAAGCCACATAATTTCTCTAGTTGGAATTTCTCATCAAAGGCACTTAAGTTATTGTTTTTCTCTAATTTTAGCGCTTAAATGAGCCAACAAAAAATTTTGCACCAAAGTGAGTGTCTTACACGAGTTGGACACTTCTTGTGTTCTTCCATCCTCTACAAAAGTTATGACACTTGTGGTGTTCTTTTACCATTCGTTAGCATTCAATTCATTTTATGACCTTGTTTGGAGTTGATACATTGTAATAGTCATTTCATGCACAACTAAGAACTTTTTTACAATTTTCATACGCTATCTTAAGTTTTGACCATGGGTAAAAATAAGAATAAAGTGCAAAAGAGAATTGTGTAATTTTTGTAAATTTCATATGTAAAAATAAATGAGCCTTCTTATAGGTTTTACAAGATGACTATCTAAAGTAACAAAATACTACAATATCACGTACAATCAATTAGGATCAATCATTGATATTCATGATCAAAGGAAGATAATGAACAATCCCAAGAGATATAGAGAATTAAGAAAGATATGTATAATCTCCCAAATATATCTCTAACATCCTATCAAACTTAAGGTGATGTAATTGAATCTATAGGAGTTTAGAGAAAAGATCTTGAAAACACCTAGGCGGATGTGCCATAGTGAAGACATCACCAGTTTGATCAATTGATGAATTGGAGATAACATGAACTATGCCCCAAAGCATGTGATAGCATGTGAAATGGTTGTCCATTTTAATTTGCTTAGTGCACTCATGGAAACGATCAATACATGCTTTTTGAAAATGGTTGTTCCATCATTACAAACACCCATGTCCTCTAATAACCATCGTAGCCATAGTAATCATTTTATTAGTAAGAACATGATATTCTAGATCCTTGCTAAATCTAGTGGCAAGTCATTTTTTTTATATGCCATGAGATAAGTGAGAGTCCCAGGAAGTAGTAATTGCTTATAGCAAAGTGGCGATCAAGAGGGTTACCATCCTAGTCAATAAGCTGTCAACTCTATAATAGAGTCAGTAGATAAGTGAAGACCATGAAATAAGGTACCCTTGACATAGTGAAGAATTTGAAGAACAGTAGCAAAGTGAATCATAAGCCGTGTAGTCATGAACCAATTGGTAAATAGCATAGATGGTGTCAAAACAACTAGTAGTGAGATCTACAACGCTTCCCATCAGCTATTGATAGTGTTGGATTCAGAAGAGGAGTCCCGTATCTGTCATCAAATTCGCCATATTTTGGTTGCGGTATAGTGGCGGTGTTCATCTTTTCGAAACTAAGTAACTCAAGTGTGTCGAAAACTGCAACTAAACTGCAACCACTGTGCAATAGACTTGTTGATTGCTTCCTCATACAACAAGAACTCTAATATCAAGAATAGAAATAAAACGGAAAAGAGAATTGTGAAATTTTCAAATATCCCATAATGAAGAGCATATGAGCCTAATTATAGGCTTTATAAGATGTCTAAATAAATAACAAAATATTACAATATCATTTACAATGAATTAGGATCCATCGATAATATGTATAATCAAGATAATGCCAAATCCTAAAAGATATGTGAAATTGAGAGACATGCATAATTTCCCAAATATATCTCTAACCTGTTCAATTGATACTTCTGGGAACATAGAACCAGCAAATATCAATTACTTGCCCTCCCTATGGGATTCTTGAGATTAGAAAATGCCTGAATTAACCCACTTTTTCTATTCGATTACCAAAGAAAAGCTACAAAAATATTATAATAATGAAAAAGTAAGCCAGGGTTCCGAGAAACATTCAACTCACCTGTAGAAAAAGGGTCGCAACTGTCTAGCAACTTCGATATTCCTCGAGGTACATTTCAAGGAGGTAATTATAAAGCGATAACAAAATAGTAGGTCAAAGTGTAGATATGGTAAATCTGGAATAAAGTGACGGATGAATAAAGAGAGCCGTCAGTGACACGGGAGAGGGCATTGTTCCATTGAATATGCTTCTCAAGATTTTGCATAAATATTGGCCTCTCTCAAGCCCTAGCTCATCGTCAACGAATCAATTGGTTATGCAGTTGCATTACAGGGCAAGTTCTCCGCTGGCAGGTAGCCATTCATCGTGAAACGTTCCCGGGAATTTCCGGGAAAATCGGACGCCGTCCATGAGTGTGCTTTCTGCCAAGGGAGATTTGCCCGGCAATTCTTCTGCATTTATGCAGATGGGGTTTTCATTTATTCTCACTTCTCATTCTGTTCCTACAGTTCGTTCTGTTTTTCACATGAATTGCCAATCGAGTTCATGCAATCGATTCACAGAGGAACTCTCAGCTTTCACAATCATGATCATAGTACGTAACTCCTCTTAGCTAGTCTTAGCATGACCATATTTATTGGTTTTCAGGTCATGGGTCAATGCATGCATGTACATAAATGCTATTTCCATCTCAATGCAACTTTTCTATATGTAAGTTTATTAATCTGAAAAAAAAAAGATTTTAATTTTCAATCCCCTTACTTGTACTGCATTTTCATTTCTTTTAACAATTCTTTGTTCCACGGAATTGAAACTTGCTTAATTTCAGAATCAAACTTTTATATAGTTGGCATTTACTTGGTCTTGTAAATTTTGGGATAATTGTCCAATAGGTCATAAACCTATTGTACGATAGTTAATTCAATCCTAAAACTTTTAATTGTATCAATTTAATCCTAAACATTTTAATTATGTTAATTTAGTTCTCAAACTTTTTGAGATAAGCCAAATACCAGGAGTAAGTGCTTTGACTAGCTACATGATCCTCCGTAATTCCGATGAAGTTACTAGTTTGTACATAGAGTTTGCATCAATAGATGGTTTTATTTTCTAAAGCATTTATAAATTTCATTGAAAACCCTTGTATTTACTCGCTCAACTTAGTGCAGATCAATCTGTTTCAATCACATAATCTGCCCCAACACAAGTTAAAAAGCACTCCTTCTTGATCACATAGAAATGCCAAAAGAATCCAATATGAACCCGCGTCCTGTTTCGATAGTAATGGGGAAAGAATGGGGAAAGATCTTTTCCTTTCATCTCCAGCATCATGAAACTATGATTTGTTTACCCCATGTACCGAAAAGGCAATGACTTTAGCTGGCATAAACGAGGTTATAATAGCATCTTTTCTTTGGCTTGTTGTGGTGTACAATTAGATCGAGAGCTTGCTTCATCTATAAAAGGTGTGCACAAGGCCAAACTTATGATATAACCTCCCTTCAATGTTGTCGTTAGAAAATGATCCGTGCTATTGCCAACTATACTTCTTTGATAAGGAATATGTTGGCTAGGGAAACACTCTGCTCTTATATAAAACATACTCCTTTTCTCGGAAGTGGAAAATTGATGCCAAAGGAGATGTGCTCAACAATTCTTATGTGGATTACAATAATGCACACATATGAAATCATGCAGAAGGAGATATTTTGACGTGAACTAGTGATTTTAGTCACTGGCTTTGTCATTATTAATGTATTGGCCTTGATCGATCCAAAAGAGTAAGAGATTAAAGCATGAAGAAAGGCACGCTTTTCTAAGGGAAGGTTTCTCATTACACAGAAAGTTGAAGCTACTCATTACTTATCGTTAGTGACATGATGTGTCCAATTCTTTTAGATGGTGCATCAACATAATAATTGTAGATTGCTGCAAAGTTGCTTGTTTTAATCTATCAAATAATGTGATCCGTTGTTTAGGTAATTAAGTAGTATGCATAATGAAACACATTTTGATTTGGTAGATAGTCCCCATGGTTCAATGAGCTTTCCATGTGAAGGACAACAAGCACAATAATGAGGAAAACTATTAATGTTTGCATTTACTTGTGCAAGATGTCTCAGCAGGAGTTCCATGCGACAATGTGGCTCACAAATTATTGAAAATACGTCTCAAGTTTGAGCTTGTAAAGGACATATAATCCAATTAGGTTTCCTAATTTAAGTAGATTTCCTAAAAATGGTTTCCTATTATGAATTTGGTTTTAGCATTAGTGATCAAAGGAGCTTTTAGTGCGGTGTGCTCATGAATTGCATTATATTAGTAATATTATAGATTCTTAAGATTTTCTATAGAATAACTTTTTATGTTAGACACTTATGATATTATTATTGATTATTTATGTCAATTAAGGTTGTATGAATATCTCATTTAATTGTGTATATCTTGATTCATAAATGTTACTTTAAATAGTTGTCTTATAAAGTCTATTTATAGACTAATGTAATATTCAATATAAATGTAGAGAGTTATATAGAGATTCATCAAATCTATATTCATATTATTATTCTTAACTTGGTATCAAAGCCTTCGCTTCTATGAAAACCTAAGTGCACTAGGTGCACATTGCACTTGGTTATTTAGAGATTCCTCAAATCTATCTTCATATATATTATTCTTAACTTGGTATTAAAGCTTTCGCTCCTATGGAAACCTAAGTGCACTAGGTGCACATTGCACTTGGTGCACCCCGAACATTCTGCTGCATATCCCAACAAATTGATCCTCACATCTCAATAGTGCTCACTTCGTGCATACAAATCTTATTTGAGGAAGCACTTAGTCGAGTCTATTCCACAATAGTCATGTTTTGATGCTATTCACACCCACTACGTTGCATAGTCGAGCCTTTCATGAAGGAGGCTTTCTTTTGATGTCAACCATAAAGGTTGTATCACTCAATAACTATCTTCCCAAGTCAGCTATATAGGTTACTTGATGCTATGATACCAACCATATAAGTTGTGTTGCTTGGTTATTGTTTCAAAAGCCAGCTACATCGATCGCTTGTTGTTTTCATTTCAATTCTTGACATTTCGCTCGTCGTTTCGAGAAACCAACACCACTACCAAACAACTCGCTGCCCTCAAATGAGCTAGATCTAGAAGACGCAGCCTCACACACCTCCTTACACATAGCCTTACCACGGTTTGACAAGCCTGTCCCATGGTGTCATTACAAGAACAAGTTTTCATGGCATTGTTTGAAATTATTTCAAACTTGAGTTGACCATTTCAATGTCACCTTGAGTTTGAAGGGGGATGTTATTATTATAGATTCTTAAGAATTTATATAGAATATTATCCTACGTTGGAGACAATTATGATATTATTGTCAATTATCTATATCAATCAAGGTTACACAAATATATTATTGAATTTTGTATATGTTAATTGATATATGTTATTTTAGATAGTTGTCTCATAAAGCCTACGTATAGGCTAATGTAATGTTTATTATGAACATATCAAATTATACAAATATTCCTCAAATCTATCTTCTACATTATCATTCTCAACTCATTCTAAAAAAATTATTGATTAGAGATAATCATGATATTATTGTTGATTATCTATATTAATCAAGATTGCATGAATATCTCATTTGATTATATATATCTTGATTAATATATGTTACTTTAGATAGTTGTCTCATAAAGCCTATATATAAGCTTATACAATGTTCATTATCAATTTATTGAATTATATAGAAATTCCTCAAACTTGTCTTTCTCATTATTATTCTCAACTCATTCTAAAGAAATTGCAAGTGTTTAGCCAATAAATCTTGTGGTAATGTTTGTGAAATTTTTGTGAGATTAACATATTATTTTGTGATCAATTATGATGGCTAAACACTATTTGAATTATTAGAACTAATCAGAGTTAAGAAATACTAGAGTGTTTGAGTAACTCGAATGTTGTTATAGCTTCTGTTGTATCATTTAATCTATGATGAAACTTGCACTACTCTCCCTATAGAGTAGGTCTCGCCAATTGAACAACGTAAACTTGATATCCAATTTATTTGTTGTTGTGTCTATTTTATTATGAAGAAATGGCAAGTGTTTAGCCAATAAATCTTGTAGTAAGATTTCTGAATTTTTTTATGAGATTGAGAAATTATTTGGTAATAAATTATAATGATCAAACATTGTTTGAATTATCGTAACTAATTAGAGCTAAGCGATTGGTATCCTCAAGGATGAGATATGTGGGAAGTGAGATTGTGGCATCTATTGGGTGGTTTACACTTATGACCTTTGATCGGAATAATGTCACACGTAATGCTTAAATATAAAGAGTGTTTAAGTGACTTTGAATGTGATTATAATTTTTGTTTCATCATTTGATCTATAATGGAACTTGGGCTACTCTCCTCATAGATTAGGTCCTGTCAACTGAACAACACAAATTCCATATCAATTTTTTTTCTTGTTGTGTTTATTTCATTATAAAGAAATTGCAAGTACTTAGCCAATAAATCTTGTGGTAAATTTTGTGAATTTTTTTTGTAAGATTGAAAAATTATTTTGTGATGAATTATGATGGCTAAACACTATTTGAATTATTGGAACTAATTAGAGCTAACAAACACATAGAGCATTTGAATGACTCGAAAGTGGTTATAGTCTCTGTTATATCATTGGATCTATAATGAAACTTGTGCTACTCTCCCCATAGAGTAGGTTTCATCAACAGAACAACATTAATTCAATATCCAATTTATTTTTTGTTTTGTTTATGTCATTGTTTGATAACTTATTTTCAACAATTTGTATCAAAGCCAAGTCAACTTGAAGAGAATCAATGGGGATAGAAAAAGGACAATTAAAAATCAACGGATTTATGGAAGTATTTTGGTTTTTGAAATATGTAGATTAAGGATTATCTTGTATTGGAGGAATCTGCACTCACCATCATCTAAGGAGAAGTTAGAGTAGATGAACTAAGATGGTTGGGATTTGCTAGATAGAAGTTATTGGGTGTCATTTGCTTGATGTTGGCTTGTAATGTCACGTTTAACACATGAAATAGAAGACCACTACAAAATTGATGAATGGCTTGTCCATGGAAGGAACCTTTATGGTTTAAGTTCTACTTCTTATTATGTTTATTTCACTTAAAAATGGACAAATGTGCATTGGTTGTCAAGCATATCAATGAATTCAATATAGTCACTTGTTAATTGAGTTTGGTTGATATTCACTTTCATTACAATATACATGCTTTAACTTTGTTATCCCCATTACCTGGTAGTTACAATGCTAATGTTACTACTATTAGTAATTCCTCTAGATTAAGAAACTTGATGTTTAATGAGGTTTACAATTTGATTTTGATTGAAGACATCCATAAGAGTTAATCTGACATAACTATCCAAGTAGATGAAGAATTATTATTCATGTTAGTAGGAGTGATGTAGAGCTTAATACACATAGTCAGTCTAAAACTGATGGTGTTGTATGTTGGATTTGTGACAAGAGGCATCTCATAAGGGATTTGTCATGCCCTGAACCCCAAGCACACGACAAATCATTCACTTTGGTCAAATGAATGCGACGTCCCATGATGCGTCATCGACCATTCTTTTTATATTGCAATTAAACGCATGCAAAAGTGAATCTACAGAATACCTAGTCAATCAAAGCAGGGATAACAAGAAGACTAATGCAACAGTAGCAACACTGTTTTTATTCTTATACTAATTAACCCTGGGTAGTTTATACACAAGCCTCTCAATCAAGCGACTTCCTCTATAGTCATCAAAAGATACTAAGTAGGGTTAATCTACTTCCTTCAACCATCGGGTACATAATCCTACTACCCTCAACAACGTGCTTCAGCACTGTCCGATCCATGGCGATAGAGATGCCATAACTACAAACCTAAAAATGTTTAATAACGACGAGTGAGATATAATATCAATGAATTATTGCCCTAAGCCCCAATTAAGATGTCAACTCACCTCGAGTTACCTATTGCATGGCCAAATTCACTCAAGCATATCAATAGCAAAACAATTCATGTTTGCCCTAATCAATGACTTGATCTACTTGGTAACCCCATAAATAACATCGACAAGCAATTTACTCCTAAGCAACCTTACGCGGTCATGCCATATCCTATATGATAAGTATACATGTATATCACAATTAATGCATCTTGCACTCTCAGTATTGTATTAATCAATCGTAATCAAGTTGTATCACAAGCAATCTCACCTGGCCTCCCTCCTTTTTTGGCGAGCAAACACCTCTCCAAGCAACTTTGTGTGATTGTGACATTATTCTTTTTGATTTTAGAGTATATTTTTTTACTATGTGGTAATATTATATCATATGAGCATTGTATATAATAGATACCGTGGGCTTAGGACTTTGGATCACAAGGTGGGGAGGAGGAAAATTTTCTTTATCCTCATTAGTAGATACTAGTTTAATGGAAAAATTACATTTCAAATATTAAATCTCACGTACGATATATAAACTAAGTCTTAAGTTTTTCAATTAGTTTAGCCCAGTCCTATATATTTTCCAAGAAGCACAATTAACTCATTTTGTTGAACAGTACATAAATTCACACTTCTTGATTAATAGAATTTAATTGAATTAATTGAAAATTTTATAATTTGATTGCATCCCATACACAAGGTTTATAGTTCCGATGCACTTTTTTCTTATTTTATCACTATGAGGGGATTAAGAGGAAAACTAATGGAACTAGAGATAGGTACCTATCCCAACACATAACCCCTTCCTCTTGGCCTTTAAATGGGATGGTCATCAGTCTTTGAGCGCCATTAATCTTCATAAGTTCTCTTTCTAATCCACATGATCCACTTTAAAGTGGCAAATGTATTTATTGAGCCTGCTTCCAATACCACCAGTCCTAGAGGAATAAAGTTTAAAATAATATTGACATGACAAAGTAGGATTTTGGGAAATTTACTTTTCTTCCAATTCTACCGTTCATTCAAGCATCGCCTTGCCTTATATAGCTGAGATTAAGCGTGGTGAAGACATTTTTCATGACTAGCATAGCCGTCAAGTATAGTTGACAAAGTATACTAAGACGTGTGGACCCCTAGAGTGCCAAAACTTGGCATGGGGGACACTTAAGTGTCAAAAGTTCGGAAATGTACACATAAGTGCCAAAATTGAAGTAAAAAAGATCAATTAAGTGCCAACAACAACAAAAATCCAGTCAAATTACACACATGTCATTTTCCAGCCATTTTATTTAGTGATGGAGCAATTTTTTTCAAAAGAAATTGTCCACATGGCAAAAAAAGTCATAACAGAAAAAAATAAAAAAATAAATTTTATTATAAAAAAAAAAAGGAAGGGGACAGCTCTTGCCCGAACCCTCCCCTTCCTCTTTTTTAATTATAAATTAATAATTTTATAATAATTTTTTTTTATTTTTTTTAAAATATTATTTAATTAATATAATTTTTAAATGCAACATCAGCACAAAAACAACGTCATTTTGGTTGAGTTTTTGCTAACTTAGCTTCTAACTAGCCATGTAAACAAGTCATATTATTAAAATAAGCCACGTCGGATTTCCGATGGCCTTCGCCGAAGTTGGCACTTAAATGATCTAATTTTCAAAAAAGTAGTATTTAAGTGTACTTTTCGTAACTTTTGGTACTTAAGTGTTCTCTCGTGCCAACTTTTAATAGTTCTTTTCCCTAAAACTAGTACAAACTCAATAATTATAACAATGTTTACAACTTTAACTTTATTAAAGTAGTCACGTGAACTCTAAATGATTCTCTTATTTAATGATAGATTCTGATCTTTATCAAAACTAAAATTTGTTTCCACGTGTCTTTAAGACAACATTCTTTGAAGTTCCATGAGTCTTGAGAAAAATCCATTGAGACTGACTGGTTTCATTTGTGCTCATATAATGTCTGGTGGATAATATTTATGGTGGCATGATATATTTGAGAATAATCCCATGGTATTCCATAACCATTGTTAAAGTTAGATGAAGAAAGTCCCATGATCTAAATTTGGAGCGTGACGAGGACCTCTACATTTAAGTGTAACGGCCGGACTGTATTAAAATTTTGCCTTTACTATCTGAACAAAAGTCTCCAAAATAACTAAGGAAAATGGACGGCGCGCCATTCACGTGTGCGGGAAAAAGGCCTAATATTTAAAGAAATTATATGAGAAAATTTTCCAAATATAACCAAGCAATGGAAATTAAAGGGAAAATTTTTCAGAACATGGAAATGATGATTGTGTAGATGTTGCGACATGCAGTAGAGGGATGATAATGTTCTTCAATGGCTGTATTCGAATATGAGAAGCGGTTGGAACTAAGAGGTTGTGGTTAAGAATTCAAAAATAAATTCATTATGCCGAATTTATCAACAATATTTAAAAATGTCTTTGTTCAAGCATGGTTTTCGACATTGACATAAATTGTGGACTTGAATTACTTGAATTTCACCTTAAACAAAAAGGAACCATTTCTTTTTCTCTCTTTTTTCTCCTTTTCCTCTACTTATTAATCAGTTATTGGAGTCCTATCCATGCCAAATTGCCTTGTTGCGGTGCCTCCATGCACATACTCCACCTTTAGCCATCACGACCACCGGGCCGCCACTGATCTCTCTGCTTACATGCCAAAGCGCCAGCTTTCATGTGTGGCCATTAATGGTCGACAACACCTAAACAGGAAGTGGAGGGGCGTAGTTGGGCTCAAACCCGCCTGCACTATTGGCAATTCGAAAAAAGAAGATTACATTAATATATGAAAGAATATGTGAAAAATAATTATTGCTTAACGTTTTACAATTTTTTGAGATTAATGCAGTTGTTATCAAGCAAGCGTCATATTTCCAATCAAAAGCTAAAACTAAGGTGTGGAACCGAACCTTAAAGTAAAAATCAATCTCAAACATGGATACACATCTCTTCTCATGATGAACCTTAAATAAAGACCCTACAATTATCTAAAATACGAGGAGAAAAACCAATTTTAACAATGATTTTATAAATAAATTAGCTCAAAAAAGTTAAACGAATAAATAATAAACATAGTGCCGTAAAAAAATCCCAAATGAAGGATCCCAGAGTTGTTGAAGATTGCAACGGTGAATTGCCGAGCAAATCTCCCTTGGCAGTGAGCCTATATTACATACACTCCCAGTGAAAATATTTGAGTATAAACCACCTGCCAAAGGAGTAAATGCTCAGTAATTCACCACTTACATGCCAACACACTATTCATCACGTGCTAGTATAATTTCTAAATTTTTCTGTGCTTCGAGGAACAGTGTTGGATGCCATATCTATTTATAGCCTCGCAAAAGTCTAAAGACGTCTTCAATGCGCACAGCATATCCTGAGAACATCCACAATGCATAAAGGCAAAAAGAAAATAAAGAGCCAGTGGTCCAATGAGGTAGATATGCTAAATTTCATTCTATGTTCGTAACAGGTTTTGGCAACGACCCGAGTCAACATATATTCCTCTATCATTATAATTGGGGTTGAGAAATTTCTAGATGAGTTTAGTTTTTGAACATTTCAACCTTGTCAATATTCCAAAGATATTCTTGATGTCTTCTCTTAATGGAAAATAACATTGCTAAACTTTTAATACGTTTAACATGATCCTAGAACTTTTCCTAAATATTCGATGTAGTGGTTTTGTTTGATCAAACGATAAGTGAGACATTATTTGATGATATGGAATATTTAATAAAAAGTTGGACTTTCAAAATATTGGTTCAATATGATATAAAAACATGTGACCAGGAATTCCATTTTCTTATACATGTTCTTTGATATATGTAACTTTTATTTTGCCGTCTATTAATAAAACTCGATAGATTGAAGGGCGCATCAGCTAATTCTATCACCTCAAACTGAAGAAATGATGAGATTGAATATTTTAATATAGTCTAGGGAATACAATTAATATTGAGCAATAACTTATGGATCATATTGAATGAATCAAAACTTTAAAGATGAGTTGCATATTTGGTTAAAATTTAGGGATTATTGGTGCTATTTTCCCTTTCTTAAAAATTAGAAAAGATCATATTTTACTTGTAAAAAATTTCAACAAATGAAGAAAAATATTATTTACTTAAGACTAGATTTGTTATGAAAATGAAATTAAGTCATCATGAAATTTTAAAGATTTAACTTAACCAAAAATAAGAACAGTATAAATTTAACTATAGAAAGTGATGGACATTTAAGGAATCATGATCAGGATAGGTTTGGGGTTGAAACTCTAATTTTGGTTTGTTTCAAAACATAGTGAGAGATGTGTTGTACATATGAATAGGTAAAATGCAACCCTCACCATATTTGTATCTTTCCAAAGAAGGTAAATTCAATTGTACACTAGAAAAGTAATGTGGCAATTTTCTATTGTGTATCTAAAGAAGTTAATCATACAAAGCAGGGTCCCGCTTAGTTCACATACTCAATTGAACTTGTTACATCACTCAATAAGCAATTCTAGTAAGATGTTTTAGTAAATCTAGCATTTTTCAAACTTTAATTTGCAAAATAAGACTAAAAAACTAATTCACTCTACGTGATCCTTGGAGCAACCAATTCAAGGGTCCTTGAACCTAGGTAACTTTAAGGACAAAAATAAGAGACTATGCCGCCTAGGAATCCCTTAGCCAAATTACCAGCTTAGTAGGCCATGCCAACTTGATAATTGGGAATCAACAGAAGAGATACAAAGGAAAATAACTCAGAACAAATTCTAAAAAAGAAAAGAAAGCCTTTCATCTAGTAACTCAAAATGCATTAAATTGATGAACCAACTTTTGACGAGAGGTTAAGGATTTGTTTGAGATTCTCTCAGGTAAGGTAAACATAATTTGCCTAAAATATTAAGCTTTAATAGGTAACATTATCATCAAATCCTACTCAATTGGTTTCTTCGAACCAGGAACGACCAAAAGTACTGTTCACTGAGCTCTCTCTGCCCTGAGCTCCCACCTTCTACAACTCAGGCCCTGAGGTGGCCGCTCCGGCAATTTCTGTCCCAACCCAGCTCGCCCTCTCAGCGCTGAGCGTCTGACTCTCTCTGCTGAGCTTGGGGAATGCTCAGTTCCGGTGGAGAAGCTGAACTAACGCAGCTCATCTGGTAAGAACTCTTCTTCAGTAGCTCTGCTTTGGAATGAGGGTTTTGTGGGGATTAGTTAGGAGGATTTCGATTTCCTTCCGATATAATAGATAGGAGTTCTGCTGGTGTGGAATTTCGCCTGGGTAGGGGCGGTCGCCAACGCAGCCGGAGTAGGACTCCGGCTGGGCGAAGTACTCTGAGTAATCCGATGGTTAATGGAAAACATGTGGGCCACTTTCCTGCTGCGGGAGAACCCTCCGTGAACCATAGAACAGGTTAGGCCCCCTCTGGGTTGAATGTCAGCGGGTCTAGTGGAGAGCAGAACCATTCTGCAGTAGTTCAAAACCCAAATGTGACACCTCAGTTGGATGGAACTACGGCTCCAGCCACTCGGTCTTGGGTTAATGTAGCCAAAGCGGCTAGCAAAGGGTACTCCCTATCATTTGTAGAGCCTAGCACCGACGGGGAAAACGAAGTATATTGTTCCGAGGAAGACCTTGGTGCTGCTGATCTAATTTGGCATGAATGCCTTGTTGGATACTTTGTTGGGAAGAAACTCCCGTTTAAGCTTGTGGAGACGGCCCTTAAACATCTATGGGCTCAAAGGTTGGTAGAGGTCAAGGCCAATGACCAAGGTTTCTTTTTTTTCCATATCTCAGACCCTGAATTTAGACGGAAGCTACTTGAAGGGGGTCCAATGACGGTGGCATGAGTGCCCTTAATACTCTAGCAATGGCACCCTATGCTAGAGTTGAAGAAAGGAGATCACTCTTCTATACCAGTTTGGATTAGATTAAAAAACCTTCCTTATGGGCTGTGGTCTTCTACAGGAATTAGCAAAGTTGCCAGTGTGGTGGGAAGACCACTGTATGTAGACCAAAGAACGGAACAATTGAAAATGATTTCTTTTGCTCGGGTGTGTGTGGAGCTTGCAGCCACAAAAACCTGTTGTGAGGCTATCACGGTCCATTTAAATGGCCAAACTCAAATTGTAGAAGTGGAATATGAATGGAAGCCTGTTTCATGTCATAATTGCAGTACTTTTGGACATAGATGCCCTATTCAAGAGTTTGAACTGGGGTGCAGAACTACGGAATAACTTTCTAAGATGCCTGCTGAAAGAAATGGTCAAGACGCAAGGCTTTATGGAGCTCCTGGTGCAGCATCATCCTCGAGACCACCTTCAACTGGGGAATGGACTCAAGTCAGTAGAAAACTCCAACGTTCGGCTGGTAAAAGTAAGCAGCCAGCTACTGCTTCTTTTGATTCAGCTGATGACCTAGATGATATCTCAGGATCTGGTGAAGATGCTGCTATTGATGCTGCAAAGATGGTGAAAGGTGGTGCTGGCGAGACAGGACAGAAGACCGGTCATGTTGCTGTTGTCCTGACCAGTTCTGCTGTGACTGGGACTAGTGAAACTGCGGTTGTTGCTGGGGATGTTACTGCTGTATCTGGTACTGATGGTGTGACTGATACATGCTGTCTTGCTGCTGTTATGACTGACTTTGGGGATGCTGCTGGTGCTGCTAGGGGTGACGATGCTGCTGCTGCAACAGGTGATGCTGCTGATGTTGATGCTGGCTGGTCAGGACAGATCAGTCCTGTTGCTAGTTCAGCGCATGACAGGATTGCAGCTGCTCCTCCTGCATCAGTGGATGGTGTTCCACACCTTGGTCCAAGCAAGCCTGCTGGTTTGCACTCAAATATGGATGGTTGTGGCCCCCTGTTGGAGACTGATGCAGCGGCTGCTGCTATTGATGGACGCCAGCCAGGTGCTAATATGGTGATGGATGCTAAACGTGATGAAATAGGTCCTGCTGGAGCCGACCCCCTCTTTTCCAGCAATTCAAAACTTGCTTCCACAACAAGCATAGATCATAACATGAGACAATCGCCTAGTCATTTGGAGATTGACACTCCTGAACTTCAACTTACCAAGGTGAAGGTTGGACAGGCCAGCAGGTTAAGGTTGCCACCTGCTCCTTCTCGAGGCAAAGGAAAAACCCCCACTCTGGATAGCATACTAGGGTCATCACCTGGGTCAACTTCTGGTAAGGCAAAACTTTTGTCTACTAAGAGACGCCTGAAAAAAAAAATAGTTCTTCTGGTTTTTTGTTTCCTAATAGTAGTATATGTCTTTTGGCTTTTGGAATATAAGGGGTCTGATGAATCCCATCAAGCAAGTTGAAGTCAGACAGCTTGTGCGTCATAATAACTTATGCTGTGTTGGCCTTTTGGAAACAAAAGTATCAGTTGTTAATTTTCCAAATATCTCTTCTGGCTTAATCCCTGGCTGGATATGGGTTTCTAATTATGAGCACTCACCTTGAGGGTGCATTTGGGTCGGATGGAACCCACTTTTGGTATGCTTTAATACGCGGACTAGCACTGATCAGATTATTCATGGAGAGGTTAGTTTTGTTAACTCAAGGACTACCCTAACTCTCTCAGTGGTATATGGGGAACATTCTTTTGGCACACGGTGACCCTTATGGAGTGAACTTATTAGCCTGAGCTCTTTCCTCAAGGATCAACCTTGGATGGTTGCAGGTGATTTTAATGCCATCAAGGATTCATCTGACTGTATGGGAAGCCCTGATGTTTGACTTCTTGCATTTGATGATTTCAAGAAATGTTTGGATCAAGCCGAACTTTTTGGCCTTCTATATGTGGGTTTCCAGTTTACTTGGTCCACCTCCTCCGGTACTTGAAGGAAGCAACGAAAAATCGATCGGGTCTTGATCAACAACTGTTGGTGCTCTGCGTTCTCTTTCTTAGAAGCATCGTTTCTACCCCCGATCTTGGCTATGCCGTTGCATTACAGGGCAAGTTCTCCACTGGCAGGTGGCCACTCGCAGCGAAACCTTCCCAAGAAAGATGTTTTCCCGGGAAAATCGGATGCGTTTTCTGAGTGTGCTCTCTGCCAAAGGAGATTTGCCCAGCAATTCTTCTGCATTACAGTTCATTCTGTTTTTCTGTCCAAATTTCACTTTGAGTTCGCGCAAGCGATTCGTGCAGGAGCTCTCAGCTTCCACAATCACAATCATAGTACGCAACTCCTCTTAGCTAATCTCAGCACGAAGATAAATTCAGGTGATGGGGTTAATGCATGCACGTATGTGAATGCTCTTTTCATCTCAAGGCAATTTTTTTTGGGTCTATCTTAATTTAATTTGAAAATTTATGAAAAAAGAGTGTATGAAATTTCAATCATCTCACTTGTACTGCATTTCATTTCTTCTATGAATTCTTTCTGTTCAACGAAATTAATTTCAGAATCGAGATTTTAAATGACCGGCATTTACTTGGTCTTCTAAATGTGCTAGGAACAATTCTTATGTGCGCAAGATCCTAAGTTTACCTTTTAAAATAAAAAAAAAGTAATTAGAAAAATATAACATAAAATAATCTGAGAACGACAAGTAAATCTGACTTGATCTGTGCATTTTATCTATACCACTGGTAAAAGCAAGAGGAGTCGGTCTGTTTTTAGACTTTTTAAATTTCAAATTTTGCATTGAACTCATTTAATCTAAAACGTTTCAACTCCGAATTCTACACAGAACAACCCCCCCCTCCCCAAAAAAGAAACAAAAGACTTCCAATTCTACCGCCCGCATATCAACTGTTTGTAGACTTTTAAAATGTTCAATTAATGTGAACTAATCTAAACCCTTTACGCATCTAATTTAATATGTTGTCTTCAACAAAACAAAAGCAAAAATCTTGCTATAACACTGCCAACAGTCACCAATCAATTTATAACAACTAAGGTTGATTGGACACTTGAACCATCAGGCAGTGTTCGGCAAGTCAAACAATCTAAGTGAACACGTGAACTAAATTGGTCAAATGAAACTTAGAGATCTTTTGTTCAAGGGTTCAGCTTCTTGTTGAACCGATTAGCATCTCAAGACGCCCGTTTAGTACCACAACCCTATATTCACTAAGTCCTAAGTTATCAATTAATCTCCTAAGTATGCATGACATTATGTTAGAAATTTGAAATGTAGGCAAAACACTTATTTGGTGTGATCACGGTTTACAATACTCTCTTTCATGTATGATGGCGTGACCCAATTCATGTCTGAAAGAGTGAAGGAAGATGAGATGTCAATTCAGATGACGTGTAGTTCGGGTGCAACATGCCAAACTGAATTCAACATGAGGGTGAAAATTACAATGCGGAATGAGTTGGCCATTTCAATTTCAAAGTATGATGAAATTCTAAGGAGAAATGGGATGACATGCCAATATTTACATGCAAGATGACATGAGGATATTTCAAATTGAAACGTTACATGTAAAATGGCATAACATTTTGGGTGGGACAGGACATGGCGTAATTAGAATTCAAATATAACATGGAAACATGGCATGGCAATTCAAATGCAACACGCCATGGCAAAATTGGAATTCATACATCATATGCAAAATAACATGACATAACAATTTAGATGCAAACATGACGTGGTAAAATTGGAATCCAGACATGACAAGAAAAATGACATGACATGGCAATTTGGATACAAACACGACATGAATAGTAACATGATATGGCAGTTTGGATGCAAACATGACATGTTAAATGGCGATATGGACAGAAAAATGACATGACAAATCGAAATTCAAATCATGGCAACTCAAATGCAAACATAATACGGAAAATTGGAATCCGAACATGTCATGGTAAATGATATAACATGGCAATTCGGATACAAACATGACATGGAGAATGGCATGATATGACACTTCGCTACACAAATATCACATGAACAATCGGAATACAATCATGACGAGGAAATTGTCATGACATGGCACGTAAAATGCAAACATAACATGGAAAATTAAAATGGAAATATGAAAATGGACAATGATATGAGATAGCACTAAATCAGAATTCAAACCTGTCATCGCAATTGGATGCGAACATCACATGGCAAATCGGGGTTGAAAAATAACGTGGAAAATGAAATGAATGGTAATTCGGATACAAACATCACACGGCAAATACAAATTCAAATATGACATGGAAATTGACTTGACATAGAAATAACTACATGCAGCTTGACTTGGCAAATTAAAATTCAAAAAAAAAAATTAAACAACTTGACATGATAATAATCAGATGTAACATGACATGAAAAACTCATGATTCAAATATGACAAAAAGGGCATGAAATGGCAATATTTACAAGCAATAGCATGGCAAATTTCGAATGCAAATGTGATGAGGAAAATGACATATTATGCTTATAAGTACTTGCAATATGACATGACAAATTTTCTAATTTGAATATATTGTGATTACGTGAGACATGCAAAGTAAAACTACTTGAGGAGTTATGTCCTTCAAAATTCGGCTTTTCCGAACATGGTAAGATTTAGAGGACATCAAAATAAATAGAAAGTCAGCATGAAATTCATGATATGATGTTCACATACATGGGACCTCAATCCATGGGTTCGATTTGCGATTGCCATTGGCTCTTGACATCAAGTCACGTCTTTCCAGCCTATCCTACATGCGAACCCAACCCCTTCCGTAATAAGGCCTATGGGCTGGGAAACACCTACACTCTTTAGAATTATTTTTGTTGTGTTAGACACTTCGACACTTTTCGACATTCAATCAACATATGTTGGAAAATTTGACACTTGGTTAACTCTCCCGACACTCAAGTCTAGAATTTCAACATGCGAGTTCAGAATTCTAACACATATGAGATCAATTCTAAAAATTTCCAATAAATGAGGGGTTAAAATGTAAATATGTGAAAAAATGAAAAATAATAAAAATAACAAATTGGGAAAAAATAAAAATCTAATTTTCTTTTTTTCTTATGGCTCACTTTCGGCGACACATAATTCATCCTCCAAGTTTGTTTTTTTTTTCTCTTATCTTTCAAAACGCGAGTCCGTAATGTGAATTACCTTTTTTTTTTTCCTCCAAGTCTTATCGATTATTGGAATGGAATTGAATTTATCAAATTGAAATAATAAATGATATTAACAAATTGTGGATTAATATTTTTAGAATAAATTCATTCTAGACTCTTTATTATTATTATTATTATTATTATTATTATTATTATTATTATTATTATTATTATTATATAAATCAAATTAATTTTGATTGAAATAATCATAAAAATGATAATTTATCATGTAGGTGTAAAAATATCCATTTAATACATGACGAGTCCCAATGTGTTGGAATTCTTTATTTTTTGAGAACCAATGTATTGACATGTTTTGTCGCATGTCATGTATCCCGTGTTAGTGTCGATGCTACTTAGCCTATGGGATGACTTATCATTAAAAGGGGTTTATTCATATGTAGCACTTCAAAACTATCGATTGCCAAAAAACAAGCATGCAAACGATAAAATATATAAAATAATCATGACAATAACATTGTCTAATAAGTTCTAAACCTATTACCCTTTTACCAATTCAATTTTAAAACTTCTTAATTGTTCTAATTGAATCATAAAACTTTTCAATTTTTATCAATTAGGTTCATCCAACAAATTTTGGTTGGAAATTATTGACGTGGACATTAATTGTCCAATGTGGTATAACCAATGTTAATGTGGATAATTTTTAATAATTTTATTAAATATTTGAATTTTTTTAATTTTTTCCTTTACTTTCCTTCTCTTCTCTTATCCTTCTATACTTTTTTCTTTATTTTTTCTTTTACTTTTCTGTCCTTTTTATGTATTTTCCCCCCTTTTCGCTCTATCAACCATCATAGGGCCTCATCAATGGTAGGCAGAGGTTACCAACCTCAGGAGAGGGATGCCTCCTATGCTAGCAATGGTCACCCTCACTTAAGCTAGCAACAACCACCCTTGCCTGGGTAGGCAAGGGCAACCCTTGCTCGATGCTAGCAAGGGCATTGCCTAGTCCATCGAGGGGTAGCCCTTTTGCCAAATAGATTGCCCTCGCCCAATTTGATGAAGGTGGTTCTCACCTAAGGCCAAGGACTTTTGCTGGACATCGACAAGGCTTGGTGATAGTCAATGAAGGTAAAAAAAAAAGGAAAAAGAAAAAAGAAATGAAAAAAAATGAGAAAAAGGGCAAAAAAAAGGAAAAAAAGTAAAGAAGGAAAAAAAGAAAAAGAAAATCAATGTCAGCGTTGTCCATGCCACGTTGGTAGATCAGTGTCTATTTCGGTGATTTTTGACCATAATTAACCGAATAGACTTAATTGGCAAAACATAAAAAATATTTAAAACTCAATTAGCACAATTAAAAGGTTTAAAAATGAATTAGCAAAAGTCGAACATGTATATGGCTTTTTTTACAAATTTTCTAAATATAACAAAGAAATAAATTGATTACCGGATTTATGTGTTTTAATGGATGTGACCAATTCTACAGAAAAAGACATTTCCAATTGATGGAGAAAAGGTCAAAAAGCAAAAACAAAACAAAAACAAAAAAGGACAATATGATAAAGGAATCCAACCATAGCTGCAGCAACTAGTTTCCTCACAAGCAGATCGCTTCTTTTCTAGTGGTTGGAAGCGAATCTAAACGCTTTATAGCAACCGCCCGGCAAATTTTGATTGGCAAGAAAGGGATGTCAAGTTGGGCATCAGAACATGCTCCGGATCTTCCATTTCATGGCATCTGCCAATATTTGTACTTTTTCCATTTCTGTACTCCCATCTCATGCATTCATGCATTTGATTACTTTTAAAAATTCCCGGCCTTTCTTCTCATAAATTTCTTTAACACTATATGCTTGCCTCAGTACTGAAAAATGTGGCAAAATATTAGTCAATAAAGATGGGTCAAAGGATAAAGAAAGATATTTTTAAATTTTGGCCACATAAAATGGATCTACGAAATGATGCAACCAATTATAAATGTGTGAAGTAGATGATTCTAAAAAATTCATTCACTAATCCTCTAATACATCACTCCACTTCATGCAACCTAATATTATATCCGTACCATTTTTTTTTCTTATAATTAGTTTGTCAATGAATACATCGTTGTATGGGAAAGAAGAGCATATATATAGGTGGCATTTGATTCATTTTATGAGGTTGATACTACTATAACATTCATTTCACGTGCCACTAAGAGAAAAGGTGAAAATCAACAACCAAAAGAACTTTAGAAAAGGCTCACGAATGTCTAGAAACATTGATCTTCCTCAAGATACATTTAAAGAAGGTAATTAATAAACACTATAATTAGTAGGTCAAAGATATGGAAAATCTGGAATAAAGTGACACAGGATGTGAGGAGAACCGTCAGCGAGACTGGCAAGGGCATTGTTCCAATGAATATGCCTCTTCAAGACTTCGCATAAATATCGGTCTCCCGCAAAGCCTTAGCTCATCGTCAACCGATCTTGGCTATGCCGTTGCATTACAGGGCAAGTTCTCCACTGGCAGGCGGCCACTCGCAGCGAAACTTTCCCGGGAAAGATGTTTTCCTGGGAAGGTATGCGTTTTCTGAGTGTGCTCTCTGCCAAAGGAGATTTGCCCAGCAATTCTTCTGCATTTTTGGACATGGGGTTTCCATACAGCTCATTCTGTTTTTCAATCAAAATTTCCCTTCGAGTTCATGCAAGCAATTCGTGAAGGAGCTCTCAGCTTCTACAATCACAGTCACGGTAGGCAACTCCTCTTTGCTAATCTTAGCATGCACATATATGATATTTTTCAGGTCATGGGGTTAACGCATGCACGTACTTAAATGCTCTTTTCATCTCAAGGAAAAAAATTTTGGTCCATCTTTATTTAATCTGAAAATTTATTGAAAAGAATATTTGAATTTTCAATCATCTTACTTGTACTGCATTCCATTTCTTCTGACAATTCTTCCTGTTCCAGCTTTTATATGACCGGCATTTACTAGGTCTTCTTAATATGCTAGGAACATTTCTTGGGTGCGCAAGATCCTAAGTTTGCCTTTTAAAATACAAAAGGTAGTCAGACAAAGTATAACATAAGTAATGTAGAAACAACAAGGAAATCTTATCAACAGCTCAATTTTGACGATCTATTTAATTACTAATTGCATAAAAAAATTAGGGATCAAGCTCAATCCCCAGTAAAATTTTAAGTTAAATTGCATGTAGTTATTAGAAGCATATTTCAATTAATTGCAGTTGATAGGATTGGCAGCGGATGGACTTAAGTGGATTACTCTAAACTTAATGAAATTGGACTAAGTCCACGGTAAAGAAAACTTTGGCCAAGTCCACGAGCATCATAAAAGATGAAGTTTTCATTGGAAAATGCCGAGTTGGAAAATATTGGTTTCTTAAAAGACGGCAAACTAGGGGAGTAATCTAGCTTTGCATTGTCTTAATTCAAATCTTAGGGGATTGAGGTGAATTTGAGAAGCAATATCCTGAAATCTTTCGGTCACGTGGCAGAGAGAAGCAATCAGCATAATCCCCATTATATATGTGCATAATCGGCTATTTCATGAAAAAATATACAGAGAGAGTGATGTACATGCGACCACCGATTACATATGAAGAGTCCATCCATGCACGCTTGGTCATTAAAACATTCAGTCCAACTTAATCTGAATATTGGCTGAATATTTTTGCCGAAGAGAAAAGGAAATAGAGAATATGTCAAGAGAATCCGCAAGAAAAAGAATATGAAAAGGGAGCGGGGCTGTGTCTTTTGGGGATGGCGTGGAGACAATACAGAAAAAAAGAAAAAGGAGGAATCGTGTAGCCATTAGAGAGAAATCGCGAGGGTTTGGTCAGAGAAAAAAGAAGGGCAAAAGAGAGGTTGTTCATACAAAAGCAGGAGCCAGGTTCTTCAACTCAGAAAAATTGTTCACCAACGTCAGAAACGACAAAAAGGGAGAGTCCCTCCTCTCCTGGTTGGACACCTACCCATTGAAGAAGCGCCGAAGGAGAACCCGCCAGAAGATCAACCCGCGCTGGAGATAGCATATCGATTAAGATATGCACAATCAAAGAAATATATAAAAAAAAACCACCATAACCGCCAATAGATACGCACAATCAGATTCATATCAATCAAAATAGCATATCAATCAGCCCATCTTTGTTGCAGCGTCCTTATGTGACCACCGTAGCAGCACGATAAAGTGAGCGAGCTTTTCCTTTTAGCAGGAGACGTGCTCAGCAATGTAGCCAAAAATCACCAGGCCGGAAGCCTCCCCAGGATTGGGTGTCGACGCCCCCTCGCTCGCTAATATCGCTTTTATGCTTAGACTTCCGAGATGAATGTATGTCTTCTTCAAGTTGATGATTAATGAAGTTTTTTCCTGACCAAAAAAAAAAAAAAAAAAAAAACCAGCGGCCAGCAACCAACTCCGTTTTCTTAACTCAACGAGGTACTTGGACGGTTGTCTAATCTTTAACTACGAGGTACGATATTTGGTAGCACAAAAAATCTTTAATGTTATCCATAAACATTTGGATACGATTGTTGAGTTATCGGTTTCCAAATTAAATAGAAAACTTTCCATCAATATTCTTAACCATTTGGCTATGATCGTTGGTTTATTCTGCATTATTTAATTGAATAGTTCTTCTTTTGCTTGATTTTTTTTTTTGTGACCTAGGGAACCTCCGCACGGCCGGCAGCCGGGGAGTAAACCGTGGGGCGACATGTAAGCAAGAGGACCCATCACCCCCGGCGTCACACTTAAGACCCCAAGTGACCGTGAGAAGATTCGAACCCCTCCCCTTCGTGGGGGGGAGAGAGCCCAAACCATCGCGGCCACCAAGGCGGTGGTTTTGCTTGATGGAATTTGATTTTATTCTTGTCAATAGCATTTCCTGTTATAGGGTAGATTGCTTGTTTAAATCATGTAATTTCTTTATTCTGAATTTTCAAAATAATAATAATAAAAAAACATTGCTTTATAATAAGTCAGGTTTCCTTTTCTTAATTTTCACAGTTCTTCAGAAGCAAAAATTATATCCCAACTTAAAGAAGTGTCATTTCTTTACCAATAGTCTTATCTTCCTAGGCTATGTTGTTTCTAAAGAAGGCATTGAGATGGATTCTAGCAAGGAGGTGATCATAAGTTGGCCCATTCCAACATCTATACATGATATTCAGAGTTTCCATGGTTTGGCATCATTTTATTGCCGCTTGCACTTGAAGTACTAAATAGAATAGGTATTAGTTTGGAAATGTTTGGAACAACAAACTCTAGATTGCATGTTTAAATTATGTAATTTCTTTATTCCGAATTTTGAAAATAATAATACAAAAAACATTACCTTAGGATAAGTTAGGTTTCCTTTTCTTGATTTGAATTGCATATATAAGTAATGGGTTTTTTATTACGAATTTTAATTTTAAAAAATCATCTGCATGTCACATAGAATTAGTTCATCCATTGCATCATTTAGTAATTGCATGTTTAGGATCATTAAATTAAAATACATAACATGTTAGAATAGTTGCATTGATTATTGTCTGTCATTAGTATTAGGTCATTTAATTAGAAATTGTATGACACATAGTTTGTAGATTAGATGTTGTATGTTATCTTAGTATACACATTTTGTATGTCATTGCATTTAGAATAATTGCATTGCATTGCACGTAGTTTAGCTTTCATTTAAATAAGTGAAAACCCAAAAAAGTGAGTATTGCATGTTAATTAGAAATCATATCTAAGATTGTTGATGTGATTTTTAAGCAAATACAATAGATGCTTTTGTTGCTCTGGTCATAAGTCTTGCAATTTATTTATTGCTTTATTAGGTGTTACATTGGTGGTTTGCGCACTTGCAAAATCACAAAATAAATTAAAATGAACCCAAGCTACCTGCTAAACATTTTGCATAACAAAATGATATAGAAAGGACATTAGATAAATCTAACGGAACCAAGTCCTCTCCCCATACCCAAAATCTCTAGTTCACAGGAGTATTTCTCCTAATACTTTACTTGGATTTCCAGTTAATCCATCATAAATTGATTAGTAGCAATTTCTTATTGAAAATCATTTGCATGCTAATAACTTGAACCTTAAATCGTAAATTGATATGGTCTTGGGAGAGCCTGAGTTAAATCTAGGCTTAACAATCCATTAGCTAAACCTCTAGGTGGTGCATTGCAAGGTAAGGTTGCAACAAATCTGACTTGTTCTACGGATTCTATCTATACCACTGCTAAAAGTACCAAGAGTCTACTTTTCAAACATTTTAAATTCTCAATTTTAACTTGAATACATTCAATCTAAAATGTTTCAACTTCCAATTCATGGACACCCCAAAAAAAAGAACTTCCAATTCTATTATTAACATATCAACTATTTGTAGGCTTTTAAACTGTTCAATTTCTCTTATAATGACATCTAATCTATAATTTTTTTGACTTTCAATGCTACCATCAACACATTTAATGAGGAGATGTCCTCACTAATCTAAACCCTTAAAGCATCTAATTTAATTTGTTGCCTTTAACAAAACAAATGCAAAAATCTTGCTAAAAATTGCTAGCAACCTTCTAATGTTTTCAACCATTGGAGGGCAAACCCTAGTGGCCACCCATCCTACATGGGAAGAGGGAGATAGTGAGTTCAAATTCTCACCTTCTTAGTGAGGGTTGGGGTGGAAACGATTTAGTTTAAGGTATGGGTTTCAACTCTCATGCCCTATAAATAAGCAAGGCAAAAAGTTTGAAAGTAAATGTTAGAGTAGGTGTAGAGTAGAACCAATAAAAAAAAAAAAAAAAAACCTCCCCCAGTTTTCTTTTCACTTTACTAGTCTAATTTAAATCTTACTTTGATTCTACTTTATAGCACCTCAAACGTTACAAACCTAAGATCACCAACTAATAGCACCTTGGTTACTAGAATCTCTCCAAATCTTAGGGTCAAGTTATCTACTACATGCAATTATGATAATAACACAAATAGTTGATGGAGTTTTAACCAACATGCAGTGTTTTCCCTAAGTTATTTATGTTCAATGCAATCCCTAGACTTTTGATATATGTTCAAGTTAGTTCTTGAACTATATAAAAATATTCAATTTTATTCTTCCATTAATTCAAATTCAGGATCAACATTAAACATTTTCATGTCACCTAGGGATGACATTCAAACAAATTAAAATTTCAAAAATGATATTGTCCAATGAGCAAAAGTTGAGACACCATTTTATACATTGGACCAAAGTTCAAAGATCATGTGTGTTGTTTCCCCTTATGATAAAAAAAAAAAATCTAAGTTAGGCCAAAGTCATCACCAATCAATTTAGAAAAGCCTAGGTCAATTGGACACCTAAAGCATTGGGTAGTGTTTGGGAAGTCAAACAACCTAAGTGCACCTATGAAGGTAATTGGTGAAATGAAACATAGAGATCTTATGATTAGGGGTCTAGTTTCTTGTAGAGTGGATTAGCATCCCAAGATGCCCATTCAGTACTGCAACCTTATATTTGGTTAAGTCCTAAGTCATTTATAAATTCATCTTGTAAGTATGCATGATATTTTGTTAGAAATTTGAAATGTAAGCAAAACACTTATTTGATGTGATTATCAATTAACAACACTCTTTTCCATAAATGGTGGCGTGACTCAATTCATTTGTGTTGGAGATATGATTGAAGATCTTCATTATGGTAGCGATCTTAACTGCAAACTAACTGATTTTGTCAATCCGTGATTAGTTTAGTATAAAGGAAAGTTGTAATTCTAGCATACTATTTCCTTTTTTTCTCTTCATTTTTACACTGTAAATTGTCCAATGTATTTGTATGCAACATATATATATATATAAAGTATTTTGTTTCCTCCATTTTTCCTTTCAATTTCAATCATGGTATTAGAGCTATCCTTCTTGACCAAGCTTCCGCATTTTTAGAATTGCCTTCAATTTTTTTTTTTTTGAGTTGTTGTTGCATCTTGCAAAGCAAATCAATAAACTAAATAGGAGTTCGTTTTTTTTTATATCATGGCAAAAAACAAGAATACGGAAACACCCATCTCACTCTAGAATCAAACTCCAACATAGTCAAAACAAATTAATCCAAATGAACAAGAGCGAATTCCTATTTAGCATCTTGATGATGCCCAAAACTTGGTTGGTTTCGTTCATGCTCTAGTTTAGATCCCAAGCTCAATCCAATGGCCCTCAGTTTAGTGGTACCCTGTCCAAGGCCAATGGGCCAATAGGCTACTAGGCTGGGACAAGTATGGGCTCAACAATATCAACATGGACTATTGGAGATGAGAATTTCTCAAGCTTTGGGACTCAGCCCAACAAGAGTGGGCTAGTTCGCTTCTTGCATGAGTTCGACCTGAATGACGAGCGGTCAGAGGAATCTGGATCATATATATTGAGTCATGAGACGTATCCCCAATCAAATTTTCCACCCAATTTCCCTTCCCAATCAACAATGGTGGCCGCCTTGAGCCCAACAATCCCCTTTATATGTCGTCAGCCAGTGGACTAGAGTTACGATTCATCAACATGCTGCTCATGGGACTAGAGAATCACAGCGCGTGGGCTCGGGACCTTTAGTGAACCTTTGTCAGGAAGGACAAGGATGGCTTCCTTGATGAATCCATCCCCTTTTTGGCCAAGGAGTGACTCAAAAAGCACCGGCGAAAGTGCAACTAGCTAATTCACACTTGGATTGGCAACTATCTAGTCCTCACGTCATGGCTGGGTCCTATCGACCAAAGACTCCAACAAATTCTAGGAAAGTAGTTATAAAATGTATGGACAGCTCGATCGCACGAAGTTGTTCACCATCTTCCAAGCCATATTAAAGTTGAAGCAAGGGAACCATATAGTTATCACTTGCTTCAACCACCTCTTAGATCTATGGAATGAGCTTGAGGCAATTGAGGGGTAGCTCAAAGGTCCCAAAAGCACACACAGACAATATAAAGAGATGAAAGAAAGGAGCAACAAGATTCTTACTGATTCTCAATGAGTGGTATTCATCATTTTGATCACAAATCCTCACGATGGACCCTTCGCTACCACTCGGCCAGATTTACTAGTTGGTCATCTAAAAGGAGAGCCAATGATTGGCTATAGCCAAGCACACTCGAGTGGGTGAAGGCATGCCTCTCGCAGCATTTCCCTCTAGTCACTTCAAGGGAAAAGACCAACAATGAAGCCCTCGGAAGCTTTAGGAACTGAGGGCTACTTAGAGTCGTAGCTGCAGCATCCAAAAGAGAAGGGAACCCTAATTCTCTTCACATGAATGACTAGGATCAACATGCTGGATCGAATAGCTAGGATCAGTGTGCTAAATCAAATGGCTCAGATCAATGTGCGGGATCAAAAGGCTCCTAATCATTCATCATCTTGGTCGAATACAACTATTACCAGGCCATGTCAGCCCCAACTTATAAAGGATCCTATGGCTCATGAAGTGCCATGTCATTAGAGAAGGTTAGCGAGCAAAATTCTAAGCTGAAAACTAAATATTGTATAAACATCCACACCATACCATCAATACATGCTAGAAACTACATGGGAACCTAATGATAAAAAGGAGAATAGATCCACTATTTATCATGATTCTGCACAAAAAATTGATGGGGCATGTCAAAAAATTACTCAAGAGCAATACCAAATATTGTGCAAATTTTGAGTCAACTGAAGACAAGCGACAAAGGTGCAAGTTTCTCATGTACCTTTATTTACAAGGAGAATTCGCTTTCAATTGATGTATCAATAATCGATTTAGGGGTTAATGACCACATAATATGTAATAAGCAACTATTTTCTCACATTCACAAAGTACTACAATCTTCCTTGTGGGTATGTCTTCCAAATGGGAACATCACCCATGTTACCAAAATTGGTGTCATGCATCTTGGTCCAAATTTTATCCTCAAGAATGTCTCATATATTCCTCATTTTAAATTCAACCTTTTCTCAATCTCAAGAGTAAGGATAATTCTTGTAGTGCAATATTTATTTCCAAAAATTGTTTCTTTTAGGAGGATTCGACTGGCAAATTGATAGACTTGGGTAATATTGTGCAAGGGCTATATTTCTAGATTGATTGTCCAAGAGATTTAGAGTTGTTAAATAATAACATTTCTTGTTATGTCATCATCGAAATAAAAATCTCCTTTTTCATCAACAATTGCATCACAGTACGCATTTCCCTCACCCAAAATGTCCAATATGTCATTTAGTTAAACAATCTTGAACATCCTTCCCAAGGAGTACATCTCAAGTGAACAATGCTTTTTCCTTACTTCACATGGACATTTGGGGTCCTTATCATACCTTTCATTGTGACAAATCCCATTTCTTTCTCGCTATTGTTGATGATTATACACGTGCCACTTGGGAATATCTTATGCAATCAAAGAGCCAAGCATTTACTCATTTGTCAAGACTCCTTTCTTGGATTAGGAATCAATTTGGTAAATCTATGCAACGAATTTGTATAGATAATGGACGTGAATTCTTCACTTCTAATTGTAAAGAATTTATGTCTTCTTAGGGGTTAATCCATTAGAGTTATTCCACTTACACTCCACAACAAAGTAGCACGTGCACTAAAATACCAAGCCTCTATTGCTAAAGCCTTTTGGAGAGATTGTGTGGCCCAAATAGTTTATTTGATTATTCGTGTGCCAACTCGGATTCTTGTGGTGGAACTCCGTTTGAAATGCTTTACGACAAACAATTAGAAATGATCATCTTAGAATATTTGGTTGTTCATGAAATGCGACAAATGTGGGGTCCTTTGGATAAAATGGATCTCCATGCCACTCATGTGTTTTCATGAGATATTCTCCTCCCAGAAAGGCTGCCGAGTTATGGATATTTTTACAGGGAATTTCTTCATTTGTAAGGATGTTATATTCCATAAAGATGTGTTCCCATTCAAGGAAATGTTATCTTCATCACATCGACTTTGTCATCATTAGAAAGCCACTGAACATTCCTATTTGATGAAAATTTATCCATGGCTTCACCATATATTTTTGTTGCACCGGAACCATCTATGCCAATCCCTATGCCAATTACGGGGGAATCATCAATTCCAAAGGTCAAATTGCCAGGAGAGAATACCTCTCCTTCCTCCTCCACAACAGTTACATCAAAGACTACTCCTAAATTCTCACTTGTACTCGAACAAATATTAACTGAGAAGCCTAAATGTTCTTAGTGGCATATTCATTCACCTACATGGACCAAGGACTACATATGTTCTACGATAAATTTTTGGGTACACGATATTCCGTCTCATTGTATGTCTCCTTTAGTCGGCTATCACCAAAACATGTGTTATATTAGCTGCATATCAAAAGAATATGAACCATGTTCATTTGCTAAAGCAGCACGTGATCCCCAATGGGAACATGCAATGGAATCGGAACTTAATGCCCTCATGGAGAACCACACTTGGGATAATGTTCCATTACCTCCACATCGGAAATCGATAAACTAAAAACAAGTATACAAAATCAAGTTTAAGGTAGATGGTTCTATTGAACACTATAAAGCTTGTTTTGTTACTAAAGGTTTCACTTAAGAAAAATGTTTTCATTATCATGAAACATTTTCTCCTATTGCCAAAGAATTCATAGTCTATTCTTTCTTGTCCATTGCAGCCATTCACAATTGGTCACTACCCTCGATGGATGTCCACGGTGCTTTTCTTCATGGTGATTTGAATGAAGAAACTTATGGAACTTCTTGCAGGTTTACATAAACGGGGAGGGTCATGAGTATGTCATCTATGTAAATCCCTTTATGGACTCAAATAGGCATCTAGAGAATGATATGTCAAATTCAATGCTACCCTAACCAATGCAAGTTTTCAACATTCTAAGCATGATTATACTTTGATTTCATGGACTATAGGAAATTCATCACTTTATTTGCTGATATATGTTGATAATATACTTGTCATGAGAAATGATGACTATCATATTGCAAAGTTTAAAGAATATTTGCACTCCACCTTTCACATCAAGGATTTGGGACCTTCCACGTATTTCCTTGGTATTTAAATTCCTCAGTCTGATAAAGGAATCGGCCTTAGTCAAAGGAAATTCATCTTAGAGATTGTTTTTGAAGCAAGGTTATTAGATTGTAAACTAATGTCATTCCAATTGAATAGAATGCCAAGCTGACAACTCATGCATATGATGTGCATTTTCTTTATCTATCAGGAATCCATTACTCAAGGATATATTGTGATATCAGTGACTTTTTGAGAAGTTAATATATCTTAACATGGCAAGACCTAATATATGTTATGCAATGCAAATATTCTGCTAGTTTATGCGTAGTTAAAAAATTGTCCCATAAGAACGGCCTTAAGAAGTTGTGAAATATTTGAAAGGATGTTCAAGACACGGTGCTATAACATGAAGATGATGGCCTATTGTGATACAAATTATGCTACTTGCCTAATGACCAGAAGATTCGTCATTGGTTTTTTCATTAAATTGGGACAAATCATTAATCTCATGCAAAATAAAGAAGCAGTTGATTGTATCACTATCATCAGCCGAATCAAAGTATCAAGCCATGGTGTAAACTACCTACGAAATGGGTTGGATACGAGAACTATTCTCAGACCTTGGAGTATGGCTCAGTGAACCAAGTGCATTATTTTGCGACAATGATGTTGTACTCAAGCTAACATCAAACCTAGTTTTTCATGAAAAGACAACACACATAAAAATCGATTATCATTTCACTTAAGATAAGATCAAAGAAGGGTCCTTGTAACAAAGGAAATTGGAAATGGGGAACAACTTGCATATATCTTTACTAAATCATTATGTCAAAAACAACACGCATACTGATTGAGCAAGCTAGGTGTCCTTGAAATATATAGACTACCAATTAAGGGAGAGTGTTGGAGATTGTTGACACCTAAATTCTAACGATCCATTTAATTATTCATTAATTGCATAGAAAATTATGGATTTATTTTTAATCCCTAGCAAAAATACTATTTATTAAATTGCATTCTCATATAGACATTAGGAATGTTTGCATTACTAGTATTAATTATTTAATTATTTTTTTTGAAAAATTGAAAACAATTATTAAAAGAGTTAAAATAAAAAAACTAAAAAGAAACAGGGCTGGATAGAGACAGCCAAGCCCGGCCCCTTCTTCTTTTTCTTTTCTTTCTCCCCCACCTTCTTCCTTTTCTTTCCTTTTCCCGGCCACCTGCCTCCTCCTTCCCCCTCTTGGCCCAGCCCATTCCTTTTCTTTCCTTTTGAAAGTCAAATATGGGTCAAATTTGGGTCAAGTGAAAGTTGAATATGGGTCAAATATGGGTCCTAAATATTGATTAAATATGAGTTAAGTAAAAGTTAAATATATGTCAAATATGGATTAAGTGAGTCATTTAACATAAAATTTCGAGTAAGTTTGTGTTCCCCCACGTCTTGGACGCTGGCTGAGGAACGACAAAAAAGTACAGAGACGAACGGGGCGTACAGGGGACAAAACCGCGGAAGACGTCGCGTGCGACGTTGAGACAGGACGGTCGGTCGGGGGCAAGCTGGCCGGCGATAGCTAGCGTCGCAGGGTTGCGCGCCGGTTTCCCTTCAAAGGAGGAGAGGTTGAAACGGAAGAGGGCGGAGCTCTATTTTCTGCTGACCGAGAAAGAGAGGGGGGAGGGTGAGCTCGAGGGGGAGAGAGTGCACGATTGAGAGAGAGTTCTGAACGGCTGAGAGAGGGAGAGATGGTGCCTCAGCCGCGCACGAACCCCACTGACGGCCGTTCCGGCGACGTCCTCGAGCGGACCAGGTAGGTTTGGCTCTGTCCTTGCTCCAATTTAGGCGCGTCGGGCAGGAGCTCGCGGCCGTCTGGGTCGCGCAAGCTCCGGCCCTCATTGCTCTTACATTTTGTATCCACGGTCTTTGTATGTCGTGCGTCGAGACCTCCAGTGCACGCTCGAGTCCCGGTTAAGCCCGAAACCTTAGGATTTTGTAGCGCACACCAACTGTTTGTACAAATGCCTAAGTGAAGCCCGCATGACTGTCCTTGACTTTTGTCCATTTTGGGCGTTTATCGTTGCTAGACGTATTTTGTAGCGGTTTTAAACGTTTCCGTTTCGTCCATTTCGTGTTCACCTCGTCGTGATTTGAGCTTATGGCCATATGTTGTGATTTGGGCTCATTTTCAAGAGCTGTACGTCCCCTTCTTTTCCTTGCCCTCATGGCTGTGAGAGGTTCGGTGTCAGCTTAGCGGTGGCCTGAGCACCGGTGGTGCTGGTGCTGGCGACAAAGACGGCGGGGCTCACTTAAGATGGCGTCGGTTTGGTTGAGGGACTTCGGTGAAGAGGAATGTAGAAGAGAAGACGGCTTCGGTGAGGAGAGAGCTGTAGCGAGGAAGAAGACTAGAAAGGGAAAACATTATTAAAAGAAAAATAATTAAAAATAATAAAAAAGAAAAAGGAAAATGGTCCAATGTGCTTGTATACAGAATATATACAAAAAGTATATTATAGTTGTAATTATAGTACATTATTTCCTTTTTTCTCTTCTTTTTTACATTATAAATGGTCCAATGTACATGTATAAAGAATATATACAAAATGCTTTTTTTCCCTCCATTTTTCCTTCAATTTCTGTCAATGTGTGAAAGAGTAAAGGAAAATGAGATGTCGATTTAGATGACGTGTATTTCATGTGCAATATGCGAAGCTGAATTCAAACATGATGTTGAAAATTACCAGTCATGGTAACACTCACGTGCGAAATGACTTGGCAAATTCAATTCGGAAGTATGATGGCATTCTAAGGAGAAATGAGATGGCCGGTCAATATTTACATGAAAGATGACACGATGATATTTGGAATTGAACCGTTACATGTAAAATAGCATAACATTTTGGGTGCAAGACAACATGACGTAATTGGAATTCAAATATGAAATGGAAACGTAACATGACAAAATCAGAATTTAAACATGATGTGCAAAATTACATGCAAATTTGGATGCAAATATGGCATGGAAAATCGGGAATAAAAAATGACAAGGAAAATGGACATGGCAATTCAGATACAAATACAACATGAAAGTAACATGATATGGCAATCTACGTAAACATGACATGGTACATCAAAATTCAAATGTGATTTGGAGAATGACATGACATGGCAATATGGTCACCAACATGACATGACAAATCGAAATTCAAATATCATGGTAGTTTAAATACAAACATGTTATGGCTAATTGGAATCAAACATGGCATGGTACATCAAAATTTTGTTAGGGCTAGAACAATCACCTAAAGGGATGAATAGATGATTATACAGAAATTAAAAACAATTTAAATTAATATGCAAAAGGACAACATTGGGTGATAAGGTGTGCAATGTTCAAATCTTACCGTTTAAGGGATACAAAAGTTGACATAACAATTATAATGGTTTGGCTTATGATAAATATATGTCTACTCTCATGTACTATTGATAATCTATCGGATAGATTCTATTGTATGAATCAATCAAAAGTTACAAGAACTAAGTATTCACTACTCAAATATGGGTGAATGAATATTTTGATCTTACACTTTCAACCTCTAAGTGATTACAATAATATGGTCACAAAAATGAATATGTAAGGATGAAATTCTTTTTAAACTTTGGAATTAGATTTTAAAAACTCTTAGATCCTTGAGCATCACGACCTCCTTAAATACTCCTTAATGTCTAAATTGACCATTGGACATAAACTCTGAGGATCATTCATCCACTTAAACTATTTGACTTGAATGTTTCTAGAAGATCTAATCACCTCAAGATTGTTGAGAATGAAGTCTCCCTTTCATTATGTTGTCCACACAGTAAATCGAGTTTCCATGAGTTGAGTCCTTCATTTGGTAAGTACATTTTGTCTCCAATCGATGGATTGTTCCAATGATTGCGACACTCCAAATTTGAGAGATTGTACTCAACATACTTTCCATCTTGGACAATCAATATATATGGAAAAGAATTCACGCCAATCTACTAGCCATTGCACAAAGGTTCAAGGTCTGATCAATATCCTTATTCCATTGATTTTGATGATTAAGAATATGATCTTCACCACGACTTTAAATCTGATAAATAACATTTGATCATAAATCCCAAAATTTCCACCTAAAAAACTTATCATCAGGAACCAAAGTCACTCAAGAAAAGTTTTGTCAATCTTCAAAATTATCTAGGAGTGTTTTCACAACAATCTCCCCTTTTTTTTATAAAGACAAAACTTTCTAAGTGGAACTTAGAAGTTTGAAATAATTAAGTATTGAAACTGCTCTATTGTTTGCAAGATTTTAAATAAAGCACAGTTCATAATTTATAAGAATGTCAAATAAGAAGTTAATGATAAGTCAGTTCATAATTTATAAGAATGTCAAATAAGAAGTTAATGATAAATCAAGATTCTTATAGAAATTCCACATACTTTGAAAATCACAGGATAAGGGATAAGAATTTTTTAACTCGTTTGCTGTGAAATCCGTACTCAGAGTAATCTTTTGTATTTGAGTCTTACCAAAAAAAAAAAAGTAAGATTATGTTCCACGAGAAAATCACAATTTAAGAATTTTTTAACCCCATTTTTCTACTTAGAGTAATCTTTTGTATTTGAGTCTTAAGAAAAACTTGTTATGTTCCACGAGATCTCACTTTCTCCCCATATTTACCATAACATCAAACCATTAAAAGATAGGCACATCGATCCAATAGTTTAGTGCAAATGACAAACCGCACTGACGTTCTAGTACACAAAATCAATCCAAACTTTGAAACAAGTGTGTTTTGAAGACAATGGTTGATTTGGATCTTGAGCTGAAGGAGTTGATGAAGTAAGTTCATCCAGGAGGAATATGGACAAGAACATAACAGTTCAAGTTGGCCACCGCATGGTTGACCTTCAGCCTGCCTTCAACACC
Organism: Angophora floribunda; assembly: GCA_014182895.1. Classification (NCBI taxonomy): domain Eukaryota; kingdom Viridiplantae; phylum Streptophyta; class Magnoliopsida; order Myrtales; family Myrtaceae; genus Angophora; species Angophora floribunda. The sequence continues at coordinate 29,649,603 of CM024709.1, read as the reverse complement.
CTTGGATATCTCCTTCATTTGATTTCTAAACAACAGCTTCAAATCTTTGATGTCTTCCTCTGAAATACTTTGTTTCTCCTTTTTTTTTCCATCAGAGTCTTAAGAACAGCACCATTGTTCTGATGAGGTGTATGTTCGGTAGCTGCTCAATTGGAGCATCCTGTTCAGTCCCTTTTTCTTCATCTTGCTTCGACTGCTCAATATCTCGATCAGGTAGAGGATCAGACAGAATTAGCTAACCAGAAGTAGGAAATGTATCAATGGTTGCTGAAGGATTTTCTTCTGGAACAATCTGCTCCTGAACTGTGTCAACTGGAGTGTCCTCATGTAGAGTAACTTGCTCCTGATGTTCAGTAGCTATCCTGCGATATCATCAGGAGCAGCAATCTCCCTTTTGTGAACTTCATCAGTGACCAGAGCTTCAGTAATGGTCTCTCCCTTTTTCCTCATCAGCAGCTTGAAGATGACTCTTTTTTTTATTGTTCATTCACTGGTAGTACAGTTAGGGTCTAATCAGTCAATTTCATGGCTTCAACTTCCACATCTTCATCACCATCATCCTGTATGTCCTCAGCAAGCACATTCTCATTTATCAAATTATCGAGATCTTCCTCCTCTTCTTCTGACTGATCAATGCCCAAATTCTCAGAGGATTCTTCAGACAACCTTTGCAGATAGGTCTGAGGATCTCCTCTCTGGGATTGAGTCTTTCTTCTTTCTGGTGGTGGCAAGATAAGTTCTGGAACAAGGTCTTCAACATCTAACTATACTGACCAACCTTTTCTATCCTTCCAACTTTATTCAGTGAATCTGAAACTCCTCTTATGCATCATTTTCTCCACCACAATCATCAAAGAAAGTGTCTTTGAACAGAATTTGTTTGGAATCCTAATATCTAAATATTAGAAAAATTTTGTAATCAAAAATCCTTAAGGCAGTTGACCCTTTATTCTTCAAAAAGTTCCTGTACATGTGAAGGATCACCATATGTGCCAGAGAGAAAGGATGATAATTCAATATAGCCCATATAATTTTTGCCTCATACCTAGACACAATAGTTTTTGATGACCCGTTAGGTCAAAGATTGTTTATGATGATTTGGTGAAGAACAATCTGTTTGAGTGAAAATGATGGTGAGAGATATGAGACATGGTATCTCTGGACCCTCCCATGACCTAGTATAGGATGGTTTTGGTACTCTTAGATACTTAGGCTTCTAGCCTTTTGTATATTTCTTATTGAGACTGCGGTACCCCGCTACTCCAGGACTTGTCGTCCAGATGAGTGGTTTTGGTCCCGTGTCTCCCCCCACTGCTTGTACAGTCTCTCTGGTTGTTTTATTTAATCTTACCTTACCAAAAAAAAAAAAAAAAAAATATATGCAAAATCTGGATCAATTTCAATAGGCACAAAATCAGAATGATTGACTTCCAGAACTTTTCCCAAATCAGATGCATGAAGAAGATAGACCTTATCAGAAATGGTAAACTCGATCTTATCTCGAGAATAGAAAGACAGACTTGAATAAAAATAAGCCATCAAGGCAGGGTAGTTTGGAAAGTCCGTTGCAAAGAAATCTGTCATCAGAAGTTTGTCAAAGTAGTGTTTGATTTTGATACCAGATGATTCGAAAAAACTCAAAATCCACTGTCCTATGATTAATGATTCCTCTACGCAACAAGGACTTGAAATTGTCTAAATGACCCTGAGACCTAATCAGTTTCCCAACTCGATTTCCTTCAGTAACAAAATCGACAAGCTTCCTCTTAAAGTTCGCTAATAACTTCTCATCATTATCACCTTTTCTACCATCGTCCATTTCAGCCAACTTCTCACTAGACAGATTTTTCACTTTCTTATAAATAGGGATTTCAACGACCTTTTTTCCTCTCTATGAAGCAGTACCGACGCCACGTGAATCCCCAACATTAACAAGCAGTATAACTCTGATTGGGTTCGCAAACCAAAGCTCTAATGCTTCTTGACTCTCGAACCCATTTTTAGCCAAAAGATCAGAAATTACCTTTTCACTGTTACCCGGACTTCGAAGTGAACCAATAGCAAACCTTAACTTCAGTAACTGAGGTGATGATACATTCTCCGAAACAGAGGGTGCCTTGCTTGTCATCCCTTCGATACTTTCAGAGGAGTCCGACATTGCAAAATGCTCGGTGCTTCCTTTTGCCTAGAAGCCATTCCCGTGATACGATTGGATCTACGAGATGCCGTTGGCTTACCCTTTGATCCTTTAGCAGATTTCAGGGCCATGATGAACTTTGATAATAAAAAATTTGATCTGTGGAGAAGATGAAAGAAGGGTTTTGCAGAGAGAGAATTCACGAGTGTCTTGTGCTTCGGGAAGAAGTGAAAGAAAATAGCTGGAATTTTTGAACTTACAAGGAATGAAAAGTCACAATTTTTCAACGAGGTAGTTACCTAATTTTTGTAAATTGGTCCGAATTATAAGGGATAACTGTAAAGCAGTTCAAATAATTTTTTTTAAAAATTCCGATTCACAAGTAAGGGAAAAAGTAGGCTGTACCTTATCTGCTTCCAAATATAGACCGTGATGGCCAAAAATTTGAACATGCAAGAGTTATCTGATAGTGCTAGCCCCACATACTACCCCAAACTTCTCGATTAACTTTGGACAGGTTGGGTATTTTAAAAACACAAATGGGCTCCGCCAAGGTGACCTTTGGTTATAGAAATCTTTAATAGAAATATCAAAGGGAAAATTGCTACCTCATCTTTTAAGTTCCATTGGTGTTGCAAATCGCAAAGGATTACTCATTTATGCTTTGCTGATGACTTGTTCTTATTGGCTCATGGAAATGTGAACTCCATCCTTTGCCTTGTTGATGCACTTCATGATTTTGTGGCTCTTACAAGACTTAGGTTTGATCTAGACAAATGCCATATCTTTTTTTGGGCTATCTAAGGATGAAAAACTCCTTATATTGTATCACTCGCTTTTCTCCATGGGTGCCCTCCCCATTAGATACCTTAGTGTCCCACTCGTTACATGAAGGCTCATGCACAAGGATTGTAAGTGCCTAATGGAAAACCTATTCCAGAAAATAAATGGGTGGGGCATGAATCATACCAATTATATAGGAAGGCTTCAATTGATCAAATTGGTGCTTTTTCTATTGGCACTTACCAAATGCAAATGTTTCTCCTTCCAAAGAAAACTATCTATGAGATTGAAAAGAAGATTAGGTAATTCTTATGGGTAGAAAATGCTGAAACTTAGATCCCACAAAGTTGCATGGAATATAGTATACTCACCAAAGAAGGAAAGATGACTAGGCCTGCTCGATTTGAAACTTTGGAATAAAATATTGATGGATTGCATGCCTTGAAGCCTCATCAATATGCCATCCTCATCCCTATGGAGTACTTGGGTTCATCATATTAAATGTAAGAGTATTCTCATTATGCATCTCCACATAAATGGCAGTATGGCTTAGAGTTTGTGATGTATTCTCAATCTAAGACTTGCTCTAACAACCATTATCTCTAGCCAAACATATTGTTGAAAAGAGATATACAAGGAACCCTAACAAGAGAGACTAGTCGTGGATTGGTATTAATAAATTTGGACTAGCAGCATTAGCAAGCATAATTTTATTGGCTGGCTTTCTTGTAGAGATAGACTACCCATAATAGTAGCCATATCATGGTGGTTGTCTTTAATAGAAACTAAGTGTGACTTTGTATGACTAGTATAAAAGATAGAAATCACTTATTCTATGAATGCATCTAGACAAGTAGTGTGTGGCATATTATTTTGGCAAAAAAACAATTTGGTGGGAAAAAGAACAGTACAAGTGCTAAAACTTTGCACGTGGGGACATTTAAGTGTCAAAAGTTATGAAATGTATACTTAAGTGCTACTTTTTAAAAAAATTGAATCACTTAAGTGCCAACTCTGATGAATGCCACTAAAAATCTGACATGGCTTATTTTAATAATTTCTAACATCTACATGGTTCATTGAAATTCCACGTTAGCTCACCTTCACAAAAAACGATGCCGTTTTGGCCAAAGTTTGATTTTTAATATAAATATTAATTAAATATTATTAAAAACGAAAATTCAAAAAAAAAAAATGCAACAGGCAACATAGGTGAGGGAGCCTCCCCCACCTGTGGCCCTTGCCCAATCACCGGTGGGGTGGCGACTAGGGTCGCCGACCCGTATCCAGGCGCCAGCGACCCTCACGGCCAGCGTTATTGCCCCACCGGCAATGGGGTGGTGGCCAAAGGTAGGGAGCCCCTCCCGCTTGTCTTCACCCTTTTTTTCTTAAGTCTTAATTGCATTTTTAATATTATTTAATTAATAATTATAAAAAATCTAATTAAGGTTAAAAGGGCATCATTTTAGGCTAATCTAGCCATGTCAACGCTCAAAACAATGTTGTTTTGAGCTTATTTGTCTGTGTCAGCACCCAAAATGATATCGTTTCAACCTCAACTCACTAGAAAAGTGCCATGTCATCATTTTGGTAGGATTTTTTCACCGTTGACACTTAACTAACTGATCATTTTTGCTTCGATCTTCACACTTAAGTATACATTTCCGAATTTTTGGCATTTAAGTGTTTTATTGTGCCAAGTTTGGCACTCTAGGGGTCTGCACATCGAATTTGGTGTTATATTTCATTCATTTGTCCAATTATTTTATGAATGATTCCATAAGATCAGTTGAAACTAGACCTATTCTTGAGACGTCAAGAATATTGTGACGGGTTTATAGTTAGACTGAATTTTTAAACTGTTCCTGGTCAATGGATTATTGAGTGGATATTTATAATCCTGTTGAGACCGGTGTGTTCTTAACTTCAACATTAAGTATTGGATACTTAAGGAATGATGAGTCGCAAGTCATTAGGTATTATGATACCTGAGTTAAAACACAAGTGTTTGTATTAGACAAATTCACTGAACGTGACGTATATAGAACGATTAGCAACATGGAAGCTTTTAGCGTGGTCAATGTCTAATTGTTCATGCTTTGGTCTTGTGTAAATAATCCTTAGACCTGAGGTACAGTATTAACTTGTGTATCGAACAATTATGGTTCACGGGTGCACATAATGCCGGGTCGTTGATCCGTCTTTATATCTGATGGTCATAGTTTGTTCATATACGAAGTTGCACGTGTACGCAATATGGAATATGTCTCCTTGTTACATACAAGGTATTATAATGATGTCCTATGCAATCTAATTGTGACAATGTATTGAAATCCTCGGCCGGGGTTGTAACCGAGAATAAATTGTTTATGTCTCAAATAAAATACATGTCAATTAGATTTGTGCATATGATCGAATTGGTGACTTGACAAATATTCCATGGTCTTTGTTCGATCGGGACATAGTAAGACGGAGGGATTAAATTACACTGTAGCCAAAACTGATAGGTTCATTATGTTCTTAAAGCATTCACACTATCTGGGTAGCCATGACATATTGCTAGATATCAATCATGACTTGTAGGACCCAAAGATTAATTGGGACAATTAATTCTTTTGGGAGTACTAATGTGTTAGTACAAGTCTTACTACCAGTTTAGTGATGAACCTAGGGATGTCACACACCATAACCAATTGGGATAACGTAAAACAAGAGAGATATAATTTTGCAAACGTGTTTGCAAATGAAATCCCAACACCACCAAGGGTAAAAATTTGGAGAAGTGACTCCTCAAACTGTCTTTTTTAGCAACAATTTATTACATCTGGATTGAATGTAATAGAAGACAATTTCAAAACAAGTTGATCAAGCCTCACTTTTTGTTGGCTAAGATTCTAAATGTTGTAAGAGGATGTAGGGTGTCACACTACCAAAAGTGTAGGCCTTCCCAAGCAAATGTTTTATTGACTACTGTATGGAGATTTCCTTCCTTCATTTTCTTGCATAATCATTTTCTTGCATAATTAGTCTCTTTGAAATGTTAGGGGGTTCCCTAAACTTTTTTATCTCATCTGATCAAAGATATTTATATGTAAGGTTGAAAATGGATATGGTTGACTCTTTTTGAGTTGTCCAACCACTAGCGCAGCTCCGAGTTTCCTCGTAAGCAAGTTGGTCCCTTTCTAGTGGCTGGAAGCGAATCTGAACAATTTTTCAGCGACCGCCCAGCACGTTTCGATATAGGCATGAAAGGGATGTCGATTTGGACATGGAACATGCTCCGGATCTTCCATTTCATGGCATCTATCCAAAGTTGTGCCGTCCTTTTCCCATTTCCGTACTCCCATCCCGAGTATTCATGCATTTGATTATTTTTTAGATATCTCTGTCTTTTTGTTCTTTTTTATTTTATTTTATTTCTTCCATCACCATATGTCTGTTTGGTCTATTACTAAACAATATGCAATTATTTATACAAAGAAAGGGGGTCAAAGGACAAAGAAAAGTAAACTTTTAATTTGGCCATATAAAATGGATCTAAGAAGTGATGGGACAAATTGCAAGGGTGCATTAATTAAATTGTTCAGATTTTTTCTTTCATTAAACCCCTTCCATGTCACTCCACCGTACACAAGCTTATACTTGCATCTATGTAATCTTTTCTATTCGTATAATTCACAGTCAATCTTCTCTAGATTGACTGTGAATACATTGTTGTATAATACACATATATTTGAATCGACCTTGTTACACGTAAATAGCAGATATTACTGCAACATTCTTTTCACGCACAAATTTTAAAAAAAAGGAGGAAAACTGAGAATTCAAACAATATTTATATTATTGTGGCATGTATTATTAAGATTTGAAATGTGTACAGGTGCTATTTATAATTAAATAAAGCGAGCATATATCAAATGCTTGCCCTCCCTATGGTATTCTTAAGATAATGAAACAACCCGATTTACATATTCCTAGCAATTCAAAACCCACTTTTTCCCTTCAAAAAAGCTACAAAATAAAAAGCAAATAATAATGAAGAATATTCTAGGGTTTTGAGAAAAACGACACTGAACTTTAGAAAAATTCTCACAACTGTCCAGCAACATTGATCTTCCTCAAGGTACATTTCAAGAAGGTAATTAATAAACTTTAAGAAAATTATTACGCCAAAGTGTAGATATGGTAAATCTGGAATAAAGTGACAGAGAGATATGAAGAGAGCCGTCAGTGACACGGATAAGGGCATTGTTCCATTGAATATGCTTCTTCAAGATTTTGCATATATATACTGGCCTCTGTCAAGCCCTAGCTCATCGGCGACGGATCAATTGGTTATGCAGTCGCATTACCGGGCAAATTTCCTGGCAGAAAGCCACTAGGAGCGAAACTTTCCCAGGAAAGTTGTTTCTGAGAAAAATCGGATACGATAGACCTCTATGAGTGTGCTTTCTGCCGAAGGAGATTTGCTCGGCAATTCCTATGCATTTATGCAGTGGGGGTTCTATTTTTCATCGCACTTCTCATTCTGTTCATACAGTTCATTCTGGTTTTTGTCTGAATAGCCGATCGAGTTCATGCAATCGATTCACAGAGGAACCTCAGCTTCCACAATCACAATCAGGTACGTAACTCTTCTTAGCTAGTCTTAGCATGCTAACCGTACATGCTGTTTGTCAGGTCACGGGGTTCCTTCATGCACGTACGTAAATGCTCTTTCCATCTCAGTGCAATTTATTTCGGTGCGACTATATTTATCTGAGAATTTACGAACAAAATTCAATGCTCTTAATCGTACTGCATCTTCATTTCGTTTAACAATCCTATCTGTTCAACAAAATTGTAACTTGCTCAATTTCGGAATTGAGTTTCTTGTGTGAATGGCCCTTGGTCTTCAAAATTTGCTATTAACATTTCTTCTGTGAGCAAGATCCTAATTTCACCCTTTGAAATTGAAAAAAATAAAATAACGAGAAAACGTTTTAACTTTCAGTTCTACCATCAACATAGCTTTCCTTTCCTCTCTAACCTAAAACCTTACCACTTCTAATTTATGACGTTGCCTTTTACGAAACAAGTGTAAATCTTGCTAAAACACTACCAACAAGCTTGGGGTGCCTGTTTCTAGGATCTCCCCAAATCCTAGCTTTGTGTTATCTAAGTGCAGTTATGATAAAAAGGAAACATCTAAATAAGACTATAGTCGCCACAACCAATATTGAAATACCAAAAGCATAGGATAGTGTTCGGGAAGTCAAGTACCTAAGTGCACTTGTGAAGTAAACTAGTCAAAAGAAACCTAGATATCTTATGAAAATGCACTTGAGATACTTGCACTAGTTAAATGTTTAACTAAAAAAAAACCTTTATGTATGGTAATTTTGGCTATATATATATATATATAAAAAATATTATTATTTTGTAATTTGGTTTTACAAATAGAGTGGCAGATTGTTGGTAGTTTATTTATAAAACAAACATAGAGGTGCTTTGTCCTACATCAACGATGTGAGCGTTCATGTGGACTAGATTTGTCATTAATAAATGATTATTATTTTTTTAGTTTTACTAAAATTCAAATTTGTTATTATAAAATAACAATTTTGTTATATTGAAATAGTATGACTATTCACAGAAGAGTTACATTTATTTTTTTATTAATTAATTTCGAATTTTATTATTTTGTCTAACAATTATTAGGCGATCTTGCAACCTCTGAAAATTATTAATGTTTGCATTTAGTTGTTGAAGATGTGTCATTAGGAGTTCTATGTGACAAAGTGGTGCATAAATTGTTGAAAATATGTCTCAAGTTTGAACCTATAATGAAAACCCAATCCAAGTGGGTTTCCTAATTTAAGCAAGTTTCTTATAAGTTATATGCATTAGTAGTCAATGAAGCTTTTGGCCATAACAATCAATTGTGCAGCGTGCTCATGATTTTAAAGAAACTACAAGTGTTTAGCCAATGAATCTTGTGAAGATTGGTGAATTTCTTTGTAAGATTGAGAGATTATTTTCCAATGAATTATGATGATTAAACACTATTTCAATTATTGGGAGTAATTGGAGCTAAGAAATATGGAGTATGTTTAATTGATTTGAACATGATTGTTATCACTATTGTATCATTTGATTTATAGTGGAAATTGTACTACTCTCTCCATGGAGTAGTAGGTCCCATCGACCGAACCTCGTAAATTTGGTATGTAAATTATTTCCTTGTTTTGCTTATTTTATTATTTGATCACTTTTTTTTCTCACTAATTGATATCAGAGCCAAGCTCGGTTGACTTGAAGATAATTGACGGTGGCCAAAAAGGATCAGTAAAAATCAACATATTTGATGAGAAGAATTTTGGTTTTAGAACATTCAGAATGAGGATTGTCTTGTATTGGAGGAATTGCACTTAAACCTATCTAGGGAGAAGTTGGAGTAGATGAACTAAGTTGATTGGGGTTAGTTGGATAAACAGCTATTGGGTGCCATTTGCCTAATTGGCTTGTAATGTCATGTTTAACACATGAAGGAGAAGACCTCTATGAGATTGATAAATGATTTGTTTTTATGAGTCATTCTATAGTTATGGTATACTTGGTACAATGTTTATTTCGCTTAAAGATGGAGAAATGTGCACCAGTTGTTAGGCATATCTATGAATTCAATGTGGTCACTAGTCAATTGAATTCGAATTGAATTTGGTTGAGATTGACTTTGATTTTGACATACGTGCTTTGATTCTATTGCTTGGTAGTTGGAATACTAATGTTATAGCTGCTTAAATAGATAGTTCTAGACTCAATTAGCTAGTTGGACTTTGCCCATGATAAGAAGAAATTTAACCAAGTCCATGAACATTATTAAGAGCCGAATTTTTCATTAAAAATGCCAAGTTGGAAAATATTGAATAATTTGGTAATTTTGTTTGATATTATCACAATTAGATTTGATGAGAAACGAGTCTCCTTTTGTGGAGATATGGCTTATCTTTAAGATTTGGAAATTTATAACCCTAGATTTGGCACTATAAAATGAGGGCTTCACATATTGAATTAGAGGGGACCAGCCACAATATACGTGACCACACAATACATTGAATACACGGCCACAACAATTCTGAAAAAGGAGAGGAAAGTGGAGTATGCAATCCTAGAGAAAGAGCACACAAAAGAAGAACAACGAGGAGAGGATGTCCAAGCCGAGTACTTCACAGCCAAACATCTCAAGGCCGTGCCTCCACCGATCCTCAATATTGTCGTCCGAGTCCTCACAGCCACTCGCTGCTGCTCTACGAGCCGAGAAGTTGCTTCCTCACTGAAGATCGCCGAGCGCCTTCTATCACAACCATTCATGAGTGATACGCGAAGAAACACAGAGAGAAAACGTAGCTGGGTGGCGCTCCATTTCAATAAAAGAGACTTTTCAGAGGAGGGAGAGAGGGTTCAATAAAACGCTCCAAGAGATCAACAACCTTTCTCTCTCTTCCACTGGGCTCCGCTTGCGTGCATGGCAGTGCTCCTGGGCTTCAAGTCGTCTTCAACAGCACACCTTCACAAACGCAAGTGGTCCTCCCTCTTGACTTCATGGCACATACATACAGCTTGATACACATGGAGGCATAGAGGAAAGACCAGTGGAAACTTTGATCGTGGGGCTTAGTGGGTCAAAGTTTAAAAATCAATGGGGATCATCACAGGACCTGCAGGATTTGGACATAGAGTTTGGGAGTAGACAAAGTTTGTCATCGGTCAAAGTAAGAGACCAAAACAAATTTCTTTGGGATCGCTAAGTGGATTTTCCTCGAAAACGTTGTAGCAGCTCCTTGCGCCGCCGCACCTCACCACGGCCGGTGAGCTTGCTCTTTTATTGCCGCAAGTAATCTTTCCGTTGTAGGTTTCCTCGGCGTCCTTCGCTGCCTTGTCAAGAGCACAACAACGCGAGCACCACCGCGTCACACCACAGCGAGCCGGCCACGAAATGAGTCCTTTGGTTGAACTGTGAAGTCCTCACCAAGTCATCATGATCTTCGGGCGAGTGCCACACCGCCGGTTACCCCACCGTCCACCACCCTCGATCATTGATCCCTGATCCATGTCACGCCGAGTTCGATTTGGATATGTTATCCGCGCAATATTTCGAATTACATAAGAATTTTATCTAATTTGATTGTCGAATATTTTGTTGCCTTATTGAGAATATTGCGACCTAAATTGAATCCTTGAATGATATATCGCATCCACAAGTACTTGAGTATCCTCGAAATTAGGATTATTTCCTAATTTAACAACGAGCACATGGATGGCAAGTCAACGGCAATTCAATGTCAACACAAGGTTGTACGAAAAATTATCCTATCCATAATCACTTAATTCATCTTGTTTTCAAATTCAAACGGAAAAACCTTCCATATTATCATAAATATGATTGTCGATTTATCTTGTTTACTAATTTAAATGGATGCAATATTTTTTGTGGCTTGCATGGACGTTATTTCATGATGGGTGTTTTTTTTTTTTTTTTTGTGACCGAGGAACCACCGAAGCCATCCTTCGGGGGAGTACATGACCCTCTTGTGCCTAGTGGCATCGTCGGGCCTTGCCGCAAGCCTCTATTTAGACATAAACCTCGGGGGAGGCTAGCCCAGGACCCCAACACCAGGATCTCCCTCTTACAACAAGAGGGTTCGCACTCTTGACCTCGGCAATGAGGGAGAGAATGCCACCAACTGTGTTGCCCGTGGTTGGGTTATTTCATGATGGGTGTTTTATAAAAAAAATCCATAAAAATTAGGTAGAATGCGTTTATGTCAATTCTAGAAGATCAGAATTATATTCTAATTTAAATTGGGATTACTTCCTAATTTAGGTTAGATTTCTTTTAAATCTTGATAGTTGATTTAGAGTAATTTATAATTTCCAATTTCCAAGAAAAATACCAAGAAAACACTGTCTTAGAACATATTAGGTTTATTTTCTCGATTTAAAATGAATGTTCAAATAATGAGTATTATTAATTACAAATTTCAATAAAAAATAAAAAATATATATATCATACACAGGTCATATAGTATTAAGATCATGAAATTGCACGTCATTTTGAAATTGTATGTTATGGCATTTAATTAGAAATTGCATGCACGTTTATTCAAACGTACTTTGCACATCATTGCATTTAGATTACTTGTATTGCATTACATGTATTGCATATAGGTTAGTTTTCATATAGATAAGTGAAAAGCCTAAAAAAACATTGAGTGAATCATGTCAATTAGAAATCATATTTAAGTTGCCAATATTGTTTTCTAACTAACAATGCAAATGATTTTGTTACTTTGAGTTAAGTATTTCCTCTATGTTGCAATTTATTTATTGCTTTACTTTATTGGATGTTAAATAATGATCGTGCACCTGCAGGATCATCTTACATGTTATGGAGTAAATTAAAATTAATTCAAACTACCTGAAAAATATTTTTTAAAATAAAAGAAATGTACCGAAATGGTGCTAGAGTAGTCTAGCTTAATGAAGTCCCCAAATCCTTTGGCTTGTATGAATAAAGTATATCTTTTGGTATTTTACTTAGGTCTTAATCATCTCACAAAGAAACATATTAGTAGCAACTCCAAAATGAAATCAATTTGCATGTTTAAGAACTTGAACATTTAGTCATGAATTGGTAGGGGATTGCAAAAGCCTAAACTAAATCTAAGTTTACTAATCCATTAGCAGAACCCTAAGTGGTGTAGCATTCAGGTAAGTTGCGATAGTACCTAGCACTTGTAAATTCATGTTTTTCTAGTATAACGAATCCTCAATCTATGTCTTTTGAAAATCAAAATCATTCCTATCAAATCTATCAATTTCCATTTTTCCTTCTTTTGTCTCAATCAGTCAGCTTCAACTTAGTCAACCTTGACTCTAATACCAATTGTTGTAAAAAAAAGCGATTAAGTAATAAAAAATAAATACCAAGGAAATAAATTAGATACCAAATTTATCATTTGTCATCAATGTGGAAAGCAAAACAGGATTCCATCATAAATCAACAAATACAATGGAGAATACAATCATACTCGAATCTCTACAACACTCTCATTGTTTCCCAGCCCATAATTACACCCAATAATCTGAAATACTGTTTAGTCCTCATAATTGCTCACAAAACAAAATATCAATCTTCCAAAGGAATTTAGAAGTCTTATATGAGATTCATTGGCTTGAAGGAAAATGTTTTCTGACAAAGTATTTTTCATGAAACGGTTAATTTTCCCTTGTTTTGTAATGTATGATAAAAAAATGCCTAATGATTTTTGGACCTCACTAGAAAATGATTTCAATTTCATTTTCCTAAAATGATTTTTAAATTTTATTTTTTATTTCAAATTTTGAATTCTTTTTTTTCTTTTTTTTTCCACCCTTCTTCTCCATTGCTCCTTTGCTTCCTCACGCACAATCCCCATCTGCTTCCTTTGGTGGTTCCTCCCTGGCCGACTCACAATGGGCGAGCTTGAGCCTTGTTGCTAAAGGCTACAAGCTCACTTGATTTGACGAGTCTTGAAGCTCACCGGCCCCAAGCAAGCTCGAGCCTCACCGCCCAAGGCCATGAGCTGGCTTGATCTAGCGAGGCTCGAGGCTTGTTGGCCTCTAGCGACGAGACTCGAGCCTCGCTAGCTTTCTGCCAAAGGCCTCGAGCCTCGCTACAAGCTCATTGGCCATCACTGCCACTGGCAATAGGCTAAGAAGTAGCAAAAAGAAAGAGAAAGAGAAAGAAAAAGAAATAATTTTAAATATAAAAATTTGTTAACCAAGTGCTCTAATCTAAGACTTGGTAGAATTGGAAAACATTTTCCAGTTCTTTCAAAAGGGAAATCATTTTTCTAAATTTAATGTTTGGTAGGAAAAAATTTTCCATTAATTAGGACAACATTTTCGATTGGCTCATTTTCTTAAACAAATCAAACACCGGAAAATGAACAAAACATTTTGCCGAAAAATATTTTCCACAAAACAAACGCACCATATTTAGATGAGGTTTCCTTTATAGGTTCAAAATGAGACATATTTTCAACAACATCGTGGATCAATCTGTCTTTCATGGTGTAGATTTGAAGGAGAGATCTATATCATTTGTAAAGAGAAAAGGAAAATGGGAATAGCGAATCTCTGTGGTGTATGCAGGAAAGGGCAAGCCTTTTTTTGTAATTATTCTTTGGGTCAGTGGCAAGAATCTTTCGACTGATAAAAAAGTTGGACGAAGGAAAATAAACTCAAGGACTCCAACCATAGATGCAGCAGCGAGTTTCCTCATAAGCAAGTTGCTTTCTTTCTAATGGTTGGAAGCGAATCCAAAAACTTTCTAGCGGCCGCCCTGCACATTTCGATTGGCGTGAAAGGGACGTCGATTTGGACATCAGAAGATGCTCCGGATCTTCCAGTTCATGGCATCTGCCAAAACTTGTGTTGTACTTTTCCCATTTCGGTACTCCCATCCCATGCATGATGCATTTGATTACTTTTTCAAAATTTCTTTAACTACTATATGCCTGTCTCAATAACTTACCGAATAATTTAGCAAACAATTAGTTAAAAAAGGTGGGTCAAAGGATAAAGAAAGATGTTTTAAATTTTGACCACAAAAATGGATCTCCGAAATGACATGACAAATTATAAATGTGCATTGAAGTAGATGGTTCTAAAATATTTTGTTCCCTAATTCTCTGATATATTACTCCATTTTATGCAACCTAATATTTGCAACCGTTGCATCTTTTCTTGTAAATAGGTTTGTGGTGAATACATCGTTCTATTGGAGAAAAGAACATATATTTTATAATATATATATGTATGTATGTATGTGTATTTGTAGCATTCAATTCATTTTATGAGGTTGATATTACTGTTAACATTCATTGGATGTGACCCTAAGAGAAAAGAAAACAAATAAAAAAATAAAAAGAAATTTAGGAAAAGGCTCACGACTGTCTAGCGACATCGATCTTCCTCAAGATACATTTAGAGAAGGTAATTAATAAACACTATCAATTAGTAGGTCAAAGATATGGAAAATCTGGAATAAAGTGACGCAGGATGTGAGAACCGTGGGCGAGACAGGCAATGGCATTGTTCCATTGAAAATGCCTCTTCAAAGGCTTTGCATAAACATCGGTCTCTCTCAAAGCCCTAGTCCATCGTCAACCAATCTTGGCCATGCCGTTGCATTCCAGGGCAAGTTCTCCACTGGCAGACGGCCACCCGCAGCTTAACTTTCCCGGAAAAGATGTTTTCCCGGGAAAATCAGATGCGTTTTCTGAGTGTGCTCTCTGCCAAAGGAGATTTGCCCAGCAATTCTTCTGCATTTATGCACATGGGGTTTCCATGCGGTTCATTCTGTTTTTCCACCCCAATTTCGCTTCTAGTTCATGCAAGCGATTCCACGAAGGAGCTCTCGGCGTCCACAATCACAGTCATAGTACGTAACTCCTCTTAGCTAATCTTAAAATGAAGATATATGCTGTTTATCAGGCCATGGGTTAACGCATGCACGTACTTAAATGCTCTTTTCATCTCAAGGCAAATTTTTTTTTGGCTCTATCTTTATTTAATTTAAAAATTTATGAAAAAAAGACTATTTGAATTTTCAGTCCTCTTACTTGTGCTGCTTTCATTTCTTCTGAAAATTCTTTCAGTTCAACGAAATCGAAACTTGCTCGATCTCGGAATTGAGCATTTATATGACTGGCATTAATGTAGTCTTCTAAATATGCTAGGAACATTTCTTATGTGCGCAAGATCCTAAGTTTACTTTTCAAAATACATAATCAGAAAAAGTATAACATAAGTAATGTGGACACGACAAGTAGATCTGACTTGATCTGTGCATTCTATCCGTACCACCGGTAAAAGTACAAGGAGTCGATCTGTCTTTAGAAATTTTAATTTTCAAATTTTACATTGAACACATTTAATCTAAAATGTTTCAACTTCCAATTCTACCGCCCGCATATCAACTATTTTTAGGCTTTTAAAGTGTTCAATTTCCTTTAAAGACATCTAATCTATAACTTTTCAACTTTCAATACTACCACCAACACATTTAATGTGAAGAGATGTCGTAATTATTCGATGTTCCTCATTATTCTATACCCTTAAACCATCTAATTTAATACGTTGCCTTTAGCAAAACAAATGTAAAAATCTTGCTTCCGTTCTGCTTTGTAGTGCCTCGAATTTTACAAACTTGGGGTCGCTAGCTAGGGATGCCTCGATTCCTAAATCTTTCCAAATCTTAGGGTTGGGTAATCTATTATGTGCAATTATGATAAAAAAACATTTAAACTAGACTAAAGTTGTCACCAATCAACGTAGAAAATCCTAGGTCCATCGGACAATTGATGTAGCCCATGTTTAAGACTCTATCGTTCAACCAAGAACATCGGCATGCATTTAAGATCAACGATGCTCTCATCAATCAGTCCCTCACCAGCAAGAGCCTCATCTTTGACTTTGTCATTTCCCATACATTGGAGTTTGTATCAAGGCATTTTGGGACAAGTAGAGCATTAGAAATATTAATAGCTCCTACTTTCAAAATGTTTCTAGTCTCAATGTAACTTATAGTTTCTAGACTTGACTTTTGTCTCTTGCTCTTCTTTTGTTTTTTCTATAAAAGGTCATCAAGCCTCTATAAAATAAACACCAAATTAGATTAATGAATATTTGCTTTATTCAATTCTCTTGAACCATGAAGAGTTCCAACCCCTAGAAAACCTATAAGAGTTTTCACTCCATTCTTGAAAGTCGGAGCTTTTAAAGCATGCATCCTTGAAGAGTTGCAGCCATCAATCTTGAAAAATTGATGCCATTTTAACTTCTTGAAAACCTAGAAGAGCACCCATTCAAGTTCGTCTTCTTTTCTTCATTCTATCTCATCCCATTTTGCCCACTTCCTTCCAAAATTGACAATTCTACAGTGCTTATCTGAGAAAACCCAAAAGATAAGTATATCCAAGAGTCTCTATTCTTTCGGCTTTAGAATCAAGTCATTTTGATCTAAATCGACTAAGTTATGCCCATTTTCCTGAGCTAGTGCAAAACTGAAATTTCTGCTCAATTTTGTGACTAAGTTTCCACGTGTGCAAGTCACTCTCCTGATCCTTTTTTTGAGTAGTTGACCTTGGACTACATCATTTTTTTATTAGAGCTTTGGAGAAGATGACAATGCCTCTAAGACAAATAAGATGTTGAGGTGGCAAAACCATTTTATTGAACGAAGTGCACACACTTGTTGAGAATCTAGAACAACATATGCAATAATAAATTGATGACTTGACTTGATAAGTCCAACGTCTGAGGGCTGAAGCAAACAACCTTCCACTCAGTTATAGAACTGCCGAATTTAATGGTGATTCCTCTTCTTCAGAGAGTGTTCAATGGTTTCCCAGACAAAGGAATGCTCCATATCACACACAAAAAGTTCATGAACCATATTAGGAAAAGAAAATCAAGATGAAATTGTTGAAGCAAACAACCCTCCACTCGGGGACCCATCCTATTGATGAAATTGTCTATTTGTTGACATTTGTGGATGAAGTTTTTTAGCATAAGAATGTCCCTAAAGATCGTTGAGTTAGCATCATTGCTATGTGATTCTGCAGCAAGGCCATAGCATGGTGAAGACATGAGAAGCAGACACACCAATCTATTGGCAAAGCTCCAATCACTTCAAGGAGAAAAATGGAGCACAAGATTCCAAAATATTTTCTTCATAAAGGATACAAGAGAGAGCTTTGCAAGAGATGCCAAAATCTAAGACAATGTACATGAACGATGGATCAATACACCAATGAATTCAATGAGGCAGTGATTCACAATAACATTCAAGATCCAAAATAGTTGTTTGAGAACAAGTACTTGAATGGTCTTCAACTTTATATCTAGGATGCTGAAGAAGTCCTTGACATTTAGAACTTAGGAGATGCACATCAGTGATCACTCAAAGTGGAGTGTTCTCGCTCTAGGAGACAATAGCCATCTACCTTGCCAAATCGAACAACTAAGAATACCCTTGGCACCACCAAAGTTGTTGAAGCTATGGCACAACCTACTAGAAAGATTTCTACTTAGCCCAACATTTCAAAACAACAAATTACTACTGTTATATGTTGTTATTCTCATGGAGAGATAGGTCACCATGCTAGTAATTGTCGAATCAATGAGAGTTGACTAGTCGGTAAAGCTTTCTTAATGGAAAATGAATATGATGAGGATGCGGAGAAGCCACTTGAAGAAGAATTACAAGATGATGAAGTTGCTGCAGAAGATGAACAAAAATTACATGCTATTTTCGGTGAGCTTCTCATTATGAGGAAAATATTCTTCACTCCCAAAGATAACACTAGAGATAGGTGGCTGCACACCAATATTTTCCACTCAACATGCACTTCTTTTCGGGTACTGTATTTCAATTAATTATAAACTCAGGTTGTTGTGAAAATGTGATTTTTGAAGTGGTGGCAAGCAAACTGAAATTGGAGTTGAAGGCATACCCCGCAACTTTCAAAATGTCTTGGTTCAAAAGAGGTACCAAGGTAATTGTTTCCAATTAATGCCTTGCCAATCCTTCCATTGGTTCTACCTATGATATGGTGCAATATTCTACCCATGGATGCTAGTCATGTTATTTGTGGCCAACCATGGCAATTTAATAGAAAGACTATCCATTATGGTTATCGCAATATGTATTATTTTGAGTATGGAGGAAAGAAAATTCCTTTGAAGCCTAGTAGGGAACTTCTCAAGATCTTTTTGGTTAAGAATTCCTTATCTCCTACTTTGCTCATAATGAAAGAAGTAATTGTGGACCGACACCTAAAGATGAACTGATCGAAGCACAAGAAGGAAAGGATAAAAGAAAAATCAAAATCACACGAGACACACAATTTACATAGAAACCCAAGATGGAAAAAAACATGGGGAGAGAGAGGGGTTTCACTATCTTCAACAATGAGTACGGGAGTACAAAAAAGCCCAAAAAATTTTGGTGAGCCACAATCCAACCAAAAGATAGGAAAAATGAAAGAAGGGAAATAATGTGAAGATTAGGGTTAGAGATGTTTTATTAAACACATTCATTTTATAGTCTCCCTTAAAAAACACCCTAAAACAAATGTGCATGGTCCAAAATACCCTTATCATTAATTTAAAAGTAAAAACTCAACAAGGTGCCATGAAAGAGGTTAATATTGTATATATTTTGCTTACCAAAACCAATGTGGATCATGTTGTTGTATCTTTCATGCCTCATCAAGTTTAGCCTTTTTCGTAAAAGTTTAGAGATGTCTTTCCAAAACTTCCTCCCATGAGAGACATTTAGCATCAATTAACTTGGTGCCAAGTGCTTCCCTAACCTAATTTAGCTCATTATTGAATGGGTCCGAACATGAAGAATTACAATGACAAGTTATGGAACTTTTGAATAAGGGTTTTATAAGAGATATACTTAGCCCATGTGCCATTCCAACGAAAAATGGCACTTGGAGAATATGTGTTGATAGTAGGGTGATCAACAAGATTACCATCAAGTACAAATTTTGTGACGTCTTGAATTTTCGACCTAATTTGAATTATATGAATGAATATTTCGTCAATGCACTGTTAGTTGAGTCTCACTCTAAACTGATCACTCATAAGATACTAACTAAATGGGAAAGGCTATTAAGGATTTTGGTGTGCATGCCTAGAGAACTGAATAAGGGATTGATGATTCAACATAATGATTGATGAGGGACGATCTTGTACTATTATAGGCCAATCAAGGAGTGATTATAGGTAGATTTGCAGAATAAAAATATAATTGGATCATCGGTGATTCCATATTATCATTACATGGACTGCAAATGATCATGAATCGATTCCTAATGATCATATACTTTGGAATAAGCAATCGATCCTTCGCAATTACATGACAACCAAGGTCATCTCCTACTCAAGTTCATTCAAACGTGGATTAATATTATTTTAACCATGGGCCGAGTGTGCATGACTGCTGATAGCCACCTGTTAGTCTAAGATGCACTAAAATTGAAATTGATTGACTTGGCATAATTTAATCCAAATTTGATTATCGAACTTTTCGGGATGTTATGATTAAATTATTGGATTTTAACCTCATTAAATTTTGAAATTTTTGATTCACTTGGAATTGTCAGAAAAGAATTGCGAACCAAAAATTTCAAAATTTAAAGTTCTTTCCCCTCTTTGTTCCCACATGCGCCCCCTTTTTCTCTTTGCCCTTTTCTTTCTTTCCCCTTCTTTTCCGCGCGTCTTCTCCCCACGCTGCACGCCCCACCTGCCCCCATCTCTTCCTTCTATCTTGTCCCTTCCTTTTTTACTCTTCTTCTTCTTCTCACTCTCTCTCTCCCCCCCCCCCTTCTCTCTTCCCTCACACATAGGGGTGATCGGTTCCCAGTTCGATCCGGTTCCAAGATGGAACCGGGAGGAATAGTTCCCATTTTTTGGGAACCGTGGACCGGACCAGACTATTTATTTTAAAAAAAATACTAAAAATATTATTATTTTAGGGTTTATTGCATTTTTTAAGAAATTTAAGAAATTTATTTTAAATAGAAAATTGTCGGTCCAGTCTGGTCTGGTTCCCCCTGGAACCGGGAAACGGACTGAAAATCACCGATTCCATTTTTATGGAATCGGGAACCGGACCGATGCTCTCGAGAACCGGACCAAACCCGTCGGTTCGGTTCAGTCTGAGTGGTTCTCGGTTCGGGCGGTCCAATGTGCTCACCCCTACTCACACCTGGGGCTTACTCTTCTTCTTCTCCTTCATCTTTCATCTTCTTCATTCTTTGGTCGGCTGCTCAGCTGCTGCGTCCTTCTCCTCATCACCGTAAAAAACATTGAAGATCTAATTAGCACAATTAAAAAAATTTAGAAATGAATTAACAAAAGTGGAATATGTATATGATTTTTTGTACAAATTTTCTTAAAATAACAAAGAAATAAATTGAATACCGGATTTATGTGTTATAATCAATTTGACCACTCTATGGAGAAAGGCACTTCTAATTGATGGAAAAAAAGTCAAAAAGCAAAAACGAAAAACGAAAAAACAAAAAAGGAAAATATGCTAAAAGACTCTAACCATAGCTGCAGCAACGGGTTTCCTCGCAAGCAGGTTGCTTCTTTTCTAGTGGTTGGTAGCGAATCTAAACACTTTAAAGCAACTGCCCAGCAAATTTTAATTGGCAAGAAAGGGATGTCAAGTTGGGCATCAGAACATGCTCCGGATCTTCCATTTCATGGCATCTGCCAATATTTGTATTTTTTCCTATTCTGTACTCCCATCTCATGCATTCATGCATTTGATTACTTTTAGAAAATTCCCTGCCTTTCTTCCCTTAAATTTCTTTAACACCATATGCTTGCCTCAGTACTGAAAAATGTGGCAAATAATTAGACAATAAAGATGGGTCAAAGGATAAAGAAAGATAATTTAAATTTTGGCCACATAAAATGGATCTACAAAATGATGCAACCAATTATAAATGTCTGTTGAAGTAGGCGGTTCTAAATAATTCATTCACTAATTCTCTAATACATCACTCCACTTTATGCAACCTCATATTATATCCGTACAATTTTTTCTTATAATTAGGTTTACTATGAATACATCATTGTATTGGAAGAAAGAGCATATATTGTTACATCATATATATACATATATATACATACATATATATATCAAGGTGGCATTCGATTCATTTTACGAGGTTGATACTGCTATAAATTCATTTCACGTGCCACTGAGAGAAAAGGAGAAAATCAACAACCAAAAGAACTTTAGAAAAAGGTTCACGACTGTCTAGCAACATTGATCTTCCTCAAGATACATTTAAAGAAGGTAATTAATAAACACTATAATTAGTAGGTCAAAGATATGGAAAATCTGGAATAAAGTGACACGGGATGTGAGGAGAACCGTCGGCGAGACTGGCAAGGGCATTGTTCCAATGAATATGCCTCTTCAAGACTTTGCTTAAATATCGGTCTCCCTCAAAGCCTTAGCTCATCGTCAACCGATCTTGGCTATGCCGTTGCATTACAGGGCAAGTTCTCCACTGGCAGGCGGCCACTCGCAGCGAAACTTTCCTGGGAAAGATGTTTTCCTGGGAAAATCGGATGCGTTTTCTGAGTGTGCTCTCTGCCAAAGGAGATTTGCCCAGCAATTCTTCCGCATTTATGTACATGGGGTTTCCATACAGCTCATTCTGTTTTTCAATCCAAATTTTCCTTTGAATTCATGCAAGCAATTCGTGAAGGAGCTCTCAGCTTCTACAATCACAGTCATGGTACGCAATTCCTCTTTGCTAATCTTAGCATGCAGATATATGATGTTTTTCAGGTCATGTGGTCAACGCATGCACGTACGTAAATGCTCTTTTCATCTCAAGGCAAATTTTTTCGGTCCATCATTATTTAATCTGAAAATTTATTAAAAAAGAGTATTAGAATTTTCAATCATCTTGCTTGTACTGCATTCCACTTCTTCTGACAATTCTTTCAGTTTTTATATGACCGGCATTTACTAGGTCTTCTAATTATTTTAGGAACATTTATTATGTGCGCAAGATCCTAAGTTAAGTTTGCCTATTAAAATAAATGAAGTAGTCGGACAAAGTATAACATGAATAAAGTGGAAAAAAATCTTGTTGACACTTAAATTTTGACAACCTGTTCAATTATTAATTGCATAGAAATATTAGGGATCAACCTTGATCCCTTGGCAAAATTTTAAGTTAAATTGCATGTAGTTTTTAGAAGCATATTTCATTTTATTGCATTTGATTGGACTAGCGGCGGATAGACTTAAATTGATTACTCTAAACTTAATGAAATTGGACTAAGCCTACAGTAAAGAAAACTTTTGGCCAAGTCCATGGACATTATAAGAGATGAAGTTTTCATTGGAAAATGCCGAGTTGGAAAATATGATTTATTAAAAGATGGTGAACTTGGGGAGTAATCTTACATTGTCGTAATTCAAATCTTAGGGGATTGAGGTGAATTTGAGATGCAATATCCTGAAATCTTTCGGTCACGTGGCAGAGAAAAGCAATCAGCATAATCCTCATTATATTTGTGGATAATCGGCTATTTGAAGAAAAAATATAAAGAGAGAGCGACCTATATGCAGCCACCGATTGCATATAAATAGCCCATCCATGCACGCTTGGTCATTAAAACATTCAGTCCAACTTAATCTGAATACTGGCTGAATATTTTTGCTGAAGAGAAAAGGAAATAGAGAATATGTCAAGAGAATCCGCAAGGAAAAGAATATGAAAAGGGAGCGGGGCTCTGTCTTTTGGGGGTGGCGTGGAGACAATACGAACAAAAAAAATAACAGAGGAGTCGTCGGCCATTAGAGAGAAATCGTGAGGGTTTGGTCAGGGAAAAAAGACGGGCCAAAGAGAGGTTCATACAAAAGCAGGAGCCAGATTCTTCAACTCAGAAAAATTGTGCACCAACGTCAGAAAAGACAAAAAGGGAGAGTCCCTCCTCTCCTGGTTGGACACCTACCCATTGAAGAAGCGCGGAAGGAGAACCTGCCAGAAGATGAACATCTAGAGATAATATATTAATCAAGATACGCAAAATCGAATAGAGATACTCTGAAAATTGCTGCAGCTGCTTATTGATACGCACAATCAAATATAATATCAATCTCTCCATCTTTGTTTCAGCGTCCTCGCGTGACTACTGTAGCAGGACAATCAAGTCAGCGAGCTTTTCCTTTTGCCAGGAGACGCGCTCAGCAATCTTTAGATGAATTTTGCAGGTTTTTCAGTAAACCAGCCGCCAGCAACCAACTCTGTTATCATAAATTAACGATGTACTTGGATGGTTGTCTGATCTTTAACTACAAGATACGATGTTCGGCGGCAAGAAAAATCTTTTATTTTATCCATAAATATTTAGATACAATTGTTAATTTATCCATTTCTAAATTAAATAAATAACTTTCCATCAATATTCTTGAGACATTTGGATATGATCACTAGTTTATTCTATTTTCAAATATAAATGAGATAATCTTTGTAGATTGCATTATTTAATTGAATAGTTCTCCTTTTGCTTGATTGTTTCTATAAACGAAAATCCAAAAAATAGATGGAATTTGATTTAATTCTTGTCAATAACATTGCCTATTTTAGGGTAAATTGCATGTTTAAATTATGTAATTTCTTTATTCCGAATTTTCAAAATAATAATACAAAAAGCATTCCTTTGCAGTAAATTAGGTTTCCTTTTCTTAATTTGAATTGCATATTTAAATAATGGGTATTTTTATTACGAATTTTAATTAAAAAGAAAAAAAAAAATATATGCCGCATGTCATGTAAGATTAGTTCATCCATTGCACGTCATCTAATAATTGCATGCTTAGGATCATTAAATTAAAATGTGTGACATGTTAGAATAATTGTATTAATTATTGTTTGTCATCAGTATTAGGTCATTTAATTAGAAATTGTGTGACATTTAGTTTGCAGATTATGTCATATGCCATCTTAGTATACTTGTATGTCATTGTATTTAGAATAGTTGCATTGCATTGCACATAATTTAGCTCTCATTTAAATAAGTGAAAACCCAAAAAATTGAGTGTTGCATGTTAATTAAAATCATATCTAGGATGGTTGATGAGATTTTTAAACTAATATCATAGATGCTTTCATTGCTGGGTTGGTAAATCTTGGAATCTATTTATTGCTTTATAGGGTGTTATATTTGTCATGCCCCAACCCTCAAGCATGCAATCACCTCTTCTCACTTTGGTCAAATGAATGTGACGTCCCAAGATGCGTCATCGACCATTTTTTTATCTTACGATTAAATGCATGCAGAAGCAAATTAATAACACTTAGTCAATCAAATAGCAAGGATAGCATAAAGACTAATAACAAGAGTAGCAACATTATCTTTATTTTTGTACCGATTAACCCTAAGAAGTTTGTACACCAGTCATTTAGTCAGGCGACTTCCTCAATAGTCATCAAAGATACTAAGCCTGGTTAATATACTTCCTTCAACCAGCAAACACACAATCCTACCGTTCTCAACGACGTGCTCCATTAATATCAAATCCATGGCAATATGAATGCCATAACTATGGACCTGAAAAATGGTGAACAACAACAAGTGAGATATATATCTTAGTAAGTTACAGTCCTAAGCTTTGGTTACTATATTAACTCGCCTCAGGGTTTCTAAATATGCGACCACATATCGATGGCAAATCAATTGCAAAGCAACCCCCATTTTTCACCTTAAACATGATCTGATTGCTAAACCCCATAACAAACCCCACAACCAACACTTATCAGTCAATTCGACTCGAAAGCATTTTCACCTTGCCACTGCACATATCTTGCATAGTATAAACTTGCACGTGCTATCATTAATGCAAACAAGTATTCACAACAATCAACCAAAAGTCGAATCGACTCATAAGCAACCTTATCTTACCACAGCCATACCCTGCACGGTATAAACTCATGCGTGCCACAATCAGTGCAAACATGCACATGCATAAGCAAAACACGTAATCATATAATTTCTATGCATCATACATTCACACGTATTCTGATTATTACACCTACACAAAGACTACAACTAAGCTTCTACCAATGTCTACTAGCTTAGCTAGACATCATCACAACTTGTTGGGCATGGCTACATTTGAAACCCCTGCCCAGACAGCATTCCCGAAGGAACATCAGTTCGGTCTCAACTGTGATACGACATCCAAACTTCTACCGGGTATTCCGATAAATTGGACTTCATCCCCCAAACTTCCGTTGGGATGACGAGTTATTTTATGTGACCACATAAGCACATCACATAATTCAATTTCAGTTCATTTATATGAATTAATCAATGCAAATATGTTACGTGCTCAATATAAAACCACATCAAATTTTTCACATAAAAATACAGTAAAATATTAGTACATTGTCATATAATAATTAAAACCCCATCAAACTTTGCATGCCTAACTTTTTAAACATATCGGATTCATTTAAATTGCAAAACTCAACACATACACGAGGCATCTCGGCATTTTCCCTTTATATGTCCATATAAACCCTTATAAAAATTATTAGTTTCACATGACGCAAACATTTTTCAAGACAAAGTAGGCATCAAATAGAACTACACGTGCAGGAAACATCATAAAATTGAAGCCAAAATCACATAACAAGCCGTACTTATCATCCTGTGGTAATGGCCTATTAATTATTTCCCAATGTCGTGACCTCACCTCGGGTGCACCACCTAGGGTTTGGCTAATGGATTACTAAGCCTAAACTTAGCTCAAACTCTCCCAAGCCCATACCAATTCGCAACTTAGGGTTTAAGTTTTTACTATGCAAATGATTTTTACTTGAAGTCGCCACTAATCTATTTTTTGGTGGGTCGATTGGAAACCCAAGTAAAGTCGCCACTAATCTTTCATTCCAATAATGTAATTTGCTTTTCATCCAATAAAATACATGAAGATTTTCATGTTTTGAGGGCATGTTGGAGTACACCAAACTAGCCCTGTGATGAAATCCTACCAAAAAGAAAACGGCATGGAGCTAATTCTGAAGGCTGGGCTTCTTCATATTCTCTCAAAATTTTCCAAAATAAAAAGATTTTTTCAGCATGCATCTTGTTCACCCCGTTTGTCTCGCCGATTGTTTACTTTATGTCTTTGGCATGATCCTGCACCATTTGCTTTAATGAAGATGAAGCCTCGAGTGTATAATCATGCATGTTTTACTTTTGCGGAGGCAAAAGATGGATGGTGTCATTTATCTTTGCAAGGAACCCCTTCAGGCTCCCTTACAAAGAGGGGCAAGACACAGGTTACTAGAATCTCTCCAGATCTTAGGTTTAGGTGATCTACTATATGCAATTATGATAATAACACAAATAGTCGATGGAGTTTTAAGCAATGTACATTGTTATTCCTAAGTTTTTAATGTTGAATGCAATCTCTAGACTTTCAGTATATGTTCAAATTAGTTTTTGAACTATATAAAAATGTTCAATTTTATTCTTCCATTAATTCAAATTCAGGATCAACATTAAACATTTTCATGTCGTCTAAGACCATATTTGAACAAATTGAAAGTTCAGAAATGACATTGCCCATTGAGCTAAAGTTCATGCACCACTTTACACATTGGGCCAAAGTTTAGGGACTATGTGTGTTGTTTCCCCTTATGATAAAAAAGAAGAAGTCAAAGTTAGGCCAAAGCCGCCACCAATCAATTTAGAAAAACCTAGGTCGATTGGACACCTAACGCATCAAGTAGTGTTTGGGAAGTCAAACAACCTAAGTGCACCTATGAAGGTAATTGGTCAAATGAAACATAGAGATCTTATGTTTAGGGGTCTAGTTTCTTGTAGAGTGGATTAGCATCCCAAGATGCCCATTCAGTACTGCAACCTTATAGTTGGTTTAGTCTAAGTCTTTTATCAATTCTTCTTCTAAGTATGCATGATATTTTGTAAGAAATTTGAAATGTAGCCAAAACACTTATTTGATGTGAATATCAATGAACAACACCCTTTCCCATATATGGTGGCATGACTCAATTCATGTGTGTTGGAGATATGATTGAAGATCCTCATTATGGTAGCGATCTTAATTACGGACTAACTAATTTAGTCAATCCGTGATTAGTTTAGCATATAGGAAAGTCGTAATTTATATTATTTCCTTCTTTTTCTTCATTTTTACACTATAAATGGTCCAATGTACTTGTATGCAAAATATATATAAAAAGTATTTTTTTCCTCCATTTTTCCTTTCAATTTCAACCATGGTATTAGAGCTATCCTTCTTGATCTAGCTTCCACGTTTCTAGAATTGTCCTCAATTTTATTTTATTTTTAAGTTGTTGTTGCATCATGCAAAACAAATCAATAAATTGAATAGGAATTCGATTTTTTGATATCATGGCAAAAAACAAGAATGCAGAGAACTCCTTAATGGAGGAAACACCCATCCCACGCCAGAATCAAACTCAAATTAATCCGAATGAACAAGAGCGGATTCCTATTCGGCATCTTGATGATGCCCAAAACTTGGTTGGTTTTGCTCATGCTCTAGTTTAGATTCTTGGCTCAATCCAGTGGCCCTTGGTTCAGTGGTACCCTATCTAAGGCTAATGGGCCACTTGGCTTGGATAAGCATGGGCTCAACAATATGAACATGGACCATTGGAGATGAGAATTTCTCAAGCTTTGGGACTCAACCCAACAAAAGTGGGCCACTTCTCACACAAGTTTGACTTGAATGACATGAATCAAGGTCATACATATCAAGTCATAGGATGAATCCCTACTCAACTTTTCCACTTGGTTTCATACCGCATGCCTTCCCAATCGGTGATGGCGGCCGCCTTGAGCCTGTTGATATCCTCTACATGTCGCTAGCCAATGGACTAGAGTTATGACTCATCAACATGCTGCTCACAGGACTAAAGAGTCACAGCGCATGGGCTCCAAACCTTTGGCGAGCCCTTGTTGCAAAGGACAAGGATGGTTTCCTTGATGAATCCGTCCCATTTCCAGTCGAGGAGTGACTCAAAAGGCATTGGCAAAAGTGCAAATAGCTAGTTTACACTTGGATCAACGACTATTTAGTCCTTAAGTCTCGGCTGGGTCCCATCGAACAAAGGCTCCAACAAATTCTAGGAAAGCATCCACGAAATATATGGACAGCTCGATTAGGCAAAGCTGTTCTCCATCACCCAAGCCATATTAAAGTTGAAGCAAGGGAACCTTACAAGTACTACTTGCTTCAACCACCTCTCAAATCTTTGGAATGAACTTGAGGCAATTGAAGAGTAGCTCGAAGGTCCCAAAAGCACCCTCAAACAATACAAAGAGATGAAAGAAAGTGAAAAGGCAATGAGATTATTACTAATTCTCAACGAGTCGTATTCATTATTCTGATGAAAAATCCTCACGATGGACCCTCTACCACTGTTCGGCTAGATCTACTAGTTGGCCATTTAAGAGGAGAGCCAACGATTGGCCATAGCCGAGCACACTCGAGTGGGTGAAGGCATGACTCTTGCAGCATTTCCCTCTGGGTAAAGATGATCAGGTCCAAGGTGGGTAGGGTCCAGACCTGGACCCTGTACCCGACCATGTTATGACCGGTTCATTTTTTTTGGACCTTGTGCCCTACCATGTTTTTATTGGACCCCGTTTCAGACCCGACCCTATTTTTGGTCCGGGAATAAGGTCAACCCTATTTTCATTGGAACCTATTTTGCAATTGTTTGATATCCTATACGACTTTGAATTTTACATTAATTAGCGAAAAAATAACAACGTAATTCTCCTAATAATATAAGACAAAGCAAAAATCCTAACAATGCACAAATATTAGCAACAAATATGGATCTAATATTAGTCTCATTCACACAAATACTTCTGATATGATTTAATGCGTTTGATCATGTATATGTAATAGAGCTCTTATTAAGATGACATCTTTCTTGAGTTGGATTGAAAATGCTTTAATTAGTGCTACAATAGTTAGTAGCATTTGTGATGCGACTATAATAATAATTGAAGGTGGGACTATTAAAAAAGAAAAGCAATGTATGAGAACAATTATTTTTAACAATTATTTTAAAACAATTCTCCCTTAACTTGATTTAGGAAGAAACTTTCTTTTTTTTAATAATTATTTGGAGACAAAGAGACTCAAAGGTACTATACAAAGAGACAATTTTATTTTGTTTTTAACAGGGTAAAAACGAGTTCCAAAACCAGTCTAGTTCTGGGTGGGTCTTTGCTTGGACCCTATTCCCAGACCGGTTTCAACCAGTTCCCAAAAACTGGAACCACTTCCTAGATTGGTTTAATCGGGAACCGGTTCCCGACCCTATTTTTCGGGTGGTCTAATCCGGGTTCCGAGTAAACCCGGTCCGGTTGCACACCCCTACCTCTGGGGTTGCACCAAGAGAGAAGACCAACAATGAAGCTCTCAAAAGCTCTGGGAATCGAGGGTTAATTGGGGCTGTGGTTGCGGTGTCCAAAAGAGAAGGAAACCCTAATTCTTGCACGAACAACTAGGATCAACACATTGGATTGAATAGCTAGGATCATCACGCTAGATCAAATTGCTAGGATCAATACATTAGATCAAATAGTTGAGATCAACGCGTGGGATCGGAAGGCTCTAAATCATTCTTCATCTCAACTGAATTGAACAGCTATTACCAGGCCACGTTAGCCTTAGCTTAAAAAGGATACTATGGCTCTAGAAGTACCATGTCATTAGGGAAGATTAGTGAGCAAAATTCTTAGTTTAAAACTAAATATTGTGAATATTGCAAACGTCCACACCACACCATTGATATGTGTTGGAAACTACTTGGGAAACGTAATGATAGAAACAAAAAGGAGAATAAATCCACTACTTAATAGAGTTATGCACAAAATATTGATGGGGCACATCAAACAATTACTCAAGAGCAATACCAAATATTGTGCAAATTCTAAGTCAACTGAAGACGAGCGACAAAGGTGCGGGGTTCTCATGTACCTTTATTTACAAGGCAAATTCGCTTTCAGTTGATGTATGGATAATTGATTTAGGGATTAATGACCACATAATATGCAATAAACACCTATTTTTCCACATTCACAAAGGACTACAGTCTTGCTTGTGGGCCTGTCTTCCAATTGAGAACATCACCCATCTTATTAAAATTAGTATCGTGCATCTTGGTCCAAATTGGAAAAGATCGTTAATCTCATGGAAAACAAAGAAGTAGTTGACTGTAGTACTATCATCAATCGAATTAGAGTATCAAGCCATGGCAAAAACTACCTTTGAAATAGTTTGGATAAGAAAACTATTCTCAAACCTTGAAGTATAGGTTAGCGGACCAAGTAAATTATTTTGTAACAATGATGTTGCATTCAAACTAACGGCAAACCAATTTTTCATGAAAGGACAAAACACATAAAATTTTATTATCATTTCACTTGGGATAAGGTCAGAGAAAGAGTCATTGTAACAAAGGAAATTGAAAATGTGGAACAAATTGTAGACATCTTCACTAAGCTACTATGTCAAAGATAACACACGTACTTATTGAGCAAGCTAGATGTTCTTGACATATATCAGCCACTAGCTTCATGGGGAGTGTTAGAGATTATTGACACCTAATTTTTGGTGACTAATTTAATCATTCAGTAATTATATAGAAAATTATGGATTTATTTTTAACCCCAAAGCAAATATAATTTTTATTAAATTGCATGGCATATAGACATTAGGAATGTTTGCATTACTAGTATTAATTATTTAAATTTATTTTTATGAAAAAAATTGAACAAAAATTATTAAAAGAGTTTAAAAAAGCAAACTAAAAAGTAACAGTGTTGGGCTACAGACAACCAAGCCCGGCCCCTTCTTCTTTTCCCTTAACCTTCTCCCCACCTGTGTCGCCTAGCCTATTCATTTTCTTTTCTTTCCCCAGCCCAGCCTCTCTCTCCTTCTCCTTTCCCCCCTCTTGGATGCTAACTGAGGAATGACAAAAAAGGACAGACGAATGGGGTGTCCAAAGGACAAAACCTCGAAAGACGTCACCCGTGACGTTGAGGCAAGACAGTTGGTCGAGGGCCGGCCAGCAATAGCTGGCGTCGTAAGGGTGCACGCCAGTTGCCCTTCAAAGAGGGAGAGGTTGAAACGGAAGAGGGGGGAGCTTTATTTTCTAATGGCGGAGAGAGAGAGAGAGCACGACTGAGAGAGATCTGAACGGCTGAGAGAAGAGAGAGGGTGCCTTATGTAAGAATTATTATGGTCCACATGATATTATTTATTAATGATTTACTAAATATTAAAATGCTATAAAATAAATATTTGTTATAAGAAGTTATAACTCTAATAAAATAAAATGGTATAGAAAAGTTACCACTTTTTCAAAGAGATGCGACTCTTATGGAAGTGAAAAGGCATTTTAATAGAAGTCATCTATTGATAGAATATATATAAAATAGAATTTAGTCCTCTCTTCACCCACAATAACAAAATAGAAAGAAACATTTGATGTATTCTCTCCTCCATCAATAGAATATTTTAAGAAAAAAGTGTATTAAAGAAGAGATATTGGATTTCTATGTTTCTTCAGTTTTTCATAATAGTTATCTTCAAGGTAACGCCATGATAAAGGTATGTTTGCATATATTTTATTGTGAAGATCATGAAAATCAAGGATCATTGATTTTCGAATTTTCCACGTTGAAGAATTATATGATCACTAAGACCTCAGCCGCGCGTGAACCCCTTTGACGGCCTTCCCGACGACATCCTTGAGCCGACCAAACAGGTTCGGCTTTGTCCTTACTTTGATTTAGGAACATCGAGCCAAAACTCGTGACTGTCTTGCTCACGCACAAGCTTCGGCCTTCATTGCTCTTACATTTTGGTCCATAATCCCTGTATGTCATGCGTTGAGTCTGCATGCTTGAGCCAGAAACCTTAGGATTTTGTAGCACACACCAACTATTTGTACAAATGCCTAAGTGAAGCCCACATCACTGTCCTTGACTTTTGTCCATTCTGGGCGTTCATCGTTGCCAGACGTATTTTGTAGCGGTTTTAAACGTTTTCGTTTCGTCCATTTCGAGTTCACCTTGTCGTGGTTTGAGCTTATGGCCGTATGTTGTGATATGGGCTCATTTTCGAGCAAGCTACGTCCAGTTCTTTTCCTTGCCCCCATGGCTGTGAGAGGTTCAGTGTTAGCTTAGCGGTGGCCTGAGCACCAGCGTTGCAGGTGCCGAAGACCAGAAGGGGAAAATTTTATTAAAAGAAAAGGAATTAAAAATGATAAAAGGAAAAAAAAGGAAAAAAATAAAAAATTAGGTTTTATTTGAAGTGGATCGCATCCGGACCCCTTTTCCCTAATATAATAATAATAATAATAATTTAATAATTTTAATAATTTTTAAAAAATCAAAAATTAAATAAAAAATATTTAAAAATTTCAAAATTTAAAATTTCCAGTTATAAAAAAAAATTCAGAAAATGCAAAAAAAGTTAGAACAAAATCAAAAATTTCAAGAACATTGGAAAAGAGTTTGAAAAAATTCATTAAAAAAATTAGAAAAATCCAGAATCTCAAAGAAACTTTTTTTTTCAAAATTAGAACTCCTCGAGAATGTTTAAAATGGTCTTTTAGGGTAGTTTACTCTTAACTGTGGAAAAATTATAAAAAAATCGTACTCAATTTGAAATAAACAAGATTAGATATTGAAAGGGCATTAATTGTTTAATTAGCGTAATCAAGTCATCAACCCTAAACTCTCTGGTCGCGTAGGAAGTAAGGTATACTCTTATACCTCACTCGGTTTCTTACCAACCCCAATAGACTAGTATAGGCTAGTGCAACTCCTCATTATTATATAAACACCCCAAATATCGTCCAAGGTATGAGCTTAAGAGAGCCTACGCCTATTCATGAATCGTAGGCCTATCTTGTAAGTGATACCCCTAAACCTATTCTCTCTTGCAAGGGATAGGTCACAATAGAGAGATATGATTGAATATCCCAATTATGGCTCCAATCTTAATTGTAGACTAATTGATTTACTCAATTCATGATTAGTTTAGTAAATACGAAAGTTGTAATTATAATATATTATTTCCTCTTTTCTCTTCTTTTTTACACTATAGATGGTCTAATGTACTTCCATACAGAATATATACAAAAATTTTTTTCCTCTATTTTCCCTTTCAATTTCTGTCAATGTGTGAAAGAGTAAAGGAAAATGAGAAAGGAAAATGAGATGTCAATTCAGATGACGTGCATTTCAGGTGCAACGTGCGAAACTGAATACAAAATTGAAGTTGAAAATTACCAGTCATGGTAACACTCACGTGCGAAATAACTTGGCAAATTCAATTCGAAAGCATGATGACATTCTAAGGAGAAATGAGGTGGCATGTCAATATTTACATGCAAGATGACATGATAATATCTGGAATTGAAATGTTACATGTAAAATGGCATAACATTTTGGGTGCAACACGACATGATGTAATTGAAATTCAAATATGAAATTCAAATATGACATGGAAACATAACATGAAAAAATCGGAATTCAAACATGATTTGCAAATGCAAATCATATGCTAATTTGGATGCAAACATGGCATGGCAGATCGGGAATCAAACATGGCAAGGAAAATGGCATGATATATCGGATACAAAAACACCATGAAACTAACATGATATGGCAATCTATGTAAACATGACATGGTACATCAAAATTCAGATGTCATTTGGAGAATGACATGACCTGGCGATATGGTTGCCAACAGGACATGACAAATCGAAATTCAAATATTGTGGCAGTTTAAACGCAAATTTATTATGGCAAATTGGAAACCAAACATGACATGGTACATTAAAACTTTGTTAGGGTTAGAACTGTCACATAGAAGGGGATGAATAGGTGACTATGCAGAAATTAAAAACAATTTAAAATAATATATAAATGACAATGTCGGGTGACAAGGCATGCAACGTGCAGTTCTTACCAGTTTAAAGGATATAAAAATGCACATAACAATTATAGTAGTTTAGTTTATGAAAAGCTTATGTCTATTCTCCTGCATTGATAGTCTATTGACTGGATTCTACTATATGAATCAATCATAGGTTATAAGAACTGAGTATTCACTATTCAAGTGTGTGTGAATAAATCTTCTAGTCTAACACTCTCAACCTCTACGTGATTACAACAAAATGCTCACAAAAACAAATATGTAATGACGAAATTCTCTTTAAACTTTGGAATTGTAAACTTTGAAAACTCTTAGTTCCTTGAGCATCACAAACTCCTTAAATACTCCTCAATGTCCAAGCTGACCATTGAATGTAAACTCCGAGTATCATTCATCCAATTAAACCATTGGACTTGAATGTTTCTGGAAGATTTAATTGCCTCAAGATTGTTGAGAATGAAGTCTCCCTTTGATTCTGCTGTCCATATAGCTGATCAGGTTTCCATAAGTTGGGTCCTTCATTTGGTAAGTGTATTTTTTCTCCAAGTGATTGATTGTTCCAATGATTGCGACACTCCAAATTTGAGAGATTGGATTCGACATACTTTCCTTCTTAGACAATCAATATATATGTAAAGGAATCCATGCCAATCTACTAGCCGTTGCACAAGGGTTCAACATTTGATCAATATCCTTATTATGTTGATTATGATGATTAAGGATATGATCTTCATCACGACTTTAAATCTGATGAATAACATTGGATCATACATCCCAGAATTTCCACTCGGAAAAACTTATCATTAAAAACAAAAGTCATTCAAGGAAAGTTTTGTCAATCTTCAAAATTATCTAGGAATGTTTCCATGACAATCTCCCCATTTTTTATGATGACAAAATTTTCTAAGTAGAACTTAGAAGTTTGAAAGAATTAGGTATTGAAACTGCTCTACTGTTAGCAAGATTTTAGATAAAGCGCAATTCATGATCTATAAGAATGTCAAATAAGAAGTTAATGATAATTCAAGATTCTTATAGAAATTCTAGATACTTTGAAAAACACAAGATAAGGGATAAGAATTTTTTCAGATTTTGTGTGATTTCCGCACTTAGAGTAATATTTTGTATTTGAGTCTTGCAGAAAAACTTGTTATGTTCTGCTAGATCTCACCCTCTCCCCATTCTTCTCAGCAGCACAATCAAACCATAGCAATATAGTACCATAACATCAAAACATTAAAAGATAGGCACACCAATCCAAAATTTTAGTGCAAATGACAAACCACACCGAAGTTCAAGCAAACAAAATGAATCCTAACTTTGAAAAATTAACATATTGAGAAATTTATTTTGAAGATGGTTGATTTGGATCTTGAGCTAGAGGAGTTGGTGAAGTAGGTTCATCAGGAGGAATATGGACATGAACACAATAGTTCAAGTTGGCCACCGCATGCTCGACCTTCTTCAGCCTGCCTTCAACACCCTTGGATATCTCCCTAATCTGATTCCCAAACAACAGCTCCAAATCTTTGATGCCTTCCTCTAAAATACTTTGCTTCTCCTTTATTTCCATCAGTCTTTAGAACAGCACCATTGTTCTGATCAGGTGTATGTTCGGTAGCTGCAGCACTCAAGTCCTGTTCAGGCTCCCCCTCAATTGGAGAATCCTGTTCAGTCCCTTTTTCTTCATCTTGCTTCGACTGCTCAATATCTTGACCAGGTAGAGGATCAGACAGAATTGGCTCACCAGAAGTTGGAAACGTATCAACAGTTGCAGAAGGATTTTCTGCTGGAACAATTCGCCCCTGAGCTGTGTCAACTGGAGTGTCCTCATGTAGAGTAACTTGCTCCTGATCATCAGTAGCTTTCCTGTGATATCATCATCAGTGGCAATCTCCCCTTCTTGAACTTCATCAGTGACTGGAGCTTCAGTAATGGTCTCTCCCTTTTTCCTGATCAGCAGCTTGAAGATCACTCTCTTTTTCTTGTTGTTCATTCACTGGTAGCACAGTTGGGTCTAATCAGTCGATTTCCTGGCTTCAACTTCCACATCTTCATCACCATCATGCTGTATGTCCTCAGCAAGTACATTCTCATTTATCAAATTATTGAAATCTTCCTCCACTTCTTCAGGGTTAAAACACTAGGAGTGCCATAACTTTTGTATGGCACTCACTTTGGTGCCAAAACTTTTTTTTGGTTCAATTGAGTGCCAAATTGGAGTGAAACCGTTCAATTAAGTGCCACTTCCGGCCAAAATGCATACGTCGATTTTTTTTAATGATTTTATATTTTTTTTAATAATTTTTGACGCCGACGTGGTTTCTGGCGATGACCTTCCCTGGCCAACATGGATTCTTCATGCAAAATGACACCGTTTCTCCTCATTTCGTCTCTCTACTTTTTGCCCATTTTTCTTCTTTTTTTCTTTAGGGCTAGCGAGGGTCACTGGTGACCCTCGCCGACTGCAGAAGCCTCACCCTCGGCCACGAAGGGCTGGGGTGAGACCGTTGTGGCCTCGCCCGCGGCTGGCAAGGGTCTCGCTAGCTAGATCTGGGTTTTGGTGAAAAACCCAGAAGGATGCTAGTGAGGGTTCAAGCCAATCCAAGTAGGGAGAGGTCGACCACAAGGAGCTACAGTTTGGCACACTACTAGGACTAGCAAAGGAAAAAGAGTGGTTTGGTGATTCTTGCCCCTTTTGGCAAGAAGACAAGATTTAAAATCCTATTTTTCTTCCCCTGTTCGAATAACCAAGCAGAATATGAAGCATTAATAATCGGTCGAATAACCAAGCAGAATATGAAGCATTAATAATCGGTCTGGAGTTGTTGACTGATCTTCGAGCATCAACAGTTGAAGTATATGGAAACTCCATGTTGGCGATCCAGCAAATAGCTAGGGAATACACGTGTGAGAGCGAAAGCCTTTGACCATATTGCGCTAGGGCAAAAGAGCTTCTTGAAGCTTTTGATGATGTTTTGCTAGAGTATGTCAAAAGAGAAAGGAATCAAGAGGCCAATGATTTAGCAAAGGCAAAAAACCCAGATTTGATCGATGAGACCCTCGCCAGCGGTTAGTCGAGCTCCGACGGCCTCACCTTGGCCCTTCGTGGCCTTAGGCGAGGATTCCATGTGACCCTCGCCGGCCCTAAAAAAACAAGCAAAAAAAGCAAAAAAAAATCACAAAAAATTAATAAATATATTAAAATATTGTTAAACGGTAGCCACATCAACATTTCTGATGGCCAAGTTGGCTTTTCCGACGGTCACGTCGGGAGTAGCACTCAAGTGAACATTTTTTTAACTTATGGCACTTAAGTGAGCGAAAAAAGAGTTTTGGCACTAAAGTTAACACCGTACGAAAGTTATGGCACTCCTAATGTTCTAACCCCCCTCTTCTTCTAACTAATCAATGCCCAAATCCTCAAAGGATTCTTCAGACAACATTTGCAGAAAGGTTTGAGGATCTCCTCTCTGGGATTGAGTCTTTCTTCTTTTCAATGGTGTTGAGATAAGCTATGGAACAGGGTCTTCAACATCCACCTATACTGACCTACCTTTTCTACCTTTCCAACCTTCTTCAGTGAATCTGAAACTCTTCTTATGCATCATTTTCTCCCCCACAATCATCAAAGAAGGTGTCTTTGAACAGAGTTTGTTTGGAATCCTAATATCTAATTGTTGGAAAATTTTTGTAATCAAAGATCCAAAGGCAGTTGACTTGATCTTCAAAACAGTTCTGTACATGTGAAGGATCACCATATGTGCCAGAAAAAAAGGATGATAATTCAAGATAGCCATATAATGTTTGTCTCTTATCTAGACACATTAGTTTTTGATGACCCTTTGGGTTGAAGATTGTTTATGATGATTTTGTGAAGAACAATCAGTTTGAGTGGAAAATGATGGTGAGACACATGACTAATATGCAAAATCTGGATCAATTTCAATAGGCACAAAATCAGAATGATTGACTCCCCGAATTTTTGCCAAATCAGATACATGAAGAAGATAGACCTTATCAAAAATGGTAAACTCGATTGTATTGGAGAATAGAAAGACTTGAGTAAAAATAAGCTATCAAGGCAGGGTAGTTTGGAAAGTCCACTGCACATAAATCTGTCATTAGAAGTTTGTGAAAGTAGTGTTTGATTTTGATACCAGATGATTCGGAAAAACTCAAAGTCCACCGTCCTATGATTAATGACTCCTCCACGCAACAAGGAGTTGAAATAGTCTAAATGACCCTGAGACCTAATCAGTTTCCCAACTGATTTCCTTCAGTAATCAGCAAGCTTCCTCTTAAAGTTCGCTAATAACTTCTCATCATTATCACCTTTTCTACCATCGTCCATTTCAGCAACTTCTTGCTAGACAGATTTTCACTTTCTTAGAAATAGGGGTTTCAACGAGTAGGTCACTTCCAATTGGAGAGGCCAATGCAATTGTGTATATCTATAGAGAATATGTGTAGTAGTGAGTGTAAAAGATAAAAAAAAAAGGAGAGAAGGAAAGAAAATCAAGAGAGATTGGGAGATAAATCAACATGATCTTGCACATCCAGAAAATCAAGGGAGGTCGGGAAACAAATCAAAATGATCTTCCCACGTCCAAAAAATCATTATAGATTAGGAGTTAGGAGATAAATCAACGTGATTTTCATATCGTACAATTCCAATTGGGATTGCATTTGCTCCTATAGATAGGAGTCCTCCTCAATGGAGATGAATATACAAAAAAAGCAAAAAAGATCAGAGCAGTGTAGCGGAAGAAACAATCCTTCTTCCAATAGAGTTATCTTTGAGCGATCTAATTTGTGAGAGGTTTAGAACTACAAATTGAAGACAGTGAGAGATCTACCTTAGGGTGAAGTTGTATCACATTATTTATCATAGTGGATGTTTGAAGTGGACCATGGTCTCATGGTTTTTCCCTTCGCCTTGAAGGGTTTTTCATGTTAAAATTTTGGTGTTATTTACTATTCATCTTTACTGCTTTCATTCAATATTTTATCCCATTTAATTTTCACAAAAATAGTTGTGGGAAAATTATCTAGGCTTTTTCGCCAAACATCATTCTTTTTACCAACAAGTGGTATCAATGCCAAGTTGCTTTATATATATTTTTTTGTGTAGAATTAAATGGAGGAGAATTCTGGCAACATGATAAAATTGACTAAATTCAATTATGCGATATGGAAACCAAAGATGGAGGATCTTCTATACATTTAAGACCTTTAGAGGCCAATCATGATACCAATGGAGGTACCGGCACCAACATCCAAGGCGTCAGATCCTGTAGTGGAAGGCAAATCAGCATCATCTTCTAGTGGCAAACCAACGGCCATGTCTAAAAGCGAATGGATGGTGCTTAATCGAAAGTCTGCTTCTCCAATTTGGCAATGGAACCACAAGAGCATTTTTCAAAATTTTGCTAATGAACATGATGCTGGTGTTCTTTGGCAAAAACTAGAGAAAATGTATGCAAGAACAATGACACAAAATAAAGCGAATCACATGTGGCAGCTCATGAATATGAAATACAAAGATGGGAACAGTTTCTCGGAACACATGAGTGAGTTCCAAGGTATTGTAGAACAACTCAACTCTATGAAAATAACATTAGATGATGATTTGTAGGTGTTGCTGCTACTTAGCTTTTTGCCATATAGCTAGGACACATTTGTTGTATCGGTTAGCAACTCGACTCCCAACGGCAAGCTTACCATGGATATGGTAAAAGACAGAATGTTGAATGAAGAATCTCACTAAAAAGAGAGCGGGGTTAACCTTGAGTCCGAGGCTCTTGTCATTAATCGACAAGAAAATCAAGAACAGAGAGGGAGAAGCAAAAGTCGAAACTTTTGGAATCAGCAACGAGGAAGGTCCCAATCCAACTTCAGATGAGAAAAGAAGTACCATCATTGTGGTAAAC
The DNA here is from genome assembly GCA_014182895.1 of Angophora floribunda. Classification (NCBI taxonomy): domain Eukaryota; kingdom Viridiplantae; phylum Streptophyta; class Magnoliopsida; order Myrtales; family Myrtaceae; genus Angophora; species Angophora floribunda. The sequence continues at coordinate 29,609,141 of CM024709.1, read as the reverse complement.
TAGGACACTTCATCTGAGAATGTAGAAAGCTAAAGGCAGAAAAAACAAAGAGTCATAACATCAACAAAGCTGATGAGAACCAGACGAATGATACTGCTAATATTGCAAATGAGGTAATCATTATTCAAAGTGATGATTCCATTAATCTTGCATCCTAAGATTTGACATGGTTAGTTGACATTGGCACATCCTACCATATTACAGCCCGTCAAGATCTTTTCACATCTTATACCACCGGCAACTTTGGCTTTGTAAAAATGGGAAACAACAATATGTCCAAAATTACTAGTATGGGTAATAATTTATTTCGAGACTAATGTTGGATGTAGGCTATTACTCAAAGATGTGAGGCATGTTCCGGAAAATACATCTCAATCTTATATTCACTGGCAAGCTCGATGACGAAGGCTACATCAATTTCTTTAGTGATGGAAAATGGAAGCTCACTAAAGGTAATTTGGTGGTAGCCAAAGGAGAAAAGACTGGCTCTCTCTACATCACACAATCCAAACTGTGTAGAGGAGAGGTAAATGTAACAGGAAAAGGAGTCACCACTGAGTTATGGCATAAATGACTCGGACACATGAGTGAGAAAGGACTCAAGATTCTCACTAGAAAGCAACTCCTACCCAGAATGAAAGCTACATCGTTAAATACTTGTGTCAACTGCATTATGGGAAAACAACAAAGAGTAGCATTTCGTAATTCCCCACCATCTAGAAAAGGTGAAATTTTAGATTTGATACATACTGATGTGTGCACAATGCAAACTAGAATACTTGGTGATGCACTTTATTTTGTAACATTTATTAATGACCACTCTAGAAAGGTGTGGGCATTTGCCTTGAAAACTAAAGATCAAGTGCAGGAAATCTTCAAGCAATTTCATTTGAAGGTTGAAAGAGAAACAAGTAGGTGATTGAAGTGTGTACACTCAGACAATGGTGGTGAATACCGAGAACCTTTCAAGGATTATTGCAAAATTTTTGGGATCAAACTAGAAAGATTCATACCAAAAACACCCCAACACAACGGTGTCGCGGAGCAGATAAACAGAACCATCTCTAAAAAAAATTAGATGCATGCTCTCCAATGCAAAGTTGCCAAACCACTTTTAGGGTGAGGCAATGAGGATGGTAGTTGATTTTATCAACCTATCACCTTTAGCTTCATTTGACGATGATGTACCACAAAGTGTCTGGACCAATAAAGATGCTTCTTATGGCCACTTGAAGGTTTTTGGCTTCAAAGCATTTATTCACATTCCCAAGGATGAGAGATCAAAGCTTGACGGTAAATTAAAGCAATTTATTTTTTTGGGTTATGCTCATGATGAATTTGGCTACAGACTTTGGGATCCCATTAACCCAAAAAATAGTCAAAAGCAGGGACGTGAGATTTCTTGAAGATCAAACAATTGAGGACTTCAAAAAGCATGAAAAATCTCAATCAACAGACAAATATCCTGTTGATATTGGCCCAATCACTCCTCCCACCGATTCTAATAACATTGAAGGTAAGACTACTTCAACCAAACTTGAACCGATTGTTGAACAGGTCTCATCCAAACCTCGATTGAGGAGATCAACCTATGAACAACAACCTAGTCGTAGATATTCTCCCAATGATCATGTGGTGCTCACTGACATGGGAGAACCAGAGAACTACCAAAAAGCTATGTTCCACGAGCACAAAAAGGAGTGGTTTAAAGCCATGCAAGAGGAGATGAAATCCTTAGACGAAAATCATATTTATGATTTAGTCAAATTGCCACAAGGAAGAAAAGCTCTCATAAACAAATGGGTGTTCAAACTAAAGATTCAAGAAGGTAACTCACAACCATAATATAAGGCAAGGTTAGTTGTGAAGGGATTTGCTCAGAAGAAAGATATTGACTTTGACGAGATATTTTCACTTGTGGTTAAAATGTCCTCTATCAAAGTTGTTCTTGTCCTAGCAACAAGCTTGAACTTAGAGGTCAAGCAACTTGACATGAAGACTGCATTTTTACATGGAGATGTAAATGAGGAGATCTACATGGATCAGCTTGAAGGTTTCAAAATCAAAGGGAAAGAAAATCTTGTGTGTAGATTGAGGAAAAGTCTTTATGGGCTCAAGCAACCTCCAAGACAATGGAATAGAAAATTCGATTCGTTCATGGAAGCAAATGAGTTCAACAAAACCATCACCATAACTACGTGTTCGTCAAGAAATTTAATGATGGTAATTTCCTCATTCTTTTGCTTTATGTTGATGACATGCTAATTGTTGGCCAAGATAAAAGCAAGATCAACAACTTAAAGAAGGAATTGAGCAAGTCCTTTTCGATGAAGGAAAAACAAATGCTTGGGATGGAAATCTTCCAAGACAAGTAGAACCGTAAACTCTGGTTATCTCAAGAAGGGTATGTTAATAAAGTTCTTGAAAGATTTAACATGAATAGATCCAAAGTAGTTTGTTCTCCACTTGCAAATCACTTTAAGCTCAATTTGGAGCAATGCCCAAAAAGTGAGACAAAAAGAAGAAAATGGAAAATGTTCCTTATGCATTGGTGGTTGGCAGTCTAATGTACGCAATGGTATGCACAAGGCTTGATATCACACATGCAGTTGGTGTGGTAAGCAAGTTCCTATCCAATCTCAATAAGGAACATTGAGCAGTAGTCAAATGGATATTCAGGTATCTCCAAGGTATTTCTAATAATTGTATATGTTATGGTAATGATAAAACTGTGTTAGAAGGTTTTTCGGATGCAAACATGGCAAGGGATGTGGACTCGAGAAAGTCTACATTGGGGTACCTAATGACTTTTGTAGGGGGAGCAGTTTCATGGCTATTTCGACTACAAAAATGTTGCCCTATCTACTATCGAAGCAGAATATATTGCGATAATGGAAGCATGTAAAGAACTCTTGTGGATGAAGAAGTTCCTACAAGAAGTGGACCAAAACCAAGAGAAGTATTTATTGTACTTAGATAGTCAAAGTGCAATACACCTCAGCAAAAATGCAACTTTCCGCTCTAGGTCCAAACATATTGACATCATATATCATTGGATACCTGATGTGTTGGAAGACAAGGCCTTATAGCTAAAATATGCACTGACAATAACAGCTCAAATATGATGACAAAATCTCTATCTACAGTAAAGATACAAGCTTGTCAAACTTTTGCGGGTTTGATGCCCTCTCCAAATTTGCTCATGAGGGTGAGATTTGTTGAGTAGGTCACTTCCAATTAGAGAGGCCAATGCAATTGTGTATATCTATAGAGAATATGTGTAGTAGTGAGTGTGTAAAAGAAAAAAAAAAAGAGAGAAGAAAAGAAAATCAAGAGAGATTGGGAGATAAATCAACATGATCTTCCACATCCAGAAAATCAAGAGAGATCGGGAAACAAATCAAAGTGATCTTCCCACGTCCAGGAAATCACTATAGATTAGGAGATAAATCAACGTGATTTTCATATCATACAATTCCAATTGGGATTGCATTTGCTCCTATAAATAGGAGTCCTCCTCAATGGAGATGAATATACAAAAAAGCAAAAAAGATCAAAGCAGTGTAGCGGAAGAAACAGTCATTCTTCCAAGAGAATTATCTTTGAGTGATCCAATTTGTAAGAGGTTTAGAACTACAAATTGAAGACAGTGAGAGATCCACCTTAGGGTGAAGTTATATCCCATTATTTATCATAGTGGATAGTGGAAGTTTGAAGTGGACTACGGTCCTGTGGTTTTTCCCTTCGCCTTGAAGGGTTTTCCATGTTAAAATTTTGGTGTTATTTACTATTCAGCTCTGCTGCTTTCATCCAATATTTTATCCCATTTAATTTTCACAAAAATAGTAGTGGGAAAATTATCTGGGCTTTTTCGCCAAACATCTTTCTTTTTCCCATCACTTGTTTTCCTCTCTATGAAGCAGTACTGACGCCACGTGAATCCCCAACATTAACAAGCAGTATCACTCTGATCGGGTTCGCAAACTAAAGCTCTAATGCTTCTTCACTCTCAAACCCATTTCTAGCCAAAAGATCAGAAATTACCTCTTCACTGTTACCCAGACTTCGAAGTGAAGCAATAGCAAACCTTAATTTCAGTAACTGAGGAGATGATGCATTCTCCGAAACAGAGGGTGCTTTGCTTGTCATCCCTTCGATGCTTTCAGAGGAGTCCGACATTTCAAAATGCTCGGTGCTTCCTTTTGCCTAGAAGCCATTCCCGCGAGACGATTGGACCCACGAAATGCTGTTGGCTTACCCTTTGATCCTTTAGCAGATTTCAGGACCATGATGAACTTTGATAATAAAAAAATTGATCTTTGGAGAAGATGAAAGAAGGGTTTTGGAGAGAGAACTCACGGGTGTCTTGTGCTTCGGGAAGAAATGCAAGAAAAGAGTTAAATTTTTGAACTTATGAGGAAATGAAAAGTCACTATTTTCAACGAGGTAGTTACCTAATTTTTGTAAATTGGTCTGAATTATAAGGGATAACTGTAAAGTAGTTCAGATAATTTAAACAAAAAATCAAATTCATAAGTAAGGGAAAAAGTAGACTGTACCTTATCTGCTTCCAAATATAGATCGTAAAGGCCATAAATTTGAATATGCAAGAGTGATCTCATATTGCTAGCCCCAACATACTACCCCAAGGTTCTCAATCAACTTTGAAAGGGTAGGTATTTTGCAAGCACAAATGAGCTTCGCCAAGGTGACCTCCTTTCTCCCTATCTCTTGTTTTGGTTATAGAAATCTTTAATAGAATTATCAATGGGAAAATTGCTACCTCATCTTTTAAGTTCCATTGGTGTTGCAAATCGCAAAGGATTACTCACTTATGCTTTGCTAATGACCTGTTCTTATTGGCTCATGGGAATGTGAACTCCATCATTTGCCTTGTTGATGCACTTCATGATTTTGCGGCTCTTATAGGACTTACATATAACCCAGACAAATGCCATATCTTTTTCTGGGTTGTCTCAGAATGAAAACCTCTTTATATTGGATTACATGCCTTTCTCCATGGGTGCCCTCCCCATTAGATACCTTAGTGTCCCACTGTTACACAAAGGCTCATGCACAAGGATTGTAAGGGCCTAATGGAAAACATATTCCAGAAAATAGATGGATGGGGCATGAATCATACCAATTATGTAGGAAGACTTCAATTGGTCAAATTGATGTTTTTTTTTTCTATTTGCACTTACCAAATGCAAATGTTTCTCCTCCCAAAGCAAACTATTTATGGGATTAAAAAGAAGATTAGGCAATTCTTATGGGCAGAAAATGCTGAAACTTATAGATTCCACAAAATTGCATGGAATATAGTATGCTCACCAAAAAAGGAGAGATGACGAGGCCTGCTCATTTGAAACTTTGGAATAAAGTATTGATGGATTGCATGCTTTAAAGCCTCATCAATATGTTGTCCTCATCCCGATGGAGTACTTGGGTTCATCATATTAAATATAGGAGTACTATCATTATGTAACTCCACATAAATGGCAATATGGCTTGGAGTTGGCAATGTATACTCAATCTAAAACTTGCTCTAACAACCATTATCTTTAGTCAAACATATTGTTGCAAAGGGATATATAATGAACTCAATAAGAGAGACCAATCGTGGATTGGTATCAAATAATTTGGACTAGTGGCACTAGCAAGCATAATTTTATTGGTTGGCTTGCTTGTAGAGATAGACTACCGACAACAGTAGCCATACCATGGTGGTTGTCTTTAATAAAAACTAAGTGTGACCTTGTATGACTGGTATAAAAGATAAAAATCACTTATTTTTTTAGTGCATCTAGACAAGTAGTGTGCGGCATGGTATTTTGGCACAAAATAAAATTTGGCGTCATATAGGAGGTTGGAGCTTAGAACTTCAATGGATGATTGGGGCCACCAAGTATAAAAATTTGGAGGCGAGACTCCTCAAGCTATCTTTTTTAATGACAATCCATTGCATCTGGGAATGTAATAGAAGACAATTTCAAAACAAGTCAATTGAGCCTCACTTTTCATTAGCTAAGATTTGACAGGTTGTAAGAGGTAGAGTGTCACACTACCAAATTTGTAGGCCTTCCCAAGTAAATGTTTTATTGGCTACTGTATGGAGACTTCCTTCTTCTATTTTTTGCATAATTAGTGTCTTTGAAATGTTAGGGGATTTCCCCAAGCTTCTGTACCTCTTTACAAAAAAAAAAGGTCGAAAATGGATATGGTCGATTCTTATTGAGTTGTCCAACCACTACCGCAGCTCCGAGTTTCCTCAAAAGCAAGTTGGTTCCTTTCTAGTGGCTGGAAGCGAATCTGAACATTTTTTCAGCGACCGCCCAGCACGTTTCGATATAGGCATGAAAGGGATGTCGATTTGGGCATTGGAACATGCTCCGGATCTTCCATTTCATGGCATCTACCCAAAGTTGTGCCGTCCTTTTCCCATTTCTGTACTCCCATCCCAAGCATTCATGCATTTGATTGTTTTTAGATTTCTCTGTCTTTTTGTTCTTTTTTTATTTTATTTTATTTCTTCCATCACCATATATCTGTTTGATCTATTTTTAAACAATATGGCAATCATTTAGTCAAAGAAAGGGGGTCAAAGGACAAAGAAAAGTAACCTTTTAAAAATTGGCCATATAAAATGGATCTACGAAGTGATGGGGCAAATTGTAAGGGTGCATTAATTAAATGGTTCAGATTTTTCCTTCATTAAACCTCTGCTATGTCACTCCACCGTACACAAGCTTATAGTTGCATCCATATCATCTTTTCTATGAATAGATTGACTGTGAATACATTGTTGTATAATACACATATATTTGAATTTACCTTGTTACACGTAAATAGCAGATATTACTGCAACATTCTTTTCACGCACAAATTATTAAAAAAAGAAGGAAAATCGAGAATCAAAACAATATTTATATTATTGAGGCATGTATTATTAAGATTTGACATGTGTACAGATGCTATTTATAATTACATAAAACGAGCATATATCAAATGCTTGCCCTCCCTATGGTATTCTTAAGATAATGAAACAACCTGAGTTACATATTCCTAGCAATTCAAAACCCACTCTTTCCCTTCAGAAAAGCTACAAAATGAAAAACAAATAATAATGAAGAATATTCTAGGGTTTTGAGAAAAACGACACTGAACTTCAGAAAAATGCTCACAACTGTCCAGCAACATTGATCTTCCTCAAGGTACATCTCAAGAAGGTAATTAATAAACTTTAAACAAATTATTAGGCCAAAGTGTAGTTATGGTAAATCAGGAATAAAGTGACAGAAAGATAAGAAGAGAGCCGTAAGTGACACGGAATAAGGGCATTGTTCCATTGAATATGCTTCTTCAAGATTTTGCATATATATATATTGGCCTCTGTCAAGCCCTAGCTCATCGGCAACGAATCAATTGGTTATGCAGTCGCATTACTGGGCAGATTTCCTGGCAGGAAGCCACTCGGAGTGAAATTTTCCCAGGAAAGTTGTTTCTAGGAAAAATCGGATGCGATAGACCTCTATGACTGTGCTTTCTGCCGAAGGAGATTTGCCCAGCAATTCTTATGCATTTATGCAGAGGTGGTTCTATTTTTTATCACACTTCTCATTCTGTTCATACAGTTCGTTCTAGTTTTTGTCTGAACAGCCGATCAAGTTCATGCAATCAGTTCAAAGAGGAACCTCAGCTTCCACAATCACAATCGGGTACATTACTCTTCTTAGCTAGTCTCAGCATGCTAACCATACATGCTGTTTATCAGGTCACGGGGTTCCTTCATGCACGTACGTAAATGCTCTTTCCATCTCAGTGCAGTTTATTTCGGTGCAACTTTATTTTTTTTTATTTTTTTTTTATACCTAGGAACCGCCGTACAGCCAACAGCCAGCGACGTAGACATGGGGCGGCGCTAGCGCAGGACCCACCACCACGACGCCACACTTAAGACCACTAATGAATGCGCTAGTATGTGAACTATGGGATTTGAACTCTCGCCCTATCGTGAAGAGGGTCTGAGCACATACCAACATAACCACCGAATGGGGTGGTCGATGCAACTTTATTTATCTGAGAATTTATGAAAAAAATTCAATGCGCTTAATCGTACTGCATTTTCATTTCGTTTAACAATTCTATTTGTTCAACAAAATTGTAACTTGCTCAATTTCGGAATTGAGCTTCTTATATGACCGACCCTTGGTCTTCGAAATTTGCTAGTAACATTTCTTCTGTGAGCAAGATCCTAATTTCACCCTTTGAAATTGAAAAAAAATATATAACGAGAAAACGTTTTAACTTTCAGTTCTACCATCAACATATCTAACTGATACACTTCTAATTTCTTACGTTGTCTTTTACAAAACAAGTGTCAATCTTGCTAAAACACTACCAACAAGCTTGGGGTGCCTGGTTTCTAGGATCTCCCCAAATCCTAGCTATGGGTTATCTAAGAGCAGTTATGATAAAAAGGAAACATCTAAATAAGACTAGAGTCGCCACAACCAATATTGAAATACATAGGTTGAATGGACTCCAAAAGCATAGGGTAGTGTTCGGGAAGTCAAGTACCTAAGTGCACTTGTGAAGTAAACTAGTCAAAAGAAACCTAGATATCTTATGGAAATACACTAGAGATACTTGCACTAAATAAATGCTTAACTCAAAAAAGACCTTTATGTATGGAAATTTTGGATATATATATCAAAGTGGTGGATTGTTGATAGTTTTATTTATAAAACAAGATAGAGGTGCCTTGCCCTACATCGAAAAGATGTGAGCGTGCACGTGGACTAGATTTGACATTAATAAATGATTATTATTTTTACTAAAATTCGAATTTATTATTATAAAATAACAATTTGGTAATATTAAAATAGTGTGACTGTTCATAGAAGAGTTACATTTATTTTTCTATTAATTAATTTCGAATTTTATTATTTTGTCTAACAATTATTAGGCGATCTTACAACCTTTTAAAATTATTAATATTTGCATTTAGTTGTTGAAGATGTGTTGTCAGAAGTTCCATGCAACAAAGTGGTCATAAATTGTTAAAAATATGTCTCGAGTTTGAACCTATAATTAAAACCCAATCCAACTAAGTTGCCTAATCTAAGTAAATTTTGTATAAGTTATATACGCATTAGTGGTCAGTGAAGCTTTTGGCCATAACAATCAATTGTGTGACGTGCTCATAATTTTAAAGAAATTGCAAGTGTTTAGCCAATGAATCTTGTGAAGATTGGTGAATTTCTTTGTAAGATTGAGAGATTATTTTCCAATGAATTATGATGATTAAACACTATTTGAATTATTGGGAGTAATTGGAGCTAAGAAATATGGAGTATGTTTAAGTGACTTGAATGTGATTGTTATCACTATTGTATCATTTGATTTATAGTAGAACTTGTACTACTCTCTCCATGGAGTAGTAGGTTCCATTGACCTAACCATGTAAATTCAGTATGTGAATTATTTCCTTGTTTTGCTTATTTCATTATTCGATCACTTTTTTCCCACCAATTGATATCATAGCCAAGCTTGGTTGACTTGAAAATAATTGATGGTGGTAAAAAAAGGAAAAGTAAAAATCAACATATTTGATGAGAAGAATTTTGGTTTCTAGAACATTCAAAATGAGGATTGTCTTGTATTAGAGGAATTTGCACTCAAACCTGTCCGAGGAGAGGTTAGAGTAGATGAACTAAGTTGATTGGGGTTAGTTGGATAAATAGCTATTGGGTGTCATTGGCCTGATTGGCTTGTAATGTCATGTTTAACACATGAAAGAGAAGACCTCTACGAAATTGATATATGATTTGTTTTTACGAGAATCATTCTATAGTTATGGTATACTTGGTACGATATTTATTTCGCTTAAAGATGGAGAAATATGCATCAGTTATTAAGATATTTATTTCACTAGCTTAAAGATGGAGAAATGTGCATCAGTTATTAAGCATATCTATGAATTCAATGAGAAATGTGACAAGAGGGGGCATCTCATAAGTAATTTAAGTTTAAAAATGAGAAATGTAAGGGAAATAGAGTAATAGGGCACAAGTTACAACAGATTTTTTCTTAAGATGTCTTAATCGGAAAAAATTGTGAATCTTATAAAATATCGAGTTTCTTGACCCAAACGAACTACTAATTGCAATAATAGCAGTATTTTGGCTATCAAGCAATGAGGACAATAGAGTCAAAGCACATATTTCATTTTTAAAGTCAATTTCAACCAAACTCAAATGAATAACTATCACATTGAATCCACCAATACGCTTAGCAACCCATGCACCTTTATCCATCTTTAGGTGAAACATTGTTGTATCAAGTAGACCTTGTTTCGACAAGAAAAAAATAAAATAGTATATCTTGTTGTTCATAAAAGACTTCTTGTACATGCTTGACCGGGCATTCGTCATTTCTATAGTGGTCTTCTTTTTCATAATGTTAAATGCAATGTTACGAGCCTCAATTAGCTTGCTTCATTGACTCTAGCTTATCTGTTGACACATAAATTTCGACGACTTATTTATTTATTAATTGCATAGAAAAATTAAGTACCGACCATGAACCCTAGCAAAAATAATTTTTATTAAATTGCATATAGTCATTAGGAGCATATTTCGTTTAAATACATATTTGTCGGATCGGCAACGGATGAACTTAGATGGATAGTTCTTGGTCGGGACTTTGCCCATGATAAGAAGAAATTTAACCAAGTCCATGAAGATTATTAAGAGACGAATTTTTCATTAAAAATGGCAAGTTGGAAAATATTGAATAATTTGGTAATTTTGTTGGATATTATCACAATTAGATTTGATGAGAAACGAGTCTCCTTTTGTGGAGATATGGCTTATCTTTAAGATATGGAAATTTATAACCCTAGATTTGGCAATATAAAATGAGGACTTCCCATATTGACTTAGAGGGGACCAGCCATAATGTACGGGACCACACAATACATTGAATACACGGCCACTATTCTGAAAAGAGAGAGGAAAGGGGAGTCGGCAATGTTAGAGAAAGAGCACACAAAAGAAGAACGAGGAGAGGAAGTCCAGGCCGAGTACTTCATGACCAAACACCTCAAGGCCGTGCCTCCACCAATCCTCACCACTGTCGTCCGAGTCCTCACCGCCACTCGCTGCTGCCCTATGAGCCGATAAGTTGCTGTCTCGCTGAAGATCGTTGAGTTCATGAGTGATACGTGAAGAAACAGAGAGAGAAAACGTAGCTACGAGGCGCTCCAGTTCAATAAAATAGACTCTTACGTCCACATTCAGAGGAGGGAGAGAGAGTTCAATATTTCGAATTACATAAGAATTTTATCTAATATGATTATCGATTATTTTGTTGCCTTATTGAGAATATTGCGACCTAAATTGAATCCTTGAATGATATATCGTATCCACAAGTTCTTGAGTATCCTCGAAATTAGGATTATTTCCTAATTTAAAAACGTGAACATGGACGGCAATTCAATGGCAATTCAATCTCAACACAAGGTTGTACGAAAAGTTATCATATCCATAATCACTTGATTCATCTTGTTTTCAAATTCAAACGGAAAAAATTTCATCTTAGCCATAACGAAAATAGGATCGTCGATTATCTTGTTTACTAATTTAAACGGATGCGATATTTTTTGTGGATCACATGGACGTGATTTCATGATGGGCGTTTATTAAAAGAAAATCCAGAAAAGATTACGTAGAATCTGAATTGTTTTTTTTGTGGATAATGTTGCATGTTTAGAGTATATCTTGATTGCTTTCCCTAAATAGATTAGGATAAATTTCGTTTATGTCAATTCTAGAAAGAATTATATTCTAATTTAAATTGGGATTACTTCCTAATTTAGATTAGATTTATTTTAAATCTTGATTGTTGATTAAGAGTAATTTATAATTTCGAATTTCCGTGAAAAATACCAAAGAAACAATGTCTTAGAACATATTAGGTTTCTTTTCTCAGTTTTAAATGAATGTTCAAATAATGAGTATTTTCAATTACAAATTTCAATAAAAAATAAAAAATATATATCATACGCATGTCATATAGCATTATAATCATGAAATTGCACGTCATTTTGAAATTGCATGTCACGGCCCTTAATTAGAAATTGCATGCACGTTAGAATAAACATACTTTGCACGTTATTGCATTTAGATTACTTGCATTACATATATTGCACATAGGTTAGTTTTCATATAGATAAGTGAAAAGCAAAAAAATATTGAGTGAATCACATTCTTAATTAGAGATCATATTTAAGTAGCCTTCTCAAATGCTTTCATTGCTTTGAGTTAAGTATTTCCTCCATGTTCTTCCAATTTATTTACTACTTTGCTTTATTGGATGTTAAATAATGATCATGCACCCGCATGATTACCTTACATGCTAGGGAGTAAATTAAAATCAATTCAAGCTACTTGAAAAATATTTTTTAAAATAAAAGAAATGTACCGAAATGGAGCTAGAGTAATCTAGCTTAATGAAGTGCCCAAATCTATAAAATCTGGCTTGTATGAATAAAGTATATATTTTGGTATTTTACTTATGTCTTAATCGACTCACAAAGAAATAGATTAATAGCAACTCCAAAATGAAATCAATCTGCATGTTTAAGAACTTGAACATTTAGTTGTGAATTGGTATGAGATTGCAAGACCCTAGGTGGTGCAGCATTCGAGTAAGTCACGACAGTACCTAGTAGAGGTAAATTTAGATTTTTCTAGTACAATAATCCTCAATCTACGTCTTTTAAAAATCGAAATAATTTCTATCAAATCTATCATTTTTCATTTTTCATTTTTCATTTTTCATTTTTCCTTCTCTTGTCTCCATCAATTAGCTTCATCTTTGTGAACCTTGACTCTAATATGGATTGTTGTAAAAAACAGGCAATCAAGTAATAATAATATAAATGCCAAGGAAATAAATTAGATCTAGCAGCAAAATAGGATTCCATCATAAATCAACCAATACAATAGAGAATACAACCACACTCGAATCTCTACAACACTCTCATTTTTTCCTAGTCTATAATTACACCCAATTATCTAACATACTATTTAGTTCTCACAATTGCTCACAAAACAAAATTTCAATCTTTCGAAGGAATTTACAAATCTTATCATGAGATTCATTGGCTTGAAGGAAAATGTTTTCCGAGAAAGCATTTTTTGGGAAAACAGTTAGTTTTTCTTTGTTTGGTAATGGATGATCGAAAATGTTTTATGATGTTTCGACCTCACTGGAAAATGATTTCAATTTCATTTTCCTAAAATGATTTTTTATTTCAATTTTGAATTTTTTTTCTTTTTTTCCCTTGTTCTTCTGCATTGCTCCTTTGCTTCCCCATGTCCCATCCCCCTCTGCTTCCTTTGGTGGTTCCTCCCTAGTTGGCTCGCGAGGGGCAAGCTCAAGCCTCACTGCCAAAGGCCGTGAGCTCACCTAATTCGGCGAGGCTTGAGGCTTGCCCCTAGGAACTGCAAGCTTGCTAGCCCCAAGCAAGCTTGAGCCTTGCCACCCAAGGCTATGAGCTAGCCTGATTTGGCAAGGCTTGAGGCTCAAGGCTTGTTGGCCTCTAATGGCGAGGCTCGAGCCTCACCAACTTTCCACCAAAGGCCTTAAGCCTTGTTGCAAGCTCATGGGCCATCACCACGGTTGGCGATAGGGTGAGGAATAGAAAAAAGAAAAAGAAAAAAAAGAAAAAATTTAAAACATAAAAATTTGTTAACCAAGCACTCCAATCAAAGACTCGGTAGAATCGGAACACGTTTTCAGGTTCTTTGAAAAAGGAAATTAATTTCCCAAATTTAAGTTTCGGTAGAATAACATTTTCCATTAATTAGGAAAACATTTTCGATTGGCTCATTTTCCAACGTTTGGCTCATTTTCCTAAGCGAACCAAATGCCAAAATGAGAAAAACATTTTCCCAAAAAATATTTTTTGTAAAACAAACGCACCATATTTGGATCATATTTGCTTTTTAAGTTCAAAATGAGACATATTTTCAACAACATGGTAGATCAATCCGCCTTTCATGGGGTAGATTTGGAGAGATCTATATCATTTGTAAAGAGAAAAGGAAAATGGGAATAGCGAAATCTATATGTGGTGTATGCAGGAAAGGGCAAGCCTTTTTTTGTAATTATTTTTCGGGTCAGTGGCAAGATTCTTTCGACTGATAAAAAAGGTGGACCAAGGAAAATAAACTCAAGGACTCCAACCATAGATGCAGCAGCGAGTTTCCTCATAAGCAAGTTGCTTCCTTTCTAATGGTTGGAAGCGAATCCAAACACTTTCTAGCGGCCGCCCTGCCCTTCTTGATTGGCGTGAAAGGGACGTCGATTTGGACATCAGAACAGGCGCCAGATCTTCCTGTTCATGGCATCTGCCAAAACTTGTGTTGTACTTTTCCTATTTCGGTACTCCCATCTCATGCATCATGCATTTGATTACTTATTCAAAAATCCCGTCTTTCTTCTCTGAAATTTCTTTAACAACTATATGCTTTGCCTCAATAACTTACTGAATAATTTAGCAAACAATTAGTCAAAAAAGGTGGGTCAAAGGATCAAGAAAGATGTTTTTAATTTTGACTTCACAAAATGGATCTACAAAATGATGTGACAAATTATAAATGTGCATTGAAGTAGATGATTCTAAAATATTTCGTTCCCTAATTCTCTGATATATCACTCCACTTTATGCAACCTAATATTTGCAACCATTGCATCTTTTCTTGTAATTAGGTTTGTGGTGAACACGTCGTTCTATTGGAGAAAAGAACATATATTTTATAATATATATATGTATATATATATGTATATATATTTGTAGCATTCAATTCATTTTATGAGGTTGATATTACTGTTAACATTCATTTGACGTGACCCTAAGAGAAAAGAAAAAAAATAAAGAATAAAAAGAAATTTAGGAAAAGGCTCACGATTGTCTAGCGACATCGATCTTCCACAAGATACATTTAAAGAAGGTAATTAATAAACACTATAATTAGTAGGTCAAAGATATGGAAAATCCGGAATATTGTGACACAGGATGTGAGGAGAACTGTCGGCGAGACAGGTAATGGCATTGTTCCATTGAATATGCCTCTTCAAGTCTTTGCATAAATATCGGTCTCTCTCAAAGCCCTAGCCCATCGTCAACCAGTCTTAGCCATGCCGTTGCATTACAGGGCAAGTTCTCCACTGGCAGGCGGCCACTCGCAGCTTAACTTTCCCGGAAAAGATGTTTTCCTGGGAAAATCGGATGCACTTTCTGAGTGTTCTCTCTGCCAAAGGAGATTTGCCCAGCAATTCTTTTGCATTTATGCACATGGGGTTTCCATGCGGTTCATTCTGTTTTTTCACCCAAATTTCGCTTCTAGTTCATGCAAGCGATTCACGAAGGAGCTCTCGGCTTCCACAATCACAGTCACAGTACGTAACTCCTCTTAGCTAATCTTAGAATGAAGATATATGCTGCTTTTCAGGCCACGGGTTATCGCATGCACGTACGTAAATGCTCTTTTCATCTCAAGGTAATTTTTTTCGGTCTATCTTTATTTAATTTGAAAATTTATGAGAAAAATACTATTTGAATTTTCAGTCCTCTTACTTAGGCTGCATTTCATTCCTTCTGAAAAATTCTTTCTGTTCAATGAAATCAAAACTTGGTCAATTTTAGAATTGAGCTTTTATATGACCGGCATTAACGTGGTCTTCTAAATATGCTAGGAACATTTCTTATGTGCGCAAGATCCTAAGTTTAGTTTTAAAAATACATAAGTTAATCAGAAAAAATATAACATAAATAATGTGGACACGACAAGTAAATCTGACTTTATCTGCGCATTCTATCTATACCACCGGTAAAAGTACAAGGAGTCCATCTGTCTTTAGACATTTTAATTTTCAAATTTTACATTGAACACATTTAATCTAAAATGTTTCAACTTCCAATTCTACCGCTTGCATATCAACTGTTTTTAGGCTTTTTAAGAGTTCACTTTCTCTTTAAAGACATCTAATCCGTAACTTTTCCACTTTCAATATTACGACCAACACATTTAACGTGAAGAGATGTCTATTGGAAATTCCATATAATGGGCTTACATTAATTAATTAATTTTCTATTTTATATAATCGGGTTAATGGATATTCCAATATATTTTGAACCCTCAAATGATCTTATTGAATTGGGTTTTTGGCATCTATTAATAACGAGCCTAGTTGAGCAGCAAAGTGTAGGTAATTATGTTTAACTAAAGCTTGTAATGGGAGGGGCCTAGTTGACATGCTATTGATTAGGGTTTGCTAGGTCCCCTCTCTAGCCTATAAAAGGTTAGATTATACCTATCAGTCGCCGAATCCCATTAAAGCTGCTATACCAAAATAGGTCATAGAGAGGAAGATCCGGCATTCCGATAGATCACTAATTATATCAATTTGATATGTTTTCACAAATTAAGAATATGGCTCAAACAGGTACGTTTTAATTCCGATGTATATATATAAGTTTTGGCGTTTTACAATCATGTATGGATCAAATTCATTGTTAATTGATTGATTATTTATATTAAGAAATTCTACAATGTCTTCATTATTCTATACCCTTAAACCATCTAATTTAATACGTTGCCTTTAACAAAACAAATGTAAAAATCTTGCTCCCGCTCTACTTGGGATCGCTAGCCAGGGATGCTTTGATTCCTAAATCTTTCCAAATCTTAGGTTGAGTAATCTATTATGTGCAATTATGATTAAAAAAATTTAAACTAGACAAAAGTCATCACCAATCAACTTAGAAAAACCTAGGTCCATTGAACAATTGATGTAGCTCATGTTTAAGACTTTGTTGTTCAACCAAGAACATCGGCATGCATTTAAGATTGATGACATTCTCGTCAATTAGAGAGAAAAGTTAAAGTCAATTTCATACTTGGAGTGCAAAATGAGAGAGTTTTAGAGCTTTAGAACTATTTACACCTTGGCCAATTCGCGTGGTCTTTACCTCGTTGGAAATCGTAACGGGAGCTTTCCAACGAACCCAAAATTTATAGGGTATGTCTTAAGATTATGAAACCAAGATTTTGGCCGATATCAAGGTCATAGACTCGGGTCTTTGAACCGGGTCAGAAAATAATTATTTATCATAGAAGGTCATAATTGGTTAGTTCAATTTCAAGATTTCGAAATATAGTTTCAGGCATTGAGGCCTAATTCCTTTTTTTTTTATCAAAAATATTTCCATTCATTATCTAAACGATACATGATAGGAAATTTCAAAAGTCACAATAACAAAGTAAGCCCATTAAGTTTCAACACAAACCAAAAACTATAAATCAAGACATATTATCATAGCATGGTTGGCAAGGATAATCACAGGCTTGTCTTTCAAGAATAAATTTGTGACTGCATTCAAGTGGAAAGATCAATAGTTGATCACTAAATTACATGGCATTATCAGTGAAAAGCACACACTGGGATCTCCATCCATAGTTACGGCTTTACCTTTTAGGTGTGCGCCTAGGTTCGATGTCCTCAACCTCATCACCGTATGGAAAGAACATAAATATATTGAAGAAACTCATATTTGACACGTGAAAGGAAGTGCTATAGCTAATGCAAAGTGACAACACTTTAAACTAAAAGACGTTGAACGAGCACAAATTGACACCAAATTTCTATGAACACCATTAAAACTAGAGATAGAGTACTTATTCATTAAAACTTCAAAATCTAGCATTAGATTATAGAGAAAAACTCCTAGATATAAGATCAGAGAGTAAAGCCCCATATCTAAAACTTGTCAGGGAAAGTAAGGAAAGAAATAAAAGGAAATAAAAGGACAAGCAACTAGGGGAGGGAGAGTTAGATCTCTCCCCTCCGGGAGTGGAAAAGATGAAGAAAGGTTTTGAGAGAGAGAGAGAGGGGGGGGAGGAAGGGCAGGGAGAGAGGGGGTTGGATGAGGAAACGACACTCCCAAGCTACCCATTGGGACCTAATTCGAGTCTCGAAAAGTTTGACCAGAATTTGACACATGGTAACTTCGTCACCCAATTGACCCAATGCCTTGCGAGCTCTAGTTTTATGAGATTGAGTTAAAATCGGAAAATTGCAAACTTTCGGCACTACAGAGAGTGGGCGACCGCACCAGAAGAGTTAAAAATTGATTGTCAGAGCAGGCACCAATATGGGTATCAAAAAATTAGTTTTTACGAGAATAGCCCAATTTTGATATTTAAAACGTGTTTTGCGCCTTGCATCTCGTCGGACGAACCTCAATGAACTTTCAGTCATTCTTATGTCAATTTATGGAGCTTTTCTAGATTGGCGCAAAATGTGATCGGTATGCTTCACTTTCTCTTTTCATTTATCTTACCTTATAGACATGTACTCTAAAATTTTGCAACTTTTACCTCTACCCCTAACTCATCTACTTAATTATATCGACAGCTATAATCCGGACCGTCAACGCATCTAGTTTAATGTGCCGCCCTTAACAAAACTAATCTTATTTTTGTTAAAGCACTACCAACGACTTCGCTTTTTAGTAGCGTTTTGCCGATCTAGCTTAGATCTTGCTTCCCTTAGTCTACTTCACTTCACTAGCTCATTTCCTGTTCATCATCATCGCACTCCTTAATCCCATCCCTTCTAATAACTAATGAAATTAACCTCAGTAAATTATCGACATAATTTATTGTAAAAATAAATTGAACAAAAAGCGATAAAAAGACAAAATAAAAATTATTGTATGACATGTATCAATGAATTAATTTAATAAAATGCGATTCCCTTATAGAAATTCAAGCATCCCATAAAGGCTCGATACATGAGAGTTGAGGACATTTGTACTGGTGAGACCTTAATTGATTGCACGATATTAAGTATTAAATTCTAAGCCACACGAGAAAAACACAATTTTTATTTTATGTGAAAAGCAATAGGTTGATGAGAGCCTTAAATCTTGTGAATCAATACGTGTGGATCGCAATAAGCGAATAATGTTTTATATCTCAACGGTTCTAGCGTGCTGGGCAAGCACCCGATGAATTCCTTAGAATAAGAAGCCTCTAGTACAAGGATCCCTTTAGGATGAGGAACATGTTAGCTTGTGAAGCCCAACACGGAGAATTATTCGTTTGTTTCGAGAAGAATGAATAATTTAGGAAATATTTTCTTTAAAAAATTTTCTATTGCTTATAAAAATGATTGAATGAAAATTATTTTTGTTATCTATAAAATTGTTTAGACGTATGTTGTTATTAATAATGAAAATATCTTTCATTGATTGATTATTTCAAGTGATATATACAATTATATTTTAGAAAAAAATTTCAAGTGATGCATTTTTCACAAAATAAATAGAGCATTTATTTAGTTATTGAAAATGTCACTACTGAGGGTTCCATGTGAAGAGGTGGCCTATAATGTTGAGACTATGTATAGCAGCCAGCATTTTTGTAGCTCGACTTCATGTGGGGTTTCGTGGTTTCCTTGTTGTATGATTAGTACCTTGTGTGTACATTATTGATCAGTTTCTTAATTGTTTCCTAATGGTTTAAATTTTTGAAAAAAAAAAGTTTGTCTAACATGATATTAGAGCATATGCCAAGAATTCAAATCTTGTATTTTCCTTTCAATTTGTCTCGTTCTTTTTATCCCTTTTTTTTTTCTGTTTTGTTTCACTTTCTTGTCCATGTCTTGTCCATATAAGGAACTAACATGGTGAGGGAGTAGTGATAAGTATAACAAATATTGAGATTGTTGACCCATGTTTTAATGGCCTAAATTTTTGAAAAAAAAAAAAGTCGAGGTTTATCCCACAATGATTATGGAAAGAGCTAGTGGCCAATTTATAAGTGTGAACAAAAGTTTCATCCTTTAAACTAACTTATAAGGCAAGAGAGACACAATACCACCCGTCATTGATATCAAAGCCTAGGTTATCTATAAGTTTGGACCCAACAGTCATTCGGGTGATATGGGTTATTGCTGCTCCAACTCAAGGCTCAATATGTAAGAGAGAGATTGTTAAAGTGTATCCCACACTAGTTGTGGAATGTGTTAGTAGTCGATTTATAAGTGAAATGGAAAGTTTCACCATTTGAGTTAGTTTTTAGGGTAAGAAAGGCCAAATACCACTTATTGCTAGTATCAGAACCTAGGTCACCAAGAAATCTACACCCAAAGTCACACGGGAGAGATGGGTTGTTCTTGCTTTGACCCAAAGCTTGATGTGTAAAGGGGAGATTGTTAAGGTTACCAATAAGTATGAACCTAACAATCACACCGGAGATGTGAGTTGTCATTGCTCCAACTCAAGACTTGATGTGTAAAGGAAGATTGTTAAGGTTACCAACAGGTCTAGACCCAATGGTAACATGAGAGATGCGAGTTGTTGTTGCTTTGACCCAAGACCCAATGTGTGAGGGGAAGATTGTCGAAGCTTATCCCACATCAATTGTGAAAAGAGTCGGTGGTCAATTTATAAGTATGAGGGAAGTCTCACCCTTTGAGTTAACGGGTTGCTTCAACGCCAACCTAGGCCCAATGTGTAAAGGGAAGATTGTTAAGATTGTCTCACATCGATTGTAGAATGGGCTTATGGTTGGTTTATAAATGTGACAAAAAGTCTCACACTTTGAACTCGCTTTGGGGTAAAAGGGACCAAAAATCACCCATCACTAGTATCAAAGCTGCAACAACCTGTGACTCTCTCGTATAACTATTGAGTTCAAACTTATTGGAAACCTAGGCTCCAATATCACTGTTGGATAGCCTTGAGCTTTTCTTACTTCAAAAGCTAACTCTTACCTCAAAAGCTAACTCAAAGGGTAAGACTTTTTATCATATATTTTAATCAACCATCAACCCCATCCACAATTGATGGGGACAATCTCAACAATGTCCCCTTCACACATCGGGCTTGGGACAGAACCACAACAATCCATACATGTTCCATGTGGCAACTAGGTCTAGACTTATTGGTAACCTTAGCTTTGATGCCGGTGATGGATGGTTTTTGTCCTCTCTTGTCCAAAAAGTTAGCTCAAAGAGTGGATTTTTCTTGACACTTCTAAACCGGCCACCCCCTTTCATGTTCAATGTAGGACAACCTCAACGAAAAGAAGGTTTGTTTAGCAATTTATATAATGCCATTCTTAGATCAACATGGAGTTTGTATTTAGTGCACTCTATCTTTTCTCCGTGTTTTTTTTTATTGTAACTATTCGGTCTAATGAGGGTGATGAGTGATTGCTAGAGCAAGATGGTTAGATGAAGTGTTGCTCCTAGCAAGTTTATTTAGGATGACGAAAGGGCGAGGGGCCAAACTGCACATTAAACATATCCATGTTCAACCCGTTTTATTTATTAGAAAGAGGGAGGAAAGAGAGAGAGTAGCCATTGGCAACGTCCCAATAGCTATAGATCTTTGCTGAAGACACCGTCCGAAGTCATGATTGTTCATGAATCACACCTTTTCTAGTGAGCTTATCGATCGGAAATGGCAGAGACGAAGCTAATGCATGTGGTTTGGTACCACTGGCGGGAAAGCTGCCGGTTTGAAGATGTGAGACATTTTTCTTTTCATTCTAAGTGCAGAGACATATACTATACCCGAAGATCCGAGTCCGAAGCTCTAGATCAATGTACTTTGCGAGTGGCATGATTGTTACATAGGTCAGATTCTAAATTGCATGTCAATGCCGTGAAGTAGAAGAGAAGTTTGCAAGTAAGGAAGAGTTTGCCATCTGCTTGAAGGTTCATGTGCAGAACTACAATCTCCCAGTTTGAGGACAATCTGAGTGTCTGTGCATCTTGATAGATGGACTCTTGAGGATCTTTCTATTAAGCCACGCTCCATTGGGTTCAATCTGGGTATGGTTGAGTATCGCTTTGCGCCGCCCCCCCAAATCCCCCTCCCTATCCTCTCTGTTCCGAGTTAATAAAACGGGTCGAAAATTGATATGGTCGACTCTTATTGAGTTTGCCAACCACAATTGCAGCAGCGAGTTTCCTCATAAGAAAGTTGATTCCTTTCTAGTGGCTGGAAGCGAATCTGAACACTTTTTCAGTGACCGCCCGCCATGCCCAGCGCGTTTTGATATAGGCGTGAAAGGGATGTCAATTTGGACGCCAGAACATGCTCCGGATCTTCCATTTCATGGCATCTGCCAAAAGTTGTGCTGTCAAAGAACACTTATTATTATTATTATTATTTCTTCTCGATATCTTAGTAAACAATGTGGCAATTATTTAGTCAAAGAAAGGGGGTCAAAGGACAAGGAAAAGTACGCTTTTAATATGGCCATACAAATTATTTTTCGAAGTGATGGAACAAATTGTCAGCATACATTAACTAAATGGTTGAGATCTGTTCTTTCACTGAATCACTGCTATGTCACTCCACCTCATACAAGCTTATATTTGCATCTATAGCATCTTTTTTATGATTAGATCGATTGTGAATACATCATTGTATAATACACATAAACGAATTGACCTTGTTATACGTATATAGTAGACATTACTACAACATTCATTTCACATACAACTAAAAGAAAAAAGAGGAACATCGAGAATTAAAACAATTTTCATATTGTGACATGCATTGTTAAGATTTGACTGTGTGTGCAAATGATACTTATAAATTTATAAAACAAGCAAATATCAATTGCATGCCCTTCCTACGGTATTCTTGAGATAATGAAAATTCCTGAGTTACATAATTCTAGCAATTCAAAACCCATTTTTCCCTTCAAATATCAAAGAAAATCTACAAAATAAAAAGCAAATAGTATTGAAGAATATTCTAGGTTTTTGAGAAAAACGACACTGAACTTTAGAAAAAGGCTCACAACTGTCTAGCAACATTGATCTTCCTCAACGTGCATTTCGAGAAGGTAACTAATAAACTTAAAGCAAATTATTAGGCCAAAGTGTAGATATGGTAAATCTGGAATAAAGTGACAGAGATATGAAGAGAGCCGTCAGTGACACGGGTAAGGGCATTGTCCCATTGAATATGCTTCTTCAAGATTTTGCATATATATATTGGCCTCTCTGAAGCCCTAGCTTATCGGCAACAATCAATTGGTTATGCAGTCGCATTACAGGGCGAGTCTCCAGGCAGGAAGCTACTCGCAGTGAAACTTTTCCAGGAAAGTCATTTCCGGGAAAAATCGGATGCGATAGCTCTACGAGTACGCTTTCTGCCAAAGGAGATTTGCCCAGCAATTCTTCTGCATTTATGCAGATGGGGTTCTCTCTTTTTCTCACTTCTCATTCTGTTCATACAGTTCATTCTGGTTTTCATCCAAATTGCCATTCGAGTTCATGCAATCGATTCACAGAGGAACTCTCCGCCTCCACAATCATAACCACGGTAGGTAACTCCTCTTAGCTAGTCTTTGCATGTTAACCATACAAGCTGTTTATCAGGTCATGGGGTTCCTTCATGCACGTACATAAATGCTCTTTCCATCTCAGTGCAATTTATTTCGTTGCAACTCTATCTCAGAATTTATGAAAAAGGAAGATTTGAACTTTTCGATGCTCTTAATCGTACTGCATTTTCCTTTCATTTAACAACTATTTCTGTACAGCAAAATTGTAACTTTCTCAATTTTGGAATCGAGCTTCTTATATGACCGGCACTTGGTCTTCGAAATTTCCTAGTAACATTTCTTATATGAGCAAGATCCCAATTTCACCCTTTGAAATAAAAAAATAGTAGAGAAAACCTTTGAACTTTCTGTTCTACCATCAACATATCTAACTGATATAAGGCGTTGTCCTCTTTAATCTAAACCCTCAACGCATCTAATTTAATACATTGCCTTTAACGAAACAGGTGAAAATATTGCCAAAACTCTGCCAACAACCTCCCTTTTTTTCTTTACACTTTGTTGGTCTAATTTAAATCTTACTTCCATTCTACTTTTTCGAACTTTACAAACCTACGGTCACCAGCTTCCCGTGCCTGGTTCCTAGAATTTCCCCATATCCTAGGTTTGGGTTTATCTACTAAGTGCAGTTATGGATTAAAAAAAAAAAACATATAAATCAGAGTAGAGTCACTACCAACCGATCTTGAAATACCTAGGTTATTTGGACACCTAAAGCAAGGGTAGTGTTTAGGAGGTCAGGTACTTGAGTACCTCTGCAAAGTGAATTAGTGAAAGGAAACATTGATACCTTAGGTCCAGGATTCAGCTTCTCGTGGGACGAATTAGCATCCCACAATGTCCATTCAGTATCTCAACCTTATTTTTGGTAAACCCTAAGTCATTGATCAATTATTTCTAAGTATGCAGGACATCTTCTTTAAAAATTTGAAATGTTGCCAAAACACTGAGTTCGTGTGATTATCAATTAGCAACACCATTTCAATGTACGGTCACATGACTAGATTCGTTTGTGAAAGAGTAAATGAAAATGAGACCCCAATTGGATGAAGCGTAGTTTAGGTGCAACATAAGAAATTGGAATTCAAACATGAGGATGAGAATGACAGGTCATCGCAATACTCACTACCGACATGATATAAAAAAACTCAAAGTATGACAACATGCTAACCAGAAATGACATAACATGATATTCATATGCAACATGACATGATAATATGTTCACATGCTAAAAACCTCACATGTGACTTGATTTGAAAAACTCAAAACCAAA
This sequence comes from Angophora floribunda, assembly GCA_014182895.1. NCBI lineage: Eukaryota > Viridiplantae > Streptophyta > Magnoliopsida > Myrtales > Myrtaceae > Angophora > Angophora floribunda. The sequence goes on along the minus strand of CM024709.1, from coordinate 29,584,421 downwards.
GTATGACGACATACTAACGAGAAATGACATAATATGACCATATTCAAATGCAAAATGACATGATAATATAATGACATGCTAATGAGAAATGACATAATATGACAAAATTCACATGCAACATGACATGAAAATATTTCAAATTGAAACATGACATGGAAAATGGCATGACAATTTGGGTGCAACAAGAAATGGCGATATCAAAGTTTTATGTCTTGCATCTATATTGTCTACCACAAAAAAAAAAATTTACCGTGTGATACAGGTCAAATAGTTCAGCCCCTACTTTTATTTTATTTTATTTTTCCATTTGTTAATGCCCTTTTAACAAATTGTAACCATGTTTACAAGTTTGGTGATTTCTTCTGGGAGAGTTACACCTATGATTTATTTGTGAATTGCAATGGATGAAGGTAATTGTGTCCCTGAACTTTTAACTTCCTTGTCTCCTCTAAGTAGATATTCACTTGATAACTACGTTTGCTATCTTTACTTATGTGACTATGCCACTATCATTTGTTGCTAACACCCAATATAAACCTCATTATATCTGGAAACAAAAAACTTTGTCGAGTTTATGCAAAGCGAGGGCACGTAAGGTTTATGTTTTATGGAAGAGGAAAAGAAGATGTAGATGCTTTAACGCATGTCCAATACCTGGAGTAAGCGCTCCGACTTGCCACATGATCCACCACAATCCGATGGAGTTGCTGGTTTGTAGACTGAGTCTGCATCGATACATGGTTTTATTTTCTAAAGCCTTTATAAATTGCATTATTAACCCTTGTATTTACTTGCTCAACTTAGTGCAGATCAATTACTTTCGATCACTCCATCTGCCTCAACAAAAGAGTTAAAACCATCTTGGTCAAAGAGAAATGCTTTTACCTCCAGCACCGCGTAACTATACGATTTGTTTACCTCATATAGTGAAAAGGCAATTGAATATAGGTAGCACATAGTGCCTTTTTCAGTTATTTTGATGTACGATTAGATTGAGGGCTTGCTTCATCTGTAAAAGCCATGCACACATCTCGTGCACAAGGCCGACTTACCATATAACCTTCCTTCATGGTTTTCATCAGAAAATGACCCACGCTGTCTCCTGACTTTACTTCTATGATGCTGAGAATGACTTGCAAAATAGATGAGGATACCAAAGGATGTTGATATCAGCAATGAATTGATGTACCAATGTATTGTGCCAATTAGAAAATGTTCCTTCAGATGCATGCGAAGTTTGAATAAGGAGTAATGTGAAGCTAGATCGGAGAGTTTACTATATTCGACCACTACAGAACATAGTGTTGCAATTTGGGTAGAAGGTAATAACCCTAAAGTGCAACATGAACGTGATACAGAATCCATACAGTTTCAGTGCACCGTCATCACATCAGACATTATTATAGTTGCTATGATTCATTGCGAAATCCTCTTCTACATCCTCTGGTGAGGCTCAAGAATTCCAAGTATCCATGCAACTAATTTCATCTTTATAAGACCAAGAAGAATGTGAATTCGTTTAGTATACTCCAAGCTGTCTTGAAACCGTACTGCAATGCAGTTGCTTCATGATGTCTGGCAACTTATTTAGAACCAGCACCTCTAAGAATGTCCAAGCGAAGCCGCAATCAGGTGCTGTGGCCATGAATGTACTACTGATATGAATGTTCAATCAACATGGATTGTACTACTCAAAAATCTCATAAAATCCTAGCATCCATAAAGGCTTGATACATGAAAGTCAGTGTTCGACAAATCGTGTTCATTTTTTTTATAAGTAATCACTAACTTGGGAAAAATGAGAGTTCAGCAAGGATATTTGCAATTTGTGAGATCCTTAGTTGATTGCACAATTATTTAGCATTGAATTTTAAGCTTCATCATGAAAACACAAAGTTATGTTCTGTATATTATCACTCTCTTCATGTGAAAACCGATAAGACAATGAGAGCCTTAATCTTGTGAATCTATACTTGTGGATCAAAATAAGCGAATAATGTTTTATATCTCAACATTCACGTGTTCAACAGAATAAGGAACCTCTGGTACGAGGATCCCTTTGGGATAAGGAATATATTAGCTAGTGCGACATTCTCTGTCATACAAAACATTCTCCTTTTCTCCAAAGACGAAAATGATGCCAAAGGAGATCTGCTCAACAGCTCTTCTGCAAATTACAATTATATACACACAGGGATAGTTTCCATGGTTCAATGAACGTTCTGTGAAAAGCAGAGCAAGAAGAGTAGTGTAGAACACTTGTTTTTTTTTTTTTTTTGTAAGGTAAGATAATATATTATAATAACGACCAACATTTACAACAAACGTGAGGTGGGGGTACCAACAAACACTCGGCTAGACAACTAGTCATTGGAGTGACAGGGTACCTCGGTCACAAGTGAATACAAGAGAATACAAAACATGTACAACAGAGGAACAGAAAAGGGTTAAAGGGTCCGATATAATCTAAGCCTAAAAAATTCGAGCATCTAAACCCCAACACCGCTGCATCCTCCTATTCCTTGGGTTGTCCTCGACCCTTTTAAAGGTTAGAGCCTTATCCTTTACCACCTTATCAAGCTGTAGCTTCAAGGCTGGAGTGTAGAGATTACAACCGCGGAAGTTAATATCATTCCTGGTTTTCCAAATGATATAGCATAATGCTCCAAAAGAGAATCGAGTTAGTTCTTTGTAGAACCCCTTGCCAGTAAGGATATTATTAGCCCAGAGGAGGTTGTCTGGCCAATTTGAATTGATCCAAGGAATATTGCATTTGGCGGCCCAATAATTGGCAAGGGAGTGAGGAACGCAGCATTCAAAAAATAAGTGATTGATTGAGTCAGGCCTGGACTTACAGAAAGCACACACCGTGGAAGGTATTCTCCCATAGTGCATGAGAAATACCTGTGTTGGGAGACGGTTTTTGGAGATGAGCCACATAAGGAATTGGTGTCTAGGTGCGAGGGCCTTATCCCATACGAAGGAAGACCAGGGTACTGGGTTGGCTTTGCGGCGAATGGTAGCCCATGCCGAAGCTGTCGTGAAAATCCTAGAGGAATTTTCCACCCACCTAAAGATGTCCTGGCCTTGCGAGCGTGGGGGAATCGTGATTTTCCATAGTGACAAGTCTTGGATAAGTTGGAGCCCATCTGAAGTGTATATGTCCTTAACCTTAGCTTCCCGGCGAAGGTCTGATTGGTAGATATAATTATCAGAGAACAACAAATATAGCGAGCCACACTCTAGCCAAGGATCAAACCACAGTGAAGTGTGTTCGCCATCACCTACCTTCCATCTAAAATGCGGTCGGAAGGTTTCTCTTAACGCAAGAATTTTCCGCCAAGCCCAAGAGCAGTGTGTTGGAGTAGGAGAGGTCCAAAAGAATTGTCTTTTGAGATATGTGGCATGTATCCATTTGCACCAAAGTGATTCTTTGTCAGTGAATAGCAGCCATATATGTTTGGCCATGGCTGCCTTATTACTGTCTCTGATTTTCCTCAAGCCAAGGCCACCTTCAGGAGTGGGAAGGCAAACATCGGCCCAAGACACTTTTGCACCTCCCGGTCCCATGGTAGGGCCCTTCCAAAGGAACTGCCTGCAAACTTACTCTATTTTGTCTACAACCGAAGCAGGAAGCCAAAAGATGGAAGCCCAATAGGCTTGTATTGCATGCAGTACCGACTTAATAAGTTGTAAGCGACCCGCAAACGAAAGAAAACGGTGTGTCCAGATTGGACTTTGGCGAAAGATGACTTACCAGGTATTGCAATCTACTTTGTTCAGCCGGGAAGTAATGATAGGCACCCCTAGGTAACGAACGAAAAGAACCCAAATAAGTGAAGCCCAAAGTGATTGTAAAATCTGGTCCCTAAGTGCAACTGAGCCTCCAGAAATGAATATCTCACTCTTGCTAGCATTTGGATTCAACCCGCTCCATGAAGAAAACTGCGTGAGTCCGTCCTTGATACAGGATATAGAAGCAAGGCTCACTTGAGTAAAAATAAGGACATCATCTGCAAAGAATAGGTGAGATAATCGCGTGGTCTTACATCGCCAATAGTATCGGTACCCCGGGAGCCGGGTGTGGGCATCAATGATACCTGTGAAAACCTCCATTGCCAATGTGAATAAGTAAGGAGACATAGGGTCTCCTTGACGTATGCCTCTACCACTGGAGAAGAAGCCATGGAGTTCGCCATTGATAGAAATGGAAAATTTAGGGGTGCGGACACATACCATGATCAGCCTTGTAAGATGATTGGGAAAGCCAAATGCCAGGAGGGTGGTCTCGAGGAAGTCCCACCAGTGTGTCATAAGCTTTCCTGAAATCTACCTTGATGGCACATTTTGGAATATGGGGCTTGTTATGAAAACCACTGAATAATTCTTGGGCAAGGAGAATATTGTCACTTATTCGCCTTCCTTTCACAAATGCTGTTTGAACCGGACTGATGAGATCAGGGAGAACTGCCGCAATTCTAGAGGAGAGAATCTTGGTAATACACTTATATATCGTATTGCAGCATGCAATAGGTCTGTAATCTGATACCGCTGAAGCATTGGGAACTTTGGGCACCAAGGCAATGATGGTATTATTGACTTCTTTAAGTAGACAGCCTGACTCAAGGAAGTCCATAATAGCTTCAGTGACGGAGGGACCCACCTTCTCCCAGTTCTTCTTGAAGAAATCTGCATTGTAGCCATCTGGACCCGGGGCTTTATTCCCGGCAATAGAGAACATAGCAACACGGACTTCAGAAGGAAGGAAAGGGCGAGAAAGAAAATTGACCTGGTCATTTGTGAGAGGAGTGTGTATGACGTCAACGATCTCCTGGATATTTGGTCTCAGAGATACATCAGTCGTGGCTAGTAAGTCCTGGAAATAAGAGACAAAAACTCTCTGAACTTCTACTTGTTCAGTAACCATTTGACCGGAATTATCCTTGACTGAAAGGATTCTGTTTCGGAGGTGGCGATGATTCATCGAATGGTGGAAAAACTTAGTATTGTGGTCACCTTCTTTTAGCCGAAATCCTCGATTTGTCTAAAGAAAGACTCTTCCAGGGACCGGAGCTCATAATATTCTTTGATTTGGGAATGTTCAACATCCGCCAGGTGAGTATCTTGAGGATCATGGAGAAGTGCTTCTTGGGTGGCTGATAACAGCCTTTTAGCTGTAGAAACTCTCATGGAAATGTCCGAGAAAGCTTCTCTGTTTAGACATTTGAGGCGACCCTTCAAAATCTTCAGTCGACCGTATAGTTTAAACATAGAAGAGCCTTGGACTTGAGTGTCCCAAGCCTGCGTAACAATCATGGAGAAGTCTGGATGGCTCATCCATAGGTTATAAAACTTGAATGGAATCCGGCGGTGAACAGGCGGTAGGACTTTCACAACCATCGGTGTATGATCCGATATGCCTGGAGCCAAAAAAGAAGCCTCTGAAAAGGAATAAGACAGACACCAGCAGTTATTAACCAGTACACGATCAATCTTTCTTTGTTTTCTAGTAGCACCCGAGGAAGTAGACCAAGTGAAGCGGAATCCCACATATCGTAGGTCTATTAGTTCAGCTTCGTCCATACATTCCTTGAAGTCATCGAAGGCGGGGATCCAAACATCTGGACTCTCTATACGATCTGAGGGGTCCCGGATGGCATTGAAGTCTCCTGCAACAATCCAAGGGTTGTCCTTAAGGCCTTGGCTCAAACTAATAATGTCTTGCCAGAGGGGTCTACGGGAAACAAAAGTGTGTTCTCCATACACCATAGAAAAGGTGATGACTGTGTCTGAACTCAAAATTTTTGTCTCTCCATGGATAAGCTGGCTGGTACCAAGAAGGAGTTTGAAGTCCACTAGAAGCGGGTTCCATCCTACCCATATTCGCCCCTGGGAGGAGTGTTCATAGTTAGCCAACCACCGCCATCCAGGCAGCAATCCAGACGAGATAACATCAAAATTGTCAGCAGGGACTTTAGTTTCCAAAATACCAATACAACATATACTGTTTTGGCGCACAAAAAGTCTGACTTCCGCTTGTTTAATGGGGTTCATGAGACCCCTTATGTTCCAGCATCCAAAAAACATAATATAGTATAATAAGAAGGCCAAGAGTTACCTTCTTTTAGTGCGCCGCTTGCTGGTTGAAGGCTTAAGTTTAGAAAGGGGGGAACCGGATGAGGCCACCTGCACGCTGGCCAGCTTAGGGCTTTTTCCAGCATCCATCTGAGTGGGAGAGTCATTGCAGGCCATCTTATTCTTCAGCTTCTGTATTGTAGGGTCAGAATCTGGAGGTGCAGCCGGCTGAGGGGAGGAAGGAGCTGCTTCCAGTCGTTCCTCTGTAGCTGCAGGCGTAGCAACCTCCAGCGGAGCAGCCAGCTGCCGTGAGAGGTCAGTAAAGCCAGCACTCCTCTGTTCCTGCTCCATTCTTTCTGTTTGCACTAGCTCATAACTCGAGCTTGCAGTCAAATCTACCTCCAGCACTACCTGGTCTTGACTCCCAGAACGCAGCAGCGAGCTGTCCAGCAGGTGAGCAGGAGCTGAGTCATCTTCTCGGACAGCATCAGAGGCGAGAAGGTCTGGGACTGCCGAAGAGGACATCTGCTGGAGGTCATCTTCTCGGACAACACTTGTTGATGTCTTCATTTAGTGACTGGAAATGTCTCAACAGGGAGTTCCATGCGAAGAGGTGGCTTATAAATGCTGAGACTGTGGTATAGCAGCACCATTTTTTCTTGTAGCACAACTTCACGTGTGGTTGTACAGTTTTTGTGCTGTAGATTTTGGGTAACTCATTCTGTGTACATTATTGTCCTGCTCTTGACCGTTTCCCAACATCGTAAGTTATCAACAAAAAGAATAGTTTGTCTAATTTGATATTACTAGATATATCAAGGGTTTAAATCCTGGCATTCGCTTGTGATCCCTTCTTTCCTTCTTGTTTTACTTTCTCCCTGTTAACCATATGCTGTGATCATGGTCTTGTCCGTGTAAGAAGATAACTTCGTGAAGGGGAGTATTAAATAATAACCTGTTACCTTTCTAAAGGTTCAAGTTTCTGGAAAAGAAAAAAGGGCTTTTTTAACTATAGATATTGCAATTCCACTCTTGAATCACTATGGAATTCGTACCCCGATGATTGTTCAAGAGAGATGGCTAGACGAAGTGTGGCTCCTAGTAGATTTTGTTAGGATGACATATGGGGTAAGAATAAGACCAAATTATGCATTCTACAGGAGGAGAATGCTTTTAAGTTATAAATGGGAAACTGAAATTAACTCAAGCACATTTCGGTGTTATAATATCATTCAACATTGAAAGTCAAATGTTAAGCATGCTAAAGTGAGCGCTCTACAAGGTTGAGTAATCTTATCAGAAAGTGTCTATATGCACATCAAAGATAAAACTTAGAGACACAAAGTGGGATGGGTAAGTGAACAATACTTCAAGCGATATAATCTATGAGTGTCATCCTGATCTTTTGACAAAATGCATGTTGTATCGCATCTTAAGAACAAGAAAATGGTTTCTCATTCAAATTATGGTTCGCTTAACCCATCCCATTGCAATTTTCATAGTTCTATCTTTGTCATACACATAAACATTTCCTCATGAGGTCACTCAACTTGGTAGTACTCTCAACTTAGAACACTTAACATTGGAGGAAAAGCTTTTTCTTAACAAGACAGCACAAGCAGCACAAACATGGGCATCCCTTCCATATTCCATTGCCCTCTCGCTCTCTCTCTCTCTCCCTCCAGCATCACTAGACAACGGTGGCGATGAGCTTTGAGGTAGAGAGGGGATTACAAGAGTCCTGGATGTTAAGATTCTTGAGGTTTCATGTATGAAAGGAACTTTGGTCTTCTTGTCCACATTATTTTATCTTAGGGCACAAGCCAGTACCTTTTAAAATTAGCAGAAAGTGGCGTGTGATGAGATGAGAAATCGAGAGGGTTTTTCGCTGTTCTACATCCTAACTTGAGTCGAATAACAGCTGTGGATACTGATTCTTCTAACTTTATTCTGGCAATTACTCATAATATGAAGACCTTTCTCTTCTTCTTTTCCATTTTATTTCTGTTCATGACAAAAAACTGAACACGGCCTCCCTCAAGTCATGATCCCTTCCACGCAATCAATACTATCTTCGAGAGACGTGCCATAGGATCTTCCTCCAACAAATGTGCCTTTCGATGCTTTCCTTTCCTTTCCATTCCTTTCCTATCCTCAAGAGGAATCTATCTGTGAGTGGCCAAAATCCTGAGGCAAACGATAAGGCACCTATGCATTTGCCTCTTCGAACCGGTGTCCATCACTGTTTCGTTTCCACGACCTTTCGGAACGCGAGGAGTCGCACATAACCGAGCAAAACCCAGAGATCTGTGTCCAGAGAAAGTTAAAGGGAATCGTTGAAAGCCTCTGTCCAATCAAACAAAGGGCTCGTACGAAAATGGTTGGTCTGGCATGGTCTGAACTCTACCTGTTAACCTTTTCTAGTGGGCTTGATATCGGGCCTCCTCCTTATGACAGGTGAAGACCAGCTAAACGATTTGCCCATGCCTAGATGACATGCAGCATCCTGCCATACCTTGATCTGCTTATAGCCTTATACCGATTTCGGCCGACTTGGTAAGATTGCTTTAATTACTGCCAATGTTAGCTTCAAAATGATAAAACAACTCCCTCTGTTGCTCATTTGTTCTCAAGTTTCATTATTTAAACAATAACGAAAAAACTCGCCTGCTAGCCAAAGCTCATGCCCAGTAGTATCATTTACTCTTCTCACACCTTCTTAACTTCATTCCTCTTATGAAATTGTGCATACGCAATGGATCATCTCTAAGTGTAAGGAATCAAGTGCGAACTATACGATAAAGTTCTTTTCACCTTATGAAATACCAAAGTGATTATTTTTTAATAATGACTACCATTGAAGTGATATTTTTTAAATATGACCACCTTTTGTTTGTCTTTGTTATAGACACCTTAAACTTAATAACATTTATATGAATTTACTAATCTTTATTTACGTGACTTACCAGCTTTTTTATTAGGTTAATAACTAATTTTGGTTTACCAAATCTGATTGAGTTTCTTCCAAACGTGTATTTATCTGGTTTTTTTATATCTACCAATGTTTATATTAAGTTACTGACTTTTCTTTTCTTTTGAACCAAATCATTAAATTTATCAACTTTTGAAGAAATTACAAACCTCAATTAGGTAATTATCAACTTTTTTTTCTAATGAAATTGTCAATTAACTTTGTGTTCCCAATTTTTATTTGAGTTAGTTACTGATGAGTTTTTTTAGCTTACCAACTTTTCTTATCCCTGACAACAAAAGATCATTTCTTATTTTTACAAACTTTTCATAGCTTTCTTGCCAATGTTATAAATTTGCCAACTATTTATAAGATTAGCAACCTTTATTTGAGTGGCCTACTGACTTTCTCCAATTATGATACCAACTAGTTTTGGTTACTAACTCGCGTTTAAGTTAATCACCAATGTATATTTGTTTTTTCAATTTATCAACTTTTCTATTGACTTACCAATTTTATTTACCTTGCTTACCAACTTTTATATTTATGATCTCAAAAAATTACCAACATCCATTAGAGTGACTACCATTTTTTTCAATGTACTTACTCATTAATTTTGAGTTAGCCACTTTTATTTGACTTAGGCAAACTACCTTTACCGTCTTTTCTTTTCGATTAAATAACTGTATGTAAGAAATTCTAAAGTTTTTTAAAAATCAAATAAATGTTGGTAACTAACTCAAATGAGAGTTAGTAAGTCAAAACTATATATTAATTGAAGAAAGGTTGATAAGTCACCTAAGTTAAAGTTAGTAATTCATATAAGAATTGTTTATTTAAGCAATAGTTAAGAAAGGTGAATACAGGTTGACAGAAGATAAAAATATTTTGTGATAAAAAAATAAACCTAATTAGTAACTCAAATGAGAGTTGATAACCCAAAATTAGTTAATAACTTAATCGGACAAAAGTTTGTATGTAACTCTAATTAGGTGGGTAGTTTCTAAAAGGAGTTGGTAAATAAAGGCATTACTAAGAAATGCAAATGCAAGATTATAAATGATACGAAAAGTTAGCAAATTTAATAAACAAACATATGTAAGAAACTCGTAAAAATTAATTACCCTATGCTATGTAGTAATTTAGCGGGAGAAATAATTGGTCAACCATGCAAATTTTGGTTGGTAATATCTAAACACGCTAGTAAATTTAAGGAGTACTAACCAAAACAAGTAAAAGAAAAGTTGACAAAGGAAAAAAGAACTATGACACATTGGTAAATATCTAAAATGAAAGCTGATAACCCAAAATTAATTGGAAATTTAATATCATAACAATTGGTATTTACTCTAACTTAGTTTGGTTAATCTATATAAGGGATACTTTATTTAGAGTGTTAATAAGTTATGCAAATAAAAACTAGTAAATTAGTCCAAATAATTAATAAATTTTGCTAACTATAAAAAAGTTGGCAATTTCATGAAAGTGTTATTATATTACCAACAAGACCTCAAAAAAAAAAAAAGAGCAGTCACGTTTGCCGATAGCTTTTTATTCCTCTCATAAACCCAGGTATATTCTTAAACTATTTCGTTTGAATTCTGAAATGTAAAACTCGGGGTATTCCCTCTTAGGTTGGGCAGAAAAAATAAACCTGTGGGGAGGGTAGACTCTTCCGCAACCTTCAGACTACTTGAGGAACTAATAGGCTGGTATACTAATCGTCCAAGCCAATGAAGGTGAGAAGGGAAGGTGAAATCCCATCTCACCTTCAATAAAAGAGTAATCATTTTGCCGATTGTTTTTCATGACTACCAACACTTATTGAAATATGACAGCACGGGAAAAAAATTTGATATTTTTTATGCACCGTCAATAGAATTCTACAAGATATAAATGCAAGAGTTTAGCACCAAAGCTTGGCATAAAATTGTGATTAACTAAGAAACCTAGGCTCTGTCAAGCTATTTGCCATTGCGGTGTGCCTCCCGAGAAGCAATTGCGTGTTAAGAGCCATGTTATCTACTAATGAGTCCGAAAATGGATGTGGCAAAAAGCAAGTTGCCTAATTAGCTTATAAAATGATTTGATTTTGCTTCTACCAGATGGGACGGGATTCGGATAATCGAAAAGATGTCCTTGCCCTGCTATCATTAAATAATGATGATGATGATGATGATGATAATAATAATAATCATCATCATCTTGACTGCCCATTGTTACAATAATGCAAAAAGATGTGACATACATGATGACGCAATCCTGTCTTTCTTGACTTAATCAGCAAGGATAGCAATGAAGGGTTTTGTTCTGCATCCTCAGCACCATGTAATAAAGCTGTCCGCACCAGAGTTCACCCTCTCTCTCTCTCTCTCTCTCTCTCTCTCTCTCTCTCTCTCTCTCTCTCTCTTCTCTCTCAGAACAGATGCATGAACTTGCCTTTGCTTCTTGATGAGTAAATCCAAGTTTTCTGGATTCCATTGAAACAATAAAAAATGAAATTTAAAAGTGGAAACGAACTTTGCTGGAAAACGTCTTCACTGTAACTTATTTTCAGGGAAAATCATTGCTATGTTTGGTTGTATTTTACAGATAATATGAAATTCATTTTCTGAAGTTTGTTGCATGAAACTTATGAAAAACTAATTTGAGAGAAAGTCTCGAGTGCAGTCCCATATCCCATTTTCGAGCGCCATGTACCCGGGCTGGGCGGCTGGGAAAACGAGGCTTGCCCTAAGGGCCCAAGCCTGGCTCCTAAGTACTTGGTCCGAAGCACCAGGGTCTTGGATTCTCGGTGCAGTTATATTTTCGAAAATTATTAATAATTTCAGGAAAGGATGTTATTTTCCGAATTTAAGCATAAGGTTGCCGGTGATTATGTAAATATTTTTCATTAACTCATTTTTCTAAATAATTCAAATGCAAAAATGGATTCTAAATTTTGCATTTCTAAATTATTTTCAAGTGTCAATACTTAGCATATCGGCCAGATTTTTTGTCTATTTTTGGGGGTTCTAATGCCAGATTTTCTGTCACAATACATCAGTAGTTTAGTACATTAAAGGATTGAAACCAAAGTTTAATGATCTGATTACAAAACAAGGAACTTCACTTAAAGAGGATTAAGCTGTTTTTTTTTTAAGAAAAGAATCAAGCTCTTAATCCATTCTCAACTTTTAGATCATCCGACGTCTCAATGTATCTCAATCTTCAAATCATATGAATCCCATGTGAAATCCATCAAAATTAAAAGGATATCCAGCATCGAGTCGCATGTGCTCAATGTACCTAAAAGTTTTTCTTATGCCCACCGCCTGCTACCAAATTATCTATCTAATCTTTTTGAACTCCTAACCCTCCTCATTAATTTGTAGGATTCTAATCCCAAATTACACGGGCCGGGACAGCATGTGAAGTACATCCATATGGACGTTGTAGTTAATGCTTTGGGATCTTGAACCTTAAATAGATCTACAAAGCATGGCAGGAGCTGCAAGTATGTGCTATCGAATTTTAAAATGAATTTTTAACAATTAGTTATTTATTCAAAGTTGCATAGAAAATACAAAAAGAAAAAGAAAAATGGGGATCGTGCATGTTTTAAAAAAGAAATCAAATAAAAAAAATAGGGGAGGAATTATTAGAGGGAATTTCAAGAAGCCGTTGTGTGAAAGAGGAAGATGCGCTGAAGGTTCTGTTCTTTTAAAATATCACATATGATATATAAAAAATAATGTATTTTTAACAAAGATGAGCCCTAGAGAGAGAGAGAGACCATAAAAGCTGCCGTGAGTGAAGGAAGTCAGAGCTCGATGCAATAAAAAAAGCACGTAAAGGTGTCATCCGGGACCAGAACTAAGCGTTGAAAGTTCAAATGTTGCGAGCCAGAAACAAATATTATAATCTTTGCTACATTGCTTCACGCTACCATCCTACTTTTTGATAATCATATTTAAAATGATTGTCTTATCATGTTGTATGCATCGGAGATCTGACGTAACAAATCAAGGGTCTGCCCTCTCGATCCCCTTTAAGTGACATCAACGGGTGCAAATACGTACGAGAGGGTAATGAGTCCCTATCGGCGTCCAATTAGAAAGTGTTGTATATATTTTGTTTTTTTCTTGATGTAGTGTCAAAAGGAAAGGTGCACTAATTTCAAGGGCCGGTGGATTTGGTAAAGCTATTGAGATTATATATTCTTGAACAGCATGAAATCTTAATTTCCATCTTATGTTCAGCCCGTAACAACAGTTAGCTTCTATCTTATAAATCATCAAATGAGTCACATCAGAATTGTCCATCAATATAAAATAACTCAATATGCATTGGTGATTTTGAAAATTCGACATATTTGATTTTTCAAAGCGAATCATGGGCAAATCGTTATAGTTACAAACTATCATGTTCCGCACCAATGCTTCAACTTGTACAAGCAAAATAGAAGTATCTTTTAATAATCTGGGCTGATCACAAAAGTTGCATTTGATTCAACTTTGAAGAACCATACTGGATAGAATGAAAACTAGGTTTATTTAAATCAAGATGCCATACAACCTAGATGCCATTAATCAGAAATCTTTAAAGAAAGGAAAAAAAAAATTAGATCGACAAGGTTGCTAGCTGCCTGATGTCTTCATCATTGAAAAATTCAGACATCATGAAAAATGCTCCTGGGAAAATCAGATGCAAGACTTAGTTGTGTCACTTTCATTCCATGTGAAGGAAAAGGACAAACAAAATAGAATTGCGAAACCGATCAAACTCCGTCGAATGAACACTACCCCGAAATTGAGGAGGTGCCTTTATTTCTAATATTAAGATGAAATTTGGTGTTAGAATATTAAAAAAAAATTGGTCGAAGAAATTAATTTAGGAAGCACCAAAATGGGGCAGCAACATTCAGTCCTCTAAATTTCCTCAAAAGAAAGGAAAACGAACAAAAATGTAAAATATTGCTCACAAAGTACTCACATTTGGGAGGACCCTTATCTGCCACTCCGTCGAGGTTGAAGCTAATTGAATGAAATGACAAAATGATCAATGATTTTTTATTCAATATGTAATATCATCCATAAACTTTAAATTTTTAAAGTGGTTCCTGAATTTAACTCAATATGCAATGTCATCTATGGATTTTCAATATATTCAATGAGGTCCCTAAATTATTAGTAAATGTTCATTGTAGTCCATCAATCTGTGTCATTTTCACATAGTTTAGGGATTAAATTGAACATTTACCAATAATTTATTGATCATCTTGAATAAATTAAAAGTACAAGAATGACATTATAACTTAGACCAAAATTCAATGACCACATTGCACAAATTAAAAATTTATAGATGATATTGTATACTAGACTAAAGTTCATGGACTTTATATGTTACTATATCTTGTTTTTATGCCAGGTTGAATTGTAGAAAAATCGAGGTTATCAGTTTTTTGCACTAATTATCAGGATTAGACACTTTACCATATTAAAGCAAATAGTATCAGACTTGAAATTGAACAGCAATCTAAAAATATATTAGTTTGACATGATAAATATTTTTTGCATCGACATGAATTGACAAGTGAAAAATAGGACAATCTGCCAATTCCGTTTCTGTATGTTAACCACAGAAATTGCTTGAGGCCAATCTCGTGCCCTCAGAGCTCGTGGCTATTTGGTAGAGCCGTCAGGCAGTAATTTTTACGTAAATGTTTCTGCACCTGTTAAGTGTTTGCAACAGCACCTCAGCTTTTTGGAAGTTGCTTCACCCAGCTTTTGTTTTCAACAATTAATTTAAAAGATGCTTCACCTAGCTTTGCGTAATATATATTCACCTAGCTATCATAAGATATACTCAAGAGCGTGTCATCCAGTTCATTGTAGTTTACTACAACAATTGATCGTTGCATATTTCCCTATTTATTATTGTGTTCGATTGCTTATTTTCACAGTAATTATCATTTGAGCCATAATTGACTTAAAGAGAATCAATTGCAATAAAAGAAGGAAAAATGAAATTAACAAATTCGATGAGAAGGATTATGGTTTCTAAAACATTCAATTTGAAGATTATCTGTACTAGAAAAATATGCACTTGTCTATTTCTAGGAAGAAGTTAGAGTTAACAAAGCAATCTAATTGGGATTTGCAGGAAAATTGTCTAAAAGTCCTAAACCTATTACACTTTTGCCAATTCAATTACAAACCTTTAAATTTTGTCAATTAAGTTATAAACATTTTCACTTATTGTCAATTGTGTTCAGCCGACCAATTTTGGCTCAAAATTGCAAATGTGGACACCAGCGAATGCCATTTAGGATAACCGGTGCTACCTAAGACAAATTTAATAATATTTTAATATTTTTGAATTTTATTATCATTTTTGCTGATTTTTTTTCTCTTTTTTCTTTCTTCTCCCTTTTGCCCGTGGCCAGCCACCAACTATAAGGGATGACCACCCATCGGCTATGGCCTAATATAACTAGTATAAACACCTAGAGGGGGGTGAATAGGTGTAGAGAGATTATTCACGTAAATATATATAACTTTTGCAATCAACAAACTGAAATCAAGTAGAGAGAGTTAGAGAATATTGCAAACACTATTTATAATGGTTCGGCTTTTGATAAGCCTACGTCCACTCTCCGGGCGACCAGCCAATCGACTGTATTTCACTATATGATCAACGGTGATTACACACTCTCGAGTGTTTGTACTCAGTGATAATCTGTCTCACTAAGTCACTCTCTTTTTGTAAAACACTGAGATCACTCAAATGCGCACTATGAACAACAATTGAAGAATTGAATCAGCTTTGGAATTATGTTCCTCTATCCTACCCCTAACTCTCAACCTACCCTTAAATACTCTCCAAGCCATACTCAACCGTTGGCTCTTTCCTTGAGAATTTAGTCTTCCCTTTCTTGGACAGACTTTATAAGGTAAGTCTTTTTGACCGTTGAGAGTATATCAAATCCCCTTAGATTCTGTTCGCCCATACAACCAGAATCCGGGCTTCCATAAGTGCTCTATTCTTCATTGGAAGTTGCTCACTAATTGATCCTGTCAATCATATTAGTATAACATAATCAACATAAATAAGGTAAGTGAAAATACTCTACCGTTGGTGATCTTAACGTGTAGGTTCATCTTAAGTCTGATGGTCTTAAGTTAAGTCCGCCTAGATTTTCGCTGGTTTGTTCGGACTTAAAATCTCGATGCACGATCGGACTTAAATCTCGATCTGGATCGACTTAAATCTCAATCTGGATGAGTCTTTCCGTCTGGTACGGTCAGACTCTAAGACATCTTATGCTTTATCTTCTGCAACAACCAAACTTTAAAGCCTATGTCATTATGTGTCATTTTCCTTCAAGCGTTTGATATATAAATATCATTCATAAGATGTTTTGTTAGCATCAAAACTAGGAGTTTTCTCAACATGGCCAAGCCAGCTAGCCTCGCTTGGCTAAGGGTCAACCTCACCCAAGCCAAAGTTGGCAAGGCTAACCCTCGCTAGGTATTGGCTAGGTGAAGACAACGCCTGGATATGCCAACCTAGCTTGGGTGAGGCTGGCCAAATCTGGCCTAAGCGAAGGCAAGCCTAGAGAGAACTAGGGCCCCTCGCCTAAGCCAAATTTGGCGAGCCCCCTGGCTTGGGTGATGGTTGGCATTTCCGATGTCAATCAAAGCTACCTAGCCCAACCATGGCCAATGGCAACCATTGACAAAAGGAAAAGGAAGAGGAAAGAGAAAAAAAAAAAAAAAAAAAAAAGTTAATAAAGAAATTCGAAAATTTATTAAAATATTATTAAAAATTATCCATGTCAATGCCAGCGGTGTATCAATAGTGCCACATGGCACTACTAGCATCCATGCCAGCAATTTTAGACCAAAATTGGTCAAATAGTCTCAATTAGCAAAATTGAAATGTTTTGGACTAAACGACATAAGCTTAGTACTTTTTTGGACAATTTTCCTTAAGATTTACCAATTAGATGAGCATTGGTTGTTGTCCGTTAATGTTATATCATAATGTCATGTATATCATCATGAAAGAGAAGATCCCTTTGGGATTGATGAATGCACAATCGAACATGTATGAGGAGGCCTCTATAATCAACAAGGTCTACTTAATGCATCTATTTCACTTAAAGATAGGCACATGTGCAATGCCAAGCATAGGAATGACTTCAAAGTAATTGTTAGTTGATGAAGTTCGTTGAGATTGATTATGATGATGGGGTACATACTTTAAATCTATTATCCTCATTGCTTGATTGTGGAAATACATATTCTTGTTGTTAGTTATTC
Source organism: Angophora floribunda (assembly GCA_014182895.1). Taxonomy (NCBI): domain Eukaryota; kingdom Viridiplantae; phylum Streptophyta; class Magnoliopsida; order Myrtales; family Myrtaceae; genus Angophora; species Angophora floribunda. Next base: position 29,567,069 of record CM024709.1, on the reverse strand, counting down.
TTTTATGTCAAGAAGGATGACATTTGATAAGGTTCACGATTTAGCTCAAGGCAAAGATAGAAGAAAATTTGGTTAACTTGTGCCTATAGAAAGAATTAGTACTCATGTTAATATTAATAGTGCTACACCTGAACAAACAAATTAGGACTAGTGTCGTGTGTTGGGAATTGTGGAATGAGGGTACATCTTAGAACAGATTGTCTTAAGTTAAAAAATGAGAAGGGTAAAAGAATTAGAGTTGGGTAGACTCCAACTAACATTGTTGCAATAACTAATGGTGTCTTGGATAATGATGATTATGTCTTGTTTGTTACAAAGGATTCATCATTTGATGGATGGGTTTATGAATTCTAGATGTTCAATTCACAATACACCAAATAAGAACAGGTTTACTACTTGTTAGTGCACAACAAGTATAGTTAGGAATCCACACTAAGGGCGATATTGTGGATATCAATGCTATTAGATTCAAAATGAACGATAGCATTATGAGGACATTGATTTAGCAAGGAGTCAGTATACTCCAAACCATGAAAATTTGAGGTTGTTCCAAGTGCCCTAATGATAATGAGAAAAGTCAAGCATTGTGGCACATATGAACTTTCAAGGAAAATTACAAAGTTGATTCACTTAGATGTTTGTAGATTGCCATCCTTTCCTTTGGAGATGGCACTCAGATTAACCACTTCAGAGCTGCTCATACTAGTAAAACAATTAGGGGCATGCATGGTAAAAACTAATTCTGTTCTCAAGAACAACTGATTCTGTTCTTTTATTTCGGGAGCGGATTTGGAATAGAAATGTGTTTAGTAAATTTTTTGTTCCCGAACAAATTTGTTCTAGGGAATAGATTTTGAGTAGAATCAAGAAGAAAAAAAGTTGCTTTTCGCTCCTAGGAACAATTCTGAGAGTCAATTTTTTTTCTCTCTTCTCTTTTTTTTCCCTTCCCTTTCTTCTTCTTCTTCCTCTTCCTCCTCCCACCCATCACCGCCCCTGAGCGGCTAAAGGTCCAGCGAGCTTGCCGCCGCCTCACCATGCTAGGGCGAGGTCCGATGAGCTCGTCAAAGCCTCGCCCAACCACCGGTGAGGCTCGAGCTCGCCCAGGGGGCCGGCAAGCCTCACCTCACCCAAATCTAGGGAGGTGAGCCCCACCCGACCACTGGTGAGGCTCGACCTCACAAATTTGGGCGAGCCTCACTTGGTTGCCACCGGCGAGGCTCGAGCCTCGCTGGCCGGCACGAGGCTCACCCTCGCCAAGCCAAGGCTTGGCCTTGCCTCGCGCTGCCTGGCGAGCTCGAGCCTCGCCGGTGGCGGTCAAGCGAGGCTCACCTAGCCTAACGAGGCTTGACCTCGCCCAGATCTGCAAGGCCGAGCCTCGCCGGTGGTCGGGCGAGGCTCCGACGAGCTTGCTAGACCTTGCCCTAGCCTAGCGAGGCGCCAGCGAGCTTGCCGGACCTCGCCCAACCGCTCGCCAGCCACCATTGGTGGCGGTGGCCAAGAGGAAAATGGGAGAAAAAAGAAAAAGAAAAAAGAAAATTATAACAAAAGTACTAAAAATTAGAATAATCAAAAGATCAAAATTTTTTACCAAATGCATTTCTATTCCTAGAGTAAAAATTTTGGACAGTTACCAAATGCCTTCAAATGCTTAGAAATTGTTTTCGGGAACAAAATTAAAAAGAATAATTTCTAAGCAGAAATTGTTCCCGAGAACATAAGCATTATCATGCAAGCTCTTAGTGTCCATGTTATCAAGAGCTACCCGTGCCAAGACTTGCTCCTTGTTTACACCCTTTGGGACCATTCCCGCCCTCATTAGACCAGGTCATTATAGAAGCCCCTACAACCTTTTTGGGGCTTCAATGACAATGGACCAATCTACAATGGTAGATGGGCACTAGAGATTGCCTTGAACAATGGTCAAGGATGCACACATATGAAGTTGGAGGTAGTGAAGAGCTATAGTCGAGGGGGCACGATCGAGATGACAATGTTGAGATAAATGAGAGGGTAGGAAGATAGAGAAATGAGATAAAAATGTGGACTCGTATCTTACATGAGTAAGGGTGATGGCCATAGCGTAGCAAAGGCAAGTGTTGTGGTAATGGTGTGTGGCCCTAATTCGATGCGTGTCTCTCTATTCATTCAGACCTAATTTGAGGGGCGAAAGAGAAAGGAGCGAGGGGAAAGAAAGGTAAGGCTTTTCAAATGGGAGACAACGACAATGCGAGCGAGGACACGTGTCATCCTATGGAGGGCGGAGATAATGGTAATAGCACAAGGGAGCAGTTACCCCAAACAAATATAATAACAAAAATATAAAGTTATTGTACGGAAACTAATACAATCATATTTGATCAATTCAATACTAAACTTTTTGACATTTATAATATAATATTTTTGGCCATTTTTTGCTAGAAATAGCTGACATGAATGCTAGCTTACAAGACATAACTAACATTGGATGGACAATTTTTTTCATTTTTTTAAATATGATTTAAAAATTAAAAAACTGTAAAAAAACAGTCCATGTCAACGGTGGCTATGTCCTATAAACTTGCCAACATCCATTTCAATGATTTGAGGCCAACAATAGCCGGAAAGACTATATTGATGAATCATCTTAAGGTTTAACACTAAATTGATTAAATTGAAAATTTTAGAATTGAATTAACAATTATACAATAGGTTGAAGACTTTTTGTTATAATTATTTTGTAATCCCCGCTTGCATCCACCAATGTCAAGGAAACTAGAAATGTCAAAAGTTTCATACGAACACTTGCTTTAATGTCAAAACTTTTTGTAAGCTCACTTAAATGTCAAATTGGGAAAAAAGCAATCACTTAAGTCCCTTCAACGATAATTTCTGACCAAAAGTTCCATGTGGCTTTTTTAATTAAATGATAATTCATACATGGCTTTTTTTAATTAAAAAACCAGTCCAATATGGACTATGATGTGGTTGGACTCTCTAGTCCGACGACAATTGGTTTGCGCTGTGGAGGGAGCAATTGAGTTTGCAAGGAAGCTTTGAACAAATCGCCATCGCCAAGGCTACGGATCTGGTTATGGACTAGCAACATGTTCCTCGGTATATGAGATGGAGCTTTTCATAGCCATGGAGTCGAGAATCGATAGGGTGAAATTGGGGATGGACCCGATCCGAGAGGTCACCAAGCCCATATCTGGCTTCGATTGAAGCGATGACCTTCATTACCTTCCTCATCTTCATCATCATCTCATCATGTTTCACCTTTTCTTCTTCTTTGATTGTTTGCAAATTGAGAAAAGACAAAACCCTAATTTGGCCTAATTTTGTTTGCAAACAAAAATCAGGATATATATTTAGGACAAAAATGTAGACAACTGCCATTTAATGATATTATTGCTGATTGGGCACACCAACAAACCCCATCGGTCTAGGAAATTCATGAAATATTGTTATATCAAGTAATTATTTTTTTAAAGGAACTTAAATGATCCAATAAAAATTTGACACTAAAGTGAGAATTGTATGAAAATCACAACACTTTGATTGTCCTTTTTCTGTACTTTTAGTAGGTATGTTTTATTTCTGTGGTGTTTCCTCCCTTTTGTTCACGTTGAAAACTTAATTTGTTTGGCATTCATCCAACCTTCTATGGACGAGGATCATTTGCATTCATGGTGCCTTGTCTGATGGGGTGGCTGATGCAGGTTCCCAGGGCGGCTGATCAGTTGCTTTTATGTTCTTACACCGCCATCAAAGACTAGTAGTAAGGAAAGAACATTGTTGGTGAGGCTAGAAGAAAGGGGACAAAATAGATAAAAGGACAAAATAGATGAAATCAATGCCAGGAGAGGTTTTGTTTTTATGATTCCATTTATGATATAAGGATAAGGACATAGAGACTCATCTAATTCGAAAATTATGAAATACTTTATAAATCTCATTAATCAATATTGGTCTATGCAGATGACCCTGATTTAGAGCAATTCGAACGCGATCGATGAATTAAGAACGGATATCTTCTCACATCCTATGCTGGAAATCTCTCAATGCATCAATTATCTGCGCTAACCCTAGGAGGTTTAGACCAATGAAAAGCTAGTGAAGGTCATATATGGTTGGCCAAAGAAAGATTATAGTTAATGGAAATATCTCACTCTCCATACATTGGAAGCTGTCACCTACTGCACAGGCAAAGAAAACCTCCGGTGAATATGTTTCGGTGGGCAGATATTAAAAAACATCAATTAAAATAACACATCTGGAGAAAGAAAAAAAACCCTTCCCTGCAAATTTCTATGAAACCGTGTAGTTAACGAAGACTTCGTCACATTTGCCTGCACGTCCTCCAAAAAAAATATATGCAAAAACCAATCTGTCAACGTGGAGGAAGAGCCCTGATATAATTAAATAGGGCCCCCTTCTTCCTCCATCTCCTTCTCCTATTTGTCTCCTTCCTTCTTCAAATTCTCTCTCACCAGTACAGGCTCTCCATCCTCCGGCACCCCTCCTTCCCCCAGTTTTCCACGACGACCGGCCACCCGTATCCGGCAATTCTTGGGGCGAAATCAGGTGCTCCTCTCGCCCTCCCCCCACCATGCATGGAAGTTTCCACAGAGGCTCGTTCGTGACTGAGCGCGACGATAATGGAAGCTCCCCGGAGAACAGCCTCGGAGAGTCGCCGCCGCCGCCGCCGTCTAGCAGGTTCAGCGATACGATGAAGACCGGGCCTGTGGCACCGTCTCCCAAGAAGAGGTCTGTTGTGAAATAATCTTATGTTCACATATGAGTCGCGTGGTGATTGGTTACAGGAATTAGTCATTAGTTATTTAGAGTGAAGAGTTGAGAAGTTGGGGGTTTTCTGTTCGTTTCAGCAGGAGGAGTATGCAGAAGAGAGTGGTTTCGATTCCGATCAAGGACGTGGAAGGCTCTCGGCTCAAGGGCGAGGGCGCGCCGCCGCCATCCGATTCGTGGGCGTGGAGGAAGTACGGCCAGAAGCCCATCAAGGGCTCTCCATATCCGAGGTGAATTCTTCATCTTGTCTCGTGTTATGGCTTCTTCTGCTTCAATGGCTACAACACAATCAATTCTTTCCTTCACCTAACCTCTCCTCAAACGTCACGTCACCGATAATCTCGAGATGCGATCGTTATGTCCTTGATAAAACCGATGAAACCTTGATATAATTGAAGCTCTTTGGTCAAATAAGTGAATTTTTCTGTATAAATCAACTGCTTACACTAAATTGAGACAGAATATGATTCCCTCTTCTTAGTAATCGACGAAACTCGACAACGAACATGAGGTTTGATGTAGTTCTTGATTAATTTAATCCAATCCATTCGAAGAGGCGAACAATCTCCATTAGATCTGTGGATAATGATTGAGGAGTATTAATCATTGATCTAATGATCCAAGAACTCTCAATTATGCAGGGGGTATTATAGGTGTAGCAGTTCAAAGGGATGCCCGGCCCGGAAACAGGTGGAGCGCAGCCGTGACGACCCCGCCATGCTCCTCATCACCTACTCTTGCGAGCACAATCACCCTTGGCCTGCCGCCAAGAACAACCACCACCACCACAAATCACCAGAACTCCTCCGCCGTGACCAGCGCCGTCGAAGACAAGCCCGAAATGCCTGCCAATCTTCCCGACCCAGAAGCCGAGCCCGAGCCCGAGCCTGATCGCGAACCCGAAGAAAAGTTTCCGGACATGAGCGAGGAATCGGCGCTCTTGTCCACCGTGGACGAGTTCAGCTGGTTCATGGATATGCCCACCACGTCGTCCACGATCCTGGAGAGCCCCATTTTTGCAGAGAGCGGCAGCAGCGGTGCCGGCAAGGGCGCGGCTATAGACGCCGACATGGCCATGTTTTTCCCGATGAGAGAAGAGGACGAGTCGCTGTTCGCCGACCTGGGCGAGCTGCCGGAGTGCTCGGTGGTCTTTAGGCACGGTCGGAGTGGTGGTGTGAGCACACAAGTTCAGATCTACTGACCCTTCTTTTTTCTTAATTAAAATTTTAATCCCACTTGTATTTGTATTTTTCCACACACTCTTCTTCTTTTTCCTAATTTTTTCCCCTTCTTGGTTAATTTATTGCTTATGGATAAAAGAGAAAAAAAGAGCAAGAGGAGTTGTTCAATTCAACTGTGGACGGACGTGTCGTGCGCCGTAAGGAGGAGAAATCTTGGAAATTTCTTCTCTCTTTTTTCTTTCTAGAAGCCCAATTTTTCTTTTTTCTTAATTATGACTTTTTGGGGGGCCTTGATTTCAGTGTAATAAAATAAAACCAATAACGTCGCATTCGGGTCATGTCACGATGTTCTTGTAAATAGGGCATCATCTGCCGTCCATCCGCGCAAGGGGATCGCAATCAAAACATGTCAGGATAATAGATATTTGATCGGGACCCGCCAACTAAACTTGTAATCTAATGTTTTAGGTCAGTCGTATGGATAGTTAATTAGGTGTTCGGATAAGCCCGCAAAATCAGACCAAGCAGGGAAAAAAATTGTTTAGGTTTGCATTACCATCAAATTTGGGTCTTTATAGAAGGAGATCGTGCTCAGTTCAAGGACGAATCAAAACCCGAAATCTCTTGAATCTAATGGGTTATGTCGATTATACCCATTTAGGAATTTCTATCTTCTCTTTCGTCGAATTTGTAATGATCATTTACCAATAAGCCATATTTATCAGGTTCACACCGCTCGGCTATTTGTGCAAGAGAAGTAATAAGTACTGTGATGTAGTTGTGACATTATCTAGTGACGTCATCTTTTGTTGAGATGTTTAGTCTTGTGAATTAATTGAGGTGCGTTTTAATGTTGATTAAAATTTGAACAAATCAGCATCGTTGTGATTTTTTAAGTACTTTGCTCTTAAACTTAGACTTTCATATACAATCATGATTCGATGCTTGAAATGATACTTTTTAAGGGTTCATAGCCACAAAAACAATTTTCCTTCAACCAAAAAAAATATATGTATTTACATTCAGGCTTATTGAGAGATTTTTTGGTGTTGCTCCTATAAGACTGTTTGAAAGGGTCAAGGGCTTTCATGATTATTAAAGTGGGAATCGTAAGGGTTCATAGTAAACGTCGATGGTTGACTGATTGGTGAAAAAATTTTGTGTTTAGATCCCCTTCTTTGAGGGTTCATAGCCACAAAAACAATTTTCCTTCAACCAAAAAATATATATATGTATTTACATTCAGGCTTATTGAGAGATTTTTTGGTGTTGCTCCTATAAGACTGTTTGAAAGGGTCAAGGGCTTTCATGATTATTAAACGTTTTGTTATATTAGATTCCTTATTTTATAAATCTTTTAGATTTCTTGCTAGTAATGAAGGTAAAAAAAACCATTTAATTTAAAAGTTTACAATTTCGAGAATTATCCCTGATACCATTTGTTTTTTTAATCAAGCTTGACCTTAATATGTTAAATTACTATACTTTCTATGAAGCCCTCGAGTTTTGGAACTTGTATATTTCATAATATTTTACTCCTTCAAAAATCATGAAACTTCTTTGAAAATTTTTCCCTTTTATAATTTGGGATAAAAGGTTTATGGGCAATATAGTTTATTGTATTTATGGATGATCTTTTAATTCAAGTTTTTAAACAAGGAAATAAAGTATTTATTGTTATGAAAAGTCTGACAATACATTTATGGCAGCGCATGAGTCGATCGAGTAATATTGAATGAGTTTGATCTTTAATACTACTTTATTAAGTCTGTTAACACAAATTATTTCTATTTTTTTAAGTTACAAACCATATTTTGTACAATCGGTAAAGAGCATGATGTGTTGGATTAGTACTGTTTATAAATGACAAATTTCTAAATTGGAACTTAAAATGTGATAAAGTTTTCAATTTTGATGGCACAATCCTTTTCCTGTAAGTGTCATGTTTTGTCAAAAGTATTAAATTTTGAATTTCTGTTGCGGCCAAGAATAATTATCTTTTGAATTTAATTTCAATATAATATTCAACTTTTCCTTGAGAACCTATACACTTGTTATATTTTAGTAGGTTAGTTTGCCGACTTATCTGTTTTGAAAATGTATGAATGCTTGATATCGCAAAAGTTAGTATTCAAAGATTTTCAAAAGGAATTAATGCATAATTATGGTTATCACTGTTGCTGTAACGATAAAGTGTCTTGATATGACAATTTTGACGTAAATGTAAAGCTCTACGCCCCATGTAGAAAAATCAATTTTTAAATACCCATACATAGAATCTAGAATAAATAGGTGTGAATCGAAGTTACGTGCCTAGTTTAGCCAGTCCCCATCTTTGAATTGATCGATACGGATGAGGCCATACAAATTGGGACTGAAAAAGCAGCGCCTCTCTTTCTTCCCTTTTTTACAAGATTTTTCTTCTTCAATCCAGATGTCTTTCCTTCTAGTAGCCGCCACCTCCAGATTTTTCTCAAGAAAAATCAGCCCTAGTTGCTAAAAGTTAGGGAGACTCCATTGACATGCCAACTTGCCTAAATGTTAGACTCCGCCGACTTAGGAATAGTATGGATAGGCAGCTCCTCCTTGCCAATTGTGTGTGTAGAAAAATGTAGAGAGAAGATAGCAGAGTAGATAAAATATATAGTGAGGTGTGCGTGGGTGTGACCTATGGAACTCGTGGGTGAGTTAGTGAGCACAAAACAAGTGTGCATATTTGTATTTGTACTGAATATTTTATAACTAGAGAAGGTATTTTTCCGTTGGTATTTTGAGGAATAGCAAGTTTAGGGTCGAAACAGATGACTGGAGATCGTGAAACTAGCTATCCAAAGTTGTTGTATGGAAAGACAGTGGTTTGGGACCATTGTACAGGAGCAGGCAGTTAGGGATTGGAATACACCGGAGTCTTCCTAGTGCATAGTTAAGAGACTATGATCAAACGTTCTAATACTGAGCTTACTTGATATATTGTGGGCATCACAACCAAGTCACAATGACAGATATTTAAAGTTCGGTTAGCAGTGTCAAGAAACTTAACAACTCCAATTATAATAATTGGAGTATTCACCTGCGTTTTTACCTACTAGGTCAAGATTTGTGAGATATTGTTGGTGGCAGCAACAACACACCATCCACGGATGATGAGTTGAGGAAGTGGGAGATAAAAGTTTATAAGGCTCTTTACGTTCTTGGTATTAGTCTAGAAGATCATTTGTTACAACACATCAAGAACACAAATACCCCAAAAGAGGCATGGGATAACTTGGTCATGATGTTCACAAGGATGGAGATGCCAAGCTACTATGGCTAGAGAACGAGTCATGATGGCAAATCGATATTTCTCCAAAGTTAAATCCCTCTATGAAGAAATTTCAAAATCAAATCCTTAAATGTCATCTCTGAGACTAGGACGAGAATAATAATTATTCACAAGTTACGGCCAGGGTATAACTATATTGTTACGACCATCTATAGATGGACTAATGATCCAATTCTGATTAAGTTGGAGAATATTTTGGCCAACCAAGAAGCTTCAGAAAGACAAATGTCTATGGTCTCAATTAAGGATGATGATTTGACCAAAAAATAATTAAGGGACGAAAGGGCATTCTTTAGTAATAAAAGAGGGTCCAAGAGCTAGAGGAGAAATTGTGATGGCACGAGAGATGGCAAATAAAGGAAAACTCATAAAGATTGACAAAGGCGACCAAATGGGATGAGCACTCAGCTAGGGGAAGCTCACTAGGATCGCAACAAGGATGACAAGGAATACAAAAGAACAAAAGGCGTACCTGAAAATGTTTACATCAGCGACAAAGTAGGACTCTTTGCCATAGTCTGTCGATGCTTGTAGAAGGAAATGCCACAAAATCTTTTAGGAAGGAGAATGACGGTGAAGAATAATGAGATTTCCAAGCTTCCATTGTGGTAGAGGAACAAGAAGAGCTCATGGGCACTACTATCATCAAGTCAGATACAGCCATGGCCTTTATCACGTAAAAGTGATAAATTACATGATAAATTAATCAATTATGATGATTATAAAAGCAACAAAAGGCATAACGAATGGTGCTACATCTATAGCAAAGTAGGACACTTTGTCAGAATATGTCGATTCAAGTGGGTAAAATGAAATGTCATAGATTTTATTAGGAAGGAGAATGATAGTAAAGAAGAATGGGACTCTAAGCATCCGTTGTAGTAGAGGAGCAAAAAAGGCTCATAGCTACTAGTATCACCAAGTCAAATGATGCAATGGCCTTATCACGATGAGTGATAAATAAATAAATTATGATTATGATTGCATTGTTGACTCAGATTGCTCAAACCATATGATTACAGATCAAAGCAAGCTAACAAGCATGTCTGGGTATATCGATGGAAGAGTAGTTGTCACCACAAATAACTCATGATTCTTGATTACCCATGTTAGTCAAATGATGATAATATGCTGGTTTAGTTCACAGCAAATTGGATTAAAAACTTATTGTTAGTGTCACAACTCACAGATATAGGAAATTTTGTGGCATTTAGTTTGAGATACATTAAAGTGTACCGCCAATTGAAACCCACTAGTGCACCAATCATGGAGAGGCGTCAACTAGAATCGTCCATGTGATGTCAGCACATCTAACATATGTTGACAAAACTTGAGAGAGTGATACACCTTGTTTGTGGTACACATGGCTTGAGCATGTAAGCTAACATAAGTTAAAAGGTGATTATGAAGAAAGATATGCTAAAGGGTTTGCCCCACTCAGATGTTTGAGAATACGTAATTTTATCCCTAGTGTCAATACATTTAGGCATATCAACTTCCATATGAGGAGTTTATATTCAAAGCCAAGATACCTCTCGAGCCAATACGCTTAGACGTATTTAGACCGGCAAAGCACTCATCTGTTAGAGGATCAAAATACATTAAAAGATCCGTCAATTACTTCTCTATGTACATCTAGGTCAACTTTATAAAAGAAAAAATTGAGACATTTAAAAATCTTAAAGAGCTTAAAGAAAAAGTAGAGAAAGAAATAAGCAAAGTGATACAATGCCTTCATACTGATAATGAGAGAGAGTACAAATCATATGAATTTATAAAATATTTGCAATATAAGGTATGTCTCCAAGTTACGACATAAACAAAAGATATGTCTCCAAGAATGCCATGCAAAATGGAGTTGTCGAAAGAAAGAATTAACATTTGGCAGAATTTTACGAGAGAATGCTGCATGAAAAGAATAATATTTTTTCATTTTTTTCTTTTTTTCTTTTTTTCTTTTCTTTCTATTTCTTTCTTTCTTTTACCTTCCCTTCCTTCTTCCTATAGATGGTCAGTGGTTGGCAACCAACCAGAGGCAAAGGCCGGCAAGTGTGACTTCACTACCTTTAGTAAGGGCTTGAGCCTCAGTAATGGCTAGGTGAGGCCCAACCTCATCAAATATAGTGAGGCTTGACCTTCACCAACCAAGTGCAAGGCCTCCCTTGTAGTCGCTAGAGAGGGGTAGACCCTCATCAGCCTTTGCCTCTAGCCGATCACCAAGGTTTGGCAATTGATTGGAGGAAGAAGGAAGGGAAGGGAGAAAAGAAGAAAGAGAAAGAAAATAAAGAAAAGGAAAAAAACAAAAATTTGGAAAATTTTTAAAATTGTCCATGTCATGCCGATCGGCTAAAATTGACTGAATGGACTAAATTGATATAAATACAAAATGTTTATGAATCAATTGACAAAAAAAAAGTTTATAACTAAATTGGCACAATTGTAATATATTTAAGATTTTTTTTTTAATAATTTTCCTTTAATTTCAAAAGGTGAGCATACACACTCATAAAAATAGCAATTTTGCTAGGTAACCGTCCGTATATATCAAATCTGAATTACTACTAATATACAATCTTCTATTTTCTTATTGTACTATTGAATGAGATAGGGGTGTTTCAATCACGGGAAAAAGTAGTCACCAAATTTAAAAGCCGGCTTTATCATAGCATTGATGTTGTGAACGGTATGGCAATCTATTTTCACGGCAAGATATGAAACAATTTCAGTAAATTGTTGCCATAAACTCATGTCAATATCATTGTTACCTTCCCCGAACGCCGTTTCTATTTTGTTTCTAACATTAGTAAAGATAAAACAGTGAGGTTTTGTTAGGTCACTTTCATCAAATTAGGATGGTCCCTCCTCTGCCAGGTCTCGCCAAAGACAGATAATTGCAAGGGCAAGAGATCCCAAAGGAGACATGGAGAAACTGTCTTCTGCAGAGCTCGATCTCGTGATTACGTTTGCGGCGCAAGTTTGGTGACGGACCCTAACTAAATTCGACGGCCTCTCAGGTCAAGACAACATCTCCTTAATTACTCGATCTGACTGGCGTTGTACGATGATGACTATACTCGTGCGAAACGCCGCACCCGGACGAGGCATGCTCAATTTCTTCACCACCGAAGATCACCCGAAATCATTCCAGATTAGTGTTAGGCCTGCAGTCTAATCAATCAAAGTCAAAGGGGTTAGGTTTCGAGGTTATTCATTACGTCACGCATCAGAATTCCTAACTTTTTTCCCCGTCACCTCTGTACTAGGATGACTATAAAATTGAATTTGGGAAATTGCATCTTACTTTACCTCTCCCGTGTTTAAAATAATAGGTTTTGAAAGATGACACCGCATAATTTCGATTTATGAAATACTTGCAATATTGATGTTCCTTATAATTTGTCCATCACTGTCTTTTTGCTTTTCTAGACGATGTTTTATGATTAAGAATAAACAAAATATAAACAGAACACTAGGTAATCTAGCAAATCATTTAAAAAAATTCCCCTTTTAATTTTCCTCTATAACTTCATTTTCATCTTTCCACGCAAGTTGTCTTTTGCAAATCAAATTATAATTTTTCTTTTTCTTCCGGGGCCCCCGGGGTTTTGGGGGGGGATGGGGATTGTAGCTTGTCGTTTACGAGAACTAAGCATATACATTTAGCAAAAGCAAATAAAATCTGGACTTTTATTTGGTACACTGGTGACACGAAAAAATCATTATACAAGTACAGTTTAAGCTTTGATACATATGAAAGATTTAATTTTAGTAAGTTTACTTATTTTATTAGTGAATGAGAATTTTCATTTCATGATTACTTGTGAAAAAAATAATTTACGTTGACAATATACCTCATATAAATCCATAAAATTTCAGGATTCATAATTTTGAAACAAGCGTTTATACTATCATTGCCTGTTATTCTCAAGCTTTCAAACATTTTCTTTTCACTTGTCAGCTGTCGCGCCTTCCTTTTCTAAAGGCAGAAACAAAAGGAAGCATTCACTAAATCATTTTCATTACTTCAAAATTACCTATCATTACTTTATAGAAAACAGATTTTCTGGGAATTAGGAAGCCGGATGGAGCGAGGAGGTGGGTTTGGGGTTGGGGCCCACGATGGGGATGGCATAAAAAGTTAAGGATAATAACCCCAGAAGGTACGTCCCCATTTCTACCTCTTTTGACTCTTTTCTTTTGTATGATTCTTCCTCAAAATTCTCCCATTTCCTACATTATTTCTCATTTTAAGCATCGAAGGGTTCTTCTGACATGAAATTTGCGAGGTTTTTTGTTTTAATTTTTTTTTCGGTGTACAGCTTGGCCTGATTCTCTAAGAAATTCAAGCCTGTCCAATGGACCTCGGGAAAACTGCATATCGGGACAACTGAATATAGCATTCACCTTCTAGATCTGTGATGCAAGACAATTCTCCAAACTACCATGCTGATTGGTTTTCTATTGGAATGGTGTTTACTTCATATTGTCTAGAATGCTATTAGCGTTTGTCAAATTTGATGTTCTTTTCTCTTCTAGGTTGACATTTTTCCAACCTTTTTCCCCACTTATCTAAAACTTCCTCACAACACGCTTTCATTCTCCAACAAATAATATGATACTTACTATTTGGAGATATGAAAAATATTTTTTATCACTCACAAAAATAAATAAACAAAAACTATCTTTATCATGCATGAAAATATATAGATATGAATTGTTGTCAATAATGAAAATACTTTTTATCGACCCATTATTGTAAGGGAATAAATGATTATCTTTAAACAAATATTTTCTGAATTATTCATTTTTTAAGAAACAGATGGAGCTTAAATTGATGTAATATATCCTATATGTTTCAACAATAGTTGCAAAGTAATGTGAGCAATATAAGAATATTTCTAATGTGCGCTACATTAATTGATGTTGTAATTTACCGTTTTGCGATATTGATCTAATAAAATGAGATATAAGGTTTCTTAATTAGTATAATATGGGGCTAGCTAATGTGGGCCGAATTGAGCTTGGCTCGTACTGAAAGGACATGTCTAAAAATTCTAATTAGAGTTCAAAGTCTCTCATCTAACCCTAATAATACGCACAATATCCTCACATAAGGAGCGGCTACAAAATGCTAGGGATGAGAGTAGTTTCATTGAGCTGGTGATAGAGAGGGCACCAAAGGAGAAGCACTTGAGTTTTCAAACGTCATTATTCTACATCAAGATCAACAGAGGAATAACAGTCTCATATTATTGTAAGATGTCTCCTATTCTAATACGTGGTCATACTCCCAAAAGAGGTGATTGTGTATTAGTTCATAGAGGTATACATAAATAGCATATGGTTGAGGAATGACTGATCCTAGTGATTAATTCATCCAAAGGTGATGAATTTACGAAGGTTAGAATATATTATCATGGCCGCTACCATGTGGAGAATATACAACTACATGTAATATATTTTCCCCAAAGGTGTTTATATGATGATGTATGTAACTCTCAAAATGTATACTTATACGGTTTCCAATTATATAGTACTCACATAATGATAATTATATACATTGCTTGTTATTTTAGTCATATTCTCTATAAATGGTAACTACATGACTATTAAGGTTCTTATTGGTTCAAACTTTAAGAAATAGAAAAAGAATTTTCTATTTTGCAATGGATCTAGCATATGTTTAGAGTAGGCTGGTAGATTACGTTGCCAACAATGAAACCCCAGAAGCGTTCCATTCAAGATCACTTGAAAAGTGGTTTACTAGCTAACTGCGTAGCTAAACAAATGATGGAAACGTTGGTGGCTAGAAATTGTATCTCATCTAATGTTGAGATAGGGACACACCTGCAGGTACTCTTTAATATGAAGTATGATAGTTCTAGTAGTGTTAGGGATTATGTTCTAAGGATGGTAGATCTATAGAGAAAACTTCAAGCTCGTGTTACTATTCTTATTGCTCACATTGCGCATCTAGCTTTAAACACTCTTCGTCATAATTTTATGATTATCATGACTAACTACAATTCCCAAGATAAGACATGGCCAATGAGTGACTTGATATCAAGGGTGGTGGTAGTAGAAGAGAAACTAAAGAAAGATGAAGGGCACATTGCCCCCACATGCCTCTAATTCAAACACCAAGAAGGGTGAGAGTTCAAAAATCATACTCATAGAGGAAATCCTGAAGCTATTGGTCCTTCAAAAATTTGGTCCTAAGAAAGTATCCTTCAAGAAGGATGGTAACAATTTGCTTATTTTGTAAGAAGAAAGGTCACTAAAGAAAGATTGCGATAAATATAAAACTTGGTTGTCCAAGCGTGAACTCACATGTAATGATTCTTTGGCATTCATTTATGAATCCAATACTTATCATAAGCCTTTTTCCAGTTCATGGTAGCTAGATAGCAATACATAAAATTATGTTGCATTTATCATATAGAGATTCATAAATCGAAGGAAGCCAAATCATGATGAATAATAGCTCACCATAGGAAAAATTGATAAAGTCAACATTGAGTTCATAAGAGATATCATTTTAATTATGGGTTATATTTTTAATTTGATATTAAGAAACAAATTCTATATACCTTTCTTTATACGGAACTTAGTCTCTATATCTTTATACATGTGTGGTTACTCTTTTGAAATAAAGAATAATATTATGTTCTTTAATTCAAATAAGGTTGGGTGCTGCAATATGTCTAATGGATTGTGCAAATTGCATTTATTCTTAATGATAAACACACACACACACACACACACACACACACGTAGTTTATATGGCTGAAAATATTGTTTCCAAAAGACTTCTATCTAAGGAATAGTCTTGTGCATTTTGACATAAATATTTTTGTCACATATTTAGAGAAAGAGGAGAAAGGCTAAAAAAGTGGACACTATGCTTACCCTTAAAAGTGATATACAGTTAAAAGCAACCTAAAGACTTACGTAGACTATTGTAGGAGTAAGGTGACTAAGATAAAGAAGAAAACCGTCCAAAGTGTAGACCTAGTAGAGGTCATTCATATTGATATTAGTGGAATCTAACGACAACCTTGTGTGGAAATTTTTATTTCATCATATTTATTGATGATTATTCCCAATATTGATATCTCTACTTGATTAAAGAAAAATCTGCATCTCTTGATAAGTTCAAGATTTTTTGGATTGAAATAGAGAAATAGTTGGGAAAAGTCATAAAGGTTGCCAGATTTGATTGAGGTGGTACGTATTTTGACAAGTATGGTGATGCTAGATAGCTTAAAGGACCATTTGCCAAATATTTCGAGAATTCTAGGGTAGTAGCTTAATTACTATGCTTAGAAATCCTAAACAAAATGGTATGGCCAAAAGACGTAATCACACTTTTATGAATATGATGAGGAGTATGATTAGTATGACTATTTTACTTGGTTTTCTATGGGGTGAGGCTTTGAAAATTTCCCTTTATACATTCTAAATCAAGTTCCTACCAAAGTTGTTCTATTGATTCTTTTGGAGTTATGAATTGTACATAAACTTAGTTTGAACTATATTAAGGTTTGGGGTGTTCTGCAAAAATGAGGTTATATAATCCAACATTAAATTGTAATCTAGAACTACTCAATGTTACTTCACATCTTACTTAGATCATTTGAAGGAGTATCAAATTTATTATCCCTATGGAGACAAGAATTGTGGGTCACAAACAGCAAAATTTGATGGAGTTTCATGTAGCCAAAGAGTGTAGCTATTCTCAAATTATTAAGGATGGAGACCATTGTCTTTGCCTATAAAGACAATTGTGGAGTCACGTGCACCATAACTAAGCCTATTGAGATCCAGAATCCTATTGTTGAGATAGTTTCTAATGAAGCTCCTCAAGTCTCTCAAGTGCAGGATGAGTCTATTTAGGAGATCTATTAGTCAGAAATGATCGAGCTACACTACTAGACTATATAGTCTATTTGGGAAAGCATGACTATAATATCGGTTGTGTAGTTGTTCTAGTGATTTCATACAAATGATGTTTCTTTTCCTCAATTTGATTTGCGATTAGATGCAATGAAAGACAAGATGTAATCTATGTAACATATTGATATTTGAGATCTTGTTAAGTTGTCTGAATGTCACAAACTCATTAGTTGTAAATGGATATATAAGACTAAAAGGGATTTACAAAAAAAAAGATTTAGAAGTTTAAAGTCAAACTAGTAGTCAAGGGTTTCACTTAGAGTGAAGGAGTAGAACGTGAAGAAACATGTACTTTAGTCTCTTCTAAAGATTCTTTCAAAGTAATCACAGCATTAATAGCTCATTTTGATATGTAGTTACGCCAGGTAGATGTTAAAACTATCTTAGATGTTGATAAGGATGTCTATATGATGCAACCCAAATGTTTTGCAGTAGATGATTCAGGTAATTTCATGTGTTGACTAAAAAGTCTATTTATGGCCTCAAACAAGCTTCTAGATAATGATACTTAAAGTTTCATAGTATTGTGATTTCATTCAGTTTTGTTGAGAATAAAATAAATCAGTATATACACTACAAGGTCAATGGGAAAAAATTAATTTTTCTCATACTTTATGTAGGCAATATCTTACTTATGAGCATTGATCTTGGATTACTACATAAGACAGAGTAAATGTTGTCAAAGAATTTGACATAAATGACCTTGATGAGGCTCCTTTTATTTTCGGCATTGAGGTCCACAAGGATCATTATCACCATATATTGGGTTTGTCTCAAAGAGCTTATGTTGATCACATTTTAGTAGTATTTAGTATACAACACTATAAACCAGGAATTGCTCGTGAATCTCCCACGGTATCTTATTCATATATTAAGAAAACCCAATTGCATGATGTACCTTATACTAGTACACTTTGAAGTATCGTGTATGCTCAAATTTACATTAAATCAAAATTCATTTTTGCAATAGAATTTCTAGGCAAATTTCAATCAAATCCAAGAAATGATCATTGGGTTGCTACCAATAAGGTCTTAAGATACTTTAAGAGGATAAAAGACTATATGCCGATTTATAAACATGTTCAAGTCCTATAGCTAGTAGGGTATTTGAATGCACTTTGCTGGCTATTAGGATTACATGAAGTCGACAACAAGATACCTCTTTATGTTAGTAGGAGGTACATAACCATGAAAAAGCAAAAAATAGAAATCTATGTCACCCTCTACTATGTAAATGGAGTTTGTGAGATGCTTTTCGACTACTACTCAAGCTATTTAGCTCTAAAACCTGATGAGAGAGTTGATTGCATTCAACTTTTGGATAAGCTCATATTGTTGTATTGTGACAATAACTTTGTTGTATTGTTTATCAAAACAAGGGTCACAAAGAGTCTAAGCATATGGAGGTCAAGTTTTTTACCAAAAGAAACAATATATAATGGTGACATTATAGTATAGTATATTTCCATAGATGATATGGTTGCAGATCCACTAACTAAGGACCTTCACCATTATGTATTTGAATGACATGTCATTAACATGAATTTAGGAGCATCATGGGATGCTATTGTTTAGTGTGAGCTATTATGGTTTTGCTCTAATAAATTTTGCATATGTGTTTATTACATTTATTAACATTTTGATATATGTCAACTCTTTTACATGCAACAAAGTGATTCTAAATGCATTATTCTTGAGTTGAATACATATATTTGATGAAAATCTTAAGGTATGTTGTAAACCTTGAGTAAAGGCTAGGGGCATCCAGTTATTAGCCTTATATGTCTTGTTATATGTAAAGAAAAAATAAACATAAGGATAAGACATATATAGATTCATTGGAATCATTTTTCTATTGGCACATCAAGTTTTTATGACACTTGAGGAAGTAGAATGGTGACTAACAAAGAGGATGACATATAAGGCATATTACTCTTTATGAGGTGTTATCTATTTGTCACACTACCATATTAAATCCACATCAATAGTGTTAAAAACACTCATGACCACGGAAGGCTCTATGTGTATATATGCAATTACTTTCATGATTTGATATTTGAGACTTTATGGGATTGGATTGACTATTAAGAATTATCTTTAAATCAATATAAAAGTGTGCACATATAGTACAATTTCAATTAATATAGCCCAAGTGGAAGAATGTAATAGTTTTTCTGATGCAGGGCTATATTAATTATATTGTAATTTACCATTTAGGATTAGTTTAATAAAGTGAGATATAAGGTTTCTTAATTAGTCTAATATATGGTTGGCTAGTGTGAAACAAGTTGAGCTCAACCCATGATAAGAGAGCTTGGATGAAAATTCTATAAATAGTAATTAAGTCCCTCATCTAATCCTAATAATATACACAATATCCTCATATGAGGAATGGCTACAAAATGATAAAAGAGAAGCGCTTGAGTTTTTGAACGTCACTATTTTGCATCAAGATTGATAGATTTCAAATTAGATGTGCAAATCTCCTTACTTGATTATATATGTTGTTGATGCTAATTGTGGAGATCTTGTGTGAGATTTCACAATTAACAAGCATATAATAATTGAACAAGATAAAAGTACTTGAAGCAAAAAGTCAATAGCAACCGGCAATGCTCTCTTGTGGTTGCACGTGATGCTTTGATCATATCAAATTATATAAGACTATATCATATTCGGGTTCCACACCTTTTTGAGTTTATTTGACTCTAATCCCTTTTATAGAGAAATATCTATTTGAAACTCCACTCTCCTCTCTTCTTCTTTCTAATCAATCAATCTTGAGCCTCCTCTCTTCCATCTAGACAAGACAATTTTAAAACCAAATGTCGTCATTCATCAAAAGGACAAACATTATGATGGCTCAATAAAAAGCACATGCCATTTGCTTCAAATAAGTATCAAATTTCGAAGTTCTAGTGAAAATGTACATATAATAGAGATACATCCAATTGGGGCTTTTGAAAAAAGGTGAGGTGAGGAGCATCAAATATCATGCTAATGTTACAAGAAAGAATTTTATTCTTATAACAGGGAGGAAAATAATAAATTTGTCTGTCATCAAGTTTAGGCAATGTACCTATACAGTTTTAAAATCTATCTATCATGTTTCACTTGGACAAAATGAATCATTTATGTTGTGTTCCCTTTTATTTGAAGTCTCTTTCCCCTCAATGCACTCCTTCACTTGGACAGTATGATTCATTTATCTTCACAATCTCTTTAATTCTTTCACACCTACTAACGCTATTGAAAAAGAATTAATTGGTAAGTCTCATGACAAGTTGGAGCTCTTTAGATAAAGTGGAATGATGTGAACTTTGCATTTGCTTGTGCTTTCCCTCAATAGAGAAACCACAATGAAAGGGTATTGACTTTCATTTTGGTTCTTATTTGTCAAATTAATGAAAAAGGTGTGCATTAACTATTTTGGGTATGAAATTAGCACCACCCATTACATAATCTTGGGGACAAGGATACCAAATCACCTAACTTACATATGGCGATCATTTAAGTACCATAACTTTTTCTCGATCACTCAAGTGCCATAATTTCTAAATAAACATTCACTTGAGTGTTGTAACTTTCGATCAATCACTTAACTGTCAAAAAATTTAAAAAAACGTTCATCTAAGTGCCGGAAAATCCAACGTGACATAGCACTTTTTGTGAACAATTTTAAAAAGTTATGATATTCAAGTGATCAATTGAAAAGTTATATGACACTTAAATAATCAAAAAAAAGTTATGGCCCTTAAGTGAGCACCATACATAAGTTATAGCACTTGTGGTGTCCTTTTCCTCATAGTCTTATTAATTAGATTAAGATGCAAGTTCACCTCATTGCTTATTTGAAGGATTATAAGTAAGCATGCAAACTACAGTAGATAATGCTAGAGCTTAGTTTCGTTAACAACTTAATTTGTCATTCCCATGATTCCTTGTGGGGTAAATGCTTTGTCAAATCTTTTTCCTTCGAGAAGTTTCAAGTCTCTTCAGTCACTTGAAGATTATAGGTGCTAAATCAACTTACGATGAATCTAACAGTTGGGCGATTGAGTTAAAAAAAGTCGTTCTCTAATTCTAGCTCGACACAAAGTGATCATACTTTCCACAAAACAAATATTTCCAAAATGAATTGAGTGATGTGTGTGTGGTTGTGAATAAGGTGTGTCAACTTCTGTGAGCTAGGCGTGAAATGGATTTTGCTAAATTGATCGAAATGACAAGAAATATAAATGCTTGAAAAGTAAAATGCAAAGACTTGAAATTAAAGGTGCAGTGGACGAATTAAAGGAAATTAACTACTAGGGGTTTCCCTGGTAGCTATTCTTCCCATATGGGAAGGGAAAGATAAGGAGTTCGATTCCCTACTTTCTCAAGAGGTTGGATGGGAATGTGTGAGTAAGAAAGTAGGGTTTCACAACTTGCACAAAGCACATAGCACACACAGTGACTTGTAAGATAGATATAGAAAAGGACCAGACAAAAAGAAAAAGAATTAAAGGAAATTAGTGCAAAGACACAAAATTGAAGGGAAATCAAATCGGGAACATTGAAAACGAAGTCAATGGAACGTAAGCATCACTAGGATTAAAATCAAAAGGAAAGTTGCAAATGCATGATGTTCAAGTGAAAGAAACTCCACTTCGTACTCACTTAGTCAACACTCTCTTAGATTATCCCAACCAAATGGCGATGGACATAACCCAGAATCTCTTACACAATGATAATTGTGCTTGTCCAAACCCAGAAAATTGTCCAAAAATCTTGAAACCAGAGTACGGCTGCCAATTTAATTCTAAACTTTCAAATTTGGCCTATAAATTTTAAACTTTTTAACGATTTTCCAATATAGTCTATCCAATTAGTTTAGGCCGGAAATCTCTAACGTGGACATCAATCATCCTATATGGCATAATTAGTAATCTAACATGTTTGACTCCTCTCAAAACAACATCATTTTTAGAAAATTTTCAAATCTTTTTCTTTTCTTTTCTTTTCTTTCTTTTCTTTTCTTTTTTTATCTTTCTTTCATTCATCTTCTGAGATTTTAGACGAGCAGTGGTTGCTAAGGCCTTGAAAATGGCCGGCGACCCTTATTATTGGGATCCCTTTTGACCAAGAGAAGGGGTATGTACACAAGCCAATATAGATCAAAGAACCTTAGTCCGTCCATTGACTAAGCTCAATTGTCCCTAATCATAAGCTAATAGTATGTAGAGCAATAATCCTTGATGCATATATTTGCAACATACCCTAAAGATATTTGATAGCAAGTTTGGGAAATTATGACATGAGAATATACACTATCTTTGTGTGATTAGAAAGCCACTAAAAAAGCAATCTCAAACCCACTTTGCAATACTTATGTGGCCATATGATTCATATAGTTCCCGCTTGTATCCAGTAATATGGTAGTGACAGGCTCACTTAAGTAAGCAGTAGCCATGATTAAAAATGAAAATTTTTAATTTAGATGGATACAGCTGTTCATACGTACAACCTAGGACTAGTCCCTTACATTGGTCACTCCTTTTTTGCTTTTCTACGTTTCTAGCTACAAAAATCTTCCCCAGAAACCAAATATTGGACAATGGCATACATTGATAGTTACTTTATCGGACCGGAGGCAGTCAAACACAGTTGTCACTACTCACTGGCCAAAACCACAAAAGTCAAATGTCGTGTTTGACTTTATGCGTAAAGCACATTGGTGCTTGCACAAACATGGGATAATTTATTTGCTTGCATATATTTACTCATGGCCCAAAGCTATGAACAGGTTATCAATCTTTATGTGCCTCGTATACTTGTACTGGACTCATCTAAAATAGAGAGAGAGAGAGAGAGAGAGAGAGAGAGAGCTGGTATATTGTAATACGGAGTGGTTCAGAAGGAATAAGTTGAGGGACCCATGTTGACACACCCAATAAGCACACTGAAAAATAATAAGAAAAGGACAGGAAATTCACATTTTTATATATAGGTCTACACCATTATATAATCACGGTTTACACAATTTATTTGCGTGGGATTGTTGTGTTGTGAAAAATATTATTAGATATGTACAAAATGGGATGCTTATTTATTTATTTAATTTAAGACTTATCAAGTCACTTTAGAAATTGAATTCTTCATGTAATATTTATATTTCCAACTTCGACTGCTTCCATTTACTCAGGAAATAGCATAGGAAGAGAACATAGTGTCAACAATGATTAGACTAAAAGCCTGATTGGAAAATATTTTTGAGACCAAAACAAGTATAATATGAAATAGTTATATTTGTGGACTATCGAGAAACACCATTTTGACTATTGAGAAATACCCCATTAATATTGTTCAATTTCAATATAAATTCGTTACACTTTTTTCTTTGCTCGAAAGAAAATACATGAAGTCAAAGAACCTGTGCTAAGAACTAATAAAATCAAGATAAATCGAAACAATAACTTAATTCGAAATATAAACATCTTCTAATTTGAAGATGCAAAAATAGTAGGTAATTATATAGGACTAGTCATGTCCGCTTTACACAGTGTGATCTGATATATCACGCTTATAACTATTAAAGCATTTCATGTGAAAAGTACCACGAAATTTTGTATAATTTTTCTGTAATTTTTCCCCAAAAAAGGTATTTAATACTATTGGATTTATTAGAAATTGTAGAATTGAGCGTTTCGTTTCCATTGGACAAAGAGAGTTTTTATTCTTTGGACTTGCATGGTAGAGTAAGGTGACAATGATTATGGTTTTGTGTTAATCAAGGGAAAAGGCCAAAAAAAAAAAAAAAAAAAAACCCAAACTTTATGCACTATGACACATTTACTTTAATTTTTTTTTTTTAACACCAAACCCCAAAACTTGTACTCATGCGGCACAAAAAAACCCAATCTTATGTTAATATGATACATTTATCCCAAATTTTATTGTGACTCCAAAAACCTTAAACTTTTTTGTGAAACCAAAATTTTAGGGTAAATGTTATCACATTGTAGAAGTTTGGGATAAATATGTCACATAAATACAATTTTAGGTTTTTAGCTTCACAAAAAAAACATTTGGAATAAATGTGTCTCAGTGGGAATAATTTTGATTTTTTGGTGACTTTTACCCTATTATTAAACTACAAAAAAAGTTTATTTACTCCATGAATTTTAAAATCACTTAACTTCGGGAGGATGACGATGATTGGGCCTGCCCAAGCCCATTTAGCATCGACCCTGACACAATGCATGTATATTTCAAAGATTTTTCCCTTAATTGATGGGCTTCCTAGGGTGCCTTAGGCTCGGCCCAATATTTTGTGCTTTAAGTCTTCATGGAGTCCAAATACCATCGAGCCCACTTGTCTCTCGGGCCCGGCCCAACCATTTGCGTTTAAAAGAAAATATTACTGGAGATAATAAAACGAAGAAATCATTTTCCCAAACTCTTCTTTCCTCACACACTCCGAAATAGAGCTTCAATCTACATGCCCTCTAAGTTTGTTAACTATTTTCAATTTGTGTGTGTGTATACATATATATTTTTGCATCCTTTTTTGAGGTTGTCTTGTTTTGATAATTAAAGAGCATGAAATATATGCTTCTTATATTGATTATATCTTAAACAAGAATTTCAATATCATCTTACCATCCTTTATTATGAATGAAATATAACCATAGTGGAGAGAATTATTTTTTCAAAGCAAAATATGAATATTGAAAAGCTTTTTCCTTCTCACTTTCGAGGGCACCACCAAAAAATCGAAAATTAGCCATTTTCCATGGAAATGATTTGCGCAAAAAAACTTTTTCCTCCGTCAAAAAGTTTTCAATGAAGCAAACATATCCCAAAACTCATAAGCTAAATTAGTCCACAAAATGATGTGCCAAATAGTAAGTAGTTGTTTAATTTAATGGGACCATTCAAGTACCCACCACGAACCTACCGCATCATTCAATAAATCCTTTCAATATATGAGTCTTAGTATCTCGAACAAACTCAAATTAAAATATATTCCAAAAATATTCTCCTCGGCAAATCCCAATTGATTCCAACCCACCGTTTCTAGGTACAAGAATCTTTTGCATCAATGCATATTCGAAACGTGCACTCACGTCGAAGAGTCAATATTCAATCGAAAGTAACATGACCGCAAGCTAATTAGAGTTGTAGCTCGTTAGCTTGTCTTCATCGCCCGATGTCTCACCTATAATGCCTCCAGGTTTGGCCAGTACATTAGACCCATGTGATCCAGCTCAGAAGAGCTCAATTTAGTCAGAATTCTCCCCCAGAATTTCCGCTTAAAGTCAGTGGAATACACAGAAATAGAAATGAAGCTTCAAATTCTCAATCATGGAGGAGACAAAGTTGAAGTCATCGTGATGTCCTTCCATTTAAGAGGTGACGTCTATGGGATTTGACAGGTACTGACATGTGACATAGGCTTCCCCGGAATTACATTGCACAGTGCCATCGGTCTAGAGATTGATCTTCTCTTTTCATTACATATGTATTTAGATTGAATTTATCTATCACATAATATGGGATTGATTACGATAATTAATAGGTTGTCAAAACTCAATGAAGGACAAGGTAGTCCTCGGCATTTCTTGTCTTGTTCAACTCTTTCTACAACTTTAAAATCTTTAGCTCATTGAGAGAAGATAATACTCAATACTTAATTGCTTGGATTCTGATAGTTTCTGCACATTGAGTATAATTAGAATCATCTCAATGTTGTATTGAATAAAGAGTGTCTAGTTATAACAAAGAAGTGGTTAATCAATACTAGATGGATCAGCTGAGTAATGATTATTTTGGAGAATTAGAGTGAGAAATCTTGTGTTCAATCATGTAAAATTGCAACCATATGTGTACGGTTGATTATACAAAGACATTGTGAGGATCTTTCTTTTTGGATTTCTATTTTTGCACACATTTAATGTAAAGTTTAATTTTCATAGACTATATTATTGTTACACTATACGATTTGAAAATTAGTTTTGCAAGAAAGATCATTTATTTCCTGCTTCAATACAGTTGACGTTGGCACCACTACTACACGTCCTACCACCACCACCACCCCCACCACCATTGTTCACCTACATAACAAATCTCTCTTTCTCTCTCTCTCTCTCACACATAGAGTCACTTGCACACCACTCCCGAATATGAGAGAGAGAGAGAGAGAGAGAGAGAGAGAGAGAGACTATTGAATGGGAAAACGACAGGCAGTGAGTTCATCAGAGATGATGTGATAGTAGCTTCGTCATAGATGATGAGGTGCCAGCAATGACTAGGCTTCTAGAATTGTGAATGTATTTAAATTGAGGAGGGAGATGTTAATTAGAATTTTGGTTTTTTCTAATGGGATATAGTGCTGGTCAAAATTACAAGTGTCAATTTTTTGTGTGGAAAAGCCTATGTAAAGTTGGGCGGTTCAAATACCATTGAACTCTTCCTTTTTTTTTTTTTTTTGGTAAGGTAAAATTATATAAAACAACTAGAGAACTGTACAACAGGGGGAAGCCATCGAACTCTTTATCTAAATAAAATGAGATAAAAATGAATAGCAAAATGGAAGAATGAATTATTACTTCAGCCCTTATGTTTAGTTATAACAGAAAAATTATATGAAACTCAATTTTTCTCTTGAAAGTAGTATGATAAAAAGAAAAGTAGGGGCGAATTGGAAACTTAAAAATGATGGGTCTTTCAGTAGAGAAGTGGACATAACCTTTGTGATGTTCATGCCTAACTTTAAAGCTCAAACTAATCATGTCCTCAAAGCATATTTCGACTGCTTTATTCTAAATAAATAACCAAAAGTAGAGAAACCCGTAATCAACTGCTGGTAATGACATTTTCAAAAATCATTGGGATTGGCCTCCAGCAAGATCTGATCTTTTGATTGGTATCCGAGCTGATTCGACAGATGGCATCCAATCTTGTCCTTCATCACAGGATCATCTTCTCTAGCTCTTCAGATGGCATGTTTACTCTCGTACTCGGGTCTTCGTTAGGCATCAGAAGCAGCCTGTAATTACTCGGCATGGGTTGGTCTGGTTCAGGCCAAACCTACCTAAGTTTTGGTCCATTAGCAGGTTTGTCAGTCTTAGTAAGCTGCCTACGTTTGACAGAATTAGTAAATGGAACTCCATCCAAGATGCTTGGTTGATAAATGAGCTTGTTGTGGAAGTTTTCATCCACTTGATGTTGGTTTTGCGCAATTTAGGGTAACTTACTCCGAGTAAAAACAAGGGCTCCTAACCTTTCCATGGGCTCTTGATTGCATTTTCTATGAAGCTAAAATTGCATCTATATGTCGATCATTCTCAAGTGGCTAGCGGACATATATGAGAGGGTAATTTGGAGGAAATTTTCTCCAACCATACCTTTGATCGGTGAATTACAGACACGAGAATCATCTAATTTTAATTTTAGTTAAGTTTGCATGTGGGTGATATCTATAACATACGTCACATCAATTAAAGACATGATTTTCCTCTAACCAGATTTGTAGACATGACATTGACGGTGAGGGTGAAATTGCTCTTACATAGATTGGAACCAGGTACTTTTCGGTCTTCAAAATACCTTTTGGTCGCTTGAACTTCCTCCAGCTCTAAACTGTTGAAATCTAGCCAGCAGCGGGAGCTATTACTGTATGACCCATGTGCATGTGAGTCCAAAGAACATGCACTGTCAGATTACGTAAGTCCCACATGGGGCGCAACTCATCCAACGGTGCATATAAATTGGACTCACATATACCATATGTACCGGAATCATTCCACAATATTGCCAATAAAGTCTACCCTTAAAACCGTCATAACATTTTGAAAGTAAAAACTGTGTTGGTAGAAAACACTGCAATAACCATCACATTTCATCTAATAGTGAAAGATTCTCCCTCGGGGACTATCTTTTGACCTCTCATGGACAAGACTTGTTGTAACAATTCCGACCGAGATCTAGGGGTGATCAGTTCTTGGTCCAGTTTGGTTCCAAGGTAGAACTGGGAACCAGACCGGCCAATCCTAGAACCAGGAACCGGACCAACCAACCAGTCCGGTGGGACCAGTAACTTTGCAAGCAACCCTAGTTATAATTCAGGAAGATGCATTAATTTCCAAATTGTACTAAGTAATGTTCAATGTAATTGACGTATGATGTCTAGTGGTAAGACATTTGTCATATTTCCTTCAACAATATACAAGAGTGAGCTAAACAAAGTTATGGGCCACAGTGACATGCACTACAAAGAGTAGTGTGTTTGGAATTTGAAATTGAAAATAATAATTTTTTTTTAATTCTTAAGACTTTTTAAAATATATATTTTTAAAAACTACCGATTGATCTGATCGGTCCGATCTGATCGATCCGGTTCGGTCGGTTTGGTTCCCATCTTGGAACTGGGAACTGGACCGACCGACCACCAATTTGGAGAATGGGAACCGGGAACCGGACCACCGGCTATGGGAACCACCCAAAACCAACCGGTCCGACCCGGGTTGGGCAATTCTCATTGCACACCCCTACCGAGATCTACCGAACATTAAAATCTATCACATTCCAACCAAAACGTAAATATTTATGACGGTGTGGAGCTCCGGGGTACTATAGCTCTACCCTCAAATTTCAACCGATAAAAAGGGAAGTCTTGGCTCGTGAAAGTAGGGAATATATCGTGCGTCATATGTTGTACGCCGAGCGACGTGAGACTGAGCAAGAGATGAATTACGAGCTCTCCAATTTTCGAGGCCCGAGCATCCTAGCCAAAGAAAGGGTTGAGTTCCCTCCAAAGCTCGTGCTCAAATATGCCCAGAACCTCCTCAATCATGGCATCCATGTCCGGCCATAAACGTCCTTGTCATTCTCCTCAGATTCTCCACATTAATAAAGAGATGGCTCAATGACATTGTCCCTCACTCTCTTTCTTTCATCCTCACAAAAAAAAGGGTCATTCGACTTATCGTCTCCTTCCCACCCCCTTTTTACCATCTTTCCCATCAGATGTCGGATGATGTCTCCCCGGTATCCTGCTCGCCGCCTCCGCTGGCGGTGCCCCCGGAGAGCAGCTCGCGGTTGCCCTTGCGAGTCCAGATGGTGCCGAGGCCGGTCTCCGACCGGCTCCTCCAGAAGTTCTTTGACACGTCCGAGTTCGACTTCGACTACGAGCAGAGCGGGCTGTGGTCTCCCCCGGTGAGGAGGAACGTGTTCTTGAGCTCCCCCGGGAACATATTCACTGAGCGCGAGATCGGTGAGATGAGCGCCAAGCTCAAAAGCTTGATGGATGTCAAGCGGCACTGGCGACGGTGCAAGCTTTGGCTTAAGGTACGGCGTGCAACAACCCCGATTCACATTCGTTTGCTGGTCTTAACTTTCTCTGGAGTGACATAGTCAAGCAATAATGCATACCTTATGAGATTTATAATTTCTATTTCTATTTCTATTGCAGGCACTATGGTGTTTGAAAGGATAATGTCAAAATTCTCTTCCTCTCCTTTGATGTTTGCTTTAGGGGATAGACTATTTGGAAAGTAGCAAAACCTCTTCTTCCTATTTTCCTTGTACTAATACAATCTCAAGAGAACATTGACATTAGTTGAGTGATTAGGTGAATAGGCACTAATTATATACAAAATGTATTTAGCTTCACCCAAAGTTACCCATCATTATTGTGGATGAATTGGCTCGACCGGTTCCCAAGAAACGCTTCAAGAAACAAAAAATCGCTAACAAAACTTATGAATTGTCGCAAGCGATTTGCTTAATGTGATATTTTCTTTGCCTATCAACTTTTTTGGGGATCGAGTTGAACTCTTCGTGTTAAGCTCTCGATAAATTTTTGTCGCGTGACTAGCTCGAGATATCCCGTGATTTTGATGGAAAGAAAGAAAGAAGGGATGAGAGAGAAAAAGTAAATAGAGAAATAAAAAAACATTTATTTCAGTGATATCATGAAGAAGCATTGATGATGCACGGAAGCTGATGCCGACAAAAATTGGGAACGAGAAACAGTGAAAGAGCAATCCTCAAGAAATGCCAGAGGAAAAGCAATGCCCCTTGACCAGCTCTTCCCGTGAGAATTAGGTCTCTTCAACTTCAATTCTGAATGTACTGATGAATCCGTACGCTCAGCCACAACCACAATTCTCCTTTTGAGAGAAAAGTAATTATTCCTTTAGCTAATTAAACCACCTATCAAATTGTTAAAATAAATTAATGGTATCGTCGATTTTGATTCATAATCTTTAAATTAAATCACATCATCATAACAATGACTACACCGTACACATGATATAATCACTTAAAACTCTAAAAGAAAGTGAATCATATATTTACCCTATATGATCCACAATATATCATACGATAAAATGAATAAATGACATCATAAGTTAAATTATCACTCCTTACCAGCCACGCAATACATCTTGTTGTATGCAACTTTACTATGCGCTTGTGCACGAAAACCCAATTTTGAGTTAGGGATGACACAACACACTCGAAATGATAGTACTCTAATGTATTTCCGTAATGGGCATAAGAGATAGATCAAAACGAAATTGTATAAATCAAGCGGCCTGCCATCAACCGTTTGATTGCTATGAATCCATATTATGTAAGGAAACATTACTTTTATTAATTGGAATTGAAAGATAATATAAGATCGGTCTATTTCGGGGGGCACCTGAATGAACTCATGACCTCTCTCTCTCCTTCTGCTTGTGGTCCAACAGACCAACAAAAATGAAAAGACGTCAATCCTTTCAAAATTCATGATTGATGAGATGGGCCACCTGATTTGAAAGATGGGAATGCTTAAAACAAAGAGAATAAATGCCCGCGTTGCATTTGTCCCTGGACTGGAGAAGAACCCGAGGCCCCTCTGCGCTTTTGCTTCTGTCAGCGTCGTATTTATCGGACGTCATTGTACCCAGGATACGATCAGCTGCTGCTGCTGCTGCTGCTGCTATGCTCTATTGCCTTTTCCCTGGCCCAGAGCCAGCCAAAGGACTGCTTGTAAGAAGGTGTTCGTGCTTTAGTGGATTTTACTTCACCATGATCTGGAGAGTAATTCCTTCCCTTTCATGACCACATAGCCTACTGAATAAGTGAACTCCATGCACTATTTGATAAGATACAATCGGAGTCGAACCCTCCAAGCATCTCCCTGACACTGTTGATTAGGTAAGGCCTAAGTTGAAGTATAAATAAGTGGCTTAAACATGAGATCGTTTTCATTTGCTTGTCTGAGGAATCAAATGTCGGGTCATGCACCTCATCCATCTGCAATACATCAGCAAGTAAACTGCTAAACCGACCGTGACTCAAATGTGATGATATTTTGGACCGTTAATAGTTTATAAAATATTGGTAACACGTTTATATTACGATTAGTCGAAGGGGCACTAGCTATATAAACCAGGTGAGATAATTTAGTTAGTGTACTACCTTGTTTATATTTCAAGACCCTCTGAAAATCTTTATCAAGGACAAAAGTAGATAACACATGGAGTATGCTCATTTTTGGAGAGGATCATGATCTTTCCTATCGAGTCACACAGAGAGGTGTTTGCTACTCTGACAGTCTTAATAGTGTTCTTTCAGTCACTTCCCAGGTAAATTCATGCCTAGACTCAGTTCACTTCAACGTAGATGAAGTAACTGAGCCGTCAGATGGGTCGGTCCCGTATGGGATCTATAGTTGCTCAGACCATCAGCTGGTCCCCAGGCAGACCGAATCACTAAAATGACGAGTTTCGCCACTTCCGTACACTGCATCAACACAACATGCTTGGGTCTACAATGCACTTAATATGCAACTAAAACGATTTAATCAATCACTAGAATGCGAAGTGATGATACCATAGATTCAAATAGATCCACTCAATATGGATCAGATTCGAGATGAGTGTACCAACAGCACTGGAGATTTCAAATTAGATATGCAGAAAAGATGATCAGGTGAGCCTTGAAGCAAAATCAAACAAAAAAACTGTGTTTATCATGGCTACAGACAGAAAATCCTGGGACCACCTGAAGCTAGAGACAAGAATTCATCTGTAGGGTGCTTTCGCAGCCTGTTTGATATTAACTTGACCAAGAAACTTGTACCTAGGACTTTGCATTTTCCCTTCATACATGTGGACACTCGCCACCGGTACAGCTGTACCATTATCTTTTCAGCAGAGACTCTCCAACACTGTCAATTTTTCTTTCTTTGGTATCTCCTTGCCTTACTTGATGGAAAAAAATGACCAAAATGTAAGCTACAATCTGTCATGATTTCTTGTTTATGTTTAGCATGATCTGAGAATCAATTACTCTAGTTTTTTTAATAAGGCATCCTAATTTTCACTACTAATGTGATGCCTTTTGTCAGAAGAATATTATTCAAACTAAAGCAGATGATCCATTGTACCTAGTAGTTTTTAGCCATATCACTAGCAATACCATCCTCAACACCAGAAAGAAATGATAATTTACTGTCAAAACTTTCATCTGCAGACATTGTCAAGAATCCTTTACAACAAAGCCTGTTTTTCATTCCAAAAATCACACCCGGGAACTAAACGAGCAAAGCAATATAGTAATGCATTATGGGTTGTCGAAGGCAGATCATATAATCATCACAGGGAAAATGATTCTGGAAAAGAATGAACATGGAATGAGAAAGACAATTAATCATCCAACAGTGAAGTTGAATGCAAAAATTCAAAGAACTGCTACTAAAACAGGATGCAACACCTTTTTGTATAAACATAAGTTTCAGTATTCAACAGAAGAATGTTGATCCATGTACGTATAAACAAAATGTAACGGCATCCTTTTGATTGTCACTACACCAAGTTTGATGAAGTGATAAATCTACACACTGATTCGAGAGTTTCAGCACTGATGTATACTTTTCCGCAGTAAGTTTTTTAATTACATAATGCCTGCCATCTTCATATTAAAGTTCCTACACGACATGAAAAAAGGTAAGTCACAATCTCGCAGTTTATGTAAATTAAAGAATCCAAACTTAAATTGCATGTTAATTAGAAAGATGACTGTTTATCCATGCATGTTAGTTTACCCCTGTGATTAAAAGGGGAAAAAACGTGAATCATCCCAACAATTTCTATTCATCTGTTTCATCAGGAACTGGTCAAAAAGGAGCTACAAGAATGATGACATGTAAACCATGCACATATGGGGAGCAGTTCGCAGAAACGCCAAGAAATTAATTCAGAACAAGTTACAGGATGTACTTACAAGTATGATGTGAAAGATCTACAATGAACTGGTTATTAGACAGCAACAGGACTTTTCTGAAGGAGCTCCTTCCCTGTGATGCCACCTTTCAAATTTTTGAAGTACTCATTGTAGTCCTTCTCAGGAGGCGGATTTTGAGGGTCCACTGTAAAAGGCTCACTGAATGGGACTACACTTTTAACCTGCAGAGAAAATTCAGATAAGATTCTTGTCGGGATGAGAACAGACATCATTCTCACTTTTGAAGCCCCAAAACTTGCTTTGACTGAGCACACAAAATCCTGTCATAATGCTCATTAGTGTATCTAGTCAAGGTAGATGATCTCCCTCATCTAAAAGCAAATATCAGCTCATTGAGTCACTATCATAAAAACTTATGTCTAGCCAAATAAAAGAAAATGACCTATCCGTTTCATTCTTCTGTCGTTAAGGACAGTACATTGAAACAAATTCCCCTATTGCCAAAGGAAACTAGTAATCTCCCTCTTCTACTCAATAGTTCCTGATAAGCAGAGAACTTCCTGATGCCACATCAATTTAATGCCATTTACTTACCTCAAATGTCTTGTCGCAAGCATATGGACTTTCCAGAGCAGCCACACAGATCCGAGCAATCTCTTCCCTTGAGACTTTCCCCTGAATAGTAGAACCATTCCACAAAATGGAAAATTAAGAAAACATTACTTTCGCATAGAAACTGGATTACAAAACTTCAATAAATAGACATCAGAAACAAGACAGGTG
This sequence comes from Angophora floribunda, assembly GCA_014182895.1. Lineage (NCBI taxonomy): Eukaryota > Viridiplantae > Streptophyta > Magnoliopsida > Myrtales > Myrtaceae > Angophora > Angophora floribunda. The sequence continues at coordinate 29,532,824 of CM024709.1, read as the reverse complement.
AAAGAATCTAGCTATGCAAGGAAATGAAAGATAGTTCTACTACCGTGATGTTGTCTCCTTGATCAAATATAAGATCCGCTCCAGCTGGCTCCTCAGTCAATGCGCATGGCCTCACAATAGCATAGGGAATTCCACTCTCTCGTATCAAATCCTCCCCCTGCTCAGGATAAGGCCAGTAAAATGATAAAGTGACAACAGGGAGCAAAAATTGATTCCAGTGAACACATTTCATAGAAAGAAGAGATGGAATGAGCAGGACCGAGAAAAGTCATAACAAAGGCAAGATGATATGTATTTTGGCATCATATAGAGTCAACAAACACAGAAAGTAGCAAACCTTCAGAGTTGCAGAAGTAATAATAATACAAAGTTCACAACATGGCCACAAAATGGCGATGTCACAAAATCAAAGATATAAAAGCAGCTGTTTTTCATCAAAAGGATTATTTTATTATTTACCTAGCAACTGATGGCATGAGAATTCCATAAAATGAGCTTTATCTAGCATGGTAGGACCTTAGAAATCCAGAACTCCTCCCTCTATTAAGAAAATTACAGGTCCAGCAACACATATCAAAGTTTGGGAAAGTTATATATTGCTACCTGAGATTATACTCATCCCCCTTAAGCTTAGCTTGTTTCACTTTGCCCGTTAAACTTCCCCAATCTAATTAGTTTGCCCCAAGTACTTGCTGTCGATGAATTTTTCACTAGAACTGAGTTGTTTTTGAGGCATGCGACCAATAACTAATGATATGGATTGTCCAAAGAGATTGTTCTGTGCCAATCCTAATTCATCCATGAAATCTATGTCTGCCAATATAAGAAAGAAAAAAAGCTTTCATTCATTAATGGCATAAATTGGCATCAGAGGATTTCGTTAAACAAATGTATTCATCAGTTCCAACAGATCATATCTTGTATGCTTCTTGGGCAAGTCGATTTCAATGAAAAATTTGCCAGCAATAAAGAATATGGGGCAAACTTATGCAAGTTGTGAAAGTGTAAGGGAAAATCTGAGCCGAAAGAAACTTCATGGGGCAAAGTACTGAGCATTTTCATTTTGTCGACCAAATGATATTTCATTTATAACCAGCTTTTATTGTCAGCAGCAAATAATACTACAACTGTCATGAAGAATCAAATCAGCATTTTTGCTGAGGAAATCTATAATCTAAGCATCCAGAAAATAGGATAGAATTGTGCAAGACCACACCTTCAACTTAAAGGTCAGAATGAATCCCAACTCCTTGTTCAAACGGACAGCAGGGGGTTGCTTACTGAGATCAAGTCCAGGGCGATCAGGTCGTGTTACTCCTGCAGAGCTCACATGTACAAACCTGACATTCAACCAATTTAAATGTAACTGATGATGACTGCTATCAAATGAAAAGCATCAGAAAAAGTAACCAGCCAGATAGCTTTAAATCATCTGAGAAAATATTTAAATCCCAGGAATTCCAAATTGAGTATTTATATCTTGAGCCTACCCTGTTTGCAGAATAGACTTTTGCTTAATAATTTGAATTCTGTGGGTATAACATCAACTTTACTTCTCATGTAGTCAAGCAGTTATTAGTTTAACAACTTCTGCTATCTTCTCATTTATACTGCCAGCTTTCTCTAGTCAATGTTTACACAGAGGAAATGAGTGTCCAACGCCATTTTCAAATAAAGAAAACAGACCTTGGAGTAACAGGATCCTTTATGTAACCTCGCATATTTGATATTGGTAGTTGAAATTCACCCTCCACAAAAGTTGGGTTCAATTTCCCATCATACTCAAATTTGCTGAACATTAGCTGAAATGTATTACCATTAAATCAAAAAGAAGGGTTAAAAAGTTATTGGCCAAAAAAAGAAAGGTTTAAGAAATAGAATTAAAAAAAAAAAACTAACAATCTATACATGAAGAATCACACCTGTAATGACACAATATTGCTTGGGTCAAATGGTGGAGCATCTGTCACGGTTCGTGCTCGAAATATAGGCCTCAGAGAAGAGAATGGCAAGCGAACCTAAAAAGACATTTGAAAATTAAATGTGGCAAATCTTGGGAAAAAACAAGCTCAAACTTTGACTCCACCAAGGCGTACCGATTGCCACTGCCCTCCAACAGTGTCAAAGCTAGCTGTATAACCGACAGTGTCCCAATCACGGCTCGTTCGAACAATGAGTTTGTAACGGCGGCCATCACCTTTTAGACGAAGCTCCAAACCATCATATGCAGAAAGGTCCTCAGCTACTGTAAAATTCTGAAAATCAGAAGGTAAGGTTACCTCAGAAAAATGTCTTATGGTTTTAAAAAAATAGAACACAGCACATGACGCACACAAACAAACAAAGAAAACAAACTTCATCAGCGCAGCTCACATATCACACTATTGGAAAAAACAAAAGCAAAATATGTGGATATAGTTATCCACAAAAATGGGTAAATTGTGATATACTATCACTGCACTAAGTAAATTATGCCAATAAAGTGTCAAGACAGATAGTTCCTTTACATCAAAACAAGGAATAGTACTGCAAATGTAGACAACTGAACCTCTTGGATACAAAATGATATTAGATAATTCTTGGTGCTTTTAGTTTTCAACTGAGAAACCAGTTAATTAATACTTCACCAATCAACGGAATATAACAAAAATTCATTCATTGCCTTGTGAGAGATGGAATTCTAATCAGTAGTAAGGGCATCAGTCATCAATAGAACCAATCCACCAATTGGCAACCAAATTGATGTTTACTAGCTCAATGCGTGTGGAGAGAGGATGACCAAAATCCAATCTTAGTATGGAATAAAACGTTGGGGCAAAATTGATTAGCCTAGTCCAAGACTAAAGGTTTCTTAAAGTGCACAGGAAACAGGATTACTTAAGCCCTACAGACTGCTTTAATACTTTGAGCACATTAGGTTCAAGCAAATGCACATAGCTTTCAATTAAATGGTTGATATGTCAACTCACTTTTTATGCTTATGTAGTCAGATAGATCTCTTGCACTAACACTTATAATTTTGCATGATTAATTTTTTTTTTTCCCAACCAATGCCCTAAAGTACTCTTCCCACAAAGTTTTCACCTAAGAAGTTTCCTTCCATTCATTCTCGTTTATGGTTCTTCTATATTGACATCATACGATGTTCCAAGCTAAACCAAGAAAAGTAACAGCTCATGTTATCAATAGCTGAAGCCTTTTGGATATAAACACAAGTATCAAGGAACCAATTTGATAAATTTGAAGAGAAAGTAGCAATCCTCTGTTTCAGAAGCTCTCTAAGCAAACACGCAATATGTGATGAACTTAATCATAAAAAGTTTCTCTGAAGCAAGCATCTTTTCACAGGTAGACACAAGATATGCTATAAAACAAATTGTGAACTCTGGATAAAAATCAGATCAGACCTTTGTTCTGATACTGGTAAAGCCACCATTGTTGGCAGTGGAAACAACCCCTTCAATCAGATAGACAAACTAAAAAGTTAATAATGGAAAAGTAATACAAACCATAATCACATTGCTCCATCAAGAGAGAACTACAAGTTCTATGCAAGCAACAAATTCTAAAGAACAAACCTCGAAAAATTCCAGTAGGCCCACCATATTCACCACCCTTGGAGTCCATCATGAATGTGCTTTCACTAACTCCTCCCATCACAACATCATCCAAAGAACCCCAAGGCAGCTCTTTAAATTTATCATCTGCAAAAATAAAGCACAAAAAAGAAACCAGAATTAGAAACTGAGTCAGCCAGCTTATTTTTTTCCAAGTAAAGAGCTACCAAAGTGCTTATGTAGAGTAGTAAATTCACAAGATGAAATCAAGTGGCTTCTTTTTAATCAATGTGAAAAGCCCTAGGTAAGTTGTCAGTCTCATTCAAACCCAAAAATGAGACCCCACTCTTTTTGGGCACCACCTCAAAATGTTTCATTTCTTCATTTGCCCACAGCCAAAAAGGATGTCAATGACTTGTGTCCTTAAGTACCTGAGTCAACCCTTACTAAATTTGTTATTCAAGCTTCCTGATCATGTGAAGAGACCACTCATCTCTAATAAAGCAGGCTATAACTTCTTACATACAGTCAACTGACGGTTGGAGTCATGAATTTGATTTTATTGACCACACATAAAGGCACACATTTTTCTTCAAGCTAAATCAATTGTCTTAACATCTCACAACCAGGACACCATAAAAGGAAAGTAACTCTTCCCAGTGAGCAACTTCAAAGTTTTCTCTCCAGGAATAAGGAAACTTACTTGCAAGACAGAGGAAAATATAAAAGGAATAGATGACAAAATCAGAGTATCAAAATCCAAAATGATGGAAGTCACACACCTTCAAGACCAAATAATACTTTTCCATTCCGCAGTCCAACACCCATTTGACAGCATTGATTAAATTTCTCATCCCAATGTACTCGACCATTTCAGGTGAATCACCTTTGATCTGCATGTTTAAATAAGAAATCACTCTTATCACCGCCATGTTGTTGGGCTATCCCTTCAAATTGAGCATTCTAGTTAAGAACGAATCTGACTTCAGGATAAAGAGTAATTCTCAACCTCTGGTTCAAAAAATTTGATTCCCTGCACATCAACAATTTTCAGGTCAAGAACTCAGATAATACAGGACAAAAGCAACCTACAGAAAGAAAAGGTCGATTGGAGTACACAGTTGACATTTTATCAATATTTTCACAAATCTCCAGCCTAAAAAATTTTGCAAGGGAATCTCAAAAGACATACTTGGCTGTACTTTGCTCTGTCAGGAGTGTCCCCTTCCTTTGGGCCAACGATGACAGAAACAGCATTAATGACTTTTCTCACTCCTCTGAAGTTCTCAGGGGCCAGAGTGCTTTCCTTGGTGATGTCTCCAACTACCTGAGATTTAGGAAGCAGAGAAGAATAAAGTTGGGGAAAATGGCAGTTTCACAGTGTGAAAAGTCGGACCAATAACTGACCAAAAAAAAAATTCAGACCATGAAGGATAGATTGAACATATGACTGTCAAATTCTAAACAAAGGGACTGGATTGCCCATTGACTCATTGGATATCCAATCACAATAAACATGCTTAATGTGCTCTACCAAATCAAAACTAGCAAGTTCTGTAATGCACCAGTTGTCCTAAAAGTAAAATGCAGTAAGTGTAGAAATGAACATAACTTTACTTTTGAAGGGAAAACATTGTTTTTAGTGCATTATCAAACCCGGCAAATCATGAACACTAGTTGCTCACATATTGCATGCAGAAACTCTAGAGATAGACTACACACACATTAGTTAGGCTCCATATAGGTCTATAGGTCTACAACCAGTAGTTCTCAGCAACTTTGTGACTGGTATACCTCAACTGTGAATGTTATGCAGTACATCTCACCATCTCAGAGTCCATCTATGGTGCCCCTGGGAACCTGTTCTCCTTGGTTTTACAATGTCACCAACTTGTTCATTTTGTCAGAGTCCAATACAGAGTGTCAAAAATTCTTATGACCCACTTCACCACAAAAATGTTCATTGTTTCGTAAATAGATGTGAAATGTCAAAAAATCACAAATTTTTATCATTAAATAGTTACTCATTGCACTTTGGGCGGAGCACGGACGAAATGAACTGATTAACAATAACCTATGGGATTGAGGAAGGGCATGGTACCAACAAGGCACCACACAAGCACATGTGCATCACTGCATACAGATGCATATTATCGACAAGAGCACACTCCTGGAAGCTCCAATAAGGTAAGGTTTAGCACTCTAGTATATGGACTCATATGAAGAAACATGTCTAAGTAATTGACAGAGAAACAACAGTGAATAGTTATTTCTTTATTATGCACCATACATGCTCATGTTCAGTTACATAATAAGGCCAGCCTGATGGATGGGATTCAGTTTATGAATTCATTTTCCATAACAAGTAAACCCAGTGTAAGGAAAACACCACGCTTTGTCAAGCTGCAGACTATAAAGTGCAAGAAGAAACACAATCCAATAGGAATCTCACCAAGTCAACGTCTGGGCCTAACATCCTTCTCGCCTTCTCTTCATTTCTGACCTAGCAAGTTTTCCACAATGAAACAAACGAAATAAAAAAAAGCAGATGGAGGGCAACAATCAAAAAAGTACATTAGCTACCTTGTCTGAAACATTGAAGAAGTAATCAATTCTCTTTATAAGCTCAACAACATATAAGGACAAGTAAGAGCAACAAGCAAGGCAAGGCATGAGATAAGTACCAATACACGGACAGGCAATCCTTTTTTGCGCAAGATGTCAACCACTCTTCTCCCTACACCCCCAGTGGCTCCAGCAACTAGGACTATACCAGAAGATTCCATTCTTTTTTGCAGTTCACCAGGTGTGGGACCCGATAGTTTCTCAATTATAGCTTCAATAAACTTCACAGAAAAAGATAAAAGGCACAAAATCAGATTAATTAATCCAAAAGGAGAATTGCATTTATTGACATTACAAAATCAGTAGGATGCTACTAAGTGCTACCTTAGAAGGAGATGGAGGTCCTTGGAAGAAGAATATGGTCCTCAAGAATCTTCCAAAATCCCAACCTTGCTTTCCAGCTTCTGCAGATATTGAACCCCGGTAGGCAATTGGTTGGCGACTCTCTAATGGAGACTTGCTCAGTAAAGTCTTGGACGTCGCAGTGAGTTGTAGAAATGGTTTAGGAAGTAGACAAGGTGGGCCCCGAGGATACACAGATTTTTTACAATATTCACTGCCAACAATAGATGAGGCACCCTGCAGCATCAGTTGATTTAGTAAGAAAAAAGCTTAAATGAACCTGGATTTTAGCATGTTCATATACTACACCAGTACAGTAAATGAAATTAACAGAGATTAGACAGGTTAGAGATGCTAAGGAAATTAGGATTGAAAGATTGTCAAATCAAGATTGTGAAGCTTCAGCATATTCTGGACCAGATGATTCATTTACCGATTTTATCTAACCATGAAAGAATCGCTTTAACTACAGGGCTAATAGGCAGTTTCACTGGATTGTGGGAATACATACAAAGTAGTATGTAGGATGCTTTTGGGAATTCATCTGCTGAAAACACTAGAGTCATCAAGCAATGAAGAATGAAAACATAAAACTATGGAGTTGGCTTTACTTTAATCTTCTAGATTCACCAGTTCTCTACTCAATAACCAACACTTCAAGAAATGGCTAGTTTTTCAATAATCAGGAAGCTCACCTTAGGAAGGTAAAATGGTTAATTAAATTAACAACAATTTAAGCAAATAATTCAATAATTCGTGGTCTGCTTCTTTATTCCCCACACTCTTTGTCAAACTCAATTTGGTACACGAACTTCAATTTTGGCCAATTTGATCCTTGTGCTCTTTCATTTGGACCAATTTAGTCTTTGAAGCCACTCTAGTCTGGTAAGCATCTAAAGTGGTGATCTTACTCAGCCATCGGACTCATGTTGTTGATGTGACTGTGCACATTGCTCTGCCACTCCGCAGAATATGTAAAAATATTAAAGAAAACGGGGTTCCCGTGGCTGACTTGGATCGCCACACACAGTGACATGCATGTTATGTGCCAGCAACATCAATAGCCGCACAGTTCTTTATATTTTCAACAAATTTGGCTGATTTAGTGGAAACCTGCGCAGCACATCAGCAATCCCAAGTCCCATAGCTGAATCAGATAGCCACGCTATATGCCAATTGGAACAAAATGGCTTCAATGACTAAATAGGTTCAATTGAAAGGGTGCAAGAACCAAATTGGCCAAACTTAAAGTTGAAGGACCGAATTGAACGTGGAAGAAAAGTGCACAGACCCTGTTTAAATTCTCATTGCTAGACATCATGGCATAGAGAAATGCACCACTCTAAACCGTCATCATTTCAAGTTTCTACACAATTTGAGCACGCAAAAACTATTCTTTACTGCAAATCACACTCAGATATCGCCCTTCAATCTGTCTGCTACGAACCCCAAAAACCTCTTAGCTTTGCACGGAAGCAAAACGGGAAAAGTTCCAATTTTTTTTATGCCAAATGGCTATCACTCAAAACTAACATAAATAAAGCGGACATTCAAAGCACAAAAAGCCCATCAAGAATCAAAATTTCGCTGAAACTCGAAAGCAGAGCCATTTGGCAAGCGGGCAACCCTGTGATCAGATTATCCGAAGAAAGAAGCATCCATTACCTGAAGATGAAGCATCTCCATGAAAGAGCCAAGCCCTCTCTCAGTTTAACTGGAAACTCCGAGGACTCGTGCGCTAAAGCGGAGAGACGATCGTGATAATTTTCCTCGTAGTTACAAAGGGAGTTGATGGGACTGTTCCTGATATTTGAGCGAGGGGAGTAAATGCAGACCACACAAGCAAGCAACGTACGCCAGTTAACCAAGAAATGGAAAACTTCATGGGCTGGGCTCAGTAATACAGAACTACTGGTATAAGATATATTTGGGCTACAGGAGTTTTTTTTTTTATTTTTTCAAAAGCTACATGAGTTTTTTTTTGGTCGAAGAAAGTTCTTTCCTTCATTCATAAAAGAGATTTACGAGACAACATTAAATAAGTTTCCGAACATAATATATTCCAGAGGGGCTGAGGGGGTAGAGATACCCGTTTGGAGGAAGAGTTTTGTTGCGATGATGGCTTTTGGCTACCCGGTCAGTTTCTTGGTTGGGCCTTCTTGGACGATATGATAATTTTGTGCAAGACAACATCCTTTATAAAGCCCTTTGCATTCATTTATAAGATCTCACTCAGCCCATGGGCTCTCGGCTTGGCCCATCAAAAAGGCTACATGAGTTAATCTTCACTCCTTTTTTGGTTTTGGTTTGGCAAGGATTCCTTGTAAGTTGACAATTATTGGCCAACTTGACTATATTTTTTATTTTAATGTACCGATATTCGCACATCCCGCACCTCTTATTCCATTTTGTATATTTTTCTTTTCCAACAAGGTTAGAAACAAAATGATACTTTCTTTTTTCTTTGTGATAACTTAGGTTCTTTTATAATTCATGCACGTGAAAACTCGCTCAATACAACTATAATGATCTATAATGCGAAGGACAACAAATTCACTTGCAATCTAATAAAAAGGAAACTAGCTTGATTGATTCGAATCCAATTTATGAATTAGGTGTAGTTTCTTTGTTACAAGCTCCATGCCATCTAGCCCTCGCATCCTAGAGGTCTCTCGTGGCTTCAATGTCGTCGCCTTCCAACAAAGCTTTCGAATTTGGCAAGGTTGAGCCTTGCCGAATCTAAGGAAAACAGCCCTCATTGTGGCCGTTCGCTAACCATAGAGAAAGGAAGGAAGAAAAAAAAGTGAAGAAGAAGAGAAATTGAAGTACGAGAGGAGAGCTGAAGAGAAATCTAACATGTGGGCCTACATAAGACACTTGTTATCTATCGAATGGACTAGTACATTGATGACATGACTATCACAATAGTACCTGATATTTTCTCTTCATCTAGATGTGTGCAAGGCTAGATTTGGCCTGTGCAATGCAAGATTCCCCTTAATTCAAAATTTGTCCCTATAAACAGTGGGTTCATTTGCCCATTTTTAGGAAGACAATTAATTCCGAAACTCTCGTGCTCTTAAATTTCAGTTACGATTCGGATCTTTCTTTTTGTAAAGAAATTTCAATAAAATTCGAGCTTGAAAATTCTAGTGATCCACAGCGCATATGAAAATTGAAGAAAACCATCGTTAAGTAAGGGTTCTAGACTCTCTAAACAAAGTCATACGACTAGAATTAGCATTAGGATAAGATAATTGCTACTCTATTGAATCTGAATAAGGCATTTTATGAATAAATAGGCTATACTAATGCTGAAATCAACATTTGAAATTACAAAAATACACTTACATAGCTGTTACTATGCTGAAATGAACTTAGAAAAGTCAGATTTCTCTCTAGTCAGTTATTATGCATGTCGTGATTTTCCAAAAATGTTTTCAAAATCGATAGATATAATTGTGTCCAGTAAAAAATGCAATTGTAAATCCCTAAGGCTGGTGCAGTTGGTTTGGGGCATTGTGGAACTTCTAATGTAGAAACTGGACATCATATGTTCAATCCATTGATTGTGTGCAAATTGATTTGAGTTAGAGTTATATACACAAGTTAAATTAATCGATTCATAGGATTTACAAAGAGTCCACTGATCCCTTGTAGTTGAATCTCTACGCTCATGCCCTTGAATTATAAAAAAGAAAAATGCACTTATAGATGCAACAACATTAAATACTTGTGTTTATAAGACAACACTATCAATTCTTAAGCAACAACAAAAATTCTATAGCTTGCAAATAAATAATGTCCATAGTAAAAAATCGAGATATGTTTACTGCAAATCATAAAATTTGCAATTGAGTTTTGAAACAACATTATTTTCTTTTCTTTTTTAATTTAGTTTAATTTTATTTTATGTTAATTAGTATTTATATTAAAAATCAAATTTGGACAAGAACGATGTCGTTTTGAGTTAATCTTTCCTGTTTTGGCCATGTTAGTGCCACGTACGAGAGAGAAAGTAAGAAAAAAAAAAAAAGTCAGCATTTTACGTCAACCAAATTAGACAGAGTTAATAGATGATTCTATTGCACAAATTTGATAAGTTTTAAAACTTGATTACAATTTCCGAAAGTTTCATGACTCAATTACACTTCCATAATAAGTTTTAGGACTTGTGGTTCCTAAAATAAATAGTACAATATTTGATAGATAAGCATATGAAAATTTTGAATCAATAGACATGTATCAATCTTAACTTCACTTGTAAATTGCCAAATTCGTTTACTTTTAAGAGATTATGGGTTCATCTTAAATGTACAAATTGCTCAAATCTGGTATGTTATCAAAGCAAGGGACATGAATACAGATTCAATCGATTCCTAGAACTAAGACATCTCCTTATGCCTTAGTAGTCACCAAATTTTTTTCTAAATGTGATTCATAAATTTATATTGCATTTAGCATAACATTGGTAACCCATGATACACTAACTAATATCTTCCGAAAAGACGAGAAAAACTTCTTTCGGCTAAAGCTATTAACGTGGTATAGTTCTCGTAACAGGGAGGATACCTAAAGGGAGGACAAGGGGACATTGACTAGGAGGATGTGCGGGCATTATTTCTGTCATTTGGTTCATAGTCTAATACCGACACTCTTAAAAGCGATGTTATTGTGGACCAGACTTCTGTTTCCTTAGGTTTTGTTCTTCAGGAACATGTAGAAGCACAAATATTCTCAATATTTATGTGTTTTCTATAACTCTCGTGCACATGACGGGATTCATTTCCACCACCGCAATGGTTAACTTACTCTTAGGAAATCCCTAGTCACAAGTTCGAAGCCACCACTCACTCCTTGACCTTAGAAAGCCTTCATTTGCTTGTGGCGTAGGTCTAGCCATGTCATCACATAGGATCTATTCCCACGAGCATCGTAGTGGGGTGGTGGTGATGAGCTCGCTCAAACTTGACCACCATTATGATTTAAACTGAATATTCTATTGTGGGTATAGAAGTTGAAACTGAATGCCATTCATCATTTCACTACCATGTCATGACATAGGATCTATTCTCATGAGCATCGTAGTGGGGTGGCGGTGATGAGGTTGCTCAAACTTGACCATCATTATGACTCAAACTGAATATTTTATTATGGGAATAGAAGTTAAAACTAAATGTCATTCATCATTTCATTTATAGAAAAGAGGAATAATTTCTAATAATAAAATGAACTGGCCAGATTTAATAACCAATATATACATATAAGGAATGACTCATTTACAAAATTTTAATGTCTATTCAACAAAAAATTCACAAATTTCTCTAAAAAGCTCAGAAGTAGTTGGAAATAATAATATGATAACTTGATGAGCTATTCGGCAGCCTAGTAATTTTTTCTTTGAAGGCCATCTTAGATAAGTAGGACTCGAAGACATGACTAATCTCATGGACCGGGCTCATGGACATGAGTACCATTAAATCATTATTCGTCATTAGTTTGTAACTTCTAATTGTTGGGCTTGAATATTTTGGCCCAATTGTGCTTGGACTGGGCTGTCAAAAATTAGAGTAAAACGCCTCGCATCAAGTCCAACTTGTTTGGTCACATGTCGTCAATTAGCTTTTTCTTAGCTAGGTGTGAATGTGATTGCACATTTTTCTTCTTCTTCTTCTTGCTTTTTATGTCCTAGCGTAAATGTTAAAAAGTGTATTATTCTACCAAATCACATGTAAATTTCAAAGAACCCCAATTTCCCTTGTAGATCTTTTTTTATTGGACATGGACACTGCTTTAACGTACAATATCCATTTATTATCTCCATTTTATTTATCATTAGATTTGCATCACATGTCAACTAGACGTGCGATTTCAAAAAACCCTAATTCCATCTTGCTCACTTTCTTTCCTTAGGATCTCGGTCTCTATATAAGAGTAGTGCCATTGCCCTCATATACTATCGTTGCACCCATATAATGTGCACCATCTCTCTCAACTTGCGCAATGGCAACCGCCTCCTCTCTCCTCTTACTCATCTCTAATCATCGGCCCCTCTTTCTCTCTCTCTCTCTACTTGCACCTTCCCTGAGGATCTCTCTCTTCTTCATCACTGTCGCTGTCAAGCTGAAGGAGACAACAACGATGACAAGCCCAACCTAAGATTTAGCGCGAGCCTTGGAGCTCGGGCTTGGCCGCGCTCGACCAAGCCATTAGATGCTCGACCTCATCGTACATGGCTCGATTGTGCAAGCCGAGCTAGAGCCAAATTGATTGGGATTTTTTTAACTATATGTTGGATCGTCACTTGGCACAATGACAAAACGGAGTGGCGATAGAGTCCAGGGGAAAAGCACATGACAAAGGGCCCTCCACTCCGTTCGAGTTGTACCTATGATAGCCGATAGTTACACGTTCGTGCGTTTGATTGCACACGAGCACAAATCAGAAAGATAACTACGAGAGAATAAGTTTCCCACGCAAAAGGAAATCAAGATGTCATTCAGAGTTTGCTTAAAGGCAGCAAGTTTGCTCATTATCCTCTTCCTAGACGGCAAGTCGGCTTGTGAAATGAAAGCGAAGCTTCGCTAAACGGCACGAATTTAGGTAAAAGAGGGTCCTATCATAATGTTTACTTGGAACATAAACGGGCTTAATAAGAAACAAAAGTACGCTTAATAAACTATAAGTGAGATTTCGATATGGTTTTCTTATTCAACCAAATAAACATTATTTTAAAGATCATGTGGAATAAGCATGGTTGCCCACGCGAAAGGGAATCGATACCCGACAAAAGTTGGCTGACTTTTCAGGTGCATGACAAAATCCTCGTTTGAAATTATGTCAAATTGGAAAAAGTAAGACAGCGTGAGAGGCTATACATGTTCGGCACGGGATGAAGTGATTTGATTTTGTGAAAATACAATGTCAAGAGGTGCAGATTCGATGACATGCCCCATTTCTTTTCATCAAGGAGGGAAGAGAAAAGCGAAAGAACATGCAATGTCCTTCTCTTTCTCAATCATTTATCTCCCAAAGGAATCCGATCATTGAGTCTAGTACTGTGATTTCATAGTGTTCACTTGATCCCACAAGTTTGATAATGTGCAAATGCGAATATGTTGGTAACATGGTAAGTTACGCATTCATAAATTTGTTTGGCTTGTATGGTATTCCGTTTAAATGAGTTCTGGTGATATGGATTCAGGTCCTCTCCATTTAGGTAGAACATTAGCATCTTCAATTCATCTCATTTGAATGGAAGACACAATAGCAAATAAAATGTAATGATACACGTATATCTGTTCACTTTATTAAGGTGGTTTATCTTCAATTTTTTTTCTTTTTTCATTTCCATTTTTTTTTGCTACCATCTTCCTCCTCCATTCCTCAGAGATGTAACCTGAAATAGCAACACCACTTACAGGCAATTAGAGAGTGTCACCACAATCTATAGTGGCTTCGTCAAGGCGACGCACGACAAGTGACTCCTTACAACTGGTGATGGTAGCGAGCAATACACAATGGAGGTGATGAGCATTTGAGCTTGATAGAGGTTGTGAGAAGAAGGAAGAGGAAGAGGAGTGAGATTAGGGTTCGAGTGATTGTGTGTTCTTTCAAATGTGAGGGGTAGATTGGTAAAATGAATATACTTTGGGAACGTGATTATTTCCAAAACATCAATTTTTTACTTATTGACCTGTCCTCAATTGGAATGGATGAATCGAAAATGTCAATTTCACCCGGAAATGAAGTAAGCCAATTCATGTGAACACACACTAGTCTCTTATTTTGATGAGGTAGTGAAATGATATATTTAGTGAAAATTTAAGTACAAAAATAGGCATTTTATAGTGGGGCAATGTAAGTTGGGCCATATTTTCCTAAAATTTTCTCCTAACAACATATGATTGGTGGGTGTTTGGGGGTAAGCAAGACAAACCAACTGAACCAAGAATCCCTAAGACTAAATTGGATCAGATTGGTCGGTCCATTTCCGGTTCCTAAAAGCATAACAGTTTCCAAGCAATTTGATTCCTGATTCTAAGGGAGAATCAAACCGTATTGACCAATTTTATTTATTTATATTTTTGAAATGTCTCACGCACACCTCTCGTCTTTTCATTTCACTCCATGACCAGTTTCAAGAACTTTTGGTCCAATTCCTGATTTTAGGGAGGACCGGAATAAGATCGAACCAGATCGAAAACCAATCACCCTAATGGGTGTATCCCAAACATCTCACACCTAGCTAACTTAACTTAACTGAACAAGAGCAAAACCTCTCTCTCCTCACTCTCCCTCCCTCCCAATAGCCTGCAATGACGTGAATAGAGAGACTGCACCCGCGGCCGAGCTGCCACCGCAGCATCCCTTGACCGCCGGTTCCCTTAGCTATGCCGCCGGCGCTTGACCCCACTAGGAAGGACGGCCAATTGTCACCGCCGCCGCTTGTCTCATCCCTTGGTCGGCACTCCAAGCCTCTCCTTCTCTGCTCCGGGTCAGTGCCGACTTCCCCAGCCGTCGATCTAGGCAGGGGATTGGGAATAGTGCTAGACTCTTCTGCAGTGTTTATGTTTTTTCAAAAGGTTCAGATACGGTCGATGCTAGGATGATGAATGACCGATTAAGGGATTTTTCTCAAGAAACTTCGGGAAAATCAACAATCCATATGACTTTTTTTGTTTTTCTTGAATAGCGAAAGATGACTTGTTTTCTTCCTATTTTCCTGCCACGAGCAGAGGTAATCATTGATGACATGCTACAATGGAGCAAACTTAGATCATTAGTCTCTCCCGTGATTAGCAAGTACGAGTCCAGACACTCATCGGCTATCCATTCTCCAAAACATTTCATATTATAATCATGATAACGATCGTCGAGCACGATATGGAAATTTCTATGCGCAGAGGTCGCATTCAGAGCTGAAATTTTAAAAAGCACAATTGCTGGAGGAATCCTTTTCTCAGGTTCCTTTGTCTTACTGGCTCGATTTCGTGGGTACTTAGGAAATCGCTTACTATTCGTCACGAGGGCTGACGAAGGACGCCAATGATTTACGCCTGAGTCTGCTAATATTCTGTGGTCCAAATGAATGCCACCGTTAGTCAAACCATTTTTTTCTCCGAAATCTTAGTTAACGTGAACCTCTAGCATGTGTAAGTTGGATCTTACGTACAAAATTAAGTATTGAAAGTCGAACCCAAAAGTTTGAACTTATTGATTAATGGACTTTTTACATGATATCGGGTTCTGATTCAATCCATTTTGCGTGTGCGGTTCCCCATTCATAGAATTACACGCACAATTTCTAATTCGATCCTTACATGAAAAGGGATGTTAAAGTATTCAACATCGTTTGTCCACAAGATTTATATATATATATATATGCTCTCTTTCTACCTGTAGGTTTAAGGTTTTGAGTTGAACAATCCGACAAAGATAAACACTAGAAGCCGCATTAAACGAACAATAGGAAGAACAAGACAGTTTCTTTCTCTTTGCGAATGTTTCAAGTCATCAAAGAACGAGTCCACAATCCATGTATCCTACTTCTTGACAAAAACAATGTCCGACTTGTTGCGATTTAAAGACTCGCAAGCAATTATTAACTCAAAACCCTTTTCTTTATAACGTGACATATATGTCATATTCTTAGAGCTGTTGAGAACACTGATAATACCTCCCAGGTTAAAGTCAACTAAACTTTTTATAAAATCTTTTCTCAGTTCGATGCAAACGGCATCCAACTTCCCAGTACAGTCATATCATCAGCCCTAATTTTCCAAATCCTACTTTGGAGATGTCGAAATGGACAAAACAAGAATTTGTCATAGGTATCAACAGGGCATTCGATGTGATACCGAATGCATAAAGAAAGGGTTTATCAAATTGCTAGCAAAACCCTAAATCATTTCTTAGTCCTTCGATCGACATGTGTATAAGAAATAGAGCACATATAATTTTTCTTTTAAATAAAGATAAGTCAATGACATTATTTAACTAATGTCTTAAATTATTTGAGATGTTGAACTCATCGAGACCCTCTTGTGCAGTTAGCTTGTCATGCCAGTGGCCGGAGTGACGGCAGATTTCGGATGAATGCATGCCAACAAGCCAACATCAAGAGACGGGCTAAATGCTATTCATTTTGAGTTGAGCAAACATCTAATTTATTCAGGTGTCTCTTGAGATAAGATTTCGCCTAATCGAGATTAAATTAAAGTGAGAAAAAATAAAGAAAGAAAGAAAGATTTCATGGGGTTTGGCGTTTCTTGTTTGGTTCTTGCGAAAATGATTCGGATAGAAAGTTCGGCAGATGGAAAGATGCTGATTGTTTTGACATGGACAGTCCAGGTACCTAACTCGATGGATTTGAAATGATTGAAACATATATAGGTCCTATCTTCCTTGCTTTATAAGCATCATTGCATAATGAAAGATAATGAATTCCGGAAAATGCTAAACAAAAAACAAATTCCAATCTCAAGGTGCACATGGAAAAGCATGATTTTAAAGTCGCTCGTAGCCCTGATTCAACATGGGTATGCAACAAAAGTTTGAGCTGCTTTGTGAAACCCTAGTTTCATGATGGGCCATGTAAGTTACTTGAACCTCTCTCATTCTTCTTTGTGTTCCTTTATAATTTAGCATGGAGGAAAAAAAAAAGGACTTTTATTTGCTATACAACCTGCTCAAAAAAGTTTATACCAATCGTGTTAGATACAGTACATGTCATATTAAAAGCTTTTAATCCAAAACGACCGCCATCGTAAGTTATAACAATGCTAAATTAGAGAATTTTTCACTCACATAGTTTTTGGAGGTCGCGTTGATCATTTTATGGATATATCCTGGCTCTATTGCCATATACATATGGATGCGATGGTTAATAATTGAGTATAAATATTCGAAAATTGTTAATTGAAAAAGAAATCGAAAAGCCTAAATGGTTGCCACGAGGTCAAGCAGGTGAGAAAATGTTACATCACTACGTGGGTGTGAGACCATTTATTAGCAAATCCTCTTTTTCTACCTTAGAAATATTTCTTTCCCGTCAGATGACCGTCCAAAAATTCCCAATACTTTATGCAGATGGGACACCCTTCATATCTTTTTCTTGAGCTTCACGAGTTTGACTTCTTCGTCTCTCGGACAGCTCCGTTTCCCCTCGAACTTTGTAGCTCGGCTAACTTTTCTTTCTTTTCTTTTTTTTTTATAAGAAATGAGGATTGCCATAATATTTTTATAATCCAACTTTCCTTGTCTAGAGTCGTAAGTGCATGAAAAACTTCGAAGCAACTCCTTGGAAAAGAAAAAGGGGCTCGTAGACTACAAATTTAAGACACAAATAGGCAAGTCATCATTTTTTATTTTATTTTGTCAAATAACCCCACAAGGATAAACAATTTGGATTTTGAAAGTTAGTCAAAAGTCATGAGATGTTATATAAAAAATGAGTCTTTAAACTTTGTATTATTTCCCAAGTTATGTGACTCTCTTGATTTGATTTTTAACGTGAGAATTCTTTGACAATTTAGATATTGATGAAGAAATTTGTATTTTCTAAAATTGTTGTATTTGTATTTTTGTGACCTTTTTTATTTTCAAGGAAAGACAAGCGGTAGGAATTCTTAGTGGAAGATGATCCCACCAAACAGACTGCTATGTACACCGTTGGTGGAAAGAACTGTTCTTGTACAGTATTGGGAGGAAATTGTTCATTCATGGTAGGAATGTTGCGTTATGTGTCGATACCTAAATTTCAATCTAAGATTTTTCAAAGTTTGGCCAAAATTCGATCAACTTTGACCAGAGGTCAATTCTCATTGAAAACTGGATCAAATTGTGCAATCGGATAGTATTTGTTAAAAGCTTTTCGATAATACCATCCCAGTTTGATACTTAAATCATGATGTATTTTTTTTTTGTATTATTTGGATTATTCAATCTGGATGACATTGGCAAAGGTTGCAATTTATTCCAATCAAAAGTAATTTTCGTAAACTTCAAATCACGAGCTTTCCGATGCATCAAGAAAGAGATCAATTAGGTTTGAAACGAAGGAGAAACCACTTGCTAAAATTCTAGGTCAAATTTTATCAAGAAAAACTACAAAAAGGTCCAAATATGTATAAAACAAATAAAGGACAAAAGGGCGAGGTGTTTTAAGACATACTTTGGAACTTGAGTCATCAAAAGATGGCTCGATCCTATGTTTAAGATTCCAATGTGAGGAATGTGATTCGGATGCACATTTGAAAACTAGGCGTCACAAGTTTCTAAAGAAGCGAGAATCACGCGGATCTACCATTAGAAAAGAAGTAGAATTTAAAAGAAAACACGAAAAATTGGCAAAAATCAATTGAGAGACGCCACATGAAAATACCTAGTAAACTCCAAATCGACCGGCTCCATGTGAACCTCAAAGATTTTCGGAGACAGGTGTAATTCAGTAACTTTTTATTAGAGTTGGATGGGTTTGATTGAAGATTTGAAGCCTGAGCCGGATATATATCTAAATTATTGAGATATGCTTATTTCATTTAAGATCGTTAGTTGTTTAGTAGTCTTACATAGGATCTGTTTGTTTGTGCATTTTAAAGAGCCAAAACAATTTTTTTGTTTTCCTGTCAATATTTATAATATTATCTAAATTTCAATCAATCACGGAAATATGATATGTCATAATTTATATATCACAAAAGTTCCAACAAATTAAGAAAAAATTAAAGTGTGTCCATAGCAGAGGATCATCAAGCAAAAAGTACAAGGTACAACTCTATCGAGTTTGTGACCCATGCTGCTCATCGTCCTTAGCTTGTCTATGTGCTGATTGTCATCATGATGTGCTCATTGGATCGTTCTACTTCATGTCGCGATCTTGTTTGAGTTATCAAGTTTTTTTTTTTCTATTTTGTCAAGGATTTGGTTGTTAATTACGAAATTGAATTGATATATGCACTAGCTTATATTACTGTGTAGCATATGAAGGCGTAGGTTTTGAGTCATTTATTTTTTGTTCTTTTTTCTTTGTAGGAGTATCATACTGTTGTTGGGTTTGGAATTGGTTTGGATACCCGCTAATTCCAGCAAGACAAGTTTGGAATATTCCTCTCAGAATCCGTAATGAGTTTCGGACGGATTTAAGGAGGTACTCAAAATTGCCAGGACGAGTTTGGGGAGCACTCAATCGTGTTGTAACCATCAAATGAAATGCTTCCTCCAACAAGAAGGCCTTTGTTAAATTGAACATATTCAAATTTACTAATTTATTGTTGTAATTCACGGAAAATTTCTTCATATTTATTTAATTATACCTTAAAAAAAAAGAACTGTTCTTTACTATAGATCCAATGGTGGCCCCAGGAACCCGAGGTTTTCCTATATTATAGGGCAAAACAATTTTCCAAAAAAGTATAAAAAGAATATCTCGATCCGCTTGTAATGGTCGTTAAGGGAAACCCCATTTATTCTCGATGATAAGATCTTTTCAATATGGCTTCAAAAGAACATATTTTTCACTTCTTCTATTACCAATGTTGTGATGATGCTATGTAAGGTGGGAGCATATCTTGGAGATAGGCAATTTCCTCTAAGAACTAGGGAGATTCCTTTCTAATTATCGACCCTCATAGCATAGCATATTGCACCTCTTGATTTGGGACAAACCATGTGCATGCACCTATGTATAAACGCACCACATTTTCCATCAATACGTGAATAATGGTTATAGATAGAAATTCATCCTCAGAGAGGATAATGCAAGGTATGAACTCTATGAGGTAATTGATCATGAGATCTCATCCTTGTGAATTGCAACTCATAAGCATTTCCTTGATCGATCCCACTTAAGGTTTTTCGAGTCCAGACGGCACTCATGGGTTCATGAGGTTTTATCGGATGCACATAAATTTCATATGCGTGTCGGACATTCAACAATCATTTTGCTAGGAGGGAGGAGCTAGGGGTAAATTAAGTTGATTTTCCTCTTGAGGCAAGATTCATACCCTTCTAGGAAGAATCATGTTGTCATGACTCGAGCAAATGTATGAAATGCAATCGAGTCCATAACTTTTCAATTGGCATGACAAAGGCCTGAACTTTTTATCGAGAAGTGCAATTGAGTTGACATCTCATGTTGAGAGATGCAATCTCAATCTCAATCTCAAAAAATGCAATTTAAGACAGTTATGGAGGCCATTTTTTTGAGTGCACGTAAGCAACTTTGACTAATGTTCCACTGATCACACATTTTATTACCTTTAAAAGGTGGTATTGTTTGATTTTCTAATTCTATATTACCATATAAAGGAAAGAGGACCTCAAACTTCAAAGGGGGTCCCCATCTTTTCTTTTCCTCCCCTCGAATTCCTCTGTCTACCACGTCTCAATCGAGTTCCAATTAAAAACATTTTTCAATTGCTTCTTTATTGCAACAACCTTCCAATGAAATTTCTTTTTATGGCTCGGTGTCTAATATGTTTTCAATCATTGTATAGGCTCCAACAAAGTGGAGCCATAGAAAGCTGCCGAGTCGAGCCGAGCCGGGCCGGGCCGGGTGGACCGGAGGAGGAGGACGAGACGACGGTGGTCCAAAGGACGGCAGGTGGAATGTTTGATGGTGCACGCGCAGGCGAAGCCGAAGCTACCAAGAAGCTACCAAGTGGCCGGCGGCTGATCTCATCCTCTCACCAACCAAGTCTTCCGGGCCTTTGATCTTTATTACTAAATCTCACTTCCTAATCCCAATAACAACGACAATAATTATGGTAAATGCCAATCGCTTCGCTCCATTGTCTTCACGTTCGGTACGTAAATGCCTCATTTGCATCCAACAAGCACGCGCGTTCGACAGTCCCCCCTATGGACTCCGATGACTCCCAAGCATCCATTTGCCCACTTTTTCAAAACCCCTCGATTTAGACCTTCTACTCTCTCTCTAGACTGGCCGTCCAGCTGTGAAACACTCGGAATTCACACGGCTCGGCTCCGACCAAGACGAAAAGGAGAGGAATACGTCTTTTCTTTTTGCCTTCTTTTGTATCTTCTTTTACTTCGTCTTGTGAATTGATTACAAAATTTATCTTGATGTAGGGTTGTTAGATGGCTCTTGTTCTTAAATTACTCGAAAAGGGGATAGATTTCTTGAATTTACAAAACGTTGAACTGGACAGAAAAAAAGCAGGAACGGTCACGATGCATGTGGTAGGACATTCATGAAATTTGGTTTAATTACTGACGGTGACCACCACTTTCTTTTCCCCACTTCTCTTTCTTTGAACCCCTCCGACCCACATATAAAACCCCCAAAACACAACCTTTTGGAATCAGAACACACTCCATAAGTCTCTCTCTCTCTCTCTCTCTCTCTCTCTCTCTAGTAAAAGCACTAGCAGATGGGTCGTTCAAGCACGATCGCGTTGGTCTTCATTGCTGCGCTCTTCTGCTGCTCCATGTCAAGCTCCGAAGGGAGGATGTTATCGGAGAGAACAAGCAACCTCCACGGCAAAAGGAGAACGCCATTGTCGAGCCCGAGCCTGTACCTGAGCGCCCTTCCCAAGGGCACCATCCCTTCCTCGACGCCAGCAAGAAGGGCCACGCCGAGATGGTCGATGAGAAGCTCGTGGCCAGGCACCTCGGTAGCCTCGGTCGGGTCCTGATAGAGTCAGTCCCAAGTCCCGGCGTCGGGCATTAGCATCAGAAGTGGCTGCACAACCTATATGTTCGTTTCATGGTTTTTTTGTGGGTAATGAAACTGATTGATTACTCCAGGAGTAGGAAAGTTTTGTTGGGGGAGGGGGTTTTCCATCTTCATAATTTATTCTTTCACAGGAATTAGGTCAGAGGTGGACTAGACAGTTCACTTTTCAGTTACTTAGGAGACATTTAAACTGTATAGATGGAAAAAGCTATGTCTCTTTCTCTTCTTTCTCTTCTCTTTTCTTCCTTTCCAGTGGTGGTGGTGGGATTGATTTTGCTATGCATACGTTAGCTATACGGTTCAAGAGAGTTTTCACAGTATATGCAGATCATATTTATATATATTTTTCCTCTCTCTCTCTCAATTTTTTTCTCTGTCTTCATCTGGGTATTGCTCAATTTACAAGAAATCTAAAGAATCGGGTGCCGGTGCGCTTGGCACGTACCGAAATGTCCATGTCATGGGGGGCACGTCCTCCACGAGATCTGTAAATCTGTCCACCTCCTCCGTTTCCTCACCGTTTTCATGGTGCACCGTTTCCCCATTTCAAGGATTTCGGGACAGCGCAGCGGTTTCGCCATTGACAAGTCTTTTACTCAAAAGAGACTAGAGACCCACGACTTCGATAATCAATTGTACCGAGTGGTTGTAGTCGTGACGTGTGACTGGTCAAATCGATTATTTATGCGGGCCCGATGCATCAGGGCCATCAGATTCACCGAGTCCTGAACGAGATCTCAGGGATCTAGCAGTTCCGGGGTGCGAGGCTCACTCGAATCCCGATGCACTTAACAAGGGAAATGCTTAGGAACGAAAGGGGGAGGAAATTAGATTAGTGTGGTCACGCTGTTGGAACAGGGGCGAAGGACAAGGAGGGAGGAACCTTGTACTCTTTAATGTTAGGTCATATGCTGCCCATCAACGTTGACTAAAAGGCGAAGGAGAGGGTGCGGACAAGGAAAGAATGCGAAATTCCTAGGGGGCTTCTTCTTCCTCGATGTGCTCGTGCTATGATCATATGCTTTTTCACGTGTCTTTCTATTTAGGACGTCAATGACAAATTAATGATGCCTTTGATTGATAGGACTTTCTCAAGAGTCATCACTCCGAGAGAATCTTAACGAAATGGTGACGCAAAAATTTTGGAAAAAATATAAATACCTAGAAGCCCTTTTTACACTTTACCGCTTTAGCACTATAAAAAATACGGTAATTTTGGGAATGTAATTTTTGCATCCTGGACTATATCGGCGTTGCGTGAAATGACCATACTACCCTCAGTTGCAAAACACCAATCTCAATTTGAGGTTGTCATGTCCTTTCAAGATTGCAGTCACTCTAGAGAGCGAGGTGGTGGCGATGAGCAGCGGTGACGGGTAAAAAAGGGGTCGGGGACGATTGCTATCGGCTAAAGGTTTGGGGAGTGCATCTAGGATTTTCTAAAATGGATGAATAGATATTGCGAAATGGGGTGTGGTATATCTAAACAAAAATAGGGAGGATACAAAGATGTTTTTTTCGAATGTAGATGATGGAAAGTAGTACTAGGGTAAAAACTCACAACAAGTTTTGATTTTTTCCGTCATCCACAAACTATACATTGTAAATGGAAAAAGCACCAAAAAAGCCATAAACCTATTGCACTAATATCAATTAAGTCATCAATATTTCAATTGGGCTAATTTGATCCCAAATATTTTTTCATATTAATGCCAATTGAGTCCACCTGACCAATTTAAGTCAAAAATTACTAACATAAATGCCGATTGTCTAAGATATTGACAGTTGTGTCATGTAAGACAACTAGTGTTCACATTAGCAATTTCCAATCTAAATTAGTTAGGTGGACTCAATTAGTACCAATGTGAAAAGATATAGCACTAAAATTAATCTAATCGAAAAGTTTATAACCAAATTAATATTAAAACAATATATTTATGACTTTTTTGTTATTTTCCCCCGTCGTAAACAAACTACCATCAAGGAGAAAGCATCGCTTAATTATTTAGCTACAACACAAGCTCCTCCACGTTTCAACATACCAAATCAGGCAAGAAGCGAGTCAAAGCTCCCCGACCCGCTTTCACTTGAGAACGTGCTTCATGCGGCCCCATGCGGTACAAGTAGGGGTGAGCGGTTCCAGGTTCCTTACAGGTTCCGCTTGGAACCTGGAACCTACCCTCGGACGTGTTCTCGCTTTTGGAACCCTAACCTACCCGTCCGAAATCGAAACCTAACCTACCCTCTTACAGTTTCCTGCTCCTTGGTCCAACAGGTTCTTTTTTTTTTTTTTTTTTTTCATTTAAGTGGAGCCGGTTCCGATTCTAAAAAAGAAGAACCGGGAACTGTAACCTCCCTCCCTAGAATCGGGAACCGTGATTTTCTCGAATTTTTGATTTTTTTTTTGATTTTTTATATTATATATAATATTCGGGTAACGGGTTTGGACCTAGGTTAACCCGATCCGCACCGACAACCTGGCCCGGCTACCCGGATCCAACCCGATCGGACTAAAAAAAGGAAATTTTAACAATTTTTATTATTTTTTTAATGTTTTAATTGTTTAATATTTTTTTTGTCTTTTTCTTGTTTTATCTTTTCTGCTGCAGCTTTCTTCCTCCCCCATGCAGCGTCTTCAACCTCCCGACGTCCCTCACCCGCGTTTCTTCTTCTTCCTCTATTTCTTTTCTTCTTCTTCTTTTTTTTTTTTTATCCGAAATACCTTCGACTCCAACCGAAAACCCCATGGTTCCTCTCTCCTTACCGAGACACCACCCTTTTATCAGCCACTCATCCCCGTCGACATCAGCCACCGCCGGCCATAAACTCCGGTGGCTGCGAAACCCTCACCGATTCGACGATACACGGGTTTTTCATACGAATCATCATGGAACCTCGAATATGAATGAATACATAGTGATTCTATAGATAAAAGAGCATGAAAACAGATCGGTTTTCGACTAAAAGTATGAACCCCTTCGGTTTTCTATAAGGCATTTCATCAAACACTTGGCGGGCATGAATAAACCGAAGGGTTTCCAACTCGAACCGAACTTATACCGGGACTAGGCTTCCAACTAAACATGGCAGCATGCAAAGGAAATTCAGTGGAGGGACGACAAGGGCCGGGGCTCACGCGAACTGCTCCGCGCGAGCTCCGGCCCGACGCCTTACAAAAACCAGGTATTCCGGTGAAAAAGGTAAATAAATAAACAAACTAACCTGGTTCGTTCGGTGGTTGCGACGGGCGGCGGTTACTAGGTGGTCCTCCGGCAACAATAGAAGACCCTCTCGAGCCTCCCTCTCGCACTCAGATTCCCGGATCTTTCCCTTCTCTCGGTCGCTCTCCTCTCTTGAAGCTTTTTCACTTGTTTTCTCCCTGTCTTTTTTCAGTCAACACACGTCTCTCTCTCACTTTTATCTCTCGCTTTTTTTCGTTCTCTCCTTTCTCCTTCCTTTTCTCTCTCTCGGGCTCTCTCCGATCTCCGCCCCTCGGTCTCTCTCCTTCTCTAGCTCGTTTTTTTTAGCTTTTCTCCGGTCTCCCCCCTTCTTTCTTCTCTCGGTTCTCGGTTTCTTTTTCTCCCCCTCCTCCTCCCGATTTTTCTGAAGAACCTCTCTCGAGCAGCTCCTCCGAAACCGGCCCTTATCCTCGGCAACATGCTGCTGCCGTCTGACTTCCCTCTGCCATCTGACTTCGCCGACCTAACCCCTGTCGTGTGACCTTCTCCTGCTTTGCTTCCTGCTGACTTCTGCTGCTGCTTGCTTTCCATTTTTTTTATTTCCCTTCCGGTTCCGGTTCCGGTTCCGGTTCCAGTTCTATGAGGAACCGGGAACCGGAACCGGAACCGCCGGTTCCGGGAAATGAGGAACCGGGAACCGGAACCGGTCTCCCTAGAACCGGGAACCGAACCGGACCCTCCGGTTCGGTTCTCCGGTTCTCGGTTCTACCCGGGAACCGCGCTCACCCCTAGGTACAAGGACGAGGTAGCTTCGCCTTAGAAACCGACCGGTAACACGGAAATCCGAAGCCATGTCCCCACACCCTCCGCCTCGATTGGCGTAGACTGTAGATTTGGGTAAACATCTCCCCTGTGTCATCAATGCCCACGTACGTTCAGCATAAGAACGTGCAGTGCTAGATCTTCGTCAATAAATATTTCAAGCATTGATGGAACAGACCGTGACGAGGAAGCCAAAGAAAAAAAAAAAAAAAAAATCAACGCGAGATAATGAAATCGATGGGCTACGATTATGCACCTAGAGGAGGTGATGAAGCGTTTCATGCTTCCATTGCGATGTTTTATGGCCGAGAGAATTTATTTCTTGAATCGGAAATGGTTCAAGCGTACAACCAAAGGTGCATGGTATTGATTGCAAAAGTTAAGCGGAATCAAAAGAAAGATTCGCCCAAAAAAAAAAAATGCATGAACAACGAGATACGTGCTCTCAAAGTTTTGCCCTTAAAGGCTTTTGGTAACATAATAAATAACATGAGACATGCTCTAACAGCTTGATTACTTCTCTGACTCTAAAATTTCCAAATCCCAACATGTCTTGCCGCCCCAACTAGTCTATTCATGATAAGGATTTAATCTCTTGACACACCTAGACACGATCAAATCCATGCATTTGCAACCTTTGAACTTTATAATTTCTCTATTATTGTAAAGTATGTCATAAGAGTGCAAATATTGACACTTAAATTTGTACTAAATTATTGGTTTAATATCATGAAAAACCCTAAATTTGTATATTTATGACAAATTAACCTCAAACTAATTTTTTGACAATTAAAAATCCCAAATTGGTACGTATGTAACAAATTTACCTTCAAATGATTTCTGTTAAATTTTACTATCAATTTCCTAAATAGGATAAAATGAGGCAGTTAATAAGTTGACCAATTTGAGATTTCACCCTCTATTTGTCACATGTATATTGATTTGTGAATTTTCACTGTATTAATCTAATTTAACAAAAACTAACGGAGTAAATTTATCATAAATATATTAATTTGGGGTAAATTTATTACAAGTATACCAATTTGGAGTTTTTTGTATTTGTTAAAAATGCATTAATTTGAAATTTTTTATGGTTAAAAAATTCATTTTTGATAAATTTATCACAAATGTACTAATTTAGGATTTTTCATTGTATTAATTCTAAATTATTTTATAATTCCCCGAATTTTGGATGATATTTTTAATCTAGCATCTAACCGAAAAAATTAAAAGAAATTGCTTTATTCCCCACAAAATCCGGGTCGAGGCGGAAATTTCTCCTCGTATCCTCTCGGAAATTGCCGTCTTGTTCGTGGTGGGTGGTGGAGGGCATTAATCACTGTGACTTCATGTGGTCGCACGTCTTCATAGTCAAAGAACATCACATGGCCGGCCGCCCTCTGCAGCCTTTCTGCCCCCAAAATCTTTGACTCCCATTCCTTGTCCACTTCATACCTGAAAATTCCTTGAGAAGCCTCTCGATCCAAAGCAGCTTGAGCAAGTTTTCCAGCTCTTACCTTTTTTCTTTCTTCTTTTTTTATGTGGCTATGGAATTTCTCTCCTTTGCACTAGAGAAATGCGAATTGGTAGATGAGTTCAAGGTCTAAATGATTTTCGGACCCAAAATCTGTCTAAACACTTCACAAAAATTGTGAAGCTCAAGAGAGTGTTTGGTGACACCAAAAAGTGCCCAAATGTTTTGGTCGACAACCTGATTGATGGAAGCCTATTAAGATAGCGATAGGAGCATGAGGTTGCTAAGTAGTGAGAGCCATTAGTTGACAAAGTATGGTCGATACAAGGATGTCAACGATAAACGGCTAGGTGTTGGGGTGAAGAGTTAGTGAGTGAGGTCGACCAACTCAATCGATAAGGAAAAGCACGGGATGTAACTGTCAAGTAGTAGGGTCAATAATGTCGGATTTAGTAGCTGTTTGTGAACAAGTTTTGCTAATTTATAGGGACCAAATAGGGCATGTTTAAATTCTTATTAACTACTCATGTAATTTTCGATTATGGGTATGAATACCCAAATTGTTTTTCTTTGTAAAAGACCAACAATCTATCCAGAAACAAATGTTGTTCATTTTTATTTTCATTGTATTTTACATCTCCACTATTATTTGCATTGCTGGTAACTATTGTTTCCAATATTCATACCTTTAAATTTCTTATTGTTTACATTTCCTATCCAAGAATCAATAAAGGACCTGAATAACTTTTGTTGATTTATCGAGTCATCCATATTTCGAACGATATTTCACCCTTTTTTGGTGAAATTGTGTTTTCGAATGTTTCTTCTCTATGATTGTAGACATTTGATGTCAATATTCCATCATTCTGTTAATATTATTAAGTGAAGTAGTTGTCATTTAAATGTTTAATTTACAGTAAAGATTTGACAATATTTTACAAAATACTATTCTTTTTTATATGACAATAAAGACATCTATGATTGATTAAACAATAAAAATCATAACTCTATTACATAATAATTACTATGTTTATCATATCTAGACAAATGAATAACAATAACAATATTAAAATGTAATTAACTTAGTAAGATATTGGTTAGATTTGATATCTATAATTATGTTAATGTCATATTCAATTAATTTGTTATTTTCCATGAATTAATTTATTTGTTACTTTACAATTATAAGAAAAAAAAATCAGAAAAAATTAGAAGAAAAATGGCATCATTTCATCCAATCATATCACCAGCTATGACATATATAGATCGTTGATAATGATTGGATTGCCACATCAGAAATTTCAGGAGAGATTTGATTAGGATCGCTTGATTACATTTTCATTCAAAAGTTTAGGATTACAATTATTCATGATTGAATTTAAATCTATACAATAGATTTAAAACTAATGGTGCGATTCTCCCCAAACCTCTTAAGTCATGACATTCCTCATTTTGATTAAAAATATTCAGCCTGTGATGATGGCTAATAACTTCCATTCACGTGCAACACGCTTATATTTTATCCGGTAGTCAACAGACTTAAAACATATAAGTAGCAAAAGTTGTTTTTGTATTTGGCAATGGAAGAAGAGTATACCACACTTTCCTAAAGCAATTTCAAGAAATTCAAGGTAACACAAAGTTCAAATGACTTTTGAAAGATCACAGTGCGATTTTCAAAGATCATACATCAGTGATTATAAAGTGTTCAGCCCAATAAGAAGACAGCGTCGGCCCATTAACTGCATGTGTTGGTTTATGTCAAGCCCAACATTCTCATTTGCAATATTACGGCTTCTCAAGCCCAAAAAAAAAGGGCTTTTCTTCCCTTTCTTCTTGACTTCTTCTATGGAAGCATGCAATGTCAAGAGAGAACGTCACAATGAACGACATGGATGACTTGGAATTGAAGAAATAAGTATACAACAAGTGTCATTTCACTTCCCACACCACATAAAATGTATACTCCTCAATGCATGGAGGTTACTTATGAGGGAATTCCAAAAACAGCAGGGATCATCCGCATCACTTCTGGAGAACAACCGATGTGCCTATGCTCGAGCAAAGTACGGATCATCTCTCCAAGAAGACGTTCATTATCTTGTCAAGATCGATGCAGAATTATTCCAATTTTGGAGGACATGATGCCAAGATTACCATTCTTATTTATTTTGGGTCGCTCTGTGCATCTGTGGGTTTCAATTATTCTGCTTGTTGGGATCCTGAACATATCGAGATTGATGTGGAAGTTTTCTTTAAGGCAGTCAAGAATCGGTTTAACAAGGGTTATACCCAAAACTGAAGGACAATCAAATGTAAGTAAACTAAGTTGTGTGTGTATGATGTGAAGCATAAAAAAGAAGAAACAAAGAAGAAGGCATTCGAATTTTTACATGGATAATCATTTTAAAATAAAAAAGGAAAACATAACAATACCACACTAGACAATCTTTTTCACTATGAGTATCAATAGCAAGTTGCAATTACAAAAGTATCACCTCAATATATAATAAGAGCGTAGGACATACAAAGTTATGATGGAAATTATATGCCTACCCTTAGCAACACTACTTTTCTCTATCAAACTCTGCAATTCTATCAATCTCTCACTTGAAGGTGAATCCTCAAAACTATAATATTCTCTCATAGCCTTCAAATCATCATTGTAACCCAATTGTCCTAGTGTGTAGGCACCTCCTCATCACTAATCACGAAGGCCAACTAAGCTAATACACAATCTTAGTTTCTCAGTGGCAACACCCTTGGTAACATATCTATTGGATTTTTTAGACAAAAGATCTTCTTCAATGACAGAGTCTCATCATCTTTTAGTGCATGAATATGATGATACCTAACCGAATGTGCTTTGTCCTTGAATGCAAACTTGATTATTTACAAGACAAATGGCATTATGATTTTCACTTAAAAAACACCATTATCCTACTAATTGCCTATTTCCTTCAAGAAATTATTCAACAAAATCACCACATTGCCAACTTTAGATATAGCAACATACTCTCATTCAAGGATTGAGAGGGACAAACACTTATGAAGTTTAGACATCCAATTGATTATCATGTTACCTAAGGTAAAAACATTACCCACAATGCTCTTTCCTTTGTTCATGTCACCATCAATGTTTGCATCGACAATGCCTTATAAAGTCACACTAATTTTCATGAAACAAAGTGTCATACCTAAAGTGCCTCTTAAGTATCTTAGTAGCCATTTTACAACTCCACAACGTTTCATTCCTAAATGAGCCCTATACTCCCACTGCATGAGCTATGATTGTTCTAGTACAAACACCATAGCATATCTTAAATTACCAACAGCTGATGTGTAAAGCACCTTTGCCATGTACTCCCACTGCTTGTTTGTCTTTGGTGATTGTTCCTTCAAGGACTTGAAGTGACTTCCTAAGGGGATGCTTTTAGGCTTTGTATTCCAAACTCTGAATATGTTTGACACTTTCTCATTGTACTTTTATTGAGACAATTTTAGAGTTCCTTTTGATCTATCTTGCTTGTTCCTCATCCCAACAATCTAATTTGTTACTCCCAAGTCCATCATTTCAAACTCCTTTGACAATTCCTAATATTGTTTTCATTCATGTTAGATACCACAACAAACATATCCTCCACATACAATTGCAAAATAAAATAATAGTCGCTAGATATCTTGAAATAACAATAGTGGTCCATTTCATATCTAGTGAACCCATCATCATACATAAAGGTATCAATTTTCTTGTGCCAATATCTAGGAGTTTGTTTCAAACAACACAAACTCTTCTTTAGCTTGCAAATATAGTTTTCTTTACCAAGAACTTGAAACCTTCTCATTGTATAATGCAAATATCCTATTTTAAGTCACCATGGAGGAATGTAGTTTTTACAATCAACTACCATAGCCGTAAATTCTCAATAGTAACAATACTCAACACTATCCCAATAGTAGTCAACTTCACAAGTAAAGAAAAAATCTCTGTAAAGCTTTTTTTTTTGTTTTGCTAAAAACTTTTCACTATTAACATTGGTTTGTACCTAATGTTGCCATCATGTTCTTTTTTGGCCCTATACAATCCACTTGTTCTGAAAATGCCTTCTTCCCATTTTATAACTGAGTTAGCATCCAAATTTTGTTCTTAAAAAATGAATCTAACTCATCATGCTTTGCTAGCTCCTACTTAATAGAATTGTTAGCCTACATTGCTTTTGGAAAATATTCTAGTTCATCAGCATTAGCTAAAAGTAAATAATACAATGATGGACAATAACTCTATACTAATTTAGATGTTCTACTATATTTTCTTAAAGAGGGTTCTCATTTTGGTGCTTCTTGTTTTAGTTCTTGATTAAAGTTTACAACAACAATTTCAGGATTCCTAATCAAAATACTCTTATAAACCCTCTCCAATTCAATAGGTCTAGTCTCATATGTGTGTTTCCTTGCAGTAGATTTTGCCATAGATTTGTCCTTGCACAGCATGTTTTCATTTGATGTAACATCATCATCTTTTATAATTTTCTATATTGTATATCCTAAAAGTGGAAGCAAAAATAATTAGAACCAAATCTAGTGGAAAAATTTTTTTCATCAAACTTGTCTTTATTTTAGTAATCTATGTAAATACATGAAATACAACAAACATCTTTTAGATACAAGAGACTCACCTTCTTTCCAATCAATTATTATTCTAGTAGCTTGAAATAAAATGGAACTAAAGAACCTCTACTGATTAGATAGACTATTGTATTAACTGGATTTACCGAAAACATCATGGGTAAATCTACATCCGTCCTCATACCTTTTACACACTCATTTTGAATTATATTCATCCTCTCAGCAACTTCACTTTGCTATGGCATGTTGGGAATTTTTTTTCTCATTCTAATTCCATTGTCCACATAAAACTCCTTGAACTCCTTACATATTTAATCTTTAGACCAATTTCATTCTCCACTTAAACTTTCCATATTTTAAAAGTAAAAAAAAATCATATTTATTTTTTAAAAGATAAACCCATACCTTCAAGGCGAAGTTGTTAATGAACATGACATAATAGCATGAACCTCCAAGGAAATACACATGAGTTGGCTCCTCGAATATCTGTATGCACCAACTCTAACTTGCCTTTCCTTAGTCCCCTTCCAATCTTTGAAAAACTTATATGTTCTTATTTGCCTAGAATGAATCCTCACATAGACTACTATCTATGGACTTTAGATCAAGAAATTTTCCTTTGATGCTAACACCTTCATCCTCTTTCGCTCATGTGTACTAGCTTACAATGTCACAATTTGGAATCAATTTCTAAATCCACAATTGCTAGTATTTCTCTATCTTTCAATTATATACAATGTTCCCAACTTTACTCCTAGTGCTTTCAATTTAACAATCTTCCATGACTAGTCCTCAAAATAGTATTGTCTAATTGACCTATGGAGATCATAATTCTCTAAAGGTCAAGAACATATCTAACATCATGCAACTTCCATCAAGACCCGTTGATAATCTATGTGCGAATAACACTATTCCCCATGACATCAAAAGATACATCATCATCGAGATAAACTTTTCTAAACTTCCTAGCAATAATATTGTGCATTAATTCTCTACATAAAGTTGAGTGAAGCGACACACCCTAGTTTATAATCCAAGAGTCAATTCAACTATCAATGCTTAAAATTAAGGCATCATGAACAAGCATCTCTTTAAAAGGATGTACTCATAGATCTCTCATCCTCTTGACTCCGATCTGGACATTGAATTTTCTTATTTGGAGCTCTACAATCTCATTTCATATAGCCCTTCTATTTACCATTCCACCAAATTATCCCACCATGAAACCTAAATTTGCTTCTCCCTTTAGATTTTTAGCTAATGCAATTTTGCATCTAGCCTTGTTGATTGCTTCTCCCTCTATCTTCAGTATGCAAAGGTGGCATCTGAAAATCCACCCAACTCTTTTTGGCAAACCCCCCTTTTTTCATAAAGAAGAATAGGAACGAAAAATAAAAAAAAAGATCTTTTTCTTCTTTCCTATATTCATATAGGGATAACGTGTTATTATTTAGGAATAAAATAAATCAATATTGAATCTCTTGAAGCTCCAACTTCTTCAAGCTAGATTAATTGCTCAACGCAATCACAATTGCACTCCAAAATTTAGGTAGAGAAGATAAAAAGATCAAAGCTTTTACCTTGTCATTGAGTTTAATTTTCAATGAACTCAACTGAGTCATAATCATGTTAAATTCGCTAATGTGATCTATCACTTAAGTACTT
Organism: Angophora floribunda; assembly: GCA_014182895.1. NCBI lineage: Eukaryota > Viridiplantae > Streptophyta > Magnoliopsida > Myrtales > Myrtaceae > Angophora > Angophora floribunda. The sequence continues at coordinate 29,498,834 of CM024709.1, read as the reverse complement.
TTATCCATCTTTGAATTGAAAAGACAACACATTAAATATTCATTATCTAACATATATGACTTCTTGTAAAACTTGGACAAAGCCCTCATAATTTCCCTCGTTATATTCATGTTGGCAATGTTAAAAGGCGATGTTCTGCCCAACGTGAGATGAGTCCCGCCTAGGGATTGCCAATTTGACAATACCCAATTTTCTTTCTTGAACATATTTGGTTTCTTTCTTATGCAAGTTCTCATGATACAACGGATCCTCAAACTACATCTTTTAGAAACCAAAATCCTTGCTGTCAAACCAATCGATCTTCATCTTCTTTTTGCCCATCTTCGTCGCTCCCATTATTCCACCACCAAGCTCTAATACCCATTTTAGGAGCACAAAACACAAAATTTTACATAGAAAATCTTATTAGAATAGAAAGGGAAAAATAATGGTGTCACATTAGACAATCTTTTCAACTTATCAATATCAATTTACAATTACAAGAGATATCACTTCAATATATACTAGAATTATAGAGCACACATAATTATGACAACAATTATATGGGAAAAAGTACCAAAAAGTTGTAAACTTATTGTGCCGGTGCTAATTTAATCCAAAGCATTTTCAGTTGTGCCAATGTACTCCTAAAATTTTTCACAATTTACCAATTGAATTCATCCAGCTAATTCATATTGGAAATTGCTAATGTGGCGCTAGTGATCCTATGTGGCATGATTGGGGCTAACGTGGTCATTTTTTTATTTTTTTTAAATTGAATTTTTAATAATTTTTCTCATTTTTTCTATTTTTATTTTAGTGACTCTCACCAACACTCGATGAGGGTGTTGCAGCCATTGTCAGCTTTGGGCAAGAGCCCCAACAACCTTGTAGGCCATTAGGCAAGGGTGCCAATTTAGTCTTATGGATTTCAGTCGTGTCGATATTGTCCTAAACATTTTCACAATTTATAATTTACATCAAAAAGTACTAATGTGGATGCTAGAGATCCGACATGACATGATCGGCATGCTAACGTAGTCATTTTTTATGATTTAAAAAAATTGAATTTTTAATACTTTTTCTTGTTTTTTCTACCCTCATGAGCACTTGGCGAGGGTGTGATGGCCCTTGTTGTCTCTAGGCAAGAGCCCCAAGACCTTCATAGGCCACTAGGCAATGGTGACAATTCAATCCTAAGCATTTTCAGTTTTACCAATTTAGTCATAAACATTTTCACATTTTCCCAATTAAACCCATCTAGCCAATTTAGGCCGGAATTTGCTAATGTGGACGTCGGTGGTCCTACATGACATGATTTACGCTAACATGGTCATTTTTAATGATTTAAAAAAATATAAAAATTTCTTTTGTTTGTTTTTTCTATTTTTATTTTAGCAACCCTCGTTGGCACCTTTGTAGCCCTCATTAGCTCTAGGCAAGAGCCCCAACGCCTTCGTAGGCCACTAGGTGAGGGTGACAATTCAGTTCTAATCATTTCAATTGTGCTAATTTAGTCCTAAACATTTTCACATTTTGCCAATTGAATCCATCCAGCCAATTTTGATCAAAAATGCTAATGTGGACACAGGCACTCTCGCGTGGCATGATCAACACTAATTTGGTCACTTTTTATGATTTTTAATAATTTTTTTTATTTTTCTATTTTAATTCAATGACCCTCCCCTGCACTGGGCGAGAGTGTGCAGCCCTTGTCGACTCTAGGTGAGGGCCCCAACACCTTTGTAGGCCATTAGGTGAGGGCTCCCAAGCCCTTGTTGTGAGTGGTGAGAGCCACAACCCTCACTAGCCAAAGTAAGTACGCGCAATCCCTCATTCAAATTTGGGGCCAGATGAGGGCATTGTGGCCCCCACCTAATCTGGGGAAGGTCGCAACACCTGGATTCGGCAAGGGCATGTGACCCTCGCCTAGAGCTAGCAAAGGCGTCTCAGCCCTCATATGTGGTAGACAAGGGCTGACCAATGACCCTTACTGACCCTCACTAGAAAAAAGGTAAAGAAAAGAAAAAACTGAAAAAGTTATTCAAAATTTATAATGAAAAATGTTCACGTCAGCATCGATTGTGACACATAGAACGACTGGAATCCATTTCAACAATTTCTTATCTAACTTGATTGGATAAACTTAATTGGCAGAACATGAAATGATCTATGATTAAATTTGTACAATTGAAAGATTTAAAACTAAATTGGCACAAATACAATATATTTAAAACCGAATTGGCACAAGCATAATATATTTAAGATTTTTTTGGTATTTTCCCCCAATTATATGTATACCCTTAGCAACAATACTGTTCTCTATTAGGCTTCACAAAATCAGTATATATAGCCAGATTTTAGTATATTCAGGATGCAACCATGAATTGCATGAAATAATATCGCAAAGTAAGACATTGTAAAAAATAGCATTCGCATTCAGACAAGTGAGTTGACAGGACCGCATAACATAAAACTTGGCCGTGTAGGAAATGTTCGGTTGCGCACAGAGCCATGGACTACCAGCTAAAAAGTTAACTCGGATGCTTTCGCCGGCCCGTGAGATGGTCAGAGTCATCTTGTCGATGTGCCTTTTGATCGAGTGGCTCTGCTTAGCTTTAGCCATCTGAAATCCAGCCGGACAGTACGTAGACCAGCTAAGAAGAGAACGTGATATCGAATTGTCCTAATAGTGTTTCTGTTAGAATTACACAGACAAACAAGGGAAAATAAAATGGGGTTTATGTAATCTAACATTGTACCAGACCGAGTTAAATTGCCCCCACTTGGAAATTCATTCTTTTGCATTTGTTCATCTTATTTTACGTTCTTCAACATCAAATATAGTCAATGTCGAAAGAATTAGACGAGTTAGGGAAATTTTATTGGAATTTCCTTTGTTCTTTGGTAAGCCTATTTGCTTGAATTTTACTAAGATGCAAAGTGCTTTTTGTAAAAGTTTTGCAAAACACATTTGGCTGTATTGTGTAAATGAGACAAGTTCCTGAAGAATTTATGCTACTAAACAAGTGCGCACTCATTTACTTAGCTGCTTACCTGCCTCTTGACTTTTGAAGAGAATAACTCTTTTAACAGATTCCTCATTTTATGTTCTTTTTCTTTGTCCATCAATTTTAAGTGAATGTTGACTACGATGTGCGCTCTTTTTACCATAAGAGTCAAGCGCACCAATTTCAAAATACTTAAATTAAACTAAAACTACTTTGTCTATCGCTGTGGCACAAAGTGACTATAGGCACCCCCACTGCCTAGAATTGACCGGTCATCCATTGTGGGTCACACTAGCATGACGTTGGAACTAATACAATTTTACCCTAAGGTCTAATAACCAAGGGTACTATGCTTGGCAGTTAGTTACTAAATCTTGCTCGTAGGATTGCCAAAAAAGTAGTGGGATTTGCACCCACACTTACTCACCTCAAGTGTGGTGGGCTATTATATTCTACCTACCTGGCAGGACCAATACCAAAATCTTGCCGTGGAATTTACCTTCCCCATTGTAAGGCCTCCAAATTGGTGCATGTACCTTTATTCTTCCCTAGGACAAGTAAATACAAGAGACTCTCCAACAATGGGCTAAGGATGCGTTTAGTAGTATTTTTACTCCTAAGAACAATTTCTTTTGAGAAGTAGTTCTTTTATATTTCTATTCATTGGAACAATTCTGAGTAAAACAAAGCGTTTAGTAACTACAAAAATTCTAATTCTTGGAATAGAAAAAAATAGGAATGTGTTTAGTATCACCAAAAGTTTTTTTTTCTTTTTTCCTCGTCAGCGGGAGGCGAGGGGCGACTAGCGGGCAATGGATGGTCATAAGTAATGATGACTCAAAAAATAATTTTCTAGAAATTATTCTTAGGAACAAGAAGTTATGTTTTTCTACTTCCTATTTATATTCTAAACCTATTCCCTGAAATAACTTTATATTCCAGTGAATAAAAACACTAATAAACATTACCAAACGGATTTCTATTCTTTTTATATTTTAGGGAATAAAAGAACAATAAAACAAAGAAATAGGAGTATTGTCAAATAGTGTCTAAGGGCCTATATGGTAATGCTTCTGTTTTCGGAAACAATTTCTAAATATTTAAGGTATTTATTAAACTATTTAAAATTTTTACTCCGCGAACAGAAATGCGTTTGGTAAAAATTTTGATCTTTTGATTCTTTTAATTTTTAATACTTTTTTGTTATAATTTTCTTTTTTTCTTTTTCTTTTTTCTCCTCTTCTTCCTCTTGACCGCCGCCGGCGAGCGGCCGGGCAAGGTCTGACGAGCTCGCTGGGCCACCAACGAGGCCGAGCCTTGCCCAGATCTAAGCAAGCTCAAGCCTCGCCTGTGGCGGCCGGCTAGGTTCCGTGAGCCCATCGAACCTCGCCCTAGCCTGGCGAGGCTCCGACGAGCTCGTTAGATCTCACCCGCTCACCGCTCAAGGGTGGCGATGGGGGCGGTGATGGGGTGGGAGGAGGAAGAGGAGGAAGAAGAAGAAGAAAGAGAAGGGAAAAAAAAAAAAAAAAAGAGAAAAAAAAATGATTCTCAAAGTTGTTTATGAGAACGAGAAGCAACTTTTTTTTTATTCTGAATTCTCCAGGAACAAAAAAAAAAATTTACCAAACGCATTTCTATTCTAAATATGCTCTCAAGAACAAAATAACAGAATCAGTTGTTCCTGGAAATATAATCAATTTTTATCGTGTAGGCCCTAAATGGCGCACTTCTTAATTTTCCCCTCGATTCTTTTGAGGATGTTGCAAAGGTTCAATCCTCTTTTGACTTTTGAACAGAATAACTCTTTATCCCTCATTTTATGGTTTTTTTTTCCTTGTCCATCAATTTTTAAGTGAATATTGACTACAATGTGCGCTCTTTTTACCACAAAAGTCAAACGCACCCACTTCAAGACACTTAAATTAAGCTAAAACTACCTGGTCTATTGCTGCCCCCACATAGTGGCTATAGGGACCCTCACCACCTAGAATTGACCGGTCATCCATCGTGGGTCACACTAGCATGACGTTGGAACTAAAATAATTTTAATGGCAATTGGGGCTTTTTTCTAAAAGGAAAAAGAGAAGCTAACTTTCACCCTTTGGAGCAAGTTTGTCACCGACTTTCAAGTGTCAAATAAAAATAAAAATGCCCTGACTTTCATCCACGGTACAAATTTGTCTACAAAAGTACTTCATAAAAAGGCCCAAACTTTTACCCGAAAGATAAATCTGACCATTGTTAGACTTTAATTATATGGCGTCAAATTTGCTGAAGGAATGATGATAAGGCCAATGGCAATTGCTACATCACCAACGTAGCTGAGACTCAATTTAATAAACGTTGTCGAGCAAATCATTTTAATCAAATTGAGAGAGAGAGAGAGAGAGGTGTCCTAGTTGTGATTTCAATTCGTGGGATTAGGGTCCTTGAGCTCGATTTGGAGCCTTGGTTCTTGCGCTAAAATAGAGGAGATCAGCCAGTTCAGCCGAAGTCATCCACCCCTTCTTACACAAATTACGCATCTTCCCTGTTACATTCTGATTCCGATTTTGAAAAGTAAGTTCTGTTGATTTTGCATTTTCCGTACAGTGGAGTTTTGCCAATATCAACACCCAAATCCCTCAAATCGAGGCCCATGTCTCTCTCTCAATTTGATGGAATCGAGCCCCAAAATCAAAGCCCCAACATTCTCTCTCGGGCAAATTAAATTTGCTCATCTATTCTACTATAACTCTTAATTTACTCTTAAACTTTTGCCCTACTTCTTTACAGAGTGTAGAAGTCAAAACTCACACTTAAAACTAAGTATTCTCACTTCTAACTCCCATTGAGAATGTGAGAAATCAAACTCCCTATTTTCCTCTTATCATATAGGGAGAGTAGATCTAGGGAAACCTCTAATGATTATATAACCCTAACTTGACGACATTGTTTTCTATAGAAGAAGGTACAACATTATTTTTGTTTGGAGTTTTTACTGAGTAGGCTGACATAGCAATTGCCATTGGCCATGTGGTTCTCCATTTGATAAATCGGATGTCACGTAAGCAAAGTCTAATGGTGTTCATATTTATCTCGCGAGTCAAAATCACCTTTTTATTAGACACTTGAAAGTTAAGGACAAATTTGTTCTACGGATAAAAATTGAGACCCTTTTATGAGATACTTGAAAGTTAGAGACAAATTGGTTTCACGGATGAACGTTGAGGCCCTTTTTCTTTAGGAAAAACCCATGATAATCTTATCCGCGCAACCAAGACTAAGGTCAAATGTGGGGGCACATTCCTAATTTAAGCTTACTTCTTCTTCCTTTTTCCTTCTTTTCGTTCGGTTTCTTTCTTTTTTATTCTTTTGCTTTTCTTTTTCCCTCATTTAGGATGCAACCGGTGCCCCCCTTTTCCTGAAAATAGTTTATTTAGAATATCGCCAAACAAGTTTTTTTGTTAATACAAAATGAGTTGAATATTTAATTTTTTTTTAAATTTTGTACGAGGAATGCTAAGCTCATCTAAATACCAATAGGATTGAGTGCAAAGAATCATATACTAATTTTAATCAATGAATTTGATTTTGTTAAAGATTTACTATGAGACATTACGTGATACTTCATTTATTTTAATTATTAACTTCTCAACTTTCATTTTATTTGGTAAATTCAATAGTCCAACTTCATCTATTTCTTATCCCATTGCTACCCGATTTTCTTAAAGATATTTTGGAAAAAAAGAACTAACAATACGACTACTAAAGCACATTGAAAACTCTTAACTTCCATTATGACAATAGTAATTACACTGTAAGATAACTCATTCGCAAGCACATGTTTTTTTTTTTTTTTTTTGTGTTATTCTAAATGAATAAGAATTTCCATTAAACCATTGAACAAAAGATAATGGTTTTCATAGTACAAATGTACAGTAATAGTAACAGGTTACATGTGCAACAAAAATACATTGTCTTTTCAGCTACTTGGCCCCCTTAAAAAGGCTATTCTCTTAGGAACATTTTTTAACCTAAATCAGATTATAAATGTTTTCAGCTACATCAATAATAGTCATTATTTACATAAGACAAATAATAATAAAGGAGTAATTTTCAATGTCGTAGTGTTAGAAAACCCAACCCACGACCAGGTCTCCTAGCTGTTGCGTACTTAATTCTAATGTGCCAATTATGTTTCGAGCACCCTGAACTTCAATGGTCCATGGACGTCAGATTGACTCGAGATCTTTGTCTTTCACTTTACACATTCGATCACAAAATAGATAGCACATCTCTTCGCCCTTTTAACAAATCTTAAATGTCAAAGGACCACATCATCTAGATGCTTTCCCTATATCTCTTTAACCGAAAGAACGACCTTTTTGTGAGATATGGCCAAGGGCTTATGTAAGAAAGCAACGGTGGTCGGTATAAAATGCACAGATTTGCTTTTGGACAACTTCTTTTTTGAAAAGAGTCCGTTTATAACTTCCTTTCCAACTCATGAAGTAGCTTGTTCAATGAATCTTCTCCATTATCTTGAGCAAATATCATGATGCAAAAAGGCTTTATATCAAACCTTCATTGTGAATTAATTATATCAAGACGTAAACCATAAAAAAAAATCTAAATCTTATCTCATGCATGCATGGAAGACCCATGGATTGCATAAAATACCTAGAATTAGTGGGCAGCTCAACCCTACTTTTAGCAATCTCAAATATCGGCACACAAGTTATCAAGTTCTGAAAAGAGGAATATGAAGATGACGAGGAACTCTTACCTTCTTTATAAGCAATCTAACATTGTTTGTATAGAAATGATGACCTTTTCTTATAATGATCTTCAACTTGTTGAATATTTTCATTACTGTTTCACTTCGGGAGATCAAAACCTTGGACCAATTGGACATAAAAGAATCTCAATTCGTTTTTTTTCAAATTGAGATTTGCATTTTGCCATAATATTCTTCTTAATGTGCAAAACACAAAACAAATTTGCTATTCTAGGAAAAACGAATCGAGTGTTCACTCTCTCATTAGTGACAATAGCTAAAAATTGATGATCCATATCCAATTTATTGCTATATAATGTTTGGAGAAATCTATACCTACTAAGACAGAAATATATAATATCAAGACATTAGAAAAAGCATAACCGCTAACAATAAAGGTTTTAACATTTTCGTTACACTTTTACTAGAGTTTCCAATTTTTTGTTCGTAATTCATATAAGCATGCTTTGGATCAGGAAAAATTTATCAAAAATCATGCTAGGTACTTAATAATATAAGCCTAAATCTTTGCACCGTCAATGACAAGCAGTTTCACGAAATCGGTGAGTATTATAAAAGATTCGGGACTTATTTACAGATTGACAGCTGTGCCCTGTCATAATAGAAAACTAGAAAGATGGAGAAAGAAAATAATGTGAAAGGATGTTGCGTGGTTCCCCGGGGCGGCAGCAGCAGAGACCAGACAAACATGCCCATCAAACCGTTTTTACAAAAGTTGCAGAGATGGTCTCTCACCTGTCTAGGCATATGCTTGAACAGGGCCTAGGAAATGTCGAGGAAAACCAGCCTCCCTCGTGAAGATTTCCTTTTCCTTTTCATAATTCGAGGGCACGACTGCAGGGAGACATGCGAATCAGATAAATTAGACTCCCGACAGTCACAGGTGGCCCAGATCCAGGGCAATTAACAGGCGATCGGTGAGATTTTTAGCGGGCCGACTTCCTGTTCCTGAACTGGAAATCCTTATTTTCGATGCCTCAGTCCTAAGCACTAACAAATCACGTGGTCTAGGGGCATTTCTCCTTACTACGAGGAAGAGACCAAGAAAGATGATGATAGGTCCCTTTCTAATCGCTACGAAAGCCCAACAATTTTGTTGTCCCTGACACTCACAGATGGCCTAGATCTAGTGCAGTTTACGGGTGATCGGTGAGATTTTTAATGTAACTGGAAGTCTCTCCTAGAGCCTCAATCCGGAGCACCACAAATCATGTGAGCCTAGGGGCCTTCTCCCTGTTCCGAGGAAGAGACAAAGAAAGGTGATGGTTGGTCCCTCTCCGATCGCTAGGAAAACCCGACACTCTCATTGTCTCTTTCTTGATGTCCCCTCTGTCATTTTCACGTGCGGACCGGAGAGATGCCTCTGCCCCATCGCTCGGTCCTTCCCCAAAAATACCCACCAAGTTTCAATTTAGTAAATCCTGAGGAAGTCCCGGATGCTGATCAGGAATCCTAGGAATTATTCCGTGAGGCGAGACGAGTTATATGGCCCATCGATTAGGATCGTCCCCTTGTGCGAAACATCTTTGATCCGAGGGTGAAAAAACAATGATTTAATGGGATGGAATAAGGATATCTCCATGTTTTTTCTCTCTATGTGCATGTTTTGTCGAGAATTGGTAACTTAGCAATGGCATTTATGTCCTAGAGGATTGACTGTATCGGAATAGTAGGGACCAAAATTTTATTTAGGGGGTTCTTATTATTAAACTAGAGCTTGCAATCACGGATAAGATAAAAATCAGGGATAATTCAAAACAAGGTCCATGTTACCCTTTGCAAACCTTTGAATTGATTTTTCTACTTTTGTTTGCATCTTTTAATTGAAATGATCTCGTCCTTTTATTGGATTTAGTCCTATTGACATTTGATATGACAATTCAACATAGTGTTGGCATCAAATTGAAATTGACCGATATGACTATTCGCGTGTGTAAGCACACCATTAAATTTCTACGTTTAGAAAAAAAGACTAAACAGAGAAATGTTAGAGATGGGCAGAGTGACCAAGAAGAGAAAGGTGAAAGGGGCGCCATCATTCCCCTCATTTGCCGGTACAAGCTAATAACCATCACGATGGTCTCGATGCGAGTGTTCATTCATCGTTTTTCCACTAATAAATGTGAGCATTCGCGCTCAATGGCGATCGCAAGAGCTGATCGATGCATGCTCACAAAGCAGCAATGAGCAGTAGCATTCGCTTTGAGATTGGATGCTTGTCACCTATATCTAACAAGGGCAAGTCAGCTCTTGCCATCAAAACCACACAATCCTTATGATTGAAGGAGAGGCAATAGCATCACTCACTCTTTACCCGTCCTCTTTCTTCTCTCTTTCCTCTACCACCAAGCCAAATGCCGACGGAACAATTTAATCAGGACCCAATTCAATTAAAGTAAATATAAGCATCGAAGGATCAAATTGAACATCGAAAAAGAGTGTAAACACTATTTTTTTGACTATTTCTTAAGTCATGAGTATGTTTCGATCAATGTTAGACATGCCATGACACTGATAAAAGTGATGTCGGATGCGTGCACTTGCGTTCGCGCCGTCTTGTCGTAATTGAATTTCGTAACCTCCTCGTCTTTTTAACATCCCTAAACATGGAAAACGTCACCCGCGCGTGTCGCCGGAGCGTGCGGCGGAGCGCGTGAGGCGACGGTGATCTCCTCTACTTTACACGTCGGGAAAAAAAAAAACAGCAAATATACAGTTACCGCCGGGGAAACCCTACAGAGGCTACAATCAACTACTCGCCGGAACGCTCGCCGGCGGCGACAAGTACACCTGGCACTGTATCACCGTCTTCCCGATCTTGAACCCGGGCACGACCGTGAACCCGACCCTCAGGTCCGGGTCCGCATCCGTCGTCGGAGGCGGCGGCGGCGGCGGCAGCAGCTGCAGCAGGGCCTCCTCCGCCACGCACTCCATGAACACCTCCGAGAACCGGCACCCCCGCGCCACCTGGAAGACCGCGACCTCCTCGCCGAAGGCGAAGGCGAGGCGGTGGAGGACCCAGACGCGCTTCGCCATCTCGGCGAACGCCGCGAGGAACGGCGAGTCCGGCCACCCGCCGGAGCTCACGACCTTGCGGTGGCTCAGGTTCCCGAAGAAGGAGCACTCCATCTTCGCGTGCACGAGCTGGAGGTACTTGGCCTTGGCGAACCTGGCGAACGGCGAGCTCGGGTTCCGCGCGATGAAGCTCGGCGGGCTGACGGACTTGAGCTTCATGAACTGGTCGAAGAAGGCCTGGGGAGTCCGCTCCTCGATGGCCGACGACTGGTTCGCGAGCGCGAAGTTGGGGAAGTGGAAGCCCTCGAACATCGATCTGGCCACGAACGATTCGACGGCGAACTGCCGGTGGCCCGGCTTCGCGAACCTCGCTCGCGGCTCGATGAACCGGATCGCCTCGTCGAGGTTCCAGTTCGCCGTCTCCATCTCGCGGACCATGGACTTCGCGAAGTGTCTCACGGATCGCAGAGCGTAGTGGAGGACCTGGGCGAAGTGGGTCGGGCTCAGGGACGAGAGCCTGAAGCCGTCGAACAGCGGCAAGACGCCGCTGGCGTTGAGCTTCTTCTCCGACGACCGGTTCTCGGCGACGAGCTCGTCGAGCTGCCTCGTCAGGGCGGAGATCTCCAACTCCTTGCGCTCCGCCTCGGCCTCCATCTTCTTCACCGTGATCTCGTACGTCCTCATGAGGCTCTGCTGCTCCTGAATCTCCGCCAGCATCAGCGTCACCTGCGGGGAGAGGTCGAGCTCCTTCTTGAGGAACTTGCGCTTCAGCTCCGAAATCTGCTTCAGCTCGTCCACGATGGCCTGGTCCGCCCGCTGGATCGCCTCGCTGTTGTACGGGCTCTGGGCCAGCTGGAGCTCCGCGTAGGCCGCCTTGATGGCGGTCCCCGCCGCGAAGAGCTTCGCCGCCACGGCCTCCAGCACCGCCCTCTGCTTCGCCCGGGCGTCGTCGCTCTTCCGGTCCCCGACCGGGTCCTCGTGCTTGACCTTGTCCTGCGACGCGAGCACGCAGATTCCGATCCCATTGCTCGACCCGATCCTCGCCGTCGCCGTCGACCGGAGGTTGATGACCCGGTGCAGGGTGCGCGCGAGCCTGCTCTTGCCGTTGCCGCCCGGTGCTGCTCTGTGCTTCGCCGCTTCTTCTTCTTCCTCCATCTAAATGGGAAGAAAGAAGAAGACGGACTCAGAGGGCGAAACGGAGCCTGAACTCGATCTGGGTCATGTGAAGATGGTGGGTTTTCTTCAGGGAAAATGCAAGGAAACGAGAGATGATTTTGCCGAGAAACTGGGAGATTTGCCAAGAAAGGGTCAAGAAAGTGAGGGATTGGGAGGGGGAAAAGGAAAGCAGAAAACTTTGACTAAACGTATTATCAGATAAATAGCCGGAGCTGGAGTTAGTGATGACAGAAGGAAAAAAAAAAAGGTTGGATTAATGCGCGGGAAAGAGAAAAAGATGAACAGTCTCCGAGTTACAGAGGATGGAGAAGTCAAGCCAGGGACAGGCACTGCTGCTAGATAGGGCAAGAATTCTACTAAAGACATTCGCATTGATTATTCGTCTTATCAAAACACGTTTCTATTGAAAAATGACGAAAATAGGTCAATTTAGATCGAACTAAAGTCACTCGTGCCGCCTAAGTTTGAATTTCTTTCGGTAAATTCGCGTCAAATTCAGAATAATGACCCCTTGAACCAAGAGTGGAGCACAGGAGTTCTTTTTGTAAACATGCCATGGCTAAGAGGGCCATTTTCATTATTTGAAATCTTTAACTTTATTGGTATTGCAGAATGCACACCCGGGTATGGAATGGAGCCCACTGCATGATTCTGATTGATGGGTGTGGGGGGGACCCATCTGATGCAGCATCCTCAAGCCAAATTTTCTTGTTTTTTTAAGGTGAGGATATGTTTGACTGTTTGACTGCATGATAATAAAATACCATCATGCCTCATCGCTGGTAAATTAAACTATGTAATTAAGAATAATTAATGGCTGTAGTGCAATCCAAACAAAGGTGGGGGCTCTCGTGGCAATTAGTGCAAAGACAGATAGGAAGGCAAACATAAACAAGGCTTGACATACTCAATTGGTAATGATGCAGGTGTATAGTATATTCACAGACACACTACATCCCAGGCTCAGGTTGGAAATTTTTTCCTCGTTTGAGTATGTGGGAATACTTGTTTTTGTTGTTTATGATGGATGGGTGTGTGGGTCTTCTACTTATTTTACGCTCATTGTCTCACAGTGGAACTTGTTCTCTTTGAATGATAGTTGCTTCTTGGGATGTATCCAAGGGGTCAGTGTTATGATCATGTGTAAATGTGGGTCATGGGATGGCACCGACCTTCAGAGGATCAGGGTCGTCCATGTCCCCAATTAGGTCCCCTCGGGCTGGCTGAGATTTTACTACTGTTCCTGAGCTCTGTCAAATAGGACATTATTGACATCTCAATGAACTGGCCAGCACAAATTTAAGGCAGGTGATTCCACATCCAATGAATGGATTGTTTGTGCGTTTCCCAATGTCTAAGCTTTCGTGCCATACATAGCCTAAGCATATGAGAAAACATAGTTACATGGGTCACACTGATGCTATGGTATGTGCACAGTGCATGTGAGATTTTACCATGATGACTATGTTTGCACGATCGCAAAGGACATAAGTGGTCCCTATATACGATATTAATATTTTATCACCTAATCTCATAAATAAGCTGTACTAACTTTCATATCATGCTAAAATGTCTAAATCAAATAATATCACGTATAAATTTTGCAAGTAAGCGATGTAAAATATTTTAATAGACATAAGTAATTTAGATGAAATGTGGTAAAAGAGGATATTACGCTTGTCTCTCCTTAGATGTTTTCTCCATATAGTGCTTATTTACCGGAGCTCCAAACCCTAGAGACCCAAATGGTATGTGATATCAAGGGCACAAGGATCCTATGTTGCAGACAAAGAAATAGAACACGAAAAGAGGATGGCCTTGTTTTCTTCCCTGTCTTGGGAGAGACAAGCAAAGAATGCCCCCAGCTGAAGATCACTACTTATTAATGAAATGAACTCTGCAGAATCAGAATAGAAAATACACAAAAATACTGCAAACAGGAAGAGCAGACAAAAACTGAAGCAAATCACAATCTATGCGCTTGTCTTTTCGTGCTTGGCGCTTTTCCCCTCTCTCTTCTTTTCTCACCGCTCAAACTCGCTTGCATCTACAGCTCCTCCCCGCCTCCCCACAAGAGCTCAAGCCTCAAGGCAAGTTCCAAAGGTCTTTCTAGATACACTTTTGTCACAGGTGTCTCTAGGTCAAGTTCTCTTGGAGTAATTAAATTATCACATCGCTTTTCCTTTTGATTAATATAAAGTTTTAAATGACTTGACAATTGGCACTTGCGTTCGACAATGCCAAGAATACCAGCTCAACGCATGCATGAATGATGAGGAAATCAAGACTGAGAGAAATTATTATTGGGTGTTCAAGGCATCTGCCACAGCCCGTGCAGTGCATTGGAGTCCCGAGACAAAGAAAAGATGCGATAAAATGGAGGTACGGGTATTCTAAAGAACAAACCAAAATCAAGATGAGAGATTATCTTTTCTTTCGCTCAAGATGGCACTCTTTTGAGGGTATGATTTTCTATTAGGTGTCATTGTCTCTTGGAATTTTTGAAACTATTTTGCCGTTCCATTAAGGGTAAATCTACTGTCAATCAAATATAATATATCCTAGTCATGGCTCATATGTGCATGAATGGGTTTAACAAATGGGTTTAACACGCACATATCATACTAGTTTGAGATCGTGAAAGACTTATCTACTATCACTGATAAGTACGACCAATATGGAGACATATCTAATCTTATACATTCTAATTCCAACTCTAATCCCATTATAGGTAGCTCCACTTGTATATGTGCCAAATCCATATTTTCTTGTAAGACTTTAAAACATACCGCACTAATTGAGATTGCAAGAGAGGCTTGTCCACCAATTCAATAGCTTAGGCATGTGCATGTGGGATCAAAGACATTTGACGCCCAATGCCTCACTTCAACTCTGATACAGCTATAGGCAAGCCTACTTAAGCCTCCTACCTCAACAAACTTGTGCTCCAATGGTAGCTTATGCCAACATAACTATAAAAGGTTTTACACCAATTTGAGGTCGTTTGAAACTTATATACAAGTAAAACAACATAGATATTGGCGATTGAAATAATAATACACATGTGACCCCCTACATATGCCCACTAGGCTCTAGGATCACTATAAATTCAAACTATAAAAATCATTTTTATTTGGGTGGTACAAGAAATAAGGACATAAAAAATATTATTCATTTGTTAAAGAGTAGTTAAATCGAGGGAAAATTTCACATAACTTCTATAAAATTCGAGGGTAGTACACATCTACCCTGGAAACTAATGTATTGTTCTAACGGTTAAACTTTCCATTAGTTTCTTTGTTAATATGTGAATTATATAAAGAAAATAAAAATGAAGAAATTAGGCAAATCCCTTTTAAAAAATATACATTGCCCTTCAACTTTTAAATAGTACAGGTATCTGGAACTTCGTGTAATAATATATGTTTCCTCAATTTGTGTACGGACATAATGGAAAGGAATAATCTAGTCACATGAGCGCATGCACACATAAAGATTGGTGTAACTTGGCTAAGGCAGCACTTTCAATAAAAAAGTTGACATTTAGAAATGCGGCTTAATGGGTTATACTCATCCAATACACTTTCTAACTATAGTTGTGCTTGCGATTGCTAAAAAATAAAAAGCCCAATACCCTAAAAATTCCCAAACTTTAGATTAAATCTTAATTTTACTCTAATTTTTTTTGTCTCATAAAAAATATCAACTTTTGATTTAGTCTCAATTATACCTTAAATTTTTTTTGGTCTCATAAAAAATCATTGACTTTAGGTTTAAGTCCAATTCAAACGTAATTATTTTATCTCATAAAAAAGCCATCAACTTTTACTTAATTTACATATTTGCTCATGTTAATCATTTGTCCGAAATTTCTTTAGAAAATCAAGATATGAAAAGTTCCAAAGCATGAGAATTGAATACCAATACAAAATTGAAAATCTTTGACGAGATGAAAAGAAGATTCTCTTAAAAGTAAGAGCAATTGAAGAGGGTCAACTCTAATTGATTTAGGTTTTATCCAAATTTTAGATCCAAGAAGGTATGTTTGGGTTGATACGAATGAAAAGACGCCTATTGTGAATCTGAATTTTAGGAAAGAATTAGATCAATAACATGGCAATGTGACAGACAGCTTTGAAGTCTGAGCGTGTTGAGCCAAAACGAGTAAATGCAACTGTAAATGTCGTCAGGCGGGGACTCGTTTAACCCTATCGATGCTCTTACGCAGGAGTGGTGATGATGGAATCGTGGGACATAAATGTCATTCACTTTGCGGTTCTGGAGCTCTGCACGCTAAATTCTGCAAAAAGTCACAGCAGGAGCGGAAGGAGAGTGACGTGGTGCAGAAAAGGACGTTGGCCGAAAGGGTGATGGGACACAAGAAGAAGAACGATGGATGGAACTGAATTTCTGCGTGGGACTCACCATGTTTCACATTGGACGTTTTGGGTGCTTTCAAGTAAGGTTCGAGTTTCTTGAATATTTTAAAATAGTACAGTACAAATGATGTGATTTAGTATTTGAATATTTCTAATAAATTAGTCATTTTACTGAAGTTAGGGCATGGAAATATATAATGGAAAAGTAAATAAGAAGTATGAAAAGAATTAAATTTGGATCTTTTAATTTGGTATCATGTCAAAATTTTATTACGAGGCCATTGTTGCCAGTTTAAAAAATTTAATTTTGTAGTTGAAAATACGATTTAATATTTATACACTCTAAAGGGTAGCTAATTTAAGCCAAGTTTGATAAATACTGGCATATATAAATATGTTGGCCAATTGTATTGAATTTTCTAAACGTATATACTCAAGTTCTACGAAGCAATTCGCATGATATGATACAATTGACACAATTATTCAACTTGTCAGTGTGTTAAATGCAAACAAGTCACACAATTAACCTTTATAACGCTTAACTTTTAAGATGTTTCTACACGACACATAATATTAAGACACTAACATACACTTATGTATTAATCATTTGACTATGCGAAATGGAAATTAATCAAAATGTAAGTTCACTATATATCAAGGATATAATTATAGTTTGAAGATTTTATCGATTATAAGGTTGAAATGTGTTTAGTCAGTGTCATGTTTGTTGGTTATCGGTTCTTATTCCAATATCATAAATGCTGAAAATGTATGTAACCGTGTTATGTTTAAAAAATCACTATCTTACAATATTTACTTAAATGTATCAATTCATATTTAAATGGTTATAGGACAAATTCGGTATGCCAATCCAAACCTATTTTCAATTGATGTTGTGCAGTCCAGTTGGGTCGCAAATTGCAAGCTCTAACCTAATCCTTCCTATTCTTCTTAAGTCCCCAATCAAAGGAAATCTATTGATATGACAAAAAGAGGGAAAGAAAAAACACAAATCTATCGTTTTATTGGTTTACATCTACATCATGAATTTTTTAAAGGTGTATTTGTCGACTAGATATAAGTCAAAATGGGTCATTGCATCCTACCTAGTTTTGACGATCACTCTAATCGGAATATCTCCATATATAAGATCAAATGTATTTCTGAAAAACTTAATGTCCAAAACATGGTGGATGTGAGCTTACATAGAATTGCACCTATTTAGAAAAAAAAAATCTGAAAATTAGGATTTTCTTTTAAAATTATTAACACCAACGAGAGTTTAGAGATGGGAGGAGATCGAGCAATGACAACCACTTGCGGTGCTGATTATTGTGAGCAACGACATCAACCCCCTACCAAAATGGTCGTCTTTCTCAGGCAATCGCATTGTGGCAATATCAGATTCTTAGGTGAACATTGTCATTAGATCCCATCCCCTCCCTTCAGGTAGGAAATAGATCCTCATCAAATATCTCGATATATCCTAATAGTCTCCCCCATCGTACTATTGCGATTTTTGAAATATTGAATAATAATGTTTAATGAATTTTTTTGATAAAATGACACAAATGATCTATAAACTTGACTCAATATGTATTTTCGTCCCTAAATTTTTAATTTGTTTAATGTAATCTCTAAACTATTAATAAATGTTCAATGCAATTCTTTTGTGTTTACTCAAACAACAAATTTATGTTTATTTATCGATATAGATTAATATAGACTAAGTTGGACTTTTAAAAATGATAAGTTGACATGGTTTATCCTTCTACTTTACAAAAGTAATAAAAATTATGTCGTTAACATGTTAATCAATCCAGATTTAAGATGAATGTCTTACTTGGAAAATGCACATGTAACTTCTTTTTGTTGTCTAATCATTTTAAGATGAATGTCTTATTTGGATAATGAACATGTAACTTCTTTTAGCAAATTGCATTAGCATGAATTAATAGAAGGATGGCATTGAACATTTCCATATAGTCTAGAGATTAGATTGCATGAATTAAAAATTAAAGGGGCATTGTACATCAAACTAAAGTTCAAAGATCAATTATGTCATTTTCTCATTTCTTTTCAATAATCTTTATCTTTTTAATGATGTCTTCAAGACAATTGATTCTTTATGGTAGAGAGAGCACCGGTGGAGGTGACAGGAGATTTAGAGGGTTTTTCGCATAGTGGAGGAGTGGTGCATAGGAGAGTAAGATAAGTTCAAGTAGAGGGGGTGTGCATAGGATTTGGATGAAGTTTTGATTTGGCTTTATGTAAATTTTCATGTTCAATTTTATAAATGAACTGCATAGAATTATCATGTATGCAAAACCCCGGATGGGGAAGTGAGAAGACAGTTTTGTTCAATTGATAGAGCCCATTTACAACACTGGCTTTCCCCTCCCACAAAGGAATTGGTTTGATATTTGAGGATTTGATATGTGTTCTCTCTCTTTTTTTTGGATTAGACATTATACTAGAGGTGGATAACGGGTTATGTTGCCCCAAGCATGGTCCCACTTGGCCCGACATAGGCTTATTTCAAACAAGGCCATACATGGGTAGGGTTAGGCTTGTGGACCCCAATGCTTCGACCTAGGCCCAACCATGCCCATGTGCTCAAGTCTCAAAAATTCAATAGCAACCTATTTAGGGTATGTTTAGTAACATTTATGCTTTCGGGAATAATTTCTATTTAGAAATAGTCTCTTTTTATTTCTATTCCCAAAACGGATTTTTGAGTAGAAGAGCATGTTTGATAACTAATTTTTTATTTATTCTTGAAATAGAAAAAAGAACAAAAATGAGATTGGTACAACCTTAAAATTTTCTATTTCCAATTTTTTTCATTTAATTATAAAAATGTCAGTGAAGACTTGACAATTCCTATTTGGATAAAACTGGACTTTTGTAAGGACTAAACCGATCAAGATATTTTAAGATGGTAGAAAATCTAATGTAATAGTTAGTTAAAGATAGATGGATGGAAATAGCAACAGAGAGTTCTATTGGTTTATAACTTATAACATGAAAATGTTGACAAGTAATCTTTAGGCATTACAATAAACAAGTACATAGATTTTTTGAGCTTTTCTAATTGCAAGAAAAAGAGCAAATGTTACCTGATGGAACGGGCAAGGACGTTGACCAAGAAGAATGGGAAATGATGAAACAAGTGAGGATAAAGGCGAACCTGAATTTGGTGCACTTAGTTGCACAAACTCGTCAAACCTTTAAGCAAATGATATTGGAAATCCATGGAGCATGGGTTTGTTCAACTGTTATGAACACAAGACAAATGGAAATGCAAAAGACTCATTCGTAGCCATTTAATTTTCTATTAAAATAGAATTGCAAATGGTAGTGGTGAAGAAGAGTGCTAATCATAGTCATGCCCTAATTTTTTATTAAAACCTTTAAGCTTTGTTGGGAAGAAGACATCTTCTCTTAGTGGAGTCAACAAGTTGTCGAGTCCTAGTATTGAATCTAAAAGAAAACGGTATTAAAAAATCTATATGGTAAAGCCCTAAGAGCTTATTTAATTTTGAATCCAATTTTCATCAAACGATTTTCAATTTTTTTTTTATGCTAAAGTGATTCTAAACTAGAATTAACACTAAATTCTAATAAAACTACTTAAAATCTAATTCTAACTTTTTTTTCATTTTTTCTTTTTTATTTTTTTTCAAAAAGGGGACTCCAATCAAGTTAGAAGACCCGACTAGAAAGTAGGTTTCAACCCGAATCTTATGTTGTGAAAAGATGAGTATTAGGTTATGCTGAGCTTGTGTCTCTAAAATGACATTGTTTCTCTTTTTGTTCTTAGGAACAATAAAGCATATATTTATTTTTTTACTTCTTGTTTTAATTTCAAATCAATTCCCTAGCCACTAATCTAATTTGGGGAATAAAAAAAAATAACTAATGCACACCAAAAGATATCTATTCTTTTTTTGTTTCGAGGGACAAAGGAACAAAAAATAGAGAAATAAACCAGTTACCAAATAAGCCCTTGGTCCAACAGTCAATCGACAACTCCCGATGATTGGGTCACTTGATCAATGATCAATGGTCACCATTGAGATTGTAATGGCCAGTTGCTAGGACCTTAAAAACATTTTTTTCACCTTTATAAATGGGAATAATGATACAATAGTCTATAAATTTTAGCTCAATATACAATATGGTCATCGAATATTTAATTTGTTTAATGTGCTCCTTGAATTTTAATTAAATGTGCAATGTGCTCTTTGAAATTTTGGCAAATATTTGATGTAGTCATTGAACTATATGAAAATGTTTCATGTTATCATTTCATTAATTCAAGTTCAATGACAACATTAAACATTTTTATGTAGTCCAATGACTAAATTGAACATGTACCGAAAGTCTAATAATCACATTGAATAAATTAACAGTTTTGAGACGACATTGCATATTGAGCTTAAGTTCAAGGATTCCATTGAACAATTTAAAAGTTCAAAGACCACATATGAATCATATGTATTATTTTCCCTTATAAATTAATCTTATTCCTCTCATTTTTGACTTTCTTCAAGTCTCATGCACATGGTACTTTCCTGACGCTCTTGCTTCCTATAATCATTTGTCAATTTTATTTGTTACTTTTCTATTTTCAACGATTAAATCGCATTTTATACATCACAATGGTGAACGACAGCCATGATAGTGGTGTTTGATTATCCTTGCTAAATCCACTCATCCGGTGAATACTATGACAAAAACTTATACATAGTAGCTTCACCCCCACAACAAACTGAATTTGACGACGCTGAAGCACAACAACTTGATGATTGAGAGGAATTATAAGGGCAAACACTGAAAGCTAGTACCTATCAAGACACTTCCTCCCCCTCAAAGAAGCCCAAGCAATTGGGGCGCCAATTTCTCAAATAACATTCAGTGTAAGGTGGACATTTAGGCTCAAGATCGATATCATCGGTCTCAAGAAGGCTAACTGCACTACATGTGGCAAAGAATTAGTTGGCGAATTGTTAAGAGGGACATGTCACTTGAGGAGGCACTAGCATTGACATGAGGAAGAGCTCTTCAAGTACAACACCACATACCATAATCCAATTTAAGTACGACAAGGTGAGTAATCAAATGGAGCTTAACTATTATTGTGTTGCCACGAAGCCATACTTTGGTTTGCCAAAAATCCTCGCTTTGACATTCAAACAGCTTTGTAACCTTAGTTCAAGTTCGTTTCGCAAGGACCAAATACAAAAAATGGCAAGATGCTTTTCAAAGAGAAAAGGATGATGTTGATGAATCTATTGTCAACGAGTAACTTTTGTGTCTCTTCGCCTTCTGATTTAAGAATTGGCAGTTATGCATTTTGTGTTTCACCTGCCATTGGTTCAATGGGGAACAAGAATCACGCCCTCGAGCTGTCATGCATAAGAAGTTAATAGTCCTACATGATTATTAATATGTGGCAGTGGAAGCAATGAGAATTTTTTTTATGAGTTTGGCATATCAAGTAATGTTAAGTTTGACTTTCTAATTAGTGATAAGGGTATCTTGAACCATACAAATTTGTTTTAAGGTTTTTGGAAAGGAGACTATAAAAGGATGTGTTTAACAACGCATATAAAAAACCTAGCCTCCATATTATTTCCCTTCTTTTGTCTTGTTAGATCCTTAGATATTGTGACTCACCAAGTGGTTTTTTTGATCTTTTGGATTGTACTCATTGTTGAAGATAATGAAACCATCTCTCTTCCCATAATTTTTCTCGTTTTGTGATTCCACATAAATTTTGTATGCCGTATGATTTCAATTTTGCTTTCATCATTTGCTACTTATGCTTTGATTGGTACATATTTTTGCATTGTTTTGCAATGAATAGGTATTAGAGTGAAGGAGTTTCCGTATTTTTGTTCGAGATGGCATCTATCAAGTTTGAAGTGGTACGCTTTGATGGCCAAAACAATTTTGGGTTGTGGAGGATCAAGATGAAGGCATTGTTACGTCGGAAAGATTTAGTTAGAGCCTTGGACAGAAAGTACCCCGATGACATGATTAGGGTTGAGATTGAGGAGATAGAAGAGATAGTGCATATCACCATTCAATGGTGATTGTTTGATAAGGTGTTTTGTGAAGTAGCTGATGAAGAAACGGCTTTAGGATTATGGAATAAACTTGAAAGCTTCTATATCAAGAGATATCTAATGACAAGATTATTCTTGAAGCAATGTCTTCACACGCTAAAGATGCAATAAGGAATTCTTATTCAAGAATATTTAAATGAAATCATTATGGATATGAAAAATCTAGATTTGAACTTAGATGATGAAGATCAAGCCCTAATTGTGTTATACTTACTACCGAGTTCGTATGAAAATTTTGTGAATTCTATATTGTATAGAAGAGAATCCATAACTCTTGAGAATGTAAAAGTCTCCTTGAATTCCGCAAATATGGATACAAAGTTGAATGCGGGTAGTAGTAGTGATGATGAAGCTAATGGCTTAATTGTTAGGGGAAGGTCGAATCGTCGTGATAGATGCAATAATAGTAAAGGGTATTTGAAGTCTAGGTCAGGCCAGGATAAAAAATAAAGATGGAGTGTCACCATTATCACACATTTGGACACTACAAAATAAAGAAAAAGTGTCATATGCTCAAAACTATGGGGAAGAAGTCGATGGAGAGTTTTGATTTAGCTAATCTATGAAGAACAACAAGTTAGATAATGCAGACAATGTTGTTACTATTTTATCTTGAAATTGTCGTGTCAATGATGAATGGGTTTTGTATTCAGTATATTCATACTATGTGTGTGTGTATAAAGATTAGCACCGTACATATGAGAAAGTCAATGGTGGTTCAATTTTGATGGGTAACAACGCAATTTGCAGGATTGTAGGTATTGATACGTTGTAGATCAATGTCATAACAAGGTAGTAAGAACTTTGGCAAATGTTAGGCACATCCTAGATTCAAAGAAGGACCTTATTTCATTGAGCAATTTGGATTCCATTGGATCCATGTATACAAGTGAAGGTGAAGTTTTGAAAAATTCAAAAGGCCCCTTGATTGTGATGAGAGGTAACAAGAAGAATAACTTTTACTTCCCATAGGAAAGTACTATTGTGTGTTCTTAATATATATCATGCTCTTCAGATTTTGAAAAATAAAAATTGTGGCATATACTGTTGGGCCATATGAGTGAAAGAAGAATGATTATCCTGAGTAAACATGGTTTACTTTGTGGGGATCGTATAGTCTTAACTGACTTTTGTGAAAATTGTGTTTTTGGGAAGCAACATTGAATTAATTTTAGTACTAAGGTGCACTCGATGAAGGGCGCAATTGACTATATTCACTTCAATTTATGGAGACCAGCATGGCTAATATCTAAGGGTGGTGCAGTTTATCTACTGACATATTGATGAGATTTCTAGAAAAGGCTGGGTTTATTTCTTGAAGCTTAATAGTAACATTTTTTAATATATTCAAGAAGTGGAAGGTGCTGATAGAAAATCAAACTAGGAAAAAGGTAAAGCGTCTTAGAACGGATGATGGCCTTGAGTTTTGTGGAAGTGATTTCAACAAGTACTATAAATATTTGGGGATTGTTTGACATCGAACAGTTAGGCACACACCTCAACAGAATGGGGTGGCAAGGCACATGAACCAGACACTTTTAGAGAGAGCTAGGTGTAAGCTCTCTAATGCTGGATATGGGAATGTTTTTTAAATTAAAACCATAAACATGGTGTGTTATTTGGTGAGTTGTTCTCCTTCAACCGTAATTGGATGTAAAACTCCTGATGAGATTTGGTCAAGTAAACTTTCCGATTATTCTTGTTTAAAATAATTTGGATGTCCCTTTTACTATCATGTAAAAGAGGGTAAACTTCAACTCAAGGCTAAGAAATGCATTTTTGTTGGTTATGCAAACGGGGTTAAGGGATATAGGTTGTGGTATTCGACATTCAGTCATTAAAGTTTATAATTAATAGGGATGTTACTTTTGATGAAAATTCTATACTTAAACTGAGTCTATAAGTATTCGGGATGAGAATGTTGGGAAAGAGGTGGAGCTTCATGTGGAGCATTCAAGGAGAACATTTGAAAATGTTTTTATTTAGAAAAGTAACAATGAGCAACAAGTCTCTGATTTGATCAAAGACAATATACAAGAAATTGAATAACCTTAGAGTTTGGTTGTAGGGAGGACGAAACAACAAATTAAGCCTTCCCAAAGGTATGGCTTTGCTGATTTGGTAGAATATGCTTTTATAGTTGCTAAAGAGCTTGGTATTGGAGAACCTTCTACATTTTGTGAAGTTAGTATTTATTCTAACTCTAAGAAGTGGATTGTTGCAATGAATAAAGAGATGGAGTCTCTTCATAAGAACCAAACTTGAGATCTTGTGAAATTGCCTGAGAGTAAAAGAGCTATTGGATACAAGTAGATCTTCAAAAGAAATGAGGGAATTCTAAAGGCTAAAGATGAAAGATTCAAACCATGTTTGGTAGCGAAGGGTTTTAGTCAAAACAAGGGGATAGACTTCAATGAAGTGTTCTCTCTAGTTGTAAAACATAGTTTTATTTGTGTGTTGCTTGTGTTAGTTGCCCTTTATGATTTAGAACTTGAACAACTTGATGTCAAGACCGCTTTTCTACATAGCAAACTTGTTCAACCCAAGGGATTTGTTGTTGAGGGTAAAAAAGACCATGTCTGTAGGTTGAAACACTCTTTGTATGGTGTCAAGCAATCTCTGTAACAATGGCACAAGAGGTTTGATAGTTTTATATTGAGTCATAGCCACTTGTGAAGTGCATATGACGGTTGTGTATATTAGAAGAGATTAAATATGGTTCTTTTGTTTATTTGCTTTTATATATGGATGACATGCTTATTGTAGCGAAAAACATATTAGAGATATAACAATTGAAGAGTAACTTAGTAGGGGG
This sequence comes from Angophora floribunda, assembly GCA_014182895.1. Taxonomy (NCBI): domain Eukaryota; kingdom Viridiplantae; phylum Streptophyta; class Magnoliopsida; order Myrtales; family Myrtaceae; genus Angophora; species Angophora floribunda. The sequence goes on along the minus strand of CM024709.1, from coordinate 29,473,545 downwards.
TTTGAGATGAAAGATTTTGGAGCTGCCAATAAAATTTTAGATATGGAGATTTTCAAAGACAGACAGGTTGGGAAGTTATATCTCTCATGGAAGTATATTGAGAAAGTGCTTGAACACTTTGACATGAAGAATGCCAAATTGACAAGTACTCTATTGGTGTCCCATTTTAGACAATCGACTTCTTTGTCGCCTAAAAATAAAGAAGAAAAAGATGAGATGTCTTGAGTTTTGTATTCTAGTGCTGTAGGTAGTTTCATGTATGCTATGATTTGCACTTGTCCATATATTTCCAAGATTGTTAGCATTGTGAGTAGGTATATGGCACATCCTAGTAAAGCTCACTAGTAAGCCGTGAAATGGATTATTTGGTACATTCGAGGTATCTTAGATGCGGGTTTGGTCTTTGACAAAGATTGTGATATAGGATATTCAGTTGTTGGTTTCGTATCTAACTATGTAGGCAATCTCAATAAAAGGAGACCTTTGACAGATTATGCTATTATGCTTGGTGGTTCCACAGTTAGTTGAAAAGCAACTTAGCAGAACACAGTTGCTTTGTCTACTATTGAAGCAGAGTTCATGGTGGTAGCAGAAGTGGTAAAGAAAGCTCTTTGGTTGAAGTGTTTGGTCATAGAACTTGGACTGAAGCATAAGGGAGCTTCTGTAATCCTTTGCGATAACCAAAGTGCGATTAAGTTAACCAAGAGTGCAATGCATCACGAGAGGACAAAATATATTGACATTTGGTATCACTTTGTGCATGATGAGGTTGCTAAGGGTACGATTATATTAAAGAAAGTATCTACGATGGTAATTCAGTATATATATTGACCAAACCATTCTGTTGACCAAGTACAAACATTGCTCGGACTTGATTGGTGTTTTGACCATTCGATTTGTTTAGGCGGAGGTGGTAGCGTTTCGCCCCTTGTTTCCTACACTGCGTATGTTCATGTAGGCTTAGAGGCATGCATTGTTGATTTACCTTTTTGGGGGTGACCTTGTGTGGTTACTTTTGGTGGTGAGGGAGAGGGCTCTTACGGCATTTAGCATAATGCCCTACTAGAAATCTGAATTCAAAGTGGAGATATGTTGAGTTTTGACTTTCAAATAAGTGATAAAGGTATTTTGGATCATGCATATTTGTTTTAGGTTTTTTTTTTAAGGGAGGCTATAAAAGAATGTGTTTAACAACACATCTAAAAAACGTTGCCTCCACATTATATCCTTTCCTTTATTTTTCCTATTTTCTTGTTAGATTTTTAAATTTTGTGGCTCACTAAGTTGTTTTTATGAGCTTTTGGATTGTACTCTTGTATTCCTTGTTGAAGATAGTGAAACTCCTCTTTCACTTAGTGGCTTTTTCGATTTTGGATTTCCACGTAAATTTTGTATTTTGTATGATTTCGATTTTATTTTCATCCTTTGCTACTTGTACTTCAATTGATGCATTTTTTTTAGTGTTGTTTCACAATAGGTAAAATCTCCAGCATCATATTAGACAATTTTAGCCTGAACACCTTCTCAATAGGCCCTTTGGTCTAACAAGTAAATCATGCTTACAATGAGATTTCTCTGTGGGTGTCAGTACATTAACTTGAGCGTATGTGACGGACATTAAGTTGTACATGCCAGAGAGTTCTGCTAGTTTCACAATTTTGTGGCCAGGATTATAGGTTATGTAAATGATGCTGGAAAGGCATGTTGAAAAATTCCTTCTGGACGTATGAACAAGGTGAAATTCAACATAAAAGATATTGAAGAAAGCACACGAGTAGATAGGTGAGTTGACGTTCTACTTCACCGCTCACGGGGGAAATGCCAAATCTTCCACTGTTCATATAACAAATTGGAGGGTTGAAGAAATCCTAAGACAGTTCTTGAAATTATTCAGCGATGCAACTGATGATTTGATTGCCAATGATTATCCATTAGGCAACTAGGTATTCTGTTTTTACATATGATGTTGGTCCAACTAAGGAACAGAGAGGGTAATCCCCTCCTTCAATGGAGTAGTTGTGGTCATGCAGGCGAAATTCCTCAAAAGTTGTGAGGATACTCCATCTATCGTTTTCGCATCCACTATCTTGGATCCGAGATGCGATAGGGGCTTAAAACCCTCATCGTTTAATGCTATGAAAATTCAACTTTCATTTCATCTTTCTAAATTTTGTTTCAGAGTGGAACAAATATCGATGATGAGTTGACTATAACATAAATGCTGCACCTAGTCAATTAGAGACTACGAGCTTTAACCGATGGATGAAAGTGATGTTCTCATCGTGTAGTGGCTAATAATTTGTGCGAGCTCTGCTTCGTAAAAGAAAGCACCCCACAGCTTTCTGCTAAGCTTTCGTCTTCATCTGCCAATGAGTTAGTTTCTCTGACTTCTATCTTTCAGAACTTTTATGAATGGACGTCGCAAGACCCTTTCCCTTTTCTATATAAGGGGTACAAGAACGTGGAAATCGAATTCAACTAAAGGCTTACTTCTATACATAACAAGCAATTATTTCTCCATGATGCAGCTTAGCTCGACTGAAATATGCACTTTTAAAAGAGCAATTAGACTTGAGAAAATCCATTTTCTTCCCCCAATAAACTTGCAATAAATGAGTTGGGTCCATTAAGATAATCTTAGCACCATTATCTTAAAAATCGTGGAACCCTTTTTTGGCAGGATCCCGAATTCGACCTACTTCTAGCCTTCTAGGTCAAGCTCGACGCAGGCCGCTCATAGGCACCTCACCTAGTCCCATTCTGTTTCGTCTATTCATTAAAATTCAAAGAAACTACAGATTAAAGTGAAATCGATAAGTGGGAGTGGGACCCATGTAATTAAAAAAATGTAAACCAAATATACAAATTTAATAATAATTTTTCCTCTATCTTCGGCCTCGAGCTGCTAACAGCAATTTGATTGAATATCTTTATTATATACTTAATGTTCAAGTTGTGGTCTACTACTCTAGATCGCATCATTATAAGTTATTGTTCATGAGTGTCGCTTAGTGGGACTCTTTTTTTTTTTTTTTCACATCATGGACCAGACCAGAAGACAGCCACGAAAGTTGTATAATCATAGGTTACATAAAATTTCGGTCCATTCATGCTTGAAAAGCCAATTAATTATTGGAAAATTTGTATACATGATACTCTTTATTATGTTAAATAATTAAATTTTAATTCGATTTTCAAGAAGGCAAATAGTTAGATGGCCCTCTTTTATCTTTGCATAGGCCTTACATTAAAAATGCGTCTACTTATCATATCTTATAAAAAATAAAAATAAAACCTAAACCCCGTACCTCCTCTTTCTCCACTCCTCGGCCATTTTCTACCAACGCGCTAGGGCCATACTATTGCCTTTGTCCTCGGCTTGGCGAAATCCGCACTTGACATGTAATTGGTAACTGGATACTGTTTCTAGACAAAAAGTTCTTAAATATGGACACTATTTCTTTTTCCCAAAAAGGAAATGAAACCCATAAGAACGGTGAACTTTTTTAAAACTTTGAATAGCTACTTACTTTAATATTAAACTCATTTGAGGAGTGAATAGAAACTTTACAAGATTTTATTTCTTGATTAAGTTTGTCATGTTTTTTATTTGGTCTTATTTAGAGTTAGACCACATCAAAGTGATTTTCTTATATAGAAGACTTATTTTTTACTGAATTGAGAAGACAAATTTGTATCACACCATGTGAATTCGTTTTTGTGGCAAATTAAACATTTTCGTAAGTGCTTCAAACTACGTGCATTTTGAGCCTTTAGTATCACTTAAAAAACAGCATGCTACCAGAATTTGATTAATTACAGTTTAATTAGGAAAAGACTGCAGGCATTTTATGGAGGAGAGAAATGACAATTTTATTTAGTTTCATAACTTAATATTGATGGAGAACAACTTCGAAACAACTTAATAAATTTGAAAAACGAATCTTAATTCTCATATAAAAAAATAATAGAATCCCCGGCTGTGGGATTCAACAAATCCCACTCGAAATCCCAGATTTTCCAAGGAAACCGGACCCGGTTTCCCTGGGAAAATATGGGTCAAGGTTACACCGTTTCTCTTGGCAAAGTAACGGTACAGTCATCTAAGCTTTTTCCTAAAATTTATTAATATTCAAAATGGTCCTCCTGGGAATTATCTATCAACAGGAAAACATGCACGAAAGTGACTGCACTTTAACGCCTCGTTTCCATTACTACGTGATAAGTCTTGCCTGGGGGGCGAGAGTGCATGAGTTGGACATTACCAGCGTGCAATAAATAAGAATGTCTGAATTGAAAAGGATAGCAATAAGTTAACAGAAGCCCGACAAACCATGCATGTGTAAACCTACTCGAGAAGCTAAAATCATGCGTGGTTGGCAAGTGCAAGAAATAATCATCAAGCTTCGTTGGGAAACTTGTCGACCACTTATTATTAAAAAAAAAAAAATTGGTGAATTCCGAGGGACCACGGGCACGTAAAAAACTATTCCAAAGTTTCCATGCACAAGAATTGGAGAAATGATTGTCGGAGAAGTTGACTCGCGGCATGCAAAGGTGCCGCAAAGAGAGGAAAACATCCCGGGTTCAACGCAAGAAGGTGTCCTTTGGAGTTAATGGGGGGCAAATTATGATTCAAAAAATGCTTACATGCTGGTTCTTAATTTACTATGATAATAATAATCTGTTTTGGATAACAAAAAAATAAATAGTAAATAATTAAAAATTATTATGGAGTGTACTCTTTCAACAATTTGTAGCTTGCTACATGTGTTATTTTAATAGTAAGTCAAATATTGTTGTGTTAGTAAAGCCCGGTTGGTTTCCTTCTCTTATGCAATGATATTTTTTTTTATTTCCTCATTAAAAAAGAGACCCAAAGAAGAAGTTACAAAGTTATGATGAGATTTATTCTTAAGCTAATGATATTTTCACAATAATAGTTGAAAATATGAGATCCATACATGACTTTTCACCCCATGGCCTCGTCTGAATTTTGCAAAATTGCCACCTCCTTCGCAATTTAATGCCCTCATCTAAATTTCCAATTCCCTACCCACCCGCCCACGCCGCCCCAAACCCTACCCAATCAATCGGACTCCAAGCTCAGCCGCCTACACCCCATTTACTGCCAGCGCCATCGGTCACCAACTGCCACAACTGCCACGCCGATCTCACCAACTCGTCATCGGCCTGTGCTTGAGCTTCAAGCTCGCAGTTGCCATGATTGCTCGAGCTTGACCTTTAAGCTTGTGGCAGTGGTGGACGCTTGAGCTTTAAGCTCGCGGTCATGGACGACCGAGCTCATGCTTTAAGCTCCCGATCAGCATGATCACTTAAGCTTTAGGTGACCGCCATGAGCTTTTGATTTTTGCATGGTTTTGTGGGTTTTAGTAAGAAAAGTACCACCAAAGTCCTAAACCTATTGTATTTATGTTAATTCAATTTTAAACTTTTTATTTTTGTCCCAATTCAGTTCATTCGGCCAATTTAAATCGGAAATCGTTGACATGGACACTAATTGTCCTATGTGGCATGGATAGTTGACACTGACTTAGACATTTTTAAATTTTTTTTTATACTTTTTTTCCTTTCTCTTTTCTTTCTTTCCTCTTTGTTTCCTCTAGTGGCCAATGAAGGCTAGCCTTGCTTGAGCGAGGGTGGCCCTTGCCACCATAGGTGAGAGTCGGCCTCACCTATGTGACGGTGAGCACTAGTGAGGGCAAGGCTGAGCGAGGTTGTGTGGGGCCTAGGTGATGCTCGAGAGGTCGCCTTCGCCTTCAAAACAAATTTCTTAACCAAAAGGGGCTAAAAGATCTTAGGGTGTGTTTGGGAGAGCCTTAAGGTGCTTTTGTTTGAACCACAAAACCATTTGGTTAAGTGGCATTTGGTGTAGTTTTTACAAAGTAATTTTTAAGTAAAAAATCAAAAGGGAAGAAATTGGAGGGATTGGATTGGAGAATGGAGTGAAAGCAAACTTGATGGAAGAAAATCAATTGTTGGCGAGGATTTGAACCACCAGAGAGGCCAAGAGAAGCGATGCCAAGGCCGTGCAACCTTGGGCAACTCATGTGATGTGACTACGCTAAGGGTTATGCCATCTTGATAATTTAGACTTGTGATTGTCAACAACTCTTGGCTACTCTCGGTGAGCCTCGCACAACCCTCAATAGAGTGTCAGACCAGCAACCCATATCTCGGGAGGTCAATTTAAGAGAGGGAGATGATGAACAATGAATGTGAGGGCAAATGTGGAATATAATTTTTTTTTTTTTTTAGAGCAAATATGGATGAAAATATTCATTAATTTTGAAAAGCATCATTTCAAAAATGCTAAATGCTAATGCTTGGTGGATTTTGCATTTGGTTAAAGGATTTTGAAAAAGTTTACTTTGACTTAAAATTCTTTGAGAGTACTAGATCAAATGCACCTTTAATATGCTCATATATGCTCAAACTCTATGTACCTGTAATATCCCTTTCTGAAGCCGCCTCTTTTTTTCTTTATTAGTATTAATATTGTATATCTAAACCATATGATTCGGCAAATTCCTCACTACTGTACGCAAATTGCCCAATTCATGTGCACTACGGGTCCATTCTTTGGGCGGCAGCTGCAACCCTCTGGTTTATTTGAGTAGGAAACGCTATGATTCAAACACATGATCTATCACATCCAAATCATTCACTTAATCACTCAATCAATCCCTTATTTTGAAAGCATACGCTGTGAAACAATATCACGCATCATGATTAATCTCACCGCTCAATAATATGAATGAACATGTCCCTTAACCATATTGGAGGATAATCAAAGAGCGCATGCATGCATGGGGTTTTTAAATAGGTCATTTGCCACTCGGACGGAATGATTGGTACAATCTGTATAACCTTAGGTCTTACGAAAACGATGGAGATCTACTACAAGTTGAAGATACATGAGCTATTCATGACATGCAATAAGCTTCAAGTCGAAGGAAATCTAAAATAAATTGCCCTCAGAATCTCAATAGGGTTATGCTTCGTGGACAGGGAATGTTTTGGCAAAATCAATTGGTCGATATCGATTGCTGGTAGCTTCCTAGACGAGAAAAAACGTAAGCAAGAGAGAAACGTCCAATGATGACAACTGAAAGGAGCCTTCCTTGAAAAATATCGAAAAGGAAGTCCTGAAATATGAATTTTTTTTTTCCTCCCCTTAATAAAGGCAGAGAACGAGACGGTACAATTTTCACAAAAATTGATTGCATTGGAAAAATTATCTAATCAATCCTAAACTTATAGTATGGCTATCAATTTAGTCATAAATATTTATATTTTACCAATTCCATCATGAATTTTCACCCAAAATTCTTATGTAATTATTTCGGCCAATTTTTGCCAAAAATAGCTAATGTAAAGGTCTACTTATTGCCAATCCTCTTATGTGGCACATACCACATGAGTGATTTTCTTGGAATTTCATACAAAAGTTTCGGACTAAATTGATAAAATTAAAAAAATTTAGAATTGAATCAACATCTACAAAATATATTTAGGTGTGTTTGAATAATTTTCTCCGCATAAGTCTAACGATTAACAAAAAGTGAGCCATGAGCTCAATGAAATCTTCAGATCGTGTAAATCCATGCAAACCCCAGCTGATACGATCCAATCGTCAAATGGTCCATATATATTCTCTACACTTCAAATTGCATCAAAAGCATGCTAGTATTGCTCTCGATGTTGGAGCTTTGTTCCAAACTAATGATGACCAGGGAAGGGGAATTTACCATCAAAAGTAGGGAAAAAGAAAAGGGGACATGCGTTTTGCGCGAAGCCTATTGCTAGGCGAAGAAAATTTTTATTAGTAACTTAACGAGTACGCCAGATACGAGCATCAAATGACACCAAACTTGATATCTTAATTTGGAAAGATTATAAAGAGAGAATCCAAATCCAAACTCATTAAAATATCAAGTTGTATTCACGTTCACTCAGGCTCGATCAATGAGTTCGAGTAAGTTATCGCGTAAGAGGAATTATTTTACTATATTTTAGTAAAAATTCTCATGTCATCATTCGAATCATAAGGAAGATAGCTATCACACTCTCGTTGCTCTTCATACAAAAATGGTAGACAAAAATGGATTTGAAGTAAGTAAAAGGGAATAAGGCCACATTTGGTTCGGCTATCTCAAGGGGCTTTCGGTTTCTAAAGTCCATTGGGAAAATGTTAGGCTACTTAGAAAGTCTTTTGAAGTAGCTTTTGGCCAAATGCTAATCTTGGGAATATTAAAAGCCATGGCAATTAGGGTTTCTTCTAAAATTATCCTCACCAATTTTACCCTTCGTTGCTATTGTTCATCTTCTTTGTGAGGGGGGCCTGCAAGGTTAGATCCAATTGGTGAAGGGCCAATGAGAGACTGGTGAGGAGTGGGCAAGGTCATGCGACCCACGCAATGGCCGCCTGAGGTCGCACTACCATCCCTTGGGTCTCACAACCCTCGCTAGGGGTCACCTAAGGTTATGCGACCTTGACCGATGGTCAGAACCCTTCACTAAAGCTGGCAAAGGTTTCGATTTCTTTTTTACATTTCCTCTGGGCTTTGAACTTAAGACCCTTACATTCCCCAATAGGCTTTGAAAATACTGAATTGAATGCATCCCGAGGACAAGACCAGTTTGTACAACACTCTACGAATTAACTTGAAAATGCACTCGAAGAGATCGACAAAGAAATTCTATAAAGCATTGGCATTGCAGCATGCCATTCTCCTCATATACCTCATTTCAATTGGCTTCATATTCTAATAAAGTCGAGTTGGCATTACATCGCCAAGGATTTAGGTCATTTTTTTCTCGATTTATTATCTTACTTCAAGGCATATTTTTCTAATGATTTCACTATAATTACAAAACTAGTCAGGCTGAGGGGCAAAGAGAAACTTCACCGAGGAAGGTTGTGATCGATGAATGGACCACAAGTTCATGAAATCTTGCCCCGAACGATGACGATGCCACCCTCAGCCTCCAACAAACACTCAATTTCACGTGCCATTTCTTCTTCCTCAGAGCCAAAGCAACGTGCAAGTCCCTATCTTCCCTACCAAAGAGTCAAGACAACTCTTCGTCACGCCTTACTTTTTCAGATAGATGAGACACGATCCTCCTCAATTTGGGCACGTGGTTAGCAGGTTTTGGGCTGATTCTGAAGGACCAGCCTAACAACTGGAATGGAGAGGAGAGGGATTTCAATTGGAATCTGAAATTGGTTTAGAACTCAACTGAGCTTGCAAAATCTCAGGGCAGGTCATTCACATGCAAAACCAAACCTCCCAAATCCTAGCACAAATTTCACCTTTTCATGTCCTTTCCATTCCTACAGTGCTTTTTACAGACCCAAAAGGCCGGGCCGTAGATACATTATACCAAAACTACTGGTGAAACGTTTTCAATATAAACAATGGGCAGATGAAAAAGCCCCCAGATCATAGCTTTACAAGAAAGTGTGATGAGTTGCAAACCTTTCACCTCATGCGTGGACGTGGCTGGTGACATCCGAATCGATGGATATCTTCTCCCGTACAATCTTTTTTTCCATCCACCCAAAATGGGAATGCCACCAGCATCTGGGCCAACGCAAATTTCTTTTTTCTTCCCATGCATTGTCATCCAGCATGTGATCCACAGCAATGATGACAATGACAACGTGTAGAGTGATTTGCTCAAAAGGAGTTCCAACCATTCAACACCTCTCATTATTGGCTTAAGCTGGTAGCTGAAGTTTGGCATTGTTCTTCCAACTACAACAAAAAAAGGAGGGAATCTCATGCCACTTGTACAACTATATTAGAGCAATAATTATCTGGGGGGTTTCACTCTTAACTACCTGATAAAGTAATAGTAGAAGAAATCTGCATAAAGAGCGGTCTGAACAAGCCCTGAGATGCAGGCTGATGAACAAAGAAAGATGATCAATTACTCCACTTCTGAACAATAACTGCAATTAGTCTCCTGAAAGTTTAACAATAAAAGCTTACCTATCCATCGACTGAAATGCTGCTCGGTGAAATAGCGATATATCCAGTTGAGGATGTAGAAAAATCGATAAGCCCTGAAAGGCAGGAACAGAATTTAAGAACATTATATAACACCAGCATTCAGTGACATGAGACGAAGCAAATACAATTCTTTTACAAAACCAAATGAGCCAAATCAATCGTAGAACATCCTACTAAATTTGTGTTAAGTACTGTCAAAGCTGCATATAGCTTATGTCAGGAGATTTTCTACGTCATCCTCTTTCTCCTTTGTGCTTGACGAAGGCAAGAAATAAAAGTTGACCAATAAATGGTTAAACAAATCATACAATGTGATTTCCCATATGATATGGAGATAGAACAGGTTCGAATCTCCTTGCCAATTAACATGGTTCAGTTTCTTGGATATGGTAACAGGCAAATACCACATTCAATACAAAATGCATTGAAGCTCAATCTATGGGACCTACTCTACACATTGTGACATTGTTGCTGTTAGAATAAAATAAGTTACAGCGAGATCTGTTAATATAATTGTTGGCTTCAGAAGGCTTATGCATATATAAAAAGGAGAAATGGCTTTCTTCAATACACTTGCCATGGTTTGGACTATCTGGCAACTAGCGAGAGATGAAGAGGTTTTTTCTTTATTAGTGATAAACTTTTAGGCACAAAGCGTAGAGATCATAGTCAATAAATGGAAAGAGAAGAAATTAATGTGAATGTGATTCGACATAAATGGACAGACACAACATGAGGCTAAGTTAATAGTCAATATTTTATATTTGAGATGGTTGATCCCAAGTTCTCATCATAAATTCTACAGGAAAAGTTTCAAGGAGCTGAATAACTGGAAGACTCCAGTTGATACACCACCAACGTTCATTGGCAGGGAGAGAGAATGCAGGGGCGCTGTGACTCTCAACTGGTAAACACAGAACATGATCTTTGCAATCCTAAACTAAAAAATATTCATTAGTTCAGCTCATCAAGGTGGAAGAAAGAACTATCCCCAGAAATTACTCCCACTAACTTTCAGGCTACCTTTTCTCATCAGCAACTTTCACTTATTCATTAGTGGAGCAATAAGATTCTCTTGTTAATCTGAAGAGTTTCATTTGCAATAAATTAATGATTAGAAGACTCACTCCAATAGGTTAGTATTTTAGGGGGTGGGAAAAAGGGGTTAAATGGTTACCACATAAGCTAGAAACTGAATGTACTCCACGACTATCGGATGTTTGGAAATCTGTTTCAGGTTTTAGGTTCCACCAAGGCAAGCATAGACACAAGGATAACTTGAGGGAATAGCCCACTTTTACAACTTCTCAATTTATTAAGGCCCAAATCTGGCTACTAAACTCTTTGATTTAGGATGATTCTAAATTTGAGTATGACAATGGATCGCAAATGGAGTTCCACTCGATAGAAGGAAGTCAAACTACATCTCCACAACTGTTTTTTTTCTCTATTGTGTGCAAAGTTTGTTATTCAGTAAATAGAAAGATCCTTAACCCCAAGAGATTGCTCAAAGTTAATTGTGTTCTTTTTCCATGCTCAATTTTTGAGTTCATATCATTACATCTTGCATTTTCTTGGCCATCTATAGAAAGATGAAGTTGTATGCTTTGATAAGTTTCCAGTACATGTGGGACAGGGAAAAAGGGGTTAAACGGCTACCACATAAGCTAGAAACTGAATGTACTCCACGACTATCGGATGTTTGGAAATCTGTTTCAGGTTTTAGGTTCCACCAAGGCAAGCATAGACACAAGGATAACTTGAGGGAATAGCCCACTTTTACAACTTCTCAATTTATAAAGGCCCAAATCTGGCTACTAAACTCTTTGATTTAGGATGATTCTAAATTTGAGTATGACAATGGATCGCAAATGGAGTTCCACTCGATAGAAGGAAGTCAAACTACATCTCCACAACTGTTTTTTTTTCTATTGTGTGCAAAGTTTGTTATTCAGTAAATAGAAAGATCCTTAACCCCAAGAGATTGCTCAAAGTTAATTGTGTTCTTTTTCCATGCTCAATTTTTGAGTTCATATCATTACATCTTGCATTTTCTTGGCCATCTATAGAAAGATGAAGTTGTATGCTTTGATAAGTTTCCAGTACATGTGGGACAGGGAAATATACGCTCAATGGGAGTTGGTCAGTGCTTGGAGAAACTCCAAACACCCTGTTGTCCGCAAAAAGAAGAGAAAAATAAAATGAGAAGCACTGTTTCGACAGTGAGACCAGACATGCAATGATAAAAGATTTATCATGTTCAATATGATATGTATTCCATGATCAAAAGGGTTTAGACAGATGAGGCTCGACCAAGTTTATGAAACACAAAGAAAGGACTTGATAACATCACAAGATGGGCCTAGTTAAACCTTAAAAAGATAAAGATAGGCTCAGATTAGAAAGAAAATTAACACCCCAGATATGAGTAACAAGGAAAAATGTAGAAGTATGTTATCCAAAAAGAAGAGGGGAAACTGAAGTAAGTTATTCAAAAAGAATAGGGAAAAGTAAATAATAGGGGCCACAATACGGGGTTGTTCCTGAGATTAGACTTTTTCTCACAGAATATTCTAAGTGGAATACTATGAATATGTAATTATAGTACCACTGGTGCAGAGGAACATCAACAGAACATAAAGAAAGAGAAGCAAGAAAAACTCCACTTTTAACTGAAAGCACATAAGATATTAGGAGATATACACACCCAAGAAAGAAGACATATTGCCCTGTTAGATTGTCAACATTGCCGCTTCGTTGTAGTAAAACTAACTGGGGAAGAATTGCAACAGCCTCCAAATATATTGAAAACGCCCAGAAGATCTGCAGTAAAATTAATAAATGATCTCAGATAGCAAGTTAACGGTTCAAACAGGCAAGAACACGACAATCTTATAAAAGATATCTGAGTGTAATAAAGTAGAAAAATAAAGTCTAAAAGTCAGTGAATGCAATGCACTTAAAGTAGGATTTCAAGAAACACAAAACTATCGTCTAGAAAGCATTTTGATCCTGTTCCCCATTTCTTTTTCTGGTTTTCATTCCAAAGGAAAAGATTCATGGATTAACTCACTGTGCATATTCTTATTTCTTGTTCCCTTTTGTTTTCCTAAGGAAAAAAAATCATGCATAAACTCACAGACAACAAAAAAAATATAAAACATAACTGCATTACTTCTTCTAGGCTCCCAAACGGTGAATCAAACATAAGGAGACGACAACTGCTAAGCCCTTATGAAAAATGCTGTAACAGAGAAGTTCAAGGCTACTGCTTGAAGCTACATCAGACGGCTACAATTTGTCCCACAAAAGACCATGAACAATCATGAGATTATCTGAGAATATCTGTTTCTCCCAGCATTAACCAAGAAGTTGTCATGGGATATTCATGAAACCAATCCGTCAATTACAAGTTTGCTTTGTGTAGGCCATTTCCAACACCCTCATATCAATATTGGTGGCTCTTAACAGCACATCAAACCCCTAAAACGGTGGCACTAGGTATACGATGGAGGAGTCATCTTTTCCCTCAAAATAAACAATTATCCTCTGAGTCCCAACAGCAGAAATAAGTAGAATAGACAACCTTCTCTATTTCTAATACCTTGTTTGGGGAGGAGAGGAAAAATTATGTTGAACACAACTGTAAACAAATTTACAGGGGGTGCTGGAACTGGTAGTACTAATATAAGCAGACTTTCTTTTTCATTGCTTCTATGATGCTGAACTAGACAGTTATTGCTCATTATAACATATGGAACAATAGCAATATGGTCTCCACTATAAACGGAATTTGTATTCCTCTGAAGACACCTTTCCGACACAGTCTCCTAATTTAGAGATAACCACGAGAATTACTGAAGAAAGTGACAAGGACAATATTTTATGCGCTGGATACCACAAACCATGATACAGGACATTGATTTTATTATATGGCACTCTAGTACTGGAACATGAAATTTGACATTCCCATCATCCAATTTGAGTCTTTCTATTGCTTTTTATTCAAAATATTGGTATTTTACTTCTAAGACAAGCAATGCCATGAAAAGGTAGTTAGAGATTTACGTATGTTAAGCAGTCTTTTAGACGTGCATAAATAATATTAGAATGTTTATTGTCCCAAACACAGCTAAAAATGTAATTTTTAATTCAACAACACAGCAAGAAGTAGCCTACCCACTCCATACCACATTTCATTGTACAAAAGAAGCCCACATCATATAAAGTAGCCCTTAGCACGATCAAAAGGCCATTAATTCCACAAATGGCTATATTTATTCTACAGAAATTAAGACTGCCAATCAATTATTTTCATAACCCCTCCTGCAGCTTCTAAGAGTGCGTTTGGATTGACTTAAACAAAGCACTTTTTTGGTTTCCAGGCAAATTTTTTCTGTTGCCCAAATGAGAAAAAGAAAATTGAATTTTCAAGGAAAAACCAATAATTTTAAATGACTTTTACTGTCAACATTTGTGAGTTTTCACAGGTTTTAGGAGTCCTATGTTGAATAAGAAATAAACTACAACACTGACAAAAGCTAGAGCAAAGGAATTGATTCCAAACAAACACTATGTTTGCGAGCAAATGTCAAAGGTAGAGATAAGTTCAATTAAAGGACAAATAAGTAGAGGTACACCTTGTAAAATATCTAGGGTTTGCAATGAAGCATGGAGTGAGGATAAAACAATGAGAAAATTGGAAACACAGGCACTGATTTATACCTGGCAAAGCTTAGAAACATCAAACTTGGGAACGTCACTGGTAAATATCACAGGAAACTCATTATCCAACCTAAAAATTCTCCCAAGGATATAAGCAACGGATTGTGTGTCAAAATGTCTGAGTCTTAACATTGTCCATGAATGGTAGATATGCCAATCGGGATGAAGCCCCGCTGAAGTATGAAAAAACTCAAGCAAATATCGAAAGAGTCCAGCAAACTTTCTACATAAGTGATTCCAACCTCTAATTCCAAACATCAGATTTATCTGAAACATGTGAGAGTCAAATAATAGAATTTACCTCCTGGAAAGTGAACTTCTCATGAACAAGAAGTGCCAACCCGAACGTAGCCAACGCCAGAAAATAATGACGGAAGGTGTCAAGTTCCTTATTATAGCTACGGCGCACAACCGGATGCATCCGCATGCACCACACAATCGCGAGAGAACTCCCGATGAACACCAGCTTCATCACGGTATTGTAAACTGAGATGAAGTCCATGAACAGATCCAAATACCGTGCCAAAAACACAAGCGCATAGAGCTCCTGGGTCTTCAGGGAGATCCCTGGTCCAAGGGCCACAAGGAGATTTCAGCATAAAAGAACCCACGTGATCAATCAACCCGAAACCCAATATCGGCACAACCCTAATCAATCCGATTCAACTTCTAAACGTAGAGACATACAGAGAGAAGGCCAACTCGCATTGCAGGAAATTACCAATGCTATCTACCTAACTGCCCCTAGAGAGAAATGAAATTAAGAGAATTCTATTGAATCTCCCAACTACTAGAATCAGCCACTGAAACCACCAATACCCAACAACCCTAATCAATCTAATTCAACTTCTTCGTAGCCATACGGAGACAAGGCCACTCGCATTGGGGGAAAATAGCAAGGCTATCTTCCTAACTGCCCTAGAGAGAAATGGATTTAAGAGAATTCCCACTGAATCTCAGGACCCACTAGAATCAGCCACCGAAACCAGCAATACCCAACAAGTTCGCCCTGATCAGACCCAAAAGGGCGTCTCGACCAATTTCGAGCAGGCGACAACGGGACCGAAACAAGCAGAGGGAGGGCTTTTACCTGAACAGGACTTGGTGGCGTAGATCTTGAGGAGGAGGACCAGGATGCTGGTCAGGTGGGTCATGTCGCCGGCGAATCTGAATATGTTCATGGCTGCCGGCGCCGAGAAGGAACCCCTGCTCGAGCTCTAGAGAGAGAGAGAGAGAGAGAGAGAGAGCAGAGGCGAGAAGCTCTTCGACAGGTTTCGGTGGTGTTGCTTGTCGCGTTGGAGCGCCGAGGGGGGAGACGGGAATCGAGGGAGAGGGAGGAAGATGACGTGGCGGCTGGGAAAGGCTTTTGGGCCCACCGCGGTTCCGTCGTGGCGCTGGCGAGGAGGAACGTTCGCCTGTGGATCGCCCCATGCCGTCCATCTCTGCACCCTCGGCACTCGCACCGGCCCTCGACCGGAGGGTGGTTTGGTCGGCATTTTGCAAAGCAATTTTGGAAACCTCCGGACACGCAAGAGCGGAAATCTTGACGGGAAAAATGACATAAATAATTCATATATTTTAGCTTAATGTACGATGTGGTCATTGAATTTTAAGTTGAGTTTCATTTGTTTCGAAGAAAATTGAACATTTTCGACTGGAAGTCATTTTCATAAAATAAAAAAAAATTTCCAGCATTCGATTAAAACTTGAAAATGTCCTGGAAAATATTTTCTGATATTTGATAAGGAAATGTTTTTCAGACTTCACCATTTGGGCATGCACCACTTAACATGATTAGGAAACTTTATTTTTGTTCTAACTATATAATGACAATTTTCTATTATAATAATTTCTTGTGCGCCATAAAGCAAAGATTTAAGGTTTTCTCTTTATTCATTCCCCCACACACATATATATATTTATTGGAATTACCTATTTTGCAACTAGATAAAATCAAAGCCTAAGTAAAATAAATTATAAATAGATAAATCTTGAAGGCTCGAGGGGGTAAGAGTTAGGAGTCATACATAAGATCCCCTCAACCACTGTCTCGCACTCCTCCTTCTCCTCCTCCAACACACCCGATCATTCGCCACTCTTAGTGGCTGCCCACCGCCGTCGCCCTAACCTTAAAACCATAACCTCCTAGTCCCCCCTCTCCCTGAACCATTGCACATGATGGCTTCATTGACCCCTCACTCCAATGCGACTGTCAGCCCTGTCCTTAGCCTTGTCAAGAAGCACCTCGGCACCCTCCACAAGAAGCTCAATTACATCCATTAGATGGAGGAGTCCATCGCCCATCAAGCGAACCTTGAGCTTGTCGGCCTTCAAACAAGGGCTCTCGCTCACCAAATCATCAGCTTAGGTCGGTGAGCCTTGAGCTCAAGGCTTCCTATGGCTGGTGGCTGGCCGAAAACGAAGAAAAAAAAAAAAAAAAAATAAATTCAGTTTTTATTTAAAAAAATTAAAATGAAGAAAAGCAAAAATGAAAAAAATAAAATAAATAAAAATTTCGATGATTTTTTTTTTTTAAAATTAGAATTTAAAAAAATCAAAGTTTAAAAAAAAAAAAAAAAGAGAGAGAAAAGAAGTGGGGACTAGTAGTGGTGTGAGATAAGAAGAGTGTGGAAAATATTTTTCTCAACTTGAAAATGTTTTCCACTATTTTAGAAGATTTTTTTCCTTCATAGAAAACATTTTTCCTTAATGAATTTATTTTCCATGAAACAAACACAAGAAAATCCAAAAAATGTTTTTTAAAATTATTTTTATAAAACAAATTGAGCCTTGATATCTAATGTGATCCCATAAACTTTCAATTTGTTTAATATGGTCCATGAACTTTGGATACATATTTAACTTATCCTTAAACTATAGCTCAAGGATAACATTGAATATTTCCATATAGATCGGAAACTAAGATGAACATATAGTAAAAGTTTATGGATCATATTGAACAAATTTAAAGTTTATAAACCACATTGCATATTAGACTAAAGTTCATAAACTACATTGAACAAATTAAAAATTCAAATATCATGGGACCATTTATGTCATTTTGCCAATTTTGGTGCTTGATAAAATAATTTCAAGGGCTTTTTTTTGTTAAAAAAAGGCTTTATTATGAAGTTTTGCTCTACAAAATACCCAAAGTTTCCTGACTTTGGGTTTTTAACATTTTTGGATTGTAACTTCATGGCTAGTGAACTATTTTTCTTCCAACTATACCCACACTAAACTATTGAAATTCCAATTTTAATCCTCACAAGTGGAATAAGAATAGGTTGCACCGTGTCTTGCAACCTCAATGACTGTCATGTGAAGTCGCACAACCTTGAATTCTCATCACCTAGTTTGTGGTCACAAATCTCATAGGCATTTAGACCTTCCCTCGAGTTAACTCCACAAAGCTAGAAGAACTCCCCTTCCTAATTGTAGCCTTCACCTAGGGTTGAGTAACCTTAGTGTCTCATTGCCTTGGTTGAGTACTCAAAGCCGATTGGTCCCTAGATCTTCACTCGAGTTGAGTCCACGAAGGTGGATGACTTCGTCTTTCCATCATAGCCTTTGCTTAGGGTCACCTAACCTTAGCGTCCCGTCACCTTGGTTGAGTCCACGAAGCTCATTGGCCTCACATCTTCACTTGAGTTTAGTCTATTGGAGAAAACTCTCAATTAATTTTGAAGTTGACAAAACTATCCAAAACCATACTAGTTCTAATATATAATTCTTGATGTATTTGAAGATAGATAGGTACTAAATTTAAGGAATGATTTCTTAGATGATACATATTCAGAATTATGAAAGGAGATCATACAGATGAAGGAACCATTCTCCTTTAGATACACCAAAAGTGAATCTAGACTAGAACTCGAAAACATTCATATTCGAATCCTATATATATTGGAACTTGATATGTTCGGAATCTAAGTTTCTAATGGCTAATAATCATGACTGGATTTTATGCCTAGGTAAATTTGATTCTATCAATCACTATGATTGATGATAAAATATTCTAGACAAGTTCTTTCCTTATCGAAGAAGCTCAACTTATGGAAACATAGAATCTGATTGTATGTGCGACCAAATTCTACAAGGAAATTCAGTTCATGTTCCTTAACGGCTACAAAATCCTTAAGACACAATCTATTCAAGAGGATAAAGTTGAAAGATTATCCTTTGGAAATTTCCAATGACTAGTGGAAATGGGGAATTATTTAAGGAGACAAAACATCGTACGAGAGGTGTAACCAAGAATTTGCGATTCCAAAGTTTGAGTAATATTCAAAATTACACTTGTCTTCTTTGAACTCAAATTAGTGAGAAAAGAGTGAGATACTCAAGGTCAAGTGGCTGAGTGAATTTGTGAAAATATTTCATAAGGCATTACACTCAAAATTGTAATTACTCTTTAATCATATAGGAAATTCAGTCAATTGATTGTCAACGTGGAAGAGTGGATTATGCTTAATCTAAGCCAAACCACTATGGATTTTTTGTGTAATTTTTTTCATCCCTTAATTTTTATTGCTCATTCTTTATTAAATACTTTTGGACACTTCAAACATCCATATCCTGTTTAAATTGTTCTGAATTTTATTTATGTTCTACTATTATTTAGAATTTAATCCTTGAAATATCTTATTCAGAAATAAGATTTTAAAATTCCCTAGAATCACATATTCACCCCCTCATAGTCCACAAAAGTTATTGGCCTTGACAACTCATTGCTCAAGGCTGTAGACATCAACGTTGCCTTGGCCTATGGTGACCAAATCTCAAAGGCCCTTGCCTAGGTGACCTTGGTGGCCTTTGTTCTCCATTTTTTATTCATTTCTTAGTTAAAAACTTACTTTGCAATGAGTATTTTTATGAAATGTTTACATAATACTATTTGCTTTTCATGAAAATTCTTTTGTGTTAATGTCTTTTGCATAAACGCATTAGGTCAAAGCTGCCAAAGACTAAAAATGCGGAGAGTGGCTTCCATTGTGGTTTGTCAATTTTGACCTCCTGCATTTACTTATTTTCTCTGTAAATTTTTTTATTGAAGGCTAATTTTGATAATTCAACACTAATAAATCACCACTATTTTTCTAATAAATTTGTCTTATCTATCTCTCTCTTTATTTTCAATTTTTTTTGTCTTTTTTCTTTTCTCCCTTCATGTGCCAAAGTGATTTTTTTTTTTAGCTCACACGAGTTGAGGAGCTGATGAGCAATTTTCATCAAATTGCTTTGCGGAAATTGACACAAATAATCTCTAAATTTTGGCTTAATGTGTAATTTGATCCATGAACTTTTAATTTTTTAATAGTCCATAAACTTTAGTTCAATGTGTAATGTTGTCCTTGAACTTTTGGTATATGTTCAATACAATTCCCGAACAATATAAAAATATTAAATGTAATTCTTAATTATTCAAGGTTAGGGACTACATTGAATATTTTTATACAGTTTAAAAACTATATCGAACACGTACAAAAGTTCAAGGACTATATTGAACATATTAAAAGTTCAACAATCATATTGCACATTCGGCTAAAGTTTAGGACCAAGGCCCCATTTGGTTCGGCTTTGCGAAGGGGCTTTAGACCTCTAAAGGACTTTTGCCAAATGCAAACCCATTCGGTTCGCTTTTTTGGAGCACTTTGGCAAGATGCAATTGCATCTCCAAAGGGAGTCAAAGGCCTTTAGGCCAATAGAGGGCTAGAGGTGCCTTCTAAACTTGCATTTTCGTAATGCTATTTGCTTGCTTTAATGAAAATATGCTAGTTACCCATTTTATCCTCATTTATTAAGCAAATTCCGATTTTGCCCTTTTAGAAAACCCTAAGCGCTTCTTTTTTTCTTTGCTTATCTCTTTCTTGTGGCTTACTCTTTTGCAAATAAGACTCTTGCTTGAGTTGCCCTCTCTCTCATGCCTCACTCTCTCGCCTCATAGATCTCTTTCGTTGATTCCGATAGAAATGTCAGCGTCTTCGCCACCGATCCCATTGTCGTCACCGCTCCCGTCACCGTTAAGAAGCTCACGATACTTTACTGCCTTTTGTGTTCTATATTTTCCCCCATTCTCTCTCGTTCTTTGGTTGATTCTAGTGTCAAGTGGATTTTAGGTCTTTGCAAGATCGAGGGGGTTGTTTCGTTTTGGGTCTTTGCTGCATGGTTTGTGATTCAAAGGCTGAAACACTCAACAAACATACCCACCGAGCCCTCAAAGCAAAGGAGGGCTGGTGACTTGACTTGCTTGACTCGACTAAAAGCCAAAGACAGCTAGCTTGGGCTCCTGGGCTTCATTTGACCCGCTTCACTTTCCAAGTTTGCCGAGCTAGCCGAGAATATCGCTTGACCCTTTTCGTGTAGCTTCCTGGTCCACTTGTCCACAACCCTAGACATCGTTGATGTTTTCAGAATTATCAGAGATTTAAGTTCACCGGGTTGAACTAAAGCTCTCAGACAAAAGTAGATGGAGACACTAACTGAGAAAATTTGGAAGCATTTTGAGTTGGTTGGATGATGTTGAGATGTGAAAGTTGGGGGTTTTACAGGGAAGTTAACCAAGCAGTTTTGGAGAGAATGTTCTTCAAATTCCCATTAGGAGGATTTACTTTCTTAGGATAAATAAGTTGATGGCTTGATAGGGTAGATTGCAAACTGAAGCAAACTAGATTGTGCTTGTTATGTGATATTTATATCTACTTCATCACAAGTTATGACTTGAGGGAAAGTATAGAAAGAAATGAGAGTTTTAATGGCAAAGTGCATGTGGTCTCTCTAGCAGGGGGTGTAATTTCAAAGGAGTATTTATTGCTAGAGCCACTTTGATTGATTGAGTTAATCATGCTTTCGAAAAAGTATAATTTACATTGCATCGCATGAAAAAAAAAGCACGATTTTGTTTATTGTATCATTTGCCCTGTTATTTAGAAATGTTGACTCTCCTAATATAAAATATAGCTATGATGTAACGTTTTGATTAAGAATAGGACTAAACTTGACTCAACCATGTGATTAGATGAGAGAATTGTCTTACTTATCGCCTAATACAAAGCTAGAGAGTTCAAGATGCCCATATTTTGATTGTTTTCTTGATGCATCCCTCAAGTAAATTTGTCTGTTGAAACTACAACAACAATTAATTTATCATAAAATTTCCATTCTCACGTCTAACTAAAGAAGAGTGATTTAGGTTGTGAGATTACTTTGGAACTTTGGTTTTGTCCTCTATTTTTGCAGAGGATATGCAAGATTGACCTTTTCTGTGGAAAAAGAAATCCATGATGATTCGTGATAGTTCTCTTAGGTTGCATTAGGCAAGAATGTGTGCAAAAAATGAGAAAAGCTAGGAGGCAAGCAATGATCTCAAATTAAATATGTTAGTAGACATTTGTAATTGTTTGTGCATGCTGAAATTTGTGAGTAGACACTTGTACATTGATATGTAACACAAACATTGTTAATTGAAACTCTTGCAAGTTGCATCATGTGTCCAAGGATTTTAGATTTATGCTTGCTTTTAGTTCTCTTTTCAACTATTTCATTTGTTAACATTAAGTTTTCTTTTTATTTTGAGATTTAGTTATTTCATTAAGATTGTGCTTAACTACAATTTATACTCACAAAAGTTCTTTGGTGCTTTACTTTAAGCTTGTCCTTCATATAAAATTTATCTATTTTGATGTGTTGTTTCTTCTTTTAACTTCCCAATGTACATTTACTTTATACACAAAGTTGTTATTCTTTTTCCTTGGGAAGTGTCATCTATATAAGAAGAGGTTATATTATGTTGCTTTAGTATTGCTTCAGTGAGTTACTATTCTTTGTGCTGATTTTTCTTTATTATCCTTCTCATGATTTTTTAATGTTCATATTATGGTAAGATGGGAAGTTCAACCAAAGAAATGGCATATTGGACTATTGAAGATGTGGAAGCATTTTGTAAGTTGTATGTCGAACAAATTGACAAAGGAAATCATCTTACAACCAACAAGAGGGATTGATGGACTATCATAATTAATAAGTTCAAGGAGTTGAGGGGTAAAAAGCATGATAAAACTTAAATGAAGAGTAAGTGAAATAATTTTAAAGAAGACTGGAAAACATGGAGGTCATTGGTTTACAATAAAATAGGATTAGGATGGGATCCCATGAAAAAACCATTGATGCGAGTGATGAGTGATGGAAGAATAAAATTCAGGTGTTTATCATTTGTTCTTTTACTTTTCAATTTAAGTTCTCATTTTTATTTATATAACTTAAATTCTTTTATAATAGATCAATCTTAATGTTAAGGTATTTAGGACGAAAGGCATACCTCTTGAGCTTAAAGTGTTGTTAAATAGAATATTCATGGATACAATTATTACAGGAGGAATCACATGAAATCCTGCGTAAGGTTTATATGTTGATAAAAATGTTGAGATCACATAACCCGATGTCAATGATAGTGGATGATCTATTAATGATAATTTGGAGTGTTATATGGGTGAAAATATTGTTATACCAATTCAAACTTGAGCTCATAAAATAGTGTCCCAAACTTCAACGAGGCAAACTTGAGGAAAAAAAGAAAAGAATTTGACCCTAACACAATTGCTTGTAAACCAAATTAATGGACTTTATTTTGCTGTTGAGAGTAGGAGTGCTGCTGCTGTTATATTTCGAGCGTATGATGGATTCGGTCCTTTACAATGAACTTGTATCTATGTTGGATGCCATATCAGAGATTGTGCAAGGTGAAAAGATGTACTTTTTTGCAATCAAAACATTTTAAGAAAATGATAGACAATAGGCACGTGTTTATGAGCTTAAATAGTGATGTGTTCAAAGTCAAATATCTTAAGCTTGAGATGGAGGAGGATAGTCATAAGTAGGACGTTGTTATAGTATCTTATTTAAACTATTTAGTTTGCTATTTTGTTTTTATGTAAGAACTCTATTTACGTTATGTATAAACTTAAATTCTATTAAAGTTGTCTATGTGAGACTTGTTTCCAATTGGGATTCTCTTTATGTGGTTAAGTTTGCATATATATGTTGATTGATGTTAGTGTTTTCTGTGATAGATTGTCAAGATTATTCATTATTTCTCTTACTCTAACTCCATATTTTGTTACGTTAGGTAGTTATGGATAGTGGTGATCGGTTCTTGATCCGATTCCCAAATTTTGGGACCGTGGACCAGACCGGCCAATCTTGGAATAGGGAACTGGACCGACCGACTAGTTCGGTTCAGTCCGGTGAGACTGGTAACTTTGCAATCGCTAAATCTTTTACAAGATATAAACTTTCAAAAGGAAAAATCTAACAAAAGATGTATTGATAGGCCACACAAAAGTTTTATGTGATAACGGAATTGAGATTTGGAAATGCTTCTTTCTCTTATCTTCCTGTTTTTCAATGCCTTTTTCACATGTTGAACGACTTACACGCTTCTTAAACTTTCTCAGAAGGGAAAGCTTGTGCTTCTTACGTCCTGAAAATTACTCTGGCTCTATAGTCTTACCATTTACAAGCAGCTCACTATAGTAGCAGACTCCATGCCATGTCTAGTTTATGTTTCTATGAAACATGGCTTTTTTCGAATGCATATGGTTTGATCTCCTTTTGCTCCATGCTACTACATCATGACAAGATTATTCGAAATCATCCATATAATAGTAGAGCAAATAACTCTAACATGACAAGACTATCCCGAACAACGACTATCCTATAAAATATAACCATTACCTTAAGAAGTATAAGCAAAAGCATATAAACAAATTTGGTAAAGAGTCTTTCATATACTGCTTTATTACATCAATCCCATGGTCGCAACTCCATACCCCATATACATCAAAAAGATATGGCATCAAAAAATAAAAAAAGTCCAACTTAATGCATTTGCTTCCTTCTAACATTCAACAAAAGTCAAGCTCAAAAATATGTTACATATTGAGAAGCCAGCAAAAGAAGAGAAGTCCAAGTTGATGAAAATAGGGCAAAATATAATCTGGATACTCCTGCAAAATGTATATGATCTTGAACATTAGTTTTAAACTAAAATTACTAAAAATCAAATTCAAATAATTAAGGGAAAATCTTACCACATATATATCTTCCACTTTAACTTGTAAACTCTATTTGCTAGCAAGCTCGGAGTCAACATCATCCAAATCTAACAAAAACAAAATATTAAATAAAGCATTCACTTATTAATTATTACATATAAGAAATAATTACAAGATAAAAAGATATATCCACAACTTACCCTATTCAAATTTTTCCACATTTTCAATGCACTCTTCAACATTTATTGGCATGGTAGTCAATCTCAATCAATCTTGAGTGCAAATCAATGCTTCTACCACTCTAAGAGTCAAAGAACTTTGGAAGCCATCAAGCACACTACCTGATGTACTAAAAGTCGACTCCGAAGCAATGGTTGTTACATGAATGGTCAAAATATCCTGAATCATCAATGAGAGGACTTTAAACTTTTGGCCAGCAGTTTTCTACCACATCAAAAGGTCAAGATGATGGCTTTCTTCACGTTCATTTTTGAGATACTTGTCAAGTTCAGATAAGGTTCTTACACACATCTTTTTCTCCTTATGTAGAAATTATTCAAATACCTTTTATGAAGTGAGAAATCCTTTACCAAAGCAAAGTCATCCTTATTATGCTCCTCATGACCATCACAATCCCAATTACCACTATCAATAAAAAAATGATAACCCAAATTTCTGTCATAAGAACCAAGATAAGATTTCTCATAAAAAAGAAACAAACGTTCCAAGGTAATCCTCACTTTATCGGACATTTCATCAACTTTTGCACGATCATCATAGATTAATCTATAAGAATACCGCACATAATTCATATTTTTCCTTGGATTCAATATCACTACAATTAATACTATCATATTTACTTTTTCGAAACTCCCATAATATTTGTCAAACTTATTTTTCATCTTTGCACCCATAGCTTTCACCTTGAGATTCAATGCATTCTCCGTTTGTTTCAAAACTTTATATAAAATAGAAATCTCATTAAAATAATCATTGAAAGTGACATACAAAGTCTCAAACATCTTGTTGGTGGCATTATAAAACTTCTTCATAAATACTGCAAGAATTTTGGCATTTTCCCAATCTTCATGTTTAGGAGTTTCATAGTCAAGCTTAGTTGAGAAAGAGTGATCATCTTCTTCCATTCTTTCAAAAGTTTTTCTAAACTTTAATGCAGTCTCTAATATGAGATATGCGGAGTTCCACTTAGTTGCAAGATCAAGACACATTAAACCCTTTTGAGTAATCCTTGCACTCTTAATGCAATCTTGGAATGTTTGAGATCTTATGGAAGAACTCCTCACATACCTAACCATGTTTCAAATAAGTGACATAGAATCACATATCTCGATCAGTCCATCCCTCACGATCAAGTTCAATAAATGAGCCATGCACCTCATATGTAAAACATCTCCATCTAAGATCAATAGCCTATCTCTTGATAATTTTTCTTTCAAAAAACCTATGACAACATCATTTGAACTAGCATTATCTACGGTGATTGTGGACACTTTTGTCTCTATTCCCTATTCGTAGATGCATTTTTCAATCATTTTCCTAATATCCTTACCCTTGTGACTGGGTATCACCACAAAATTGATTATTCTTTTATGCAATATCTAATCATTATCAATAAAGTGTGTAGTGAGACATAAATAGTTCAAGTTCTAAATGGAACTCTATGTATGTTAGTCGTGAGTGCGACCTTAGACTTAAGCTTGTGAAAATAAGTTTTTAAACTTTTCTTTTCACAAAGATACAACTTCACGCAATCCCTAGCCACGGTAAATCGTGAGATGTGATGAAAGAAAGGCTGTAACCGATGAACAAAATCACGAAATCTAACACGCTTAACCATTGAAAAAGGTTGTTTATCCATTATGATCATTCGAACAAGCATTTGTCTACAGCAATCCTGATCAAATTCCCATGTCATTAAGACATTTCCACTACCACTACCAATACTAGTATGCCCTAGTGTCATTTGAGACTCATCTACTCAGGGTGCGTTTGGTATGGCATTTAGAAAGCTCCTTGGGGAAATGCAAAGCAGTTTAGCCTAAAGGGCTTTGAGGAAATGTAAAAGACTGTTTGGTAAATTATGCTTTCAAATGCAACTTTGAGAAGAATGCTGTTTGGTATAAAACACATTTGAAAAGCTCCTTTGCTAATTAATTTAAGGTTTTTAATCTTTATTTTATTTAAAATTTAAAAAATGGAAATATTTTTTAATTATATTTTAAAATAATGTTAAAGATGTCATGTGAACAATTTTATTAAAAATGAATTTTTTTTTTGCTAAAAAAATCAAATGAAAAAAATATTTACATGCTCTTTTTTTCAATAATAAGAAGAACAATTTCATTGCAACATAGTAACATATGCTTAAAGGAAAAAAACTCATTGTCTTTAAAAATTACAAGTGTCCTTAAAAATTACAAGTATCCTTAACTATTTCCTAAATTCATAGCTATTTCATCACGTAAACGTGCCATATCACATGCCACGTCATCATTTGAAGCATTACCATCCTCATTTACATCACTGGAATCCGTTGTATATAAATTTGGATCTAAATCCACTGTATCAAAATGCGCATCATTGACAGCATTTTTTCGTATATAATTGTGCAAAGTCATCGCCGCTATCACAATTTTCACTTGCTTTGTATATGGATAACTTGGTATACTTTTTAGAATCTTCCACTTCTTCTTCAATACACCAAAAGCTCGCTCAATTTCTGACCGTAGTGAGGAGTGGGCACGGTTGAACACTTCTTTATAACCTGTGGGTTGAGGACCTCGTTGAAACTCAGGTAAATGATATCTAACTTCTCTGTATGGTCTCAAATAACCTGTGGGATTTGGATATCCAGAATCTACCAAATAATATTTACCTATAAAAAAATATTGTAAAAACAATCAACATATAACACGTACATATATTAATGTATAAAAATCATTAATTAACGAACCTTTCGGAGGATGAGGAAATTGTAAATCACGTCTTCTAATGGCTCCATAAAAGATACGAGTATCATGAGCTGTTCTCTCCCAGCCGGCCCAAACAAAAGTAAATTCCATGTTAAAATTACACACTGCCATTACATTTTGCATTGGTGTTTCTTTTCGACCAATATAACGAAGTTGGTCACCTATAGGTACCACCGTTGTAATATGTGTACTATCTATTGCTCCAATGCAATCCTAAAATAAGAACACAAGTATTATTTGCTTTATATTTAGTGTGGAAAAAATATTGTATTATCGTAACTTACCTTAAAATGTGGAAAAAATCTTGTATTATTCCTGATCTTCTTTGGAACTTCCCTAAATTGCCGATCAGATGGTTGAATCAAATCTGTTCCCATTTCACATACTTTATCCAAAACTAAGCTAAATAGCCTGGATATGGTTTCCCCAGAATGTTGAAAACGCTCCTGTGCTAACCTGTTACCTATATTATGTCCTAAAATATGAAGAAACAATCCTAGCATTTCTGCAACATCAATATTCTTAGATCCTTGCAAACCATATCGTATTATTAAATCATGCATTAAATTCCTAAACACAGTTCTATCCATTCTAAACATTTGATAAAACCTTTTAGGATTAGCATCCATGTCCATCAACTCTCTTAACCATACATTTCCTGTATATGATGAGGTCATGCACGGTATTTTCTGACCAATTGTTGCCTGAAAAACAGCGCATGTATGCGCGGCTGCACAAAGTTGCCGAATTCATCTTCCTCTCTTTCATAGTTTTCCCTTTCGGAGAATCATCCATAACTGGTTAAAGTAATAAAATATAATTAGAATAAGAGATAACAAGACTATCCATGAACAAAAACATTTATCGACATCATATATATGCAAACTCCACTCAATAAAGAGAACAATCGAGACATGTTTTACAAGTATAACATAAACATGTCTCGCCGACTAGTTTAAAATAAGTACCGTAAATATGTCTCACATTACAACAACGTTGCATATAAAAAAGTTCAAATAAATAGCTAACATCCTAATGATGATTACGTTGTGCGAACTTATACTTGATCCATGTGACTTTTTCTTGATCACCATCCAAGTTTATAAAGATTTGCCTATTGTCTTTCTTTTCGGCAAAATAATCTAATGCAAAAAAGTATAACTCTTGATCTTGTTTAATCTCAGGTATAGCTTTTAGCGTCTCTATGATTTCCTTGTAAGGATCAAACTCTCTGGCATAGCTCCTACTTTCAATAGCTGAACAAATTCTCTCCATTTGTGTTTGTAACTTAGCAGCCGTACTCAATTTCTTTTGTTTCTTTCCTTGAGATTGCCTCACTGAACTCTGGGAGGTTCTTTTATCACTTCGAGTCTGTTCACCACTCTTTTCATCCATATCACAATCTATATTATCATCAGTAAATCCTGCACAACCATCAATGTCAAATTGTGTAGCTACAACATCCTCATCAACACATAGGCCTTGTGCAGGATTCCATGTGACACTTCCAAAGAGCAACGATATCTCAAAACATTCTATCCAACAAAATTTGAAGATCTGGATGTATGCCTTTTGTTCTAAAAGCTCTAACCTTAGGATTTTCCTGTTATAAGAAACATTTTCGTGAGTTATATAAAAAGAATGAGAATATGAACTTAAAAAAAAAAAAAAATGGAAAAAAACCTGAATTTTCTTCTCCCACCATTCATCACTTGCATCAATGGTATTTTTTTTGGGATCCCATCCTAATCCCGTTTCCTTTAAGACCAATGCCCTCCATCTTTTCCAATCTTCCTTAAGATTATCCCACTTACTCTTCATTTGACCTTTATCATACTTTTTGCCTCTTAAGTCCTCAAACTTCTTAATTATAACCGTCCATCCATCCCTTTTGCTATTTGCAGGACGATTGCCATTGTCAATTTGTTCAACGCATAACTTACAAAAGGTTTCTACATCTTCAAGGTTCCAATATGCCTTTTCTTTGGATGAACTTGCCATCTACTAATAAAACAACATAAACAAATGTAATTTAAGCTTTTGCTCGGGAATACAAAGAAGAGAAAGCATGCCATTTGCTATGAAAATAAAGTGAAAAAGCTCAAAGTTCGGAGAATGTTCCCATCCCTACCCCATGGAATTTAATTGACATTAGAGAGCTAAACATAAACGGGCAAGACCTCTACATCAGGATGGTAGCATCAGAATCGGGTATTCATAAATTATAGACAAGAATTTGCTAAAACTAGAAGAGAAAAATGGTCCCGTGACTGTGACGAATCACTTAAAGAAGTGTAGTACCTATAATACCTGGTTCTAACTCTTGATGTGCATGCCGTGCTACTTGTCTTAGATCTACTACAGTCAAAGAAAAAGAAGCAAAAGCTGTTCATAGGCTTGGTAGTATCTTTTGGCGTTTTTAAGTGATTCGTCAGAGGCTCACACTCGAACCTATGATCACACTATTTGAAGTAAAATTTTGACGTCCGAGTCTTAATCAATTTGACATCTTCCCAAGTATAAACTACTGTAATCCTCATCAACTATCTTCAAGAGCTTTTTTCTGCAAACAGAATCAATAACTAGGATGTCGCGAGACGCTCACAAAGCAATTTTCCATCTCCCACTTTTCTTCCAAAATGTCAACTGGTCGACTTGGCATAACCATACCGACAGCATTTGGTAAATGCAATTCAGATATCTTCTCTTGTTTGTCATTCACTGAATTACAAAACCGACACAAACGAAGAATGAGTTTCCTTCTCATAGTAAGGATGTCGATGCAGAAAAGTGTTAAACTCGACAATAACAGTATCAAACACCATACATAGATTAGGTTCGGTAAATACTGAATGGTCAGTAACATTACTACTAAATTGATGCCCAAATTTTTTTTCACTGCTAAGTGACAACCCACTAAGTCTGTCATTTTTCTTTCCCAGTAGTGAATCCAATTTTCAGGAATGGCCACTAAAGAAAGGAACAACCCTTGCAACATAATCACAACCATAAATGCAAGACTCATTTGGTTATGCATATGAAGATTAAGCTAATAGAAAAACTGATGTAGAAAGATCGAAGGCTGAATATTTTAGCTAAATATTCTTAATGAGCTACTAGGCAACCCTAACAAATAGCAGAGGACATCTCTCTCTCTCCCAAGTACATCAAACAATCTTCTTTATTAATCCGCATACTTACACAGTGTAAGTTCATTCTACTAAATGAGAATTTTAGGCCATTTCACATACAAAGCAGCTTTACATTACGATTTGATAATGTGTTGCCAAAATGATCTCTCGACAGTGAATAACATAAAGATAAAGACTGGATAAGATTCACCTAAAAAATTACAATATGATATTTCAATAAGATATCACACTGAATAAAGTAATGATTGAAGATCTGAAGACAACTCTTTTAATGAACATAGCCTCAAAGCACAAGAATTTACAAACAAAAGACAGCAACAATTGTGAAAGGACACACATGGTACATAAGAATTGTAAAATCTAAACAGTGAAGCATGATCAGAACATCTTGTTATATTGACCGGTGAGAGAGTCCCTTAAATTTGAATATGACTTCCTAATATGCCGGCTCTTCAATACAATGATATTGAACTAGCCTTTTTATCACATGCAAGTATAAATTTTGCAAGATATCAAAGTATATTTTCTATTACTGCACTCTTTTTTTGTTCACAATAAGTCTTATTTCTGTCATAGCACCGTTTTATATCCCTGCGTGTTCTTTGAATCAGGAGACAACCCTGAATGTCAAAAGGAAGATCTTGACCCGTCAATTTCTTCAGCAGCTACATGCCCACACAAAGACAACCAAAAAAAAAAAAAATTAAAAACAAGAATTCTCCTATCGCTCCTCCAAAATTACTCGACATAGAGAGACATGAGAGAAGCCCCCAATTACTGAAACCCAAAATCAAGACCACACAAAGACAACCAAAGAAAGAAAAATTGAAGTGCAATCAGGAACAATCGCAAGCATACCGGATATGGTTGAGCGAGGAGCGAGTCGAGCGAGGAGCGGGTCGAGCGAGCAGCGTGGGTCAAGCGAGCAGCGCGGGTCGAGCGAGCAGCGGGTTGAGTGAAGGCCGGGTCGAGCGAAGTACGGTAATCGTCGCGAACAAAGGCCGCGTCGAGCGAAGGGTAAAGTCAAGCGAAGAGCGGCCACCACGAGGGAGAGAAGCACGTCAGGGAGAGGAGGCTGAGAACTGTCGCTGAACTGCAAGGAAAAAAGAAAGGAGCCAAATACTAGGGTTTCCCTTTTTAAACAAGGGTAAATGTGGATTTTCAATAATGTTTTAAGGATAAAATAGGCAAATCATATATTTTCATTAAAGGGGGGACTTGCTTTGAGCTTTCAGCCTTCCCAAGGCTTGCTTTCACTTGAAAGCTCCTTGGAATGGGTTGCCAAACGCCCCGTATTTTCCCGAAGGGGCTTTGGGGCTTGAAATGGCTTTCTGAATGCTCTACCAAACGCACCCTCAATGTGCGGCAAACAATTTTTGCTTCTTATCTAAATTGTGGGGATACTTGTTACACCTTCTCAAGTGCTTCAACATAGCAAAAGTTCCATTATCAACAAAGTAACAATACTTGGCCCCACAATATATGCAAAACACATTAGTTTTCCCATTCACGATTTTCCCTTTACGAAAATGGAGTCATATTGCAGATTTTTGTTTACTAGAAGGACAAGCGTTAGGTACCTTGTTCATGTCGGTTTCCTCTTCGAGGTCTTCTTCACCTTCATATCCTAGTGAGCCCTCTATAGGATTCATAACTTCACTACACTTGTCCATGTCCACTTCTATTGACATTTGAATTTGGAATAGTTCACTTGAATCAAGTAAAATAAAGATTGGAAATTGTTTTTTGCATATTGATAACAAATAAGTTAACTATATTGCAGCAACTATATGTTAGTGCATGTTACAACTATAAATAAGTAAGATGGTGTTACTCAACAATAGGCAAAGTAGTGATTAAATCCAGAGAATCCAGCTTACATTGTTCAACAAAAGATTGTTTGTACAATATCTAGAGATTTCAATGAAACAAAACAAAAATCTAAAATTGAGTTAAAATAGGAATATAATGCAATTGACAAAAAAAAAGGTGATTAACAAAATAAAAAAACAAACATGGCACCCACCACCAAGCGCATAATCCTATCTTTGGAGACATAAGAAATCAATCAGAAAGCATCGCAAAAGATCTATGGATTGCAAAGAAATCATGTAGAAGAAGAACAAAAGAAGGAAACAAGTCTTTCCAATAAAAATTTGTTGGAACAAATTAATCAATGGACAAAAGAAATAGCCCACGTTACATCAGCAAAATTCTCAAAAATAGAGTCCCTGCCCTAATCAATAAAAATATGGCCGGTATAGGCCTTTAGTGTCATGTGTCAAGAGACCTAAGAGGTCACTCATCTAATGAACAAGGTTAGCTCATAGCAACAAATTTAAGCCTTATCAGAAGCGCTCTCTATGTATCAAGATTCTGCTAATATCCTGGGTCTTATCATAGGCCCAGTATGTAGAATCTCACAAAAATGACACTTGTTATCACACAACTTTGGGGTGTTTGCTTGCGTAAAGTTATTTGAAGTTTTGGAATGCTGTTGCTTGGTCACACAAATTAGTTTATAGTGTTCAAGTGAAAAGTTTTTCATGAATGTTTTATGGAAACAATCTCCACCAAAGAAACAATTAATATGGTCAACCCATTTATATGCAATGTATTTAGTTGCATGGAGAGAGAGAGAGAGAGAGAGAGAGAGAGAGAGAGAGAGAGGGGGAGGGCATAGAGGAATCACTAGGCACTCACAACAGAGAGGATATTCTTTGCTAGTCCACTCTCATATGATGGAGGGCCAACTTTGGCGTTGAGAATCACCTGCTGAATTGATCTTGATACTGACTATTTAATCATCAGAAGTACAGGGAAAACCCATAAGAAGGGAGAAATATAGCTAAAGAAAATTGAAGAAAATGATGATGCATCAAAAATAGATTTAGAGGTCCACATACAGGTATGATACCTTCAAAGCTTCTGCAACAGTTAGAACCTTACTATCGGTAAACTTCAATGAAGACTGATGGGTACTCTTAAGCTCTTTTATCTGCAACAACAAGCTAGAAGAGAATCTCAATCAGAATTTAAGTAGAAGCCTTCCATTGTAAAACACTCTTTCCATTTTTGAGTATGAAGTGTGAAATCCCCCCAAAACAAACTCCCTGTTGAGAATTTTTGTCGACAATTAGACATCTTAAACCAATATAAATTAGATGGCCACCTTTGATTGCCACATGGAATTTTTCCAATGTAATATCATCCTATTAGAACAATGTTACCATGCACATTTGTGAATAAGATGCTTTTCTTCCAATGTAATATTACATGAATGATACTTGCTATCGATGACTAAAATATCTTTACATGCTTCATAGAACATCTAGGTGATGCCTAACGAGGGCATAACTTTCAAACAACTTGCGCTCCACCCTTTGTATAGCCCTATCATACCCTCCTCCTTAATGATTTCGGCCAATAACGCACTTCATCATTCACTGTTGGCTTCCCTCACCCATCCCCCACCCCAACCCCACCAATCACAATTCTCCAGAGTTAGAAACCTTCAACACCCAAGTCGATCACTAGTGACAACACAAAAGTTCAACAATCGAAGAAATAGATGGTGATGCCTTGTCATTGACAAATGAACAGATGGTAAACATACCTTGTTGTCAACACTCGAGGGCAATACATGCATGTTTATGTAAGTCAAGTTTGCGTACGGTGAGTTTGAGAGGGAGAGAGTGTGCACGTCAAGCACTAGTGAAGTGAGCGAAACGAGGATATGGATTGAGCGATTAGCGAAGAGAGTTTGTGTAAGGCAAGTCCTTGTAAGGTGAATCGGAGAGGGAGCATTTGCGTCAAGCATGAGCAAGGTGAATGGAATGAGAGTTTGGATTGAGTGATCAACGAAGAGAATCTGGATGGAGCAATGAGTGAGGTGAATTTGAGAGGGAGAGAGCATCGAGCATGAGTGAGGCAAGGGGAATAAGGGTTTGGACTCTGGATGGAGTTATCGGTGGAGACTGGAGAGAGGATTTGGGTGTTTGACTATTGGTTAGGGCTTGTAAGAATAGAAAGTTGGGAATTTGAGATGGAAATTGAAAGGGCGGTTGGTTCGGTTCCCACCTTGGAATTGGGAACCGAATTGACCAATTATTGATTTGAGAATGGGAATTGGGAACCGAGTTGACCAATCATTGATTTTGAGAATGGGAATTGGGAACCGAATTGCTTGCTATGGGAACCACCCAAAATCGACCGGTTCGGTTTGGGTTTCTTGGGTTGGACGGTTCTCGTTGCACACCCCTAGTTATGGATGATTCTCAACAAAGGGAAAATCGTGAAAATGAAGAAGATAAATTTTTAGATTCTCTTAATCGCTTAAGTTTCAATTGCTTATTGGTCAACATTCCTTTGCAAACAACCTTCTATGACATTATCTTATACAAGTCTTGCATGGATGAAAGAGTTGATGGCTGAAAATATAATCCGATAAGGTGTTATGATATGTTTAGAATGCATAGGGATGTTTTTAATAATTTAACATTTAACTTAATAACACGCTATGACCTTAGAGGATTTAGAAATACTAATGTTGTTGAGATAATTGGAGTGTTTTTTTTTTATATGTTGGGACATGGTATAGATAATAGGGTACCACAAGAACACTTCCAATGTTCTAGGGAAATTATAAGTAGGCATTTTAGTTTAATTTTTAGATAAAGTATGTAACATAAGAAAAGATTTAATCTAGCCAGTTGATCGATAATTTAAGGAGGTTCTGAAGAAGATCAAGAAAGATTGAAGATTTTATCCATATTTTAAGGTAAGTTATGATTGTCTAATAAAAACGAAAAACAAAATATAAATCATGTAATATTTGCGTTATATATTTTAGGATTGCATTAGAGTTATGGATTGTTACACATTGTATCATCCAAACTCTATTTATTGATAAAATATATAATTGACCATTCAAAATGTGATTTTAATATGAAATTTATTTATGTTTGTACTGGTTGGGAGGGACAAGTTCATGATACTTGTATATTCTATGATGTCATTGGAAGACGTGATGCACAATTTCTCCATCCTCTATCAGGTTTGTTAATTAATGGTTTATGTACATCCGTATGTATTTATTTGGTATATGTTAATTAAATTTACATTATATTTGTGTAGGTAAATATTATTTAGTAAATGTTGGATATTCAAATCCGATAAGTTATTTGGGATAATATAAAAGTTAGATATCATTTATTAGAATTTTGATAGGGTCCTACACCTACGGGTTATTAAGAAGTGTTCAATCGTGCCAATTCCTCACTTCAATTAGAAATTGAGTAAGCTTTTGGTGTATTAAAGATGAAGTGGAAGATTTTAATTTCTATACCGAATTATCTTTATGAAAAGCAAGTGAAAGTTGTCATAGCTATAATGGCTTTGCACAATTATATACGAAGAAATGTCGTAACCAATATGGATTTTGAAATAACAAAATTGGATCCCCAGTATAGATATTCAGTTAACCATGATATTGTAAATGAGGGAGTGAATGCTTCAAATGATAATGCACTCCCTAACATGATACGTTTACGTGATGAAATATTTATGGAAATAATAAATAGTTAAGGAGGTTTGTAATATTTAGTGATAAATTATTTATTTCCTTCAAAAATATGTTGTCATTTTTTCTAATGAAATTACTCTTTTTTAATTGAGTTTGATGCGATTTTTTTTTTAAAATTTGTTTATATGTCTCTTATACATTACTCTCAACTCGAAAATATATACAAAAGTTAAGGTCATCAATTTTTTTTTAACAAATTAAAGTTACAAAATTTAAAATTTACAAGTGAAATGACTTTTCAAATGTATATATACCAAATGGCATTTTCCACAAGTTGCATCCCAAGGCACTTTTTCAATTATAGTTTACCAAATAATATTTGCATTTCATCAAACCTCCTTTAGACTAAAGGCCTTTGCATTTTCCCAAGTACATTTCCCCAATGCCAAACCAAATAGAGCCCAAATCGCACATTGAATCAAAGTTCAAGGATTGTTTATGTCATTATCCCTTGCTTTGCTTGTTATGAGAACTAATAAGGAGATTATCTCTATTCAAATTGGTTTTGTATTGGCTGATTTTATCCTTAAATTTTATTAATTCCCCTTTATTTTAAGGCCTATAGATACTTTGGGATACCACTTTTGGACGCAATAATAAGGGTCTAGCATGTGCAGCCAAACTAGCATTAACTAAAATAGTCTGAACCCACTTTCAAAACCCCATTCTTCCAAATGATTTATTAAGTATGATCTCACATTGCTTAAATACGTAATTACAATGTGTCTTTTAGGTTCATGGTTTCACAAAAAAAGAATGACTTGAAAAATATTTTCTAAAAATGATTGCAATAATCACTTACAAAAATGAATGAACAAAAAAAATGTTCTTTTCCATGAAAATTTTTGACATAAATTGTTGTCAAAATGAAAAAATATTTTTAAATTATTTAAAGTTACACAATTGATCATTTTTAGGAAAATATTTTTTAAATTGCTCATTTTCCTGAAACAAATGGAACCTTTTAAATATGTGATTTCCCTTCACTAATTAGCTTAAATTTTTCTATCCACAACGTTCTCACACAAAAAAATTGGAGTTGTGACATAATAGCCAAGCCAAGTTGTGCGTGTTGTAAGGAGTCTGGTTCTCATGCAAGGTAAGTGTTATAAATGCTTTGCTAATATAATAGTTTTTAGACTACTGTAAGAGTAATGAAATATTGTGAATAATAAATTTTTGAAGAAATAGACCCTGTAACAATTTCTAATTCTTTGTTAATTTTTTTTTTCCAAATAGATTGTTATTTTCATAGTAGATTAATATATTCACATAAATATTTCCTCGTGTCATAAAGTGTCTTGTATACATGTGGGGCTATGCTCATCTACAATAGCTTAGTCTAAGTGGTGGGGCATGCAATGTATAATCTAAATAAATAGATGCTTATAACGGACCTTTATCGCTCGCGGTCAAAAGTCACGCATATGAAAGAGAAGCCTACTCTTACATTACGAGAAAATAAACAGTTGAGCGAATATCTGCAGAACAAAGACAAGGGTATCTTTTGGAAAGAATGTTGCTGCTTACACAAGCATCACAAGAGCATTAGGATACGTCACCCTCGCAAGGCGGCCGGATATGTCTTACTCAGTTATAAGCTCTCTTGGGTCATGCCTGGCTTTGATGGAGTTGGTATGGTGGTCATCTAGGGTTCGTGTCATGGAAGAGACGAACTGATGAGTGACGATTGAGTTGAGAGCGTTTTAAGATATTTTGCTCTAGATAGGGTTACAACATTACCATAATAATACCCACACCTAGGCCCCTTGCTCGAAGAAGACAAAGGCCCGACCCCCAAAATAACCAAAATTTTGGATAAGGTCAGGCCAAGCCGGGCTGGGCTTTTTTGACACCTGTAATGTATAATTTGAAGACAAATTCATCTAGAGCTGTCTGTCAAGAGACTACTACATTTATTTTGAGGCGACTATAATGGCTGTGATTCTTTGGAGTAGCACTAGCTGGTGGTTCACTTTGCACGTTCTTAGATGTAGGTTGGGCTGGCAACCGCACGTATTAGTACACTTCCACCTTCGCCTTCTCTTTTTATTTATTTATTTATATCTTGGTGAATATATCCAATGTCATGGCGCTCTCCACTGGACTTGATTAAAAAAAAAGTTTAATGAGCAATTCTAGAATCAAGCCATAAAAGAAATTTATTTAGTATTTGATTTCTCAATTTCGTCAAATTCAATCTTTTCAAAGGACACGTTACCATATGGAGAATTGAGATATAAGCGACATCACCGAGTAATGACTTGACGAACGAAAGGTTCATCTTCGACAACAATTGATTAAGATGGTTAGACTAAAGTACAAAATTCTAACAAAAGTAGATATCGACATGACATCATCGATCAATATCATGGAAGGAAATGTATAAGTATGAACAATCAAAAGGAAAATTACTAAAATAGTCTTAAATTTATTGCGATTTTTCCAATTCAATCCTAAACTTTTTTTTTTGCACCAATTCAATTCTAAACCTTTTGCAATTGTGCTAATTCAGTCCATTTGGCCAAATTTGGGTGGCTAGTGCTGACGTGGGCATTGACCGTCCAATCGTCATTGATGTGGCAATTTTTTAACAATATTTTTTTTATTAATTTTAATTTTTTTCCTTTTTCTTTTTCTTCTACTGGCTGATCACCAGATCGCCAGAGGCTAGGCTGGCGAGGTCTCTCCTAGCATCACGACGGTGAGGCTAGCCCTCACTAGATTTGGGCGAGGGCAAGCTTGCCCAACGCCATGATGGTGAGGCCTCACTAGTGGCCGGCGAGGTCAACCTCATCGATTGTAGCCTTTGGACGATTTGGTGATTGGCTAGAAGAAGATGAAGAAGAAAAAAAGGGAAAAAAAAGCAAATAAAAAATCAGTAAAATATTATTAAAAAATTGCCACGTTAGCAGCAGTTGAATAGTCGATGGTGGCCGGCATTCATGTTAGCACTAGTAAGCCAAATTTTATTATATGGATTGAATTGACACAATCGTAAAATGTTTAGGCCTGAATTGACGTAAAAAAAAAGTTTAAGAATGAACTAGAAACATTGCAATAATTTAAGATTATTTTGGCAATTTTCCCAACAATCAAGAGTAATATGATCACTCGTGTGATTTCATACCCAAAAGAAAAAATTCAATGCAAGGGCCAAATTTGATATGGACTTGACATCTTTCATGAATTAGCTCGAAACTATTATTAGCAGATGAAGGATCGAGTGACATATTTAGTTCTTCGAGTTTCAACATTCGAGCGATTTCGTCATCTAACTTTGCCTTTAATAGTCTAAAGTTGTGGAATTTAATCATATAAGATTTATGTTGCGCTGTCAAACCTTTTGGTCAACCACTCTAACTAAACCGGTGAATTAATTAATGGCGCGACATTGCTTATGTGACGGAAAACGACACGTCACGTTGATTTGGCTCCAATGAGCAGAAAACAAACGAGAAGAATGAGAAGAAAAGAAGTCCTAATATGACAGTAATAGTCACAGCATGTTAACAAAGCACTTGGTTGAAATGAAGTTGGAGTATTTGATTGCATATTAAAATACTCAGATGACCAGATTGCACAAATTCAGAAAGTTAGAGAACCCGATTGCATACAACGAAACTTAGAATACCAAATTGCACAAATGCTCGAACTAGAGAGTTGCATTTGTACTTAACCCGCAAATGAACTGTCTAACATGGATTAGGATGCGATTTAGGAGTGAGGTTCAAAAGTTTTAATAACTTAATTCATAATAAAAATTTAAATAATAACCATTATAAATGAATATTTTGCACACAAGCCCCTTCGTATAGATTGGATGCTTGAGCTCTCTCTCAGTAGTTACTAGCAAAGTATCAATGGCAATTTGTACTGTACTGAACAATCTTCGAGCACTATATCTGTGGCGAAAAATATGAAGCAAGCAATGCGCCGACTTATAAATGAGATAGATACGATTAGATCTAGTATGTATAGGCTTAAGTAACTTTGTGTACTATATGTGTCGTAAACGAACTCTTGATTACATGAAGATAATTCAAAATGGGAAAATTGCCAAAACTATGTTCACTCTGCTGTATATTAGTCAACTAGACTGCACACTGCAGAGCGTAGACTCACTCTCAAGAATACCCCAGATTGAACTAGTGCGCACCATAGTCATGTCTTCAGGCACAAAACCCCGAAGTGGGTACAGAACTATAGACGTTGTTTGCGACGTCATCCATCTTCGCCGACTCAGCGAGTTCATCGGCACATTGAGTAGCATCCCAGAGGACATGTCTTGGGTCGCATCACTCGAATCTCCTGTAGTCGGAAGTCCTGCATTCATCAAGAACGTGGAGGATGAAAAGGAGTTGTTGGGCATGTATGTTATTCAAATATTCAGGAAGCAAAAGCGAATCGGTCTTGACTAAACAAATTTGAACATTAGAATCAATATCAACTGCAACGCATATGTTTCTGTAACAATAACAGAAGCTTTGCCTATGTCTCTGGTGAAGTCCTGCACCCATTTTACCTGACATTGCAAGAATACAGAAGCTCAGATCATTGATTTTCTGACCAGATTTAATGGAGAAAGAGGCAAAAAGCCGCATAAAACAGAAAGTGATCGTCCGCAAAAAACAGATTGAGGGAAGGAAATAGGAGTGCTCGCAATTTCGGTAAAAAGGGTTAAAAATACAGGGGGTAAATAGAATGGGTAATCGGTTCCAAGTATGAAGGTTTCGGATCAGGAATCTGAAACCGAGAACCAAATCGGTTCTCTTATGTACCAACCTAGAATTGAACATGGTTTGACTTGGAAAATGGGCCTAACTTTAAGTGATATAAGTATTATTTTAGTAAATGTTTGCGCCAAAAAATGACAACTTTTGGTTAATATCGACATGTAATAGATTTTGTCATTGAGAGTAGAGTATGATTACTTATGAATAAAATTATCAACAACTTGATGTATTGAGGACTAAAGGAATCGACAAAAAGTAGAGTCAACAATGTCGAATGGAAAAGTCAAAGAAGTAACCATCAACACAGTCGAATAAAGCAATCTAATGAAGTTGAAAAAATTATCAAAGTGATGGAGTCAATGTAATCATCCATGTAGCCATTTGTAACCTCCACTAATAATAGCCGATTGTGGGCCCTGCACAAATCAAATAAATTTAGGTGGGATGTAGTCAAGTTGGATTCGAATTGTGAAATGATAAGATAAAATGAGATTTGAAATTTTTTATATATCATTCGGATCGTAGAAATATATTATCTAATATTTGATGTGAGGATTTCAAATTTAAAAAAAAATTTCTTGTTTGAAAATTTTTGAATATCCATCTCCAATAGGATCTTGGTGTACGTGATGTCTCAAACTCTCTCGACCAATGTTGTGAACCAATAGTCTCTAGGAAATCGACTTCAAGAGCATAACGACTTTCAAAGATCGACTTCGGAAGTGATAAGCATGATTAAGTAAAACTCTGAACTGAAGGTGAGGAGGATCTCTCTTTGGTGTTTTATCATACACTTGATCAATGTCTAGTTCAAAGTTGACCAAGAGAGAGATTGTGAAACAATGGAGGCCGAGAATGAATAATTAAAGGCGAAGTACATAAGAGGAACCGAGAGATGATTTGATGATGATAGAAAAGCTGAAAAACCATCTAAGGAAGAGAGGCAGCCACAGATGAGGTGGTGAGCCGTAGCCTTCCAAGTGAGTTGCGAGCAAGGGCACCAATGAGGATACTCGAGGATGCCAGAGTGAGGGATCGTCATGGTGGACGGCCACGGAGTGGAGGTGGGGTGTTTTTGGTATGTGGGAGTTGTTAAGTTAATTTTTGAAATTTTATATCCAATCCGAGTTTATCCCACTCAATCGGATTTCTTATTTGGCATTTTATTTGGATTAATCTGGTCCTAAGAACATCACCAAATACCGAATATGATAATTTAATATCCTATCTGAACTCAAATCAAGATTACCAAACACTACTTTCTTTCGATTATCTTTATTTTCATGCACTATATTGTATTTTTATCTTTCAGACTCATATTGTCGATTAAATTTTGATGTGTTCCCAGCTATGGTTCCAAGATCGATGTTGTGAATTAAATCCAGCATTTATCTTAATCTTGGGTGTCGTGTCATTGGTTAAATTCCAACATAACATTTTTGCATTTTCAAACTTTATCATTGATTAAATTTCATCATAATTTGTTTACATTCAATCCCATTGTAGAGTTTGTATTTTCCAAACATATTGCCGATTAAATTCTAGCACAATCTATGTTTGTATGGCTCTATCGAAATTCTATTTGAAGTGTAGTTGTCAATTATCTTATTTATTGTGATATTTCTTATCTAGAATCACCATAGAACTTGTCTCATTCAATTAAAAATCGAAGAATGACTTTTGTGAAAAGTATTTTGTCATGGGAGAAATTCCCATGAAGTAGTAATTGGCATAGCAGTTAACGCATTGCTGAATTTTCTAATCTTTCCGGTTTGATATCTATCTTTAAATACTTTTCTTAAATTGTTTCTTCTCAATTCTGTGACCTAAAATACAGGGAGTATTCCCACTTTATTGAGAAATAAAATATATAATTTAAAATAAGATGTGCGAGGCGTGTGAACACCGACAAATTAAAATAAGAAACCTTACTTATTTTTCAAACAAAGAACAAAAGAAAAAGGAGCTAAAAACCCGGTTTTGTCCAATGAGAATCGAACTTGTGTAGAATCAAAAGTTCGGTTCCCCGATTTCTTACCCGACCTACCGATTCCCATCTAAACCGGCCCGGAACCGACCGGGTTCCTCGGATCAAATCGGCCCGGTTTTCCTTTTTTTTTTTTTGGGTGCAAGAAAAGGAAACAAAAAATGAATAAATAAATAAAAAAGACAAAAAATGGGAAAAAAAAAAGAAAAGAAACCAAGAAGACGACAAATGACCCTCTTTGCCTACGTGGACACAGAAATGCCACTGACCGACCCCACCTCACCTCACTCCCTCTCTCTCTCTCTCTCTCTCTTCCTTGCCTTCGTGACTTTCGCTCCTCTCCATCTTCTTCTTCTTCCCTTTTTAACTTCCCTCCCCGCACTCCGCATATAACCGCGTCGATTCCAGCGCCCCGATCACCGCCGGAACCCGCCTCCCCCTCTCCGCTCCGCCGCCTCCGTCGACCTCGGAGTCGCCGCCGCCACCGCCGCCGCCGCCGTCCTCCGATTGGGGCCCGCCGATTCGATGCGATGGGCTGCGCCGGATCTCGGGCCAAGGGAGATGGTACGGCGCCCCGATCGTTCTCCGCTTGCGCTTCGCGGCTCTGGATTTTGAATCTTGCTGTCCCTATTTGGTCCTGTCGATCTTTGTTTTCGAGTGCTGGTGCTTTGAATTCGGTCTGCTGGAGCGTTGACTGTGACCTAGGACGTCGATATGGGTGACGATTGAGTTTCTTTTCTTGTGTCTTAGCGAGCTTGGTGACTCGATTGTTGCCTGTTGGGTTTTGTTGATCTGGTTCGGTGGATGTGATCGTCTATGTCGAGAGGGTTTATCACTCCAGAGCGGTGCGGTTCGTTAATTCGTTGGTTGTGGATTGCGTCGGTTTTGTGGAAGTCTTTCTAGGCTAAGCCCTTGCCACGGCGTATCAGATATCGTCAGCTAGGCTATGTTCTTTCGGGAGTTGAAGGATTAATGATATCATTTGAATCTGTATGTTAGACCTTGAAAAATTATCCACGAAATTACGCATTCTTCCAAACTGGGATTTCACTGAAACCAGTAAATTTTCGACTCTGTTGGTATGACAACTTGATCTGCTGAGTGAGAATATGATTAGGGTGTTTACTATAAATGATGAAGCTGAGCAATTTGACAAAGGACATAATTTGTTTCTAATGGAGTTATCAAGAAAATGTAGTTTGCATATAGCTGTATGACTATCTTTTTGTGTAAAGCTTGAAAGGGTTTGAGCCTACTAGTGGATGCTCCCCTAGATATTATCCTCGGTTCAATTAAACGGTAGTGGGTGGTTATTCTTGTTCACTTGAGCATTTTTGGAAACTTACATCGGTCAATCTTTACTCTCTGACATTCTGTGTTTATGTAGATTGTTAAAATTGGTCACCTCAGTGCTTTAGATAATTCTCTTTTCATGACAGTCTTGCA
Source organism: Angophora floribunda (assembly GCA_014182895.1). NCBI lineage: Eukaryota > Viridiplantae > Streptophyta > Magnoliopsida > Myrtales > Myrtaceae > Angophora > Angophora floribunda. Next base: position 29,428,827 of record CM024709.1, on the reverse strand, counting down.
TGGGATGGGGAAATTTATGTCTAAGAATTTTATAGACCTTAACACTGTCAAGTCCTTGAAATTATCTATCCAACCAGTATAGTCCTTGAAATTATTTTGCCAATAATTGGTATCAGGAACACTGTTTAGCATCACGTCTTTACATATTGCTCTGCCTAGTGCCAACACATGTAGTGAACTTGTCGCGTCATATCAACTGTAAGCTGAACAATTTGAATGCATAATATCTTATTGTTTGTATGGTTGCTGACAGACTCTTCTAAGAAAATTAGGAAGCCAAAACCTTGGAAGCATCCTGAACCAATTACAAGAACGCAACTGATGAAGATGCGTGAGGAGTTTTGGGACACTGCACCACATTATGGTGGGAGACAAGGTATTTCTTAATTGTTAGCATACGACGGTGTTAATATACAATGCATGGCGACTGGTCTTCACCTTCACCTGCCCTCCTAGTACTGCAGGAGAGCGGAGAAAACCATGCTTTGCACAATGGGTGGTCATAGCTATGTGAATCACGATTGCTATTTTCATTTGACCAAGTTTGAGCAATTTCCTTTTGAATTGTGATGTTTCTTGCTTAAATGTGCAGTGTAGCATATTTATAATGCTGTTGTTAACTGCAAAACTATAATTAATGCACATTGCATATTGCATGAGAAATATGTTCTCCCATGGCTTACCTTTTTATTTTGGGGCAACTCATTGGATATTTGTGGTCTTCTTGTGACTAGATCTATTTTCAAATTTTCAAAAACATGGCAACTGGTTTTCACTTGATTAAGTATTGCCCAACTGTCCCTTTAGTTTCGGTCTGTATATTATCAATGAATTATCTCTTCTGGACATTTTCAGTTAAATTTCAGTATTTGCCATACTCAAGGATTGCAGTTTTCTTTATTGGTAGGATGAGATTTGAGTTATTATGGCCTATACATGTGCATCTATTCTCTAGAAAGTGGTCACTATACTTTGACCCTAGATGTTGGTATTGGTAATGTTGTTTTCTTTAACTCAGCAATGCAATGAGTTACCTTAGTGACAGTGTTGCTGTATGGGAAGCTTGCTAGCTGCAAATTCTCTTCTTTTATATTTATGGAAAGATGGTTGTGGAATGTAAGGTTTCCCATGTTTTACTGCTCATTCGTCAAGTATTAAAATGACTTGAAATACAAACAGCAAATGGATAAAGCACATCCAGTAAAATGCCGCAGTTGCCTTTTTGTACCTTATGAGTGGTACAAATAACTAGAAAGTGGACTACATGAATTATTTAGAAATAGGGATCCCTTTCTGAAGAATGTGCTTTCCTGTTCAGTTTTCATAGTGAAACTTGTAGAGGCTAGAACTATGATGAGTTGTAATGTTTATGGGCCTACTTATTCAGTGATTTTTAAACTTTCAGTGGGGTTATACTTTATACTGCCGGCTTGAATGGTCTATCCTCTAACTTGAAGGCTGACACTGTTTTGCTTTTCCATTGTCAAGCTGCAGTCTTTTTGCTACACTCTATCATCTTTAATTTCCCTAAGTGATTTGAACATTTGGTAGGTTTTGCACTACAATTCTCACTCTTAACCAATTCAAAGAGGGATTTCTGGAATTTTTGTATGTGGTGTGGACATGTGTGGGACCCACCCTCCCCACCTGCCCCCGCAAGGGGGGGGGGTGAGGATGGATGAGGGGTTGTTTACATGTTGAGATGATGCAATCTATCACATGCTAATTAGCACCGACATCGACACATGGCACGATACGACATTTTGACATGTCATTTCTCAAAAATAGAGAATTCCAACATATTGGGACAGTTATATATTAAATGTATATTTTTATATATATGTGACATATTGTCATTTTTTATGATTATTTCAATCAAATTAATTTATTTGATTCAAATCCACAAATAAATAAATAATAAAAAAAAAGAGCCTAGAATAAATTTACATTAAAAACATTAATCCGCCATTTGTTAATATTGTTCATTGTTTTAATTTAACAAGTTCAACTAAATTTCATTCCAGTAGTCCATAAAACTTGGAGGAAAAAAAGGCAATCTACATTCCACTATTAAATTTAACAATAAGTTGAAAAAAGACTAGGATTTTTCTTCTTTCTCCCTTTATTTTTATTCTGTATATATACATTTTGCCCTGTAATTTATTGAAATTTTTTAAAATTAACCTTGTCTGTGTCGGAATCTCTTGTCGGGATTCCGGACTCGCATGTTGTTGGCATATTGGGAAAGTTGACCACATGTTGGATGTTTGACACCTGTTGACTGTGTGTCGGAACATGTTGGAGTGTGTCGGACACATGTTGGGGTGTTCAACACTAAATGGAGGCTCCCGAAGAATGTCCATGCTTCCTAGATTGCATGAAACTAACTTGATTGTGTGGGATGACAAGTCTTGAGGGTATGCTTCTTACTTCAAGTTGCTTAGACCCATGCTTATATTAGATGCCTTAAGTATGATCCTATTTAGAAGATGTGGTACATATCAAATATCAGAAGGTCACCCATATAATGAAAGGTTTTTAGTAAGTCAAAAGTAACTTGCTATTAATATTGTCGAGTAACATCAATAAGTGATGCCCTGTTGGTATGATTATCTGGAGATTTCTTTTCAATTGGTGAAAGTGCCTGAAAACTAGCAAGCATGTTATACTTGAAAATAAGCTCAGGCTACTTCAGCTCTCACTGTAGCCAACACTAATTTGCCTTTAGTCACAATTCTTTGCACTCGTGACAATGTGGTAGTTGTTCTGTTATTGACTGACCAGATGTATTGCAGCATAAGTTTGCGCCAGTTTAGTAATGTGATGAGAATGCATGTTCCCTAAGGCTTGTGGGATTTTGGAAGCATTGCACATCGATCTTCCTTATCTACAGTTAAGAAACCTTCATAGCAACCTGCTTCTGCATGATACCATGGGTACGACACGTGTGTGTTTGTGTGAGAGAGAGAGAGAGAGAGAAGGGGGGTTGGGGGGGGGAGGTTGGTTGGTTTATAGGTGCAGATGGTATCAACTAGTCTGAAGCACAACATATCTTTCGAGATATGTTTTAGCTGGAGCACAAGTTCAAGCCTCATCTTCTGCACATTTTTAGTGGTGAAACTTTTAGAGAGACTGAAGATGGGGGAGGGAGGGAAGGAGGGGGAGGTTGGTTTCTAGGTGCAGATGGTATCAACTAGTCTGACGCACGTAGTTGTGCATACTTTTCGAGATATATTTTAGCTGGAACACAAGTTCAAGGGTCATCTTCTGCGCATTTTTCAGTGGTGAAACTTTTACAGACTGAAGATGGTGAAGGAGCTGATGTGAATTGGCATGTCAATATCTTGATGACTTAGTTATGTTTCCTGTTGTATATTACCTGTCTTCCCTTCAATCTCTATAGTAATAAAATCTCTCTCTTTCTCTCTCATTTTATATCACTGTTGTAGACTTGTTAAGCAATTTAATTCTGCTTTCAGAAATATGGGATGCTCTGCATGCAGCAGCAGAAGCAGATCTAACGCTTGCCCAAGCAATTGTGGACAGTGCTGGTGTGATTGTTCAGAGAGCTGACTTGACAATATGCTATGATGAAAGAGGTGCTATATCAATCTATTCTTCCTGTCCCCCACCTGCTTCTTGCCCACCGCCACCTAAAACTCTTTTCCATTTCTATTGTCCTGTCCAGCATCAAATTCATGCAATGTTGATTGTTGCAGGTGCAAAGTACGAACTGCCCAAGTATGTTTTGAGTGAGCCGACGAATTTGATTGATGATAATTGACGATAGAGGCAAGGCAGATTTTGCTCGGCTTCGTGTGTAAATCCTGTGAATTGATATTGATAGTTTGGTAAAACAAATTGCATCAAAGTGGACGGCATTCAGGCATTTTATTGATGCACGCTTCAGTACAAATCTTACTGCCTCACGAGATGTATAACTTCCACAATTTCATATGGTTTGTTTCATTGGTACCTGAACCTTCTAAAGAAACGTGAAAAGTAATCAATTCAAGTGATTGATACAGTGGAAAATCACGACATCCATGGTTGCTAGACCATTCTCTTCTCTGACTTCTTGGTGCTTTTTGGGCACGTTGATCTTATAATACTATCTGTCTGTCATGTGTAGATGCTGATGGCCACTACATTTCCAATGCTCCGGATTCATCATATAACTGATTAAAGAATAGGGACAATATAGATTGTCCAATGCACGATGGGGAAGATGTGTCAAACTGGGCACAAGTCTGGCTGAAGTTTGAATTTAGCATTACTTGTAGATGCATTCAGAGCCTTTAGTACCAAATCTGGCCAGATTGTTTCTCCTTATTAACGTCAGGAGTGGAGATACCCCCTGGGCAAACAAACCAGTTAAGGAATATAAACAGGTTGTCGATGGCAAAAAGCATAAAAAGCCCTCTTAAAATCATCTTTAGCAAGAGCACATAGGAGTAGGGTCATGGTAGAAGTTATTCCAATTGATTGATCATGATGCTGTGATAAAGGTCACGAAATGCGATTCTATGACGTTCTTGTGATACCCTACAAAATTCGTGGAGGGTAATCATCCAATGGAGCAGTTCATCTCATCAATTACATCTCACAACGAATGAACTTCCCACATTTTAGGGACAGGTCAATGTACATAAATGACATTACGAGGAAAGCACAGTAATGAAAGGTCTGTCTTACCATATTTTGATAAAACTGCAATAAAGAAAGAAGTTAGGGATCTCATAGGACTGGCAAAATTGATATTGACCTGACATATGGAAAGTGAAAATACTTTCCTAGAGAAAAAGTGAAGATATAAATCAAAAGCCAATTGGTTCTAAATAAGAATCGACCCCTAAATTATGCAACTATTAGATATATTCAATGTATAAATTACAAGTAAAAAAGGTGTTTAAATATAATATTCACCAAATCTTACATTGGCCACTAAGATCAACATTAAGCAAATGTTACGTCCATATGCTATAAGAGGTAGAAATAATATTGTTAATATTTCCTTCTCCATGCTCAACTGCAAAAAATAAAAATCTCTTCAATTGGATACTAGATTTTTAGCCTTTAAAAGAATTTTTACAATTTTATGGATTCGAAATAAATAAATAAAACTCTTCAAGTTTTTTTTTATGCTCTTCATCTTCTCCGTATGCTTACATTGGGTCCTTTTTTGAAATTTTCCCTAATATTTTCGCCAAATAATGAAATAGGGTCTACCCTTGATTATGTATGTTAACTCTAAAATGGCATAATCAGTCCCCATAGCTTTTTCCTCGGTGAGCTCCGCTCCTTGTAGACTTGACTTTTGACGTGTTCATGGTGTGCTTGTTTTTGTTCTTAATGGATATAAACTTTTGAGGATGTCACAATATTAGTCCTTGGTTTTTCCATGATTTCACTTCTGCTCCCCCCGACTATTCTTTATTTTTAACGGGGCGCAGACAAATCTAGATTGCATTTTTGTTTTATCTCATTAACTCTAGGACTTTTTTCAGATACTATTTTCAGAATTAGGCCATCATTTCTTTTACTTGAAAAGTAAAATTTCTCATTTTATTAGCTAATTTATTTCCTAGTTTTGTTTGGAGTGACTTTTATCTTCTTCTTCTTTTTTGTTCGTTTTATCAAAATTTTGCGGCACATGCACTTTGAATTTTTGTAACTTTTTTTCATATGTCAGTCACATCAATCATGTTCCACATAATTGCACCTCAGCTTCGTTGGTGCTTAAAAATCGAATGTACTCATTTTTAATTGACTTGGAACACCATATATCATTTCCACGCACTTTAACCATTACATGAAATATCTTCACAAAATAATTTTGTGCACTGAAATGATAAGTCTTCCTGTGTCATCTAATAAGTGATGGGTGAGAATCATCAAAAGCATTTATGCAGGTTACTTCACGTCATTAGACGAATGGCTTTCTTTTCTACGTCCGTTGGCCAAATTCATCACCCGATGTAGCTTGCCATTTCGCAGGGCCAGTTCCATCCCCATTGTCAGTGTAAGCCAACTGCATAATGGGGAAATTTGTTAAATTGTGCGCAATGCATGATTGAGAAAATATTTTCTCATAAATCTATTATAAATATATAATCTGCAAAAGCACAGTAATCTTTGTGAAGTTTGAATTTAGCATTACTAGTGACGCTAAAAAATGTCCTAAGTCTTCAGTCAATAGCTCGGTTGACAGAAGCCGAGAAACAAATAATAGAGAAAGAAACACCAAGTATTGATGCGTAAGGCAAATTTAGTTAGTTGACAAAAAAGATAGTTTTGGCCAACGGAGGATGTGGGTGACGACAGATAAAGTCGTAGAACAAAGCATGGACACGTAAAATATCGATGGAGTATAAATGGGCTAGCGACGTTCGGCAACAATTGGATCTTCAAGTAAAAATATCAGATCAGGGGCTAGGAAACTAGGCTGCTGAATCAAGTCAGGAAAACAGAAGACTCACTTTTGCCGGAGTTGCTGGTGACCCTGATTCGGTAACTGTGGAAGGCTATTCAGAAGACGCGCTCCAAATCCGTCACAGGTGGTGGAATCAGCCTTAGCAAATTGGAACCCAGGAAGCAACCGTCGGTTAATGGAAGTAGTGCAGCGGACTGATAATGAGGTGGGCAGATGCAGCCACTGGAGATAGTGATACTCATATCAATGGAAACTTGGGGGCCATATTGGAATTGGTGATCTCCGAATTACTTCTTGTAGATATGCAGGGCTAGATCACACGAGTCATGTAGAGTTTGGGTAGTTTTCTTAGTAACGGCTGTTAACTGTCAATGGTAGGTACAAATACTAGAATTAATCTATTGAGAGGAACGCAAATCTATCAAATAACACTAGTTGTTCAACTTTATCTCACTGTTTATATTTACATGCTCGATATCTTTACATTGGCCAGCAACGATTGCTGCTGGTCTTAGCATCTTTAATTTTCTTGTCAATTTCATTTTCAGTATAAGAATCAACAAAGACCTCTTCTAACCTTTGTCAGTTTGTAACCAATTGATCCATATCTTGAAAGATATTTCCTCAGCTCTTTTACGCAGAACAATTCATTCAGAGCCTTGCACCCCAAAGTTCTCCGATTCATTCAGCTCATTGACGGCCTGTTTGTCTTCTATCTTTAGCTTCATCAAAATTTCTTGAGTCACTGATTTAATAAACTTCCAGTGCCTGCCAAATTAGTGAATTTAAGTCACACTTGTAGAAGACAAACTCAGGAGAGAAAGCAAGTGGTTGCCATCAACAAGCCTTGTACCGCTAACTGAATTGAGAAGTGCACCAATGAAGAAGAGACATTTTAGGTCTTATAATTAATCATACACTATATATTATGAGATTTTTCTATGCAGTTGCTTCTGAAATTGTAAAACTTCCAAAGAGCAATTGTCCATGGAAGGACGGGAAACCTGCTTCCATACCATATAAAAATTTCGTAAAATGGAGAGAAAAGGTAACTTTTAAGGAGGTAATACACAATTTATCAACACAGAGAGAAGTGAAATTAGATCTATCGATGAAAGATTAGAGGAAAAAACACACCAAAAAAAAAAAAAACCAAAGATATACTCCTTGTATTTAGAAACCAATCTCCCCCTCTTAACTTACCAAAAAGAAAAAGAATTTTGACTGAACAATTTACTAGGTTTTTGCTTTATATGGTTTGGATGAATGACGTGGTTATTGTTTACGAAGCTCTCATAATGATAGTTCAAAACAAAAGTTATGGAGTAGTTCAGGACGCCAACCGTACCCTTGGTTTTTCAACTCCCATCCTTTGATCTGGGCAGCACTTTTGAGGGCATCCTCCCACAATTTGGTAGCCTGGCAGCCGAACTTCTTCTCATGCTTTGCCAAAGCACCGATGTATAGTTGAGACTGAAGCTTTACATCGCGAGGCTCCACGTCATAGAATATCGGCAAAAACTCCTTCTCAGATGGTTTGAATTTCCTGCACTCCATCATGTGTTCAAGCTCATGAAGGCACCAATGGCTAGAAACATAATTTTTGGAGAAGATGGGTATGTAGATCTTTGATCTTTCAATGGCAATCCGTAGCCCATCACCTATTTCTTTACCGACATGAAGCTCTTCCTTGTCAAAGAAAACCCGGATATTCGCATCTAGTAGATTGTGGTAAAGGCAATCCACAAATCCTTGGCGAGTGTCTGGCCCTCTGAAATTTAAAAAGACGTCGTACTCATTTGCTGATCCCATGCTGCCACTCTTTTCAGCCTTTGATCTCTTTCCCACGCTGACTTTCACAGAGTATTTTTGCCTAAAGAGGTAATTTTGTCTGTTGAACACAATTTTAGGGAGAGCTAATTTACTGATTCCGGCCATTCCGTGGATTAGCGGAAAGTGCTCGTCCGACCTTTGTGAAGGGATTCTCTTTGAGTTGTTCGTCACGACGGGCATAACTCTCGAAATTTTCAAATGATAGCGACCATTATTATTGGAACTGACGTCTAAGCATGTCCAATATGCCCAAGAAATTCAAAAAGATTGGGCCCAATGAACAAGAAAAGTTAATAATCGATTGGCCCAATAAGAAAGTTTTCCTTTTGTTGCTTTTATCAAACTCGTGAGAAGGTCAGGCACTATTTTAAGTTTGCTGCAACGGCATAAACTCAATTTTTCTACGCGTCTAAGTAGCTTGACAGTCACTGGAAAATGTCTAATATCGTTTGCCTGCCAAGTTCAAGCTCTCAAAACTTCAATGGCGACCAACCCACTCCATGTTGAACATAAAAGCGGTTTCTGCGGCTCTAACTCCACCTTCAACAAAAAAGCGCAAGCCCCCTCCTGCTAATCCTTCCCTCGACGTCACCATCTTCATCATCTCCTGTTACCATGGCTCCACCACCTTCATCGGCGCCTCCTCCAGCATTCACGTCCCCTTCACTACACTCCGTCGTGAGTGATGGTGTGTGCAGTGAGTGATCTGATAGTGGTGTGAGTGTGAGAATCCATCGGGTGTTTAGTGAAAGCGGAGTAATTAAGTGTTTTTGTAATATTAAGTAGGGACACCCATCCAACCCAACCCAAACATGACCCGAACACGACCCAAACACAACCCAAACACAACCCAAACACGAAATAAGTATGGTACATGTTTCGGGTCTTAATATTGTTTGGGTAACAATTATAAACATAAATGGAATACATGTTTTGGGTCAAGTTTGGGTCTGAACAATGTTCCGACCCAAACACATTAAAGGCTTCAACCCAAACACACCCACTCATGCCATCTCCTCTACAACTCCTTATATTTGCAACTCATCCAACACGTCTTATCTCATGGGTTCGTCGTCGTCGCCCCTCAGGTCAGCCCGATCAATCTCTCTCCCTCTCCCCCTCTCTCTCTCCCTATCTTCCATATGATTTGCTTCTTTTTTGCGGCTGACGCAGTACTTTAGAGGAGGGAATATTATCTGTCTGCAGAGATGTTCACAGACGAGTCGGACGAGGTCTCGCGACGTCACGTAAAAGCATTTCGAATTCCCTTTGTCATAATTTTTTATTAAAAAATTATCTGTCTGCGGAGATGTTCACAGACGGGTTGGACGAGGCCTCGCGATGTCACGTAAGAACATTTCGAATTCCCTTTGTCATAATTTTTTATTAAAAAATTATCTGTCTATTGAGATATTTATAGACAGGTTGGACGAGGTCTCGTGACGTCATGTAAGAACATTTCGAATTTCCTTTGTCATAATTTTTTATTAAAAAATCATCTGTCTGCGGAAATGTTCACAGACACGTTGGACGAGGTCTCGCGGTGTCACGGTTCACGAACGGGTTGGACGATGTCTCACGGCGTCATGTAAGAGTATTTTGAATTCCTTTTATAATATTTTTTATTAAAAAATTGTAATATTTTTTTAATGAAAAAACCCGAAACCCGACCCGACCCATTTTTTTTGCTTCATGTTTTATGCATTTCGGGTCGGGTCGGGTAACATCAAGACCCGACCCGACCCGACCCGACCCGTTGACACCCCTAATATTAAGAGTGTTTATTGTCACACTTCCGCAAACTCTACATTAATTACAGTTCTACAAACAAGTAAGTTGGTCAAGCAATCCTCTTCTTTTGAGTAATTATGCAACCTCACCTCCGGATGCCTTCCTTCTTATATCAGTTGAGCGAGTCTCACTCCCGGACCATTTCCATTGTGAGGCCTGAGGCCTGATTAACATCTTTCTCCTGGCTGGACTGATGGAGCAGTTATATCAGTTGATATTGACAATTTGCCCAATTCTAAGGGGTTTTGATGCTCACATTCTCTGCAAGGAGGAAGCAAAAGATCGTCATCTTGGGACAGCTACATAGATTCATTTGGAAGCTTGAATTAATTTGACACTAGAACAAAGGAAGATTGTACCATCCAGGGATAAGGGAGAGGGATAAAACAGTTTGATTACGACAGCTTCTAATGAAAACACTGTTATAATCTTCCCAAGCAGCCCCTAGTTTATAACTTATATCATCTTGTTAAATATTGGATACGCTTATTTTTTATTGGCTTGTTAGACCATATGTCATCACATATGCTTTTATCGTCACATGAAATATCTTTCCTATTTCGTGATATGAAATGATGCTTTTTTTATCTATTAATTAGTAATGCGTTCCAGGGCTAATATTGTTTTGCTTATATCCTCATTATCAACATAAGCCAACTGCATAGTAGAGAAAAAGAGTTAAAATTGTGAAGTTAGATTTGTCTTTTACCTTCAGCTTCATTAGAATCTCTTGTGTCACCAGATGAATGAATTTCCAGTGCCTGCTACATAAGTGAATCATCTAAGTTGAAATCGTAAATGATATCTTTTACCATCACATGGAATATCTTTCCTATTTTGTGACATGAAATGATGTCTTCTTGCATCTATTAATTAGTAATGCCTTAGAATCATATATTTCTCTACTACATCATTTGTCCAATCAATCACTTGAGATAGCGTTCAGTTATGCAAGGCCAATATCGTTTTGCCTATATCCTCACTATCAACATAAACCAATTGCATAGTGGAGAAAAAGAGTTAGAATTGTGAAGTTAGATTTGTCTTTTACCTTCAGTTTCGTCAGAATCTCGTGTCACTAGATGAATGAAGTTCCGGTACCTTCCACATAAGTGAATCATCTAAGTTGAAATCGTAAATGATATCCTCAAGACACTCGACAAATGATTACAATCAACATGGCTAGTACTGTTTACTGGATGAATGACATGGTTGATTCTATGACCAAAAATAATTTTCAAATCACAGATGGTACACATTCAATTTCAAACAACAAAAGGACAACTTATCCTAGTTGTGTACGTAAAGAAAGTCCAAAACAAAAGTTAATGGAGTGATTTAGGACACCTACGTACCCTTACTTTTTCAACTCCCATCCTTTAATTTGAGCAACACTTCTTAGCGCATCCTTCCATGCTTGTGTTGTCGGCTGATTGTATTTCTTCTCATGCTTTGCTAACGCGCCAACGTACGGTTGAGACTTAAGCATCACATCGCGAGGTTCCATGTCATAAAAAATTGGCAAAATTTCCTTTCCGTATGGTTTGGATTTCTTGCAGTTCACTCTATGTTCAAGCTCAAGAAGGCACGATGGACTAGAAGCATGATTTGTAGATAAAATGGGTACGCAGATCTTTGAATTATTTATTGCCCTCCGCAGCTCATCTCTTATTTCTTTCCCCACAAGGAGTTCTTCCTCATCGCGGAAAACACAGATGTCTGCTCCTCCCATAACATGGTAAAAGCAATCCACATATCCTTGCTGAGTATGTGATCCTCTAAAACTCAGGAAAACATCGTAGACATTCGCCCGCGACACATCGCCACTCTTTCCAGTCCTCGAGCTCTTTCCCACAACCATTCTCACAGAGTAGCTTTGCCTGAAAAGGTAATTTTGTTCATTGAACACAAGCTTAGAGAGAGCCATCATACCGATTCCGCTCGTTCTATGGATCAGCACAGAGGGCATCACAATGGCTTCCGCTCCATTCTCACTTGTATTGCGACTGTTCCTCTCTCTCTCTCTCAAAGCACCATCAATGAATGCAAAACTAAATTATCGGAGCATAGGAATGACCGTCATCGCCGGCTCTTGGAGTGGTCCATCGAGGCAGGACTTTCTCATAGCATCTTGCCAAATCACCATTGTAACATTCTCTTCGAGTGGTCCGTCGAGGCAGGACTTCTTTTCGAAATTTTCATATCATAGCGACGTTTATTATTGGAACTGACGTCTGGGCACGTCCGATATGCCCAAGAAGTCCAAGAAGATTGGGCCCAATGGACAGAAGCCCAACAGGAAATTTTCCTTTTGTTGCTTTTATATCAAACTTGTGAAGAGCTTAGGCAATATTTCGAGTTTGCTACAATGCCATAAACTCAATTTCTCTATGCTAGAAAGTAAATGCAATCTTAAGTTCAATGAAAGTACCGTCCCAAGGTAAAGTGTGTAGGAAACTAACTTTTTAAACTGACAATAAATAGATCCAATCCGTGAATGTGGGACAAATATAAGATTATTCAAGAGTTGCCGAAAGTTCTCTCAAAAGACATGTGATTCAGTTCCATCTGAAGTTTGTATCATGTCACACATACAAATTCAAGTACATATAAAAAACTCACTTCTTGAAAGGACAAGCGAGTGTCCCCCTCATCAAATTTGACGACATTACCGAGAAATCTTGGCAGATCATGATGGGAAGCCGACGCAAATGTATCGGATTATACGAAAACAGGAGAAATTTAACAATATTTTTATCGAAACAGATGTCTAAGAGCATCGGTTTTGTTGGCATCTACGAAGGCAGAAGAAGTCTAACAAGATAATTATCGAAAGTGGATAGGCCCACCAGGAAATGTCAGAATTAAAAAGTTTAATATTTTAGATATCTCAACGCTGAAATGCGTGGATATTTTTGGTTTTATTTAATTATTGAACTATTATCCATTTAGGACAACTTAACAAAAGACACATCCTCAACATCTATTTGTTTAGTGAAAAATAAATTATTTTAGAAAATATCCTAATGATCATTTATACCACTTAAAAGGGAGCGAGAAGAGAGAGCTGGAAGGGGGGTGGGGTTTTAGTTAGGAGAGAGAGGAGAGCAGATCCAAGAGAGAAGCAGATCTGGGAGAGAAGGAGAGACCGAGAGACTGAAAGACAGAGAACCAGAGAGAGAGAAAGCTCGAGAAAGCAGTCAACCGTTGATGGAGGCCAGTCCTTCAACCGTTGTCCATTGCAGCCCCTTTTGCTAAACCAGAAAGGAGAAGAATGAGCAGAATAGGTACAAGTCAAAGAGGCGGACGATTGGGGGAGGCAGCTCTGGCGCGATCCACAAGTTGAGGGCCAGGCCAGTCAACAAGCTTGCAAGGTAGGTGCCATGTGCACTTGCTGGTGGCCAATAGAAGGAGGAAGAGAAACCGAGAGAGAGGAGGGGGTGTTGTTGATTTGCTTCCGCATGCGTTTAATCGCAAGATAAAAAGAATGATCGGCGACACGTATTGGGACATCGCATTTATTTGACTAGAGTAAAGAGGTTGTCGCATGCTCGAGGTTCGAGGCGGGGAACTAGTCAATAAATAGCAGGGATAGCAGAAAGACAATAAACAACAAGAGTAACATTGTTTTTATTATATACTAATTAACCCTAGGAAGTTTATATATAAGCCTCTCAGTCGGGCGACTTCCTCTTTGGTTACCAAAGGTACTAAATAGAGTTAATCTATTTCCTTCAATCATTGGGCACACAATCCTGCTACCCTCCACAACGTGCTTCAGCACTGTCCAATCCATGGCGATATAGATGCCATAACTACGAACATGAAAATGTTTTACAACGACGAGTGAGATATAATCTCAGTGAGTTATTGCCCTAAGCCCTGGTTAGGATATCAACTCGCCGATGTCTTCTAGCTTAGCCAGGCATCGCCTCGCCCCATCGGGCATGGCTAACTTTGGAACTCCTGCCTAGACGGCATTCCCAAAGGAGCATAGGTCCAGCTTCTACCACAACCCGCATCTAGACTCCCGTCGGGATTTCTGACAAGTCGGACTTCGTCCCCCATCAGGATGACGAGGTATATTATGTGACCACACGAGCACACCACGATAATCCATTTTAATTCATTTCCATGCATTAGTCAGTGCAAACATGGTACATGTTCAACATAATAATTCATTGTACATTTTTCACATAAAAATTGTAGGAAAATAATTGCATGTTGTCACATAATTATTGGAAACCTGTCAAACTTTGCATGCCTTACTTTTTAAATATACTGGCCTCATTTGAACTGCAAAACTCGACATATACATCCGACACTTTGAGGTTTTCCCTTTATATGTCCATAAAAACTTTTGTAAAAAATTACCACTTTGGGTTTCACATGAGGCAAACATTTTTCAAAGTAATGCAAGCATTAAACAGCATGTCACATGTAAGAAAACATCATAAAATTCATGCCAAAAGTATACAAATGCCAAGGCATAATTATCATAGCAATCAAGCACTTGACAATTTCAATTATACGATCAATACCCTATTGGTCCAAGCAACAATTCAACATGCTTTAATAAATACAGACTCATCAAATTAGTCCCACAACTTAATTATAAATAATTAATATTATTCATAATTAAATTAAAATAAATATTATTAAAATAATTAATAATAATTATGAATTTAATAAATAAATAATAATAGAAATTAATTATTTTTAATAAAATAATACTAATCAAGATTATCTCACTAATCCTTGATTATTCTAATTAATCACCATTAATTAGTACTAAGCATGGTTAACAAATTAATTAAAGTTAACCATAGTTAACTAATATAACCATGCTTCCACCATAGTTAATTAACTCAACCCTAGTTAATTAACCCAACCTTGGTTAATTAATCTAATCATAAGTCAACCTTATTTAATTAACCCAACATTGGTTAATTAACCTAACCATAGTCCACTTTTTGGAAAAACTTAACCATGGTCATCTTTCAACCAACCATCTTAACCATAGTTAATCTTAATTAATCTCTTAACTAAGATTAACTATAAATTAATCAACCCTAAGCAAGTTTAATGGATTAATCGAGGGATTAGAATATAAACTCACCCAGCGACGATTTCGATGACACGAGCGCGACGGCAGCAGTGAGGGTTACGCATGGCTACGTCCAAAACGTCAAGGGGGCGTTGGTGAAAAATGGGTCTCGGCGGAGCGGTTTCCAATTCGGTGAGAATCGCGAGGGAGAGAGAGGTGCGGCTTGGGCGGCACCACATCGGCACGACGATGACAACAATGACAAAGAATTGTGGGCGGTGGTGGTCCAGATGGTAAATGGGGTGTCCAGGGGAAGAAACAAGAAGAGAAGAAGAGAAAAATGGAGAAAAATGGAGAAAAATGAGAGAGAAAAGAGAGGATTGAAGGTGGACGTCCATGGAGGGGAAAAAGAGAGGGGGAGAGAGAGAGATATGAAGACTTAGTCTTCATGTCCAACAATTTCCCAAAATTCATCATTTTCCCCTTTCTAACTTTCTCTCTCTTTTGTCCTCTCCCATTTAATGCAAGTTCTAGAAGGGGCAATTTGGTAAATTCCCAAAGTATAGCATACCGTATTATATGCATATGCGGGCCATAATTTCATACGGGCTTGAATAAAATTGGTTTGGGCTCAAATTGCGGAGAAATGTGCTAGAAAATGCAATTGGCTCAAATGCTTGAAGTTGGGCCTAATTGGGCCCACTTTGGCTAGCTTGGGGCCCACATGGCCGACCCCTAACAAGCATAAGGCCCATTAGACTTTTGGTCGGTCCAACTCCTCTTGGTTCCAATTTTTCGGCTCATTGAATCATTTTTCGATAATTTCCGGGCTTACCGATAAATTCAAAAATCAATGAGATAACGTTCAATATTTTAGTTTTGACATCCTTGCAAGTTCGATACCTAAAATTGGATTGAAATTCATGGTTGAAATCGATCAATCACAATTTTAGTACAACCTAACTATTGTGCGGTGTTTAGGGGTTTTCACGCGTTTGACCCGCGATTGATAGTTTTTCAATCCACGATCGTGCCTATTTAAATCAGAGTGATCATTGATTGTCATGTAATTATGATGGATTAATTGCTCACTCTAAGTACAAGGTCAAACGGAAATGGGGTTAACGTCATTTGTAGTTAATATTGAAGTCGTGTAGAATCAGTCGCAATCCGACTTCATACTTCTGCTGAATCGATTTATTTATATTTGCTAATTAGCCTGTAATAGTGTGGTATCATCTTTCTAGTCGAGTGGCCTATCCCTGATTGAATTCATTAGTCGTATGCATATCAATCCTTAATTGCCTTTTCGAATAGTTAGTTAACTCGTGACAGGCCAGCTCAAAGTAAACGTGACTAACAACGTATTGATAAAATAATCATTTCATATATCCCGGGATTAATCAAAATTCAGAGCATCACAACTTTCCCTTATAATGTTTTCGCCAAAAAATGAAATAGTGTGTCCTCTTTCCTATACACATCAATCCTAAAATGGTGTAATCAGTGTTCGGCTCGACCTCTTACAGAGTTGACTTTTGTTCCACTTCCCAAGATAATGTTTTCACCAACCAACGAAATAGTATCTCCTCATTATACAAGATTCATTTCAATTCAACCCTAAAATGGAGCAATTAGTGGTGGGCTTAGCCCCTTGTACAATTGACTTTTGACTAATTCACAATATGGAAGATTCATTTCACCTTCTCTTATAATATATTCACCAGTCTCTTCTTTCCTATATACATCAACCCTAAAACCGCGCAATCAGTGCTCGACTCGATCCCTTGTAAAGTTAATTTTTGTTCTACTTCCCTAGATAATGTTTTTACCAACCAGTGTAATAGTGTATCCTTGTTATGCAAGATTCATTTCACTTCAACTCTAAAATTGAGCAATCAGTGGTGGGCTTAGCCTATTGTAAAGTTGACTTTTGACTAATTCACAATATGCAAGATTCATTCCACTTCCCCTTATAATGTTTTCACCAAATAATGAAACAGTATCTCCTTTTTCCTATATACATCAACCCTAAAATGGCGTAACGAGTGCTTGGCTTGGCCCCTTATAGAGTTGACTTTTGTTCCACTTCCCTAGATAATGTTTTCACCAACCAATAAAATAGTTTCTCCTTGTCATGGAAGATTAATTTCACTTCAACCCTAAAATGGAGCAATAAGTGGTGGGCGCCTTGTAGAGTTGACTTTTGACTAATTCACAATATGCAAAATTCAACTCACTTCCCCTTATAATGTTTTCACCAAATAATGAAATAATGTCTCTTCTTTCACCAAATAGTAAATGGGTCATAAATGGATTATGCACCCATTTTGACAGGTGTACCTATAATGGGTTTAAAATTAAAAAGACTAAAATACATAGGTCATTAATGGGTCAAAGTTTAAACTTACTTAGAATCCAACTACTCCTTAGTCCTCAGCAATGACTCATCTATTCTTCGCTCTCAAATCAAAATAAAGAAACATTCCTCATTGCACAACAACGCGTTGTCTCGCTCCCACCGCTTATACAACAGCTGCTCTTTTTGATTGGCCGTCAAAAAAACCCAGGTGAGTTTCGTTCTCCCATATGTATGTGTGATTTTGAAAAAATAAAAATAATTTAAAATATATAAAATAAAAATTATTAATAATTCGATTTTTTTATAAATAAACTCGAATAAGTTTAAAATCTTTAAAAAAGATTATAAGAATAATTTTTCCTGAATTTAGTTAGATAGGGAAGTGTTTTAACAATATGGGTCGGGTCGGGTCGGGTATGGGTTGAGTATGGGTCGGGTTGGGTATGAGTCAAATTTTATACTATGTTTAAATGGGTCATAAATGGATTAATGGGTCAATTTGGGTCGGACCATCTATGACCCGACCCAAACCCGACCTGACTCACCTGTTTAACAGGTCTGCTTCTTTCCTATATACATCAACACTAAAATGGTGTAACTAGTGCTCTGCTCGGCCCCTTATAGAGTTGCCTTTTGTTCCACTTCCCTAGATAATTTTTTACCAACCGGTGAAATAGTGTTTGCTCATTCCTATATACATCAACCCTAAAATGGCGTAATCAGTATGGGTTCAGCCCCTATAGAGTTGACTTTTGACTATTTCACAATATGTAAGTTTCCTTTCACTTCCCTAGATAATGTTTTCACCAACTAGTGAAATAGTGTCTCCTCTTTTGTATATACATCAACCTTAAAATGGCATAATTAGTGGAGGGCTCCGCCTCAGAGAGTTGACTTTTGACTATTTCACAATTTGCTAATTTCATTCCATTTCCCCAATTAATGTTTTCACCAAATAATGAAATAGTATCTCCCTTTCCTGTATATATCAACCCTAAAATGGTGTAATCAGTGATGGACTCTACCCCTTGTTGAGTAGACTTTTATTCCACTTTCTCATATAGTGTTTTCACCAAATAATAAAATGGTTTCTCCTCTTTTCTTTATACATCAATCCTAAAATGGTGTAATTAGCGGTGGGCTCTACCCCTTGTAGAGTTGACTTTTGATTAATTCACAATTTTCAAATTTTGCGGCCTTGAAATAAGCAATCATTTTTCTTTTAAGGGAAAATATCACCAAAAGCCCCAAACTTTCATTAATGTGATGAATTTACCCCAAACTTTTTTTGTGACACAAAAAATCCAAACTTGTACTTGTGTAACATATTTAACCTAAACTTTTTTCTATGACGAATTCCAAGCTTTGCCAACTGTGACACATTTACTTTAAAATTTTCTTTATGACACAAAATTCCAAACTTGTACTTGTATGATATATTTATGTCAAACTTTTTGATTGAAGGACATTTTTATCTTTTACTTTTAAAATTTTTTCCTCTTTTTAATTTTCTTTTATGTTTCTTTTTTTTTTGGTGGAGAGAAGAGAGAAGAAGCAAAAAAGAAAAGAAAAAGAAAAAACAGAAAAATGAAGGAAAATAATTTATTTTTTAAAAACTAAAAGACGAAAATGCCCTTCAGCCAAATAATTTGAGGTAAATGTGCCACACGAGTATAAGTTTAGATAAATATGTCACAGTTGGCAAAGTTTTGGATTTTTGGTGTCACCATAAAAAGTTTGGAGTAAATATGTTACAAATGTTCAAATTTGGGATTTTTTTGTGTCACAAAAAAATTTAGGATGAATTTGTCATAATCGGCAAAGTTTGGGATTTTTGGTCACATTTTCCCTTAAGGCACCAACCTGTCTAAACCTCAATGTGAGTGAAAACCCATCATTGACCTCATCAACACTTTGGGTGAGCAGAAGATCAATGGGTAAGTTGATCACAAAAGTCCTTGCCCAAGATTGATCAGGACTAAGAAAATATAAACTTGTACGGGTATAATCGGCTGGGTCTAGACACGCTGAGGTCAAGAAAGGAGGCGCATGCCTGTATTTGCCCATTTGCACTTCAAGCTTGGGAGGGTCTAGCAGGCTGGTAGGTGTACAATCACCTCTCTTTTCCAAACTCCATAGCTTGATTGCGCTATGAAGTTTCAAGTTAAAAGTTCAGACCTCTTACCTTTGTGTCTCACGTCATTTCATAAGGAAGCTCGGAACAATTATGGAAACTACATGGTGTGGAGTGTAGATTTCAAAGAGTAGTCTTAAAATGAAAATATGCAACGTCAAAGTGCTTCTCTAGATAATGCTTTCGCCAAATAATGAAATAGTGCCTCTATTTTGCCATAAACATAAATTTTTAAAATGTATGATCGGTCACCATAGCTATTCTCCCGTGAGCTCCGCTCCTTGTACATTTAACTTTTGATGAACTCGCAATATGCGAAGCTCATTCTCAATGGATAACGGGAAAATGCATTAAATTATGCACCATGCATGATAATAAAAATAATTTGTACATTGTCCACGTCTGAATTTTTTGCAGGTAAATCGGACATGAATTCTTGTTAAAAATAATAATAATAAACTTATATAATAAAAAAGGGAGAGAGCCCCAGTCCAATTCGGTCATTTTCTATAGGACCCGGTCCGGCCCACAGCCCATTACTTCGATCCAGTTCATTAAACCCATGAATTGATCAGGTCCAGGTGGATTTCTTCATCTTCGTACCCTTTTTTTGGGGTCAAATCTTCGTTCCCTTCCGTCTTCGCCTGTTCTGCCACAGCGGTAGCTCCTCTCCTCGCCCCTGTTTCTCGGTCAGGGAGTTTGAAGTGCTTGAAGCTTATTCGTTGATCTGTCATCATCTCCGATCCTCAGCCTCGTCGTTATGGATGATCTCTCCCTTTGATTCGATCTCTCCCTTGCGGTGGACATCAGTAATTTCAAAGTAATTATTGCCTATGCTCTGTTTCGGTTGGTCTTCATGCGAAGCAGAGGCCTAGAGCTATATAGATATATTTGTGTGAAAATCGAGTGCGATTGAAGTTTACTTTTTCATAATTTGAACTTTAATTGTTGCTGATTTGATGATCTTAAGATGAATCATTGCTTTAATTGGGCGTTGAAGCTCCTTGACCATAATGTGTATCGCCTGTTTGATGTTTACCTCAGTGAATTCAAGATTCATTTACTCTTGCCATTGATCAATTAGAACGTTAATAGTGTGACTTGAATGTTAATTCTCAGGACACTGACCTTGCGACATGATTTCCATTGAGTTCTATAGAGAGTCCTTCAATCAAAAACGGTATTGCATTTAGCTTAGAATCAAATCTAAGGGCTAGGTATAATTCATACTTAGTCGCATTCACTAGTGTCAAGTACCTGCATGATTAGATTAGATCTTAGTTCATGGGAGCTTCTCTCTCAGGTCTTTATAATGAGGCGATGCATATTATTTGTCGGACTCGTATGGGGTTTACTTTCTCACACTTTACTCTTGTCGTCTTTACTTAGTGCCTTATTTTTTTTTGATGTGTGGCTTTCCGTTATCGTGACTTGATTTGATTTTTATCTCTTATGTTTGATTGAGTTGTGCTTTTGCAAATAACTATGCATGAGTATATAGGGTGCGCCAAGGATATTTAAATGAACAAGACTGTATGATTCATGTCTTTGAAATAAAACGATTTTTTATACCAAAAGAGGTTAATTAGACGTTAGCACAATCAAATCCTACCCTAAATCTCTTGTTTTGTAGGATAAGATTTCACTTGACTCCAAACCGACTTTAATAGATTAGTGTCGACTTCCATTGGGTAAAATTATCTTGTTAATCATTTGAATACGTTTCACAATGTTGCTTGCAATTAGGGTTTTGGAGAACCCACGCCAAGTAAGAGTGAGCACCTCAATTAGAGTGATTGCAACTATTCAACAAGCTGCTAAACTTGCTTCCCTCGCTTAGGAGGGTCGCGATGTTTATAGTTTAAGATAAATATATTATTCGTAATGGTTCATTTCAAAGTCTTGTATATTAAATTTACCCAATTAGTTTCTTTCAGTAGAAGTTCTTCGAAAAAATTTATCATGATGTTCCCATTGTCTGCAGTCATTGAATACGATATTGACCGACAGAACTGATATTAACCTTGATTTTGCTAGGTGAAGATATAAATGGAAAGTCACCTGATTCTAAATAAGAATCGACTCCCAAATTTCTTGTCTATAATATTAATTCAATCTATAAATTCAACCTGAAAAGGGAGTTAAGTATAAGATCCACCGGTCTTAGATTAACCACTTAGATCTATATTAAGCAAGTAGCATGTGCATATCTTAAAAGAGGTAGAAATAATGCAGTTGATATTTCCTTCTCTCTCCTGAGCTGCAGAATTTCTCATCAATTAAATTTGAAATTTTTAGCCTTTAAAAGAATTGTACAGGCCTTTCTAGGCGGTGACAACATTGTTGAAAGCACTACACAAATTTTCAAAAGAACGATGATAGCATTAGAAGCAATCTAACACCAAAATGTCAATAGATACTAAGTTTGATCGACCGGACTTGATCGACGGAAATGGATGGAGTGCAAATTCTCAGGAAGGACAACACGCCAAATTCTGATGAACACTCATGATTACAGACAGATCACAAATTATGGAGTCTAACCTGGTTAACCCCTTCCCAAGCAATGACTTGCAAAAATCATCCAAGTATGTCCAATCTTTGGATCAATCGTTTCTTTGCTTGGGTACATCTTATTTGCTTCATTTCACTTTCCCTTATAATGTTTTCACTAAATGATGAAATAATGTCTCCTCTTTTTTTGTATACATCAACCCTAAAACGGCATAATCAATGCTCAGCTTGGCCTCTTATAGAGTTGACTTTTGTTCTACTTCCTTTGATAATGTTTCTACCATCCAATGAAATAATGTCTCTTTGTTATGCAAGATTCATTTCTCTTCAACCCTAAAATGGAGCAATCAGTGGTGGGCTTGGCAACTTGCAAAGTTGACTTTTGACTAATTCACAATATGTATGATTCATTTCATCTTGCCTTATAATGTTTTCACCAAATAATGAAATATTGTCTCCCCTTTCCTATATACGTCAACCCTAAAATGGCATAATTAGTGCTCAGCTTGGCCCCTTATAGAGTTGGCTTCTGTTCCAATTTCCTAAATAATGTTTTCACCAACCAGTGAAATAGTGTCTCCTCATTATGCATGATTCATTTTACTTCAACTCTAAAATGGAGCAATCAGTGGTGGGTTTAGTCCCTTGTAGAATTGACTTTTGACGAATTCACAATATGCCATATTCATTTCACTTCCCCTTATAATGTTTTATTAAATAATGATATAGTGTCTCATTTTTACTATATAAAATGGTGTAATTAGTGCTCAGCTCGACCCCTTATATAGTTGACTTTTATTTCACTTCCTTAGATAATGTTTTCACCAACCAGTGAAATAGTCTCTCCTCATTATGCAAGATTCATTTCATTTCCTCTTATAATGTTTTCACCAAATAATGAAATAGTGTCTCCTCTTTCCTATATACATTAACACTAAAATGGTGTAATCAATGCTTGGCCTGGCTTTTTAAGAGAGTTGACTTTTGTTCTCCTTCCTTAGATAATGTTTTTATGAACCAGTGAAATAGTGTTTCCTCATTTCTATATACATTAGCCCCAAAATGGCATAATCAATGTGCACTCAGCTCCTTGTAGAGTTGACTTTTGACTATTTCATAATATGCAAGTTTCCTTCCACTTCCCTAGATAATGTTTTCACCAACGAGTGAAATAGGGTCTCCTCTTTCCTATATACATCAACCTTAAAATAGCATATGGCAGGCTCAGTCTTGTAGAGTTGACTTTTGAATATTTCACAATTTGCTAATTTCATCCCACTTCCTCAGATAATGTTTTCACCAAATAATGGAATAGTGTCCCTCCTTTCCTATATACATCAATCCTAAAATGGTGTAATCCGTGGTGGGCTCTACCCCTTGTAGAGTAGACTTTCGTTCCACTTTCCCATATAGTGTTTTCACAAAATAATAAAATAGCGTCTTCTTTTTTCTTTATACATCAACCCTAAAATGGCGTAATTAGTGGTGGGCTCTGCCTCTTGTAAAGTTGACTTTTGATTAATTCACAATTTTCAAAATTTGCAACCTTCAAATAAGCAATCTTGTTTCTTTTAAAGGAAAATACCACAAAAAATCCCAAACTTTACTTAGTGTGATAAATTTACCCTAATTTTTTTTTATATCACAAGAAACCCAAACTCGTACTTGTGTGAAAAATTTACCAAAACTTTTTTTCTATAACACCAAAAACCCAAAACTTTACCAACTGTGACACATTTATCCCGTGTCACCAAAAGCCTCAAACTTATATATGTGTTATACATTGACTCCCAAATTCTTTGGCTAAAGGGCATTCTTATCTTTTACTTTTTAAAAAAATTTCACTTTTTCTTTCCTTTTCCTTTTCCTTTTTCTTTTTCTTTTTTGTTTCTTTTTTTTTCTTCTTCTCTCTTTCCTCTGCCTAGAAAAAACAAAAAAAAAAAGGAAAAAAAATAAATTTTAAAAAAATAAAATTTAAAAAAATAAATTTTAAAAAATAAAAGAAGAAAATGTCTTTTGGTTAAAAAGTTTAAGGTAAATGTGTCACACAACTATTAAGTTTTGGTAAATATGTCACAGTTGACAAAATTTGAGATTTTCGGTATCATATAAAAATGTTTGAAGTAAATATGTCATATAAATATAAGTTTGGAGTTTTTTTGTGTCATAAAAAAGTTTGGGATAAATTTATTAGACTGGGCAAAACTTAGAGTTTTTAGTAATATTTTCCCTTCTTTTATTAAGGCGCCAATCTGTCTAAACCTTAATGCAAATGAACACCCATCATTGACCTCACTAACTCTTTGCGTGAGCAGAAGATCAATGGGTAAGTTCATCCTAAAAATCCTTGCCCAAGATTGATCAGGATTAAGAAAATATAGACTTTCACATATGTAATCGCCTGGGTCTAGACACGCTGAGATCAAGAACGGAGGCGCATGCCTGTATTCGCCCATTTGCACTTCAAGCTTGGGAGGGCCTATCAGGCTGGTAGGTGTATAATTGCCTCTCTTTTCCAAATTCCACACCTTGATTGTGCTATGAAGTTTCAAGCTAAAAGTATAGACCTCTTGCATTTATGTCTCACATCATTTTCGTAAGCAAGCTTAGGACACTTATAGAAACTACATGGTGTCGAGTGTAGATTTCAAAGGATAGAGTCTTAAAATGAAAATATGGAAAGTGAAAGTGCTCTTCCAGATAATGCTTTCGCCAAATAATGAAATAGTGTCTCTACTTTACCATAAATGTAAATTCTTAAATTGTGTAGTGAGTGCCCATAGCTATTTCCCCATGGCTCCGCTCCTAGTACAGTTGACTTTTGATGAACAGGGAAAATGCATTAAATTATGCACAATGCATGATTAAAAAAATAATTTTTTTACATTGTCCATATCTGAATATTTTGCAGGTAAATCGGACATCAATTCTTGTTAAAAATAATAATAATAAAAAAGGGAGAGAGCCCCAGTCCAATTCGGTCATTTTTCTAAAGGTCAATACAGCTCCATTACTTCGACCCAGTTCATTAAACCCATGAATTGATTAGGTCCAAGTGGATTTCTTCAACTTCGTTCCCTTCCGGCTTCGCCTGTTCGGCCACAGCGGTAGTTCCTCTGCTCGCCCCTGTTTCTCGCCAGGGAGTTTGAAGTGCTTGAAGCTTATTCGTTGATCTGTCATCATCTTCGGTCCTCAGCCTATCGTCATGGATGATCTCTCCCTTGCGGTGGACGTCAGTAATTTCAAGGTAATTATGCCTATGCTCTGTTTCGGTTGTTCTTCACGCGAAGCAGAGGCCTAGAGCTATATAGATATATTTGTGTGAAAATCGACTGTAAACTTTTTCACAATTTGAACTTTAATTGTTGCTGATTTGATGATCTTAAAATGAATCATTGCTTTGACCATTATGTGTATTGCCTGTTCGATGATTTAACTCAGGGACCTCAAGATTGATTTCCTCTTGCCATTGATCAATTAGAACGTTGATAGTGTGACTTGAATGTTATTTCTCGAGACACTGACCTTGCAACATGATAACCATTGTGCTCTATAGAGAATCCTTCAGTCAAAAACGTTATTGTATTTAGCTTAGAATTGAATCTAAGGCCTAGGGATAATTCATACTTAGTCGCATTCACTAGTGTCAAGTGCATGCATGACTAGATTAGATCTTAGTTCATGGGAGCTCCTCTCCCGGGTCTTAATAATGAGGCGATGTATATTATTTGTCGGACTCGTATGGGGTTTACTTTCTCGCACTTTACTTCCGTCCTCTTTACTTTAGTGCCTTATATTTATTTTGAAGATAAAATGGAAAGTCACCCGATTCTAAATAAGAATCGACTCCTAAATTTCTTGTCTATTGTATTAATTCAATCTATAAATTCAACCCAAAAAGGGAGTTAAGTATAAGATCCACCGGTCTTAGATTAACCACTTAGATCTATATTAAGCAAGTAGCATGTGCATATCTTAAAAGAGGTAGAAATATGCAGTTGATATTTCCTTCTCTCTCCTAAGCTGCAGAATTTCTCATCAATTAAATTTGAAATTTTTAGCCTTTAAGAGAATTGTACAGACCTTTCTAGGCGGTGACAACATTGTTGAAAGCACTACACAAATTTTCAAAAGAACGATGATAGCATTAGAAGCAATCTAACACCAAAATGTCAACAAATACTGAGTTTGATCGACGGAAATGGATGGCGTGCAAATTCTCAGGAAGGACAACACACCATATTCCGATGAACACTCATGATTACAGACAGATCACAAATTATGGAGTCTAACCTGGAAACCCTTTCCCAAGCAATGACTTGTAAAAATCATCCAAGAATGTCCAATCTTCGGATCAATCGTTTCTTCGCTTGGGTACATCTTATTTGCTTCAAACGTCTGCAGAAAGACTTCTCAATTACTTCTGGCTTGAACGATTACGAAGCCTATTGGACACTTCCCGGTCTTTCCATTGCTTGTACGAGCTGACTAGGCCTCCATACGAGGGATCTACTAACTTCGAGCAGTTGAGAATGGTTATGCAGCACCTGTCTCGTATTTTTGAGTTGAAGACATTAGTGAAACTTTCCAGTGACCTGCAACGGTTAAAATCCAATCTTTTGAGAGTCTCTAGTTCATCCAGTCCCACAACCGTCGGAAGCTCTTCGCATCCTCGAATTACCAAGTACTCCAGCCTTGTCAAATCCGATAGATCATCTAGACTTTTAATCTTAGGACATTCTTTTATTTCCAATTGTTCCAACAACTCCATTGAACCAAGACCTTGGATCGTAGTTAGATTTGGGCAACCAATCAGCTTCCACAGCTTCAACCTCTTCAACCTCGAAAGGCCGGCAAATCTCTCAAGGAGTTTTGATCCCTCCACTTCGAATTCAATCAACTGTTCAAGCCCATTGAGTTGAACTTCCTTCCAATGACATTGATAAATGCGCAAACGTGTCAAGTTTCTCAAGTTGCTATGAAATGACAAACTTGTTATTGATTCATGATACTCAAGTGACAATTTTGATAGAGATGGTGGAAGGAACATGAGAGATTCTTGGTGTGGTCCATCTTGCAAGAACAAAGGATGATAGTTCTCATCATGACCACCATAGCTCAATTCCGCCAATTCAATTAGGTTTGAAAGATCCGGGACCCATTGCAGCAAACTCGATCCAAAGCTTAGGCTTATCAAGCTTGTGGGAAGCTTAGGCAATACTTCAAGTTTCCTGCAACAACATAAACTCAATTTCTCTAGATGAGGAAGTAGTTGGATCGTTGCTGGAACATTTCTAATATGGGTTGCTTGCAAGTCAAGGACTCTCAAAAGCAACAATTCAGAAATGCCCTCAGGAATTTCCCACTTAAGAGATGGGCAATCCCTACCATGTAGCTCTTCCAACTCTTTTAGCATGACAATACTCCTTGGTAACTCCCTTATACAAGAATTCGAAATGTTGATGACTTTCAATCTACTTAGGCCTCCGATAGATTCGGGTAACTGCAGACATCGTGTTCTGAGACATCCAACTCGAGTAGCGATTCCAAGTTCCCAATCGAGATAGGAAGTTTCTTTATATTAGTACGTGATAGAAAGAGAGACTTGAGTTCCCTTAGATTTCCAATAGAACTAGGAACTTCATCGATTTGTGTAGATTGCAGTTTAAGTACGGATAAATGCTTTTGGTTGCCAATGGAGACAGGTAATCTTGTGATGGCTGTATACGAGAGATCCAGCTCTACCAGTGATGCCACTCTTGCAAATGATTCAGGTAGCTTCCTCAACTTTCTGCAGTTTCCTAAGTACAAGTACTCAAGCTTCTCTAGCTGTCCAATTCCTTCAGGCAACTCTATAAGATTTGTACACCCATCCACATTGAAGAAAATTAGACACTTAAGCTTTTCAAGGGAACCATCAACCTCAATCAGTCCTCTGCAATTTTTTAGGATCAATCTCTCTAAACTCAAATAACCAGAAAAGTTTGGAGTCCTGGTCATGTTGTTGCAGTTTGTGAGATCCAAAACTTTCAGCTTGTTGGCAACCTGTTACAACAATTGAAAGAGAGTAACGGGGAATTCCATGCAAGTTAGAGGCAACGAAGGGTTACGTTGGAATTGTGTTGTACTTTTTTTTTTTTTTTTGACCCAGAATTGTGTTGTACTTGGGTTGACTCGTTTTCGTCATTTAATCCCCATCGACCCATTCATTTTAGTATGAACTCCTATCCAACTTGATTCACATATATCCACCTATATATCAATTCAACTTCTTCCCCATAATATGTAATTATCTTAAATGGCCTTGATTGTGACTCCAGCTTAGTGTTAGTCGTGAAAGTCCTTGATTGCTCCCCTCACGACTCATGTTATTTTCAATAGGTTATTGCCTATATAGTTATTTTATAGTCAATAAGAGTTCCAAAAATAAAAAATAAAAAACTCTACAAGAGACGTTCAATTAAGAACTAGATAAACAAATAGCAACATACCATACCTTAATTTGACTCCATCCAGCCCAGTCCTCTGTGATGGCACTACAACATAAGTTGAGAACTACAAGATTGCTTGGATGAAAATTGATGGCCAAGAGCTCATGAGGACACCTATTCCAGGACAAGTATCTTAACCTTGAAAGCTGCTTCTTAAAGTCTCCAACAAAGCATCCTCTGCGTAATTTGAGGAACCTTATATTTGGAAGCCTTGAAAAATCTTCGCTTTTATAGATTTCTAGTGCATTTCCATCCAAGCAAACTGCTTCGATGGCCTCCTTTCTCTGTCAATGGTTAATTAGCATAAGAATAAATGAAAATCAGCTTCATTCTCTCTCTCCCTCTTAAAAACGGCTCCTTATTAATAAATGAACTATTGAAAGAAGTATGGAATATGACACACAAATATATGGTTTCACCTCTTCCGTTCTAATGATTTTAACGGCTGTCTCAGGAACCCACAACCTACTATGCTTTCTTGGATCCATCAACTTTGTATCTTCACAGATGATTTTCCTCCCAAGATCTCTCAATTGGTCGTGCATCCAGAATTTGTTCTCATCAGTTATCTTTATCAAGGACATGCAGACAAGGACTTGAGTTGAATAATCTGGTAGAAACCCACAATCTTTCCACATGTAGAATGCATTTGTCTTGTCTTCATCCACAAAAAGACATGCAATGTCTAGAAAGATCTGTTTTTGCTCATGACTTAGGGCATTGTAGCAAATCTTCAGCATTTCTTGGACCTTCTGATGAGTTATTTCCCTTAGATTGTGCAATACACCTATCCATAAGCCTTTGTTTTGGCGACGAAGTAATGAGCCTATGACTTCAAGAGCCGGGGAAGTCCTCCAGTAGTAGAAACTATTTGTCTCGAAAGACTGACATAATCATCTGGAGGAGGATTTCTTCCGAATGCATGTCTACTGAAAAGCTCAAATGATTGAACGGAATTTAATGGCTTCACTTCATACTCTAAGGTTCGATCAGCTTCTATGATGCTTCTGTTCCTAGTCGTCATAATAACTCTACTTCCAGAGCCGAAGGAAACATGCTTGATGGCTAGTTTCTCGATTTGGTCCTCGCTCACATCATCGAGAACAATGAAGACTTTCCTGTTGGAAAGTCGATGTGCAATCAACTTGATCCCATCATCAATGTCATTGATTCCATCATGAAAGCTTGAACCAAACACGTTAGATAATAGTTGTTTCTGTAAAGTTACAAGGCCAAAGCGGAGCGACAATTCTCGAACATTTCCCAAGAAGCAGCAATGACTAAAGAGGGAATTTAGTTTGTTGTAGACAACCTTAGCAAGAGTTGTTTTACCGATTCCACCCATTCCATGGATTAGCACAAATCGCATGCCCCCAGAGCCCACATTCAGCAACTTTACTATTGCATCCACTCGATCATCCATTCCAACTAAATGTTCAGCAACGTATTTGTCTTTTATCTTCAGCTTCATAAGAATCTCTCGGGTCACCGATTTAATGAATTTCCAATACCTGCAATGCTAATGAGTCATCTAATTTGATATTGTAAAAGATAACCTTAAGGCACTCAACAAGTGTTTGTAATCAACACGGCTAGTAACTCTTTCTAGATGAATGACATGGTTAATTATGTTACTAGAAATAGTTTTCAAAATGCACACGATATTCTTTCAAACTGCCTAAACGAAAAATTATCCAAGCTGGTACGTAATGAAAGCCAAAACAAAAGTTATCAAGTGCTTGACACCTACATACCCTTGCCGTTTCAACTCCCATCCTTTGATCTGTGCAACACTTTTGAGGGCATCCTCCCACTTTTGCCTCATCTGGGGGCCGAACCTCTCCTCATGCTCCTCCAAAGTGCTGACATATAGTTGAGACTTAAGCTTAACATCGCAAGGTTCCACGTCATAGAAAATTGGCAAAATCTCTTTCTCTGATGGTTTGTATTTCTTGCACTCCACCATGCATGCAAGCTCGCGAAGGCACCATGGACTCGAAACATACCCTCTAGAGAAAATAGGTATGTAGATCCTCGACTTTTCGATGGCCGTAGATAGTTCATCACCTATTTCTTTACCAACATGGAGCTCTTCCTCATCAAAGAAAACACGGATGTTCGCTTCTAGCATTTCATGATAAAGACAATCTGCAAATGTTTGGCGAGTGTCTGGCCCCCTAAAACTCAAGAAGACATCATAGTCAATTGCTGATGACTTACTGACACTGGATTCAGCCTCCGAGCTCTTTCCCATTTCCATTCTCACAAGTATTTTCCCTGAAGGGTTTTCTTCTCTCAGAGCACTTGATCAAGAAAGGCTTGTTCACTTTGCGCTTGCATAAAAAGTGGACTAGGCCACCGGTGAGTTTCTTTCGTATTTCGCTTGAGACCTCTATTCCTAGAACTTTCCCTGGTTGAATGGTCTTTGAATAGTCCCAATGATTTTTTTTGCTAATCAAGTCTACGTCAACTCTACAATGGCGTAACGAATCTGCATAGCTTTTTCTCCCAGCTGGCTCAGCTTCTAGTAGGCTTGACTTTTGACGTACTCATCATATGCAAGTCGTTCTCAGTAGATTTAAAATATCGAGGAAATTACAGTATTAGTCCTTGGTGTTCTCGAGAATTCCTTTTCTGTAGATATAAAATAGCCGGGCCGGCTATGCTTTGTTCTTTGACAGGCACAAAACAAATCGAGATTACAATTTTATTTTACTTCCTTAACTCTAGGATTTTTTCAGATACTGTTTTCAAATTTAGGTGATGTTTTTAAAATAGATTTATAAGAAGCTTTCTTTTACTTCAACAGTAAATTTTCACATTTTATTCGATAAGTCATTTCCTAAATCTATTTGAGGTGACTTTATCTTTCACTTTTTTGTTTATTTTTATTTATATTTTGTTGCGCTCGCACTCTGACTTTCTTTGATCTTAAGCAATTAAAACATTCATATAGAATTGTTGACAAGTTAATTCACCTAAATATTATTCATTACTTTCTAAAATTTGAATAATATTTTAAACTTCGGCTGGAAAGCTAAAAAGATGTTCTTATTTTTTATTAGCCCAAACAAAAAGGCCCTGATGTTTTGGTTGTATCCTACTTTGTCTTCATTTATTGATTTTTATGATTTGATTTCTAAGAAAGTTTGCCTCTATAAATTTTTGGGAGGAGAATATTAGAAGTACAATAAGTTAGGGAGGAGAACATTAGAAGTACCATAAGTTATGTATGTCGCTCACTTTTTCACCAGATCACTTAAGTATCAAATTTTTTGAAAAACAATATTTTCAGTGCATACCCCAATTTGTTTGGTTAGACATTTGACGCGATATTTTTTATTATTAATATCATAAGCTGACGTGACTCACTAGAGGTCTGAATCAGCATAAAAAGCCTAAAAAGACATTGTGTACTAGGTTAAAAAATTATCACTTTAGTGCTAATTGTTGTTAAAAAGTAATCATTTCAGTGCCAAAAAAATGCCACCTCAGATAAAAAATTTAAATATGAAAGTCGCATATTTTCTCTAGCCGGAATTTTTCATTGGAGGCACTTAAGTAATCGTTTTTCTCTGATTTTGGGACTTAAGTAAGCTAGTGAAAACTTTTGGCACTAAAGTGAGTGAGCGCCATCACAACTTACAGCACTTCTAATGTCCTTCACCCATGAATTTTCAATGCGAAATTAGGATTTTTCTTTTTCATTTTAGAAATATGTCATATGAATTTAGTGGTTGAGTTATATTCTTTTTCATTTATTAGTTTGGTATCGGAACAAGTAACTCGTTACCGCTTGAAGCATTGCCAAAATGTCCCTGTACTTATTGGTCTAAATATTTCATTGCCACTCGTTCCAGCCTCCGAGCTCTTTCCCATGACCATTCTCACAAGTATTTTTTTCCCTGATGGTTTCCTCTCTCGGAGCACCTGATTATAAGAAAGGCTCGTTAACTCTGAATTTCGTTTATATTACTCCTCAGACCTCTATTCCTAGAAGTTTCTCTAGTCGAGTCAACGTCAACTCTAAAATGGCGTAGCAAGTCCGCATAGCTTTTTCCCCCCGGAGGCTCTGCTTCTTTTAGAATTGACTTTCGACGAAGGCACATTATGCAAGTCGTTCCCAATGGAAATACAATATTGAGGAAAATAGAGTAGTAGTCCTTGTTGTTTCCATGATTGACTTATTTTTCTTTTGCGCTTTTGCACCCAATGACTGGCTTCTAGATGAATGGGTCCCCATCTTGAAACCTGTCTAGGTGAATAGGTACCCATCTTGAAACCTGAAATCTCCCTAATCAGGGCTAGAGAGAACCTTGTTGACCTGGTTCCAGGCCAGTTCCAGCATTGAGCTGGTTGAGTGTTTTTTTTTTTCCCATTTTTTTAAACTTCAATGAAGTTTAATTCCTCTTATGCCACGCCTTAATTTAAGCATTCCTAGTTTTCCAGCTACAGTTAAAACACTGAAAAAAAAATTCCTAGAAACACTTAAAAATTGAGTAATATTTGCAATTTCAGTACATTTTAAGATGAGAGAAATGAGATTTAGTATCATTCTATGTTCCACTAATTTGGTGCGATTCTATGTTGGAATGGCGATATTTGGATAAAATCAACAACTCAAGATGATGAATTGGGAGTCGAACAAGTTATTGCTGGTTACAAATTGGAATCAGACCGCATCAGTGCTCATTCCTAATTTTAATTGTATTAATTGGGTACTAGAGGAGGTAACTCCTTTTCTTTTGGCATGGCCATTTTAGAGTGGACATAGTTTTTCTTGTCTAGCCTGTTTTCACTCACTTTTCTCTTTCAAACTTTTATTTTGCCTTTTTTTAGAAAATGAGAGTCAAACCCCATGCTTGAAATTAAAGGAAATCGACATAGTTGGCCCTCCCAACAAATGAAGAAGTTGCTAGTTCCCGCCAAGATTTTTGCTTAGCCCGCCACTCTCTCTCTCTCTCTCGAATGTTGGATTAACAAGTTTTCCTTTTTTATCTATTGCTTTTATATTAGCAATAAAAGTTTAATTTTCTAGATATCTTAACTCATCAATTCATGGATGATTTTTTTTAATAGTCGAAATATTCTCCATTTACGAGCACTTAAATTAAGCACTTCTTAAGTTTCTTGAACTTAAATACATCTTTAACCTTCTTGCAAAAGAACTTAATATTAATCTAAGAGCCTCGTGGTCATTTTTTAAAAGCAAAAGTAATATTTCATATTCAGCCTTATCAATCTATCTAAATGAAATAAACTATGAGCAGACTGTTAATGTCAACAATTTCCATTCAAAGTTAGCCAGAAGAATTAAATCGATAAATCGTTAAAAATTTTAGGACTAAATTGACATAGTTAAAAAGTTTAAGACTAAATTGGCAAGTCGTTGAAAGGTTTAGGACTAAGTGAGCATAACTAAAAGTTTGGATTGAATTGGGATTTAGGACTTTTTGGACAATTTTCCCATATGGCTTGCTATATGGGCACCAAGATTTTCCAAATGTGTCAGTTACATTAAAAAAAGTAATTATAAAAAATAAAAAATAAAAATGAAAATAAATGAGGGGAAATGGTCCGCATATGTGGTTTCCTGTTTTCTCATTTAATTAAGTTAACTCAGTACTTGGTTTTCTATTTAATTAATCTTTTTGTAAATATCTCAAATCTAATGTTTGTATAAAGATACTGCATAGGGATTGCATTATATGCATATTTGCGCAATTAGGCATTGATAATCGAATATTTGCATAATTATAATTTCCATGTCAGAAGAATTGGAGTTCTCTTTGAATTAGTGTAGATGCATACTTAGGACAACAGGATCGCATGTTTTTTATAATTTTAATTGCTATCTTGCATGGGTCACATGCTATAAAAAGTATAAAAAAATAATTACATCATGCATGTTGGTAAATTAGATTGCGTCTTCATTAAAAAAATCACAGAAAATATGTTTAGGAGTTCATTTGGGGAAATTTAGGTTTATTTGCATTATATTTGTATTATTCTCCGTGGTCCATTTAGATTACCTTACGCTAAATTTTCATACTTATCAGAAGGTCATTTTGGGAAAGCAACTGATTTTGGGTGTGTTGTCGCTCAGCAAGTTACATCCGCATATTTATATCCTTTGATACATTAGTTTATCTAAGAAAACGTGCACAGACTTTCCATTCATCACTCACATGGTCCTATCCTAAAGCTTAATAACGAAGCCTTATTTTATTTTATCAAATGCGGCCGGAGTTTTTATTTTACTCTTATTTTATTTATTTAAACTGCTTTGTTTATTTTCATCCTATTCCCAGAACTTTCCCTAGTTGAATGGTCTTTGAATGGTACCAATGATTTTTTCCCTTGTCGAGTCTACGTCAACTCTAAAACGGTGGAACCAGTCCGTGTAGCCTTTTCTCCCGGCGAGTTCCGCTTCTAGTAGATTTGACTTTGTCTCCTGGTGAGCTCCATTTCTAGTAGACTTGATTTTTTACCTAGTCAAGTCTACGTCAACTCTAAAGTGTTTCGGACTGATTTGTCTGATTAAATGCATAATCCAACTGTGTTTCGTGAACTTAACCGGCTGTCAAACACATTTCATTCGAATTTCCCGACTCACTCTTGAACATCCGAAGTCGAAAAACATGAGATGCATATTGGTCTCTAGAGCATGGCAGTTCTTTCTTCTTTGTCACAGTTTTAGCAAGTGATCCTCAACATGAATGATCATCAAATAGCGACAAGCAAATATTTCACGGCCTCAGGCAGCAACTTGTTCTGAAATCCCAACTACGCAAGATCAAGTGATAACGGCTCGTGTACTCAAATTTTTGCTTAAGCAAATCATGGGAACACTTTACCCCAAGAGCTCCGGAATGGGAACATTGACTCTACTCGCTTTTCTACTATACTTTGCCAATGTTCATCTATGGTTTTCGCCGCCTCTATGGAATCAGGGATGACTTGCCCATCAATTGTTCCCCTCCAGCTCATTCCATCCATCGAAACACCCAGCATGATAAAATCCACAGTTAATGATAGACGAAAGTCCTATTCAATCTCTGAATCCAGCTTATTCTGCCTAAGTGCAACGGACTTATAATCCTTGAATAAAGCCGAGGAAGACTCTGACAGATGATCATTATCAGGTTTCAAGTAAAGCAATTCCTCTTGAGGCATATCATTAAACAGTTAACGTGCATCGGACATTTGGCCGCACTGGATCAATAGATAAGAAAAACTTCCTCACACCACAAAACAGAGATAACAGAGACAATGTCAGAATAAGTGATTTCGACTTCTTCGATGAAGATCCTAGTTGTATCGATCGCGAGGAGTGAGTCACGGATCAGTTCCTGCTGTTGAGCGAGTCTGCGATGGGGACGAAGTGAAAGGAGCTTCGTACATGGAGGTTGCGGTTTGCGGAGGAGAAAATGGAGAAGCAACTGAGAGAGAGCGACGGATAGAGAGTTTGGCGGGCCGAGCCCAACTGGAGTTGAAGTGATCGGGCTTTTTGGATGGGCTGTATTAGTGACCCTATGGACTAGGTGCTTTATTCATTTATCTTTTATTATTTCTTCGTTAAGTGAGCCGACCAATTCGATCGATAGTAATAGATGTTAGGATACACGTGTGAGTTGTGTTAGAGAAATAGTCATACATCGGAAAATTGATGTGGTGTGGAACAGTTAATATATCCTAGTTAGCCCATAACTTACCAGCTTAAGCTTTTGAGTTAAGATGGGTCCAACTGGATATATTAAAATTATCCATAGCATGAGCGCGTAGTCGTAGACTTGCAGTAGAACCTTTTCATTTTGATCATGATGCTCCCATTGTCTGCAGTCATTTTGAATGCCATTCTGTGGCATTCCTTTAGTAGTCTAAAGTCATTTAGCCCCCAAATATCTCAACTCAAGTCGAAAATCCTCTGTCATGCGACTAGCTATGAGTTGCAACCTACCATCGTTCATTCTCATCTCCCCCTAGTTTGAATCAAAGTCGTGCACCAACCAAGGACAAATTCCCCTCCAACTAATAAAAGAAAATTTTCCACTTCAACGGTTAGGAGATCCAATAGGCATGTGCAAACAATTTAGTATTGCTTATTTTTGTTTATTATCTAATTGGGCAATTAATCTCATCAGTCTTTCATGAACACATCTTGTCCCGAATGAACACTTCCCCAAGATTTTACAGAATGTTCAACATTGATAATGACATTATGAGGAAAACAAGGAATCAATTGTCCGTTTTACCATGTTTTGATAAAAATGTGATAACTAAAGAAGTTATGAATACAATAGGACCGATAGAAGTGATATTGACCTTATTTATACTGACATACCACAAGTAAAGATATAAATTAAAAGTCAATTAATTCTAAATTTTGTGTCAACTATATAAATTCAATGTGAAAAAGGTGTTAAAGTATAGTACTCACGAATCTTGCATTTGTCACTGATATCAATATTAAGCAAATAGCATGTGCATATGTTATTAAGAGGTAGAAGTAATGCGGTTGATATTTCCTTCTCTCTCCTCAACTGCAAAAAGAAAGCGAAATTGAAAAGGCATTAGGGTAATATAAGTCGCTATCAGGATTCCCCTAACTCAAGGCTCATCAATTAGATTTTTAATTTTACCATTTAAAAGAATTTGGACAAATTTTATGGATTAAAACAAGAACTAAAATTGTACCGACACAAGAAATGGCCAACTAATCTCATGCTGTCTTTCTTTTTTTCATCCTTTTTAGGCTGGCTACGAACAGTGCTACCGATCCTAAGGATCTCCACTGCCGGAGCAACTCAAGTCCGCATAGAGCCGAACGAGGATCTCGTTCCAACTTTGAGCATTTGCAAATGAATATGCGGCCATCTGGTATTTCCGAATTGAATATATTACCCCAACTTTCCAATGATCCGCAACGGTGAAAATGCAATCTTTTGAGAGTGTTTAGTTCATCCATGCCCTTAACCGCCCGAAGCTCTTCGCATTCTAAAATTTCCGAGGACTCCAGCTTTTTCAAATCTGATAGATCATCTAGACTTTCAATCTTCGCACAATTGCGTATTTCCAAATGTTCCAAAGACTCCATTGAACCAAGACCTTGGATCGCAGTTAGATTTGGGCAACAAATTAGCCTCCACAGCTTCAACCTCCTCAATCTCGAAAGACCTGCAAATCCCTCATGAATTTTTAACTCTTCCACTTGGAATTCAATCAATTGCTTAAGCCCATCAAGTTGAACTTCCTTCCAACAAGATAAATGTTCAAACATGTCAAGTTTCTCGTGTTGCAACCAAATGACAAATTGGTGATCGAATCATGATATTCAAGTGACAATGTTGACAAAGACGGTGGAAGGAACATGAGGGATTGTCGGCATGGACCATCTTGGAAGAACAAAGGACGATAGTTCTCATCATGACCACCGTACCTCAACTCTACCAATTGAGTTAGGTTTGAGAGATCCGACACCCATTGCAGTGACCTTGATCTGAAGCTTAGGTTTATCAAACTTGTGGGAAGCACAGGTAATCGTTCGAGTACACTACCACCACATAATCCCAATTTCTCCAGGCGAGTAAGTAGTTTCATCGTCATCGGAACATTTCTAATAGGGCTCATTTCCAAGTTGAGAACTCTCAAAAGCGATAATTTCCAAATGCCCTCAGTAATTTCCCACTTTAGATGCGGGCAATTCTCGATGTGTAGCTCTTCTAACTCTTTTAGCTCGACAATGCTCTGCAGTAGCTCCCTTATTTTACTACATGATAAAACAAGAGACTTAACATCATGTAGGTTCCTAGTAGAACTAGGAAGTTCATCGATTTCTTTAGATCGCAATTTAAGTATTGACAAATACTTTTGGTTACCAATGGAGTTGGGTAATCTTACAATAGCCGTATTGGAGAGATCCAACTCTACTAGTGTTGCCACTCTAGCAAATGACTTAGACAACTTCCTCAACTTTTTGCAATTGCCTATATACAAGTGCTCGAGCTTCTCTAACCCTCCAATTCCTTTAGACAACTCTCTAAGACTTGTACACCCATTCACATTGAAGTAAATAAGGCACTTAAGCTTTTCGAGGGAACCATCAACCTCAATTAGATTCAAGCAGTCTGCAAGGATCAATCTCTCTAAACTCAAATAATCAGAGAAGTTTGGAGTCCTGGTCATGATTTTGCAATCTGTAAGACTTAGAACTTTAAGCTTTTTGGCAACCTGTTAAAATGGCTAAAAGATATCAAAAGAAAATTCCGTGTGAATGTACAAGAAATATATCTTTGTGTTGGGACTGACTTGCAATTGGGTTAACTCATTTTCCTCATTTAACTTGTGTAGATCCGTTCATCTTGTACTAACACCCACCGAATCGGCTCCACATATATCCGCCTATATATCAATTCAACTTCTTCCTTAGGATATGTTTTCCAATACAATCTAACTGTAAATGGCCTTGGCTACGAGACCAGCTTATTTAACCTGTGAATGGCCTCGATTAATCCATTTAGGAGCCATTTTATTTACAATTGGTTATTGCCTACATAGTTATGGTATAGTCAATTTTAGTTAAAAACATAAAAAGGAGACAATGCAATTGAGATAGAGATAAACATAGACAGAGACGGATGGTACCTTGATTTGACTCCATCCAGCCCAATCCTCCACGATGGAACCATAAGACAGGATGAGAACTACAAGATTATATGGATGGAAATTGATGGCTGAGAGATCTCGAACACACCAACGCCAAGACATGTATCTTAACACTGAAAGATGATTCTCAAAGTCTCCATATAATTGTCCTTGAAATGAATTGAGGAACCTTATGTTTGGAAGCCTTGAAAACTCTTTGCTTGTATAGATTCCTGATCCAATTCCACTTAAGTAGATTGCTTCAATGGCCTCCTTTCTCTGCAATAGAATGTCAAAGTTTCACAAGAGTATGGAAAATGTTTTTAGATTCTCCTTTTGGATTAGAAAATGTGTGACATCTTGAATTTCGATCCATCTCGAGGTATATGAAATTGTTATTTTATCAATGCCCTGTTAGTTACGTTTACTTTGAGCTGGTCTCTCATGAGTTAACTAACTAGTCGAAAAGGAAATTAAGGATCGACACGCATAATCAGTGAATTCAATTAGGGATAAGCCGCTCGACTATAAGGATTAAAGAGGGATGATACCACACTATTGCATGCTAATTAGAGAACAGAAATAAGTCGATTCAGTAGAAATACGATGTCGGATTGCGGGTGACTCTGCACGACTTAGATATTGATTGCGAATGATGTTAAACCAATTTCCTTTTGGCTCTGTACTCAGCATGGGCAATAAATCTCTCATGATTACATGACAATCGAGGATTGCCCTGATTTGAATATGTACGATCGTGGATTGAAAAGCTATCAACCACGGGTCAAATGCGCGAGAACCTCTAAATGCTGCCCGATAGTTAGGTTGTACTAAAGTCGCGATTGATCGATTTTAACCACAAATTTCAATCCGGTTTCGGGTATCGAACTTTTAAGGATGTTGAGACTAAAATATTGGACGTTGCCTCATTGCTTCTCGAATTTATCAGTAAGCCCAAAATTATTGGAAAAGGATTTAACGGGCCGAAAAATTGGAACCAAGCGGAGTTGGACCGACCGAAGGCCCAATAGGCCTTGCGCCTTTGAGACCAGAAGTTCCTTTATATCGGTTTTTGATAGAACAAGAGACTAAAGTTCTTGTAGGTTCCCGATAGAACTAGGAAGTTCATTGATTTTTGTGGATCCCAATTTAAGTACTGACAAGTGCTTTTGATTACTAATGAAGTCATGTAATCTTGTAATAGCTATATACGAGAGATCCAACTCTACTAGTGATGCCACTCTTGCAAATGATTTAGGCAGCTTCGTCAATATTTTGCAATTGTATAAATACAAGTACTCAAGCTGCTCTAACCCTCTGATTACATCAGGCAACTCCCTAAGTTTTTTACACCCATTTGCATTGAAGTAAATTAGGCACTTAAGCTTTTCGAGGGAACCATTGACCTCAATCAGATTATAACAATTTTTAAGGATTAATCTCTCTAAACTCAAATAATCAGAGAAGTTTGGAGTCCTGGTCATGTCGTAGCAATGTGTGAGATCTAGAACTTTAAGCTTCTTGACAACCTGTTACAGTTGTTACGAGAGAGTAAAGGGAAAATTCTGAGCGAAAACAGAGGCAATAAATGATTGTGCTGGAACTTAAATGTAATTGCATTGACTCATTTTCCTCGTTTAACCCACCTAGATCCTGTCATAAGTACTACTGATCCACATATATCCACCTATATATCAATTCAATACAATCTAATTTAATGGCCTTGATGAGGAGACCAGCTTAGGTTTACTTGTGGAATGGTCTTGAGTAATCCAATATAAGCCATTTTATTTATAACAAGTTATTGCCTATATAGTTATGGTATAGTCAATTGCAGTTGAAAACATAAAAACTGCGTGAGACAATCCAAGTTAGATAAAGATAAACAAATATAGTGAAGGTGGTACCTTGATTTCACTCCATCCAGCCCAGTCCTAATTGATGTAACTATTAGACAAGTCCAAAACTACAAGATTTCTTGCGTGGAAATTGATGGCCAAAAGCTCTTGAGAGCAGCCACGCCAAGACATGTATCTTAGCTCTGAAATCTGGTTCTCAAAGTCTCCATCTAAGTTTCCCCCAAAAAATCTGAGGAACCTTATGTTTGGAAGCATTGAAAACTCTTCGCTTGTATAACTTCTTACCGGTAAGCTAATTGCTTCAATGGCTTCCATTCTCTGCCATTTAATGATAAAGTAGCGTAAGAGTAAATGAAAAATGTTTTCAAATTCTGCCCCCCGCCCCCCAAATTAAGAAAGGGCTCCTAATTAATAATGAAACATGGATAAAAATTTAGAATTCAATGGTTGTACGTATTGTTTCACCTCTTCTATTCTTATGATATTATTGGTCGTCTCACATAGCCACAACCTGCTTCACTTTTTTAGATCCATCGGCCTCATATCTCCACAGACAATCTTCCTTCCGAGATCTCTCAATTGGTCATGCATCCAAAATTTGTTGTCGTGAGTTATCTTTATCAATGACATGCATACAAGGACTTGAATAGAATAATCCGGGAAAAACTTACAATCTCTCCACATGTAGAATGGACTGATCTTGTCTTCATCCACAAAGAAACAAGCAATGTCTAGAAAGATTTGTTTTTGCTCGTGACTTGGCACATTGTAGCTGATTATCAGCTTGTCCTGCACTTTCTCATGAGGTATTTCTCTTAGTTTTTCCAGTATATCTATCCATATGGCTTTGCTTTGACAACGAAGTAATGAGCCTACAACTTCAATAGCTAATGGAAGTCCTCTAGTCGTAGAAACTACTTGTCTCGATAGACTAACATAATCATTTGGAGGAGGATTTTTTCCGAAAAGCATGTCTATAGAAAAGCTCAGGCGACTAAATGGAAGCCAACGGCTTCATTTCATACTCCAAACTATTCTCGGCTTCCATGACTCTTCTGTTCCTAGTTGTCAAAATAACTCTGCTTCCCGAGTAGAACAAAACTTGCTTGATCGCTAGTGTGTCAAGTTGTTCCTCATTCTCTACATCATCGAGAATGATGAAGAGTTTCTTGTTAGAAAGTCGTTACACAATCACCTTGATCCCATCGTCAACATTGTTGATTTCATCTTGAAAGGATGGACCCAACGTAGACAATAGTTGTTTTTGTAATTTTACGAAGCCAAAGGTGACCGACGATTCTCGGACATTTCCCGGGAAGCAACAA
This sequence comes from Angophora floribunda, assembly GCA_014182895.1. Classification (NCBI taxonomy): domain Eukaryota; kingdom Viridiplantae; phylum Streptophyta; class Magnoliopsida; order Myrtales; family Myrtaceae; genus Angophora; species Angophora floribunda. The sequence continues at coordinate 29,386,394 of CM024709.1, read as the reverse complement.
TGATTGAAGTAGGAATTTAGCTTGTTGAACACAACCTTAGCAAGAGTCATTTTACTAATGCCTCCCATTCCATGGATTAGCACAAAGCGCATGCCCCTGGAGTCCATGTCCAACAACTTCATAATGGCTTCCACTTGATTGTCCATTCCAACTAAATGTTTGGTGACATATTTGTCTTTTGTCTTCAGCTTTATCGCAATCTCTTGTATCACTGATTTAATGAATTTCCAGTGCTTGCCACATTAATAAATCAAACAAGTCGAAATTGTAATCAAATATGGCTAATACCGCTTAGTGGATGAATTACGCGATTGACTATTACCAAAAATAGTATTCAAATCACAGATGATATTCATTCAATTTCAAGTAGCCTAAACGAGATCTTATCCATGTTTGCATACATAATGAAAATCCAAAACATAAGTTATGGAGTACTTTAGGACACTACATAACCTTGCTTTTTCAACTCCCATCCTTTGATTTTGGCTACATTTTTTAGGGCATCCTCCCACTTTAGCCTCATTTGGCGGCCAAACTTCTTCTCATGCTCCTCTAAAGCGCCAATGTATCGTTGAGACTTAAGCTTAATGTCACGAGGCTTCACGTTGTAGAAAATCGGCATAATCTCCTTCTCGGATGGTTTGGATTTCGCACACTCTACCATATGTGTGAGCTCGTGAAGGCACCAGGGACTACAAGCATAACCTTTAGAGAAGATAGGTATGTAGATCTTCAACTTTTTGATGGCCTTTGGTAGCTCATCAGCTATTTCTTTACCGACATGGAGTTCTTCCTCATCAAAGAAAACACTGATGTTTGCTTCTAGCAAATCGTGGTAAAGGCAATCCGTGAATCCTTGGCGAGTGTCCAGCCCTCTAAAACTTAAGAAGACGTCATAGTCAATTGCCGACGAGATAGCGCCACTCGTTTAAGCCTCCGAGCTCTTTCCCATGTTCATTCTCACAAGTGTGTTTGCTTGAGGGTTTCCTCTCTCAAAGCACCTGATCAAGAAAGGCTCGTTCACTACGTTTGCATAAAGAGTAGACTGACAGGTCACAACTAAAATTAATTTATATTATGCTTGAGACCTTTGTTCCTATAACTTCCTCTAGTTGATTGGGATACTATTAGTGCCAAAACTTTCGTACGACGCTCACTTTCATCAAAACGTTTTTTTTTTCACTCACTTAAGTATCATAAAATTGAAAAATCGATTATTTGATTGTCACTTTTAATGTAGCCGCCTAAAAACCTGTTGTGGCTTGAAAATCCTTACCCACAATCTTCGCATATAAAAGCGGTTGGGTCTAGACAGGCTATGATCGAGAGAGGAACCACATGCCTAGATTCGCCCATTGGTACCTTTGAGTTAGTCAAGGTCTAGTGGGCTACTAGGTGTATTTGCACTTTGAGCCTCGGAGCGTCTAGCAGGTTTCTAGGCATATATTTACCTTTCTTGTTACAATTTCACACCTAAATTACGCTTTAAAGTTTCAAATTAAAAGTACAGACTTTATGCCTTTGAGTCTAATATCATTCCCATAAACATGAGAAAATTATAGAAAGTAAATGGTACCAAGTACAAATTTTTATGAAGAGAGTCTCAAATTGAAAATACAAGTAAAGAAATAGTGACTCTCCAGATAATGTTTCCGCCAAAGTAGTTTATCCTCTTTGTTATATAGGCCACCTCTAAAATGGTGTGACCGGTCATAGGTGGATGTTTAAAATGTATTTCTAATTAGCAATCTCAATGAAGAAATTTTTTGTAGTGCCTCCCCTTAGATACATTCATCCTTCCAATAAAATGGGTTGATTACATCAAGCATTATATGGTCAAAAACAAGTAGGGGTAAGTGGTTCCAAGTTTCATACAATGGTTCCAGGTTTCATACAAGTTTCACCTGAAATTTAGAATTTACCCGTTAGAATAGATTCCTCATTTTTTGGAACTTAGAACATATCATGTATACCTTGAAACCTAAAACCTAATATGTCACTAGGGTTTATCCAGATTCCACTTGTATAATTGATTGAACGATTGTCGTAAATTATCACATTTAATAATCATCACTTACTACTATAATTTATTGACCACAACTTATATTTTGACATATGAAAAATATGAAACATTAACAAAGCAAAAGTTTTAGGTATAAAATGGAAACTCAAACTAGTGTTTTCAGCTTATACACTCATTATTGAAATGCTATGGAATATCCCAAGATCGCGTAGAGACATAATTCAAGAAAAACACAAAAACCTTATTCAAGGTTCTAAAGTATAGGTTCCAGGTTCTAGGTTCTAAGGTCCAATTTCCACTAACTTAAAATTTGTAACTTATTTGTCAAAACAGGTTCCTCAATTTTTAGAACTCGACAAGTACCCACTAGTCTAGTTCTCAAGTTCACTACAGCCATGCTCACCCTTAGAAATAGGCTCCTCATGCATGTCATTCCTATTTTAGCTCAATCATGAGATCTTTTGACTTCAAATTTAGTCCCCATGACCATGCTTTTTTGGTTCGGTGCATATTTTGATGGTATTTAATGCTATTCTTATATATAGATGACATAGCTATAATTGGCGATAGTCATATTGTCATTTCAAAACTCAAGTAATATCTTAATTAACAGTTTAATGAAAAAAAAGAATTAGGTGACTTGGCTACTTTTTAGGCTTATATGTTAATTCAAAATCCTCCCCAGTTATTATCTTTCACAAGAAAAATAAGCCAATGATCTTCTTAGCTGGACTCATTGACAAGAAGGCCGCTACAACTCCTATTAAGACAAATGCCAAATTTTTAAATCCTACAATCTATCGATAGCTAGTTGGCAGTCTTGTATATCTCACTATTATTCGGCCTAACATCATCTATGTTCATAATGTTTGTCAGTACATGATCACGCCCCCTATGACTCATTTTAGTGTAGTCCTTCAAATTCTTCACTACATCAATGGTACATTTTTTAAAAGGTTTTCACTTTGCTACTCCTTTTGCCTTGGAGTTGACAACTTATTCTGATTCTAACTAGGCTAGTAACCCTGCATGATTGCCACTCCACTATGAGCTACTATTTCTTTTAAGGCAACACACTCATTTTTGGCCTAGCAAGAAGTAGAACACTGTCTCTTGTTCTAATTCAGAAGCAAAATATCAAGATGCTTCTAATACGCCATCAAAGCTATTATGGTTGTGATGTCTATTGGAAGATATTGGAGTGCATTATCATAGCAATACAATCATCCATTGTGACAACTACAATGCTATCCAAATAGCAAATAATTGTAATTTTCATGAACACACCGATCATATTGAAATAGACTCTCATTTCATCATATACCATGTTTGTCGTGGTATTGCTTGACAATATGCAATCAGTAGTGGGCTTAGTCCCTTGTAAAGTTGACTTTTGACTGCTTCACAATATGCAAGATTCATTTTACTTGCCCTTATAATGTTTTCATCGAATAATAAAATAATGTCTCCTCTTTCCTATATACATCAATCCTAAAACAGTGTAATCAGTGCTCAGCTTGACTTGTCCCCTTATAGAGTTGACTTTTGTTCCACTTTCATAGATAATGTTTTCACCAACCAATGAAATCGTGTCTCCTCATTATGCAACATTCATTTCACTTCAACCTTAAAATGGAGCAATTAGTGGTGGCCTTAGCCCCTTGGAGAGTTGACTTTCGACTAATTCACAAAATGCAAGATTCATTTCACTTCTTCTTATAATATTTTCACCAAATAATGAAATCGTGTCTTCTCTTTCCTATATACATCAATCCTAAAACAGCGTAATCAGTGCTCGACTCGGTCCCCTATAGAGTTGACTTTTGTTCCACTTCCCTAGATAATGTTTTCACCAATGAGTGAAATAGTGTCCCCTCATTATGCAAGATTCATTTCACTTCAACCCTATAATGGAGTAATTAGTGGTGGGCTTAACCCCTTGTAGAGTTGAACTTTGGCTACTTCACAATAAGTAAGGTTAATTATACTTCCATTTATAATGTTTTCACCGAATAATGAAATAGTGTCTCCTCTTTCCTATATACATCAACCCTAAAATGGCGTAATCAATGCTCGGCTCGGCTCCTTATAAAGTTGACTTTCGCTCCACTTTCATAGATAATGTTTTCACCAACCAGTGAAAGAGTGCTTCCTTGTTATGCAAAATTCATTTCACTTCAACTCTAAAATAGAGCAATCAATGGTCGGCTTAGCCCCTTGTAGAGTTGACTTTTGACAAATTCGCAATATGCAAGATTTATTTTACTTCCCTTTATAATGTTTTCATTAGATAATGAAATAGTGTTTCCTCTTTCCTATATACATCAACCCTAAAATGGTTAATCAGTGCTTGGCTTGGCCCCTTATAGAGTTGACTTTTGTTTCACTCCCCTAGATAATATTTTTACTAACCAGTGAAATAGCGTCTCCTCGTTATGCAAGATTCATTCACTTCAATGCCAAAATAGAGTAATCAGTGGTGGGCTTAGCCCCTTGTAGAGTTGACTTTTGACTAATTCACAATATGCAAGATTCATTTCACTTTCCTTTATAATGTTTTCGCCAAAAAATGAAATAGTGTCTCCTCTTTCCTATACACATCAATCCTAAAACGGTGTAATTAGTGCTCGGCTTGGCCTCTTTTAGAGTTGACTTTTGTTCCACTTCCCGAGATAATGTTTCACCAACTAGCGAAATAGTATCTCCTCGTTATATGAGATTCATTTCAATTCAACCCTAAAATGGAGCAATCAGTGGTGGGCTTAGCCCCTTGTAAAGTTGACTTTTGACTAATTCACAATATGTAAGATTCATTTCACTTCCTCTTATAATATTTTCACCACTCTCTTCTTTCCTATATATATCAACCCTAAAACCACTTAATCAGTGCTCGGCTCGGTCCCTTATAGAGTTGATTTTTGTTCGACTTCCCTAGATAACGTTTTTACCAACCAATGTAATAGTGTATCCTCCTTATGCAAGATTCATTTCACTTCAACTCTAAAATTGAGCAATCAGTGGTGGGTTTAGCCCCTAGTAAAGTTGACTTTTGACTAATGAACAATATGTAGGATTCATTTCACTTCCCCTTATAATGTTTACACCAAATAAAGAAATAGTCTCTTTTTTTCCTATATACATCAACCCTAAAACGGCATAATGAGTGCTTAGCTTGGCCCCTTACAAAGTTGACTTTTGTTCCACTTCCCTAGATAATGTTTTCACCATCCAGTGAAATAGTGTCTCCTTGTTATGCAAGATTAATTTTACTTTAACCCTAAAATGGAGCAATCAGTGGTGGGCTTAGCCCATTGTAGAGTTGACTTTTGACTAATTCACAATATTTAAAATTTATTTCACTTCCCCTTGTAATGTTTTCACCAAATAACGAAATAATGTCTCTTCTTTCCTATATACATCAACACTAAAACGGTGTAAACAGTGCTCGGCTCAGCCCCTTATAGAGTTGACTTTTATTCCACTTCCCTAGATAATGTTTTTACCAACCGGTGAAATAGTGTTTCCTTATTCCTATATACATCAACCCTAAAATGGCATAATCAGTATGGGCTCAGCCCACTGTAGATTTGACTTTTGACTATTAGTTAAATAGTGTCTCCTCTTTCCGATATACATCAACCATAAAATGACATAATTAGTGGAGGGCTCGGCCTCAAGGAGTTGACTTTTGACTATTTCACAATTTGCTAATTTCATTCCACTTCCCCAGATAATGTTTTTACCAAATAATTTATTAGTATCTCCCCTTTCCTATTTATATCAAACCTAATCAGTGATGGACTCGACTTGTAGAGTAGACTTTTGTTCCACTTTCCCATATAGTGTTTTCACCAAATAATAAAATGGTGTCTCCTCTTTTCTTTATACATCAATCCTAAAATGACAATGAATGGTGGGCTCTACCCCTTGTAGAGTTGACTTTGATTTATTCACAATTTTCAAATATTATAGCCTTCAAATCAGCAATCATTTTTCTTTTTAGGAAAAATATCACCAAAATCCCCAAAATTTGCTTAATGTGATAAATTTACCCAAACTTTTTTTTGTGGCACCAAAAATCCGAACTTGCACCCGTGAACACATTTAGCCCTAACCTTTTTCTATGACACCAAAAATTTCAAGCTTTGCCAATTGTGACCCATTTACTATAAAATTTTCTTTGTGACACAAAAACCGCAAACTTGTACCCGTGCGATATATTTATGTCAAACTCTTTAGCCGAAGGGCATTCTTATCTTTTACGTTTTAAAATTTTTCCTCTTTTTCTTTCTTTTTTATTTTTTCTTTTCTGTTTCTTTTTTTGGTGGAGAGAAGAGAGAAGAAGCCAAAAAGAAAAGAAAAAAAGAAAAGTGAAGAAAAAGAATTTTCTTAAAAAAACTAAAAGACGAAAAGGCCCTTCAACTAAAGAATTTGGGGTAAATGTGTCACTCTAGTACAAGTTTGGGATAAATGTGTTACAATTGGTAAATTTTGGGACTTTTGGTGTTACCATAAAAAGTTTGAAGTAAATATGTCACAGATGTTCAAATTTAAGATTTTTTTGTGTCACAAAAAAAGTTTAGGACAAATTTATCACACTTGGCAAAGTTTGGAATTTTTGGTCACATTTTCTCTTCTTTTAATAAGGCACCGATCTGTCTAAGCCTCAAGGCGAGTGAACACCCATCATTGACCTCATCAACACTTTGAGTGTGCAGAATATCAATGGGTAAGTTGATAAAGTCCTTAGCCCAAGATTGCTCAGGACTAAGAAAATATAAACTTGTACGTGTATAATCGGCTGGGTCTAGACACGCTGAGATCAAGAAAGGAGGCGCATGCCTGTATTTGCCCATTTGCACTTCAAGCATGGGAGGGTCTAGCAGGCTGGTAGGTGTATAATTACCTCTCTTTTCCAAACTCCATAGCTTGACTGCGCTATGAAGTTTTAGGCTAAAAGCATAGACCTCTTGCCTTTGTGTCTCACGTCATTTTCAAAAGGAAGCTCGGAACAATTATGGAAACTACATGGTGTCGAGTGTAGATTTCAAAGAGTAGAGTCTTAAAATGAAAATATGCAACGTCAAAGTGCTTCTCCAGATAATGCTTTCGCCGAATAATGAAATAGTGCCTCTATTTTGCTATAAACGTGAATTTTTAAAACGTGTAATTGGTCCCCATAGCTATTCCCCCGTGGGCTCCGCTTCTTGTACATTTAACTTTTGATGAACTCGCAATATGCGAAGCTCATTCTCGATGGATAACGGGGAAAATGCATTAAATTATGCACCATGCATGATAATAAAAGTAATTTGTACATTGTCCACGTCTGAATTTTTTGCAGGTAAATCGGACATGAATTCTTGTTAAAAATAATAATAATAAACTTATATAATAAAAAAGGGAGAGAGCCCCAGTCCAATTCGATCATTTTTCTAAAGGACCCGGTCCGGCCCACATCAGCTTAACCTAGCCCAATTCACTACAGCCCATTACTTCGACCCTCTCTCTCTCTCTCTGTTTTGTTTTGGTCAAATCTTCGTTCCCTTCCGTCTTCGCCTGTTCTGCCACAGCGGTGGCTCCTCTCCTCGCCCCTGTTTCTCGGTCAGGGAGTTTGAAGTGCTTGAAGCTTATTCGTTGATCTGTCATCATCTCCGATCCTCAGCCTCGTCGTTATGGATGATCTCTCCCTTTGATTCGATCTCTCCCTTGCGGTGGACATCAGTAATTTCAAAGTAATTATTGACAATGCTCTGTTTCGGTTCTTCTTCACGCGAAGCAGAGGCCTAGAGCTATATAGATATATTTGTGCGAAAATCGACTGTGATTGAAGTTTTATTTTTCACAATTTGAACTTTAATTGTTGTGGATTTGATGATCTTAAAATGAATCATTGCTTTAATTGGGCATCGAACCTCTTTGACCATAATTGTATCACCTGTTCGATGATTTAACTCAGTGACCTCAAGATCGATTTCCTCTGGCCATTGATCAATTAGAACGTTGATAGTGCGACTTGAATGTTATTTCTGGAGACACTGACCTTGCAACATGATAACCATTGTGCTCTATAGAGAATCCTTCAGTCAAAAACGTTATTGCATTTAGCTTAGAATTGAATCTAAGGCCTAGGGATAATTCATACTTAGTCGCATTCACTAGTGTCAGGTGCATGCATGACTAGATTAGATCTTAGTTCATGGGAGCTCCCCTCCAGGGTCTTAACAATGAGGCGATGTATATTATTTGCTGGACTTGTATGGGTTACTTTCTCGCACTTTACTTTTGTTGTCTTTACTTTAGTGCCTTATATTAATTTTGATGTGTGGCTTTTCATTATCATGACTTGATTTGATTTTTATCTCCTATATTTGATTGAGTTGTACCTTTGCATATATTCATGCATGAGTATTTAGGATGCGCCAAGGATATTTAATTGAACAAGACCGTATGATTCATGTCTTTGAAATAAAACGATTTTTGATATCAAAAGAGGTTAATCAGACGTTAGAGCAATCAAATCCCTACCCTAAATCTCTTGTTTTATAGGATAAGATTTCACTTGACTTTAAACCGACTTTAATAGATTAGTGTCGACTTCCGCTAGGTAAAATTAACTTGTTAATCATTTGAATATGTTTCACAACATTGCTCGTAGTTAGGGTTTTGGAGAACCCACGCCAAGTAAGAGTGAGCACCTCAATTAGAGTGATTACACGTTCTTGTTCAATAAGCTACTAAACTCACTGCCCTCACTTAGGAGGGTCGCGACGTTTATAGTTTAGGATAAATATATTATTTGTAATGGTTTATTTCTAAGTCTTGAATATTAAATTTACCCAATTCGTTTCTCTTAGTAGAAGTTCTTCAAAAGGATTTATCATGATGTTCTCATTGTCTGCAGTCATCGAATACGATATTGACCGACAGAACTTATATTAATCTTGATTTTGCTAAGTGAAGATATATTTCTAGGAAAAAAGTGAAGATATAAATGGAAAGTCACCCGATTATGAATAAAAATCAACTCCCAAATTTCTTGTCTATTATATTAATTCAATCTATAAATTCAACCCGAAAAGGGAGTTAAGTATAAGATCCACCGGTCTTAGATTAACCACTTAGATCTATATTAAGCAAGTAGCATGTGCATATCTTAAAAGAGGTAGAAATATGCAGTTGATATTTCCTTCTCTCTCCTGAGCTGCAGAATATCTCATCAATTAAATTTGAAATTTTTAGCCTTTAAAAGAATTGTACAGGCCTTTCTAGGCGGTGAGAACATTGTTGAAAGCACTACACAAATTTTCAAGAGAACGATGATAGCATTAGAAGCTATCTAACTCCAAAATGTCAACAAATACTGAGTTTGATCGACCGGACTTGATCGACGGAAATGGATGGAGTGCAAATTCTCAGGAAGGACAACACACTAAATTCTGATCAACACTCATGATTATAGACAGATCACAAATTATGGAATATAACCTGGAAACCCCTTCCCAAGCAATGACTTGTAAAAATCATCCAAGTATGTCCAATCTTCGGATCAATCGTTTCTTCGCTTGGGTAAATCTTATTTGCTTCAAACGTCTGCAGAAAGATTTCTCAATTACTTCTAGCTTGAATGATTACAAAGCCTATTGGACACTTCCCGGTCTTTCCATTGTTTGTACGAGCTGACTAGGCCTCCATACGAAGGATCTACTAACTTTGAGCAGTTGAGAATGGTTATGCAGCACCTATCTCGTATTTTTGAGTTGAAGACATTAGTGAAACTTTCCAGTGACCTGCAACGGTTAAAATCCAATCTTTTGAGAGTCTCTAGTTCATCCAGTCCCACAACCGCCGGAAGCTCTTCGCATCCTCGAATTACCAAGTACTCCAGCCTTGTCAAATCCGATAGATCATCTAGACTTTTAATATTAGGACATTCTTTTATTTCCAATTGTTCCAACAACTCCATTGAACCAAGACCTTGGATTGTAGTTAGATTTGGGCAACCAATTGGCTTCCACAGCTTCAACCTCTTCAACCTCGAAAGGCCGGCAAATCTCTCGAGGAGTTTTGACTCCTCCACTTCAAATTCAATCAACTGCTCAAGCCCATTGAGTTGAACTTCCTTCCAATGACATTGATAAATGCGCAAACGTGTCAAGTTTCTCAAGTTGCTATCAAATGACAAACTTGTTATTGATTCATGATACTCAAGTGACAATTTTGACAAAGATGGTGGAAGGAACATGAGAGATTCTTGGTGTGGTCCATCTTGCAAGAACAAAGGATGATAGTTCTCATCATGACCACCATAGCTCAATTCCACCAATTCAATTAGGTTTGAAAGATCCGGGACCCATTGCAGCAAACTCGATCCAAAGCTTAGGCTTATCAAGCTTGTGGGAAGCTTAGGCAATACTTCAAGTTTCTTGCAATGCCATAAACTCAATTTCTCTAGGTGAGGAAGTAGTTGGATCGTCACTGGAACATTTTGTTAGGAACTAGTATTAACACCTAGAGGGAGGTGAATAGATGTAGAGGAATTTTATATGCAAGCAATAACAATCTTCAAACAGAAATTAAATAGAGAGAGTAGAGAAGATTGCAAACACAGTTTATAGTGGTTCGGCTTTAGACAAGCCTACGTCCACTCTCCAGGGCGATCAGCCAATAGGCTGGATTTCACTATATGATCAAAGGTGATTACACACTCTTGAGTGTTAGCACTTGGTGATGATATGTCTCACAAAGTCACTCTTTTTGGTAATTCACTAGGATCACTCAATTACGCTCCTTTTCAGACAACTAGTGAAGAATTGAATCAGCCTTGGAATATATTTATCCACCCTAGTCTCCTAGATCTCATCCTATCCTTATATACTCTCCAAGCCACACACTCGACCGTTGGCTCTTTCCTTGAGAGTTCCGTCTTCCCTTTCCTGGACAGACTTTATAAGGCAAGTCTTTTTGACCGTTGGAGGTAGATTAGATCCCCTTGGATTCTGCTCGCCCATACAATCAGAATCCGGGCTTCCATAAGTGTTTCATCCTTCTTTGGAAGTTGTCTGATGATTGATCTTGTTGATCAATATAAATATGGTAAGTGAAAATCATATGACCGTTGGTGATCTGATCCTGTAGTTCCATTCTGAATCTGCCTAGATTTTCAGTCTGGTTCGTTCAGACTTAAAATCTCAGTCGGGTATGGTCAGACTTAAATCTCAGTCTGAAGTTCCTGCGTCTGCTTCATCCAGACTCAAAAGCATATATTAGTAGCCTTTGATTTATTTTGTCATCTTCAAAATATCATAAGGGATTTTTCTAACAATCTCCCCCTTTTTGATGATGACAAAACAATCTCTGAATATGCAATTATGCTTTTAAATATATTGATAAATCAAAGCATCATAAGCACATAATGCAATCTCAAAAATTGAGCAAAAGAATTTATTGAAATAATTGCAGCTCAATATTATGCCCTAAATAATATAAATCAATTAGTACATATGCATATACATATTTTCTCCCCCTTTTTGTCATAATCAAAAGGCGATAATAATTAAAAAGGGTGTCACGTGGAGAATAAATTCACATGGAGATATCATGTTGATATGAACATAAAGAATATTAAATATAGCTCAAAAATCTGCCAAGGAAAGAAATGGATGATAAACTTACCAAATTATGTAGAACACAATTTACCTTTTCTTTCCATAGTAATCAGGGTCAAGATCAATTCAAAAATTTGCCATAATAATCAATGCTCCCCCTCAATTTGTTGCCTTTTCGAAATGATCACGATTCTCCATTTCTTTTTATATTCACTTTCTCCCCCTGTCCTCATGACAGTATTTGCGATAATACTTATCGCAGCTTGTACACATTGAATAGAATGTTGTCCCTTTATTTTCTTTGTAGTAACAACATTCACAGCATTCATTTGCTTTTGAAATTTGAGGTAGAAGTTTGTTTTCTTCAATCAAGCTCGCCTCAAATTAAATCTGCACAAACTTAACAAACTTTCTGCACAAATGCATTGTTATAATATTTCACGTAATATATAATGCCCTTTCTTACAAAATAAATTGAATAGCATATTTGATAATATAAAAATTTCAATTCAAAGCTATTCAACCTTTCATATGACACATTAGTGGCCTGCTCAATAATTTATGAAAATTTTGTGCAATGAATAGAATTTCTGAGCCTTAAAAAATTTCCACAATTTTGGATCAAGCTTTCCCAACCTCATATGGAAAGATATTTTGCCACCTGCAAATCCTTGTAAAATAGATAATAATCTTTGCACAATAAAAAAATATTACGCACATACCTTCCTTCAATTTGCGGATCAAACTTGCTTGATATAAAGTATCTTCTAATATTATAGCAAGTGTATGCAATAATATCTTTCAAAATAAAAGGGATTTCCTTAAGCATAAATTTCAAAAGGATATTATTGATGCAAGACGCAAAACAAAAGTATTCATTTTTATCACGTACCAAATCAAATAATAAAAATGTGCAATATTTGACAAGATATATATATATATATATATATATATATATATATTTCAATATTGATCACACGTGAGTCGTAAAAAATTTGTAGAAATTTGAAAGGCAAGATGATAAATATGAAATATTTTATTTCCTTACCCAAGGTATATATATTTAAAATATACCATTGAATTAAAGATGATCCTTGTCGATCTTCGCCTAAATATGTCCTTTGATTATACCGTGATATGCAGAGACTGCAAACGTACTTCCCTTGTATAATTCCCTGCAATGAACTCATTTCCTTTTCGGTATCCATGAATTTGGATCCTTCCTTCACGTTAGAGCACAAATAGGAAATTTTCATAAAAACTCAATGATGCTTTTCTATCTTGAATAATATCTCGTAAGACAAATTTTTGCTTTGAAAAAAATATAACAGAATAAGATAGCATAAAATCTGATCAAATAATTATGATTATCTATAAGCAAGATATCAAATCAATCACACGTATCGAATTCCAACTCACGAAACTACCAAAAATATAGCACGCTATTCTTCTTTCAATATAATCAATTATAGAATATAGTCATTATAAATCGAGACATAAAAAATATATATCGAATATCAAGTATAATGAAAATATTTAAAACATGCACGCACAACAAATTGAGAATTTAAAAATATATATTTCTTACCAAATTCTCTTTCTCATTTGCCTGCAAACAAAACGTATACTCAAGTTTTCTTTGGTACCCAGACTTTCTTGGGTCCATTGAGGTTAGTGGTATATGCTTTGTCTATCCATTTCTTCCGAACAGTCTCCGACTTTAGGACATTTGTTTTCAAAATGTTCTCTTTCTCCACAGTTAGAACATTTGAGATTGTCTCTACCAACAGGTCTTACAAAATTATTTTTGAAATGATTTCTGTAAGCTTGTCGAGAAGGTCTTTGTCTTATTCTTTCCTTGACTTTAGGAAAATCAATCGGGGAATCATTTTCTTTATAAAAACCAAGTCCAGACTTATCATAATAAGGAATTTGAATGGAAAGTATATGCTGCAGGGTTTTTGATCCTTTAGAAAATTTTGTGGTAATATTTAAGAATTCCTTTTTGAAAGAATCATTCTCCTTTTGCAAGGAATCTCGATTTTCCTTCGTTTCCAAAAGTTCCCTTTTAATATATTCATTCTCATTTAATAGAAACTCTCGATTTTCCTTTATTTCCAAAAATTCCTTTTTGAAATCATCCACTTTTCCTTTCAAAGAAACGTTCTGTTGACTCAACTTGTAATTTTCCTTTTTTAATCCAGAGATTCTTTTCAGAGTGAATTTCAGATTTAAACAAAGCTCATTTATATAATCTGAAACTTCAATAGGAATATCTGAATAACTAACCTCAATTTCTCTATCAGAATCTGAGTCTGATTCTGAATCTGTTCCAGTCCGAGTCGATTCGAATTTGTTCCGTAGTCCGAGTCCGAATGTGCCATTAGACAGATGTTGCCATATTCATCTTCACTATTTTCAACCTCAGTGTCACTCCATGTTTTCGCTTTCGTGGACCTTCTTATATTTTTCATATTTCCCTTTGTTTTTCCTGGAGCTTGGGACAATTTTGTTTTATGTGACCCTTCTTTTTGCATTTGAAACAGACAACATCTTTGACATATTCCTCCTCATCCTCTGTTCTTCGTTGTCCAGATTGTCTGTTTTGTTTCTTGCTGTCGAACCTTCTACCTTTCTTGTTCAACTTCTTTACCTTTCTAATTAGCAGTTCAAGTTCTTCGTCGTCCAGCTCATCCTCAGAGTTTGTATCATCAGAATCAATATTAGACTTAAGAGCAATGGATTTATTACCTCTAGATTCCACTTCCTCGTTCATTTGTTCTGCTTCATAGGACTGCAGGGTACCAACAAGCTCATCGACCGTTAGAGGTGAGATTCGCAGAGTTTCTCTAATGGAGGTCTTCACATTGTTCCACTCTTTTGACAATCCTCTTAGACGCTTGTTGACTTTCATTGGTCCAGGAACAGGCTGACCTTGATATGCTAGTCCATTTACAATTTCTGTAAATCGACTGAACATGTCTCCTATGGACTCCCCCTGTTTCATTTTGAAGGATTCGTATTGACCAAGTAATATGTTTACTTTGGTCTCCTTGACACGATCAGTTCCTTCATATGTCACATGTAGTCTATCCCATACTTCCTTTGCTGTATCACAAGAAGATATACGATTATTCATTAGGTGATAAAGCACAATATAGAGAGTAAATAGCCTTTGCATCAATAGCTTGTCTCTTTGTTATCTCTGCTGGAGAGAGAGTGGCTGATGGTTCTGTTTCTTTCCCATCGGTACTCTTTGACGTCTTTCTGGCGTTATCAGTGGGCTCAATTCCCCTCTCAACCACATGCCATTCCAGTGGATCTTTCGACCTGAGAAAGGCCTTCATTTTATTCTTCCAAATATTGTAATCCTTGCCGTCGAAGTATGGTGGACGAGTGTTGCTCTGCCCCTCAATTAAACCTGGTGCAAGAATACTAGCCATAGAGGATCTTTAACTCAGAAGTAACAAACACTTCAAGATCTCGAGCACGAGGCTCTGATACCAATTGTTAGTAACTAGTATTAACACCTAGAGGGAGGTGAATAGATGTAGAGGAATTTTATACGCAAGCAATAACGATCTTCAAACAGAAATTAAATAGAGAGAGTAGAGAAGATTACAAACACAGTTTATAGTGGTTCGGCTTTAGACAAGCCTACGTCCACTCTCCAGGCGATCAGCCAATAGGCTGGATTTCACTATATGATCAAAGGTGATTACACACTCTTGA
Source organism: Angophora floribunda (assembly GCA_014182895.1). Lineage (NCBI taxonomy): Eukaryota > Viridiplantae > Streptophyta > Magnoliopsida > Myrtales > Myrtaceae > Angophora > Angophora floribunda. The sequence goes on along the minus strand of CM024709.1, from coordinate 29,371,031 downwards.
GTGTTAGCACTTGGTGATGATATGTCTCACAAAGTCACTCTTTTTGGTAATTCACTAGGATCACTCAATTACGCTCTTTTTCGACAACTAGTGAAGAATTGAATCAGCCTTGGAATATATTTATCCACCCTAGTCTCCTAGGTCTCATCCTATCCTTATATACTCTCCAAGCCACACTCGACCGTTGGCTCTTTCCTTGAGAGTTCCGTCTTCCCTTTTCTGGACAGACTTTATAAGGCAAGTCTTTTTGACCGTTGGAGATAGATTAGATCCCTTTGGATTCTGCTTGCCCATACAATCAGAATCCGGGCTTCCATAAGTGTTTCATCCTTCTTTGGAAGTTGTCTGATGATTGATCTTGTTGATCAATATAAATATGGTAAGTGAAAATCATATGACCGTTGGTGATCTGATCCTGTAGTTCCATTCTGAATCTGCCTAGATTTTCGTGCCGTTCGTTCGGACTTAAAATCTCGCCGGGTATGGTCGACTTAAATCTCGCCCTACAAGTTCCTGCGTCTGCTTCATCCAGACTCAAAAGCATATATTAGTAGCCTTTGATTTATTTTGTCATCTTCAAAATATCATAAGGGATTTTTCTAACACATTTCTAATATGGGTTGCTTGCAAGTCAAGGACTCTCAAAAGCAACAATTCAGAAATGCCCTCGGGAATTTCCCACTTAAGAGATGGGCAATCCTTGCTGTGTAGCTCTTCCAACTCTTTTAGCATGACAATACTCCTCGGTAACTCCCTTATACAAGAATTCGAAATGTTGATGACTTTCAATCTACTTAGGCCTCCAATAGATTCGGGTAACTGTAGACATCGTGTTCCTGAGACATCCAACTCGAGTAGCGATTTCAAGTTCCCAATTGATATTAGAAGTTTCTTTATTTTAGTATGTGATAGAAAGAGAGACCTAAGTTCCCTTAGATTTCCGATAGAACTAGGAAGTTCATCGATTTGTGTAGATTGCAGTTTAAGTACGGATAAATGCTTTTGGTTGCCGATGGAGACAGGTAATCTTGCGATGGCCGTATACGAGAGATCCAACTCTACTAGTGATGCCACTCTTGCAAATGATTCAGGTAGCTCCCTCAACTTTCTGCAGTTGCCTAAATACAAGTACTCAAGCTTCTCTAGCTGTCCGATTCCTTCAGACAACTCTATAAGATTTGTACACCCATCCACATTGAAGAAAATCAGACACTTAAGCTTTTCGAGGGAACCATCAACCTCAATCAGTCCTTTGTAATTTTTTAGGATCAATCTCTCTAAACTCAAATAACCAAAAAAGTTTGGAGTCCTGGTCATGTTGTTGCAGTTTGTGAGATCCAAAACTTTCAACCTCTTGGCAACCTGTTACAACAGTTAAAAGAGAGTAATGGGGAAATTCCATGCAAGTTAGAGGCAATGAAGGGTTACGTTGGAATTGAGTTGAAGTTGGGTTGACTTGTTTTCGTCATTTAACCCTTAGACCCATTCATTTTAGTATGAACTCCTATCCAACTTGATTCACATATATCCACCTATATATCAATTCAACTTCTTCCCCAGAATATGTAATAGTCGTAAATGGCCTTGATTATGAGACCAGCTTAGTGTTAGTTGTGAAATTGCTCCCCTCACGACTCATATTATTTACAATATTTATTGCCTATTTATTGCCTATATAGTTATTTTATAGTCAATAGGAGTTCCAAAAATTAAAATAAAAAAAAACTCTACAAAAGACATTCAATTAAGATCTAGATAAATAAATTGCAACATACCATACCTTGATTTGATTCCATCCAGCCCAGTCCTCCATGATGGCACTATAAGATAGGTTGAGAACTACAAGATTGCTTGGATAAAAATCGATGGCCAAGAGCTCATTAGGACACCTATTCCAGGACAAGTATCTTAACCTTGAAAGCTGCTTCTTAAAGTCTCCAACAAAGCATCCTCCGCGTAATTTGAGGAACCTTATGTTTGGAAGCCTTGAAAAGTCTTCACTTTTATAGATTTTTGATGCACTTCCGTCCAAGCAAACTGCTTCAATGGCCTCCTTTCTCTGTCATTCAATGGTTAATTAGCATAGGAATAAATGAATATTGTCTTCATTCTATCTCTCCCTCTTAAAAAAGGGCTCCTTATTAGTAAATGAACTATTGAAAGAAGTATGGAAAAGACATGCAAACATATGGTTTCACCTCTTCTGTTCTAATGATTTTAATGGCTATCTCAGGAATCCACAACCTACTATGCTCTCTTGGATCCATCAACCTTGTATCTTCACAGATGATTTTCCTCCCAAGATCTCTCAATTGATCGTGCATCCAAAATTTGTTGTCATCAGTTATCTTTATCAAGGACATGCAGACAAGGACTTGATGGCTAGTTTCTCGATTTGGTCCTCGCTCACATCGTCGAGAATGATGAAGACTTTCCTGTTGGAAAGTTGCTGGGCAATCAACTTGATCCCATCGTCAATGTCATTAATTCCATCATGAAAGCTTGAACCAAACATGTTAGATAATAGTTGTTTCTGTAAAGTTACGAGGCCAAAGCGGAGTGACAATTCTCGGACATTTCCCAAGAAGCAACAATGACTAAAGAGTGAATTTAGTTTGTTGTAGACAACCTTAGCGAGAGTCGTTTTACCGATTCCACCCATTCCATGGATTAGCACAAATCGCATGCCCCCAGAGTCCACATTCATCAACTTTACTACTGCATCCACTCGATCGTCCATTCCGACTAAATGTCCAGCGACGTATTTGTCTTTTATCTTCAGCTTCATAAGAATCTCTTGAGTCACCGATTTAATAAATTTCCAATACCTACAATGTTAGTGAGTCATCTAATTCAATATTGTAAAAGATAACCTTTGAGACATGCAACAAGTGTTTGCAATCAACACGGTTAGTAACTCTTTCTAGATGAATGACATAGTTAATTCTTTTACTAGAAATAGTTTTCAAAATACACATGATATTCTTTCAAACTACCTAAACAAAAACTTATCCAAGCTTGGGTAAATAATGAAAGTCCAAAAAAAAAGTTATGAGGTGCTTGACACCTACGTACCCTTGCCTTTTCAACTCCCATCCTTTGATCTGGGCAACACTTCGCAGGGCATCCTCCCACTTCCCCCTCATCTAGGGGCCGAACCTCTCCTCATGCTCTTCCAAAGTGCTGACATATAGTTGAGACTTAAGCTTAACATCGCCAAGTTCCACATCATAGAAAATTGGTAAAATCTCTTTCTCAAATGGTTTGTATTTCTTGCACTCCACCATGCATGCAAGCTCACGAAGGCACCATGGACTCGAAACATACCCTCTAGAGAAAATAGGTATGTAGATCTTCGACTTTTCAATGGCCGTAGATAGTTCATCACCTATTTCTTTACCAACCTGGAGCTCTTCCTCATCAAAGAAAACACGGATATTTGCTTCTAGCATTTCATGATAAAGACAATCCGCAAATGCTTGGCGAGTGTCTGGCCCTCTAAAACTCAAGAAGACATCATAGTCAATTGCCGATGGCTTACCGTCACTGGATTCAGCCTCTGAGCTCTTTCCCATGTCCATTCTCACAAGTATTTTCGCCCGAGGGTCTTCTTTCTCAGAGCACCTGATGAAGAAAGGCTTGTTCACTTGGCCACTGGTGAGTTTCTTTCATATTTCGCTTGAGACCTCTATTCCTAGAACTTTCCCTAGTTGAATGGTCTTTGAATAGTTCCAACCATTTTTTAACTAATCAAGTCTACGTCAACTCTAAAATGGCGTAACGAATACGCGTAGCGTTTTCTCCCAGTAGGCTCGGCTTCTAGAAGGCTTGACTTTTGACGAACTCCCTGTATGCAAGTCGTTGTCAGTAGATATAAAATATTGAGGAAATTACAGTATTAGTCCTTGGTATTTTCAAGAATTCTTTTTCTGTCCCCGGCTATGTTTTGTCCTTTGATAGGCACAAAACAAATTGATATTACAATTTTAATTTTCTTTCTTAACTCTAGGATTTTTTCAGATACTGATGTTTTCAAAATAGATTTATAATATGACACCCTGACCCTCAAGCATGCGACAATCCCTATTCTATTTAGTCAAATGAATGCAACGTCTCCAAACGCGTTGCCGGCCTTTTTTTTATCTTTCAGTTAAGTGCGGGCAGAAGCGATAAACAATCCCCAATTCACACAACAATAAGGATAGTTGGGAAAACCACAACAACAACATCATCAAAGCACAAATTTAGTTTGATTACTAGTTAACCTTAGGAAGTTTACATGTATAAGTCCTTCCAACGGAAACTTCCTATTAAGCCAACAAAAGGAACTAGCAGGGCCAAGGTTAATTTACTCCTTCTAAACATGGTCACGAACTACACCACTTGTCCATTCCCCATTCTATGGACCTAAAAATGATTAAACAACGACATATGATATATAAATCTTAGTGAGTTAACAACCTAAGCCTCGGTTAGGAAGTTAACTCGCCTCGGGATTACCTAAACATACAACCATATATTGATGGTAGATCAATAGAAAAGCGACCCCTGCTTTGCCTTAACATACATGCCTAGGCAGTCTAACCTCATAATCAACAATCGATAGTCAAATTGATTCGTGGACATTATTACCTTACCTTGGCACATACCCTACACAATATAAACTCACACATGCTAGAAAAACTGCAATTAGGCATTCACACAATTAGAGCACAATTCATATTTCCTCATGCGCAATCAATTTATGTGTGTTCCGATTATTATGAACCCTAGGGCCACGGCACAATTCAAAGATTAGCCGTCTTCCGGCATAATTGAGCATTTATCACGGCCATTGAAGGCATGCCTGTCTCGGACAGGGGTGTCATCACGACCATATGGAACACACCCACAATCATACGAGGTTGCTATCACAGCCATGCAAGGCACACCCGTAATCATACGGGAGTTTTGTCACGGCCATTCAAGGTACACCCGTAATCAGGCGGGGTTTCATCACAGTACAAATGGCACACCTGTCCTTGAACAGAGGTATTATCACGGTCACGAACGGCAAGCTTGTATCATACGGGGGTAATGGGCTTTCTTATTATGCAATCACGCAAGCACTTTAACTACTCAAGCCAATTTCATTTTTTCTTCATTTAGTCAATACAGACGTAGTCGTGCTCACATATCAAAACACTGTAACTTTCACATGTAAAAATGCATTAAAATAATCACACGTGATCACCTGTGCATATTTAACTCATCAAACCTTGCATGCTTTCTTTTTAAAACATACTCGCCCCATTTAACTTATAAAACATGAAATATAAACTCGATACCTCAGGGATTTACATTTATGTGTCCATAAAACCTTCTTTAAAAATTAGTAAACCAGGTTTTCACATTGAACAAATATTTTTCAAGTCAGGCAAGTATTCAATCAACATAGAACGTGTAGAAAATTAACCTAAGGTTCAAGCATCAATCAAGTATAGAGCAACACATATCGCCCTATCACAATAGCTTAACAATTTAATTATGAATAATAATTAATAATTAAAATTATCCATAATTAAATATAATTAATTAATTCCAAAATAAATAATTAATTAAAAACAGAATTAATTACAAAATAATTATAAATAAAATAATTAATTATAATTAACTATTATTAATCAAGATTAACTAATAAATCACCATTTATCCTAGGTAACCCCAGTTAATTAACACTAAGTAGGATTGTGAAATTAATTAATGTTAATCATAGTTAACTAAACTAACCACATATCAATCATGATTAATTAGACTAATCACACATTAACCATAGTTAATTAACTAATTATATATTAACCATAGTTAATTCTAACTAATCCCTAATCTAGATTAACTATAATCTAACTATTCTTAAGCAAGTTTAACGGATTAATCGAGGGATTAGAGCATTAACTCACCTGATAAGGATTCCAACGATAGAGGCACAATGGCGGTGATGAGAACTACTTGTGGCTATGTCCGGAATGGTGAGGGGTGGCAATATGAAAATGAGTCTCAGCGGTGGGGGTGCTTAGTGGTGGTGGAATCTGAGAGAGGGGGAGGAGTGGATGGTGACACGGTGACTTTGGGCATCTCCTCGGTGGGCGGATGGGGGGCAGTGGCAATGGTAGGGACAGCGGGTGGTGGCGGTGTGAGACAAATGAGGTGGCAATGGAGGAATTGGGGTGGGGGAAGATGAAGACCGAAAGGGAGGAACGAAGGAAAGAAAATGAAGAGGGAGGGGCGGACATGGGAGGAAACGAGAGAGAGAGATACCGTGCGTGGGGGAGGGGAAAAAGTGAGTGGGAGGAGAGAGAAAATAAAATAAAATAAAATCTTTTTTTTTTTTTTTTTTTTTGGCAAGCTTTCTTGGCAAATTTGCAAAATCCTTCTAGAAAGTGTATTTTGGTCAATTCCTCTTTTGGCCACAAATTTCTGAAATTGCCCTTGGCTCAGAAATCAAGAAGTGGGCCTAGGAATTGAGCTCAATGATTAGTAATGGACTTGCAAATTTGTTACGTTCAAAATGGGCTAGAATTGGAATTGGACTTGAAAATAGGCTTGAAAATTGATTTGGGCTTGGTGGGCTTGGGTTGGACCCACATGGTCGAACCTCAATGGGCTTGAGGCCCGTTGGGCCTTCATTCAGCCTAACTCCTTTTTCGGCTCTAAATCTTAGCTTGAAAATCCCTTTTCTGCTAATTTCATGCAAACTTATGAATTCAGGGATTAATGAGGCGATATCCAACATTTTAGTCTTGACGTCACTGAAAGTTCGATACCCAAAATCGTATTAAAATTCACAGCTAAATTTGATCAGCTACAGCTTTAATAAATTTCAAACTAACGGATAGCTTTTAAAAGTTACGCGTATTCGATCCATTGTTGAAATATTATTAATCCATGTTTATGTTTCCTCGACTCATGGATGACCTTAGTTTTCATGTAATTGTGAAGAATCGATTGCTCATTTCAAGGTACATGATCATTTGAAATCAATTTAAGATTGTTTGCAAGCTATATAATGGTAATACGAAATCACTCATGATCCAGTTATATTTTTTCTGCGAATCAACCTACAATCGTTCCTTGATCAGTCTATATAGGCGCGGGATCATCCCTTGTCAATCTTTATGGTCGAATTATCAATCCATGGTCCAGTTCTTTTGTTGTGCATGCTTGAATTTTTAATAGTCTCTCTCTTTTGATTAGCATCTTATGAATGGCCAACTCCAAGTAAATGTAACTAACAGCACATTGGCAAAATAATCATTTTATATATCCCGAAATAAATTGAATTCAAGACTCACATATAAGTAGCTTTTTTGTACTTGAACAGTAAACTTTCCCATTTTATTAGCTAATTCATTTCCTAAATCTATTTGAGGTGACTTTATCTTTCACTTTTTTGCTTATTTTTATTTTTATTTTGCAACGGTCGCACAGTGACTTTCTTTAATCTTAAGCAATTAAAACATGCATATAGAATTGTTGACAAGTTAATTCACCTAAATATTTTTCATTACTTTCTAAAATTTGAATAATATTTTAAACTTTGGTTGAAAACTAAAAATATGTTCTTACTTATTATTAGGCCAAACAAAAAGGCCCTGATGTTTTGGTTGTATCCTAGTTTGTCTTCATTTATTGATTTTTATGATTTCATTTCTAAGAAAGTTTGCCTCTACGAATTTTCAGGATAAGAACATTAGAAGTGCCACAAGTTATGTACATTACTCACTTTAGTGCCATAAGTTTTCACCAGATCACTTAATTGCTAAATTTTTTGAAAAATGATTTTTTCAGTGCCAACTCTGATTTGTTTGGCTGGAAATCTGACGTGGCATTTTTTTTATTAATATCATGAGCTTACGTGGCCCACCGGAAGTTTGAATTAGCATAAAAAGCCTAAAACGATATCGTCTAGTAGGTTAAAAAGTTATCACTTCAATGTCAGTTGTTAAAAAAATGATCACTTCAGTGTTGATCATTGTTAAAAATAATCATTTTAGTGCCAAAAAATGCTACATTAGACAAAATTTATAATTTATAAAAACCACATAATTTCTCTAGCTGGAATTTCTTGCTGAATGTGTTAAGTTATCGTTTTTCCTTTGATTTTGGCACTTAAGTGAGCCGACGAAAACTTTTAGCACTAAAGTGAGCGCCATATATAACTTATGGCATTTCTAGTATCCTTCATTCATGAATTTTCAATGTGAAATTAGGATTTTTCTTTTTTCGTTTTAGCAATATGTGATGTAAATTTAGTGGTTGAGTTATATTCATTTTCATTTTATTAGTTTGGTATTGGAACAAGTAACTCGTTCTCGCTTGAAGATTGCCAAAATGTCCCTGTACTTTTTGGTCTAAATATTTCATTGCCACTCGTTCCAGCCTCCGAGCTATTTCCCATATCCATTCTCACAACTTTTTTTTCCTGATGGTTTCCTCTCTCAGAGCACCTGATTAAGAAAGGTTCGTTCACTCTGAATTTCATTTATATTACTCCTTAGACCTCTACTCCTAGAAGTTTCTGTAGTCAACGTCAACTCTAAAATGGCGGAACCAGTCCGCTTAGCTTTTTCCCCCGGTGGGTTCTGCTCCTTGCAGACTTGACTTTCGAGGAAGGCACATTATGCAAGTCGTTCTCAATGGAGAGAAAATTTTGAGGAAATTAAAGTATTATTTCCGGTTCTACCCTCATTGTTATTGATCATCTTCTGCGTAGAGGGCAATCGGTGATGCTAAAACTGGTTGCGAAGGGTCAGTGAGAGGCTGGCAAGGAGCCAACAAGAGGCCAGCAAGATTGCGTGACCCAAGCGCTAGCTTCGACAAAGGGCTTAGGTAGGCAGCAGCTGCCATTGGAGGCGGCACAACCTTAGGCAACCCCTGGTGAGGGTTGTGTGACCCAAACTGCCCTCGTTAGAGTCGTGCAACCTCATGCGGCCCACGCGGGGCATTGCTCATGGTTGTGCGATCTCAAACGATAGCCGCCAACACTAAAACTGGCTCACTAGTGAAGGGTTTGTGTTTTTTAATAAAAAAGAAAAAAAAAATACAGCTAAAGTCATTTGTAAGAAGGGTTTTTCCAAATAGTATTTAGCCCAAAGTTACTTTACAAAGAACTTGCAAGTTATAATTTACCAAACGTAATTTGTATTTCGGGAAATACCTTTAACTCATTTGCCCAAATCCCATTGAAAAAGTTGAATCAAATGCGGCCTAAATCCTTATTGCGTGAAATCTTTGGTAAACTCATAGCGAAGTCCATACACGTATCTTCCCAAAGGCGCTTGTAGGCAACGGCAAGTTAAAAACAGTGCTTTGGCCCCCAGCTTTTGCAATAGGGCAAATTTTGCATCATTCAATGAGCGGCTTCATATTTCCATTTTTGGCCAATGAAAGTTCTCCCTGGCAAGCGCCAAAGTTTTGTCACGAGCGAAATGACAACCGCCAGCCCACCATCATGGGTTTGAAGAGTAATAGCTTGATTCAAGGAACGTTGCGAAAACACACCACTGACGGGGAAACTGTGCAATGTGAAATTATAGGGGGTTTAACTTCCAAAATTTGGACTTCATACATATCTTTTGCTTCTTCAGATCCAATGACGCTGATTTGCATAGTAGAGAGGAACGTATGTTGGGCGGTTAAAGTATCCTTGACTCGATTTTGAGCGCCAGATCACAAGATTAATGTTTGAGGAGAAACAAAAAAGATTGTAGAAACTCACTCAAAGCTACATGTAAGCGATTAAGGGTCTGCATGATAACTTTTCCGGGAACAGTTGTTTCTGTTCTTTTGTTACCGGGAACAGAAACGCGTTTAGTAAATTTTTTGTTCCTGGGAACAAATTTGTTCCTTGGAACAGATTTGGAGTAGAAATCAGAAACAAGAAAAAGTTGTTTCTTGTTTCCGGGAACAATTTCAAGAAACACTTTTTTTTTCCTTTCTTTTTTTCCTTTTTTCCTTCTCTTTCATTTTCTTCTTCTTCTTCCACTTCCTCTTCCCTCTCCCACCCCTTAGCCGCCCCATCGCCGCTACCGGCGAGTCGCCGGGCGAGGTCCGGTGAGCTCGTCGGCGCCTCGCCAGGCCAGGGTGAGGTCCGGCAAGCTCGTCAGAGCCTCGCCCAACCACCGACAAGGCATGGCCTCGCAAATCTGGGCTCGCCCAGGTGGCACCTGGCCGAGCGAGCCTCACCCAGGCAGCGCCAGGCCGGCCTCGCCTCGCCCGGCCACCGGCGAGCCTCGCGCCGCCTGGGTGAGGCCTGGCCTCGCACCGCCTAGGCGAGGCTCGACCCTCACCGGTGGCGGCCGGGCGGTGGCCAACAGGGAGGAAAAAAAAAGAAAAAGAAAAAAGAAAATTAAAAGAATCAAAAGATTGGAAATTTTTACCAAACGCATTTCTGTTCCCAAAAAAAAAAATTCAGTTGCCAAACGCCTTCAAATGCTCAGAAACTGTTCCCGGGAACAGAAAAAAAAAAAACATTTTTGAGCAGAAATTGCTCCTGAGAACAGAAACGTTGCCATGCAAACCCTAAGCTTCTATTGAGAGTTCATGTGATTATGTTCCTCATGGCAAGAGTCCAAAACACGTTCTTTTGTTAGCAAATAGCGGCCCCAATGGCTGGAAGCATGCACGCATATATTACACATATATTGGAATCATACAGTTTTTCACCTAAAAAGGCGATGTGATAGCTTCTTTGACCGAGCGAAACGCCATGCCAACATATGAAGCATCGCAATTGTCAGATATTTCAAAAGTTTTTAGGAGTTTGAAATTTATTATTTTGTAACGGTTTTTATAGAAAATAATGACAACCATGAAAATCATTAGTATGCAATAATTTTTGTAATGGTTTTGCAATAGTTTTGTAACGGTTTGATTTTTAAATATTAAAGCCGATTAATTTAATTTGTTTTATACCGACCCTCTTTTACATTTGCCAAAAATAGAACCTCCGACTACAATTTAACAGAGACACTTAGATAAGAAAATTCTCCCTTGTCTTTTTTTGTTGGATTTAACATACAATTTTGTGTTCGTGTTTCATCTATTATTCAATGCGGAGTAAAGAGGAAGGTCTGGTACATGTTGGGAGTGGGATAAGTACCCAAAAAGTCTTAATTTTATTATATTAGTACCAATTCAATCATATACTTTTCAATTACATAAATTTAGTCCTAAACTTTTTTAGTAACCATTTGACCAATTTAGGCTGTAAATCATTGACATGGATGCTGAAGGCCTATGTGCTACAATTAGCACTGACATTGATATCTTTTATATAATTTTTTAATAATGATAATTTTCTATAATTCTTTATTTCAATTTTATTTCAGTCCTCTTCTTCCTATATGGCAAGCAACTTACTTCGGCACCGCTATCCTCCAGTCCTTGAACACCATCAACCTGCCTTTCATCTTCTTCAAAATTTTCGAACAGCGATGAACTTCAAAAACCAAGTCAAAGTTTGGTAGCGCTGACACTGGAGCTTCAATGATTACGTTCTCTAAGAGCTCAAAGCTCTTTGCGCTTTTTCTTTCCTCCGAAGCCTTTCTCATTTAAGCATCTAGTATTTGGTGCAGCAATGGAACCGAAATTTTTTATTGTCTCCTGTAGAAAGAAGAAGCGAGGCCATGAAAACTTCGAATCACATGAAGCGTTAGCAGCGTTTGCAGAAGTGATAGCTTCAATCTTATTAAGATCCATCTCTATTCCTGAGCTAGTCATCACATAGCCAAGGAAAGTTAACCTTGTTAGTCAAGAAGTGACATTTGTTGAGATAGCAATTAATTTTTGCTCTCTCAAAGCTTGGAATACTTAAAGGAGATGTGTCATGTGTTCTTCCTTATCCTTACTGTGGAAAAAGCATGTCATCGAAATGTACGATAATAAATCACCCAATGAAAGGCCAAACGGCGCGATAGGCGCATATAAGACATTTGTGTGCTGTCAGCCATCAATTTATCATGTAAGCTTTTGCTTGAGAAAATAGCAGAATCACATGTAATGTCAACTTTTATCATGCACGCTTGCAGACATTATGGAATTCAATTGGCCTATGCATGACAATTAATTGGTTCAAATGGCGCTGGATTCCATTGGTGGACTATAAGTTCTTTGTTAAAATTATTAGGTCCTGGACTCCTTCCTTTGAAGATTGAAGATAGCAGCAGATAGGGGTGTGCAAAACAGACTGTCGGAATTCGGAACAACTCGGACCAGACCGAATTGGTCTATTTGGTCCAGTTATCGGGAGTGTTGATCCGATTTCCGATTTCTAAAAGTAGAATTGGTGTCCAGGCAGGTAGTTTTCCGATTTTATGGGGTCACCGAACTAGATTGATTGCACGTACCTTTTTTTTTTCTCTTAAATTCTACAAAAAAAGGTGACCAATGTTTTTTTTCTTCATAACATATGGCATCAAGTAAGGGTAAAAAAAGAAGTGACATGTTCGGTTGGTCCAAACCAGTAGTTTGGTCCGAGAACTGATTGCTCCTAATAGTGGACTATGCATAGAGTAATTGCTAATATCATATCATCAATAGGTGCTGTCTCTTTTCTCTTTTTTTCCCCTCACAAATAAACAATGAATAGGTTTTTGGACTTTATCGTTTTTTTTCATAAACAGTTTCGTCATTTGGGGAAAAAAATAAAACAAGACAAAAAACAACTGAAATAAGAAGAGCAAAAATGTTGAAAAACTAATCCGGATACAGAGCGAACCAACCAAAAGAGAAGATCATCAAGTGCCACTGCCACCGACCAGTCAACTTTCGATTTGCTCAACCAAAAACCAAAGCCTCTCTGCTCTATAATTGTGAGGATTGTCCATCCAAAGTACTGGCGCGTTCGTAGTGACCGAGCTCCTTCGCACGTTTTCTCAAGATCTGCTACACAAACAATGGGAGGTACGGACCCCGCAAGTGCCATAACTTGGCACGGAGGGCTACTTAAGTGCCAAAATCGGAGCAAAATGGATCACTTAAGTGCCAACGGCGAGAAAATCCGGCCAAAATGCTGACGTGGCCTTTTTCCGGCGATTTGGGGTCGAAACGACGACGTTTTTGTTGCTGATGTGGCGAAGTAAACCCAAAACGACATCGTTTGGGTGCTGATGTGGTCACCGCACCAAAAACGACGCCGTTTTGATTAATACTTATTTTTTTTAATAAATATTAATTAAATAATATTTAAAAAGTAAAATTAAAAAAAAAAAGAAAAAAGTGTGGGGAGCAGCTTGTCGCCGCCGCCCCACCGGCGATGGACGAACGGCGAGGGCTGCCGGCGCCAGCGGCGACCCTCTCCCAGATCTGGGCGAGGGTCGTTCGCCCTCACCCCGACCTGGGCGAGGGTCGCCGGCCCTCGCCTCAGCGCCGGTGGCCTCGCCTAGCGCCGCCGGAAACTCGGTGGCGCCGGGTGAGGCCGCGGCCGGGGTGAAGGCCGCCGGCTTCACCCGGTGCCGGCGGCCCACGCCCGCGCGCTGGAAACTCAGCCGGCGTTGGCGAGGGCCGCCGACGCCAACGCGAGGGCCGGCGACCCTCGCCCAGGCCGGGGCGAGGGCGGCCGACGCGAGGGCCGGCGACCCTCGCCGCCAGCCGGGCGAGGGCGGCCGACCCTCGCCCGGATCCGGGAGAGGGTCGCCGCCCTCTCCCGGTGTCTGGCGAGGGCCGTCCGGTCCTCGCTGCGCTCGGCGAGGGTCGCCGGCCGTTGCCTTGGCGCCGGCGGCCCTCACTCACCGCGCGTCCTGCGCCACCGCCCCATCGCCGGTGGGGAGGCAGCGACAACTGCTCCCACACTTTCTTTTTTTAAAAAAATTTGCTTTTTAAATATTATTTAATTAATATTTATTAAAAAATAAATATTAGTCAAAACGGCGTCGTTTTTTGGGTGCGGTGGCCACATCAGCACCCAAACGACGCCGTTTTGGGTTTACTTCGCCACATCAGCAACAAAAACGACGTCGTTTCGACCCTAGATCGCCGGAAAAATGCCACGTCAGCGTTTTGGCCGGATTTTCTCGCAATTGGCACTTAAGTGTACCGTTTGTAAGTTTTGGCACTTAAGTGTCCCTCCGTGCCAAGTTATGGCACTCCTGCTGTACTTGTGCCCAAACAATGGACATTTCACGCCAAAAAGGAAAAAAAACAATCGATAGTAGTCATGTTACCAATCCTTCCTCATCAGTGTCTGCACAGCATGACTACGAAGTGTTCCTAAGCTTCAGAGGGCCGGTCATGCACAGGGAAGAGATTTCCTGTACACCAGCTTGACTGGTGTTGGGATTCGCGTCTTTGGGAACAAGGAAGAGCTTGAAAGTGGCAAAGAAATCGACGCCCTGCCGACCCAGGCGATTGAGCAGTCCAAGGTATCAATACCCGTCATCTCCAACGAGTACGTGTCCAGCGAGAGCTGTCTCAGGAATTAAATCAAATGGTGGAGTGCATGGACAATAAGAATCGCATCATCATCCCCATCTTCTACTATGTCGATCCGTCGGATCTACGCGGCTGCACGGGCCCTTTTGAGAAGGCCTTGGGTGAGCACAAGAAGCGCGACAGAGATGGCAATCTCCTTAATCACTGGATGTCTGCTCTCCGTCGGATCGGAGAGTTAAAGGGACACCATCTCCACGAAAACAATGAAAGGTAATTTCCATGACCTGCCCTGGCCTGAGATTAACTTTCTCGTGTATCTTGCCTACTTTGCGTTAAAATTAAATACTTTCAAATGATATCCAATCACATATTCACTATTATGAAAATGACAACGGCAGCATCATGCAAAAGTAGGTTTTCTTCCGCTCTCAATCCTACTTTTTCATGTCCTTTTTATTCCTATATATTTGGCAGGTCTCATGGCGAAATCGTAAAGCAAATTGTCCACCAAGTTCAGCAGAAGCTGAAGAAGCAAGACCTAATCGTGACGAAACAATTTGTCCGAGTCGACTCTCGTGTGCGAGACATAATGGCAAAGCTGAAGGTTGACTACTTCCGCGGGCAAGCGTTTAAAATTGGGGACACAGGTGTGGAGGTGTTAGGAATATATGGGATCCCCGGGGTGGGTAAGACGGTTCTGGCCAAATATGTTTATAATCAACTATATCATCTGTTCGATGCCTGTAGCTTTCTTGGGGAGATCCAAGCCAAAATTAATCGTCACGGCATTGTGTCTGTACAAAACAAGCTAATTTCTGACCTTGATGAAGGAAATGCCAAAATGTTTGATCGTTCTGAGGAAGCTCTGTCTCATATTCAGGAAAGATTTCGTGCCATGAAGGTTCTTGTTCTCCTTGATGATGTATATAATGATGAACAGTTCAGTGCAATAGTCGGAGACCTCGATGGGCTTTGCCCAGGGAGCAGGGTCATTCTGACCTCCCAAAGGCAAGACGTCCATAGAAACATCAATGGTGCGGAAGTTTTGTCCTTGAACCGATGAAGCAAGATGAAGCTCTGAAATTGTTCTGCAGGCATGCTTTTGGAACGGATTCTCCCCGTGAGGAATTCCAGAAACTGTCAACAGATATCGCTGCTGCCACCGGCCGACTTCCTTTAGCGCTAGAGGTGACAGGTTCATCTCTGTTTCTTGTAAAATCGAAGAAAGCGTGGAGGGAAACATTGACTGCATTGGAAGTATCTCCTCATAAGAGAGTCCAAGCGGCCTTGGAGAAGAGCTATGCCGACCTAGATACGAATGCATGGGAGATATTTCTTGATATAGCATGCTTCTTCAGTGGAATGGACGAGAGAATCCCCTATTACATGTGGATGTCCTTAAGTATTCTCCTTCTAGTACGATTCCAGCTCTTCAAGCCAGGTCTTTGGTAAAAATCGGAGACGATAAAAACTATTCATGATTGAAATACTGAAGAAGTTTGGCCGAGAAATTGTCAGGAATGAAAACCGGGAGGAACCTTGCAAACGCAGTAGGCTATGGAACCACGTAGAAGCACTGACAGTACTAACTAGAAAGGAGGTAACTTCTGCGAGCACTGCGCCGCATCTTCTCTTCTTTAGATGCCAATCGAAACAGTTAATGATCCTTTTCGTTTAATTCTTTGTCAAAGGTGATACTAAAAGAAAGCTCCAATTTTTTAAGCTAATTTTGTTTTGCTTGATTGACAGGGTACTCAGAATGTCAAAGCCCTAGGGCTCGAGTTCGGAATTAATGTCAGTTTTGAATGTGGTCAATTTGATGGTTTACAGAACTTGAGGTTCCTCAAGCTAGGTGGGGCCAATATTTGTGGAGACTTTGGGGATCGTCTTTCGAGCTTAAGGTGGCTTGATACGAAAAGCTACTCTATACGTGACATTGATTCATTAAAACTGAATTTGCCAGAACTGGTGATTCTTGATTTGTCGTACAGTCTTGTTGACAATAACTGGAGGGGATGGGACCTGCTTGAGCAGGTGTGGAGTGAATTCACTATCATACATTTTTCCTTTTGACTATGTCTTTCTCAGGAAATAAACATTTACTAACATGTCCTATTTATCTTGCAGACAAGTAAACTGAAAGTTTTGAATCTAACTAATTGTTGCCATTTGCCCACCACTCCAAAATTTCTCGCTTCAATGGAGCTGGAAAGACTTATCCTGGAAGGTTGCTCTGATTTGAAAGTTATCGATACATCATTTGGTGATCTGGAGAAGTTGGTTTCTTTGAATGTGAAGTGGTGCCGTCTTCTTGATGAATTGCCAGATTTGGGTCCCATGAGAGGCTTGAAAGAGCTGGTTATCGATGAAACTTTGATTTCACAGATAAATTTCCAAAAAGGTTCCATGATGAGGCTCAAAACTCTCAGTGCTTGCCATTGTAAATACCTGACTGGGATATCCGATCTGCTCCCGTACTTGCAGTCTCTCAGATATCTCGCTTTAGACAGCAATCAAATTGTTACCCTCGGGAAGTCCATCGGATCACTAGAGAAACTGAAGACACTGTCTCTTAAGTACTGCGTGGAGCTATCCAATCTTCCGGATGATATGGGAAAACTCAGGTCGCTGCAATTCCTGGATTTATCTTCCACTCTGATTCGAGAGTTACCTCCTTCAGTCAAGAATTTGCAAGATATGAAAGTGCTCAGGATGACAGCTACTCCCATACGGGAGTTTCCTGAAGATATACTATATCTGGAGAAGCTGGAAGAGATAGATTTCTCGTGGTGTCGGAGTTTAGAGGGGGAAATCCCCGACGACATTGGGAGATTGTCGTCTTTGGCAATCCTGAAACTGTCCGGCACTCGGATTTCTGGCCAACTACCTCCAAGTATTTCTCGCCTCTCTCGTCTCCAGGAAATCTGCATCTCCAGATGCGATCTTGGTTAGCCCATTGGAGGGATCCAATAGGGATGATATGGAATAATATTCGCGTGGGCTTCACCTTCGAATTAATAAAAAAAGTGAGAGTTTTTCCCTGTTGTAATTCATGCATGTTACGAGCTGCGACTCGAGGGCCGGAGTATCTTATCATAAAACAAATTTGTTGTAATCCTATCAAAATTTAGAATCGCATCTACCTAATCAATCAATAGTTCTTGCTTTGAGAAAAGATTCCAACCAAATTTGAAGGGAAAATTATCCAAAAATTTATAAACTTTTTATACTTTTACTAATTCAATCCTAAACATTTTAAATTTGCCAATTAAATCCATCCGGTCAATCTTGTCTGGAATTGGCTAACGTAGACATCGGCCATCCTACATGCCACGGCTGGCATTCACAATAGATAATTTTTAATTATTTTTAAAATTTTTAATTTTTAATTTTTATCTTCCTTTTTCCTTGCTCTTTCCCTTTGTTTTTCCTTTCATTGGCAAGGGTCATAGATGACCCTAGCTAGTGAAGCCGCGTAGGTTTGGGTGAGGCCACCATGGCCTCGCTAGCTTTGCTTCTATTGAGGCTTGCATGGTCAAGAATAGTCGTCGGTGACTGTCACTGACCAAGCGAAAAGAAACAGAGAAAAAAGCAAAGTAAAAAAGGAAAATAGAAATAAAAAAATTCAAAATTAAAAAAAAATAGAGTATAAAAATATGAAACATTATTAAAAATTATCAACATTAATGCCGGCACGAACGGTCAATGTCCACGTCAATGAATTCTAGCCAAAATTAGCTAAATGAACTGAATTGATAAAATTGAAATATTTAGAATTGAATTGGTAATAGTACAATAGATTTATGATTAAATTGATAAAAGTAAAATAGATTTAAGACGCTTTTGAACAATTTTTCCAAATTTAGATATAGATCCTTCAATTCTAGGCATCACAAAGTCAACTCCCAAAAAAAAACAAACAACAACTTGACATTCCTTCTTCAACAACTTATATTTTATCAGGAGAAACATGACTTTGTGATTATTTTTGGATCAATTTCAATCTCTTTGTAATCACAGAAATCATCACTAACTTGAAATGAATGTTCAAGTTCAAAATCATCTACCTTCTCAAATGAAAATTTCAAGATCTCAATATCTTGGTGTAAATCACGACCATTAGCTTTTGATAAGTTGACCTCTGAAACATGCAACAATTTTGCTTGATTTTACAAATTTTGTAAAACAAGGCTTGTATAAAGGGGTGTTAACGGTTCGATTCGATTTTGATTCTTAGAAAATCCAAACTGAACCGGACCCTTAAGATGTGTTCTTTTTTTGAATCGAACCAAAAATAATCTGAACTAAAAACCCTGTTCGATTTGGTACAATTTGGATTTTCCTTCTTCTTATTTGCTAGTTCCACGCCTCCACTTGCATATCAAAACTAAAACTTCGACCAAAAAGAAAAGAAAAACTTAAAATGGCAAAACCCAAGCGGCCCCACAGGAAGAGTCTCAAGAAAGCCACCCAAGCTGCCATAGATCTAGGATTGTTAAAAACTTGATTCTAACCGCAAACGAACCAAACCAAATTGAAATTCCGCATATGTTGGATTCGGATAATTAAAAAAATAACCAATTTTTTTCATTTGGTGCGGATTATTTCAATCCTCCTTTATTTTAACGACTTACGCAATCTTATGAAACCTCACCTCCCTTCTCTTTCCTCTTCTTCCTATTCTTCATATCCTCTACGCCTCCACCGACCGCCACCTCTGCGCTGCTCCGCCTATTCTCAGGCAAATTGCTTCTCGAATCCTCCATGCCCTCTCCGATTGCCTCTCCATCTCCATCGCCTCTCTGCACATCAAGTTGCTCCTCAGTGGAATCATACTCTTAAGACACTTTTCGCTCGGCATCCATCACCGCTGGAGTTGAACCCTCCATCGTCTCCGTCAAAATGCGCAGATTCCGAACAGATGAACTCGCTCTTGCCACAGAGATTGTCGGATGCAGGCAACTCCACCTCCAACGATGACTCATCCTTTGGTTTCTCGAGATGCCGGCCGCCTAAATCCTCTCAAATCTGTGATTCGAGTTTTTCAAGAAACTCGAACCGAACCGAACCGAACCGTTATGGTGAGCCAAACCTTATATAATCCGAACCGAGGACTTTATTGTCTTTTTCTTATAAGTAGTTTCCTCATTTGGAAGGAAAAATCAAAATAAAATAAAAACATGGGAATAAGAAGAGGGAAAGAAATGTTCAGAGGCTAATCCGGATACAGAACAGAACCAACCAAAAAGATTGGATCCCAAAGCGCCACTGCCACCAAGCAGTCAACAGTCGATTTGCTCTCCCAAAGCCGAGTCGACTCTGGTCTATATAAGTTGAGGATGGTCCAATCCAAAGTACCTGCGCGTCTAGGACCAAAAAAACACAAGAAAAGAATTCCTGAGTTTCGGAGGGAGCCATTACACTTTTTTGTTGAGATCTGTTACACAAACAGTGGACATTAATCACGTTACCAATCCTTTCTCATCAATGTCTACACGACCAGACTACCAAGTGTTCCTGAGTTTCAGAGGGCCAGACACATGCAGGTACTTTGCGGATTTCCTGTACACCAGCTTGACTGATGTTGGGATTCGTGTCTTCAGGGATGATGAAGAACTGGAGAGGGGCAAAGAAATGAACCTCCAGCTGATCCAGGCGATTGAGCAGTCCAAGATATCAATACCCGTCATCTCCGAGGATTATGCATCCAGCAAGAGCTGCCTCATGGAATTGGACAAAATGGTGAAGCGCATGGACAATAAGAATCGCATCATCATCCCCATCTTCTACTATGTCGACCCGTCAGATGTACGCAACTGCACGGGCCCTTTCCAGAAGGCCTTGGATAAGCACAAGAAGCGCGGCAGAGATGACTGTTTCCTTATTCCCTGGAAGTCTGCTTTCCAACGGATCAGAGGCTTGACGGGACACCATCTCCACCAAAATCAGGGAAAGTAATTTCCATTAGGCGCTCTGTTCTGAGATTACTTTTTCTCATGTGTCTTACCTACTTTGGCTTTAACATTAACTAATTTTAAATTATATCCGATTATTTATTCGTTATTATAACGATGTCATAGAGTGCGTCATGCATAAATAGGTTTTCTTCTGCTTTTAATCCTTCTCTTTCATGTCCTTTTCATTCCATATATATTTTGGCAGGAATCATGGTGAAGTCATAAAGCGAATTGTCCACGAAGTTGAGCAGAAGCTGAAGACGAGGGACCTAACTGTGCCGAAACAATTAGTTGGAGTCGATCCTCATGTGCAAGAAATAATGGCAAAGCTGAAGGTTGACTACCGCAATGGGAAAGCGGTTAAAATTGGAGACACATGTGGAAAGGTATTAATACATGGCATCCCCGGGGTTGGTAAGACGGTCCTGGCGAAATGTCTTTGTAATCAACTTAACCATCTGTTTGACGCCTGTAGCTTTCTTGAAAAGTTCCAAGAAGAAATTAAAGATCACAGCATCGTGTCTGTGCAAAACCGACTAATTTCCCACCTCCACAAGGGAAATGCCCAAAAGTTCGATTGTTCTGACCATGCTCTGACACAAATTCAGAGAAGGTTTCTCAACATGAAGGTCCTTCTTCTCCTTGACGATGTGAAGGATCGTGATCAGCTCAGCGAATTAGTCGGAGAGCTTGGTTGGTTGGGCCTGGGGAGCATGGTCATTGTGACATCTCGAAGATGTGATGTCCTTCAAAAAGTCAATGGTGCAGAAAATTACGTCCTTGGACCGATGAAAGAAGATAAAGCTCTGACATTGTTCTGTAAGCATGCTTTTAATACGGATTCTCCCCCCGAGGATTTAAAGAAACTGGCAACAGATGCCGTTGCTGCTACTGACGGGCTTCCTTTGGCACTCGAGAATGTTAGTAAGTTTCTGTTCGAAAAGGACAAAAATGTGTGGAAGGAAAAACTGATGCAGTTGAAAAAAGCTCCTGATGAGAGAGTCCGAGAAGCCCTCTTCAAGAGCTATACCACCCTAGATGATGAAGCACAGCAGATATTTCTTGATATAGCATGCTTCTTCAACGGAATGGACAAGAGAATCCCCCATTACATGTGGGATAACTGTGAGTATTTTCCTTGTATGTTGATTCTATCTCTTCATGCCATGTCTTTGGTAGAATTTGGAGGGAATAAAGAGCTACGCATGCGTGCTACACTGAAGAACTTTGGCCGGGAAATTGTCAAGAGTGAAAACAAGGATGAACCTTGCCAGCGCAGTAGGCTGTGGAACCTCAAAGAGGCACTGGATGTACTATCAAGAGGGGAGGTGACTTCTGCGAGCACTGCGCACATCTGTTTTTCTTTTGATGCCAATTGATACTGCTATTGTTCCAATTTTTTTTTGTTAATTTTTTTTTTGCTTGATTGACAGGGTACTGACAAAGTTGTAGCCCTTGGGCTGGAGTTTGCTGAAAGATCCGTGGTCAGCATCAGATGTGACAGATTTGACAAATTACAGAAATTGAGGTTCCTCAAGCTGGATCGGGCTGATATTTAAGGAAACTTTCAGGATTATTTTTTGAGATTAAGGTGGCTTGAATGGCAAGGATGTCCTGGGGCTTTTTATGATAAATCGCTAATTCTGAATGTGCAAAACTTGGCGGTTCTTGATTTGTTGGGTAGTCAGGTTGACAAAGGCTGGAGCGGTTGGCTCCTGCTTAATCAGGTGTGGAATGAATTCACTATCTTCATGCATTTTTTCTTTTGACGACATGTTTCTCAGGAACTCAATGTTTATTGTTGTATCCTATTTATCTTGCAGGCAACAAAACTGAAAGTTTTGAAGCTGGAAAGACTTATTCTGGAAGATTGCTCTAATTTAGCAGTTATTTATCCATCATTTTGTAATCCGTATGAGCTGGTTTATTTGAACGTGAAGGGATGCAGTCTCATCAATGATTGGCCAACTATGGATCCCATGGAAAGATTGAAAGAGCTGCTGATTGATGGAACTTCCATTTCTCAGATTGGTTTCCAAGAAGGTTTAATGAAAAAGCTCAAAACTCTCAGCGCTCGCAACTGTACACACCTCACTACTATATCCAATTCGATCAGGCACTTAAAGTCTCTCCAATACCTTGCTCTAGATGGCTCTAGAATCCGTACCCCCCAGGAGTCCATCCAGTCGCTGGAGAATCTGCAGATACTGTCTCTGAAGAACTGCAGAAGTCTATCCAATCTTCCAGATGGAATAGGGAACCTCAGCTCACTGCAATCCCTGGATTTATCTGGCACCGTGATTCGGGAGTTACCTACTTCAGTCAAGGATTTGAAAACCATGAAAGTGCTTAGGATGAGGGGTACTTTCATACAGGAGTTTCCCAAAGCTATACTGAATTTGGAGAAGCTGGAAGAGATAGATTTCTCGTTATGTCAGAGATTAGAGGGGAGAATCGACTGCAACATTGGGACATTGTCTTCTCTGGCAATTCTGAAACTGTCCGATACTCAGATTTCTGGCCTCCCTCCAAGTATTTCCAACCTTTCTCGTCTCCGGGAACTCCACGTCTCCGGATGCCACGATCTTCAGAGCCTACCCGAGTTGCCCTGTTTTGTTAATGTTTTTAGAGATGCGCGTATTTAGATTCCAGACAACATTATAAGAGATTTTATTTACTTCTTTTAATAGGTTTCCATTTATCTTTTGCCGGCAAATCATTAGGAAATTCAGACCATGTATATTCGCATTATTCTCCTTTGTAATGAACTTACCCTTTGAATCAATAGAATATTGAGTCTTTCTCTGTTACGGTCATGCGTATTTACGAGTTCTGACTTGTGTTCGCTCACTTTTCCCACATCCAGTTTTCAAAATGCCGGTTTATATGATCGTCAGGCAAATCTCCCGGAATCACATCGACAGAATCAACCAAGAGCTCTTGCTTTGAGGAAAGATTCCAACCAAATTTGTTAGATAGATCCGTCCGATTCAGGCATCACAAACTCAATGGAGAAAATATTATTTGAGGTTAATATGCCATGCGAGTTATACACAAAATCACTCAACAAGAGAGACGTATCAATCCAGCCCACAAAGAAATCTCTCTCTCCCTCCCTAGGCCCACATTCAAAATTTTATTGCGTGCCTTCTCTCTCCCTATTGAAATCACTTCCTTTAGCTACAGATACAGAGACATAAAATAAAATTGCTCCATTCACGCTTCCTCACTCTTCGCGAACTTCGCTCTACTCTCTCTCTTTCCATTGTGAAGTGCCTCTCTGCTCATGAATCACGACACCGCCGCCTCTGCCATCACCTCCCTAAGCCCCACCATCGCCTATTGAAGCCCTATTGGCGGCTCTAACTCATTCCCTATGTCCGTAACAGAACGGAGCGATTTCAACGAGAGGAGAGAGAGAGAGAGGGCATGCAATAAATTTTGGATGTGGGCTCGAATTGAGAGAGAGGGTCTGTAATAAATTTGAAATAATCTTCTATGTGGCTTGGATCAACACGCATCAATCACTAAATGGCTTCATGTATATCTCACGTAGCATATTGAACTCACCTAATATTTTCTCCATGGAAGGTTCCATTGCGGCTGTCTATCGTGACTCGTCAGGAGTCCTCATTGACAGATTTGCAAGAATGGTTCAAGTGTCTTCGGCTGTGTAGACAATAACCATAGCTCTACTCCTCTCTCTTCAATACTACTTGTCTTGACAGAACAAAATAATTGTGTTTGAAGGAGATAACTTCGATCTTATAAGAATAGTGCGGTTAAAGAGCTCAAATCAATTCACTTGTTAAGTATTAGCACTTATCAACAAGCGTAGAAAGCTACCGTCCCACTTTTGGAATGTATGGGTAGCCCGCTGTTTTAGAGAACTCAATTTGATTTCCGATTAGATAGCTAAAGTCCATAGGAAAAAGGCCTTGCCAGGTCAATGGTTATCTTCAACCCCTTAGGTCCTTTTGGATCTCTTTGTGTAATGATGCCCACTCTAAGGGCTCTCATTTTCCCTAATATTATCAGTAAATAACTATTTCGACAAAGAACAAAAAATTCCTAGAAATCCTAGCTTTCCTCCTTCAATAACTTATATTTTATCTCAAGAAACCTGACTTCATGATTTGGATCCGTTTCAATTCTCTCCTCTATCGCAAAAATCATCACTAACTTGAAATGAATATTCGAGTTCAAAATCATCTACCATTTCAAATGAAAATTGGAAGAACATCTGGAAACATGCATGGATATGCATGATCTTGGAAATTCTGTAAAACGTGCCTCGCAGTCACCAGCTCTTTCCCGCTGTACATACCTTTGATCTTGCTGAACGAACACATATTCCTCATTATCCCTAGGTAAAAATCAACATTATGAGAACCTACGCATCTTCTACCAAGTCATGACAGGTGATTTTCCTTCCCTGAAACATTACTCCTTCAATTTATTCTACCTTAAGAAAGCTCTGTCCTTCAATTTCTAGGATATCCTTGTAATAATTTTTTTTTAATCTGGTTTCCAAGCCAACCAATAACTTCCCATGTAGTAAAATATCCATTGGAACTAAGAATTTGTACCTCAGCGAAATTCATCAGATTTATCGCGCCTTTTGCAATTCCCAAGACGATCTTGATGGTAACAATCACCAACTTCATTGTCTCTGTCACAACCCCTTCATATTTCACATATCTCATAGCCATCACGCCCTCCATAGCAACCACCATCCCTATAGCCAATGTCACGCGCCAACTCCAACAAAAATAGGCGATCATACGGCCGGATTATTACCCAAAGGACGTAGCTTAAAACAAAACCAACTTAAACTTCCTATCAAAGTACATATGCATCTATACATTTGATAAAATAAGGAGTTGGTTACAGATCAGACTTATTGAAGATGATTAGACCAGTCAAATGGATGGGTCGGGTCGGGTCGAAAATGGTCCGACCCATATTGACCCATTTAACCCGTTTTGACCAATATTCATGTAATGTAGATTTATTGACTCATACCCGACCTAATCCATACCTGACCCATACCCGACCCGATCTGTATTGCTAAAAGCCATTATTATTATAGAGAAACCCAAACTCACTCTACGCTCTATGCTAAATGAATAAAATTTCAAATCAAATTTAAAACAATAGTAAATAAAATAAAAAATGTAAAAAACCTATAAATTGAAATATTTTTAAAGAATTTCACCAATTAAATATATCTTTGTAAAAAACCTATGAATTGAGATAGGGTGGAGGTGAGTGGCGGAGGAAGGTGGCGAAGTGTCGCGATTAGTGGTAAGTTACCACCACTCACTGAGCTTGAGAATGACTCAAATAAAAAAAATATGTTTTAAAGTTGGATTAAAAATTGGTCAAAAATGGGTCAAAATGAGTCGAAAATGACTCATACGTTTTATAGTTGGGTTGAAAATGGGTCACACATTCTAACCATTTTTCAACCCATTAAAATAGAACATAACTTACAAAATGGGTCCATGACCTATCTTGACGCATCTAGGTCTACCTAATAACTCACTCAACATATATTTGACCCATATTTAACTTTTACTTGACCCATATTTGACTCATTTAACTAAAAGTGAGTCATAATATGGATTTATGACCCATTTTGACACCTCTAAAGATGATATATAATTGAACCCAACATATATCATCACACATACACAATTCATAATACCCAACAATATCCAAAATCCAACTCCTAGAATTCTCATCCTACTAGTCGCTAGTTGAAGAACCTAAAGGCATAGGAATGAATGGGGTAAGCAACTTGTTGCGAGCCTCCCAATGCGATATGGGAAGATGAGTTTCCAAGTAATCCGCGGTCTTCAGCCGGCGTGGATTCTTCCAAACTACTACCTCTTGCAGCAGGGATATTACAATTGGTATTGATCTATCTTTGAAGGCTAGGAGTTAAATAAGAGTTGTCATTAGTCTATTGAGGTTAGCTAGGAGCTAAATGAGGGATAGAAGGATATCTCACTTCATGTGCAACCAGAAATATAGGCACAAGGACTTCTATTTAGGTTGGATTTCATGGATAGATCAATTTCCATCATAATAATGTGAGGTGGGGGTTTAGGAGAACTTGCACTGGTTCCAGACCATTGTTCCCCAATTCAGCATTACCTCCAAACTTATCTTCCTCGTATCACGCTGGGAGGGTCACAAAAGCTTGACAACTCCAAAATTTTTCTTTATGATAAAAACTCTTCATTTGACTTTCACTTGTTTTAAGGGGAAAGGGTATTTACATACGGCATGACGATTTGCTAACCTTGTGAATAATAGGAAAGCATGCGTTAGGGCATGAATCTAGGGGATTGAAAGTTTGAAAATGACATAACATTACCCATCATTTGAATTTGCCTTCTAGGAAGTTTGACATTTCCTATCAGGAATAACAACAAAACATATTAGGAAATGACTTGCGACGAATAAATTGGAATCCATGCAGTGTCATTCTCCATCGTTGCCATTTGGTAACAAAATGTCCGAATGAACCTATGGAGAACATGTGACACATGTTAGAGAGAGTTTTAATGGTTAGATTGGAACATATATCGTGTTACCCTTCATTTGAATTTCTTCTCATGTCCATGTACACTTGTAGCCCTAAAGCTTGGAAGTGCTAGAGGTATTTCACACAGGATCTAGAATGACTAACATGATCCATCTAGGACTTAAAATGCCTATGGTTACTCACCTAGGACTTAAGATGCCTAAAGCTCCATACTTAGGATTTAAGATGCCTATAATTCCACACTAAGGACATAAGATGCCTATAGTTTCACACGATACTTGAAATGCCTAATTTTCTGAACAAAGGTCATGAGACGCCTAAGTTACCTAGGTCTTTGTCGCCCAAGGTTTCTACACCCAAGACTTCAAATGCCGACTTTGGAGCCTATGGTTCCACACTTAGGACTTAAGAATGGATGGAAGAGAGTGAAAAGTTTGCAAACTGTTGCAATTCAAAAGAAACACATAGGGTTCCTAATGGTGCATTTGATAATATTTCTATTTAGAAATAGTTTTTTTCCATTTCTGTTCTTAGAAACAAAAAAGTATTTTTTTAAACTTGTTTATGTTCCAAATCTATTCCTTGGCCACTTTTCTATTATGAGGAATAAAAAAATTAGATGACTTTACCAAACGAATTTATGCTCTTCCAAAGAACAAAAGAACAGAAAAATAGAAAAATAGGATAGTTACCAAATAGGCCATAAAACTTAGAAAGCACCGACATTCTCTGAAAGCCTCCGTATCGTGTCGGACAATTCGACACGTGTCCGATACTCTCCAACACTCGATCAACAGGTGCTGGAAAATCCGACACTTGGTTAACTTTCTCTAACACTCTCCAACACTAGAGTTGGGAATTCCAACATGCAAGTTCAGAATTCCAACACGTGATTTCAACACGTACGGAATCAATTTTTCAATAAATAAGAGATCAAATATAAATATGTAAAAAATTTAAAAATAACAAAAATAATAAATGGGATAGAAGAAAAACTTAGTCTTCTTTTTTTTTTCTGACTCACTTCCTGTGACACACAATTCATCCCCCAAGTTTATTTTTTTTCTTCTCTTCCGATATCCTCTAACACACGAGTTCAGAATGTGGATTGCTTTTTTTCCCCTCCAAGTTTTATAGATTTATTGGAATGGAATTGAATTTGTCAAATTGAAATAATGAATTATATTAACAAATAGTGGATTAATGTTTTTAGTGTAATTCATTTTAGACTCTTTTTATTATTATTTATTTATTTGTGAATTTGAACAAATTAATTTGATTGAAATAATCATCAAAATGATAATATATTATGTATATATAAAAATATACATTTAATATACAATGTGTCATAACATATCGGAATTCTTTATTTTTTGAGAAACAACATGGCGGCATGTCATGTTGTATCATGTCACATATCGATGTCGGTGCTACTTAGCCTAAAACTACATCATTGGGTGAGAAATGTTGCCCTCTAGGCAACTTGGTCCGTTTTATCACCTGCAAGAAAGGAAATAGGACATCTTATTTCCATATCCTAAATGGACTCAATTAGGAATGGCATACACCATTTTGCGCCTAACTGGGTGACTCAACCTCATCGTGTTTTCTTGGTAAGAGATGGTGTCACTACGATAAAAAAAACACTCCTTAATCTGCAAAACGAGAGATCGAATAAGTCATTTCCATTCACAGTTGAACTAATTTTGGAACGACACCCCCTTATATGTTAAATCGGAGGATTCTGTCTGATCAAGGTTCATTGGCAAGAGCTGTAGCCTCCAAAATAGGTCGTGGTCCATTGGGGGAATTTGCTCCTTTAGGGATCTTACTCTGCTGAGGAAATTTTGGATAAAGAGAGAGGATTTGTTATCACCGGCTTAAGTCAAATATGTCTAGATATGAAATACTTTCCTTTTTTTCTTTAAGTCGGGTTTCTTTCATTTCATTCTCCTCAATCCTTTGGCTTCTGCGATACTAATATGCATATGAAACCATATGGGATACATAGACAAACAACCAATCGAGACTCCAGTCACACAAAAAGGGCGTCTCTACGCTATTTTTATTCATGGGAAGCACTGATTTGCAAAATCAACATTTCTTTCACTGACGTGCATTTCACCACATTTATAAATTCATATTTTTCTTCAAATGGATTTTTGGGGAGGATTTGTCGCCTCACTTAATACACAAAAACTATATTGATATTGAACATTGACAAGAAGTGTGTAAAAATGTGAATATAGAGTAGCAAATTTTCTTTTCTTTTCCTTGCTTTTTGTTCTGCATGCCCCTTGTCCCCTTAAATATCTTTTCCTTTTACTTTTCCTTTTCCTTTTTTTTTTTTTTCATTTGGGCCTAAATTTTGACCAAGTCAAAGTCTGTGCCTTTTGATTCAGTCAGATATTACAGCCAACATAAACACCATGAAAAATTTTCCATCTGAATCTTTCCTGCCTAGCATCAAACGAATTATATTCCTCTGAGCAGGCAAGACTTAAGTTATTTCAAACTGTCGGATCAAGTTTATCGATCAAAATGATCAGCCGTGGGCTTGATTTTCCACCGTCACCGCTTCATTACCCAAATTGGTTCTTTCTTAAGGCTAAGAGCTTAGGTTCAAGTGGCATATGTTCGACCTTCCAACAGATTAGTAGTCGCATTTGATCTTTCATTTGACAGACGGTTGAGATACTGTTAAGACTTATCTTCAAAGAGCTTCTTCACCTTCCAATCTTCGTTGGGTAATGATCGTCCCAAAAGCCCATTGTTATCATATATCCTGCCTCCCATGATCTACTTCCCATGAAGCGAAAACCCAACAAAAGGAAAAAGCGAAGAGGAGCTTACGAACCCCACGTGAAAGATGCATTTGCCTACCCTTAGGTGTCATAGCGATGAATCATAGTGTGTAGCGAGAGATCCATCTGCAGAAGCCTTCATGCACTGATAAGTAATCTCCTCTTCTATCTTCCTGAAAGCTTTTCTAAGTCCTAGCCATTTTCTCTCTCTTCGCGACATTTTTTTTTTCCTTTTGACAAGATCTATATTTGAATATTGGTCCAAGAAGTCACTTTAAAAAAAAAAAATGGGTGAAGTGCACTACAAGTACTAAAAATTCCTCAGGAAAGTGCAATTGAATTTAAACTTCTTGAAAGTATAATCAAATCTTAAAACTTGACAAATCGATTAATTAAATCTTTCTTTAACTCAATTCAATTTGATTAACGGGAAATGATGATGTGTTTTTTTTAATTATTTCTTCCTAGGTGGTGTTTGATGTCGTTAAGATTTAATAAAGTAATAATGATGTCGTTTTGATACGATTCCTTAGTTTTTTAACGCAAAATTTTTACTTTTCCTAAAGCAAAAAGACAAACTAAACAAAAAGAAAAAGGCTAAAAGTTAAAACAACAAAAACAAAAAAAACTTGCGGGACTCCGTCTGTGAACCTCTGTCCCATCATTGGAAAGGCTGGGCTGCATCAGCGAATGCCGGCGCCTCAAGGAGGGCCGGCAATCATTGTCGACACCCTGCGGGTCCTTTCTGGCGATGGGATGGCCCATAGGCAGAGGCTCTCCCGCCGGTAAACATCTCTTTTTAGTTTTTGCTTTTTTAGTTTGTTTCTCCTTTGAAAAACTTTTGAACTTTTTTTAATCTAATTTAATTAAATTCGTGTGTAGAAAAATTAAGATTTAAACTAAAACGATATCATTTTATTACGTTAGTCAATCATAATGTATGTAAGAGATATAAAAAAAATGTCTACATAAAAAAATCATGTTAGCATATTTTAATACTCAAATTTGACGGAATTAATGGGAGGATTTAATTGCACTAATTTGAAAAGTTTAGGATTTGATTGCACTATTTGAATGTTTTGGGTTTTAGTTCTATTCTTCCAACAAGTTCCAAGACTTGTCATGCACTTATCCAAAAAATAAAAATATAAAGATTAGTAACTGGACAATGAAAGCAGACCAATCAAGCTGCCCAACAACAAAATTTCACGCAATAAAGAATCTTTCAAATGATCCATGGGAGATGAAAATGAAATCAAAATGCAGCCCCTTGCATATATGCGTGCTCGTACATTGAGAACCCAAGCTACTCCTTTCAGCCTTAAGTTCATTAGTTTGACCACATCATAAACCCATTATGATGGTAATTGGCGGTGTTGTACGCCCTTTGAGAATTTTTAGATTATTCATAACGGTTCATTTTATGAGCGGCTTATTGAACAGAGAGGACAAACATAGATAGCGAAGAAGGTCCGGTCAATAGTAATTCACTAATGTCTTTTGAGGCCAGGGCATTTCTGTCTTTTGACGAATTAGCTGTATCCTTAGGAATGGTCGACCAACGTCAGCGACATGTTGCAATCCTCCCGAAAGAGGAAAGGCGGATTTAAAAGTAATGTCAAGTTAACGATACTCAATTGGCGCGTGCCCTTTTAGATTAGTAATTTGCACGATGTTGAAAAGTTCATTTTAATTGATTAATCCTACAAAAATTCTATATAACAAGAAGCCGCCACTAGACTATTAGGACCAGCTAATTGCCAAATGAGATACGAGAGTATATCTTGGGGGGCTTGATTACACTAGTTTTCTAACTAGGGCATTTTTGGTATCTAAACTTGATTATTTGTCAACTTTGGTGTCCACATGATTTTTTTCAAAATTATGAACCCTAAAATTCTCATATACTAAGTGTTCGTGCAATGTCTTTGTATATATCTGTTGTCCTAAAATGTAGACAAACCATTCAATTATAACAAGCAAATCACAACATATAAAAAAATTTAAAAGAATTACAGATTGAGGTCTCAGTTTGGCTAAGAGAAATTAGCTATTTAAACTTTCACTAATGAAATTAAAGGCTAAAAGAACTACTCCTTAAAGATAAACCTAATATAAACGCTAAATATTCTTTTTATCTTTTTTTTTTTTCATTAATTTGTTGACATTTTCTATAATTCAATTTTTTATGTTTCTTTGTTATGTATTTCATTTAAAGAAAGAAAGCTAACTAAAATTCATTTTACCCAAAAATTAACTTCCTTTACTAAATGAACATGAACTAAATGAAATTGAACTACACCTATTCATAAGATCAAATCCCTAATCGAAACTAGTAATTTCTTACCTTTCTTTTATCTTTTATCTTCTTCTTTTTTCATCTTTTGAGGATGAACGACCAATTTACCACCAATGAAAGGAAGACTGATATTTTTACAATCTCAAAGCATAAATAGCAAGCAGAGAAGATGTCAACATGGCGCAATGAACATTTAGCTTAAAAATACTCACTTCGTAACTCTCCCTGCTCCATGCTTTTATTCTTTCCTCATACTTTTTAATGTTAGTTCATGGCAAATAACTAATCCATCTAAGGTAAGACCTTCCAGGCTATCAATAGATTCCAGAGGAAGACATCTCTCCTCTTTACGCCAGTCAGAATTGAGCAGTCCAGTATTGTGCACAACAAACGGTTCTACCCTTTATTATCTCCAGACGAAATCACATTATGATGCAAGACAACAGGCGCATCTGCCTCTTTAGAAATTTTCTAACCTATCATATCAGTATGAAAGCTTCCCTGGCCACTATGATGAATAGCAATCGGTGCAATTGAGAAATCCTAAATTAGCCCACATGACAGCTCAGGGAAATTCACAAGCGTAATCAGATTCAGAAGCGCAAAATTATCAAGCATCATTAAAGCACTACAACACCAATCAGCCGAGCAAGAGAATACACAACCAGCAAGCATAATCTCAATCAGGCGAGCATAACTAGTCAGATGCCAAAACGAATTCATGAACCCTTGTGTATACGTTACTCATCCCATAAGTCAACATGCTTTTTGCTCATCTAGATAATTGATAAGCATGAATCTATACATGACAGAATATCAGATCAGAGACAACATATATGGATGGATTTGAACAACAAATCAAAGTAGTCATGGCATGTGGAGGTCTCGGCCATAGTGTAAAATCAGTGGAAACAAAGAAGCTGTAAACGAGTCGAACAAGTGTATTACACAACGATTATTCCAAACACTAAAGCATAAGAATGCTTCTCGAAATTGTATTCCGAATTTCGTTCAGGCATTTTAACGAACGATTGGTGATCAGTTCGAAAACAGAACACGGAACCATAATCGAAGAGTCAAAAAACAAAGCAATGATGTGCCTACCTCGGGGCTAGTCTTTGGCCGCAAACGGCGATGGAATAGAGGACCGAGGTCTTGGTGGTGTTGGCGTTGCAGGTGATCGGCGTCTGCGAAGAAGAAGCTCCAAACGAATCGCTCGATTCTGTGTTGCTTTCAGCTGGGAGATCTCTTTTGACTTCGGTGATCGGCGACAGGCAGAAGAGAGGGATAAGAGGCCTGGGCTTTCTTACTTCATGGGCCATACGTCCTTAACGGGCTTTGGGCTTCATATCTTTTGCGAAAAATGTATAATTACCAATTGCTTGGTTACAAAAATGTGGATATATAAATTATTATCGAAAATGGAAATATTTTTCATTGACTAATTATTTTAAATAATGCAAACGATTGCTTTTAGAAAAATATTTTCGAAATTATTCATTTTTCATGAAATAAATGGAACCTTATTGACATGAAATCTAGATGGTAGCCTGGTTTCTAGGCTTATTTATGTGATGGGTTCTTTTATATCAATTAGACCATTTTTGATTTGGGTTGGGCCGCGATTGATCTGAGGATAGCTTTCACAGGCTAAGCAAAATAGACTAAGGTCGAATTAAGCCCTCTTATCTTTTATTTACTTATTTATGTTTACTAGATATATTTTTATTATTTTCTCATAAAGATTACGTAAATTGTCAACAAAAATTCAGGCTTCAACACGGCTCCCTTCAACATTATTATTAGAGTTCAACACTCATGATAAAATGTTTGTGCTGCTCATCTCAAAGAGTTTATCGCTGCCGTTACGCTACTATGCTAATTGGAACTTAGGTTGTGTGTAGGCCGCGAAAAGCAATACCCAAGATTTCCATAGCTAGAAACAAGAACACATATAATCAAATAGAAAGATTTACGTACCCAATTTAGAATCCTTCTCTTGATGTGGAAAAACATTAATCTAAATCTCAAGTGATTCTCCTCTAGTGCCCTTTATATCACTGGTTTAATAAGACTACCCCTCACCCTTAGCATTTATAGCTGTTCCTTATGTGAGGATTTCTATATGTTAGAGTTAAATAAGAGACTTGAGCACTATTTATAGAGTTTTCAGCCAAATCCTCTCATTACGGGCCAGGCTCAACTCGACCCACACTAGTTAGACTCATATTAGACTAATTAGAAAACCTTATATCTCACTTTATTTGACCAATCCTGCAAAACTATAAATTACAATCTTAATTAACATTAGCCCATAGAGAAAAACTATTACATTCTCCCACTTGGGCTATATTAATTAAAATTGTACTATATGTGCACACATTTATATTGGTCCAAAGATAATTCTTAATAATCAATCTCATCCCATAAAGTCTCAAACATGAATCATGGCGGTAACTATATGTATACACACAGAGCATTCCATGGTTACTAGTGCTTTTAATTTTATTGATATGGATTTAATATGGTAGTGTGGCAAATGGAAAACACATCGCATAGAGAGTAATACATTATGTGTTATCCCCTTTGTTAGTCTACATTTTCTGTGTCACAAAAACTTTATGTGTCACTAGAAAATGTCTTTATGGTTCAAAGAACCCACATATGTCTTATCTTTATGGTTAACTTTTTTTTATATGTAACAAGACATATCCTTAAGGCTAATAATTGGATGCCCATAGTATTTACTCAAGGCTTACACAATACCTTGAGATTTTTAATCGATATATGTATTCAACTTAATATCAATGCATTCAAAATCACTTTATTGAAGGCGAAAGAGTTAACATATATCAAAATGTTACTAACGTAACAAACATAGATGTAAACTTTACTAGAGCAAGAGCAAAACAACTTCCACTAAACAACAACATCCCACAATGTTCCTAAGCCCGTGTTTATGACATATTGTTCAAATACACAAGGGCAAAAGCCTTAGTTAGTAGATCTACAACCATATCATTTATGAAAAAATGCTCTACTATAATGTCATTATTCTATACCATTGCTTTATGGTTAAAAACTTGACCATCATATGCTTAGACTCCTTGAGACCTCTTTTGTTGTTAATAAACAATAGTGCAAAGTTATTGTCTCAATACAAACTGTATGGGTCTATCCACAAAGTTAAATATAGTTAACTCCCTAATGAGGTTCTGGAGCCAAATAGTTTGAGTAGTAGTCAAAAGGCATGCTACAAATTCCACTTACATGGTAGAAGATGACATAGATTTCTATTTCTAACTTTTCCATGATACTACACTATTTACTAATATTTACCCTATTGTGGACTTCAAGTCATCCTAACAGCCAACAAAGTTTGCAGCCGAATACACTACTAGCTGCAAGGCCTGAACATATTTGTAAATAAGCATATAGTGTTTTATCCTCTTTAAATACCTCATAACCTTCTTGACAACAATCCAATGATCATGTCTTGGATTTATTGATATTTGCCTAGAAGTCATGTCGTAAAAGCAATGTTTGGTCTAATGCAAATTTAAGCATACATAGTACTTTCAAGTGCACCAGCATAAGGTGTATCATTCAATTGGGTTTTCTCAATATCTAAATGAGGACATTGTGATAGATTCAATTCATTAATGATAGGATCAATTATTGACTTGCAGTGATGTATATTGAATCTTTCCAAAATACAATCAGCAGATGCTCGCTAAGACAAACCCAATATATGGCGAGAACGATCCTTATAGATCTCAATGCCAAGGACAAAAAACCCCTCACCAAGGTCATTCATGTCAAAATTTTCAACAATATTTGTTTTGTCTCATGCAGTAATTCAAGATCATTACTTACAAGCAATATATCGTCTATATAGAGTATGGGAAAAATTATTTTCCTCCCATTGACTTTGCAGTATATACACTGATTTACTTTGTTCTCAACAAAACTGAATGAAATGACAACACTATAAAACTTTAAATACCTTTGTCCAGAAGCTTGCTTGAGGCCAAAATTAGACTTTTTAGTCAACACACAAGTTTACCGGATTCATTTGTTGCAAAATCTTTGGGTTACAGCATATAGATCTCATCAAGTTCTCCATTTAGAAAGATGGTTTTAACATCTATCTAGTATAATTCCTTATTATAATGGCCAATTAATGCCATGTTTACTCTAAAAGAATCTTTAGAAGAGACTGGAGAGAAAAAAAAATTCACAGTCTATTTGTTCTTTCTAAGTGAAAGTCTTAGCTACTAGTCTGGATATAAACTTCACAATCTTTCATTTGGAGTCCCTTTTAGTCTTATACATTCATTTGCAGCTAATAAGCTTGTGACTTTTAGGCAACTCAATAACTTCCCAAACACCATTATATTTCATAGATTGCATATTGTCCTTCATCACATCTACCCACAGATCTTACCAATGACAAGAAACAACATTTATATTAGTCACTAGATCAACCACACAGTAGATATCGTAGTCATGCTCTCATAGATAGACTATATAGTTTGCTAATATAACTTATCGTCTTTTTCTAGCAAATCTCTTGAGTAGAACTACGGCAATCTCATCCTGCAGTTGAGAGGCTTGAGAAACTTCATTAGAAACTGTCTCAACAATAGTATCTTAGATCTCAATAAGCTCAGTCTGTTGTGTAGAAATCTCCACAATTATCTACATAGGCAAAGACAAAGACATAGTGGTCTTCACCATATCTTTAATAGTCTAAGAGCATTTATCCTCTACGACTACATCAAAATCAAGAAACTTTGTTATTTGTGATTTCACAATTCTTGTATTTCCATTGAAATTAAAAAACCATTATCTCTTTGAATGATTTGGGTAGGATACGAAGCACCGAGTGGCTCTGGAGTCCAACTTATTTAATGTTGGATTATATAAACTCACTTTGGCAAGATACCCCAAAGCTTAAGATGGTTCAAAATAAGTTTACATCTAGTCCATTGCTCAAAAAGAGTTAATGGAATAGTTTTGGTAAAAACACGGTTATGTATATAAAAGACTACTTTCAAAGTGTCACTTTATAGAAAGCAGCATAAATTAGTCTTATTAATCATACTCATCATCATGTCCATTAGAGTGCAATTATGCCTTTCAGCCATACCATTTTGTCTACGATTTTTGAGCACAATAAACTAAGCTACTATGCCAAAATCCTTGAACTATTTGGCAAATGGCCCCTTTAAGCTATCTAGCATTGTCATACTTGCCAAAATACTCACCATGTTAGTTAAATCTAACAACATTTATGATTTTTTTCCCAATTGTTTCTTGATTTCAATATGAAAAATCTTGAACTTATCAAAATATTCAAATTTTTCCCAATTGCTTCCTTCGATTTATGAATCCCCATATGATAAAGCAACATAATTTGTTGCACAACTATCTAGCCACCATGAATTGGACAGGGCTTATGATAGAGATTGGATTCATAAACAAATCCCAAAGAATCATTACTTGTAAGCTCACACTTGGATGACCGAGTTTTATATATTTACTGTAGTCTTTCTTTATGTGACCATTTTCTTTACAAAAGAAGCAACCATCACCATCCTTTGAAGGATGCTTTCTCAAGACCCAAACTATCAAAATGACTAGTAGTTCCATGAGTTCCTTTATGAGTATGATATTTTAGACTTCAAGTTTATCGTCCTTAGCACGTAACCCCTAACTTCCACAGAACCATCATACCTTACGTTGAATAGTGCTTGCAAATGTGTCCCAATTTCGGCGTTAAACGAGACACATTTTCTAGCCACCAAAGCTTCAACCATTTGTCTAGCAGTACAGTTAACTAGTAAACCACTATTTGAGTGTTCATAATAGTTAAAACCAATTATTCTTTTCCCAAGTATTAAATTGTGCCTTTTTTTTTAATCATCGATAGAGCAATATGCTGGTTTATCCTTAATAAGAGCAATATGAACATTCACTAAGTCCATCACAAAACAAAATATCCTCTTTCTATAAGAACCTCAATTGTTATGGAGTTATCGTTTATAGAAAATGTGATTAAATAACAAGCAATGTATATAGTTAGCATTATGTGAGAACTCTGTAACTTGAAATTGTATAAGTACATATCTAGAGAGTTACATACATTATCGTATAATCATCTTTGGATAGAATACATGACATGCAATTGTATACTCTCCACATAATAACGGCTTTGAGAATATATTCCAACCTCCGTGAATTCATCACCATTGGGTATATGAACCATTAGAATCAATCTATTCTCAATCATACGTTGTACACGTATTCCTCCATGAACAAGTACAAAATCACCTCTTTTGAGAGCATAGCCACGCATTAGTACATGAGACATCCCACTACCATATGAAATCGATATTTCTCAAACTCAATCAAGTGTGTTACTTTGGCAGTCACAACCTAATTGAATCATTGAAAATTACTCATACTTGGGATATAATTTGATATCTCACATTTACTTTATACATGTGATTTTAAACTTAATGACAGGGCAATTTGTCATTAAAATCACATGTTATATCAATTACATTGCTTCATTAATTAATACATGTTGAATCTTATACATGCTATCCATGAATCAAGCTATACACATTCTTTATATGATAATATTCATGTGAGCTAGCACTTGTATTTCCAAAATATAGAAAAATACAAGAAAATATGCAAAAAAAAAACCCTAAAAATATACATATTTAGGGTTCCATATGTATTTTCACATCAATAAAATCATGAAACATGTAAAATTGTGGTTGTATTGTGTCATGCAATTTTTTTATAACCCTAAATGATAAGTTTGAACTTATGAGGGCCTCCCTTGTGTAGAGATACTTTTCCTTGTTTTGAGGTGGTTGTATTAAAAATATTGGGTGGAGAGACTCGACACCAACAAATGCAATACTTGCTGCTTCATGTTCTTCCTCCATGCGCAGCCCATTTTGCAAACACTAACGTTGACATGATTACCTGGCATCTAATTGTTATCAGCTACGACCTATGCAACCCACAAGATTGTACAATCAACCTCGCAATCGAGGTCCTCCTACCCTTTTTTGATTGTGTACCTGCATGATCACCCTTCACATATTAGTGACTTAGGATTTATTGATAAAGACTACATGCAAAACATTTTTGAAATAAAGAAAATATATACTGAAAGAACATTAGATTAATCTAATGTAATCAAGTCCTCAAATCTAATGAATCTTTGGTTCGTAGAAGTAAAATGCTCTCCCACATTTTAATTGGATATCTAATCGCTAATAACCGATTAGTGGTGGGTTCAAAAGGTATGATAAATTGCATATTAAATCAAGTATCAAGTTACAATTGAGAGAGATTGGGAGAGCTCATGCTAAGCATCATGCTTAATAATCTATTTGCTTTCCCTTAGTAGTGAAGGTTGCATGCTCACACGCGTTTATATATATAATATGTGATGCATAGTTGATTGCCATATACTTGGTATATTCATTTATGTTACTACTTATTTGCAACCACTTAATTTTAACACTAATATTTACATAGAAGGTCAAAGTAAAATTTGGTTTTAACAGGGTTATACTGTCTGGAAATATTACTAAATCTAATCCGTGCATATCACTAGTCACATGCTAGTTATAAGTATATGGAGCATTCAAGGAGGCCCTCTATAAGCAGTTGGCGCGTCACTTATTCTAAGTTGGAAGACACTCTACATAATTTGAACATATGATCAATGAATCCATACTAACCACTCAACTTACCTCTTAAAATGTTGAAACGCTACATTTGAGAGTTACCAAACCATGATTATAGCTCAAGTAGTTCCAACACGGGACGACAGAACTCGATTCTTTTACCAAGAAGTCTATTTCGAACTTGTCTGGAGATGTAGTATTTCATGGAGTTAGTCCTCCTTGTGCAATTTTTGCTAATCAAGAAATGACTTTAATGGAATATTCACGAAAAAGGTCGTACATAGTCAAGGTTGATCCGATGGTAAGAAATTTCGAGTCACCTTACTGAAGGATGAAACCACGACCTAGACATGGTGCCCTCGTTCTTTAGCACCTTTTAGTCGTTAGCAGATGTTCGTGTCTGTTTGACCCAACTACAAATTAGGTGGATTCTCTGTTTACAGAAGGAACAAAGACCTTATTTTATATTATTAAAAGACGACCAAGACCTTCCCAAACGAGTTTTCCCATTCAATCCGTTGGTAATAAGAATTTTAGTCCGCCTTTTGGCTAGACTTCTTAGACTGGTCGACCTTTTACATGACCATTTCTCTACCCCTCTCTCATCGAATGAATATGTAAAAAGTTCAGTCGTAAATAGATTAATAAAACAAGAAAAAAGAAGCTATATAACGAAGTATTTACTTGGATTGACTTGCTTCCAAGGGTCACGTATAAACTCTCGATCTACTCACCGACAAAATCAAGGAATAAGACAAATGAATTTATTGAAGAAAAGGACTACATATGCAACATCTCACTAAATAAATTAACATACTTGATATCGATATTCATGTCGAGTCATAATTGTATAAGGATCCAAGAAATGTAATACATAAAAATTTCATAAGCCTCCTATTGAATCTCAACAATCTCTCTGTCTCTGTGAAAATAGGAAAAGGACAGAAAAGAAACTCTTTCTACGCATGCTTTTGAATTGCATGCAAGAAATCTGA
Source organism: Angophora floribunda (assembly GCA_014182895.1). Taxonomy (NCBI): domain Eukaryota; kingdom Viridiplantae; phylum Streptophyta; class Magnoliopsida; order Myrtales; family Myrtaceae; genus Angophora; species Angophora floribunda. The sequence continues at coordinate 29,330,293 of CM024709.1, read as the reverse complement.
GTCATGTCATTTTCTTCATGTGAGTATTTTCTTTACATGGGTGTCACTTCTCTTCTCCGAGGCTAATAATCTGAGTCAGACCGACCTTCTTCCTTAAACGGTTGACCAGAGGCACTGCGTCAACTCCTTCCCCAACCACCACCACCTTGTCTTCTCCTTCAAAGTTCACTGAGTTTACACCTGCATATGTTGACAGACAAAACAGCTTGTCATGGGAATTCATTGTGTAAGGGACACTAAATCTAAATCCACATAGACTTTGTAGATGCTATCTGCCTAATGTTGTCATTTAAAACAGCCGCAACAATCGAAGCGAAAATTATTAATTTGCTTTGGAGGAATTGAGGTTGAGTGGAAGTGATGATTCAAAATCAGACATCATGAAAACATCAGCGAACGAGGCCAATTAACCTAAGCACAAACCCAGTTCACAAGAAGTACAGGGTCGTTACCATCTGCTTCGGTGACGGTCTGAAGAGCCTTGGTTCTGCATTTCTGGCAGTTCATCTGAACCTTCAACACGATCTTCTTCTGCGGATAAGTGCACAGACATCGTCAACACGCGAAACCAGCTAACTCAAAGAGATGAAAGAGAACAAGAGATCTGGACACCCAAACATAATCAGAGAAGTAGAATGCACAAACCTTCATTTTTTCTCAGATATGCTCTGATCAAATTAAATTATACATGAGCCCGCGCACGTAAGCCTAAGAGAAATGAATGAATACCGGAGCTGTGAGAAGACGAGGGTGGTGGTGAACGGCTTTATATATCCTTAGCTTATACAGACACACGTTGATGACGCGTTTCCTAAGCCTTCTCGAGCAAGGCAGCATTGACGTAGGAAGACCCGAAAACAAAAAATAAAGAACAAAGAAAAGTATTTCAAGAGAAGCTTCCGGTAAGTTGACGGCATAAATCTTACAATAGTTCCTAGCAAATTCCGCGCTGTCTATTGTTGTCCTGACAAGTCGTTCATGTTGAACATGTTAGATAGGCGTATCGTGTGCGACGGCTAATCAAGCCATTGCTTTAGTAGAAAAAGTCCAAAAGTGGGGAGAAAAAAAGCATTAGCTTTCATACGAACTTTTTGGATTGAATCAACTCGTTTCTTTAGTAACATAGTTATCATGGATCAACATTAAATTATTTCTCGAGTTTCAACCTGCATATAGGTAGGGCCATCAAATGGGACAGAGTCGAGTCATATATGGTCCGATCCAAATTGACTCATATATTTGCAATACAAATGTCTCAATTCATACTCTACCCGATCCGACCTGGGATTCATTTTTAGCATTTTTTTCCTCCTTATATTGTTGCCTTTGAAAAACGGATGGCTCCATGGACCGGCTTGTCAAGTTAATGAGAAAGCTCAAGGGTTGGGTTAAGGATGGGGGCGTGAAGGTGATGGTGAAAGTTTGACCCAGCCATACACAAATCAACAGGTACTGGCTTTGGTTTTTGGCAAAATATAAACGAGATCTTGATATAATGGTTAATCCTTGGCTACTAATATATTATTGATGCAACGTTTTTCAGTTTTAAATATTAATTGTGCAGTTCTAATATCCATGCAGCATAGGGTGGCGCTATTTCCATCCCTTGTATGATTACATCCACCCAATTTTCACCGAAAAGATAAAATTGCCATCAATCTTTCAATTGCGGTGGCCCAAACTTTACATTTCTTCTTCTTCTTCTTTTAAAGTTTTTTTCTAATTCTATGTATGATCTAACTGCCATAATTAAGATTTCACGTGTTTTCGTTTTGTGGGTATGCCTTGTATATTAAAGGTGATGCGTTTTCAATTTATTGTTGGATTTTAGTTATGTAGACATTAGTTTTGTCGAAAAGAGAAATTTTCAAGAAACCTAATATTTTTCAAAACTATTTAACAAATTTGTCAATTAATTGACAAGCAGAATCTAAAAACATTAATAGACTTTTTTAATGTAATAATTTGTTTATAAACTTTCTCATTTGTTAAGTGTATCAACGTCAAAGTCTTTCTTATCAACTGTCTTTTGTACACAAATACATATAATGGGGGGTCGATTTAAATAAGAAAAAAAAATCTATTAAGAATTTCCAAAGTAAAATCATAGTCATATTCTTCACTGTGAAACTTTAAAATATTAAATGTAATTAAATCACAATATTTATTAAACACAAATTATTTTTTGAGTATACCATAAAATCTCATCATTCTGAACTGACAAAAATTAATAGCATCCATGAAGTGTTTTGAAAAAATATCAAGATAAGAATGGTTTTGATGGTTATATGCAAAACAAAAGTAAATGGTTATGAAGATAAGATTTTTTAACAAAAATGTCAATGTTAATCTCTAAACTGTACTTGACAATTAACCCATAAATTTGCTAGATAGCTTAAAAAGAATTAGATTTTTGGGAAATTGTTCTTTCGATAAGTGTATCGCTTTTGGGTTTTTTGCAGTATTAAACCTTTTTAGAAGTAGAATCTAAAAATTAAAAAGAAAAGATAATTCTTTTAAAATACATGAGATAGCCACATTAAACAAACAAAAAATAGGTGAAATCTTTAATTATGACAACTAGATCTTAAATAAAAATTGAAAAAGAACAAAAAAAAGAAGAAAAGTAAATTTGGGGCTGCCACTTTAAAATGCAATTTAATAAATCAGGGCAATTGCCTTTTTTTGTGAAAAATGGAGTGAATTTAATTATACAGGGAGCGAACTACGAAGCAAATGTTAAAAAAAGAAACAACATGAACCGTATTGAGTAAAATTAATCCAATACCTAGTAAAAAAGGAAAAAACCTTGTACATTTTTCTCTCTCGAATTACTTTCTAAATCTTCCAAGGTGGTCAATTTTTCATTTTTGTGGCCTTGAACAATAAAAAAGAAACCAACACTCTTAGGGTCTATTTGGCAATCATCATATTCTTCTATTTTTTTTTCTATTGTTCCTTAAAAACAAATAAAAAAAAAAAGAATGGAAATCAGTTGGATAAAGTCAACTAATTTTCTAATCATCGGAATAGAAATATGGGCAGGAAATAAATTTAGAGCAGAAATAAGAGATAAAAAATTCTGCTTCTTTACCACCCCATGTGGTGACTCCGCTGGCTTTGGGCTTTCCCCCCTACCGAAGGGGAGGGGTTCAAATCCCAGCGGAGTCATTTGTGGATTTACCCTGATGGCACGTGCTTGGTGGTGGCACGTGTCGCCCCCAGGGTTTACTTCCCGGCTGTCGGCTTACCCTCCCAAAACCACAGCGACCCCATCTATTGCTCTCGACTCACTTTGTTCCTAGAGTTTGCTCTCCTCTCAAGCCCTTACTTTGCCGATCTATTCGCCAAATTCACCTCCAAGACCAGCCCCGAAGTGTCAACAAGAAGTGGGCGGTTCTTTACTTGATCATAATCATGGCCCAATTTGGATTAATTTGAGGCCGAATGATTAAAGAAGATGAAGAAGAAAAGTGAATTGTAAATGGATTCATCACAGACCTTGTGACAACTCAGGCGGCAATACGTAAGGAGGAGGGATGGCAGTGCGTCCGCACCTCGATCCCCGGACGTGCGCAAGGAGGGGCTGCATCTCCTATCCCACATTGCCTAAAATGGGAGTGCAACATTGCCTAAAATGGGAGTATTGTACTAGTTTATAAAAATTTGGGTTGTCTTCGTTTTTTGGGGGAAATCCAAAAGAACAAAACCGTGAGGACCCTTTAGGGTCCAAAACAGACAATGTGTACCGTAACATTATGGGTTCACCACTGTACACATATTGTCATCTTTGGGCTGAGACCTCGCCCAGAAAATGCGTATCTACAAGTAAAGAACCCATGTGCTTATAAGATAGTTCAAGACTCTCTCCCTAGGCAATATGGGACAAGAGACATGTCCCTCCCTCCCCAGCACACTCGCGCACCACCGCTTAAGTCGTCACATTCTCCCCCCCTTCTGACACGGCGTCCTCGCTATGGCCCCACACATGGTCAGGAGTTGATTCTGATACCACCTGTAACATCTTGGGGGTTCGACATTGTACACATATTGTCCGCTTTGGGCCGAGACCCGCACGGTTTTGTTCCTTTGGGCTTTGCCCAAAAAACACGTATGTACAAGTACATAACCCATATGCTTATAAGCTAGTCTAGGACTCCCTCCCTAGGCGATGTGGGATAAGACACACGTCCCTCTCTCCCTAGCACACGTTCGAGGACCGAGGCGTAGACGCACTGTCATCCCTCCTCCTCGCGCACCGCTGCTTGGGCCGTCACATGTACAGTGACGGACCTAGGATGTTTCAAGTGATATCAGAGCCGACTCCTAATTGTGTGTGGGTCCCCATTGGAGACCCTCTACTCAAAGAAGTGGAGAGTGTGATAGTCTAGGCGATGGTGCATGGGGAGGAGGGATGGTGATGCATCCACGCCTCAATCCTCGGACGTGCATAGGGAGGGGGCGCATCTCCTGTCCCACTTTGCCTAGTGAGGGAGTTGTTGACACCTAAATTTTGACGATTTGTTTAAGTGTTTTTTAATTGCATTAAAAAATTAGGGATTAATTTCTAAACCCTTAACAAAAAAACATTTTTCATTAAAATCGCATCGCATATAGACATTAGGGACATTTGCATCACTAGTTTTAAAATTTAGAAATTTACAAAAAATTTACCCAAATTTTTTTTAAAAATTAATTAAAAAATTAATTAATTAATAATTAAAAAATCGAAAAAGAGGACGGGCTAGGGCTGGCGCCACCTGGCCTCCCCCACGTGGCCCATGCCCTTGGGCTTGGCCCATTTCCCTTTTTTCTTCTTCCTTGGCCCGGCCCACTCGGCTTTCTTCTTCCTCTCTTCTTCTCCCCGTGCAGGACAGGCAGCAGAAGAAGCAGAATAAACAATGGAAATGCAGTGCAGGTCAGGGCAACAGCAGAAAATCAGCAGGGAGGGTTAGGTCGGTCAGCAGACTGACAAAGCAAATTGGACACGCCTGCTGTGAGGAAAAGGGGAACCCAGCGGCTGTTTTCGTAGGGGGGTACGGGGGAGAGACGGAGGTGCTCGAGAGAGAGAAAAATCCATAGCAGACCGAGAGGGAGACAAGAGAGGTTCACGAAGCAGGAACGGAGAGAACGAGGAGGGACTGAGACAGAAAAACAAAGAAAAAAGGAGGGGGCAGAGGAGAAGAACGAAAACGAGCAGGAGATAGAGAGAGAGACCGGAGACAAGAGAGAGAGTGAACCAAAGGGAGAAGGCGAGCTCGAGTGCTTAGTCGTCGCCGGAGGACCGCCCGTCGCCGTTGTCCGCCGCAGCCCTTCCCCGAGCCAGGTAAGTTCGGTTTCGTTCTTGCTCCGTTTTAGGCGCACCAGGCCGGAGCTCGCGGCCGTCTGGCTTGCGCAAGCTCCGGTCCTCGTCGCCCTTGCATTTTGTTCCCACGCTCCTTATATGTCACGTCCGCGACCCCCTAAAGCACGTTCGAGGCTCGGTTGAGCCGTAAACCTTTGATTTTGGTAGTGCCCGTTAACTGTTCGATGAAATGCCTCAATGAAAAACTCGAACTCAATCTTCGACAGAAGCTCGGCTCTTGGTTTTTCTGCGTTGCTAGGGGATACACTGCTGTTGTGCACCGCTTTAGGCGTTTTCTTGGCTTTCCTGTGGCTTATCTCGAGCTAGGGTGCGTCGGTATAGCCGTGTGGGCCTCGCCGGCGTTAATCCGGCGACTTCGAATGCCGGCCAGTTAGTGGCCGACAGAGCTCGGCGTCCGTCGGACTGAACGACCGACGCCAGGCGATGGGTTGGCGACACCCCCAAAAGCTGGTGCGGGCCCATCGTGCGTGGAGGCAGCGTTTCGGCGAAGGGAGTTGCGGGTCTACGAGCGGGCGTCTGCAGCGTCGGCCGTGCATTGGGGAGCAACCTGCATGCAGAAAAATGAAGAAGAAGACCAGAAATAGAATAAAAAAGATTAAAGACAAAAAAACAAAAAAGGCCAAAAAATAAAATAGGGGGCAAGGAGATGGGCTTCACCACGGGCCCGCTTCCGTTGGGCTGAATTTTTCACGGGCCAGGTTCTTTCAGCTGGGCTAAAAAATAGAAATCAAGATTGGGCTTTTTAAAAAAATCCGTGTGGGCCTTTTTTGTTGTTTTTTAGTGAGCTTAAGGCCGGCCCGGTTCCTTCAGCCCGACCCGGACCGGCGGAATCTGAATCGGGTCAGGAGGGCCGGGTTTCCCGACCCGGTCCGAATCATTTCCTTAAAAAATATAATAAAAAAATCGAAAATTTAGAAAATCATAAAAAACATAAAAAAAAAAAATTAGAAATCATAATTTTTTTTTGGAATTTCAGCATGGAAAATTTAGAAACCTGAAAATTTATAAAAATTTTCAAAAAAAAAAAAAAAAAAAAATATTGAAAATTCCAAAAAAAAAAAAAAATTCAAAAATCCCATAAACCCCAAGTTTGTTTTAGAGTTTCCTAAAAAGCTCTAAAATAATTCTTGACCATTTTCTCTTAAAAAAATGTCGGAAAATCATCGGTCCTAAAATCGTGCTTCAAAATTGAACAAGCCTCTTCCCTTACACCCACCTGGTTTTAATTATCCTTAGATACAATTGCCCTTGATTGCACGCTTATGATGCGATGATTATGGTTTTCCCTTAGTTTAATTAGGACTGCTATTTATTTATCTCTTAAATGCTAGGTGTTTATTTTCTCTTGCAATTTATTTAATGTTTTCTTTAATTGCTGACTGTTATTTTGATAATTGTGTACCTGCATGATCACCTCACATATTAGTGGTTAAGTCTAAAATCAATCCGAACTGCTTGACAAAAGTCTTTTTGAAATGAACAAGATTCGGTACCGAAAGGGCATTTTTTGGGCGAAGCTCAAGGGAACAAAACCTTGAGGGTCTAGTGGGGCCCAAAGTGGATAATATATGTACAATGGCAGACCTAGGATATTTCAGACTTATTTATAATTCACTTATTTTGGTCTCTTTATTTTGTAACCTCATTATTCTAGTCCGCAAAATTTAGTATGACCTATTTAAATAATTTTGGGTTATTAAATGAATTTCAAACCCATTTTGACCGGTTTACAAACGTGACACCTCCCGAATTGGAGAATATAGCTCAGCCTATTCGAGTGATATTGGTTGGGGCGTTTACCAAGCAAAGTCTTAATTGGACTTTGTCTCCTACCTAATTGGGTGATGTCCAAAATTTGACTGAGTCCGATCTTGCATTGAATGAAAGATGCATTCCATGTTTGAGTCGGCAAGTCTATGCTTTAGCTTGGATTTGTTTTAGTTGCTTAATCCTTTTCGGTTTCAAATTCCAAGCAAGTGAAGTGAACCGGAATTAAAAGCACGCATGTGGGTTGTTCTGCTCGGTTATTAAACTTCCAAGAAATCAATAGTGTTAGGGTTTTGTCTTTATGAATTTTTTGAGCAAATGTTGTGAGATATTGTGAGATAATACTTCTACATTTGCTTTGGCTGTAAATTTAATATTGAAAGATATTTAAGCGATTGAGCATTGCAACTCTATAATTTTCTAGACTCATAATTGATCTATTTGTGGCCGACTCTCCCCTCAAAATAGCTACTAATATTCAGACCAAACCAAGTAAATATCTGATATCCTCATAATTTATTTTAAATTTTCTCTAGAAATTTCTCCTCTCACGTATTGAATTACAAAATTTGTTATTCTCGTTATTTGACACCACCCACAGCCATTAAAAAAAAGAAAAAAGAAAAATAAGAAGCCATGCTCATGTGCTAAATAATTAAAAGCGGATGAAAAAGGAGATATATTAAGAAGGATAGAGTAAAGAAACTATTCTGTACGAAAAAAGTGCCATCTAAAATGTGGGTATAAAGACAAATCCAAGCGACCAAAGAACATCAATTAATAAAGTAGCTCACGAAGAACAAAGCAATGAAGTAAATGTGGTAGAAAAGTAAGGTTTGAATCTAGGACCATGCTGCTTTTAGCTTTTGGTTTCATTGATTAATCTACAACATCCTCAATGCTTAATAACTTGGTTGACCTCTCAATTTTCTTCCATAATTTGCTGACGATCGTCACTGCATCAACTCCTTTCCCTAACACCACCATCTCCTCTGCACGCTCTTCATGAAAACTCACTGATTCCACCCCTACAATGACATAGAAGCATTCTAAATTAGCTCTAAACAGATCTATTGTTTAAAGATGTGGATTCTTGTATAGAATTAGAAAAGATTGTTGATAAAAAAAATCGTTCCTTCTAAAATTCAGTTTATCACGTCGAAGACATATGCGCAAAATTAAAAACCGTTATAACAAAAGTCATCTTTCCGATACCGATTTGTATAAAGAGTACTTCTTGCAAAGTAATGTTAAATATCTACGATGTGATAAAGATATTTTATGGGGTTAAATTGAGTAATGGGGAGTCTTGACTGTGATATATGATTTCTAGGGTTTGTCACCGTCGGCTGTAGTTGCAATCTGAAGTGCCCTGGTCATGTATCTCTGGCCCTGCAAACCAAGCTTAATCACTATCTTCCTCTGCAAAATGATGGACAAAGCTTAGAACGTTGATTAGCAAACACCAAATTTGTACACAAACACAAAATACAAAAAATATAAACTATCGACTATACTCGTATAATAAGTTCGTACAATTACTAGCCTTGGTCATATTGTCTCTGTGATCTCTTTCTCTGTCAAAAAGACATCCGCGAAATGCTTATGCTCAGATGAACGAGGAAAAACCAAAGGGACCTCTGCAGTGCTTCTTCTATAATATGAACTCGAAGGAATTCGTGCTTCTAAGACTTCGACGCGTTACAGCTCTTTAGCTGCTTCCCTAAGTCAAATTCATTCGTATGAATGTGCAAAATCTTCAATTTGACGTTTTGTACATCACGGCCATGTGGCCTTTGATTTGGTCCGATTGAGAGCGAAGCCACTCGGTGGACTTCCGTTGGCTAGTTGATTAATCTAAAGTTGACTTAAAAGAAGTCTTCTTAGGGAGAGTGCTCCAGCAAGGCGTCCATTGCACAATGATATAAGGGCATTTCAAGGAGATGGGAGCTTGGATTTACATCCCAAGATCCTCGAATTCCAAGGCCAATGTAATTTCAGTTGACGTAACCATTGGACGATGCCAAATATAATGTAAATAAAGTATGTCGATGCCCACTTGGAGGTGGGTGACAAAATTTAGTCAATGTAGACAATGTCGGAGTATGATGTGCATAAAATTTTGCTAATATAGATGCCCACTTTGGGAAGATCTTGTCCATGTCATGTTACAATGCTATCTAACGGCCAAAGAGCTGAATTTGATGTCAGAGGGACTAGATTAGAAAATTTGTGAAAGTCGTATTTGATTATATAATATATATATAAAAGGTTAACTAGAAAAAGTGCAAAAGTGCGAAAGTACATAAGCGAAAAGTAATTCCTTTTGACCTAGCTGCATATTACGCAGATTTTCTATATACAGTAGATAATATTGGTGCTATGCAAAATTGTATTATGATTAAAGCAACAAAGACCTGATTTTATATTTTTAAAAGAGGACTAAGACCTTCACTGACGCGTTGGCGTAATCAAGCTCATTCTCTAGTTGTGTGGACCATATTCTCCATGGTCGGCTAGATTTCCTTAGAATTCCCCACCTTTTATATGACTACAACTTTTTTCCCATGGACCCCTAGCCCTTATGTCAAGTGGAAAAACATTTGGGTGCACTAGGTGCAGTGAGCCCGAGCTCACATCGGGTGGTCCGCGTCATCCAACAGTGGCGATGAGCTTGGGCTTGCTACATCGGGATCATTCAAGTTTTTCTTTATCATGTAGAGAGACTCATCAAAGTTACATGATTCATAATACCTAAGAATTTTCCATGCTTAATCTAATAAATAAGGAGTAACAATAATGGTTTGATCGTTATGGATCATCCTTTCAAGACAATTACTTTGCAGTTGGAAAATATTTTTTATGAATAATCTTTCTCCGACCATTTAGGTTTTTAGCCTGAGGTCCAATACCAAATAATTGGACTTTCGTTTTTAGCGAAGGTTATTTATCATGATCTCAAGGTATAATCGGTGCTCTACCCTCCTTCCACTTAAGAATGAATATAGTTTTGGGTAATTCTAATCTAGAATTGAACAAAGGGCCGGTTCCACCCAAAAAATTTGGAACTGAGCACCGAACTAGCCCTACTCTAGAATTGGCAACCGACTCCCCTTATGTTATTTTTTTTTCCCTTCTATTTGTTCTTCAATTTCATATTTAAATTCACTTGTAATTCTTAATTTACGTTAGTAACTAGTAATTTTAAGAATCACCCTATCTTTGGTTCGCGTCCAAGATAGTGAGAGCCAACACCTTGACACCAAGATCAACCAAGACAGAGAGGGCGAGACCGCATGAGTGGTCACTTGTCTTTTTGAGTGGTGAGAAGGGAAATCAACAAAGTAAGGAATCGAAAGCGAGAGAGCAAGAGCCACGCTCTATGAGAGAGAGAGAGAGAGAGAGAGAGAGAGAGAGAGAGAGAGAGAGAGAGAGAGAGAGGCAAAACTAGAAGAAATGAAAGATAAATCAGGAGCCAAGTGAGAGCTAGGGTTTTGATTTTTAATTTTGTAATTGCAAGCTTTATCTAGATTAGAAAGAGATGGACATGAGCTTAAGGGTCAGCATCTCATCTTGGCAATTGCATAATTCCTTATGGGCCTTTTATTATTGTAAAGTTATCAAATTGTAATAATTTTGAAAAAAAGAAATGTATGATCGGTTCAAAGCTAATTCAGAATTCAATGAAACCTGGGTGCCCAACTGGAATCAATCTAACTTGATTAGTTTCAAGATAGAATTGGTGATTTTAATATGAGTGATTTTCAGTTCGGTTTGATTAACTGAATTGAGCTGAAACTATCCGAATTGGAATAACAAAATAGTCATTTTTTTCATTATCCGAATTGAAGTTCAAATTGAATTGAAAATCAGAAAATACGGTTTGGATTTGGATCAATTTCAGTTCAGTTCTACCAACCCTACCTATGATTAGTGGGACTCCGGATCACTTAAAATTAAGCTTACATTACCAATCCAACCTCTAGGGCCGTGATAACTGATAATAAGCTTAAACACTTCGGTGCTCAGAAAATGGATCGTCTTGTGTTTGCTCCTAAACCAGTCAAACTTGTATGATGAAAGGAGTAAAAAAAAACAGCTTTAAATAGAAAACGACCGGCACTGACTATGAGTCCACGACACTTAATGTGTGCGTCTTGGTCCACTAAAATCAAGAGTGAGCTGTTTTCCTATGTGTTTATCTCATTCTCGCACTTGGCGGAGTTACTCCAAATTCCCTCCACACCCGATCTAAAAGGGAAAAAAAGAAAAGAAAAGAAAGATGTAAGAAGTATATATTTGAGATTAGGTTAATTGTTATTTATAATAATTATAAATAAGCCTAATTACCTTCTCACCCTCCGTATAAGGGAGGGCTCGTACTTTTTATTTGGTAATGTGAATATACTACCCTTTCCTTTCATTTACTACAAATCACAAATCTCAACTTGACATCAGAGCTATTGTTATATAAGCAGTGCCCCTTGAGTCTATTAAACAGTGGTTGCCACGATGCCATGTGCACCGCTACTGGCTCTTTGCCAAGATCAAAGTCTTTAGTTGCTATTCAACATATTTCGCTACTCATTTCAAAAACCAACACCATTATCAGACTTGTTGCCCTTAGGTGAGTTGGATCCTAAAATTTCGTCACCAATGGATGCCAAAAGCCGCCACACGCGTCGCCATGTGGCAGACCTAGGGAGCCTGCCACTGTTCAGTGGTGATGTGGATGCATTCTGCTGCATATTTCGAAAAACAAACCATGATTCGCTGCCCTCCACTAAGGCAGCTCGTGAAATTTCATTGCCAACCACTGCTGGACGCTCCTCCACGTGTCGCCATCTCACGCACCTCCACCGAGAGACTCGCTTACAAGTGCCAATGGTCCTCCGCACTGCTGACGTCATCCGCTACGTTAACACCGCGTCATCTTTGATTGTTGATCGTTGATCAGTGTGGACCCGTTTATATAAGACCGCCTGGACTGGTTCTGTTGCATTTCCGATTGATTTGATAGTTTTCTGACTGGTTTTTGATATTTTCCGACCGGTTAGGCATTTCAACGTTCCATATTAATTTTTGGCCTTGTTTTGTCCATATCTGCTCTCGACATGGTGGATCCTGTTGGTTTTATACTGGCAAGGTACCTATCATGTATAAATTGGACTTCTCAATACCCATTCAATGTTTGGAATGGTTTTAATTATGCTTTATGGGCTCATGAAATATCAAGCTTCTTGAAAGGGCGTCGCCTTTGGAATTATGTCATCAAAGATGTTTGTGCACTTACTAAAATTTACGATGAAACCAAGCTAAATTTGTGGATCTTTTGGAAGAATGGGATGTAAAAATCATTGTATTCTCACATGGTTTAAAACACTTCGATCCCATCTATCCAACTCTAGTTTGGTCTTTTAATATGGCAAAGGGATCTTGTGATCTTCTTGCCGGTCATTATTCTAATTCAGATATTGGCCACCAGTAATTGTTAGGGAATTTATATCACTTGCATCAGGAGCCAGGTCAATCCATTGATGATTTTCTATCCTCTTTGCATGCTATTTAAAATCAGTTAACCTTGTTTGAACCGCACTTGGAGGGGGCTAGTGATGCTCACTAAATTGCTGAATATCGTGATCGTATGCTTGTCATGCAATTTTTGATGCCCTTGAATGATGAGTTTGAACCTATGAGAGCCTCTCTTCTGCATTGAGTTACTCTTCCTTACATCATACGATTGTATCAAAATTATTGAGTGAAGAGACTCGACTGGCTACCTTGAAAGTGCAATGTCCTATTGGGTCCATCTCTAGTGCTTGCTACTTCAAGTTCTTCCTCCCTACACAACCCATTTTGCAAACACGACATGGCTATCTGGCACTTAATTGTTATCGGCTACAACCTATGTAACCCATAGGATAGGCCAATCGACTTTGCAACCAAGGTCCTCCTACCATTTTTTCATTGTGTACCTACATGATCACCCTGTACATGTTAGTGACTTAGGATTTATTAATAAAGCCCGCTTGCAATACATTCTCAAAATAAAAGAGAAAAGGTACTAAAAATGTTTTAAATTAATCTAGCATAATCAAGTCCTTAAATTCAATTAATATTTGGTTCGTACAAATAAAATGCTCCTAATTGACCGTAACCAATTAGTGGTAGCTCCAAAAGGTAACATATATTACATGTTAAATTGAGTAGCAAGTTATGATTAATAAGGCTTGAGAGAGTTTGTGCCGAGCATCACACTTAGTAATCTATTAGCTTTCCTTTTGTAATGAAGGTCACTCGGCGCGTGTATATATTTTATGCGGTGCATGATTGATTGTCATATACTTACTATATTCATTTATGTTACTACTTATTTGCAACAACTTAATTTCAACCCTTATATTTACATAGTACATCAAAAGAAAATTTGGTGTTAAGTGGGTTATATCACATGGAAATATTACTAAATCTAACTTGTGCATCTCACGGGTCACATGCTAGTTATAAGTATGGGGAGCATTCAAGGAGGCCCTCTATAAGCAGTTGACATGTCACTTATTTTCAGACACTCTACATGATTTGAGCACATACTAAAGACTCGACCACTCAACTTACCTCTTAGAATGTTGGAATGCTACATTTGAGGGTTACCAAACAATGACTATAGCTGAAGTAGTTCCAATACAGGATGACAAAACCTGACTCCTTTACCATGACTTTAATGGAAATTTTCACGAAAATGACGTAGATATTCAAGGTTGATCCTATTGTAAGAAATTTTGAGTCGCCCAATTGAAGTATGAAACTGCGGCCTAAACATCGGTGCACTCGTTCGTCACCTTCTTTAGTTGATGGCAGATCTTCGTAGTAATGTTGACACCTAAATTTTGATTGATCATTCATAATTTAATGCACAAAAATTTAGGGATTAATTTTAACCCCTAAACAAAAAATATTAGGATTAAATTGCATAGCATATAGTTTTAGAAGCATTTATTGCATTTGCATTGGACTGATAACAGATGGGCTCCAGTTGAAGGTTTTAAGCTTTAACTTAACGAGTTTGACTAAGCCCACAATAAGTGAAAATTTGGCCAAGCCCGTTCAAGATCGACAAGTGGGAAGATTGATATATTTCGAAATATTCGATGATGTAGCAGTGGATTTTTCATATATTTGGGTAATATATTCATATATCATCAAGGATAAATTGTGAGCTCATCTTTACAAGATTCGGAATTCGGACAACCCTAGTACGATCTTGAATTTTTGGCAATGTTGGGTCAATCTAAGGGGCTGATATTTGGTCGAAGGAAATAAAATTGGCAAAGAATATTCATATTTTGCGATTCAATGCGAACATGCGCACAAAGGTAATGAAAGAGAGCAAGAAAAGATTTGTTGCACGTGAAGAGCGTATATTGAGCAACATGTTTCCTTCTTCAAAGAAGGAAAGATGTGCACATCCTTCAATGAGGGTGCATGGACGTGCAATACACAAGGAAAGTGGAATATATTTTAAAGCATCCCAAGAGGAAATAAAATCCACTTTCTTTCCTTGATGGCTTAGACCCTTCCGCCTATAAAAGGACCCTACAACTCAAGGAGGAGGACAACAAAAAAAAAAAACACAGAAAAGAGAATAGAGAAAGAGGGCGCAGCATATTGGGAAGGGAGAGTTTGCAGGTTGTCTCCCTCTAGCATGAGCCCTCGTAGCCGCGATTGAGCTTCATCAACTCACGATGCAGCACTGATTTAGCCGACGTCCCCTGACTACTAGCAATTGCCTCGAGAAGCCCCCCCGCAACGACGGTGACGTGCTGTTTCGCTTCGTCAACGAAGGCCAAGACCACGTCGAGTGTTTCGTCCGTGATCGTCTCTGGAATCTATTCCATATTTCTCGACATAGAAGATGCCAAGTTGTCAGAGAAGATAAATTTGAAGCGGTGGCCTTTGTCCAACGCCTGCTGTTGCCGCTGGACCCAGTGGGAAGTAAAAGTGGAAAGGAGACCAAGAAGACTCACTCGGTCAAAGCTGGAGTGTGGGATCGTTTGGTCAATGTAAAAATAAAGAAAAGCTTTTATGCAGGCATCATTCGTGGACTACACACTCGAAGGAAGAGAAAAAAATTCAAATCTTTTCTCACGTCCACTCCCGCTGCGGTTCTACTTGCTGTTCGAGCCCCAACCGCGATCCCATTGACGACCCACTGAGGCAAGCTCTATTGCCGTCGACTAAGCCATTCCATCATCGATCATGAGCTAGCTGTCGAGAAGCGTCGTTGATTGCGATTCCCGCAATTCGTTTCCATCCGAACTTGGAAAAAATAGACAAGGTAGGTAAAGTTCATTTCTAAATTAATTCTTGAATATTTTGTTTCCTCGTTTGAAGTATTGCATACTTGATTGAATTTCGATTGGGGTCGTCGTGTCGTGTTAAAAAATCTCAATAATCAAAAATATTGAGCCGCGAGACGTCGGATCAAGTTTTTGATTGTTTTGATTTTCTATCTTGGGTCGGGGCTAAAATTGTATGCTTTAGATGATTCAGTTGCATTATGTGTTGATATGCCTTTGCTCGAATTGATTTGGCTTATTAAAGAAAACCCAAAAAAATATAGTTGAGTTAGGTGTGCTTCTTATCAGAATATTTTAGGATAGTTTTCATGTTTACATATAGTTTTTTTATTTATTTCGAATTTTGATTATAAAAAAAAGAAAACACAAAAATTGCCATGCTCATGTCATATTAGGTCATCTCCCGTGTGTCATCTAGTCATTGCATGTTTAGGGTCATTTGAATGCGTGACATGCTAGGGTAGTTGCATTAAATATTTTCTAGCATTAGATTAAGTTAAATAATTAATATCGTGTGACATATAGTTTGCATATTAGGTTGCACGTTGCATGCTATTATAGTTAGACACTTTCGTATGTCATTATATGCATTGCACGTATTTTTAGGCTTCATTAAATAAGTGAAAACCTTAAAAAATATTTAAATGAGTGCATGTTAATTAGAAATTATATCTAGGATCATTGATGTAATTTTTAAGCTAACATCGCAGATGCTTTCGTAGCTTTAAGGTAAGTAACTTCCTCTTTTTCCTTGCAATTTATTTATTGCTTTGCTTTATTGAGTGTTAAATAATGGTTGCGCACTCACATGATCACATTGCATGTTAGGTGGTAAATTAAAATCTACACAAACTGCCTGCAAATCATTTTTTTTAAATAAAAGAGAAAAGGTACCGAAAGGGCGTTAGAGAAATCTAACGTAATCAAGTCCCCGATCCCATAGTCTCTGGTTCGTAGGAATAAAGTAATTCTCCTGTTACTTTATTTGGGTTTCTAATCGACCCACCAAAAAATAGATTAGTGGCGACTCCAAGTAAAAATCATTTGCATGCTAAAAACTTAAACCCTAAGTTGCGAATTGGTATGGGCTTGGGAGAGCCCGAGCTAAGTTTAGCCTTAGTAATCCATTAGCCAAACCCTAGGTGGTGCACCCGAGGTGAGGTCGCGACAAGTAATTTGACCCAACTACAAATTAGGTGGTCTGTTTACGGAAGGAACGAAGACCTTATTTTATATTATTAAAAGAGGACCAAGACCTTCCCAAACGAGTTTGCCCATTGAGTCCGTAGGTAATAAGAATTCTAGTCCGTCTTTTTGGCTAGAATTCTTGTACTTGTCGACCTTTTGCATGACCATGCCCTTCCCCCTCCCTCTCATCGCATGAATTTGTAAAAGGTTCAGTCTAATACATAGAAACGAGAGGCTTTGGTAAATTAAGTCAACTCGAAATCATTAGAGAAATAAACGAAAAATAATAACATGAGAAATTTATGTGATTTGGTCCGAACATCAGTATCTATATCCACGAGGAGAACCAGCAGCAAATAATTTACTATAATCTGAGGATCATAATTACAATAACTCACACGCTCAAGTGTTTTCTATACCTAGATTTAAGCCAAAAAGTGTTTATAAACAAACAACTCAAGTTGGACGTAAACTCACAATATAAATCACCGAGTGTTCAAGGCCAAGCAATACACTCAAATGTGGGGTAAGTTGCTTCGTTTGGTTTTCTTTGAAAGCCGATTTTTCAATTTTGTCCTTTTTTTTTGCTGTCATATATTATAAGATTAATTTTCTGGGCCCCAGTTCGATTCGCTTAAAATTTTCGATTTTCGCTTTTGTTTTTTTTTCTGCTTTTTTTTTTTTACCCAATACGAACCTAATCGAACTTAACCGAAATCGCGGATGAAGTTTCTGTTGACACGGTGTTCATCCTCTTTGACCGTCCGTTCTTCGGATATAGGGGAATTTCGAAGAGGTCGATGAACATTTCCCTTACGAATCTCGATGCTGTCTTTCGTTTCTTATGCTTTGTTGCAAATGGGATTTGTAGTGGTGGTTCCTTGTCCGAATCTCTTTTCTGTGGTATTAAGCACTGCCCTGAAAATTCTGCGAAAGACAAATGGCAAGGCGGGGTCACTCAAAAATCTTAACTTCTCTATTCCTCGATTAAATTCGTCTGTCCAAATGAGCCGTTCATCGAATCATTCCGATTGATCTCCCATCCCGAAGAGAAGGGAGAGATTCAAGGAAAGTGGGTTTTTTATGATTCAGTAAATAATCAAACCAGTTTAATGTTCCCACTGTTCGATATTTTCTTGAAATTGACACTCGACCTATGGGAATAAACAAGATGCAGATTTGTTAACTAGAAGAAGTGAGCTTAAACACAGGCTATATTACAAAAAATCCAAACTCAGCGATCCAAAAAGATCTTTGCTCAAGTACAATCTACTTTCTTGAACGCAAAAGCCAAAAAGATGGGAACAGTCATGGCAACTTCTGTTGATATTTTCTTGAATTCCTATGTAATCCAAAAAGATCCATTTTTTTAAAAAGATGGCACTTAAGTGTACATTTTGTAACTTTTGGCACTTAAGTGTCCCTTTGTGCCAACTTTTGGCACTCCCGCTGTACTTATGCCTGAATCTAAGCCTTGAGTTTGACCTGATGCAAGATAGCTTATACAATATCCGTGGCTCTCTTCTTTCTCGGGCTTCTTCTTTAGAAGGTAGGTGATTTTTCAAAGGGTTGTGAGAAGATCGATCAGGACTTGCATCCCTGAATATAGTTTTCAATTGCATGAATCTAGTCGCGAACCCGCGCCATGCGCAGGCACCAACGTTAGGATCAACGATACAAGTTAAACATGATGATGCTGTTGCAATATTCTAATCTTTCTTTCCTTTGGAAAAGATACTGGAAAATGGACACTTATATTTTTTTTATTAGAAAAATCCAGCAGGATATTTATATATGAGATAATTATTTGAGATACGTTGAATAAATGAAGCAGGTCATCCTCTAAGCAAACGTTGAATAAATGAACTTGTTTTTCCATGGACAAGTCTTAATCTAGTAATTAGTTATTGTCAAGTCTTAATCCGTATCCGCTCATGTTTGATTAACAACAATCATGGCATGTCCAAGGACTGAGTCTAGCGACACTCATTCGTCCGATCATAGTGTAATTTGCCTTGGAATATCTGCTTTCACATGTTGTCGCCTCGCTTTTTTCTTAAGATTCGTGCATGGTGCGCGGTTAGCTGAGCTGGTTTCTTCCTGGCACAGGAGTTATGTGTTTCTTAAGACTAATTAAGACAGCGTAATATCTTCTTACAAGGGTCAAAATCTTGACTCAACGTAAGTTTTTAAAAACCGTTTTTTTAACGAATTCTTATTGTTAGGAAATAATAATAAGGGTAAAATAGTCAATAGTTAATCTTGTGTTAAGAGGGTTACTATATATATATATTGTATGTATTCTTGTAATCCTTTTTTGATTAAGAGAATACAATACGTAGAATACTCTCTTTGTCAACATAGTATCAGAGTAGGTTAAAAAAAAACCTTCAACCCCACCACCACCACAGCCCGGTGGCGGAGGCCGTTGCTAGATCTAGTTCCTCTGCCACCGCTGCAACATGCTTCTCTTCTAGACAGCAAATCCGAGAGAACGCCCACATTGTCATTCAGTCATTATCATTGAGCGATTTGCTAAAGTTTCACCACATTGTCATGCAGAATTACACCTTAGAGAACCGGTGGACAGATCTAGATCTGGATTGGTTTAGCAAATCCGATTGCACGACTCGGTAGTTGTTTATCTTGGGATTTAGAATCTGTGTTTTTCATATATTCTGAGGATTTTGGAAGTCTTCGACGGTTCTGCAAGGCATTCGTTGGTTCTGCGAGGGTTTCAACCCAAATTTGTTAAAAAAAAATCGAAAAAAAAAAAGACCCAAACTGAGGACATCAGAAGATGTTGTCCAGTATTCTTGTATGAATTCTCATGGGAGTATATCGCTTTTTTGAAGTGATGGTTGGTATTCCAGTCATTTTGAAGTGCTGGTTGGTATGATTTTATGGCCTCTCACTAAAGTATATTGACTAAGTGGTGGACCAATTCGACCCTCATTTTTGTTTGTTATTCTGTGGCTGATTGCACAACTGGAGTTAAGTGCTTGATTATTGTGTCATTATTATTGGGTTTGGTTGATCCTTGTGTTCAACCTGGCTGGCTACTTGCATTATTGGAGTTCAGTGGAGTTAATACTGATGGCTTCTACATCATCTACTGGTTTGACGCATTTCCAATTGATATCTGTCAAGTTGGATGGCACTAACTATCCATCATGATCTAAAGCTGTACAAGTTTATCTTATTGTAACTAGACATAATGCTTATCTTACATCTACACTTCTCTCGGATAAGAGTAAAGTAGATGATTGGATTGCCGGAGATGCAATGATCTGTACACTGTTATGGGATAGTATGGATCCGAAGATTAGCCCTCACTTCATTCAGTGTAATTCTGCTAAGGAAGTTTGGGATAAATGTGCTCTACTTTATTCTGGCCAAAATAATATGACACGAGTGTGTGACACATGGGAGGCCTTGTTTGATCTTCAGCGTGGAGATCAGTCTCTATCTGAATATTATGCTCGTTTCACTACATTTTACTAATAGCTAGATGCTCATCTTCCATCTTCCAATGATGCGAATGTATTAGTCAAACGCTAGGAGGATCTTCGAGTGATACTATTTCTTAACGTACTAGGGCTTGAATATTCCTCCCTTCGTCAGCAGATTACGTTTGAAAGCTCCCTTCCTACAGTCGATAAGGTTTTCTCTCGAGCCTTGTGCTCGACACCTACTGACAAAATCTCGACTACAACTTTAGAGACAAGTGCCATGCTTTCTCATGGCTCTAGTGGACGTGGAGCTCGTGGTCGTGGTTATCGGGGTCATGGACGTGGGCTTATTCAGAGTGGAAGTCGTGGTGGTCGTGATAGAAGTATTGGTAGTTGTGGATCTCAATATTGTAACCATTGCCGGAGGGCTAGACATACTGAAGCTTATTGCTACACACTTCATCCAGAGCTACGACCCACAGTTGCTACATTTGCTGAAGTGGAAGATTCTTTCTCACCAGTTCAACCAGTTCCTACTAATGTGCAGAATACAAAAGATTCAGTTACATTGACACGTGCATAATATGAGGCTTGGATTCGCTCCCAACAAGTAATAGGAACTTTAGCTCCCACTTCAACTCTAGCACATAGCTCAAAAGGTAGTTCATCTTGTTTACTTTCTACAATGTCAGACTCCTGAGTTATAGATTCTGGAGCTACTTATCATATAACTAGTAACTCTAAATTGTTGTCTTCGTTAAAGTCCACACCTCTTGGGGTGTCCAACTCTATTACACTAGTTAATGGTTCAATTTCCCAAGTTCCTGGCACTGGAGATGCCCATTTGAGTTCCTTCATTTCTTTATCATCCACCATTCATCTCAAATCTCCATATAATTTGATTTATGTTAGTTCATTAACTAAAGAACTAAATTGTTCTATCACCTTTCTTGCATCTCATTGTGTTTTTCAAGATCTGAGGACTGGAAAGATAATTGGTGGGGGACATGAATCAAATGGCCTATACTATCTAGACAAGAAGGTGATAGCTGCAGCAACTATGAAAAACACATCCACTGATGTATATCGGATGCATTGTCGTGCTGGTCATCCACCGTCAAACATTCTTTGATGATTGTTTCCAGAGTCTGAGTCTGTGAGTACCTTTGAGTGTGAAGCTTGTCAGTTTGGAAAACACCACAGAGTCTCTTTTCCTTCTCGCTTTCAGTGTTGTGTGTCTAGTCCCTTTGAGTTGGTTCATTCAGATATATGGGGTCCGCGTCGTGTTTCTGATACATCTGGTTTCCGGTACTTTGTTACATTTGTGGATGATTTTTCCCAAATGACTTGGTTGTTCTTAATAAAAATCGTACTGAGATTTTTTATTGCTTTCGTCAATTCTATTTTGAGGTGCTGAATCAATATAATACTTCTGTGAAAACTCTGCGGTCCGATAATGTCAAAGAGTATCTTGTTGTTGCCTTTGGTTTTCAACCTTTTCTTGATTCCCATGGCATTATTTCAAACTTCTTGCTCATATACATCACAGCAAAATGGTGTAACTAAACGTAAAAATCGTCATCTTCTTGATGTTGCTTGTTGTCTTCTAATTCACATGCATCTTCCGAAAACATTTTGGGGCCATGCTATTCTTATGGCTTGCTTCTTAATTAATCGACTTTCAACTTCCGTTCTTCAGGGGGAGACACCTTTCTCTATTTTGCATCCAAATCGTCCTCCTTTTGCATTACCCCTACGTCCATTCTTTGACTCCAGGTCTTGATAAGTTGGCTCCTTGTGCTGAAAAATGTGTCTTTGCTGGGTACTCTCAAACTTAGAAGGGCTATAAATGTTACAATCCTACTAGTCGTCGCGTGTTTGTATCAGCAGATGTGACATTTTTTGAGGACCAACCATACTATAGTACTTAAATAGTCTCTACAGTGCCTCCCGACAATGACGAGTGTATCTTACCGATTCCCCCACCAAACTCACTTCCCCCAGCATCATCAACAAGATTTTAGTTTGCTGATCAAACTTACCATAGACGAGGAATAGCTCCCATTACAGGAGTACGGCCATCACCTGATTCATCTGATCCCTCATTGGTTGCTGTGCCATCCCCTGATCCTGATCCTAATCCTGATCCTGATCCTATTCCTATTCTTGATCAACCCATTGCTACTCGAAGAGGTACACAATCTTCTGTTAGGCGTCATGTGGATCGTTATACACTTTATTCCGGTTTGTTTGATTGTCTTCGTACTCGTCATTCTATTAGTAACTGTCTATCTTATGATCGTTTATCTCCAACATTCTCTACTTTTGTCTCGTCCTTGTCCTCTGTTTCTGTACCTAGCAGTGTTATTGAAACTCTTGTTCATCCTAGTTGGAGACAAGCAATGGAGGATGAAATGAAAGCACTCATTGAGAATCGCACTTGGAAGCTTACTACCCTTCCAGTGGGAAAGCAACCTGTTGGTTGTCGTTGGGTTTTCATGGTTAAGGTCCAACTTGATGGCACCATAGATCGATTGAAGGTACGGTTGGTTGCCAAAGGATTTACTCAAACATATGGTGTTGATTATTACGACACTTTTTCTCTTGCAGCAAAAATTCCATGTGTTCGTGTCTTTATTTCTCTAACAGCGCGTTTTGGATGGTTTCTTCATCAACTAGACATCAAAAATGCATTTCTACATGGTGATTTGGCTGAAGAGGTGTATATGGAGCAACCACCTGGATTTGTTGCTCAGGGGGAGAATCTGGTATGTTATTTACATAAGGCATTGTATGGACTCAAGCAATCTCCTCGTGCTTGGTTTGGTAAATTTAGTGATGTTGTTATCAAGTTTGGATAATGTTGTCAAGTAGACCATTCAGTCTTCAATTCTGTCTCCTCAGCTGGTTGTATTCTTCTGGTGGTATATGTGGATAATATTATCATTACTAGCAGTGATTCGGATGGTATTCAACGACTCAAACAATTTATGCATACATAGTTTAGTACTAAGGATATGGGACGTCTGCGGTATTTCTTGGGTATTGAGGTTGCCAACTCACATACATGTATAAATTTAACTCAGAGAAAATATGTTCTTGACATTCTTGATGAGGTTGGACTTGTTGGAGCAAAACCGATTGATACTCCTATGGAACCCAATGTGAAACTTGATGCAGAAGATGGAGAATTATTACATGATCCAAAGAAATATCAGAGAGTTGTTGGTAAGTTGAATTATCTTACCGTCACGAGACCTGATATATCTTTTGCCAGTGTTGTAAGCCAATTCATGGGTTCTCCTCGGATTGCTCACTGGGATGCTGTGCTTCGAATTATCAAATACTTGAAAGGAGCACCAAGTAAATGACTAATTTTCAAGAATTATGGCCACCTAAATACCACAGGCTTTTCTGATGGGGATTGGGCTGGATGTTCTACAAGTAGAAGATCTACATCGGGTTATTGTGTATTTCTTGGAGGTAATTTAGTTGCTTGAAAGAGCAAGAAACATCATGTGGTTTCTCGATCAAGTGTGGAGGCAGAATATAGAGCAATAGCACATGTGACTGGTGAGTTGCCTTGGTTGAGGATGTTATTGTCAGAAATTGGGATGTCAACATCAAAACCATCGATATTATATTGTGACAATTAATCAGCTATTCATATTGCAGACAATCCCGTCTTCCATGAGCGAACCAAGCACATTGAGGTTGATTGTCACTTTCTATGAGAAAAAGTTCAGAAAGGAGAGATCACTCTTCAACATACAAGAACAGAGGATCAGCTTGCAGATACTTTTACCAAGTCTTTACGAGGAAATATAGTGAATTTTTTATATAACAAGTTGGGATTGTTTGATATCTACATCCCAACTTGAGAGGGAGTGTTAGGAAATAATAATAAGGGTAAAATAGTCAATAGTTAATCTTGTGTTGATATATGTATATGTATATCTATATATATATTGTATGTATTCTTGTAATCTTTTTTTGATTAAGAGAATACAATACGTAGAATACTCTCTCTGTCAACACTTATTATATAAGCAACTAGATATTTCGATTAATTATTTATTACGTATACTCAGTAATTTAAGTACTGAATTTGTATGAACGGTTTGTGTTAGATAATTGATTTTCAATTAAGAAATTGAGCGTGTAACTGGGTCTAACTGGATAAGCAGGTTTAGCCACCATGGAAGGAGGGGAAGGTAAGAATTGACTAGGACTTGCCTTGCTACGCAATCCAGGGCTTGGGGCTTGGGGCAATTAACAACAACATTATTCTCACTTTTTTTTCCCTTAATTCTATATTCGGGGGGCTTTGGAGTTGTGCTGCGTTGCTTCATATCCATGTTCTGTACAAATATTTCAATGAGAATTACTAAGTAAATATTTCCTTTACTCTCTCTCTCTCTCTCTAAGGACGTTTTGGCAATCATTTGTATTTAAAGCCTAGCAAAGCGGAGTCATCCTTTGAATTCAAAGCCTAGGAAGTTCAATCTCGTTTGGACTCTCCGATTGAAATTTTGCTTCTCGAGGAACCGTTATGCAATAACTAGTCAAATAGATAAGTAAAATTGCTCAAGTGCAAAGGCAAAAGTCCCGCATTAGTCATCTCTATCTAGAAAACATCATGTGAAAGTACTAGAGCACGACAAACATATTTTGTGTGACTATTTGACTACAAATAACGCGTGTCGTCTAGGACTATGAGAATCGTGCTTATCACATAACCTATTATTGATTCATGAACACCCACAAACCCTCATCATGTACATTACATTTCGGCATTCTTTCCAAGATGCGCACCACCGATTGTGATTAACTTTGGCAATATAATTGGCTAATGAATCATATTAGAGCGGGACATGAATTAATTCTGTTCAGTTCTTCCATGATACGATGAATTCCAAAATGATTCAATCGATCCTCTATACATGTCATCATGCAAATCATTGTGTCCATACTATTGACACCTCGATTTTTTACATATGGGTAATGCTATGTTCACCAATAATTTTAGGAAGATTAGCATACTAAGTTCTTGGTTGCTCATAATCATTGCTTATCTCTGTGTTAATTACTCATGACTATTGCATTGAAGGCCAATGATCGTGCGCCACATGGACTTTTGTACGCGAGCCCAAGTAAACTCTTTGTAGATGTAGCATTACTCTTTAGTCTACGGAGGCTTCTGCGATTTTTTTAATTTAAATACTCGTCATCATCCTTTGAATTCAAAGCCTAGCAAGTTCAATTTCATTTGAGCTGTCCGATTGATTTTTTTTTTTAAATTTTTTTAGAAGAACGGCCATGCAATGACTACGTAAATAGATTGAAGAAAATGCTTAAGTGCTAAGGTAGAAGTCTCACTTAGTGATCTTGTTGTGGAAAAATATCGTGTGAACGTACAATTACGAGAGCCGTGGTTGTCAACTATTCCGAGCTGAACTTATGGAGAGATGAAGCTGGCAAGAGCTTGGAACACTCCTGGCAATATCACCGCCATGGACGGACCGTGTTTTAAATTAGCAAATTGCCTGAAGTCGGTGACGACTTGGTCACGTTCAAAGTTTATAAAAGGACGAAACCGGATGAAACTTCTTTATCTTCACCATCCATCAAGTCAAGCACATTGTGTCTAGAGAGAGAGAGAGAGAGAGAGAGAGAGAGAGAGAGAAAGAAGGGCTCAGCTTGACAAGAGAGAACAGATCGGTCTGAGATCCGATATGGCGGTCTGTGTTCATTCTGCTCTCGTCTTAATTTTCTCGCGTTCAGTTTATTTCCTTGTTTTGTTTGGATTAAGGTTCCTATATCGATGGTTGTCTCCTCTTCGCCCTCTTCTTTATGAACTTCAATTCTTTCGCGGGCTGATATCTCTTTGCCGTTTTGTCCTTCATATCCAGAGGAAGGTAGTGATTGATCTCGTGACGGAGGACAGGACACGCAAGGCCCAGGCGCGTACAATCGCAACAAGCACGGCAACTGGTAGTGATTCATAGAACACGTTTTGACCCTCATCTCCCGATCCTCCACCTACGCAAATTTTTTTGGAATGATTTTGTGCATTAAGCATCGATGTCCTCTGCCTCTAGCGTTTTAAAGAAAGCCCTAGCCTTCTTATCATCCTCTCTTGTGTACGAATTCGTCATTGAAACAGATGTGATATCCACACGCTATGTTGGGGAGCGTGGAACTATGTTGGAGGTGATTGCCGAGAGGATCGACGCGGCCACGGTGGTCAGCAAGATAAGGAAGGAGGCTAAGCTGCGGGATGCCATGCTGATCAGCGTAGGGGATCAGAACTGAGACGTAGTCGATGATATTTGAGGGCACGCGTTGCTGCTCTAAGTAATTTACGTGTGTTGTGTATTCTTCTTGATCTTGTTCATGGGCTTTCTCGAATCTCCGTTGATGTGTCTTGTACAAACATTTCCATGCTAAATAATTACGTGAATATTTCCTTTATTATTCTCTCTCTCTCTCTCTCTCTCTCTCTCTCTCTCTGTGCCCATCCGTAATTACCTAGATTGACAAATAAGAGATGATAAGAATCTGAGTTAGCCCTAGCTTCTACTACAAGGGAATTATTTTGAGAATGTTCTTACACGTGACAATGTCATTTCCTACGATCTAGTTTGATCTTGCAATTCATATTCTTGGAAGTTTTAAGGGAAAGTGATGCAAAATCATACTCCTTAATATTTTCTTTCCTGATCTTTCAAAAAGTTTGTGACATGAAGATCAATAGATGAAGACTTACATCGCTAAATATAGTTTGCAATTATATGAATCTAGTCGCAAACCCATGCCATGCATGAGCTCATACGTTAGAACAAACAAAATAAGTGAAAAACATGACAATGTTGTTATGATATTCTAGTCTCTCTTTTCTTTGGAAAAACTACTTGTAAATGGACACTTTTAAGCTTTTTTTACAAGAAAAATCCAGCAGAATTAAACAATAACAATCGTGGGATGTTCAATGAACGAGTCATGCCAGACTCTTTTGTCCAATTAGAGTATAATTTGCCTTGGAAACAATTTGCTTTCACATGTTGTCGCCTCTTATTTTCTCCAGATGCGTGTACAGTGCGCGGTTTGCTGAGCTGGTTTCTTCCTGTCATAGGAGTTACGTGGCTCCTTAAGAGCTGTTAAGACAACATCATCTCTTCTTACAAGGGTCAAACGCTTGACCCAACGTAGTCTTTAAAAAACCGTTCTTTTCAAGGAATTCTTAGTATATAAGCAACTAGATATTTTCAATTAATTATTTATTATGTATACTCAGCAATATACGGTTTAAGTACTGAATTTGTATGATCAGTTTGTGTTAGATTATTGATTTTCAATTAAGAAATTGAGCATATAACTGGGTCTAGGATTAGCAGGTTTAGCCACCGTGGAAGGAGGTGAAGGTAAGAACTGAGTAGGTCTTGCCTTGCTGCGCAATCCAATGCTTGGGCCTTTGGCGCAATTGACAACAATTTATTCTTTAATTACTCTTTTAATACTCATGTTCTTGCAATCAGTAATATATTAACTCCGCCACCACCTCTGCGGTAGTTTTCCATGCTTAGATGTAAGTTCAAACCTATTTGAAGTAGTCAACTTAGGCATGTCAATTTTTAATTTGTATGTTTATATCGAAACATGAGTTTCAATAGCTCAAATGAAGTGAGTTTTCTTACATTGGTAAGCTATTTTCCTATCACAGATTATGGGGATGTTAAACTTCGAACAAGATAAAAAGAAAAATGAAAATGTAAGCGTCCAAAGAAAAGAGACAGGGGCAAAAGAGAAATGTTTATGTGACTGTCTATAACTCGTTGTGAAAATAACAACTTATTTTGGATCACAAAAAATAAAAATAAAAATAAAAAATTGCCATGAGGTCCACTTCTTCAAAAATTTGTGACTCACAATATGTTATTATTCTTACAGTGGCCTAAAGACTGTTATATATTAGCAAAGCCAGGGGATTATGCAAGGCAAATAATAGAAGAGAAGAAATGGGGGAAAATTGTCCAAAAAGTCATTAACCTAACCTTTCAATTTTATCAATTTAGTTCTAAATCTTTTCACTTCTTACCAATTGAGTCCATCTGACCAATTTTGATTGGAAATCACTAATGTGGATACTAGCAATAACATGTAGGACAACCGGCATTGATGTGGATAATTTTTTATAATTTTTTGAATTTTTTATTATTTTTTGAATTTTTTTCTTTTTGGATTTCTTCTTCCTTTTGCCAATGGCCGGCCTCACCAAATTTGGCCTGGGTGAGGCCAAGCCTTGGTGAGGGCTCCCCTCACCAAATCTAGCAAGGTTGAGCCTCACCAAATTGGGATAATTCGGTCTTGCCTGCCTGGGCGAGGTCGACCCTCATTGGGCCTCACCAGGGTTGACCCTAGCTTTGTCAAGCCTCACCTGTGGTGGGTGAGGCCAGCCCTCTTGACCATGGCCAGTGGCATGCCACCAGCCAAAGGAAGAAGAAATGTGAAAAGAAAAGAAAATAAATCAGAAAAAAATAAAAAATGAACAAAAATGTTCAAAAAATATTAAAATATTATTAAGATTTGTCGATGTCAACGTTAATCATGTCACGTAGCATTGTTGACATTCACATTAGCAAATTCTGGCCAAAATTGACCAGATGGATTCGATTAGCAAGAAGTGAAAATGTTTAGGACTTAATTGGCAAAATTGAAAGGTTTATGATTGAATTGGCAAAAGCGCAATAAATTTAAGGAATTTTTTGACAATTCTCCCAAAGGAAATGAGAGGGAAATTGACTTGCTATTGATTTGAGTGTAGTTTTGGTTGAAAGTGGTTTTAATATGGCCCTTATTGTGGATTTAGTTGAAATGAGCTTAACATGTTTATGGTTGAAATCATCAGGTTTAGAGAGTTTATAGTAGGTAATGAACCTAACGTGTTACATTCAATATTGAGCCTGTGAAGATTGACCACTTGATTATTAAGCCCGTTCACAGTCCATCTTTATGTAGCCAACACCTAATGTTGTAGGTGGACCTAGCCTGAGAATGGGGCCCAGTCCGAGTCCCCATTTTGTAGAAAATAAAACAAATTACAAAAATCTGAAAATGGAAAAATTAAAAATTTGGTTAGACAAATATACCTTGATTAGGTTGTTAGATTTTAGTATTAAACAAAATGAGCATCTAACATCCTAGAGCCGAATTTGACCCTGGCTTATGATGACAAAGTGCCAACTTGGGGTTTCTTTTTCTGTCCGAAAGTGTTGATACCACATTATCCATCTTAAAATAGGATTTTTTTTTCTAAGTCAAACTCATAGGGATTGCTGTTCTAAAGCTTAATGGCAAGGCCATGTTACATTCTTTCTCGATTTGTATTGGTTTATTTTACTACACTTTATTCTTTACTTCTTCTTTTTTGGTAAGGTAAGTGTATATAAAATCAATCAAAAGCTAGTACAACAAGGGGGAACATGGTACCAACGGGCACTCAGCTGGACAACATGTCGCTGGAGTGGAAGGGTACCGCAACACCAAATTAAGCAATATAAACAAGCTAGAATTACAAGGAACCGAGAGGATTCAAATTTCCTAGCCTAAACCGTAAGTGGCTCCAAAACAAAGATACAAGGGTCTATCCCCCAATTGCGCTGCATCCTTCTATTCCTAGGACAATCATCAACTTTCGTGAAGGGAAGGGCTTTGTCTTTCACTGCCTTAAAGAGATGTAGCTTCAAGGTAGGAACAAAAAGGTTATGACCTTGGAAGAGAATCTCATTCCTAGTCTTCCAGATGAGTTGGCAGAGAGAGCCAAAGGAGAACCGAGCTATATCCTAGTAGAACCCCTTTCTAGACAAAAATTTAATAGCCCAATGAAGATTGTCTGTCCAAGAGGAATTGCGCCAAGGAAAATTACATTTAGCAGCCCAGAATATAGCCAGAGACTTGGAGACGCAACAGTCAAAAAATAGGTGATTAACTGAGTCAGGCCTAGAATTACAGAGAGGGCACGTGGAACTCGGAATTCTATCATAAGACATAAGAAATACCTAAGTTGGGAGACGATTCTTAGTAATGAGCCAGAGGAGGGATTGATGTCTGCGAGCAAAGGCCTTATCCCACACAAAGGAGGGCCAATGTACCGAGTTGTGTTTACACCGAATAGCATTCCAAGCTGAAGCCATCAAGAATTTCCCAGAGGGGTTCTTAATCCAGGTGAAAGTGTCTTGTCCGAAGGAAAGCTAGGGAACCGGTATTTGCCATAACGCCAGTTCTTGGAGAAGCTAGAGCCCATCCAGGGAATATAGATTCTTCACTTTTGCTTGTCTAGGAAGGTTTGACTGGGAAATGTAGTTGTCTGAAAATAACAGATTAAAAGGACCGAAGTCTAGCCAAGGGTCAAACCAAAGTGAAGTAGTCTCACCATCTCCTATTTTCCACCTAAATTGGGGTTGAAATTCATCCCTCAAGGCAAGAATCTTCTACCAAGCCCAAGAGTAAAGGAATGGAGTCGGGGAAGTCCAGAAGTTCTTCCTTTTGAGATATGTGGCATGAATCCATTTGCACAATAACGATTATTTATCGCCGAAAAGGATCCAGATGTGTTTGGCCATGGCTGCCTTATTGATGTCCCTAGTTCTTCTCACGTTAAGGCCTTCTTCCGAAGTGGGCAGGCAAATATCAACCCAAGACACCTTTGCACCCCCCAGACCCATGGAGGGGCCCTTCCATAGAAATTGTCTGCATATTTGCTCAATCTTGTCCACCACCGAAGAAGGGAGTCAGAATATGGATGCCCAATAAGGTTGAATGGCATGCAATACTGACTTAATAAGCTGAAGGCGTCCTGCAAATGAGAGGAAATAGTGTGTCCAAGACTGGATTCGAGAAGTGAGGTGGCATAATAGTGCATTGTAATCCACTTTGTTCAATCGAGTTGTTATGATAGGCACACCCAGATAACGAACTGGGAATGAACCTAAAGAAAAGCCAAAAGCTTGCAAAATCTGATCCTTAACAATCTCAAAGCCATCCGAAATAAATACCTCACTCTTATTCATATTCGGGATCAAGCCACTCCAATTGGAGAATAGAGTGAGCTCGTCTTTGATGTGGGAGATAGAGGGGAGGCTCGCTTTACTGAAAATGAATATATCATCCGCAAAGAATAAATGGGAAAGACACGTGGCCTTACACTGCCAATGGAACCAGAAATCCGGGTGCCGAGTGTGAGAGTCAATGATCCCAGTGAATACCTCCATAACCAAGGTAAAGAGGTATGAGGACATGAGGTCACATTGTCTTATGCCTCGACTACTAGAAAAGAAACCATGAAGTTCGTCATTTATCAAAATGGAAAATTTAGGGGTACGAACACATACCATAATTAGTCTGGTGAGATGGTTAGGAAAGCTAAGCGCCAGAAGAGTTTGCTCTAGAAAATCCCAATCAAGGGTGTCATAGGTTTTCCTGAAGTCAACCTTGACAGCACATTTTGGAACATATGGCTTATTGAGAAACCCACTGAAGAGTTCTTAGGCAAGTAGGATATTGTCACTGATTCTACGACCCTTCACAAAAGAAGTTTGAGCTAGACTGATCAAGTTAGGAAGGGTCACAGTAATTCTGGAAGAAAGAATCTTGATTATGCACTAATATATCGTATTACAACAGGCAATTGATCGAAAATCTGATACCGACGTTGCATTGGGGACTTTAGGCATCAGGGCAATGATGGTATTGTTAATTTCCTTGAGCATATGATTGGATTCTAGGAAATCTAGGACCGCTTCAGTGACTGAGAGGCTAACCTTGTCTCAGTTTTTTTTAAAGAAGTCCGCGTTATAGCCATAAGGGCCAGGTGCTTTGTTTCCAGCAATGGAGAATATGGCATCACGCACTTCAGATGGAAGAAAAGGTTGGGAAAGAAAATTAACCTGGTC
The DNA here is from genome assembly GCA_014182895.1 of Angophora floribunda. NCBI lineage: Eukaryota > Viridiplantae > Streptophyta > Magnoliopsida > Myrtales > Myrtaceae > Angophora > Angophora floribunda. Next base: position 29,298,213 of record CM024709.1, on the reverse strand, counting down.
TTCCTGAAAAGGGGAATGGATAACATCAATGAGATCCTGTGCAAACGGCCTTAAAGGCATACTAATCGGGGCAAGCAGGTCCTAGAAATACGAGACAAACACCCGCTGAACTTCCTCCAGTTCTGTAGTCATATGGCCTGTGATGTCCTTGACTGAGATAATACGATTACGAAGGTGCCGGTGATTAACCAAGTGATGAAAGAATTTAGTGTTGCAATCGCCTTCCTTGAGCTAGTGGATCTTGGACTTTTGTCTAAAGAAAGACTCTTCAAGGGATCGGAGATCAGAGTAAGCCTTGAGTTGAGAGTTTTCTGTTTCCGCTAAGGAACTACTTCGAGGGTCTTGGTGTAGAGCTTCTTGAGTAATCATAAGAGCCCTCTTGGCCGTAATCACCCGCATAGAAATATCCGAGTAATTATCTCTATTTAGGCACTTAAGCCGAGTTTTAAGTACTTTGAGTCTAGCACAAAGTTTGAACATAGGGGTACCTATTACTTGTATCTCCCAAGCTTGAGCCACCAGCATAGAGAATCCGGGTGAGTTAGCCAAAAGTTGAAAAACTTAAAGGGGATCCGACGGGAAACAGGTGCAAGTATTCTCACCACTATCGGAGAATGGTCTGAGATACCCGGGGCCAGAAAAGATACTTCAAAGAAGGAAAATGCCGTGCACCAGTGATTATTAACCAAGACTTGATCAATTTTCGACTACTTCCTACGAGCACCCGAGGAAGTGGACCAGGTAAACCGAAAGCCCACATAACGAAGATCAAGCAATTCAGCTTGATCAAGGCAATCCTTAAACTCATTGAAGGCAGGGATCTATATGTCCAGGCTGTAACATCCTGAAATTCGAGCCCTTTGAGGGAGGAATTTACGTGAATTTCGCCAATGCATTGTTGGCTGATCTCACTCGGAACTGATCACTCCCGAGATACCGAGGATAGAACTCATGCGACTAAAGAACTTGACTTAGGAAAATGACTCGACCGTGAGACTTGCGTAAGGATGATCCTATCGTAATGCAAGTCGATTTCAAGGACGACTAAAAGTCGATTCGCGGACAGAAATAATGGGACGACGGGTGATTCTGTCTACTGTTATCAAACCCGCGAACGGCCCTATTTCGATCCTTGATAATCGTGTACTTTGAAATAAGAATCGATCCTTCGCAATTTCATGTAGTCAAGGATGTCCATGTGTCGAGAAGTCTTGAATGTGAATTGGCACGAGTCGGTTACGCGTGAATCCTCAAAGCCGCATATCAGTCTGAGTAGTACCAAAATGGCATTTGAGCGAAATTGACAAGGCATGTGAATCCAATATTGGACTTCGAATTTTCGGGAACGTTCGAGAAGGACTTTAGGACGATGCTTCTTAGTCAGTCAACAGTGCCGGTTGAGCCGAGTTTTGGAAAAAGGGATTTTTGGACTGAGGAAATGAGCCTACGAGGACGTGGGCCGGGCAAGGTCAGTGTGGGCCTCACGCCCAAGGTGGGACAACCGCCATGGAAGGCCCGAGGCAAGCAAGTGAGTCCGTTGGACCAAACCGACCCTTTACCCTTCCTAGCCCGTTATCCAAACCGAGCCGATTCAAGCCCAATAAATTCCCGAGCCCGTTCTATTCATTTTCAAGCCCATTTCCTAGGCCCGCTTTCATTTTCAGCCCAAGGGCACATTGGAAAATGTGCAAGGTGGAAATGACCAAAATACCCTTTGATATTTTGAAGAAAAGTCAAAAAGGAAGAGAGAGAAGATGATGTCATCTTTTTGGGGACTTAAGCCAAGCATTAATGGCCTTAATGAGGCCTATCTCCAGCCTTCACTTCACCCTCTCTCTCTCTTCATCTTCTCCAAAATCCGCACACCCTCTCTCCCTTGTTTTCCTTCCTTCCTTCAGTTTTCAGTTCGACCTTCCACCGAAAACTGAGTTGTTCATGCCCTTCCCGTTGGAATCTCGTCTCGTGCCACCCTCCGTTGTGTTCGGAAGAGAATTTCCGTTCAGATAGCGTCGGCCGATCGTCGGAAAGAGCCTCCGACCGATCCGTACGGCCGCCGGAAGCCGGCTGTTGCCGGACCGTCACTGTTCCGCCTGCAGCAGCTTTGTTCCGCCTTTTCCCCTGTTTTTCTCCCATTCCAGCCAAACCACCACCCATACCAGCCACAAGTGGTTCCCCCTCGACCCCCAGGTGCCGTTGGTCGCTGGCTCGCCGCTCGCCGGAGCTCCGGGCAGCCCATTCAACTCCGATCAGCTTCTTCCTCCTGTGCAGTGTAGTTTTCAGTGTTGCAATGGGGATTCCGAGTTGTTGCTGCTGTGTTGATCCCGGGACCACCTTGGATCGTCGTGGTAGAGGTCCCCGGGTGTCGGGTTCGTCGCCGGCCCGCTTAACGGGTGAGTTTAGCTCCTAATCCCTATTTAGTGCCTAAACTTGCTTAGGGTTGGTTAGTTAGTGTTAATATTGGTTTAATGGGTTTAATTAAGTTGTATTAGCCCTAATATAGGTGGTTAGATAGATGATTAAGATTAGATTAGTTTAATTTTTTCTTATTTAGCTTAATTGTGCTTAATTTGGGATTAATTGTGTTTATGTGATTGATTAAGCATGATTTGATTTGATTGAATTGATTAATTATTTTAATTAATGTTTTTTTAATTTCTGGATTAAATGTTTTAATTAATTGAATTTCGGAAAAATCACTGTTCATAATCACTATTCACGAGCACTATTCACGATTCGTTCACGACACTTTATTCATGCAAAGCTAAATTTAGTCTCATTTTGATGTGCTCTTGATTGTTGTGATTAATTGGAGTGCCGATTGTTAATTATGCTCGTGAATATTGATGAAATGCGTGATCGAGTGTTGGTTGAATTGAATTTTGGAAATTGTCGAGTGAGACCGCATGACATATTACGTGGGTTATTTGAAATGGCATGTCGCATGAGCATGAGCATGAACGATGTTGCATTCACGACCAGCAAAGATATAAATGGATTGTTTGATGATGTGTTGCATGATCACATTAAGAGGAGAGCCGGCTAGCCGGTAGACGCCAATCCTTATGGGGTTGTGCCGTGGCCTTTTGGTCGTCCCGACTTGTCGGTTGCCCGACAAAGGGTCGGTTGCGGGGCTGCGGCAATGAGCGGGCCCCATGCTCCATAGGGAATGCCGTCGATGGGAGAGAGCCCGTGACGTCGCCGTGCCTCATGGGGAGGACGATGCCTGGTCTTTGACGACGGTAGACCGCCAACCATAAGGTTGTGCCGTGGCCCTGAGTGGTCGTAATAATCGGAGCATGTGTGAGTGTGAGACATGAAAGTTGTGTGAGATGCTTTTGATTATTCGCATGCTCTTAATGTCGTGATGATTGCATTATTTATGGTACGCACGCATGAGTTGACAGTCGTGCAGGGTGTGGCAATGGCCAGGTGAGATCGCTTGTGATGCGATTTGCATGTGATTGATGAAATGTTTCATCTAACGGCCATGTGCCTTGCTTGCATTGTATGAGATTGAACGTGCAGGGTATGGCATACCGGGTAAGGTTGCATGCGAATCGAATATTGCTATGTTGGTTGCCCCGTCTTTGTTGGCTGTTGTTTGGTTTTGGTTGTTTGTTGTTGGGTTGAGTGAGGGGTGGTTCTGGAGAGATACCCCGGGTTGAGTTGGCGTACTAACCGGGGCTTAGGGGGAAGAACTCGCTGAGATTTTATCTCAACCCGTCGTGGTTAAACATTTTCAGGTCCTTAGAATGGCGTAACCGCAGTGGAGAATCCTGCCCCCGCTTCTCCAGTGATCGACTCGACGGAGCTTGAGTCCGATGGGTCCGAGTGACCGTGGTGTTGAACCTGAGGGTTCTTCTTGTTTAATTGGATTAGCCTAGTTTCTATTTGATTTGGCTTAGAGGATGGATCGGCCCTTTTTGTCGGGCTTGTAATTCGGAAAACGATCCTCCATTGGTTAATCCAGTAAATCGAATAATTGAGTAGTTGTTGTTGTTCTTGCTTTGTTCATCCTCTATCCTGTTTGATTGTATGTTTGTCCGGGGATGGTTCGTCTTCCGCTTGCGCATAATCAAAGATAAAATGAATGGTCGCGATGGGTCCCGGGACGTCGCTTTCAATCGACCAAGGAATGGGGTTGCCGCGAGCTCGAGAGTCGGGGCGTGACATCCCCTCTGGTTTTGGTATCAGAGCGAGGTCGAGACTTGGAGTGATAAGTTGCGTGGGCTTTTTGGGATAGTGAGATAGGGATGGCTTTTATATTACGTGCCTGTGATTGCTTTTGTGGTTTCGTGTGGTGGCGGGTTGCTCATAGTCCAGAGTGATGAGCAATCCTGAGCAGTCAGCCCCTAGGCGTAGGGTAGCATCTGGTCAGACCAGTGCTAGAGGTAGCGTGCATGCAGATCCTAGGTTAGTTGGGATCCTGCTGGCGCTAGAGACCTTGTTAGGACAGCAAGCTGTGTGCTTTTGCTGTGGTCCTTGTGGTTCCCCTAGTGAGAGGAGAGGTTTGTGAGAGACCGATGCCTAGGCTAGTAGAGCTGTTCCTGAGATTGAAGCCACCGAGGTTCAGCGGCGTGGGCGACCCTGAAGCTGCGACCCTTTGGATAAGGGATTTCGAGAGGACGTTCACAGTGTTGAGGTGTTCAGAGGAAGATCTAGTACTTTTGGTGGCTTATCAGCTTCAAGGTAATGCCAGTACTTGGTGGGAAGCCACTCAAGGAAAAGTGTTCCCTAAAAGCACAGTTCAAACATGGGGTGCCTTTCGTGAAGCCTTCAATGGAAAGTACTTCTTGGACAGTGCGAGAGAGTCAAAGATGGCAGAGTTCCAACAGTTTTGTCAGAATCAGATGTTAGTGGATCAGTATGAGGCGAAGTTTGTTGAGTTGGCCTAGTATATGCCGAGATTAGTGGAGGACCCTTGGATAGGGCGAGACAGTTCAGAGATGGCTTGAAGTTGGAGTTGAAAGCCAGCTAGTGCCCTTAAGTTTAAGGAGTTTTGATGAGATGTACGAGAGGGCCTAAATGATCGAGAAGGATATGACCAAGAGGGCGACCGCATTTGGCTCGCGGTTCGTGCCTAACAGAGATAATTGTCGATTTGGAAATGGACCGATGATGGGGAGAAAGAATCACATCCCACTCAACAGAAAGTGGATTGTCATGGAAAGACAATTCAGTTTAACCCAGTAGTGGGTGACAGTTTTGAGTTTGTGGGAAATCGAGGAGGACTCTCGACTCCTTTGAAATTCGTCGTTGGAAGTAACTCATTTATTGGACAAAGGTTGCTAAGGTTATTGGACAACTGAGGTTAATTGGTTAGTTGAAGAATCAAGGATGGATCGTTGCACTTATACATTGCTTATTAGTAGCTCAACTAAAGGACGGTCATGAGCAGGTATCCATTACCAAGGATGGATGACTTGTTTAACCCATTTCAAGGAGCTTTGATATGTCCCAAGATAGACCCAAGGACGGGCTATCAGTAGTTGAGGATTAAAAAGGAGGATAAACTAAAGACGACATATCGTGTGTGATTTGGTCACTACGAGATTACCGTACCGCTGTTTGGATCAACTAATACGCCAGTTGCTTTTATGGATTCGATGGATTGAGTGATTAAGGCGTATTTGGAGCAAATTGTAATTGTGTTCGTGACCGATATATTGGAACATTCGAGGAAATTAGAGGAATGTGAATAGCACTTGAGGATGATGCTATTGACAATTCAAGTGCATAAACAGTATGCCAAGTTTAGTACGTGCGAGTTTGGGTTTACTCGCGTTGCTTTTGTTATCGTGTGATTTTGGACAAAGGAATTTCTATGGATACACTAAGATCAAGGCAATCATGAATATGTCAGGGCTTATGACGGTGACAGAGGTTCGAAGTTTTCTAAGTTGGGCAAGTTAGTACAGATGATTCGTAGAAAGGTTCTCTACGATAGCTACGTCTCTGATGCGAAGGTTAATGAAGGAAGTAAGAATTTGAATGGATGAATAAGTGAAATTTTTAAGAGCTTAAGTATAAGCTGATTACCGCACCAGTTTTGAGGATTTAGTCTACTATTGGAGAATACGAGATTTACAGTGGGGTGTCGTATAAGGGATTTGACTGCGTGGTAAGGCAACAAGGAAGATTGGTTGCTTACGCGTCACGACAATTGAGGTCATTGGATTTAATGGAAGTCAGCTAAGTTTTATCTTGATGATTTGAGGAGTTGTAGGTATGGGATCATAAGAGATGATCTATTAAATGGTGAGAATCTTTGATAAGAATTACGGTGGATGATTTATTGCTCGGAAGTCTTAGATTCGATTAAGATATGAATTTACCCAAGGTGGATTATTTCAAGAGATAATTGAGATAGGGATTTGAGGAATGGATTTTTGTCTTTGGTGGATTAAGAATTAATTATCCCTTGATGCTAGATGGATGAGTGAGGAAATAGAACTATCGATGATTTCTTCTCGAGGTATCAGAAAGGATTTGAAGAGGTATTTGAAAGCATTTGGTGCAATAAATGACATTTGGTTTGCACTAATTTTCAAGTGGTTGAGGTGAGTTCTTGATTTGGTTATTAAATGGACGTGAAAGGAATGTTGAAAGAAAAATCGATGGTTTGTGGAATTCGGATAGCAATTTGATGGAAATTCAGTGAATCAGATTTCAAGTGTCGATAAGTGACCCCGTGGAAACAAGCTCATGGGTTGACGAGCTGGAGAAAGTTTCGCACTTTGAGGTGCTCAGACGAGGTTAAAACCATGAGGCTTGGTATGGGACAGGCCAAAGCGGATAATACCTCTATGAGATGGTGCATGTCAAAAAAGGACTTTTGCTAGTAGTGGTGCAGTTCGAAGATGCTCGTGACGATTGATCCGATGAGGGCGGGGAGTGGTTGCCGGGGCCAGAGTGCCTGAGCAAGGAGCGACTCCTGGCAGGCTTCTAGGATGTCGAAAGGGGCAAAATGAACTGAACTACACACTGTGCAAAAAGAGAGTGCTTGTGGGATAAGATTTTATCGGAGTGGTATAACGGAAATATGGTGGAGTTGGTGGGACTCTAGTCTTTGGAACAAGGTCAGAGAACTGGGAATTGCTGGTTCAAAATTGGGTTGGCAGTTATTGAATGCAGTTCAGATTATCAGAGACAGACTAAAGACCGCTCAGAGTCATCAGAAGAGTTATGCAGATAAGCATTGTAGACCGTTGGAGTTTAAGGTGGGTGATCATGTGTTTCTAAAAGTATCGCCAATGAGGGGTACTTCCAGATTTGGCAAGAAAGAAAAGTTGTCTGAGGTATGTTGGACCTTTTGATACTTTGGAAAGGATCGGCTTTTTGCATATCATCTTGCATTGCCACCGAAGCTTGCTCAAGTACATGATGTTTTCCACGTGTCCATGTTAAGAAAGTATGAACCGGACTCAACTTATGTTTTGAATTTTGAGGAATTGGACGTAGACGACATGGTGTCGTATGTGGAGAGGCTGATAGGATAGAGGATCGTAAAGAGCAAGTGCTTCGAAGCAAGACTATCGCCTTAGTTAAGGTGATCTGGCAGTATCACGGATTAGAGGGAGCTACATGGGAAAGTGAAAAAGTGATGAAGCATCAACACTCCCATCTTTTTAAGGATTTGACAAGAGCAGCAAATTTCGAGGACGAAATTTTTATAAGAGGGAAGAATTGTAACATCCTGAAATTCGAGCCCTTTAGGGATGAATTTATCATTAATTTCGCCAATGCATTGTTGGTTGATCTCACTCGAACCGATCACTCCGAGATACTGACCTTGAGGGGAAAGGCTAATGAGGACAGAACTCGTGCGACTAAAGAACTTGACCTGGGAAAACGACTCGACCGTGAGACTTGCGTAAGGATGATCCTATAGAAATGCAAGCCGATTCCAGGGACGAAGAGAAGTCGATTCGCGGACAAAAACAATGGGACGACGGGTGATTCCGTCTATTGTTATCGAACCCGCGAATGGCCCTATGTCGATCCTTGATAATCGTGTACTTTGAAATAAGAATCAATCCTTCGCAATTTCATGCAGTCAAGGACGTCCATGTGTCGAGAAGTCTTGAACGTGAATTGGCACGAGTCGGTTACGCGTGAATCCTCAAAGCCGCATGTTAGTCTGAGTAGTATCAAAATGGCATTTGGGCGAAATTGACAAGGCATGTGAATCCAATATTGGACTTCGAATTTTCGGGAACGTTCGAGAAGGACTTTAGGACGATGCTTCTTAGTCGTCGACGGTGTCGGTTGCGCCGAATTTTGGAAAAGGGACTTTTGGACAGAGAACCCGAGCCTACGAGGACGTGGGCCGGGCAAGATCAGTGTGGGCCTCATGCCCAAGGTGGGACAGCCGCCATGGAAGGCCCGAGGCAAGAAAGTGAGTCCGTTGGACCAAACCGACCCTTTACCCTTCCTAGCCCGTTATCCAAACCTGAGCCGATTCGAGCCCAATAAATTCCCGAGCCTATTCCTATTCATTTTCAAGCCCATTTCCTAGGCCCGCTTTCATTTTCAGTCCAAGGGCACATTGGAAAATGTGCAAGGTGGAAATGACCAAAATACCCTTGGATATTTTGAAGAAAAGTCAAAAAGGAAGAGAGAGAAGATGATGTCATGTTTTTGGGGACTTGAGCCAAGCATTAATGGCCTTAATGAGGCCTATGTCCAGCCTTCACTTCACTCTCTCTCTCCTCTTCATCTTCTCCAAAAACCGCACACCTCTCTCCCATGGTTTTCCTTCCTTCCTTCAGTTTTTCAGTTCTGACCTTCCACCGAAAACTGAGTTGTTCATGCCCTTCCCGTTGGAATCACGTCTCGTGCCACCCGCCGTTGTGTTCGGAAGAGAATTTCCGTTCAGATAGCGTTGGCCGATCGTCGGAAAGAGCCGCCGACCGATCCGTACGGCCGCCGAAAGCCGGCTGTTGCCGGACCGTCACTGTTCCGCCTGTCCCTGCTTTGTTCCGCCTTTTCCCCTGTTTTTCTCCCATTCCAGCCAAACCACCGCCCATACCAGCCACAAGAAGTTTCCCCTCAACCCCCAGGTGCCGTTGGTCGCTGGCCCACCGCTCGCCGGAGCTCCGGGCAGCCCGTTCAACTCCGATCAGCTTCTTCCTCCTGTGCAGTGCAGTTTTCAGAGTTGCAGTGGGGATTCCGAGTTGTTGCTGCTGTGTTGAGCCCGGGACCGCCTTGGATCATCGTGGTAGAGGTCCCCGGGTGTCGGGTTCATCGCCGCCGCCGCGTCCGTGTCGCCGGCCCGCTTAACGGGTGAGTTTAGCTCCTAATCCCTATTTAGTGCCTAAACTTGCTTAGGGTTGGTTAGTTAGTGTTAATTTTGGTTTAAGGGTTTAATTAAGTTGTATTAGCCCTAAGATAGGTGGTTAGATAGATGATTAAGATTAGATTAGCTTAATTTTTTTCTTATTAAGCTTAATTGTGCTTAATTTGGGATTAATTGTGTTTATGTGATTGATTAAGAATGATTTGATTTAATTGAATTGATTAATTGTTTTAATTAATGTTTTTTTTAATTTCTGGATTAAATGTTTTAATTAATTGAATTTCGGAAAAATCACTATTCATAATCACTGTTCACGATAATGTTCACAATTACTGTTCACGCACTGTTCATGTAGAAGCTAAATTTAGTCTCATTTTTATGTGCTCTTGATTGTTGTGATTAATTGGAGTGCCGATTGTTAATTATGCTCGTGAATATTGATGAAATGCGTGATCGAGTGTTGGTTGAATTGAATTTTGGAAATTGTCGAGTGAGACCGCATGACATATTACGTGGGTTATTTGAAATGGCATGAGCATGAGCATGAGCGATGTTGCATTCACGACCAAGCAAAGATATAAATGGATTGTTTGATGATGTGTTGCATGATCACATTAAGAGGAGAGCCCGGCTTGCCGTCGGATGACCGCCAATCCTTATGGGGTTGTGCCGTGGCCTTTTGGTCGTCCCCGACTTCGGTCGGTTGCCGACAAAGTGGTCGATGCGGGGCTGCGGCAGTGAGTGGGCCCCATGCTCCATAGGCAATGCCGTCGATAGGAGAAAGCCCGTGACGTCGCCATGCTTCATGGGGGAGGACGATGCCTGGTCTTTGACTAGTAGACCGCCAACCATAAGGTTGTGCCGTGGCCCTAGTGGTCGTAATAATCGGAGCATGTGTGAGTGTGAGACATGAGAAAGTTGTGTGAGATGCTCTGATTATTCGCATGCTCTTAATGTCGTGATGATTGCATTATTTATGGTACGCACGCATGAGTTGACAATCGTGCAGGGTGTGGCAATGGCCATGTGAGATCGCTTGTGATGCGATTCGCATGTGATTGATGAAATGTTTCATCTAATGGCCATGTGCCTTGCTTGCATTGTATGAGATTGAACGTGCAGGGTATGGCATACCGGGTAAGGTTGCATGCGAATCGAATATTGCTATGTTGGTTGCCATGTCTCGTTGTTGGCTTTGTTTGGTTTTGGTTGTTTGTTGTTGGGTTGAGTGAGGGGTAGTTCTAGAGAGATACCCCGGGTTGAGTTGACGTACTAACTGGGGCATAGGAGAAGAACTCGCTGAGATTTTATCTCAACCCGTCGTGGTTAAACATTTTCAGGTCCTTATAATGGCGTAACTGCAATGGAGAATCCTACCCCCGCTTCTCCAGTGATCGACTCGACGGAGCTTGAGTCCGATGGGTCCGAGTGATCGTCCGGTGTTGAACCCGAGGGTTCTTCTTGTTTAATTGACCTATTTGATTTGGTGTTGAACCCTTTTTGTCGGGGTTTCTTCTTGTTTAATTGGATTAGCCTAGTTTCTTTTGATTTGGCTTATCCCCGATGGATTGTATGTTTGTCTCCCTTTTTCCGTCGGGCTTGATAAAATTGGTCGGAAAACGATCCTCCATTGGTTAATCCGAGCTAAATTGAATAATTGAGTAGTGTTTCCAAAATACCGACACAAGAAATATTATTGAGGCAAACAAACTGTCTCATGACAGTTTGTTTGACAGAATTCATTAGGCCCCTGATATTCCAACAACCAAAAAACATATGAGTATACTAGTCAAAAAGAGGGACAGGAGGGCTACTTCCTTTTGGGACGCCTACTGCAAGCTACAGTCTTAGCCTTGACAGCAAGGATCCCATATGAAGGCCAAGACCCACTAGTCTGCTCAGTGGGTTTGGTCTTGACAGGAGGGGTTGCAACTTGCTCTATCCTTACCTCAGTCAGTTGAAAACCAGAGGTGTCATCCTCTAGAAGGGGGTCATCACGAGTCATCAGCATAGTCTGATCCAAAAAGGCAGCAGGCTCCTCATCCAGGTCATCTACAGAGGAAAAAGAAGTCGGGGATGATGGTTCCGCAGCAGCAAAAATCTGAGTTGCAGGGGGGCCACCACGAGGATTGTCCTGTAATATCTTTGTCATGGTGGATGCTGAAGGTTTGGTAGGAGCAGGCTGAACAGGAGCTGGCTGTGTGGACATCTCAACATAACGGAGCTGCTAGTTGCTACTGCAGCTTCTCTTGCTCGGGTGGTGCAGCTAGAAGGGGGCAACAACTGGAGCAACCTGTCCAACCAGAGTTGCAAGGTCACCGACTGTTGCTGCTGTCTTCTTTGGACCTGCTGCCATCCACCTTCCAGAGCTTGTTCTGCGGTCCTGCAGTCTTCTATTAACCTGTTGTCTTCCAGGCCTAGAGCAACAACCGAACGGGGGAGGAAGTCGGCATTTGGAGTTGGTGGAGAGGAGGATCTGACCACATCAACAGGGAAAATGGTCTGCTCAACTGCCCTATTCAAGGGTTCCATTCTAGAGGGGTTGGGGACATTTGCAGTGCACCTATGTCCAAATATATCACAGCTTGGACAAGATATGGGTTTCCATTCATATTCAACATCTACAATGCGAGTAGCTCCATTTAGGAAGACCTTGATGGTATCATAGCAGGGTCTTGAAGCTGATAATTCAACACATACCCGAGCAAAAGAGATCATTTTCAATTGCTCGGTACGTTGGTCGACATAAAGTGGTCTACCTATAGCACTGGCTACTTTACTAAGTCTCGTGGCTGACCATAAACCATAGGAAAGGTTCTTCAATCTTATCCACACCGGGATCGACGAGTGCTCTCCCTTTTTCAACTCTAACATGGGCTACCATTGGTGGAGAATTAGGGGCACGCGTGGCACAGTTAACGGGCCACCCTTAAGCACTTCCTTTATGAAATTAGGATCAGAGATATGAAAGAAGTAGAAACCTTGGTCGTTAGCCTTTACTTATAATAATTGTTGGCTCTAAAGATGTTTGAGGGCCGTCTCAACTAACCTAAAAGGAAGTTTTTTCCCAACAAAGTAGCTGACCAAGTATTGATGCCAAATAGGGTCAGCTGCATCCAGATCAACCTTAGTACAATGCACTACATTATCCCCATCTGAGCAAGGAGGGAAGAAGGAAAGGGAATATCCTTGCATTGCGGCTTTTGCTACATTTGCCCAGGAGCGGGTAGCTTGGGATGGATTCCCAGCACGCTGAGACCTCAAATCTCGTCCTTGATCAATTGCTATGGAGCTCTGATTAAGACACGGCCCTACATTCACAATACCAAAGGATGATGCTTTTGTTCTACCTTCAAGGCTGCGACCACCAGCTACAGAGAGAGGGGCAATGTTCTTGCCCTTAGCTACCTGGACACGCGAGGGATTTCGAGAGCCCGGGGCCCTACTACGGCTACAGCTTCTCCCATAACCCATCCCAGACGGAAATTTCAAGCTATCCGACCCCTTTTCCATGATTGAGCTAGACAAACCAGAATATCCAGTAACCTAGCAACCCTAACATGGCAAGCAAATCCGCGAGGAGTGTGAGCTTACCAAAGAAAGAGATTATGTGGAATTGGAGGGCGGCTACACCTCAGCTTCTTCTCCAAATCGCAGCTTAAACCGGAGCTCGAATCTGGCAACGCAGAGAGACTTCCGAGCCGGAGCTACAGAGGTGCAGGAAAGACAGAGAGGAGATGGTGAACAGTGTTTTCCATTTTGGTTGATTTACTCTTTACTTGTTCTTTCATTACTACCTTTGATTCATTGTTCGTGATTCTTATGTTATTTTATATGTTGTGATTTGCTTTGCTTTAACTGAATGGTTAGGTTAGATCATATAAACATAAAAACATGGCATCATGAACACTTAGCGAAAGTAAACCTTAAAATTCATAATTTGATAAAAAGACTACATAGACATTTTAGCTATCAAATAATCAAGTTTAGATAGTGAAAGGGCATTGGTTAGAAATTAGTATAATGAACTCTCCGACTCTAGATTTATGTTGCATAAGAAGTAAGGTATAATCCCATATCATACTTGATTTACCCAATAGGCTAATGGCGATTCCTCATATAGAATCCTCATAAGGTTCAAATTAAAATGAAAATCCTAATGTCTTGTGAGGTAAGAGTTTAAGAGAACTTATGCTAATTGAAGACCATTGCTCTTCAACTCAACATTACCTCTAAACTCAAGTAATAGTATTAAAACAGTTCTAAACCTATTGCATTAGTATTAATTTAGTCCTAAATCTTTTAATCGGATCAATTTAGTCCTAAATATTTTCAAATTGGTACTAGTTCAACCCATCCGACTTATTTAGGCTGGAATTTGCTAATATAGATGTTGGTTAGTCAGTTGGCATTGATGGAGACATTTTTAATATTTTATTTTTATTTTTTTGGATTCTTTCCTTTTCCTTTTTTCCTTTCTTTGTTTTTTTTTTCTTTCTTCCTTATTTTCCTATGCCAACCTTCGTGATGGTAGGTAGAGGTCGCTGGTTGCTGGTGAGGGCAAGTCCTAAGACAACCTTGTCGGCCTTTGCCAAAGGTTGGTTAGTGGACCTTTGCCCAGCTCGCCAAAGGTTGGCAAGAGCTAGGAAGCCTTGCTAGTCTTGATTGGAAGAGGCCCCTCACCAACCCCCCTTAGCAAATTTGGCAAGGGTACCCCACAATGTTGAGGGGACCCTGCAACAAGGGCGGCCTTGCCTAGATGGCGAAATGCCTTGTCCAAGCGAGGCTAGCCCTCACCAACCCTCGTTAGTCTTTGGTATTGGTGAGGGGCCTTGTCCAAGCAAGGGTTGGGTGAGGGTCCCCTTGTCAGTGATCTTGCCTATAGCTGGCGAGGGCGTCCCAGGCTTGGCCCTCATCAACAGTCGGTGACCTTCGTCGGCCATCATGGAGACTGGTGGAGGAAAATAAGGAAGAAAGTTAAAAAAAAAAAAAAAAGAAGAAGAAAAAAAAGAGAAAAAGAATAGAAGAATAGAAGGAAAAAATTCAAAAATATCAAAAAATAATTAAATATTATATAAAAATGTCCACGTCAGCATTGGTTATGCCACGTAGAACAACCGACATTCATGTCAATAATTTCTGGCATAAATTAATCGGATGAACTCAATTGGTATCAATATAAAAAGGTTTAGTACTAAATTAATCCAATTAAAAGGTTTATGACTGAATTGGTACCAATGTAATAGATTTAAGATTTTTTTGGTACTTTTCCCACTAATACCATATATAAGATAACCTAAAACTTGGAAATTAAAATTAAAATTTGGTCTAAAATTAATACTAGAGTGTGACTTTATTTCTTTTATCACCAGTTACAAATAAATTGGATGATCAGAGCAGAACAATGACTTCAGTTGGAAACCCCCTGTCGCGAGAGAAGCATGCCACTTAATTACAGTTCGGGCTATGTTTTTGAGTGGGTGAATAGAAATGAGCAATCCTTCATTCTTGTTCTCGTTTTTTTTTTAATCTTTGTTTGTAATTTATACATTCAATTTGTTATGCCACCAAGATGTGTCTCCAACTGCTGTAAGTTATCCACTATCTTGATGTATCCGAGCTTATACCAACCAAAATGTGTCTCTAAATGCTGGATAAGATAATACAATTTGAGTTTGTTTATTTTGTGAAAAATGAATAATCTGAATTTTTTTTTAAATGATTTTTTATATTGCTTACAAAAATGAACGAAAAAAATTAATTTCATCATCCATGAAAATTTTTACACATAAATTGTCATCAATAAAGAAAACAATTTTTATTGGATAATTATTTTAATTATTTTGAGAGAAATATTTTCCAAATCGTTAATTTTCCATGAAACAAATAGAGCCTAAGATTCCATTTATTATGTGAAAAATGTGACAATTCTAAAAAAGCCATTTTAAAAGAAAATAATAATATTTTCCAATGTTTAGTTGAAGATCAAAAATGAGTTAGAAAATATTTTCCGCTATTCAATATGAAAAATCTCATTTGATTTTCCTTTGTACACTCATTTTAATAATTTTAAAATTAAAAATTTCTTTTCTTTTGGCAAAAATCGAATATTTAATAATTATTAATTGTTATTTTCTTTTATCTTTTTCTTCTTCTTTTTTTTTTTTTAACTTTATTTTTATTTTTTCTTTGTCTTCGATCAATCGCCGGCCATTATGATGTCCGGTGACTAGCCTCTGGTGAGCTCGAGCTTGCTTGAGCCTGATGAGGTCGAGTCTCGCCAAATTGGCAAGGGGGTTGAGTCTTGCCTAATTGGCAAGTTTGTCCCTTGCCTGTGGTCGATTGCCGGCCATTACCATGGTCCAGCTAAGGAAGAAGCAAAAAGAAATAAAATAAAATAAAATAAAAATTGAATTTTTAAAAATAAGAATATTAAATTTTTGAATATAAAAAACTAAAAATTATTAAAGATTTGAATTTTCTAATTATAGAATAATTGAAATTTCAATTTTAAAAAATATTTTTTTAAGACGAATGTTTCATTAATCAAGGATTCGAGCTTGAGCATCAATAACTCATGCATGGCCTTTGCAGACTTGAGCTTGAGTGCTGGGGCTTGAGCTCCAGCGTTAGGGCCTTAGCCTGACCTTTATGGACTCGAGCTCGAGTCCAAGGCATAAGGCACAGGCATCGGGGATTTGGGCTCAGCCTCGATGGATTTGGGCATAGGCATGAGGGGCTTAAGCTTGGGAACCAAGGTCTCGAGCCCAACCTCAATGCACTCAACTTTGGATCTCGATGGACTCATGCTTGGGCGTTAGACACATGGTCTCGGCCTCGATGGACTTGGACCGGGCTTTGATTGACCCAGCCTAGGCATTAGAGACTTGGGTATCGGCATTGGGATTCTTGTGTTCAAACGTAGAGTTTCGAATTCAAGTAACAATACATTATTATATCTTGTCAAATGTTTTCAAACTTTTTCGAAAAGGAAATCGTCTTCCCAAAACTATGCATTATTTTCCGTTGACCAGGAAAATGTTTTCTGTTGATTTATTTTTCTAAGTGAAAAGAACACTAGAAAATGGAAAAAAATTTCCCATAAATTTTTTTCCCGAGATATGAGGAACCTAAGTTCGAACCGTCAGCCGTTCCTCCATTGTTTGAATCTAGTTCGCCTCAACAAAGCCCAAGCTCGAGTAACTCGTGAGTCGAGCTCGACGGACTTATGAACAAGAGTAACTCTTCCACACGAGTTCTTTTTGCTTCCCTCGTAGAAGGCCGAAACCCATCCAAATCAACAGATTGGGCTTATATGTCCAGTTCTGTTCCATAACTCTTAACTCACGCAACCATCTAAAAAGCAAGTCATCAATTTATGGCTTTGAATCTCCATTATCAAATGGGAAACAAAGAAAACAAGAATAACCTTTTCTTGAAATGGAACGAATTACAATTTTTATGAATTTGAATGATTTTATCCATCAAAAGATGTTTATCCCAACTTTCTCAAGTTATGGGAGGACGGATTTTTTCTGTTGTATATATTCCTGTTTGGTACTTGATTTGTTTTATTTATTTATTTGTCGGTGATAAATTATACACAACGTTTAAGAGGTTTGTGTTAGATTGAGCTTTCAGGCTTGAAGGATAGGGGCAATGCGTAAATTAAACATAAATCGACTGGATTTAATCCGTAATACTTCTATAGAATATGGGCTTGGGCCTTAGGGCCTGGGCAATTAACTTGTCCAGCTTCCAAGTTCTCGCATCATCTCCATTGGAATGCAGATAAAAAAATCTTCTTGACCCTAAACCAAAACAATAATTCAACAAACTGACGTTATTATGTTGGGTCTCGTTTGGTTATGGGTTTATATGTTTGTCTATATCAAACCAATTAAATAAATTACTCCTAAAGGGTTACATTCAGAAGGCGCAAGTTGATGAGATAATTATTTATTTTGATTCTATTTGGAACATAGCCCATAACTTAAATCACAATTTTTATTTTTTTGCAGGCTTCTACTGCTCGGAATATACGAAAGCATTCAGCTGGGCTTCAGAAACTCTTTGCTAAGAGCACCCATTTATGACTCCTACCTCGGTCAATGATTTGTGCTCAGAAGTTAGATGTGAGTTTCGAAGTAAAAAATATCAAATTCTATAACTGTTACTATTTTTTCAAAATCTTTCAGTCTTACCTGAGTGATTAGCCTATTAAGTATTGGTACTTTCTAGATAAAAACATTCTAGCTTTAGAACAACTGTCATTCTTTCAACAACTCTCGGTTTTTAATTGAATGATTAGTCTATTAATACATTGTACTCTCAAATCATATGCATGTTTTCAAATAAAAAAATCTAGTTATGGAACAACTTATCACTTTTTTTCGAGAACTGCCAATCTTATTAAGTGACCAGCTCATTAATGATTGGAAATTTAAAAGCCGAGTGAGCATGTCTTGATAAAGAAAGCCTAACTCTAGGACAACAACTAGCCTTTCAAGAAGTGTCCATCTTAGCCGATTGATGACCCCATTAGCCTAGTTCTGAAACAACTATAATTCTTTTTGGAACCGTCAACCTTACCTGAGTAATTGGGTCCATTAGTGATTTGCTTTAAAAGTCAAGTACACGTTTTCAAAAAAATAAATAATAAATCTAAGTCTATTCGATGGATTTTTTTTGTACCTCAAAGAACTGTTTTGAGTCGGTCATCGCGTTCAAAATCTACCCCAGCATGCACGTTTTTATATGATGCATGAAAGAGATAATAGTAGTGTCGCCTCTTCACATCCTGGACAAAGGAAGGAGACTTTGGCGTAACGCATGTGCGTGTGTTCAGAGATTCCTGGCCAAGCCATTGATGTCTGCTCCAATCAGTTGTTCCCTGGCAGAAGAAAAAATTATGATGGTAGTACTGTTTGCATATCCGTGCAATGATGAGGAATGGAAAGGAAGGTTAGGTTGTGCTCTACTTTGTACAAGTTTTATGGAAAAATATGCAATAATTCATGTGAAAGTTAATAAAAAGAAATGTAACATCTCGCCCCCTCCATGACTAAGTTTGTATTATAAATAAATTTCTCTGGAAAACTATGCAATAATTCATATGGAAGTTAATAAAAAAAAATGTAATGTCTCGCCCACTCCAAGACTAAGTTCACATTATAAATTCATTTGTTCTTTTCTTATCGCCGAACTTCGATTTCTACGCCCATCAACACCGCCTTAATTGGCTCCTCAGTTTAATTTTTTTTTAGAGGACACTCCAGCATAATTGTAATATTGAAAATAATATTGATAGAACTAAAAAATCAGATGTAGCATAAGATCATAATTTGAACTTATTCAAATGTGGAATCAAGTTCAACGTACAGGTCAATTGTTTATTTCCAAATAATTATGGTTGTGTAGTCCATGCAATCTGGTAGAATGTTATATTTCAGTTAACTTGTGCATAATTGATATTTTTTGTTAATTTATGTATCGAGTTTGAGCTTGCATACGAAATCCGACCCGATTGAAGTCTAGCTTGGATTTTGAATGTCTTATGACTTGGACTTTATGTCTAAGCAAATTCAATAGGGGCTCACGTAGCCATCTAAAAAGCAAAATATCAATTTACGCTTTGAATATCAATTAACAAATGAGAAACAACGAAAACATGTATAACCTTCTCTTCAAATGGAACGAATTACAATTCTTATGGATTTGAATAAATTTATCCATCAACTTATGTTTGTCCAACATTTTCAAGACATGGGAGGGCTCGTTATTTCTATTGTGTATACTCCCATTTTGTGCTTGGTTTTAATTTTTTAGAATTAGCAATAAATTCGACACATCGGTTTAGGGTTACCCATTAGATTAAGCATATAGGCTTGAAGGACAGAGGTAATGCGTAAATTAAACATAAATCGATCGGGTTTAAACCGTAAACGCAGCTCAAATTCTTTTTTTATAGAATATGGGCTTGGGCCTTGGGCATTTAACTTGTCCAGCTCCCAAATTCTTGTATCATCTCGATCCGGATGCTGATAAGAAAATCTTCTAACTTTAGAACAACTATCATTTTTTCAACAACAGCCGGTTTTACCTGAATAATTAGCCTATGAATAATTTATACTAAGAAATCATATATGTGTTTCCAAATAAAAAATATTTGGTTCTAAAACAACTTATCACTCTTTTCAAGAAATGCCAATCTTACCGAATGATAAGCTCATTAATGATTGGAAATTTAAAAGTCGAGCAGGCATTTCTTGATAAAGAAAACCTAACTCTAGGACAGCAACGAATCTTTTAAGAAGTGTCGATCCTAGCTGAGCGATGACCCCATTAATGATTGGTACTTAGAAGGAATACCTGTTTTTGAATAATAATTAAATAAATCTAGTTCTGGAGCAATAATAATTCCTTTAGGATAATTGAGCCATCAATGACCGACCGAAAGCAAAAAAAAAAAAAAAACCGAGCCATCAATGATTTGCTTTGAAAATCAGGTACAAATTTCCAAATAAAAACATCAGAACAACTATCATTCTTTACACGACTTATCAAATGCACGTTTTCGTATTAAAACAAAATCTAATTTGGAAGTTACTACTATTCTTTCAAGAACTATCAGTCCTACCATCAATAATTGACCCTTAAAAGCAAAATGCGTGGATCCAAAGGACAGAAAAATAACAAAACCCAATTCTAAACCAATGATCGTTCTTTTCAAAACTGTCAGTTGTACCAAATTATTAGTTACTTAATAGTCAACTGCATGTGTCAAGATATAAAAGTATCTAATCAAGAACAACTATCATTCGCTTAAGAATTATCGCTCTCACCTGATAGTCTTTCTATCATGACTATTGAAACTTACCATGTGAGCAATATTTGTGACTAATTTTTACCCTTTTTTGTACCTGGAAGAATTGTTTTGAGCCAGTCATGGCGTGTGGGACCTATGTCAGCATGCACATTTTTATATGATGCATGATTGAAATAATAATAGTGCCGTGTCTTCACGTGTTGGATAGACGAAGGACACTTTGGTATAGCGCATGTACGTGTGTTCAGAGATTGTTGGCCAAGCCATTGATGTTTGCTACAATCAAATAGAAAAATGAGTGGATCCAAAGGACAGAAAAATAACAAAACCCAATTCTAAATCAATGATCGTTCTTTTCAAAACTGTCAGTTGTACCAAATTGTTAGTTACTTAATAGTCAACTGAACTATCAATCCTACCATCAATAATTGACCCTTAAAAGCAAAATGCGTGGATCCAAAGGACAGAAAAATAACAAAACCTAATTCTAAACCAATGATCTTTCTTTTCAAAACTGTCAGTTGTACCAAATTATTAGTTACTTAATAGTCAACTGCACGTGTCTAGATATAAAAGTATCTAATCAGGAACAACTATCAGTCCCTTAAGAATTACCGCTCTCATCTGATAGTCTTTTTATCATGACCATTGAAATTTACCATGTGAACAATATTTGTGACTAATTTTTAGCCTTTTTCGTACCTGGAAGAATTGTTTCGAGCCAGTCATGGCGTGTGGGACCTATGTCAGCATGCACGTTTTTATATGATGTATGATTGAAATAATAATAGTGCCGCGTCTTCATGTGCTGGACAGACGAAGGACACTTTGGCGTAGCACATGCACGTGTGTTCAGAGATTGTTGGCCAGCCCATTGATGTTTGCTGCAATCAATCGTTCACTGACAGAAGAAAAAAATTATGATGGTAGTAGTGTTTTGCATCGCATGCATATCCATGCAATAATGAAGAATGGAAAGGGAGGTCAGGTTGTCTGCTGCTTCGTACTAAGTTTTATGGAAGAAAATGTAATAATTCATATGAAAGTCAACAAAAAGAAAATGTAATATCTCGCCCCCTCCATGACTAAGCTCGTATCGTAAATAAATTTCTTTCTGCTCTCATCGCCAAACTTCGATTTCTATGCCCATAGCTATCATCTTTATTGGCTCCTTTTTCTAATTTTTTTTTATCGGACGACACTTAAGCATAATAATAATGTTTATAGAACTTAAAAATCATACGCAGCATAAGATCATAACTTTGAACTTACTCAAATGCAGAATCCAACTCAATGTACAAGTCAATTATTTATTTCCAGATAATTAAGGTGGTGCAGTCCATGCAATCTAGTAGGATGTTATAATTCAGTTAATTTGTGCATGATTGATATTATTTGTTAATTTGTGTGCCGAGTTTGAGTTTGGATACCAAATACGAATGTCTTCAGACTTGGACTTTATGTCTAGGCAAATTCAATGGGGGCCCACATAATCATCTAAAAAGCAAGATATCAATTTACGGCTTTCAATCTCCATTACAAAATGGGAAACAATGAAAACATGTGTAACATTCTCTCGAATGGAATGAATTACAATGTTTATGAATTTGAATGATTTTATGCATGATAGAAAAAGAAGAACGTATGTACGTGTGTCCAAAGATTCTTGGCCAGGACATTAATGTTTGCTCCAACTAAATGTCCACTGACAAAGAGTAAAATTATGAGGGTAGTTGTATTTTGCATCGCATGCATATCCATGCAATAATGACGAATGGAAAGGAAGGTTAGCGGGCCTGCTGCTTTGGGCAAGTTTTACGGAAAACTATGCAATAATTCATATGAAAGTTAATGAAAAAAATGTAATGTCTCGCCCTCTCCAAGACTAAGTTCACATTATAAATTCATTTCTTCTTTTCTTATCGCTGAGCTTCGATTTCTACGCCCATCAACACCGCCTTAGTTGGCTCCTCATTTTATTTTATTTTTTTATTAGAGGACACTCCAGTATAATTGTAATATTGGTAATAATATTGATAGAACTAAAAAATCAGATGGAGCATAAGATCATAACTTTGAATTTATTCAAATGTGGAATCCTGTTCAACGTACAGGTCAATTGTTTATTTTCAAATAATTATGGTTGTGCAGTCCATGCAATCTGGTAGAATGTTATATTTCAGTTAACTTGTGCATAATTGATTTTTTTGTTAATTTATGTATTGAGTTTGAGCTTGCATACGAAATCCGACCAGATTGAAGTTTGGCCTGGATTTTGAATGTCTTATGACTTGGACTTTATGTCTAAGAAAATTCAGTAGGGGCCATGTAGCCATCTAAAAAGCAAAATATCAATTTATGGCTTTGAATCTCCATTAACAAATGAGAAACAACGAAAACACGTATAACCTTCCCTTGAAATGGAATGAATTACAATTCTTATGGATTACAATTCTTATGGATTTGAATGATTTTATCTATCAATAGATGTTTGTCCAACATTTTCAAGACATGGGAGGGCGTGTCATTTCTGTTGTGTATACTCCCATTCTCTGCTTGGTGTTCATTTTTTAGTATTAGCGATAAATTCGACACATTGGTTTAGAGTTTTCCGTTAGATTAAGCTTACAGGCTTGAAGGACAAAAGGTAATGCATAAATTAAACATAAATCGATCGGATTTAAACAGTAAATGCAGCCCAAATTCTTTCTTTTATAGAATATGGGCGCTTGGGCAACTAACTTGTCTGGCTCCCAAATTCTTGCATGATCTCGATCCAGATGTAGATAAGAAAATCTTCTAACTTTAGAATAACTACCATTTTTTCAACAATAGTCGGTTTTACTTGAATGATTAGCCTATGAATAATTTAAACTAAGAAATCATATATGTGTTTCCAAATAAAAAAGATTTGGCTCTAGAACAACTTATCACTTTTTTCAAGAACTGCCAATCTTACCGAATGATAAGCTCATTAATGATTGGAAATTTAAAAGTCGAGCGGGTGTTTCTTGATAAAGAAAGCCTAACTCTAGGACAGCAACTAATCTTTCAAGAAGTGTCGATCCTAGCTGAGCGATGACCCCATTAATGATTGGTACTTAGAAGGAATACCTGTTTTTGAATAATAATTAAATAAATCTAGTTCTGGAGCAATAATAATTCCTTTAGGATAATTGAGCCATCAATGACCGACCGAAAGCAAAACAAAAAAAAAAAAAAAAAAAAAACCGAGCCATCAATGATTTGCTTTGAAAATCAGGTACAAATTTCCAAATAAAAACATCAGAACAACTATCATTCTTTACACGACTTATCAAATGCACGTTTTCGTATTAAAACAAAATCTAATTTGGAACAACTACTATTCTTTCAAGAACTATCAGTCCTACCATCAATAATTGACCCTTAAAAGCAAAATGCGTGTATCCAAAGGACAGAAAAATAACAAACCCAATTCTAAACCAATGATCGTTCTTTTCAAAACTGTCAGTTGTACCAAATTGTTAGTTACTTAATAGTCAACTGAACTATCAATCCTACCATCAATAATTGACCCTTAAAAGCAAAATGCGTGGATCCAAAGGACAGAAAAATAACAAAACCTAATTCTAAACCAATGATCTTTCTTTTCAAAACTGTCAGTTGTACCAAATTATTAGTTACTTAATAGTCAACTACACGTGTGTAGATATAAAAGTATCTAATCAAGAACAACTATCATTCACTTAAGAATTACCGTTCTTACCTAATAGTCTTTCTATCACGACCATTGAAACTTACCATGTGAACAATATTTGTGACTAATTTTTAGCCTTTTTTGTACCTGGAAGAATTGTTTTGAGTCAGTCATGGCATGTGGGACCTATGTCAGCATGCATGTTTTTATATGATGCATGATTGAAATAATAATAGTGCCGCGTCTTCACGTGCTGGACAATGACGCTTTGGCTGGCGTAGAACATGTACGTGTGTTCAGAGATTGTTGGCCAGCCCATTGATGTTTGCTGCAATCAATCGTTCACTGACAGAAGAAAAAAATTATGATGGTAGTAGTGTTTTGCATCGCATGCATATCCATGCAATAATGAAGAACGGAAAGGAAGGTCAGGTTGTCTGCTGCTTCGTACTAAGTTTTATGGAAGAAAATGTAATAATTCATATGAAAGTCAACAAAAAGAAAATGTAATATCTCGCCCCCTCCATGACTAAGCTCGTATCGTAAATAAATTTCTTTCTGCTCTCATCGCCAAACTTCGATTTCTATGCCCATAGCTATCATCTTTATTGGCTCTTTTTTCTAATATTTTTTTTTATCGGACGACACTTAAGCATAATAATAATGTTTATAGAACTTAACAATCATATGCGGCATAAGATCATAACTTTGAACTTACTCAAATGCATAATCGAACTCAATGTACAAGTCAATTATTTATTTCCAGATAATTAAGGTTGTGCAGTCCATGCAATCTAGTAGGATGTTATAATTCAGTTAATTCGTGCATAATTGATATTATTTGTTAATTTGTGTGTCAAGTTTGAGCTTGGATACCAAATCTGAATGTCTCCAGACTTGGACTTTATGTCTAAGCAAATTCAATGGGGGCCCACCTAACCATCGAAAAAGCAAAATATCAATTTACTGCTTTGAATCTCTATTACAAAATGGGAAACAACGAAAATATGTATAACCTTCTCTCGAATGGAATGAATTGCAATGTTTATGAATTTGAATGATTTTCTCCATCAACAAATGTTTATCCCAACTTTATCAACACATGGGAGAATGTGTTATTTCTGTTGCATATACTCCTGTTTTTTTTTGGTAAGGCTGCATATACTCCTGTTTTGTTCTTCATTTTCTTTTCTTTTTGTATTAGGGATAAATTCCACACATCGGTTTAGAGTTATCCATTAAATTAAGCTTACAGACTTAAAGAGTAGAGGCAAAGCATAAATTAAACATAAATCGATCAGATTTAAATGGTAAAAGCAGCCAAATTCTTACTTTTACAGAATATGGGCTTGGGGCTTGGGGCTTGGGGCTTGGGGCTTGGGCCATTAACTTGTCCAGCTCCCAAGTTCTCGTATCATCTAGATCCGGATGCAAATAAGAAAATTTTCTAGCTTTAGAATAATTACCATTTTTTCAACAATTGTCGGTTTTACTTGAATGATTAGCCTATGAATAATTTGTCTTTTCGAATCATATTCGTGTTTCCAAATAAATAAAAAATCTGATTCTAGAACTTATTTCTTTTTTCAAGAACTACCAATCTTATCAAATGATAAGCTCATTTATTATTTGAAATTTAAAAGTCGAACGAGCATTCTTGATAAAGAAAGCCTAATACTAGGACAATAACCAATCTTTCAAGAAGTGTTGATCCCAGCTGAGTGATGACCCCATTAATGATCGGTAATTAGAAGCAATGCGTGTTTTTGAATAAATAATTAAATAATCTAGTTCTAGAACAATTATAATTACTATAGGAACTGTTAATTTTACCTGCGTAATTGAGCCATTAATGACCGACCAAAAAAATCGAGCCATTTGCTTTAAAATTCAGGTTCACAATTCCAAATAAAAACATCAGAACAACTATCATTCTTTACACGACTAATCAAATGCACGTTTATTTTATTAAAACAAAATCTAATTTTGGAACAACTAGTGTTCTTTCAAGAACTATTAGTCCTACATCAATAATTAACCCTTAAAAGCAAAATTTCCAAGGGAAAGAAAAAAAAACAACCCAATTTTAAACTAACGATCGTTCTTTCCAAAATTGTCAATTTTACCAAATTATTAGCTACTTAATAGATAGTCAACTACATGTGTCCAAATAAAAATAAATCTAATCATGAATGGCTATCATTTGCTTAAGAAATTCCGATCTTATTCAACAATCTCTTCATCATAATCATTCAAATTGAGCGGTGTCTATGATTAATTTTTAGCCTTTTTCGAAGAACTATTTTGAGTCAGGCTTGGCGTGCAGGATCTACGGGACCATGCACGTTCTTAGGTGATGTCTTATATGATGCGTGACAGAGATAATAGTAGTGTCGCATCTTCACATCCTGGACAGACGAAGGAGACTTTGGCGTGACGCCCGTACATGTGTTCAGAGATTCTTGGCCAGGTCATTGATGTTTGCTGCAATCAGTCG
Source organism: Angophora floribunda (assembly GCA_014182895.1). NCBI lineage: Eukaryota > Viridiplantae > Streptophyta > Magnoliopsida > Myrtales > Myrtaceae > Angophora > Angophora floribunda. Next base: position 29,271,911 of record CM024709.1, on the reverse strand, counting down.
TTCATTGGCAGAAGAAAAAATTATGATGGTAGTTGTGCGTTGCATCGCATGCATATCCATGAAATGATGAGGATTGGAAAGGGAGGTTAGGTTGTCTGCTGCTTTGTGCAAGTTTTATGGAAAAATATGCAATAATTCATATGAAAGTTAACGAAAAGAAAAATGTAACATCTCGTTCCCAAAGTTCGTATTGTAAATAAATGTCTTCTGTTCTTGTCGCCAAACTTTGATGTCTAGACCCATTGCTATCCTCTTTATTGGCTGCTTATTCTAATTTTTTTCTTTTTATCGAAGGACACTCAAGCGTGATAGTAATTTTGATTATATTGTTGATTGAACTTAAAAATCAGATTTGAACTTATTCAAATGCAGAATCCAATTCAACATATAATTCATATGTTTATTTCAAAATAATTATGGTCGTGCAGTCCATGCAATCTGGTAGGATGTTATAATTCAGTTAACTTGTGCATAATTGGTATTTTTTGTTAATTTATGTCTTGAGTTATAGCTTGGATACCAAATCCGACCCGATTGTTGTCTGGTCCAGATTTTGAATGTCTTCTGACTTGGACTTAATGCCTGAGCAAATTCAGTGGGACCCATGTAACCATCTAAAAAGCCAGGTATCAATTTACAGCTTTGAATCTGCATTACCAAATGGGAAACAACGAAAACATGTATAACCTTCTCTTGAAATGGAAAAAATTACAATCTTTTTGAATTCGAATGCTTTCATCCATCAATAGATGTTTATCCCGACTTTTTCAACACATGGGAGGGTGCTTTATTTTTGTTGTATAAACTCCTGTTTGGTGCTTGATTTTTTTTATTGGCGATAAATTCAACACATCGGTATAGAATTATCCGTTAGATTAAGCTTACAGACGTGAAGGACAGAAGTAATGCACAAATTAAACATAAATCAATCGGATTTAAACTATATAAGCAGCCCAAATTCTTACTTTTATAGAATATGGGCTTAGGGCTTGGGCAATTAACTTGTCTGGCTCCCAAGTTCTCGCATCATCTCCATCTAGATTCAGATAAAAAAAATCTTCTACTTTTAGAACAATTACCATTTTTCAATAACAAATGGTTTTACCTAAATGATTATCCTATGAATAATTTGTACTCACAAATCATATACGTGTTTCCATATAGAAAAAATATATTTGGTTCTAGAATAACTTATCACTTTTTTTCAAGAACTATCAATCTTACCGAATGATAAGCTCATTAATGATTGGAAATTTAAAAGTCGAAGGAGCATGTCTTGATAAAGAAAGCCTAATTCTAAGACAACAACTAGTCTTTCAAGAAGTGTCGATCCTAGCTAAGTGATGACCCCATTAATGATTGGTACTTAGAAGGAATGTGTGTCTTTGATTAAATAATTAAATAAATCAGGTCTAGAACAACTATAATTCTTTTAGGAACTGTCAATTTTTCCGGCATAATTGAGCCATTTGTTATTTGCTTTGAAAATCAGGGACATTTTCCAAATAAAAACATCGAACAAACTTTCATTCTTTAGACTACTGATCGAATGCACGTTCTCATTTTAAAACAAAATCCAATTTTGGAACAGATAATTGCCCCTCAAAAGCAAAATGCGTCCTTTGAAAGGAAAGAAAAAAAATTAGTCGGTTCTAAACGAATGATCATTCTTTCATGGACCGTCGGTCTTACTGAATGATTAGCTACTTAAGAGTCAAACGGATCTGTCTAAATAATAATAAAAAAAATCGACTATCACTCGTTTAAGAACGGGCCAGTCTTATCTATAGTCTTTCCATCACAATCACTTAAACTTATGATGCGAACAAAATTCATGATTAATTTTTAGACTTTTTGGTCACGTACACTTTCGTACATTGAAAAACTGTTTTGTGCGCATCTTTACTTGGCGTGCAGAATCTACGCTAGCATGCACCTCTTTATATGATGCATGATAACAGGGGTGTCGCGTCTCCAAGTCCTGGACAGATGAAGGAGACTTTGGTGTAACGCATGTACATGTGTTCAGAGATTCTTGGCCAGGCCATTAATGTTTGCTCCAATCAATTTTTCACCGACAGAAGAAAAAATTATGATCGGAGTTGTGTTTAGCATCACGTACATATCCATGCTATAAGGAATGGAAAGGGAGGCTAGGTTGTCTGCTGCTTTGTGCAAGTTTTATGGAAAAATATGCAATCACTCATATGAAAGTTAATATGAAAAGATGTAGTATCTCGCCCACTCCAAGACTAAATTTGTATTATAAATAAATTTCTTTTTTTTTCTTATCGCCAATCTTCGATTTATACGCCCATCACTGTCACCTTAATTGGCTCCTTATCTCTACCATGTGTCATGGCTTGTTTACCCAATAGGTTTGAATGATCGTTTTTAAACAAATGATATTTGTTCGTGATTTTTTTTTTCTGGACACATGCATTTGACTCTTAAATAGCTAAGAATTCGATAAGACCAGCAGTTCTTATCTCTACCATGCATTATATGAGATCGTGTATGGTGACGTAGATTCTACACGCCATGTAAAGACTAACGCATATAAAGACGGACGCAAAATGGTTCCTTGAGGAACCTATGCCAGATACACGTTTTTATATGACGCATGATAGAAATAACAGGAACATCGCATCTTCATCTTCTGGATAGAAAAAGGAGAACGTATGTACGTGTGTCCAAAGATTCTTGGCCAGGCCATTAATGTTTGCTCTATCTAAATGTCCATTGATAAAGAGTAAAATTATGAGGCTAGTTGTATTTTGCATCGCATGCATATCCATGCAATAATGACGAATGGAAAGGGAGGTTAGCGGGCCTGCTGCTTTGGGCAAGTTTTATAGAAAACTATGCACTAATTCATATGAGAGTTAATGAAAAAAATATTTTTTGTTAATTTATGTATCGAGTTTGAGCTTGCATACGAAATCCGACCCGATTGAAGTCTGGCTTGGATTTTGAATGTCTTATGACTTGGACTTTATGTCTAAGCAAATTCAGTAGGGGCCCACGTAGCCATCTAAAAAGCAAACTATCAATTTATGGCTTTGAATCTCCATTAACAAATGAGAAACAACGAAAACATGTATAACCTTCTCTTCAAATGGAACGAATTACAATTTGTATGAATTTGAATGATTTCATCCATCAACATATGTTTGTCCAACATTTTCAAGACATGGAAGGGCTTGTTATTTCTGTTGTGTATACTTCCATTCTGTGCTTGGTTTTCATTTTTTAGAATTAGCGATAAATTCGACACAACGGTTTAGAGTTATCCATTAGATTAGGCTTATAGGCTTGAAGGACAGAGGTAATGCATAAATTAAACATAAATCGATCGGGTTTAAATTGTAAACGCAGCCCAAATTCTTTCTTTTATAGAATATGGGCTTGGGGCTTGGGCAATTAACTTGTCCAGCTCCCAAATTCTTGCATCATCTTGATCCGGATGCAGATAAGAAAATCTTCTAACTTTAGAACAACTACCATTTTTCAAGAACAGTTGGTTTTACCTGAAAAATTAGCCTATGAATAATTTATACTAAGAAATCATATATGTGTTTCCAAATAAAAAATATTTGGTTCTAGAACAACTTATCACTCTTTTCAAGAAATGCCAATCTTACCGAATGATAAGCTCATTAATGATTGGAAATTTAAAAGTTGAGCAGGCATTTCTTGATAAAGAAAACCTAACTCTAGGACAGCAACGAATCTTTTAAGAAGTGTCGATCCTAGCTGAGTGATGACCCATTAATGATTGGTACTTAGAAGGAATGCCTGTTTTTGAATAATAATTAAATAAATCTAGTTCTGGAGCAATAATAATTCCTTTAGGATAATTGAGCCATCAATGACCGACCGAAAGAAAAAAAAAAAACCGAGCCAACAATAATTTGCTTTGAAAATAAGGTACAAATTTCCAAATAAAAACATTAGAACAACTACCATTCTTTACACGACTTATCAAATGCACGTTTTCGTATTAAAACAAAATCTAATTTGGAACAACTACTATTCTTTCAAGAACTATCAGTCCTACCATCAATAAATGACCCTTAAAAGCAAAATGCGTGGATCCAAAGGACAGAAAAATAACAAAATCCAATTCTAAACCAATGATCGTTCTTTTCAAAACTGTCAGTTGTACCAAATTATTAGTTACTTAATAGTCAACTGCACGTGTCTAGATATAAAAGTATCTAATCAAGAACAACTATCAATCCCTTAAGAATTACCGCTCTCACCTGATAGTCTTTCTATCATGACCATTGAAACTTACCATGTGAACAATATTTGTGACTAATTTTTAGCCGTTTTCGTATCTGGAAGAATTGTTTTGAGCCAGTCATGGCGTGTGGCACCTATGACAGCATGCACGTTTTTATATGATGCATCATTGAAATAATAATAGTGCCGCGTCTTCACGTGCTGGATAGACGAAGGACACTTTGGCGTAGCGCATGTACGTGTGTTCAGAGATTGTTGGCCAGGCCATTGATGTTTGCTACAATCAAACAGAAAAATGCATGGATCCAAAGGACAGAAAAATAACAAAACCCAATTCTAAATCAATGATCGTTATTTTCAAAACTGTCAGTTGTACCAAATTATTAGTTACTTAATAGTCAACTGAACTATCAATCCTACCATCAATAATTGACCCTAAAAAGCAAAATGCGTAGATCTAAAGGACAGAAAAATAACAAAACCCAATTCTAAACCAATGATTGTTCTTTTCAAACTGTCAGTTGTACCAAATTATTGGTTACTTAATAGTCAACTGCACGTGTCTAGATATAAAAGTATCTAATCAAGAACAACTATCATTCCTTTAAGAATTACCGCTCTCACTTGATAGTCTTTCTATCATGACCATTGAAACTTACCATGTGAACAACATTTGTGACTAATTTTTAGCCTTTTTCGTACCTGGAAGAATTGTTTTGAGCCAGTCATGGCGTGTGGGACCTATGTCAGCATGCACGTTTTTATATGATGCATGATTGAAATAATAATAGTACCACATCTTCACGTGCTGGACAGACGAAGGACACTTTGGCGTAGCGCATGTACGTGTGTTCAGAGATTGTTGGCCAAGCCATTGATGTTTGTTGCAATCAAACTGAAAAATGCATGGATTCAAAGGACAAAAAAATAACAAAACCCAATTCTAAATCAATGATCATTCTTTTCAAATCTGTCAGTTGTACCAAATTATTAATTACTTAATAGTCAACTGAACTATCAATCCTACCATCAATAATTGACCCTCAAAAGGAAAATCCGTGGATCCAAAGGACAGAAAAATAACAAAACCCAATTCTAAATCAATGATGTTCTTTTCAAAACTGTCAGTTGTACCAAATTATTAGTTACTTAATAGTCAACTACACGTGTCTAGATATAAAAGTATCTAATCAAGAACAACTATCATTCCCTTAAGAATTACCGCTCTCACCTGATAGTCTTTCTATCATGACCATTGAAACTTACCATATCAACAATATTTGTGACTAATTTTTAGCCTTTTTCGTATCTGGAAGAATTGTTTTGAGCCAGTCATGGCGTGTGGCACCTATGTCAGCATTCATGTTTTTATATGATGCATGATTGAAATAATAATAGTGCCGCGTCTTCACGTGCTGGACAGACGAAGGACACTTTGGCGTAGCGCATGTACATGTGTTCAGAGATTGTTGGCCAGGCCATTGATGTTTGCTGCATTCAAACAGAAAAATGCATGGATCCAAAGGACAGAAAAATAACAAAACCCAATTCTAAATCAATGATCGTTCTTTTCAAAACTGTCAATTGTACCAAATTATTAGTTACTTAAAAGTCAACTGCACGTGTCTAGATATAAAAGTATCTAATCAAGAACAACTATCATTCGCTTAAGAATTACCGCTCTCACCTGATAGTCTTTTTATCGTGACCACTGAAACTTACCATGTGAACAATATTTGTGACTAATTTTTAGCCTTTTTCATACCTGGAAGAATTATTTTGAGCCAGTCATGGCGTGTGGGACCTATGTCAGCATGCACGTTTTTATATGATGCATGATTGAAATAATAATAGTGCCACATCTTCACGTGCTGGACAGACGAAGGACACTTTGGCGTAGCGCATGTACGTGTGTTCAGAGATTGTTGGCCAAGCCATTGATGTTTGTTGCAATCAAACTGAAAAATGCATGGATTCAAAGGACAAAAAAATAACAAAACCCAATTCTAAATCAATGATCATTCTTTTCAAATCTGTCAGTTGTACCAAATTATTAATTACTTAATAGTCAACTGAACTATCAATCCTACCATCAATAATTGACCCTCAAAAGGAAAATCCGTGGATCCAAAGGACAGAAAAATAACAAAACCCAATTCTAAATCAATGATGTTCTTTTCAAAACTGTCAGTTGTACCAAATTATTAGTTACTTAATAGTCAACTACACGTGTCTAGATATAAAAGTATCTAATCAAGAACAACTATCATTCCCTTAAGAATTACCGCTCTCACCTGATAGTCTTTCTATCATGACCATTGAAACTTACCATATCAACAATATTTGTGACTAATTTTTAGCCTTTTTCGTATCTGGAAGAATTGTTTTGAGCCAGTCATGGCGTGTGGCACCTATGTCAGCATTCATGTTTTTATATGATGCATGATTGAAATAATAATAGTGCCGCGTCTTCACGTGCTGGACAGACGAAGGACACTTTGGCGTAGCGCATGTACATGTGTTCAGAGATTGTTGGCCAGGCCATTGATGTTTGCTGCATTCAAACAGAAAAATGCATGGATCCAAAGGACAGAAAAATAACAAAACCCAATTCTAAATCAATGATCGTTCTTTTCAAAACTGTCAATTGTACCAAATTATTAGTTACTTAAAAGTCAACTGCACGTGTCTAGATATAAAAGTATCTAATCAAGAACAACTATCATTCGCTTAAGAATTACCGCTCTCACCTGATAGTCTTTTTATCGTGACCACTGAAACTTACCATGTGAACAATATTTGTGACTAATTTTTAGCCTTTTTCATACCTGGAAGAATTATTTTGAGCCAGTCATGGCGTGTGGGACCTATGTCAGCATGCACGTTTTTATATGATGCATGATTGAAATAATAATAGTGCCACATCTTCACGTGCTGGACAGACGAAGGACACTTTGGCGTAGCGCATGTACGTGTGTTCAGAGATTGTTGGCCAAGCCATTGATGTTTGTTGCAATCAAACTGAAAAATGCATGGATCCAAAGGACAGAAAAATAACAAAACCCAATTCTAAATCAATGATCGTTCTTTTCAAAGCTGTCACTTGTACCAAATTATTAGTTACTTAAAAGTCAACTGCGTGTCTAGATATAAAAGTATCTAATCAAGAACAACTATCATTTGCGTAAGAATTACCGCTCTCACCTGATAGTCTTTCTATCGTGACCACTGAAACTTACCATGTGAACAATATTTGTGACTAATTTTTAGCCTTTTTCATACCTGGAAGAATTGTTTTGAGCCAGTCATGGCGTGTGGGACCTATGTCAGCATGCACGTTTTTATATGATGCATGATTGAAATAATAATAGTGCCATGTCTTCACGTGCTGGACAGACAAAGGACACTTTGGCGTAGCGCATGTACGTGTGTTCAGAGATTGTTGGCCAGGCCATTGATGTTTGCTGCAATCAAACAGAAAAATGCATGGATCCAAAGGATAGAAAAATAACAAAACCCAATTCTAAATCAATGATCGTTCTTTTCCAAACTATTAGTTGTACCAAATTATTAGTTACTTAATAGTCAACTGCACGTGTCTAGATATAAAAGTATCTAATGAAAAACAACTATCATTCACTTAAGAACACTTTGGCGTAGCACATGTACGTGTGTTCAGAGATTGTTGGCCAGCCCATTGATGTTTGCTGCAATCAATCGTTCACTGACAGAAGAAAAAAATTATGATGGTAGTAGTGTTTTGCATCGCATGCATATCCATGCAATAATGAAGAATGGAAAGGGAGGTCAGGTTGTCTGCTGCTAGTACTAAGTTTTATGGAAGAAAATGTAATAATTCATATGAATGTCAACAAAAAGAAAATGTAATATCTCGCCCCCTCCATGACTAAGCTCGTATCGTAAATAAATTTCTTTCTGCTCTCATTGCCAAACTTCGATTTCTATGCCCATAGCTATCATCTTTATTGGCTCCTTTTTCTAATTTTTTTTTATCGGACGACACTTGAGCATAATAATAATGTTTATAGAACTTAAAAATCATACGCAGCATAAGATCATAACTTTGAACTTACTCAAATGCAGAATCCAACTCAATGTACAAGTCAATTATTTATTTCCAGATAATTAAGGTGGTGCAGTCCATGCAATCTAGTAGGATGTTATAATTCAGTTAATTTGTGCATAATTGATATTATTTGTTAATTTTTGTGTCAAGTTTGAGCTTGGATACCAAATCCGAATGTCTCCAGACTTGGACTTTATGTCTAAGCAAATTCAATGGGGGCCCACGTAACCATCTAAAAAGCAAAATATCAATTTACGGCTTTGAATCTCCATTACAAAATGGGAAACAACGAAAACATGTATAACCTTCTCTCAAATGGAATGAATTGCAATGTTTATGAATTTGAATGATTTTATCCATCAACAAATGTTTATCCCAACTTTATTAACACATGGGAGGGTGTGTTATTTCTGTTGCATATACTCCTGTTTTGTTCTTCATTTTCTTTTCTTTTTTGTATTAGCGATAAATTCGACACAACGGTTTAGAGTTATCCATTAGATTAAGCTTATAGGCTTAAAGAATAGAGGTAATGCATAAATTAAACATAAATTGATCAAATTTAAATGGTAAAAGCAGCCAAATTCTTACTTTCACAGAATATGGGCTTGGGGTTTGGGCAATTGACTTGTCCAGCTCCCAAGTTCTCGTATCATCTAGATCCGGATACAAATAAGAAAATTTTCTAGCTTTAGAATATTTACCATTCTTTCAACAATTGTTGGTCTTACTTTAATGATTAGCCTATGAATAATTTGTATTTACAAATCATATTCGTGTTTCCAAATAATAATAAAATCTGATTCTAGAACAACTTATTACTTTTTTCAAGAACTACCAATCTTATTAAAGGATAAGCTCATTAATTATTTGAAATTTAAAAAGCCTAATACTAGGACTATAACCAATCTTTCTAGAAGTGTTGATCCCAGCTGAGTGATGACCCCATTAATGATTGGTACTTAGAAGCAATGCGTGTTTTGAATAAATAATTAAATAAATCTAGTTCTAGAACAATTATAATTACTATACGAACTGTTAATTTTACCTGCATAATTGAGCCATTAATGACCGACCAAAAAACTGGAGCCATTTGCTTTAAAAATCAGATTCACAATTCCAAATAAAAACATCAGAACAACTATCATTCTTTACACGACTGATCAAATGCACGTTTTCGTATTAAAACAAAATCTAATTTTGGAACAACTAGTGTTCTTTCAAGAACTATTAGTCCTACGTCAATAATTGACCCTTAAAAGCAAAATTTCCGAAGGAAAGAAAAAAACAACCCAATTTTAAACTAACCATCATTCTTTCCAAAGTTGTTAATTTTACCGAATTATTAGCAACTTAATAGTCAACTACACATGTCTAGATAAAAATAAATCTTATCATGAATAGCTATCGTTTGCTAAGAAATACTGATCTTACTCAATAATTTCTTCGTCATGATCATTCAAATCGAACAACGCCTATGATTAATTTTTAGCCTTTTTCGTACTCCGAAGAACTATTTTGAGTCAGTCTTGGCGTGTAGGATCTACGGCAGCATGCACGTTCTTATGTGATGTCTTATATGATGCGTGTCACGCCCCGACTCTCGAGCTCGTGACAACCTCATTACCTTAGTTGATTGAAAGCGACGTCCCAGGACCCGTCGACAACCATTCATTTTATCTTTCGTTAAGCGTAAGCGGAAGACGAACCATCCCTAGACAAACAAACAATCAATACAGGGATAGAAGAATAAACAGCAAGAACAACAACAACTACTCAATTATTCGATTTACTGGATTAACCAACGAAGGATTGTTTTTCGAATTACAAGCCCGACAAAAAGGGCCGATCCCTTCTCTAAGCCAAACCTAAAAGAAACTAGGCTAATCCAATAGTATACAAAGAACCCTCGGGTTCAACACCACGGTCACTCGGACCCATCGGACTCAGGCTCCGTCAGGTCGATCACTGGAGAAGTGGGCCAGGATCCTCCAATGCGGGTTCGCCATTCTAAGGACCTGAAAATGGTTAACCACGACAGGTTGAGATAAAATCTCAGCGAGTTCTTCCCCTAAGCCCCGGTTAGTACGCCAACTCAACCCGGGGTATCTTTTTAGAACCACCCCTCACTCAACCCAACAACCCACAAACAGCAACCAACAACAGACAGGGTAACCAATATAGCAATATTCGATTCGCATGCAACCTTACCCTGTATGCCATACCCTGCACGTTCAATCTCATACAATGCAAGCAAGGCACATGGCCATTAGATAACACAGTTCATCAATCACATGCGAGTCGCGTCACAAGCAATCTCACCTAGCCATTGCCACACCCTGCACGACTATCAACTCATGCGTGCGTACCATAAATCATCATGACATTAAGAGCATGCGAATAATCAGAGCATCTCACACAACTTTATCATGCCTCACATTCACACATATGCTTCGATTATTACAACCACTAAGGCCACAGTACAACCTTATGGTTGGCGATCTACCGGTCAAAGACCAGGCATCGTTCTCCCCCATGAGGCATGGCGACGTCACGGGCTCTCTCCCATTGACGGCATTCCCTATGGAGCATGGGGCCCGCTCACTACCGCAGCCCCGTATCTGACCACTGTCAGGCAACCCAATGGTCATGGCACAACCCTAATGGGGATTGGCGGTCATCCGGCTCAACCGGGCTATCAACTTTAATCTAACCATGCAACACATCAGCAAACAGTTCATTCTTGTCTTTACTTTTGCTTGGTCGTGAATGCAACATCGCTCATGCACTCATGCTCATGCGACATGCCATTTCAAATAACCCACACAATATGCCATGCGGTATCACTCGCCAATTCCAAAATTCAATTTCCAATAAGCACTCAATCACGCATTTCATCAATATTCACAAGCATAATTAACAATCGGCACTTCAATTAATCACAACGATGAACAGCACATCAAAATAAGACTAAAATTAGCTTCTTCATGAACAATGCCATGAACAGTAATCGTGAACAGTGATTTTTCCGAAATTCAATTAATTAAAACATTTAATCCAGAAATTAAACAAAACATTAATTAAAACAATTAATCAATTCAATTAAAGCAAATCATGCCTAATTAATCACATAAACACAATTAATCCCAAATTAAGCACAATTAAGCTTAACAAGCAAAATTAAGCTAATCTAATCTTAACCATCTATCTAACCACCTATCTTAGGGCTAATACAACTTAATTAAATCCCTTAAACCAAAATTAACACTAACTAACCAACCCTAAGCAAGTTTAGGCACTAAATAGGGATTATGAGCTAAACTCACCCGTTAAGCGGGCCTGTGACACGAACGCGGCGGCAGCGACAAACCCGACACCCGGGGACCTCTACCACGACAATCCAAGGTGGTCCCGGGGTTGAGAACAGCAACAACAAACTCGGAATCCCTCTGAACTTCTAAAAACATCACTGCTTGAAAGAGAAAGGAGCTGAACAGAGCTCCAGCGAGCGGCGGGCCGGCGACCAACGACACCTGGGGGTCAAGGGGGAACCAATTGTGGCTGGTATGGGCGGTGGTTTGGCTGGAATGGGAGAAAAACAGGGGAAAAGGCGGAACAGTGGCGGTCTGGCAAGCAGTGACTTCCGACGGCCGTATGGATCGGCCGGAGGCTTCTTTCGACGATCGGTCGACATCATCTAAACGGATTTTCTGTTTTGAACACGATGGTGGGTGGCACAGGACGTGATTCAAACGGGAAGGGCATGAACCACTCGGTTTTTCGGAGGAAGGTCAAACTGAAATTGTAGGAAGGCAAAGGAAGCAAGGGGAGAGATGGGCTGCGATTTTGGAGAAGATGAAGAGGAGAGAGAGAGTGAAGTGAGGCTGAAGCCATTAATGGCTTGGCTCAAGTCCCCAAAAACATGACATCATCTTCTCTCTCTTCCTTTTGACTTTTCTTCAAAATATCCAAGGGCATTTTGGTCATTTCCACCTTGCACATTTTCCAATGTGTCCTTGGGCTGAAAATGAAGGGCGGGCCTAGGAAACGGGCTTGAAAATGAATAGGAATGGGCTCGAGAATTTGTTGGGCTCGGGAGGGTAAAGGGTCGGTTTGGTCCAACGGGCTCACTCGCTTGCCTCGGGCCTTCCATGGTGGCTGTCCCACCTTGGGCATGAGACCCACACTGATCTTGCCCGGCCCACGTCCTTGTAGGCTCGTTTCCTTAGTCAGTAAATCCCTTTTCCAAATACTCGGCTCAACTGGCACTATCGACTGTCTAAGAAGTATCGTCCAAAAGTCCGTCTCGGACGTTTCCAAAATTTCAAAGTCCAATACTAGATCCACATGCCTTGTCAATTTCACCCGAATGCCATTTTGGTACTACTCAGACTGACAGGCTGCTTTGAGGATTCACGCGTACCGACTCGTGCCAATTCACGTTCAAGACTTCTCGACACATGGACGTCCTTGACTACATGAAATTGCGAAGGATCAATTCTTATTTCAAAGTACACGATTATCAACAATCGACGTAGGGCCGTTCGCAGGTTCGATAACAGTAGACGGAATCACCCGTCATCCCATTATTTATTGTCCGCGAATCGACTTCTAGTCGTCCCTGAAATTGGCCTACATGACTACGAGATCGTCCTTACACAAGTCTCACGGTCTAGTCGTTTTCCCAAGTCAAGTTCTTTAGTCGCACGAGTTATGTCCTCATTAGCCTTTCCTCTCAAGGTCAGTATCTCAGGAGTAATCAGTTCCGAGTGAGATCAACCAACAATGCATTGACGAAATTAACGTTCATTTCTCCCTCAAATGGCTCGAATTTCAGGATGTTACAACTTTTCCCCTCTTATAAAAATTTCGTTCTCGAAATTTACAACTACTGTCAAATCCTTAAAAAGATGGGGGTGATGATGCTTCATTACTTCCTCACTTTTCCATGTAACTCCCTATGTTTCATGATGCTGCCCGATCACCTTAATTGAGGCGATAGTCTTGTTTCGAAGTAATTGCTTTTTACGATCCTCTATTCATATCGACCTCTCCACATACGACACCCTGTCGTCTATGTCCAGTTCCTCAAAATCCCAAGCATGAGTCGAGTCTGGTTCATACTTTCTCAACATAAACACGTGGAAAACGTCATGTACTTGAGCAAGCTTCGGTAGCAACGCAAGACGATACGCTAAAACCCTGATCCTTTCCAAAATTTCAAAAGGTCCAACGTACCTCGGACTTAACTTTCCTTTCTTGCCAAATCTGGAAGTACCCCGTCGGCAATACTTTTAGAAACACACGATCGCCCACCTTAAACTCCAACGGTCTATGATGCTTATCTGTATAGCTCTTCTGATGACTCTGAGCGGTCTTTAGTCTGTCTTTGATAATCTGAACTGCATTCAATAACTGCTAAACCAATTTTGAACCAGCGATTCCCAGTTCTCTGACCTCGTTCCATAGACTAGAGTTCCACAAACTTGATCATATTTCTGCCATACCACTTCGATAAAATCTTATCCCACGAGCACTCTCTTTTTGCACAATGCGTAGTTCAGTTCATTTCTGCTCCTTTCGACATCCTAGAAGCCTACCAAGAGTCGCTCCTTGCTCAGGCACTCTGGCCCCGGCGACCACTCCCCGCCCTTGTCGGATCAATCGTTACGAGCATCTTCAAACTGCACCACTACTAACAAAAGTCCCTTTTTAATATACACCATTTCATAGAGGTATTATCCGCTTTGGCCTGTCCCATACCAAGCCTCACGGTTTTAACCTCGTCTGAACACCTCAAAGTGCTAAACTTTCTCCAGCTCGTCAACCATGAGTTCATTTCCACGAGGTCACTTATCAACACTTGAAATTTGATTCATTGAATTTCCATCAAATCGCTATTCGAATTCCACAAACCACCAATTTGTCTTTCAACAATCCTTTCACGTCCATTTAATAACCAAACCCATAATTCACCTCAACCACTTGAAAATTAGTGCAAACCAAATGTCATTTATTGCACTAAAGGCTTTCAAATACCTCTTCAAATCCTTTCTGATACCTCGAGAAGAAATCATCGATAATGCTATTTCACCACTCATCCATTTAGCATCAAGGGATAATTAATTCTTAATCCACCGAAGACAAAAATCTATACCTTAAATCCCTATCTTATATATCTCCTGAAATAATCCACCTTGGATAAATTCATATCTTAAATGAATCTAAGACTTCCGAGCAATAAATCATCCACCGTAATTCTTACCAAAGATTCTCACCATTTAATAGATCATCTCTTATGATCCCATACCTACATGTCACACCCCGACTCTCGAGCTCGCGGCAACCCCATTTCACTTGAGGTCTATCTGTACGACATCCCAGGTACTGTCGTCGACCAATTCATTTTATCTTGTAATTAAGCACATGTGGAAACGAACAACTCTCAAACCAAAGAACAGGGATAGCAACAACAGCAGTAGAGGAAAGACAACCAGTATTTTATATATCTGAAGGTTACCAAAGATACCAAAGAAATACATACACGCCTTACTACAGGCGACAAGCTAAGGCCTACTCAAAAAGGGACCGGCCTAGCTAACCTAACCCTGTACAAGTGGGGGAAAGCTCGCCAAAAAGGAAATAGGCTACAGCTGCCTACTCACGGGCCTTAGAGGGATCGCTCTCTTCGATCCTCGGGTACTGCATCATCTAAGGCCTGAAAAGGTTAACCACGATGGGTTGAGATAAACTCAGCAAGTTAAAGTCCTAAGCTCTGGTTAGGAACTTCGCTTGCCTCGGGAGTTTAACATACAACCTAATTCAGCGATCGGACAATGCGTAGAGAAACAAAAGCATAGGGCGCTTCAATAAGCGACACAACCACAAAGCGATCCTACCCGGCCTTGGCACACGTGACCCGCAAAACCGTCATTTAACTCATCACGACATTAAAAGCATGCAAATAATCAGAGCATCTCACACAGCTTTCTCATGTCTCACACTCACACATGCTCCGATTATTACGCCCCCTCCTGGGCTACGGCACAACCTTATGGTTGGCGGTTCCTAGCTAAACCAGCTTCGTCCTCTTTACCTCGAGGCACAGTGACGTCAAGGGCTCACCCCCAAGACGGCATTCCCAAAGAAGCATAGGACCCGCCCACTACCGCAGCCCCGCAACTGACAGAGGCCTGTGACCCGCCCATTACCGCAGTCCCACAAAGAACCCCTCCATGTCAGGCATCCAACCGAAGTCAGGCGACCCACTGGCCACGGCACAACCCCACAAGCATTGGCAGTCTTCCGGCAACGCCGGGTTCCCTCTCTTAATGTGATCATGCAACACATCATCAAGCAATCCATTTATATATTTGCTCTGTTGTGAATGCAATATCCCTCATGTTCATGTGACATGCCATTTTAGATAACCCACGTAACATGTCATGCGATCTCACTCGACAATTCGAAAATCCAATTTCCAATCAGCATTCGATCACGCATTTCATCAATATTCACGAGTATAATTAACAATCGGCACTTCACTAAATCATAACAACCAATAACACATCAAAATAAGCCAAAAATTAGTTTTTACATGAACAGTAATCCGTGAACAGTGATTAGTGAACAGTAATTTGTGAACAATAAATTCGTCCGAAATTAAATAAATAAATATAAATAAATAAAATTAACCATGGTTAACAAATTAACTCAACCATAGTTAATCTAACCTAACCATGATTTATTTTTAACCTTGGCTACTTTTAAAACTAACCATGGATACTTTAATTAATTAACCTTAGTTACTTTATTACTAACTATGGTCAATTAACTAACCCTAGTCAGCCTTAATTAACTCAGCCACCATTAACAAACTAACCCATAATTAACCAAGCACAAAAATTAAACTAATTAACCCCTAAGCAAGATTAACCCCTAAACAAGGATTATGAAGTTAACTTACTTGGATCGGAAATTCGGCGACACCAGCGCGTAGAGGGGAATGAGGGCTACAAGGGGTAAGCTCAGGGATGGCAACGGACGACGAACGGTGGCCAAAACGGGCCAAAACAACCCCTGGAACACTGTTCACGCGGAATGACCAGTAGAGGGAAAAAGGCCGAAATGGGCGGTTCGGGGCGACCAGGGGCGACCGGGGGTGGGCGGCTGGCTTTCTAACTTCCAGGACTACACTTTGGGCAGTGGTGGCGGCTCCGGTGATAGTGGCAAAGCTGTTTTTGGGCTGGAAAACAACATGGACAGCAAGAAACAGCAGAAATGGAAGAGAAAATGAAGAGAAAAAGGGAGAGAGAGTGGGGCTGGGCCGGTGCACGAATTTTGGGGGAGAAAGAGGAGAGAGAAGGAGCTGCTGGTCAAGGATAAGAGCCAAGGCAAGTGGGCTTGCCACTTGCTTGAAGGACCAATCAAAAACAAGCAATAAACAGGCAAAAACAATGCCCACTTGGGCACAAAAGCAAAAGGCCAAAGAGAGAAGCCCATGGGCTAGAAATGGAGGGGAACTTGGGTCAACTTGAGCCCCTCTTGCGCTGGGCAGAATGGGTGCAAGGCCCATTGGGCCGCCGGTCTTGGGCCGGCCCACCCGCGGGCCCAAAACCTGGGCCAATTCTTCCCTTTTCCGACGTTTCCGTGTCCAACGAAAAATCCCAAAATAAATGAAGCAATGTCCAAGTATTTAGTCCTGATATTACTGAGAAATCGGTTCCCAAAATCGAATTATAATTCGGGCTAAATTGAGTCTATTTTCAGGATGTTACACTACAACTCCTCAAATCATCAAGATAAAACTTATCTGACTTCCATTAAATCCAATGACCTCAATTGTCGTGACGCGTAAGCAACCAATCTTCCTTGTTGCCTTACCATGTAGTCAAATCCCTTATACGACGCCTCACTGCAAATCTCGTATTCTGAAATACTAGACTAAATCCTCAAAACTGGTGCGGTAATCAGCTTATACTTAAGCTCTTAAAAATTTCATTTATTCGTCCATTCAAATTCTTACGTCCTTCATTAACCTTCATATCAGAGGCGTAACTATCATAGAGAACCTTTCTACGAATCGTCTGTATTAACTTGTACAACTTAGAAAACTTCGAACCTCTGTCACTGTCATAAGTCCTGACATATTCATGACTGCCTTGACCTTAGCGAATTCATAGAAATTCTTTCGTCCAAAATCACATGATAACAAAAGCAACGCGAGTAAACCCAAACTCGCACGTACTAAACTTGGCATACTGTTTATGCTCTCGAATGGTCTATAGCACCACCCTCAAGTGCTATCCATGTTCATCTAAATTCCTCGAATATTCCAATATATCGCTCACGAACACAATTACAATTTGCTCCAAATACGCCTTAATCACTCAATCCATCGAATCCATAAAAGCAACTGGCGCATTAGTTAATCCAAACGGTGGTATGGTAATCTCGTAGTGACCAAATCACACCCGATATGTCGTCTTTAGTTTATCCTCCTTTTTAATCCTCAACTACTAATAGCCCGCCCTTGGGACTATCTTGGAACATATTAAAGCTCCTTGAAATGGGTCAAACAAGTCATCCATCCTTGGCAATGGAACCTTGCTCATGATCGTCCCTTGGTTGAGCTACTAATAAGCGATGCATAAGTGCAACGATCCATCCTTGATTCTTCAATTAACCAATTAACCTCAGTTGTCCAATAACCTTAGCAACCTTCGTCCAATAAATGAGTTACTTCCAACGATGAATTTTAAAGGGGTCGAGGGTCCTCCTTGATTTCTCACAAACTCAAAACTGTCACCCACTACTGGGTTAAACTGAATGATCTTTCCATGACAATCCACCTTCTGTTGGATGGGATGGGATTCCTTCTCCCCATCATCGGTCCTTTTCCAAATCAACAATTGTCTCTATTAGGCACGAACCGCAAGCCAAATGCGGTCACCCTCTCGATCATATCATTCTCGATCATCTGGGCCCTTTCGTACATCTCATCAAAGCTATTTAAACTCAAGGGCACCAGCTAGCTTCAAGCCATCTCTGAACCGTCTCGCCCTATCCAAAGGGTCCTCCACTAACCTCGACACATACTGGGCCAACTCAGCGAACTTCACCTTATACTAATCCACTGAAATTTGATTTCTAAGGAAACTGTTGAAACTCTGCCATCTTTTACTCTCTCACACTGTCCAAGAAGTACTTTCCATTGAAGGCTTCGCGAAAGGCACCCTAAGTCTGAGCCATGCCTTCAGGGAACACTCTTCCATGAGTGGCTTCCCACCAATTAATGGCATTACCTTGAAACTGATAAGCCGCTAGAAGTACCAAATCTTCCTCTGAGCACATCAACATTGTAACAGTCCTCTCGAAATCCCTTATCCAAAGGGTTGCAACTTTAGGGTCGCCTACACCATTAAACCTCGGTGGCTTCAATCTCAGGAACTGCTCTACCAGCCTAGGCATCGGTCTCTCTTAGGCCTCTCCTCTCACTAGGGGAACCACAAGGACCACAGCAAGTGCACACAGCTTGCTATCCTAACAAGGTCTCTAGTACCAACAGGATCCCGTCTAACCTAGGATCTGCCTGCGCGCTATCTCTATCACTGGTCTAACAAGACACTGCCCTATGCCTAGGGGCTCTCTCTGCTCAAGATTGCTCATCACTCTGGATTATGAGCAACCCGCCACCACACAAAACCACAAAAGCAACCATAGGCACGTAAAGTAAAAGCCATCCCTATCTCACTATCCCAAAAATCCCATGCACCTTATCACTCCAAGTCTTGACCTCGCTCTGATACCAAAACCAACAGGGTTGTCACACCCCGACTCTCGAGCTCGCGACAACCCCATTACCTTGGTCGATTGAAAGCGACGTCCCAGGACCCGTCGACGACCATTCATTTTATCTTTCGTTAAGCGCAAGCGAAAGACAAACCATCCCCAAACAAACAAACAATCAATACAGGGATAGAAGGATGAACAGCAAGAACAACAACAACTACTCAATTATTCGATTTACTGGATTAACCAACGAATGATCGTTTTTCAAATTACAAGCCCGACAAAAAGGGCCGATCCCTTCTCTAAGCCAAACCAAAAAGAAACTAGGCTAATCCAATAGTATACAAAGAACCCTCGGGTTCAACACCACGGTCACTTGGACCCATCGGACGCAAGCTCCGTCAGGTCGATCACTAAAGAAGCGAGGGTAGGATTCTCCAATGCGAGTTCGCCATTCTAAGGACCTGAAAATGGTTAACCATGATGGGTTGAGATAAAATCTTAGCGAGTTCTTCCCCTAAGCCCCGGTTAGTACGCCAACTCAACCCGGGGTATCTCTCTAGAACCACCCCTCACTCAACCCAACAACCCACAAACAGCAACCAACAACAGACAAGGCAACCAACATAGCAATATTTGATTCGCATGCAACTTTACCCGGTATGCCATACCCTGCACGTTCAATCTCATACAATGTAAGCAAGGCACATGGCCATTAGATAACACAGTTCATCAATCACATGCGAGTCGCATCACAAGCGATCTCACCTGGCCATTACCACACCCTACACGACTGTCAACTCATGCGTGCGTACCATAAATCATCATGACATTAAGAACATGCGAATAATCAGAGTATCTCACACAACTTTCTCATGCCTCACATCCACACATATGCTCCAATTATTACGACCACTAGGGCCATGGCACAACCTTATGGTTGGTGGTCTACCGGTCAAAGACCAGGCATCGTCCTCCCCCATGAGACACGGCGACGTCACGGGCTCTCTCCCATCGACGGCATTCCCTATAGAGCATGGGGCCCCACATCTGACCACTGTCAGGCGACCAAATGGTCACGGCACAACCCCAATGGGGATTGGCAGTCATCCGGCTCAACCGAGCTATCAACTTTAATCTGATCATGCAACACATCAGCAAATAATTCATTCTTGTCTTTGCTTTTGCTTGGTCGTGAATGCAACATCGCTCATGCACTCATGCTCATGCGACATGCCATTTCAAATAACCCACACAATATGCCATACGGTATCACTCACCAATTCCAAAATTCAATTTCCAATCAGCACTCAATCACGCATTTCATCAATATTCACAAGCATAATTAACAATCGGCACTTCAATTAATCACAACGATGAATAGCACATCAAAATAAGACTAAAATTAGCTTCTACATGAACAGTGCCATGAATAGTAATCGTGAACAGTGCTCGTGAACAGTAATTATGAATAATGATTTTTTCGAAATTCAATTAATTAAAACATTTAATCCATAAATTAAATGAAACATTAATTAAAAAAATTTAATCAATTCAATTAAAGCAAATCATGCTTAATTAATCACATAAACACAATTAATACCAAATTAAGCACAATTAAGCTTAATAAGCAAAATTAAGCTAATCTAACATTAATTATCTATCTAACCACCTATCTTAGGGCTAATAAAACGTAATTAAACATCCTAAACTAGCATTAACACTAATTAACCCAACCCTAAGTAAGTTTAGGTACTAAATAGGGATTAGGAGCTAAACTCACCCGTTAAGGGGGCCGGTGACACGGACGCGGTGGTGGCGACAAACCCGACACCTGGGGACCCCTACCACGACGATCTAAGGCGGTCCCGGGCTCAACATAGTAGCAACAACTCGGAATCCCCACTGCAACTCTGAAAAACTGCAATGCTGGAGGAGGAAGAAGCTGATCGGAGTTGAACGGGCTGCCTGGAGCTCCGGCGAGCGGTGGGTCAGCAACCGATGGCACTTGGCGGTCGAGAGGGAACCACTTGTGGCTAGTATGGGAAGTGGTTTGACTGGAATGGGATAAAAATAGGGGAAAAGGCGAAACAAAGTTGCTGCAGGCGGAACAATGGTGGTCCAGCGAGCAGCAACTTTCGGTGACCGTACGGATCGGTCGGCGGCTCCGTTCGAAGAACGGCCGACACCATCTGAACGGTTTTTGTCTTCTGAACACAACAGTGAGTGGCATGGGCCGAGATTCCAACGGGAAGGCAATGAACAACTCAGATTTCGGTGAAAGGTCAGACTGAAAAACTGAAGGAAGGAAGGAAAACCATGGGAGAGAAGTGGTGCGGTTTTGGAGAAGATGAAGAGGAGAGAGAGAGTGAAGTGAGCTGCTAGAAGACGTCCATTAATGTCATTCAATCCTTTGCTTCAACCCCCAACCAAATGACATCATCTTCTCTCTCTTTCTTTTGACTTTTCTTCAAAATATCCAAGGGCATTTTGGTCATTTCCACCTTGCACATTTCCCAATCTGTCCTTGGGTTGAAAATGAAGGGCGGGCCTAGGAAACGGGTTGGAAAATGAATAGGAAATGGCTCGGGAATTTATTGGGCTCGAATCGGCTCAGGTTTAGACACCGGGTTTGAAAGGATAAAAGGTCTGTTTGGTCTAACAGGCTCACTCGCTTGCCTCGAGCCTTCCATGGTGGCTGTCCCACCTTAGGCATGAGGCCCACACTAATCTTGCCTGGCCCACGTCCTCGTAGGCTTGTTTCCTCGGTCCGTAAATCCATTTTTGCAAATACTCGACTCATCTGACACTGTCGACTGTCGAAGAAGCATCGTCCAAAAATCTGTCTCGGACATTCCCGAAAATTCGAAGTCCAATATTGGATTCTCATGCCATATCAATTTCGCCCGAATGCCATTTTGGTTCTACTCAGACTGACAGGCGACTCCGAGGATTCATGCGTAACTGACTTGTGCCAATTCACGTTCAAGACTTCTCGACATATGGACGTCCTTGACTACGTGAAATTGCGAAGGATTGATTCTTATTTCAAAATATACGATTATCAAGGATCGACATAGGACTATTCGCGGGTTCAATAATAGTAGACGGAATCACCTGTCATCCCATTATGTTCTGCATACGAATCGACTTTTATTCGTCCCTAGAATCAGCCTGTATATCTACAGGATCGTCCTTACGCAAGTGTCACGGTCTAGTCGTTTTCCCAGGTCAAGTTCTTTAGTCGCACGAGTTTTGTCCTCGTTACTCTTTCCCCTCAAGGTCAGTATCTCAGGAGTGATCAGTTCCGAGTGAGATCAACCAACAATGCATTAGCGAAATTCATGTTCATTTATCCCTCAAAAGGCAAGAATTTCAGGATGTTACATTTTTGGATTGACCAAACCTCAAACCCTAAAGATAAGGAAGGAAGTACATTGACCCATTTTTACCTTATATCTTTTGATGGGGGTTGGAATGGTGCCCAACGATAGGGTTGCACGTGTACCCTTTCTTATAAATTAAAAGAGGTCATCTTGAATTGTCTATATTTCTGACTATCTCTATTGTTGATGTTTGACTGGGATTTAATATTCGTTTCCGCATGCGTATAGTTATATGATAAAAAGAATGGTTTGTGATGCATCATGGGATATCACACTCTTTTGACCACAAGTGAACATGGGTTGTTGCACACTTGAGGGTCAGGGGGTGACAACACTCTCCCGCTATTGCATGAGGTATGAGTTTGAGAGAGTCCATTTTTGCGATTGATGGATTTCATTAGGATGGATCGTCATTGATGATGTGTTCGAGCCGTCTTTGACATGATTTCCCTTTTGAGGACCATCTCATAAGTAAATACCCATAAACTCCATCCCTTCCGACGAACAATTATTGCCGAAGGCAGATTGTGATAAACTGTCACATAACTCCAAACCTAAGACTTAATTTAGAAAATTGCTTCGATTAAATAAATAATAGTCTTAAACACTTTCCAAGGGGTTGCAACCTGCAATTAATTCTGCTTGTCGGGTCTTCCGAATCGACTACGCATCAAACTTTTTCTCTTTATCCCTTTTTCCTTCGTTTTCTTTCTTTTTAGTTCACGGACGAGCACCTTTTCTCACTTCCTTTTCTTTTCTCGTTGTTTCCGCCGCTTCATCGACTTCAAGGTGAATAATCTAAGAGGAGGAAATGGGCTGAGATTTGAGCACATGGGCCTACAAATTCAATGGCTAAATTGTGTTCTCACATTTTCCTTATTTGTTTGTTAGGATTGCGATTTTAGAAAGAGTATATCCGATGAGCACACCATTAAACAATAATAATGTGATGTGATTGATCAATTATATTTGATATCATATAATTTGACATCATGTCTATGTATTTGGCTTTTGATTGGCAAGTGAGCCACAAGAGGACCGGGAAGGACGCACCTTTGGTGTACCAGTTATCGCGCCCACGGTACTTATCACAAAAGGTCATTCTTTAATATGACAATGCCACAAATTTATTTCTTTATTAATTAATGAATTTTCGTTGACCTTTACGGTCTCCATTGGTCCTTCCAACGCGCACCCAAAAAAGAAGAAGGGGAAATTAGAATTTTATTTCCTACCCTTTTTTTTTCATGTGACTCCCAACTTGAATTAACCCACATAAAGACTTATATTTCTTCTTCTTCCTTGAAACCGGATTCAGGGTCTTTCCTTGGCTCATCCTCTTCTCCTCATCTTCTGTCTTCTTCATCTATTGCTCCTCTTTATTTTCATTCTGTTCATGATCAAGAACACAAACATGTATAAATAATGAGCCATGATACTCTCAGTTCCATCGTCACTAACACTAACAAAAGGTTAACCATCTTGTATGAGATGAAACCCGATACTCACGCACTCACACCTACCATGACTATTTGTTATTCGAACCTGTATGAAACTCAGTGTTTAACGCCCCCCCACACCCCTTATTTTATGATAATGCGAGTACTGGGAGTAAAATCAAGCACATTATTGTTTGCACAGTCAAGAGATGATCCCGGTGGATGGCAACTTAAATGTACAGCAAAAGTGCAAAGCAAAAGATGAAAGAAAGCTACCTCTGGCGAACTCATTACCAATCCCTTCGCTATGATCTGCACATTCGGGTGCATTTTTCGGACACTTCCCTCAATTTTATCCAGCACTTTAATCAATGTGATTCCTTCCAAGGTTTTGATCTTCTCTAGTCCGTTGATCGTCTTCAGCTCCGTGCAGTTCTTAATTTCCAAGTCTTTGAGGCATTGCATTGCATTTTCCTGTATAGTCCACTCGGTCAGCTTCTCCAGCTTCCACAGTTTGAAGACATGGAGTCTCGGAAATGTTCCTTCCGAGACGCTCAAGGCCTGGCCATCATATGAATATGCAAATAACCGGAGAGTGTTCAAACACCCCAGCTTACCCAGGACTGCCATAAAATCGTTAACTAGTCCAGACATGGACAAGGTTAGTACTTTTAGGTTGCAAGGAATGCGCGACAAGCTTCCTTTCAACTCTCCGAGCAAGTACAAGTTGGAAACAGAATTGAGCATCCTCATGTCACTCAGTTCAAGATCTGAAGGCTGACCGAATAGATCCTTTGATCGCAATCTGAGGGATTCGAGCATCTTCAGATTTGTGATCTGCTTGGTCGCTTCAGTCACCACTGAGGGATGACACGTCAAAGCCAGCTTCCTCAGGCCTGTCAACTTGCACAGCACATTCAACATGGGACTTTTAACTCCTATGTATAAGCCCCAAATGGTTTGGATGTTGCAGTTTAAGGATTCCTTGGAATGCAGTTGAGGATCAACCGACTTGTCATAGGACACCTCATTCATGTATAGGTGTCGCAGGCTCTCTGCCTCCCAGATAGAAACCGGCAATTGGTTTATGTTAGTGTACTTCAGATCCAAAGTTTCCAAGCGAGGCAATTGCACCACTGACTTTGGAAGCGATTCAAGAAGAGTCCATCTGAGTCCCATGTACTTTAGCTCCAGCAATATTTTGTGAAGCTCCTCCGGTAGCAAAGGCTTGTAGACACCCTCAAGATCAAGTACCCTCAGCAAAGACGACTCCCTCTTCGGCACTAGAGGTTTAAGCAACACCTCTATGTCTCTGGCCTGTGTCCCTAGCTTCATGGTGTTGAATGCCACGTAGGAATAAAGTTGTTTGATGTCGCACGGCGTGGAATTGTTGCTGGTGGACATTCTTTGACGTGGCTCTGCGTGAGTGATCTCCATATGTGCTTCTCGTGCACTTGTTTCTGAACACTCCTGTCCTTCTTCCGGTGCATTTTCTTGCGCCTTTGCTTCTCCTTCTCCACAAATATGCCTAGGTATTGCAATGCGCAGTGCATCAAACTTTCCTCCATCATGAATCGAACAGTCATAGATCTTGAGGAATCTTTCTTCCTTAGCATCCTGATAAAAGACATCGTACAAAGCTCCAGGCAAGCGGCATGATCGGGCACTCCCGTCCCATTTCTGTCGAACTACATGGACTATGTTTCTGGACACCAGAATCTCAAAACGTTTCTCTGCATCAACTCTGTTTACCCCGTTCTCCAACACTGAAGATAATAGATTTTCGGCAGACCAGAGTCTGAAGAGCCTCCTTGTGGGAATCTCAGATTCCTTGGGGAATAGAGCCAAGTACAGAGCACATTGCTTTAAACCTTCTGGAAGGTAATTAACACTCAAACGCACAACATCTTGGAGTGTGGGACAATTAGGAAGCTCCCTGGTAAGCAGATTGGCAAGCTTGGTGCATCCATCCGACGTGGTGGCAGATAAAAATCCTCCAAGTAGAAGGATCTTTAGGGGAGAACCACCCGATTTGCTCCAAATCGTCTCTTTGAGATGGCAGAGTTCCACCGGCGGATCGACCACATCCAAAGCCCAGCTGCCTTCCAATAACTCGTCACTCAGTTTGTGGTCAAGGGGGCTCAACATATAATGTCTGGAATACCATGGATCGATGGAAAAGCATATGTCGGGGTTTCGAGTGGTGACGATTACTCTGCTCCCGTTCCTTGAGTCCGCAAGCACCATCATGAGCTTGTCCATGAGATGGAGATCGCACAAGTCATCCAGGACTACCAGATAACAGCACTCCATCAGGCCTTTTTGGAGCACATTGGACAGCTCTTCTTCCTTCAGACGCTCCACATCTCGCAATTCCGGGACCCTCAACTGCTTAAGCAAGTCGACCATGAGATGACCCAGGTTAGGCGTCACCCCAACCCGGACCCAAGCGCAGCTGTCGAAATGATTCTTGATGTCTGCTTTCTTGTAGATGCTCCTGACTAAAGCTGTTTTCCCAACAGCTTCCTCGCCGACCACAGAAATCACTCTCAGGATGGCTCCATCATCTCTTTTATCTTTCAACTGCGACGTGAGTTCTTTCTCAAGATTTTCACGACCCACAATATGGGACTCATCCTTCATCTTTCTTTCTTGGGTCAGGTTGCCCGGTGAAGAAGCTACATTGCTCCTCCCGGCATTGAGTGGCGAAATTTCAACTTCTTGAGCCAACATCTTGCCCTTCCCGCCGTTTCCTCGTTGTCGGCCCTGAGAAGACAACGAGCGGACCAAAGACAAAGTCTTTGCTAGAGGATTTTGCCTTCTCATTCCCTCGGATGCCTCCATAAGGAACCAATCGAGTAGTCTGCACAACACGAACGGGCTCGAGAAGGCACGATCATGCACCAAGGAATGGAGGCTCGCAGTCCCGACTGTTCAATTTCGAGGTGCTCAAGCCTCAAAAAGTGTGCTTTGCCTAGGACATTAGAAATGGCAACTTCAGGGACAAGATAAGGTAAAGGAAATCGGAGGTCTGACAATAAATTATTGGGGAAGAAGGTTTTTGGATTGTCAATTTGCGCCAAACAAGCTTCGGATTTATAGGAGGTGTCAATCACCACCAGCTTCTAATTAATATATACATCATCTCTAACTCTTATAATTGTTCATTTTTTGTTTTCTTAAACTGTGATATCTTTTTGTTAGTAAAGTCAAGTCATGCAGAAACTTTAACACTTGCAAAGTCGTCCAAGAAATACTTTAACTTGAGCAAGCCAGATAGGGTTGTGCTGGAATTCTCATTATACAAAGACCGGAAAGTGATTCCCCAGGTCGATGTTACTCTACGCATAAAAGAAAAAAGAAAAAGCAGATTCATTATCAACGTGAGAAACAGTGACGATTCCGGTGGTGTATTCTGCGCATCATAAGAAGTCAAAATACTCGAAATTTGAGTAAACTGAACCTATAATAGAATTCTACCATCAAAAGCATGAGGGTTCGTCGTTAAGAAAAAGTAATTGCAATAGTAAAAAAAAGTTAAAGAAACCCTTTTAATAAAAATTTAAACAAATAAAATCAAGTAAAAACATATTTTATTACAAATAAATCAATAAATGGCAATTTAATCTTTTATCATAACCATTTGTAATTTTTTATAATAAAACTAAAGAATTCAAAGAACTATCTAAAGACATTTTTCTCTTTATATATTAATTTTGATCTCAAACATTTGAATTATAGAAAAAAAGAAGAAGATAAAAGTCGCATTGCCAAAATTATTGCTCAAGAACATTGTTCTTATTCATTTTGTTATAATGGAGTAAATGAATTTCTCTATCAATATAAAATTTTTAATGTACAATATTAATTTTCTGATAAAACGAGTAATAATTTAATATAGCAATATTTTATTTATTAAGAACATATGTATCTAGTTTGTACGAGTTTTGTTATTTCTTTTGTTAAGCGGCTTATTTTTAATCTAATTTATTCTTTTCTTGGTTAAAGAGATTTCCCGAGACTTTTGGTTTAGATCGGGTCGGTTTGAATTTTGGTACATGTGGTCCCTTTTGACACGTCCATAGAGGGTTAGATTATGGTTAGGGGTTTCAGATAACATGCGGCATTGGTTAAATTGACACTTGGGATTATTGAAAGATGACATCAACGTAGGCCACCTGTCCAGACGACGTCATTAGTATGGCTGCCCGGCAACAAAAGAAACTATCGCATGAATTAATCAATCAATTCAACTTCACCAGAGACTTATGTCGTATAAGGTAACATAGGAGTTAAAGTTTAGAAGGATATGATTTTTGTCATTGTGCTCACGTCGCATTGACTGAATGAATGTAAAAGTCCTTGGGATCTTGTGGCGAAGTTGACAATAGAGAATCTAGCACACTTATCGCATATGACGCACTAGGAATTACCAATCATGAGTGGTTTAGAATAACTTGTGGCCAATTGCCCAAATGGAGAATCTAGCACTTATCTCATATAACTCATAAGGAATTGCTAATCACAAGAGGTTTAGAATAACTTATTGCAAATGGCCCTAATAGAGAATCTAGCACTGTCTCAGATGACAAGCAAGGAATTGCAGATTCGAAGAGGTTTCGAATAACTTGTAGGGAATGGCCCCAATAAAGAATCTACTGCTTTTCTTATATGACACACAAGGAATTGCCAATCGCAAGAGGTTTAAAATAACTTGTGATGATTAGCCCCGATGGAGATTCTATAACTTATCTCAATTGACACAAAGAATTGCCAATCACAAGAGGTTTAAAATAACTTGTGGTGAATGACACTAATGGAGAATCCAATACTTATCTCATATGACATATAATGAATTTTAGATCATGAGATATTTAGAATAACTTGTTGTGAATGGCCCCAATGAAGAATCTAATACTTATCTCATATGACACACAAGAAATTGCCGATCACTAAAGGATTAAAATAACTTGTGGTGATTGGCCCTAATGAAGATTCTAGAACTTATCTCAGTGATTTCCGGCCAAAATTGACCGAATGAATTTAATTGGCAAAACATTAAAATATTTAGGACTCAATTAGCAAAATTGAAAAGTTTAAAACTGAAATGGTAAAAGTGCAATAAGTTTATAACTTTTTGGACCATTTTCCTCAACAAAATATCGACATCCTTTTGGTCATAATATTATTGTTTGGTCCAAAATGTTTAATTAAATTAATAATTAAGATAAATTTTTGGGTGGCAGCGGTGAGGGCTTGGATTTTGTTTTAGTTTTCTTAATTTAGCCTATTTTTAATGTTGATTTAAATAAAATTTATGTTAAAAGTGAGATTTGGCCCAAAACAAGGTCGTTTTAGCCTCATGCTTCATGTTGAAGCTACGTTAGAGTCATGTAGGATAGTGAAATGATAAAAGAAATCCATGTCAACATTCCATTAGTTAAATCGGATGAAACTTATGGAATGACTTGATTGAATTTTTTGAAAGTTTTAGGTCTTAATCGTACTTTTTGTGGCAAATTTTAGAATTGCTAGTATACTTGTTCGAAAATTATAAGAAAAAGTAATTGCAATAGTAAAAAGACTTAAAGAAACCCTTTTAATAAATATTTAAACAAATAAAATCAAGTAAAAATATATTTTATTACAAATAAATCAATAAATGGCAATTTAATCTTTTATCATAACGATTTGTAATTTTTGATAATAAAACTAAAGTATTCAAAGAACTATCTAAAGACATTTTTCCCTTTATATTTTAATTTTGATCTCAAACATTTGAATTATAGAAAAAAAGAAGAAGATAAAAGTCGTGTTGCCAAAATTATTGCTCACGAACATTGTTCTTATTCATTTTGTTTTTATGGATGTTGACACCTAAATTTTGATTAATCATTCGTAATTTAATGCACAAAAATTTAGGGATTAATTTTAACCCCTAAACAAAAAATATTAGGATTAAATTGCATAGCATATAGTTTTAGGAGCATTTATTATTGCATTCGCATTGGACATGTGGCAAATGGGCTTCAATTGATGGTTCTAAGCTTTAATTTAACAAATTGGACTAAGCCAGCGGTGAAAGAGAATTTGGCCAGGCCCGTTAAGGGGTGATGAGTTGGAATATGAGAATATTCCCGGGAATATGAGAATGTTCCCGAGAATATTCACATTATTCTTTCAATATTGAAGGAAAGTGTCATATGAAATATTCCCGTTAACGGGTGACGAGTTGGAATATGAGAATATTCCCGGGAATATGAGAATGTTCCCGAGAATATTCTCATTATTCTTTCAATATTCAAGAAAAGCGTCGGATGAAATATTGGAAAAATATTGCACGTGGGATACAAGAGCTAAATAGACAACATGCAGATTTATCATCTTTCCTTAAATAACATAGTCCTCTCACCTATAAAAAGGAGGCCACAAACACTGAAAAGACACACAAAAAATACAGTCACAATTGAGAGAAAAGGAGCGGCAGCGCAATATAGAGAGAGAGGAGAAAAAGCGTCTCTTTTTGCTACAGGTCTTGAAGGTCGGCTCACAAAAGGAGGTCTCTTCCCAAGAGACAAGGTAGGTAAAGTTCCTATCTAAATTAATTCTTGAATATTTTGTTTTCTCGTTTAAAGTATTGCATGCTTGATTGAATTCCAATTAAGTGAGGTCGTTGTGTCGTGTTAAAAAATCTTAATAATCAAAAATATTGAGCCGCGAGACGTCGGATCAGGTTTTTGATTGTTTTGATTTTCTATCTTGGGTCGGGGCTAAATTGTGTGCTTTACATGATCGGTTGCATTATATGT
Organism: Angophora floribunda; assembly: GCA_014182895.1. Lineage (NCBI taxonomy): Eukaryota > Viridiplantae > Streptophyta > Magnoliopsida > Myrtales > Myrtaceae > Angophora > Angophora floribunda. Next base: position 29,241,151 of record CM024709.1, on the reverse strand, counting down.
GTTGATTTTTTTAGTAAACTTACAAAAATGCATAAAAAATCTGTTACATAATAGGGTAGATTAATGCACTTCATGTCGGACTAGTCTTTTAGTTTACATTGCATATGACGTAGAAGCTTAGGAAATTTCATTAATTATAAAAAAGAAAACATAAAAATTGCCATGCTCATGTCATGTAGAATTAGGTCATCACCTATGTGTCATACTAGGGTAGTTGCATTAAATATTTTCTAGTATTAGATTAAGTTAAATAATTAATGTCACGTGACATATAGTTTGCATATTAGGTTGCACATTGCATGCTATTATAGTTAGACAATTTCGTATGTCATTACATGCATTGCACGTAATTTTAGGCTTCATTAAATAAGTGAAAACCTTAAAAAATATTTGAATGAGTGCGTGTTATTTAGAAATTATATCTAGGATCATTGATGTAATTTTTAAGCTAACATCGCAGATGCTTTCATAGTTTTAAGGTAAGTAACTTCCTCCTTTTCCTTGCAATTTATTTATTGCTTTGATTCATTGAGTGTTAAATAATGGTTTGTGCACTCGCATGATCACATTGCATGTTAGGGAGTAAATTAAAATCAACAAAAATTGCCTACAAATCATTTTTCTAAAATAAAAGAGAAAAGGTACCGAAAGGGCGTTAGAGAAATCTAACGTAATCAAGTCCCCGATCCCATAGTCTCTGGTTCGTAGGAGTAAAGTAATCCTCCCGTTACTTTACTTGGGTTTCTAATCGACCCACCAAAAAATAGATTAGTGGCGACTCCAAGTAAAAATCATTTGCATAGTAAAAACTTAAATCCTAAGTCGCGAATTGGTATGGGCTTGGGAGAGTCTGAGCTAAGTTTAGGCTTAGTAATCCATTAGCCAAATCCTAGGTGGTGCACCCGAGGTGAGGTCGCGACAGCTTGGCGACTCCACTGGGGACTTGAGTTTAAACTCTTAGTGGACTTAGGCCAATTTTCTCTTTTTTTAAAAAAAAAATTGTTTGGCAGCAAGGATACTAGGTACGTCCCTAACCATTTGAGGTGTTAAATGTTTTTGCAGATGGGAGTTATAAGGGGTGGAGTGATTGTTAACCCTTTGTCTTGCAGGTTGGAGTTGTGAATGAATGTTTTAAATTCAAATTATTGAAGTGTTGTTGTGAATTTAAACTGTTATGCATGCTTATGCATTTTCACTACACTTTGCACACACTACCTGCCGTCGGACCTGGACCGCAATTAAGGATGTTAGGATGGTGTTGAGAAATGATCCAACCTTGAACGCGAGACTGCGATGTAGAGGTTGCCTTTCTCAACTCCGAAATTTTCTTCTCGGTGTCAAAATGTTTATCCTTGTCTGCGAAACCGCATGACTATAGGATTTTCTTTGACCAAGCTGGAGCTAAGAGGACTCGACCTTTGTACGCGAGACTACGACTAGTCGGATCATTCCTCTTAACTCTAATTTGCTAAGCCCTATAGTTTATGTGTCGAACCTCACGTCTCATGTGTATGTCTATGTGATTGCCATTTTTCCTTCATGAAGTAAGTATTCTTATCTTACACTATGCAATCTATTTATGCTGTCATTTTTTTGGGGTCCATGACAAAAGGTCAATTGTATATAGAGAAGAGTCACTAAATTGTTTTTATGTTCATGTCTAGGAGTTCAATTTCAATTTTAGAGTGTTATTTCAATTTCTTAAACTGGTGTTTTAGGAATTTAATTCCCTAGGGAGTCACTTTCATTTATTAGATTAATGTCTTTGGAATTCAATTTCACTTAATAAAATGTGCGATCGATCGTTGTCATGGACCAATTTCATTTGTTATGATGCTTACTGTGCTTTTTCCTTTTTACACCAAGGTGACATTGATACAACACGGCTCACCCGAGATCACCTATTCGTACTCGTTCTAGAGCAGCAATGGCCGATAACACTGAACAAGCACGTGTTACTTGAACAAGCTCGTGTCACTTTGCCCTTGAAACGGAAATGAAGCAAGTCCTGAATGTCCTTGAGCAGCTGTCTAAACAAATGGATTCCCTCAAATCGAGCATTGTCCCATCAGCTCCGCAAGTTGAAGTGGTGTTACCTCAACAACCTCCTATTGGTGATTCGAGAGATAAGGGCAAGAATACGACTGCAATCGACCCGTCAAACTCTGGTGATGCTCCTACAGTCAAAATCACTGACACGCCTCAAATTGTTGCTGATGATGAGGTACAAGTGATGCACCCGGTCGTACCAAAAACCGAGCAAGAAAAACGCTTGGCAAAAATTGAGGAAAGCTCAAGCAACTACAGGGTTCAGAATGCCAAAGCCCGACAGACTTGTCTCTTTATGCAAAAGTCAAAGTGCCGAAGAAGTTCAAAATGCCTGACTTTGAAAAGTATGATGGCACCTCTTGCCCAAAGATCCATCTGCAGACATATTTGGTCAGGATGACCCAAAGATATATTGATAATGTACCCTTAATGATCCAGTCGTTCCAAGCAAGTTTGACAGGGCCGGCATTGCAATGGTACATCATGAAGAGAATTAATCTCTTAGAGACTTGGGAGGATTTGACTGATGCTTTCTTCAAGCAATATAAGTATAATATCGATGTTACTCCATCCCGGAGGATTTGATTCGTACATAAAAGAAGAAGACGGAATCTTTCAAGGCATATGTCACAAGGTGGCGAGTCGTGGCTTCTCAAATCAGTCCCGAACCAACGGAGAAAGAGTTAATGGATTTGTTTATGAAGACACTCCCACCTGAATATCGAAGCCGGATGCTCGGACCGCCGAGTCATTCAATCGCTAATCCCCGTTGGTGAACGAATTGAAATGGCCCCGCGTGATGGATGGGCGTCCGATCGTACCAACTCATACAAGAGATTCTCGCCAAGAAAGATAAGGAACCCGAAGCGGAGGTTAATGCAGCTTATGTCCAACCACCTCGCTCTACCTGTAACACCCGGCAAGGAGGAGCGCGACCGTTTTATGGTCAACAGAGGAACTCTTCTAGGCGTCAGTTCACGCCGCTTCCTAAACCTTTGTCTAAGATTCTGCCGATCCTCCAAAAGAAAGGGTTACTAGCCAAAGAGCCTAAGCGGACCAATCCCGAGCGTTTCCCCAACTACGACTCGTCCAAGACATGTGATTATCACATGGGGGAAATAGGGCATTCTGTTGATGATTGCTATACGTTGAGACACAAAATCCAAAATCTTTTGGATGCTAAGGTGGTCTCCTTTCGCGATACACAACCGAACGTCCATAATAACCCACTCCCTGACCAGGCGGAAAGTATAAATGCCATTTTCAGTTTTGATGCTGACAAGAAGAAGAATTTGAAAGTACATGTGGATGACGTTTATGATAGTTTGGTTCGTGCCGGGTATTATTCGAAGACAGAAAGACCTACCATGTCTCAGAAGAAACAAAGAGTTGAGGCAATGTCCAACCAGGGCTTGATTGCATATTCAGACCATACTGGCATAGTTTCAACCATCACTCCAATTGTTATTGATCTGGAAGAGGAGTTCCTAGGTGAAGAAAGAGGACATAACAAGGCCCTTTATATCTCAGTCAAGTGTCGGGATACTTTAGTGGCCCACGTACTCATTGATAATGGATCGGCTTTAAACATATGCCCTCTAGCAACTCTGAAACGCCTTGGGTATGATTTGGAGAAAATTCGTGCAGCTAGGACCTCTGTTCGAGCATTTGATGGGACTAGGAAAGAAGAAGTTGGGGAAGTTGATTTAGATGTGCAAATAGGGCCAGCGCTATTCAATGTGGTTTTCCAAGTATTGGATATACCCACTGCGTTCAACTTTTTGTTGGGTCGTCGATGGATACATGCAGCAGGTGCAGTTCCTTCAAGCCTTCACCAGAAAGTAAATTTTGTGGCGCAAGGGAAGATTATTACAATCCACTGCAGAAGATGACGAGGTCGAAGGAATGATTGAATTGTTCGAGGAGAATTTAGTGAAGCTTGAGAGGGCAAAAGATGAATGGTGTCATCAGGCTCCCTTACAGAGAGGGGCAAGACACAAACACCTCTTAACTCTGACTTTAGAATTCAATGTTTGTTGCTTGCAGGAATAGAGCCAGTTACTTTATCATCATGAAGCATTTTCACATGATAGTTAGCTTGTTTAATTCACCAATTTCACTCGAGATTTGTCAAAATAGACAATTCAATGAATAGTGTGGAAATGTTTGAATTTGCTAGAATGATGAAAGGCAAGCCTTATCCTATACACAATCCCTTGTATATACATTGTGAGATGAGTGTGAAAAAAATCCATGTCGGCAAGGTGAAGGGTTTTCTCGCAAAAGGGACGACAACTAAAATGACGAGAGGCAATTTATTTCTCTATCCTAAACACTGCAAGTAGACCATTGCTTAACCCCTTTGAGCCTCATACACTTGTGGAGATTTCTTTCAAATTACTCCTGTCAAGAACCACCCCATATCGGGGCAAATTGGAGGTAAGTTGGCATCACGTGGCGAGGAAAATAGATGGAAATTCTCTTGCTCTCACTTGCATCAATCTTTGGGTATCTTATTGCAGATGAACTCAAACAATAATCCAAGTGCCTTAGGATGACGAAGAGCATTTTTTTTTCTCTATTCTACACACGTATATCCGTTGCATAGCCCTTTGAGCCTACAAATTCATTTCTTTGAACCCAGTGGGTGATCATCCCCCACATTGGGGCAAGCAAAAAATAATCATTCAAGAAGCAGCAAGGTCTAGAGTGCCAACAAAATGTGAAGACCTTCAAAAGTCCAAATGGAAAATTGATACATCGTAGACAACGTGTCATTGGGGGCATGAAAAAGCAGTGTGCCTGGTAAAAGCAAGGCCGATGCCCATAGACATAAGAGTAAAAAGAGGGGCAAGAAAAAGCAGTGTGCCTAGTAAAAGCAAGGCTAATGCCTACAAGAGAAAATGAAAAAGAGTCAAGATAGATGACTATCGATTGTGAAAAGTTGTCAAATGCAAAACTTTTTGGAAATAATCCTTGATGGCGAAGATGAAGACTGGTGGTAATGTCAAGATGATCACCAACTCTCACCCATTTACACACATTTTGAGCCTGATAATCCTTTCATTTCTCAACCTGTGAACCTAGCTTACATTACGTCCCTCATAAAGTCTCTTCAGATTAGGGCACTTGAATTAATGTAGGTGTTCACATGTCTTAAGCATTGCTCGAAGAAGTGTGAGCAAGATTATTTCTATCTCATTTTGCAGGGTTCTTGACTTGTAAACCTGGAGATGATTGCAGAATTGTTCTTTCAATAGCCTTGACTCAAAGAGTCCCCTTGTTAAGCCGTTGACCAAGATCACATTATAATCCTGGTAAAGACCTCTCAGATTGGTAAAATCGTACCGCTTGCGAGAAAGCTCGAATCCTTGTTGACTTGATGGTAAGATCGAGTGATTCAGATATTCCCGCATTTATCGGGACAAATAGCCTTCTTAAATGAGAGTGAGTGAAAAGCCCTTTCGACTAAAAGTCTCTCATCTAGGCATTTTCAAGAAGTCCACACTATGAGTGAAAATTGTCTTGATGATGATTCTAACTGGTGGAATGTGGAGATGAAAACATGAAAAAAATATGCATGGGTCTCCTTGAGTTTTAATGTCCAAAAATGGCTTTAATTCTTCACTTTGCTGTTAAATGCACACTTGCTCTAATCATGTTTGACAGGTGGGTTTCTTCGGAGATCAAAGAGCTCCTCTTTGAAGCCTTGAGTTTGTCCAAATACTATTAAATCTTCAAAACACCTGATGAGAATTCCAGGTATCTATTCTCAAGATGATTCAAAGTACCTGATGAGGATTCCAGGTATTAGTTCTCAAGTCAATCCAAATTCCTAATGAGAATTTCAGCCGAAAATTCCAATGTCCTAAAAGTATTCGGTGATAATTCCTTATACTTGAACATTTAAATAATTGATGTGATTTCCAGGTGTCTAGTGAATTTTTTTCAAATGTCTGATGTGAATTCCATATATTCGAACTTTTAAATACCTGATGTGATTTCCAGGTGTCTAGTGAATTTTTTTTCAAATGTCTGATGTTAATTCCAGTTGTTCAACCTTTAAATACCTGATGAGATTTCCAGGTGGTTAGTAAATATTTTCAAATATCTGATGTGAATTCCAAATATTTAAACCTATAAACACCGGACGTGATTTCCATGTGCTTAATCTCTTTTGAAATCTGATGAGAATTCCAGATCTTCAGATGTTTTGCAAGTCTCATGGAATTCATCATGTACCTCAAGATGCTCTACCATATTGATTGGTAAGTAACTACAGGTATGCTCTTCTTCTTCTTTTCACACTTTGCATTAGCTTTTCCATACATCATATCATATTGCATTTTAAAATGGGATTCATTTTCCCACAAAAAATAACATTATATTGCATATACATGGTCAAAATTTAGGTTTCAATTTATCTTTGAATGCAACCTCTCGCGAGCTCACCTTCAAAGAGGGGCAGCTGTTGACACCTAAATTTTGATTAATCATTCGTAATTTAATGCACAAAAATTTAGGGATTAATTTTAACCCCTAAACAAAAAATATTAGGATTAAATTGCATAGCATATAGTTTTAGGAGCATTTATTATTGCATTCGCATTGGACATGTGGCAAATGGGCTTCAATTGATTGTTCTAAGCTTTAATTTAACAAATTGGACTAAGCCCGCGGTGAAAGAGAATTTGGCCAGGCCCGTTAAGGGGTGATGAGTTGGAATATGAGAATATTCCCGGGAATATGAGAATGTTCCCGAGAATATTCGCATTATTCTTTCAATATTGAAGGAAAGTGTCATATGAAATATTCCCGTTAAGGGGTGACGAGTTGGAATATGAGAATATTTCCGGGAATATGAGAATGTTCCCGAGAATATTCTCATTATTCTTTCAATATTCAAGGAAAGCGTCGGATGAAATATTGGAAAAATATTGCACGTGGGATACAAGAGCTAAATAGACAACATGCAGATTTATCATCTTTCCTTAAATAACATAGTCCTCTCACCTATAAAAAGGGGGCCACAAACACTGAAAAGACACACAAAAAATACAGCCACAATTGAGAGAAAAGGAGCGGCAGCGCAATATAGAGAGAGAGAGGAGAAAAAGTGTCTCTTTTTGCTACAGGTCTTGAAGGTCGGCTCACAAAAGGAGGTCTCTTCCCAAGAGACAAGGTAGGTAAAGTTCCTATCTAAATTAATTCTTGAATATTTTGTTTTCTCGTTTAAAGTATTGCATGCTTGATTGAATTCCAATTAAGTGAGGTCGTTGTGTCGTGTTAAAAAATCTTAATAATCAAAAATATTGAGCCGCGAGACGTCGGATCGGGTTTTTGATTGTTTTGATTTTCTATCTTGGGTCGGGCTAAATTGTGTGCTTTACATGATCGGTTGCATTATATGTGTTGATTTTTTTAGTAAACTTACAAAAATGCATAAAAAATCTATTACATAATAGGGTAGATTAATGCACTTCATGTCGGACTAGTCTTTTAGTTTACATTGCATATGACGTAGAAGCTTAGGAAATTTCATTAATTATAAAAAAGAAAACATAAAAATTGCCATGCTCATGTCATGTAGAATTAGGTCATCACCTGTGTGTCATACTAGGGTAGTTGCATTAAATATTTTCTAGTATTAGATTAAGTTAAATAATTAATGTCACGTGACATATAGTTTGCATATTATGTTGCACATTGCATGCTATTATAGTTAGACAATTTCGTATGTCATTACATGCATTGCACGTAGTTTTAGGCTTCATTAAATAAGTGAAAACCTTAAAAAATATTTGAATGAGTGCGTGTTATTTAGAAATTATATCTAGGATCATTGATGTAATTTTTAAGCTAACATCGCAGATGCTTTCATAATTTTAAGGTAAGTAACTTCCTCCTTTTCCTTGCAATTTATTTATTGCTTTGATTCATTGAGTGTTAAATAATGGTTTGTGCACTCGCATGATCACATTGCATGTTAGGGAGTAAATTAAAATCAACAAAAAATTGCCTACAAATCATTTTTCTAAAATAAAAGAGAAAAGGTACCGAAAGGGCGTTAGAGAAATCTAACGTAATCAAGTCCCCGATCCCATAGTCTCTGGTTCGTAGGAGTAAAGTAATCCTCCCATTACTTTACTTGGGTTTCTAATCGACCCACCAAAAAATAGATTAGTGGCGACTCCAAGTAAAAATCATTTGCCTAGTAAAAACTTAAACCCTAAGTCGCGAATTGGTATGGGCTTGGGAGAGTCTGAGTTAAGTTTAGGCTTAGTAATCCATTAGCCAAACCCTAGGTGGTGCACCCGAGGTGAGGTCGCGACAATGGAGTAAATGAATTTCTCTATCAATATAACTAGTAATAATTTAATATAGCAATATTTTATTTATGAAGAACATATGTATCGAGTTTGTACGAGTTTTGTTATTTCTTTTATTAAGTGGCTTGTTTTTAATCTAATTTATTCTTTTCTTGGTTAAAGAGATTTGCCGAGACTTTTGGTTTAGATAAGGTCAGTTTGAATTTCGGTTCATGCGGTCCCTTTTGACACGTCCATAGAGGGTTGAATTATGGTTAGGGGTTTCAGATAACATGCGGCATTGGTTAAATTGACACTTGGGATTATTGAAAGATGACATCAACTTAGGCCACCAGTCCAGACAACGTCGTTAGTATGGCTGCCCGGTAACAAAAGAAACTATCGCATGAATTAATCAACCAATTCAACTTCACCAGAGACTGAAGTCGTACAAGGTAACATAGGAGCTAAAGTTCGGTAGGATATGATTTTTGTCATTTTGCTCACGTCGCATTGATTGAATGAATGTAAAAGTCCTTGGGATCTAAATGAAGAATAATGCGACCTAAATGCAATGACCCGTTCTTCACGGCATCAAACTGGTTATGCTTTGCTTAGTCCTTGGGATGAATACGAACGCCCTTGAAAATGAGGCCAGACTTATAAACTTGGCACTTCTCGTGGAGGGTGAAAACAATCGTCCCCAGAGTCTCCGGGCCCATCTTGAACTTGCCGGCAAGGAGCTCTATCCATTCCTCCTTTGGCATCCTCTCTAGATTCTCTCTGCGGATCTGTTTGGGCTGGTTTGGCACTTCAAGCTCGAGGTTCACCGGAAGAGGCCAATTGTAGTCAGTGCTTTTAAGTTTGACCACGAATGCGACCTCATACTCAGTTTGGGGGGAGAGCGCCCTTGTCTTGAATTGTCCCACCAACAATAGCCAGGATACCCTCAGCAATTGGGGGATGTCAATGGCGACAGGTTTAGGAAAACTGAACCAGATATAACATGCCGCTTTAGCCGTTATGCCACATCGGTTAGTGTAATAATTTCCTTGAAATCAATTAGATTAGGGAAAGAAGTACCAGTTCTCTGTCTCTTTGGTCCAGCTCCAGTAACGTCGGTCGTTGCCCCACACGATGTAAAATGCCTTGGGAAGCACCAGGAAGCAGTTCTTGTGGAGCTTGTCGTGGACCCAAAATTTCTGTTAAATCCACAGCAAGGTGAAATTATTTTTTCCCTAGAAAATTATTCTTACTGGTGGTAAGAGTTAGTGTCATTATTGCACAAATGTATGAGATGTGTCTTTCCAAGTCAAAGAAAGAAAACCATGAAATCCAACGAAACCTATGCCTTTAATATCATTATGCCAAATTTTTGTGAACCCCTATTTCCTTTTGAAATGCGATGTGCCGCGAACTTACTCTCACTTCCCAGATCGATTCAATTTACCACGTGAAAGGTCCTTCAAGACCCCATGCCATCGATGGACTGAGCTGACCGCACGTGTTGCATTTAGTATTAATAGATAGATAGCCATTCGTAGAAATTATATGGGGCTTTGCCTGTGTATTGTTCTCCAAGAGCACTCCCGCGTATACGATGTCGCACCATTTGGCGATGTCGACGGATGAAATGTCGGTTGAAGTGGTGGCTTTTCTCATGAGGGCTAAACTGTTGAGGGAAGGCCTCCGCTCCTCTCCTCTGCTTCGGCGATAAATTTCCTCCTTAGCTGAGGTTGAAGCACCATTTGTTGCACCTCCTGCTTCCATTTCCTTTTCAGGATTTAGAGTACCTGTCGCAGTACATATCCATAAACTATTGTATACACGAAAGGGACAAGAAAAGACTGAGGAAAGTCTCGTTTTACCAATTCCATGATGTACTTCGTTTCGAGTAGAAACATCAAACTCTTTGAGTTATCACAAGTTATTTCAGTAAGCCACTAAAGGCTTTGCTTGCTATAGGTAGAAGAAAAGCAGAGGGGTCAGAGGAAATGCCCATATAGTTCTATCATCCTGGAGGGTTTTTATATTGTTGCACTTCCAAAAGGACGGCGAAGAACAATTAAAACCTCAGCAAGCTGTCTTGCTGTCGCATGCTGACGAACAATTATTCATCCGACCCACTGACCTCTTTTTCTTGTAATATTAATGCACGAAAGAAAATGAGTGACGTCTCATCACGTCTCTCATGAATATGTGGTGCAAGTGTTTTTATGTTACATAACAAGGTTTCTCTAGATGAATTTACCCTAACGTGCGTGTACATCTAAATTTTGATGGCCCATTTAGGCATTCATCACAGAAAAAATGAGGGATTAACTCCAGTCCTAAAAAAAATATTAATTAAATTACATATAGATTTTAGGAGCATTTGCATTTATAGTAATAAGCCATATAGTTACATTTATATTGAACCGGTGGCAAAAGAACTTAAACAAAGGGTTCCAAGCTGATTAATAAATTGAACTAAGCCCATAAGAGCATTAAACTTGGGCCAAACCCTTGCGCACTAGGGGGGCGAGAATTTCATAATTGAAATGCTAAATTGGAAAAGTGAGTTTATTAAAAGCAAACTTGGAGAATAATTAGGCCTTTTATTATAAATTTCAGGGTGTCCTATTTTTAAATTATATAAAATATCTGTCAACAATGGAGGAATTAAGATGGAAGAAAACCCTAGCCTCTTACCGATAAATATGTGTATGCAGTTCACAAACGGGGAGGAGAGGAGATAATATGGAGTTGAGAGGCTTGAGAGAACGATGAATGTTGGCCATGAAAAACAACACCTAAGATCTCCATAGCTAGAAACAAGAACACGTATAATCGAGTAGAAAGATTTATGTACCTGATTTGGAATCCATTGTTCTTGGTACAGAATAATGACGATCCAAAACTCAAGTGCTTCTTCTCTATTGCCCTTTGTATCACTAGCTCAATGAGACTGCCCCTCACTCTGTTCTCATGTGAGCATTTGTATGCATGTTAGGGTTAAAGGAGAGACATGAGCACCATTTATATAGTTTTCAACCAAACCCTCTCGTTATGGATTGATTTTAACTCGGCTCACACTAACCAGCCCCATATTAGACTAATTAAGAAACCTTATATATCCAAGGTTGCTAGTTTGATAAGCATCATGGTGAACAGTTCATAATGAAGAGCTAAGCAATTTGACTTTGAGCATTAAGAAAAAGAAAAAGATACAAATGAGATTAATTAAGTTGTCCATTCTTTTTTAATATTATATGATTTGATCTGACAAAAGGCTTTCTGGTCTTTGTTTACGCCATGTTTCCAAGTTCCGACCTTCGCCACGTTATTCGGCTTTCATGAACCACCGCAACGAGGAGCAACAATTTATTTAGCCAATTCATACATATGTTGAAATTTCTGTGCAAAATTTGAGGAAAATCAGAGGTGAATATCTTTGTTGTTATTATTGCTGTCACGCCCCGACCCTCGAGCACGCGACAATCCCCATCTTCCACTTGCGGTCATTTGAATGCGACGTCCCAGGACGCGTCACCGACCATTCTTTTTATCTTTTAATTAAGCACATGTGGAAGCAATAATTAATCCCCGTACAAATTTAATGAATTGGGATAGCCAGGAAAAACAAACAGAAACACAATCAATGATACCACTTTATTCATCTTCTGATTAACTTTAGGAAGTCTACACAACCATGCCCTTACCACGGGCTACTTCGTACAGAGCCGATCGAACAAATAGGCCAAGGTTAATCTATTTCTTCGAAGACGCCCCATTCGTCGAATCTACCACCAACGGACCTGAAAATGGTTATTCAATAACCAGTGAGATATAAATCTCAACGAGTTCTTGCCCTAATCCCCGGCTAGGACACCAACTCGCCTCGAGGTACCTATGGCGCAGTCTAATACCTCAAGCAGGTCAATAGCAGAACAACCATACATCTTAGGCAATGACTTAATACAATCAATACTATCATGAGCACATCGACAAGCAATCAACTCGCAAGCGACCTTACCTGATTATGCCATACCCTGCATGGTAAATATACATGCAATTCACCAGTAATGCATCCTGCACTCTCAACATTACATTAATCAATCACAATCGAGTCATATCGCAGGCGATCTCACCTGGCCATTGCCACATCCTACACAGTACCAACTCATGCATATCATAAACTGTGCAACAAGCACAAATATCATCAGAACACAATGTCAACTTGTCTCTCATGCACTCTTGCACTCATGCGTGTTCCAAATATGCACATCCATCAGTGACGCTTTCCCTGAAATCCATCGGGTATCCGAAATCCATCGGTCGCGTCTTCGCTCTACTTTTTCCCCGCGTAAACACGCCTCAAGGCACGATCTCCTATACCTCCCCGTGTAAACACACCTCAGGGCACAAGCACTCCACCTCCCCGTGTAAACACACGTCAGGGCTCTACCTTTTCCCCGTGTAAACACACCTCAGGGCACAAGCACTCCACCTCCCCATGTAAACACACCTCATGGTTCTACCTTTTCCCCGTGTAAACACACATTAGGGCACGATCTCCTCTGTCTCCCTGTGTAAACACACCTCAGGGCTCAAGTGGACTCACAAGCACACGTCATAATCCGCACACGACATGCATGAGGTCCACATACGAAGCAGTAAGTATTCCACATAGCCATATTGCGATAATCCAATAATCAATCAATTTCATAAGGAAATACCACATAATTCTCAGAATATACGTGCTTCAATCAATAAAGCATAAATAAGCAATCAATAAATCAATCAATTATTGCCTTAGACAATATTCGTATCACGATGATGTGACGACCGGTAACTCTCATAAATCACTAATTACCACAATTACTTATCGCAAAGTAATTAATCCCAACAATCCAACATGCTTTCATCATAACGACACGTCAAATAATTCCCACAATTTAATTATAAATAAACCGCCTTATTCATAATTAAACTATATTCGATTATTATTAAAATAAATAATAATAATTCCGAATTTCAATAAATACTAATAATTACAAATTTCCACAAATAATATTAATTCCGAATTTCCACGAATACTAATAATTACCGAATTTCCACGAATACTAATATTTCCGAATTTCCGCAAATACTAATAATTCCGAATTTCACCAAATACTAATAATTCTGAATTTCCGCAAATAATAATTATTTCGGAAGTTAATAAATAATAACTATTTTCGGAATTAAATAAATAATATTAAAAAGATATTATTTCTTTTTAATAACAATAATACTAATATGGATTATTTCACTAATCCTTAATTATCCTAACTAATCACCGTTAATTATCCTTAAACATGTTTAACCACAAAAACAACCAATAATCGCGATTAACTCTAATCCGCCTCCTAACTAAAATTAACCCTAATCTAATTTTCCCCTAGACGAGTTTAACGGACTAAACGAGGGTTTAGAACTTAAACTCACTCAGTAACGAAACCGACAATACCGGCGCGACGGCGATGACGAGGCGAACGCACGGGAACTCCGACACGTCGACACGGGGTGGCACGGAACCGGATCTTGGCCGAGAGAGGGCTGTCCACGCGACGAACAGCCGGGAAACGGACGGGACCGGGGCTGAGGCGGCACGGGGCTGGCCGGTGGGCGCTCCGGCGACGTCTGGACGGCGGCCAACAGCTCCGGCAACCGGTGAGGAGCTCCGGCGATGACTGGTTCGGGCGGAATACGGCTGGGAGAAGAGGAGGGCCGCTAGTTCGGTGGCTAGAGGGCAGCCGGCGACGTCTGGACGGCGGCCAGCAGCTCCGGCGAGCGGGCGGGAGCTCCGGCGACCAGATCTGGCGGCTGCGAGAGGCAGCGAGGCTGCTGGTCACGGTCCTGCCCAGAACCCGAGAGAGAGACGGCGACGGCGACGGCGACGGCGACAGGGAAGCCGAGAGGGAGGGCTCGGCGGCGCTCCGACGGCAGAGACGGCTGAGGGGGTGATTGGCGGGCAGCGGCGGCACAGCCCGACGCTGGAAATCAGGGAAACGGAGGAAGAACTGGAGGGGAGGGTCAGCGTCGGGTGGTCTGGCCGCGGCTCACGGCGGCTTGGCAGCAAGCAGACAGCTCGAGTGAGCCGCTGCGATGACAGGCGACGGCGACCGGAGGAACACAGCAGCCGTTGCAGCGGCGAACTGTGGAGGAGGAGAGGAGGAAAAGCTGGGCGGAGCCGGTTCGGCTTGAGGCCGGCGGACGGCGGCGAGCTGGCGGGACGGCGGGGCTGCGGCGGCGACGGCGGTGGCGGAACAGAAGCGGCGGCGGCAGCTCCCGGCGAGGAAGAAGAATCGAAGAAGAAGAAGCACAGCGCACACCCGTGCGGTTTCCGCCGAGAGAGAGAGAGAGAGAGAGAGGGGGGGGGGCCGTTTGAAAGCAGAAAAGTGGGGGAAAAGGACAGGGGCAGAGAGAGAGAGGACGTGGGGGCAGAGGGCAGGCGGCAGAGAGCAGAGGGGAAAGAAGAGGGGACGTGAGAGAGAGAGGTGCAGGCGGCAACGGGAAGAAAGAGAGGAAGAGAGGAGAGAGAAAAGGAAGAGAGAGAGGCACGCACGTGGGAGAGAGAGAGAGGGAAAAGAGAGGAAAAATAGCGGGGTCTCGGGTCTGAAATTCCGCTCGGCGGTCCTACGCCCGACGTTTCCGAGAACCCAAAAAATTGGAAATTAATGAGGCCAAAGTTCAATAATTAATCCCGACGTCCAAAAAGTCCAATACTAGAATTTGGATAGAAATCGTGACCAAGTCAATCAATCGCAACTCCAGCGTATTTCAGACTAACGGGTAGTTTTTTCAAGAATCGCGCACGCGAAATCTTTAGTAGCCTCTCCCCTTCGGTTAGTTGCTCGTAAGTGATCAGTTCAGAGCGAGATCGACTAGCAGTACATCGATGACCACACATTCATAAAATCCACAACGAGTCGGAAAATTCAGGACGTCATAATTACAGGCAAAAGCACGTAAACGTTGCTTGTCTGCAAAAATTTACATTTAAAAGACATTGCAAAATCTTGTCCACATGTCAGGTTTTACCCCCATAGAACAGAGTTAAGCTTTTATAGATTTAGCTGTGATGAAATCGTGAGTATCATGGTTCATTGTGAAAATTAGTTTGTGTTCTTGATAATGAATTGAACGAAAATAAAGAGGAAGAAGAGGAGGGAGAAGCAGAAGAAGAAGCAGAAGAAGAAGAGTAGGAGGAGGAGAAGAAGAAGCAGAAGGAGAAGACGAAGGAGAAGAAGAGACATAAGTCCTTATGAGAAGTCTATGAGAAGCACGACGGATATTCTGCGAGATAATTCAAGTTAGGAGTGACGTAAAGGAAAAAAAGGAGGAAAGAAGAATCTAATTCCCCACGTTATTTTGGCGTGGGTTGGAAGAAATCCTTCAGTGGTGACGCTATTTCAACGAATTAATGTAGGGCGTTCAGGCTATGTAATCATAATCACTACGGCCTCTGTCGCCTCTTCCTTGTTGTCACCAATGTTGGAGAAAATATTGGGTAGGTGAGATAATCCATGTGGGTGGTGCAGCTCACCACTTAGAGAAGGACACGTGGCGTCCATGTCGGCGGTGGGCCACACATGAGGCGAACCCCTCTCTCCTCTCTCCTCTCTCCTCTGTCTCCTCTGTCAACCGTACATCTCCCTCCTCTCTCTTCTCTCTCTCTCTCCTTTGCAAAGGGAGAGAGAAAGCTTGACCTCTGCTCCGGTGAGGGGGGGACGCGACGGCGGGGAACGAGACCACGGGGGCACTCGGGCACTCCCGCCTCCACCTCTCCGAGCCTCCGCCTCCGCCTCCCGACCCCCGCCCCTCCGCCTCCTTCATTGTCTTCTTCAGCAACTTCTTCTGCTCTTTAACTAAGAAGCCACCCAAATCAGACAATATTTCGTCCTCCTCCGTCCATTTAAAGCTCCTGCTCATCGCTTTCTCGATAGCCCTAGATTCGTCCCACTTCCTCGGCGTCGGCTTCTTCGGCGAGCACCAGAAGCAGCCGCCCTTGCTCGGGGGCGACGGTGATGGCGACTTCGACTTATTCGACTTCTTCCATGAATCGATCAACCTTCGTGGCGGACTCCCGAGGCGATTTCTCTTTTGGGTTCCGCTTCGGCGGCGAGAAAATCACGTCCTCCGCGGCCGAATTCCACAAATCGGAACCTGAAGAATCGCGCTGCCCATTTCCCCGCTAATCCTCCAGCTTCATGTCCTGTTTCAGCCGAGCCTCCTTGCCGGAGGCGGGGCACTCGGGGAGGCGACGGCGGAGGCGGAGGCGGCGTCGGCGTCTGGATCCACGAGCGGAGGCGGAGGGGCGGGGCTCAGGGAGGTGGAGGCGAAGGCGGAGGCTCGGGGAGGTGGAGGCGGGGAGTGCCCGAGTGCCCCGCCGTCGCGTTCCCCCCTCGCCGGAGCAAAGGTCGGGCTTCTCTCTCCCCTTTGCAGAGGAGAGAGAGAGAGGAGAGAGAGGAGGGAGGGCGGGGCTCGGGGAGGCGGAGGCGGGGAGTGCCCGAGTGCCCGCCGTCGCGTTCCCCGCCATCGCATTCCCCCCTCGCCGGAGCAGAGGTCAGGCTTTCTCTCTCCCCTTTGCAGAGGAGAGAGAGAGAGGAGAGAGAGAGAGGAGAGAGAGGAGGGAGATGTACGATTTCGGCAGAGGAGACAGAAGAGAGAGGAGAGAGAAGAGAGGGGTTCGCCCGTGTGTGGCCCACCGCCGACGTGGACGCCACGTGTCCTTCTCTAAGTGGTGAGCTGCACCACCCACGTGGATTATCTCACCTACCCAATATCTTCTCCCAATGTTGTGTTGAAGAGAGCACCGCCTCTCTCTTTCCTCTAGAGTTGTCCTTCCCTCGCCAGAGTCTTCTCTCTCTCTCCAGATTTTTCTCAGCCACAAAAGCCAACATGTCTTGCCCTTTAAGCAGCCGAAATAGTTGACAAAGAGATTAGCAAAGTTATAATAAAATAATAATAGGTTGGGTGAGAAAGTCGGTTCATTGACCGACTTAGTGTCCTATATATAGGGGCTGCTGTTTTTGTGTAGTGTGTGCGTGAAATGTGAGGGGTCTTGTGAGAGGAAGAGAGCTGAAAGAGTGGTGTGGTGTGTGTGGTGTGAGTAGAGAGGAAATTAGGGAGGCTAGAGAAAGCCTCAAGTGTTTGTATGAGTCAGTGTCCTTTGAATATTATAGGAGTCAGTTTGCTCTGAGTGTTGTAATAGTGAAATTCATATTATGTGAATTATATTCGTGTCGCTCAACTCAATAAGTGGTATTAGAGTGAGGGTCGCAAACTCAACATGTTGCTCGCTATGCCTTGAGGTCACGGTTGCATGCCATTGACGCTCCTTGTGCCTCTCTTTTTGTCCGTCAGTGTGTGTCGCCAGAGAAGGCACTGATTGTGGTGAATAGACAATCCATCCGTCCATCAAGGGCAGCGTATTCAACCGCACATCATGCTAACAATTGGTATGTCGCAAATCAAGGAGAACTGAATGCGTTTAATGTGGTGATATTTCTAAATAAGCTTGAAGAAGATGTTAATATTAGCTAAGTATTTATGCATTCACCGTCTATAGTAGCATCTTGCTTGTTAACGGATACATCATCCTCCAGTTACTGCTATAGGCAATGAAAGCTTGCCATCTCTCTCTCTCTCTCTCTCTCTCTCTCTCTCTCCTGTAGGCCTTAGTTCTCATCTCTAAAATATACCGGATCAGCTAATTTTTGTTATCGGCAACATATCCTGTAGTCGTTACCGGCTTGGTCCTTATGAGGGCACGGAGGCTGTCGGAGGTGCTCACTTCTTCAAGCGACGTGTGGAAGGAGTGGGAGCTGAGAGGTGCAGTCTTCTTGAGCCTCGTCCTCCAAATCGTCCTCATTGTTCTCGGCCACCGCCGCAAGTATCTTATGCACACTTGGATCAGGGTGGTCACTTGGTTGGCCTACCTATCGGCCGATTCAGTTGCAATCTATGCGCTCGGCATGATCTCCAACATGATCGGGGAAATTTGGGCCTGCGAATCAGTGAACAAGATGGACCCGCATGCAGAGTTAAGCACCTTTTGGGCGCCATTTCTGCTGCTGCACTTGGGGGGGCCGGACACGATTAGTGCCTACGCAATCGAAGACAACGAGCTCTGGCTCAGGCACTCGCTGACGCTGGTGTACCAGACAGGCTTGACATTTTACGTCCTGGTAATGGCATGGACTCATCCTATCCTATCATTCCTCACCATTCTGATACTGGTCTCTGGTTTCTATAAATATGGCGAGAGGGTTTGGGTCCTTCGCTCTGCCAGCAACAAGCACTTCAAGGACTCTCTTGCCAGGTCCGTACACCGCCGGAAGTATTCCAATAAGATTGTGGAGGATTGTGAGTTGAAGGAGGCCGAGGGGTACAACATCGTGCCTCATCAAGTCATTGAGGTACCGGATGATGCAATCGGGGATCTTTTGCCTCAGAAACAGAATTTGAGGGAGGACTCTGAGGACCAAGGTTACAAGAGTGTTGTGCGCGCACTGCTGGCAGCCCACAGCTTGTTCAACACTAGTCAGTACCTTTTCGCAGATCACTGGTTCAGCTTGGAGGAACGCGACACTTGCATGTCGATACTGGGCATCAAGCATGGTGACGAGCACGATGACAAGCCCGGTGAAGAGCACCATGACAAGCCCGAAGAGCACCATGACAAGCACGGTGATGAGCACCATGACAAGCACGGTGATGAGATTTTCAAAGTCATTGAAATCGAACTAGGCCTCACCTACGACGTGTTCTACACGAAGGTGAAGGCAATCTATACTAGTTGTGGCTTTATTTGTAGACTTGCCATCTCATTCTCGATCTGTGTCGCCCTCGTGCTCTTCTCTTTTAGCAACAAGCGACGATACTCAAACCCGGATCTATGTTTGACCTTCCTGTTGCTAGGAGCGGCAATTTTCCTAGAGTTATATGCACTGTGTCACATTCTTTTCTCCGACTGGGTCATCTATTGGCTCATAAAGAACAAGAAATGGGCCATCATCGGTTTCATCAACCGAATCCAACCGCTGTTGAAAAGGCCTAGGTGGTCCAATTCTATGGGTCAATACAGCCTAATGAGCTGCTCCTTTAAAATAACTGATTCCTCCTGGTGGAGATTCCTAAAGCTATTGCATGTCGATGAGACGGCGATGAAGTTTCTCTACCACGGCCGCGAGGACGTGACATGCCATATCAGAAAACTAATTCTGTCGAAGATCACAGAGCAGGAAGTGAGGGTCCCGCGAAAACTCCCCTTCTTTTGGATGAGCAGGGGAGGCCACGTGTTGAGCAGACAGAAGTTGCTGGACCAGTTGAAATGGAGCATCGAGCTAGACTTCGACATGAGCATCCTAGTCTGGCACATAGCGACGGAGCTCTGCTATTACCCCGATAATGAAACGCGCAGCATTAAAGTGTTAGATAGGAATCACCAGTCCCGTGTCAAGAACTATTCCTTGATGAGTTTGCACTTGTCTCGGTATATGCTATATCTCCTAGTAATGTATCCTTCGATGTTGCCAGTTGGAATCGGAAGTATCAGGTTCCAAGACATTTATAAAGAGACCATGAAGTATTTTACCTCATATAAATCCGCACCAGAGAGCCCTGCTCGTGGCCACATTAAGAGAGAGAGCATGCCTGATATCTCGGAAGGAGACCCTGGGAATAGGATGGAGTACAATCCTGAGATTGCAGTGGCTTGCTCTATGTTGCGTGGCCAAGTGAAGACCAAATATAATCTGAGCTTGTCGAAGGAGGACAAAATCAAGTACGTGCTGTTCAATGGGTGCCGGCTCGCGTCAGAGCTGGAGCTCATCCCAGCCGAGGAGACGAAATGGACAGTGATTAGAGAGGTGTGGGCAGAAATGCTGATCTACACGGCTAGCAAGTGCAAAGCGAGAGATCATGCTCAACAGATGCGGTGGGGTGGCGAGCTCATAACCCATGTCTGGTTTCTGATGGCTCATTGCGGGCTGACCGACCACTTCCAGGTACCGCACGCCCCAGTAATAGCAGAGATGATAGTGAATCCCTGGTGAGTAGTGTTGATTCTGCAAATTAGACAGATTTGTGCCGTATGGATTGTTGGTGTTTCAAAATGACCGACTTCGAGAGGAGAATCGTTATTTACAGGGGCTCAAACAATAAACAGTTTACAGTTGTGTATCGTGGCAATGGTTCCAAATTCGATGGAGGCAATAAAAGTCTGCAAATTTGGAAAGACATAAATGAAGACCAGAGATTCGCTTTTCAGGAGAAATACATTGTCATTCTATTTACAAAGAATAACTGAGTCCAGTCCATGTGATGTGTTTACCTTTTCTTAATGCCCACATACTAAATTTTCTTGTCATTCACGTGTCAAGTGTTCTATTAGATATTGCTAAAGAAATGAAGGTTGTTCGTGAAATGGTTCGTCATCGTGGGCGTGGGACCTGGATGAAACAATACGATGACGTCGATGCCGCTCGGGCACCGAATTGTTTCTTGTTAAACAAACAGCGCTGCAGTTGTTTCTTAATTAAGTGGATGGCGTAATAATTGGGCCAAAATATTAAAATTATGGCCCAAGCTCATGTTTTTCTACAAGTCGGACTTCAACCCGTTCTTCTTTGCTTAACCTCTTTTAGAGGAAACAAAAGAACACACCAGAGGGTGGAGGGGGATTTTTGAAATCGAGCCCTAATTTTGGATCCTAGGGAATTCTGAGTTGGCGGGTAAGCTGAGATATTATGAGTTTTTTCTTTAGGTCGGAGAAACTATGAGATTGGTGGTTTGGGTTTTGGGGTGCTGTGGATGTAATATCCGGACTTTGACTCGGTCAAAAGTGAAAGGCAAAAAAAAGTAAAAAGAAAAGAAAAACTCAAATGTTGAAAAGTCAGAAGGGAAGTGAGCTGCTTATATTTTGGTCAGAGAGGGAAAATGCAGAAAAGAAAGAAGAATCAGATGGGAAAAGATAATAGTGTTTCATGAGGGGACACGCCACAAGGGCCTTGGCAACCCGGACTTACTACGTATGCCAATGCCTAGTGAGTGCTTGCACTCCTCGTTCGTCCAATCAATATAGTTTCTGGAATTAGGTCATATATTCAAAGTTGTGAAGATCGAGTTGTCACGTTCGATTTTTGAGTTGCAAGCTATCTAATTTCTTGAGAATGGTGGATTGTGGCGTTGTTGAGTTGTGGGGTTTGACAGTTGTTAATTTGAAGTCACAATTTAGCTTGTCACGCTCAAGCTTCGTGTCACGCCCCAATCCTTAAGCACGCGACAACCCCTATTCTCTTTGATCAAATGTGCCAAGACACATCGTCAATCATTCTTTTTATCTTTCAGTTAAATACATGCAGAAGCAAAATAACAATGCTCAGTCAAAACAATAATGACATGGGTAATCAGAACTACCAACAAGAACAGTGGCAAAAACACAATTTTATTTATATACTGATTAACTCAAGGAAACTTATATGCAAACCTTACATGTCACACCCTGATTCTCGAGTTCACGATGATCCCATTTCACTTGAGGTCTAATTGTACGATGTCATAGATACTATCATCGACCAATTTATTTTATCTTATAGTTAAGCACATGCGGAAATGAAGACTCCCAAAACAAAAACAACAGGGATAGCAATAACAACAGCAAATGAAAGACAAACACTATTTTATTTATCTGAAGATTAGTCTATACACTGAGTCTGCCGCTGTTTGTTTTTCATTCAAGAGCCAATCTCTTCCTCTCACAGCCACCATCAGTAGCGTCACCAGCAAGCTTCACGCTCAGCTTTTAACCGCACTTCGTCTTTGCAATTTGGGTCGAGATTCATACATTCTAATCGGTCCGTACTCAGTTGATAATATAAGAAAACACTTAGCAGCAAACTTTTCTCACCTGCTTCGTTCATGCTCGTTCGGCACGTACCGTCTTTAGCATGCGGATTCCTATTGATGCCCATGCAGCCACGCATTCTGAGCGCCATACTCTCCATAAACGGCCACTCCTTGTATCCCTCTCCTTCAAAACTCAACCTTCTCCATGTTGGAACTGGTCATCTGGCCAAGAGGCCAGGCACCCTGGCAGCCCATTCTAAGCAACCGGGCTTCATCGGATCGGCAGTCCGGGCCTTTGATGATGAACGGACAACTTTCTCTTACAAAAGTTCAATCTTATAGTCAAGGTTGCCAAGCCACTTTTGGATAAAGCCGCAGGAAACAATTGGTTGGAATGAAATGGGAGGAATCAGAATAAACAGTGAATAATTGAAAAAGTAAATTATGAATTAACCATAATTATGTCTAGATAATGTGATGGCCAAGCATAATTCATTCTCACTTGGTAATAAAGTCTTTGTTGTTCCAAGTTAAATTTATTTTGTTATTATTTTGGTTCACCATGATCCATTGCTATAAATCAAAGAAAATGAAACCCCGTTAATCTATACTATAATAAATAAATAAAAATATATATGACCTCCTAGTCCTAAGGAATCTTGATCGTTTTTGTTTTCTCCGTATCCTTGATTGCTTATCTCACGAATACAACGTCCATCAACAAACACGCAAGTTCATAATTTTATTTTATGTCTCGCATATTTCAATGTCAAAATGTAGATACGTTCTATACTAGGATAGTGTTCCTAAAAGATTTCGAATTTTGAAAAACTGTTCTTAATTCACTTATATTACTATATCTTTGTAATTTTGTATTTCTATCGACAACTTCTCATTATTGAATTATTCAAATATTGCATAGCAAAATAATTTTGCTTGTTCTTTCAAATTGCGCATGGATTTGCTAGTATTATTAAATGATTCGAGTACTTCATATTGAAAGATTATGAATTTGAGTTTGGTCGACACCCCATCAGTATGAAGATTTGTATTATATTTATATTATGTACATAAGCAAGAAAATCACAATTGAAAATATTTTACAAATGATAAGAATCTACAATATCATCACAAATTGCGGAAAATTTGCTCTATCAATGAAATTGCACAAATCATGGAAGATTGGCTCTATCAACGGGATTGACGCAAATTGTGGAAGATGCTCTATCTTGGGAGATTTGCTCTATCACATATAACAATGATGATCTCATTTAATTTTTTTAAATTTCAATTACTTAGCAGACGCAATGCGTGAGCACATTTGCTTGTATTCCAAACCAAACATACATGCTCTTTGAAGTCCGCATCAGTGGCGATCAATCGAGTTATGAGATACAAGACAACTCCATCTCCAGTCATTTTCATAGGTACTTCTTACCAATGAAATGTCCATTCCATGGAAATTGGGCTGGCTTGCGCTCCACGTTCGAGCATTGTCCCTTGGCAAATTCACAGGAGCAAATTGAATTTGTCTTCCTCTCTCAGTCGCTTGCACGTCCATCACGCAACTAATTAAGTAATCTCAGCAAAAGAAGTGCTCCCCGCCACCTGAAAATGTGGGATTCCCGGCAAATAAATTGCAAAAAGCTTCCAAAGTGCAGTCGTTTCCAAAGACTCGGAAAGTATTTTCCTTCTGGTTTGCGTCATACATATTATCTAGGACAAAGGCAGCCATTCCTGATGCATTTGTCTAGGAAACAGTTATGGCAATCTCCTTCCCGTTGCTAATGATAGGGGTGTCAAAAAGGCCCGAGCCGACCCGGCCCGGCCCGGCCCGGCCCGACCTGACCCTAAATTTAGGGTATTTTTGGGTTGGGTCAAATATTATCTGAGTATGAAGCCGGTATCATTTAGAGCCGGGTCGAGACGGGTCCGCCCATTTCTTTTTGACACCGGCTCCCTTCGTGTGTTTTGGATAAAATAAACAAAGAAGAAGGAAACCCCTTTCCTTTGCTGATCCTCGCTTCGTGCGTTTTTCTGCAGACCACCGAAGAGCACATTTCTACAGACCTCTCTGTGCGTTTTTCTGTCTGAAAATCCCAGCAAAACCGTCTTCCTCTCCCTCCTTTTCCTCCCCTCAAAAACCAGAAAATCAGCTTCTATTTCCTCTGTTCATCTCTCAAAAGTCAGAAAAAACAGCCGGCTTCCTTCTGTGTTTTTCCTCCTTTCCAGCCAACGTCACCGCCGTCGGGGGCGGCAATGTTCGCACAGTGTCTGCTGTTGTCTCCCTTTTTTCCCTTTTTTTTGTGTGCGTCAGTCCTCCTCCCTCTCTCTCAAATCTGGTTCAGAAATCGACTCCCCTTTCAATTTTCTTGCTCTCTTCTCAGTCAGCCCAAACTCTCTAGCTCTCTCCCTTATGCATTTTTCTTTTTTCTCTCAAAACCAGAAGATTGCCCCCTTTGCCAGAAAACCTCCTTCCGGTTTTTTAGACAAAACAGCTCTCTGCCCCACCCCCCCTTTTTTTTACCCAATCATTCCATCTCTCTCCTCTGGTTTTCTCTCTTGTGTTTTTGCCGCGGTGGGGGTCGCGTCCAAGCGGCTTCCTTGCCATCTGCCGGCTGTTCCTCTTTTCTTCCTCTCCTCCGATTGAAATGACCAGAAAGTGTGAGGCTTGGTGATCTCACTGCTTCAACCAATTGTGGTGGATGTGAATTTGGGATTGCATATGTGCTCTGTAATTTGTTGCTGAGAGTCTATTTTCATTGAGCGAAGATTGGGGATTTGTAATTTGTGTTGTACTCAACAGCCGAAGCGTCCAGTGAGCGGACTCGAGCTTGTTCTGGTAGCTACAATCCCAACAGTGAAATTCAACCAGAAGGCTTTATGACGTGAATTATGATATCCTAACTTGAGATGACCCGATCCCGATCCCGATCCCGATCCCGACCTGACCCGACCCATTGACACCCCTAGCTAATGATATTCGGAAACAGTTCTTTTAAGCTTTTAGGGACGTTTTGCGTGCGCCTCTCGTTCATTTTCTAGTCGAGAGCAGTGTTGATTTCCAATTTCGACTCGGGTCAAGATGATATTTTGTTGACGGAGAGGACTTCTTCTCCTTCTTCTTTCTCAAAACTAATGAAAAATCCAACATGTCGCGACCTAATTTTTCGAAAATAATAATATAGTAATAGGTTTAGGGATATTGTTAATTTCGGGCCGACGGCCCTTAATTAACTTGGGCTCTCCCAAGCCCATACCCCGCGCGACATTGGGATATTCACAAAATTTTCAAACGAGGAGTCGCCACTAGTCTATTAAGGTCGACTAGGAATCGAGTGAGACATGGGAGCGTGTCTCACCTTTACGTAACAAGAGGGTGCAGGGTCGGGGGACGATTACGTTAGTCATACGACCAACGCCCTTTCGATCCTAACTTAATTGTGTGTTAATTAAAGACATGACAACACATTCAAAAAAACCTATTGTAGAGCCCTAAAGGCTTATTCAAGTTTGATCTTTTTTTCTTTTTTAAGGGTTTTCTGAATTTTTGCAATTTTTTCTGATTTTTCTGAATTTTTTTGAATTTTTATATATTTTTTAATGTTTTTAATATTTTTTAATATTTTCGAATTCTCCGAAATTAAACAAAACAATTTTCAAGATTTTTTTGACTTTTCTGAATTTAAGAAACATTTATTAATGTTTTTGGAATTTTCTATTTTTTTAATTTTTAATTTGGAGTTTTGAATATTCGGATTTTTGCATTTTCAAAATTAATTTTTAATAAAAAAAACTTTCAAAAATTTTCTGAATTTAAAAAAAAATTTCTAAGGATTTTAGAATTTTTTAAAGATTTTTTAATATTTTTTAATATTTTTAATAATTTTTTGATTTTCTGAATTTTTAATTTTTAAAAAATTATAATGAAATTTATGATTTTTTTTTTTAATTATTGGTCTTCTTCTCCGAAGGTGCATGCATGCTTCGACATTCTCGTCCATCTTCCGAGCGCGCCTGCACCTCGCCGCCATCGACGCCGACGCCACAGCGAGTCCTCACCGGTCCTAAATGGGTCTCTGTGTCGTCCAGCGTCGGCCGTTCCATCCGGCCGACGCCGGACGTCGCCGGTGATGACTTCCGGCGATCCCGAAGACTCGCCCTCGCCGGAAACCCAAAGGTGTCTCTTTTCGACCCGAAAAAGCACGGAAATATCATGAAACTAGCTATAATGCTAAGGGAAACACGAGAGCAAGAAATATAAACCAAAAAATCTAAGAATACAGGTTGTCCGGGACGGATAATCATGGAAATTTCTGGGTCTCACTTGGACATTTCAGCGAACACCTTATATGCATGGACAAAACAGTGGATTTTTCGACTAAAGCCGGCCTGAGCCGAAGCCTAAACCTCTAACCAAGCATCCCAACGTGCGGAAAAACATAAATGGGGGAGCATCAGGGGTCGGGGCTCGCGTGAACTTGTCGGCGAGCTCCGGCCCGTGTCCTCGTCAAAGCAAAGCAGAAACAAGCGGAGACGGAACCTACCTGGTTCGGGGACGAGCCGCGGCAGACGATGGCGGTGGACGCAACTTCGGCAACGGTGAGCTGTTCCTGGAGTGCTCCTTCTTCCCCGCGAGCGGACCTGTCGGCTCTCCTTCTCCCGGATTCTGCTCTTTTGGGTCCTCTGTTTCCGGTGCCGGAGATGAGGCGTGGTAGGAGGTCGTCGACAGAGGGTCAAGCCCGACTACCGGCCGTTTCTCCTCCTCCGTCTTCTCTCCTTCGGTTCTCTGCTGCTTGCTGTTCTGCTCCTTTTTCTCACAGATCTGCTGCTACTTCATCGTGGGACAGCACGGATGGCGGTCTTGGGCGTGGCCGACGATGGGAGATGGTGAACAAGCGGCGTCCGGGGTGGTCGAGCGGTGATGGCGCCGGTCTCTCTCTCCACCGGGTTCAGCGCCCCTTGGCTCTCTCTCTCAACTCAGATATGCTCGAAACCAGCTTCGATTCCTCTCCCTCTTGGTTCTTCTCCTAGGTTTCTCTTTCTTTTTCTTCTGTTCCGTTTTTCTTCGACCCATAGCTCCAAATCCTCCCTAGAAAACCCAAAAATCAACCTTTCACGTCCCAGCTCTTTCCTGTCATTTTCTCTCCGTTTTTTTTTCTTCTCTCTAATTTTTCCTCTCTGGCCTCTTGTCTGAAGATCCTCTCCCCACTGCTCATACCATCGTCTATCTTTCTTTTCTTTTCTTTTTCTCTCCTCCTCTTCTGCTCTCCTTCGGTTCTCTCTCGAGCACTCTCGGCTGAGCAAGAAAAGCAGCCTTCCTTCTGTTGCTCAGATCTCCGAATCTTCCTCTGAGGAATCTCGCTTGAGCAGCTCACTTTCCTCCTGCGAAAGTCCAGAAATGACGGCTCCCTTTCCTCTGCGTTTTTTCTTCCTCAGAATCCCGAGACTAGCTTTATGTTCTCTGCGTGGGCGTGCGTCTGCCTCTCCTCGAGCTCCTCTCTTCTTCTTTTTTCTTTTTTTTTTTCATTTTCTTCTGTCTCTCTTTTCTCGTTTCTGGTTCTCTCCTTCTCAAAACTGAGCTCCTGTTTTCCACCCGGTTTTTCTTCTCTCGCTCTCCCCCCAAAGAAAACCAGAAACAGTCCCCCCCTTTTTTTTTTTTGTCCTCGCTTGTTTTTTCTCCTCGTTTTTTTTTTTTTCTGAAAATCGTCGTCCCCTCCTGCTGTCGATCCTCCTCTGCTCCTCTAACAGAATTCTTTTGCTCCTCCAATGGCTGCGTGACAGTGCAGCAAGGTGCTGGCGTCATGCAGCTGACGTCAGGGTCCGAGGAGACTCAGACGACGTCGTCCGCTTCTGCATGCTCCTGTGCGTGTGGGGAAGGAGAGGAAGAGAGAATAGAGGGGGGAAAAAGGCCGGGCCGAGAGAGAAAGAAAAAAATAGAGGGAGATGGGCTGAAGAGAAATAAATGGGAAAAAGGCCCAAGAGAAAAGAAAGAAAATTGGGCGAGTGAATGAGTGGGCTAGGTTGAACCAGCCCATTCGGATTTTTATTTTTTAACGATTTTTTTTTTCGAATTTTTTATTATCTTTTCTATAAATTAACATGTATTTATAGATGCAAAAATAAATGGGCATTTAAAACAAAAAAAATAATAAAAATAATAAAAATAAAAATAAAAATTTGGGTGTCAACACAACTTTCATTTCATGTTTGGATCTTTCCCCAAGCGAAATTCGTCCAGTAGACTATGGAGAGAAGATCATGCGAATTTGTCGATTCCTCCAGTGCGCTTCTCTCCCTTTCTTGCTCTCCAAGATCGTAGACCGACAAAGTTGACGTTTGGACACCTCTGGGTCCAGGACAAACAGCATCTTGTCCTAAATTTAATTTCCCAAAACCTTACCAAATCCACCCAGATTGTCTTAATCCTCTCCTCTTTCCCAAACCCCGACGCGTTCAGATATTCAGGAATTCAAGAGAATCAAATGGCTAAACATTGGCTTGAGCCAGAGAGATATCAAAGATAACTGCACTGGACAAGCGAGCTGGAGACGATGAGAATGGGAATCTGCGCTCATCGTTTTCTATATGCGCCCCGATGTGTAAATTGCCGTGATTTGCAAAAATATGTAATTGTCCCTCGCCCTCCCTCCCCCTCCCCTTTTCCCTTTTTTTTTTTTTTAATTTTCCTTTTTCATAATTAGCAAATTAATTAATTCTCTTCTTTTTTTCTATCCTACCATATTTCTACTTTCTAACTCTCACTCTTAAACTTCTATCATGTTTCATTGTCAGGCGTGAAAGTCAAACCCCCTTGAAAAGGTAAGGATTCGAATCCCCTCCTCTTCCTTTTCACATGAGAAGGGTGGCCATTAGGATTTGTCCTCTTAATTAATTCTAGTTTTGATATGTTCAAACACACGCTCGCATCACATGACCTCGTCTCTTTCGAAGAGTTGGTGGATGTGGGCATGTGTCGAATCTTCTTCATTTTATATCTTGAAAACAACCACAGAATTGTTATCTTTAATGTATATTTCATATATGAATCATACTAATAAGTGATTTCGAGACACATATTAAGTGTATAAAATTAGGATCATTGAATTTTCCACAAATCAGTTTTCAAATTTGTTAATATTTATCCTTTGTCTCCATTTTCCTATGTGGAAAACGCGCAATGTCTTTTTTTTCCTTGGCGGTTCTAACATTTTTAAAAATACTGTTTTCACATCTCAGAATTTTCTGGTAAGCCGCCTCAAGGTGGCCGCTTTGTGGAGCACTCCCGAAATCTATGTAGGAGTTAAATCTCGCGTTGTCTCGACCCTTCCTTTATACTATCATTGGACTTCAAGATCACGGGCCATTGTTTTTGTCATGAGATGATTTGAAAAGTCCCGTTTGATATTAGGACGATGCTTAGGACGCTGAAAGCGGACCTTAGTGCTCATTATTCATGTGGATCCAAGTCGAGCGCTAGTAATGGCAATCGATTTCAAGATTCGGAAAAAAGATGAAACGTATATAGAAAGTGATATATTAAGTAATATAAGGGACTGTAATTGCCCCTTTGAACAAGTAATTGAATTTAAATGCAATAAAAATCCACCACATTTCTTAATACACCAATGACGTCGTTTTTACGAGAAGATAGTGCCGTCCTCTGTTCTTTCCTTTTATCCCCACTCGTGTCAATTATTGTAAAATGACGGCATGCATTGTTAGTATATATTTTGAAATTCAAAAAATTTAAAAAAATTCAAGCGACCGGAGGAATGTTCGAGTCTTCCGTTCCTCCCCCTTTTTTTTTTTTTTTTGGTTTCTTTGGTCGAATTGCAATAGAGGAATATGAGAATGAGCGATCGAGGGTATAGATGAACTTTACAAGACGTGAGAATACACAATAAATGACTCCAACTGATTCGATTGAGTAAGAATTTGCTTCAAGTCAACTTGTATTTAAAGTAACAAAGATACATCGTGCATCAGATTAATAAAAAATGGGCCTTCATAGAGACATGATGTCATTATAATGTGACTTGTAATTGTGACTAAACAGGCGGGAAGGATCGAAAAGTGTCCAACCTAATTTGATCCATCTTATACAATATAAATTTGGTGACCTATACCCAAGCTAACTTATTTTAACTTAATCTATGACAACTTATACCCTAATTGAGATGTGAGAGTGCAAAGAAAGTGGTGGAGGCGGATTGAATTTAAGAAAGTTATGAACCCATGTAATCTTTATATTTCTTTGGGTTATCATTCTAAATTCATTTATAATTCATTTATTGAATATAATTCATTTATATAACAATTCGGCGGATTAAATATAAGTTAAAAAATAAATCTACAGTCCATTTCAGACAAGTCTAGTGATCCGTCGACGGTATCACTGGATCACAGTCAAGTGGTGTCTTTCGCGGGGGAGCCAGCTGCACCGCGACCAGCTACTGGAGCCGCATCGCCCCAGCCATTTTGATTACGAAACGACACTCCTCCATCGGTGGCCTTAGCTCGCAGAAATTTCTTCCTATACATCCCACCCCCACTGCAAAGAGCAAGAGCACCATATACCCACGAGAAACACAAGGAGGCTCTCCTCCATCGTCATCTCTCCATCACCATCATCAACCTCCGACTGAACTCGATGGGGTCCGGGGCGGAAGGGGCAAGGGGTAAGGAGAGAGGATGGAGAACGGGGCGCCAGTTTGGAAGTTCTGGGGTGACAAGGAGCTCAGCGCCGCATCTGCCAGCACCATCCGCGGCATCCTCTACTAGCTGGTGGCGAATCTCCACTTGGGCAATGGCCGCATCTTGGTCCTGCTCAGCCATGGCGACCCTTCCGCCTCCCCCTGCTTTCACACAGCGCCCGTTGCTAGGGACGCCGTGGTTGACACCCTCCTATTAGAAATTAAACCAAATTCATCAGTACCGAAGACTTGGACACCGAGACTATCGAGTTTTCGATGCCGATACCTTCGATATTGTGATCCCAAAATCAATACCAAAGATTATTTGGTGCCCTCATTAAGGAAAGTCATAATTGTTACATTATCATTAATGATTCTTTTTGTGTTTGTAGAATGATTGTTTCTTGAGAATTGGTGAGATATTGTGAGATATGATGAGATATGATAGTGAGATTTTGTGATTTTTTATGAGTTTCTAGAAGATTCTCTTTCCCCATATACTAGCTGTATTTTTTTAGAAGATCAAAGATCATGTAACAAGTCTACACAGGGGAGTTTTGTAATTTAGTTTGTTAAGCTGAAATTTTAGTGATTAGAAAAAGGCCAATCTCTCTCCTTCTCCTCTCTACATGAGTCACAAACATTTCACCTTCAAGGTGTTTATCCCAACAAATCAATATCACCGCTACGCTCTGACGATTCAACAAATTGGTATTAGAACTTACGGTTTGTGAATGGCCGCAACAAACAACCAACTTCCTCTTCAATACCCATGTCTTACCAAAGAAAACTATGGTAATTGGGCCGTTAGAATGAAAGCTCTACTTGGCGCCTACTGTGTGTAAGATCTTGTCAACATTGGCTATGATGAGCCAGATGATGAAGCCACATTGAACCAGAACCAGAGGAATGCCTTGGCGAAGGTTCGAGCAAAAAATCAATATGCCTTGCCAATCATCTATCAAGCTTTAGATGATTCCATGTTCGAAAAAGTTTCAAATGCCATTACCGCTAAGGAGGCATCCTTCACAACACACACCAAGGAGTTTAGAAAGTTCAGAAGATTTGTCTTCAAACTTTGAGAGGTGAATTTGTGGTAATTCACATGAAAGAATCTAAATAAATTGTTGATTATTTCACAAGAGTTATAGCAATTGTAAACCAGATGAAAAGAAACAGAGAAGACATTTCCGATGTTTGAGTTGTCAAGAAAATACTTCAGTCCTTAGATAAGAAATACAATGACATTGCTGTTGCAATTGAAGAATCCAAAGACTTGGATACTATGTCGATTGATGAGCTTATGGGTTCATTATTAGCGTATGAAGAAAGGTTCAGAATGAAAAAGATTGAACTGGTGGAGGAAGTTCTCCAATCGTGACCATTCAAGATGAGAAGGAGCAAAGAAGAGATCATGTGCAAACTCATAGGACAAATCAAGATCATGATTGAGGTTAAGACTGAGGTCGGTTTCAAGGAAGAAATCGAGGACAAAGCAAAAGAGATGCTGCTCAAAGTGATAGTATATATCAATATCAAAGAGATGTTCATGGAAGAGGAATGTACTCGAGAGGCCAATGGTATGATAAATTTAAAGTTCGATATTATCATTGCAATAAACTTGGCCATTATGCTTCTCATTGCTGGAATAAAGAGGGTAGTGGAGCCGACGAAAAGGCGAATTTGTTGAATGATGCCAATCAAGTTCTCTTATTGGCATTCAAAGAAGATGAAGGAGGCCAGAATGAGACATGGTATTTGGATACTAGCGCAAGCAATCACACCGAACGGTGGTCGTCAGGTGTTGTGTGGCGGAGGGAACAAGAGTCGGGCGCTACGCAATAGAGAGAGAAATGGGTAGGGGAGAGTTGGGCACTGCACGACGGAGAGAGAAATGGGCAAGGGAGAGGAGAGAGAAAAGAAAAGGAGAAAATGGGTAGAAGAGAACATGCACGTGGATTTCAATTTTTTCAAATCTTAGACTGACATGGACTGACACCCAAGACACGTGTCGATCAGCGAGGCCCCTTCCCGTTTGCCACGCTGGCATGTGACATGTACCCAATATTTTCTCGGAAAGGTTGCCCTTTGATTCAGAAGTGAAAATTAAGATTTTTTTTTGGTCGTTTTGTGCTTTTTGCGCATAGTGATGGGTTTCGGGCCTTCTATTAAGTATTTCGAGTTTTGCAGGTACAGGTAGGACACCAGAAAAAAAAAACATTTCGTTGTAGAAACAGCTAGAAATTGACTAATAATTGCAATTCAGCACAATTTTAGACCTTCCATTTTCAGAAAAAGGAGCATGATAATTCCCAATTTTCTGAAAAAGAAGCATGAAAATTCCAATAAAAGTGGAAGATTTCTCCCTGGAAAGAACCAATAAATGCCTAGTATCAACCTTGAAATGTGTAAAATAAAAACTGATCAAGATGAGTCCATACGCGAGCAGGAATATGAAAAAAAAAAAAGATCACGAAGCAAATCAGGTACTCACAAAGGAAAGAGAAAAATCTCCACCAATATACCTAAAATATGTTATTTTTTTCCCTTTTTTTTTAATATTTTATTTTTTATTTCTTTTTTCCCCTTCCATCATTAGCTAATAAATTTTTAGTAAATAGTACACTATACTAATATACCTAAAATATGTAACAAAATAAAATATATATATTTATACATTGAATTCATATTTGAAGATTGAAATAAAAATATGAATACTTAAAATAATGGAATTATTTTTATATGTTATTTTGAATTTTATATATTAGAATCCAAATATTATTTATATTCAAATATTATTTTGATTTTATTAATTTAAGAAGTTTGTTATTCATGGAAAATAACTTTCTTATATAGATATTATAACTCTTATCAACTTTTATCCTACCGCACAGCAATTTAAGCCCTAGTTTTCCAAAGCCAGACTAAAGCAAATCAGGCCTGAAGATCACCAGTCCAAATATAGCTAGAAACCGACCCGAACTTAACAAATTCATGTTGAGCCCAAAACCAATACTTTTTTCTTAAAACCCATGAAAACAGAAACGGACCTCTCATTTCACCCCCTCTCTCGGTTGCGTTCTCTCCGTCCGAACAGTGCCGGCCGGCTTGTCTCCGCCGTCGCTCAATCAAAGGACCATCCGCCGGGATACGCACGCGACATGCAAAAGAAACAGCGCACGGCTCCACAGATGATGGTGAAAGTCCATAAACATGTCAAATAACCAGAACAAAATACGGGAAATCTACATAAGCTCGGTTCGGGCATTTTCACGAACACATGACTGGCTTAGACCAGGGGAGACTATTGAATCAACTGGGACTCAACCCACGCCGAGAGCCTAGCAATCGACAAGCAGAGATCCAAATGTAGCGTAGCACAACATAGATGGGGGTTGGGACTCGCACGAACCGGACCACGACGAATGCCGTCCGACGAGCCGAAACAGGGCACAAGGCAGGGCAAACGGTGGTCGCTGGTGGTGCTCTCTACCCGGCTCGGCGGCGACGGATGGTGGGCAAGCTCGATAGATCGGGCCACGTCCGTTCGCCTCGCGTGCCTCCGAGCCGGGATCCTCGAGGTTGCGCGGTTGGCGGGGCTTGCGCGACGAGGGGAGTCTTGGCTAAGCTCGGCGGAGCTCTCTCTCTCTCTGTCTCCCCACGTGTGTTTATTCTATGTGCTTTGAAATTCTAATCCCTCTCTCCTCACGCGTGTTTATTCTATGTGCTTTATAATTCTAATCGCCGACCTTGAATTATAGGGCATAAACATGAATTTATAGTAAAATCCTAGGTTTAATCTTGATTACACAGGCTTGAGCTTCGGCCTTTTCAATGTAATGGGCATAAATAACCTAAGGCCAATCCTTAATTAAACTTTTAATGGGCTGAATTAAGCTTAAACAAAAAAGTTGAGGGCATTAATATCATAGTGGACTTAATTAAAAATTTCTTTGTGATATTTTCCCTAAAAAAAATCGACTTTTACATATAAAATGGGTTGGGTCTAGACTGATTAAGATCAAGAAATGAACCACATGCGTAGACTCACCTATTTGCACTTCAAGCTTGGGAGGGTTTAGCAAGCTGCTAGGCGTATAATTACCTCTCTTGTCAAAATTTCACATCTTAATTATGATCTGAAGTTTCGAATTAAAAGTAGAGTCTTGATATCTTTGAGTCTAATATCACTCTCACAAGCTTGGGACGATTATAGAAAGTAAATGCTGTTGAGCATAGATTACAATGAATAGTCTTTAAATTAAAAAATGGATCATGAAATAGTGTCTTCGTCAAATAATATTTTCGCCAAATAATGAAATAGTGTCCACCTTTGTTGGTCCCTATGGCGTTTTTCTCCAATGGGCTCTCCTCCTTGTGGACTTGACTTTTGGCAAACAAATGATATGTTAGGTTCCTTCTCAATAGATATAATATAATGAGGATATTACAATATTAGTCCTTGGTTTTTCCAGGATTTCGCTTTTGGCCCCTAACTATGCTTTGTTTGTTTTTTACGAGGCACGCACAAATCGAGATTGCAATTTTGTTTTATTTCCCTACTCTAACTTTTACAGATACTATTTTCAGAATAAGGTTAGTATGTTTCTTTTACTTGAACATTATCCCATTTTATTAGCTAATTTTGTTTCCTACATCTGTTTGGAGTGATTCTATCTTCTTCTTTTTCTTTGTAAGTTTCTTTTTTCTTATTTTTGCGGCGCCCATGCTCTGACTTTCCTTAATATTAAGCAATTAAAACTTTCAATAATAAAAATGTTGGCATGTACATGCCCCTATAATAGTTTTCATAATCTTTTTATGGTGAATTCAATGACGAGCTGAACCCTAGATCCATGAAGCTGACGAAGGAATTCTCTTCTTATGAGACCGTCATCGTTGGATAGTTGCAT
The DNA here is from genome assembly GCA_014182895.1 of Angophora floribunda. Taxonomy (NCBI): domain Eukaryota; kingdom Viridiplantae; phylum Streptophyta; class Magnoliopsida; order Myrtales; family Myrtaceae; genus Angophora; species Angophora floribunda. Next base: position 29,205,310 of record CM024709.1, on the reverse strand, counting down.
AGATCCACTTGACAAGAATGAATTAATTTTGCAATAGAACAAAGGAAGATTGCACCATTCTGGTGAAGCTAGACGAGAGAATAATTTGACCATGTTAGCTTCTAATGAAAACATCATTGTAGTCTTTTCATTAGAACCTAGTTTATAATTTATTATCATCTCATCAAAATTTTAGATAGTCTAATCACAATGTTTTTAGCGATTGTGCGCCATGAACAAATTGATGTCGTCCTAAAGGCATTACATACACACACCGCGGGTGAAAATTGGAAGCTTTCTACTACCATGAACTCCTAGCAGCATAAAGAACACTGTCAAACAATTGCAAGTTTTGTTTGTTGGTCACATCGATCATGTTGGCCGCATGACTGCATCTCATCCTATTTAGCAGTAAAGTATTAGATATACTCATGTTTAATTGGCTTGTCACATCATAAGTCATCATCCCAAAATACCTTGCCTATTTCCTGACATGAAATCACACGTCTTCTTGCAAAAAACGTTTGTGCATGAACGACTTTCTTCGCAACATCCATTATCCAATCAATCACCCGAGGTAGCTTTCGATCGTGCTGGGTTAATACCATTTTGCCAATATCCACATTATCAACATAAGCCAACGGCATAACGGGGAAAATGCATTAAATTGTGCACAATGCATGATCAAAAATATAATTTTTATGTTGTCCACATCTGAATTTTTGCAGGTGAAACGGACATGAATTTTTGTCAAAAATCATAAGAGAGCCCCAGTCCTATTCTGTCATTGTTCTAAAGGACCTGGTCCGGTCCACACCAGCTTAACCAAGCCCAATTCACTACAGCCCTATTACTTCGACCCAGTTCATTAAGCCCATGTTGATCAGGTCCAAGTGGAAATGCTAGAAGCTCATTCGTTCATCAGTCGTCGGCTCCGATCCTCGGCCTCGTCATCATGGATGATCTCTCCCTTTGATCTGACCACTATTCGCGGTGGACATAAGTAATTTCAAGGTAATTATCGCCTATGATCTGTTCCAGTTGCTCTTCACGCGAAGCAGGGGCCGAGAGCTACATAAATATGTCTGTGCGAAAATCAACTGCGATTGAAGTTGTTTTTTATAATTTAAACTTATTCTGTTGTTGATTGGATGATCTAAAAGTGAATCATTGCTTTAAATGTGGGTCGAAGCTCCTCTCGACCATAATGTGTATCACCTGTTTGATGATATACCTCAATGACCTCGAGATTGATTTACTCTAACCATTGATCATTTAGAAAGTTACTTGTCCGACTTGAATGTTATTGCCCGAGAAACTGACCTTGCAACATGATAACCACTCCGTTCTATAGAGAGTCCTTCAATCAAAGATGCTCTGATTTGCTCAGTTCGACTTTGATTTTGATCTCAGCGGTTCAAATTCTGCCTTCTATTTGTTGCTGTATCGTCCTTAAAACCGAGAGCTTCTGAATTTGTTGTTGAGCTTACATGTCTTTTAATAAAAATGCAATTAGGAAGGAAAATGCGTTTGTAAATAATTAAAGAGTAAATAATAATAATAACAATAATAATAATAATAATAATAATTGTAGGAAAATGCAAGTCGCAATTAGTTAGTTACATCTTAGGAATAGTTTCAATAGAATCTCATCTAGTTTAGGGAATGACCTTTTATGATTCTTGGAGTGGATTGAATTTTAGAGCATTCATACCTAAGATGAAAAGTAAAAAAAGGAAATTGAAAAATGATTAAATGGAAAAAAGGTATTAAAAAATGGTATTGCATTTAGCTTAGAATCTAGTTATATTTCATACTTAGTCGCATTCCTTAGTTTTCAGGTACATGCATGATTAGATTAGATCTTAGTTCATGGGAGCTCCTCTCCCGAGTCTTAATAATGAGGGGATGTATTTGCCTGACTTGTATTGGATTTATTTTCTCACACTTTACTTTTGTCGTCTTTACTTTAGTGCCTTCTATATATATAGATTTGTCGCTTTCGTTATCGTGACTTGATTTGATTTTTATCTCTTATGTTTGATGGAGTGGTGCTTTTGCAAATAACCATGCATGAGTATTTAGGATGCACTAAGGGTATTAAAATGAACAAGGCCGTATGATTCATGTCTTCGAACTACAACAATCTTGAGCATTAACTAGGCATTAGCACAATCAAGTCCCTAGCCCCAAATTGTCTGTTTTGTAGGACAATATTTCACTTAGCTTCCAATTGACTCCAACAGGTTAGTGGTGACTTCCATTAAGTAAAATTATCTTGTTAATCATTTGAATATATTTCCCAACGTTGCTTGCAGTTAGGGTTTCAGAGAACCCACGCCAAATAAGAGTGAGCACCTCAATTTAGAGTGATTGCACTTTTCTATTCAACAACCGGATAAAATCGCTTGCCTTGTTCGATAGGGTTGCGAAATTTATAAATCTATGATAAATATATTATTTGTAACAGTTCATTTCAAAGTCTTGAAAATTAAATTTACCCAGTTCGCTTCTCTTGATTAACGTCACGCACAGAGTGGGCAAAACAAAGCTGGTCAAGCGGCGTAAACAGACTGCTGGCAGAAAAAAAAAAAAAAAAAAAAAGCCCTCTTAAAATTATCTACAACAAGAGCATGTAGTTGTGGACTTGTAGAGAAGTCCGTCGAAAAGATTGATCATGATGTTCCCATTGTCTGCAGTCATCGTACACGACGTTTACCGACAGAACTGATATTGATCGTGATTTTTGCTAACATACCTAGATATTTCTAAGAAAAAGTGAAGATATGAATAGAAAGTCACTCCATTCTAAATAAGAATGGACTCTCAAATTTCTTGTCTGTTATATTAATTCAATCTATAAATTCAATCCGAAAAAGGAGTTGAGTATAATATTCACCAATCTTTTATTAGCCACTTAGATCTATATTAAGCAAATAGCATGTGCATATCTTAAAAGAGGTAGAAATAATGCAGTTGATATTTCCTTCTCTCTCCTGAACTGCAGAATTTCCCATCAATTAAATTGAAAATTTTAGCCCTTAAAAGACTCGTGCATGCCTTTCTAGGCGTTGAAAACATTGTTGAAAGCACTACATAAATTTATAATGTTTTCACCAAAAAATGAAATAGTATCTCATCTTTTCTATATACATCAACTAAAAACGAAGTAATTAATGCTTGGCTCGGCCCTTTTTAGAGTTGAGTTTTTTTTTCCGCTTTGCTAGATAATGTTTTCACTAACTAGTGAAATAGTGTCTCCTCATTATGCAAGATTGATTTCACTTCAACTCTAAAATGGAGTAATCAATGGTGGGCTTAGCTCATTGTAGAGTTTATTTTTGACTAATTCACAATATGCAAGATTCATTTCACTTTCCCTTATAATATTTTCACCATATAATGAAATAATGTCTCCTCTTTTCTGTATACATCAACCCTAAAACGACATAATTAGTGCTAAGCTCGGCCTCTTATAGAGTTGACTTTTGTTCTACTTCCCTAGATAATGTTTTCACCATCCAATGAAATGGTGTCTCCTCATTATGCAAGATTCATTTCACTTCCACCCTAAAATATAGCAATCAATGGTGGGCTTAGCACCCTGTGAAGTTTATTTTTCACTAATTCACAATATGCAAGATTCATTTCACTTCCCCTTATAATATTTTCACCAAGTAATAAAATAGTGTATCCTCTTTCCTCTATACATCAACCTGAAAACGGAGTAATCAATGCTGGTTCAGCCCCTTATAGAGTTGAATTTTCTTCTACTTCCCTAAATAATGTTTTCACCAACTAATGGAAATAGTGTCTCTTCGTTATGCAAGACTCATTTAACTTCAATCCTAAAATTGAGCAATCAGTAGTGGTCTTAGCCTCTTATAGAGTTGACTTTTGACTAATTTACAAATGCAAGATTCATTTCACTTCCCCTAATAATGTTTTCACCAAATAATGAAATAATGTCTCCTCTTTCCTAAATACAACAACCTTAAAATGGTGTAATTAGTGCTTGGCTCGGCCCCTTATAAAGTTGACTTTTGTTCTAATTTCCTAGATAATGTTTTCACCAATCAGTTGAAAAGTCTCTTTGTTATGTAAGATTCACTTCACTTCAACCCTATATTGGAGCAATCAGTGGTGGGCTTAGCCTCTTGTAGAGTTGACCTTTGACTTATTCACAATATGCAAGATTTGTTTCACTTTCCCTTATAATGTTTTCACCAAATAATGAAATAGTGTCTCCTCTATTCTATATACATTAACTTAAAACGATGTGATTAGTGCTTAGCTTGGCCCCTTATAGAGTTGACTTTTTTTTTTTCGCTTCGCTAGATAATGTTTTCACTAACCAATGAAATAGTGTATCCTTGTTATGCAAGATTAATTTCACTTCAACTCTAAAATGGAGTAATCAGCGGTGGGCTTAGCTCATTGTAGAGTTGACTTTTGACTAATTCACAATATGCAAGATTCATTTCACTTTCCCTTATAATGTTTTCACCAAATAATGAAATAATGTCTCCTCTTTTCTGTATACATTAACCCTAAAATGGCATAATCAGTGCTTAGCTTGGCCTCTTATAGAGTTGACTTTTGTTCTACTTCCCTAGATAATGTTTCCACCATCCAATGAAATAGTGTCTCCTCATTATGCAAGATTCATTTCTCCTCATCCCTTAAATGGAGCAATTAGTGGTGGGCTTGGCACCCTGTAAAGTTGACTTTTGACTAATTCACAATATTTAACATTCTTTTCATTTCACCTTATAATGTTTTCACCAAATAATGAAATATTGTCTCCCCTTTTCTATATACATCAACCCTAAAATGGTGTAATTAGTGCTTAGCTTGGCCCCTTATAGAGTTGACCTTTGTTCCGCTTTTGTAGATAATGTTTTCACCAACTAGTGAAATAGTGTCTCCTCGTTATGCATGATTCATTTTACTTCAACTCTAAAATGGAGCAATCAATGGTGGGTTTACCCCCCTTGTAGAATTGACTTTTGACTAATTCACAATATGCCAGATTCATTTCACTTCCCCTTATAATGTTTTATTAAATAATGAAATAGTGTCCCATTTTTTCTATATACATCAACTCTAAAACGGTGAAATTAGTGTTAAGCTCGGGCCCTTATATAGTTGACTTTTATTCCACTTCCTTAGATAATGTTTTCACCAACTAGTGAAATAGTCTCTCCTCATTATGCAAGATTCATTTCATTTCCCTCGATAATGTTTTCATCAAATATAGTGTCTCCTCTTTCCTATATACATTAACACTAAAACGGTGTAATCAGTGCTTGACTTGGCTTTTAAGAGAGTTGACTTTTGTTCTCCTTCCTTAGATAATGTTTTTATGAACTGAAATAGTGTCTCCTCGTTTCTATATACATCAACCCTAAAATGGCATAATCAATGTGCGCTCAGCTCCCAGTAGAGTTGACTTTTGACTGTTTCATGATATTCAAGTTTCCTTCCACTTCCCTAGATAATGTTTTCACCAACCAGTGAAATAGTGTCTCCTCTTTCCTATATACATCAACCTTAAATTGGCATAATTAGTGGCGGGTTCAGTCTCAGAGAGTTGACTTTTGAATATTTCACAATTTGCTAATTTCATTCCACTTCCTCAAATAATGTTTTCACCAAATAATGAAATAGTGTCTCTCCTTTCCTATATACATCAATCCCAAAATGGTGTAATTAGTGGTGGGCTCTACCCCTTGTAGAGTAGACTTTCGTTCCACTTTTCCATATAGTGTTTTCACCAAATAATAAAATACCGTCTCCTTTTTTCTTTATATATCAACCCTAAAATGGTGTAATCAGTGGTGGGCTCTGCCTCTTGCAAAGTTGACTTTTGATTAATTCATAATTTTCAAATTTTGCAACCTTCAAATCAGCAATTTTGTTTCTTTTAAAGAAAAATACCACCAAAAATCCCAAACTTTACTTTGTGTGATAAATTTACCATAAAATTTTTATATATCACAAAAAACCCAAACTTGTACCTGTGTGAAAAATTTATTTAAACTTTTTTTTATAACACCAAAAACCTAAAAATTTATAAACTGTGACATATTTACCCCAAACTTGTACCTGTGTCACCAAAAGGCTCAAACTTATATCCGTGTAGTATATTTACCCCTAAATTCTTTGGCCAAAGGGCATTATCATCTTCTTCTTTTTTCACTTTTTCTTTCCTTTCTTTGTTTTTTTTTCTTTTCCTTTTTTTTTCTTTTTTTTTCTTCTCTCTTCCCTCCACCTAGAAAAAAAAAAAAAAAAGGAAAGAAAAAGAAATTTTAAAAAATAAAAGATGAAAATGCCTTTGGGCCAAAAAGTTTAAGATAAATATGTCACGGTTGACAAAATTTGGGATTTTCAGCGTCACAGAAAATTTTTTTAAAGTAAATATATCATATAAGTACAAGTTTGGGGTTTTTTTGTGTCATAAAAAAAGTTTGGGATAAATTTATTAAACTGGGCAAAATTTGGGATTTTTAGTGGTATTTTCTCTTTTGGCGCCAATCTGTCTAAACCTTAATGCAAATGAAAACCCATCGTTGACCTCACTAACACTTTGAGTGAACAGAATATCAATGGGTAAGTTCATCCTAAAAATCCTTGCCCAAGAATGGAGGCGCATGCCTGCATTCGCCCATTTGCACTTCAAGCTTGGGAGGGCCTACCAGGCTGGTAGGTGTATAATTACCTCTCTTTTCCAAATTCCACATTTTGATTGTGCTATGAAGTTTCAAGCTAAAAGTATAGACCTCTTGCCTTTATGTCTCACATTATTTTCCTAAGCAAGCTTAGGACAATTATAGAAACTACATGGTGTCGAGTGTAGATTTCAAAGGATAGAGTCTTAAAATGAAAAAATGGAGAGTGAAAGTGCTTTTCCAGATAACGCTTTTGCCAAATAATGAAATAGTGTCTCTACTTTACCATAAATGTAAATTCTTAAATTGTGTAGTGAGTGCCCATAGCTATTTCCCCATGGGCTCCGCTCCTAGTACAGTTGACTTTTGATGAACAGGAAAAATGCATTAAATTATGCACAATGCATGATTAAAAAAAATAATTTTTATATTGTCCATATCTGAATTTTGTGCAGGTAAATCGGACATCAATTCTTGTTAAAAATAATAATAATAAAAAAGGGAGAGAGCCCCAGTCCAATTCGGTCATTTTTCTAAAGGTCAATACAGCTCCATTACTTCGACCCAGTTCATTAAACCCATGAATTGATTAGGTCCAAGTGGATTTCTTCAATTTCGTTTCCTTTTTCGGGGTCAAATCTTCGTTCCCTTCCGGCTTCGCCTGTTCAGCCACAGCGGTAGTTCCTCTGCTCGCCCCTGTTTCTCGGCCAGGGAGTTTGAAGTGCTTGAAGCTTATTCGTTGATCCATCTTCGGTCCTCAGCCTATCGTCATGGATGATCTCTCCCTTAAGGTGGACGTCAGTAATTTCAAGGTAATTATGCCTATGCTCTGTTTCGGTTGTTCTTCAAGCGAAGCAGAGGCCTAGAGCTATATAGATATATTTGTGTGAAAATCGACTGTAAACTATTTCACAATTTGAACTTTAATTGTTGCTGATTTGATGATCTTAAAATGAATCATTGCTTTGACCATTATGTGTATTGCCTGTTCGCTGATTTAACTCAGGGACCTCAAGATTGATTTCCTCTTGCCATTGATCAATTAGAACGTTGATAGTGCGACTTGAATGTTATTTCTCGATACACTGACCTTGCAACATGATAACCATTGTGCTCTATAGAGAATCCTTCAGTCAAAAACGTTATTGCATTTAGCTTAGAATTGAATCTAAGGCCTAGGGATAATTCATACTTAGTCGCATTCACTAGTGTCAAGTGTATGCATGACTAGATTAGATCTTAGCTCATGGGAGCTCCTCTCCCGGGTCTTAATAATGAGGCGATGTATATTATTTGTCAGACTCGTATGGGGTTTACTTTCTCGCACTTTATTTCCGTCCTCTTTACTTTAGTGCCTTATATTTATTTTGAAGATAAAATGGAAAGTCATCCGATTCTAAATAAGAATCAACTCCCAAATTTCTTGTCTATTGTATTAATTCAATCTATAAATTCAACCCAAAAAGGGAGTTGAGTATAAGATCCACCGGTCTTAGATTAACCACTCAGATCTATATTAAGCAAGTAGCATGTGCATATCTTAAAAGAGGTAGAAATAATGCAGTTGATATTTCCTTCTCTCTCCTAAGCTGCAGAATTTCTCATCAATTAAATTTGAAATTTTTAGCCTTTAAGAGAATTATACAGACCTTTCTAGGCGGTGACAACATTGTTGAAAGCACTACACAAATTTTCAAAAGAACGATGATAGCATTAGAAGCAATCTAACACCAAAATGTCAACAAATACTGAGTTTGATCGACGGAAATGGATGGCGTGCAAATTCTCAGGAAGGACAACACACCATATTCCGATGAACACTCATGATTACAGACAGATCACAAATTATGGAGTCTAACCTGGAAACCCTTTCCCAAGCAATGACTTGTAAAAATCATCCAAGAATGTCCAATCTTCGGATCAATCGTTTCTTCGCTTGGGTACATCTTATTTGCTTCAAACGTCTGCAGAAAGACTTCTCAATTACTTCTGGCTTGAACGATTACGAAGCCTATTGGACACTTCCCGGTCTTTCCATTGCTTGTACGAGCTGACTAGGCCTCCATACGAGGGATCTACTAACTTCGAGCAGTTGAGAATGGTTATGCAGCACCTGTCTCGTATTTTTGAGTTGAAGACATTAGTGAAACTTTCCAGTGACCTGCAACGGTTAAAATCCAATCTTTTGAGAGTCTCTAGTTCTTCCAGTCCCACAACCGTCGGAAGCTCTTCGCATCCTCGAATTACCAAGTACTCCAGCCTTGTCAAATCCGATAGATCATCTAGACTTTTAATCTTAGGACATTCTTTTATTTCCAATTGTTCCAACAACTCCATTGAACCAAGACCTTGGATCGTAGTTAGATTTGGGCAACCAATCAGCTTCCACAGCTTCAACCTCTTCAACCTCGAAAGGCCGGCAAATCTCTCAAGGAGTTTTGACCCCTCCACTTCGAATTCAATCAACTGTTCAAGCCCATTGAGTTGAACTTCCTTCCAATGACATTGATAAATGCGCAAACGTGTCAAGTTTCTCAAGTTGCTATGAAATGACAAACTTGTTATTGATTCATGATACTCAAGTGACAATTTTGATAGAGATGGTGGAAGGAACATGAGAGATTCTTGGTGTGGTCCATCTTGCAAGAACAAAGGATGATAGTTCTCATCATGACCACCATAGCTCAATTCCGCCAATTCAATTAGGTTTGAAAGATCCGGGACCCATTGCAGCAAACTCGATCCAAAGCTTAGGCTTATCAAGCTTGTGGGAAGCTTAGGCAATACTTCAAGTTTCCTGCAACAACATAAACTCAATTTCTCTAGATGAGGAAGTAGTTGGATCGTTGCTGGAACATTTCTAATATGGGTTACTTGCAAGTCAAGGACTCTCAAAAGCAACAATTCAGAAATGCCCTCAGGAATTTCCCACTTAAGAGATGGGCAATCCCTACCATGTAGCTCTTCCAACTCTTTTAGCATGACAATACTCCTTGGTAACTCCCTTATACAAGAATTCGAAATGTTGATGACTTTCAATCTACTTAGGCCTCCGATAGATTCGGGTAACTGCAGACATCGTGTTCCTGAGACATCCAACTCGAGTAGCGATTCCAAGTTCCCAATCGAGATAGGAAGTTTCTTTATATTAGTACATGATAGAAAGAGAGACTTGAGTTCCCTTAGATTTCCAATAGAACTAGGAACTTCATCGATTTGTGTAGATTGCAGTTTAAGTACGGATAAATGCTTTTGGTTGCCAATGGAGACAGGTAATCTTGTGATGGCTGTATACGAGAGATCCAGCTCTACCAGTGATGCCACTCTTGCAAATGATTCAGGTAGCTTCCTCAACTTTCTGCAGTTTCCTAAGTACAAGTACTCAAACTTCTCTAGCTGTCCAATTCCTTCAGGCAACTCTATAAGATTTGTACACCCATCCACATTGAAGAAAATTAGACACTTAAGCTTTTCAAGGGAACCATCAACCTCAATCAGTCCTCTGCAATTTTTTAGGATCAATCTCTCTAAACTCAAATAACAAGAAAAGTTTGGAGTCCTGGTCATGTTGTTGCAGTTTGTGAGATCCAAAACTTTCAGCTTGTTGGCAACCTGTTACAACAATTGAAAGAGAGTAACGGGGAAATTCCATGCAAGTTAGAGGCAACGAAGGGTTACGTTGGAATTGTGTTGTACTTTTTTTTTTTTTGACCCAGAATTGTGTTGTACTTGGGTTGACTCGTTTTCGTCATTTAACCCCCATCGACCCATTCATTTTAGTATGAACTCCTATCCAACTTGATTCACATATATCTACCTATATATCAATTCAACTTCTTCCCCATAATATGTAATTATCTTAAATGGCCTTGATTGTGACTCCAAGTGTTAGTCGTGAAAGTCCTTGATTGCTCCCCTCACGACTCATGTTATTTTCAATAGGTTATTGCCTATATAGTTATTTTATAGTCAATAAGAGTTCCAAAAATAAAAATAAAAAAAACTCTACAAGAGACGTTCAATTAAGAACTAGATAAACAAATAGCAACATACCATACCTTAATTTGACTCCATCCAGCCCAGTCCTCTGTGATGGCACTACAACATAAGTTGAGAACTACAAGATTGCTTGGATGAAAATTGATGGCCAAGAGCTCATGAGGACACCTATTCCAGGACAAGTATCTTAACCTTGAAAGCTGCTTCTTAAAGTCTCCAACAAAGCATCCTCTGCGTAATTTGAGGAACCTTATATTTGGAAGCCTTGAAAAATCTTCGCTTTTATAGATTTCTAGTGCATTTCCATCCAAGCAAACTGCTTCAATGGCCTCCTTTCTCTGTCAATGGTTAATTAGCATAAGAATAAATGAAAATCAGCTTCATTCTCTCTCTCCCTCTTAAAAAACGGCTCCTTATTAATAAATGAACTATTGAAAGAAGTATGGAATATGACACACAAATATATGGTTTCACCTCTTCCGTTCTAATGATTTTAACGGCTGTCTCAGGAACCCACAACCTACTATGCTTTCTTGGATCCATCAACTTTGTATCTTCACAGATGATTTTCCTCCCAAGATCTCTCAATTGGTCATGCATCCAGAATTTGTTCTCATCAGTTATCTTTATCAAGGACATGCGGACAAGGACTTGAGTTGAATAATCTGGTAGAAACCCACAATCTTTCCACATGTAGAATGCATTTGTCTTGTCTTCATCCACAAAAAGACATGCAATGTCTAGAAAGATCTGTTTTTGCTCATGACTTAGGGCATTGTAGCAAATCTTCAGCATTTCTTGGACCTTCTGATGAGTTATTTCCCTTAGATTGTGCAATACACCTATCCATAAGCCTTTGTTTTGGCGACGAAGTAATGAGCCTATGACTTCAAGAGCCAGGGGAAGTCCTCCAGTAGTAGAAACTATTTGTCTCGAAAGACTGACATAATCATCTGGAGGAGGATTTCTTCCGAATGCATGTCTACTGAAAAGCTCAAATGATTGAACGGAATTTAATGGCTTCACTTCGTACTCTAAGGTTCGGTCAGCTTCTATGATGCTTCTGTTCCTAGTTGTCATAATAACTCTACTTCCAGAGCTGAAGGAAACATGCTTGATGGCTAGTTTCTCGATTTGGTCCTCGCTCACATCATCGAGAACAATGAAGACTTTCCTGTTGGAAAGTCGATGTGCAATCAACTTGATCCCATCATCAATGTCATTGATTCCATCATGAAAGCTCGAACCAAACACGTTAGATAATAGTTGTTTCTGTAAAGTTACAAGGCCAAAGCGGAGCGACAATTCTCGAACATTTCCCAAGAAGCAGCAATGACTAAAGAGGGAATTTAGTTTGTTGTAGACAACCTTAGCAAGAGTTGTTTTACCGATTCCACCCATTCCATGGATTAGCACAAATCGCATGCCCCCAGAGCCCACATTCAACAACTTTACTACTGCATCCACTCGATAATCCATTCCAACTAAATGTTCAGCAACGTATTTTTCTTTTATCTTCAGCTTCATAAGAATTTCTCGGGTCACCGATTTAATGAATTTCCAAAACCTGCAATGCTAGTGAGTCATCTAATTCGATATTGTAAAAGAAAACCTTAAGACACTCAACAAGTGTTTGCGATCAACACGGCTAGTAACTCTTTCTAGATGAATGACATGGTTAATTATGTTACTAGAAATAGTTTTCAAAATGCACATGATATTCTTTCAAACTGCCTAAACGAAAACTTATCCAAGAAGATACGTAATGAAAGTCCAAAACAAAAGTTATCAAGTGCTTGACACCTACGCATCCTTGCCTTTTCAACTCCCATCCTTTGATCTGGGCAACACTTTTGAGGGCCTCCTCCCACTTTTGCCTCATCTGGGGGCCGAACCTCTCCTCATGCTCCTCCAAAGTGCTGACATATAGTTGAGACTTAAGCTTAACATCACAAGGTTCCACGTCATAGAAAATTGGCAAAATCTCTTTCTCTGATGGTTTGTATTTCTTGCACTCCACCATGCATGCAAGCTCGCGAAGGCACCATGGACTCGAAACATACCCTCTAGAGAAAATAGGTATGTAGATCCTCAACTTTTCGATGGCCGTAGATAGTTCATCACCTATTTCTTTACCAACATGGAGCTCTTCCTCATCAAAGAAAACACGGATGTTCGCTTCTAGCATTTCATGATAAAGACAATCTGCAAATGTTTGGCGAGTGTCTGGCCCTCTAAAACTCAAGAAGACATCATAGTCAATTGCTGATGACTTACTGCCACTGGATTCAGCCTCCAAGCTCTTTCCCATTTCCATTCTCACAAGTATTTTCCCTGAAGGGTTTTCTTCTCTCAGAGCACTTGATCAAGAAAGGCTTGTTCACTTTGCGCTTGCATAAAAAGTGGACTAGGCCACCGGTGAGTTTCTTTCGTATTTCGCTTGAGACCTCTATTCCTAGAACTTTCCCTGGTTGAATGGTCTTTGAATAGTCCCAATGATTTTTTTTACTAATCAAGTCTACGTCAACTCTACGATGGCGTAACGAATCTGCATAGCTTTTTCTCCCAGCTGGCTCAGCTTCTAGTAGGCTTGACTTTTGACGTACTCATCATATGCAAGTCGTTCTCAGTAGATTTAAAATATTTAGGAAATTACAGTATTAGTCCTTGGTGTTCTTGAGAATTCCTTTTCTATAGATATAAAATAGCCGGGCCGGCTATGCTTTCTGTGACAGGCACAAAACAAATCGAGATTACAATTTTATTTTACTTCCTTAACTCTAGGATTTTTTCAGATAATGTTTTCAAATTTAGGTGATGTTTTTAAAATAGATTTATAAGAAGATTTCTTTTACTTCAACAGTAAATTTTCCCATTTTATTCGATAATTCATTTCCTAAATCTATTTGAGGTGACTTTATCTTTCACTTTTTTATTTATTTTTATTTATATTTTGTGGCGCTCGCACTCTGACTTTCTTTAATCTTAAGCAATTAAAACATTCATATAGAATTGTTGACAAGTTAATTCACCTAAATATTATTCATTACTTTCTAAAATTTGAATAATATTTTAAACTTCGGTTGGAAAGCTAAAAAGATGTTCTTATTTTTTATTAGGCCAAACAAAAGGCCCTGATGTTTTGGTTGTATCCTTCTTTGTCTTCATTTATTGATTTTTATGATTTGATTTCTAAGAAAGTTTGCCTCTATGAATTTTTGGGAGGAAAACATTAGAAGTACCATAAGTTATGTATGTCGCTCACTTTTTCACCAGATCACTTAAGTATCAAATTTTTTTAAAAACAATATTTTCAGTGCATACCCCAATTTGTTTGGTTAGAAATTTGATGCGATATATTTTTTTTATTAATATCATAAGCTGACGTGACTCACTAGAGGTCTGAATCAGCATAAAAAGCCTAAAAAGACATTGTGTAGTAGGTTAAAAAATTATCACTTCAGTGCTAATTGTTGTTAAAAAGTAATCATTTCAATGCCAGAAAAATGCCACCTCAGATAAAATTTTTAAATATGAAAGCTGCATAATTTCTCTAGTCGGAATTTCTCATCGGAGGCATTTAAGTAATCATTTTTCTCTGATTTTGGGACTTAAGTAAGCTAATGAAAACTTTTGGCACTAAAGTGAGTGAGCGCTATACACAACTTACAGCACTTCTAATGTCCTTCACCCATGAATTTTCAATGCGAAATTAGGATTTTTCTTTTTTCATTTTAGCAATATGTCATATGAATTTACTGGTTGAGTTATATTCGTTTTCATTTTATTAGTTTGGTATCGGAACAAGTAACTCGTTCTCGCTTGAAGCACTGCCAAAATGTCCCTGTACTTATTGGTCTAAATATTTCATTGCCACTCGTTCCCATGTCCATTCTCACAAGTATTTTTTATCCTGATGGTTTCCTCTCTCGGAGCACCTGATTAAGAAAGGCTCGTTCACTCTGAATTTCGTTTATATTACTCCTCAGACCTCTATTCCTAGAAGTTTCTCAAGTCGAGTCAACGTCAACTCTAAAATGGCGTAGCAAGTCCGCATAGCTTTTTCCCACCGGAGGCTCTGCTTCTTTTAGACTTGACTTTCGACGACGGCACATTATGCAAGTCGTTCCCAATGGAAATACAATATTGAGGAAATTAGAGTAGTAGTCCTTGTTTTTCCATGATTGACTTATTTTTCTTTTGGGCTTTTGCACCCAATGCCTGGTTTCTAGGTGAAGAGGTCCTCATCTTGAAACCTGTCTAGGTGAACAGGTCCCCATCTTGAAACCTGAAATCTCCCTAATCAAGGCTAGAGACAACCTTGTTGACCTGGTTCCAGGCCAGTTCTAGCATTGAGCTGGTTGAGTGTTTTTTTTTTTTTTTCCATTTTTTAAAACTTCAATGAAGTTTAGTTCCTCTTATGCCATGCCTTTATTTAAGCATTCCTAGTTTTGCAGCTACAGTTAAAACACTGAAAAAAAATTATTCCTAGAAACACTTAAAAATTGAGTAATATTTGCAATTTCAGTACATTTTAAGACGAGAGAGATAAGATTTAGTATCATTCTATGTTCCACTGATTTGGTGCGATTGTATGTTGGAACGGCAATACTTGGATAAAATCGACAACTCAGCATGATGAATTGGGAGCCAAACAAGTTATTGCCGGATACAAATTGGAACCAGACTGCATTGAAGTGGGATTAGTGCCCGTTCCTAATTTTAATTGTATTAATTGGGTACTAGAGGAGGTAACTCCTTTTCTTTTGGCATGACCATTTTAGAGTGGACATAGTTTTTTTGGTCTAGCCTGTTTTGACTCACTTTTCTCTTTCAAACTTTTATTTTTCCTTTTTGTAGAAAATGAGAGTCAGACGCCCCCGCTTGAAATTAAAGGAAATCGACATAGTTGGCCCTCCCAACAAATGAAGAAGTTGCTTTAGCCAGCCTCTCTCTCTTTATCTATTGCTTTTATATTAGCATAAAAGTTTAATTTTCTAGATATCTTAACTCATCAATTCATGGACGATTTTTTTTAATAGTCGAAATATTCTCCATTTATGAGCACTTAAATTAAGCACTTTCTTAAGTTTCTCGAACTTAAATACATCTTTAACCTTCTTGCTGAAGAACTTAATATTAATCTAAGAGCCTTGCGGTCATTTTTTAAAAGCAAAAGTAATATTTCAAATTCAGCTTGATCAATCTATCTAAATGAAATAAACTATGAGTAGACTATTAATGTCAACAATTTCCAATCAAAGTTAGCCAAAAGAATTAAATCGATAAATTGTTAAAAAGTTTAGGACTAAATTGACACAGTTAAAAAGTTTTAGACTAAATTGGCAAGTCGTCGAAATGTTTAGGACTAAATGAGCATAATTAAAAGTTTGGATTGAATTGGGATTTAGGACTTTTTGGACAATTTTCCAATATGGCTTGCTGTATGGGCACCAAGATTTTCCAAATGTGTCACTCACATTAAAAAAAAATCATTATAAAAAAATTTTTTTAAAATAAAAATAAAATAAATGAGGGGAAATGGTCCACATATGTGGTTTCCTGTTTTCTCATTTAATTAAGTTAACTCAGTACTTGGTTTTCTATTTAATTAATTTTTTTTGTAAATATCTCAAATCTAATGTTTGTATAAAGATTCTGCGTAGGGATTGCATTATATGCATATTTGCGCAATTAGGCATTGATAATCGAATATTGGCATAATTATAATTTCCATGTCAGAAGAATTGGAGTTCTCTTTGAATTAGTGTAGATGCATACTTAGGACAACAGGATCGCACGTTTTTTATAATTTTAATTGCTATCTTGCATGGGTCGCATGCTATAAAAAGTATAAAAAAAATAATTACATCATGCATGTTGGTAAATTAGATTGTGTCTTCATTAAAAAAAATCACAAAAAATATGTTTAGGAGTTCATTTGGGGAAATTTAGGCTTATTTGCATTATATTTGTATTATTCTCCGTGGTCCATTTAGATTACCTAACGCTAAATTTTCATACTTATCAGAAGGTCATTTTGGGAAAGTAACTGATTTTGAGTGTGTTGTCGCTCAGCAAGTTACATCCGCATATTTATATCCTTTGATACATTAGTTTATCTAAGAAAACTTGCATAGACTTTCCATTCATCACTCATAGGGTTCTATCCTAAAGCTTAATAACGAAGCCTTATTTTATTTTATCAAATGCTGCCCGAGTTTTTATTTTACTCGTATTTTATTTATTTTAACTGCTTTGTTTATTCTCATCCTATTCCCAGAACTTTCCCTAGTTGAATGGTCTTTGAATGGTACCAATGATTTTTTCCCTTGTCGAGTCTACGTCAACTCTAGTGGAACCAGTTCGCGTGGCCTTTTCTCCCGGTGAGCTCCGCTTCTAGTAGACTTGACTTTGTCTCCCGTTGAGCTCCATTTCTAGTAGACTTGATTTTTTACCTAGTCAAGTCTACGTCAATTCTAAAGTATTTCGGACTGATTTGTCTGATTAAATGCATAATCCAACTGTGTTTCGTGAACTTAACCGGCTCTCAAACACATTTCATTTGAATTTCCCAACTCACTCTTGAACATCCGAAGTCGAACAACATGGGATGCGTATCGGTCTCTCTAGCATGACAGTTCTTTCTTCTTTGTCACAGCTTTAGCAAGTGATCCTCAACATGAATGATCATCAAATAGCGACAGGCAAATATTTCACGGCCTCAGGCAGCAACTTGATCAAGTGATAACGGCTCGTGTACTCAAATTTTTGCTTAAGCAAATTATGGGAACACTTTACCCCAAGAGCTCCGGAATGGGAACATTGTCTCTACTCGCTTTTCTACTATACTTTGCCAATGTTCATCTATGGTTTTCGCAGTCTCTATGGAATCAGAATGACTTCACCATCAATTGTTCCCCTCCAGCTCATTCCATCCATCGAAACACCCAGAGTGCAAATCCACAATTAACTGGTAGACCAAAATCCTATTCAATCTCCTTATTCGGCTTATTCTACCTAAGTGCAACGGACTTACAATCCTTGAAATAAGCCGAGGAAGACACCAACAGATGATCATTAACATGTTTCAAGTAAACCAATTCATCTTGAGGCATATCATTAAACAGTCACCGTGCATCGTCCACTTGGCCGCATTGGCTCAATAACTAGGAAAAACTTCTTCACACCTCAAAACAGAGATGACGGAGACTATGTCAGAATGAATGATTTTGAATTTGTCGATGAAGATCCTAGTAGTATCGATTGTGCGAAGAGAGAGTCATGGGTCAGTTCCTGCTGTTGAGCTTGAGACAGGCGGGGACGAAGCAAAAGGAGCTTCGTCCATGGAGGTTGTGTTTGCTGAGAAGAAGACGGCTCCATGTAAAGGAAGATGGCGAAGCAACTGCGAGAGAACGACGGAGAGGGAGTTTGGCGGGCCGAGCCCAACTGGAACTGTAAGTGATCGGGCTTTATGGAAGGGCTGGATTAGTGACCCGATGGCTGGGTGCTTTATTTGTTATTTATTAATTTTAATTGTTAATTTTTACAAAAAAATGCATGTTTGATTTGCTGGAAAAATTCAGATGTCAACAAACTTAGCCTTTTATATTCCAGCAAATTCACTCTTTCAGCACTTTTGAGGTACTGCATCTTTATCATCCTCGTACCCTCAAAATTCCTAGTAATTGCACTCTAAATACCTCTGCTTTCGAAAGGCATTTAGTTTCCTTTCAAAAAGCAACAACAAACCGACGTTTGCAAAAGTCCAACTTCCAACAACAAACCGACGTTCGCTGAAGTACTCCAGGAATGCAATTGTGTTCATGTTTAGCGAGAGAGGGATGAGATTTGAGGAATTTATGGTCACTCTACCTTTGGCACTAGAAGTGGGTAATTTGTGATGTTGCTTTCTTTTAACTCAAGAATGCAATGGGTTACCTATCTTTTTACTGCTTGTTTGTTAAGTATTGAAATGGCTTTGAATTAGGAACAGCAATTGGATGAAGCTCATCCGGTAAAATGTCCCAGATTCTTCAAGTTGCCAGACCCATACTTTTATCTTACTCATTACGTGTAATCCGAGTATTAAGCTAGAAGATGCGGCACATATTGAATATCAAAAGTTCACCCTAAAAATAAAAAGGTTTTTAGAGTCACAAATGTAACTTGCTACTAATATTATTGGCCAACATTAATTAATGATAGCCTGCTGATATGATTGTACAAAGAATGGTTTCAAATTGTGGAAATGCTAGAAAACTACCAAGCATGTTGTACATGAAAATGAGGATCAGGCTACTTCAACTCTCCTTGTAGCCAAAACTAATTCACCATGAGTTATGATTCTTTGCACTTCTGACAACGTTTGTACCTTTGTTATTGACTGACTAGAGTATTGCAGCAAGAGTTTGAGCTAATTTTGTAATGTGGTAACGAAAGAAGAGAAGAATTTGATAGACGGGGAAACCTGGTTGAAAAACAATTCTACGGATACGGAAAGATGAAAAAGAAGTGTATATTCCTTTCTAGGTGGTGAAAACATTGTGGAAAGCACTTCAGAAGGTTTTATAATAACGGTGAAAACATGCGAAGCAATCATAGTCATGGCGAAAATGTCAGCAAATATCGTGATTGATTGACCAGACTTAATCGACCTAACATGCGGGGAATGTAAACTGCAAGGAAGGACGATGCTCTGAATCATGACAAACCCTCATTACCAAAAAGCTAGTACGCATGAATAATTACACCCGGATCACAAATTATGGTGTCTAAATTGAAAGCCACTTCCAGAGCAAATGGCTAGTGAAAATAGCACGGGTTGATTAGCTGGGGAAGCTGAAAATTCTTGACATGGAACTTGAGAGAATGGCCGCCTCATCATAGTGACAGGCGAGACGTGAATTTCAAATGTTTCCATTGCTTGTACATGCTCACAGTCTCTTCAAACCAATCATCTCTTAAATTTGGGCAGTCAAAAATTGTTAGTGAGCACTCGTCTGATAATTTCCAATTAAGTACATTAGGAAAACTTCTCAGTGATATGCAACCTATAAATTCCAAATGTTTGAGAGACTCTAGTTCATCCAGGCCCTTAACTGTTAGAAGCTCTTCGCATCTTCGAATTACCAAGGACTCCAGCTTTTTCAAATCCGATAGGTCATCTAGACTTTCAATCTTAGGACACTTGTCTATTTCCAAGTGTTTCAAGGACTCCACTGAACCAAGACCTTGGATCGTAGTTAGATTTGGGCAATCGATCAGCGTCAACAGCTTTAACCTCTTCAAACTCAATAGACCCCCAAATCCCTCGAGGTGTTTTAACCCTTCCACTTTGAATTCTATCAATTGTTCAAACCCATCGAGTTGAACTTCCTTCCAAAGACAGTGACTAATATGCAAATGTGTCAATTTTCTCAAGTTGCAATGAAATGACAAGCTGGCTATTGATTCATGATATTGGGCAAACAATGTTGATAGAGATGGTGGAAGGAACGTGAGGGATTGTCGGCATGGACCATCTTGGGAGTAAAGACGATGCCAGTCTCATCATGACCACCATATATGAGATTCACCAATTCAGTTAGGTTTGAGAGATCCGAGATCCATCGCAACGAACTTGATCCCAAGGCTTAGGCTTATCAAACTTGTGGGAAGCTCAGGCAATAATTCGAGTTTGTTGCAACCACATAATCCCAATATCTCTAGGTGAGGAAGTAGTTTGATCGTCACCGGAACATTTCTAATAGGGGATAATTCCAAGTGCAGAACTCTCAAAAGTGATAATTTCCAAATACCTTCGGGAATTTCCCACTCTAGATGCAAGCAATTCCCAGCATGTAGCTCTTCCAACTCTTTTAGCTCGACAATGCTCAATGGTAGCTCCCTAATCAAAGAATTTGAAATGTTGATGACTTTTAATCTACTTAGGTCTCCAATAGATTCTGGTAATTGTAAACATTGCGTTTCTGAGACATCCAACTCAAGTAGAGATTCCAAGTTTCCAATCGACACTGGAAGTTCCCTTATTTTAGTACTCGATAGAAAGAGAGACTTAAGTTTCTGTAGGTTCCCGATAGAACTAGGAAGTTCTTTGATTTCTGTATATTGTAGTTTAAGAACTAACAAGCACTTTTGGTTACCAATGGAGTCGGGTAATTTTGTGATAGTTGTATTTGAGAGATCCAACTCTACTAGTGATGCCACTCTCGCAAATGATTCAGGCAGCTTCCTTAACTTTTTGCAATTGCCTAAATACAAGTACTCAAGCTTCTCCAACAGTCCAATTCCTTCGGGTAACTCCCTAAGACTTGTACATCCATCTGCATTGAAGTAAATCAGGCACTTAAGCTTTTCAAGGGAACCATCAACCTCAATAAGTCGTCGGCAATCTTCAAGGTTCAATCTCTCTAAACTCAAGTAATCAGAGAGGTTTGGACTCCTGGTCATGTTGTCGCAACATGCGAGATCAAGAACTTTAAGTTTCTTGGCAACCTATTACAATATCTAAAAGTGAGTAAAGGGAAAATTCTGTGCGAAATTAGAGGCAATAAATGATTATGCTGAACCCTAGATGTAATTAGGTTGACTATTTTTCTCATTTAACCCGCATAGATCTGTTCATCTAGTACTAACACCTATCCAACCTTATCCACATATATCCACCTGCATATCAATTCAATACAATCTAATTTAATCGCCTTGATTATCAGACCAGCTTAGTTCACTTAGTTTTACTTGTAGGATAGCCTCGATGAATCCATTTATGGGCCATTTTATTTACAACAGGTCATTGCCTACATAGTTATGGTATAGTCAATTTTAGTTAAAAACATAAAAATGGCATGAGACAATTCAATGGAGATAAAGATAAATAAATATAGCAATGGAGTACCTTGATTTGACTCCATCCAACCCAATCTTCCGTAATGGAGCTATAAGACAAATTGAGAACTACAAGATTGTTTGGATGAAAATTGATGGCGGAGAGCTCTTGAGGACACCCATGCCAAGTCATGTATCTTAACTCTGAAAGTTGATTCTCAAAGTGTCCATCTAATTGTCCCCAAACTAATTTGAGGAACCTTATGTTTGGAAGTTTTGAAAACTCATCGCTCGTATAGCTTCCTGGTGCATTTCCATTTAAGCAAACTGCTTCAATGTCCTCCTTTCTCTGCCATTCAATGGTAAAGTAGCATAAGAGCAAATGAAAAATGTCTTCATCCTCTCTCTACTATAATAAAATGGCTCATAGTTAATAAATAAACTATTGAGAAAAGCATAGATTTGGATGGTTGAACAGATGTTTCACCTCTTCTGTTCTTATGATATTAAAGGCGGACAAAGGATCCCACAACCTGCTCTGTTTTCTTGGATCCATCAACCTCATATATCCACATACAATTTTCCTCCCGAGATCTCTTAGTTGATCATGCATCCAAAATTTGTTATCATCAGTTATCTTTATCAAGGACATGTGAACAAGGACTTGAATAGAATAATCCGGGAAAAACCTACAATCTTTCCACATGTAGAATGCATTTGTTTGGTCTTCATCCACAAAGAGACATGCGATGTCAAGGAAGATCTGTTTTTGCTCATGACTTAGGGCATCATAGCTGATCTTCAGTCTATCTAGAACCTTCTCATGAGGTATTTTCCTTAGATTGTCCAGCACATCTATCCATGAGGCTTTGTTTTGGCAATGAAGTAATGAGCCTATGACTTCAAGAGCCAATGGAAGTCCTCTAGTCGTGGAAACTACTTGTCTTGAAAGATTGACATAATCATTTGGAGGAAAATTTCTTCTGAAAGCATGTCTACTGAAAAGCTCGAGTGACTGAACAGAATCTAATAGCTTCACTTCATACTCGAATGTTTGGTTGGCTTTTAAGACACTTTTGTTCCTAGTTGTAATAATAATTTTGCTCCCTGAGTTGAGTGAAACATGCTTGATGGCTAGTTTCTCGAGTTGCTTCTCCTCATCCACGTCATCCAAAACTATGAAAACTTTCCTATTAGAAAGTCGTTGCGTAATCACCTTGATCCCATCATCGACATCATTGATTATGTTGGGAAAGCCCGAACCAAACATGTCAAATAATAATTGTTTTTGTAAAGTTATGAGGCCAAAGCTGTGTGATGATTCTCGGACATTTCCTAGGAAGCAACAATGGCTGAAGAGGGGATTTAGTTTGTTGAACAGAACCTTAGCAAGAGTTGATTTACCGATTCCTCCCATTCCATGAATTAGAACAATGCGCATGCCCCCAGAATCCACGTCTAGTAACTTCAGAACAGCTTCCACTTGATCATCCATTCCAACTATATGCTCGGCCACATATTTGTCTTTTGACTTCAGCTTCATCACAATCTCTTGTATCACCGATTTAATGAATTTCCAGTGCCTGTCACGTTATTGAATCATCTAAGTTGAAAATTGTAAAAATAAGGACACTTGGCAAGTGGTTGCATCAACATGGCTACTAACGCTTACTAAATGGACTACACCCAAAAGGAAGATACGTTTTAAGGAGGTAATCCACAATTTACGAACACAAAGATATAATAAATTACATCTATAAATGAAAAGAATACCAGGTTCTTGCCTTATTTGGTTTGGACGAATGACATGGTTACCAAAAATAGTTTTCAAAACACACATGGTATTCATTCAGTTACAGACCACCTAAACGAGATCTTAAGCAAGCTTGGGTATACATTGAAAATCCTAAACAAAAGTTACGGAGCACATTAGGAAACGTACATACCCTTGCTTTTTCAACTCCCATCCTTTGATTTTAGCTACGCTTTTGAGGGCATCCTCCCACTTTAGCCTCATCTGGCGGCCGAACTTCTTCTCATGCTCCCTCAAATCGCTGACGTACCATTGAGACATAAGCTTAACATCACGAGGTTTCACGTTGTAAAAGATTGGCATAATCTCCTTCTCAGATGGCTTGGCATTCATGCACTCTACCATGTGTGTGAGCTCTCGAAGACACCAGGGACTCGAAGCATAACCTTTAGAGAAGATTGGTACATAGATCTTCGACTTTTCGATAGCCATTGGTAGCTCATCAGCTATTTCTTTACCAACGTGGAGCTCTTCCTCATCAAAGAAGACACGGATGTTCGCTTCTAGCATTTCATGGTAAAGACAATCTGTGAATCCTTGACGAGTGTCCGGCCCTCTGAAACTCAAGAAGACTTCATAGTCAATCACCGATGATTCACCACCACTTGTTCTAGCCTTTGAGCTCTTTGCCCGGTCCATTCTCACAAGTATTTTCGCCTGAGAGTTTCCTCTCTCAGAGCACCCGATCAATGAAAGGCTCGTTCCCTTTGCGCTTGCAATTAAGAAAAAAAAAGAAAAAGAAACTGGCGGAGACCTCTATTCCTCGAACTTTCGTTTGCCTTATCTTTAACCGTCCAAAAGTGAAATAAAAAAAAAAAAGATATTTCGAGTCTACGTCAACTCTAGAAAGGCGGAATCAGCCGCCAGAGCTTTTTCCGCCAGTTGGCTCCGCTCCTTTAGAGTGACTTTGCGAACTCGCAATAATGCAAGTTTCGTTCTCATTGGAGAAAAAGTACAAATATATAGGATTATGTCTATGTGATATTTTCAAAAAATATTCGAGAGTACTTCAACTCTAAAAATATAGTTTGTTTTTTGATGGGTCACAGACCAATCAAGATTGTAATTTTTTTTTATTTACTTAGCTCTAGGATTCTTATCAAATACTATTTTCAGAATTAGGTGATATTTTTAAAACAGATTTATGACTGGAATTCTTTAACTTGAACCGTATATTGTTTGCGTTATTTGCTAATTTATTTCCTAGATTTGTTTGAAGTGACTTTTATTTTGCCTTTTTAAAAAAAATCTTACGGCACTCACACCTTGATTTTCTTTAAATTAAGCAATTAAAACTTTCATATGAAAATGTTCATGAGCATTCACCTGCAAATTTTTCATAATTCTCTAAAATTCAAAGTGTATTATAAAGTTAGGTGGGAAAGCAAAAAAGTTGTCCTTACTTTTTATAAGATCAAACAAAGAAGGCGCTCGGTGGGGTATTACGAGCATATTTTCACGATTAGGCATTGATAATAGAATATTTGCATAATTATAATTGCCATTTCAGAAAGAATAAGAATTCTCCTTGAATAAATGTAGATGCATATTTAGGACATTATGATTGCATTTTTTTTTTGGTAATTCAATTGTTATTTTGCATGAATCACACGCAATGAAAAGAATATAAAAATAATTACATTTTGCATGTTAGTAATTCAAATTGTGTCTTCATAAAAATAATCACAAAAAATATGTTTAGATGTTCATTTGGGGAAATTTGGATTTTTTTGCATTATAGTTCTATTATTCTCCGAGGATTGTGTTCTATTTAGATTAGATTATGCAAAATTTTCATACTTATTAGACGGTCATTTTAGGAAATCAACTAATATCGGGTGCATTGTCGGTTAGCTAGTTACATCCATTTATTTATATATCGTTTGATACAGTATTTTATCTTAAAAAATTAGCACAGATTTTCCATTTACCACTCACACGGTCTGTCCTAAAGCTTAATAGCGAGGCCTTATTTTATTTTATTAGATGCAGCTCGAGTTTTGATTTTATTCATACTTTATTTATTTTAACTGCTTTGATTAGCAATTGTTTATTTTTATCCTATTCTCAGAAATTTCTTTAGTTAAATGGCTTTTAAATAGAAAAATTGTCTAAAAAGTCATAAATTTATTGCACTTTTACCAATTTAGTTCTAAAATTTTTAATTTTGTCAATTCAGTCATAAATCATTTCATTTCTTGCTACTTGAGTTCATCCAGTCAATTTTCATTGAAAATTACTGACGTGGACATCGGCAAATGCCATGTAAGATTGCTCGTTGATATGAACAATTTTTAATAATATATTTTTATTTTTTATTTTTTGATTTTTTTTTTTTTTTTTGCTTCTTCTTCTTCATTTTGCCGGTGGCCAGCCATTAGAGCCCAACGATCGGGCCATGCTAGGCCAATTGGCCTCACCGACATTAGGTATGGTGCACAGCCTCGAAAGGTCGACCTCGCCCAAACCAAGAGAGGCTAATCCCTCACCTAGGCTATGGCGGCCTTGCCTAGCACCACGTTTGCTTGGCTAATGCCTAGCGAGATAGCCGTGGCCTAAGCGAGGGTTGGCCTCGCCCAAGATAGCTTGGGTGAGGTTGACCTTTGCTAGGGCCTTGCCAAGGCTTGCCCTTGCCAAACTGCACCTCACCTTGGTGGGTGAAGCCAATTGACTTGCCATGGCTAGTGGTTGGCCACCAGCAAAGAAAAAGAAAAAAGGAAAAAAATTATAAAATTATTGAAATATTATTAAAAATTGTCCACATTAGTATTGATAGTCTTATGTGACATTGTTGGCATCTATGTCAGTAATTTCCAGTCAAAATTGACCGGATAGACTGAATGTCACGCCCCGACTCTCGAGCTCGCGACAACCCCTTCTCCATGGTCAATTGAAAGCGACGTCCCAAGACTCATCGACGACCATTCATTTTATCTTTGATTATGCGCAAGCGGAAAACGAACCATCCCCAAACAAACATACAATCAAATAGGGATAGAGGGATGAACAGCAAGAACAACAGCAACTACTCAATTATTCAATTTTGGATTAACCAATGGAGGATTGTTTTCCGAATTACAAGCCCGACAAAAGGGCCGATCCATCCTCTAAGCCAAATCAAATAGAAACTAGGCTAATCCAATTAAACAAGAAGAACCCTCGGGTTCAACACCATGGTCACTGGACCCATCGGACTCAAGCTCCGTCGAGTCGATCATTGGAGGAGCGGGGCATGATCCTCCATTGCGGGTACGCCATTCTAGGGACCTGAAAATGGTTAATCTCAGCGAGTTTTTCCCCTAAGCCCTGGTTAGTACGCCAACTCAACTCGGGGTACTCTCCAGAACCACCCCTCACTCAACCCCACAACAGACAACAGACAACCCGCAATCAAACAACCAACAACAGACAACCCACACTCAAACAACCAACAACAGACAACCCACACTCAAACAACCACCAGGGTCAACGAATAAACACTATTCCGTTCGCATGCAACCTTACCCGGTCTGCTATACCCTGCACGTCAAATCTCATACAATGCAAACAAGGCACATGGCCGTTAGATGATACAGTTCATCACTCACATGCAAATTGCGTCACAAGCGATCTCACCTGGCCATTGCCACACCCTGCACGACTATCAACTCATGCGTGCATACCACAAATCATCACGACATTAAGAACATGCGAATAATCAGAGCATCTCACACAACTTTCTCATGCCTCACATCCACACATATGCTCCGATTATTACGACCACTAGGGCCACGGCACAACCCTATGGTTGGCGGTCTACCAGTCAAAGACCAGGCATCGTCCTCCCCCATGAGGCACGGCGACGTCACGAGCTCTCTCCCATCGACGGCATTCCCTATGGAGCATGGGCCCGCTCACTGCCGCAGCCCCGCATCTGACCACTGTCAGGCGACCCAATGGTCACGGCACAACCCCAATGGGGATTGGCGGACATCCGGCTCAACCGGGCTATCAACTTTAATCTGACCATGCAACACATTAGTAAACAGTTCATTCTTGTCTTTGCTTTTGCTTGGTCGTGAATGCAACATCGCTCACGCGCTCATGCTCATGCGACATGCCATTTCAAATAACCTATGCAATATGTCATGCAATCTCACTGGACAATTTCCAAAATCCAAAATCTAAAATCCAACCAACACTCGATCACGCATTTCATCAATATTCACGAGAATAATTAACAATCGGCACTCCAATTAATCACAACAATCAAGAGCACATCAAAATAAGACTAAATTTAGCTTCTGCATGAACAGTGCCGTGAACAATAATTGTGAACAGTAATCGTGAACAATAATTATGAACAGTGATTTTTCCGAAATTCAATTAATTAAAACATTTAATCCAGAAATTAAACAAAACATTAATTAAAACAATTAATCAATTCAATTAAATCAAATCATGCATAATCAATCACATAAACATAATTAATCCCAAATTAAGCACAATTAAGCTTAATAAGTAAAATTAAGCTAATATAATCTTAATCATCTATCTAACCACCTATCTTAGGGCTAATACAACTTAATTAAACCCCTTAAACCAAAATTAACACTAACTAACCAACCCTAAGCAAGTTTAGGCACTAAATAGGGATTAGGAGCTAAACTCACCCGTTAAGTGGGCCGGCGACACGGACGCGGCGGCGGCAACGAACCCAACACCCGGGGACCTCTACCACGACGATCCAAGGCGGTCCCGGGGCTGGAACAGCAGCAACAAACTCGGAATACCCACTGCAACACTGAAAACTGCACTGCACAGGGAGGAAAGTGGCTGGACCGGAGGAAAAAAGTACGGGTTGCCCGGAGCTCACCCGGCGAGCGGTGGGCCAGCGACCAACGGCACCTGGGGTCGAGGGGGAACCACTTGTGGCTGGTATGGGTGGTGGTTTGCCTTGCTGGGAGAAAAAGGGAGGTGAAAAAGATTATCGGATGCCTTCAAACTGGGAAGGCAATGAAAAACAACTCGATTTGCTCTAGCGAGATAGCCTTGGCCTAAGTTTTGGTCAAGGGTTGGCCTCGCCCAAGATAGCAACGGGCTTGGGTGGTAAATGGTCGATGGCCCAACGGGCTGAGGTTGGCCTTTGCTAGTCGCACGAGCCTCGGGTCCTCACAAGCCTTTTCCTCAAGGCCGCATCCCGAGTGAGATCACCAACAATGCATTGGCGAAATTCATGTTCATTCATCCCTTAAAGGGCCGAATTCTCAGGATGTTACAACTCTTCCCTCTTATAAAAATTTCGTCCTTGAAATTTGCAGCAACCGACAAGTCCTCAAAAAGATGGGGGTGCCGGGATGCTTCATTACTTCTTCACTTTCCCATGGTCTTGCTTCTCAAGATGGGGCCTTCCACGGACGTCCAATTCCTCAAAATTCAAAACATGTGTCTAATTAAACTCCAACAGTCTACAATGCTTGTCTGCATAACTCTTCTGATAACTCTGAACTGCATTCAATAACTGTTAAACCAAATTTTGAACCAGTGATTCTCAGTTCTCTGACCTCGTTCCATTGACTGGAGTTCCACAAACTTGACCATATTTCTGCTATACCGGTCTGATAAAATCTTATCCCACAAGCACTCTCTTTTTTGCATAGTGCGTAGCTCCGCCCATTTCGCCCCTTTCGACATCCTAGAAGCCGGAGTCGCTCCTTGCTCGAGCACTCTAGCCCCTCAGCGACCACTCCCGCCCTCGTCGGATCAATCGTTACGGGCATCTTCGAATTGCACCACTACTAGCAAAAGTCCCTTTTTGACATGCACAATCTCGTAGAGGTATTATCCGCTTTGGTCTGTCCCACACCAAGCCTCACGATTTTAACCTCTTCTGAGCACCTCAAAGTGCAAAACTTTCTCTAGCTCGTCAATCCATGAGCTCGTTTCCACAGGGTCACTTATCAACACTTGAAATCCGATTCACTGAACTTCCATCAAATTGCTGTCCGAATTCTACAAACCATCGATTTTTCTTTCAACATTTCTTTCATATCAATTTAATAACCAAATCAAGTACTCACCTCAACCACTTGAAAATTAGTGCAAACCAAATGTCATTTATCGCACTAAAGGCTTTCGAATACCTCTTCAAATCCTTTCTGATACATCGAGAAGAAATCATTGATAGTGCTATTTCCTCACTCATCCATTTAGCGTCAAGGGATAATTAATTCTTAATTCACCGAAGACAAAAATCCATTCCTCAAATCCCTATATCAATTATCTCTTGAAATAATCCACCTTGGGTAAATTCACATATTAATCGAATCTAAGACTTCCGAGCAATAAATCATCAACCGTAATTCTTACCCAAGATTATCACCATTTAATAGATCATCTCTTATGATCCCATACCTACAATCCTCAAATCATCAAAATAAAACTTAGCTGACTTCCATTAAATCTAATGACCTCAATTGTCATGACGTGTAAGCAACCAATCTTCCTTGTGCCACGCAAATCAAATCCCTTATACGACACTTCCTTTGTAAATCTCGTGATTCTCCAATACTAGATCGAATGCTCAAAACTGGTGCGGTAATCAGCTTATACTTAAGCTCTTAAAAATTTCACTTATTCGTCCATTCAAATTGCCAATATATTGCTCACAAACACAATTACCATTTGCTCTAAATACGCCTTAATCACTCAATCCATCAAATCCATAAAAGCAACTGCGTATTAGTTAATCCAAATGGCAGTACGGTAATCTCGTAGTGACCAAATCACACATGATATGTCGCCTTTAGTTTATCCTCCTTTTTAATCTTCAACTACTGATAGCCCGTCCTTGGGTCTATCCTGGGACACATCAAAGCTCCTTGAAATGGGTCAAACAAGTCATCCATCCTTGATAATAGATACTTGCTCATGACCGTCCCTTAGTTGAGCTACTAATAAGCGATGTATAAGTGCAACGATCCATCCTTGATTCTTCAACTAACCAATTAACCTCAGTTGTCCAATAATCTTAGCAACCTTCGTCCAATAAACAAGTTACTTCCAACGACGAATTTCAAACGGGTCGAATTTCCCACAAACTCAAAAATATCACCCTCTTTGGGTTAAAATTGAATTGTCTTTCCATGACAATCCATTTTTGTTGATTCCTTTTTTTCCCATCATCGGTCCCTTTCCAAATCGATAATTATCTCTGTTAGGCACGAACCGCGAGCCAAATGCGGTCGCCCTCTCGATCACATTCTTTTCTATCATCTGGGCCCTCTCGTACATCTCATCAAAACTCTTTAAGTTCAAGGGCACCAACTGGCTTTCAATTCTGGTTTCAAGCCATCTTTGAACCGTCTCACCCTTTCCAAGGGTTCTCCACTAATCTCGGCATATACTAGGCCAACTCAGCGAACTTCGCCTTATACTGATCCACTGAAATCTGATTTTGACGAAACTATTGAAACTCTGCCATCTTTGACTCTCTCACACTGTCCAAGAAGTGCCAAGGCTTGCCCTTTTATCTTTGATTATGCGTTAAGAAGACGAACCATCCCTTACAAAACATACAATCAAACAGGGATAGAGGATGAACAAGAAGAACAACAACAACTACTCAATTATTCAATTTACTAGCCAAACCGCACCTCACCTTGGTGGACAACTTTCTCATGCCTCACATCCACACATATGCTCCAATTATTACGACCACTAGGGCCACGGTACAACCTTATGGTTGGCGGTCTACCAATCAAAGACCAGGCATCGTCCTCCCCTATGAGGCACGGCAACATCACGGACTCTCTCCCATCGACGACATTCCCTATGGAGCATGGGGCCCGCTCACTGCCGCAGCCCCGCATCGACCCTCAGCCAAAAATTGACTTGCCATGGCAAAAGGCACCTGGGGGTTGAAGCACGGTCCGGCAACAGCCGGTTTTCGGCGTCCGTACGGATCGGCCGGCGACTCTTTTCGGCAATCGGCTGACGCTATCTGAAGGAAAAAAAGAAAAAAATTATAAAAAATAAAATTATAAAATTATTGAAATATTATTAAAAATTATTCATGTTAGTGTCGATGTCAATTTCGCCCGAATGCCATTTTGGTATTACCTTGTGACATTGTTGGGATCATGGGTTCGATATGTCGGCCTCGCAATTTCATCCAAAATTCTCACGGTCGAGTAGTTTTCCTGGTCAAGTTCTTTAGTTGCACGAGTAATAAATAAAAATGTTTATAATTAAATTGACTAAATTGAAAGGTATAGAACTAAATTTGGAAAAAATGCAATAGATTTAATTTTTTTTTTTGGATAATGTTCCCCTTTGAATAGTACCAACGAATTTTTCCCCGGCAGAATCAGTCAGCGTTGCAAGTCTTTCTCGATGGGCATCAAATATTGAGGAAATTATCCTATTAGTCCTTGGCTATGCTTTGTTTTTTGACCCGCAAAGACAACTTCAGAATACAATTTTATTTTACTTTTTTAACTCTAGTACTTTTTCAGATACTCTTTTCTAACTTAGGTGATATTTTTGAAATAGATTTATGATTATATTTCTTTTACTCAAGCAGTAAATTTTCACGTTTTATGAGCTAATTTATTTCCTAAATCTATTTGAAGTGATTTATCTTTTACATTCTTGTTTTTTTTTTATAATATTTTGCAGCACTTG
This sequence comes from Angophora floribunda, assembly GCA_014182895.1. NCBI lineage: Eukaryota > Viridiplantae > Streptophyta > Magnoliopsida > Myrtales > Myrtaceae > Angophora > Angophora floribunda. Next base: position 29,173,357 of record CM024709.1, on the reverse strand, counting down.
CACTATGACTTTCTTTAATTTTAAGCAATTAAAATTTTAATTAAAATTATTTTTTGTTTTTGGACCCTATATATAAATGTTGACCTGTTCATTCCACCTATATATTTATCATGACTTTCTAAAATTTGAATAATATTTCAAGCTTTGGCTGGAAAGCAAAAAAGATGTTGTTACTTTTTATTAAGCCAAAAAAAGAGGCCCTGATCTCTTGGCTCTGTTCTAGTTAGTGTTCATTTATGGAATTTTTATGGTTTGATTTGTAAGAAAGATTGTCTCTATGAATTTCGATGTCAAAATCAGGATTTTTTTCTTTTGGCTTCCATGCTTTTTACGTGCGGTTCAATTTTCTTTATTTTCATTGTGTCGGATTGAAAATGGAGCAGGTAACTCGTTTTCGCTTGATAAAGTATTGCCAAAATGTCCCTCCACTTTTGACCTGAAATTTTCAATAAATCAGTTTTTCTTGGATATTTTCTGCTAAGAGTTGGCAAATGACCTATTTAGACGGTTTCCAAGCAGCTTCCCTCGTCCATAATTCAAAGATGACAATTGAGGGCTTGCATGATAACGCTTTTGTTCCTAGGAACAATTTATACTAAAAAATGATTCTTTTTTATTCTACTCTTGGGAATAATTTATGAGTATTTGAAGGCATTTGGTAACTATCCAAAATCTTTACTTCGAACGGAAATGTGTATGGTAAAATTTTTTTGATCTTTTGATTCTTTTAAGTTTTAGTACTTTTTGTTATAATTTTTTTCTTTTTTCGTTTTCTTTTTTCTTCCATTCTTCCTCTTGGCTGCTACCACCGGTGGTGGCCGATGAGCAGCTAGGCAAGGTCCGACGAGCTCACCGGAGCCTTGCCAGGCCAGGGCGAGGTCCGGTAATCTCGTTGGAGCCTAACCCAGCCACTGGCAAGGCTCGGCCTTGCAGATCTGGGTGAGCCTCGCCCGGCCGCCATTGGTGAGGCTCGAGCCTTGCGCTACCTAGGCGAGCTCGAGCCTCACAGTGGCAACCGAGTGAGGCTCACCCAAATTTGGGAGGCCAAGCCTCACCGGTGACTAAGCAATGCTCGGCTTTGTAGGTGGCGCCCAGGCGAGCTCTGGTGAGTGGCCTGGCGAGGTGTTGGCGAGCTCGTCAGTCCTCACCCGACCGCTCGCCAGCGGTGGCAATGGGGCGATGATGGGGTGGGAGGAGGAAGAGGAAGAGGATGAGGAAGAAGAAGAAAAGGAAGGGAAAAAGAAAGAAAATAGAGAAAAAAATTGATTCTCAGAATTGTTTCTAGAAGCAAGAAGCAATTTTTTTTTGCTTCTTGATTCTACTCCAAATATATTCCCCAAAATAAATTTGTTCCTGGGAACACAAAATTTACCAAACGCATTTTTATTCCAAATTTGCTCTCGGAAACAAAAAAATATAATCAGTTATTATCGAAAACGTTACCATGTAGGCCTTGAGTAATCGATTTGAAATGTCCAATCTTCCCTTAGTTGAATGGCCTTTAAACAGTACCAACGATTTTTTTTCCCTAGTCGAGTCAATGTCAACTCTAAAATGGCTAATCAGCCAGGGTCGCTTTTCTACTGCTGGGCTCCACTTAGACTTTGACTTTTGACAAGTCAATGGAGGAAAGATTTTGAGGAAATTACAAGATTTCATTTTCGGTCCCTGTTATGCTTTGTTTTTTTTTTTTTTCAGGGGCACGGACAAATCGAGATTAAAATTTTATTTTACTTCCTTAACTCTAGTATTTTTCCAGATACTGTTTCCAAACTTAAACTTACGTGATATTTTTAAAATAGATTTATGATTAGATTTCTTTTACTTGACAGTAAATTTTCCATTTTATATATTAGTCTCCTATGTTTGTTGGGATTGATATATATATATATAGTGTCGTTGGTTCTTCCGACTTCTATCTATAATGTATTTATCTTTTCAACGTTTTTTGTATTTAATTAGAGAATAGAGGTTGCGTCCTTCATTTTAAAACTTCAGTTCATAACTACATTCACCCTATCGGTTGTCTAATTACTGAAAATTTTTATTCCATGCATGTGCACTTCTTTCGAAAGTGATAATGGTCCAATAAATGGGAGGACACGCGGCAAATAGCGGTAATTGGTCTTGTTTTACCGCAGTATTTGGGTTCTTCATACAACAAAGGCTTTTCTTTGTTATAAATAAATTGATGGAAGCTGATATGTGACCACACGACATGAACATAGTACAAACATATCCCTATTGAGCGTCAACATGTTGGGTGTGACATTTGATGTCAAATGGGTCCATATTATTGTCTTATTTTCTATGTCGCCACCTAATCTAATCGAAGTATTGCCGTCCATTTGGCAATATCTATTAATCCATGACGTCATTTATTTATTTATTTACGACCCTTCATTGGAATGGATTCTCAAGAGTATCACTTAATAACATGTATTTTATCCAAATCACAACACCAAAAAAATAGCCCTCATAATACACAAGCCCCTGCAATTTCAAATGAATGATTAATAATTAGGCTGTTCGTGGTTGAACGACCGTCAAATGTCGACAATAGCCTCGGCAGTAAACGATCATCCACGACTTCGCTAGTGTACAAGGAGCTGCTCAATCACGTCGGCAACTCGATCAAGGAAACCGGCCACAAGACCATTTGGAAGACCGAAGCCAGTCGGTGGCCGAAATTCAAACGGATTTTCACCGATGGGAGGACGAGGGAGGGAGGGAGGGAGGGAGGGAGGGGAGATTTTGTATTTTTTTTTACTCCATCCAGCTTAGTCCTCTGTGGTAAAACTATAAGACAGGATGAGAACTACATGACTGCTTGGATGGAAATTGATATCCGAGAGGTTTTGAGAAAAATGATACTGGACATGTATTTTAACCTTGAAATCTATTTCTTAAAGACTCCTCTAAGTGTCTGCCGGCTAATTTGAGGAATCTTATGTTTGGGAGCCTTGAAACTCTTTGCTTGTATAGATTCCCAATCCATCTATGCAGACTGCTTCAATGGCCTCCCTTCTTTACCATTCAATGATGAAGTAGGATAAGAGTAAATGAAATGTGCAGAGAAAAGTACAAAGTCCAACGGTTGAACATATCGATTCACATATTTACGATATTAATAGCCATCTCAAGAACCCACAACCTACATTGATTTCTTGCATCCATTAGCCTCGTATCTTCAAGGACAATTTGCCTCCCGAGATCTCTCGGTTGGTCAAACGTTGTTAGTTGTCTTTATTAAGGACATGCAAAAAAGGACTTGAATCAAATGATCCAGGAAAAGGCTACAATCTTTCCAAATGTAGATTGCATTTGTCTTGTCCTAGTCCACAAAGAGACATGCGATGTCAAGAAAGATCTGTTTTTGCTTGAATCAAGGCATTGTAGCTAATCTTCAACTTGTCCTTGACCTTCTCTCGAGGCATTTCCCTTAGATTCTCTAGTACTTTTATTAATGAGGCTTTGATTTAGCGACAAAGTAATGAACTTATAACTTTGAGAGCTAAGAGAAGCCCTTTGGTCATAGAAACTGCTTGTCTCGAAAGATTGACATGATCATCTGGAGAAGGATTTTTTTTTGAAAGCTTGAGCCTGAGGGAATAGCCAACTCTTTTTTTTTTCCCCTCTTTCTTCCTGGACTTTCCTTTGCTTGTACATTTTGACTGTGCCTTGAAACACATCATTATCTTCTAAATTTGGGCAGCCGAGAATTGTTAGTGAGCACTCGTCTGGTACTTTCCAATTTAATACATTGGGGAAACTTCTCAATGATCTACAACTGATAAACTGTAAATATTTGAGTGTGTCTAGTTCATCCAGGCCTTCAACTTCCAAAAGCTCTTCGCATCCTCGAATCACCAAGGACTCCAGCTTTTTCAAATCTGATAGATCATCTAGACTTTCAATCTTAGGACACCATTGTATTTCCAATTCTTCCAACGACTCCACGGAGCCAAGTCCTTGGATAGCAGTAAGATTTGGGCAATTGAAGAGACTCAACCTCTTCAAACTCGAAAGACCGGCAAATCCCTTGCGAAGTTGTAAGCTTTCCACTTCGAGTCCAATCAACTGTTCAAGCCCACACCTGTCTATTTCCAGTTTTTCCAATGACTCCACCAAACCAAGTCCTTGAATAGCAGTAAGATTTGGGCAACTAGTCAGCCTCAACAGCTTCAACTTCTTCAAATTCGAAAGACCTGCAAATCCCTCAAGGAGTTTTAACCCTTCCATTTCAAATTCAATCAATTGATCAAGCCCATCGAGTTGAACTTCCTTCCAACGACATTGATAAATGTACAAACGTGTTAAGTTCCTCAAGTTGCAACGGAATGACAAACTATGTATTGATTCATGATATCGAAGTGACAATGTTGACACAGACGGAGGAAGGAACGCAAGGGAGTGTTGGCATGGACCATCTTGGGAGAACAAAGGACGACAATTCTCATCATGACCACCATAGCTCAAATCCACCAATTTGGTTAGGTTTAAGATATCTTGGACGTACCGTAGCGACCTTGATCCGAAGTTTAGGCTTATCAAACTTGTGGGAAGCTCAGGTAATAATTTGAGTCCACTGCAATGACATAATCCCAATTTCTCTAGGCGAGGAAGTAGTTTGATTGTCATCGGAACATTTCGAATGGGGGTAAATTCCAAGTGCAATATTCTCAAAAGCGATAATTTCCAAATGTCTTCAGGAATTTCCCACTTTAGATTCAAGCAATGCTTGGCATGTAGCTCTTCTAACGCTTTTAGCTCGACAATGCTCTGTGGTAGCTCCATTATCAAAGAATACGAAATGTTGATAACTTTTAATCTACTTAGGAATCCAATAGATTCAGGTAACTGTAGCAATCGTGTTCCAGAGATATCCAACTCAAGTAGTGATTCCAAATTCCCAATCGACATAGGGAGTTTTCTTATGTTAGTATTTGATAGAACAAGAAACTTAAGTTCCTGTAGGCTCCCAATAGAATTAGGAAGTTCATCAATTTTTGTAGATCGTAGATTAAGTACCGACAAGCACTTTTGGTTACCAATTGAGTTAGGTAATCTTGTGATGGCTGTATTTGAGAGATCCAACTCTACCAGTGATGCCACTCTCACAAATGATTTAGGCAACTTCCTCAACTTTTCGCAATTGCCTAAATACAAGTACTTGAGTTTCTCTAACTGTCCAACTCCTTCGGGCAACTCCATAAGATTTGAACACCCATTTGCATTGAAGTGAATTAGACACTTGAGCTTTTCAAGGGAACTATCAACCTCAATCAAACTATAGCACTTTTCAAGGATCAATCTCTCTAACCTCAAATAAGCAGAGAAGTTTGGAGTCTTGGTCATGAGGTGGCAATATGTGAGATCCAGAACTTTAAGTTTCTTAGCAACCTGTCACAATAGCTAAAAGAGAGTAACGGGAAAATTCCATGAAAATTTAGAGGCAGTAAATGGTTATGTTGGAATTGAGTTGGATTAAATACACTCATTTTCCTCATTTAATCCACATAGACCATTTCATTTTAGTGTTAACAACTATCCAACCTAATCCACATATAGCAACCTATATATCACTTCAAGTTCTTCCCAGAATATGCAATTAATTATAAATAGTCTTGATTACAAGACTAGCTCTGTTTTACCTATGAATGGCCTTGATTACTCAATTCATGACCCATTTTATTGACGACTTGTTACTGCCTATACCAATATGGTACAAATAATAGGAGTTCCAAAGAAAAATTTGTAACAAAAAATTTAATTGAGATCTAGATAATCAAATAGTGAGAGATTGCACCTTGATTTGACTCCATCCAGCCCAATCCTCTGTGATGGAACTATAAGATAGGTTGAGAACTACTAGATTGATTGGATGGAAATTGGTGGCCAAGAGTGCACAAGGACACCTATTCCAAGACAAGTATCTTAACCTTGAAAGTTGATTCTTGAAGTCTCCATCTAAGTGTCCACCATCTAATTCAAGGAACCTTATGTTGGGAACCCTTGAAAACTCTTCACTGGTATAAATTTCTTGTGCAGATCCCTCTAAGCGGACAGCTTCAACGGCCTCCTTTCTCTGCCATTCAATGGCTAAGTTGGATAAGAGAAAATGAAAAATGTTTTCAAATTCTCTCTCTACCACGCGTAATGTTAATAAATGAAGTATTGAGAAAAGTTTAGAATTTGATGGTAAACATATCATTTCACCTCTTCTGTTCTTATGATATTATTGGTTGTCTCCAAACCCACAACCTACTCCACTTGCTTGGATCCATCAGCCTTGTATCTTCACAGACGATTTTCCTACCAAGATCTCGTAGTTGGTCATGCATCCAGAATTTGTTGTCATCAGTTATCTTTATCAAGGACATGTAGACAAGGACTTTAATCGAATAATCCGGTCCATATCCACAATCTTTCCACATATAGAATGCATTTGTCTGGTCTTCATTTAGGAAGAGACATGCGATATCGAGAAAGATTTGTTTTTGCTCATGACTCAAGGCATTGTAGCTGATCTTCAGCTTCTCCTCAACCTTCTCATGAGGTACATCCCTCAACTTGTTTAGTAGATCTATCCATGAGGCTTTGTCTTGGCGACGAAGTAATGACCCTATGACTTCAAGAGCCAATGGGAGCCCTCCAGCCATAGAAACTACTTGTCTCGAAAGACTAACATAATCATCTGGAGGTTGGTTTCTTTCGAAAGCACGTCTACTAAAGAGCTCAAGTGATTTAACTAAATCCAATGGCTTTACTTCGTACTCTGAAGTTTGGTCAGGTACAACTATGAGGCTTCTGTTCCTAGTTGTCATAATTACTCTACTTCCTGAGCCGAATGAAACGTGTCTAATGGCTAGTTTCTCAAGTTGTTCCTCATTATCCACATCATCAAGAATGATGAAGACTTTCCTGTTAGAAAGTTGCTTCATGATCACCTTGATCCCATCATCTACATCGCTGATTCCATCGTGAAAGCTTGAACCAAACAAGTTTGATAATAGTCGTTTTTGTAAAGTTTCAGGGCCAAACCTGAGCCACGATTCCCGGACATCTTTAAGAAAGCAGCAATGATCGAAGAGGAAATTTAGTTTGTTGAAAACAAGTTTAGCAAGCAGCGATTTACCGCTTCCACCCATTCCATGGATTAGCACAAAGGGCTTGCCCCCAGAGTCCACATCCAGCAACTTCTCAATGGCTTCCACTCGATGGTCCATTCCTACTAAATGCTCTGGGACCCATTTGTCTTTTATTTTGAGCTTCATCAAAATTACTCGTGTCACCGATTTAATGAATTTCCAGTACCTGCCACATTGTGAATCATCCAAGTCCAAAGTGTAAAATATAACCTGAGGACATTCATCAAGTGGTTGCAATCAACATAACTAGTACCCTAGGGATGTGAATAGGCCCATTCACTTCGAGTCCCACTAATACCCGACCAAATCCGGACACTAAGGGCGTTTGTTTTTTATGATACAACTCAAGATCGGACCTGCATAGAACCTGAACCTACAAAACGGTTTGGATTGACTCGGGTCAGGTCATTTTTTTCCCTAGAAAAATGCCTCGCTCAACCTCCACAGCCTCACGCAGCCTCACCTAACCAGCCACCAAGGTCTCCGACCAATCTCCTAGCCCCCTCCATCATCGCTACCAAACATTCAGACCCAAGCATGGCCGCCGTGCTCCTTCCCCTCGAAGTCACTCGTCGAATCGCACTTCTGGCTGAGGCGGAGGATTCTCTCGCTCAGCGGTTCTCCTTGAAACGTTACCCTTGGCCCACCATCGTGGATTTTGAACATGGTGTCGAAAATCAGCACCAATTCGTGATGGAAATTCCGGGACCTTCGAGAACCTTTCCTACCAATTCGCAAGACCTTGGTGAAGGTGTTGAAGAAGTTCCGGAGCAAGATCCTTTCGACAACCATGTGCTTCATGGCACAGCCAATGAAGACGCGGTTGCGCAGCTCTGTCACCGTATCGGCTCTCAGTGTCCATGGTAGCTCAATGTCTGGATGAGGGGGAAGGACCGGATGCGCTCGGGGACACAGGGCTGCAAGAGGAGGTCAGCAGCTGAAACGTGGAGGAATTGGGCACTGGCGTCATCTCAAGAGATGAAGACATGGCCGGAGACATTGGGGGGAGAGGCGGCTGGTGAAGGGGGAGGGGAGCGTGTGGGTGGTGTGAAAGAGAATAGCCAAAACCAAACCGAACCAAATTGTCTGAAGTTACTATCTAAACCTCAATGAATCCTGACCGGAAAAGACCAAAAACCTTTTGCCCATGTCGGTGCTCTTCTGTTTAGGCGATTTTTATTTATATTACACCTTTATTACCGCTTACTCCAATGCCACGTCTCATGAATTAAACAAATAATCATATATCTAATATTATGAGCTTTTTTTTTATGTATTTGGTTTCGAAATTGTGACACTTCAAACAAGGGCGATTGACTTGAACGGATGGAATGCGGATCCAATCACAATCTTATAATAAGAACAAGCCTGAACCAAACATGAATCTTTCAATTCATTTGGCTCTCACGCTCAATTACTTAAATTGACGACTTACAAACATAAAGATAAATAGAATTAGATATACCAATGAAAGAATTTGAGGAAAAAACAAGAAAATATGAAAGGAATACTCCTTTCTTATCAACCCATTCATCTCCCGCTCCAACCTTTCCGAAAAGAGCAGAATTTTGGCTGAATACTTACCCGGTTCTTGCTTATTTGGTATTCATTCAATTTCAAACCGCCTAAACGAGGTCTTACCAAGTATATAAGGAAAGTCAAAAACAAAAGTTGCGGAGTAGTTTAGCATAGCTACATACCCTTGCTTTTTCAGCTCTCTTCCTTTGATTTTGGCAACACTTTTGAGGGCATTCTCCCACTCTCGCCTCGTCTCACAGCCAAATTTCTTCTCATGCTCCTCCAAAGCTCCGATGTACTGTTGAGACTTAAGCTTAACATCACGAGGCTTCACATTGTAGAGAATTGGTATAATCTCCTTCTCGGATGGTTTGGATTTCACACAATCCACCATGTGTGCGAGCTCACGAAGACACCACGGACTCGAAGCATAGCCTTTAGAGAAGATAGGTACATAGATCTTTGACTTTTCGATGGCCATTGGTAGCTCATCAGCGATTTCTTTGCCAACATGGAGCCCTTCCTCGTCAAAGAAAACACGGATATTTGCTTCTCGCATATTGTGGTAGAGGCAATCCGCAAATCCTTGACGAGTGTCTGGCCCTCTAAAACTTAAGAAGACCTCATACTCAATCACCGATGACACGCCAGCCTCCGAGCTCTTTCCCATGTCCATCCTCACAAGTGCTTTCGCCTTAGAGATTCCTCTCTCAAAGCACCTGATCAGTGAAAGGAACGTTCACTTAGTGTTTGCATAAAAGAGAGGCTGAGGAGTCACTACTGACTTTCATTTATATTATGCTTGAGACCTCTTTCCTAGAACTTTCCCTTGTTGAATAGTCTATATATAATGCCAAACATTTTTTGCATAGACTGAGAAGTCACTACTGACTTTCGTTTAAATTACGCTTGAGTCCTCTTCCCTTAGTGGAATACGCTATGAATAATGCCTCCCATCAAATTCAGTCGGCTACTGCGGTTGTCTGCTCTATCTTACGCGTTTACATCCGACTGGAAAAGTAACGTTTGTAATTTGAAATTTGTTCATTTTCCGGTGACATAAAGAAAATAAAGAAAGAAGACAGAGTTCGAGGGTCATGCGAGGAGCATTTTACAGAGGAAAAAACACTAAATTAACACATCGGGAATCAGGTACACTGATCCTTCTTACTTTTAGCAATAAAAAAGGAAATGCTTCATGACACTCTTAACGAGATTCGTTTTTCGACATTCAATGTGCATTAACATGTACTAAAACTATTTCCAATTATTCTTAGAACCCTATTCCTTCCCATGCGCCGTTGGGTTATAACAAGATTTGTAATATCGAAAGAATTTTAATTTATGCTTATATTATGTTGGACAATGCATGATTGCTTTGCGTTGGCATCACGTGAAATAGTTCTCTTTGCTATTTCCGTCAATTTTTATGAGGAACAACAACAATGTTTTCCCAGATAAGGAAATAGCATCTCCCCATATTATGTTTTCGCCAAATAATGAAATAGTGTTGACAAAAAAAGAAGAAGCCCAAGTCTTTAACTTTCGACCCACTAAAAGAGATCGAGCAAGGCGTGGGAGGGGTGATCTATGCTAGGTGTCCAAAGCTTCCTATCAGCGAATTTGTTTAGTCGACAAAGAAGCTAGTTTTAGCCAACGAGAAATATAAAGGGAATTAATCAAGTCTTGAAGCATGGGTGTCCGTAAATCAGGCTCGACCTAATGGACAAAGGGCCACGATTACATGATTTGCAATGAGCCGGACACAAAGTAGTTATCTAATTCATGAAGTCGACATTTCGGATGCAACCATTAGTACTCGTAAAAAATGAAGATCAAAGTAGCAGTGGAGAATTGAAACCAATGCGAAAAATCAATTAATAAACACCAGTTATTCAGTTTTTTCTTCTTATTTCTCTTTACATTCCGTATACCTTTATATTGTTAGACACGATTATCTTAGTGTCAATACTTTTAATTTCTCATCAATTATGTATTCTATCCAAGAATCAATAAATGATTATTCATAACCTTTGCCAGGTACGTCAAACTTTGAAATGCCGTAATCAATCCCTATAGCCCTTTCTCCCGGTGGGCTCCGCGTCCTGTAGACTTCTCTCTTTTGAGTCAAGACCTGTAGACTTGACTTTTGAGGAACTCATCATGTGCAAGTTTGGTTCTCAATGGAGAGAAAATATTGAGGAAATTACAACATTTCTTGTTGTTTCCGAGGATTTCATTTTCGGTCCCCGGCTATGCTTTGTTTTTCCGATGGGGACAAATTGAGATTGTAATATGGTTTTATTCCTTAACTCTTGAACTTTGTCAGAATTAGGTCATATTTTTCAAATAGATTTATGATTGTTTTCCTGCTTTATTAACTAATTTTTTATTTAGATATGTTTAGAGTGACTTTTTTTTTATTTTAAAGAAACAAATAAGGTAGTCTTTATTTAGCCATCATTCCTGTACTTGATTCTTCCCCAACGTCTTCCATCTAAAATGTTTTCATTTCTTTCCACGTTTTTCAGATTTGATGAGAGAAAAGAGATCGCCAACTTCATTTTTAAACTCAAGGTCATAATTGACTCTAGTTAATTGCTACCCTAACAACTTTTGATCTATGCACGGGCACTTCTTTCTAAGGTGATTGGTCCAATAGATTGGGACCACGTGGCAAATGTCGGTGCTTGATCTTCGCATAGTGTTTTATAACCGGAGGTATTGAGCCAACGAGTCGGTTACAACCTCTATTCATTTCTTTCCATGTTTATCAGATTTGATTGGAGAATAGAGATCACCATCTTCATCTTTAAACTCGAGGGCATAATTTACTCCAGTTATCCTAGTGATAGTCTAATTGCTACCCTAACAACTTTCAATCTACGCACGCGCACTTCTTTCCAAAGTGATTGGTCCAATGGATTGGGACCACGTGGCAAATCCCAGTGTTCGGTCTTGGTTTAACGAAACAAGAGGTGGTTGTCTAACGTAATTCCTTCTTTTCTTTCTTATTCAATGGTTTTTGTTGTCACTATAATTGAAGAATATTTATAAAAATTTTATGGTGTGTTTAGGTTGGTGAGAATATGCAATGTAGGTGCGATTCAAATGTTATCGTCTTCAAACGTGCAAACCGTTTCATTTTAACTAATTTGTCTTAACCTTAATGCCAGTGAAAATCCCCTCATTGACCTCACCAACAATTTGCATAAAAATTAGACTGAATTTCGTTTATATTACGCTTCAGACCTTTATTCCTAGAGCATGTCCTAGTCGAGAGTCTACGTCAACTATTGAATGGCGTAACCAGTCCGCATAGCTTTTTCTCCCGGTGGGCTCCGCTTGTCGTAGACTTGATTTTTGACGAACTAAAGATTCTCAATTGATATCAAATGTTGAGGAAACTACACTGTTAGTCCCTGGTACTCCCACGATTTCATTTTCGCCTTGGCTATGCTTTGTTTTTTGACGGGCACAGACAAATCGAGAGGACAGTTTTGTTTTACCTACTTAACTAAGGTTTTTTTTTTTTTTATCAGATACTGTTTTCAAACTTAGGTGATATTTTCGAAATAGATTTATGATTAGATTTCTTTACTTGAACGGTAAATTTTCACGTTTGATTAGGTATTTTGCTTCTTAAATCTATTTGAAGTGACTACGTTTATTTTTTTTTATATTTTGTAGCGTTCGCACTATGACTTTGTTTAATCTTAAGCAATTAAAACATTCATATAAAAATGTTGACATGTACGTTCACCTACATATTTATCATAACTTTCTAAAATTTGGATAATATTTCAAGCTTTGGCTGGAAAGCGATAAAGATGTTCTTACTTTTTATTAGGCTAAACAAAATGGCCCTGATCCCTCGTTTGTTTCCTAGTTTGTCTTCATTTATTTTTATGGTTTAATTTGTAAAAAAGCTTGCCTCTAGGAATTTCAATGTGAGAATGGGATTTTTCTTTTGTCGTTTTTCGCTTTTTCGCTTTTGCACGTTAAGCGATATGTCATATGAATCTTGTGTTTCAGTTATCTTCCTTTTCATTGTATGAGTTTGGTATTGAAGCAAGTAACTCATTTTCGCTTGATGAAGCATTGCCAAAATGTCCCTGTACTTTTGGTCTAAATATTTCAATGAATTAGATTGTCTTGGACATTTTTAGTCGAGAGTTAGCAAACAACTTATTTGGATGGTTTCTGAGCAACTCCCTTTGTCCACAATTTAAAGATGGTAACCACGTGAACGATTTCAGATGACCCGATGAACCAACACCACCACCCACCACCGCCACCACTTGTTCTTATTGGAGAAATATCTCAAATGATTTTGATAATGTCCAAACTATCCTTTGTATAATGTTTATTATGGTATGTGCAAATGTCCGTAACAAGGACCACGTGATATCCATGGTATAATCTAGTGGATAAAAGAATGTGATGCGTCTTGATAAGGATTTTCCATAAATAGAACCAATGCATCTAAAAGATTAGCTATTGGTGATGTCTGATATTGCTAGTATTAACACCTAGAGGGGGGTGAATAGATGTAGAGGGATTTTACGTGCAAGTATATAAAACTTTTTGCAATCTACAAACGGAAATTAAATAGAGAGAGTAGAGAAGATTGTAAACACAGTTATAGTGGTTCGGCTTTTGACAAGCCTACATCCACTCTCGAGGTGATCAGCCAATAGGCTAGATTTCACTATGTGATCAAATGTGATTACACACTCTTGAGTGTTAGCACTTAGTGATGATATGTCTCACAAAGTCACTCTTCTTGATAATACATTAGGATCACTCAATTTCGCACTTTTTCAGACAATTAATGAAGAACATCGAGCTTTGGAATATGTTAATTCTCACTTTTCTTCTTGGTCTCATTCTCTCCTTATATACTCTCCAAGCTACACTCGACTGTTGGCTCTGTAACATCCTGAAATTCGAGCCCTTTAAGGGATGAACGATCATTAATTTCGTCAATGCATTGTTGGTTGATCTTACTCGGAACTGATCACTCTTGAGATATTGACCTTGAGGGGAAAGGTTAATGAGGACAGAACTCGTGCGACTAAAGAACTTGAACTGGGAAAATGACTCGACCGTGAGAATTGCGTAAGGACGATCTTGTAGATATGCAGGCCGATTCTAGGGACGAATAGAAGTTGATTCGCAGACAGAAATAATGGGACGACGGGTGATTCCGTCTACTGTTATCGAACCCGTGAACGACCCTATGTCGATCCTTGATAATCGTGTACTTTGAAATAAGAATCGATCCTTCGCAATTTCATGTAGTCAAGGACGTCCATGTGTCGAGAAGTCTTGAACGTGAATTGTCACGAGTCGGTTATGTGTAAATCCTCAAAGCCGCCCGTCGTCCCGAGTAGTACCAAAATGGCATTCGGGCGAAATTGACAAGGCATGTGAATCCAAGGTATTGGACTTCGAATTTTCGGGAATGTCCGAGACGGACTTTTGGACGATGCTTCTTAGACGATCAACAGTGTGCTAGTTGAGCCGAGTATTTGGAAAAGGGATTTTCGGACCGAGGAAATGAGCCTACGAGGACGTGGGCCGGGCAAGATCAGTGTAGGCCTCACGCCCAAGGTGGGACAGCCGCCATGGAAGGCCCGAGGCAGGCAAGTGAGCCCGTTAGGCCAAACTGACCCTTCACCCGTCCTAGCCCGTTGTCTAACCTTGAGCCGATTCGAGCCCAATAAATTCCCGAGCCCGTTCCTATTCATTTTCCGGCCCATTTCCTAGGCCTTCCTTTCATTTTCAGCCCAAGGGCACATTGGGAAATGTGCAAGGTGGAAATGACCAAAATACCCTTGGATATTTTGAAGAAAAGTCAAAGGAAGAGAGAGAAGGTGATGTCATCTTGTCTTGGGAGTTGGGGTAAGCATTAATTGGCCTTAATTGAGGCCTATCTTCAGCCTCACTTCACTCTCTCTCTCCTCTTCATCTTCCCCAAACCGCACACCCTTCTCTCCTTAGTTTCCCTTCCTTCCTTCAGTTTTTCAGTTCTGACCTTTCACCGAAAATCGAGTTGTTCATTGCCTTCCCGTTGGAATCTCGTCTCGTGCCACCCACCGTTGTGTTCGGAAGAGAATTTCCGTTCAGATAGCGTTGGACGATCGCCAGAAAGAGCTTCCGGCCGATCCGTACGGCCTCCGGAAGCCGGCTGTTGCCGGACCGTCACTGTTCCGCCTGCAGCAGCTTTGTTCCGCCTTTTCACCTGTTTTTCTCCCATTCCAGCCAAACCACCGCCCATACCAGCCACAAGTGGTTCCCCCTCGACCCCCAGGTGCCGTTGGTCACTGGCCCACCGCTCGCCGGAGCTCCGGGCAGCCCGTTTTCCTCCGGTCAGCCACTTTCCTCCTGTGCAGTGCAGTTTTCAGTGTTGCAGTGGGTATTCCGAGTTTGTTGCTGCTGTTCCAGCCCTGGGACCGCCTTGGATCGTCGTGGTAGAGGTCCCCGGGTATCGGGTTCGTCGCCGCCGCCGCGTCCGTATCGCCGGCCCGCTTAACGGGTGAGTTTAGCCCTAATCCCTATTTAGTGCCTAAACTTGCTTAGGGTGGGTTAGTTAGTGTTAATATTGGTTTAGATGGTTTAATTAATTTGTATTAACCCTAAGATAAGTGGTTAGATAGATGATTAAGATTAGATTAGCTTAATTTTATTTATTAAGCCTAATTGGGATTAATTATTGCTTAATGGTGGATTATGTGATTTTTGTGGATTAATTAAGCATGTTTAGTTTAAATTGCTTGATTAATGATTTTAATTAATGTTTTATTTAATTTATGAATTTAATGTATTAATTAATTAAATTATTTTATAATTTCGAATTATTTATATTTCTGAAAATTAATTATTTTGGGGAAAATAATTAATTGAGTATTTATGGAAAATGGCTTTAATTGAGTAATTTTGTGGAAAATTACTATGATCCAATTTTCTAAAGTCCATAGTATTTATATACTATATTATTAAATGGCACTGGTTTATTAAAGAATGGTTTTATTAAATGGAATTATTCGGGTTGGATTATTAATTATGGAATTGGAAAATAATTATAAGTATTTTGTCGGACTTAAATTAATTTTATCAGAACAATCGACTATAGTATTACATGCTTCTTAAATGAGAATAGTTGATTGTCATAGTCGTGAGGACGCGTGTTTATTTATGATTAAATATTGAGACACGTGATTGGGTACCGATAATTATGGAGGTACGTGATTATTTCGGAAAAGTGTGCAAGTATTGTGATGTTGATTGGTCGGAATTAATTGTTAGACTGTGACTTGAACTGCTGATTGTTAGACTTTCGTGAATGATTGGACTACTGCTATTGTACGTGATTGCTGGATACTGCCGCATGACATTATATGTGTGTTAACTGCAATAGCATGTCGCATGAGCATGAGCGATGTTGCATTCACGACAGAGCAAAGATATAAATGAATTGCTTGATGAGGTGTTGCATGATCACATTAAGAGGAGAGCCGGCGCTGCGCCACCGCCAACCCTTGGGGTTGTGCCGTGGCCTTTTGGTCGTCCTGACTTCGGTCGATTGCCTGACAGTGGTCGGTTGCGGAGTCGCGGTAGAGGCCGGACCCATGCTCCTTAGGGAATGCCGTCGATGGGGGATAGCCCGTGACGTCGCCGTGCCTCATGGGGGAGGACGATGCATGGTCTACGACCGCTGACCGCCAACCATAAGGTTGTGCCGTGGCCTTGATGGTCGTAATAATCGGAGCATGTCTGAGTGTGAGACATGAGAAAGTTGTGTGAGATGCTCTAATTATTCGCATGCTCTTAATGTCGTAATGATTGTATTATTTATGATACGCACGCATGAATTGACAGTCGTGCAGGGTGTGGCAATGGCCAGGTGAGATCGCTTGTGATGCGATTTGCATGTGATTGATGAACGGTATCATCTGAGGCTTGCATTGTATGAGATTTGACGTGCAGGGTATGGCATACCGGGTAAGGTTGCATGCGAACCGACTGTATGATTGTTGGTTGCCCCTTGCTCATGTTTGTTGGCTGTTGTTTGGTTTTGGCTATCGTTGTGGAGTTGAGTGAGGGGTGGTTCTGGAGAGATACCCCGGGTTGAGTTGGCGTACTAACCGGGGCTTAGGGAAGAACTCGCTGAGATTTTATCTTAACCCGTCGTGGTTAAACATTTTTCAGGTCCTTGGAATGGCGTACCCGCAATGGAGAATCCTACCCCCGCTTCTCCAGTGATCGACTCGACGGAGCTTGAGTCCGATGGGTCCGAGTGACCGTGGTGTTGAACCTGAGGGTTCTTCTTGTTCATTTGGATTAGCCTAGTTTCTATTTGATTTGGCTTAGAGGATGGATCGGCCCTTTCTGTCGGGCTTGTAATTCAGAAAACGATCCTCCATTGGTTAATCCAGTAAATTGAATAATTGAGTAGTTGCTGTTGTTCTTGCTGTTCATCCCTCTATCCCTGTTTGATTGTATGCTTGTCTGGGGATGGTTTGTCTTCCGCTTGCGCATAATCAAAGATAAAATGAATGGTCGTCGATGGATCCTGAGACGTCGCTTTCAATTGACCATGGAGAAGGGGTTGCTGCGAGCTCGAGAGTCGGGGCGTGACAGGCTCTTTCCTTGAGAGATTAGTCTTCCATTTTCTTTCTTGGACAGACTTCATAAGGAAAGTCTTTTTGACTATTTGAAGGTAGATCAGATCCCCTTGGATTCTGTTCACCTATACAATCAGAATCCGGACTTCCATAAATGTTCCATCCTTCTTTGGAAGTTGTCTATTGATTGATCCTGCCAATCAGTTTGATACAACAGAATCAATATAAATATTGTAAGTGAAATATATGATCGTTGGTGATCTGGTCCTATAGTTTTATTCTAAGTCTATCAGACCAATGTTCTGAGTCTGCTCGAGTTCTTCGTCTGGTACTCATAGACTCAAAGTCTACGTCTCTTCGTATCTTCCGTCTGGTACGGATAGACTCAGAAACCATGTCTCTTCGTGTTTTCCGTCTGGTACGGATAGACTCAGAAACTGCGTCTCTTCGCGTCTTTCATCTGGTACGAGCAGACTCAAAGACATCTTTAGCTTTCTTTCTACTATAAGAGATTCAAAAGAATATACCACCCTGTGACTTTTCTTCCTTAAGAAATGTATGATTTCTTGAATGCATAAAATAATTTGTTAACATCAAAGTTAGGAGTTTTCTCAACAATCTCCTCCTTTTTGATGGTGACAAAACCTTTTATACAGATGACTTGTTGTTCCTGCAAAACATGGTTAGGCAGAGCATACTTTGTATAGCATAGTAATATATGACCAGTATTATGATACTCGGATCACAAAATATCCAATCAGCCAAAGAATGTCATTTTTGATCCATGCACACAATACCTGCACCTACGTTCACAAAAATTAACAGCAAAACCAACTAGCATTTATCTGCTCAAAGTATCTGCAATAAATAACCATCATTCATCTGCTCAAAATATCTACAATAAATAACCAGCATTCATAACCAGCATTCATCCAGCATTCATCTACTTAAAGTATCTGCAATAAATCTCCCCCTTTTTGTCACAGTCAAAAATTCCAATACCCTGAAAAGATTAAGCATAGTCTAACAGATAAAACAAAAATCTAACAGTCAAAGAAGTTCAACATATAAGACCAAAAGACTATGGGATTAGGAAATTAGGAAGATGGCTTTTTAGGGGTTCAGACTAAGGTGAAATCCTCCATATCTGTTGCAAACTCTTCAATCCTAGTGAGACATTGATGAATTGAGTCCTCTATCCATGCCAATTGCTACTGAGTTTTCTTCTCGAGAGTCTCAAACCTGTTGTTTAAGGAGGTTTCCATGGCAACTTGCTGATATTTGATTTGCATAAGAAGATCCAACATCTTTTGAGAATCAGAACAATCAAGTGAAGTTTCAGGAGTTTGTTTTTCAACTCTGTGAATTGATGCTCCCCCTGAATTGATGCTTCAGCTTGATCATGTTGCCCCTGTGAATGTCTGTCCTCTGCCCTGGTTTCATCTTCAGCCTCAAGAATATGACCCTCATCTATTCCATTTCCTTCTCTCTATTTCTTGTTCTCGCTTCCGGTTCGTCTTCATCGACTCATCTTTTAGTGCTTTTTCATCCTCATGATCTTCCTCTGGTTCAGACATTACCACATTCTCAGCAGGTTGAAGTTTTGCACTTGGAAGGTTCTCTTCTGTTGCTATTGGTGGAAGCATTTCTAATTCTGTTTCTGTCATTCTACATACAATATGACTCATATTTGCTAGAATTTCAGAAACAGTCTCCTCGTCATTATCTTCATCATGTAGCAGCAATTGTCTCCTTCTTTTAGAACTAGGTCCTATAGAAGCCACTTCCTTTCCTTTTCTCTTAGCAGTGGTTAATGCCTCAGCCAGTTCCTTCTCCTTTCTTCTCCAAGTCTCCACAACATCATGCAGCCTCATCTTGGTGATCATTTTGAGTCCAACAACCATTGTTTGAAGAACTTTAGTGCTGAGTCTCGTAGGCAAACTGATCTGAAAATGTTCGAAGATCCTGGTCACTAAAGCTCCAGAAGGCAGTTGTCCTTTATCCTTCGAAACTGTTCTATACATGTGGAAAAGAACAGTGTGAGGAAGTGAGAACATAATTCCCTGTTCAATTGCCCATATCAACTTTGCTTCAAACCTTGCAACATCAGTTTTGGATGATGCCTTAGGACGAATGCAATTGATGATGATCTTGTGCAGAATTATTCTTGCTAAATTCATAGAGGGGTAAGTGATGTTTGTCCTAAGAGAGTTTGTAAGATGTTTGCAAATCGTCTCATAGGAAACTTCAATGGGCTTAAAATCACCCCTCTCAACTTTCATGATGTTAGCCAAGGTGTCTACATCAAGTCCATAAAACCTGTCATTCACACTAAATTGCAATTTGTTTGGAGTTAAGAATGACAAATTTGAGTAGAAGTAGGTTGTCAGTTCTAGATATACAGTAGCAGAATCAGTATAGAATCGATCCATCTGCAACCTTTCAAAACAGCCTCTAAGATTCACATCAGTGGTATCTAGAAAGTCAAAATCCACAATCCTATGGTTCATTACTCCTCGATCAAGCAAAGCATTATAACACGCCTTATGTTCTCTAGAACGGAACATGTTTCCTATAGAGTTCCGAACTACCGCGGCAACTCCCATTTTAACTTCAAAGTTCCTAAAAAGTCATTCATCATCATCTTTTCCTCCTTAGAAACTGTCTGCACTCCTGCTAGTTTCATTTGCCTATTCTCTTTGTGCAAAAGGACATTCTGCAAATTGGACAGCCTGAACTAGTCGCAACTCATTTGTGTACGCTTTTTGTCTCAAATATTCAAGTTTGATACTATTAGTAGCATCTCCCCTTACTAAAATTTCATACATTTTCATGACCTTGTGAGGATCATCAGGTTTAGGTAGAATTAACCCAGACGTACCTCTTCTAGAGATATTCCTCTGCACATATTCAATTTGGGAATTCCTTGGAGAGTCCACAGTTTCGTTTTGCGTTCCTTTGAACTGACGCAGTTGGAGAATGCCATGGGGATTCTTCAGAAGTCTGTGTCAGGTCGAAGTGGGTCTCTCCTCCTTCGATATTTCTTGGTCCCCTACTAGCAATCTGATTTGATCATCTACTAGGAGATGGAGACACGGACCTTGACCTGGACATGGAAGATCTCGAGGCCATGTTAAAGAAGATTTGGGTCGGTTTTGAGAAAAAGATGGGGTCTTTAAGGTTTCAAAGGGGGTTTCTGAAGGGGTTTAAGAACTTGATGGAAATAGACTCGATTTTTTGTTTTGGGGTTTATAAACCCTTCAAGAGAGGCAAATGAATAGACACGATTTTTGGAAATAAAAATAGCTGAAAATGGCAATTATTCAAGAATTTGAAACTTGATAAAAATATATGCAAATAATATGGGCATGCACCAGAAATTATGCAAATCAAGTATCTGCTAATATTAACTTACCATGTTCAATCATATAAGGAAATAACTTTCGCGCTAAAATTTAAATTTCCAAAAATACCATTAAGTCCTTCTGAGTGCGTCCTAGAAGATTGGTCTGTCTAGAAGATTGCTTCTATTAGACGAATGTTTCTCCCAGAAAATGCCCTGTCTTCACAGCCTTTATGCAAAAGGGTTAATAATATTTAATCTACTACAAATTGAATCAAATGTACCTTTGTCTAGCGGCTTTGTGAAGATATCTACCAATTTATTATTTGAATCAATAAATTGCACAAATATATCACCATTTTGCACATGATCTCTAATAAAATGATGCTTGATTTCATTATACTTTGCCCTTGAATGTAAGATGGGGTTCTTGGTGAGATTTATAGCACTTGTACTGTCATATCTTATCTCAGTGCAAGTCTCTTCCTTTCCATAGTCTCTCAGTTGCTGTCTCATCCATAGAATCCATGAGCAACAGCTTCCAAGAGTGACGTATTTTGCTTCTGCTATAGATAGAGCCATAATGTTCCGCTTTTTAGAGAACCATGAGACTAGCATCTGTCCTAGTGGTGGGCATGTTCTAGATATGCTCTTCCTGTCCACTTTACATCCTGTTAGGTCAGCATCTGAGTATCCAAGAAGGGTAAAATATGTTCCTTTGAGATACCATAAACCTAACTATGGATAAGTAGCAATGTACTTTATTATGCGCTTTATTGCAAAGAGATGCGATTCTCTAGGGTCCACTTGGAATCGAGCACATAAGCACACACTTTATAGAATATCCGGTCTAGATGCAATAAGATAAAGAAGAGAACTAATCATGCTTCTATAGATCTTCTGGTCAACTTTCTTCCCCATTTCATCCTAGTCTAGTTTGATGAAGGTTGACATTGGAGTTTCAGTCTTTTTGCAATTCTCCATTCCAAACTTCTTGATCAAGTCTTTGGTATATTTTTCTTGATAGATGAAAGTGCCATGTTTAGATTGTTTGACCTAAAGTCCTAGGACAAATGTAAGTTCTCACATCATGCTCATTTCAAATTCCTCCTACATAGACTTTGAAAAATTCTTGCACAAACGTTCATTAGAGGAGCCAAAGATAATATCATCTACATTTATTTGAATAAGTAATATCATTGCCTTCCTTCTTAATGAAAAGAGTTGTGTCTACCATACCTTTCTTGAAGCCATTATCAAACAGAAACTTACTCAGTCGTTCATACTAGGCTCGAGGTGCTTGCTTCAAACCATACAGTGCCTTTTTTAGTCTGTATACATGATCTGGCTTTCTTGGTTCCTTGAAACCAAGAGACTGTTCTACATAGACTTCTTCTTTAATAAATCCATTTAGGAAGGCGTTTTTCACATCCATCTGGAATAGCTTGAAGTTTTGATAATAAGCATAAGCAAGCAACAGTTTGATTGCTTCTAATCTTGCTACGGGTGCATAGGTTTCATCATAGTCTATTCCTTCTGATTGTGAGTAACCTTTGGCTACAAGCCTTGCCTTATTTCCGATCACCTTTCCTTGTTCATCCACTTTGTTTCTGAAAATCCATTTAGTGCCTATGATGGTTCTTTCCTTGGGTTTGGGAACTAATTCCCACACATCATTCCTTTTGAACTGCTGAAGTTCTTCTTGCATTGCTTCTATCCAACTTTCATTTTCAAGGGTTTCATCTACTCCTTTGGGTTCAATCTCATAAATGAGTGCCACATTGCTTGTATCCTTTTTGTTACTTGATCTGGTTCGAATTCCTTCAAATGCTTCCAATAACCAGCTCTTGAGGATGACAAGATTTATGCTTCTAGTTTCTGTTGTGCACCTCAATGTCATTAGGTTTTTCTGGTGATTGAGTAGTGTCCATTTGAATGATTCTTTGTTCTTGAGGTTCCTTTGTAACTGTTTTCTGAAAAGAGTCAGCTTCTTTGTTGAAAGTTGATTTCTCAAGAGCAGCAGTTGGTTCTGAATCTTCGATTTCAGTTCTACTCTGGTTGGAAATATCTTACTCCAGAAACTTCACATTCATGGATTCTTCCACAGTTTGAGTGTTTTTGTTAAACACTCTGTATGCTTTGCTTGTGATTGAATATCCTAGAAATATACCTTCATTTGACCTTTCCTCAAATTTGCTTGGATGATTATTAGCATTTTTAAGAATAAAACATTAACAACCAAAAACACAAAAATAGGAAATAATTGGTTTTCTTCCTTTGAAAATTTCATAGTGCGTTTTCTCAAGAATTGGTCTCGTAAAGACTCTTTTAATGATATAGCATGAAGTAGAAACTGCTTCTGCCCGAAATGAGTTATCACCTTGCTTTCAATAAGCAGAGGTCTGACCATTTCTTGCAAGGATCTGTTCTTCCTTTCTACAACTCCATTTTGTTCTGGAGTGTAAGGAGAGGAGAACGTATGCTAAATACCATTTTTATCACAAAAATCCCCAAAGTCCTGATTTCCAAATTCTTCACCATGATCTGTTTTAATTCTAGAAATATAGTAACCTTTCTCATTCTGAACTCTTTTTGCAAATATTGAGAAATAAGAGAAAGTTTCTCCTTTATTAGCAAGAAAGAATACTCATGTAAAGCGAGAATAATCATCTACAATTACAATGCAGTATTTCTTATCTCGAATGCTTTGAGTTCTAGTTTGTCCAAAAAGATCCATATGAAGAAGTTGCAATACATGATTAGTAGAAACTTGTTTCACAGATTTGAAAGAGCTTCTTACCTGTTTCCTAGAGTGCATGCAGAGCAAAGTTCTGTTTTCTTTTAACTTAATGAAGGCAATCCACGAACGAGCTTTTTGCTGAGCAATTTTGAGATCTGTTTCATATTGACATGTCCAAGTTTGCGATGCTAGAGGTTTGCTTCATCTTGAACTGAAATGAGACATTTGGCAATGTCTTCATTTATATCCAAGAGATAGATGTTCCCATGCCTTCATCGAGTGAATGATTAAGATGAGTCATGACTGGTTCCAGAACATAGGTTCACTTTGAAATCAATTCTAAAACCAGCATCACATAACTAGATAATGCTTAGAAGATTGTAGTTTAATCCCTTAACCAGAGAAACATTGTTGATGATAAGACTCCCAATCTTGACTGTTCCTAGTCCAATAATGTTCCCCTTACTGTTTCCTCCAAAAGAAACAGTTCCTCCTTTAATTCTTTCTAAGCTAATGAACATTCTTGAATCTCCAGTCATGTGTCTCGAACATCCACTGTCCAAGTACCATTTCTTCCTGCTTCTGAAACTCACCTCAATCTTTTTGTTTGAGTCTGAGTCTGATTCTAAGTTTGCTCTAGAGTCTGAGTCTAAGTGTGCCATAAGAAAAATATTGCCATATTCGTCTTCACTGTCTTCAACCTCAGTGTCACTCTATGTTTCAGCTTTCAGGGCATTTTTGTATTTTTCATACTTTCCTTTGTTCTTCTTGAGCTTGGGACGGTTCTGTTTTATGTGACCCTTCTTTTTGCATTCAAAACAGACAACATATTTGACGTATTCTTCCTCATCCTCTGTCCTTCATTGTCTAGACTATTTGTTTTGCTTCTTGCTGTTGAACTTCCTGCCTTTCTTCTTTAACTTTTTTACCTTTCTGATTAGCAATGCAAGTTCTTCGTCGTCCAACTCATCCTCAAAATCAACATTAGACTTGAGAGCAATAGATTTCTTACCTCTAGACTCCACTTCCTCATTCATTTATTCTGCTTCATAGGATTGCAGGGTGCCAACAAGCTCATCGATTGTCAGTGGTGAGATTCGCAGAGTTTCTCGTATGGAGGTCTTCACATTGTTCCAATCTTTTGATAGACCTCTTAAAAGCTTGTTGATTTTCATTGGTCCTGGGACAGGCTGTCCTTAATATGCAAGTCAATTTACAATTTCTGTAAATCGGCTGAACATATCTCCTATGGACTCCCCCTATTTCATTTTGAAGGATTCATATTGATCAAATAAAATATTTACTTTTCACACGATCAGTCCCTTCGTAGGTTACGTGCAGCCTATCCCATACTTCCTTCGCTGTTTCACAAGAAGATATTCAATTATATTCATTAGGAGATAAGGCGCAGTAAAGAGAGTAGATAGCCTTAGCATCTAAAGCTTGTCTCTTTGTTAATTCCTCTTGTGAGATGGTAGCTGACGTTTCCGTTGCTTTCCCATCATCTTTCTCTATGGTTTTTCCAGCTTCAGCATTGGGATCAACTCCTTTCTCGACTACATCCCATTCCAGTGGATCCTTTGATATGAGAAAAGCCTTCATTTTGTTCTTCCATATATTGTACTATTTTCCATCAAAGTATGGTGGTCGAGTGTTGCTCTGTCCCTCAATCAAACCTGGTGCAAGAATACTAGCCATAGAGGACCTTTAGCTCCGAAGTAAAAACACTTCAAAATAATGAGCACGAGGCTCTGATACCAATTGATATTGCTAGTATTAACACCTAGAGGGGGGTGAATAGATGTAGAGAGATTTTACGCGCAAGTATATAAAACTTTTTGCAATCTACAAACAGAAATTAAATAGAGAAAGTAGAGAAGATTGCAAACACAGTTATAGTGGTTCGGCTTTTGACAAGCCTACGTCCACTCTCCAAGCGATTAGCCAATAGGCTGGATTTCATTATGTGATCAAAGGTGATTACACACTCTTGAGTGTTAACATTTAGTGATGATATGTCTCATAAAGTCACTTTTCTTGGTAATGCACTAGGATCACTCAATTTCGCACTTTTTCAGACAACTAATGAAGAACAGAATCGAGTTTTGGAATATGTTAATCCTCACTTTTCTTCTTGGTCTCATCATCTCCTTATATACTTTCCAAGTCACGCTCGATCGTTGGCTCTTTCATTGAGAGATTAATATTTCCTTTCCTTTCTTGGACAGACTTCATAAGGAAAGTCTTTTTGACCATTTGAAGGTAGATTAGATCCCCTTGGATTTTGTTCGCCCATGCAATCAGAATCCGGGCTTCCATAAATGTTCCATCCTTCTTTGGAAGTTGTCTGTTGATTGATCCTGCCAATCAGTTTGATACAACAGAATCAATATAAATATTGTAAGTGAAATACATGACCGTTAGTGATTTGGTCCTGTAGTTTTATTTTGAGTCTTTTAGACCAATGTTCTGAATCTGCTTGAGTTCTCTATCTAGTACTCATAGACTCAGAGTTTGCGTCTCTTCGTGTCTTCCATTTGGTACAGACAAACTCAGAAACCGCGTCTCTTCGCGTCTTCCGTTTGGTACAGGCAGACTTAAAGACATCTTCAGCTTTCCTTCTGCTATAAGCAGATTCAGAAGAATACGCCACCCTGTGACTTTTCTTCCTTAAGAAATGTATGATTTCTTGAATGCATAAAATGATTTGTAAACATCAAAACTAAGAGTTTTCTCAACAATGTCTCTATTAATGCTATGGATATTGATGCTGTGACAACAATGTTCATTTGATGATGTTCATCAGTTAAGCAAACTAATTGTTGTGGTAGTGAATTAGCATAGCAGCAGAATTTAGATGGTAATAGTAATCGAGAAGCTCGGTTGTCGATAGGTTTGTCAGAAACTATAGCAAAAGGTCAACAACATAAACTACTTCCAGGCAATCTGCAAATGTTGAGGAATAGAATTGTATAAATAGTTCTATCTTTGGATAATAGCACCAATGATAACTTTAACGGCTCTTTACTTCTTTAATCCACCTCCAACAGAGATTGAAAATGGTTATAAAAAAGAAGATCTTGGAAGCCAATTGTTAGATAGTGACACGTGCTAAAGTCTAAAAATTTGCTACTTGCTATGTTCAAAGCGAAACTTTCTCTTTTGGTTGTTTGTTTGAGTATGGTATTCATGTTGTCTGAGTAATTTTACTAAAGATTAAATGTACAAGAGTAAGCTTGAACTCAAGTTCTTCAAGAATTTTTCTTAACCAAATAGCTTGACAAGTGCATGAAGTTGCAACTATGAACTTAACTTTGATTGTTGATAAAGTAACAATTGGTTGCTTCTTTGAGGACCATGAGGTGGCTCCTAAACCTAACATAAAAGCATGTCTTAAAGTGCTTCTTCTATCATCTAGATCTTCATCATAATCATTGTTTATAAATCGAAATAGTTCTAACTTCTACTCCTTCTTATAAAATAGCCAATAAGCAGTAGTACCTTGCAAGCAACAAAAAATTCTTTTTGCAACGTTAAGATGCATCTCTCTTGGGTATTCCATGTGCCTACTAATGAGACTCACAACATGCAATATATCAAGTTATGTTGCAGTCAACTACATGAAGCTTCCCATAATTTGTTTGTAGAGTGCCATGCCTTGACTCTTGGCATGCTCACGACACTTATGCGTACGGACATTTGGTTGTGACATCCCAAGATGTGTGGCCAACCCATTCTTTTATCTTATGATTAAATGCAAACATAAACATATCATCTCCATTCCAACAAACGGCAACAGGGATAGCAAGGAAACATCAAATAAACACACCATTTATTAACAACGATTAACCCTAGGAAGTTTAATATTTACAACTCGTTACATGGGCATCTTCCTCTTTCAACCAACAAAATAAAACATAAGATTAACTGGGGTCAAGTTAACTTAACTCCTCTACTACGTGGGCTATCCAAAAGATGGGTTTTCCCCAATGCTATGCCAATGCGCTACCTCTCGAGCTCTTGAAAAGGACCCAAAGGATCCCCATCAAACCAAATGAACTAAGTCACATAGCGGTGGGAAACCAACTCATCTAACCACCGTCTACCCACACCGTAGTGGTGTGCTTTTGATAGATAGCCTTGCTCCCCTCTACAATAAACTCCGATACCAATAGTTTAGAAGCTACGAGGAGCCCAAAATGCATGATGCGAGCACTCATACCTAGTGGCATGAAAAAGGGTAAACAACAACAGGGTAAGATAAATCTTAGTAAGTAAAACTTTCCAAACCTCGCTTAGGAGGACTCTTCGTCTTGGACACGTCCCACACACGCAGCTCCATTATCGATGGCAGATCAATAGCAAGGCATTTGCCTCACTATAACTATAAATGTGCATGGGTACTGCATCCCTCCTTAAAATCAAGAACGAAATCAATAAATCATGCAAGCATTTTCACCTCACCTCGGCACATAAAATTCACATAATCAATTCATGCGTGAGGCCATGCCTGCAACCATCATGTGGTAAATGCATTTAATGCATTCATACATGTCCAAATTATTACAACCACTCAAGGTCATGCCCAAAATCCATGGGGGGTCTTCCAACATAATAGGGCATCGTCTCGCCCCATTGGGCACGACATCATCTTAGCCTCACCCAAAGATGGCATTTCATTAGGAGCATCAATCCGGCCTCAATCGCAACTCGGCATTCAAAATCCATTGGATATTGTCCCCCGAAATCCATTAGTGACAAAATCATTTTGGTGATCACACGAGCACAACCAACACTCAGGCTAATTTGATTTTCCTCAATTAACCAATGCAAGAGTGTTTAAATGCTCACATGATAAATTGCTGCAACTTTTGCACATAAAAATGCAATGAAATATTCACACGTGATCTCCTAATACATTCCCTCACTAAAACTTCAATTTCAACCCTTCCTTACCCACGTCAACACACAAAACATAGCATAATATCCCGACACTTCAAGATTTGCCATTAAAATACTTATGTTTTCATTCTTTCAAGGCAAGAATTCAAGGATTTATCACACAACAAATTCTAAAGGCAATACATGCTTTACATCACATAATTCAAGTATAATCTTGCCTCTTATCTCATATGAAGAGAATATATCACAAGTATAAAATACATATAATAACCACTTATCACCCTATCAACGATAACTTATCGCCCTTCCTTTAATAGCTTATTGCCTATTTAGCAATAGCTTATCACCTGTTTTCCAATAGCTTATCACCCAATTAGTGATAGCTTATCACCTACTTATTGATAGCTTATCACCCCTTTAGCAATAACTTATCACTCATTTTACCAATAGCTTATCACTCCTTTAGTGATAACTTATAACCCTTTTTATTGATAGCTTATTACCCCGTTCATGTTAACTTATAACTTCCATTTATCACTTTCCTTGATAACTTATCATTACCACCTATCACTTATCGCGATAACTATCAATTCTACTTATCACTTATCGTAATGACCTATCACCTAAACCACTCATTAACTTAATATAACTATCATTAACCCTAACCTTATCCTAGTCCTAAGCGTAATTATTACCTTGATCAAGGACTAGAAAGAATACTTATTGTTTTCTAGCGAATGTCTTAACAGTGACGATGGCAGCATGGCGAAACGAGAGTGATGAGCAACAAAATGAATAGTGAAGCTTACGGCGACAATTTGGAGAGGGAGAGGCAATTCAGGGGAGGTGGTCGCACAAAGTTGAGCAGCTCACAACACGGTGACGACAACAAGATGGATGCAGTGAAGCACAACAATAGGGCATTGATTAGAGGGAAACAAAGGGAGAAAACAAGAGGAAGAGAGGGTGAGCGGCGGTGGGAGGGGAAATGCTCGAAGGAGAGGAGGAGGAAGGGAGAGAGAGAGTTTGAGAGAATGAGTGAGAAAGAGAGAGGAAATGAGAGACAAAGGGGCTTATCTTCTCTTGCAAGTTTTCATCATGAATGGCATTAATTGCTAGGAACAAATCTCTCTAAAATCCTCTTGGCTCATCATTCTTGATTTGTCTTCTTCCTCCTCACATTCACCCATCTCTTCTTCATTTAATGATACTTCTAGAAAGGGGCAATTTGGTAATTTTACCAAAGTATAATATAAAATACTATACATGCACATGGACCAAATTCATGTACAAGATTGAATAATTCGACTATGGGGTCATTTGATCTCACTGGGCTTGAATTGGCCTCAATAGGCCCTCTTGGGTGCCCTCCTTGGGCATGAGGTCCATTGGGCTTGCCTATGGACTTGGGTCCTCTTGGCTCCTTATCCGCGGCCTGTTTTCCATTTTTTCGATAATTTGCAACTTGTTGATGTCAACTTGAGCATCGTCTTGAATTAGTCTCCTTGTGATTGCCCTTAATCCTAAAACATTGAATCTTAATCCTACTCCTCAAATAGCAGTCAAATTGAGGATGTCACAACTAGTTCTATCCACCTTTCTTCCTTTAGGATTTTTCAGAAGTTTCAAACCAAACTCAATTGGTGTATTCACATAATTGCAATTTTTCATATGAAACTTGTCTAAAATTTCTTGCACGTATTTCTTTTGAGAAATGAAAATCCTTGCTTTGAGTCATTTTAATACCTAGAAAGTAATAGATCAACCCAAGATCAGCCATATCAAATTCAACCATCATGGACTTTTAAACTTGTTAATGATGGCATAATCATTTCTGATGATAAGATCATCGACGTATGAGCACACAACAAGCAACTTTCCTCCATTACCTATTTTAATAAAAAGCATATGCCTATATGACATTTTTTAAAACTTTTCTTTAAAAAATAAGCATAAGTGAGACTATATTAAGCCCATGGAGCTTGTTTTAACCCATATAGCTTTTAGCTACTAAGTGTGTCTTGTACTTGTCAACTTTGTCATTTGCTTTTAATTTTATCTTGTACACCCACTTGACACCAATTGTTTTGTGCCCTCTAGGATGAACTATCAAATCCCAAGTATTGTTTTCTTTCAATGGCTACAATTTCTTCATCCATCACATTCTGTCAACTTGATTATTTTACAATGACATCGAAAGTTGTAGGATCACAATCGGGAAATAGAGCAAATTGTCTAAGTGGGTCTTCATACTGATCAATTTCAATTACCTCATAATCAGTCATCCATGCGTGTCTCCTTCTAACACGTTGTGGCTGTTATTTAGTTACAAGTGGACTTTGAGCATCTTCTAGGAAAGTTTTGAGTGATTGTTCTTGTTACACATCCTCCTTATGTTGTTGTCTTTCCCTATCATTATCAAAGTCTACTCAAACATAGCCTCCAATGCTATTCTCACTCCATGGCCAGGTTTGACCTTCATCAAAGATTACATCACAACTGATAATGATTTTCTTTGTGATAGGATCATAAAACTTATAAACCTTTGATTGGTTACTAATACTAAGAAATTTCTTTTCCCTTATCATCTAGCTTTTTCCTATTCTAGTTTGGAACATGAGCATAGGCAACACACCCAAAAATTCTGAAATGGTCTAGAGTAAGACTTTTGTTCAACTTATGTTCAAAATATCAATGATTTAGGCCAAAAGCTTCTCAGAATGCCACTTGTCTTCGGAAGGCTTGCGATTATTCCTTCCATAAACGCCATTTTGTTGTGGCGTTTAGGTTGCCATAAATTGCCTCTTGATTCCATACATCTCACAAAAATTTGTAAATTCATGTGAGTTGTATTTTCCACCATGATTAGTGCGAAGAACTTTTATTGGGTTGCCAACTTCTTTCCCAACAAGTGCTTTATAGTTTTTAAAGGCTACAAAAGTTTCAGATTTTTCGTGCAAAAAGTAAAACCTAAATTTGTTGGCTATAGTCATCAATGAAGGTAATTATGCATTTTTTTTACCTCTATTGGAAGATGGAGTTGTTGGCCTACGGATGTCCAAATGAATGAGCTCCAATGTCTTCTTTGCTCTTCGTAATTATTCTTGTAGAAATTGACTATGGTGTTGTTTACAAACAACACATTCTTCACAAATTTGAGGAGTTGTAATTTGAGGAGGACCTGTGTTGCCACCTTACCTCAAATGCACATCTAAGGTTTGGCTAATGAATTACTAAAACTTGACTTAGCTTGGGCTTTCTCAAGTACATACCAATTTGCAAATTAGGTGCAAAGTTTTTAAAAGCAAATCAATTTGCCACTAATCAGTTTATGGTGGGTCGGTTAGATACCCAAATAAAGTATCAGGAGAATTCGTTTACTTCTACAAACTAGAGATGTAATAAGTTTGGGGACTTGATTAGGCTAAATAAGCATCCTTTCAGTACCATTTCATTTTCTTGAAAACATTTATGTAGGTGGCTTGGATTGATTTTAACCTAGTTGATTTTAACCTAGTTTTGACATATATGGAGTGTTGACACCCGAATTTTTGTTGACCATTTAGGCGTCAGTCCCTATTGCAAAAATAAATAAATATATTATATTTAGAAAAATGCTGAAAAATAACAAAAACATATGTAGTAGCAATATAATTAATTTAAAAAGGAATGGAAAGCCCAATAAGCCACGAATCGAGCCCAATACCAAGTCTATCAAACCTCAATTCGGAAGCCCATTGATATAGCTTAGAACTAAGCCATAAAATTTGGGCTTACTCTTAGACTTTTGCTTTGCCTTCTTGTAAAGTGTGGGAGTTGAAACTAATGCCTAAAACTAAATTATCCCTACCCCAAGCCCCTCTGAGAATGTGAGGATTTGAACCCCCACCTCCCCCTTCCCATGTAGGAAGGGTGTTCATTAGGGCAAACTCAAATGGTTCTTTCTCCCTATTGAAATCACTCCGCCCTGTTGTAGAGATGGAAAAAAAATCGCTCCATTTATGCTCGGGTTAAAAATCACTCCATTCATGCTTGCGTTTTTCTTTCACTCTTCGTGACCTCCACTTCTCTCTCTCTCTTTCCTCCACGAAGGGTCTCTCTACTCGTGAACCACGACAACGTCACCATTGCCTCTGCCTCCGCTAGTTGCCTCCATCGTTGCCTCCTCGAGCCCCGCTATCACATTTTTCCCTCTCTCTTCACAACCTTCGCTCAAATATTGGCGTTCGAATCGATGACACCAATGGGGCTTCAAGAGGCTATGACGTATACGGGGTTTTGGGAGGCAATGGTGGAAACCTATCATGATCACTAACATCCCAAATTAAATTTATAACAAAACCCTAAACTTTGAACACAAGGGACGTATCGAAGCCATCAATGGGGCTTCGACAGGCGATGGTGGAGGCAACAGTAGCAGCATTGTGGTTCACAAGCAGAGAGGCGCATCGTGGAGGAAAGAGAGAGGAGTGGAGGTTGCGAAGAAAGAGGAAAAAATGGGAGCGTGAAAGGAGCCTTTTTTAACCCAAGCATTAATGGAGCGATTTTTTTTCATCTTTGTAACCAAACAAAGCGATTTGAATGGGGAGAGAGAGAGGACAGAGAGGGTTTGCAATAAATTTTGACCGTGGGCCTATGGAGATAATTTTGAATAATCATTGGTGTGAGCCCAAATCGATGTGTAGTTCGCTGTGTGGTTTCAAGTATATCCCATCTGGCGTATTAAACTCACAGCGACACACAAGAGAGGTAAGCATATCAGAGAGCTTCTAGAAAGAAGAATTAGCTGCAAAGTCCGTTATCAAAACAGAAATCGCTGAAAATCAAAGAGAGAGAGAGAGAGAGAGAGAGAGCCAGATGAGGGGGCTTGGGGAAGAAAGAAAAATTGGAGATTGACAGAGGGAGAGGAAGAAGATCTGGCAAGCTTTCTTCAAAAGATCTCGAACGTTCCTCGCGGTTGTTCGTCGTTGCTACCATCATTGTCTTCAGGGAGTTCATTCTGTATTATGTCGCTTCGTAGTGAGAACCTTCGAAGACGATCTCAGTGGAAGCCGTTCATCGCCGGAATCACATTACTATCAAGTCTACATTACGATCCTCATTTAAGACCTCTTAGATTGGTAAGATCATATCACTTGTAAGAATACCCAAATCCTTTTTTAGCGTGATGATTGTGAGATAGAGTGATTTTCATATCCCGCATTAGTCATCAGGACAAAAACAACTTTTTCAATAAGAGTAAGTGAGAAGTCCTTTCCAACCAAAAAGTCCCTCATTTGACACATCCATGACACCTGTATGCTTGGAATGGATTATTATTCATAAACTCTCTCTAGTGCAAATTCGATAAAAACTGTCATGCATGAAACCCCACTTAAATTGGTTGAATTTGATGCATGATCTGTTATGGTTATGCATTTGCATTTCTTCTCCTATGACCAAGTTTTATAGGAGACGTATCCTCAGGAATTGAAGATGTCACCGGGTAACTATATCTCTATCCATATTCTCCATTTGGTTCAGCTTTCCCAAGGGGCTTTCAGCCCCTAAAGCCCCTGGGAAAAATTTTAAGTGTTTGGTTCAGCATTTGGGGACTCCATTGGCCAAATGCTGAACATTGAGCTTTCAGTATTTGGAGAATACAAGTCAATCGCCTTTGACTTTTTGTTTTTTTTAGAAATCATGAAGGTGCAGCCGGCAACCGCTACTGGGGTTGTACTGCCATCGGTCGTGCGACCCTCGATGATCGCTGTCGGAGGTCGCGCGACCCCCGGCGACCATCGGAGGAGGTTGCGCGACCCCTGGCGATCATCGCCTGGGATCGCCGGGGTTGCGCGACGCCTGGGTTCACGCGACCCAGGCATCGCGACCTTCGGTGGTGACGCACTTGGGACACGTGAACCTAGGCGTTGCCACCGGAGGTCGCGACCTTAGGTGCGACGCCTGGGTTCACGCGACCCACGCATCGCCGCTAGAGGTTGGAGGTCGCGGCACGACGCCTAGGTCGTGTAAACCTAGGCGTCACGTCTAAGGTCGTGACCTTCGGCAGCGACGCTTGGGTCGCGTGAACCCAGGCGT
This sequence comes from Angophora floribunda, assembly GCA_014182895.1. NCBI lineage: Eukaryota > Viridiplantae > Streptophyta > Magnoliopsida > Myrtales > Myrtaceae > Angophora > Angophora floribunda. The sequence continues at coordinate 29,138,995 of CM024709.1, read as the reverse complement.
CGTCACTGGAGGTTGAAGGTCACGGCGTGACGCCTGGGTCGTGCAAACCCAGGCATCGCGCCTGAGGTGGCGACCTCCGACGGCAACGTGCCTGGGTCGCGCGAACCCAGGTGTCATTGCCGAAGGTCGCAACCTCAAGCGCGACAACGCTGGACAACAACGCCGGTGGCCAGATCTGGCCGGCCAACTACCGGCCGCAATGAATGTTTCAAAAAAATATATAAAAAAGAAGAAGAAGAAAAGCTATTGTAGATGTAAGTTTAGCAAACGGTATTTATACTAAGGTCATTTCAGAAAACTCAATTTGCCAAACACTTTTGCTTTCACCAAATGCTTGTTGAGCTAAAGATACTTTGGGGAATGCATTAGGATTCCTCAAAAGTTGAACCAAACGAGCCCATTGTGAATACCTTGTTATTATTCAGATATTCCCTCTCAATTACTTCAACACTTGACCTGCTCAAGCCATCCCCCAAAGATTTTTTTCTAGACTCAGTTAGGATTCAAATGACTAAAGAAAGGTTCGGGTCCAAAATAGATGACCAAATGCCATGATAGGTTATCGAAGAAAGGTTCGGGTCTTGGATAGATGATTTTTCTTGCTATGTCAAGGCATCGAATAAAGGCTTTGGTCCTAGACAAACAAACTAATATTTCAAGTAACTGAAAGAAAGGTCCGGGTATGGGAAAAGCAATTTCCCGTCAAGGCAACCAAAGAAAGTTTCGGATCCTATACAACCAAACATTACCGGATCAGGCGACGGAAGATAGGTTCAGGTCCTGTGAAAGCAACTTTCTTCCTAAACACTTTGTTACTATGCTGAGCGATCGAAGAAAAGTTGATGTGTAATATCAACTATATTGAATTATTCTACCCTCCCTGCAAAGTAAGCGATGTCAGGTATGTTTTTTATTTGCTTTAGCATGCATTATAGTATATTGATGGGATCCATATTCCCACAAAAATGACATTCAATGCATATGCATTGTCAAAATTTATATCTCAATTTGTCTTCGAATGTGAACTTGACCTCTTCAAGTTCACCTTCAAACAGGGTTAGCTGTCGACGTATAAAATTTCAACTAATCATTTAATAATTAATTACATAGAAAATTAGAGATTAATCTTTAATCACTTAACAAAAATATTAGAATTATATTACGTAGCATATAATATTAGGAACATTTATTATATACTTTATTTCATTAATTGCATTAGCTTTGGATCAGCGTTGAATGATTTTGAGCTCAAAATTGAGCAAATTGACCCCAAAAAAGGGGCCAATCTTCGGCCCATGGGGGCTTGGCCAAATATTACATGGGAAAGACAGGCCAAATTGAGCTTAATTCAATCTAATTTCAACCCATTAGAATTGATCAATGGTAGATCTTGTGCTAATTTAGTCCATTACATTGAAAAGGCCTAAATAAGCTTGCATAATCAAGTTTAGACCTAGGATTTTGCTATATAAACATATTTCGGTCTCATAATTCAAGGTCAGCAAATTTGAATTTTGAGCATATAGAGAGATACACGAGATAAAAAGAGAGAGAGGGGGAGATCTCGGCCTAGCCTTGGCCGAGACACCTCTACACCGGTTGCTGCCATTCCGACCCATCACCATGGTGCCGTTGCTACTGCCGTTCACCACTGAGCTGCAAACCCTCCTGCAACATCGACACTCGCCGCCCCTTGTTGCGATGTTACTGCTTGAGCTGCGAAGTTGTTGCTATCCACATCAGTAACATTTGGGTGCATGTTTCACCTAGTGTGGTTTTTTTCTGGACAGGAAACTTGTAAGAGTTCAATAGGATTACACTCGCCAGCAGACCAAACCATTTTTTCTAGACCAGTTCATTTCTTTTTTCTAGACGGGATGATGTTCCTGCGAAGAATCAACTAGGTCGAGAGATATCCCATTGTCCTAGTTCTTCAAAATATGAGATAATTCCCGAGGTGGATCGTCTAATTCAGTTAGCCCAAAGGATAAAGTTCTGAATGGCCCACTAATCAAGAGGCGGCGGCATTCTTGTCTCGGCTTATGCGACCCACGACGCAATACCAATCGCGTAAACTGAAGTCTCTGCAACCTAGGATAAGATCGATGTTAGGATCGCTTGCCCGTGGAGATGCGTCCATACACTTCAGTGCCACGTAAGAGTTTGACACCACTAGAACGTCCTTGTAGCCTCTGCCCCAAGCCAACTTCAAACCTTGAAGGATAACCCATAAGTTTGCTCCCAAACTACCCCACTTACCCAGCTTAAGACCATAACCCACATTCCCCACATGAGGTTTGCACTATTCCACCAGCTACAGTAGAACCTGTATTTCCCATATAGATTCCCTCGCTATTCAGCTTGACCCAATTTCTAGATGAACAACCTAATTCGCGAACTCATCTTTTCAACCATGTCATGCTTATTCTATGTGATCTCCTGCACCTCAATTTTCACTTGCTGATTTGATTGTTTTGGGGTTTCCACTAAAATGGTTGAACCAACCGGTTCAGAACATGTATCTTTTCTTTTAAAGTTAAAGGCGGGCCAGCATGTGGTTTCAACTAGTGGCAAACTCGTTCAATTCTTTGTTTTTGTTAGGTATATTTAGAATATTTACAATGTTCTGGGCATCTTTATTATTAGTTGTAATTGATTTTGTAATACTTTGTTGCTATCAATAGTCACCTTCTAAAGCCTCTCTCATGTACTCATTATTAGCCATCGAATTATAGAGAAAATTCTCCGGTTCACTTCTCGCATTTTTGTTAACCAGAAGCTTCACCTCAATCCAGAGTAGGCTCGACCAATTCCTTTGTTTTTTCTTCCAGGATCTCTCTGTTTCATTTCGTTTTTCAAGCGTTTGCTAGTTTACCGTATGCTCCTTGCTGAATCCTCCTGCATACACGATCAGTTGCGTAGATGTTGCGTTTGAGTAGATGTTATGTGATTATATAATTTGATCTCTTGCTTGCGTTAATGTATTGAATACCATATGCTCAATGTCAATCGCTCATCTCTATGCTTCATCATTGTCAAGGATGCTTAAGCCACGCAGCAAGGCCGGACATAGTATTTAGAAGAAGGAAGGAGGAGGCACGAACAGTTCTGGTCCTTCGTTGCCAAAGCGTCCTCCCCTGGCTTTTGCCATTTTTAAGTGTGCCTGGATTGATTTTAATAGATTTGATTGCTTTGTTTTTTGTGTTTGTGTTGAGTGCCTGTTTGTTTTTTTTTTCACATGTATCGTTTATGAACGACAGGTCGGATTTCAGGAAGAGTCATATGGAGAAGTTCGAATATGCTGTGAGTCTCGGATCACAATAAGTCATATGCAGTCTATTTTTAGCTTTCCATCGTTGAATTGAGTTGATCTCATTTAAGTCATATGCAGTCTCTTTCCTTTTCTCCTTTTTTTTTCTTTTTTTTTTTGGTGTTCATTTTGCTTCAAGTGATGGAAGTCAAGTGACAGTTGACATTACCGAGTACCAGGTAGCCAAACTTCGGATCACAATAATTGATTTACTTGGTTGCAAAAAAATTGGATTGCAAATCAACTAGTGAGAATTTCAATGTGCATCCAATCGTCTCATTTTTAGTAAGGAAGAACCAAATTTTTACCCGTACATCTCACTCGCACTTGGCAGAGACCAGTTTCTCTTTGTCCTTTTTCAGATTACTTTGATACTATTCAGTGTTATGACTTACTAATGATTAATTTGCCCGCCTTAGCAGTTTCATTCTCAGACCATAAGTAAGTTGTGCTTGAAATGGCGTTGCAGGTCACAAAAGATATTTAGTCCTCGTTGACCAGTTTCCTTCACACGTGCACTTAGGTAGCTATATTTCCCTTAACTGCTTTAGCCTTTTGGTGTTCAATTGACCTAGGTTTTTTAAACCGATTGGTGGCAACTCTAGTCTGGTACCTGAGCTTAGGATCATTTTGCATCTCGTAGATTTTCCAAATTTAGTATTTGAGAATATTTTAAGAACCGAGGCGCTCCTGGTTGGCTACTCTCGACTTGCAAAAGATATCTTTCGTTCCTCCAGGCACACCCAGGACATAATTTGAATTTATCAAGAATGTCAATGCAAGGTTCACCATGGTATTTTCATAATACATATCGACTTTACACATGGTAAAAAGCACCTAGCTTGTGGCCAGGATTTTGATCGACGCAACACGCATTAATTCCTTCAGATGCACTCAAATTGCGCGCGTCGCATCCCAACTGAGCTCAATGGTCAAACTCCACTCAAATCAGATTGCAGCAAATATTACTTTTTCTCAATTTTCACCCCCACTTCATTATATTCCGCTCAAAAAGTCCCCAGCATATCTCTTTCGTTGCTCCACAATCACCTTTGCATGTCCTGATTCCCTTTCTATGGACGACTGCCTAACTCCTTCGTCAACCATTAATTTCATATTTGTAGTAATCTCTCGGTCTCCAGCTGCTTCTATTTTGCATGAGCTAGTCAGCATGACCAATGAAGATTGAACACAAACAGGATTGTATCTTGAATATTAAATAAAGGCGCTGCGTATAAGGAAGCCTGCATGAATCATTACATTGACAACATTTAGCCTTTCTTTTGCTAATATGGCATGCCCCATCGAATGATGTTCTTGAATTGTGATGGACTAAAACCATATATTGAGTCTAAGCAGTGACCTTCTTTTGTTTCTTTTTGTCTTTATATTATTTTTTGTAATCCTTTTAGTTATTGCCTATGAGAGCTTCAGTCTTAGAGCACCCACATAACTGTCATGTTGAATAAACAAAAATGGCTGAGGCATGAAGATGGTTCTACATTAAATAAGCAACATCTGATTTTTATTTTTTGGGTAAGAAAAGGGTGCAAAGCCTGAGTGTTATACAGTTACTCTCTACGTAAAATTTGATCAAGTCTGATCTCCTATAAACAAGGGAAGTGAACCTCACGGTGGCCTATCTAATGATAGAGTATCATTATGCAAATTTGAATTTAATTTGATATGGCTAGAGCCACTTGCAATTCAAACCCATAAAAGAAAATAAAAAAGAGGGGAAAGAAAAAGAAAAAGAGATAATACTTTCAGGCTGCTGGTTTCAAAATTCAAGCTAAACCAACCGGCAAATCATACTCTAGCCTTCACTACTGTCCTCCTCCTTTTTCTCCCTTTTGAGAAAAGGAAATTGAAAGAAAAGAAATTCTGTTCGCATCCCATATTATTTAAATTTCGTAAGCATTTTTTATTGAAGCAATTCAAACCAAACATCATGGATTTCACATGCAAAGAGGAGGATCATCGTATTGCACAGATCCTAAAAGTGGAAGTCTCTAGATGAGAGAAGATTTTGGATGGTAGCAGAAGTTGAAAGCATGTGTGGGAGAGTGTGATCAATTGCATCTTTTAGAAAGAATGTCAGGCTTTGGCAATATTATATGGGAGTCGTCAACTCTTGCCTGTGGGCATGCACATACTTGCCCTTCTAGGCTTGTTTCCTCAGGCTCTATATAAGCGTGTGTGTGTGCTCGTCATGGTGCGAGGGGGTGATTGTATGAAGAAACATCATTGTACGAAAGGGATGTGAGCGGTCAAAGTTAGGTCCGAGGGTCTTGCATGAAGAGGTAGAGAGGGTGATGAATGCAGCCAAGGATGACTTGCCGGTTTTCCTTCTCTTTCGACGTGAAAATGTAGCCGGCGAGTTGTTCTTGACTATGTTTATCTCTCTTCTTCTCATTCACGGATCTAGTGCCGTAGAAAATCAAGTGAGAAGACTTCAGAAAGGTCTCTCTCTCTCTCTCTCTCTCTCTCTCTCTCTCTCTCTATACAGTGTTTATTCCACAATGTTTACTTAAACCTGGTTGTTTGGTTTGGTAGAGCACTTTCACTTTTGGCTCTTTGTACTTTCCAAAACATGTCTGATAAATAAAAGTGGAAATAATGGCAATGCGTTTGTTTTCCATCTAAGCTCGACAGAAGTTTTTTCCCCCTTTTGTCATCCATACAGCATTTTCTTTTGAATTACAATCAGGAAAATAACAAAAGTTTGGTTCACAAAGTTCATATTCCTGTTTTGGTTCGAAAATTTAAGTGCCGTCTGGTGTCAAATATTTTTATTTTCATTTATAACATTAAAATTATTTAACTTGTTTGTAGTTTATTAAATGTATCTTAATTGAAAATAATGGTTGGTCACACCAAATAATAATTGTTTTTATAACATCATTTTACTAAACAATATGTAATGTCTAAAGGCTGCTCTTAGATATTGTCAAATGAAAATTGTAATTATTACAATGTCTCTTATAACATGATTTGAGTAGAATCACTGCTAATGGTCTTGCCTGTTGATATGCGGCAGCAATTGAATTTGTTATTTCATCCCACTAAAAATTTCAAAGGTATTAAAACCTTTTCATCAATTTCGTGAGAAAAAATAGAGAGAGATATTAGCATTGAGTAGAAAAGATCCACAATCTGTCCCTCTATTAATTTAAAATTGGAGATAAAGCGATATCAATGTTCTAATCATGAAAAACAATCGACATCATGAGAAGCTGCTAAAGAAAGAGCAGAAAAAGCTGACACTCTCTCGACATAAGTCTGATTGGCAGTTTATAATATCTCTTCACTGCACAACTAGACATCAATTACGCAACAAGTCTACTATCACGGTGCATGCAGAATCCAAGTCAAATTCATTATGGTGCTGCCAAGAGAATTCTAAGATACTTACGAGGCACTACTTATTATGGCATTTGGCATAGGCCAAGTGCAACGGCTAAGCTCATTGGCTACACCAATAGTGAATAGGTAAGTTTAGTTGACGACAGGAAGAGCAATACTAGCTATGCATTCACTCTGAGTTCTAGAATATTCTCGTGGGCATCCAAGCAACAAGACTTAGTAGCATAATCAACTGCAGCAGTAGAATAGATCACAACTACAACTACCACCGATCAAGCAATATGGCTTCCAAGAATTTTAGAAGACATTGGAGAAGCATAGACAAACCCTAGTCCATTATTCTGTGACAAAAAGTCTGCCATTGCTATCTTGAAAAATCCAATCTTTCAAGGATGATCAAACTGCGGACATATTCACTAAGGCACTACCCAATCCAAGTTTGAGATGTTGGGAAGCATGCTCGAAGTTTCACAAATTGGATCAAAGAGGAGTGTTGAAATAGTCATCAAATTTTTAGAAGTCTCTATCATGCTCAAGATATTTGGAGAATAGATACTTGGATGAATAGTCTATAGAATTGTGAGAAATAGCTAAGATATTTCTAAAATTGTGGTGTGATGTGTAGTAAAAATCTAGAGAAATATCTATGTAACTTGCTGAAGATATTTCCTTGTAATGGCTTTCGAAGAGGGCTATAAATAGCCAATAACTCTCCACTTGAAGATCACGCCCAGCGGAAGAAATTAAGTCTTTTGTACAAGCCTTCATTAAATAATACTCTTCTTGCTTTTCTTTGCTCCCTACCTTGCGTTCCACTATCTTCCATCTCCAATATAATAATGAAAGTTCTCGTCCCGTTGTTGATTGACAAGTCCATGCACCTACACTTGCACTTACTACATCACTCACCAAACTAGTCACTCACTCACTTACAAAATCATCCACGCTTCCGCTTATCAGCAGTCTCACTCCCAAAGTATTTCCATAGTAAGGCCTTGTTGACATCTTTATGATGGTCGGACCGATAGATCACTTATTTCAGTTGACAATGATAACTTGCCCGATTTCAAGGGAGTTTTGATGATTGCATTCTCTGTGAGGAGGAAGCAGAAGATCGTCATCCTTGAACAGTTCAATAGATACATAATTCTGCACTAGAACAAAGGAAGATTGTACCATCCCGAATAAGCTAGACGACAAAACAGTTCGATTATGATAGCTTCTATATTGTTCCCAGTAGCCCCAAATTTATGACTTATTATCTTGTTAAATATCGGATACACCTACTTTCTATTGGTTTGTTAGACCATCATGTTTTAACCAACACATGAAATAGCTCTCCTATTTTGGGACATGAAATGACATGTCCTCTTGTGTTTATTACCAAGTGATGCGAAAGCATCAAAAACAAAATTTATGCATATGGTTAATCACGTCATTAGATGAAAGACTTTCTTTGCTACATCCTTTGTTCAATCAAAATCCTAAGTAGCGTTTGATAACGCAGGGCCACTATCATTTTGTCAATATCCATATTGTCAACATAAGCCAACTGCATAATGCAGAAAATCTGTTAAATTGTGAAGTTAGATTTGTCTCTTACCTTTAACTTCATCAGAATCTCTCGTGTCACCAAATGAATGAATTTCCAGTGCCTGCCACATTAGTGAATCATCTAAGTCGGAATTGTTAAAGATATCCTTAAGACAATCGACATGTAATTGCAATCAACCTGGCTAGTACATGGTTGATTCTGTTATCAAAAATAGTTTTCAAAGATGGTGTTCATTTAATATCAAGCTGCCTAAATGTGAACTTATCCCTAGCTAGGTATACGATGAAAGTCCAATAAAAAAAGTTAATGAAGTGACTTAGGACACCCACGTACCCTTGCTTTTTCAATTCCCATCCTTTGATTTGGGCTACACTTCCGAGGGCATCCTTCCACACTCTCGCTGTTTGCCATCCAATCTTCTCCTCGTGCTTTGCCAAAGCGCCAACATATAGTTGAGACTTAAGCATAACATCCCGAGGTTCCACGTCATAGAAAATCGGCAAAATCATCTTTTTGAATGGTTTGGATTTCTTGCACTTCACCATGTATGCAAGCTCTTGAAGACACCATGGACTGGAACAGTAATTTTCAGAGAAGATGGGTAGGTAGATCTTCGAATTTTGTATGGCCCTCCGCAGATTATGTTTTATATCTCTTCCAACGAGGAGCTCTTCCTCGTCACGGAAAACATGGATGTTCGCTCCTCGCATAACGTGGTAAAGGCAATCTACAAATCCTTGGCGAGTGTCTAGCCCTCTAAAATTCATGAAGACATCATAGCCATTTGCGGATGACACACTGCCACTCTTTTCAGCCTTCGATCTCATTCCCGTGCCCACTCTCACCTAGTATTTCGCCAAAGAGTTTCCTCTCTCTCTCTCTCTCTCTCTCTCTCTCTCTCTCTCTCTCTCTCTCTCTCTCAAAGCACCTGATCAATGAAAGGCACGTTCACTTCGTTTGCATAAAAATAGACTCCGCCGGCTCTTGGACGACATTCTCAGAGCATCTGGCCAGATCAATACTGAAACGGACATTCTCTTTCGAGTGGTTCGTCATAGCTGGCGGACTACTCGAAATTTTCAAATTATAGTGACGACCAGACGTCTAAGCATGTCCCATATGCCCAAGAAATCCAATAATGTTGGGCCCAATGAACAAGAAAACTTGAAAATCGATAGGCCCAAAGGAAAGTTCTCCTTTTGTTGCTTTTATATCAAACTTGTGAGAAACTCTCGCAATACTTATAGTCGCATTTGAAGTTCAGTGGAACTACTGTTCCAAGGTAAAGTGTGAATAAACAGATCCGTTCAATGAATGAGGGACAGACACAAGGTCGTTCATGAGCTGCCATAAGTCCTCTCGAAAGGCGGCACTATAAAGACGTGAGAAAACAAGAAGATGATATAAGGACATCCAGAATGAAACAAACATTTCAATGACATCGTGAGCATACCATCTCATGTTGCAAATTCACGTGCAACAATATCCATAACTACTCCCACTAGTTCAAACAGAAAATGCAAATATACGTCGTGGAGAATTGGCAGAATCTGCTTCTTGAATAATTTGGATTTCTTGCACTCCACCATGTGTGCAAGCTCATGAAAGGCACCACAGACTTGAAACATAATCTTTATAGAAGATGAGTACTTAGATCTTTGACTTTTCAAGTGAAGCTACATTGTCTTCTATGCAGCCTCACCTCCCCGACGATGGACGTGTCACCAGAACATTTCTAATGCAGTTAACTTGCAAGTAACCTGTATTAGACATCCAGGAGGAAACGAACTTGATGACAACGTCAGCATAGCATCTCATATTGCAAATTCAAGTGAAGCTGCATTGTCTTCTATGCAGCCTCACCTCGCTGACGATGGAAGCGTCACCATAACATTTCTGTTACAGATTACTTGCAAGTAAACAACTCTCAAAAGCAATAACTTTCCAGGGTTCTCTTTCCCGCACCAAAGATTGGCAATGCCGGCCATGTAGCTCTTCCATCTCTTTTAGCGCGCCAGTATTCCTTGGTGGCTCCTTCAGCTCTGGAAGGAACCACGCATACCGAGGATGACCTTTGGAAAAGATTTATAGTAAGGGTTCTTTAGCCGGCCATTTTTGCCCGAAATGTTGTTTTTTGTTTTGTTCTGGTTTGGTTTTTCAGAAGGGACGAGCGAGTTCTAAGGGTATTTCTTGACGACATTTTCCAAGCTTCTCGCCAGTTCTGGTTGGGAAACAGACGCAAATGAGTATCGGCATTTACAAAGACAAAATCATATTGCAAATACACGTGGCGCCAACAGGGGCGACACTGTCCAAGAAATCCAAGAAGATTTGGCCGAGTGAACAACTTAAAATAAGCTCTTTTCTAAGTTTTCTTTGAACTTAAACACATCCTTAACCTTCCTAATTTATCCTTGTAGAAGAACTTTAACTTATAAATTTAAGAGGCATTGTCGATCATTTTTTACTACCAAAAGCAAAATTTTACGTTCAGCTCACTCTATCTAAACGAAAATACCGTGTGTATCTCAATGGTAACTTAATTTGATTTCTTGCACATTTTTTTAATAAATTATTAACTTGATAAAATAGCAGCCGTTTTAATTTTCTTCTTGACATTGATTTTTGAATTCTTATTATCGCGATACACTTCTTATGGCCCTTTGTTTCACGGAAGATATCCTATAGAAAAGCATTTTCCTGAATTTTTGAGTTGAAAAATTAGTCAACAGTAAATCTTTTCACATTATATAGAAAATCTTTACTTGAATTCAAGAAAATGAATTATTTCAAAAATGAGAAATTATTATCTAAAACATGACAAGACTCGGGCACTTGGACTATCCTGATTGTTCTCTTGAGATACTCTTGAATATTCGGTGAAACATAAATTGCCATTCTCTTTCATCGATTGATGATGCTTGGTCTAAGATAGGGAGGGCATCTTTGCATGGCACATTCCTTATTCTTTTTGGAATAAAAATTCTAATGTAGATAATAGATGAATGATTTTGATTTATTTCAGAACAAAATGCTGACAATATGGCTACAAATTCCTCGCATCGTTAACTCTGGCTTTGTTCGACAACCAAAAAACAAAAACTTTGGCTTCTAATGCAAAATCTGTCAAAGGATCAATATCACAAAAAACACCAAATTGATATATCTGTGATAAATTAATCTTAAGTTAATTTTTTGATCATAAAATACTCCATACCGGTACACCTGTGACAAATTTATCCTAAACTAGTATATTTGTGACAAATTTACCATCCGATAGTTTCCGTTAAATTGGATTAATACCATGAAAAATCACAAATGATTTTTTGAGAAACAGAAGAAAATTCCTTCTTCGGATTCTTCATATGAACTTTCAGTATTACTGGTTTGTGACCATGTTTGAATCACACAGACAGTGTGCTTGGTGGGTTTATCTTCAAGAGAGAACACTGACTTAACATCATCATCCTAGAGTGATACTCCAATCTTCTTTTCTATTTTCTAGATCAAATGAGAATTTTTTCCTTCAGCTTTTGGACAATTCTTCACAAAGTAGGTTTTTTTTTTTGTTGCAGATATATGATCTATCAGATTTTTATGATTTCTAGAAGAACCCAATCTATAGTGTCTCTTTCGCAGGAATCGCCATTTGCACCTTCTCCTCTTGTGTCCCAAGGAGAATCTTTTGAAATGTTTTTATTTCTTGCACCGATCTCCACAAGAAGGATCATCACAGGAGTTTTTCTTTAAACACCTGATTCTTAACTCAAGTTTTTGGCAAGCCTGGTGAAGTTCTTTGTTGCTTTGGAGATAACTCTTGAAAGTTTTTCTACGGATGCAGAGATCATCAAGGGAAAAATGGATTTCCTGTTGGAGTTCCCCAATAGGAACATCAGTAATTCTTTTCTGCTTAAGTTTGAAGGGATTTTTCCACAATTTGTCCAATTTCTTTTGGAATAGAGAACAAGAATATCCACTTCAAATTTGGATTAGGTCTTAGAGCATAGAATAGCTTAAGCATTTCCTGGAAATGCTTTTTCAGGTGCTTTTTCTGTAAGGAGCAACATTTTTTCTCAAAGAATTCCCTCCTTCTAAGCTCTAGAAGGTCTTCTAGTTTACCAATACAAAAATAATGAATCACACATATCGTTTAATGGAAATCCGTTTGGAGTAAAAATATCATTTGGTCCCAATCAGGAACAAAAATAATAAAAATCTTTGCCACGTCCCTCTTCAGCGAGCCAACTGCTGTGTTCTGCGGCACCACGGGGAACAAGTTCCTCTTCAGCAACGAGGGCAGGAAGGTGGTGGTGTGGTGGCCGAGTCGGCGGTCAAGCTGCTCGGCTCGTGTATCATCAGTCTGGCCGGCGAGGAAGGAATGGCGATGAGGAGGATGCTGACGAGCGCTTTCAACCACGAAGCGCTTGCGAGGTTCGTCAAGATCGTGGACGAAGTCACTCGCAATCCCATCAAAGCTAATTGGGAAGGTATAGCTATATATATATATATATATCATCTACATGGCGATCGATTTCATTGAAACTTCTGGTCTTTTTAGTTTGTTCATTTTTCTCATATTCTCTGAGTTGTTAATGAAATCTTAAGGCAAAGACGAGGTGCTTGTGTACCCGACCATCAAGCGCAACACCTTCAAGCTCACGTGCCAGCTTTTCCTGAGCATCCGTGACCCACGAGAGATCACGGACCTCCTGCGCCGCTTCGCTGCCTTCCTCGAAGGCATGATAAGCGTCCCTCTCGACCTGCCGGGCCCGAGATTCCATGGTGCAAAGAGGGAGGCGAGGTCCATCAGGAAGATGCTCCGGAAGATCATCGAGAGGAGGAGGGCGGCCTTGGAGAAGGGGGCAGCATGCCCGACGTGGGACCTGCTGTCGCACCTGATGGCCGCTGCTGCAGACCACAACGGCCGGCTCTTGACTGAGACGGAGATCATCAACAACCTGCTGCTGCTCCTGGTTGCGAGCCATGACACCACGACCTGCACCGTGACGATGGCGATCAAGTTTCTCGGAGAGTTGCCTTATGTCTACGAGAAAGTTTTGGCCGGTGGGAGTCTCCTTATGATTCATCTAATTTACATATGATTGTATTCATTTAGATACTATTATTACTCGAGAAAGATTAGAGCAAACGATGAGAGTCATAAAATCATTCTAATAGAGAATTTCCCATTATAAGAATATCCGTCACTATTTGAGTTAGTTGCTACATCGTGGGAGTCCACGAGCTTAAAATTCATCTAATTTATTTATAATGATAATGTCCCGTAAGCTCAATGTTTCAAAGGACTAAAAGCTTGTTTGGCAGAAGAAGCGCTCGTCCCGAGGAGAAACAACGAGCCATTGAGGAAGAAACGAAGAAGTTTATTAAGAGCGGGCTCAGTAAATCTCAATGCTTTCTGCTGATGAAGAGTGATTACAAGCGAGGCACTCTAATCTTCACGCAAAATGACACGAACTGTCAAATGTAACGCACAACAGATGCTTTTAACTTGAAAGGGAATTCCAACTAAATTTAAAGTTACATTCATGAAAAATATAACGTTTTTGAAAAATATTTTCCAGGAAATCATTTTCCAAGAAAATGTGCTTATTTTTTAATGTTCGGCTAAAACTTGAAAATGAAATGAAATATTTTCCTCTATTTGGTAAGGAAAATCTTCTCCCTCATTCATTCTTTTTTAATATTTTTTATTTTATTAAAAAATCGAATTTTATATTATTTTTTAATTTTCTTCTCTTTCTTTTTCTTTTATTATTACTCTTCTTCTTCAGCCAGGTGCCGGCCAATGCCTAGCTGAAGGTGAACTCAAGCTCGCCGGCCATGGTGACTACCGGTGTAAGGACCTGGGGCTCGCTGAGTAATATTGTCCACTTTGGGCCGAGGCCCGCACGGCTTTAAAACGCGTTGTCTAGGGTAGAGGCGCTCAACGGGCCCTTCCTCATCCCAGCCCAATATTGTCCTCTTTGGGGCGCTCAACGGGCCCTTCCCCTCAAGGCTTTGTTTTCAGCGCAGCGGAAGCGTACGAGAAACGCGTTACTCAGGGAAGAGGGATCCTAGCCTTATTAACCAGCCCAGGACTCCCCCCTAGGCGATGTGGGACTCTCCCCTAGGCAAGAGACATGTGACCCCCTCCCTTGCGCACGTCCGAGGACCGAGGCGCAGACGCACCACCATCCATGTGACGGCCCGGGCGACGATGCGTGAGGAGGAGGGATGGCGGTGCGTCCGCGCCTCGGTCCTCGGACGTGCGCAAGGGAGGGGGTCACATGTCTCTTGCCTAGGGGGGAGTCCCACATCGCCTAGGGGGGGAGTCCTAGGCTGATTAATAAGGCTGGGATCCCTCTTCCCTGAGTAACGCGTTTCACACGTGCTTCCGCTGTGCTGAGAACAAAGCCTTGAGGGCTGAGGAAGGGCCCGTTGAGCGCCTCAGTCCCAAAGAGGACAACATTGGGCTGGGATGAGGAAGGGCCCGTTGAGCGCCTCTACCCCAGACAACGCGTTTTAAAGCCGTGCGGGCCTCGGCCCAAAGCGGACAATATTACTCAGCGAGCCCCAGGTCCTTACAATTGGTATCAGAGCCGACTCCCGACCGCATGTGGGGCCACAGCGAGGACGATGTGCCTGAAGGGGGGGAGAATGTGACGGCCCGGGCGACGGTGCGCGAGGAGGAGGGATGGCGGTGCGTCCGCGCCTCGGTCCTCGGACGTGCGCAAGGGAGGGGGTCACATGTCTCTTGTCCCACATCGCCTAGGGGGAGTCCTAGGCTGGTTAATAAGGCTGGGATCCCTCTTCCCTGAGTAACGCGTTTCACACATGCTTCCGCTGTGCTGAGAACAAAGCCTTGAGGGCTGAGGAAGGGCCCATTGAGCGCCTCAGTCCCAAAGAGGACAATATTGGGCTGGGATGAGGAAGGGCCCGTTGAGCGCCTCTACCCCAGACAACGCGTTTTAAAGCCGTGCGGGCCTCGGCCCAAAGCGGACAATATTACTCGGCGAGCCCCAGGTCCTTACAACCGGCGCCCGGCTAAAGGGGAGCTTGAGCTCACCAAATTGCGAGCTAGAGACTTGTGCTCACCAATATGGTGAGGCCTAAGCTCACCGCTCATTGCTTGGTTGGCTCGCCAATTTGGCGAGCAACAAGCTTGAGGTGTCGGGGGCAAGTGGCGAGCAACGAGCGTTGAGCTCACCAGATCGATGAGCCGAAGACTTGCGCTCATCGATCTAGCGAGGTCAGAGCTTGTCGCTGATGGCAAGCGATGAGCTCGAGGCCCTCACCACTCACCAGATCGACAACCAGGGCGAGCGGCCAACTTGAGGCCAAGTTCATCCCTCGCTTGGCTTGCTAGTGGCTGGTCGCCAGCCATAGTAATGGCGGGCAACTGACCAAGGTAGAAGTTAAAAAAAAAAAGAGAGAAAAATATAAAAAAATGATTTTTTTTAAAATAAAAAATATGGAAAGATTCACATGGGTGTGAAATAAGAGAAAATGAGTGTGGAAAATATTTTCCTCATTTTGAAAAGTGGAAAATATTTTCCTCTAGTTTAAAAGACTTTTTTCCCTTGATGGAAATTTTTTTCTCCAAACAGTTCATCTTCCGTGAAATGAACATCGGAAAATTCGGAAAATATTGTCTTGGAAATTGTTTTCCACGAAATGAACGGAGCCTGAAGATATATTTGTTTCTGAGAAAACTTCATGATAAAGAAAAATACTTTTGGGGAATCACTTTCCAGAATTATTTTTTTAATTTCCTGATATTTACGTATGTATAACTGATCATTTTCAATAACTAAACATGTGAAAGTTTGAAAAATTAATTCACAAAATTTTTTTTTCACTCGAACAAACATATCCTAAGCCAACCAAACGAAATTATGACAGTGAGAAATGACAAAGTTGAAGTACGTACTTTTGTAACAAGGTCATGGGCCAAAAAAAAATCCTTGTAATGCCCAAGCGAAAAAAGGACATGTATGGCCTGAAAGATTCACAATCGATGCGTTTCGACTTTGGTCGAATACTTTCAAGATCTTCAGTCAAGGAGCATTTTGGCCATTCGGAATGTGTTTGTTTGTCCATCCATCAATTATGTAGATCAATACAACTTTGACCATTGATTGTAGAAATGATGACATAAATAGTTTATGAATTTTGGCCCAATATGCAATTTGGTCTCTGAACTTGTAATTTATTCAATATGATTCTTGAACTTTAGCCTGATGTGCAATGTGGTTCTTAAACTTTTAATTTGTTTAGTGTAGTCCCTAAAATTTTGGTGTATGTTTAATACAATCCTTAAACTGCATAAAAATATTTAATGTAGTCATTTCATTAATTCAAAATTAGGGACTACATTAAACATTGACTACATTAAATATTTCATATAGTTCAAGGACTATATTGAACATGTATCAAAAGTTCATAAACTACATTGAACAAATTAAAAGTTCAGAGACTAAATTATATATTATATTAAAATTTATAGATCACATTGAGCAAATTAAAAGTTCGGGAACCACATAGCATATTGGGTCAAAGTTCAAAGACTATTTGTGTCATTTTCCCTTAATTATATGGGCCCTTTGTGATAGACGGTGGAGATAGTTTCTCTAAACCATATGATATTTTTTCCAAGAGTGCTATCGAGGTTCGAGACTCGTGAGAAATGGGCTTGAAGAAGGGATTGATTGGGGTGGCTCATTTGTAGAAGCTCATGGGCTGTGATTTTAGCCCATTTTAGTATTAATCTAAAACGGCCCTTCAGGGAGAAAGTTGGAAGTGCATCATCATTTTCGTCTGAATTAAATATAAAAAAGAGAAACGTCGTTATAAATTAAATTAATTAAATGAGGTACCTACGTCAAACAAATTAAGAGGACAAATTGCGGCAATAAACTATTAATTTAAACTTGATTACTCGTGATCCTGCATCATGCACATGTTGATGATAATGCATCTTTAAAAGCTTATCAATAATGAGATTTCAAAAAATGAAGAAAAAAATGAGGGAATATATTCTAGGTTTTGTTCATTTTCTGCATGGAAGAGTGAGCATAACAAGCCCAATCTAGCATCATTGAAGCCCGTTTCAATTTCCTAACCTGTAGCGTTGTGCAATTTCGTTTCACGACATCGTTTTTGCTTTTTTATATATAATTATGAAAGAAGTCCTCAAATTCTATGGACTTGACTAATAAGCCATTAGCACTTCTATGGCGACTCGTATTTTCAGCCGTTGCTAGTCATTATCTTCCCGCTCCTACATCACTGTTGCTAGTTATTATCTTCCTCAGAACCTGCTGCTGAATTCGTTCGGATCCTCCCATGTGTTCAATTTCCCTCTCCTTCTCCCTCTCCCTCTCCTCTCGATCTCATAAAACTAGCTGTTTCGCTAGCCTCTCTCTCCCCCCCAATAAAATCATTATTCCGACGTTGCCACCTCACGCAAAAAACTCCCCCTCTCTCTCTCTCTTGTAGGAACCAAAAGGATAACAAATAGCTTTGGAGGATTTGGTGGGGAGAGAATGACATAAAAGAGAGACAATAATTTTCAAAGGCCTTGCGTAGGCTTTTATAAAAATCCACACCACTAATACAAGCTTAACTTTTCTAGGCTAAACTCATTCTCTCTGCATATAAAACCCTAATGAACTACATCTATATTTATAGGGCTTTCCACTGCCAAGTCCACCACCTCTTCAGCCGTACCTTTTCCTTCAAGTCAAAGTAAAGGAAATCAAAGTGGAAAGAATCAAAGTGGAAATTTTCCTCTCCTTGGATGGCTCCTGATTCTTCTCGACTTCTTCCTTGATCTTTTCTTGTTGCTTAAGGATCCAAAGTCGCGGCTAAGAAGTATGTAGAGAGAGAGAGACCCGGTGTCCTTCAAAATCTATTTTATTTAATTCCTAACAGCCTCCCTTAAAATTGATTTTGAAAATCAACAACACCGAGCATCATCTTCAATTTCTCGAACGGATCTGCCTTCAATGGTTTTGTTAAGATATCTGCAACCTGGTCTTCAGATCTATAGAAATCAAGTTCAATTTTACCTTCTTTAACCAGCTCACGGATATAGTGATACTTGATGTCAATGTGTTTGCTTCTGCCATGAAACACAGGATTTTTGGCTAATGTAATCGCCGACTTGTTATCACATATCACTTTAGTAGGACCTTTCTGTTCATGCATCAGCTCAGAAAGCATCCTATGAAGCCATATCGCTTGACATGCTGCTGAAGCCACTGCTATGTATTCTACTTCAGTTGTTGAAAGTGCAATAATTTGCTGTTTTTTCGAGGACCAAGAAATTACTCTCAATCCAAGAAAGAACGCATATCCGGAAGTACTCTTCCGTGACTCTTCCGTGTTTCAGTATCACCTGCCTAATCACTATATGTATACCCCACTAAACTGAAATTGTTAGTGTGAGAATATAAAATTCCATGATCACGAGTTCCACTAACATACCGTAAAATTCTTTTAGCTGCTTGCAAATGTGATTGGTATGGTTTTTCCATGAACCGACTAATAATTCCCACGCCATAAGTAATATCCGGCCTTGTGGAAGTCAAATATCTTAAACTGCCAACGATGCTTTTAAAATAAGTGGGATTTACCAGTTCACCATCTCCTTCTTTCTTCAGCTCCAACCGTTCTGCTACAGGAGTTCGAATTGATTTGAGCGGTTCCATATTGAATCGCTTCAAAATATCATTAGCATATTTCTATTGTGATACAAATATGCCATCATTTGTCTGCTTCACTTCAAGCCCAAGAAAATAGGACATTGGTCCCAAATCTGTCATTTCGAACTGACTAGTCATGGCCTCCCTGAATTCAGCAAACATCTTTTCACAGTTGCCTGTAAATATCAAGTCATCAACATAAAGGCATATAATTATGAGATCACCGTTAGTATTTGACTTGATATACAGTGTATGCTCATATGGGCACTTTTGAAAACCATGCTCCAATAGGTATGTGTCAATCCTCGTGTACCAAGCTCGAGGTGCTTGTTTTATCCTATAAAAAGCTTTCTTCAACCTGTACACTTGATTTTCATGCCCTTTCTTCACATAACCTTGTGGTTTCTCCATATAACCTTGTGGTTGCTCCACATATATGTCTTCATCAAGGAAACCATTAAGAAATGTTGATTTCACATCCATTTGATGGATCCTCCAACGGTTTTGAGCTACTAGTGCTAACATCATTTGAATAGTATCCATTCGAGCTACTGGTGCAAATACTTCAAAATAATCAATACCTGACTTTTGCTTGTAGCCTTTCACGACCAATCTAGCTTTGTAACGGTCCACCTGACCGTCGGGTTTGTACTTTATCTTGTACACCCACTTGACACCAATGGGCTTCTTACCAGGTGGTAAAGAAGCTAGTGCCCATGTGTCATTCTTTTCAATGGAGTGGATTTCATCATCCATTGCTTGGATCCACTTCTCATCTACTGCTACATCATCATAGGACATGGGGTCACATTCTGCAAATAACCAGAAATTTACCATTGTATCATTAGTAATTTCATCATTGTCACTATTATCATCTCTTGTGACCACATAATCCTTGAATCTAACTAGCGTCTGCCGTGATCGTTGCAACGAATCAACGGTTCTGAATCTATTGTTGGTGAAGAAGACGAACTTCCAGGCGAAGCTGATGGATCTTCAATTGAAGACCTTTTTGTCTCTCCCTCCAATGGTTCATCTTCAATAGAGATACTTTTCTGGTTATCCTTTTGATTCAAGTCCCGGCTTCATCTTCAAGAAATTGAACATCCTCTGATAATTACTTTTTCGTGATTGGATTATACAGCTTATAACCCTTAGTCACCTCACCGTAGCCGATGAAAATGCACTTCTGGCTTTCGTCGTCCAACTTTTTCCTCCGTTCGTCTGGTATATGGGGATATGCTACACATCCAAATACTCGTAGGAACGAAACATTTGGCTTGTTGTCGCTCCAAGCCTCTTCTGGAGTTCTTCCAAGAACACTCCTTGTTGGACACCTGTTTAGTATAAACACAGCACAAGCAACGGCTTCTACCCAAAACTTCTTCAGTAAACCTTTAGCCTTTAGCATACTTCTTGCCATTTCAAAAATTGTTCTATTTTTTCTTTCTGCTATACCATTTTGCTGAGGAGTATAACTAGCAGTCAACTGATGTTTCACTCCATGAATTTTACAATATTTGTCAAATTCATTGGAAATAAATTCTCCACCTCTATCTGACCTTAACGTCTTTAAATTAAACCCACTATGTTTCTCAACATAGACTTTGAATTCTTTAAATTTGCCAAGAGCTTCGGATTTTTCTCTCAAGAAATATATCCATGTTTTACTAGTAAAATCATCGACAAAAATTAGTGTGTACCTTTTTTGTCTAAATGATTCCACTTCAATAGGGCCACAGATGTCAGTATGTACCAGCTCCAAAGGTTGCTTGGCTCTTCTGGCTTTTCCAACTGGAAAAGATTCTTGATGCTGTTTTCCAACAAGACATCCTTCACATAGGCTATCTGGACTGTCGATCAAAGGCATGCCAGTCACCATCTTTTTCTGGACAAGTAATTTTAGTCCACGAAAATTTAGATGACCGAACCAAAGATGCCACAGCCACTTGTCATCTTTCGCCATTGCTTGAAAACTCAATAGAGTCTTTGTTTGAAGAGACAGAGGGAACATCCGGTTCTTCGTCATCTGCGCCATTGTGATCAACTTATTGTTTACACCTCTGATGGTGCAAACTCCATTTTCAATATTAACTTTATGGCCCTTTTCAGAAAGTTGCCCAACACTTAGCAAATTCCAACAAAGTCCTGGCACAAAGTAAACATCCGCAATAGTAACGTTAGTACCATTTTTTGATTTGATATGAATGTTACCTTTGCCCATCACCGGAATTTTTGATTTGTTCCCGGAGTTGACTTCACCACGAACCGTCTCATCTAATTGTGAGAATAGCTCCTTTCGGCCACACATGTGATTACTGCACCCGGTATATAGGTACCATATTTTGGCATCCATGGTACTCGAGTCATCCGTTTTGCATGCTAACACCACATTTTCATTTGCATCAACTGCATGTACATGTTCTGATTACCCATGCCCCATGTTTGTTCGACATTCAGATTTGTAATGTCCGAATTTGTTGCACTTAAAACACTTGACTTTTGATTTGTCATGTGTTTTATACCTTCCAGTGGAATTCAGATTTCCACCTCTACCTCGAGCACCTCCACGACCTTGGACACCATGATGGCCTCCTCGACTTGAGTGAGTGACCCGACTTTGCAATGCTTGCTCGGGATTCGAACTAGTGGACTTCCGATTCATCCTTTGCTCATGCGAACATAACGAACCCATCAACCGCTCCAATGTCATAGTTGATATATCTTGGCCTTCTTCGATCGCCGCAACGACGTAGTCAAATCTTTCAGTCAAAGACCTCAAGATTTTTTCTACCACTCGTACATCCTGTAGTTCTTCACCATTAACCTTCAATTGGTTAACGATGGTTTGTACTCGATCAAAGTAAGCCGAGATAGATTCAGAGTCATTCATGCATAATGACTCAAAATCTCCTCGAAGCGTTTGGAGCGGCACCCGCCTAACACGATCATCGCCTTTGTAGGATTTTTGCAAAATATCCCACGCTGCTTTTGCGGTCTCCGCACTTGATATTTTTTCAAATATTGATTCTTCTACGGCTTGAAAGATTGCATATAGGGCTTTCTGATCTTTCTTTCGGGCCTCCACCAACAAATCTTTCTCCTCCTTCTTCAAAGCATTGAATTTTTCAACATCGGCCACTTCGGTGTAGCCATTCTCCACCAAGTTCCACAAATCTTGGGATTTGAAGAGAACCTTCATCTGGACGGACCAGTTGTTGAAATTCTTTCCGTTCAACTTTGGAAGTTGCAATTGAACGGAACCGGCGGATGGCATTGCTAGCTCTGATACCAATTGTAGGAACCAAAAAGATAACAAATAGCTTTGGAGGATTTGGTGGGGAGAGAATGACACAAAAAGAGACAATAATTTTCAAAGGCCTTGCGTAGGCTTTTATAAAAATCCACACCACTAATACAAGCTTAACTTTTCTAGGCTAAACTCACTCTCTTTGCATATAAAACCCTAATGAACTACATCTATATTTATAGGGCTTTCCACCGCCAAGTCCACCGCCTCTTCAGCCGTACCTTTTCCTCCAAGTCAAAGTAAAGGAAATCAAAGTGGAAATTTTCCTCTCCTTGGATGGCTACTGATTCTTCTCGATTTCTTCCTTGATCTTTTCTTGTTGCTTAAGGATCCAAAGTCGCGGCTAAGAAGTGTGTAGAGAGAGACCTAGTGTCCTTCAAAATCCATTTTATTTAATTCCTAACATCTCTCTCTCGGCTGTAAACTGATGGAACATGACGTGGTATGGTTTCTCGGCAATCCAGCTCATCGTGCAAGCCAGAGAGAGACAGAGAGAGAGAGAGAGAGGGGGCGGGGGGCGGGGGGCGGGGGGAGAGTGTTGTACGATTACTGGTGAAAAGTTGGTAAAAACTCGCAAAGGCTCTCTCCAATGTCGCATAAAACAATAGCTTAACCTTTTCTCCGTGTGATTCCCAGCACCAATTGTGTTTTGTCACGTGGATGAGTTCAAGACTATTATGGAGGAGGGAGTTGAGTTTTGGGGGGTTAAAATTTATCCATTTCATAGATAGACAGTTGTAGGAGCAAAAAGGATGACAGCCGAGAGTAGAGCAGTCATTAAAGCATATAAAGTCAAATAATAACCGCGAGTCTAGGACCCAGAGGGATTTGCGTGCAGTAATCTGAGTTTTAAAAATTTCGACCAAAAAAAATGTCTGAGTTTAAAAATTCGACGATGGACGATGGACGTCAGCAATATTTATTTGCATTGATAATGCTTAGGAAAAATTTCAAAAAAGGATCCGAAATGAGCCTATTTTCTCAAATAAGGATCCAAAGTGACCATTATCTCAAATGAGGACCCGAAGTGGTTAAACCAGTTTCAAATAAGAACCTCAAATCACCGGCCAGCCAAATGTTCGCCGGCTGGTGAGCATGTGGCATTTCTGGTGGCCAAAATAAGAGCAATTTGTCAAAAAAAAAAAAAAAAAACATTGATAGAATTTAACAAACCCTAAAAACAAAACCCCCAAACTCTTTACGTTCCCACGTTTTCTTCTTCTCCGTTCTCTGTCCTCTTTCGCTTGGAGCACCCAAATTTTATGTTAATGGAGCACAAATTGAAGCACAACAAGAAACCCCTACCTTTGTACCTTTAGAACTCGATGAGTCAGGCATCTTGCTCCATTAACAAAGAATTTGGGTTTTCCAAGCAAGAGGGGACAAAGAGCCTAGAAGATGAAGTGTGAAGAGTTTGGGGCTTCTGTTTTTAGGATTTGTTAATTTCTATCAATTTTTTTTGACAAAATAGCCCTTATTACAGCCATCGGAAATGCCACACGCTCGTCAGCTGGTGAACATTTGGCCGACCGGCGATTTGAGGTCTTTATTTGAGACTAGTTTAATCACTTCGGGTCCTCATTTGAGACAACGGCCACTTTGAGTCCTTATTTGACAAAATAGGCTCACTTTGGATCCTTTTTTGAAATTTTCCCTAATGCTTATGGACCAAAGATATAGCGTGCTTATGATTGGATAAAAAAATTTCATAGAATTAATAAGACCCAATGATCAATGATGACATACACCATCAGTGTTTAAAAATATTTTCACAGGTGATTCTATCCATCATTAATATGGGAATCGTAACATTCCATTATCTCACTGACCCTCCTTATATTAGGGGTAGTTGAATAAAACCACTTGCGAAATTTTTTTCTACAGCAATGATATTTGCTCTAATTTTCCTTTATTTAATCAAACCTTCATAAATATAATTTTTCTTAAACGAGGTTTTTCCATTTTATCTAGGATTCATCACGGGTGTAAAAGCAAGCAGAAATTAGGGGAAACATTGATTAGGTAACGGATGGAACTCTCATTTCAGGGTACATTTAATTAGAGGAGCTATTGCTTGTCATTCTGGTGAAAAGAGAGGTTAAAAGATTTGGTATCATATAAGATTTTGAACCAAAGTTCGGCCTAAAATCATGAGGAGTCTTCATACATACAATGTTGATGATGATATATCATATGAGTTAAATATAAAGTAGAATAGAGATTTGAGAGATTTTCTATGTGATTTGATATATTGAAAAGAGTACATGGAGAGTCTATTTATAGACTTACAAAAAGGAAATCAAAGGAAATCAAATCAAACATGTGTCACGGAACAGAGGTTTCCGTGATCAATGGAGTGTTCATGATCGAGGAAGAATGACCAAAACCCCCTGGGAGAATCCAAGTGCTTCCGGAACATTCTCAGGGATGGACGATTCCGTAATTGTGCCGTGCTCTAGAATTTTCTCAACATAAATGCTGGTAGGTGGGGTGGTACGATCTTGTCCGCCGGATCGAAACTCAATCAATGGTTGTAATCCGAGAGCCTTAAGTATAAGAATGGTGCCCCCACCTCATTTGTATCCATCCAACCATTTAGCAATCTAAGTTCCTTTTTTTTGTTCAGAGCTTCTCTCTAGATTTTCTCTCTCTACGATCCAGGTGAGTTGAGTTGATAATATTCGTTGATGATTTTGTGAAAGATTTCTATGAAAGCTTTCATTAACTCCGAATCTAATAATATAATTTGAGTTTTGATCTAAATTACCCTTTTCTTTGGTGTAAATCTTTTGGGTAAAGAGAAAACCATATTATATTGGTATACTAATTGGACCTAGACCCATTTCAAATCCATTCGATTTGAATTAAATGCAATTAGGAGCATATCCTAAAAAAATTCCTTGTCGAGTCAATAAAATCATGAAAAACATTTCAATTTATTTCTCTTTTACATATAATAATGGATTTGCCTGGACCAATACATGATTTTCTTTTAGTTTTTCTGGGATCAGGTCTTATATTAGGAAGTCTAGGAGTGGTATTACTTACCAATCCAATTTATTCGAAGGCTTGGCTTAGGCACCAACGATCCCATGCAATCCAAAATATCCTAAGTTGCCGCACGGTTACGATCGCAAACGATCGGCCTGTGACACATGCATAATCAAAATAAATATAGAAAATTAGAGAAAATATCATATATATATATATATATATATATCTAAAAGATATTTAATGTGCTAATCGCATGAGGGGTGAGGGGCATTTGTGAAGTAGATTTAACTCGCTTCTTAGGCTAAGACTTCAGTAAGGAATCAGTCAGAAGAGAAGATCAGGAAGATGAAAGCAATTTCGATTTTATTTTTTTCAAAATTATCCGAAAGGCGAACAAGTTTAAAGAGCCAAGCTGGTTAATACGAAACTTTAAGATATGAACCTAACGTAAACTAACAAGATTTATATTGATTTAAAATCATCATTTTGTTGGACTTTATTCTGTCATATTTCCACCTAGATTCGTCATGTGAATGGATATTCTAGATTTTATTTTATATTGATATTCCAAAATTTAAGTTATGTGATTTAAGGCAACAAATGTGTAAAAATTAAGATCTTCATGACCAATTATTCATCAAAATTCAATAAATTTTTTAATATGGTAATAGTAGCCCTCTCGTTTTGCACAACCCAAACGCTATATATACTCCTTCCATCAAATCCCCAATGCATACGCGACCTCTCTCGTTTTAGGTCTCTTCTCTCTCAAAGCGTTTTATTTCAGGATCTTCGTTTCGTTTTTCGAGCGTCGCTAGTTTTCTGTATGCTGTTTGGTGAATATATACGATCAGTTGTGTAGATGTTGGCTTTTAAGTAGATGTTATGTGATTATATAATCTATTGTTGTTGTTTTGAATTCTTGAGGTGAATCCGTTCTAGTCGGGCTTCTCTTACCCTTGTTGACCTGCTGGTGCTCTGTACATCTTGTTTTTATGGATTTGGATTTAGTTTGTAGTATCACGACATTTGCTATGTTTCGATGTGCTTTTCCATGAAAGTTTATGTACTTCTTATGTATTGTTTTGAACAATGAATACAATTTTCTTTCAATAAAAGAAAAAATAAAAAAACTCAATCACTCTTGTCTGTACTTCTTCATCGTCAAGGATGCTTAACGCACGCAGCAAGGACGGAAATAGTATTTTGGAGAAGAAAGGAGGAGGAGGCCCGAGCAGCTCCGATCCTCCGATGACAAAGCCTCCTCCCCTGGCTTTTTACTTTTTCATGTGAGTGCGCTTTGATTGATTTTAATAGACTTGATTTCTTTCTTCTTCGTTTTTGTGTGCGTTACCATTATGAGTCTGCTGCTGTGTTTTTCACATTTTGGTTTTATGGATGATAGGCAGGATTTCAGGAAGAGTTATACGGAGGGCGAATCTGCCGTGAGTCTCGGGACTCTAGATTTTTGAAGCTCTCTTACTATTTCTTAGCTTTCTATCGCTTAACTAAGTCGTTCTCATTTTAGTCTTTTGCAGTCTCTTTCTTTTTCTCTTTTGTTTCTTTCGGTTTTCATCTTGCTTCAAGTGATGGTGGAAGTCGAGTGACAGCTGACATTACTTGAGTATCAGGCAGCCATACTTCCGAACCCAATAGTTGCTCAGATTACCTTGACGCACTTCAGTCTTATGGCTTACTGATGATTAATTTGCCAGCCTTAGCAAGTCTCAATTCTCAGATCATAAGTAATTGTGCTTGAAATGGTGTTGCAGGTCACCAAAGCTGGGGAAGATAGATGGAATGTGATGTTGTATGCGGTAAGATAAGCATTAGCTGAAGTCAAGAAGGCAAAAATCGACTGCTATGAATACAATATTGATCCAGCCTACTCCTATTTATGCAGGAGAGACGTCCTTATCTGGACAAAGCTTCGGAGAGGCATGCCTTCTATGAAAGGGCTGTGGCAGATTATAACGCGATGGTGAATGAGACTGTTCTTCTTTGCAAAGCTTTGTCAATTGCTGATGGCAATTAAACATGATTGCACGATGAATTTAGAGAGACGCCCCGAATTCATTCAAGAGCCAATCTCTTCCTCTCACAGCCACCATCAGTAGCACCACCAGCAAGCTTCACGCTCAGCTTTTGACCGCACTTCGTCTTTACAATTTTGGTCGAGATTCATACATTCTAATTGGTCCATACTCTGTTGATAATATAAGAAAACACTTAGTAGCAAACTTTTTCTCACCTGCTTCGTTCATGCTGGTTCGGCAGGTACCGTCTTTAGCATGCTGATGCCTATTGATGATGCCCATGCAGCCACACATTCCGAGCGCCATAATCTCCATGAACGGCCACTCCTTGTATCCCTCGCCTTCAAAACTCAACCTTCTCCATGCTGGAACTGGTCATCTGGCCAAGAGGCCAGGCATCCTGGCAGACCATTCTAAGCAACCGGGCTTCATCGGATCGGCAGTCCGGGCCTTTGATGATGAACGGGTAACTTTCTCTTGCAATAGTTCAATCTTATAGTCAAGGTTGCCAGGCCACTTTTGGATAAAGCCGCACGAAACAATTGGTTGGAACGAAATGGAAGGAATCATAATAGATAGTGAATAATTGAAAAAGCAAATCGCGTATGAATTAACCATAATTATGTCTAGATCATGTGATGACCAAGCATAATTCATTCTCACTTGGTAATAAAGCCTTTGTTGTTCCTAAGTTAAATTTTCTTTTGTTATTATTTCGGTTCACCATGGTCCATTGCTATAAATCGAGGAAAATGAAACCCTGTTAATCTATACTATAATAAAAAATAATGACTATTATATACAACGGAGTCCGATGACGTAAATGAAGATAGTAATGCTTCAAATGATGATGTAGGATATGATATGGCATATATACGTTATCAAATAGCTATGAATTTAGGAAATAGTTAAGTTAAGGATGTTTATAATTTTTAAGGATAATGAGTTTCTTTCCTTGAAGCATATGTTTCCACGTTTATTATAATATAAGTATTCTTCTTATAATTGAGAAAGAGGATACATGAATTTTTTTTCATTCGATATTTTTAGCAAAAAGAAGATTTTATTTTTAATTAAATTGGTTGCACAACATCTTTAACATTGTTATCAAATATAAATTTAAAAAAATCCACATCTTTTAAAATTTTAAACAAGTAAAAATTAAAAAGCTTAGATTAATCAGCAAATGGGCTTTCCAAAGTAAAATTTACCAAACAGCATCCATTTCAAAGTTGTTTTTTAAAGTAGAATTTACCAAACAGTCTTTGCATTTACCCCAAAACCCTTTAGGCTAAACTACTTTGCATTTCGACAACGAGCTTTTTAAATGTTGAACCAAACGCACTCACACCTCCTAGTCCTAAGGTATCTCGATCGGTTTTTTTTCTCTGTATCCTTGATTGCTTATCTCACAAATACAACGTCCATCAACAAACATGCAAGTTCATAATTTTATTTTATGTCCCGCATATTTCAATGTCAAAATGTAGATACGTTCTATACTAGGATAGCGTTCCTAAAAGATTTCGAATTTTGAAAAACTGTTCTTAATACACTTATATTACTATATCTTTGTAATTTTGTATTTCTATCGACAACTTCTTCTCATTATTGAATGATTCAAATATTGCGTAGCAAAATAATTTTGCTTGTTCTTTCAAATTGCGCATGGATTTGCTAGTATTATTAAATGATTCGAGTACTTCATATTGAAAGATTATGAATTTGAGTTTGATCGACACCCCCAAGTATGAAGATTTGTATTATATTTATATTACGTACATAAGCGAAAAAATCACAATTGAAAATATTTTACAAATTGCGGAAAATTTGCTCTATCAATGAAATTGCACAAATCGTGGAAGATTGGCTCTATTAGCGGGATTGACACAAATTGTGGAAGATGCTCTATCTTGGAAGATTTGCTCTATCATATATAATAATGATGATCTCATTTAACTTTTTAAATTTCAATTACTTGGCAGACGCAATGCGATCAATCGAGTTACTAGATACAAGACAACTCCATCTCCAGTCATTTTCATGGGTACTTCTTACCAATGAAATGTCCATTCCATGGAATATGGGCTGGCTTGCGCTCCACGTTCGAGCATTGTCCCTTGGCAAATTCACAGGAGCAAATTGAGTTTGTCTTCCTCTCCCAGTCGCTTGCACGTCCATCACGTAACTAATTAAGTAATCTCAGCAAAAGAAGTGCTCCCCGCCACCTGAAAATGTGGGACTCTGGGCAATTAAATTACAAAAAGCTTCCAAAATGCAGTCGTTTCCAAAGACTTGGAAAATATTTTCCTTCTGGTTTCGCCAAACATATTATCTAGGACAAAGGCAGCCATTCCTGATGCATTTCTCTAGGAAACAGTTATGGCAATCTCCTTCCTGTTGCTAATGATAATTGGAACTTTTAAGCTTTTAGGGACGGTTTTGCGCGCACGCCTCTCGTTCATTTTCTAGTCGGGAGCGGTGTTGATTTCCAATTTCGACTCGGGTCAAGATGATATTTTGTTGATGGAGATCGAGAATCACTAGTACCGAGATCGAGAAGATTGTCTGAAATTTATGAAGCTATCGATGAGCATCATCTTATATGCCTTCTTGCTTATTGTAAACCACTTATCTATGATGATGCCGCCAAAGAAGAAAAATGGAAGAAAGTGATGAATGAAGAAATCAAAGTCATTGAGAAGAATAAAAAAGGGAGTTCACTTGTGACGTTCCGAATTTTGACCCATTTCGAAATATATGAAATTGTATTTATCAATGCATTGTTAATTACGTTTACTCTGAGCTGGTTTCTCATAAGTTAACTAACTATTCGAAAAGGCAATTAAGAATCAATATGTATATGACTAGTGAATTCGATTAGGGATAGGTCGTTCGACCATAAGAATCACAGAGAGATGATATAACGTTGTTGTAGGCCAATTAGCGAACAGAAATAAATCGATTCAGCAGAAGAATGAGGTTAGATTGCAGGTGATTCTACACAATTTCAATATTAATTGTGAATGACGTTAAATTGATTTCCTTTGGCCTTATACTCAGGGTGAGCAATTAACTTCTCATGATTACATGACAATTGAAGATTGCCCTTATTTGAATAGGCAGGATCATGGATTGAAAAGATATCAATCACAGGTCAAACGCACGAGAACCCCTAAACGCCGCTTGATAGTTAGGTTGTACTAAAGTCGTGATCGATCGATTTTAACCATGAATTTCAATCCAATTTCGAGTATCAAACTTGCAAAAACATCAAGACTAAAATATTAAACCTTGTCTCATTGATTCTCAAATTTATCGATAAGTCGAAAATTTTTTTAAAAAAGATTAACGGGTCGAGAATTGGAGTCGAAAAATGAGTTAGGTCGACCAAAGGCCCAATGGGCTTCACATCCAATGTGGGTCTGCCAAGTGGGCCCAAGCTAGCCCATTAGCAATTTCAAGCCCGTTTCTCATCATTTTGAACCCAAACTAATTTTATTCAAACCCGTATAAAATTTTCGCCCATATATGTATATAATACGGTATACTATACTTTGGGAAAAGATCAAATTACCCCTTCTAGAAGCCTACAAGATATTTTTTGGCTTTGTCTTCAAGTTTTCTCTCTCCTCCCCCTTTCTTCCTCAAGTGGCCGTCCCCTCCCCCATGTTTCCTCCTTTTTTCTCTTCTCTCTCTCTCTCCTCTTGGCTACCTCCCCTCACCTCAGTCCCCTCTATCTTTGTTTTTCTCTCCTTTCCCCTCATTTCCTCCATTTTTGCCCTATTGTTGCTATTTTCTACTACTGCCATTGTTGTTTGCTACTACTATTGCTATTTGATATTTTATGTCGTTGCTATTTGCTGCTATTGTTTGTTGTTTTCCGTCATTGCTATTTGCTTCTGTTGTTTGTTGTTTTCTACCATTGTGGTTTGCTACTGCCGTTCGTCGGAGCTGTTGGCCACCGACCAGAGCTTAGCCAGCCGCTATTCTTCCTATGTCCGGTGCAAATCAGCTTTGCCAGAAGCTATTTTGCCAAGTTTCGGCCGCCAGTTGCCATCCATTGTTATCCCTGAGCTAGCCACTCGTTGTCCTCGCTATCGCCATCGTGCATGTGTCATCGAAATCGTCGCCAGGTGAGTTTACATTCTAATCCCTTGGTTAGTCTGTTAAACTTGCTTAGGATTAATTTAGATTATTATTTAATATTGATTAGGAGGTTAATTAAAGTAATTAACCTTGGTTAGATAAAGTAACTATGATTAGATAAAGTAACCACGGTTGACCGATGATTAGGTTAATTAACTTAGATTAAATAAAGTAATTATGGTTGATAGGTGGTCAGGTTAATTAATTACGGTTAGTTAATTAACCATGGTTTTTCTGTGGTTAAGTTTAGTTAACTATGGTTAAGGTTAATTTAATTAACCTTGGATTAATTATAATTAATTATGTTTAGGTTAATTAATTATAATTATTGTGATAAGCTATTGGAAGGAATGATAGGCTATTGCGATAGACAATCGGAAAATGTGATAGACTATCGTAAAAAAGACGATAAGCTATCAGGTAATTAAGTGATAAGCTATCACCAATGGGATGATAAGCTATCACCAAAGGAGTGATAAGCTATCGAGAATTAGATGATAAGCTATTGCCTACCTGGCGATAAGTTATCGGGAAATAATTGATAGGCTATCGCCAATGGGCAATAAATGCTACTTGTTATGTGCTTTTGGTCTGAATTTTATGATGTTTTCCTGCATGTGCCATGCTGTTTGATGCCTTTGCCTCGAAAAATGTTTGCCTCATATAAACCCAGTATGATAATTTTTACAAGGGTTTTTATGGGCATACAAAAGGAAAACCATGTGACATGAATTAGACACTGACATGGGACCACATGACATGAACATAGTACAAACTCAAACCAATCGAGCATCAATCTCTTTGACTCAATGAGTCGTGTGTGACATTTGATGTAATTGGGTCTTTATTATTGTCTTATTCTTTATGTCGCCACCTAATCTCCTTGGAGTATTGCTGTCCATTTGGCAGTATCTACTAATCACAATATCATTTCTTTCATTTCTTTATGTATTTATGACCCTTCATTAGAACGGATCCCCGATAATAGTACTTAATAACATGTATTTTATCCAAATCATAACACGCAAAAAAAAAAATCCTCGTAATATACAAACTCCAGCAAATTTTCAAAAGAATGATTAATTGTCAGGCTATTCATGGTCGAATGGCTGTCCAATGTCATCAACTACCTTGACAATAAACAATCATCCATGACTTCGCTAGTGTACAAGGAGCTACTCAATCACATCAGCTACTCCACCGTCTTCAGCCCTGTGGATTTCGACCACAAACTCCATAAAAGACACGTTCTCAAGCATCTTCCGCGACTGAGTCTCCGTCGAAGTGCAAGAGGAGGCCATCCAGAAGACTCTTGGGGCAATTTAGTTAGGTCATATAAGATCGGAGGAGTGGAAGGAAAATGTGCTGACCCCGCTCATGGTGCAGATGGTTGCCACCATCGGCATGACGCCTGATGAATCCGTGCTCATCAGACTCGAATCCGATAGCTCGAGTGAGGGAGAGTGACTGCCTAGTAGCATCAAGGTGGCGGTTGCTAATGTTCTTGAATGTTTTGGAGGGAGATGTAAATAGGGTGACAACGTACTTGGGCTGTGATGAGCGAAGCCAGACGATTTAAAGTTGAAAGGGTAAATCAGTTAATATAAGGTTGAGGCATCGATTATCTAGATTAAGTGGAACCCCTTGCTAGAATACCCTTCAATGTCTCACCTTTGTGTATTATTTTATAAAAATCACACAAAATATAATCGAGGCTTTACCATGACATGTCTATTTGATTAATTTTGGGGACGATGATCGATAAGACGGGCATTCTTTTCCTCTTTTATAGTCCCATGTTAATTCATGTGATGTGGAAACGTGACATTTTTCCTTTTATAGTGTCATGATTACATCCACGGTCTGATCTGACTTACAAAAATTATGAGTACAGAGTTTTTGCAATTTTTGACCTTTTCTTTGGTTGATGAAGACAAATGAGTACGATATTTCAACTATATATATATATTGGCATGAACATTTCGAGAGACTTCATGCGGCAGTTCTTAAACTCTCATGATAATTTTTTTTAAACCGAGTCCTTTCCGTTTGTAATTTGTGGTGACTTTTTAAAGAGGCAACATCATGGTTCGGTCCTTGAGAAACTTTCTAAATTTTGGGCTTTTGGCCCCCTCTTTTCCCGGAAAAATAACAACATTGCTATTGTGTGGTGAAGGGCTAAATTTCTGGCCTTTGCCTATGTGGGAAATAGATGCAAAGAAAATTGGAAGTAACGAAACAAGTGGGTGGTTGTCCTAAAAAATTTAGAATTCTTTTTGTAAGATATGATTATGTTGGTGAGAATATGCGATGCAGGTGCGATTCAAATGTGCAAACAATTTTCTCATAATAAGGTGCTAATTATCTTAGCCTTGATGCGAGTGAAAATTCATCACTGACCTCGCCGACACTTTGCATGATCTAATTCTAAGTGGTAGAAGATCAATGGGCAAGTTGAGCCTAATAATCTTCACCCAAGATCGATCGTGATTAAAGAAATGTCAATGTTTCAAAATTTCACCCCAAATTGCGCCTTGATGTTTCAAGTTAATAGTATATAGTTCTTGCCTTCGAGTGTAACATCATTGCCGTAGGCTTGGGACTATTATACAAAGCAAACGGTGTCGAGTGTAGATTACATAGAATAGAATCTTAAAATGAAAAAATGGAGGATGAAATAACGTCTCCCAAAATAACGTCTCTCCTTTACTATATACGTCAACTTTAAAATGGCGTAATTAGTCCTTCAGCCTTGCAATATACAAGTTTAATTCTCAACAGAAATCAAATATTGAGGAAATAGTGATATTACTTTCATGGTGTTTCCAGGATTTCATTTTTGGTCCCCGACTATGCTTTGTTATTTAGCGGGTCAACAAACAAATCGAGACGGTAATTTCATTCCTTGACTCTAGGATTTTTTCATACACCATTTTTAAAACGAGGGGATATTTGCTACATAGATTTAGGATTAAATTTCTTTTTCTTGAACAGTAAATATTCCCTTTTTATTAGCTAATTTGTTTCCTAAATCTGTTTGGAGTGAGTTCTATATTTCGTGCTTTTGTTCACTTTTTATAATTTTGCAGCGTCCGCACTTTAACTTTGTTTAATCTTGAGCAATGGAAACTTCCATATAAGAATGTTAACATGTACATTCACATATAAATTTTTCATAACTTTCTAACATTTGAACAATATGTCAAAATATGCCGGGAAAGCAGAAAAGCTGTTCCTACTTTCTATTAGCCCAAAAAAGAAGAAAAAAATCCTGATCTCTAGGTTGTTTTTAGTATTTATGTATGGATTTCTATGGTTTGATTTGTAAGAAAGTATGCCCTTTGAATTTCGATGTGCAAATTGAGAGTTTTGATATTTTGTCCTCGTTTGGCACTTTTGCGAGTTTAACTAGTTTTTGCTTGATTAAGTATTGCCTATATGTCCCTTCGTTTCTGGACTTATTCAATATGGAGTTGGACTATACCAAACTCAAAGATTGCAAATGTCTGTATTGTTAGCGAGGGAGGGATGAGATCTGGGTAACCATGGGCCAATATATGTGCATCTATTCCTTAAGAAGTGGTCATTATACCTTTGAAACAGGAAGTTGGTAATTAGTGATGTTGTTTTCTTTAAACTCAGGAATGCAATGGGTTGCCTTTCTGACAACATTGATGTATGTGAATTTTTCTTTCTTGGGTCAACTATGTATGTGAAGTTTGCATGCTGCAGGATTCTCTTTTATTTATATCTTTGGAGAGATGGTTATGTAATGCCAGTTTCCTATTTTTTACTGCTCGTTTCTTAAGTATTGAAATGACTTGAGTTAGGAACAGCAGTTGGATGAAGCACGTCCAGCAAAATGTCGGTTGCTTTCTTGTACCTTATGAGCGGTACAACATTGATCGCTCGAAGGTGGACTACATGAATTATTTGGAATCCGGGATCCCTTCAAGGAGAAATTGTTCACCTTTTCATTTTTCATCAAAACATGTAGAGGCTAGAACTATGATGAGTTAACATGTTCATGGGCCTACTTATTCGGTCACTTTTGGAATGCTAGCTTGACTGTTCTTTCCTTTTAACTTGGAAGTCTGACACTGTTTTGCTTTACCTTGGCCAAGCTGCAGTTTTCGCCTACAGAACTGTCTTTGATACCCAATGTTACATAGTTTGGGACTACATTTCTCACTCCTGACCAATTCAATGGACGATTTACATCGCCTCGGGTCTCGTGACCTCAGGTGGCGTCGTATTCTTCTATATGGTGGGGGACCCACCCAAATGCCTGCCGCCGGGGGCTTTGATTTCATGTAAAGACTAGGCAGTCTACTAAATGAAACGAACTTTTTTAGCTGTTGAAATGAATGTGCGGGATGACAAGTATGGAAATTTCTTGTCGCTTGAAGTTGCTTATACCCAAGCTTATGTCAAACACTTTATAATGATCCTGTTAATCTAGAAAATCTGGAAGATGTGGCACATATTGAATATCAAAAGGTCACCCCAAAATTGAAAAATTCTTAGTAAGTCAAAAACTTTCTGCCAATCATCAACTCACATTACTAAGTGATAACTTGTTGATATAATTATAAGGAGATTCTTTTCCATTTGTGAAAGTGCCTGAAAACTGCAAGCATTTTGAACTTCAAAACAGGCTCAGGATACTTCAACTCTCACCATAGGCAAAACTAATTCGCTTTGGCTCAGATTGTATGCACTCTTGAAAACACGTTTGCAGTTCTGTTATTTATGGTACCTTATGTAATACAGCATGAGTTTGTGCTAGTTTAGACAAGCGTATCCCCTAATGCTTGCGGGATTTCAGAAGCATTGCACATCAACCTTTCCTATGTACAATTAAGAAACCTTCATAGTAAGGTGCTTCTGCATGCCCCCATGGAGAGAGAGAGAGAGAGAGAGGGTTGGTTAGGGTAACACCAGCTCAAACCCTTCCACCATGGTCGAAGGTTGAAGAAGCTGATGGACAGAGAAGACAGAGACAGGAGGGGAGACAGGAACAATGCCCCCTCTGCCTCAAGCTTTCATCTGCTGTCAACGTGCTCAGAGTGGTTTGAGTTCTCTGGCTAGACTGAGTATGAACCCTGCTGGATATTTCCTGGACTTTCCATTGCTTGTACGAGCTGACTAGGCCTCCATACGAAGGATCTAACAAGTTTGAGCAGTTGAAAATGGTTATGCAGCATCGGTCTGGAATTTTCGAACTAAATACGTTAGTGAAACTTTCCAATGATCTGCAACGGTTAAAATCCAATCTTTTGAGGGTCTCTAGTTCATCCAGGCCCTTAACCGCTGGAAGCTCTTCACATCCTCGAATTACCAAGTACTCCAGCTTTTTCAAATTTGATAGATCATCTAGATTTTCAATCCTAGGACATTCTTTTATTTCCAAATGTTCCAATGATTCCATGGAACCAAGACCTCGGATCGCAATTAGATTTGGGCAATCAATTAGCTTCCAAAACTTCAGCCTCTTTAACCTCGAAAGACTGACAAATCTCTCGAGGAGTTTTAACCCCTCCACATCAAATTCGATCAACTGTTCAAGCCCATCGAGTTGAACTTCCTTCCAACGACATTGATGAATGCACAAACGTGTCAAGTTTCTCAAGTCACAATGAAATGACAAACTGACTATGCATTCATGATATTCAAGTGACAACATTGATAGAGATGGCGGAAGGAACACTAGAGATTGTCGGCATGGCTCATCTTGGAAGAAAAGAGGATGACAGTTCTCATCATGACCGCCATAGCTCAAATTTGCTAATTTAGTTAGGTTTGACAGATCCGGGACCCATCGCAGTGAACTTGATCCAAAGCTTAGGTTTATCAAACTTATGGGAAGCTTAGGCAATACTTCAAGCTTGCTGCAACGCCATAAATTCAATTTCTCTAGGCGAGGAAGTAGTTGGATCGTCGCCGGGACATTGCTAATACAGGTGGCTTGCAAGTCAAGGACTCTAAAAAGCGATAATTCTGAAATCCTCTCAGGAATTTCCCACTTCAGAGACGGGCAATCCCTGCCATGAAGCTCTTCCAACTCATTTAAGGTGACAATGCCCCTCGGTAACTCACTTATGCAAGTATTCGAAATGTTGAGGACTTTCAATCTACTTAGACTTCCGATAGATTCAGGTAACTGTAGACATGGTGTCCTCGAGATATCCAACTCGAGTAGTGATTTCAAATTCCCAATCGAGACAGGAAGTTTCTTTATTTTAGTACACGATAGAAAGAGAGACTTGAGTTCTCGTAGATCTCCAATTGAACTAGGAAGTTCATCAATTTGTGTAGATTGTAGTTTGAGTACCGACAAGCGCTTTTGGTTTCCAATGGAGACAGGTAATCTTGTGATAGCTGTATATGAGAGATCCAACTCTACCAGTGACACTACTCTCGCCAATGATTCAGGCAGCTTCCTCAACTTTCTGCAGTTGCCTAAATATAAGTACTCAAGTTTCTCTAATCGTCCGATTCCTTCGAATAACTCCATAAGACTTGTGCACCCATCTGCGTTGATGTAAATCAAGCAATTAAGCTTTTCAAGGGAACCATCAACCTCAATCAGTCTTCTGCAATTTTTTATGATCAATCTCTCTAAACTCAAATAATCGGAGAAGTTTGGAGTCTTGGTCATGTTGTTGCAGTTTGTGAGATCCATAACTTTCAGTTTCTTGGCAACCTGTTACAACAGCTAAAATAGAGTAATGGGAAAATTCCATGTGAATTTGGAGGCAGTGAATGATTGTGTTGGAATAGCTTTGTAATTGGGTTGACTTGTTTTCCCCATTTAACCACCACAGACCCATTCATTGTGGCACTAACACCTATCCAAACTGATCCACATATATCTACGTATATATCAATTCAACTTCTTTCCCATAAATTTGGTTAATTATAAATGGCCTTGATTACGAGACTAGCTTTGTTTTACCAGTGGAAGGCCGTGATTACTCCATTCATGACCCATTTTATTTACAACTGGTAATTGCCTGTACAGTTATGTTACAGTCAATAGAAGTTCCAAAGTTTTACATGACATTCAATTGAGATCTAGATAAATAAATAGCAAATCGTACCTTGATTTGACTCCATCCAGCCCAATCCTCAGTGATGAAGCTATTAGATAGGTTGAGAACTACAAGATTGCTTGGATGGAAATTTATGGCCAAGAGTTCATGAGGACACCTACTCCAGGACAAGTATCTCAACCTTGAAATTTGATTCTTAAAGTCTCCAACAAAGCATCCCTTACGTAATTTGAGGAACCTTATGTTTGGAAGCCTAGAAAACTCTTCACTTGTATAGATTCCTGGTGCATTTCCATCTAAGCATAGTGCTTCAATGGCTTCCTTTCTCTGTCATTCAAAGGTAAAGTAGCATAAGAGTAAATGAAAAATATGTTTACTCTATCTCTCCCTATTAGAAAAGGGTTCCTAATTAATAAATGAACTATTGAGAAAAGTGTAGAATTTGACAGTTGAACAAATCGTTTCACCTCTTTTGTTCTAATGATTTTAACCGCTATTTTAGGATCCCACAACCTGCTATGCTTTCTTGGATCCATCAATCTCATGTATCTTCAAGGATAATTTTCCTCCCAAGATCTCTCAATTGGTCGTGCATGCAGAATTTGTTGTCATCGGTTATCTTTATCAAGGACATGTAGACAAGGACTTGAGTCGAATAATCTGGCTCAAACCCACAATCTTTCCACATGTAGAATGCATTTGTCTTGTCTTCATCCACAAAAAGGCATGCAATGTCGAGAAAGATTTGCTTTTGCTCATGATTCAGGGCATTGTAGCAAATCTTCAGCGTGTCTTGGACCTTCTCATGAGTTATTTCCCTCAAATTGTGAAGTACACCTATCCAAAAGCCTTTGTTTTGGCCACGTAGTAATGAGCCTATTACTTCAAGAGCCAAGGGAAGTCCTCCGGTTGTAGAAACTACTTGTCTTGAAAGACTGACATAATCCTCTATAGGAGGATTTCTTCCGAATGCATGTCTACTGAAAAGCTCAAGTGATTGAATGGAATCCAATGGCTTCACTTCATACTCCAAAGTCCAATCAGCTTCTATGATGCTTTGGTTCCTAGTTGTCATAATAACTCTACTTCCAGAGCCAAAGGAAATGTGCTTGATGGCTAATTTCTCCAGTTGTTCCTCACCCACATCATCAATAACAATGAAGACTTTCCTGTTAGATAGTCGTTGTGCAATCAACTTGATCCCATCATCAATGTCGTTGATTCCATCATGAAATCCTGAGCCAAACATAGTAGATAATAGTTGTTTTTGTAAAGTTACAAGGCCAAAGTGGCGCGATGATTCTCGGACATTTCCCAAGAAGCAACAATGATTGATGAGGGAATTTAGTTTGTTGTACACAACCTTAGCGAGAGTCGTTTTTCCGATTCCACCCATTCCATGGATTACCACAAAGCGCATGCCCCCAGAGTCCATGTCCAACAACTTCATAACAGCTTCCACTCGATCATCCATTCCAACTAAATGCTCAGCAACATATTTGTCTTTTATCTTCAGCTTCATCAAAATCTCTTGTGTCACCAATTTAATGAATTTCCAATACCTGCCACATTGGTTAATCATCCAAGTCAAAATTATAAAAGATAACCTTAGGACACTCAGCAAGTGGTTGCAATCAACATGTCCAATACCACGTACTAGATGAATGACATGGTCAATTTTGTTACAAGAAATAATTTGAAATAATTTTGAAAACACATGATATTCATTCAATTTTATACCGCCTAAACGAGAACTTATCCAAGCTTGGGTACATTATGATGGTCCAAAACAAAAGTTATGGAGTACTTAACACCAACGTACCCTTGCTTTTTCAACTCCCATCCTGTGATCTGGGCAACACTTTTAAGAGCGTCCTCCCACTTCCGCCTTGTCTGGGATCCGAACTTCTCCTCATGCTCTTCCAAAGCGCCAACGTACAAATGAGATTTAAGTTTAACATCGCAAGGTTCCACATCATAGAAAATAGGCATTATCTCCTTCTCGGATGGTTTGGATTTCTTGCACTCCACCATGTGCGCGAGCTCACGAAGGCACCATGGACTCGAAGCATAACCTTTAGAGAAGATGGGTATGTAGATTTTTTACTTTTCAATAGCCATTAATAGCTCATCGCCTATTTCTTTACCAACATGGAGCTCTCCCGCATCGAAGAAAACACGAATGTTTGCATCTAGCATTTCATGGTAAAGGCAATCCGTAAATCCTTGGTGAGTGTCCAGCCCTCTAAAACTCAAGAAGGCCTCATAGTCAATCACCGAAGACACACTGCCGCTGGTTTCAGCCTCCAAGCTCTTCACCATGTCCATTCTCACTAGTATTTTTGCCGGAGGATTGCTTCTCTCAGAGCACCCGATCAAGAAAGACTCGCTCACAATGCGTTTGTATAAAAAGCAGACTGCCTAGTATTTAATACCGACTGTCGTTTATACTACGCTTCAAACCCCTTTTCCTAGATTATGCCAACCATTGTCTTTTGCGTAAATAGTCCACATAGGTTTTTCCACCCGGTGGGCTCCGCTTCTTGTAGAGTTTTGTTTAACTCACATAAGCAAGTTTGGTTCTTAATGGAAATAAAATATAGAGGAAATCACAGCATTAATCCTTGGAATTTCCAGGATTTTCATTTTGTCCGCGGCTCTGCATTGTTTCTTGATTGCATTATTATTTTATTTCCTAACTCCAGAATTTTTTGAGATAATATTTTTTTAGAATTAGGTGATAATTTTGCAATAAATTTATGATTATATTTCTTTTACTTGAACATTAAATTTTCCCATTTTATTAACTAATTTGTTTACTAGATTTGTTAGGAATGACTTTATTTTTTTTTCTTTTTATTTAAATTTTGCGGGCCTTCACTTTGACTTTCTTTAATTATAAGCAATTGAAATTTTCATATAAAAAGGTTGACACGTACACTCACCTACAATTTTTTCATAATTTTCCAAAATTTAAATAAAATCTCAAAATTCGGCAGAAATGCAAAAAAGTTGTTCTTACTTTTTATAACGCCAAACGAAAATGGCCATGATCTCTAGGCTGTTTTCTAATGTTCATTTATGGATTTTTATTTTTTAATTTGGAAGAAATTGTGCCTCTTTGAATTTTGATATGATAATTTAGTCATATATTGTTCTGTTTAGCGCTTTTGCGAGTGTAGCGATATGTCGTACCAATCTAACGTGATGAAGTTCATTTATCTTTGTTTCCATTTTGTTAGTCTGGTATTGGAGCAGGTAACTCTTTTTTGTATTTATTTTGGGTAACAATGAGGCATCACCTTAATTAGAAACTAATATTACAACCTACAGCCATGACCCCATTTAAATTCGAGTTCTTTGGCACAAATCGAATTCATAACTATTGGTTCAGTGATATCCTTGGACCAACTTACTAAGCTATTGTCCTCTATGGAGCCTTATTATTTTGTCCTTTGGTGTATAGATTAATACTAGTTATATTTGAGATTGCATTCTTCATGTGGAAAGACGGTCATATCAATACCACTATTATTACAGAGTTGGGGTGTGATAGGAATGCCTTTACCACTGGGTCGATATTACGATGGGTGAGCTAACTGGTTTGAAGACAAAAGCTTGTGAAGTTAGTATGACCGAGTTTCGTTTAGCCTCGTTTTTCACTACATTAGTTGTTATTAGCTTGTAACTTCCCTAAAGACAATCGCTCACCACTGGAGGCATTGACAACAATGTTTTGCCGACAAAGATCAGGATTTGCATACTTTTTGGCGATATTCTTTGAACATCTCGCTAGATCATGTCGTGAAGGCCAGATGCAATTTTTATTGGGTGGTTCGTCATAGCCGGCGGACTTTCTATATTTTTCATATTATAGCGATGATCATCATTGTAATGGACATTTAAGCATATGCCCACATGCCCAAGAAATCCAAGAAGATTATGTCCGATGAACAAGAAAACTGGAAAGTCGATATGCCCAATACCAAAGATGCCACCCCTGCAAAACAAAAAAACAAAAAAACAAAAAAAAATAAATGAACAAGTTGTTAGTAACAGCAAGTCAAAATACAATGGGTGGCCATCTTTGCAGACCCTTTCTTGTTCTTTCAGGAATAGATATTCTCTCGTCGATGTAGTATCTGTCAAATATGCAACAAGTTTTGCAGCGAGAAAACAACAAAAGCCCAATATTCTCGACTGGCAATCCATGAACACGAAGAAATGGACCTACGTTTATTCCTTGGAATCCCCCCTACGAGATTTTTAGCCTGAATCCGTATCCAATGGATTTAATCAAGATCCTTAATCTTGTCTCTCATGTAAGCCCCACCAGTGGGTCACATGCACTCGAATCAAGGCAAATAGCCAACCATATGACAAATCTATTTTTAGTGGT
Organism: Angophora floribunda; assembly: GCA_014182895.1. NCBI lineage: Eukaryota > Viridiplantae > Streptophyta > Magnoliopsida > Myrtales > Myrtaceae > Angophora > Angophora floribunda. The sequence goes on along the minus strand of CM024709.1, from coordinate 29,096,115 downwards.
TCGTCGTAACCGAATGGATTATTTATATTTTTCAGATTATCATGACGGTCATTATTGTAACATATGTCTAAATAATATGTCGGTATGCCCAAAAAATCCAAGAAGATTTGCCCAAAGAGCAAGAAAACTGGAAAGTCGATCTTCCCAATAGCTGTTCTTGTTCTTCCTGGAATAAAATTTCTCTTGTAATTTGCCGACATTGCAGGATTTGTCATCTATGCTAAAGGTTTTGTAGAGAGTCAAACAACAAAAGCACGATATTCTCAGCTGGCAACCCATGGAATACCAAGAAATGGATCCACGTTCATTCCTCATAATCCCTTCTAAGGAAATTTTTAGCCTGGATCCGTATCCGATGGAACGGATTAATCAGGATCCTTGATCTTGACTACCATGTGAGCCCCACCAATGCGTCCCTAAAGGACAATGACCAACCATGGACCCGGACCATTATTCAGGATATCCATTATTTACTAAAATTAAGATTAGGGTGCTTATATCCAGTAATTCATATTGTTCCGATTAAGCTAATATCAAAAGCTGTTTTTCCCCCCAAAAAACAAAGGGATGCCAGTGGAAAAATTAGTCAAAGTTAAGTTGATTCTTCTTGAATTTGACTTACGGACACACTTCAAGTTCGAAAATATTTGACTCAAGTAGCTTGAAAACTTAACAAAATAATTGAAATTTTACATATAATAACTAAATATAGGCTCTTCTGAATGCTATGAACAGTCAAAGAGTATTGCTTTTAGATTTAATCTTATTTAAGATCTTGGGTTTGAGCTCAAACATAGATCTTATTCAGATTTCCAAGTAGTAGAGTCAAGCTAAACTTAGCTTGAGGTCAAGCTTATTACAAGATCAATCAAGTGATGATTAAGCTTGAGGAATTACCGAGTCAATACAACTATTGACTTGACTTAGCTTGATTACAGAAAAGCTTGATAAGATCCAACTATAAGTGGGGACTTGTACCCCTGCCGGATGGAAAAAATTTATATACCATGATTTAGAGCATATTTAACCATTTTGATCCTCAAATTGAAACTCATGTTATATATAGAGCGGAATCCTTGCAGCAGTCAAATTTCGTGCTTGACCTGAATGTGTTTTCCATTCAAATCAGCAGCAGCATCTTTTCGAAGGTCCACCATATCTGCAAGCAGGAGCTAGTCAACTCCAGAATTAAGAGTTCAATTGCTGAAGATGATGCCGAGAAAAATGTCCAGAACGACATAAATCAGTCAGTTATATAACATATACTCTGGTCGATTGAAATTCTAGTAACTTTGCTGCTTGCTGCCATATATACAGTACAATCAGGAGATCTCGGCCAGACTCTACTATCTTTTGAAGCAACACGCAAGTCACGAAGCTCATATAAGACATGTCTTAGTTATCGCATAAGAGATTGCAGAAGCAGATCTCACCAAAAGCAGCAGGATTGTGTTTGGCCTCTTTTTTAGGGGCATCGACTGCATTGCATCGTCTCTCTGTTATTCCAAGAAACCATAGGAAGTTTAGATGCAGCAAAATATATCGCAGTAATTGGACCAAGATATTAAACATAAAAGCACATTAACGCCAAAACAATCTGCAAAAGTCAAACTACTGCATGGGTCTCAACTTTTTTTCTAATTGAGAGCCGGGTGTTTGGCAGTATATACCGTACACAAAACTAGATTTGCAAATGAGACGATAGGGACACCACCACCATAGTTGGATGATTTCATTTGCAAAGAAGGAGAAACGTTCGACTAATCACTCAAGAAAAGAAGAGGAGGGATTAACTAGGGTCTGTTTTGTTGATCTTGTTTTTTCGAGTTCTGGTATTTGGAATTTGGGTTGTTAGTGTTGACTGTCATATTATATTATTGGGACGATTGAGTTCTTTCCTGTATCTTAGTGAGCTTGGTGCTTGCTTCTTGCCCACTACTTTTTGCGCCATCTGCTTTTTGATTTCTAGCTGCATCCTTACCTTTCCAGTGAATTTGACTATCTATGATGAGCTGGTTTACCACTGCTTGTTGCCTACTATCTATGATTGTAAATTGCATCAGTTTTGTCTCTCTTGGTTATCAGATTGAGAGGTTTATAAGGTTGAGGATGTGCGACACATTTGTCAGCTAGGCTATATTCTTTCGGGAGTTGAAGAGTTGAAGAAATCATTTGAATCCGTGTGTTAATCCTAGAAAGATTTAACATGAATTATGCATCTTTTAACTGAACTGTAATTTCACTGAAACCAGTAAATAGTTCAACTTTCGACTCTGTTCGTATGACAACTTGATTTGCCAAGTGATAATGATTTGGGTGTTTACTGTGCACGATGAAGGCCGAGCAATTTGACAGAAAACAGTATTTGTTACTAAGGGAGCTACCAAGAAATTCTAGTTTGCATATGGCTGCATGACTTTCTTTTCATGTAAAGCTCGAAAGGTTTTGAGCCTACTAGTGGATGCTCTCCTAGATATTCTCCTCGCTTCAATTAAACGGCAGTGGGCAATCATTCTTCTTCATTTGAGCCTTTTTGGAAGTTAACACTAGTCAATCTTTCTCTGTGATATTCTGTGTTTATGTATATTGTCAAAATTGATCACCCAAGTGCTTCAGATAATTCTCTTTTCATGACGGTCTTACATGGGATGGGGAAATTGTATCTAAGAATTTTATAAGACAAGAACACTATGTAAAGTCCTTAAAATTATCTATCCAACATTTGGTATCAGAAACACTGTTTAGCATTACGTTCATACATGTTGCTCTGCCTACCGCCAACACATTTAGTGCACTTGTCACATCATTTCAACTGGAAGCTGAACAATTCGATTGCTTAATATCCTATTGTTTGTATTGTTGCTGACAGACTCTTCCATGAAAATTAGGAAGCCAAAACCTTGGAAGCATCCCAAACCAATTATAACGACACAACTGATGAAGATGCGTGAGGAGTTTTGGGACACTGCACCTCATTATGGTGGGAGGCAAGGTATTCTTATATTGTTAGGATAAGATGGTGTTAATACATAATGGGTAGATCATAACTATGTCAGTCATAAGTGCAATTTTCGTTTAACCACGTTTGAGCAATTACCTTTGGAATTGTGATGTTTCTTGCTTAAATGTACTGTGTAGCATATTTATCATGCTGCTGTTACCTACAAACTGTAGATAATTCCCATTGCATGAGGAATATGCTTTCCATGGATGGCTTACCTTCTTATTTTTGGGGGAACTCATTGGATATTTGTGGTCTTCTTGCAACTAGATCTATTTTCAAATGTTAAAAACGATGGGAACTGGTTTTCGCTTGATTAAGTATTGCCTAAATGTTCCTTTAGTTTAGGTCTGAATATCTCAATGAATCATCTCTTCTGTACATTTTCAGATAGAGTTAGCATGTGCCATATCAAAGATTGCAGCTATCTTTATTGTTAGCGGGCGAGGGATGAGATTTGAGTAACCACGGCCTATATACGTGCGTCTATTCCTTAGAAAGTGGTCATTGTACTTTGACCCTAGAAGTTGGTATTAGTGATATTGTTTTCTTCAACTTAGGAATGCAGTGAGTTAGCTTAGTGACATTGTTGCCGTATGAGAAGCCTGCTTGCCTGCAAATTCTCTTCTACTTACATTTATGGAAAGGTAGTTGTGGAATGTAAAGTTTCCTATATTTTACTGCTCATTTGTCAAGTACTAAATGAATTGAATTATGAACAGCAATTGGACGAAGCACGTCCAGTAAAATGTTGCCGTTGCCATTTTGTACCTTACGAGCGTTTCTATAGTAATCGCTAGAAAGTGGACTCCATGAATTATTTAGAATTAGGGATCCCTTTCCGGAGAATGTGCTTACCTGTTCACTTTTCATATTGAAACTTGTAGAGGCCAGAACTATATGAGCCTACTTATTCAATAGGGGAAATTACCAAAAAAGATCTAAACCTATTGTAATGCAATTATACCAATTCAATCCTAAACCTTTGCGATTGAGCCAATTCAGCCCATCCAGCCAAATTTGACCGGCTAGCACTAATGTGGACGTTGGCCGATGCCGGCCATCTAGCAAGCGCTGATGTGGTAATTTTTTTAATTATATTTTTTATATCTTTTTTGAATTTTTTACTAATTTTTAATTTTTCTTTTTATATTCCTTTTCTATTTTCTCTTCTTCCTATTTTGCTTCCTTTTGCCGAGGGTCGCGACCCTCATCCACCCTTGCCAGCAGCCTTGCCTAGATCTAGGTGAGGGTTGGGGCCACGAGCGAGGCTAGTCTCCATCTCTCTCTGACCTCTTGAGGTATTCAGTGACGGCGATTTCGATTTGGTGTGTTTGGAGGAAAAAGGGGACCCTTAGATGGGTAGATATGGATCTGTCTATTTGCTGGGTTTACAATTTGTGGGTTTCGTGCGTGTTTGAGGTCACAATTGTCAGGTCTTTGAAAATCACTTAGGTTTCGATGTGTGTGCTTGGCAAGTCTCAAAAAAAAAAAAAAAGATGGGGAAAGAGCACCGGTGCTAGGCTCTGCGCCATTGCGGGAACAACTACAGCCTCTTCAGGAGCCTCGCAACACAGGACCTCTACTCCAAGTGCTACCACAACCTACAGCTCAAGGAGCAACGGTCGTCCAAAGCCAAGCTCACTTTAAAGTAGACCCTAACCCCCTCACCCTCCTCCTCCTCGATCCTCGAGCTGTCTGCCAAGTCGAATCTGTCACTGACTACCATGGCCTCGCCAACCGTGGGTGAAGCCGCTTTTGCCCATGTCCCAAGGCTTCATCCAGATTTGGACAAGGCTATAACTGCTATAACCAGTGGTCGGGCGTTATTATAGTGATGTCCCAGGTGCATTGTTGACCCATTTCTTTTTTCTTTTTGTTTATATATTTTTATTATGAGCATGCGGAAGCTTATACATCAACCAACACCTAATTAGCACAAACAAACAAGCAGCCACGAAAAGACAACACTGAACATTACTTGTATATCATGTCAATACATTGACAAGCCCTTTCTTTACGAGCTATTTTCTTTTTACATCATCCTTGTACATTCATGTGGGCCAAGGGAATTTCTATCTCCTCTAGTATGACTGCAGCTCCCAAAACTGGTGTGAGATGACCATATCTACAATTTAGAAAGATAAACAAGTGAGTCGAGAACTCCATATGTTCATACCGACTTACCTTCAATGCATAACTCACTTTCAACTCACCAAACAAGCACCCCTTGACTTACCTAACAAGTTACCTTTAACTTACCCAACAACCTATGTCACGCCCCGACTCTCGAGCTCGCGGCAACTACATTACCTTGGTCGATTGAAATCAACGTCCCAAGACCTGTCGACGACCATTCATTTTAATCTTTGATTATGTGCAAGCGGAAGACAAATCATCCTCAGACAATTAAACAATCAAACAGGAATAGAGGGATGAACAGCAGAACAACAACAACTACTCTTTTATTCATTTACTGGATTAACCAACGGAGGATCGTTTTCTGATTTTCAAGCCCGACAAAAAGGGCCGATCCATCCTATAAGCCAAACCAAAAAGAAACTAGGCTAATCCAGCTATACAAAATGAACCATCAGGTTCAACACCATCATCACTCGAACCCATCAGACTCAGGCTCCGTCGGGTCGATCATTGGTGGAGCGGGGCAGGATTCTCCACTACAAGTGCGCCAATCTAGAGACTTGAAAGTGGTTATAAAATAACTAGTGAGATAAAATCTTAGCGAGTTCTCCCCCTAAGCCCCGGTTAGTACGCTAACTCAACACGGGGTATCTCTCCAGAACTATCCCTGACTCAACCCACAACCAGCAATCAGCAATCATAAAGTCGAACAACAGACAGGGCAACCCATAATCAATATTCAATTCGCATGCAACCTTACCCGGTATACCATACCCTGCACGTCAAATCTTATACAATGCAAACAAAGCACATGGTCGTTAGATGATACAAATCATCAATCACATGCGAGTCACGTCACAAGTGATCTCACCTGGCCATTGCCACACCTTACACGACTGTCAACTCATGCGTCAAATTATCATGACATTAAGAGCATGCAAATAATCAGAGCATTGCACACAGCTTTCTCATGTCTCACATCCACACATATGCTCCGATTATTACGACCCTCTAGGTCACGACACAACCTTATGGTTGGCGGCCAACTAGTCGTAAACCAGGCATCGTCCTCACCCATGAGGCACGGTGACGTCACGGGCTCTCCCCCATCGATGGCATTCCCTAAGGAACATGGGTCCGGCCTCAACCGCAACTCCGCATTCGACCACTGTCAGGCGACCCAATGGTCATGGTACAACCTCGAAAGATTGGCAATCATCCGACTCAACCGAGCTATCAACTTTCATCTGACCACGCAACACATTAGCAAACAGTTCATTCTTGTTTTTGCTTTTACTTGGTTGTGAATGCAGCATCGCTCATACTCATGCGACATGCTATTTCAGATAACCCACGCAATAAGTCGTGCGGTATCACTCGACAATTCCAAACAGCATTCGGTCACGCATTTCCTCATTATTCACGAGTAAAATTAACAATCGACACTTCAAGAAAGCATAACAACCAAGAACACATCAAATTAAAACAAAAATTAGCTTCTGCATGAACAGTGCCATGAACAGTAATTTTCAGAATTCAATTAATTAAAACATTAAATCTAGAAATTAAAAAAAACATTAATTAAAACAATTAATCAATCAATTTAAGCAAAACATGCTTAATTAAACCATAAAACACAATTTATGCAATAATTAAGCACAATTAAGTAAGATTAAGTTAAAGCTAATCTTAACCATATATCTAACTACCTATTTTAGGGCTAATACAACTTAATAAAACTTCCTAAACTAACATTAACACTAACTAACCCAACCCTAAGCAAGTTTAGGCATTAATAAGGGATTAGGGGCTAAACTCACTCGTCAAGCGAACCAGCAACACAAACGCGGCGACGGCGATGAAGGCGATACCCGGGGACTTCTACCACAGTGATCCAAAGTGGTCCCGAGGTCAAAATAACAGCAACAAACTCGAACTCCCCACTACAAGCTGGAAAAATTGACTACACAAGAGGAAAGTGACTGACCGTAGTAAAACGGTCTAACCGGTGACCGACGACACCTGGGGGTCGAGGGGGAACTGCTGGTGGCTGGTATAGGTAGAGATTGGGTCGAAATGGGAGGAAAATAGCTGAAAATACGAAACTGGACAGAACCGTCGCAATAGTAAGCGATCTAGGAACAGCCGACCAGCAGCTCCGAGTGGCGATCAGCCGCCATGGTCTGTACGGTTTGGATGTCCTAAGCACGATGGCGGGTGGAACGAGCGGTGATTCGCACAAGAAGGGTATGAACAACTCAGTTTTCGGAGGAAGGTTAGAAAGAAAAACAAAAGGAATAAAGGGAAACAAAGGAGAGAGAGTGCGGTTTGTGAGGGCTGAAGGAGGAGGAGAGAGAGTGAAATGAAGGCTACTAGACAAGCCCCATTAAGGCCATTAAATGGTTTGCTTCAATCCCCTAAACAAATGATATCATCTTCTCTCTCTTCTTTTGTCTTTTCTTCAAAATATCTAGGGGCAAAATGGTCATTTCCACCTTGCACATTTTCCAATCTATCCTTGGGCTGAAAATGAAGGGCGGGCCTAAGAAACAAGCTAGAAAATGAATAGGAACAGGCTCGAGAATTTGTTGGGCTCGAAACGGCTCAAGGTTGGACAATGAGCTCGGAAGGGTAAACGGTCGGTTTGGTCCAACGAGCTCACTTGCTTGTCTCAGGTCTACCACGATTGCTGTCCCACATTGGGCGTGAGGCCCACACTGGTTTTGTCCGGCCCATGTCCTTGTAGGCTCGTTTCCTCGGTCCGAAAGTCTCTTTTCCAAAAACTCGGCTCATCTGACACTGTCGACTAACTAAGAAGCATCGTCCAAAAGTCTGTCCCGGACGTTCTCGAAAACTCAAAGTCTAATACTGGATTCTCATGCCATGTCATTTTCGCCCGAATGCTATTTTGGTACAACTCAGACTAACAGGCGCTTCGAGGATTCATGCGTAACCGACTCGTGCCAAATCATATTCAAGACTTCTCGACATATGGACGTCCTTGACTACGTGAAATTGCGAATGATAGATTCTTATTTCAAAGTACACGGTTATTTCGCGGGCTCGTTAATAGTAAATGGAATCACCCGTCGTCCCATTATGTTCAATCCGCGAATTGACTTCTAGTCGTCGCTAAAATCAGCCTGCATATCTACAGGATCTCGAGATGTAGGCTTGCTGGTGGTGATGGAATATGGAAGTGTCCGGTCTCACGGTCGAGTCGTTTTCCCAGGTCAAGTTCTTTAGTCGCACGAGTTATATCCTCATTAGCCTTTCCCCTCAAAGTCAGTATCTCGAGAGTGATCAATTCTGACTAAGATCAACCAACAATACATTGACGAAATTCACGTTAATTTATCCCTCAAAGGGCTCAAATTTCAGGACGTCACAACTTTTCTCTTTTTATAAAAATTTCGTCCTCGAAAGTTGTAACTACTGACAAATCCTCAAAAAGATGGAGGTGTTAATGCTTCATCACTTCCTCACTTTCCCATGTAGCTCCCTATGTTCCGTGATGCTGCCAATTCACCTTAACTAAGGCGATAGTCTTGCTTCAAAGTACTTGCTCTTTATGGTCCTCTATTTGAATCAGCCTCTCCACATACGGCACCCTGTCGTCTACGTCCAGTTCTTCAAAATTCAAAACATGAGTCGGGTTCGGTTCATACTTCCTCAACATGGACACGTGGAAAACATCATGTACTTATACCAGCTTCGATGGCAACGTAAGACGATACGCTAAAATCCCGATACTTTCCAAAATTTCAAAAGGTCCAACGTATGTCGAACTTAACTTTCCTTTTTTGCCAAATCTAGAAGTACCCATCATCGACGATACTTTCAGAAATACATGATCGTCCACCTTAAACTCCAACGGTCTATGATGCTTATCTACATAACTCTTCTAACGACTCTGAGTTGTCTTTAGTCTATCTTTGATAATCTGAACTACATTCAATAGCTGTTAAACTATTTTTGAACTAGTGATTCCCAATTCCCTGACCTCATTCCATAGACTGGAGTTCCACAAACTTGACCATATTTCTGCTATACCACTCTGATAAAATCTTATCCCACAAACACTCTCTTTTTGCACAGTGCGTAGTTCAGTTCATTTCTACCCCTTTTAACATCCTAGAAGCCTGCCAGGAGTCGCTCCTTACTCAGGCATTCTGGCCCCGATGACCACTCCCCGCCCTCGTCGGATCAATCGTTATGGACATCTTCGAACTGCACCACTACTAGCAAAAGTCCCTTTTTGACATGCACCATCTCATAGAGGTATTATCCGTTTTGGCCTGTCCCATACCAAGCCTCACGATTTTAACCTCGTCTGAGCACCTCAAAATGCAAAACTTTCTCCAGCTCGTCAACCCATGAGCTCGTTTCCACGGGGTCACTTATCGACACTTGAAATTTGATCCACTGAATTTCCATCAAACCACTATTCGAATTCCACAAACCATCGATTTTTCTTTTCAACATTCCTTTCACGTCTATTTAATAACTAAACCAAGAATTCGCCTTAACCACTTGAAAATTAGTGCAAACCAAATATTATTTATTGCACCAAAAGCTTTCGAGTATCTCTTCAAATCCTTTCTGATATCTCAAGAAGAAATCATCGATAATGCTATTTCACCACTCATCCAACTAGCATCAAAGGATAATTAATTTTTAATCCACCAAAAACGAAAATCCATTCCTCAAATCCCTATTTTAATTATCTCCTGAAATAATCCACCTTGGGTAAATTAATATCTTAATCAAATCTAAGACTTCCGAGCAATAAATCATCCACCGTAATTCTTATCAAATATTATCACCATTTAATAGATCATATCTTATGATCCCATACCTATAACTCCTCAAATCATCAAGATAAAACTTATCTGACTTCCATTAAATCCAATGACCTCAATTGTCGTGACATGTAAGTAACCAATCTTCCTTGTTGCCTTACCACGTAATCAAATCCCTTATACGACACCTCGCTATAAATCTCATATTCTCCAATAATAGAGTAAATCCTCAAAACTGGTGCGGTAATTAACTTATACTTAAGCTCTTAAAAATTTCACTTATTCGTCCATTCAAATTCTTACATCATTCATTAACATTTGTATTAGAGGCGTAGCTATCGTAGAGAACCTTTCTACAAATCGTCTGTACTAACCTGTCCGACTTAGAAAACTTCGAACCTCTGTTACTATCATAAGTCTCGGCATATTCATGACTGCCTTGATCTTGGAGGATCCATAGAAATTCTTTCGTCCAAAATCATATGACCAATAAAACAACGCGAGTAAACCCAAACTCGCACGTATTAAACTTGGCATACTGTTTATGCTCTCGAATGGTCTATAGCACCACCCTCAAGTGATGTTTGTATTTCTCTAAATTCCTCGAATATTCCAACATATCGCTCACGAACACAATTACAATTTGCTCCAAATACGACTTAATCACTCAATCCATCGAATCCATAAAAGCAACTGACGCATTAGTTAATCCAAACGGCGGTACGGTTATCTCGTAGTGACCAAATCACACACAATATGTCGTCTTTAGTTTATCATCCTTTTTAATCCTCAACTACTAATAGCCCATCCTTAGGTCTATTTTGGAACATATCGAAGCTCCTTGAAATGGGTCAAACAAGTCATCCATCTTTGGTTATGGATACTTGCTCATGACCATCCTTTGGTTGAACTACTGATAAGTGATGCATAAGTGCAACGATTCATCCTTAATTCTTCAACTAACCAATTAACCTCAGTTGTCCAATAACCTTAGCAACCTTCGTCCAATAAACGAGTTACTTCCAATAATGAATTTCAAAGGGGTCGAGAGTCCTCCTCGATTTCCCACAAACTCAAAACTATCACCCACTACTGGGTTAAACTGAATTGTTTTTCTATGACAATCCACTTTCTATTGGGTGAGATGGGATTCATTCTCCCCATCATCGATCCCTTTCCAAACCAACGATTGTCTCTATTAGACATGAACCGCGAGCTAGATGTGGTTGCCCTCTCGATCATATTCTTTGCCATCATTTGGGCCCTCTTGTACATCTCATCAAAACTCTTTAAATTCAAGGGCATCGGTTGGGCTTTCAATTCTGGCTTCAAGCCATCTCTGAACTGTCTCGCCCTATCCAAAGGGTCATCCACTAATCTCGACGCATACTTGGCCAACTCAGCGAACTCGCGTCATACTGATCCACTGACACTTGATTCTGACGAAATTGTTGGAACTTTGCCATCATTGACTCCCTTACACTATCCAAGAAGTACTTTCCATTCAAAGCTTTACGAAAGGCACCCCAAGTCTAAGCCGTGCCTTCAGGGAACACTCTTCCTTGAGTGGCTTCCCACCAAGTAATGGCATTACCTTGAAGCTGATAAACCGCCAGAAGTACCCTATCTTCCTCTGAATACCTCAACACTGCGAAAGTCCTCTCGAAATCCCTTATCCAAAGGGTTGTAGCTTTAGAGTCGCCCATGCCACTGAACCTTGGTGGCTTCAATCTCAGGAACTGCTCTACTAGCTTAGGCATCGGTCTCTCACAGACCCCTCCTCTTACTAGGGGAACCACAGGGACCACAGCAGGAGCACACAGTTTGCTGTCCTAACAAGGTCTCTAGCGCCATTAGGATCCCATCTAACCTAGGATCTGCTTATGCACTACCTCTAGCACTGGTCTAACCAGACGCTACCCTATGCATAGAGGCTGACTGCTCATGATTGCTTATCACTCTAGACTATGAGCAACCCGGCCCAAAACAAAAACATCAAACAATCACAAGCACATAAAATAAAAGCCATCCCTCTCTCACTATCCCAAAAATCCCACGCACCTTATCACTCCAAGTCTCAACTTCGCTCTAATACCAAAACCGGCGGGATTGTCACGCCCCAACTCTCGAGCTCGCGGCAACCCCATTACCTTGGTCAATTGAAAGCAACGTCCCAAGACCCGTCAACGACTATTCATTTTAATATTTGATTATGCGCAAGCAAAAGACGAACCATCCCCAGACAATCAAACAATCAAACAGGGATAGAGGGATGAACAGTAGAACAACAACAACTACTCATTTATTCAATATACCGGATTAACCAATGGAGGATCGTTTTCCAATTTACAAGTCCGACAAAAAGGGCCGATCCATCATCTAAGCCAAACCAAAAAGAAACTAGGTTAATCCAGCTATACAAAATGAACCCTCAAATTCAGCACCATCATCACTCTATCACTAGTGGAGCGGGGTAGGATTCTTCACTACGGGTGCACCAATCTAAGGGCTTGAAAGTGGTTATACAATAACTAGTGAGATAAAGTCTCAGTGAGTTCTCCCCCTAAGCCCCGGTTAGTACGCCAACTCAACCCGGGGTATCTCTCCAGAACTACCCCTCAATCAACCTATGACCAACAATCAGCAATCATAAAGTCGACCAGTGAGATAAAATCTCAGCGAGTTCTCCCCCTGAGCCCCGGTTAGTACGCCAACTCAACCCGGGGTATCTCTCCAGAACTACTCCTCACTCAACTCATAACCAACAATCAACAATCATAAAGTCAAACAATAGATAGGGCAACCCACAATCAATGTTCGGTTCGCATGCAATCTTACCCGGTATACCATACCCTACACATCAAATCTCATATAATGCAAACAAGGCACATGGCCATTAGATGATATAGTTCATCAATCACATGCGAGTCGCGTGATAAGCGATCTCACCTGGCCATTGCCACACCTTGCACAACTGTCAACTCATGCGTCAAATCATCATGACATTAAGAGTATGCAAATAATCAGAGCATTACACATAGCTTTCTCATGTCTCACATCCACACATATGCTCCGATTATTACGACCCTCTAAGCCACGGTACAACCTTATGGTTGGCGATCAGCTAGTCGTAGACCAAGCATCGTCCTCACCCATGAGGCACGACGATGTCACGAGCTCTTCCCCATCTACGACATTCCCTAAGGAGCATGGGTCTGGCCTCAACCGCGACTCCGCATCTAACCACTATCAGGCAACCTAATAGTCACAGCACAACCCCGAAGGATTGGCGGTCATTCGACTCAACCGGGCTATCAACTTTAATCTTACCATGCAACACATCAGCAAACAGTTCATTATTGCCTTTACTTTTGCTTGGTCGTGAATGCAACATCGTTCATGCCCATGCAACATGCCATTTCCGATAACCCACGCAATATGTCATGCGGTATCATTCAACAATTCCAAACAGCATTCGATCACGCATTTCCTCATTATTCACGAGTAAAATTAACAATCGGCACTTCAAAAAAGCATAACAACAAAGAACACATCAAATCAAGACAAAAATTAGCTTCTGCATGAGCAGCGCCGTGAACAATAATTGTGAACAGTAATCATGAACATTGTTCGTGAATAGTAATCGTGAACAGTAATTTTCAGAATTCAATTAATTAAAACATTAAATCCATAAATTAAACAAAACATTAAATTAAAACAATTAATCAATCAATTTAAGCAAAATATGCTTAGTTAAACCATAAAATACAATTAATCACATAAAACACAATTTAGGTAATAATTAAGCACAATTAAGTAAGATTAAGCTAAGCTAATCTTAACCATCTATCTAAACACCTATCTTAGGGCTAATACAACTTAATTAAACATCATAAACCAACATTAACACTAACTAACACAACATTAAGCAAGTTTAGGCACTAATAAGGGATTATGGGCTAAACTCACCCGTTAAGCGGGCCGGCGACATGAATGCGGCGACAGCGACGAAGGCGACACCCGGGGACCTCTACCACAACGATCCAAAGCGGTCCTAGGGTCAAAACAACAGCAACAAACTCGGACTCCCCATTGCAAGCTGGAAAAACTGACTGCATAGGAGGAAAGTGGCTGACCGGAGTAAAACGGGCTGACCGGAGTAAAACGGGCTAGCCAGAGCTCCGGCCAGCGGTTGGCCGATGACCGGTGGCACCTAGGGGTCGATGGAGAACTACTGGTGGCTAGTATAGGCAAAGATTGGGTCAGAATGGGAGGAAAACAGCTGAAAAGGCGAAATTGGACAGAATTGCCGCTACAGTAGGTGGTCCGAGAACGGCCGGCGATTGGCCACCATGGTCCGTACGGTTTGGATGTCCTGAGCATGATGGTGGGTTGCGCAGGTGGTGATTCACACAAGAAGGGCATGAACAACTCGGTTTTTCATAAGAAGGTCAGAAGGAAAAACAGAATGAAGGAAAGGAAACAAGGGAGAGAGAGTGTATAGTTTGTGAGGGTTGAAGGAGGAGGAGAGAGAGTGAAATGAGGGCTGCTAGACAAGACCCATTAAGGCCATTAAATGGCTTGCTTCAACCTCCAAACAAATGACATCATCTTCTCTCTCTTCTTTTGTCTTTTCTTCAAAATATCTAGGGGCAAAATGGTCATTTCCACCTTGCACATTTCCCAATCTGTCCTTGGGCTGAAAATGAAGGGCAGGACTAAGAAACAGGCTAGAAAATGAATAGGAATGGGCTCGAGAATTTATTGGGCTCGAAATGGCTCAAGGTTAGACAACGGGCTCGGAAGAGTAAATGGTCGATTTGGTCCAACGGGCTCACTTGCTTGCCTCGGGTCTACCACGGTGGCTGTCCCACCTTGGGCATGAAGCCCACACTGGTCTTGCCCAGCCCACGTCCTCGTAGGGTCGTTTCCTCGGTCTAAAAGTCCTTTTTCCAAAAACTCGGCTCATCCGATACTGTCGACTGACTAAGAAGCATCGTCCAAAAGTCCGTTCCGAACGTTCTCGAAAATTCGAAGTCCAATACTAGATTCTCATGCCATGTCAATTTCGCCCGATTGCCATTTTGGTACAACTTAAACTGACAGGCGGCTTCGAGGATTCACGAGTAATGGACTCGTGCCAAATCACGTTCAAAACTTCTCGACACATGGACATCCTTGACTACATGAAATTGCGAAGGATAAATTCTTATTTCAAAGTACACGATTACCAAGGATCGACATAGGGTCATTTGCGGGCTTGATAATAATAAACAGAATCACCCATCGTCCCATTATGTTCTATCCGCAAATTGACTTCTAGTTGTCCCTAAAATCAGCCTACATATCTATAGGATCGTCCTTACGCAAGTCTCACGGTCGAGTCGTTTTCCCAAGTCAAGTTCTTTAGTCGCACGAGTTCTGTCCTCATTAGCCTTTCCCCTCAATGTCAGTATCTCGAGAGTGATCAATTCCTAGTGAAATCAACCAACAATACATTGACGAAATTCACGTTCATCCATCCCTCAAAGGGCTTGAA
Organism: Angophora floribunda; assembly: GCA_014182895.1. Lineage (NCBI taxonomy): Eukaryota > Viridiplantae > Streptophyta > Magnoliopsida > Myrtales > Myrtaceae > Angophora > Angophora floribunda. The sequence goes on along the minus strand of CM024709.1, from coordinate 29,080,631 downwards.
TTTTAAGACGTCACAACCTACTTACCAAACAAGCTACTCTCAACTTACCAAGCAAGCTACCTTACCAAGTAAGCTTATCAAACAACACATGACAACATGTATAAAAGGTTCATTAACCATCTCAAATGGTTCTTCCCAATTCAACCAGGGCATCCCATGCTTTTAGGGACTTTCTAGTATCAACTAAGGCATTTGACCTCAAGCCAGACATCATACGCATGTGAGCCACTTTAGCTTACCGTCAATGCATGCCTTACCTCAAACTTATTAAACAAACTCGGTTAACAACACACACAGAAGCATGTACAAAGAAGTTCATTCACCAACCCAACTATTCCTACGATTTATCCGGAATCCATCGGATATCCAAAATTTACTGAGCATCTTATTCTCATGAACAAGGCATTAACCATGCATATAAGGTCAAAGGGCATGCTCATACAAGCGTGTGCGTGTTATGTTCTACAATACCATAACTACATAATATGCTGGGCAAGGGACAAGGTTCGTAGCCGACCCGTTTAAGCATCGACCCTCCGCCAAGAGATGCTCGGATCGACACGCTTTAATCTTGATCCAAGACCTAGCGAGGTTTGGTCCGTCACACCTCAACGCCAACTCAAGGCCAAGCGAGACCCGTCCGTGGCCTAGGGCATGATTCAACTTATGGACACCAAACATGAACAAATAGTACATAACTAATACTCATCATGCACACAACTATACATAGGTGAGCACACGATTAACTCCAACAATGTAGCACATCGCCTTAGCCAAGGATTAGGAATTCTACTTACTCATGCAAAGACATGACTCACATGTTCACAATCAAGTTCATAGCTAAACCCATCAATGTAGTACATCGACCTAGCTGAAGATCAAAGATTCCGCTTACATTCAATGAACCTTGATGAAATAGAAATGACTGTGCCAAGAGGTGGCCGTATGGGAGGAGGTAGGCGTGAGTTACCAAGAGGGAACGAGAGAGGTGAAGAGGAGAGGAGGGAAAGAATGAGAGCTAAAGGGTGAGAATGAATAGGGTGGTTATCCTATTTATAAGCTCAAACCTCATCATTACTTATCCAACTCGCTCTCCAAGTTTGGTATTCTAGAATCCTTCAATGAGCTGTCTTTATTTACTTAGACAATTTGCTCTCCAAGTAACTTGCTCTCCAAGTTTGGTATTCTAGAATTTTCTACCAAGTTGTCTTTATTTACTTGACCAACTTGCTTTCCAAGTAAGATCTTAGGTGAATTTCTAATGGCCACCTAAGCTAGTGACTCACCTTCTTCATTTAGTGCCTTAGATATGGCAATCATGAAGCTTGGATTTTAGGCACATGTTTCATGCTCTTTCTTACTCATTACGCCAAACATTTTAGGACCTTTCTACTTTACTCTCTTCCAAGGAACATAACAAATACAAAAATGAGGCCATTGGAAGCACTAATGGGGTTGGGTAAGGGCTTTTCTTATACATCCTCAATCAATTGTCCTAATCCATCCGAAATTCATAGCCAAACCATTATCGGACATGGTTGGTCATGGCCATACTTGCCCTTCGTGGCTAAGTCGGTGGCTTAGTGGGCGGCACTAGCCATGCAGATCGAGCCTAAAAGTAGCCCGAGCCTTGTACAAGGCCAAGCTCCGGGCTTGGCCTAGTCCTTTGGTCGGACCATTGCTAATCCCTTAGCACCCCTCTGATTAGGCCGATTGGTCCATTGCCAATTCTTGGAATAGTCCATGGTCGATCTCACCATTGGCACACCGATTTCCATGGCCATTCTCATGGAGTCGAAATTGTTGATGTTATAGAAGCCATGGGTGAGGGTGGGCGAGGGCCACAACCCACCCTCACTACCCTCATCCAATGGCAGGCAAGCTTCACCAACCATTAGGGTGTAAGAAAGCCAAAGAGGAAGAAGAAAAAAAAAAGGAAAAATTAAAAAAATCGATAAAAAATAAAAAAATACTGTTAAAAAAATTATCATGTCAACGTTCGCCAAACGGCCAATGCCGACTGGCGTTCATGTTACTGCCGAACGGTTAGCCCCGGCCGACATCCATGTTATTGTCATCGGCTAAATTTGGCTAGATGGATTGAATTGACACAAAGGCAAAAGGTTTAGGACTAAATTGACTAAAAAAAAGTTTATGATGAAATTGACAAAAAAAATAGGACTGAATTGGTACAATTATAATAAATTTAAGATTTATTTTGGTAATTCTTCCTATTAAGTCAATTATAAACTTTTAGTGCAATTATACTTTTATGCTGTCAGCTTAAATAGTCTTTTCACTGTTTGCCTTTACGAAGCTACGGTCTTTTCCTACACACTAACATCTTTTGTTATCCTAAGTTATTTGAACTAGTAGGTTTCGCACTACATCTCTCATGTTTAACCAATTTTTCTTTTTACCAGTCCTACTCTACTCCTACTCTAATTCTCATTCTCAGACTTTTGCCATGCCCCTTTGCGCCATTCCTCTTTATAGGGCATGGGGCTCGAAATCCACACCTGAAACTAAATTATCCCCACCCCAATCCATCCTAAAAATATGAAAATTCAAATTCTTCACATTCCCCTTCTCATGTGGGAATGGCCACTAGAGTCCTAATGATTCACTTTTAACTAATTCAAAGGGGGAATTTTAAAATTTTCGTATGTGGTGTGGGCAGGAGTGGGACCCACCCACGGCGAGGGGAGGGATGAGGGGTTGTAAGGATGAGGGATTCTACACGAAACAAACTTCCATCACTGTCGAAATGATTGTGTGGGATGACAAATCTTGGGGTCAAGTCAGAAAATAACTTGCTACTAATAATGTCAACTTACGTTAATAACCTGTTGATATGATTTTCTTTATGTTCTTTTCAATTTGTGAAAGTGCCTAAAAACAACCAAGCATATTATACTTGAAAATAGGCTCAGGCTGCTTCAACTCTCACCATAGCCAACACTAATTCGCTTTGAGTGAATTCTTTGCACTCTTGCAAACATGGTAATAGTTTTGTTATTGACTGACTAGATGTATTGCAGCATGAGTTTTGCTCAGCTTCGTGTGTAAATCCTGCGAATTGATCTTGATGGTTTGGTTTCATCAAAGAGGAGGGCATTCAGGCATTTTAATGATGCACGCTTCAGTACAAATGTTACGTAACTTCAGCCAACTTTGACAATTTCATATGGTTTGTTTCCTTGGTACTTAAACCTTCCGAAGAAATGCAAAAAGTAATCAATTTGGGTGATTGTTACAGTGGAAAATCATGACGTCCTTGGTTGCTAGACCATTGTCTTCTCTTACTCGTTAGTGTTTGCCAGGCACATTGACATCCCAATATTATTCGTCTGTTATGTGGACTCGTCGATGGCCCCTACATTTTCAATGCTCCGAATTCATCTTGTAACTAATTACAGTTTCTGATGTGGTTGGAAATTAGAAAACCAGTCCCTATATAGACTGGGGACAATATAGATTGTCCAATGCACAATGGGGAATACGTGTTAAATTGCGCACAAATCTGTGTAGAGTTTGAACTTAGAAGTATTCATAGATTCATCAGTGCCTTTGATACCAAATCTGCCCAGTTTGTTTCTCTTGATTAACATCACACAGAGTGGAGGTACTCATAAGGCAAAACAAACCGGTCAAGGAACATAAACAGATTGCTTATGGCAAACAGCACGAAAGCACGTAGTTATCGGCTCGTCGTAGAAGTTCTTCCAAACGGTTAATCATGATGTTCCATCATTGATGTGGTCGATAGGCAATGATCAGAAAGTGACTATCAGGGAAGACAGATGGTTGAAAAAAAGGAGTTATTGGAGGTCCTGCCATGAGGAATGGACCCGAACAAGTAGCTAAGCTGATTACTAAAGAAGATAATAGTTGGAAAGAACCAGTCCTCCGAACCTTTTTTGATGATACCAGAGTAGAGGAAATTCTGTCGATCCCAGTGCGCCCATAGGTTCCTAAAGATCTGATGGTTTAGACTGGAGCCTAATCAGGGATATACTCAGTTAAGAGTGGTTACCACAGAATTAGAGAGGAGGAAGATAGGCGTAACCCTGCCCAGGCCTCCTACTTCCAACAATCTCGTGTCCGATGGAGCAGAGCATGGGGTATGAAATCATTACCAAAAATTCGTATTTTCCTTTGGAATGTATGCCAAAATGCTTCACCTACAAGGGAGAATCTATTCCAAAGAAAAATAATTGAAAACCCCACCCGTTCCCTGTGCAATCAAGAAGTTGAAACTGCCGAGCACATATTCCTTCTCTAGGAATGACTTTGATTTTATCTCAGAAGAAGATGCTGACAATGTGGTTACAAATTCCTCACGTCGTTAACTCAGGCTTCTAATGCAGGGTTTGTCGAATATGCAATGGCTTGAGTTTTAACCTTGTAAAACAACTAAAGCTTCATATTCTCACCGGCCGGCAACCCGTGGATTGCAAAAAAATCCTGAGGAAGCCCCTCCATCGGGATTTTTTTTGCCTGGATTTGCATCTGGGGACCCAAATGAATTAAGATCCTTGATCTTGGCTCCCCATTTGGGCCTAGCTGTGAGGATTCCCAAGTCGAAGTGCCGAGTTCTTGACCGTAAGACCCGTAATTTCTGGAACCTAGCCAATATTTTATTTTTGTATTCACCGACTTTTCTTTTTATTTTATAATCATCAGTCATAATAATAAAAATTTCCATAAAGGAAAAAATTTAACTGAAATAATACTAATTTGTCTAAGAAAGTAGCCTCTCTCAAGAGAAATTGGATATTAAATTAAGTTACAAAAGACGAAAAATAAAAATTACAAAGACATCACTCGGAAATGCTTTTGAGGATGTCACGATTCTGTCCTAAATTTTCACAAGGTTGATGGACAAATTTTATTGAATGGTTTGGTGGGATCTTGAGAGGGAAAATTGTCCAAAAAGTCCAAAACCTATTGCACTTTTACCAATTCAATCTTAAACTTTTCAATTTTGCCAATTGAGTCCATCCGGTCAATTTTGACCGAAATTCATTGATGTGGACACCGGCCATCTTACATGGTATGACTGGCATTGTGTGGACAAATTTTATTATTTTTAAAAAAAATTTCTATTTTGTCCCTCTTTTTTTCTTTTCTCTTTTTTCCTCTCTCTCTTCTACCTCTAACAATTGCCCAGCCTCTAGCAAGGCCGACCCTTGCCAACCTTAGGTGAGTCGCCCCCTCTGGGAACTGGCGAGGGACAACCTCGCGAGCCTTGGGAGAGTCTCACCCTTGTTGGATCTAGTGAAGCCGAGCCTCGCTTGCGGTCGGTGAGGCCAACCCTCATCCTCACTCAAGCTGGCGAGGGGTGACTTTGTCGACCGATTCGCCAGCAAGGCTCATCCTTGCTAGATCTGTCAAGGACAAGCCTCGCCCAAGGCCCAAAGGTCATCCCTTCCCAGATCCCGATGAGCGGCCCCTAGCTAGTTGCTAGAGGCTAGGCGACTAGCAAAGGTAGAAGAGAGAGAGGAAAAAGAAAAAAAAATGAGGGAAAATATAGGAAAAAAAAAAAAACAAATTGAATATTGAAAAAATATTTAAAAATAATAAAATTTGTCCATGTTGATACCAGCTATGCCACCTAGGATGGTTAGCATTTACGTTAGCAAATTCCGATTAAAATTGGCTTAATGGACTTAGTTGGCAAAAGTAAAAAGGTTGATAACTCAATTGACAAAATTGAAAATTTTAGAATTGAATTGATAGAAGTGCAATAGGTTTAGGACTTTCTAAATAATTTTTCCGACCTTGAGAGAGACATATATAGGACCTCAAGCATGACCCGTGAGGCAACAAAATGAGAAAATACATGAACTATGTAGCAAAGACACATTAGAAACTTCAAGCCCGGTTTCAGACAAAATTGAACACACCCAAATGAAAAGCAAGTAGATGGAGAGGCAGATAAGGAGGAAGCATAACTTTTAAAAAGAATCTATTCAACCATAAACTTTTTTTACCAATTCAGTCCTTAATATTTTATATTTGTGTCAATTTAGTATATTATGCCAATTTTGGCCAGTTGATGCTAACGTGGACACCAGCTGACACTAATGTGAATAATTTTAAATTTTACTCCTTTTTCTTTTTTATCTTCTTCCTTGTTTTGCATATTTTCCCATAGTGGCTGCAAAGCTCTAATGAGGCTTGCAAACCATTGGACAAGGGCTATGAAGCCCTCACCAACCACTAGTGAGAGTCATGGCCTTGCCTAACCTCACACAAATTTAGGCTAGGCCTAGGGGTCGCGGGCGAGGCGGCTTTCCCCAAATCTAGGTGAAGCCAGCCTCACCATGACCTTGCCTGCTGCAGGCAAGGCCACCTTCACCTTCAACAAGGCTGACCTTGCCTAGATCTGGGTGAAGGCCACAACCCTCATCGGCAACCAGCAAGGCTTTGTGGCCCTCACAAAAAAGCGAAAGAAGGAAGAAGAGAAAAAAGAAAAAGAAAAAGAAAAATAAATAATAAAAAAATTCAAAAGAAAATATATTATTAAAAATTATCCACATCAATATTGGTCGAATGATCGGCACCAATCAAAGTCTCCATCGGCCCCGGTCGCTCAAAATTGACCAGATGAACTGAATTTGCATAATTATAAAAAATTTAAAATTGAATTAATAAAAAAAATTAGCGCTGATTGGTAATAAATTTAAGACTTTTTTGGGTAATTCTCCCGGTGGAGGAGGAGGAAGCAGAACTCCTTGAGACGAAGAGAGATTAAAAGCAAATAGTTGCAAAAGAGAAGGGTGAAGGAGGCTTTTGAGGTTGTGCGCAAGAGAGGAGAAGTTGAACGTTTCAAAAGGGGGAAGTCTTTTTCTCTCTATTTGACTACGCTTTTCCCATTGACTAAAAGTATTCTTCTTGACTAATCTATCCGTGCACCAAACACTTTAAAATTTGGAAAAAAATTTTAAAGGTTTATTTTTTCTGCAAAACAAATGGAGTCTTAAGCTGTATATTAATATAAAAACTAGGGGTTACTCTAAATCAACTTGATTCTTCTTGAGTTGACTAATTGACACGATTCAAATTTAAAAATATTTGACGTGAGTAGCTCGGAAACCTAGCAAACTAATTGGATTTTGACGTGAGTAGCTCAAGCATAGATTGATCTCACACCCAAAAATCCATCAAGTAGATGAGTGAAGCCAAATTAAGCTTGAGGTCATGCTTATTAGAAGATCAAATGAGACAAGATCAATCTCAAGTTGAATATTGAGCTTTGCAAATCGAGTTTAATTGAGTTGAGTCAACTCAACTCAACTATGACTCAACTTGGTTTGATTACACTCGCATCCCTACCAAGAGGAAGAAATTTTTGTATCATGAGTTTGGACATATATAGTCATTCTGACCCCAACCGAAACTCATGTCATTTATAAAGCAAAATCCTCGCTGCAGTTGAATCTCAAGCTTGACCTTTATGAGTTTTCAGTTTGAATTTGCGGCATCATCTTTTCAAAAGTTCATCATACTTAGAGCAGTAGGAACTAATCAACTCCAGAACTTGATGACATGATTGAAGACTGCTACCCCTCCAATTTTCTTGCTTTTACCCCGAATCTTTCCGACCAAAGGGCTGTGTACTTGATGACATGATTGAAGACTGCTACCCAGGAATCAGGACACATCAGACCCGACAAGAACCTAGATCATGAACTAGTTCTTTGGCCGGATCATGCTTCAGTGTTCTGCATTTTCTAACTATGTGCTGCAGAAATGTGATATCGCAGAGCAACAACACGAATTCTAGAGGAAACTTCAAGACTATTCTCTAAGCAGGTGTATGTCCACATGCATCGGTCATGACCCAGATGCACATCTGCACACGCCCGCCCGGCCTCACGCACACAGAGAGAGAGAGAGAGAGAGAGAGAGAGAGAGAGAGTTTCCCTGAGCACTGATAACATGATCATGATCCTGAATTCCCTGATGAAATACAGGCAATCCATGTCTGCATTTCAGCATTAGACTAATCACATATTGGCATGAAATCTACCCCAGGACAGTAACCAAAAGGAGAACAAAAATGTAGCAAGAAGGTTCCTTCAATTTCTCACTCTTCTCTTATGTCCAATTCCCTCCTGTTTAGCTATTCACGGGCATCATATTGGATAGCCAAACACAATCTCTCAGCTTATTTGAGTCGAGAAGACCATTATGGCGATATTTCCAGCAGAGTAATGAAAACAGAAAGGCAGCAATGACACTAGAGAAGCGTGATCTGCAGAGCCCTTGACACAATCTACAACTGAAAGAGCGTTCACCTTTTACTAAAGATTCTATGCAAAGTAAGCACCTGCATGGGGCGGAACATTATTTGAAATAAAACAAACACAGGAGAAATCATTGGTAACTTCTCAAAAGATGCATAATGAAAGTCAGTAACATTGTCATGTCACACTGTATGGGATATCACAACCTTCATATAACTATGTTAACTGGAACGATACAAAATGCCACAACATTCGCTGGTCAATAATCAAGAGAGATCTCATCAACGTTATTGCAGCAAGGCAGCCACCCTAAGCATATATTACCTATTTATTGCAGGACCCAACATACCATACCTATTATATTACAATGCCCAGGCCGTGCCATCAAAATCCCCAAAAACGATCAACCAACTTCAAGTGCTTTCTGCCGGGGTAAGATGCCCCAGTTGTTCTGCTAGGTTATTTACGTTCTTTGTACTCCACCAAAACCTGCGGTGATCAGCAGGTTTGCTCTCATTCCTTCTACCATCAGTATCCTTTCTTTTTGACTGAACTTCCCGAGTGTCGGAGGAACCAGGATTCTCCATCAAGAATTGCTCCCAGAAGACATCATTAACCCCTGCCAGCACATGAGGAGCTGTGGCTGTGACTTGTCCTTTAGAGGAAACTGGCTCAGAAGCAACAGTGGAAGCTGGCTCGGAAGTAGTAGCGATGGTAGGCTCAAAAACAGTAGCAGTCTTGGGTTCAGAATTCATGTTGATTGTGGGTGATCTAGGCCGTGCATCAATATTAAACTGAATGCAGGATATAGCAGGGCTATCAGCACAACTAGTAGTCTCATCAAAGTCTAGGGTTGACCTGCGCTGACTAGAGTTTTCACAATCATGCACAATGTATTCCCAGATTGTGAGTGATGATTCCAATCGATCATATAAATCCAGTATCGATGATAAGTATGAAGCTCCATCAATGTTTTCTCTCGTCAAAGTTTGGGGACTCCCAGCATGATTGTCTTCACCATGTCCCTCATCATGAAAGTAACCAATTCGAGGCAATCTCCTCTTCTTATCATTGAACTCCGACTCAATCAACAAATTCAAGGCAAGACCAGGTTTCTGCAGAACATTACCTAAGTTAGACGCCATATTCTTCTGTCGTTCTTCCATTTTCAAAAACCGTGCCTTCAGATTCTGCATCCACAGTTCAAAGCCCTTCCTCTCTTCTTCAAGCATCTGTAGTTCCGACTGTAGTGAGTCCTTGTCGCTTTTAAGCCCTTTCTACCTCTTCCTTCAGTCCTTGTCTCTCTGCTTCAGTTAATGGAGAAGAACTTCCCTGATTTTGGAGATTATGAAGGGAATGGTTGTGGACTGGTTTACACCAATGGATGTTTTTCAGAAGCTACGGCTGACCTCTTACAAAATCCTCGTTCGCAAATTCCCATCGTTCTGGGTCAATCTTCCTAAAACCCTGTCAAAGGTGAAGTGTACATTCATTGCAAGTTATACGTTTGCATGATCACTTCCTAGAAAGCCAAATCATATCAGAAGACGAGCAAGCAGAAACGTTAGTTGAGAGGTCTCAGCTTACATATGGGTTTAGCTGTCTAATAAAGCTGGAAAAATTATTGTGCTTGAAGTATCTCGGCAGCAAATCCTGTGCGAACTCTGCCGGATTTAACACAACGAAGCTCTTGCTGGTTTGACTCCACAAAACCACCGGGTCAGTTGAGGGGTCATCGACCATCTCGTACGTCTTCATCAAGAAAGGTGGCAGCAAATTCAAACCGCTTGGCTTACTAAAAACTCCGAACCTACTAAATGCCCCAATAATCTCAATGGACCAGTAACACGTGAGCCTAAGCCCGAGAGAATGGACGACTAACTCATGATCGTCTTTCTTTTTTCCTTCTGTTTTCCTCCATTGCCATTGCATGTCGTCTCCTTTTCCTCCTTATTTCTCTTTCCTTCTTTCTCCTTGAGGGGGAAGGGGGAGGAAGGGGAAAGGGGAAAGGGAGGGGGAAGGGAGGGGGAAGGGCTCGGGGGAGGCGGGGGGGAATTATGTCGAAATTATTTGCTTCAAACCTGCATTTCGAACCCTGTCGTTGGACAGAGGCTTTCCATTGTTTGTACGAGATGCCTTGATAATCAGAAACTCCTGTTAAATTTGAGCAGTCGAAAATGCTTATGCAGCACTCATCTGGTATCTTCGAATTGACCATATTAGAGAAACTTTCCAATGATCTGCAACTGTCAAAATCCAATCTTTTGATAGTCTCTAGTTCATCTAGGCCCTCAATTGCCAAAAGCTCTTCACATCCTCGAATTACCAAGGACTCCAGCTTTTTCAAATCTGCTAGATCATCGAGACATTGAATCTCAGGACATTCTTTTATTTCCAATTGTTCTAACGACTCTACCGAACCAAGACCCTGGATCGTAATTAGATTCGGGCAATCAGTTAACGTCCACAGCTTCAACCTCTTCAACCTCGAAAGACCAGCAAATCCAATGAGAAATTCTAACCCTTCCACATGGAATTCAATCAAATGTTCAAGTCCATCGAGTTGAACTTCAATCCATTTACATTGATAAATCCGCAAACGTGTCAGGTTTCTCAAGTTGCAACGAAATGACAAACTGCATCTTGATTTATGATATTCGAGCGATAATGTTGACAAAGACAGTGGAAGGAACATGAGGGATTGTCTGATTGGACCATCTTGGATGAACAAAGGATGCCGGATCTTATCATTACCACCATAGCTCAAATCCACCAATTTAGTTAGGTTTGTGAGATCCGGGACCCACTGCAGCGAACTTGATCCGAAGCTTAGGCTTATCAAACTTGTGGGAAGCTCAGGCACTACTACAAGTTCACTGCAATGCCATAAACTCAATTTCTTTAGGCGAGGAGGTAGTTTGATGGTCACCTGAACATTTTTAATACGGGTCACTTGCAAGTGAAGGACTCTCAAAAGTGACAATTTTCCAATGTCTTCAGGAATTTCCCATTCCAGAAATGGGCAATCCTTTCCATGTAGCTCTTCCAACTCTTTTAGTGCGATAATACTCCTCGGTAGCTCCCTTATCGAAGAATTCGAAATGTTGATGACTTTTAATCTACTCAAGTCTCCAATAGATTCGGGTAACCGCAAACACGGTGTTCCCGAGATATCCAACTCAAGTAGTGATTCCAAGTTCCCAATGGAGATGGGAAGTTCCACTATTTTAGTATACGATAGTAAGAGAGACTTAAGTTCCTTTAGATTCCCAATAGAACTAGGAAGCTTATCAATTTCTGTATATCGCAGTTTAAGTATTGACAAGCGCTTTTGATTACCAATGGAGTCAGGTAATCTTGTGATGGCCGTAGATGAGAGATCCAACTCTACCAAGGATGCCACTCTCGCAAATGATTCAGGCAGCTTCCTCAACCTTTTGCAATTGCCTAAATACAAGTACTCAAGAGTCTCTAACACTCCAATTCCTTCAAACAACTCCGTAAGACTTGTACACCCATCCGCATTGAAGTAAATCAGATGCTTAAGCTTTTCGAGGGAACCATCAACTTCAATCAATTTTTTGCAATTTTTAAGGACCAATCGCTCTAAACTCAAATAGTCAGAGAAGTTTGGAGTCCTAGTCATGCTATTGCAATTTGTGAGATCCAAAACTTTCAGCTTCTTGGCAGCCTGTTACAATAGCTAAAAGAGAGTAAAGGGAAAATACTATGCGAATTTAGACGCAGTGAATGGCTATGTTGGAACTAAGTTGTAATTCCGGTGGTTCCTTTGCCCCCATTTAACCCAAACAGGCACATTCATTTTAGTATTAAGACCTATCCGACCTGTACCACATATATGCACCTACTTATCAGTTCAAATTCTTGCTCACTGTATGGTATTCAATACAATCTAATTGTCAATTGTTCAATTACAAGGCCAGGTCAGTTTTACTTGTGAATAAACTCGATTACTCATGGCCCATTTTATTTACTTGTAATTGCCCTTACAATTATGGTATGGTCAATAGGAGTGGAACAATTTAAGTAAGAGATAAACAAATAGCGAAGGATTGTACCTTGATTTGACACCATCCAGCCCAGTCCTCCGTTATGGAACTATAAGACAAGTTGAGAACTACAAGTTTGCTTGGATGGAAGTTGATGGCGAAGAGCTCTAGAGGACACCTATGCCAGGACATGTATCTCAACTCTGAAAGCTGATTCTTGAAGTCTCCATCTAATTGTGCCCGATGTAATTTGAGGAACCTTATGTTTTGAAGCCTCGAAAACTCTTTGCTCGTATATATTCCTGATGCATTTCCATCTAAGCAGATTGCTTCAATGGCATCCTTTCTCTGACATTTAATGGTAATATAAAATTAGAATAAACAAAAACTGTCCTCTCTCTCTATTAAAAAAGGGCTCCAAATTAACAAATGAACTTTTGGGAAAAATATAGAAGTCAACAGTCAATCATATTGTTTTACCTCTTTTGTTCTAATGATATTTACAGCCGTCTTAGGATTCCACAACCTGCTCTGCTTTCTCGGATTTATCGGCCTCGTATCTTCACGAACAATTTTCCTCCCGAGATCTCTCAATTGGTCGTGCATCCAAAACCTGTTGTCATCAGTTATGTCTATCAAGGACATGTTCACAAGGACTCGAGTCGAATAATTTGGCCTAAACCCACATTCCTCCCACATGTAGAATGCATTCGCCGTGTCTTCATCTATAAAGAAACATGCAATGTCGAGAAAGATCTGTTTTTGTTGATGGTTGAGGGCATTGAAGCTAATCTTCAGCTTGTCTTGGACCTTCTCATGAGGTATCTCCCTCAGATTGTCTACTATATCTATCCAAAAATCTTTATTTTGGCAACAAAGTAATGATCCTATGACATCAAGAGCCAAGGGAAGTCCTCCGATTGTACAAACCACTTGTCTCGAAAGACTAACATAATCGTCTGGAGGAGCATTTCTTCCAAAAGCATGTCTACTGAGAAGCTCGAGTGATTTAACGTCATCCAATGGATTCACTTTGTACTTAAAAGTGTAATCGCCTTCAACAATGCTTCTATTCCTAGTTGTCATAATAATTCTGCTTCCTGAGCCAAAGGAAATGTGGTCGATAGCTAGTTTCTCAAGTTGTTCCTTATCATTCACATCGTCGAGAATGATGAAGACTTTCTTGTTGGAAAGTCGTTGTGCAATCACTTTGATCCCATCATCATCATCATCAATTCCGTCATGAAAGTCCGGACCAAACATGTTAGATAATATTTGTTTCTGTAAGGCTACAAAGCCAAGGCTACGCGAAGATCTTTGGACATTTGCTAGGAAGCAACAATGACTAAAGAGGGAATTTTGTTTGTTGAACACAACCTTAGCAAGAGTCGTTTTACCGATGCCGCCCATTCCATGGATTATGACAAAGCGCATGCCTCCTGAGCCCACGTCCAACAACTTCACAATAGCTTCCACTTGCTCATACATTCCTACTAAATGCTTAGTGACATGTTTGTCTTTTATCTTCAGCTTCTTCAAAATCTCTCGTATCACCGATGTAATGAAGTTCCAATGCCTGCCACAGTGGTAAATCATCTAAGTCGAAATAGTAAATGATAACCCCTAGAGACACTCAGTAAGAGGCATTTTAAATTCAAATTTACTTTCTAATCCAAAAGTTAAGCTTCCTGACAGTGCACCCCAAAGGAAGAGACATTCTAGGTGCTTTTAAAACGCGACATCCCTATGATTCTAGCAAATAATCATATGCTGAATATTATGAGCCTTTTTTATGTATTTGCCCTCGAGATGGTAACACTTCCAACAGGCGATTGGAAAAATTGCTCTAGCGCCATGCAAGAATCTTTTGAAAAGGAGAGTAGGTAACTTTTAAGGAGGTAATCCATAATTTACGAACACAATGACATAAAATTAGATCTGTCCATGAAAGAATTAGAGGAAAAACACAAAAATTCGAAAGAAATACTCCTCCCGTCTCCCCACTAAACTTACCAGAAGACAAATAGAAGTTTGACTGAATACTTACCCGGTTCCTGCTTTATTTGGTTTGGATGAATCAAATGGTTGATTTAAACATGGTATTCATTCCATTTCAAACCGCCTAATCGAGATCCTATACAAGCTCGTATACAATGAATTCCAAAACGAAAGTTATGGAGTGATTTAGGACAGCTACATACCCCATCTCTTTCAATTCCCATCCTCTGATTTTGCCTACAATCTTCAGTGCATTCTCCCACTTTCGTCTCTTCTGGTAGCCAAACTCCTCCTCATGCTTGTCCAAAGCGCCAACATACAATTGAGACTTAAGCTTAACATCGTGAGGATTCACATCGTAGAAAATTGGCATAATCTCCTTCTGAGATGGTTTGGATTTCGTGCATTCCACAATGTGCGCTAGCTCGCGAAGGCACCATGCACTCGAAGCATAACCTTTAGAGAAGATGGGCATGTAGATCTTCGACTTTTCGATGGCCATCGATAATTCATCCCCTATTTCTTTACCGACGTGGAGCTCTTCCTCGTCAAGGAATACACAGATGTTTGCTTCTCGCATCCTGTTATAAAGACAATCCGTGAATCCTTGTCGAGTATCCGGCCCTCTGAAACTCAAGAAGACCTGGTAATTAATCGCCAACGATTCACCATCACTCGTTCCAGCCTCCAAGCTCTTTCCCATCTCTATTGTCCCGAGTATTTTTGCCTCAGAATTTCCTCTCTCAAAGTCCCTCATCAATGAAAGTCCCTGACCCATCGCCGATGACTCACCGCCACTCGTTCCAGCCTCCGAGCTCTTTTCCATGTCCATTCTCCAGAGTCTTCTTATTGCCTCAAAGTCCTTTGTCAGTGAACGTCTCCGTTCCCGAAGTTTCTGTTCCCGAAGTCTCAGTTCCTCAAGTCTCAGTTCCTCAAATCTCAGTTGCTGAAGTCTCTGTTTCCGAAGTCTGTGTTGCTCAAAATTAAGTCTCGATTGCTCAAGTATCTGTTCCCAAAGTTTCCCTTCCTCAGAATTAAAAAGTCTCGGTTGCTCGAGGTACTGATGAAAAAGTCTCAATAGCTCCACGAGTCTCTGTTTCTGAAGTTTCTGTTGCTTAGATATAAGTCTCTGTGGCTCAAGTATCGGTCCCCCAAGTCTCTGTTCCCGAAGTTTCTGTTGCTCAATTATAGATCTCTGTTGCTTGAATATCTGTAGCTCAAGTGTCAGTTGCTTGAATATCTGTAGCTCAAGTGTCAGTTGCTCAAGTATCTGTTTCCGAATTGTCCTTCCCCCAAGTCTCTGTTCCCGTTTTTTTTTTTTTTTTTTTTTTTTTGGTAAAGACTGTTCCCGAAGTTTCTGTCTCTGTTGCTCAAGTATCTGTTCCCAAAGTTTCTGTTGCTTCTGTTGCTCAAGTATCCGTTGCTCAAGTATCTGTTCCCGAATTGTCCCTCCCCCAAGTCTCTGTTCCCGAAGTTTCTGTTGCTCAATTATAAGTCTCGGTTGCTCAAGTATCTGTTGCTCAAGTGTCTGTTCCCAAATTGTCCCTCCCCCAAGTCTCTGTTCCCGAAGTTTCTGTTGCTCAGATATAAGTCTTTGTTGCTCAAGTATCTGTTCCCAAAGTCTCCCTTCCCCAAGTCCCTCTTCCCAAAGTATCCCTTCCTCAACTCTCAGTTCCTCAGGTCTCTGTTCCCGAAGCTTCTGTTGCTCAGATATAAGACTCTGTTGCTCACGTATCTGTTGCCAAAGTCTGATTTCCTCTAGTCTCAGTTGATTAAATATAAGTGTCCCTTCCTTAGGTCCCTGTTCCGGAAGTATCCCTTCCTGAAGTCTCTGTCGCTCAAGCATCACTTCCCCCTCCCCAAGTATCTGTGCAAGTATCGGTTCCCGAAGTCTCTGTGCCTCAAGCGCCTGCTCCCGAAGTCTCCGTGGATGTGACTGTCCCATCGTCGATGAGGTTTGAGAGACGGATGAAATCGCCCAAGGCCAAGGGTTTTGCTTGTTGTCTATATGGACGATCCAGACAGAGAGCGCCAGAGAGAATGAGAGACGTTTTTGTTCTTGTAACTCTTGCTTCTCCGAAGCTATGAAGCACGGACACGCTTGAGAGGCCTCCGTATCATGTCGGACTGTCCGACACGCTCGGACACTCAACGCTTGTTGGATCTTCCCACACACGGTCAACGCTCCCTGACGCGATTCCGACACGCACGGCGAAGGAAGAGAGAATCGTTGAAGAAGACGATGGTGGGGGAGGGCGAGTGGAGGCGAGGGCGCCACTGCGGGAGCTCGACGCGAAGGTCGCTGAGCTCGCGAAACTCGATACCTGAGGTGAGAGAGCTCGTCGTACAGGGCGACGCGGCTGCTGGCAGACCGAACCGGACGACTTCGGCCGAATCAGCCTGGTGTGGAACCTCTTGAAGATCCACTTCAGGGCATGGGCGGAGCTCCCTCAAGGGAGGCGCTGCGGTCGAAGCAGTCGAGGAGGAGGGAGACGGTGCCGATCTGAGGGACGACGGGGCAGCAGTGCCAGCAGACGGAAGAGCAGAGAACGAGGGTGTTGAGGTCGGCGATCTCGGAGAAGATGAGGAGGAGGGCCTTAGGCAAGGCGGCGATCGAGAGAGAGCATGGATGGAGAGGAGGATCGTGCAAGGAGGAGGAGGCAGCGGGTAGGGTCTTTGGTTTACCAAGGTTGCTCTTAGTTTTAGGAAGAAGGGCAGAAAAAATTTAAAAATGGGGACGCGGGTCCTGACTTGATTTTTTTTTAATCTTTTTGGAGGGAGGTGGGTAGAGGGTGATTGTGACAGGTGGTGCTGGGCAAGAGAGGACGAAATAAATGGGTGGAGCTAAAAAAACAGTTTCGAATAATATAATTTCGAGTTCTTTTTTATTTGTAAATTTAAATTATTAATGTAAATTTATTTCAAGCTTTTTAAATTTTTTATTTATTTATAAAAATCAAATTAATTTGATTAAAATAATTATAAAAATGGAAATTTATTATATATAAAAACATTAATTTAATATACGAAATTTTCTATTTTTTTTAAAATGATGTGTCAACGGGTCGTGTTCCGTGTCACGTGTCTGTTGGTGCTACCTAGCTTTCAAGCCTCACGCCAATTGAATTTTATAGAAAGGTTTCTTTAGCCGGCCCTTTTTCTCATAAAGGGTTTTTTTTTTTTCGATTTTTTAAAAAAGGACAAATAAGTTCTGTATTATTCAAATTAACGACATTTTTAAAGCATCCCTAATCCAGTTAGGACAACTTGAAATAATTCCTTTTTAAAGTTTACTTTCACCTTCCTATCCTTCTAAGAGAATTCGTTGATCATTCTTTATTAGCTAAAGCAAAATTTTATTTAAACAAAGCTACATTGTGTATTTCAGTAATAACTTAATTTGGTTTCTTGCACATTATTTTTTAATAAACTATTAACTTGATAAAATAGTAGCCATTTTAATTTTTTTTTAACTCTTATTATCTATTACACTTCTTATGATTCCTTTGCTTGCAAAAAATGTTCTATCAAAAAATATTTTCCTGCATTTTTTAGTTTGGAAAATGAGTCAATGGTCAATCTTTCCACAATATATAGAAAATCTTTGCTCAAATTCAAGATATGAATTCTTTCAAAAATAAAAATGATTATATAAAATAAGATTGAACTTGGGCACTTGGATTATCCTAATAATTCTATTGAGATACTTGCAAGTATTCGGTGAAAAAAACAATATGGTCGGTCTAAGATAGGGTGGCCATATTTGTATAATGCATTTCTTATTCCTTTAGGAATAAATATTCTCTAGTGGAGAATGACTGAATCCATATCTAGGGAACCAAATTTACAAGGATCCCCTCGTCCTTGCCAAAGGCCAACGAGGGTCAGCCTTGCCTATGGCTGGCAAGAGTGTCTCGACCCTTGCCCTCGCTAGAGATTGGCAACTACTAGCTATTATGAATGGGGCGAAAAAACTAGAAAGGAAAGAAAAAGAAAAGAATAGAAAAGAAAAGAATGAAATGAGAAGAAAAAAAGCAAAAGGGAAAAAGTGATAATAAATATTCAAAAAAGGAATCTATGGACTTGCATATGGCAACTTCAACACTACCTAAAAGTTTGTTTCTTCTTATGGAGCATATGTACTAATTCACTCCCAACAAAGGAAAACTTCCATGAGAGGAAATTAGTACATGATCCATTATGTCTATTGTGCCGCAAAGCCCCAAAAACGCTTGACCACCTACTCTTGTTGTGTGAATGGACAAAACCATAGTGGTTAGATCCTCAAATAAAGCTGAACATGACTACGGAAGAGGTCATTAGAATGGATAGATGGCTCACAGAGAACCTATCCTCCCAAGGTGGGTCAAAATCGAATGCACTCATAGCCAATATATTCTGACTTATTTGGAAAGAGCGAAATGCATCTTGAAACAGTCCAGTGAGACCTCAAAGGATCATGGAGGAAGCAATTAGCGACCTCAACATTTATGAGTATTGGAATCAAAAGTAGAGGGGATGTGAAGAGGGATGCTTATTGTCAAAATTATGGTTATTGCCTCCGACAGGGTTGTGGAAATTGAATGTCGATGGGTCCTAGTGCAACATCATGTGACAGGGTGCGATGGTTGAAATTTGCAGAGATCACATTAGCTAACTTGTGGATGGTTTCGTAAAGATCTTTGCCTTGTCCACCCTCGCAGCGGAAACCCTACCCTTGACATAGAAGTTGTTGCTCGTGCAGAGTACCAGGGAAGCTTCTTCTTCTTTTTGTGACCTGAACAAGGAAAGTATATATGTTCAAATAGAGTTAGAGTGCTACATGGTTGGTAACTCTGTCTTGGGTCGAGCTGAACCTCCATTGGCCATTCAATCCATAGTGATAGACTGTAAAAAACTTCTAAATTGCTTAGAGGGACTTTCAGTCACCCTTTGTCCAAGAGAGGCAAACCAAGTTAAGAATTGGGTTGCGAACACGACTCTTTGGCCTGGATCTAGCTATCTCATATCCCCCATTGTCTTTTAGATATATTTTGTAATGACTTGGGACATTGTTATGGTAAATTTTCTAATGCACAATGAATGATGTTTTTATTGACAAAAACAACAAAAGAAAAAGAAAATTACCCATTATCCTTCTTAAACTGCATAACACAGTAATAGATCTGCCAAATTGCACACAAGATGAGTCCATATGCGAGCAACTAACAAAGAAAACAAAAAGGAATCACAATACGAATCAAGTACTCACAAAGGAAAGCTCCACCAATTTGGTCGGATTCTATTGTGGATTGCCAATTCTCAGGTAGAATAGCAGGTTCAACACAATGAGCTAGGAATCAAAAGCCGATTATTGTTGGTTTCACAAATTCGGAACGTGGACATTCCGAGATTGAAGCGAGATTGATGCTCACCTCTAATTTTAATTATATATATTTGGTATTAGGGCAGGTAACTTGCCTTTTTTATTATAAAAGATGAGATTAACCATTTTAGAGTAGATGTAATTTTTTTCTATTTGTCAAAGTAAAAACCCACTTCATTTATTCAAAGGTAGAACACGACAAGCATCTAAATATAATAAATCCAAAGAGGAAGCTCCTTCCAACGAATGGACAAGTTGCTAATCAAAGTAAAAATTTCACCAGGAATTTCACTTAGCTCGTGAATCTCCCTCTCTCCCTCCCTCCCCCTCCCTCCGTGGCTTGAAATAGTTTTCCTTTTTCATGTTGTTGTTTTTAGGAAAAATTTCAAAAAAGGGCCCCAAGTGCCCTCAGTTTTTTCAAATAAGGGCTCAAAGTTAACTTTGTTTTGAATAAGGCCTGAAGTAGCCATGATTGTTTCAAATGAGGGCCTAACCTTGCCGGTTACTAGCCGGCTAAATTTTCCGACCGATTAAGGGCATTTTTGTCATTTGCCACTTTTCTTTTCTTTTCTTTTTTTTCTTCTGTTTCATCTTCTTCAACATTGCCAGTGGCCGGCCAGCCATCAGCAATGGCCAAAGAGGGCTAGGTGAGGGTTACCCTCACTCAATCTAGCAAGGGCCACCCTCGCCAGCTATAGGTGAGGGATGGGTGAGGCCGTCTCTCACCCTGAGGAGGCTGCCTCATGTCCATTTGTGAGGTCAGCCCTTGCTGGCCGCGGGTGAGGGTCGGCCACCTTCACCAACCCAGGCGAGGGACGAGTGAGGCCATCTCTTGCCCTGAGGGAGGCTACCCCCGCGGCCATCCACGAGGTTAACCCTCATCGACCGTAGGTGTAACATCTTGAAATTCGAGCCCTTTGAGGGAGGAATGAACGTTAATTTCGACAATGCATTGTTGGTTGATTTCACTCGGAACCGATCACTCTTGAGATACTAACCTTGAGGAGAAAGGCTAATGAGGACAGAACTCGCGCAACTAAAGAACTTGACCTGGGAAAACTACTTTTGAGTATTGATTGTTTATTATCATTGCTTAAGTATCATGCATGATCAATTTTCACATGTTAGATAATTTAAGGGAATAAAGTTACAAATATTACATGCAAAAGTTGTCATGAAGAGAAAAGGCAATGAGAGAGCACTAGAATTAATTTAACGTCACCACATCCCTTTGCTCAAATCTTTGGTCGGCATAATTAAAATGATATGCCAAATGTTACTTGGTTTTACTTGGTCTCTAATTGGCCCATAATAAATTATTGACGACTCTTAAAGCTCAATATCATATCAATCTTTAAATGGGCAACCCAACTTCAAATGATCTGTTGGACTTGAGAGAGCCTAAGCCAAGCTCACAAGAGAGACTACTCATGCTCACTTGGCATTCGGTCAACTTTCCTCAGTGATCATTTTGCCTCGGAAGGATCGTGACACTATCCAACAAATATATGTTTGAAAGACAAATTCCTCACATCTGTTGTCACAAGTTCAAGGTGACAATCAATATCTAACATTGCAGATTTCGAAAGCAATAGCAATTAACTTGATACAAAGGCGAGTAAGTTAATCCTGTTGTGACTCTGCTCTGTTTACTCTTTAGTCCTACTATCCAGGTAGCAACATCTCCTAACTAAGTGGGCTCACGCTATTCTCTTCTTGGAGTGGGCTAGTTCCTAATGCCAGTAAGAGTGAAGTTTTTATCTCAGGAGGTTTTGAGACTACAAAACTCTAGATACTACAACAGCTTGGCTTTAATCTCGGGTCCCTTCCTGTGTGTTACTTGGGTGTGTCTATTATAACATTGCGAATGAGCAAAGTGGACTGCAACGCCCTTGTAAGCCGTCTCACGTCTAGAGTCCAATCTTGGACTCATCGATTCCTTTCCTTTGTAGGCCGATTACAACTTATCAAGTCGGTGCTACATGCCATCCAAGCTTATTGGGCCGCCATATTTTGCTCCCTTCCTCGGTAGTAGATAAGATTGAATAAACATGCAGGCAATTCCTCTAGAAAGGCCCTACCATGGGATCAGGAGGTGCCACGGTCGCTTGGGACGATGTTTGCCTTCCTTATTCATAAGGAGGACTTAGGTTAAAGAGGATCAGGGACAGCAACAAGGCAGCTATGGCTAAACACATCTGGTTGCTTTTTACTGACAAAGAATCGCTATGGTGCAAATGGATCCATGCTACACACCTCAAAAGGCAGAATTTTGGGATTACTTCAACCCCTACCCACTATTCTTGGGCTTGGCGAAAGATCCTAGCATTAAGGGAAGTATTTAAACCCCATTTCAGATGGAAGATAGGAGATGGGGAATCAATATCGCTCTGGTTTAATCCATGGCTTGCTATTGGTTCTCTAAATTCTATTTTTTCAAACAATTACATATACTAATCAGACCTCCTCAGAAATGCAAAGGCAAAGGACCTATACTCCTTTGATGGTTCTCAGGTTTGCCAAGAGCTATTATTGTGGCAAATACCAATTCCCCATCTCTCAGTTGGTCAAGATACATTTACATGGGCTCCGGATCCTGCGGGGAAATTTTCAAATGCTTCGGCCTGGGCCACAATCCGGCGGGTACATAGCCCGGTTCAATGGTCCTCTTTTATATGGGACAAGGCATTGGCTCCTAGACATCAATTTCTTCTCTGGCTTATAACCAAGAATTGTCTCCCCACACAGGCGTACCTCATGACGTTTGGCAGGATTCCTAATTCGGTATGTGTTTTTTGCAAGACTAGACCTGACTCAATCAATCACCTGTTTTTTGAGTGCCATATCCCTAATGCTATAGCAAAATTTTGGGCTGCCAAATGCAACCTTCCATGGAGCAATTCCTCTTGGTCGAATAATCTCCTCTGGGCCATAAACTCTATATCTGGTAAGGGATTTTACCGAGAGATAGCTTGTTTCTCCTTTGGAGCGCTTTGTTATATCATTTGGAAGACCAGAAATGATATTCTTTTTCGGGGACACAATCTCTATGCTCCTTCCATGAAACTTTACCTATTTAAGGTGGTGAAGGATAAAGGCATCACTTACAAGTCGGTTGAGGACAACCCCAGGAATAGAAGGATGCGGCACAGTTGGGGAATAGACCCCCATATTTTTGGAGATGAGCAGTACCTGGCTTAGCTTAGGATGATTTGGGTTCTCGATAACCCAATCTCTTTCTTGGTTTTCACATTGGTGAGCACGGTACTGTTTTACTGCACTAACATGTAGTCTGATGGAGTATATGTAGGTACCGGGTTTTACCCCTATTATACAGTTCTCTGGTCGTTTATAATACAATCTTACCTTACCAAAAAAAAAAAAAAAAACTTCTCCTAACTAAAATTTCCTTGAGTCCGAAAAGCATTCATTGGTTGCTATTCGTTAACCTCCCTATTAATGAAGGATTTGTCAATAAATGCAATGGCTTTGAATTTACCCATGTGAAACAACAAAGGTTCCATGTTCTCAGTCGGCAAACCCCGGGACACCGAGAAATGAGCCCACAATTATTTTAGCTCTATCGGGATTTTTAGCCCACAACTTAATCAGGATCTTTAATCTTGGCTCCCCTGTGTGTCCCACCAATGGGTCTTACAAGGACAATGACCATGGTTTTATCCAGATCATGCACTCAAATCCAGACAAGCATTTTCCCCCACATTGTCCTTTATGGAGAAACTTATTCGGGATAGTTATTATTCATTGAAATTAAGAGTTCGATGCGTTATTTCTAATGATAACAATCATATTTAGTCATATGATTTGTTCAGATTATGCTAATATCTAAATCTTTTTTTTTTATACCAATAACTAGTGGGTGCAGTGAGAGATTACTCAAAGCCAATTTGATTCTTTTCGAATATGACTAATTGACACATTTTAAATTTGACAATATCTGTGCCAAGTAATTTACAACCTACTGAAGTAATTGAATTTTCAAAGACCATAATACTTGTAGGTGTTGATGAATTGCATGAAAAGCAAAAGAGTATATAGTTTGTAGATTTTATTGTATTTAAGATCTTAGATTTAAGCTCAATCATAGATTGGGTTCATATGAAAATATGCCAAGTAGTACAGTCGAGCTAAACTGAGCTTGAGATCAAGCTTATTACCGGATCATTCGAGTCAAGATCAAGCCTGAGTTGATCATTGAGTTTTGCAAAACCGAATCGAGTCAACTTAATTGACTTGGCTTGGCTTGATTACACTTACACCCCCACTGAATGGAAGAAATTTTCATACTATGAGTTAGAGCACATTCAACCACTCCGACCCCCAAAGCGAAACTCATGTCATTCATAAAGTAGAATCCTTGCAGTAGTCAAATCTTGTGCTTGACCTGGATGTATCTTTGCAAAGGCTTGCCATACTGCGAGCAGAAGCTAATCAACTCCAGAACTAAAAATTCAATTGCTGAAGAAGATGCTGACCAAATTATCCAGAATGACATACATTAGAGTTAGTTAAATAACATTATACTATGGTCGAGCGAAATTCTAGACTTCATGAAGGTTGTATAAGGCATGTCTTAATCCCAAGATTGTGTTTGGCCACTGTTCTAGTGGAACCGACTACATTGGAATGCCTCTCCAAAGTTCCAAGAAACCGTGCAGTGTAAATGCAACAGAAGGGACAGGAGCGATAGGACCAACAAATCAAACCTAAAAGCACATTAATGCCAGAACAATCTGCAAAAGTCAAACTACTGCTGAATCTCAACTCTTTCTCTAATGGAGAGCCGTGTAAAGTTTGGCGGCCCACAAACGAGAACTGCAATGACTTGACAGGGGCACTACTACTGTAGTTAGATGAGTTCATTTGAAAAGAACGAAATTGGTTTAACTAATCACTCGGAAAGAGAAAAGGAGGGATTAACCCATTTGTGAAGTGATGAAAAACGTGCACAGTGCCTCGTTTTCCTGTTAGTTTTGTTGATCTTGTTCTTGGAGTGCTGGTACTTTGAATCTGGTTTGTTAGATCGTTGGTTGTGCCCTATAACGATATTAGTGGAGACGATTGATTTTTTCTCGTATTTGGTTAATACCTAATTTTTGTCCACTACTTTTTGCGCCATCCGTTTCTTGATTTCTAGTCGTGCTCTTACCTTTATAATGTATGGGATCCTGCATGATGAGTGCATTTATGACTTCAGAGCAGTGTGG
Source organism: Angophora floribunda (assembly GCA_014182895.1). Taxonomy (NCBI): domain Eukaryota; kingdom Viridiplantae; phylum Streptophyta; class Magnoliopsida; order Myrtales; family Myrtaceae; genus Angophora; species Angophora floribunda. The sequence goes on along the minus strand of CM024709.1, from coordinate 29,055,775 downwards.
TTTGTCAAATTGGTGATTGAAGATTGCATAAGTTTTATGTAAGTCTTTATAGGTTAAAACCTTTCTGCAATGCATTAGATAGAGATTTATGAGGTTGAGGCTACGTGACACATTTATAAGGAAAAAATTACCATAAAATAATCTAACTTAGCCAATTTAATCATAAGCTTTTTTAGCCAATATAAACATTTTACCTTTATATTAATTGAGTTCTTCTAGATAATTTTTGCTGGAAATCGTTGACATGGATTCTAGCCGAGCCACTTGGCACCACTAGTACCGACATGGATAATTTTTACAATTTTTAAAATTTTGTGAATTGTTTTATAATTTTTTCTTTTCTTTTTATTTCTTTCTTTATTCTTTTCTTCTTACTCCACCTGTCACTAGACGTCTGAGATGGCCAGTGATTGGCTATAGGCAAGAGCCAACCTCGCGAGCCTCACCTGTTGGGCGCTGAGCGAGGCCCACCCTCATAGATTTTGAAGCTCCATCTCTTTCTTGGAAGCTCTGAGTCTCTACTACCAGATTTTGTCTACCGTCTCCCCAGAATCTTTACACTAGAAGAAGAACAAAAAAGGTGGGTCTACGGTCAATGTGGCCCATTTTCTTGAATTGGGTTTTTGTTTGGTCCATTTTCTTGAAGAAGACCTCGCCCTTGCAAGAGCGAGCCTTGTCGGAGGGTAGCAAGTTCAGCCCTCACTTGTGGTCGATCTCTAGCCATTGTGGAGGTCCAATGACCGATGGAATAATAAGGAAAGATAAAAGAAAGAAAATAAAAAAGATTATAAAAAAATCCAAAACATAAAAATAAAAAATTGCAAAGATTGTTTGGGTCAACGTCGATAGTACCACGTGGCATGGTCACATCTATGTCAACAATTTTCAATTAAAATTGGTCGAATGAACTAATAAACTGCCCGATTTTAAGGAAGTTTTGATGATCACATTCTCTGCAAGGAGAAAGCAAAAGATTATCATCCTCGGACAGTTGCATAGGTACACTTAAGAAGCATGAATTAATTTTGCACTCGAACGTAGGAAGATTATACCATCCCAGGATAAGCCAGACGACAGAATAGTTTGACTATGATAGCTTCTGTGATCTTCCAAGGAGCCCCTAATTTATAACTTATTACCTTGTTTAATATTGGATACACTTATTTTTTATTGGCTAGTTAAACAATGTGTCATTACCACAGGATTTAACCACCACATGAAGCACTTTTTCTATTTGTGACATGAAATGACATATCTTCTTGTGTCTAGTGTATAAGCGTCATAAAATACTTTTGTCTTGTCTCTTTATAGGGTATGGGAGTTGAAACCAATACTTGTAGTCAAATCATTCTTACCCCAACCCCTTGAGAATGTGGAAATTCGAATTCTTCACCTTCCTCTTTCCATGTGAAAAGGGTGACCATTGAGGTAATCCTCAATGGTTAAGTTGCCAACTATATAATGGGGAAAATGTGTTAAATTGTGAAGTTAGATCCGTCTTTTACCATCAGCTTCCTCAAAATATCTCTTTTCACCCAATGAATGAATTTCAATACCAGTCACGTTGCTAAATCATCTAAGTCGAAATTGTAAAAAGAAAACCTCAAGACAGTTGACGAGTGGTTGCAATCAACATGACTAATACCATTTACTGGCTGAATGACATGGTTGATTCTATTAACAAAATTAATTTCAAGACACTCATGATATTCATTCAATTCCTAACTGCCAAAGCGAGATCCTATCCGAGGTCGGGTATATAATGAAAGACTAAAAACAAAAGTTAATGGAGTGATTTAGGACACCTACATACCCGTCATTTTTCAACTCCTGCCCTTTGATTTGAGCAACACTTCTAAGGGCGTCCTCCCACGCTCTCGTTGTTTGCCGGCCGAACTTTTTATGCTTTGTAAAAGCCGCAATGTACAGTGGAGACTTAAGCATAACATCATGAGGTTCCACGTCATAGAAAATCGGAAAAATCATCTTTTCGAATGGTTTGGATTTCTTGCACTGCACCATGTACGCAAGCTCATGAAGGCATGACGGACTGAAAGCATAATTTTTAGAAAAGATGGGTAAATAGATCTTCGAATTTCTTATGGCCTTCCACATATTGTGTCTTATTTCTTCATTGACGTGGAGCTCTTCTCCATCATGGAAAACATGGATGTTCACTCTTCGCATAACGTGGTAAAGGCAATCCGCAAATCCTTGATGAGTGTCCAACCCTCTAAAATTGATGAAAACGACGTAGCCATTCACCAACAACCCACCATCACTCATTTCTTCCTCCGAGCTCATTCCCATGCTCACTCTCACATAGTATTTCGCCTAAGAGTCCCCTCTCTCTCTCTCTCTCTCTCTCAAAGCACATGATCAATGAAAGGCGCGTTCACTTTCCATTTGCATAAAAATAGACTTCGCCGGCTCTTGGACGACTGGCGGGTTCTCAGTGGTTCCAAAGGCATTGGTTTGGTTTCCGGTTCCATAAAATTCGAACTAGCGATAGGCAATCTGGTTCCCAGTTCCAGGTTGAAAATCTGACCAACCAGACCGGACCGATTTTTTTACAGAGAAATCTGTTAGGAAAATCCCTTATGATGTTTTGAAGATGACAAAATAAATCAAAGGCTACTAACGTATGCTTTTGAGTCTGGATGAAACGGGCGCGGGAACTTCAATCGGCGGTGGTCGAGTCTGTCCGTACCAGACGGAAAGACTCATCCAGACTGAGATTTAAGTCTGACCGTACCAGACTGAGATTTAAGTCTGTCCGTACCAGACGCAAATTTGAGTCTGACCGTACCAGACGGAAATCTTGAGCAGACTCAGAACTTGAGTCAGTCAGACTCAAAATGGAACTACAGGATCAGATCACCAACGGTCATATGATTTTCACTTACCATATTTATATTGATCAACAAGATCAATCATCAGACAACTTCCAAAGAAGGATGAAACACTTATGGAAGCCCGGATTCGATTGTATGGGCGAGCGAGAATCCAAGGGGATCCAATCTACCTTCAACGGTCAAAAGACTTGCCTTATAAAGTCTGTCGGGAAAGGGAAGACGGAACTCTCACGGAAAGAGCCAACGGTCGAGTGTGGCTTGGAGTATATAAGGATAGGATGAGACCTAGGAGACTAGGGTGGATAAATATATTCCAAGGCTGATTCAATTCTTCACTAGTTGTCTGAAAAGAGCGTAATTGAGTGATCCTAGTGAATTACCAAAAAGAGTGACTTTGTGAGACATATCATCACCAAGTGCTAACACTCAAGAGTGTGTAATCACCTTTGATCACATAGTGAAATCCAGCCTATTGGCTGATCGCCTGGAGAGTGGACGTAGGCTTGACAAAAGCCGAACCACTATAATTGTGTTTGCAATCTTCTCTACTCTCTCTATTTAATTTCTGTTTGTAGATTGCAAAAGATTGTTATTGCTTGCGCGTAAAATTCCTCTACACCTATTCACCCCCCTCTAGGTGTTAATACTAGTTCTAACAAAATCAAAATGAACATCTCTTCTTCATCCCCTATTGTGAGTTCTACTACAGATCTCTCCCCCTGTATACATGCGTGCCTACCCCTATCACTGGGCGGTTCCCAAGGGCTCCTTGCTTAATTGTTGCTTGTCGCCCATACCTCCTCGTCATTGTTGCCCATCTCTTTCTGCCTCTGTGATGAACGTGGCATAGAAAGATAGCGAAAAAAAATCAAAGACAACAGGAGGAAAAAGGAAGGATTGGGGGTGGGGGTGGGGGTGTGATGAAATGTCTGGATCTCGAGAAAGAATGAAAAGACAATCTAGAGGTGAGGGTATCAGAAACTTACGAGTTTGTCCTCGAGATGCAATCCTGGGCAGATGGAAGTAATGAAAAGAGCATGCCTCACACCATGTCTGAATCTTTGCCATGCCTCTGCTCATGCTTGGCTATGTAACGCCTGGTTCGTTGCCTCACTTGGCTCGGCTTCACTTTATGGAATACGGTAATCATCATCTGTTCGTTGAGTCTGCTACACTCTGAGGATCTTCACCAGCTCTTTCAGACACCATTCAGAGGCGTACTCTTGTGTAGATTCTTCAGGATCCCCTTGCGAACGTCCAGGCCTCGGAAGTTTATGAACAAATCACGCTTTGACCGTTCCTTTCAACCTACTGCAACACCGATGACTTGGAATTTTTTTCAGCTCAAGTGTTGGGGGGATCTGGGTAGTTCATGAGGGGACCACCGCCTCGTCCCCCTGTCCCGTTGGAATGTCCAGGACTGGTCGGATTTGGTTCCCCTTTCCAGGCATGAGAATCCAATCAGGGTCCGATTCCCGACTCTGAGTGAGACCAAACTGGATTGGAAATCGATTACCATGTAAAAATATCCTGTAATTCACTGTCTAAGCCCCCACAACTCCTTTTAAATATCCTTTGTTCTTCTGGGAAGAAATTGTGCTCAACTTAAAGTTATGAAGTGCTATTTTCAACCAAAAAATATTAAAAAACAAATGAAAAATGGAACCAAATCCAATCGAACAAAGCCTGCCACTCACGCTCCAGAAAAGCACCCCTTATAACGAGCTTATATCTTAAATTAGGGATTTGAGACGGAGATGTTGAACAGAAAAAAGTAGACTAACCCCAATACCATGTAGAAATCTCTCGCAAAGGAAAGAGAAGTAACTTAGAAGGAGGTAATCTACAATTTACAAACACAAAGGCATATGAAATTAGATCTATCAATGAAAGAATTTGAGGATAAACACAATAGTGCCAAAGAAATACTCCTCGAATTTTTTAACCCATCTCCTCCCCACTAAACTTACCAAAAGAAAAAGAATTTTGACCGAGTACTTACCGGTTCTTGCTTTACTTGGTTTGGATGAATGACATGGTTAATTCAGTTGCCAAAAAAAGTTTTCCAACAAAAGTTATGCAATAATTTTGGACACCGACGTACCCTTGCCTTTTCAACTCCCAATCCTTCTATTTGGGCATCCTCCCACTTTCACTTAGTCTGGCGGCTGAACTTGTCCTCGTGCTTCTTCAGAAAGCCAAAGTACGATTGAAAATTATGCTTAACATCACCAGGTTCCACATTGCAGAAAATTGGCATAATCTCCTTAATGAAAAGTTTGAAATTCTCTCTCCAAGGTATGATTGAGCATTAAGCTTAACATCACGAGGTTCTACCATACAAAAAATTGACATAATCTCCTTCTTGGATGGTTTGGATTTCGTGCACTCCACCATGACCGTGAGCTTGCAAAAGCATCATGGATCCAAAGCAGAACCTTTAGATATGATGGATACATGGATCTTTATCTTTCCAATGGCCGTTCGTAGCTCATCGCAAAAGCACCATGGATGCGTCTAGCACATCGTGGCAAAGGCAACCCCTTAATCCTCAATTTTCAATCCTGTGAATCTCCAAAAGAACTCGGCACTCAATTGCTGGCGACTCACTGTCACTCATTTCAGCCTCCAACCTCTTCCCCATGACCATTGTCAAAAGTACTCTCTTTCGAAAGGTTTTTAAGCCAGCCATCTTTTGTTATTTTGCTTTTTTTCTTTTTTTTTTTTTTGGTTTTTTAGAAAGGACAATCGAGTTCTGAAAGTATTTCTCAAATTGAAGACATTCTCAAAGCATATCGCCAGATCATGTTGGGAAGGGGACGCAAATGAGCACCGGTACATACGAAGAGCAAAATCGGATGGCAAATGCACGTAGCGCCAACAGGGGCGACACCGTGCAAGAAATCCAAGAAGATTAGGCCTAGTGAACAACAAAGCTCGGAAGTCGATGGGCCCAACAGGAAAGTTTTGCATTTTACTGTATCTTTCACGATAAAGAAATAAATGAAGTATTTTCCATTTAGGACAACTTGAAGTAATCTCTTTTCTAATTTTTCTTTGAACTTAAACACATTCTCAACCTTCCTTTTTCCTTGTGGGAGGCCGGCAAGGTAGGAGAGAGAGGGAGGGAAAAGAAAAAAAGAAGAGGGAAAAAAAGGAAAAAATTTGAAAAAAAAATTAAAATAATAAAAGTTGTCCATGTCAACACCAACCATGCCACACGGGGTGGCCGACATTTACGTTAGCGAATTTCGGCCAAAATTAGTTTGATGGACTTAATTGACAAAAAGTGAAAAATTTTAGGACTCAATTGAGAAAATTGAAAACTTTAAGACTGAATTGGCAAAAGTGCAATAGGTTTATGACTTTTTAAATAAATTTCCGGATCTTGAGAGGACCATATATAGGACTTGGAGCATGACCCGTGAAGCAACAAAAGGGGAAAATACATGAGCTCTATAGCAAAGACACATTAGAAACTTCAAGCCTAGTTTCAGACAAAATTGACTGCACCCAAATGAAAAGCAAGCAGATGGAGAGGCGGACAAGGAGAAAGCGGAACTCTTAAAAAGAGCTAATTTTGTCATAAACTTTTTTTCACCAATTTAGTCCTTGACATTTTATATTGGGAAAATTTCAAAAAAGGACTCAAAGTGAGCCCATTTTCTCAAATAAGGACTCAAAGTGACCGTTGTCTCAAATTAGGACCCGAAGTGGCTAAACCAATCTTAAATAAGGACCTCAAATCACCGGCCAACCAAATGTTCACTGGCCCGTGAGCGTGTGGCATTTTTAATGGTCAAAATAAGGGTAATTTTGTCAAAAAATATATTGATAAAAATTAATAAACCCTAAAAACAAAACCCCAAAACTTATCACGTTCTCACGTTTTCTTCTTATGCTCTTCATCTTCTCCGTTCTCTATCCTCTTTCGCTTGGAGCACCCAAATTTTCTATTAATGGAGCACGAATTGAAGCACAACAAGAAACCCCTACTTTCATTTTTTCACATTTTCTTCCTCTTTTTTTTTTTATGTCTTCATTTCTTTCCAATGAAGAAGACAAATCTTAAGTAAAACCATCTCTTCGTTATTCAGACAATCGTATGTAACACAAGAGCCTTGATTCTTCATCATCTTTTCCCAATTGAGAGACTGAGAACATCTTGATGTCAAGGACCCACATCTCGGGTACAATTCAAAATCCACTTTCGCAGAGAGAGAGACAGAGAGAGAGAGCCAAGGGGGGGGTGTTGGCATGTTTGTTTAGAACTCAAAGAGTCAAGGATTTTGTTCCATTAACAAAGAATTCGGGTTCTCTGAGCAAGAGAGAACAAGGAATCTAGAAGATGAAGTGCAGATGAAGAAGAACATAAAGAAGAGTTTGGGAGTTTTGTTTTTAGGGTTTGTTAATTTCTATCAATTTTTTTTGACAAAATTGCCCTTATTCTAGCCACCGGAAATGCCACACGCTTGCTAGCCGGAGAATATTTGGCTAGCCAACAATTTGAGGTCCTTATTTGAGACTAGTTTATCCACTTGGGATCCTTATTTTATACAATGGCCACTTGGGGTCCTTATTTGAGAAACTATGTTTATTTTGGGTCCTTTTTTGAAATTTTTCCTTTTATATTTGTATCAATTCAATCCATCAAGCCAATTTTGGCTAGTCAGTACTGATGCGGACATCGGCAAATGTTGATATGGATAATTTTAAATAATTTTTGAATTTTTGAACTTTTTTTCTTTTTTTCTTTTTCTATTTTCTCTTCTTCCTTCTTTTGCATCTTCTCCCATAGTGGCTGCAAGGCTCCGGTGAGGCTCACAAGTCACTAGGCAAGGGCTGTGAAGCCCTCACCAACTGTCAGCGAAGGAGGCTCGCAAGTCACTGGGCAAGGGCTGTGAAGCCCTCACCAACTGTCAGCGAAGGTTGCAACTCTTGCCTAACGTCACCCAAATTTTGGCAAGGCGACTTTGCCCAAGTTCGGGTGAGGCTAGCCTCGCCATGGCCTTGCCAATTGCAAATGAGGCTGGCCTCACTTAAATCTAGGCGAAGGCTATGATCCTTTTTGATAGTCAGTGAGGGCTTTGCAATCCTCACAAAAAAGCAAAGGACGGAAGAAGAGAAAAAAGAAAAAGAAAAAAATTAATAAAAAAGTTTAAAAGAAAAAATATTATTAAAAATTGTCCACATTAATATCGACCGAATGACTAGAACCTGTCAAAGTCATGTCAGTGCCGGTCACCAAAAATTGACCAAGTGGATTGAATTAACACAATCACAAAAAATTTAAGACTGAATTGGTAAAAAAAAAAGAACTAAATTGATAATAGGTTTATGATTTTTTTCGGTAATTCTTCTGGCCTCTTCGAAACAAAGAGAGATGAAAAGCAAGTAGATGCAAAAGAGAAGGTGAAGGAGGCTTTTGAGGAAGTGCGCAAGAGGAGAAGTTGAACGTTTGAGAGAAAAAGGAGAGAAAATGATTTCCTTTTTTATTCGAAAAGAGGAAGTCTTTTTTTCTCTATTTGACTACGCTTTTCCCATTGACTAAAGTATTCTTCTTGACTAATCTATCCGTGCACCAAACTCTTTAAAATCTAGAAATTTGTTTTTTAAAGGTTACAAAATAAATGAAGTCTTAAGCTGTATTTTAATATAAAAACTAGGGGTTACTCAAAATCAACTTGATTCTTCTTGAGTTTGGCTAATTGACACACTTCAAATTTAAAAATATTTGACGTGAATAGCTCGGAAACCTAACAAACGAATTGGATTTTCAGATATTGTAATTACATGTAGGCATTGATGAATGCTATGAGTAGCCAAAGACTATTGTTTTTATATTTCCATCTTATGTAATATTTTAGGTTCAAGCGCAAGCATAGATTGATCTCACACACAAAAATTCATCAAGTAGATGAGTGGAGCCAAACCAAGCTGGAGATCATGCTTACTAGATCAACTGAGACAAGACCAATCTTGAGTTGAATATTGAGCCTTGCAAACCGAGTTGAATCAAGTCGAGTCAACTCAACTCAACTCTTGACTCTTCTTGCTTTGATTACACTCACATCCATGCCAAGAGGAAGAAATTTTTGTACTATGAGTTTGGACATATATAGCCATTCTGACCCCAACCGAAACTCATGTTATTCATAAAGCAGAATCCTCACAGCAGTCAAATTTTGAGCTTGACTTTAATGGTTTTCAGTTCAAATCTGAAGCATCATCTTTTTAAAAGTTCGTCATACCGAGAGCAGTGGTAGCTAATCAACTCCAGAACTAGAAGTTTGATTGTCAAAGATAATGCTGAGCAAAATATCCACAATGACATACGTCAGATAATTTAAATAACATGTACTATGTTTGAGCGAAACTTTAGTAACTTTATCGCATGCTACCACACATACAATACGATCAGGAGATCTCGGCCATGCTCCACTAGGTCTTGAAGCAGCCCGCTGGCCACGAAGCTCATACAAGACATTATCTTCATCACCATGTGAGCAGTTTGCAGAAGCAGATCTCACCTGAAGTAGACAGGACTGTGTGTGGCCTTCCCTTTTACTGGGCACCGATCATCTCCAAAATTCCAAGAAACCGTACAAAGTGTAAATGCAACAAGAGGGATAGGAGAAACAGGACCAAGAAGTCAAAACAAAGATAGAAGAGCACACTAAAGCCAAAACGATCTGCAAAAGTCAAACCACTAGGTTGTGTCTCGACTTTTCTCTCCAAGTGAGAGCGGTGTAGCTGTAAAAATAAAACAAAAACTGCCAGTGAGATGATAGGGACACCACCACTATAGATGGATGAGTTCATTTGGAAAGAAAGGAAAAAAGCTTGACCAATTACTGGGAAAAGAAAAGGATGGGTTAACAGTATTGACTATGACATATTAGAAGAGATTCAGAGGGAAATTCCCAATCCTTTGTCTTTCCTCCACTAAAACAAACCAGACAACATGAGCTGAAAATCACCCATCCAATTTTCTTGCTTTTACCCTGACTCTCTCCACCCAAAGGGCTGCTTACTTGATGACATGATTGAAGACTGCTACCCGGGAATCTGGACACATTGGACCTGACAAGAACCAAGATAATGAACTACTTCTTCAGCCTGATCATGCTTCAGTGTGTCGTGGTTTCTAACCATGTGCTTCAGAAATGTGATATTGCAGAGCAACGACACGAATTCTAGAGGAAACTTCAAGACTATTCTCTATGCAAGTGTATGTCCGCATGCATCAGTCATGACCCACAATGCACATTTGCACATGCTGGCCTGCCCGCCCACTCGCACAGAGAGAGAGAGAGAGAGAGTTCCCCTGAGCACTGATAACATGATCATGATCCTGAATTTCCTGATGAAATACAGGCAATGCATGTCTGCATTTGAGCATTAGACTAATCACGTATTGGCATAGAATCTCCCCCAGGCCAGTGACCAAAAGGAGAAAACAAAAATGTAGCAAGAAGGTTCATTCTATTTCTCACTCCTCTTATGTCCAATTCCCTCCTGTTTAGCTATTCTTGGGCATCATATTGGATAGCCAAACACAATCTCTCAGCTTGTCTGAGTCGAAGACCATATGGCGATGTTTCCAGCTGAGTAACGATAACAGAAAGGCAGCAATGAAACTACAGAAGCGTGATCTGCAGATCCCTTGACACAATCTGTAACTGAAAGAGAGTTTACCTTTTACTAAAAGATTCTATGCAAAGTAAGCACCTGTATGGGGCAGAACATTATTTGAAATAAAACAAACACACGAGAAATCATCGGTAACTCCTCAAAAGATGCATGATGAAAGTCAGTACCATTGTCATGTAACACTATGGGATATCACAGCCCTCATATCACTATGTTAACTGGAACAATACAAAATGCCACAAAACTCAACAGACAATAATCAAGAGAGATCTCATCAACATTATTGCAGTAAGGCAGCCACCCTAAGCACGTATTACCTATTTATTGCAGGACCCAACATACCATACCTGTTATATTACAATGCCCTGGCCGAGCCATCAAAATCCCTAAAAATGATCGACCAGCTTCTAGTGCTTTCTGCTGGGGTAAGATGCCCCAGTTGTTCTGCTAGGTTATTTATGTTCTTCGTACTCCACCAAAACCTGCCATGATCAGCGGGTTTGCTCTCATTCCTTCTACCATCAGTATCCTTTCTTTCTGACTGAACTTCCTGAGCGTCGGAGGAACCAGGATTCTCCGTCAAGAATTGCCCTCAGAAGACATCATTAACCCCTGCCGGCACATGAGGAGCTGTGGCTGTGGCTTGTTCTTTAGAGGAAACTGGCTCAGAAGCAACAGTTGAAGCTGGCTCGGAAGTATTAGCCATGGCAGACTCAAAAACAGTAGCAGTAGTGGGTTCAGAATTCATGTCGATTGTGGGTGATCTAGGCCGTGCGTCAATATTAAACTGAATGCAGGATATAGCAGGGCTATCAGCACAACTAGTAGTCTCATCAAAGTCTAGGGTTGAGTTGCGCTGACTAAAGTTTTCACAATCATGTGCAATGTATTCCCAGATTGTGATCAATGATTCCAATCGATCATATAAATCCAGTATTGATGATAAGGATGAAGCTCCATCAATGTTTTCTCTCATCAAAGTTTGGGGACTCACAGCATGATTGTCTTCACCATGTCCCTCATCATGATAGTAACCAATTCGAGGCAATCTCCTCTTCTTATCATTAAACTCCGACTCAATCAACAAATTCAAGGCAAGACCAGGTTTCTGCAGAACATTACCTAAGTTAGACACCATATTCTTCTGTCATTCTTCCATTTCCAAAAACCGCGTCTTCAAATTCTGCATCTGCATTTCAAAGCCCTTCCTCTCTTCTTCATGCATCTGTAGTTCCAACTGAAGTGATTCCTTGTCGCTTTTAAGCCTTTCTGTCTCTTCCTTCAGTCCTTGTGTCTCTGCTTCAGTTATTGGAGAAGAACTTCCCTGATTTTGGAGATTCTGAAGGGAATGGCTGTGGACTGGTTTACGTCGAAGGATGTTCTTCAGAAGCTGCGGCTGACCTCTTACAAAATCCTCATTCACAAATTTCCATCGTTCTGGGTCAATCTTCCTAAAATCCTGTCCAAAAGTGAAACGTACATTCATTGCAAGTCATACGTTTGTACGATCACTACTTCCTAGAAAGCCAAATCATATCACAAGACAAGAGCAAGCAGAAATGCAAGTAGAAAGGTCTCAGCTTACATATGCGTTTAGCTGTCTAATAAAGCTGGAAAAATTGTTATGCTTGAAGAACCTCGGCAGCAAATCACCAGGTCAGTGGAGGGGTCATCGACTAAAAACTCCGAACCTATGAAATACCCCAACAATCTCATGGACCAGTAACACGGGAGCCTAAGCCCGAGAGAATGGGCGACTAATCTCACGATCATCTTTCTTTTTTCCTTCTCTTTTTCTCCATTGCCGTTGCATACGTCTTTTTATTTTCCTCCCCTTTTCTCTTTTCTTTTTTACTTTTGAGGGGAAGGGGGAGGGGCGGCGAAGGGAAGGAGGAAGGAGGGGAGGAGGGAGGAGGCAGGGTAAGGGGAAGGGGGAAGAGGAAGGAGGGGACCGAGAAGGGAAGGGAAAAAGTGGGAAGGGGAAGGGGGGAAGGGGGGAAGGGGAAGGGGAAGGGCCAGGACGGAAGGGGAAGGTCGAGGACGGGAAGGTCGAGGATGGAAGGGGAAGGGGAAGGGGAAGGGCGAGGGCGGAGGGGGAAGGGATGGAAGGGGCAGGACGAGGACGGAAGGGGAAGGGGGAGGGCAAGAGGGAGAGGGGGGAAGGGCGAGAGTAAGGGGGAACGGGGGAATCATGCCCAAGGCAGGGGTGGAATTGTGCACTTCTTTGCTTCAAACCTGCGGGAAGAATTCTCAATTTGTTCTTGCTTGAGTGATTCCGAACCCTGCTGTTGGACAAAGGCTTTCCATTGTTTGTACAAGATGCCTCGATATAGAGCCAAATCAGAGTAAGAATTTCTAGCTAACTTCGAGCAGCCGAAAATGCATATGCAGCACTCATCTGGTATTTTCGAATCAACTATATTAGAGAAACTTTCCAATGATCCGCAACATTTAAAATCCAAACTTTTGATAGCCTCTAGTTCATCTAGACCCTTAACCGCCAAAAGCCCTTCGCATCCTCGAATTACCAAGGATTCCAGCTTGTTCAAATATGCTAGATCTAGACATTGAATCCCAGGACATTCTTTTATTTCCAATTGTTCCAACGACTCTACCAAACCAAGACCCTGGATCGCAGTTAGATTCGGGCAATCAATTAGCATCCATAGCTTCAACCTCTTCAACCTCGAAAGACCAGCAAATCCCAGGAGAAATTCTAACCCTTCCACCTGGAATTCAATCAACTGTTCAAGCCCATCGAGTTGAACTTCAATCCATTTACATTGATAAATGCGCAAACGTGTCAGGTTTCTCAAGTTGCAACAAAATGACAAACTGCATATTGATTTATGATATTCGAGCAATAATTTGGATAAAGACAATGGAAGGAACATGAGGGATTGTCTGATTGGACCATCTTGGATGAACAAAGGATGCCGGATCTTATCATTACCACCATAGCTCAAATCCACCAATTTAGTTAGGTTTGTGAGATCCGGGACCCACTGCAGCGAACTTGATCCAAAGCTTAGATTTATCAAACTTGTGGGAAGCTCTGGCAATACTACAAGTTCACTACAACGCCATAAACCCAATTTCTCTAGGCAAGGAGGTAGTTTGATAGTCACCTGAACATTTTTAATACGGGTCACTTGCAAGTTAAGGACTCTCAAAAGTGACAATTTCCCAATGTCCTCAGGAATTTCCCATTCCAAAAATGGGCAATCCTCTCCATGTAGCTCTTCCAACTCTTTTAGTGCAATAATACTCCTCGGTAGCTCCCTTATCGAAGAATTCGAAATGTTGATGACTTTTAATCTACTCAGGTCTCCAATAGATTCGGGTAACTGCAAACATGGTGTTCCCGAGATATCCAACTCAAGTAGCGATTCCAAGTTCCCAATGGAGATGGGAAGTTCCACTATTTTAGTATACGATAGGAAGAGGGACTTAAGTTCTTTTAGATTCCCAATAGAACTAGGAAGCTTATCCAACTCTACCAAGGATGCCGCTCTCATAAACGATTCAGGCAGCTTCCTCAACCTTTTGCAATTGCCTAAATACAAATATTCGAGATTCTCGAACCCTCTAATTGCTTCAGACAACTCCGTAAGACTTGTGCACCCATCCGCATTGAAGTAAATCAAACGCTTAAGCTTCTCAAGGGAACCATCAACTTCAATCAATCTTTTGCAATTTTTAAGGACCAATCGCTCCAAACTCAAATAGTCGGAGAAGTTTGGAGTCCTGGTCATGCTGTTACAATTTGTGAGATCCAAAACTTTCAGCTTCTTGGTAACCTGTTACAATAGCTTAAAGAGAGTAAAGGGAAAATAATATGCGAATTTAGAGGCAATAAATGGCTGTATTGGAACAAAGTTGATATTCGAGTGGCTCCTTTTCCTCATACAACCCAAGCAGGCACATTTCATTTTAGTATTTAAGACCTATCCAACCTGTACAACATTTATGCACCTACATATCAGTTCAACTTCTTCCACACCGAATGGTATTTAATACAATCTAATTGCCAATTGTTTAATTACAAGACCAGGTCAGTTTTACTAGTAAATAAACTCGATTACTCATGGCCCATTTTATTTGTGTCGTTGCCTATACAATTATGGTATGGTCAATAGGAGTTGAACAATTTAACTAAGAGATAAACAAATAGCAAAGGATCGTACCTTGATTTGACTCCATCCAATCCAATCCTCTGTTATGGAACTATAAGACAAGTCGAGAACTACAAGTTTGCTAGGATGGAAGTTGATGGCGAACAACTCTAGAGGACACCTATGCCAGGACATGTATCTCAACTCTGAAAGCTGATTCTCAAAGTCTCCATCTAATTGTGCCCAACGTAATTTGAGGAACCTTATATTTTGAAGCCTTGAAAACTCCTTGCTCGTATATATTCCTGATGCATTTCCATCTAAGCATATTGCTTCAATGGCATCTTTTCTCTGGCATTTAATGGTAATATAACATTAGAATAAATGAAAAATATCTATTTAAAAAGGGCTCCAATTAATTAATGAATTCTTGCAAAAAGTATAAAATTCGATAGTCAATCACATTGTTTTACCTCTTCCGTTCTTATGATGTTCATGGTCAAATCAGGATCCCACAACCTGCTTTGCTTTCTTGGATCTATCAGACTTGTATCTCCACTAACAATTTTTCTCCCGAGATCTCTCAATTGGTCGTGCATCCGCAATTTGTTGTCTTCAGTTATGTTTATCAAGGACATGTTCACAAGGACTTGAGTCGAATAATCAGGCCGAAACCTACAATCTTTCCACATGTAGAATGCATTCGTCTTGTCTTCATCTATAAAGAAACATGCAATGTCGAGAAAGATCTGTTTTTGTTGATGGTCGAGGGCATTGAAGCTAATCTTCAGCTTGTCTTGGACCTTCTCATGAGGTATCTCCCTCAGATCGTTTAAAATTTCCATCCAAGAATTTTTACTTTGGCAACAAAGTAATGAGCCTATAACTTCAAGAGCCAAGGGAAGTCCTCCGGTCGTATCAACCACTTGTCTCGAAAGACTAACATAATCGTCTGGAGGAGCATTTCTTCTGAAAGCATGTCTACTGAAAAGCCTAAGCGATTGAAAGAGATCCAACGGATTCACTTTGTACTCAAAAGTGTGATCAGCTTCTACAATGCTTTTGTTCCTAGTTGTTATAATAATTCTGCTTCCTGAGCCAAAGGAAATGTTGTTGATAGCTAGTTTCTCAAGTTGTTCCTTATCATTCACATCGTCAAGAACAATGAAGACTTTCTTGTTGGAAAGTCGTTGCGCAATCACTTTGATCCCATCATCACCATCATCGATTCCGTCATGAAAGCCCGAACCAAACATGTTAGATAATATTTGTTTCTGTAAGGCTACAAAGCCAGAGCTGCATGAAGATTCCTGGACATTTGCTAGGAAGCAACAATGATTGAAGAGGGGATTTAGTTTGTTGAACACAACCTTAGCAAGAGTCGTTTTACCGATACCGCCCATTCCATGGATTGTGACAAAGCACATGCCTCCTGAGTCCACGTCCAACAACTTCACAACAGCTTCCACTCGCTCATCCATTCCTACTAAATGCTTAGTTACATGTTTGTCTTTTATCTTCAGCTTCATCAAAATCTCTCGTATCACTGATGTAATAAAGTTCCAATACCTGCCACAGTAGTAAATCATCTAAGTCGAAATCATAAATGATAACCCTAGGGACACTCAGTAAGTGGCATTTTAAATTTAAATTTACTTTCTAATCCAAAAGTTAAGGTTACTGAATCGACGCACCCCAAAGCAAGAGACATTCTAGGTGCTTTTAGAACGCGACATCCCTATGATTCTAGCAAATGATCATATGCTGAATATTATGAGCCTTTTTTATGTATTTGCCATCAATATGGTAACACTTCTAAGAAGCGATTGGGAAACTTGCTCTAGCGCCATGTAAGAATCTTTTGAAAAGGAGAGAAGGTAACTTTTAAGGGGGTAATCCATAATTTACGAACACAATGACATATAAAATTAGATCTGTCAATGAAAGAATTATTGGAAAAACGCAAAAATTCGAAAGAAGTACTCTTCCCCCCCGCTAAACTTACCAGAAGACAAATAGAAGTTCGACTGTATACTTACCCGGTTCCTGCTTTATTTGGTTTGGATGAATCAAATGGTTGATTTTAGTTTTCAAAACATGGCATTCATTTCATTTCAAACCGCCTAAACGAGATCTTATACAAACTCGTATCCAATGAATTCCAAAACAAAGTTATAGAGTGATTTAGGACGCCTACATACCCTTGCTCTTTCAATTCCCATCCTTTGATTTGGGCTACACTTTTCAGCGCATCCTCCCACTTTCGCCTCTTCTGGAAGCCAAACTTTTCCTCGTGCTCCTCCAAAGCGCCAACATACAATTGAGACTTAAGCTTAACATCGTGAGGCTTCACGTCATAGAAAATCGGCATAATCTCCTTCTCATATGGTTTTGATTTCGTGCACTCCACGATGTGCGCTAGCTCGCGAAGGCACCACGCACTCGAAGCATAACCTTTAGAGAAGATGGGTATATAGATCTTTGACTTTTCGATGGCCATCGGTAATTCATCCCCTATTTCTTTACCGACGTGGAGCTCTTGCTCGTCAAGGAAAACACGGATGTTTGCTTCTCGCATCTTGTGATAAAGGCAATCCATGAATCCTTGGCGAGTATCTGGGCCTCTGAAACTCAAGAAGACCTCATAATCGATGGCCAACGACTCACCGTCACTCGTTCCTGCCTCCGAGCTCTTTCCCATCTCTATTGTCCCGAGTATTTTTGCCTCAGAGTTTCCTCTCTCAGAGTCCCTCGTCAATGAAAGTCCCTCTCCCATCGCCGACGACTCACCGCCACTCGTTCCAGCCTCCGAGCTCTTTTCCATGTCCATTCTCCAGCAGAGTCTTCTTATTGCCTCAAAGTCCCTTGTCAGTGAACGTCTCTGTTGCCCAAGACTCCGTTCCCAAAGTGTCCGTTCCCCATGTGTCAGTTGCTCAAATCTCTGTTTCCGAAGTCTGTGTTGCTCAAAATTAAGTCTCCCTTGCTCAAGTATCTGTTCCCAAAGTCTCCTTTGCTCAAAATTAAGTCTCCCTTCCTCAAGTATCTGTTTCTGAAGTTTCAGTCCCTCAAGTCCCAGTTGCTCATGTATCTGTATTCGAAGTCCCAGTTGCTCAAGTATCTGCTTCTGAAGTCTCCCTTGCTCAAGTATCTGTTCCCGACGTCTCTCTTGCTCAAGTACTAGCCACTCAAGTATCAGTCCCTCAAGTCCCTGTTCCCGAAGTACTAATAACTCAAGTATCTGTTCCCGAAGTCTCCCTTGCTCAAGTCTCTGTTCCCGAAGTCTCCCTTGCTCAAATTTAAGTCTTTGTTGCACAAGTATCTGTTCCCAAAGTCTCCCTTCCTCAAGTTCCTGTTCCCGATGTTGCTCGAATACAAGTCTCGGTTGCTCAAGTGCCTGTTCCCAAAGTCTCCGTTGCTCAAGTATCTGTTCCCGAAGTACTAGTCCCTCAAGTCTCAGTCCCTCAAGTCTCTGTTCCCGAAGTCTCTGTTGCTCAAATATAAGGCTCTGTTGCTCAAGTATCTGTTCCCAAAGCCTCCCTTCCTCAAGTCCCTGTTCCCGAAGTCTCCATTCCTCAAGTCTCCGTTGCTCAAATATAAGTCTCTGTTGCTCAAGGATCTGTTCCCGAAGTCTCCCTTCCTCAAGTCTAAATAGAAGCGTCCCTTCCTCAAGTCCCTGTTCCCGAAGTATCCCTTCCTGAAGTAGCTGCTCCTGAATCTGTTCTCGAAGTCTCTGCCGCTCAAGCATCTGTTCCCCCTCCCCAAGTATCTGTGCGAGTATCTGTTCCCGAAGTCTCTGTTCCCGAAGTCTCCGTGCCTCAAGTCTCTGTTCGCGAAGTCTCCGTGCCTCAAGTATCTGTTCCCGAAGTCTTCGTTCCTCAAGTCTCTGTGCCTCAAGTATCTGTTCCCGAAGTCTCTGGTCCTCAAGTCTCTGTGCCCGATGTCTCCGTGGATGTGACTGTCCCATCGTCGACGAGGTTTGAAAGAGTGAAGAAATCCCCCAAGGCCAAGGGT
The DNA here is from genome assembly GCA_014182895.1 of Angophora floribunda. Taxonomy (NCBI): domain Eukaryota; kingdom Viridiplantae; phylum Streptophyta; class Magnoliopsida; order Myrtales; family Myrtaceae; genus Angophora; species Angophora floribunda. The sequence goes on along the minus strand of CM024709.1, from coordinate 29,037,141 downwards.
TTTGCTTGTTGTCTATATGGACGATCCAGACAGAGAGCGTGAAAGAGAATGAGAGAGACGTTTTTGTTCTTGAAACTCTTGCCTCTCCCAAGCTATGAAGCACGGACACGCTTGAGAGGCCTCCGGGTCATGTCAGACTCTCCAACACGTGTCCGACACGCACGGACACTCAATGCGTGTTGGATCGGTCAACACTCCCCGACGCGATTCCGACACGCACGGCGAAGGGAGAGAGAATCTTTGAAGAAGACGATGGAGGGTGGAGGCGAGGGCGAGGGCGAGGGAGCTGCGAAGCGCATCGCCGCCGCGCGACCTCATGGAATTCCGGAGCTCAACGCGAAGGTCTCTGAGCTCGCGAAACTCGGTACCTGAGGTGAGAGAGCTCGTCGTACAGGGTGACACAGCTGCTGGCAGACCGTAGCGGACGACTTCGGCCGTATCAGCCTGGTGCGGAAGCTCTTGAAGATCCGCTTCAGGGCACGGGCAGAGCTCCCTCAAGGGAGGCGCTGCGGTCGAAGTAGTCGAGGAGGGGGGAGATGGTGCCGATCCGAGGGACGACGGGGCAGCAATGCCTGCAGACAGAGGAGCAGAGAACGAGGGTGTTGAGGTCGGCGATCTCCGAGATGATGCAGAGGAGCGCCTTAGACGAGGCAGAGATCGAGAGAGAGCATGTATGGAGAGGAGGATCGTGCAAGGCTGAGGAGAGGCGGCAGCTAGGATTTTTAGTTTACTGAGGTTGCTTTTAATTTTGGGAAGAAGAGCAGAAAAAATTTAAAATGGGGACGCCTGTCCCACCTTACTTGATTTTGTTTTCCTTTTTGGGAGCGAGGTAGAGGCTGATTCTACCGCACGGTGCTGGGCAAGAGAGGGTGAAATAAATGGGCGGAGATAAAAAGCAATTTCGAAATATAAAAAAACTAAATTTTGAATAATGATAATTTCGAGCTCTTTTTTGTATGTAAATTTGATTTACTAATGTAAATTCATTTCATACTTTTTTAAGATTATTTATTTATAAATTTAAATCAAATTAAATAATTATAAACATAATAATTTATTGTATATAAAAATAATAAATTAGTATACAACATATATCAATGTGTCAAAATTTTCTATTTTTTAAAAAATGACGTGTCGATATGTCGTGTTGTATCGTGTCATGTTACGTGTCCGTGTCGATGCTACTTAGCTCTCAACTCTTATTTCAATTGAGTTTTATAGAAAGGTTTCTTTAATCGAACCTTTTTCTCGAAAATGGTTTTTTTTTGTTTCGATTTTTAGAAAGGACAAATGAGTTATGAAAAGTATTACTCAAATTAACAACGTTCTTAAAGCATCCCTAATCCAGTTAGGACAAATTAAAATAATTCCTTGTTTTAAGTTTTCTTTCACCTTCCTATCCTTCTAAGAGAATTCGTTGGTCATTCTTTATTAGCAAAAGGAAATTTTTATCTAAACGAAGGTACGTTGTGTATCTTAGTAATAACTTAATTTGATTTCTTGCACATTATTTTTTAATAAAACTATTAACTTGATAAAATAGTAGCCATTTTAATTTTTTTAACTCTTATTATCTAATAAACTTACATCAAAAGTAATTTAGTTCATGCTTATATCACGTAATAATTGAGATATCTGGACCAACGCATGATTGCTTCAGTTCCCACAGCTTTTCCCCGCGGCGGGCTTCGCTCTTTGCAGAGTGACTTTTGACGAATTCACAATCGTGCAAGTTTCGTCCTCGATGAGGAGGAAATTACAGTCTGAGTCCTTGTCCTCTTGAGAGATCATTTTCGACCACTTTGTAATTTCGTATAATTTCCATAACTGTAGGATTTTTCAGAATTAAGCGATATTTTTTAAATAGATTTTTATTAAGTTTCTTTCACTCGAACAGTAACTTTTCTCGTTTATGAGTTCATTTGTTTACTATATCTATTTGAAATGACCTTCATTTTTTTTGTTCCATTTTTTTAAAATTTTACTCTAACAATAAATTTTCCTAGATCAGATATTATTGTTTCCTTTTTCTAAGAAAAAAAATCGTTCTTTCCTTTAACTTGAAGTCTGACACTGTTTTACCTTGCCTTTGCCAAGCTGCAGTTTTTGCCTACATCCTATCTTCTTTAATGACCATGAGTGATTTGAGCATTTAGTAGGTTTCGCGCTACATCTCTCCCTTTTAACCATCTCTTACCTTTAACCAATTCAATAGGGGATTTCTGGAAGGGATTTTGTTGTTTTCATGTAAAGACTAGGCAGTCTAGTTTTCGTTGTTGTTGAAAATGATTGTGTGGGAAGACAAGTCTTAAGGGTAATTTCTTGTTACTTCAAGTTGCTTAGACCAATGCTTTTGTCAAACACCTTAGGTATGATCCTATCAATCTAGAAGATGTGGCACGTATTGTAAATATCAAAAGGTCACCCAAGAATGCTACTAATATTGTATGATAACTACCAAGCATGTTGTACTTGATAATAGGCTCAAGCTACTTCAACTCTCATTGTAGCCAAAACTAAGTCGCCATGAGTCCTGATTTTTTACACTCTTGACAATGCATTTGCCGTTTTGTTATCGACTAACCAAATATATCGCAAATGAGTTAGCGCTAGTTAAATGAGTTAGCGCTAGTTTAGTGTGATGACAAACACATGTCCCCTTACGCTTATGGGATTTTTGGAAGCATTGCTCATTAGTCAGCAATTGGTTGAAAAAAACATATTTTGAAATTATATGCAAAAGTTTAGGACTATATGAATAAAATTGAAAAGTTTACGACTGAATTGGAATTTGTACAGTTGTATATAACCGATTGGTTGTTTATCCTCCCTTTAGTGGTTATTTTTAACTGGTTATCTTTCATTGCTTAGTTTCTAGGGGATGCACTTGCCCGGATAATCAAGACTTTGGCATCTTATCCCATTGCGGCTCCGCCTTGAACTTTGTCATATAATAAACAGGACTATTATTCAGTTGCCGTTTCTTGCCTTGATTTCTAGAATGAATTCATAGTAGCTTATTACTTACCGTTGGTTACATTGCAATCCTGCCTTTTATAGCTTCTCTCTCTACTTCCTAGAATTCTAGATCTAGGTTTCGGTAGAGAGCTGCCAAAACCAAAAGATCTGAAGGAAAGCCCGTAATGGCATTGTGCCGTTCTGTAGCTATGAGTTTGTCAGTATGAGGAGTTGATACAGGAACCCTGTCGAGTTTTGTATCGTGTCTGAAATCATATACGTTTGATCCACCACCAGGCGCCATCTTCAGGAGTTGAAGAGTGAGTATACTCTGGCCATTGCTGTTCATTGCTGTTCATTGCTGTTCATTGCCATTTGTTATTTGAATTAGCCAAAAGATAGGGGAGAGAAAATGGGTTGGCTCATATTCATGCCCTCCCACCTGATTTGGTTGCTGATGGGTGCGACTAAGGACAGGGGAAGACAAAAGGGATTTTCCTAAAAGACACCCCTCGTTAATAAAATCAAAATGCCAGATGGAGCAAGTAATCTTCACTGAAACTTAACTAAAAGTGGCCAAACAATTTATCAAAGACCTGCATAAAGTCCTTATGTAAAGAACTGCATAATTGCTTGGGAGGCCGAGGATTTGATGCCACCTCATTTTGCACTTACCAAAGACCTGCATAAACATATATTATATTTCCCAGTGCTTTCACTGAAAGGCTACATCAAATGGGATTGGATTCCCATGTTAACGCGTTCTAGCTTCGTCGAAAGGAAACAAAGTGTGGAAAAGCAAAAGTAAAGCAGCAGGTAATGTCCTTCCAGATCACCAGAAAAGGACGTTAAGGCAGACTTGAATGTCACCTTTTCGTTGTCTTTCCCATGATATACGCAAAAATTAAAAAGAAAAACTTCAAGAGAAAACCTTGTCATGAAATGGTCTTAATTAGACTGGGCCACGGTTCTAGATACCTCTTTTTTTTAAATGTTTTTCATTGACGTTGAAGTCACGTTCACGGATGAGCCAAAACGAAACGAAAGGAAATCATCCTTTAATTTCAGTTGAATAAGTGATGTCTTTTGTTTGCAATCAAAGAGGAAAAGGCCTCTCAACTCGAATTACCCAAAATATATTCCTTGGCAAGCCTTTTTTTTCTTTTTTTTTGGTGTTGAAAATGTGAGACAAAAATGTAGAAAATTGACATGATCTCTCGTCAGCATTCGAGTTCCAATTGCATATGGTTCTGAAAATTTTCATACGAATTCTCCCACTTTTGTTTGGAGGCCTTCCCTCAAGTTTGTTGAACCTCGGAATTAAGCATGGCCCAAAATAAAATTACCAGATTTATTGAACTCGAAATTCCTAGAGAAGTGGTTGTCGCATCATACTGTTAGATGAGAGAGTTGAACTGAATTTCGAGCTTGTGTAGTAGAAGAGGAATTAGCGACGACAAGATCCACAAGTCATTGCCAGAGCCATGACGCCAAAACTGAGACTTTTGATTAATTGGGTTTGAGGCTTCTATGATCCCTTGAAGGCTCGATCCACAATGGTATTTACATGCGTTTTAACGTAATACTAGAGAGAGAGAGGGTGCTATTATTGGCGGCGAGGGACAAAACTGAGACTTTTGATTAATTGGGCTTTAACTTGAGGTGCAAAATATGAAAAAAAATGTTCAAATAGTTTTAAACTCATTGTACGGAGGCCGATTCAGTATTAAATTATTCAATTATGCCAATCTAAGTCCTAAACTGTTTCGTAAAACTTCAGTAAAGTTCTTCCGGCCAATTTTTACTGGAAATTTCAATACTAATTGGGTAATTTTCCCATTGTCCAAATATATTTTAGCTAGAGCACAAGTTCAAGCCTTTTCTTACGTGCATTTTGAGTGGTGAAACTTCCAAAGGGACAGAAGTTGGTGAAAGAGCTGACTTGAATTAGCATGTCAATATCTTAATGGCTCGACTCTAATGTTTTCTGTTGTATAATAACTTCCTTTCAATCTCTGTAGGAATCTCCCTCTTTCTCATATTTGACATCACCATGGTTGACTTGTTAAGCAATTTAATTCTGCTTTCAGAGATATGGGATGCTTTGCATGCAGCAGCAGAAGCAGATCTAATCATCTAACGCTTGCCCATGCATTTGTGGATGGTGCTGGCGTGATTGTTCAGAGAGCTGACTTGACAATATGCCATGATGAAAGAGGTGCTATACCGATCTATTCTCCAAAGGGACAGAAGTTGGTGAAAGAGCTGACTTGAATTAGCATGTCAATATCTTAATGGCTCGACTCTAATGTTTTCTGTTGTATAATAACTTCCTTTCAATCTCTGTAGGAATCTCCCTCTTTCTCATATTTGACATCACCATGGTTGACTTGTTAAGCAATTTAATTCTGCTTTCAGAGATATGGGATGCTTTGCATGCAGCAGCAGAAGCAGATCTAATCATCTAACGCTTGCCCATGCATTTGTGGATGGTGCTGGCGTGATTGTTCAGAGAGCTGACTTGACAATATGCCATGATGAAAGAGGTGCTATACCGATCTATTCTCCCAGTCCCCAACCCGCTTCTCACCCACCACCACCTAGAAATCTTTTCCATATCTATTGTCCTGTCCAGCATCTAATCCATGCGATGTTGATTGTTGCAGTTGCTAAGTACGAATTGCCCAGGTAAGTTTTGAGTCAGCCAACCAATTTGATTGATGATAATTGACAAAGGAGATGGGGCGGATTTGCTCAGCTTCGTGTGTACATCCTGTGATTGATATTGATAGTTTGGTAAAAAAAAAATTGCATCAAAGTGGAGGGCATTCAAGCATTTTAATGATGCATGCTTAAATACAAATGTTACGTAACTTTTGCCCCACGAGATGTATAATTTCTACAATTTCAAATGGTTTTTTTTTCATTAGTACTTGAACCTTGTTGAGAAATGCAAGAAGAAATCAATTCGGGTGATTTGTTACAGTGGAAAATCATGACATCATTTATTGCTAGACCATTGTCTTCTCTAATTTGTTTTTGATTGTCAGGCAGATTGATACTATTTGTCCGTTATGCGGAGTTGCTGATGGCCCCTACATTTCCAATGCTCCTAATTCACCTTGTAACTGATTACAGTTTCGGACGTCGTTTGAAATTAGAAAATCAACCCCTGGATAGACTAGGGACGATATAGATTGTCCGATGCACAATGACAGAAATTTGTTAAATTGTGTACAAATCTGTGTGAAGTTTGAATTTAGTGACAGAAAGTAAAGAGAATGCAGAAAGTGAAGGGAAGACTTTTCTGTATTTCTGTATATGTGAATGTACAAGTTCGAGACTGTATTTATAGTACAAAAAGGATCAGAAAAATAACAGAAAATATTCTGCAATATTGTCTCTCGATTTTATCTTGCTAAATATTCCAATATTATCTGATCACGGATTTAGAGTATCATAACAAATCCGATCTCCAACACTCCCCCTCAAGCTAGTGGCTTATATATGTCGAGGACACTTAGCTTGCTCAGTAAATACTTGTGTTGCCTTTGACATAATGGTTTAGTGAAGATATCAGCAGGCTGTTCTTCACTTCCAATTCCTTTTGTCATGAGAACTCCTTCTTTGATCTTATCTCGAGTAAAATGGCAATTAACTTCTATGTGCTTTGTCCTCTCGTGAAAGACTGGATTTGCTGCCAACTTTAGTGCGGCATCATTGTCACAGAATAATGCAGTCGGGCCATCAACCTGTATTCCAAGGTCACATAACAATCCTCGTATCCAGACAATTTCGCAAGTAGTCTTTGCCATAGCTCGATACTCTGCTTCAGCTGATGATAATGATACAGTGGATTGCTTTTTTATTTTCCATGAGATCAAAGAGTTCCCAAATTTGATGCAGAAACCAGTAACAGATCTTCTGGTCATGGGACAAGTAGCATAATCTGTGTCACAGTAAGCTGTCATCTTCATGTCACAATTACGAGATAAGAAAATACCAAGTCCTGGGCACCCTTTCAAGTATCTCACAACCTTTAGAGTTGCATTCATATGTGATTGTTTCAGTCTATGCATAAACTGACTGAGTATTTGAACTGCATAACATATGTCGGGTCTTGTCATGGTGAGATATATTAATTTTCCAACAAGTCGCTGATGCCCCAATGGGTCTTGGAGTAATGGATCCTTGATGGATGATGAAGAATTCTAATCATATTCATGAGTGGTTAATTTGACATTTTGCTCAATTGGGATGACAGTTGGTTTGCAACCAGATAATCCTGCTTCCGAAACAATTTCCAAAATGAACTTTCTCTGACTAAGATTAATTCCTTTGTCAGATCGAGCAATTTCAATCCCAATGAAGTATTTGGGAGGTCCCAAATCTTTGATATGAAAAGTGGAATGCAAATATTCCTTGAACTTTGCAACATGATATTCATTGTTTCCTATGACAAGTATATCATCAACATATATTAGCAGATAAATTGATGAATCTCCTATAGTCCATGTAAACAAGGCATGATCATGCTTAGAGTGATGAAACCCTGCATTGGTTAGTGCAGCTGTGAACTTTGCATACCATTGTCTAGATGCTTGTTTTAGCCCATAAAGGGATTTGCGCAAATGACATACCCGTGACTCCCCCTGTCTGCGTAAACCCGAAGGAAGCTCCATATAAATTTCTTCATCTAGATCACCATGAAGAAATGCATTGTGGACATCCATTTGATGTAATGACCAATTGCGAATAGCTACAACAGATAAGAAGGAGCGAACCGTAACTTCTTTGGCAACAGGAGAGAAGGTTTCTTGATAATCGAGGCCCTCTCTTTGAGTGAACCCTTTAGCAACCAATCATGCTTTGTAGCGTTCAATAGAACCATCAGCTTTAAATTTGATTTTGTACACCCATTTGCAACCTATAGCTTTCCAATGTGGAGGCAATGGGACAATGTCCCAGGTGTGGTTTTCCATGAGTGCACTGAGTTCTGATTCCATGGCGCGTTGCCAACGTGGATCACGTGCCGCCTCAACAAAGGAGGATGGTTCCTGTTCTTCTGAAATACTGCTAATGCAACATGTATGTTCTGGTGATAGCCGACTAAATGAAACATATGAGGAAATTGGGTATTGTGTACCTGTCGAACTCATGGGTGAACATATGTAGTCCTTGGTCCAGGTAGGTGGACAAATATGTCGTTGTGAACGCCGAGGCTGAGCAGGTAATACTTCTTCCTGTATTGGTGATTCAAGTTCCTGTGAAGGACTAGGAATAGTATCTGATGTGGTGGTTATCGATGAGGATGGAGATATTGCATCTGTTGTTGCTTCAATGATAATTGGCATGGACTCCTCTATAATTTGCATAGAATATTCTGGTGCAAAGAAATATTGTGGTGCTATGGATAAATCTTCATTAGATAAAAAAGGTCGCTGTTTTTCTGATGATAGTGAAGTCGAGTCTAAATGCATCATCTCTTTGAATGGGAAGGCATCTTCATGGAAAATAACATCTCTGCTGACAAAGAAATTCCCGTTGGAAATATCCATAACCCTATATCCCTTCAGAAGGGTGGAATATCCCATGAAAACACATTTAGTGGCACGAGGTTCCATCTTGTCCTAAGGGCCTACCTTCGTTGCATAACATAAATAGCCAAATACTCGAAGATGATAATTAACTGGCCTTTTGTTATGAGTATCTCAAAAGGAGTCTTACCATTTAGAATTTGAGTTGGCATACAATTAATCAGATAGGCTGCGGTGATCACACAATCTCCCTAAAAATCTTCAGGAATAGAAGCTTGGTATTTCAATGCATGTGCTACTTCTAGAAGACGTCTATGCTTGCGTTCAGCAATCCCATTTTGTTGTGGTGTATAGGTGCAAGAACTCTCATGCAATATTCCGTGAGAAGACAAAAATTCTTTGCAATCAGAAGTGAAAAATTCACGACCATTATCTGTACAAATGCGTTGTACAGACTTATTGAATTGATTTCTAATCATGGGAATAAATTTCGATATGTTGGAGAAAGCTTGACTCTTTGATTGCATGAGGTATACCGAAGTACCACGTGAGTAATCATCAATGATAGTAAGAAAAAAACGAGATCCATCACGATGGGGGGTATGATAAGGACCCCATATGTCCATATGAAGTAAGGAAAAAATTCTATCTGCCCGAGATGTACTCGTTGGAAAAGGTATACGAGATTGCTTAGCCAAAGGACAGATTGGACAATTTGGATGAGGAACACTTGCACTATGACCCAATCGTTGATGAAAAAGGAGATTTTTATTTTTGGTAATTGCATTACAAGAAATGCTTTTATTTAAAAATTTCAAATCTCCTGGGGAATCGATCCAAAAATATAGCCCTTCTTAAACTTTACCCAAGCCCATCAGATTGCCAGTCGAAAGGTCTTGAAAGAAGCAATTTTCAGAACTGAATATAGCACGGCAGGAATTATCCTCACATACTCTTGATACAGAGAGGAGATTGAATTCAAAATCAAGAATATAAAGTACATTCCTGAGGATAAGTTTTGGACCGAGGTGTACAGTACCAATTTTGGTAACATGGGTAATATTTCCATTTGGAAGTCTTACGGATACGGGAGACTGTGGTTCGTTGATATGAGAAAAAATTTGCTTGTTGCAAACTATATGATCACTAGCCCCTAAGTTGATAATCCATGCATCATTTGCAAAAGAACTTTCCTTATAAAGAAAAGTACCTGAAAAACTTGCATTGTTATCGCTGGTCTTCAAATGACTCGAAACTTGTATAATGCTTTGGTACTGCTCTGGAGTGATCGTCTGATGTGCTCCATCAAATTTCTATGTGGATACCTGATACGCAGTAGATTCCTTTTCCTTCTCGTTTCTATCACTAGGCTTTTCGTGCAATTTCCAACATGTCTCTATGGTATGGTGCGGACGTTTGCAATATTTGCAATATTTATTTTTAATTTTAAAATTTTGTCCACTAACCTTCCCAGATGATATGGCATTTTTTGAGCCATAGGATCCTTTATAAATTGGGGCTGTCGTGGCTTGATAATGGCCACTTGATTCGATTAATCTGGGACCATCAGATCTCTCACGCGCATCCCAGTCATTTGATGGTGTTCATGCATCCCAGCCATCAAATCTGGTGCTTGCATCCCAGCCGTTCGATAGTCCGTGAGTGTCTCCACCGTTGGATCCTCCATTTGCATCCCAGCCATCCATCCTAGGGTTGCCTTCTCTTCTGGATGCCGCAGCCACAGAAGGTTGTCCTCCAGATCTGGCTTCCTTCCTCTCTCCCGAAGCCATGCCTGAAGGAAAAATCGCCAGGTTGATTCCATCCCCTGCTTGAATGTGCTTGGCCACGGCTAATCTTTGGCTCTCCTCTTGCACGGCTAGCTGGTAGATTCGTCCGAGTGATGGTGGAGGATCCATCGCAAGTATTTGCGAACGAAACGGTGAGTACGATTCGTTTAGGGCTAGCAAAAATCTTGTCGCCTTTTCTCTTTCTTTCATTTCCTTGTATTGCTTCAACGTGTTTTCGAGCCCTTCAAGCTATTCCTCAGCCGCTTCAAGCTCATTCCACAGAGCTGATAAGCGGTTGAAGCAGGCGGTCACACTGAGATTCCCTTGCTTAAGCTCTGAAATTGCTTGTGTGATGGTGTACAGTTTGACTCGATCAAGTCGGCCGTACATTTCCCGGATGTTTTCCCAAAAACGATGGGAGTCTTCGGTTGGTGGGAGCCCAGTAGCGACTTTGGGCGACAAGCAGTTGTCAATCCACGTACGGACGAGCTGATTGCACTTCCGCCAGAACCTTTGGAGCTGCTCTTCGACTAGAAAAGGCATGGTGCCGTCAACAAATCCTTCTTTGTCTTTTGTAATGAGGGCTCGTCGGAGCTCCCGAGCCCACGCAGCGTAATTCTCCAGTCCGGTGAGCTGTAAATGGATGAGCTAGAGTTCTGGTCCATCGTTCAGCGATGTGTACAGGACATCGCTTGGTTCGGGGCGGCCGCCGCCAGCGACTGGAAAGGCGAACGGCAAGAAACCGGGTGAAGGTGCCGGGTTGAAACCAGGTAATGACGCTAGGTAGGGATTTGCAGATTGACCCGGTCCATGCCCAGTTGGATGACCCGAATTTTCTCGGCCCGTCTCCTCATTTGGGTTGGAATCTGGAGATAAATGGGCTTGCTCATTCCTGTTAGGCTGAGCCCCAAAACTAGTGCCAAAACCACTGGTGTTCTCATCTCCAAGTGGCCCATATGGGTATTAGGCCCACACTCCTTGCCCACCAGCCTATTGGCCTTGGATGGGATACCATTGGACTTAGGGCCACTAACTTGGCCTTGGGACGTGAGTTGGCGCATGAGTAGCACCAATTGGAATCTGGCCAGAAGAAGAGACTGAGATCTGCTCTTGTGTTTGAATTTCAGCCGATGGTGAAACAAGGGTTGAGGCTGGGTCGTCTGCCATGATAAAGGGATTTTGAATTCCTAATCAGTTTGCTGATGTGTTTTGCAGGTAGGAATTTGCAACAACACTAACTCAGAAAAGGAACCGTAGGCAATTCAATGAATGCGGAAGCTAGGTTAGGAAGACTGCTCCGATACCATGACAGAAAGTGAAGAGAATGCAGAAAGTGAAGGGAAGACTTTTCTGTATTTCTGTATGTGTGAATGTACAAGTTCGAGACTGTATTTATAGACAAAAAGGATCAGAAAAATAACAGAAAATATTCTGCAATATTGTCTCCCGATTTTATCTTGCTAAATATTCCGATATTATCTGATCACGGATATAGAGTATCATAACAAATCCGATCTCCAACATTTAGCATGACTTGTAGATTCATTCAGAGCCTTTAATACCAAATCTGCCCATTTTGTTTCTCTTGATTAACGTCACACAAAGTGGAGATACCCATAGGGCAAAACAAACTGGCCAAGGAATAGAAACAGATTGCTGATGGCAAGTAGCACAATAGCACGAAGTAGTAGGTTCGTAGTAGAAGTTCTTCCAAACGATTAATCATGATGTTGGGATTACGGTCATGGAATATGATTCTATGACATTCTTTTGATAGCCTACAATGCTAGCGTTTGGCCCCTCAAATCTCAAGTCGAAAATCGTCGTCACACTACTAGCCGCAATTCGCATCCTTCTATTGTTCGTTCTTATCACCCCCCAAATGTAAAAATTCCCTTTCAACTGAAAGAAAATTCCCCTTCAAGGCTTTGGAGATCCATTAGACATGGGTTTACATTTTCGTGTATTGCTTGTTTTTGGTAATCATACCATCAACCACATCTTGCCATGAATGAATTCCCCTACGTTTTAGGGAATGGCCGGCACACATAAATGATATTACGAGGAAGGCACAATAATTAGAAGTCCGCCTTACCATATTCTGATAAAAATGCAATATTCTAATAGGCCTTGTTGATCGTTCTTTATTAGCAAAAGCATAATTTTAAGTTCACCTCAATCTATCTATCTAAACGAAGCTACACTGCGCGTCTCAATGATAATTTAATTTAATTTCCTGCACATCGTTCTTTTTTAGATTAGTTATTAGATAAAATAGTTAAACCGTTTTTAATTTTCTTTTGGACATCGATATTTGAAATTTTACTATCATGGCACGCTTTTTAGAGTCCGTTTGTTTTCTGGAAAAAAATATCCCGATGCTTGGAAAATGAGTTACTGGCAAATCTTTAGAACATCCTTGCTTAAAGTCAAAAAAAATGAACAATCAGAAATCATTATCTAAATCATGACTAGACTTGGCCACTTGGTGTCATGGCTCGAACCTCGAGCACGCAACAACCTCTTCTCTTGGTCAATTGAAAGCATGAACAATGCACATTAATAGTAATTTGTGAATAGTGCAATGTGAACAGTAAAATTCAGAATTTAATAATTAATAAATTAAATTTAGAAATCACTAAAAACATTAATTAAAAACAACAATCACTTAATTAAGGCTAAACATGCTTAATTAAACACAAACCATCATTAATCAACATTAAGCAAGATTAAACTAAACTAATATTAACCATCTATCTTAGGGCTAATACAATTTAATTAAACCTCACAAACCAGAATTAACCCTAACTAAACCAACCCTAAGCAAGTTTAGGCACTAAACGAAGGATTAGGGGCTAAACTCACCCTTTAAGCATGCCGAAGACACGGGCACGGCGGTGGCGACAGAGGCTACGCACGGGGACCTCAACCATGATGATCCAAGGCGGTGCCAAGGTTGAAATAGCAACAAGCAACTTTGCCTCTCACTGAACTTCTGGAAAATTGAACTGCATAGGCGGAAAAGGAGTTGACCGAGCTGATCGGAGCTCCAGCGAGTGGCTGGCCAATGACCGGTGGTACCAGGGGGTCAAGGGGGACTGGCTGGTGGTTGGGCTAGGCGGTGGTTGGGTCAGAACAAGAGGAAAATAGCTAGTTTGGGCGGTATAGGGCTGAAGCAGGTGGACAGGCTGGCAATGGCTTCCGGCTGGCCAACGACCGATGGTACTAGGGGGTCAAAATGGTCATTTCCACCTTTGCACAATTTTCAATCTACCCTTGGCTGAAATGAAGGGCGGGCCTAAGAAACGGGCTAGGAAATGAATAGGAACGGGCTCGGGAATCTGTTGGGCTCAAATTGGCTCAAAGTTAGGCAATGAGCTTGAAAGGGTTAAATGGTTGGTTGGGTCCAATGGGCTCACTTGCTTGCCTTAGGCCTACCAAGTGGCCATCCCATTGTGGGCATGAGTTCCACATTGGCCTTGCCCGGCCCACGTCCTCGTAGGCTTGTTTCCTTAGTCCATAAATCCCTTTTCCAAATATTTTGCTTAATTGGCACTGTCGACTATCAAAGTAGCATCATCCAAAAGTTCATCCTGGACGTTCCCGAAAATTCATAATCCAATATTGGATTCTCATGCCTTGTCAATTTCACTCGAATGTCATTTTGATACAACTTAAAATAATAGGCGGCTTCGAGAATTCATGCGTAACTAACTCGTGCCAAATCACGTTCAAGACATCTCAAAACATAGACGTCCTTGATTGCGTGAACTTGTGGAGGATAGACTCCTATTTGAAAGTACATGATTACCGAGAATCGGCAAAGGGTCGTTCACATGTTCGATAATAATAAATGGAATCACCCGTCATCCCATTATGCTCTATTTGTAAATCGATTACTAGTCGTCCCTGAAATCCGCCCGCATAACCACAAGATCATCCTTACGCAAGTATTACGGTCAAGTCGTTTTTCCCAAGTTTAGTTCTTTAGTCACATGAATTTTGTCCTCATTAGCATTTCCCCTCATGGTCAGTATTTTGGGAGTGATCAATTCCAAGTAAGATCAACCAACAATACATTGACGAAATTCATGTTCATTCATCTCTTGAATGACTCAAATTTCAGGACATCACACTTAGACTACCCTGATTATTCTCTTGACGTACTTTCGATTATTCAGTGAAAAATAAATTACTATTTTCTTTGATCAATCAATGCTTGGTCTAATACAGGGCGGCCATCTTTGCATAGCACATTCCTTATCCTTTTTGAAATGAAAATTCTCTTGAGAGAACATCTGGCTCATGGCCTCTGATTGAGGCAAGAATCACCGCGCTTTATCCTTTGTGGAGCAACTTATTCAAGATAAGTCATTATTCATTTAAATGAGTTAATTCTAATGATAAAAACCATATCCACTCATGCATATTGTTGCGAATATCTTAGGCTCCATTCATTCTGTAAAAGAGTAAATATTTCTCAAATATTTTAAAAGAATATGATGAAAGAGATGCATATTCTTTTATTTTTTAGGCTCCATTTAGTAAAGAAGACTTACTTTTATTTTTATTTTCTTAAAGAGATGCATTACTCGTGTGCTATAAGGGATACCCATGCTATCATCAAATAATTTTCTAAGTGCGAGGACCCAATTTTAAGCGTCGAGGACTAGGCCTCAGCCTTGGGGGATTTGGGCCTTGTCGTGAGGCTTCCCAAGTCCAATTGCCGAGTTCTTGATCTTAGGACCTGTAATTTCTAGAACCTAGCCAATATTGTATTTTTGTATTCACCGACTTTTCTTTGTATTTTATAATCATCAGTCATAATAATAATAATCTCCATGAAGGAAAAAAATTTAGCTGAAATAATACTAATTTGTCTAAGAAAGTAACTTCTCTCATCATAAATTGGATATTAAATTAAGTTACCAAAGATCAAAAATAAAAATTACAAAGACATCACTCAGAAATGCTTTTGAGGATGTCACGATTCTATCCTAAATTTTCACAAAGTCGATGGAGGACCTTTATCGAATGGTTTGGTGGGGATCTTGAGAGGGAAAATTGTCCAAAAAGTTCAAAACTTATTACACAACCAATTCAATCTTAAACTTTTTAATTTTGCTAATTGAGTTCCTTTTTTACTTTTTGCCAATCGAGTCCATCCGGCCAAGTTTGGCCAAAATTCATTGACATGGACTCTAGCATCTTATGTGGTATGACCGGCAATGCGTGGACAAATTTTATTATTTTTTCATATTTTTAAATATTTTTTCAAATTTTGTCCCTCTCTCTCTCTTCTACCTCTATTGGTTGCCCAATCTCCGACGAGGCCGACCCTCACTGGCCTTTGGCGAGACACGACCTCACGAGCCTTGGGTGAGGCTTGCCTTTGATAAAGGTGAGCCTTGCTCATGGTCGGTGAGGCCAACCCTCACCCTCACTCAAGCAAGTGAGGGGCAACCTTGTTGACCATGAGCAAGGCTCATCCTCACTAGATCCGTCGAGGGTGAGCCTCCCCCAAGGCCCGCAAGGTCATCCCTTACCAGATCCTGATGGGCAGCCCCTTGCCAATTCCCGGCAAGGCAAACCCTTGCCAATCGCAGCCTCTAGCCAGTTGCCAAAGGCTAGGTGACCAGCAGAGGTAGAAGAGAGAGGGAAAAGAAAAAAGAAGAGGGAAAATATAGGAAAAAAATGAAATATTCATTAAGTATTTAAAAATAATAAAATTTGTCCATGTTGGTGCTAGCCATATCATGTAGGATGGCTGACGTTTATGTTAGTAAATTCCGACCAAAATTGGCCTAATGGATTTAGTTGGCAAAAAGTGAAAAGATTTAGGACTTAATTAATAAAATTAAAAGTTTTAGCACTGTAATGGCAAAAGTGCAATAGGTTTAGGATTTTTTAGACAATTTTCCTGATCTTGAGAGAACCATATATAGGACTCGGAGCATGACCTGTGAGGCAACAAAAGGGGAAAATACATGAACTCTGTAGCAAAGATGCTTTACAAACTTCAAGCCCATTTTCAGACAAAATTGAACACACCCAAATAAAAAGCAAGTAGATGGAAAGGCGAACAAGGAGGAAGCAGAACTCTTAAAAAGAGCTGATTCAGTTATAAACTTTTTTTTCTTTTACCAATTTAGTCCTCAACATTTTATATTTGTGTCAATTTAGTACATTAGGCCTATTTTGGCCGATCGGTGCTGACGTGGTCATTAACCAAATATGGATAATTTTAAATTATTTTCAAATTTTTTTAATTTTTTTTCCTTTTTCTTTTTTTATCTTCTTCCTTCTTTTAATTATGTTCCCATAGTTGGGGCAAGGGCTGCGAAGCCCTCACCGACTACCAATGAGGGTTGCAGCCCTCGCCTGACCTCAACCAAATTTAGGCTAGGCCTAGGGGTTGTAGGTGAGGCGGCTTTGCCCAAATCTGGGTAAAGCCAACCTCGCCATGGCCTTGCCAGCCGCGGGCAAGGCCACCTTCACTTGCAACGAGCCTGGCCTTGCCTAGATTTGGGCAAAGGCAACAACCCTCGTCAACAATTGGCAAGGGCTTTGCGGCCCTCACAAAAAAGCAAAAGAAGGAAGAAGAGAAAAAAGAAAAAGAAAAAAATTCAAAAAAAAGTATTGTTAAAAATTGTCCATATCAATGTTGGTTGGATGACCAACGCTAGTCAAATTCCACATCAATGCCGGTTGTCCAAAATTAGCCAAATAGACTAAATTGGCATAATTATAAAATATTTAAGACTGAATTGACAAAAAAACAAAAAGAGCTGAATTGTCAATAAGTTTATGATTTTTTTTTGTAATTCTACGTTGGAGGAGGAGGAAGCAGAACACTTCGAGACGAAGAGAGATAAAAAGCAAGTAGATGCAAAAGAAAAAGGTAAAGGAAACTTTTGAGGTTGTGCGCAAGGGGAGAAGTCGAACGTTTGAGAGAAAAAGGAGGGAAAATGATTTCCTCTTTTTCAAAAGAGGAAGTCTTTTTTTCTCTATTTGACTACGCTTTTCGCATTGACTAAAAGTATTCTTATTGACTAATCTAGCCGTGCACCAAACACTTTAAATTTTGGGAATTTATTTTTCAAAGGTTCTTTTTTCTACAAAATAAATGGAGTCTTAAGCTGTATTTTAATATAAAAACTAGGGGTTATTCAAAATCAACTTGATTCTTCTTGAGTTTGACTAATTGACACGCTTCAAATTTAAAAATATTTGACATGAGTAGCTCGGCAACCTAACAACCTAATTGGATTTTTACATATCGTAATTACATGTAGGCATTGATGAATGCTATGAATAGCTGAAGAGTATTGTTTTTAAATTTCTATCTTATGTAAAATTTTAGGTTCGAGCTCAAGCATAGATTGATCCCACACACAAACATCCATCAAGTAGATGAGTGGAGCTGAACTAAGCTTGAGGTCATGCTTATTAGAAGATCAAACGAGACAAGATCAATCTCAAGTTGAATATTGAACTTTGCAAATCGAGCTAAATCAAGTCGAGTCAACTCAACTCAACTATGAATCGACTTGGTTTGATGACACTCACATCCCTATCAAGAGGAAGAAATTTTGGTACCATGAGTTTGGACATATATAGCCATTCTAACCCCAACTCAAACTCATCATTTATAATGCAGAATCCTTGCTGCAGTCGAATCTCGAGCTCGACCTTAATGAGTTTTCGATTTGAATCTGCAGCATCATCTTTTCAAAAGTTCATCATACTTAGAGCAGTAGGAGCTAATCAACTCCACAACTAAAAGTTCGATTGCCGAAGATGATGCTGGGCGAAATATCCATGATGACATAAGTCAGAGTCAGTTATATAACATGTACTATGCTTGAGCGAAATTCTAGTAACTTTATCGCGTGCTACCACACATGCAATACCATCAGGAGATCTCGGCAACACTCCGCTAGGTCCTGAAGCAGCTTTCTCGCCGCGGAGCTCATACAAGACATTATCTTCATCACCATGTGAGAAGTATGCAGGGGCAGATCTCGCCTGAAGCAGACAGGACTGCGTTTGGCCTCCTTTTTTGGGTGGGCACCGAGCCTCTCTAAAATTCCAAGAGACAGTACAAGTGTAAATGCAACAAAAGGATAGGAGCGACGGGACCAAGAAAGTCAAAACAAAGATAAAGAGCGCACTAAAGCCAAAACGGTCTGCAAAAGTCAAACCACTTGGTTGTGTCTGAACTTTTCTCTCCAAGCGAGAGCGGTGTAGCTTTAAAGATAAAACAAAAACTGCTAGCGAGATGATAGGGACACCACCACTATAGCTGGATGAGTTCATTTGGACAAAAAGGAAAAAGGCTTGACCATTCCCTGGGAAAAGAAAAGGATGGCTTAACAGTATTGACTAGGACAAATAAGAAGAGATTCAGAGGGAATTTCCCAATACTTTGTCTTTCTCCACGAAAGCAAAGCAGACAACATGAGCTGAAAATTATTACTTGGTTTTTTTTTTTCGGTATCTCAACAGGGCCTGTGTACTTGACGATATGATCGAACACTGCTACCCAGGAATCTGGACACATTGGACCCGGTAAGAACCTAGATCATGAACTCGTTTTTAGGCCCGATCATGCTTCAGTGTTCTGCATTTTCTAACTATGTGCTGCAGAAATGTGATATTGCAAAGCAACAACATGAATTCTAGAGGAAACTCGAGACTATTCTCTATGCAAGTGGATGTCCACATGCATCAGTCATGACCCACAACGCACATCCAAACATGCCAGCCCACCTGCCCTCGCGCAGACAGAGAGAGAGAGAGAACTCCCCTGTGCACTGATAACATGATCATGATCCTAAATTTCTTGCTGAAATACAGGCAATACGTGTCTGCATCTGAGCATTAGACTAATCACATATTGGCATAGAATCTACCCCAGGCCAGTAACCAAAAGAAGAATGAAAATGTAGCAAGAAGGTTCCTTCTATTTCTCGCTCTTCTCTTAATTCCAATTCCCTCCTGTTTAGCTATTCTTGGGCATCATCAGATAGGCAAACACAATCTCTCAGCTTATTTGAGTTGAAGAGCATATGGCGATGTTCCCAGCTGAGTAATGATAACAGAAAGGCAGCAATGAAACTACAGAAGCGTGATCTGCAGAACCCTTGCCACAATCTAGAACTGAAAGAGTGTTTGCCTTTTAACTTAAGCACCTGCATAGGGCGGAACATTATTTGAAATAAAACAAACATACGAGAAATGATTGGTAACTCCTCAAAAGATGCGTGATGAAAGTCAGCACCATTGTCATGTAACACTGTATGGGATATGACAATCTTCATATAACTATGTTAACTGGAACAATACAAAATGCTACAAAACTCGATGAACAATAATCAAGAGAGATCTCATCAACCTTATCGCAGCAAGGCAGCCACCCTAATTTAGACACAATACTCAATCAACAAATTCAAGGCAAGACCAGGTTTCTGCAGAACATTACCTAAGTTAGACACAATACTCTTCTGTCGTTCTTCCATTTTCAAAAACCACACCTTCAAATTCTGCCTCTGCAGTTCAAAGCCCTTCCTCTCTTCTTGATGCATCTGTAGCTCCAACTGAAGTGATTCCTTGTCGCTTTTAAGCCTTTCTACCTCTTCCTTCAGTCCTTGTCTCTCTGCTTCAGTTAATGGAGAAGAACTTCCCTGATTTTGGAGATTCTGAAGGGAATGGCTGTGCACTGGTATACGTCGATGGATGTTCTTCAGAAGCTGCGGCTGACCTCTTACAAAATCCTCATTCGCAAATTCCCATCGTTCTGGGTCAATCTTCCTAAAATCCTTTCCAAAAGTGAAATGTACATTCATTGCGAGTCATACGTTTGTATGATCACCACTTCGTAGAAAGCCAAATCATATCAGAAGACAAGAGCAAGCAGAAATGCAAGTAGAAAGGTCTCAGCTTACATAAGTGTTTAGCTGTCTAATAAAGCTGGAAAAATTGTTATGCTTGAAGAACCCCGGCAGCAAATGACCAGGTCAGTGGAGGGGTCATCGACTATCTCGTACGTCTTCATCGGGGGAGGTGGCAGCGAATTCGAGCTGCTTGGCTTACTAAAAACTCCGAACCTATGAAATACCCCAACAATCTCATTGACCAGTAACACGTGAGCCTAAGCCCGAGAGAATGGGCGACTAATCTCACGATCGTCTTTCTTTTTTCCTTCTCTTTTTCTCCATTGCCATTGCATACGTCTTTTTATTTTCCTCCCCTTTTCTCTTTTCTTTTTTTATTTTTGAGGGGAAGGGGGAGGGGCGGCGAAGGGAAGGGGGAAGGAGGGGAGTGGGGAGGAGGCAGGGTAAGGGGAAGGGGGAAGAGGAAGGAGGGGACCGAGAAGGGAAGGTCGAAGGGCGGAAGGGGAAAGTCGAGGACGGAAGGGGAAGGGGAAGGGGTGGAAGGGGCAGGACGAGGACGGAAGGGCAAGGGGGGAAGGGGGAGAGGTGAGGGGGAACGGGGGAATGATGCCCGACGCGGGGGCGGAATTGTGCACATCTCATTTGCTTCAAACCTTCAGAATGAATTCTCAATTTGTTCTGCTTGACTGATTCCGAACCCTGCTGGTGGACAGAGGCTTTCCATCGTTTGTACGAGATGCCTCGATCTAGAGCCCAACCAGAATAAAAATTTCCTGCTAACTTCGGGCACTTGAAAATGCTTATGCAGCACTCATCTGGAATTTTCGAATTGACTATATTAGAGAAACTTTCCAATGATTTGCAATGGTTAAAATCCAAACTTTTGATAGCCTCTAGTTCATCTAGGCCCTTAACCGCCAAAAGCTCTTCGCATCCTCGAATTACCAAGGATTCCAGCTTTTTCAAATCAGCTAGATCATCTAGACGTTGAATCCCAGGACATTCCTTTATTTCCAATTGTTCCAATGACTCTACCGAACCAAGACCCTGGATCGCAGTTAGATTCGGGCAATCAATTAGCGTCCACCGCTTCAACCTCTTCAACCTCGAAAGACCAGCAAATCCATTGAAATTCTAACCCTTCCACTTGGAATTCAATCAACTGTTCAAGCCCATCAAGTTGAACTTCAATCCATTTACATTGATAAATGCACAAACGTGTCAGGTTTCTCAAATTGCAATGAAATGACAAACTGCATCTTGATTTATGATATTCAAGCGATAATGTTGATAAAGACAATGGAAGGAACATAAGGGATTGTCTGATTAGACCATCTTGGATGAACAAAGGATGCCGAATCTTATCATTACCACCATAGCTCAAATCCACCAATTTAGTTAGGTTTGTGAGATCCGGGACCCACTGCAGCGAACTTGATCCGAAGCTTAGGCTTATCAAACTTGTGGGAAGCTCAGGCAATACTACAAGTTCACTACAATGCCATAAACTCAATTTCTTTAGGCGAGGAGGTAGTTTGATGGTCACTTGAACATTTTTAATACGGGTCCCTTGCAAGTTAAGGACTCTCAAAAGTGACAATTTCCCAATGCCTTCAGGAATTTCCCATTCCAGAAACGAGCAATCATTTCCATGTAGCTCTTCCAACTCTTTTAGTGCAGTAATACTCCTCGGTAGCTCCCTTATCGAAGAATTCGAAATGTTGATGACTTTTAATCTACTTAGGTTTCCAATAGATTCGGGTAACCACAAACATGGTGTTCCCGAGATATCCAACTCAAGTAACAATTCCAAGTTCCCAATGGAGATGGGAAGTTCCACTATTTTAGTATATGATAGTAAGAGAGACTTAAGTTCTTTTAGATTCCCAATAGAACTAGGAAGTTTATCAATTTCTGTATATCGCAGTTTAAGTATTGACAAGCGCTTTTGGTTACCAATGGAGTCGGGTAATCTTGTGATGGCCGTAGACGAGAGATCCAACTCTACCAAGGATGCCACTTTCACAAATGATTCAGGCAGCTTCCTCAACCTTTTGCAATTGCCTAAATACAAATACTCGAGATTCTCTAACACTCCGATTCCTTCGAACAACCCCGTAAGACTTGTACACCCATCCGCATTGAAGTAAATTAGATGCTTAAGCTTTTCGAGGGAACCATCAACTTCAATCATTTTTTTGCAATTTTTAAGGATCAATCGCTCTAAACTCAAATAGTCAGAGAAGTTTGGAGTCTTGGTCATGCTACTGCAATTTGTGAGATCCAAAACTTTCAGCTTCTTGGCAACCTGTTACAATAGCTAAAAGAGAGTAAAGGGAAAATACTATGCAAATTTAGACGCAGTAAATGGCTATGTTGGAACTAAGTTGTAATTCTAGTGGCTCCTTTGCCCCATTTAATCCAAACAGGCACATTCATTTTAATATTAAGACCTATCCGACCTGTACCGCATATATGCACCTACATATCAGTTCAACTTCTTCCTCACCGTATGGTATTTAATACAATCTAATTGTCAATTGTTTAATTACAAGACCAGGTCAGTTTTACTTGTGAATAAACTCGATTACACATGGGCCATTTTATTTCCGTGTTATTGCCCATACAATTATGGTATGGTCAATAGGAGTTGAACAATTTGACAAAGAGATAAACAAATAGCGAAGGATTGTACCTTGATTTGACTCCATCCAATCCAGTCCTCCGTTATGGAACTAAAAGACAAGTCGAGAACTACAAGTTTGCTTGGATGGAAGTTGATGGCAAAAAGCTCTAGAGGACACCTATGCCACGACATGTATCTCAACTCTAAAAGCTGATTCTTGAAGTCTCCATCTAATTGTCCCCGATGTAATTTGAGGAACCTTATGTTTTGAAGTCTTGAAAACTCCTTGCTCGTATATATTCCTGATGCATTTCCATCTAAGCATATTGCTTCAATGGCATCTTTTCTCTGACATTTAATGGTAATATAACATTAGAATAAATGAAAAATATCCTCTATTTAAAAAGGGCTTCAAATTAATAAATGAATTTTTGCAAAAAGTATAGAATTTGATAGTCAATCATATTGTCTTACCTCTTCCGTTCTTATGATATTCACGGTCATATCAGGATCCCACAACCTGCTTTGCTTTCTTGGATCTATCAGACTCGTATCTCCACTAACAATTTTTCTCGCGAGATCTCTCAATTGGTCGTGCATCCAAAATTTGTTGTCTTCAGTTATGTTTATCAAGGACATGTTCACAAGCACTTGAGTCGAATAATCAGGCCGAAACCTACAATCTTTCCACATGTAGAATGCGTTCGTCTTGTCTTCATCTATAAAGAAACATGCAATGTCGAGAAAGATCTGTTTTTGTTGATGGTCGAGGGCATTGAAGCTAATCTTCAGCTTGTCATGGACCTTCTCATGAGGTATCTCCCTCAGATCGTGTAAAATTTCCATCCAAGAATTTTTACTTTGGCAACAAAGTAATGAGCCTATAACTTCAAGAGCCAAGGGAAGTCCTCCAGTCGTATCAACCACTTGTCTCGAAAGACTGACATAATCGTTTGGAGGAGCATTTCTTTTGAAAGCATGTCTACTAAAAAGCCTAAGCGATTGAAAGAGATCCAATGGATTCACTTTGTACTCAAAAGTGTGATTGGCTTCTACGATGCTTCTGTTCCTTGTTGTTATAATAATTCTACTTCCTGAGCCAAAGGAAATGTGGTTGATAGCTAGTTTCTCAAGTTGCTCCTTATCATTCACATCGTCAAGAACAATGAAGACTTTCTTGTTGGAAAGTCGTTGTGCAATCACTTTGATCCCATCATCACCATCATCGATTCCATCATGAAAGCCCAAACCAAACATGTTAAATAATATTTGTTTCTGTAAGGCTACAAAGCCAGAGCTGCACCAAGATTCCTGGACATTTGCTAGGAAGCAACAATGACTAAAGAGGGAATTTAGTTTGTTGAACACAACCTTTGCGAGAGTCGTTTTACCGATGCCGCCCATTCCATGGATTATGACAAAGCGCATGCCTCCTGAGTCCATGTCCAACAACTTCACAACGGCTTCCACTTGCTCATCCATTCCTACTAAATGCTTAGTGACATGTTTGTCTTTTATTTTCAGCTTCATCACAATCTCTTGTACCATTGATGTAATAAAGTTCCAGTGCCTGCCACAGTAGTAAATCATCTAAGTCGAAATCGTAAATAATAACCCTAGGGACACTCAAAAGTTAAATTTAAGTGGCATTTTAAATTTAAATTTACTTTCTAATCCAAAAGTTAAGCTTACTGAATCAACACACCCCAAAGCAAGAGACATTCTAGGTGCTTTTAGAACGCGACGTCCCTATGATTCTAGCAAATAATCATATGCTGAATATTATGAGCATTTTTTATGTATTTGCCATCAAGATGGTAACAGTTCTAATAGGTGATTGGGAAACTTGCTCTAGCGCCATGTAAGAATCTTTTGAAAAGGAGAGAAGGTAACTTTTAAGGGGGTAATTCATAAATTACGAACACAATGACATATAAAATTAGATCTGTCAATGAAAGAATTAGAGGAAAAATGCAAAAATTCGAAAGAAATACTCTTCCCATCTCCTCCGCTAAACTTACCAGAAGACAAATAGAAGTTCGACTGAATACTTACCCGGTTCCTGCTTTATTTGGTTTGGATGAATCAAATGGTTGATTTTAGTTTTCAAAACATGGCATTCATTCCATTTCAAACCGCCTAAACAAGATCTTATAGAAACTCGTATACAATGAATTCCAAAACAAAGTTATGGAATGATTTAGGACACCTACATACCCTTGCTCTTTCAATTCCCATCCACTGATTTGGGCTACACTTTTCAGCGCATCCTCCCACTTTCTCCTCTTCCGGCAGCCAAACTTTTCCTCGTGCTCCTCCAAAGCGCCAACATACAATTGAGACTTAAGCTTAACATCGTGAGGCTTCACGTCATAGAAAATCGGCATAATCTCCTTCTCATATGGTTTGGATTTCATGCACTCCACCATGTGTGCTAGCTCGCGAAGGCACCACACACTCGAAGCATAACCTTTAGAGAAGATGGGTATGTAGATCTTTGACTTTTCGATGGCCATCGGTAATTCGTCGCCTATTTCTTTACCAACGTGGAGCTCTTCCTTGTCGAGGAAAACATGAATGTTTGCTTCTCGCATCCTGTTATAAAGGCAATCCGTGAATCCTTGTCGAGTATCCGGCCCTCTAAAACTCAAGAAGACCTCATAATCGATCACCGACGAGATCACCGACGACTCACTGTCACTCGTTCCAGCCTCCGAGCTCTTTCCCATCTCTATTGTCCCGAGTATTTTTGCCTCAGAGTTTCCTCTCTCAAAGTCCCTCGTCAATGAAAGTCCCTCTCCCATCGCCGATGACTCACTGCCACTCGTTCCAGCCTCCGAGCTCTTTTCAATGTCCATTCTCCAGAGTCTTCTTATTGCCTCAAAGTCCCTTGTCAGTGAACGTCTCCGTTGCCCAAGACTCCGTTCCCGAAGTCTCCGTTCCTCATGTCTCAGGTGCTCAAGTTTCAATTGCTCAAATCTCTGTTTCCGAAGTCTGTGTTGCTCAAAATTAAGTCTCCCTTGCTCAAGTATCTGTTCCCAAAGTCTCCTTTGCTCATTAATTAAGTCTCCGTTCCTCAAGTATCTGTTTCCCGTTTCAGTCCCTCAAGTCCCAGTTGCTCATGTATCTGTATCCGAAGTCCCAGTTCCTCAAGTATCTGTTTCTGAAGTTTCCGATGTCTCCCTTGCTCAAGTATCTGTTTCCGACGTCTCTCTTGCTCAAGTACTAGTCCCTCAAGTATCAGTCCCTCAAGTCCCTGTTCCCGAAGTACTAGTAACTCAAGTATCTGTTCCCGAAGTCTCCTTTGCTCAAGTCTCTGCTCCTGAAGTCTCCCTTGCTCAAATTTAAGTCTCTGTTGCACAAGTATCTGTTCCCAAAGTCTCCCTTCCTCAAGTTCCTGTTCCCGACATATCTGTTGCTCAAATATAAGTCTAGGTTGCTCAAGTATCTGTTCCCAAAGTCTCCGTTGCTCAAGTATTTGTTCCCGAAGTACTAGTCCCTCGAGTCTCAGTCCCTCAAGTCTCTGTTCCCGAAGTTTCTGTTGCTCAAATATAAGGCTCTGTTGCTCAAGTATCTGTTCCCAAAGTCTCCCTTCCTCAACTCCCTGTTCCCGAAGTCTCCCTTCGTCAAGTCTCTGTTGCTCAAATATTAGTCTCTGTTGCTCAAGGATCTGTTCCCGAAGTCTCCCTTCCTCAAGTCTAAATAAAAGTGTCCCTTCCTCAAGTTCCTGTTCCCGAAGTCTCCTTTCCTCAAGGAGAAAATATAGCTGCTCCTGAATCTGATCCCGAAGTCTCTGCCGCTCAAGCATCTGTTCCCCCTCCCCAAGTATCTGTGCGAGTCTCTGTTCCCGAAGTCTCTGTTCCTCAAGTCTCCGTGCCTCAAGTATCCGCCCCTCGAGTCTCCGTGCCTCGAGTCTTTGTGCCTCGAGTCTCCGTGCCTCGAGTCTCCGTTCCTCAAGTCTCCGTGCCTCCAGTCTCCGTTCCTCGAGTCTCCGTTCCTCGAGTCTCTGTTCCTCGAGTCTCTGTTCCTCGAGACTCTGTGCCCAATGTCTCTGTTCCTCAAGTCTCAGTGCCTCAAGTCTCAGTGCCCAAAGTCTCAGTTCCGCAAGTGTCTGTGCCCAAAGTCTCTGTTGTTCCCAAGATCTCTGTGCCCGAAGTCTCCGTGCCACAAGTCTCTGTTCCTCGAGTCTCTGTTCCTCAAGTCTCTGTGCCCGAAGTCTCCGTGGATGTGACTGTCCCATCGTTGACGAGGTTTGAGAGAGAGATGAAATCCCCCACGGCCAAGGGTTTTGTTTGTTGTCTATATGGACGATCCAAACAGAGAGCGCGAGAGAGAATGAGAGAGACGTTTTTGTTCTTGTGACTCTTGCCTCTCCCAAGCTATGAAGCACGGACACGCTTGAGAGACCTCCGTCATCAGACTCAAACACGTGTCCGACACGGACGGACACTCAATGCGTGTTGGATCGGTCAACACTCCCGACGCGATTCGACACGCACGGCGAAGGGAGAGAGAATTGTTGAAGAAGACGATGGAGGGTGGAGGCAAAGGCCAGGGAGCTGCGGACCGCATCGCCACCGCGCGACCTCGTGGAGTTCCGGAACTCAACGCGAAGGTCTCCGAGCTCGCGAAACTCGGTACCTGAGGTGAGAGAGCTCGTCGTACAGGGCAACGCGCTGCTGGCAGACCGTAGCGGACGACTTCGGCCGAATCAGCCTGGTGCGGAAGCTCTTGAAGATCCGCTTCAGGGCATGGGCGGAGCTCCCTCAAGGGAGGCGCTGCGGTCAAAGTAGTCGAGGAGGAGGGAGACGGTGCTGATCCGAGGGACGACGAGACAGCAATACCTGCAGACGGAGGAGCAGAGAACGAGGGTGTTCAGGTCGGCGATCTCGGAGGAGATGAGGAGGAGGAGGGCCTTAGACGAGGCGGTGATCGAGAGAGAGCATGTATGGAGAGGAGGATCGTGCAAGGCTGAGTCAAGGCGGCGGCTAGGGGTTTTAGTTTACTGAGGTTGCGTTTAATTTTGGGAAGAAGAGCAGAAAAAATTTAAAATGAGGACGCCGGTCCCACTTGACTTGATTTTTTTTTTCTTTTTTGGGGGGAGGTAGAGGCTGATTCTACCGGATGGTGCTGGGTAAGAGAGGGTGAAATAAATGGATGGAGCTAAAAAGCAATTTCTAAATATAAAAGCACTAAATTTTGAATAATGATAATTCCGAGTTCTTTTTTGCATGCAAATTTGATTTACTAATGTAAATTCATTTCGTACCTTTTTTAATTATTTATTTATAAATTTAAATCAAATTAATTTGATTAAAATAATTATAAAAATAATAATTTATTATATATAAAAATATTAAATTAATATACAGCGTGTCTTGACTTGTCAAAATTCTCTATTTTTTGAAAAATGACGTGTCGGTATGTCATGTTGTGACATGTCATATTGCGTGTCTATGTCGATGCTACTTAACTCTCAACCGTTATTCCAATTGAGTTTTATAGAAAGGTTTCTTTAATCGACCCTTTTTCTTGAAAACGGTTTTTTTTTTATTTCGATTGTTTAGAAAGGATAAATAAGTTCTGAAAAGTATTACTCAAATTAACAACGTTCTTAAAGCATCCCTAATCCAATTAGGACAAATTGAAATAATTGAAATAATTCCTTGTTTGAAGTTTTCTTTCACCTTCCTATCCTTCTAAGAGAATTCGTTGGTCATTCTTTATTAGCAAAAGGAAATTTTTATCTAAACGAAGCTATGTTGTGTATCTTAGTAATAACTTAATTTGATTTCTTGCACATTATTTTTTAATAAACTATTAACTTGATAAAATAGTAGCCATTTTAATTTTTTTAACTCTTATTATCTAATAAACTTACATCAAAAGTACTTTATTTTATGCTTATATCACGGACCAACGCATGATTGAGATTCTGTCGGCATCCAAGATGGTCCCGTGATTGCGTAATCAGTTCCCATAGCTTTTCCCTGCGGTGGGCTCCGCTCTTTGCAGAGTGACTTTTGACGAAATCACAATCGTGCAAGTTTCGTCCTCAATGAGGAGGAAATTATAGTACGAGTCCTCGTCTCTTGAGAGATCATTTTCGACCACTTTGTAATTTCGTATAATTTCCATAACTGTAGGATTTTTCAGATACTATTTTCAGAATTAAGCGATATTTTTGAAATATATTTTTGATTAAGTTTCTTTCACTCGACCAGTAACTTTTATCGTTTATAAGTTCATTTGTTTCCTATATCTATTTGAAATGACCATCATTTTTTTTTCCATTTTTTTTATAATTTTACTCTAAAAATAAATTTTCCTAGATCATATATTATTGTTTCCTTTTTCTAAGAAAAAAAATCATTCTTTCCTTTAACTTGAAGTCTGACACTGTCTTGCCTTGCCTTTGCCAAGCTGCAGTTTTTGCCTACATCCTATCGTCTTTGATGACCATGAGTGATATGAGCATTTAGTAGGTTTCCCGCTACATCTCTCCCTTTTAACCATCTCTCACCTTTAACCAATTCAATAGGGGATTTATGGAAGGGGGTTTGTTGTTTTCATGTAAAGACTAGGCAGTCTAGTTTTCGTTGTTGTTGAAAATGATTGTGTGGGAAGACAAGTCTTGAGGGTAATTTCTTGTTACTTCAAGTTGCTTAGATCAATGCTTTTGTCAAACACCTCAGGTATGATCCTATTAATCTAGAAGATTTGGCACGTATTGTAAATATCAAAAGGTCACCCAAGAATGATTTTTAGTAAGTCAAAAAAATAACTTGCTACTAATATTGTATGATAACTAACAAGCATGTTGTACTTGATAATAGGCTCAAGCTACTTCAACTCTCATTGTAGCCAAAACTAAGTCGCCATGAGTCCTGATTTTTTACACTCTTGACAATGTATTTGCCGTTTTGTTATCGACTAATTAGATATATCGCAACATGAGTTAGCGCTAGTTTAGTATAATGACAAACACATGTCCCCTAATGCTTGTGGGATTTTTGGAAGCATGCTCGTTAGTCAACAATTTCTGGCAACAATCAGTTGAAAAAATATATTGAAATTATATGCAAAAGTTTAGGACTATATAAATAAAATTGAAAAATTTACGACTGAATTGTAATTTGCACAGTTGTATATAACTGATTGGGTGTTTATCCTCTCTTTTGCGGTTATTTTAACTGGTTATCTTTCATTGCTTAGTTTCTAGGGGATGCACTTGCCCGGATTAATCAAGACTTTGGCATCTTATCCCATTGCGGCTCCGCCGTGAAATTTGTCATTAAATATGCAGGACTATTATTCAGTTGCCGTTTCTTGCCTTGATTTCTAGAATGAATTCATAGTAGCTCATTACTTACTGTTGGTTACATTGCAATCCTGCCTTTTTTAGCTTCTCTCTCTACTTACCCTAGAATTCTAGATCTAGGTTTCGGTAGAGAGCTCCCAAAACCAAAAGATCTGAAGGAAAGTCCGTAATGGCATTGTGCCTTTCTGTAGCTATGAGTTTGTCAGTATGAAGAGTTGATACAGGAACCCTGTCGGGTTTTGTATCGTGTCTGAAATCATATACGTTTGATCCACCACCAAGCACCATCTTCAGGAGTTGAAGAGTGAGTATACTCTGGCCATTGCTGTTCATTGCCATTTGTTATTTTTGAATTAGCCAAAAGATAGGGGAGAGAAAATGGGTTGGCTCATATTCATGCCCTCCCACCTGATTTGGTTGCTGATGGGTGCGACTGAGGACAGGGGAAGACAAGAAGGATTTTCCTAAAAGACACCCCTCGTTAATAAAATCAAAATGCCAGATGGAGCAAGTAATCTTCACTGAAACTTAACTAAAAGTGGCCAAACAATCTATCAAAGACCTGCATAAAGTCCTTGTGTAAAGAACTGCATAATTCCTTGGGAGGCCGAGGATTTGATGCCACCTCATTTGCACTTATCAAAGACCTGCATGCTTCATCAAATGGGATTGGATTCCCATGTTAACGCGTTCTAGCTTTGTCGAAAGTAAACAAAGTGTGGAAAAGCAAAAATAAAGCAGCAGGTAATGTCCTTCCAGATCACCAGAAAAGGACGTTAAGGCAGACTTGAATATGACCTTTTCGTTGTCTTTCCCGTGTTATACGCAAAAATTAAAAAAGAAAAACTTCAAAAGAAAACCTTGTCATGAAATGGTCTTAATTAGACTGAGCCATGGTTCTAGATACCTTTTTTCATTAAAAAAAAAAATTTCGTCGACGTTAAAGTCACGTTCACAAATGAGCCAAAAAGAAATGAAATGAAATCAGCCTTTCATTTCAGTTCAATAATTGATGTCTTTTGTTCGCAATCAAAGAGGAAAATGCCTCTCAACTCGAATTACCCAAAAATATATCCCTTGGCAAGAAATGTTTTAATCAAGCCTCTTTTTTTTTTTGTGTTGAAAATGCGAGACAAAAACGTTGAAAATTGACATGATCTCTTGTCAGCATTCAAGTTTCAATTGCTTATGGTTCTGAAAATTTTCATATGAATTCATATCACAACATGAGTTAGCGCTAGTTTAGTGTGATGACAAGCACATGTCCCCTAACGCTTGTGGGATTTTTGAAAGCATTGCTCGTTAGTCAACAATTTCTGGCAGCAATTGGTTGAAAAAATATATTGAAATTATATGCAAAAGTTTAGGACTATATGAATAAAATTGAAAAGTTTAAGACTGAATTGGAATTTGTACAGTTGTATATAACTGATTTGGTGTTTATCCTCCCATTTGCGGTTATTTTTAACTAGTTATCTTTCATTGCTTAGTTTCTAGGGGATGCACTTGCCCGGATTAATCAAGACTTTGGCATCTTATCCCATTGCGGCTCCGCCTTGAACTTTGTCATAAAATATGCAAGACTATTGTTCAGTTGCCGTTTCTTGGCTTGATTTCTAGAATGAATTCATAGTATTTGGCAAATGAACATTAAATGTCAAATGGGCAACGGTGAAAAAAATTCAGTGGAGGATGTAGAAACATAGTTTAGGGGAGGCAATATGAAGCAAACTCCAATATCTAGCTCTAAGGGTGAGATGTAAAAACCTTATTTGATGATTTAATAAGTCATAGTATAAATTTGATTAGAGGCAGGCCCAAAAACCAAGGGATCTTGAGGGATGGGGGTCCATTTTCCCATCCATCAAGATCAAGAATTGCCAAAGATTTATGATTAACAATTATAGAATCACTGCACGTTATGACTATAGAAATTTTAATTTTTTATAGCTTTGAATTTAAAGACGTCTCGAAGTGGCCAAACAATTTATCAAAGACCTGCATAAAGTCCTTGTGAAAAGAACAGCATAATTGCTTGAGGCCGAGGATTTGATGCCACCTCATTTTGCACTTATCAAGACCTGCATAAACATATGTTATATTTCCCAGTGCTTTCACCGAAAGGCTACATCAAATGGGATTGGATTCCCATGTTAACGCGTTCTAGCTTTGTCGAAACTAAACAAAGTGTGGAAAAGCATAAATAAAGCAGCAGGTAATGTCCTCCCAGATCACCAGAAAAGGACAATAACAGCAGGTAAATGTCCTTCCAGATCACCAGAAAAGGACGTTAAGGCAGACTTGAATATTACCTTTTCGTTGTCTTTCCCGTGTTATACGCAAAAATAAAAAAGAAAAACTTCATAAGAAACCCTTGTCATGAAATGGTCTTAATTAGACTGGGCAATGGCTCTAGATACCTTTTTTTTAAATTTTTTCATCGACGTTGAAGTCACGTTCACGGATGAGCCAAAACAAAACGAAATGAAATCATCCTTTAATTTCAGTTGAATAAGTTATGTCTTTTGTTCGCAATCAAAGGGGAAAAAGGCCTCTCAACTCGAATTACCCAAAATATATTCCTTGGCAAGAAATGTCCTAATCAAGTCTCTCTCTTTTTTTACTTGTGGAAAAAGCGAGACAAAAACCGTAGAAAATTGACACGATTTCTCGTCAGCATTCGAGTTCCAATTGCATATGGTTCTGAAAATTTTCATACGAATTCTCCCACTTTTGTTTCAAGGCCTTCCCTCAAGTTTGTTGAACCTCGGAATTAAGCATGGCCCAAAGTTGATTAAATCACCAGATTTATTGAACTCGAAATTCCTACAGAAGTGGTTGTCGCATCATACTGTTAGATGAGGGAGTTGGACTGAATTTCAAGCTTGTAGTAGAAGAGGAATTAGCGACGACAAGATCCACAAGTCACTGCCAGAGCCATGACGCCAAAGATCCAATCCCTCGACAACAATTCTCAAGTTCATCATCATCACGGGCCTTTCGGGTTGATATTGGGAAGCCGGCACTGAAGTCACAGCTCGAGTGGATAATATTTACGTATTTTGATCTTAAATGTCCAACATCAACTTTACAAACTGAATAAACAGAGGACTAAGCTAGGGTGAGTTCATGATGGAAAAAAAGGCACACGTTGAAAAAACAAGTAACTGCCTTTGGTAGTTACTTTTGCATATTATGGGCTGGGTTAGCCCTACATGGGCGGACCAGCCAAAAACCCATCAATTCCAAATGACTTCTACAATTTATTTATTTTTGTTTGGTTCAAATATTGTGTTGCATGCACTTTGACTATATTTAAACTTAAGCACTTGAAACTTTCAACATATAAATGTTGACACATAGGATACTCATATTAATTTTTAACGAGGAGAAACAAAAACAAATAGACCGTAAAAGTAAACGGTAAAGTTCAAATTGTATCCCTTCTAATATGTAGAGGTTTAGCCGGGACAAAAACAAAAAATTGATGAAACCGGTCATTAGCAAATTAAATGCTTAGCTTCTATCTCTTGTTAATTAAATGCTTATTTTCAGTGAAGCATGTTTAGCTTCTATCTCTTGCGTGAAAGAAGGTCTAGACACTTTCTCCTTGTGGAGCGGTTTGGTACCTAATGCCAACAAGAGATTTTCATCTCGGATGGTTCAATGGAAATTAGTGATAAGATCACATGTGCACTAGGCTTCAGATTGGGATCCCTCCTAGTCCGCTACTTGGGTGTCCCAATTTTACTGCCAAACTAAGCAAAGCTAACTGCAATGCCCCGGTAGGTCTTCTTACGGCTAGAGTTCAATCTTGGACTCACCGCTTTCTATCTTTTGTGGGCCGTTTACTCTTTATCAAGTCTGTTTTGCATGCAATACAAGTTTATTAGGCTTCCATCTTTTGGCTGCCATCATCGATCGTGGATCGTATAGAATAAATTTGTCAGCAATTCCTTTGGAAGGGCTCGACCCTCGGCTCGGGTGGAGCTAAGGTGTCTTGGGATGATGTTTGCCTCCCTACATAGGAGGGCAGGCTAGGAATCCATAAGATTCGTGACAATAACAAAGCAGCAATGTTTAAACACATTTGGATCATTTTCACAGACAAGGAGTCACTTTGGTGCAAATGGATTCATGCAATGCACCTTAAGCGGAAGAATTTCTAGATTACACCTATCCCGACTTTTTGTTCGTAGGCGTGGAGGAAGCTCCTCTCCTTGAGGAGTGAAATCAAACCACTCTTTAGGTGGCGGATTGGTGATGGCATGTCTACATCGCTTTGGTTTGATCCTTGGTTGGAGATGGGCACGTTGAACTCGGTATTCCCTAATTCGTTTATCTACCAATCGGATCTCTCAGGGTAGGCTAGAGTTGCGGATCTGTTCTCCCCTGCTGAGCAAACTCTACTGCAAGAGCTGTCTTCTTGGCATATTACAGTCCCTCCATTAAATCAATTGCCAAACTGTTTCACTTGGGTAATGGACCCTATGGGCATATTTTCTATGGCTTCGGCATGGTCTTCCATCTGCTGAAAATCTGCAATTGTCCCATGGTCCTCCTTTATTTGGAATAGGGCCATTGTCCCTAGACATCAATTCCTTTTATGGCTGATGGTAAGGAATCACCTCCCCACGCAGGTACTCCTCATGTCATATAGCAGAATTTCTACTTCGATGTGTGCTTTGTGCAATACCAGACCTGATTCTATTGACCACTTATTTTTTGAGTGCCAAGTTTCTAATTCCCTTGCCACGTTCTGGGTTGCCAAATGTAATCTTCCCTGGTGAAATCTTTTGTGGAGGGATAATCTTCGCTGGGCCATTAGCACCCTATCCGGCAATGGTTTCCATCGTGAGATCACTCGATTATCTTTCAGTGCTCTCTGTTATGTGATATGGAAGACTAGAAATGATATAATATTTCAAGGTCGCAATTTATTCATTCCTTTGATGAAGCAACACCTTGTAAAGGCGGTGAAGGACAAATCCTTAGCCTACAAATTTGTCGAAGATAAGCCCAGCCACAGGCGTCTCCAGCGTTTCTGGGGGCTAGATCCCAGGATTTTTGGTGATGTGCTGAGAGATAAGTCGGTTGTGGCCGTCCAATCTTAATTCGGTCTACTTCTTGTGCACTTAATATGTATGTTTTTTCTCTTTGCGAACGTGATACCATTCCACTCCAGTGACTTGTTGTCCCGTTGAGTGCATGTTGGTGCCATGCTTCCCCCTTGTACAGTTTCATTCTGGTTGAAAGTCTATAATACTTACTTTACCAACAAAAAAAACAAATTAAGTGCTTGTGTTCTTATGATTTTGAGGTGTTGGAATCTGTGCATATTTGAATCTGCTGGAACATCTTGTGATACACAAGAATTTTGTGCGGACGAGCCATAATGGTGTCATATTAGCTGGGCAGATGGTGATCGATTTGAAGGCCGCTAGTTGCCTAGCGTAGCCAAACCCTGGACTCTCCTCTCAATTCTCATCATGTTATTTATTATAATTCCTCTCTAAATCGCGTGGAAGGAAATGGAGAAAAATAACATAGAGCGCACTGACACTATCTGAGAAAATATCTTGTTATTTTTTGTGTTTGAGGCTTCTATGATCCCTTGAAGGCTCGATCCACAATGGTATTTACATGCGTTTTATCGTAATACTAGAGAGAGAGAGGTGCTATTACTGGCGGCGAGGGACAAAACTGAGACTTTTGATTAATTGGGCTTTTAACTTGAGGTGCAAAATATGAAAAAAATGTTCAAATAGTTTTAAACTTATTGTACGGAGGCTGATTCAGTATTAAATTATTTAATTATGCCAATCTAAGTCCTAAAATGTTTCATAAAATTTCAGTAAAGTTCTTCCAGCCAATTTTTGCTGGAAATTTCAATACTGATTGGGTAATTTTCCCATTGTCCAAATATATTTTAGCTAGAGCACAAGTTCAAGCCTTTTCTTACGTGCATTTTGAGCGGTAAAACTTCCAAAGGGACAGAAGTTGGTGAAAGAGCTGACTTGAATTAGCATGTCAATATCTTAATGGCTCGACCCTAATGTTTTCTGTTGTATAATAACTTCCTTTCAATCTCTGTAGGAATCTCCCTCTTTCTCATATTTGACATCACCATGATTGACTTGTTAAGCAATTTAATTCTGCTTTCAGAGATATGGGATGCTTTGCATGCAGCAGCAGAAGCAGATCTAATCATCTAACGCTTGCCCATGCATTTGTGGATATTGCTGGCGTGATTGTGCAGAGAGCTGTCTTGACAATATGCCATGATGAAAGAGGTGCTATACCCATCTATTCTCCCAGTCCCCCATCCGCTTCTCACCCACCACCACCTAGAAATCTTTTCCATCTCTATTGTCCTGTCCAGCATCTAATCCATGCGACGTTGATTGTTGCAGGTGCTAAGTACGAATTGCCCAAGTAAGTTTTGAGTGAGCCAACCAATTTGATTGATGATAACTGAGAAAGGAGGTGGGGCGGATTTTGCTCAGCTTCGTGTGTACATCCTGTGATTGATTTTGATAGTTTGGTAAAAAAAAATTGCATCAAAGTGGAGGGCATTCAAGCATTTTAATGATGCATGCTTAAATACAAATGTTACGTAACTTTTTCCCCACGAGATGTATAACTTCCACAATTTCAAATGGTTTTTTTTTCATTAGTACTTGAACCTTGTTGAGAAATGCAAGAAGAAATAAATTCGGGTGATTGTTACAGTGGGAAATCATGACATCCTTGATTGCTAGACCATTGTCTCCTCTAATTTGTTTTTGCTTGTCAGGCAGATTGATACTACTTGTCCGTTATGCGGTGTTGCTGATGGCCCCTACATTTCCAATGCTCCTAATTCACCTTGTAACTGATTACAGTTTCGGATGTCGTTTGAAATTCGAAAATCAACCCCTGGATAGACTAGGGACGATATAGATTGTCCGATGCACAATGAGAGAAATTTGTTAAATTGTGCACAAATCTGTGTGAAGTTTGAATTTAGCATGACTTGTAGATTCATTCAGAGCCTTTAATACCAAATCTGCCCATTTTGTTTCTCTTGATTAACGTCACAAACAGAGTGGAGATACCTATTGGGCAAAACAAACTGGTCAAGGAATAGAAACAGATTGCTGATGGCAAGTAGCACAATAGCACGAAGTTGTAGGTTCGTAGTAGTTCTTCCAAACGATTAATCATGATGTTGGGGATTACGGTCATGGAATACGATTCTATGACATTCTTATGATAGCCCACAATGCCAGCGTTTGGCCCCTCAAATCTCAAGTCGAAAATCATCATCACACTACTAGCCGTGATTCGCGTCCTTCTATTGTTCGTTCTTATTTCCCCAAATGACAAATTCCCTTTCAACTGAAAGAAAATTCCCCTTCAAGGCTTTCGAGATCCATTAGACATGGGTTTACATTTTCATGTATTGCTTGTTTTTCGTAATCATATCATCAACCACATCTTGTCATGAATGAATTCCCCTACGTTTTAGGGAATGGTCGACATACATAAATGATATTATGAGGAAGGCACAATAATTAGAGGTCCGCCTTACCATATTCCGATACAAATGCAATAAAAAAATAACTTATAAATTTGATATTACCGGCGGCATTGACATTGTTTTTGCCAACATACCACAAGTGAAAATATCTTTCTAGAGAAAGAGTGAAGATATAATTTAAAGTCAATTGGTTCTATATAAGAATTGACTCCTAAAATTTTCTTCTATTAAATATATTCAATGTATAAATTAAACGTGAAAAAGCTGTTAAAATAATATTCACCAATGTAAGCCACTAAGACCAATATTAAGCAAATACTACGTGCATATGTTATAAGAGGTAGAAATTATGCTGTTGACATTTCCTTGTCTGTCCTCAGCTGCAAAAAAAAAAAAAAATCTCATCAATTGGATTTTAGATTTTAGCCTTTAAAAGAATTTGGAAAATTATATGGATTCAAACAAAAAAAAAATTCTACAGATACGAAAAAAAAGTACATGCCTTTCTAGGTGGTGAAAACATTGTTGGAAACACTGCAAAATAAAAAATTAGAATAAAAACATGCGATGCAATATAAGATAAAGTAGACAACAAAAATGTTAACAAATATTGTGATCGATTGACCGGCACTTGGTCGACCTGACATGCATGGTGAGTCAACTACAAGGAAACGCACCTAATTATCACGAACACTAATAACCAATAAGAAGAAATTTGGGGAAGCTGAAAAATTGTTGAAATTGTTATTTACTTATCGGGGAAAGTACAGCGGGAGTGCCAAAAGTTGGCACGGAGGGACACTTAAGTGCCAAAACTTATAAACGGTACACTTAAGTGCCACTTTTTAAAAAAAATGGATCACTTAAGTGCTAAGTCGCGTAACCCCGCTGGAAATCTTACGTGGCAATTTTTTATTAATTTTTTTTTTGCTTACGTGGCTCGCCGGAAATTGAAATGACGAAAAATCAACGCAAAACGACATCGTTTTGTGGATTTTAAAAATTATTAATTAAATAATTTTAAATAATTTTAAAAAATATTATAAAATTGATTAATTTAAAAAAAAAAAAACGGGGAGGGGAAATCGGCGAGGGCTGTGCAGCCCTCGCCGCCGCCACGCGCCGCCCCACCGTCGCTGGCCCTCGCCGTAGGCCGGCCGAGGTCGCCGGCCACTGGTCGAGGCCCGACGACCCCGGCCGACCCTCGCCCACCGTCGCCGGCCCTTCCCGGCGACGGTGGGGCGACAAGAGCTGCACAGCCCTCGCCGATTTCCCCCTCCCCGTTTTTTTTTTTTTTAAATTAATCAATTTTATAATAATTTATTTTTAAATTCGGTTTTTTTATAAAATCGATTTTAATTTTTTTAAAATCTGACGTGGACAATTTTTTTTTATTAAAATTACCACGTGGAATTTTTATTTTGAAAAAAATGCTCCGTCGCTAATGAAGTCGCCGGAAAATGGACACGTGGCAATTTGGCCGGATTTTCTCGCCGTTGGCACTTAAATGATCCATTTTGCTCCGATTTTGGCATTTAAGTGTCCCTCTATGCCAACTTTTCGCACTCTTGGGATCCATACCTCTTTACTTATCAGTGGGATAAGATTGAAAGAGAGACGACCAATGGAGAGGAATTTATGCCAAATATCGTCTTTTTTCCCCTCTTTCATCCCGGCCTTTCCTTTGCTTGTACATGCTGACTCTCTATTCAAACATACCATCATTTTCTAAATTTGGGTAGTTGAGGATTGTTAGTGAGCAATCGTCTAGTACTTTCCAAATGAATCCATTAGGGAAACTTCACTATGATATGCATTTGATTAATGCCAACTTTGGGAGATTCTCTAGTTCATCCAGGCCATTAACTGCTACAAGCTCTTCGCATTCTCTAATTTTCAAGGACTTCAGCTTTTTCAAATCCGATAGACCACCTAGACTTTCAATCTTAGGGCACTTGTGTATATGTAATTGCTCCAATGACTCCACTGAGAGAAGACCTTGGATGGCAATTAGATTTGGGCACTGAATAGCCTCAACAGCTTCGACCTCTTCAAACTCGAAAGACCGACAAATCTGCCTAGGAGTTCTAACCCTTCCACGTTGAATTTGATCAACTATTCAAGCCCATCGAGTTGAATCTCCTTCCAACCCCATTGATAAATGTACAAACAAGTCAAGTTTCTCAAGTTGCAACCAAATGACAAACTAGTCATTGATTGATGATATTCCAATGACAATGTTGACAAAGACAATGGAAGAACACAAGGGATTGTTGGCATAGACCATCTTGGAAAAATAAAGGACAACGGTTCTCATCATGATCACCATAGCTCAAATCTACCAATTGAGTTGGGTTAGACAAATCCGAGACCCACCACAGTGAACTTGATCCAAAGCTTAGACTTACCAAACTTCTAGGAAGATGAGGCAATACTTCAAGTTCAGTACAATGCCATAAACTCACAATTTCGATCAGAAACGAACCCTTCGACCATGAGGACCTAGGAGGGAATGATATCCTTTAAGTACTAGAATATTAAGGAAACAAACATAAATCGATTCGGCAGAAGTACGAAGTTAGGCTGCGGGTGATTTCTTCATGACTTCGATATGAATTACCAACAACATTAAACCGAATCATTTTCATCTAGTACTTGAGATTATCAATTGAGCCCCGGGATCACACGACAATTGAGGGACGTCCTTGACTTGAGAATTGGAGTAAATGTGGATCAAATAATGGTTGACCACGGATCAAAAGTGACAAAGTCCTAAAGATGCGTTCGATAATCCAAATTGTACTACGGTCGCAATCAACTCAATTTAGCCCTGATTTTAATTTGATTTTTGGGAATCGACTTCTCAATGATGTCAAGACTAAATATTTGGACGTCACCTCATTGATTCTTGGATTTTCCATTGTACCTGGAAGTGTCGGAAAAAGGGAAAATTGGACAAAGTTTCGGGCCCGCGGGTGGGTTGGCCCAAGACCGGCAGCCCAATGGGCCTTGCGCCCATCCAACTCAGCCCAAAAGGGGCCCAAGCTAGCCCATTCTCCTCTCCCTCCTCAGCCCATGGGCTACTCTCTTTTGGCATTTTCCTTTTGTGTCCAAGTGGGCATTGTTTATGTTTTATTTTTACTTGTTTGTGATTGGTTCTTGAACAAGTGGCTTGCCCACTTGCCTTAACTTCTTACCCTTGTTCTTCAGCCCTCTTTCTCTCTCCTCTAAGCCCCTTCCAACTGCAACAACCTAGCCCCTCTCTCTCTCCCCTTTTTCCCTTCCTTTCTTGTTGTATTTTTCTATTTTCCACCGGAAACCACCGTTGTTATCGTCGCCGGAGCTGCCACCACCGCCCAAAGTGTGGCCATGAAAGTCAGGGAACCAGCCGTACACCGCTGGCCACCCCTGGTCGTCTCTGGCCGCCCGTTTCAGCCTTTTCTGTCCAGCTGCATACCTTCCATGTGAACTGTAACATCCCGAATTTCGGTAAGCCCGAATTATTGGAAAAGGATTCAACGGGCTGAGTTTTGGAGCCAAATATTTGGAATTTGTGCTTCAGGGGTAAAAAGACCAAAATACCCCTCTCTAGAAGTTTGTTTGGATTTTGTTTTGTTTTGTTTTTGTTTTTGTTTTTGTTTTCTTTTCTTTCCCCTTCCCCTCCGCACGTTCCTCTCTCCTCTCCCTTTTCTCTCTCTTCCGCGCGCTTTTGCGCAAAGACGTTCACCCCTCCCCCACTTGCTCATCTTATCTCTCTTTCTCCCCACTTGTTGACCGGTCTTATCCTCTTCTTCTCTCTCCTCTCCCACTTGTCTGACAAGCCCATGTACTCCTCTCTCTCTCTCTCTCTCCGCCTTTTCTTCTCCTGCACGATCGACGCTCCCCTTTCCCCGCACTTCTTCTTCCTCCTCCTTCTTTTCTTCTCCTTCTTCTTTGTCTTCGCTGGCCGGCGCCTCTAGTTGCCGCCGCTGCTCATCCTTCTCGCAGCCGCCACGCTGCGGCGACCACCACCCGTCACCACCGCACCCCCGTCGTCCCCCAGCCCGCCGCTCGCCGGCCTCGGGCCTCGGCCGAACCGCTCGCCTGCCGCACCGCTCCTCTCCTCTCTTCTCTGTCCGAGTGCTGCTGCCTTGTTCCGCTTCTGGTCGCCGGGCGACTTTGCTGCCCTCGCCGTCACTTGGCCACCACCATCCGTCACCCGACCACCCCGGCTCGAGCCGCTTGCCTCCGCCCGTCGTTTTTTCTCTCTTTTCGTTCGGGTTGGAGCCGAGATGGCTGCTCCCGCCGTCCAGCCCGCCGCCGCCGTCCGGCTGCTCGAGACCGCCGCTAGAGCCGCCTCCGCCGCTGCCTGCCGCCACCCGCCTGGTCGCCGGGTCGCCGCCGCCTCATCCGTCGTCGTCGTGCCCTCTCTTCCCTTTCGCCCCTTTTCGGCCGTGACTGAGAAGCAGCCAGCGGCCTTGCCGCCGCACGCCGCCGCCGGTCACCGCCATGACTGGAGCTCGGGCGGACCACCCCGAGCCCCCTCCGCCGCACGAGCCACCCCAGCTTGCTGCCACCCCCCGAAACTTACCGCACCGCCCCTCCTTCTCCCTTTCCAGCTCGTCCAGCCCTTGCCGGAGCCGTCGCTTGGTCGCCGGAGCTGCTGGCCGCCGTCCGGAGCCGCCGGGCCGCCCACCAGCCCCTCGTGCCGCCACGCCGCTGGTTCCTCCGTTCCTCAGCTTGTCGCCGCGTGGACAGCCGCCCTCGGCCGAGACCCGGTCCCGGGCCGCCTTGTCCCGACGTGCCGGAAGTTCCCGGCGTTCCCCTCGCCGCCGCCATCGCGCTCGTGTCGTCGGAATCGATTAACCCGTGAGTTGATTTTCTAAACCTTGTTTAGGTGCTAAACTCCCGAGGGTGATTAGTTTAATATTAAGCTTGATTAGTGCTTTGAATGATGGATGATTAGTGTTTTAATACTATTTGATTAAGCTTGCTTGTGTTAATCATGGTTAGTATTAATAAATATTATTATTATTATTATTGGAATAAATAATAA
The DNA here is from genome assembly GCA_014182895.1 of Angophora floribunda. Taxonomy (NCBI): domain Eukaryota; kingdom Viridiplantae; phylum Streptophyta; class Magnoliopsida; order Myrtales; family Myrtaceae; genus Angophora; species Angophora floribunda. Next base: position 28,994,459 of record CM024709.1, on the reverse strand, counting down.
TTATTTATTATTTTCGGAATTATTAATTTATAATTTCGAATTATTAATAGTAATATTGTTATTACTATTCATTGCTGAAAATTAATTATTTTTGGAGAAAATAATTAATTGGTGATTATTTATTGAAATGGTTTTAATCGAGTAATTTTGGGAGAAAATTACTATGGTCTATTTTTCCAAAGTCAATAGTATTTATATACTATTTTATTAAATGACATTGGTTTATTGAAGAAGGGTTTTACTAAATGGAATTATTTGGGTTGGATAATTAATTATGGGATTGAAAAATAATTACAAGTATTTTGTGGGAGTAAATTATTTTATGGGAACAATAGACTATATCATGCTTCTTAAATGAGTATTTTTAGTATAATTATAGTTTATAATTATTTTTGGGATAATTGAATAATGAGACGTATGTTTATTTATTATTAAATATTGAGACACGTGGTTGGGTATCGGAGTATCGTGATGTTGATCGGTCGGAATTGATTGACAGACTGTGACTTGAGTTGTTCCCAAGAGTTAGGGAATGTGTGGGATTGAATGCTGATTGTAAATTGAATTTTGGAAATTGTCGAGTGAGATCGCATGACATATTGCATGGGTTATCTGAAATGGCATGTCGCATGAGCATGAGTGATATTTCATTCACGACAGAAAGCAAAGATATAAATGGATTGCTTGATGATGTGTTGCATGGTCACATTAAGAGGAGAGCCCGGCGTTGCCGGAAGACCGCCAATCCCTATGGGGTTGTGCCGTGGCCAGTGGGTCGCCTGACTTCGGTCGGATGCCTGATAGGGAGGGGTTCTATGTGGGATTGCGGTATGAGGGCGGGTCCCGGGCCTCTGTCAGTAGCGGGACTGCGGTAGTGGGCGAGTCTTGTGCTCCTTCGGGAATGCCGTCTTGGGAGTGAGCCCTTGACGTCGCCGTGCCTCGAGGTAAAGAGGACGAAGCTGGGTTTAGCTGAACCGCCAACCATAAGGTTGTGCCGTGGCCCAGGAGGAGGGGTCGTAATAATCGGAGCATGTGTGGGTGTGAGACATGAGAAAGTTGTGTGAGATGCTCTGATTATTCGCATGCTCTTAATGTCGTGATGATTGAATTAACAGTTTCTGCAGGTTGCGTGTGCCAAGGCCAGGTAGGGTCGCCTGTGATTGCGAGTGTTAACTGTTAATAATCGCATTTGAGCCTTGGTCTAAGCGTGCGTCTGTTAATGGTCGATTGGGTGTTATTCTGTTGTTGAATTGTTGGCGATAGAGACATTGCACGTCAGGGCGCACTCGAGGCGAGTAGGTCTCCTAACCGAGGCTTAGGATTTTGACTTGCTGAGATTTATCTCACCGGTTATTGAATAACCATTTTCAGTCCGTAGGATGGAGGATCGACGCGTGTTTCGGCTCGTGGCCGTTTTTGAAGGGAGTAGATTAACCCCGGTCTGTTAGTTTCATTGGCTCGATAGGAAGATGCCCGTGGTGAGGGCTTGTATTTGTAAACTTCCTAGGGTTAATCGCTTAGTTAATAAAGCGATACTTTTGATGTGTTCTTATTGAGTTTTCCTGCTATCCCCGTTTTTGTAATTGACCGGGGATTGTGTTTCGCTTCCGCATGCGTTTAATCAAAAGATAAAAATAACGGTCGGCGACGGATCCGGGAGTCGCAAATCAAATGACCGCAAGAGAACAGGGGTTTCCGCGTGCTCGAGGGTCGGGGCGTGACATGAACAGTGACCTTGGGCTGTTTTGGCCTGTTTCAACCACCGTTTGTCACCCGTTGTCGTCCCCGAGCTTATCCCTCGTAGCCCTCATTCCCCCTTATGCGCAGATGTCGTCGGATTTCCGACCCAAGTAAGTTAATTTCATAATCCTTGTTTAGGGGTTAATCTTGCTTAGGGGTTAATTAGTGTATTTGTGTGCTTGTGATTAATTAAGGTTGATTGGTTGACTATGCTGGTTAATTAAGGCTAACTAGGGTTAGTTAATTGATCATAGTTAGTTAAAGTAACTAAGGTTAATTAATTAAAGTAATTAAGGTTATAATTTAACTATGGTTAGGTTAATTTGACTATAGTTAGGTTAATTTGTTAACCATGGTTAGGGATTTTTATTTTTATTTATTTAATTAATTTCGGACGAATTTACTATTCATAATTACTGTTCACAATCACTTTTCACGGCATTGTTTATATAGAAGCAAATTTTAGTCTTAATTTGATATGCTCTTGATTGTTATGGCTTGTTGAATTATTTAGCAAATGAGTCAACAGTAAAGCTTATCTTTCTTCAATTCAAGAAAATGAATTCTTTCAAAAAGCAAGAACCATTATCTAAAGCATGACTAGATTTAGGCGCTCGGATTATCATGATTATTCTCTTGATATACTTTCCATTATTAGGTGACAAAAAAATTGCTATTTTCTTTCACCAATTGATGCTTGGTCTAAGATAGGGTGGCCATCTTTGCATAGCACATTTTTTTTATTCTTTCTCGAATAAAAATTATCTTGTAGAGAATCTAGGAATGCCTTTGATTTTATCTTAGAACAAAATGCTGGCGACATGGCTACAAATTCCTCACATCGTTGACTCTGGCTTCTAATGCAGGATTCGTCAGATATTCATTGGCTTGAATTTATTTTAATAAAACAACAATAGCTTTGTAGTCTCAGCCGGCAACCGATGGATTACAAGGAAACGGATCCAAAATTTACTGAGGAAGCCTCTTTTATCAGGATTTTTTAGCCTGGATCCGTATCTAGGAAACCAGATTAATCAGGATCCTTGATCTTGGCTCCCATGTGAGCCCCTCCAAATGAGTCCTTTGGGGAGAAGGATTGTGATTGCATCGGGTTCATGGCTCCGGATCAAGGCAAAAATTGCCGCACTCTATCCTTTTTGGAGAAACTTATTCAGGATAGTCATTATTCATTAAATTTAATATCACAATGAGTTACTTCTACTAATAAAAACCATATCCAGTCGTACATATTATTGCTGATATTTTAGACTCTGTTTATTTCTCGTAAAATGTGACATTTCTAAAAAATATTTTTTTAAAAAATGAAGAAAATTTCCAGTTTTTTAGTAAAATCAAAATGGATTGAAAAATATTTTTTCATTTGATAAAGAAAATTTGTTTTTATTTTCCTAGAAAGACATGTACTGTTCATATTCCTTAATGGATACACATGCTATATCATCAAATTATTTTCTGAGCTTTGAGGAGCCCCACCTCGAGCGTCGGGGACTCTGGGCCTCAGCCATGATGGATTTGACCTAACCGCAAGGATACCCAAGCCCAAGCGCTGAGGACTTGGTCATAGGACCATGGATTTCTCAGACCCAATTAATCTTTTATTGTTGTATTCATTGAATTTTCTTTATATTATTATAATCGTAATTTTCTTTATATTATTATAATCGTCAGTTATAATACTAATCTTCATGAAGAAAACATTTCACTGAAATATTACTAATTTGTCTTAGAAGGGGATTTCTTTCGAGGGGAGATTTTGGATGTTAAATGAAGTCACAAAAAGAATGACCAAAATAAAATTAAAAAAGACATCGCCTTTTTGAGGATGTCACGCGCCTCCAATTCTCACAAACCTGATGAAGGACTTTTAGGGAACGGTTGATGGGGATCTTGAGAGGACCATATATAGGACCCAAAGCATGATCTGTGGAGGAACGCAATGGGAAAATACCTGAGCTCTATAGTAAAGCCAAGGACAATGCAAAAAATGTTTTAGGGAACGGTTGATAGGGAACGGCCTCTCCACTGCTCGCCCAGATTCACCGCCAGATATCCTCGCCGTCCCAGCGACATCACTAAACGACCCCATTGCCGCATGACGCCATCTCGAAACATCCACCACCACTGCGGCCACCATTATAAACTACTTCCGGTCACCGGACAGCCGTCTTTCGACAACCATCTCCGATGTTATCCATTTCACAAACAGTGACAAATGAATGGGGACATTAACGTTGGAGCCAAGATTTAGCACACCATTTTGAACGTCTCGCACCAGCGATTATCATTGACAATCATGGGTACATGCCACAACACAAAGCCAAGGACAATGCAAAAAATGAAAGCAGAGGCGGTGCAGATTCGGTCTCACAAACAATGAAACGCAACCAGAATCAGGACTCTACACTGATGAAGCAACCTATCCGCCTCCACGTATTCTCGAACGACGCAAGAAACGCGGGTTATTACGGGATGTGTTACAGAGGCATTTCATCAAGCATGCGTCGTGCATTGACTGAGATGAGGATATCCACTCATTCGAGACTCAAAGCCACACCGAAAGCCACAGAGAATGAACGAACGAGACTAGAAACCTACGGGAGACGCCTCCATGGCACACGGTACGGGTACGGTCGAGAAGCCGCGAGATCGGGTCCCGGACTCAGCTGAAAGAGGAAGCTTGCTGGACGTGATTACACGGCGGCGGATCGGCGGAAGCAAGCTCCACAGGATGCCGACGGGAAGAGTGATCTTTCAAGGTTAGGAAGCCGACCCAACGTACAGAACTTCAACCTCTTCGCCTAGGAGAACAAGGTTGGGTCGGAGCGAGAAGAGTCGTGGCTTGTAGGCGGCTACCGGCGGTGGCGAGATGGAATAAGACGAGAATCGCCCCTTGAGGACTGTGATTGGTCCAACTAGCCCATCAAGCTGCGTGTTATGGGCAAGGAATTTTTATTTCTTTAATCTTCTTTAAATTTTTTGCTTTTTGGCTAAAATTACCTATTTGTCTAATTGTTGTTTTATGCTATTTCGATCTTTTTATATTTTGTGCAAGAGAGGACGACTTAGCGGACCGACAAAATTAGGTATAAAAAAAGTCAATGTGCTCTAATTAAGAATTGACTCATAAATTTCGCATCTATCAAATATATCAAATGTATAAATTCAAGGTGAAAAATGCGTCAAATATAATATTCACCAATCTTACATTAGCCACTAAGATAAATAAAAAGAATTATAACAAATACTCGTAATGTCATAGCCAATAATAAGCCAACACACATGAATCATTCCACGCGGATCACAACTTTCGGTGTCTAATTCGAAAAACACTTCCCGAGCAATGTTCGAACCAATCGTTTTTTCCCTTGATTACCACAAGAAGAATTTTGGGGAAGCCGAACATTCTTGGAATTGTTGTTAATATTTAGTGACGAATTGACCCTTGCCGTACGCTACTCTTTCTTTTGCCTTCTTTTTGGCTGGACTTTCCGTTGTTTGTGCATGCCGAAACTGCCTTTAAATGAATGTTCTAAATTTGGGCAGCCTTCGATTCTTAAAAAGCAATTGCCTGGTACTTTCGAATTGAATTCATTAGGGAAACTTTTCAATGATCAGCGATTAGAAAAGGTCAATATTTCAAGAGTCTCTAGTTCATCCAGGCCCTTAACTGCCAAAAGCTCTTCGCATCCTTGAATTGTCAAAAACATCAGTTTTTTCTAATCCGATAGATCATCCAGATTTTCAATCTTAAGGACACTTGTGTATTTCCAATTGCTCCAACGACTCCACCAAAGGAAGACCTCGGATGGCAGTTAGATTTAGGCAATCAAAAAACCTCAACTGCTTCAACCTCTTCAAACTCAAAAGACTGGCAAATCTCTCATGGTGTTATAACCCATTCACTTCAAATTCAATCAACTGTTCAAGCTTATCGAGTCGAACCTCCTTCCAATGACATTGATTAATGCGCAAACAAGTTAATCTTTTCAAGTTGCAACCAAATGACAAACTGGTTATTGATTCATGATATGCCAATGACTGTTGATAGACATGGTGGAAAATTCCCGAGGGATTGTTGGCATGGACCATATTGGAAGAGCAAAGGACCATTCTCATCATGACCATAATATCTCAAATCCGCCAAGTTAGTTATGTTTAAGAGATCTGGGGCCCATTGTGGTGACCTTGATCTGAAGCTTAGGCTTATCAAACTAGTGGGAAGCATAGGCAATTCTTCAAGTTCACTGCAACCACGTAATCCCAATTGCTCTAGGCAAGGAAGTAGTTTGACTGTCACCGGAAAATTTCCAATAGGGATAATTTCAAGTTGAGAACTCTCAAAATTGATAATTTCCAAATGCCCTCAGGGATTTCCCATTTCAAAACCCAACCATACTAGGCATGTAGCTCTTCCAACTCTTTTAGCTCAACAATGCTCCACGGTAACTCCCTTATCAAACAATATGAAATGTTGATGACTTTTAATCTACTTAGGTTTCCAATAGAATCGGGTAACCGCAAACACTTTGTTACTGAGACATCCAACTCAAGTAGCGATTCCAAGTTTCTAATTGAGATTGGAAGTTCCCTTATATAAGTTTTCGTTAAAAAGAGGGGCTTAAGTTCCCGTAAATTCCCAATAGAACTGGGAAGTTCGTTGATTTTTGTACCTTGCAAATTAAGCACTAACAAGCGCTTTTGGTTACCAATGGAGTCAAGTAATCTTCTAATAGTCGTAAATGAGAGATCCAACTCTACCAATTATGCCACTCTTGCAAATGATTCCGGTAGCTCCATCAACTTGTTGCAATATCCTAAATACAAGTATTTGAGCTTCTCTAACCCTAAGACTTGTACATTTTATATGCCTTGAAGTAAATCAAACACTTAAGCTTTTCGAGGGAAGCATCAATCTCATTCAAACTTGAGCAGTACTCAAGGATAAATCTCTCTAAACTTAAATAATGAGAGAAGTTTGGAATCCTTGTCATGTTTTTGCAACGTTTGAGATCTAAAACTTTAAGCTTCTTGGCAACCTGTTACAATAGCTAAAAGAGGGTGAAGGGAAAATTCCATGTGAATTTATAGGCAATAAATGATTGTGTGGGGACTTTTATGTAATTGGTTTGACTCATTTTCCTCATTTAGCCCACATAGATCCGTTCATTTAGTACTAACTCCTATCCAACTTGATCTCCATAAATCCACCTACGTATCAATTCAATACTATCTAACTTAATGGCCTTGATTATGAGACTAGCTTAATCAGCTTAGTTTTACTTGTGGAATGGCCTTGATTAATCCATTTACAAGCAATCTTATTTGCAACAGGTGATTGCCCTTATAGTAATGGTATAGTTAATTTTAATATATTAAAAAAACAACATGAAAATTGCACAAGACAAATCAATGGAAATAAAGATAAACAAATATAGCTATAGATGGTACCTTGATTTGACTCCATTCAGCCTAATCCTCCGTGATGAAACTATGAGTCAAGTGGAGAACTAAAAGATTGCTTGGATGGAAATTGATGGCCAAGAACTCTTTAGGACACCAATACTAGGACATGTATCTTAACTCTGAAGGTTGATTGTCAAAGTCTCCATCTAATTGTCCCTAAGATAATTTGAGGAGCCTTATGTTTGGAAGCCTTGAAAACTCTTCGCTTGTGTAGGGGTCGGTTCTAAATCCACCTAAGTAGATTGCTTCAATGGCCTCCTCTCTACCATTCATTGGTGAGTAGCATAAGAGTAAATGAAAAATGTTTTTCATACCTCTCTGTCTCTCTGTCTCTCTCTCTCTCTCTCTCTCTCTCTCTCTCTCTCTCTCTCTCTCTCTCTATATATATATATATTAAAAAAGGGCTACTAATTAATAAATGAAATATTGAGAAACGTCTAGATAACCAAACATATCGTTTCACCTCTTTTGTACTTATGATATTATTGGTTGTCTTAGGAACCCACGATCTGCTCTGCTTTCTTGGATCCATCAACTTTATATCTCCACGAACAATTTTTCTCTCGAGATTTACCCTAGTAACTCAAGCTTGAGATTTATCCTAGTAAAACAACAAAAGCTTCATAGTCTCTCGACCGACAACCTAAAGATTACAAATAACTGAGATTTGCCCTAGTAGTCATCCTTCTCATATGAAAAAGGAGAAGTGGGGATTCAAATCTCCACATTCTCAAGAAGGGTGTGATGGGGACGATTTTATTTCAGAAGTGAATTTCGACTTCCACATCTTGCAATGAGGTAGTATAAAAGTTTGAGCATTAGAGTAAGAGTAAAGTAGAACCGACAAAAAAAAAACTATGGATTATAAAGAAATCCTGACGAAGCCCCTCTATTAGGAATTTTTTAGCCTGGATTTGTATCTAGGGAGCCAAATGAGTAAGGACCCTTGACCTTGGCTCCCACATGGGCCCCCCAATGGGGCCCTCAAGGAGAAAGACTATGATTGCAAATGGCTCATGGCCCCTGATCAAGGCCAGGATTGCCGCACTCCATCCTTCGTGGAGCAACTCATTCAAGATAGTTGTCATTCGTTTAAGTTAAGATCTTGATGAGTTAATTCTGATAATAAAAACCATATCCAATTACGCATGTTGTTGCTAATATCTTACGCTCCATTTATTTTGTAAAAAATAAATATTCCTAGAAATTTCTTTCAAGAATATGAAGAAATTTTCCAGTGTTTAGGTGAAAGTCGAAAATAAGTTAAAGAATATATTTTTGTTGTTTAGTATTGAAAACTTGCTTTTATTTTTTTCTAAAGAAATATGCATTATTTGTGTGCTATAAGGGATACACATGCTACATCATCAAATTATTTTCCAAGTGCCGAGGACCCAAACTCAAGCATCGGGGATTGGGTCTTGGCTTCAAGGGATTTGGGCCTACCCGCGACGGTTCCCAAGCCTAAGTGCCAAGGTCTTGATCGTAGGACCTGCAATTTCTGGGACCCAGCCAATATTTTATCTTTGTATTCACTGAATTTCTTTGTATTTTATAATCATCAGTTATAATAATAATCTCCATGAAGGACAAAATTTAACTGAAATAATACTATCGAACAGTTTGGTGGGGATCTTCAGAGGACCATACATAGGACCCAAAGCATGACCGGTGAAGCAACGCAGTGGGAAACTACATGAGCTCTATAGCAAAGACGCATTAGAAACTTCAAGCCAAGTTTCAGACAAAATTGACACACCCAAATGAAAAGCAAGTAGATGGAGAGGCGGAGGTGGAGGAAGCAAAACTCTTAGAAACAGCTGATTTAGTCCTAAATTTTTTTGACCAATTAAGTCTTTATTATTTTGCATTTGTATCAATTCAGTCCATCAAGCTAATTTTAACCGGCCGATGCCAATGTGGACACCAGCCAACACTAATATGGATTATTTTTAAGGATTTTCGAATTTTTTATTAAATTTTTCCGAGAGAAGAATACTAGAAGTGCCATAAATTATATAAGATGCTCACTTTAGTACTAAAATATTTCGCTAAATCACTTAAGTACTACATTTTTTGAAAAACAATCTTTTCAGTGTCAATTCCGATTTGTTTGGTCGGAAATCTGCATTGCATTTTTTTTATATTAATATCTTAAGTTGATGTGGCTCGTTGGAGGTCTAAATCAGCATAAAAAACCTAAAACAATGTCGTCTAGCAAGTTAAAAAGTGATTACTTCCGTACCAGTCGTTGTAAAAAATTGATCATTTTAGTGTTAATTGTTAGTAAAAAGTAGGGGTGTCAAATGGGTGGATTGGGTCGGGTCGAAAATGGTCCAACCCACATTGACCCATTTAACTCGTTTTGACTCATTTTCATGCAATGTAAATTTGATGATCCATATTTGGCCCGACCCATACCTGACCCATATTACCAACACATATTAATATTTAACTTAATTTAAGAAAATTTACTCCCACTTATTTAGTCCACTTTAAACGTTTCACATATAAATTATTTGAATAAAAATTTCACATCAAATTTATAAAGTAAATTAAATAATAAAAAATTAGTAAATAAAAAATGTGGATACCTCTAAATTGAAATAGTTTTTGGAAAATAATTTTTTTTTTTAAAAATCGGTTTTTTAATTATTTTAAAAAATTGAATTTTATTATTATTATTATTTCTTTCTTTCTTTCCTTTTCTTTTTATTTTCCCTTTCTTTTCTCTTTTCTTTTTTTTTCCTTCTTCTTCCCCTTTTCCTTTACTAGTGTCGCCTGATGGCGATTGGCCAAGACGCAGGCCAGCGAGCCCGAACTTGACCAAGGCCGACGAACTTGAGGCTCGATCGATCTAGGCTCCGTCGAGGTCGCTGGTAGTGATCAAGTTCAAGTTCGCCCGGATCTAGTGAGCCGTGAACTTTGTTGCGACCAGCAAGTTCGGGGTTCGCCTACCCAGATCCAGGCGAGCTACGGCTTGGCCAAAGCCGATGACCTCACAGCTCGCCTATCTAGATTTAGGCCGAGCTCCGGCCAATAAGCTTAGGGCTCACTAGCCCAAGCTCTGTCGCGGCTCGCTGGCCTAGATCTAGGCTGAGCTCTAGCTGACGACGGCTAGCTTGGGATTGGCAATGGTGGTGGCGGGATGATGGCGGGATCAACAATGGAGGTCGAGAACGCATAGAGGAGGGAATGGAAGGAGAGAGATGATATGTCTATCTAATAACTTACTCAATCCATATTTGACCCATATTTAGCTTTCATTTGATCCATATTTGACCCATATTTAACCTTCACTTGACCCATATTTGACCTACATTTAACCTTCACTTGACCCATATTTGACCTACATTTAACTTTAACTAGATCCATATTTGACCAATTTAACTAAAAGTGAGTGATAATGTAGGTTTATGACCCATATTGACACCTCTAGATCACTTCAGTGCCAATCTTAATAAAAAGTTTAAACACTTTAGTGCCAAAAAAATGCAATCTCAAATAGATTTTTTAATTGTAAAAATCATGTAATTTCTCTAACCGAAATTTCTTGCCAGAAATATTTAAGTGATGGTTTTTCTTCGAAATTGGCATTTGAGTGAGCCAGTGAAAACTTTCGACACTAAAGTAAGCGTCATATATAACTTATGGTATCTCTAGTGTCATTCTCTATTTTCTTTTTTTTCTTTTCTTCCTTCTTTTGCATCTTTACCCACAATGGCCAACAAGGCTTCGATGAGGCTCATAGGCCATTGGGTGAGGGATGCTACCCTAGTGGCCCTCACATGACTTCGCCCAAATTTAGGCAAGGCCTAGGAATCCCGAGCAAGGCGGCTTCACTCTAGATTTGATTGAGGCCAGCCTTTCACTAGCTGCGGGTGAAGGCCACCTCGTCAACTATGGACAAGGCTACCTTTGTAACATCCTGAGAATCGACTCCATTTTGGGATTTTATAAAATGACAATGTTAGTCGAATGCCTAGTTAGTACAAATATTCCAAGCTCTGTGTTCTCGAGATAATGGATTACAGGGAGGCGCCGATAGGAAATGATACATATACGACTCACAATTTCGATAAGGAACGAACCTTTCGACCATGATGACCTGAGCAGGAACGATATCCTCTAAGTATTAGACTATTAAGGAAATGGAAATAAATCGACTCGGCAAAAATATGAAGTCGAACTGCAGGTGATTTCTGCACGATTTCGATATGAACTACGAACAACGTTAAACCGAATCCTTTTCATATGGTACTCGGGATTATCAATTGAGCCGCCGGGATCACACAACAACCAAGGGACGTTTTTTGACTCAAGAATTGACGTTAACATAGATCAAAGAGTGGTTAACCACAGGTCCAATGTGAGGAAAGTTCTTAAAAGGCACCTGATAATCCAAATTATACTACGGTCGCAATTGACTCAATTTAGCCTTGATTTTTAATTCGATTTTGGGAACCGACTTCTCAATGATATCAAGACTAAATATTTGGACATTGCCTCATTTATTTTGGGATTTTCCATTAGATGTGGAAGTGTAAGAAAAAGAAAAATTTGACCGGGTTTTGGGCTCACAAGTAGACCAGCCCAAGACTGGCGGCCCAATGGGCCTTGCGCCCATCCAGCCCAACCCAAAGGGGGCCCAAGCTAACCTAAGTTCCTCTCCCTTTCCAGCCCATGGGCTTCTCTCTTTTGGCATTTTCCTTTGTGCCCAAGTGGGCAATGTTTATGTTTGTTTTTGCTTGTTTGTGATTGGCTTTTGAATAAGTGGCTTGCTTAGTTGCCTTGGCTCTTATCCAACTCTTCAGTAGCTCTCTCTCTCCTCAATCTCTCCCTCTCAACCGCACATTCCCAACCCCTCTCTCTCCCCCTTTTTCTCTTCATTTTCTCTTCCATTTCTATTGTTTCTTGTTGTTTTTACTGTTTTCTAGTCGGAAAACAGCCTTGCCGCCAACACCAAAGCTGTTGCCGCTGCCCAAAGTGTAGTCTCTGAAGTCAGGGAGCCATCCGCACACCGCCGGCCACCCGTTTCAACCTTTTCCACCTAGCTGCATACCTTCCACATGAACAGTAACTCCAGGCCATTTTTGCTCGTTTCGGCCACTGTTTGTCACCTGCTGTCATCCCTGAGCTTAACCCTCATAGCCCTCATTCCCCCTACATGCCGATGTCGCCGGATTTTCGACCCAAGTAAGTTAATTGCCTAATCCTTGTTTATGGATTAATCTTACTTAGGGTTTAATTAGTGTATTTGTATGCTTGTGATTGATTAAGGTTAATTAGTTGATTAGGCTGGTTAATTAAGGTTGACTAGGGTTAATTAATTGACCATAGTTAGTAATGAAGTAACTAAGGTTAGTTTTTAAAGTAACCAATGTTAGAATTTAATCATGGTTGGGTTAAATTAACTATGGTTGGGTTAATTGATTAACCATGGTTAAGTTTATTTATTTTTATTTATTTATTTAATTTCGGACGAATTTACTGTTCACAATTATTGTTCACGGCACTATTCATACATAAGCAAATTTTGGTTTCAAATTGTTGTGTTCTTGATTATTAAGGATTGTTGAAGTGCAAATTGTTGATTATTCCCAAGAATTAGGGAATGTACATGATTGTTAATTGATTGGAATTGAATTTTGATTTATCATAATTTTCACGAGTGATTGGATTGTACTGCATGACATTATACGTGTGTCGGCTGCAATAGCATGTTGTGAGAAAGAATTGTATGTGCATTTACAATAGAGCAAAGAAAAGACTAGATTGTTTGATGATGTGGTGTATGGTCACATTAAGAGGAGAGTCCGGCGTTGCCAGTTGATCGCCAATCCTTGGGGTTGTGCCGTGGCCTTTTGGTCGTCCTGACTTCAATTAGTTGCTTAATAGTGGTTAGTTGCAGAGTCGCAGTAGATGTTAGACCCATGCTCCTTAGGAAATGCTGTCAGTGGGGGAGAGCCCATGATGTCGTTGTGCTTCATGGGAGAGGACGATATCTGGTCTACAATCAGTTGACCGCCAACCATAAGATTATGCTGTGGCCTTGGGGGTTGTAATAATCAGAGCATATGTGGATGTGAGACATGAGAAAACTATGTGCAATGCTTTGATTATTCACATGCTTCTTAATGTCATGATGATTTAAATGACAGTTTTGCAAGTCGCGTGTGCCAAGTCCAGGTAGGATCGCCTGTGATTGCACATGTTTATTAAAATGTCTCTATTATCATTTTCTCTGAGGTGGTATTGAATGACTAATGATTTAGGTTGTATGTTAAACTCTTGAGGCCAATGAAATTCCTAACCAGGGCTTAGGATTTTAACTTGCTGAATTTATCTCAACCCATCGTGGTTAACCTTTTTAGGTCCTATATAACCCAAGGATCGAGGAGAACAATCCCTCTAAAGCCAGCGAATAGGCTATTGTGGCCTATTCGCTTTTTTGACGAGCCCTCCCCCACTTGTACAGGGTTAGGTTAGCCAAGCCGATCCCTTTTTGAGTAAGTCTTAGCTTTTCGTGTGTAGTAAGGCGTGTTTATATGTGCTGTAATTCGGGCTAACCTTCAAATATATAAAAATGGTGTTTTGTCTTTCCTCTGTATCTCTGTTGCTATCCCTGTTGTTTCTGATTGTTGGTTGGGAGTTCTATTCGTTTCCACATATGCATAATTACAAGATAAAATAAATTGGTCAATGACAGTACCTTGGACATCGTATAACCAGACATCAAGTGAGATGAGATTACTGCGAGCTCGAGAGTTGGAGTGTGACAACCTTCACCCGCGACAAGGCTAGCCTCACCTGGATTTGGATGAAGGCCACAACCTTCCAACCGGCAAGGGCTTCGCGGCCCTCGGAAAACAAAGAAGGAAGAAGAGAAAAAAGAAAAAGAGAAAAAAATTAATAAAAATTCAGACAAAATAAAATATTATTAAACATTGCTTACATCAATCTTAGCTAGATGGCTAGCGCCAGTCAATGTCCACGTCAGCGTCAGTCCACAAAAATTGGCCGGATGGACTAAGTTAGCATAATCACAAAAGGTTTAGGGTTGAATTGGTACAATTACAATAAATTTATGACATTTTTATAATTCTTCCGGCAAAGGAGGAGGAAGCAAAACTCTTGGAGACGGAGAGAGATGAAAAGCAAGTAGGCACAAAAAAGAAAGGTGACGGAGGCTTTTGAGGAAGTGCACAAGAGGAGGAGTCAAACGTTTGAGAGAAAGAAGCACCAACTTTCACTTAAATCCCAAATCAGGCACTTTTAACTTAAATCCATTGATTGTCCTCAGCAATAAATCCACGTACACTTGCTAGCTGAATTTTTTTCTTTTGGTCAATAGCTAATTGGATTTAAAGCACTATTCATTGTCTTTTTATTTGGGCTACAGGTTGGAGAATAACGGTGAAACTGTTTATCATCTCCTACACTTCACTAGTAAGTCAAAAAAAAAACTCTACATTGAATTTTTCTAGCCAGACTTCACTTTTTTGTCGTAATATGAAGTTGTAGACAACCGCCTATCAAAAGACACCATAGACAAGATCCACCAAGGTCATGACTAGAACATATTTTTTTCTAAAACGAGGTTGACTTCAAATAGAGACTTGACTATAGAAGCCAGATTTGAGATAAGGATAAAGTTTGTAATTTTTTGCGAAACAAAAAAAATTAGGCCCAAAATTATCACTCAACTTAAAGTTCGTGTTATTTTATGAGACAAAAAAAATTTTAGGCTAAATTTGACACTTAACCTAAAATTGGTACTTTTTTACAAGATAAAAAAAGGTTTGGACTAGATTTAACACTCAACTTAAAGTTAATGCTTTTTTACGAGATAAAAAAAGTTTGGGTAAAATTTGACAATCCACCTAAAATTGGTGTTTTTTTTATGAGACAAAAGAATTTAAAACAAATTTGGCAATTTACCTAAAGTTTGTACTTTTTTTTTTTGAATTAGCCCTTATTTTAATATAAAAACTAGGGATTGCTCAAAATCAACTTGATTTTTCTTGAGTTTGACTAATTGGCACGTTTCGAATTTAAAAATATTTGACATGAGTAGCTTGGAAACCTAATAAACTAATTGGATTTTTACATATTGTAATTACATATAGGCATTGATAAATGCTATGAATAGCTGAAGAGTATTGTTTTTAAAATTTATATTTAATGTGAGATTCTAAATTCGAGCCCAAGCGTATAATGATCTCATATAAAAACCCACCAAGTAGAAGAGTGGAGCCAAACTAAGCTCGAGGTCAAGCTTATTAAAAGATCAAATGAGATAGGATCAATCTTGAGTTCAATATTGAGCTTTGCAAACCAAGTTGAATCGAGTCAAGTCAACTAAACTATGACTCCAATTGGTTTGATTACTGCCACACCCTTGCCAGGAGGAAGAAATTTTTGTATCATGAATTTGAACGTAAATAACCATTCTGACCCCCAATTTGAACTCATGTCATTCATGAAGTAAAATCCTCGTTGCAATCAAATCTCAAGCTCGACCTTAATGAGTTTTTATTTCGAATCTGCAGCACCATCTTTGCGAAAGTTCATCATAGCCAGAGCAGGAGCTAAACTACTCCAGAACTAAAAGTTCAATTGCCGAAGATGATGCTGAGCGAAATATCCTCAATGACATACATCAGAGTTGAGTCAAATAACATGTACTATGGTTGAGCAAAATTCTAGTAACTTTATCGCGTGCTACCACACATACAATATGATCAGGAGATCTCGGCAACACTCCGCTAGGTCCTGAAGCAGCTTGCTCGCCATGGAGCTCATACGAGAGATTATCTTCATCACCATGTGAGAAGTATGCAGGAGCAGATCTCACCTGAAGCAGACGGGACTGTGTTTAGCCTCTCTTTTTTGGGTGTGCACCGAGCCTCTCTAAAATTCCAAGAAACCGTACAAAGTGTAAATGCAACAAAAGGGATAGGAGCGACGGGACCAAGAAAGTCAAAAACAAAGATAAAGAGAGCACTAAAGCCAAAACGGTCTGCAAAAGTCAAACCACTTGGTTGTGTCTGAACTTTTCTCCTCCAAGCGAAGAGCGGTGTAGCTGTAAAGATAAAACAAAAACGACTAGCGAGATGATAGGGACGCCACCACTATAGCTGGATGAGTTCATTTGGAAAAAAAAAGGAAAAAGGCTTGATCATTCCCTGGGAAAAGAAAAGGATGGATTAACAGTATTGACTAGGACAAATTAGAAGAGATTCGGAGGGAAATTCCCAATACTTTGTCTTTCCTCCACGAAAGCAAAGCAGACAACGTGAGCTGAAAATTACTAGGTTTTTTTTGCTTTCTTTTTTTCGGTATCTCAACAAGGCCTGTGTACTTGATGATATGACGAACACTGCTACCCAGGAATCTGGACACATTGGACCCAGTAAGAACCTAGATCATGAACTCGTTTTTAGGCCCGATCATGCTTCAGTGTTCTGCATTTTCTAACTATGTGCTGCAGAAATGTGATATTGCAAAGCAACAACATGAATTCTAGAGGAAACTCAAGACTATTCTCTATGCAAGTGTATGTCCACATGCATTGGTCATGACCCACGACGCACATCCAAACATGCCCGCCCTCATGCACACAGAGAGAGAGAGAGAGAGAGAGAACTCCCCTGTGCACTGATAACATGATCATGATCCTAAATTTCTTGATGAAATTTGTCTGCATTTGAGCATTAGACTAATCACATATTGGCATAGAATCTACCCCAGGCCAGTAACCAAAAGAAGAACGAAAATGTAGCAAGAAGGTTCCTTCTATTTCTCGCTCCTCTTAATTCCAATTCCCTCCTGTTTAGCTATTCTTGGGCATCGTATTGGATAGGCAAACACAATCTCTCAGCTTATTTGAGTCGAAGAGCATATGGCGATGTTCCCAGCTGAGTAATGATTAACAGAAAGGCAGCAATGAAACTACAGAAGCGTGATCTGCAGAACCCTGGCCGCAATCTACAACTGAAAGAGTGTTTCGCTTTTACTAAAGATTCATTTGCAAAGTAAGCACCTGCATAGGGCGGAACATTATTTGAAATAAAGCAAACATCCAAGAAATGATTGGTAACTCCTCAAAAGATGCATGATGAAAGTCAGTACCATTGTCATGTAACACTGAATGGGATACGACAACCCTCATATAACTATGTTAACTGGAACAATACAAAATGCTACAAAACTCGATGAACAATAATCAAGAGAGATCCCATCAACGTTATCGCAGCAAGGCAGCCACCCTAATTTAGACACAATACTCAATCAACAAATTCAAGGCAAGACCAGGTTTCTGCAGAACATTACCTAAGTTAGACACAATACTCTTCTGTCGTTCTTCCATTTTCAAAAACCGCACCTTCAAATTCTGCATCTGCAGTTCAAAGCCCTTCCTCTCTTCTTCATGCATCTGTAGCTCCAACTGAAGTGATTCCTTGTCGCTTTTAAGCCTTTCTACCTCTTCCTTCAGTCCTTGTCTCTCTGCTTCAGTTAATGGAGAAGAAATTCCCTGATTTTGGAGATTCTGAGGGGAATGGCTGTGCACTGGTATACGTTGATGGATGTTCTTCAGAAGCTGCGGCTGACCTCTTACAAAATCCGCATTCGCAAATTCCCATCGTTCTGGATCAATCTTCCTAAAATCCTGTCCAAAGGTGAAATGTACATTCATTGCAAGTCATTCGTTTGTAAGATCACTACTTCCTAGAAAGCCAAATCATATCAGAAGACAAGAGCAAGCAGAAATGAAAGTAGAAAGGTCTCAGCTTACATATGTGTTTAGCTGTCTAATAAAGCTGGAAAAATTGTTATGCTGGAAGAACCTCGGCAGCAAATCACCAGGTCAGTGGAGGGGTCATCCACTATCTCGTACGTCTTCATCAGGGGAGGTGGCAGCGAATTCGAGCTGCTTGGCTTACTAAAAACTCCGAACCTATGAAATACCTCAACAACCTCATAGACCAGGAACACGT
Source organism: Angophora floribunda (assembly GCA_014182895.1). NCBI lineage: Eukaryota > Viridiplantae > Streptophyta > Magnoliopsida > Myrtales > Myrtaceae > Angophora > Angophora floribunda. The sequence goes on along the minus strand of CM024709.1, from coordinate 28,976,235 downwards.
GAGCCTAAGCCCGAGAGAATGGGCGACTAATCTCACGATCGTCTTTCTTTTTACCTTCTCTTTTTCTCCATTGCCATTGCATACATCTTTTCATTTTCCTCCCCTTTTCTCTTTTCTTTTTTATTTTTGAGGGGAAGGGGGAGGGGCAGTGAAGGGTAGGGGGAGGAGGCAGGGTAAGGGAAGGGGGAAGAGGAAGGAGGGGACCAAGAAGGGAAGGGAAAAAGTGGGAAGTGGGGAAGGGGAAGGGGGAAGGGCGGGAAGGTCAAGGAGAGAAGGGGAAGGGCCAGGACGGAAGCGAGGAAGGGGAAGGGGGCAGGGGGAACGGGGGGGAATATCGAGGACTGAAGGGTTGGAAGGGGGAAGGCGAGGGCACGATTTATGTTGAGATTATTTTCTTTCCATTGTTTGTACGAGATACCTTGATAATCAGAATCTCCTGCTAACTTTGAGCAGCCGAAAATGCTTATGTAGCACTCATCTGGTATTTTCGAATTGACTATATTAGAAAAACTTTCCAATGATCCGCAACGGTTAAAATCCAAACTTTTGATAGCCTCTAGTTCATCTAGACCCATAACCGCCAAAAGCCCTTCGCATCCTCGAATTACCAAGGATTCCAGCTTTTTCAATTCAGCTAGATCATCTAGACATTGAATCCCAGGACATTCTTTTATTTCCAATTGTTCCAACGACTCTACGGAATCAAGACCCTGGATCGCAGTTAGATTCGGGCAATCAATTAGCGTCCACAGCTTCAACCTCTTCAACCTCGATAGACCAGCAAATCCCAGGAGAAATTCTAACCCTTCCACTTGGAATTCAATCAATTGTTCAAGCCCATCGAGTTGAACTTCAATCCATTTACATCGATAAATGCGCAAACGTGTCAAGTTTCTCAAGTTGCAACAAAATGACAAACTGCATATTGATTTATGATATTCGAGCGATAATGTTGATAAAGACAATGGAAGGAAGATGAGGGATTGTCTGATTGGACCATCTTGGATGAACAAAGGATGCCGGATCTTATCATTACCACCATAGCTCAAATCCACCAATTTAGTTAGGTTTGTGAGATCCGGGACCCACTGCAATGAACTTGATCCAAAGCTTAGATTTATCAAACTTGTGGGAAGCTCGGGTAATACTACAAGTTCACCACAATGCCATAAACCCAATTTCTCTAGGCAAGGAGGTAGTTTGATAGTCACCTGAACATTTTTAATACGGGTCACTTGCAAGTTAAGGACTCTCAAAAGTGACAATTTCCCAATGTCCTCGGGAATTTCCCATTCTAGAAATAGGCAATCATTTCCATGTAGCTCTTCCAACTCTTTTAATGCGATAATACTCCTCGGTAGCTCCCTTATCAAAGAATACGAAATGTTGATGACTTTTAATCTACTCAGGTCTCCAATAGATTCGGGTAACCGCAAACATGGTGTTCCTGAGATATCCAACTCGAGTAGCGATTCTAAGTTCCCAATGGAGATGGGAAGTTCCACTATTTTAGTATACGATAGTAAGAGAGACTTAAGTTCCTTTAGATTCCCAATAGAACTAGGAAGCTTATCAATTTTTGTAGATCGCAGTTTAAGTACTGACAAGCACTTTTGGTTACCAATGGAGTCGGGTAATCCTGTGATGGCTGTATACGAGAGATCCAACTCTACCAAGGATGCCACTCTCATAAACGATTCAGGCAACTTCCTCAACCTTTTGCAATTGCCTAAATACAAATATTTGAGATTCTCGAACCCTCCGATTGCTTCGGACAACTCCGTAAGATTTGTACACCCATCCGCATTGAAGTAAATAAGATGCTTAAGCTTCTCGAGGGAACCATCAACTTCAATCAATCTTTTGCAATTTTTAAGGACCAATCGCTCCAAACTCAAATAGTCTGAGAAGTTTGGAGTCCTAGTGATGCTGTTGCAATTTGTGAGATCCAAAACTTTCAGCTTCTTGCTAACCTATTACAACAGCTAAAGAGAGTAAAGGGACAATAATATGCGAATTTAGAGGCAGTAAATGGCTGTATTGGAACTACGTTGATATTCAAGTGGCTCCTTTTCCTCATACAACCCAAGCAAGCACATTTCATTTTAATATTAAGACCTATCCAACCTGTACCACATATATGCACCTACATGTCAGTTCAACTTCTTCCACACCGTATGGCATTTAATACAATCTAATTGTCAATTGTTTAATTACAAGACCAGGTCAGTTTTACTAGTGAATAAACTCGGATTACTAATGCCCCATTTTATTTGTGTCATTGCCTATACAATTGTGGTATGGTCAATAGGAGTTGAACAATTTAACTAAGAGATAAACAAATAGCGAAGGATTGTACCTTGATTTGACTCCATCCAGTCCAGTCCTCCGTTATGGAACTATAAGACAAGTTGAGAACTACAAGTTTGCTAGGATGGAAGTTGACGGCGAACAACTCTAGAGGACACCTACGCCAAGACATGTATCTCAACTCTGAAAGCTGATTCTCGAAGTCTCCATCTAATTGTGCCCAACGTAATTTGAGGAACCTTATATTTTGAAGCTTCGAAAATTCCCTGCTCGTATATATTCCTGATGCATTTCCATCTAAGCAGATTGCTTCAATGGCATCTTTTCTCTGACATTTAATGGTAACATAACATTAGAATAATTGAAAAATATCCTCTATTTAAAAAGGGCTCCAAATTAATAAATGAATTCTTGCAAAAAGTATAGAATTCAATAGTCAATCACATTGTTTTACCTCTTCCGTTCTTATGATATTCACGGTCAAATCAGGATCCCACAACCTGCTTTGCTTTCTTGGATCTATCGGACTCGTATCTCCACCAACAATTTTTCTCCCGAGATCTCTCAATTGGTCGTGCATCCAAAATTTGTTGTCTTCAGTTATGTTTATCAAGGACATGTTCACAAGGACTTGAGTCGAATAATCAGGCCGAAACCTACAATCTTTCCACATGTAGAATGCATTCGTCTTGTCTTCATCTATAAAGAAACATGCAATGTCAAGAAAGATCTGTTTTTGTTGATGGTCAAGGGCATTGAAGCTAATCTTCAGCTTGTCTTGGACCTTCTCATGAGCTATCTCCCTCAGATTGTCTAGAACATCCATCCAAAAAGCTTTATTTTGGCGACAGAGTAACGAGCCTATGACTTCAAGAGCCAAGGGAAGTCCTCCGGTCGTATCAACCACTCGTCTCGAAAGATTGACATAATCATCTAGAGGAGCATTTCTTCCGAAAGCATGTCTACTGAAAAGCTTGAGCGATTGAACGGGATCCAACGGGTTCACTTTGTACTCAAAAGTGTAATCAGCTTCGACGATGCTTCTGTTCCTAGTTGTCATAATAATTCTGCTTCCTGAGCCAAAGAAAATGTGGTTGATAGCTAGTTTCTCAAGTTGTTCCTTATCATTCACGTCGTCAAGAACGATGAAGACTTTCCTGTTGGAAAGTCGATGTGCAATCACTTTGATCCCATCATCATCATCATCATCATCATCAATTCCGTCATGAAAGCCTGAACCAAACATGTTAGATAACATTTTTTTCCGTAAGGCTACAAAGCTAGAGCTACGTGAAGATTCCCGGACATTTGCTAGGAAGCAACAATGGCTGAAGAGGGAATTTTGTTTGTTGAACACAACCTTAGCGAGAGTCGTTTTACCGATACCGCCCATTCCATGGATTATGACAAAGCGCACGCCTCCTGAGTCCATGTCTAACAACTTCACAACTGCTTCCACTTGCTCATCCATTCCTACTAAATGCTTAGTGACATGTTTGTCTTTTATCTTCAACTTCATCAAAATCTCTCGTATCACTAATGTAATAAAGTCCCAGTGCCTGCCACAATAGGAAATTATCTAAGTCGAAATCATAAATGATAACCCTAGGGACACTCAATAAGTGGCATTTTAAATTTAAATTTACTTTCTAATCCAAAAGTTAAGCTTACTGAATCGACAATGCACCCCAAGGGAAGAGACATTTTAGGCGCTTTTAGAACGCGACATCCCTATGATTCTAGCAAATAATCATATGCTGAATATTATGAGCCTTTTTTATATATTTGCCCTCGAGATGGTAACACTTCCAACAGGCGATTGGGAAAATTGCTCTAGTGCCATGCAAGAATCTTTTGAAAAGGAGATAAGGTAACTTTTAAGGAGGTAATCCATAATTTACGGACACAATGACATATAAAATCAGATCTGTCAATGAAAGAATTAGAGGAAAAACACAAAAATTCGAAAGAAATGCTCCTCGCATCTCCCCCGCTAAACATACCAGAAGACAAATAGAAGTTCAACTGAATACTTACCCGGTTCCTGCTTTATTTGGTTTGGATGAATCAACTGGTTGATTTTAGTTTTCAAAACATGGCATTCATTCCATTTCAAACCGCCTAAACGAGATCTTATACAAACTAGTATACAATGAATTCCAAAACAAAGTTATGGAATGATTTAGGACATCTACATACCCTTGCTCTTTCAATTCCCATCCTTTGATTTTGGCTACACTTTCCAGTGCATCCTCCCACTTTCGCCTCTTCTGGCAGCCAAACTTTTCCTCATGCTCCTCCAAAGCGCCAACATACAATTGAGACTTAAGCTTAACATCGTAAGGCTTCACGTCGTAGAAAATTGGCATAATCTCCTTCTCATATGGTTTGGATTTTGTGCACTCCACCATGTGCGCTAGCTCATGAAGGCACCACGCACTCGAAGCATAACCTTTAGAGAAGATGGGTATGTAGATCTTCGACTTTTCGATGGCCATCGGTAATTCGTTGCCTATTTCTTTACCAACGTGGAGCTCTTCTTTGTCAAGGAAAACACGGATGTTTGCTTCTCGCATCCTGTTATAAAGGCAATCCACGAATCCTTGTCGAGTATCCGGTCCTCTGAAACTCAAGAAGACCTCATAATCGATCGCCGACGACTCACCCTCACTCGTTCCAGCCTCCGAGCTCTTTCCCATCTCTATTGTCCCGAGTATTTTTGCCTCAGAGTTTCCTCCCTCAAAGTCCCTCGTCAATGAAAGTCCCTGTCCCATCGCCGACGACTCACTGCCACTCGTTCCAGCCTCCGAGCTCTTTTCCATGTCCATTCTCCAGCAGAGTCTTCTTATTGCCTCAAAGTCCCTTGTCAGTGAACGTCTCCGTTGCCCAAGACTCTCTTCCTGAAGTCTCCGTTCCCCATATGTCAGTTGCTCAAATCTCTGTTTCCGAAGTCTGTGTTGCTCAAAATTAAGTCTCCCTTGCTTAAGTATCTGTTCCCAAAGTCTCTTTTGCTCAAAATTAAGTCTCCCTTCCTCAAGTATCTGTTTCCGAAGTTTCAGTCCCTCAAGTCCCAGTTGCTCATGTATCTGTATCCGAAGTCCCAGTTCCTCAAGTCCCTGTTTCCGAAGTCTCCCAAATCTCCCTTGCTCAAGTATCTGTTCCCAACGTCTCCCTTGCTCAAGTACTAGTCCCTCAAGTATCAGTCCCTCAAGTCCCTGTTCCCGAAGTACTAGTAACTTAAGTATCTGTTCCTGAAGTCTCCCTTGCTCAAGTCTCTGTTCCTGAAGTCTCCCTTGCTCAAATTTAAGTCTCTGTTGTACAAGTATCTGTTTCCAAAGTCTCCCTTCCTCAAGTTCCTGTTCCCGACGTATCCGTTGCTCAAATATAAGTCTCGGTTGCTCAAGTATCTGTTCCCAAAGTCTCCGTTGCTCAAGTATCTGTTCCCAAAGTACTAGTCCCTCAAGTCCCAGCCCCTCAAGTCTCTGTTCCCGAAGTCTCTGTTGCTCAAATATAAGGCCCTGTTGCACAAGTATCTGTTCCCAAAGTCTCCCTTCCTCAAGTCCCTGTTCTTGAAGTCTCCCTTCCTCAAGTCTCAATTCCTTATGTCTCCATTTCCAAAGATACTGTTGCTCAATTATAAGTCTCTGTTGCTCAAGGATCTGTTCCCGAAGTCTCCCTTCCTCAAGTCTAAATAGAAGTGTCCCTTCCTCAAGTCCCTGTTCCCGAAGTATCCCTTCCTGAAGTAGCTGCTCTTGAATCTGTTCCCGAAGTCTCTGCCGCTCAAGCATCTGTTCCCCCTCCCCAAGTATTTGTGCGAGTATCTGTTCCCGAAGTCTCTGTGCCTCAAGTATCTGTTCCCGCTGTTTTCGAAGTCTCTGTTCCCGAAGTCTTTGTGCCGACTTCTGTGCCGACTTCTGTGCCTCAAGTATCTGTTCCCGCTGTTTTCGAAGTCTCTGTTCCTTAAGTCTCTGTCCCCGAAGTCTCTGTGCCTCAAGTATCGGTTCCCGAAGTCTCTGTGCCTCAACTGCCTGCTCCCGAAGTCTCTGTTCCTTAAGTCTCTGTTCCCGAAGTCTCTGTTCCCGAAGTCTCTGTTCCTTAAGTCTCTGTTCCCGAAGTCTCTGTGCCTCAAGTATCTGTTCCTTAAGTCTCTGTTCCCGAAGTCTCTGTGCCTCAAGTATCTGTTTCCAAAGTCTCTGTTTCCAAGGTCTCTGTTCCTCATCAACTAGTCTCTGTGCCTCACGTATCAGTTCCCAAAGTCTCTCTTCCTGTTCCTCTAGTCTCTGTGCCTCAAGTATCGGTTCCCGAAGTCTCTGTGCCTCAACTGCCTGCTCCCGAAGTCTCTGTTCCATAAGTCTCTGTTCCCGAAGTCTCTGTGCCTCAAGTATCTGTTTCCAAGGTCTCTGTTCCTCATCAACTAGTCTCTGTGCCTCACGTATCAGTTCCCAAAGTCTCTCTTCCTGTTCCTCTAGTCTCTGTGCCTCAAGTATCGGTTCTCGAAGTCTCTGTGCCTCAACTGCCTGCTCCCGAAGTCTCCGTGGATGTGACTGTCCCATCGTCGATGAGGTTTGAGAGAGAGCTGAAATCCCCCACGGCCAAGGGTTTTGCATGTTGTCTATATGGACAATCCAGACAGAGAGCGCGAGAGAGAATCAGAGATACTTTTTTGTTCTTGTAACTCTTGCCTCTCCCAAGCTATGAAGCACGGACACGCTTGAGAGACCTCTGTGTCATCTCAGACGCTCCAACACGTGTCCAACGCGCACGGACACTCAATGCGTGTCGGATCGGTCAACACTCCCCGACGCGATTCCGACACGCACGGCAAAGGGAGATAGAATTGTTGAAGAAGGCAATGGGGGGCGAGGGCGAGGGCGAGGGCGAGGGAGCTCGACGCGAAGGTCGCTGAGCTCACGAAACTCGATACCTGAGGTGAGAGAGCTCGTCGTACAGGGCGACGCGGCCGCTGGCAGACCGAAGCGGACGACGTCGGCCGAATCAGCCTGGTGCGGAAGCTCTTTAAGATCCGCTTCAGGGCACGGGTGGAGCTCCCTCAAGGGAGGCGCTGCGGTCGAAGTAGTCGAGGAGGAGGGAGACGGTGCCGATCTGGGGGACGACGAGGCAACGGTGCCTGCAGACGGAGGAACAGAGAACGAGGATGTTGAGGTCGGCGATCTCGGAGAAGATGCGGAGGAGGGCCTTAGGCGAGGCGGCGATCGAGAGAGAGCATGTATGGAGAAGGGTGTCGTGCAAGGCTGACTGAAGGCGGCGGCTAGGGGTTTTAGTTTACCGAGGTTGCGTTTAATTTTGGGAAGAAGACCAGAAAAAATTTAAAATGGGGACGTCGGTCCCACTTTACTTGATTTTTTCTTTTTCTTTTCTTTTTGGGAGCGAGGTAGAGGCTGATTCTACTGGATGGTGAAATAAATGGCGGAGCTAAAAAGTAATTTCGAAATATAAAAGCACTAAATTTTGAATAATGATAATTTCGAGCTCTCTTTTGTATGCAAATTTGATTTACTAATGTAAATTCATTTCGTACTTTTTTAAAATTATCTATTTATAAATTTAAATCAAATTAATTTGATTTAATAATTATAAAAATAATAATTTATTATATATAAAAATATTAAATTAATATAAACGTGTCAAAATTTTCTATTTTCTGAAAAATAACGTGTCGATATGTCGTATTGTGTTGTGTCGTGTTATGTCACGTGTCCGTGTCAATACTACTTAGCTCTCAACCCTTATTCCAATTGAGTTTTTTAGAAAGGTTTCTTTAATCAACCCTTTTTCTCGAAAACGGGTTTTTTTATTTCGATTTTTAGAAAGAACAAATGAGTTCTGAAAAGTATTACTCAAATTAACAATGTTCTTAAAGCATCCCTAATCCAATCGGGACAAATTGAGATAATTGAAATAATTCCTTGTTTTAAGTTTTCTTTCACCTTCCAGTCCTTCTAAGAGAATTCGTTGGTCATTCTTTATTAGCAAAAGGAAATTTTTTATCTAAACGAAGGTACGTTGTGTATCTCAGTAATAACTTAATTTGATTTCTTGCACATTATTTTTTAATAAACCATTAACTTGATAAAATAGTAGCCATTTTAATTTTGTTAACTCTTATTATCTAATAAACTTACATCAAAAGTACTTTAGTTTATGCTTATACCACGTAATAATTGAGATATCTGGACCAACGCACGATTGCTTCGTGTCGGCATCACATGAGATGGTCCCGTTGCAACATAGCGTAATCAGTTCCCACAGCTTTTCCCCGCGGTGGGCTCCGCTCTTTGTAGAGTGACTTCTGACGAAATCACAATCATGCAAGTTTCGTCCTTGATGAGGAGGAAATTACAGTGTGAGTCCTTGTCCTATTGAGAGATCATTTTCGACCACTTTGTAATTTCGTATAATTTTTCCATAACTGTAGGATTTTTTAGATACTATTTTCGGAATAAAGCGATATTTTTGAAATAGATTTTTGATTAAGTTTCTTTCACTTGAACAGTAACTTTTCTCGTTTATGAGTTCATTTGTTTACTATATCTATTTGAAATGACCATCATTTTTTTTTGTTCCATTTTTTTTAAAATTTTACTCTAACAATAAATTTTCCTAGATCATATATTATTGTTTCCTTTTTCTAAGAAAAAAAATCATTCTTTCCTTTAACTTGAAGTGTGACACTGTTTTGCCTTTGCCAAGCCGCAGTTTTTGCCTACATCCTATCGTCTTTGATGACCATGAGTGACTTGAGCATTTAGTAGGTTTCGCGCTATATCTCTCCCTTTTAACCATCTCTCACCTTTAACCAATTCAATAGGGGATTTCTGGAAGGGGGTTTGTTGTTTTCATGTAAAGACTAGGCAGTCTAGTTTTCGTTGTTGTTGAAAATGATTGTGTGGGAAGACAAGTCTTGAGGGTAATTTCTTGTTACTTCAAGTTGCTTAGATCAATGCTTTTGTCAAACACCTTAGGTATGATCCTATTAATCTAGTAGATGTGGCACGTATTGTAAATATCAAAAGGTCACCCAAGAATGATTTTTAGTAAGTCAAAAAATAACTTGCTACTAATATTGTATGATAACTACCAAGCATGTTGTACTTGATAATAGGCTCAAGCTACTTCAACTCTCATTATAGCCAAAACTAAGTCGCCATGAGTCCTGATTTTTTACACTCTTGACAATGCATTTGCCGTTTTGTTATCGACTAACCAAATATATTGCAACATGAGTTAGCGTTAGTTTAGTGTGATGACAAACACATGTCCCCTTACGCTTATGGGATTTTTGGAAGCATTGCTCATTAGTCAGCAATTTTTGGCAGCAATTGGTTGAAAAAAATATATTGAAATTATATGCAAAAGGTTAGGATTATATGAATAAAATCGAAAAGTTTATGACTGAATTGGAATTTGTACAGTTGTATATAACTGATTGGGCATTTATCCTCCCTTTTGCGGTTATTTTTAACTAGTTATCTTTCATTGTTTAGTTTCTAGGGGATGCACTTGCCCGGATTAATCAAGACTTTGGCATCTTATCCCATTGCGGCTCCGCCTTGAAATTTGTCATTAAATATGCAGGACTATTATTCAGTTGCCGTTTCTTGCCTTGATTTCTAGAATGAATTCATAGTAGCTCATTACTTACTGTTGGTTACATTGCAATCCTGCCTTTTTTAGCTTCTCTCTCTACTTACCCTAGAATTCTAGATCTAGGTTTCGGTAGAGAGCTCCCAAAACCAAAAGATCTGAAGGAAAGTCCGTAATGGCATTGTGCCTTTCTGTAGCTATGAGTTTGTCAGTATGAAGAGTTGATACAGGAACCCTGTCGGGTTTTGTATCGTGTCTGAAATCATATACGTTTGATCCACCACCAGGCACCATCTTCAGGAGTTGAAGAGTGAGTATACTCTGGCCATTGCTGTTCATTGCCATTTGTTATTTTTGAATTAGCCAAAAGATAGGGGAGAGAAAATGGGTTGGCTCATATTCATGCCCTCCCACCTGATTTGGTTGCTGATGGGTGCGACTGAGGACAGGGGAAGACAAGAAGGATTTTCCTAAAAGACACCCCTCGTTAATAAAATCAAAATGCCAGATGGAGCAAGTAATCTTCACTGAAACTTAACTAAAAGTGGCCAAACAATCTATCAAAGACCTGCATAAAGTCCTTGTGTAAAGAACTGCATAATTCCTTGGGAGGCCGAGGATTTGATGCCACCTCATTTTGCACTTATCAAAGACCTGCATGCTTCATCAAATGGGATTGGATTCCCATGTTAACGCGTTCTAGCTTTGTCGAAAGTAAACAAAGTGTGGAAAAGCAAAAATAAAGCAGCAGGTAATGTCCTTCCAGATCACCAGAAAAGGACGTTAAGGCAGACTTGAATATGACCTTTTCGTTGTCTTTCCCGTGTTATACGCAAAAATTAAAAAAGAAAAACTTCAAAAGAAAACCTTGTCATGAAATGGTCTTAATTAGACTGAGCCATGGTTCTAGATACCTTTTTCATTAAAAAAAAATTTCATCGACGTTAAAGTCACGTTCACAAATGAGCCAAAAAGAAATGAAATGAAATCAGCCTTTCATTTCAGTTCAATAATTGATGTCTTTTGTTCGCAATCAAAGAGGAAAATGCCTCTCAACTCAAATTACCCAAAAATATATCCCTTGGCAAGAAATGTTTTAATCAAGCCTCTTTTTTTTTTTGTGTTGAAAATGTGAGACAAAAACGTTGAAAATTGACATGGTCTCTTGTCAGCATTCAAGTTCCAATTGCTTATGGTTCTGAAAATTTTCATACGAATTCTCCCACTTTTATCGACTGACTAGATATATCACAACATGAGTTAGCGCTAGTTTAGTGTGATGACAAGCACAAGTCCCCTAACGCTTGTGGGATTTTTGAAAGCATTGCTCGTTAGTCAACAATTTCTGGCAGCAATTGGTTGAAAAAAATATATTGAAATTATATGCAAAAGTTTAGGACTATATGAATAAAATTGAAAAGTTTAAGACTGAATTGGAATTTGTACAGTTGTATATAACTGATTTGGTGTTTATCCTCCCATTTGCGGTTATTTTTAACTAGTTATCTTTCATTGCTTAGTTTCTAGGGGATGCACTTGCCCGGATTAATCAAGACTTTGGCATCTTATCCCATTGCGGCTCCGCCTTGAACTTTGTCATAAAATATGCAGGACTATTGTTCAGTTGCCGTTTCTTGGCTTGATTTCTAGAATGAATTCATAGTATTTGGCAAATGAACATTAAACGTCAAATGGGCAACGGTGAAAAAAATTCAGTGGAGGATGTAGAAACATAGTTTAGGGGAGGCAATATGAAGCAAACTCCAATATCTAGCTCTAAGGGTGAGATGTAAAAACCTTATTTGATGATTTAATAAGTCATAGTATAAATTTGATTAGAGGCAGGCCAAAAACCCATCCCGTCCATCAAGATCAAGAATTGCCAAAGATTCATGATTAGCAATTATAAAGTCGCTGCACGTTATAACTTTAGAAATTTTAATTTTGTATAGCTTCGAATTCAGGACGTCTCGAAGTGGCCGAACAATTTATCAAAGACCTGCATAAAGTCCTTGTGAAAAGAACAGCATAATTGCTTGAGAGGCCGAGGATTTGATGCCACCTCATTTTGCGCTTACCAATGACCTGCGTAAACGTATATTATATTTCCCTGTGCTTTCACGGAAAGGCTACATCAAATGGGATCGGATTCCCATGTTAACGCGTTCTAGCTTTGTCGAAAGTAGACAAAGTGTGGAAAAGCAAAAGTAAAGCAGCAGGTAATGTCCTTCCAGATCACCAGAAAAGGCGTTAAGGCAGACTTGAATATGACCTTTTCGTTGTCTTTCCCGTGTTATACGCAAAAATCAAGAAGAAAAACTTCAAAAGAAAACCTTGTCATGAAATGGTCTTAATTAGACTGGGCAATGCTTCTAGATACCTTTTTCTTTTTAAAAAAAATTCTCATCGACGTTAAAGTCACGTTCACGGATGAGCCAAAACGAAATGAAATGAAATCATCCTTTAATTTCAGTTGAATAAATGATGTCTTTTGTTCCCAATCAAAGGGGAAAAAGGCCTCTCAACTCGAATTACCCAAAATATATTCCTCGGCAAGAAATGTCCTAATCAAGTCTCTCTCTTTTTTTACTTGTGGAAAAAGCGAGACAAAAACCGTAGAAAATTGACACGATTTCTCGTCAGCATTCGAGTTCCAATTGCATATGGTTCTGAAAATTTTCATACGAATTCTCCCACTTTTGTTTCGAGGCCTTCCCTCAAGTTTGTTGAACCTCGGAATCAAGCATGGCCCAAAGTTGATTAAATTACTAGATTTATTGAACTCGAAATTCCTAGAGAAGTGGTTGTCGCATCCTACTGTTAGATTTTTGGACTGGAGACGCCCTCAGCTTAGCGTAGGATGATATGGGTCTCTAGTAACCTGTATCCCTAGTATATAAGGTTTATTTTCTTTTGGCGACCGCGGTACCCTCATACTCCAGCGACATGGCGTCCAGTTGAGTGTTTGTCGGTACCGTGTTCCCCCTCTCTGATGTATATTTCTCTGGTTAAATTTTACAATCTTACCTTACCCAAAAAAAAAAAATTCCTAGAGAAGTGGTTGTTGCATCATACTGTTAGATGAGAGAGTTGAACTGAATTTCGAGCTTGTGTAGTAGAAGAGGAATTAGCGACGATAAGATCCACAAGTCATTACCAGAGCCATGACGCCAAAGATCCAATCCCTCGACAACAATTCTCAAGTTCATCATCATCACGGGCCTTTCGGGTTGATATTGGGAAGCCGGCACTGAAGTCACAGCTCGAGTGGATGATATTTACGTGTTTTGATCTTAAATGTCCAACATCAACTTTACAAACTGAATAAAAAGAGGACTAAGCTAGGGTGAGTTCATGATGGAAAAAAAGGCTTTGCATATTATGGGCTAGGTTAGCCCAACATGGGCGGACCAGCCATAAAACCAATCAATTCCAAATAACTTGTACAATTTACTTTTTGTTTGGTTCAAATATTGTGTTGCATGCACTTTGACTATATTTAAACTTAAGCAATTGAAACTTTCAACATATAAATGTTGACACACAGAATACTTATATTAATTTTTAACAAGGAAAAATAAAACCAAATAGACCGTAAAAGTAAACGGTAAAGTTCAAATTGTATCCGTACTAATATGTAGAGGTTTAGCCGGGACAAAAACAAAAAATTGATGAAACCGGTCATTAACAAATAAAATGCTTGTGTTCTTATGATTTTGAGGTGTTGGAATCGGTGCATATTTGAATCTGCTGGAACATCTTGTGATACACAAGAATTTTGTGCGGATGAGCCATAATGGTGGTATATCAGCTGGGCAGATGGTGATCGATTTGAAGGCCGCTAGTTGCCTAGCGCAGCCAAACCCTGGACTCTCCTCTCAATTCTCATCATGTTAGTTATTATAATTCCTCTCTAAATCACGTGGAAGGAAATGGAGAAAAATAACATAGAGCGCACTGACACTAATTGAGAAAATATCTTGTTATTTTTTGTGTTTGAGGCTTCCATGATCCCTTGAAGGCTCGATCCACAATGGTATTTACATGTGTTTTAACGTAATACTAGAGAGAGAGGGTGCTATTACTGGCGGTGAGGGACAAAACTGAGACTTTTGATTAATTGGGCTTTAACTTGAGGTGCAAAATATGAAAAAAATGTTCAAATAGTTTTAAATTTATTGTACGGAGGCCGATTCAGTATTAAACTATTCAATTACGCTAATCTAAGTCCTAAACTGTTTTGTAGAACTTCAGTAAAGTTCTTCCGGCCAATTTTTGCTGGAAATTTCAATACTGATTGGATAATTTTCCCATTGTTCAAATATATTTTAGCTAGAGCACAAGTTCAAGCCTTTTCTTACGTGCATTTTGAGCGGTGAAACTTCCAAAGGGACAGAAGTTGGTGAAAGAGCTGACTTGAATTAGCATGTCAATATCTTAATGGCTCGACTCTAATGTTTTCTGTTGTATGTTAACTTCCTTTCATCTCTGTAGGAATCTCTCTCTCTATCTCTCTCTCTCTCATATTTCACATCACCATGGTAGACTTGTTAGGCAATTTAATTATGCTTTCAGAGATATGGGATGCTTTGCAAGCCGCAGCAGAAGCAGATCTAATCATCTAACGCTTGCCCATGCATTTGTGGATGGTGCTGGCGTGATTGTTCAGAGAGCTGACTTGACAATATGCCATGATGAAAGAGGTGCTATACCGATCTATTCTCCCAGTCCCCAACCCGCTTCTCACCCACCACCACCTAGAAATCTTTTCCATATCTATTGTCCTGTCCAGCATCTAATCCATGCGATGTTGATTGTTGCAGTTGCTAAGTACGAATTGCCCAGGTAAGTTTTGAGTGAGCCAACCAATTTGATTGATGATAATTGACAAAGGAGGTGGGGCGGATTTTGCTCAGCTTCGTGTGTACATCCTGTGATTGATATTGATAGTTTGGTAAAAAAAATTGCATCAAAGTGGAGGGCATTCAAGCATTTTAATGATGCATGCTTAAATACAAATGTTACGTAACTTTTGCCCCACGAGATGTATAACTTCCACAATTTCAAATGGTTTTTTTTTTCATAAGTACTTAAACCTTGTTGAGAAATGCAAGAAGAAATCAATTCGGGTGATTTGTTACAGTGGAAAATCATGACATCATTTATTGCTAGACCATTGTCTTCTCTAATTTGTTTTTGCTTGTCAGGTAGATTGATACTATTTGTCCGTTATGCGGAGTTGCTGATGGCCCCTACATTTCCAATGCTCCTAATTCACCTTGTAACTGATTACAGTTTCGGACGTCGTTTGAAATTAGAAAATCAACCCCTGGATAGACTAGGGACGATATAGATTGTCCGATGCACAATGACAGAAATTTGTTAAATTGTGCACAAATCTGTGTGAAGTTTGAATTTAGTGACAGAAAGTAAAGAGAATGCAGAAAGTGAAGGGAAGACTTTTTTGTATTTCTGTATGTGTGAATGTACAAGTTCGAGACTGTATTTATAGTACAAAAAGGATCAGAAAAATAACAGAAAATATTATGCAATATTGTCTCCCGATTTTATCTTACTAAATATTCCGATATTATCTGATCACGGATGTAGAGTATCATAACAAATCCTATCTCCAACATTCCCCCTCAAGCTAGTGGCCTATATATGTCGAGGACACTTAGCTTGCTCAGTAAATACTTAAGTTGCCTTTGACATAATGGTTTGGTGAAGATATTAGTAGGCTGTTCTTCACTTCCAATTCCTTTTGTCATGAGAACTCCTTCTTTGATCTTATCTTGAGTGAAATGGCAATCAACTTCTATGTGCTTTGTCCTCTCGTGAAAGACTGGATTTGCTGCCAATTTTAGTGCGGCATCATTGTCACAGAATAATGCAGTCGACCCATCAACCTGTATTCCAATGTCACATAACAATCCTCGTATCCAGACAATTTCACAAGTAGTCTTTGCCATAGCTCGATACTCTACTTCAGCTGATGATAATGATACAGTGGACTGCTTTTTTGTTTTCCATGAGATCAAAGAGTTCCCAAATTTGATGCAGAAACCAGTAACAGATCTTCTGGTCATGGGACAAGTAGCATAATCTGTGTCACAGTAAGCTGTCATCTTCATGTCACAATTAGGAGATAAGAAAATACCAAGTCCTAGGCACCCTTTCAAGTATCTCACAACCTTTAGAGCTGCATTCATATGTGACTGTTTTGGTCTATGCATAAACTGACTGAGTATTTGAACTGCATAACATATGTCGGGTCTTGTCATGGTGAGATATATTAATCTTCCAACAAGTCGCTGATACCCCGATGGGTCCTGGAGTAATGGATCCTTGATGGATGATGAAGAATTCTGATCATATTCATGAGTGGTTAATTTGACATTCTGCTCAATTGGGATGACAGTTGTTATGCAACCAGATAATCTTGCTTCCGAAACAATTTCCAAAATGAACTTTCTCTAACTAAGATTAATTCCTTTGTCAGATCGAGCAATTTCAATCCCAAGGAAGTATTTGGGAGGTCCCAAATCTTTGATATGAAAAGTGGAATGCAAATATTCCTTGAACTTTGCAACATGATATTCATTGTTTCCCATGACAAGTATATCATCAACATATATTAGCAGATAAATTGATGGATTTCCTGTAGTCCATGTAAACAAAGCATGATCATGGTTAGAGTAATGAAACCTTGCATTGGTTAGTGCAGCTGTGAACTTTGCATACCATTGTCTAGATGCTTGTTTTAGCCCATAAAGGGATTTGCGCAGACGACATACCCGTGACTCCCCCTGTCTGCGTAAACCCGGAGGAAGCTCCATATAAATTTCTTCATCTAGATCACCATGAAGAAATGCATTGTGGACATCCATTTGATGTAATGACCAATTGCGAATAGCTGCAACAGATAAGAAGGAGCGAACCATAACTTCTTTGGCAATAGGAGAGAAGGTTTCTTGATAATCGAGGCCCTCTCTTTGAGTGAACCCTTTAGCAACCAATCGTGCTTTGTAGCATTCAATAGAACCATCGGCTTTAAATTTGATTTTGTACACCCATTTGCAACCTATAGCTTTCCAATGTGGAGGCAATGGGACAATGTCCCAGGTGTGGTTTTCCATGAGTGCACTGAATTCTGATTCCATGGCACGTTGCCAACGTGGATCATGTGCCGCCTCAGCAAAGGAGGATGGTTCCTGTTCTTCTGAAATGCTGCTAATGCAACATGTATGTTCTAGTGATAGCTGACTAAAGGAAACATATGAAGAAATTGGGTATTGTGTACCTGTCAAACTCATGGCCAAACATATGTAGTCCTTGGTCCAGGTAGGTGGACGAATATGTCGTTGTGAACGCCGAGGCTGAGCAGGTAATACTTCTTCCTATATTGGTGATTCAAGTTCCTATGAAGGACTAGGAATAGTATCTGATGTGGTGGCTATCGATGAGGATGGAGATATTGCATATGTTGTTGCTTCAATGATAGGTGGCATGGACTCCTCTGTAATTTGCATAGAATATTCTGGTGCAAAGAAATATTGTGGTGCTATGGATAAATCTTCATTAGATAAAAAAGGTCGTTGTTTTTCTGATGATAGTGAAGTCGAGTCTGAATGCATCATCTCTTTGAATGGGAAGGTATCCTCATGGAAAATAACATCCCTGCTAACAAAGAAATTCCCCGTGGAAATATCCATAACCCTATATCCCTTTTGAAGGGTGGAATATCCCATGAAAACACATTTAGTGGCACGTCCCGAGGGCCTACCTTCGTTGCATAACATAAACAGCCAAATACTCGGAGATGATAATTAACTGGCCTTTTGTTATAGAGTATCTCAAAAGGAGTCTTACCATTTAGAATTCGAGTTGGCATACGATTAATCAGATAGGCTACGGCGATCACACAATCTCCCCAAAAATCTTCAGGAATAGAAGCTTGGTATTTCAATGCACATGCTACTTCTAGAAGATGTCTATGCTTGCGTTCAGCAATCCCATTTTGTTGTGGTGTATAGGTGCAAGAACTCTCATGCAATATTCCGTGAGAAGACAAAAATTCTTTGCAATCAAAAGTGAAAAATTCACGACCATTATCTGTACGAATGCGTTGTATAGACTTATTGAATTGATTTCTAATCATGGGAATAAATTTCGATATGTTGGAGAAAGCTTGACTCTTTGATTGCATGAGGTATACCCAAGTAGCACGTGAGTAATCATCAATGATAGTAAGAAAGAAACTGAGATCCATCACGATGAGGGGTATGATAAGGACCCCATATGTCCATATGAAGTAAGGAAAAAATTCTATTTGCCCGAGATGTACTCGTTGGAAAAGGTATACGAGATTGCTTAGCCAAAGGACAGATTGGACAATTTGGATGAGGAACACTCACACTATGACCCAATCATTGATGAAAAAGGAGATTTTTATTTTTGGTAATTGCATTACAAGAAATGCTTTTATTTAAAAATTTCAAATCTCCTGGGGAATCGATCCAAAAATATAGCCCTTCTTGAACTTTACCCAAGCCCATCAGATTACCAGTCGAAAGGTCCTGAAAGAAGTAATTTTCAAAACTGAATATAGCACGGCAGGAATTATCCTCACATACTCTTGATACAAAGAGGAGATTGAATTCAAAATCAGGAATATAAAGTACATTCCTGAGGATAAGTTTTGGATTGAGGTGCACAGTACCAATTTTGGTAACATGGGTAATATTTCCATTTGGAAGTCTTACGAATACGAGAGATTGTGGTTCGCTGATATGAGAAAAAATTTGCTTGTTGCAAACTATGTGATCACTAGCCCCTGAGTTGATAATCCATGCATCATTTGCAAAAGAACTTTCCTTATAAAGAAAAGTACTTGAAAAACTTGCATTATTATCAATGGTCTTCAAATGACTCAGAACTTGTATAATGCTTTGGTACTGCTCTAGAGTGATCGTCTAATGTGCTCCATCAAATTTCTATGTGGATACTTGATAGGCAGTAGATTCATTTTCCTTCTTGTTTCTATCACTAGGCTTTTCGTGCAATTTCCAACATGTCTCTATGGTATGGTGCGGACGTTTGCAATATTCGTAATATTTATGTTTAATTTTAAAATTTTGTCCACTAACCTTCCCAAGATGATATGGCATTTTTTGAGCCATAGGATCCTTTATAAATTGGGGCTTTCGTGGCTTGATAATGGCCACTTGATTCGGTTAATCTGGGACCGTCAAATCTCTCACGCGCATCCCAGCCGTTCGATGGTGTTCGTGCATCCCAGCCATCAAATCTGGCACTTGCATTCCAGCCGTTCGATCGTCCGCGAGTGTCTCCACCATTGGATCCTCCGTTTGCATCCCAGCCGTCCATCCTAGGGTTGCCTTCTCTTCTGGATGCCGCAGCCACAAAAGGTTGTCCTCCAAATCTGGCTTCCTTCCTCTCTCCCGAAGCCATGCCTGAAGGAAAAATCGCCAGGCTGATTCCATCCCCTGCTCGAATGTGCTTGGCCGCGGCTAATCTTTGGCTCTCCTCTTGCACGACTAGCTGGTAGATTCGTCCGAGTGATGGTGGAGGATCCATCGCAAGTATTTGCGAACGAAACAGTGAGTACGATTCGTTTAGGGCTAGCAAAAATCTTGTCGCCTTTTCTCTTTCTTTCATTTCCTTGTATTGCTTCAACATGTTTTCGGGCCCTTCAAGCCGTTCCTTAGCCGCTTCAAGCTCATTCCACAGAGCTGATAAGTGGTTGAAGCAGGCGGTCACACTGAGATACTGAGATTCCCTTGCTTAAGCTTTGAAATTGCTTGTGTGATGGTGTACAGTTTGACTAGATCAAGTCGGTCGTACATTTCTCGGATGTTTTCCCAAAAACGATGGGAGTCTTCGATCGGTGGGAGCCCAGCAGCGACTTTGGTTGACAAGCAGTTGCCAATCCACGTACGGACGAGCTGATTGCACTTCCGCCAGAACCTTTGGAGCCGCTCTTCAACCGGAAAGGTACGGTGCCGTCAACAAATCCTTCTTTGTCCTTTGTAACGAGGGCTCGTCAAAGCTCCCGAGCCCACGCAGCGTAATTCTCCGGTCCAGTGAGTTGTAAATGGATGAGCCGGAGTTCTAGTCCATCATTCGGCGATGTGTACAGGACATCGCCTGGTTTGGGGTGGCCGCCGCCGGCGACTGGAAAGGTGAACGGCAAGAAACCGGGTGGAGGTGCCAGGTTGAAACTGGGTAATGACATCGGGTAGGGATTTGCAGATTGACCTGGTCCATGCCCAGTTGGATGACCCGAATTTGCCCGGCCCGTCTCTTCATTTGGGTTGGAATCTGGAGATAAATGGGCCTGCTCATTCCTGTTCGGCTGAGCCCCAAAACCAGCGCCAAAACCACTGGTGTTCTCATCTCCAAGTGGCCCATATGGGTATTGGGCCCACGCTCCTTGCCCACCAGCCCATTGGCCTTGGATGGGATACCATTGGACTTGGGGCCACTAACTTGGCCCTGGACGTGAGTTGGTGCATGAGCAGCACCTATCGGAATCTGTCCAGAAGAAGAGACTGAGATCTACTCTTGTGTTTGAATATCAGCCGACGGTGAAACAAGGGTTGAGGTTGGGTCATCTGCCATGATAAAGGGGTTTTGAATTCCTAATCAGTTTGCTGATGTGTTTTGAAGGTAGGAATTTACAACAACACTAACTCAAAAAAGGAACCGTAGGCAATTCAATGAATGCGGAAGCTAGGTTAGGAAGACTACTCTGATACCATGACAGAAAGTGAAGAGAATGCAGAAAGTGAAGGGAAGACTTTTCTGTATTTCTGTATGTGTGAATGTACAAGGTCGAGACTGTATTTATAGTACAAAAAGGATCAGAAAAATAGCAGAAAATATTCTGCAATATTGTCTCCCGATTTTATCTTGCTAAATATTCCGATATTATCTGATCACGGATGTAGAGTATCATAACAAATCCGATCTCCAACATTTAGCATGACTTGTAGATTCATTCAGAGCCTTTAATACCAAATCTGCCCATTTTGTTTCTCTTGATTAACGTCACACAGAGTGGAGATACCCATAGGGCAAAACAAACTGGTCAAGGAATAGAAACAGATTGCTGATGGCAAGTAGCACAATAGCACGAAGTAGTAGGTTCGTAGTAGAAGTTCTTCCAAACGATTAATCATGATGTTGGGATTACGGTCATGGAATACGATTCTATGACATTCTTTTGATAGCCTACAATGCTAGCGTTTGGCCCCTCAAATCTCAAGTCGAAAATCGTCGTCACACTACTAGCCGCAATTCGCATCCTTCTATTGTTCGTTCTTATCCCCCCCCAAATGTAAAAATTCCCTTTCAACTGAAAGAAAATTCCCCTTCAAGGCTTTGGAGATCCATTAGACATGGTTTACATTTTCGTGTATTGCTTGTTTTTGGTAATCGTACCATCAACCACATCTTGCCATGAATGAATTCCCCTACGTTTTAGGGAATGGTCGGCACACATAAATGATATTACGAGGAAGGCACAATAATTAGAGGTCCGCCTTACCATATTCTGATAAAAATGCAATATTCTGATAGGCCTTGTTGATCGTTCTTTATTAGCAAAAGCATAATTTTAAGTTCACCTCAATCTATCTATCTAAACGAAGCTACAATGCGTGTCTCAATGATAATTTAATTTAATTTCTTGCACATCGTTCTTTTTTAGATTAGTTATTAGATAAAATAGTTAAACCGTTTTTAATTTTCTTTTGGACATCGATATTTGAAATTTTACTATCATGGCACGCTTTTTAGAGTCCGTTTGTTTTCTGGAAAAAAATATCCCGATGCTTGGAAAATGAGTTACTGGCAAATCTTTAGAACATCCTTGCTTAAATTCAAAAAAAATGAACAATCAGAAATCATTATCTAAATCATGACTAGACTTGGGCACTTGGTGTCATGGCTCGAACCTCGAGCACGCAACAACCTCTTTTCTTGGTCAATTGAAACATGAACAATGCACATGAATAGTAATTTGTGAATAGTGCAACGTGAACAGTAAAATTCAGAATTTAATAATTAATAAATTAAATTTAGAAATCACTAAAAACATTAATTAAAAACAACAATCACTTAATTAAGGCTAAACATGCTTAATTAAACACAAATCATCATTAATCAACAGTAAGCAAGATTAAACTAAACTAATATTAACCATCTATCTAACCACCTATCTTAGGGCTAATACAATTTAATTAAACCTCACAAACCAGAATTAACCCTAACTAAACCAACCCTAAGCAAATTTAGGCACTAAACGAAGGATTAGGGGCTAAACTCACCCTTTAAGCATGCCGAAGACACGGGCACGGCGGCGGCGACAGAGGCTACGCAATGGGACCTTAACCATGATGATCCAAGGTGGTGCCAAGGTTGAAATAGCAACAACCAACTTTGCCTCTCACTGAACTTTTGGAAAATTGAACTGCATAGGCGGAAAAGGAGTTGACCGAGCTGATCGGAGCTCCAGCGAGTGGCTGGCTAGCGACCGGTGGTACCAGGGGGTTAAGGGGGACTGGCTGGTGGCTGGGCTAGGCGGTGGTTGGGTCAGAACAAGAGGAAAATAGCTGGTTTGGGCGGTATAGGGCTAAAGCAGGTGGATAAGCTGGTAGTGGCTTCCGGCTGGCCAACGACCGATGGTACTAGGGGGTCAAGGGGGACTGGCTGGTGGCTGGGCTGGGTGGTAATTGGGTCAGAACAAGAGGAAAATAGTTGGTTTGGGTGGTATAAGGTTGAAGTAGGCAGATAGGTTGGCAGTGGCTTCCGGTTGGCAAGCGGGTTGGTTGGCGGCTCTGTTCAGCGAACGGCGACCGTTGGGGACACAGATTAGGTCCCCTAAGCACGGCAGTGGGTGGCATGGGCGCTGATGAGCTTAGGAAAGCAATGAACAACTTAGGTTTCTGGTGGAGAGTTGAAGGAGAAGAAGTAGAAAATGAGAGGAAATAAGGAGAGAGAGATAGGGTGCGGTTTGCTTGGGCTGAAGAGGAGGAGAGAGAGTGAAGTGAGAGCTGGTGTCACACCCTTGTTAAGGCCATTCAATGCTTGCTCCATCCCCATGCAACATGACATCATCTTCTCTCTCTTCTTTTATTTTTTCATCAATAATATCTAAGGGCAAAATGGTCATTTCCACCTTTGCACAATTTTCAATCTACCCTTGGCTGAAATGAAGGGCGGGCCTAAGAAACGAGCTAGGAAATAAATAGGAACGGGCTCGGGAATCTGTTGGGCTCAAATTGGCTCAAAGTTAGGCAATGAGCTCGAAATGGTTAAATGGTTGGTTGGGTCCAATGGGCTCACTTGCTTGCCTTAGGCCTACCAAGTGGCCATCCCACTGTGGGCATGAGTTCCACATTGGCCTTGTCCGGCCCACATCCTCGTAGGCTTGTTTCCTCAGTCCATAAATCCCTTTTCTAAATATTTTGCTTAATTGGCACTGTCGACTATCGAAGTAGCATCATCCAAAAGTTCGTCCTGGACGTTCCCGAAAATTCGTAATCCAATATTGGATTCTCATGCCTTGTCAATTTCACTCGAATGTCATTTTGATACAACTTAAAATAATAGGCGGCTTCGAGAATTCATGCGTAACTGACTCGTGCCAAATCACGTTCAAGACATCTCAAAACATAGACGTCCTTGATTGCGTGAACTTGCGGAGGATAGACTCCTATTTGAAAGTACATGATTACCGAGAATCGGCAAAGGGTTGTTCACAGGTTCGATAACAATAAATGGAATCACCCGTCATCCCATTATGCTCTATTTGTAAATTGATTACTAGTCGTCCCTGAAATCCGCATGCATAACCACAAGATCATCCTTACGCAAGTATTACGGTCAAGTCGTTTTTCCCAAGTTTAGTTCTTTAGTCACATGAATTTTGTCCTCATTAGCATTTCCCCTCATGGTCAGTATCTTGGGAGTGATCAATTCCGAGTAAGATCAACCAATAATACATTGGCAAAATTCATGTTCATTCATCTTTTAAAGGGCTCAAATTTCAGGACATCACACTTAGACTACCCTGATTATTCTCTTGACGTACTTTCGATTATTCAGTGAAAAATAAATTACTATTTTCTTTGATCAATCAATGCTTGGTCTAATATAGGGCGGCCATCTTTGCATAGCACATTCCTTATCCTTTTTGAAATGAAAATTCTCTTGAGAGAACATCTGGCTCATGGCCTCTGATCGAGGCAAGAATCACCGCGCTTTATCCTTTGTGGAGCAACTTATTCAAGATAAGTCATTATTCCTTTAAATGAGTTAATTCTAATGATAAAAACCATATCCACTCATGCATATTGTTGGGAATATCTTAGGCTCCATTCATTCTGTAAAAGAGTAAATATTTCTCAAATATTTTAAAAGAATATGATGAAAGAGATGCATATTCTTTTATTTTTAAGGCTCCATTTAGTAAAGAAGACTTACTTTTATTTTTATTTTCTTAAAGAGATGCATTACTCGTGTGCTATAAGGGATACCCATGCTATCATCAAATAATTTTCTAAGTGCGAGGACCCAATTTTAAGCGTCGAGGACTAGGCCTCAGCCTTGGGGGATTTCGGCCTTGTCGTGAGGCTTCCCAAGTCCAATTGCCGAGTTCTTGATCTTAGGACCTGTAATTTCTAGAACCTAGCCAATATTGTATTTTTGTATTCACCGACTTTTCTTTGTATTTTATAATCATCGGTCATAATAATAATAATCTCCATGAAGGAAAAAATTTAGCTGAAATAATACTAATTTGTCTAAGAAAGTAACTTCTCTCATGATAAATTGGATATTAAATTAAGTTACCAAAGATCAAAAATAAAAATTACAAAGACATCACTCAGAAATGCTTTTGAGGATGTCACAATTCTATCCTAAATTTTCACAAAGTCGATGGAGGACCTTTATTGAATGGTTTGGTGGGGATCTTGAGAGGGAAAATTGTCCAAAAAGTTCAAAACTTATTGCACAACCAATTCAATCTTAAACTTTTTAATTTTGCTAATTGAGTTCCTTTTTTACTTTTTGCCAATCGAGTCCATCCGGCTAAGTTTGGCCAAAATTCATTGACATGGACTCCAGCATCTTATGTGGTATGACCAGCAATGCGTGGACAAATTTTATTATTTTTTCATATTTTTAAATATTTTTTCAAATTTTGTCCCTCTCTCTCTCTTCTACCTCTATTGGTTGCCCAATCTCCGACGAGGCTGACCCTCACTGGCCTTTGGCAAGACACAACCTCACGAGCCTTGGGTGAGGCTTGCCTTTGACAAAGGTGAGCCTTGCTCATGGTCGGTGAGGCCAACCCTCACCCTCACTCAAGCAAGTGAGGGGCAACCTTGTTGACCATGAGCAAGGCTCATCCTCACTAGATCCGTCGAGGGTGAGCCTCCCCCAAGGCCCGCAAGGTCATCCCTTACCAGATCTCGATGGGCAGCCCCTTGCCAGTCGCAGCCCCTAGCCAGTTGCCAAAGGCTAGGTGACCAGCAGAGGTAGAAGAGAGAGGGAAAAGAAAAAAGAAGAGGGAAAATATATGAAAAAAATGAAATATTCATTAAGTATTTAAAAATAATAAAATTTGTCCATGTTGGTGCTAGCCATATCATGTAGGATGGCTGACGTTTATGTTAGTAAATTCCAACCAAAATTGGCCTAATGGATTTAATTGGCAAAAAGTGAAAAGATTTAGGACTTAATTAATAAAATTAAAAGTTTTAGCACTATAATGGCAAAAGTGCAATAGGTTTAGGATTTTTTAGACAATTTTCTTGATCTTGAGAGAACCATATATAGGACTCGGAGCATGACCTGTGAGGCAACAAAAGGGGAAAATACATGAACTCTATAGCAAAGACGCTTTACAAACTTCAAACCCATTTTCAAACAAAATTGAACACACCCAAATGAAAAGCAAGTAGATGGAAAGGCGAACAAGGAGGAAGCAGAACTCTTTAAAAGAGTCAATTCAATCATAAATTTTTTTTTTACCAATTTAGTCCTCAACATTTTATATTTGTGTCAATTTAGTACATTTGGCCTATTTTGGCCGATCGGTCTTGACGTGGTCATTGACCAACTCTAATATGGATAATTTTAAATTTTTTTCAAATTTTTTTAATTTTTTCCTTTTCCTTTTTCTTTTTTTATCTTCTTCCTTCTTTTAATTCTTTTCCCATAGTTGGGGCAAGGGCTGCGAAGCCCTCACCGACTACCAATGAGGGTTGCAGCCCTCGCCTGAGCTCAACCAAATTTAGGCTAGGCCTAGGGGTTGTAGGTGAGGTGGCTTTGCCCAAATCTGGGTAAAGCCAACCTCGCCATGGCCTTGCCAACCGCGGGCAAGGCCACCTTCACTTGCAACGAGGCTGGCCTTGCCTAGATTTGGGCAAAGGCAACAACCCTCGTCAACAATTGGCAAGGGCTTTGCGGCCCTCACAAAAAGCAAAAGAAGGAAGAAGAGAAAAAAGAAAAGAAAACGAAAAAAATTCAATAAAAAAGTATTGTTAAAAATTGTCCATATCAATGTTGGTCGGATGACCAATGCTAGTCAAATTCCACATCAATGCCGGTTGTCCAAAATTAGCCAAATAGACTGAATTGGCACAATTATAAAATATTTAAGACTGAATTAACAAAAAAATAAAAAGAGTTGAATTGCCAATAAGTTTATGATTTTTTTTTTTTGTAATTCTACGTTGGAGGAGGAGGAAGCAGAACACTTTGAGACGAAGAGAGATAAAAAGCAAGTAGATGCAAAAGAAAAAGGTAAAGGAAACTTTTGAGGTTGTGCGCAAGGGGAGAAGTCGAACGTTTGAGAGAAAAAGGAGGGAAAATGATTTCCTCTTTTTCAAAAGAGGAAGTCTTTTTTTCTCTATTTGACTACGCTTTTCGCATTGACTAAAAGTATTCTTATTGACTAATCTAGCCGTGCACCAAACACTTTAAATTTTGGGAATTTATTTTTCAAAGGTTCTTTTTTCTACAAAATAAATGGAGTCTTAAGCTTTATTTTAATATAAAAACTAGGGGTTATTCAAAATCAACTTGATTCTTCTTGAGTTTGACTAATTGACATGCTTCAAATTTAAAAATATTTGACATTAGTAGCTCGGCAATCTAACAACCTAATTGGATTTTTACATATCATAATTACATGTAGGCATTGATGAATGCTATGAATAGCTTAAGAGTATTGTTTTTAAATTTCTATCTTATGTAAAATTTTAGGTTCGAGCTCAAGCATAAATTGATCCCACACACAAACATCCATCAAGTAGATGAGTGGAATTGAACTAAGCTTGAGGTCATGCTTATTAGAAGATCAAACAAGACAAGATCAATCTCAAGTTGAATATTGAACTTTGCAAATCGAGCTAAATCAAGTCGAGTCAACTTAACTCAACTATGAATCGACTTGGTTTGATGACACTCACATCCCTATCAAGAGGAAGAAATTTTGGTACCATGAGTTTGGACATATATAGCCATTCTAACACCAACTCAAACTCTTGTCATTTATAATGCAGAATCCTTGCTGCAGTCGAATCTCGAGCTCGACCTTAATGAGTTTTCGATTTGAATCTGCAGCATCATCTTTTCAAAAGTTCATCATACTTAGAGCAGTAGGAGCTAATCAACTCCACAACTAAAAGTTCGATTGCCGAAGATGATGCTGGGCGAAATATCCATGATGACATAAGTCAGAGTCAGTTATATAACATGTACTATGGTTGAGCGAAATTCTAGTAACTTTATCGCGTGCTACCACACATACAATACCATCAGGAGATCTCGGCAACACTCCGCTAGGTCCTGAAGCAGCTTTCTCGCCGCGGAGCTCATACAAGACATTATCTTCATCACCATGTGAGAAGTATGCAGGGGCAGATCTCGCCTGAAGCAGACAGGACTGCGTTTGGCCTCCTTTTTTGGGTGGGCACCGAGCCTCTCTAAAATTCCAAGAAACAGTGCAAGTGTAAATGCAACAAAAGGGATAGGAGCGACGGGACCAAGAAAATCAAAACAAAGATAAAGAGCGCACAAAAGCCAAAACGGTCTGCAAAAGTCAAACCACTTGGTTGTGTCTGAACTTTTCTCTCCAAGCGAGAGCGGTGTAGCTGTAAAGATAAAACAAAAACTGCTAGCGAGATGATAGGGACGCCACCACTATAGCTGGATGAGTTCATTTGGACAAAAAGGAAAAAGGCTTTGACCATTCCCTGGAAAAAGATAAGGATGGCTTAACAGTATTGACTAGGACAAATAAGAAGAGATTCAGAGGGAATTTCCCAATACTTTGTCTTTTCTCCACGAAAGCAAAGCAGACAACATGAGCTGAAAATTATTACTTGGTTTTTTTTTTCAGTATCTCAACAAGGCCGGTGTACTTGATGATATGATCGAACACTGCTACCCAGAAATCTGGACACATTGGACCCGGTAAGAACCTAGATCATGAACTCGTTTTTAGGCCCGATCATGCTTCAGTGTTCTGTATTTTCTAACTATGTGCTGCAGAAATGTGATATCGCAGAGCAACAACACGAATTCTAGAGGAAACTCGAGACTATTCTCTATGCAATTGTATGTCCACATGCATCAGTCATGACCCACAATGCATATCCGCACACGCATGCCCACCCACCCTCGCATAGAGAGAGAGAGAGAGAGAGAGTTCCCCTGAGCACTGATAACATGATCATGATACTAAATTTCCTGATGAAACACGGGCAATGCATGTTTGCATTTAAGCATTAGACAAATCACATATTGGCATAGAATCTACCCCAGGCCAGTAACCAAAAGAAGAATGAAAATGTAGCAAGAAGGTTCCTTCTATTTCTCGCTCCTCTTAATTCCAATTCCCTCCTGTTTAGCTATTCTTGGGCATCATATCGGATAGGCAAACACAATCTCTCAGCTTATTTGAGTTGAAGTTTGAGTTGAAGAGCATATGGCGATGTTCCCAGCTGAGTAATGATAACAGAAAGGCAGCAATGAAACTACAGAAGCGTGATCTGCAGAACCCTTGCCACAATCTACAACTGAAAGAGTGTTTACCTTTTAACTAAAGATTCATTTGCAAAGTAAGCACCTGCATAGGGTGGAACATTAATTGAAATAAAGCAAACATACGAGAAATGATTGGTAACTCCTCAAAAGATGCGTGATGAAAGTCAGTACCATTGTCATGTAACACTGTATGGGATATGACAATCCTCATATAACTATGTTAACTGGAATAATACAAAATGCTACAAAACTTGATGAACAATAATCAAGAGAGATCTCATCAATGTTATCGCAGCAAGGCAGCCACCCTAATTTAGACACAATGCTCAATCAACAAATTCAAGGCAAGACCAGGTTTCTGCAGAACATTACCTAAGTTAGACACAATACTCTTCTGTCGTTCTTCCATTTTCAAAAACCGCACCTTCAAATTCTGCATCTGCATTTCAAAGCCCTTCCTCTCTTCTTCATGCATCTATAGTTCCAACTGAAGTGATTCCTTGTCGCTTTTAAGCCTTTCTACCTCTTCCTTCAGTCCTCGTCTTTCTGCTTCAGTTAATGGAGAAGAACTTCCCAGATTTTGGAGATTCTTAAAGGAATGGCTGTGCACTGGTATACGTCGATGGATGTTCTTCAGAAGCTGCGGCTGACCTCTTACAAAATCCTCATTCACAAATTCCCATCGTTCTGGGTCAATCTTCCTAAAATCCTGTCCAAAAGTGAAATGTACATTCATTGCAAGTCATACGTTTGTATGATCACTACTTCCTAGAAAGCCAAATCATATCAGAAGACAAGAGCAAGCAGAAATGCAAGTAGAAAGGTCTCAGCTTACATATGTGTTTAGCTGTCTAATAAAGCTGGAAAAATTGTTATGCTTGAAGAACCTCGGCAGCAAATCACCAGGTCAGTGGAGGGGTCATCGACTATCTCGTACGTCTTCATCAGGGGAGGTGGCAGCGAATCGAGCTGCTTGGCTTACTAAAAATTCTGAACCTACAAAACACCCCACCAATCTCATGGACCAGTAACACGTGAGCCTAAGCCTTAGAGAATGGGAGATTAATCTCACGATCGTCTTTCTTTTTTCCTTCTCTTTTTCTCCATTGCCATTGCATACGTCTTTTTATTTTCCTCCACTTTTCTCTTTTCTTTTTTATTTTTGAGGGGAAGGGGGAGGAGCGGCGAAGGGAAGGGGGAAGGAGGGGAGGGGGAGGAGGCAGGGTAAGGGGAAGGGGGAAGAGGAAGGAGGGGACCGAGAAGGGAAGGTCGAAGGGCGGTAGGGGGAAGGTCCAGGACGGAAGGGGAAGGGGGAAGGGCGAGGGCGGAGGGGTAAGGGGTGGAAGGGGCAGGACGAGGACGGAAGGGGAAGGAGGAGGGCAAGAGGGCAAGGAGGGAACGGGGGAATTATGCCCTAGGTGGGGGGTGGAATTGTGCACATCTCATTTGCTTCAAACCTGCGGAAAGAATTCTCAATTTGTTCTGGCTCGACTGATTCCGAACCCTGCTGTTGGACAAAGGCTTTCCATTTTTTGTACGAGATGCCTCCATATAAAGCCCCATCAGAATCACAATCTCCCGCTAAGTTCGAGCAGTTGTAAATGCTTATGCAGCACTCATATGGTATTTTCGAATTGACTATATTAGAGAAACTTTCCAATGATCCGCAATTGTAAAAATCCAATCTTTTGATAGCCTCTAGTTCATCTAGACCCTTAACCGCCAAAAGCCCTTCGCATCCTCGAATTACCAAGGATTTTAGCTTTTTCAAACCAGCTAGATCATCTAGACATTGAATCCCAGGACATCCACTTATTTCCAATTGTTCTAACGACTCTACCGAACCAAGACCCTGGATTGCAATTAGATTTGGGCAATTAGTTAACGTCCACAACTTTAACCTCTTCAACCTTGAAAGACCAGCAAATCCAATGAGAAATTCTAACCCTTCCACTTGGAATTCAATCAAATGTTCAAGTCCATCAAGTTGAACTTCAATCCATTCACATTGATAAATCCGCAAATGTGTCAAGTTTCTCAAGTTGCAACGAAATGACAAACTGCATCTTGATTTATGATATTCAAGCCATAATATTGATAGAGACAATGGAAGGAACATGAGGGATTGTCTGATTGGACCATCTTGGATGAACAAAGGATGCCGGATCTTATCATTACCACCATAGCTCAAATCCACCAATTTAGTTAGGTTTGTGAGATCTGGGACCCACTGCAGCAAACTTGATCCGAAGCTTAGGCTTATCAAACTTGTGGGAAGCTCAGGCAATACTACAAGTTCACTACAATGCCATAAACTCAATTTCTTTAGGCGAGGAGGTAGTTTGATGGTCACCTGAACATTTTTAATACGGGTCCCTTGCAAGTTAAGGACTCTCAAAAGTGACAATTTCCCAATGTCCTCGGGAATTTCCCATTCCAGAAACGAGCAATTATTTCCATGTAGCTCTTCCAACTCTTTTAGTGCGGTGATACTCCTCGGTAGCTCCCTTATCGAAGAATTCGAAATGTTGATGACTTTTAATCTACTCAAGTCTCCAATAGATTCGGGTAACCACAAACATGGTGTTTCCGAGATATCCAACTCAAGTAGTGATTCCAAGTTCCCAATGGAGATGGGAAGTTCCACTATTTGAGTATTCGATAGTAAGAGAGACTTAAGTTCCTTTAGATTCCCAATAGAACTAGGAAGCTTATCAATTTCTGTAGATTGCAATTTAAGTACTGACAAGCACTTTAGATTACCAATGGAGTCAGGTAATCTTGTGATGGCCGTACACGAGAGATCCAACTCTACCAAGGATGCCAATCTCACAAATGATTCAGGCAGCTTCCTCAACCTTTGGCAACTGCCTAAATACAAGTACTCGAGATTCTCTAACACTCCAATTCCTTCAAACAACTTCGTAAGACTTGTACACCCATTTGCATTGAAGTAAATCAGATGCTTAAGCTTTTCGAAGGAACCATCAACTTCAATCAATCTTTCGCAATTTTTAAGGACCAATCGCTCCAAACTCAAATAGTCGGAGAAGTTTGGAGTCCTGGTCATGCTGTTGCAATTTGTGAGATCCAAAACTTTTAGCTTCTTGGTAACCTGTTACAATAGCTAAAAGAGAGTAAAGGGAAAATAATATGCGAATTTAGAGGCAGTAAATAGCTGCGTTGGAACTGAGTTGTAATTCGGGTGGCTCTTTTTCCTCATTTAACCCAAGCAGGCACATTCATTTTAGTATTAAGACCTATCCGACCTGTACCACATATATGCACCTACATATCAGTTCAACTTCTTCCTCACCGTATGGTATTTAATACAATCTAATTGTCAATTGTTTAATTACAAGACCAGGTCAGTCTTACTTGAATAAACTCGATTACACATGGGCCATTTTATTTACATGTTATTGCCCATACAGTTATGGTATGGTCAATAGGAGTTGAACAATTTGACTGAGAGATAAACAAATAGCGAAGGATTATACCTTGATTTGACTCCATCCAATCCAGTCCTCTGTTATGGAACTAAAAGACAAGTCGAGAACTACAAGTTTGCTTGGATGGAAGTTGATGGCAAAGAGCTCTAGAGGACACCTATGCCACGACATGTATCTCAACTCTAAAAGTTGATTCTCGAAGTCTCCATCTAATTGTCCCTGATGTAATTTGAGGAACCTTATGTTTTGAAGTCTCGAAAACTCCTTGCTCGTATATATTCCTGATGCATTTCCATCTAAGCAGATTGCTTCAATGGCATCTTTACTCTGACATTTAATGGTAATATAACATTAGAATAAATGAAGAATATCCTCTATTTAAAAAGAAATTAATAAATGAAATCTTGCAAAAAGTATAGAATTTGATAGTCGATCATATTATCTTACCTCTTCCGTTCTTATGATATTCATAGTCATATCAGGATCCCACAACCTACTTTGCTTTCTTGGATCTATCGGACTCGTATCTCCACTAACAATTTTTCTCCCGAGATCTCTCAATTGATCGTGCATCCAAAATTTGTTGTCTTCAGTTATGTTTATCAAGGACATGTTCACAAGGACTTGAGTTGAATAATTAGGCCGAAACCTACAATCTTTCCACATGTAGAATGCATTCGTCTTGTCTTAATCTATAAAGAAACATGCAATGTCGAGAAAGATCTGTTTTTGTTGATGGTCGAGGGCATTGAAGCTAATCTTCAGCTTGTCCTGGACCTTCTCATGAGGTATTTCCCTCAGATCGTTTAGAATTTCCATCCAAGAATTTTTACTTTGGCAACAAAGTAATGATCCTATGACTTCAAGAGCCAAGGGAAGTCCTCCGGTCGTATCAACCACTTGTCTCGAAAGACTGACATAATCATCTGGAGGAGCATTTCTTCTAAAAGCATGTCTACTGAAAAGCCTGAGCGATTGAAATAGATCCAACGGATTCACTTTGTACTCAAAAGTGTAATCGGCTTCTACGATGCTTCTATTCCTAGTTGTTATAATAATTCTGCTTCCTGAGCCAAAGGAAATGTGGTTGATAGCTAGTTTCTCAAGTTGTTCCTTATCATTAACATTGTCAAGAACAAGGAAGACTTTCTTGTTGGAAAGTCGTTGCATAATCACTTTGATCCCATCATCACCATCATCAATTTTGTCATGAAAGCCTGAACCCAACATGTTAGATAATATTTGTTTCTGTAAGGCTACGAAGCCAGAGCTGCACAAAGATTCCTGGACATTTGCTAGGAAGCAACAATGACTGAAGAGGGAATTTAGTTTGTTGAACACAACCTTAGCGAGAGTTGTTTTACCAATGCCGCCCATTCCATGGATTATGACAAAGCGCATGCCTCTTGAGTCCACGTCCAACAACTTCACAACGGCTTCCACTCGCTCATCCATTCCTACTAAATGCTTAGTGACAAGTTTGTCTTTTATCTTCAGCTTCATCAAAATCTCTCGTATCACTGATGTAATGAAGTTCCAGTGCCTGCTACAGTGGTAAATCATCTAAGTCGAAATAGTAAATGATAACCCTAGGGACACTCGGTAAGTGGCATTTTAAATTCAAATTTACATTCTAATCCAAAAGTTAAGCTTACTGAATCGACAGTGCACCCCAAAGGAAGAGACATTCTAGGTGCTTTAAAAACGCAACGTTCCTATGATTCTAGCAAATAATCATATGCTGAATATTATGAGCCTTTTTTATGTATTTGCCCTCGAGGTGGCAACACTTCAAACAGGCGATTGGGAAACTTGCTCTAGCGCCATGTAAGAAAACACCAAAATTCAAAAGAAATACTCTTCCCATCTCCCCCCCAAACTTACCAGAAGACAAATAGAAGTTCGACTGAATACTTACCTGGTTCCTGCTTTATTTGGTTTGGATGAATCAAATGGTTGATTTTAGTTTTCAAAACATGGCATTCATTCCATTTCAAACCGCCTAAACGAGATCTTATACAAACTCGTATACAATGAATTCCAAAACAAAGTTATGGAATGATTTAGGACACCTACATACCCTTGCTCTTTCAATTCCCATCCTTTGATTTGGGCTACACTTTTCAGCGCATCCTCCCACTTTTGCCTCTTTTGGCAGCCAAACTTCTCCTCGTGCTCCTCCAAAGCGCCAACATACAATTGAGATTTAAGCTTAACATCGTGAGGCTTCACGTCATAGAAAATCGGCATAATCTCCTTCTCAGATGGTATGGATTTCGTGCACTCCACCATGTGCGCTAGCTTGTGAAGGCACCATGCACTCGAAGCATAACCTTTAGAGAAGATGGGTATGTAGATCTTCGACTTTTCAATGGCCATTGGTAATTCATCCCCTATTTCTTTACCGACGTGGAGCTCTTCCTCATCGACGAAAACACGGATGTTTGCTTCTCGCATCTTGTGATAAAGGCAATCCATGAATCCTTGGCGAGTATCTGGCCCTCTGAAACTCAAGAAGACCTCGTAATCAATTGCTAACAACTCGCCGTCACTCGTTCCAGCCTCCGAGCTCTTTCCCATCTCTATTGTCCCGAGTATTTTTGCCTCAGAGTTCCCTCTCTCAAAGTCCCTCGTCAATGAAAGTCCCTGTCCCATCGCCGACGACTCACCGCCGCTCATTCCAGCCTCCGAGCTCTTTTCCATGTCCATTCTCCAGCAGAGTCTTCCTATTGCCTCAAAGCCCATGTCATTTGGACGTCCCAGTTCCCAAAGTCTCCATTCCTCTTGTCTCAGTTGCTCACGTACCAGGTGCTCAAGTCTCTTTAGCCGAAGTATGTGTTGCTTAAAATTAAGTCTCGATTGCTCAAGTATCTGTTGCCAAAGTCTCCCTTCATCAAAACTAAGTGTCCGTTGCTCAATCATCGGTTCCCAACGTCTCTGTTGCTCAAGTACCTGTTCCCAAAGTCTCCGTCGCTCCTCACGTCTCCGTTTCAAAAGTCTCCCTTCCTCAAGTCTCCCTTCCCGAAGTCTCTCTTGCTCAAGTCCCTGTTCCTGAAGTCTCCTTTCCTCAAGTCTCTGTTCCCGAAGTTTCTGTTGCTCAGATATAAGTCTCCCTCCCCCAAGTCTCTGTTCCCGAAGTCTCTGTTGCTCAATTATAAGTCTCTGTTGCTCAAGCATCTGTTGCCAAAGTGTCCCTTCCTCAAGTGCTTGTTCCCGAAGTATCCCTTCCTCAACTCTCAGTTCCTCGGGTCTCTGTTCCCAAGGTATCCCTTCCTCAACTCTCAGTTCCTCAAGTCTCTGTTCTTGAAGCTGTTGCATAAATATAAGTTTCCGTTGCTCATGTATCAGTAGCCAAAATCTGCTTTCCTCTAGTCTCAGTCGATTAAATATAAGTGTCCCTTCCTCAGGTCCCTTTTCCCGAAGTATCACTTCCTGAAGTAGCTGTTCCTGAAGTCTCTGTCGCTCAAGCATCTCTTCCCCCTCCCAAAGTATCTGTGCAAGCATCTGTTCCCGAGGTTTCCGTGAATGTGCCTGTCCCATCGTCGATGAGGTTTGAGAGAGAGATGAAATCCCCCACGGCCAAGGGTTTTGCTTGTTGTCTATATGGACGATCCAGACAGAGAGCACGAGAGAGAATGAGAGAGACGTTTTTGTTCATGTAACTCTTGCCTCTCCCAAGCTATGAAGCACGGACACGCTTGAGAGGCCTCCGTGTCATGTCAGACTCTCCAACACGTGTCCGACACGCACGGTCACTCAATGCGTGTTGGATCGGTCAACACTCCCCGACGCGATTCCGACACGCACGGCGAAGGGAGAGAGAACTGTTGAAGAAGGCGATGGGGGGTGGAGGCGAGGGCGAGGGAGCTCGACGCGAAGGTCGTTGAGCTCGCGAAACTCGATACCTGAGGTGAGAGAGCTCGTCGTACAGGGCGACGCGGCTGCTGGCAGACCGTAGCGGACGACTTCGGCCGAATCAGCCTGGTGCGGAAGCTCTTGAAGATCCGCTTCAGGGCACCGGCGGAGCTCCCTCAAGGGAGGCGCTGCGGTCGAAGTAGTCAAGGAGGAGGGAGATGGTACCGATCTGGGGGACGACGGGGCAACAGTGCCTGCAGACGGAGGAGCAGAGAACGAGGGTGTTGAGGTCGGCGATCTCGGAGAAGATGAGAAGGAGGGCCTTAGGCGAGGCGGCGATCGAGAGAGAGCATGGATGGAGAGGAGGAGGCAGCGGCTAGGGTTTCTAGTTTACCGAGGTTGCTCTTAGTTTTAGGAAGAAGGTCAGAAAAAATTTAAAAATGGGGACGCGGGTCTTGACTTGATTTTTTTTTGTATATTTTTTGGAGGGAGATAGAGGGTGATCGTGACAGGTGGTGCTGGGCAAGAGTGGATGAAATAAATGGGTCGAGCTAGAAAAACAATTTCGGAATAATGATAATTTCGAGCTCTTTTTTATTGTAAATTTAAATTATTAATGTAAATTTATTTTAAGCTTTTTAAATTATTTTCATAAAAATATTAATTTAATATACAACATGCCTTAACGTGTCGAAATTTTATATTTTTTGAGAAATGACGTGTTGGTGTGTCGTGTCCTGTCACGTCCCATGTCAAGTGTCCGCTACCTAGCTCCCAAGCCTCGCTCCAATTGAGTTTTATAGAAAAGTTTCTTTAGCCAGCCCTTTTTCTTGGAAAGGTTTTTATTTTTATTTTTCAGAAATGACAAATGAGTTTTGAAAGTATTACTCAAATTAATGACGTTCTTAAAGCATCCCTAATCCAGTTAGGACAGCTTGAAATGATTCCTTTTTAAAGTTTTCTTTCACCTTCCTATCCTTCTAAGAGAATTCGTTGATCATTCTTTATTAGCAAAAGCAAAATTTTATTCAAATGAAGCTACATTGTGTATTTTAGTAATAACTTAATTTGATTTCTTGCACATTATTTTTTGATAAACTATTAACTTGATAAAATAGTGGCCATTTTAATTTTTTTTTAACTCTTATTATCTAATACACTTCTTATAATTCCTTTGTTTTGCAAAAAATATTCTATCAAAAAATATTTTCCTGCATTTTTTAGTTTGGAAAATGAGTCAACGGTCAATCTTTCCACAATCTTTGCTCAAATTCAAGATATAAATACTTTCAAAAATCCGAAATCATTATATAAAATAAGACTGAACTTGGGCACTTGGATTATCTTGATAATTCTCTTAAGATACTTGCAATTATTTGGCGAAAAACAAAATGCTTGGTCTAAGATAAGGTGGCCATATTTGTATAATGCATTTCTTATTCCTTTTGGAATAAAAATTCTCTAGTAGAGAATCAACTGAATCCATATCTAGGGAACCAAATTTATAAAGATCCCCTAGTACTTGCCAAAAGCCAGCGAGGGTCAGCCTTACCTATGGCCAGCAAAAGCATCCCGACCCTTGCCCTTGCTAGCAACTAGCAACTCCACTAGCTATTATGAATGTGGCAATTGGCAATAGAGGGAATTAAGGGGGAAAAAAGAAAAAAAAAGAAAAAATGATAATAAATATTCAAAAAAAAACATTTAAAAATTCAAAAACGGAATCGATGGACTTGCATATGGCAACTTCAACACTACCTAAAAGTTTGTTTCTTCCTATGGAGCATATGTACTAATGCACTCCCAACAAAGGAAAACTTCCATAAGAGGAAATTAGTACATGATCCATTATGTCTATTGTGCTGCAAAGCCCCATAAAGTTCAACATCACTAGAATGGACAGATGGCTCATAGAGAACCTATCCTCCCAAGATGGGTCGAAACTTAATGCACTCCTACCCACTATATTTTGACTTATTTGGAAAGAGCAAAATGCATGGATTTCCTGAAACAGCACACTGAGACCTCAGAGGATCATGGAGGAAGCAATTAGCGACATCAACATATATGAGTATTAGAATCAATGTCACGCCCCGACTCTCGAGCTCGCGGCAACCCCATTTCACTTGAGGTCTATCTGTACGACGTCCTGTGTGCGTCCGACCAATTCATTTTATCTTGTAATTATGCACATGCGGAAACGAACAACTCCCAAACCAAACAACGGGGATAGCAACAACGGCGAGAGGAAAGACAAACACCATTTTATATATTCGAAGGTTAGCCGGCACACCAGCAAATACATACATGCCTTACTATAGGCGACAAGCTCGAGCCTACTCAAAAAGAGACCGGCCCGGCTAACCTAACACCGTACAAGTGTCTACTCGCTGGCCTCGAGGGATCGCTCTCTTCGATCCTCGGGTACCGCATCATCTAGGGCCCGAAAATGTTAACCACGACGGGTTGAGATAAACTCAGCAAGTTAAAGTCCTAAGCCCCGGTTAGGAACTTCGCTCGCCTCGGGAGTTTAACATACAACCTAATACAGCAATCAGTGCAATACCACCTCAGAGAAATAACCACAAAAGACAATTTAATACACAGGTGCAATCACAGGCGACCCTACCTGGCCTTGGCACACGCGACCTGCAGAAACTGTCAATCACCTCACAACAACAATAAGAGGCATGCAAATAATCAGAGCATTGCACAAAACTTTCTCATATCACACTGCCCACACATGCTCCAATTATTACGACCCTCTAGGCCACGGCACAACCTTATGGTTGGCGGTCAACGGTCGTAGACCGCATCGTCCTCTACCTCGAGGCACGGCGACGTCATGGGCTTTCCCCCACTAACGGCATTCCCTAAGGAGCATGGGGCCCGTCCCACTACCGCAGCCCCGCATCTGACCACTGTCAGGCGACCCAATGGTCACGGCACAACCCCGAAGGATTGGCGGTCATCCGGCTCAACCGGGCTATCAACTTTAATCTGACCATGCAACACATCAACAAACAGCTC
Source organism: Angophora floribunda (assembly GCA_014182895.1). Lineage (NCBI taxonomy): Eukaryota > Viridiplantae > Streptophyta > Magnoliopsida > Myrtales > Myrtaceae > Angophora > Angophora floribunda. The sequence continues at coordinate 28,936,897 of CM024709.1, read as the reverse complement.
ATTCTTGTCTTTGCTTTTGCTTGGTCGTGAATGCAACATCGCTCATGCACTCATGCTCATGCGACATGCCATTTCAAATAACCCACATAATATGTCATGCGGTATCACTCGACAATTCAAAATTCAAAATTCCACCAATCAACAATCACGTACATTCCCTAATTCTCGGAATAACTCAATAAAATCAAACACGTTCACTTCCACTCGGTCTTCGATCGTGCATTTCATCATCATTCACGCATATAATTAACAATCGGCACTTCAAGAAAGCATAACAACCAATAACATATCAATTTAAAACCAAAATTTATTTCTGTATGAACAGTGCCGTGAACAGTAATCGTGAACAGTAAATATGAACTAATCCGAAATTAATAGAATAATATTAAAATTAACCATGGTTACTAAATTTAACCTAACTAGGGTTAATTAACTCAACCATGATTAATAATTAACCATAGTTACTTTAGAAACTAACCCTAGTTACTTTAATTAATTAACCTTAGTTACTTTAATACTAACTATGGTCAATTAACTAACCCTAGTCAGCCTTAATTAACCAGACTAATTAACCAATCAACCTTAATTAATCACAAACACACAAATACACTAATTAACCCCTAAGCAAGATTAACCCCTAAACAAGGATTAGGAAGTTAACTTACTTGGATCGGAAATCCGGCGACACCGGCGCGTAGAGGGGAACGAGGGCTACGAGGGGTAAGCTTGGGGATGGCAACGGACGACAAACGGTGGCCGAAACGGGCCAAAAACAGTGCTGGTTACTGTTCACGCGGAACCGGTGCAGCTGAGCGGAAAAGGCCGAAACAGGCGGCTAACGGCGACCAGCGGTGACCGGGGATGCGCGGCTGGCTTCCTAACTTCCAGGACTACACTTTGGGCGGTTGCGGCGGCTCCGGTGACGGCGGCAAGGCTGTTTTCCAGCTGGAAAACAGTATGGACAGCAAAGAACACTAGAAAATGGAAGAGAAAAGGAAGAGAAAAAGGGAGAGAGAGGGGGGTTGGGCTGGTGCACCAATTTTGGGGGAGAAAGAGGAGAGAGAAGAGGCTGAAAACTTGAAGGAGAAGCCAAGGCAAGTGGGCTTGCCACTTGCTTGAAGGACCAATAAAAAACAAGCAATAAATAAGCAAAAACAATGCCCACTTGGGCACAAAAGCAAAAGGCCAAAAGAGAGAAGCCCATGGGCTGGAAATGGAGGGGAACTTGGGCCAACTTGGGCCCCTCTTGGGCTAGGCTGAATGGGTGCAAGGCCCATTGGGCCGCCGATCTTGGGCCGGCCCACCCGCGAGCCCGAAACCCGGTCCAATTTTCCCCTTTTTCCAACTCTTCCGTGTCCAACGGAAAATCCCAAAATAAATGAGGCGACGTCCAAGTATTTAGTCCTAATATCACGGAGAAATCGGTTCCCAAAATCGGGCTAAAATGTATCAATTTTCAGGATGTTACAATCAAAGTGCGGTGAAGTAGAGGGGATACGGAGAGGGATGCTTATTGTCAAAACGATGGTTATTGCCTCCAACAAGCTTGTGGAAATTGAATGTTGATGGGTCCCAGTGCAGCATCATGCGACAAGGTGTGATGGCTGAAATTTGCAGAGATCACACTAGCTAACTTGTGGATGGCTTTGTGAAGATCTTTGCCTTGTCCGCCCTTGCCGTAGAAACCCTACCCTTGAGATAGAAGCCGTTGCCCGTGCAGAGTACCAAGGAAGCTTCTTCTTCTTTTTGTGACCTAAACATGGAAAGTTTATATGTTCAAATAGAGTTAGATTGCCACACGGTTGGTAACTCTGTCTTGGGTCGAGCTGAACCTCCATTGGTCATTCAAGCCATAGTGATAGACTGTAAAAAACTTCTGAATTGCTTAGAGGGGGTTTCGGTCACCCTTTGTCCCAGAGAGGCAAACCAAGTTGTCACGCCCCGAACCCTGAGCACGCGACAACCCCTTCTCTTGGTCGATTGAAAGCAACGTCCCAGGACTCGTCGACGACCATTCATTTTAATATTTCGTTATGCGCAAGCGGAAGACGAACCATCCCCAGTCCAACAATCAATCAATCAATCAATCAGGGATAGAGGGATGAATAGCAAGAACAACTATCACTACTCATTTATACAGTTTACTAGATTAACCAACGGAGGATCATTTTCCGATTTACAAGCCCGACAACAAGGGCCAATCCATCCTCTAAGCCAAACCAAAAAGGAACTAGGCTAGGCCAATCCAGCTATACAAAATGAACACTCGGGTTCAGCACCACGGTCACTCGAACCCATTGGACTCGACTTTGTCAGGTCGATCACTGGTGAAGCGGGGACAGGATTCTCCACTGCGGGTGCGCCATTCTAAAGGCCTGAAAAGGGTTAACCACGACGGGTTGAGATAAAATCTCAGCGAGTTCTTCCCCTAAGCCTCGGTTAGTACACCAACTCAACTTGGGGTATCTCTCTAGAACCACCATTCACTCAACCCAACCACAAACAACCATCAATCAGCAATCAAACCACGAGATGGGTCAACCAACAAACAAAAGTCGGTTCGCATGCAACCTTACCCGGTATGCCATACCCTGCACGTTATAAGTCAGCACAATACACGCAATGCACATGGCCGTTAGATGATGCAGTTCATCAATCACATGCTAGTCGTGTCACAAGCGATCTCACCTGGCCATTGCCACACCCTGCACGTTATCAATTCATGCGTGCGTGCTATAAATAATGTGATTATCTCATGCATAATCGGAACCAATGATGCCACGTTGTTCTCATGCACTCTCGCATCCACACGTGCTCCGATTATTACTGCCTCATAGGGCTACAACTTGGCCGAGGTGCAACGGCACTACGGCGCCCTTCCTCCGCAGAGACTCAACCGTGCCCTTCTGTGCTATTTCTACGACGCTACGGCGCCCTTCCTCCGCAGAGACGCAACCGTGCCCTTCCATGCAGGCCAAGGCGCTACGGCGCCCTTCCTCCGCAGAGGCGCAACCGTGCCCTTCCGTGCCCAAAAGACATCAAGGGATACTCTCCCAAGACCGCATGCCCAACGAACGTCAAGGGATACTCTCCCGAGACCGCATGCCCAAACGATGTCAAGGGATACTCTCCCGAGACCGCATGCCCACAGAACGTCAAGAGATACTCTCCCGAGACGGCGGTTTCAATTTAGTGATTACGCAAGCAAACCATCACAACCCACTTATTATCTTTGAGCATTAGCCAATGCACACATGCTTGCATATGAAACCTCAAATCATTTCTCACAAAAGCGGTCCATTTCCGGTGTCCCTCGGACAAACCATTTTTCCCACATTTCTCATAAAAGCGGTCCATTTCCAGTGTCCCTTGGACAAATCACTTTCTTTCTCATAAAGGCGGTCCATTTCCGGTGTCCCTCGAACAAACCATTTTTCCCTTTTTGTGAAATTCACACGATTCATGCGAATGTTCATGCCACGACACATTAATTTCACTTCATATGATCAAGACACATGAAATTATGCACAATTTCACTTCCTGGATGAACAAGTCACGTGAACAGTGCACATGAATAGTGAAATTTCCGAATTTAATAATTAAATAATTTAATTCAGAAATCACATAATTTAATCAATAAATGCAGAAATTAAATAAATCAATTAATTAAAACAATTAATCAATTTAATCAAGCAAAGCATGCTTAATTAGTACATAACACACAATTAAGCATAATTAAACAAGATTAAGCTAATCCAATCTCAACCCTTAATCTAACCACCTATCTTAGGGCTAATGCACTTAATTAAACATCTTAATCAACCCTTAGTACTAATTAACCCAACTCTAAGCAAGTTTAGGCACTAAATAGGGTTTAGGAGCTAAACTCACCCGTTAAGCGGGCCGGAGACGCGGACGTGGCGGCGGCGACGAACCCGACACCCGGGCAACTCTCCCACGACGATCCAAGGCGGTCCCGAGCTCCACACAGCAGCAACAACTTCGGATGCCTCACTGAACTTCACAAAACAAAGACCGCAGAGGAGAAAGCTGCTGGTCGGAGCAAAAACAAGCTGGCCGGAGCTCCGGCGAGCTGGTGGCCGGTGACCGGAGGCTCCTGGGGGTTGAGAGGGAGTTGTGGGTGGCTGGTATGGGCGGTGGTTAGGTCGAAAATGGAGGAAAAAGGCGGAACACAGCAGAACCGGTCGCTACAATGACGGTCCGGCGAGCATTCGGCTTCTGGCCGCCATACGGATCGGCCGGTGGCTCCGTTCGACGAACGTCTGACGCTATCCGTACGGAATCTCTCTCCCGAGCGTAACGGTGGGTGGCACGGCCCGAGATTCCATCGGTAAGGCAATGAACAACTCAGATTTCGGTGGAAGGTCAGAAGCTGAAAATTGCAGGAAGAAGGGAAACAATGGGAGAAAGGGCTGCGATTTTGGAGAAGATGAAGATGAGAGAGAGAGTGAAGTGAGGGCTGGAGATAGGCCTCATCAATGCCATAAATGCTTGCTTCAAATCCCAACCAAATGACATCATCTTCTCTCTCTTCCTTTTTGACTTTTCTCCAAAATATCCAAGGGCATTTTGGTCATTTCCACCTTGCACATTTCCCAATGTGCCCTTGGGCTGAAAATGAAAGGTGGGCCTAGGAAATGGGCCGAAAAATGAATAGGAACGGGCTCGGGAATTTATTGGGCTCGAATCGGCTCAGGTTTGGATAACGGGTTAGGAAGGGTAAAGGGTCGGTTTGGCCCAACGGACTCACTTTCTTGCCTCGGGCCTTCCATGGCGGCTGTCCCACCTTGGGCGTGAGGCCCTCACTGTTCTTGCCCGGCCCACGTTCTCATAGGCTCGAGTTCTCGGTTCAAAAACCCCTTTTCCAAAACTCGGCTCAACCGGCACTGTTGACTGTCGATGAAGCATCGTCCAAAAGTCCATCCCGGACGTTCCTGAAAATTCGAAATCCAATACTTGATTCTCATGCCATGTCAATTTCGCCCGAATGCTATTTTGATATTACTCAGACTGACAGGCGGCTTCGAAGATTCACGTGTAACCGACTCGTGTCAATTCACGTTCAAGACTTCTCGACACATGGACGTCCTTGACTGCATGAAATTGTGAAGGATCGATTCTTATTTCAAAGTACACGATTATCAAGGATCGACATAGGGCCGTTCACGGATTCGATAACAGTAGACGGAATCACCCGTCGTCCCATTATTTCTGTCCGCGAATCGACTTCTATTCGTCCCTGGAATCGGCCTGCATATCTACAGGATCGTCCTTACACAATTCTCACGGTCGAGTTGTTTTCCCAGGTCAAGTTCTTTAGTCGCACGAGTTTTGTCCTCATTAGCCTTTCCCTTCAAGGTCAGTATCTCAGGAGTGATCAGTTCCGAGTGAGATCAACCAATAATGCATTGGCGAAATTAACATTCATTCATTCCTAAAAGGGCTCGAATTTCAGGATGTTACACAAGTTGTTGATTGGGTTGTGAAGGCACATTGGCATGACTCTTTGGCCTAGAACTAGCTGTCTCATATCCCCCATTGTCTTTTAGATATATTTTGTAATGACTTGGGACATTGTTATGGTAAATTTTTTAATGCGCAATTTATGAAGTTTTTATTGACAAAAAACAATAAAAAAAAAGAAAAGAAAATTGCCCATTATCCTCCTTAAATTGCGTAACAATAGATTTGCCAAATTGCACAAAAGATGAGTCCATATGCAAACAACTAACAAAGAAAGCAAAAAGGAATCACAACACGAATTGAGTACTCATAAAGGAAAGCTCCACTAATTCGGTCCGATTCTACTGTGGACTGCCAATTCTCAGGTAGAACAGCAGGTTCAGCACAATGAACTAGGAATTGAAAGCCGTTATTGTTGGTTTCACAAATTTGGAACCTGAACATTCTGAGATTAAAGCAAGACTGATGCTCACCTCTATTGTTAATTGTATGTATATTTGGTATTGGGGCAGGTATTTTGCCTTTTTTATTATAAAAGATGAGATTAACCATTTTAGAGTAGATGTAGTTTTTTTCTTTTTGTCAAAGTAAAAACCACTTCATTTATTCAAAGGTAGAACATGACAAGCGTCTAAATATAATAAATCCAAAGAGGAAGCTCCTTCCGACGAATGAACAAGTTGCTAGTGAAAGTAAAAAAATTTCACCGAGAATTTCGCTTAGCCCATGAATCTCTCTCTCTCTCCCTCCCTCCGTGGCTTGAAATAGTTTTCCTTTTTCCTGTTGTAGTTTTTATATTAGCATTGAGAAAGTTTGTATTTCTAGACATCTAAATAGTTAAAATTAATGAATACTTTTGTTTTTTAAATAATCGCAATATTCTCCATTTAGGAAAACCTAAATTAAGCTGCTGTAGAAGAACTTAATATCAGATCTAAGAGGTCACGTTGACTTTTTATTTATTAGCCAAAGCAAAATTTTAAAGTCAACTTAACAATCTATCTAAATGAAACCAAACTATGTATATCAATGGTAAGTTAATTTCATTTCTTGCACATCGTTTTGTAATGAATTGTTATCGATTGGATAAAACAGTTAAACAAAATTTAATTTTCTTTTTGACGTTAATTTTTTATGTTTTGCTGTCATAATATATATGTTAAAGTTTTTTTTTTCGCGAAAATTTTGTATTGGCGAACATTCTCCATGATTTTTGGCATTTGTATCGCTTAAAAAATGAGTAAAAATATTATCATAATAAATGGAAAACTTATACTAAAAATCAGTATAATGAATTCTTTAAAAAATTAGGAGACATTTTTTGAAATATGGCAAGACTCCAGCACTAGTAGCCTCATTATTACTTTGAGATACTTTCGGTTGTACCGTGAAAAATGAATTGCAATTTTCTTTCATCTACCGATGCTCAATCTAAGAGAGGGTGGTGGCTATCTTTGCATGGCATTTCTTCTTTCCGGCATAGAAATTCTTTCGTAAGGAGAATCTAGGAATGATTTTGATTTACCTCAAAACAAAATGCTGACGGTGTGGTGTGCTATATATGGGCCCCTAGATTTTCCCAAAGTCTCACTTGCTTAAAAAAAATTATCATAGAGTATAATATTAAAAAACCAGGAAAATTAATTAACTCAAAAAATCAAAAACAGACTTGCATGGACGCATAAAAGCACAACCATAGGGAAAACATTCGGTATATAAAAGAGGCCAAGACAGTAAATTATCAACTTTTTTATTGGGCAACATGTGTCGCGTAGGGCCCACTACCATTAATTTTCCTCCCACCTCTCTCTCTCTTCCCGTTACTTTTTCCTCCTCTTCTCTTTCTTCCTTCTTCCGCACCTTTTCCGTCCATCCTCTTCTCTATTTAGCACCTATTTTTCTGTCTTTTGCATCCGCCATGGCTAGAGCTTAAGGCTCGTGGAAGCCATAGCCACCTGAGTTTTGATATCTAGCCATGGAGGAAGAGAGACGGAGAGAAGAGAGTGAGGAAAATTAATGCAAGTAGACCTGAAGTGACAGGTGTCGCCTAATAAATGAACTTTCTATTTACTAAATCTGACCTTATTTGTGTACCCAATATTTTTTTCCGCTTTCTTGGCCAAGTAACCCTCAGAAACCAAGAAAATCAAGATCCGTTTCAATCTGGGGAAACAGAGCAATCTCCACCCAGAGATCTCTAGTCCTTCCCTTCACCGACCCACCTGCTGTGACTCCGCAAATTTCGCTTTCCTGCTTCCCACGCAAGGGAAATCAAGAAAATAGTTGCCTGGCATGGGACGCATACAAGCACGATAACAGAGGAGAAAAAGTGGGCACGCGTGAAAAAAGACCAACCGGCAAAAGCAGCGGAAATGTGAGGAAATGATCCAGATATCCGATTTCCTATTGTCATGTTTGATTAACTTAGTACTTGGTTTTCCAGCTAATGCATTTTTTTTTGTAAGTATATCAAATATAATGTTTGCTGAAAGATTGTGCATAGGGATTGCATGACATGCATATTTTCACGATTAGGCATTGATAATAGAATATTTGCATAATTATAATTGCCATTTCAGGAAGAGTTAAAATTTTCCTTGAATTAGTGCAGTTGCATATTTAGGACGTTTAGATTGCATTTTTTTTTACTATCTTGCATTGATCACATGTAATAAAAAATATATAAAAAATAATTGCATATTGTATGCTAGTAATTTAGATTTCGTCTTCGTTAAAAAATCACGATAAATATTTTTGGGGGTTATTTGAGGAAAATAAAATTTATTTACATTATATTTGATTTAATCTCTGAGGATTGCATTCCATTTAGATTACATTACACTGAATTTTCATACTTATTAGAAGCTCATTTTAGGAAAGTAACTTACATTGGATGCGTTGTCGCTTAGAAAGTTCCATCTGCATATATATGTTTCCTTTGTTACATTATCTTATCTTAGGAAACTTACATAGACTTTTCCTTGTTTTTTTACTCAATACCGCTCGAGTTCTTATTTTCCACGTACTTTATTTATTTAACTACTTTTGATTATTGATTGTCTATTATCATTGCTTAAGTATCATGCATGATCATTCACATGTTAGATAATTAAAGGGAGTAAAGTTATGAATATCACATGCAAAAATTGTCATAAAGAGAAAAGGTAATGAGAGAGCACTAGAATTAATTTAATGTCACCACGTCCCTTTGCTCGAATCTCTGGTCAGCATAGTTAAAACAATATGCCAAATGTTACTTGGTTTTACTTGGTCTCTAATTGGCCCATAATAAATTAGTGACGACTCTTAAAGCTCAATGTCATTTCGATCTTTAAATGGGTAACCCAACTTCAAACGATCTGTTGCACTTGAGAGAGCCTAAGCCAAGCTCACAAGAGAGACTACTCATGCTCACTTGGCATTCTGTCAACTTTCCTTGGTGATCATTTCGCCTCGGAAGGGTCGCGACAATATCCAACAAATATATGTTTGGAAGACAAACTCCTCACATCCGTTGTCACAGGTTCGGGCTGACAATCAATATCTAACATTTTAGATTTCGAAAGCAACAACAATTAGCTTGATACAAAAGCGAGCAAGTTAATCCTGTTGTAAGTCCGCTCTGTTTACTCTTTAGTTCTACTATCCAGGCAGCAACCATCTCCTGACTAAAATTTCCTAGAGTCCGAAAAGCATTCATTGGTTGCTATCCGTTAACCTGCCTACTAATGCAATGGCTTTAAGTTTACCCAAGTGAAACAACAAAGGCTCCATGTTCTCAATTGGCAACCCCCAGGACACCGAGAAATGAGCCCACAATTATATGAGCTCAAATCCAGACAAGAATTTTCCCCACATTGTCCTTTATGGAGAAACTTATAAGGGATAGTCATTAAATTAAGAGTTTGATGCGTTATTTCTAATGATAACAATCATATTTAGTCATATGATTTGTTCAGATTATGCTAAAATCTAAATCTTTTTTTATACCAAAAACTAGTGGGTGCAACTGAGAGATTACTCAAAGCCAATTTGATTCTTCTCGAATTTGACTAATTGACACATTTTAAATTTGACAATATTTGTGCCAAGTAGTTTGAAAACCTACCAAAGTAATTGAATTTTCAGACCATAATACATGTAGGCGTTGATGAATTGTATGAAAAGCCAAAGAGTATATAGTTTGTAGATTTTATTGTATTTAAGCTCAACCATAGATTGGGTTCATATGAAAATATGCCAGGTAGTACAGTCGAGCTAAACTGAGCTTGAGATCAAGCTTATTACAAGATCATTTGAGTCAAGATAAGCCTGAGTTGATCATTGAGTTTCGCAAAACTGAATCGAGTCAACTTAATTGACTTGGCTTGATTACACTTACACCCCCGCCGGATGGAAGAAATTTTCATACCATGATTTAGAGCACGTTCAACCATTCTGACCCCAAAAGCAAAACTCACGTCATTCATAGAGCATAATCCTTACAGCTGTCGAATCTTGTGCTTGACCTGGATGTGTTTTCAGTTCGAATCAGCATCATCTTTGCAAAGGCTTGCCATAATGCGAGCAGGAGCTAATCAACTTCAGAACTAAAAATTCAATTGCTGAAGATGATGCTGAGCAAATTATCCAGAAGGACATACATTATAGTTAAAATAACATTATACCATGGTTGAATGAAATGCTAGACTTCACGAAGGTTGTATAAGACATGTCTTAATCCCAAGATTGTGTTTGGCCACTTTTCCAGTGGCACCGACTACAATGGAACGCCTCTCCAAAGTTCCAAGAAACCTTGCAGTGTATATGCATCAAAAGGGACAGGAGTGATAGGACCAACCCATGAAACATAAAAGCACATTAATGCCAGAACAATCTGCAAAAGCCAAACTACTGCTGAGTCTCAACTCTTTCTCTAATGGAGAGCCGTATAAAGTTTGGCGGCCTACAAACGAGAACTGCAATGACTTTGTAGGGGCACTACTACTATAGTTAGCTGAGTTCATATGAAAAGAACGAAAATGGTTTAACTAATCACTGGGAAAACGAAAAGAATGGATTAACCCATTTGTGAAGTAATGAAAAACGTGCACAGTAAACTTTAGTACTTTCAACCTTTGCTCCCGAGCCCCTCCCCTGTTTACTGTAGCTCCGAAAATAGGGCATCTCCGTTCGGTTGGCCTCTGGCGTCGGTTGCAGCTGAGATTTGTAGAAGATGTAGACCAGTCTCGGACCATCACATCCTCCACCTTGATTTCCCCTGGTAAGCCCGTATCTCCCCACATTTCGGTGTGAAATGCTAGGGCTCCGTTCGTATTTCTTCCCATGGATGTTGCTGGAATCTCTGTTAGATCTGCAAATGCACATGTGCTCGAGTCTATAGCTGGTGATAACCACCTTAGGATGGGCGGAGGTTGTGCACGAAGCCAAAGCAGACCTCCGAACGCTCGGTTTTAGTCCCGTGAGTGTTTGGCGAAAGGCAAAGGGCTAGCTCAATTACCTATTGGTCTGGGTTCTGCTATTTGGGGGGGGGGTTGTTTCAGATGGCTGTGAAGCTCCCTTACCTGGTCTGGATGGAGTCGGGGCTTGGCGGGGCCAAGACACGGCCATGGCTGGTAGCACTCAGCCTTCGCTGTCCCAGCAAAGAGGACCCTCGTCCTCAGCAGTTCGCTCTTGGGCGAATGTGGCTAAATCAGCCACTACAGGCTATTCCTTATCCTATATTCCACCTACTGATAGTGATGATGATGTTGTGCATTTCTTAGATGAAATTCTGGAAGCTGTTGATTTATTATGGAAGGAATGCTTAGTAGGGTATTTTGTTGGCAAGAAACTCCCTTTCAAGTTGGTAGAAACAGCGTTAAAACATCTTTGGGGACACTAATTGAAGGAGGTTAAGGCAAATGATCAAGGCTTTTACTTCTATCATATTCCTGACCATGAATTCTAGAGGAAGGTCGTTGAAGGTGGACCGCTGACTGTGGCAACGGTCCTGTTAATCTTACAACAATGGCATCCCAAGCTAGAGCTGCGTAAAGGAATCCATACCTTGGTCTCGGTTTGGATAAGGCTTAAAAACCTCCCATATGCTCTTTGGTCTGTCTCGGGACTTAGTGCTGTTGCTAGTCGTGTTGGTAAGCCCTTGTATGTTGATCAATGCACGGAGTAATTGAAGATGATCTCATTTGCGAGAGTTTGCGTTGAAATAACAGCAACTAAGGATTGCTGTGAGTCTTTGAAGATTGACCTAAATGGGGAAGCCCGTATGGTGGAAGTGGAGAATGAGTGGAAGCCGGTTTCATGTAAAACTTGTGGAACTTTCGGCCATAAATGTCCTGTGCAAGCCCCCGCCCAGGAGGAACGTACATCTTCCTCTGCTGTTTTCCATGCTCCGGTGGAACCCTCTACTTTCCCTCTTAGCTTCATCTGCGCGTGCTGCCATGGAGGTTCCCATCTTAGCTAGTTTTAGACCCCCTATGCAGGTCTGTAACTCTGCTGATGTTGCTGTTGAAGAGGTTGTCCAGGTTACCTCCATTGAAGCCAAATCGCTTACTGGAGCTGCTGTTCTTCCTGCTGAAGTTCGGAGCCCTGCTACAGCTAGGACGCCTGCTGTTGTGGTTGAAGTGAGGACGCCGGATGGAGCTGCTGCAGTAGCTGATGTAGCTCGTTTCCCCTTGATCCTCAACTCTGATGAAGTGGCTGCTGTTGAGGCTGGTGCAGGGCTAGTCATGTCTTCCTTGGATGCTGCTGGAACTGTCTTCTCTCTGGTGGTAGCTACTGATGACCAAGCTTACCAGGCCCCCCCTTGATGGATCGGCTCCCTACTGGAGCCGTTGTTTCTGCCGCTGTTCGGGGGCCCCCTCCCCTGACTTTGGAGGCTGCTGTGCAGCCTAGTCGTGGCTTGCACTCCTTGCCTCGCTCTGTTGAAGTGGCTGCTATTGATTTGTATGTACAGGTTCCCCGGAAGCTGCTGTGGATGTTGCACTAGGTGCTGGTCGGAGCCCCCCTGCTGCTGATTTGGAGCCTGCTGTGGCGGAAGGTTGGCAGCAAGTCAAAGGACGCAAGAGAGAAGTTCCCCGGCCGTCGGTTACGTGGCCAACTCCATCTAGGCCGACAGTCTCCATGCTGTTCAAAAGCACGAAGAAAAAGGCCAGCCCCCAAGCTGCACCTCCTCTATCTTCGGCTACAAAGGGAGTGGTAGACCCTTACACTTCAGCCTTGTTTTCTTCGGAGGATGACTTGGATGATGACGTAGTACCCTCTCTTGGGACGGGTTTAAAACTGGATCAGCTTCCAAACCTTTGGATTGAGCCTTCTGGCAGCTCAGTCTCCAAGCCATTGTCCCCCCTATCAACCCTGTGTCGACTGGACGCCATGGGCGTCCGAAAAGGAGGTAGGCCTCCTGGTTCACATTAGTATAGATTTTATATATATGAATTTTGGTTTTTGGAATACCCGGGGTCTTATAAACCCGGTCAAACAATCTGAAGTCAGGAATTTTGTAAAATCCAATCATATATGCTGTGTTGGACTGATTGAGACCAAGGTACCACCTCCCAGATTTAGGACTATTTCCTCTAGTCTGTTTCCTGGATGGGTTTGGATTGCTAATAATGGTTATACTGTTCGTGGCTGTATTTGGTTTGGATGGAACCCGTTTTTGGTGGATTTTAATGCTCAGTATATGTCTAGCCAGATTATCCATGGTTCTCTAATAATTTTGTCCTCCGGGGCTAGTATATCCCTCTCAATGGTGTATGGGGAGCACGCTTTTGTTGCTAGGAGACCTCTCTGAAATAATTTGATTTGGTTAAGTTCCTCACTTAAGGACAGTCCATGGATGGTGGCAGGTGACTTCAATGCAATCCTGGACTCCTCCGATCGTATGGGTAGCCTTGATATTTGGATCCCTGCTTTTGATGAGCTCAAAGAATGTTTGGAACAAGCGGAGCTGATTGATCTAAAGTACGTAGGTTTCCGGTTCACTTGGTCGTCCTTCTTAGGTGTTAACAGGAAACAACAGAAAATAGATCGTGTGCTTGTTAATAATACCTGGTGCACTATGTTCTCCTATTCAGAAGCGTCATTCCTTGCTCCGGGTATATCGGACCACACGCCAATGGTAGTGAGGATTCTTGCACCCAATCCTCGTCGTTCGCCATTCAAGTTCTTCAATATGTGGATGATCCACCCGGACTTCTCCATGATAGTTTCCCAGGTTTGGCAAACACATATAAGGGGCTCACCAATGTTCAAGCTCTATGGTCATCTCAAGCTCCTCAAAGGTTGTCTAAAGCTACTCAATAGAGAAGCCTTTTCAGACATCACCTCGAGAGCATCTGAAGCTAAGCAGGCTCTTATCACTTCTCAAGAAGCTCTGCTCTAGGACCCTCATAATAGGGATTTGGTGGACTTAGAGCATCTCCATATCAAGAACTACTACGCTCTCAGATCTCAGGAGGAATCTCTGTTCAGGCAAAAGTCAAGAATTAGGTGGCTCAAGGAAGGGGACCTGAACACCAAATATTTTCACCAATCAATCAACCATCGGCACCTACATAATAGGATCATCTCGGTCCTAGATAATTATGGTCTTTTGGTTATTGATTTGGGAGAAGTCCTACGGGTATTTGTCTCTTACTTCTAGGAGATCCTTGCCCCGGTTGAGGTGCCTATAAGACCGTCCATTCAGGAGCTCACAGAGGTCATCCAGTCTCCGCTCAATGAGGACCGGTTTACATTCTTATCTCAACCCTTCTTACCATTGGAGATCCGTGATGCCATGTTCTCCCTTGCTGGGAATAAAGCTCCGGGCCCTGATGGGTATAATGCAGACTTTTTAAAAAAGAACTGGGACATGGTGGGTCCCTCAGTAATTGAAGCAGTCTTGGATTTCCTTGTTTCTGGAAACGTATGGCAGCAATCCTTCCGGACCTCATTAGTCCAGTTGAAACTGCATTTGTGAAAGGGAGGAGAATTAGTGATAATATTCTCCTTGCTCAAGAATTATTTTGTGGTTTTCATACTGAATCATATATTCTGAAATGTGCCGTTAAAGTTGACTTTAGGAAGGCCTATGATACTCTAAACTGGGACTTCTTGGAAATAGCTCTTCAAGCTTTTGGGTTTCCAAACCATTTCATTTGTCTAATAATGACATGTGTTCGCACTCCGAAGTTCTCTATTGCCATGAATGGCGAACTTCATGGTTTTTTTTGCTAGTGGGCGTGGTTTGAGGCAAGGCGACCCCATATCCCCATATCTATTTACTTTGGCCATGGGGGTATTTACAGGGATTATAAACTCCCATACCTGGCGTCCAGAATATCGGTACTACTGGAGATGCAAGGCTTCTCGCCTTTCTCATCTCTTCTTTGCTGATGATGTCTTTCTGTTCAGTGAAGCCAGTCTAGACTCTATCTCTTGCATCAAGGATGGGCTTGACATGTTCTCTGCTTGGAGTGGCTTGACTCCGAATGCCAGCAAGAGTGAAGTTTTCATCTCGGGGGCTCACTGGAGGTTAGAGATCAAATATTACAAGCTCTTGGCTTTAGACTAGGGTCTTTTTCGGTTCACTATCTGGGTGTGCCTATCATTACATCGAGGCTGAATAAAGTGGACTGCCATGCCCTGGTATGCCTTCTAACTGCTAGAGTCTGATCTTGGACCCATCGTTTTCTCTCTTTTGCGGGTAGATTACAGTTAATTAAATCGGTCTTGCATGCGATCCATATATATTGGGCATCCATTTTCTGGCTGCCTTCATTAGTAGTACACATAATAGAGCAAATTTGTAGACAATTCTTGTGGAAGGGGCCAGCCATGGGCTCGGGAGGATCAAAAGTGTCCTGGGAGGATGTTTGCCTCCCCAAACAGGAAGGGGGCTTAGGAATCCGGAGGATTCGTGACAGTAATAAAGCTGCCATGATGAAACACATCTGGAATCTCTTTACTGATAAAGAGTCTTTATGGTGCAAATGGATCCATGCCATCCATCTCAAAAGGAAGGATTTTTGGATTTCTAAACCTCCTACTAACTGTTCTTGGGCTTGGAAGAAAATTCTTGCACTTAGAGGTGAATCCCTTCCCCTTTTCAAGTGGAAGATAGGTGATGGCTTGACCACTTCGCTTTGGTTTGATCATTGGCTTGATATAGGTCCGCTTTTTGCATTATTCTTGGACTCCTTCATATACCAATCGGATCTCACTAGGCAAGCTAAAGTGGCGGACATATACACTCCATTTGGTCAAACGCTTCTCCAAGAGCTTGTATCTTGGCAAATCATGGTTCCCCCCTTATCCCATGGCCTGGACTCTTTCACTTGGAATGAGGATCCCTCAGGTAAATTTTCGGTTGCATCGGCATGGGCTGCTATTCGCAGGAAATCATACATGGTGCCTTGGTCATTTTTTGTATGGAATAAGACCATTGTCCCTCGACACCAATTTTGTCTTTGGCTGATTATCAAGAACCGTCTTCTAACCCAGGTATTCCTTATGTCCTTTGGTAGGATTCCAAATGCAATATGCGCCTTTTGTAATATCCAACCCGACTTGGTTGACCATTTATTTTTTGCCTGCGGTACCTCCAACTCTCTAGCCATGTTTTGGGCTTCCAAATACAACCTTCCTTGGTATAACTCTTCATGGACAGACAATATCCTTTGGGCCATCAATTCGCTGTCAGGAAGTGGGTTTTCAAAGGAGATTGCTCGGTTCTCATTTGGCGCACTATGCTATATAATCTGGAAGACTAGGAATGATATTATCTTCCGAGCGCATATTTTATATATCCCAGCCATGAAATAGTACCTTTCAAAGGCGGTTAAGGATAAAGCGATTGCGTTTAAACGGGTGGAGGATAACCCTAGCAATAGGAGAATGCAACAGAATTGGGGGATAGACCACTGTATCTTTAGTACAGGTCCCGAGTGAGGCTCTTGTAGGGCTGCCTAGGCTCTTTTGTGTAATTTTTACTTTCTCTTATCCCCGTTGCGACCATGGCACCCCCTCACTCCAGTGACTTGTTGTCCCGCTGAGTGATTGCTGGTGCCGTGGGTCTTTTTCCTATACAGGATCTCCTGGTTGAAAGCTTAATATACTTACCTTACCAAAAAAAAAAAACGTGCATAGTACCTCGTTTTCCCATTAGTTTTGTTGATCTTGTTCTTGGAGTGTTGGTACTTTGAATTTGGTTTGTTAGATCGTTGGCTATGCCCTATAACGATATTAGTGGGGACGATTGATTTTTTCTCGTATTTGGTTAATACTTAATTTATGCCCACTACTTTTTGTGCCATCTATTTCTTGATTTCGAGTCGTGCTCTTACCTTTCCAATGGACGGGATCCTAGATGATGAGTGCGTTAATGACTTCAAAGCAGTGTGGTTTGTCAAATTGATGATTGAAGATTGCATCAGTTTTATGTAAGTCTGTGTAGGTTAAACCCTTGCTACAATGTATTAGATAGAGGTTTATGAGGTTGAGGATGTGTGACACATTTATAAGGAGAAAATTACCAAAAAATAACCTAACTTAGCCAATTTAATCATAAACTTTTTTAGCCAATTTAAACCTTTTACATTTATGTCAATTGAGTTCATCCAGATAATGTTAGTTGGAAATCATTGACATGGATATTAGCCGAGCCACTTGGCATCATTGGTATTGACACAAACAATTTTTCCAATTTTTAAAAATTTTTGAATTTTTTTTTAAAAATTTCTTCTTTTTTTTTTTTTTAGTTTTCTTTATTCTTTCTTTCTTACTCCACCTGTCGCTAGACATCTGCGATGGCTAGTGACCAGTCATGGGCAAGAGCCAACCTCGCCAGCCTCACCTATTGGGCACTGAGCAAGGCCTGCACTCACAGATTTTGAAGCTCCGTCTCTTTCTTGGAAGCTCCGAGTCTCTCCCACTAGATTTTGTCTATCGTCTCCCGAGAATCTTTACACTAGAAGAAGAACAAAAAGGAGGGTCTATAGTCAATGTGGTCCATTTTTTTGAATTGGGTTTTGGTTTGGTCCATTTTCTTAAAGAAGACCTCACCCTTGCAAGAGCGAGCCTTGCGGGAGGGTAGCGAGTTCGGCCCTCACCTGTGGCCGATCACTAGCCATCGCGGAGGTTCGGTGACTAGTGGAATAATAAGGAAAGATAAAAGAAAGAAAATAAAAAAGATTATTAAAAAAATCCAAAACATAAAAATAAAAAATTACAAAGATTGTTTAGGTCGGCATCAACAGTGCCACGTGGCATGGTCGCATCCATGTCAACAATTTCCAGTTAAAATTGGCCAAATGGACTAATATACTGCCCGATTTTAAGGAAGTTTTGATTATCACATTCTCTGCAAGGAGAAAACAAAAGATTGTCATCCTCGGACAGTTGCATAGGTACACTTAAGAAGCATGAATTAATTTTGCACTCGAACATAGGAAGATTATACTATCCCAGAATAAGCCAGACAACAGAATAGTTTGACTATGACAGCTTCTGTAATCTTCCAAGGAGCCCCTAATATATAACTTATGTCACGCCCCGACTCTCGAGCTCGCGGCAACCCCATTACCTTGGTCGATTGAAAGGGACGTCCCATGACCCATCGACGACCATTCATTTTATCTTTGATTATGCGCAAGCGGAAGACAAACCATCCCCAGACAAACATACAATCAAACAAGGATAGAGGGATGAACAGCAAGAACAACAGCAACTACTCAATTATTCGAATTTTTGGATTAACCAATGGAGGATCGTTTCCGAATTACAAGCCCAACAAAAAGGGCCGATCCATCCTCTAAGCCAACCAAAAGAACTAGGCTAATCCAACCGTACACAAAGAACCCTCGGGTTCAACACTACGGTCACTTGGACCCATCGGACTCAAGCTCCATCGAGTCGATCACTGGAGAAGCGGCGGCAGGATTCTCCATTGCGGGTACGCCATTCTAAGGACCTGAAAATGTTTAACCACAACGGGTTGAGATAAAATCTCAGCGAGTTCTCCCCTAAGCCCCGGTTAGTATGCCAACTCAACTCGGGGTATCTCTCCAGAACTACCCCTCACTCAACCCAACAACCCACAAATAGCAACCAACAACAGACAGGGCAACCAACATAGCAATATTCGATTCGCATGCAACCTTACCCGGTATGCCATACCCCGCACGTTCAATCTCATACAATGCAAGCAAGGCACATGGCCGTTAGATGATACATTCATCACTCACATGCAAATCGCGTCACAAGCGATCTCACCTGCCATTGCCACACCCCGCACGACACAACTCATGCATGCGTACCACAAATCATCACGACATTAAGAGCATGCGAATAATCAGAGCATCTCACACAACTTTCTCATGCCTTACATCCACACATATGCTCTGATTATTACGACCCTCTAGGCCACGGCACAACCTTATAGTTGGCGGTCAACTGGTCGTAAACTAGGCATCATCCTCCCCCGTGAGGCACGGCGACGTCATGGGCTTTCCCCCACTGACGGCATTCCATAAGGAGCATGGGCCCGGCCTCAACCGCGACTCCGCATCTGACCACTGT
Organism: Angophora floribunda; assembly: GCA_014182895.1. Classification (NCBI taxonomy): domain Eukaryota; kingdom Viridiplantae; phylum Streptophyta; class Magnoliopsida; order Myrtales; family Myrtaceae; genus Angophora; species Angophora floribunda. Next base: position 28,917,850 of record CM024709.1, on the reverse strand, counting down.
CAGGTGACCTAATGGTCACGGTACAACCCCGAAGGATTGGCGGTCATCCGGCTCAACCGGGCTATCAACTTTAATCCGACCATGCAACACATCAACAAACAGTTCATTCTTGTCTTTGCTTTTGCTTGGTCGTGAATGCAACATCGCTCATGCGCTCATGCTCATGCGACATGCCATTTCAAATAACCCACGCAATATGTCATGCGGTATCACTCGCCAATTCCAAAATTCAATTCAACCGGCATTCAAGCATTTCATCATCAATCACGAGTATAATTAACAATCGGCACTTCAATTAATCACAACAATCAAGAGCACATCAAATTAAGACAAAAATGAGCCTCTGCATGAACAAATAGCCGTGAACATGTCGTGAACGTCTTTCGTGAACGATAATTATGAACAGTGATTTTTCCGAAATTCAATTAATTAAAACATTTAATCCATAAATTAAACAAAACATTAATTAAAATAATTAATCAATTCAATCAAATCAAATCATGCTTAATCAATCACATAAACACAATTAATCCCAAATTAAGCACAATTAAGCTTAATAAGCAAAATTAAGCTAATCTAATCTTAATCATCTATCTAACCACCTATCTTAGGGCTAATACAACTTAATTAAACCCCTTAAACTAAAATTAACACTAACTAACCAACCCTAAGCAAGTTTAGGCACTAAATAGGGATTTGGAGCTAAACTCACCCGTTAAGCGGGCCGGCGACACGGACGCGGCGGCGGCGACGAACCCGACACTCGGGGACCTCTACCACGATGATCCAAGGTGGTCTCGGGCTCAACACAGCAGCAACAAAATCGGATTCCCCACTGCAACTCTGAAAAACTGCACTGCTGGAGGAGGAAGAAGCTGATCGGAGTTGAACGGGCTGCCCGGAGCTCCGGCGAGCGGCGAGCCGGCGACCAGTGGCTCCAGGGGGTCAAGGGGGAGTTGCTAGTGGTTGGTATGGGCAGTGGTTAGGTCGAAATGGGAGGAAAACAGCAGCAAAGGCGAAATAGAACAGCAGCAGGCGCTACAGTGACGGTCCGGCAACAACCGGCTTCCGGCTGCCATACGGATCGGCCGGAGACTCCTTCCGGCGATCAGCCGATGCTATCTGAACGGAAATTCTCTTCCGAACACAATGGCGGGTGGCACGAGACGAGATTCCAACTGGAAGGGCATGAACAACTCAGTTTTCGGTGGAAGGTCAGAACTGAAAAACTGAAGGAAGGAAGAGAAACTAGGGAGAGAAGGGTGTGCGGTTTGGGGAAGATGAAGAGGAGAGAGAGAGTGAAGTGAGGGCTGCCACTAGGCCTCATCAAGGCCATTAAATGCCTTGCTTCAATCCCCAACCAAATGACATCATCTTCTCTCTCTTCCTTTTTGACTTTTCTCCAAAATATCCAAGGGCATTTTGGTCATTTCCACTTTGCACATTTCCCAATGTGCCCTTGGGCTGAAAATGAAATGAGGGCCTAGGAAATGAGCCGGAAAATAAATAGGAACGGACTCGGGAATTTATTGGGCTCAAATCGGCTCAAGGTTAGACAACGGGCTCGGAAGGGTAAATGGTCGGTTTGGTCCAACGGGCTCACTTGTTTGCCTCGGGCCTTCCACGACGGCTGTCCCACCTTGGGCGTGAGGCCCACACTGATCTTGCCCGGCCCACGTCATCATAGGCTCGGGTTCTCGATCCAAAAGTCCTTTTTTCCAAATACTCGGCTTAACTGGCACTATCAACTGTCGCAGAAGCATTGTCCAAAAGTCCTTCTCGAACATTCCCGAAAATTTGAAGTCCGATATTGGATTCTCATGCCATGTCAATTTCGCCCGAATGCCATTTTGGTACTACTCAGACTGACAGGCGGCTTTGAGGATTCACGTCGGCTTTGAGGATTCACGTGTAACCGACTCGTGCCAATTCACGTTCAAGACTTCTCGACACATGGACATCCTTGACTGCATGAAATTGCGAAGGATCGATTCTTATTTGAAAGTACACGATTATCAAGGATCGACATAGGGCCGTTCATGGGTTCGATAACAATAGACGGAATCACCCGTCGTCCCATTATTTCTGTCCGCGAATCAACTTCTATTCGTCCCTGGAATCGGCCTGCGTATCTATAGGATCGTCCTTACGCAATTCTCACGGTCGAGTCGTTTTCCCAGGTCAAGTTCTTCTGTCCTCACTAGCCTTTCCCCTCAAGGTCAGTATCTTAGGAGTGATCAGTTCCGAGTGAGATCAACCAACAATGCATTGACGAAATTAACGTTCATTTCTCCCTCAAAGGGCTCGAATTTCAGGATGTTACAACTTATTACCTTGTTTAATATTGGATACACTTATTTTTTATGGGCTGGTTAAACAATATGTCATTACCACATGATTTAACCACCACATGAAGTACTTTTTCTATTTGTGACATGAAATGACATATCTTATTGTGTCTAGTGTATGAGCGTTATAAAATACTTTTGCTCTGTCTTCTTATAGAGTATAGGAGTCGAAACCAACACTTGTAGTTAAATTGTCCCCATCTCAACTTTTTGAAAATGTGAGAATTTGAACCCTCCGCCTCCGCCTTCCCCTTCCCATGTGAGAAGGGTGGCCATTGAGACAATCTCCAATGGTTAAGTTGCCAACTATATAATGGGGAAAATGTGTTAAATTGTGAAGTTAGATCCGTCTTTTACCTTCAGCTTCCTCAAAATATCTCTTTTCACCCAATGAATCACTTAAGTCGAAATTGTAAAAAGAAAACCTCAAGACAGTCAACAAGTGGTTGCAATCAACATGACTAATACCATTTACTGGATGAATGACATGGTTGATTCTATTACCAAAATTAATTTCAAGACACTCATGATATTCATTCAATTTCTAACTGCCAAAGCAAGATCCTATCCAAGGTTGGGTATATAATGAAAGACTAAAACAAAAGTTAATGGAGTGATTTAGGACACCTACATACCCAACATTTTTCAACTCCCGTCCTTTGATTTGAGCAACACTTCTAAGGGCGTCCTCCCACGCTCTCGTTGTTTGCCAGCCGAAATTTTTATGCTTTGCCAAAGCCCCAACGTACAGTGGAGACTTAAGCATAACATCGTGAGGTTTCACGTCATAGAAAATCAGAAAATCATCTTTTTTCGAATGGTTTGGATTTCTTGCACTTCACCATGTATGCAAGCTCACAAACGCATGACGGACTGGAAGCATAATTTTTAGAGAAGATGGGTAACTCTTATTTCTTCACTGACATGGATCTCTTCCCCATCGCGGAAAACATGGATGTTCGCTCTTCACATAACGTGGTAAAGGCAATCCACAAATCCTGTCCAACCCTCTAAAATTCATGAAGATGTTGTAGCCATTTGCCGACAACCCGCCATCACTCATTTCATCTTCCGAGCTCATTCCCATGCTCACTCTCACATAGTATTTCGCCTAAGAGTTTCCTCTCTCTCTCTCTCCCTCTCAAAGCACATGATCAATGAAAGGCGCGTTCACTTTCCGTTTGCATAAAAATAGACTTCGCCGGCTCTTGGACGACATTCTCAGAGCATCTTGCCAGATCACTATTGTAACGGACATTCTCTTCAGGTGGTCCGTCACAGCACTCGGACTTCTCGAAATTTTCACATCATAACGACGATTATTATTGGAACTGACGTCTTTGTTTTGTTTTGTTTTGTTTTTTTTTGGTCGAATATTGGAACTGACGTCTAAGCATGTCCTATATGCGCAAGAAATCCAAGAAGATTGGGCCTAATGAACAGAAAAATTTGAAATTTGATAGACCCAATGGGAAAGTTCTCCTTTTGTTGCTTTGATATCAAATTTGTGAGAAGCTCCGGTAATAATTTTAGTTTGCTTGCTGCAAACCATGAACTCATTTTCTCTAAGCAAGGAAGGAAGTTGCAGTCCTAGGTAAATGCAGTTTTAAGGAAGTACTATCCCAAGGTAAAGTGTATACGAAACTAACATTTCAAACCTACGGTAAACAGATCAGTTCCGTGAATGAGGGACAGATACAAGGTTATTCGTCAACTGCTATAAATCCTCCCGAAAGAGACAGGATTCAGCTCCATCTGAAGTTGGTATCATGTCGCAAGTGCAAATCCAAATGCATATAATTTGGTATAGAAGAGAGAGCTAAACAGAACTACGCAGGCATATAGCAGATCATATTGCTCCACAAACACTTCTTAAAGACATGAGAAAACAGGAAAACTTGATGGACATCAGGACATCAAGAATGAAACAAACATTTCAATGACATCGTCAGCATAGCAGTTCATATTGCAAATTCACGCGCAACAATATTCAAATCTACCCCCACTAATCTAGATGCGAAATAATCAACGCACTGCATTAAATGCCCAATTCACAAGCTAATCCTAACCAATTCAGATCAGTAAAGGCTAGCAATGTCTAGGTCCATTACACATCACCACACAAAACCAACACCAATGCGACAAAACAGCAAAAATCAAGCCAATATCTGTACCTCGCGTGATTGACGAAATGAAATAAGGAATGAGAAATTACCAAATGAGGAGCACTTCATTCCAGGGTAACAACAGCCGCATATTATGTGCACACCTTGGTACCATGTCTCATTGAGCATGCGGTGTCACAGAAGGAGTATGGTGGCTTAGAATATCAGTTCTATAAACAAGTAATAGGATTTTTTTTTCGATGAAAATGATGACAAACTGAACCACAGATCCAGGAAGCTGATCAAGCAATTCTCTTCTTCTGAGTAATTTGCACTGTCACCTCCGGATGTCTTCCTTCTTAATCAGTAAACTCATAAGATGAAAATGGGAGCTGGTGTGAGCGAGTCTCACTCCCAAAGCATTTTTATAGTTGAGGGCTGATTGACATCTTTCTGCTGGTTGGACCATTGGGGCATGCTCTGCAAGGAGAAAGAAGAAGATCATCATCCTCAGTCAGTTGCATAGATACTCTTGAGAACCATATAATAATTCTGCGCTAGATGAAAGGAAGATTGTACCATCCTGGGATAAGCCAGACGACAGAATTGGTCAATTATTATATCCCTGGATTCAATCTAATCCAACGACTAAATTGAACATTTATCAAAAGTTGAGGGACTACATTGAACAAATTAAAAGTTCAAGGACCACATTGCACAACCAATCTTTATATGACTCCAACCATCCTGACTTTCTGGAAACTTACTCCATGACAGATCAAGAATGACCGTGTTCATTATGGAAAAACTGGTCAGTGTAAGTGCTGGAGGAAAATTACGCCTTGAAAGCCCTCTCAACTAATATGGGATGGGTGGATATTTGGGAGTATATCAAGTGGAAAGCCACTCAGCGGCCAATTATCCAAGACAGGCCTCATTTCTAGGTATCTCAGATTTGATAGCCTCCTTAACTCTTTATTAGTAAAAAGACTGCTGAAACCAGAGGTCAAATTTCATACAAAGAACTTCCACCTTTTTTGTTCCCTTCTTTCTCATCACAAAGAACTTCTATATTCTGGTCAGTTTCTCTAGTTCCATGTTACATTATTGGTGACAATGTATCTACCAAGGTTTCTGAGTAGATCATGCATCCATAGCTTGTTGTCTTCTCCAATATTTATCAGACATTTGCTGAAGCACTTCGAGACCTTCACTTGAGAAGAGATTGGAATCATTCCAAACATAAAGCACAATCCTTTTATCAAACCCAATGAAAAGACAAGCTATATCAAGACAAAAATCTGCTTTTGCTGACCATCCAAAGTGACATAACATAATTTCAAACCTTTTCCAACTTCTTCAATGTAACGTCCCAAACATCTTTGCTTTTCCCGATATTAGGGAACCTGCGACCTCAAAAGCAATAGAGATAACTCTCGTCATTTTTACCACTTCATTGGAGAAAACAGCGTACTCATCGAACCAAAAGCATGTTTGCAAAAAGTTGAAGAGATTCATTGAAGTACATTACAGTACACTCTTAATTACAACAGACCTCAAGAACATTGAAGACATCCATGTTTCTTCTGTGAAGATGATCCTATTTCCTAAACCAAATCAAACCAGAATATGTTATTTAACACAATCTAAAATTAAATGACCTTGATTAGGAGACCTGCTTAGTACCACTTGTGATTGGCCTTGATTACTCCATTCATGACCCATTTATTTACAATGTGTCACTGCTCATATAGTTATGGTATAGTTAATAGGAGTTATTAACAAAAAAAAACTGAGGGTGAGACAATTCAACGGAGATAGAGATAGACAAATAGCGGCAGATTGAACCTTGATTTGACTCCATCCAGCACAGATAGACAGTCCTATTAACGGAGATAGAGATAGACAAATAGCGGTGGATTGAACCTTGATTTGACTCCATCCAGCACAAATAGACAGTCCTATTAACGGAGATAGAGATAGACAAATAGCGGCAGATAGACAGTCCTTCGTGATGGAAGTGTAAGACTGATTAAGCACCCCAGGATATCTTGGATAGAAATTGATGGCTAAGAGATCTTGGGGACAACTATGCCACTAATATGTACCCAAGCTAAGCACCACAGGATTGCTTGGTCATGCATCCAGATTTTGTTGTCATTAGTTGTCTTTATCAAGGACAAAAGACAAGGACTTGAGTCAAATAACCCGGCACAAACCTTCAATCTTCCACATGTAGAATGTATTTGTCCTGTATTCCTCCACCACCACCACGGGAAATGCACTGTCAAGAAAAATCTGTTTTTTTCCTCAAGATTAAGGACATTGTAGCTGATTTTCAGTTGGTCCTGGAGGACCTAGACCTTCTCATGAGGTATATTCCCTTAGATTGTCCAGTACATGTATCCATAAGGCTTTGTTTTGGCGACAAAGTATGAGCCTAAGACTTTGAGAGCCAAGGGAAATCCTCTGGTCGTAGAAACTACCTTTATCGAAAGACTGACATAATCATAAGGAGAGGGGAAAGCTTGTATACTGGAAGCTTGAGCAATCGAATGGAATTTAACGGCTTCAGTTGGTACTCCAAATTTTGGTCAGGTTCCACAGTGCTTCTCTTCCTAGTAGAAATAATAATTCTGATTCCTGACCCAAACAAAACGTGCTTGATGGCTAGTTTCTTGAGCTGTTCCTCATCATCCACAATGTCGAAAAAGATGAAGACTTTCCTATTAGAAAGTAGCTGTGCAATCACCCTGATCCGATTGTCAACATTGTAGATTCCGTAGGGAAAGCTCGAACCAAACATATTAGATTACTGTAGTTTCTGTAAAATTGCAGAGGCCAAAGCTGAGCAACGATTCCCAGAAATTTCCAAGGAAATAGCAATGAATGGAGGGGAAATTACGTTGTTGAACACCAACCTTAGTGCCTTGGTGGCATAGGAAGCAGGACTCTCGCTGAGGTTGGTGTTCAACCAGAGAAACATATCTCTCTCTCTGACTACATACACAAGCCAGCGAAGAAGGCTGAGAAACCTTTCGTTTTCATCTGACAATGGAAGCTGAAAATGCTTTCAGGAAACCAAACGGCACTGAGTCTGGTCCAATATTTTCTTGAGAAAAGACAGAGAGTGAGTTTGAGTGACCAAGAACTAAGGGAAGAGATCCTTGGGAGCATCAAGGAAAGCAGAAGCGACAACAACGAGCGTGGAATAGCAAATGAGCGAAAGCAGAGATTAAAAGCCTTCACTCTTGGGAGAGGAATGGCTTTTCTTCTTCTTCTGAGAAGAAAAGAATGAAGAAGAGGAGAGAAAATATAATAAACGGGTGCAGACCCTGCGGAAGAGAGAAGGTGGAAAGCTCAATCTTCAAGGAGGTGAGAGACCCGCACGGAACATCCAATGATCATCTCATGGGAGGTATGTTCGCTGACTTGGAGCCCCAGGACTTCCCAATATTTTCTCGATGAGATATTAGGTACCTCTATCTGTGCCAGTCAGCAAAAAACGAGTCCATTAATTGATCGACAAGTCTCCAATGAGCCCACATTTCAGATTTTTCAAAAAATAAATAAATTTCTCAATCGATTTCTTTCTGCCATAAAAGTTAAAGAGTTACCCAACATTTTCTCCCCACTTGGGCTTCATCAGAAACTTCAAATTCCATTAATTTTCCATACATAGACAGACCCCCTCAGCCCTGCCGCCAACCCTCCGCCAATCGCCTCCTCTGAGCTGAATTCTGCAAGCCTCAGCCACCCGAGGGAGTCACAGTGTATGTTTGTGGCAATGGTGGAAGGCAACAGTGCGCACCAGCTGGGCGAAGATCCAGGGGAGGTGGAGGAGCAGAGGGGGCCAATAGCCACAATGGGGCAATGGAGGTCAGGAGAGTTGAGATCGTTGCCGGAGACAGCAGACTTATCAACGGACTTGATGGCAAAGGAGGAGGGAGTGGCCGAAGGATCAAGGGGCGTCATTACTCTCTCGGTTACTTCTGCTTTCCTCTCTGAGGAGAGCAAAGAAGAAAAGAAAGCGAAAAGAGAGAAACAGGAGACGTGTAGAGTGGGGTCAGTCATGTACACTTGGCAACCGACGAATGGACTCCTGTAAATATTACGTGGCACTCATCAGCACCCAACTCTCCGGCAACCGATGAACGAACTTGTGTAAACCTTAAATGCCTGCTCGTACCAGACGCCAAGCACTCTACGGATGAAGATGTGGAAGCTGAGCTCCTCTCCCAAAGTCCCTTTTTGCTTGTGGAGAGTGGCCAAAATGCAATACCGACAGCAAGAGAATTTATTTAAAAGGAAAGTTTGACCTGATCCTTTTTGCTCCCCATGTCGTCAGGCACCAGAAACAGTAGAACACCTCATCCTGTTTTGCCCTTGGACTGAAAAAGCGTATGGTTAGATCCGAGATTGGAGGTCACTAATATGCACCAGGACATAACTCAGAGAAAAATGGGCATTACTAAGGTTTGAATCGACTTCCGAGTGCATCAGCTCGGAACTCAGTAGTTGAAGTCGCCCTTGCATTGCAGAAAAATTTTCCAAGATGGAACCCCAAAACTTGAGCAAAAAGTTTTCTATGTCCAACCCAGAAACCGATAGTCATCCAAGCTGGGCAGGACTGGACCGGACCGGACCGGACCGGCAGGTTCTCAGTGGTTCCAAAGGTGTCGGTTTGGTTTCCAGTTCCATAAAATTTGAACTACTGATCGGCAATCTGGTTCCTGGTTCCAGGTTGAAAATCTGACCAACCGGACCGGACCGATTTTTTTACAGAGAAATCAAAATGAACATCTCTTCTTCATCCACCTATTGTGAGTTCTACTACAGATCTCTCTCCCTGTATACATGCGTGCCTACCCCTATCACTGGGCGGTTCCCAAAGACTCCTTGCTTCCTTGTTGCTTGTCGCCCACACCTCCTTGTCATTGTTGCCCATCTCTTTCTGCCTCTATGATGAACGGCGGCATAGAAAGATAGGGAAAAAAATCAAAGACAACAGGAGGAAAAAGGAGGGATTGGGGGGGTGGGGGGTGTTGATGAAATGTCTGGATCTCGAGATAGAAAGAATGAAAAGACAATCTGGAGGTGAGTGTATCAGAAACTTACGAGTTTGTCCTCGAGATGCAATCCTGGGCAGATGGAAGTAATGAAAAGAGCATGCCTCACACCATGTCTGAATCTTTGCCATGCCTCTGCTCATGCTTGGCTATGTAACGCCTGGTTCGTTTCCTCACTTGGCTCGGCTTCACTTTATGGAATACGGTAATCATCATCTGTTCGTCGAGTCTGCTACACTCTGAGGATCTTCACCAGCTCTTTCAGACACCATTCAGAGGCGTACTCTTGTGTAGATTCTTCAGGATCCCCTTGCGAACGTCCAGGCCTCGGAAGTTTATGAACAAATCACGCTTTGACCGTTCCTTTCAACCTACTGCAACACCGGTGACTTGGAATTTTTCTCAGCTCAAGTGTTGGGGGGATCTGGGTAGTTCATGAGGGGACCACCGCCTCGTCCCCCTTTCCCGTTGGAATGTCCAGGACTGGTCGGATTTGGTTCCCCTTTCCAGGCATGAGAATCCAATCAGGGTCCGATTCCCGACTCTGAGTGAGACCAAACTGGATTGGAAATCGATTACCATGTAAAAATATCCTGTAATTCACTGTCTAAGCCCCCACAACTCCTTTTAAATATCCTTTGTTCTTCTGGGAAGAAATTGTGCTCAACTTAAAGTTATGAAGTGCTATTTTCAACCAAAAAAATATTAAAAAACAAATGAAAAATGGAACCAAATCCAATCGAACAAAGCCTGCCACTCACGCTCCAGAAAAGCACCCCTTATAACGAGCTTATATCTTAAATTAGGGATTTGAGACGGAGATGTTGAACAGAAAAAAGTAGACTAACCCCAATACCATGTAGAAATCTCTCGCAAAGGAAAGAGAAGTAACTTATAAGGAGGTAATCTACAATTTACAAACACAAAGGCATATGAAATTAGATCTATCAATGAAAGAATTTGAGGATAAACACAATAGTGCCAAAGAAATACTCCTCGAATTTTTAACCCATCTCCTCCCCACTAAACTCACCAAAAGAAAAAGAATTTTGACCGAGTACTTACCGGTTCTTGCTTTACTTGGTTTGGATGAATGACATGGTTAATTCAGTTGCCAAAAAAAGTTTTCCAACAAAAGTTATGCAATAATTTTGGACACCGACGTACCCTTGCCTTTTCAACTCCCAATCCTTCTATTTGGGCATCCTCCCACTTTCACTTAGTCTGGCGGCTGAACTTGTCCTCGTGCTTCTTCAGAAAGCCAAAGTACGATTGAAAATTATGCTTAACATCACCAAGTTCCACATAGCAGAAAATTGGCATAATCTCCTTAATGAAAAGTTTGAAATTCTCTCTCCAAGGTATGATTGAGCATTAAGCTTAACATCACGAGGTTCCACCATACAAAAAATTGACATAATCTCCTTCTTGGATGGTTTGGATTTCGTGCACTCCACCATGACCGTGAGCTTGCAAAAGCATCATGGATCCAAAGCAGAACCTTTAGATATGATGGATACATGGATCTTTATCTTTCCAATGGCCGTTCGTAGCTCATCGCAAAAGCACCATGGATGCGTCTAGCATATCGTGGCAAAGGCAACCCCTTAATCCTCAATTTTCAATCCTGTGAAGCTCCAAAAGAACTCGGCACTCAATTGCTGGCGACTCACTGTCACTCATTTCAGCCTCCGACCTCTTCCCCATGACCATTGTCAAAAGTACTCTCTTTCGAAAGGTTTTTTAAGCCAGCCATCTTTTGTTATTTTGCTTTTTTTTTTTTTTTTTTGGTTTTTTAGAAAGGACAAGCGAGTTCTGAAAGTATTTCTCAAATTGAAGACATTCTCAAAGCATATCGCCAGATCATGTTGGGAAGGGGACGCAAATGAGCACCGGTACATACGAAGAGCAAAATCGGATGGCAAATGCACGTGGCGCCAACAGGGGCGACACCGTGCAAGAAATCCAAGAAGATTAGGCCTAGTGAACAACAAAGCTTGGAAGTCGATGGGCCCAACAGGAAAGTTTTGCATTTTACTGTATCTTTCACGATACCTCCACACTTATATTTATGGATATAATTCAAAGAATAAATGAAATATTTTCCATTTAGGACAACTTGAAGTAATCTCTTTTCTAAGTTTTCTTTGAACTTAAACACATTCTCAATCTTCCTACTATCCTTGTAGAAGAGCTTAATTTCAAATCTAAGAGGGCCTATTGATCATTCATTATTACCAAAAACACAATTTTAAGTTCAGATCAATCAATCTATCTAAACGAAACTCATTGTATATCTCTATGATAAGTTAATTTGATTTCTTGCACATTATTTTTTCCTAAATTCTTAACTTGATAAAATAATGCCCATTTTAAATTTTCTTTTTGACATTTATTTTTGAACTCTTACTAACATGATATACTACTTATTCGTTTGTTTCGCAAAAAAAATATTCTATTGAAAAATACTTTCCTAAATTTTCGACTTTTAGCAAATGAGTCAACAGTGAAGGTTATCTTTCTTCAATTCAAGAAAATGAATTCTTTCAAAAAGCAAGAACCATTATCTAAAGCATGACTAGATTTAGGCGCTCCGATTATCATGATTATCCTCTTGAGATACTTTCCATTATTAGGTGAAAAAATTTGCTATTTTCTTTCACCAATTGATGCTTGGTCTAAGATAGGGTGGTCATCTTTGCATAGCACATTTTTTTATTCTTTCTCGAATAAAAATTATCTTGTAGAGAATCTAGGAATGCCTTTGATTTTATCTAAGAACAAAATGCTGGCGACATGGCTACAAATTCCTCACATCGTTGACTCTGGCTTCTAATGCAGGATTCGTCAGATATTCATTGGCTTGAATTTATCTTAATAAAACAACAATAGCTTTGTAGTCTCAGCCAGCAACCCATGGATTACAAGGAAACGGACCAAAAATTTACTGAGGAAGCCTCTTTTATCAGGATTTTTTAGCCTGGATCCGTATCTAGGAAACCAGATTAATCAGGATCCTTGATCTTGGCTCCCATGTGAGCCCCTCCAAATGAGTCCCATGGGGAGAAGGATAGTGATTGCATCCGGTTCATGGCTCCGGATCGAGGCAAAAATTGCCGCACTCTATCCTTTTTGGAGAAACTTAGTCAGGATAGTCATTATTCATTAAATTTAATATCACAATGAATTACTTCTAATAATAAAAACCATATCCAGTCATACATATTGTTGCTGATATTTTAGACTCCATTTGTTTCTCGTAAAATGTGACATTTCTAAAAATATTTTTAGAAAAATGATGAAAATTTCCAGTTTTTTAGTAAAATCAAAATGGATTGAAAAATATTTTTTTAATTGTTTGATAAAGAAAACTTGTTTTTATTTTCCTAAAAAGACATGCACAATTCATATTCCTTAAAGAGTACACGTGCTATATCATCAAATTATTTTCAGAGCTTTGAGGAGCCCAGCCTCGAGCGTTGGGGACTTTGGGCCTCAGCCATGAGGGATTTGGGCCTAACCGTGAGGAAACCCAAGCCCAAGCGCTTTGGGCTTGGTCATAGGAGCATGGATTTCTCATACCCAACCAATCTTTTATTGTTGTATTCATCGAATTTTCTTTATATTATTATAATCGTCAGTTATAATACTAATCTCCATGAAGAAAACATTTCACTGAAATAGAACTAATTTGTCTTAGAAGGAGATTTCTTTCGAGAGGAGATTTTGGACGTTAAATGAAGTCACAAAAAGAATGACCAAAATAAAATAAAAAAAGACATCGCTGAGAAACGCTTTGAGGATGTCGCGCCTCCAATTCTCACAAACTTGATGGAGGACTTTTAGGGAACGGTTGATGGGATCTTGAGAGGACCATATATAGGACCCAAAGCATGATCTGTGGAGCAACGCAATGGGAAAATACCTGAGCTCTATAGTAAAGATCAAGCCAAGTTCCAGACAAAAATAAACACATTGAAATCGTCACGTCACCAACTAACCCGGAGGTGTGAATCGACTGAACCAACCGAATGCTGTAATTCACGTGGAAAATGATATATTTTTTTTGGTCGAAACACGTGGAAAATGATATTGAAACATATTAAAATGTCTGAAAATCAACCGCCTATCTCATCTAGTGCAACTGAGACCCCGCCCTAAACAAGATTTAAAAATATCACAATACACTCCCCCAAATGGGGATGAACAGAAATAACACAACAGACGGGTAGAGTTTAATTTTCATTTTATTTGTTTTCTCTCACCAAGAACTTCATCGAATGACTTCTCACTCTGCTGGGAATTTCCACTCTTATTTTTTTAATTTTCTTTTAAACTTTCTTCTCTCGATAAATAGGGTCAAGCATCAATTGAACCTTTAAAATAAGCTCCCATTAACACCAGATGCTGTAGTTCCAGCAAGCTCACATCACGAGTAATCAGTAATTCAAAGGAATTTTCAAGCAATTTGAGGGAACAAAGGCAACTGAGTACCAAGACATGCGCGTGTGGAGAGAGAGAGAGAGAGAGATTCAGCGTTTGATAACTTGTTTTTGGATCATTCAATTGATGAAGATGGAATTGTCAATGAGCAATGGATAGATTAGAGGTTGCGAAGTAGGCAACGCGCAAAGATTTTGTGACAAAATCTCAGTCAATGACGGACTCGGCTTCGAACCATTTAACTCCTGGTGCATGTTGAGAAATTTTTTATCTCCTGAGTATGAAATAGAAACATAAAAAGAAAAAGAACTTAGATTCGATTTGGAGCTTTAAGTGTAACCACATGAGATGCGTATTGGTCTCTCGAACGTGGCAGTTCTTTCCTCTTCGTCACAGCTTTGGCAGGCAAATATTTCCCAACCTGAGGCAGCAACCTGCTTGGAATTCCCAACCAAGCGAGATCAAGCAAAACGGCTGGTATACTATAATTACCGGAACAGTTTACTTTAAGGGCTTAGGAACGGGAACATCATCTCTGCTCACTTTTCTACTGTACTTAGCCAATGTTAATCTATGGGTTCCACGGTCTCTATAAAATCGGGGGTGACTTTATGAATTGTTCCCCTCCAGCTCAAAACATTCAGCATGCAAATCCACAGTTAATGAGGGATTAAAATCCTATTCATTCTCCTTATTCAGATTATTCTCCCTAAGTGCAACGGACATAAAATCGTTGATTAAAGCCGAGGAAGATGCCAAAACATTATCATTATCATGTTTCAAGTGAAGCAATTCCTCTGAGGCATACCATTAAACAGTCGCCGTGCATTATCCATTTGGCCGCATTGGATCAATAGCTAAGAAAAAACTTCCTCACACCTCAAAACAGAGAGAACAGGGACAATGTATTCCACTGAAAGAAGCATATAGATTCCTTTTGTTGGATATTTCAGTAGTTTTGAAATATTAAAAGTTATTAATTTTACAATAATTTTTTACCGTCATCAATTTGTAACATTTTTTTCGCCATTAATATGAAATGGTTTTTATAATGGTCATATAATGGCTATAAAACAGTCATGTAACGACTTTATAATTTCTTTGTAATGTTTGATTTATTTTTTCATAAACTCTTCATTATTTTACAATGGATTTATGACGGTTCTCTCTCTTGTTTGAACATAAATTAAACTTCAAGCCACAATCTTTTAAGATATAATGAATTCTCATATTATACACATCCCTTTTGAACCAGAGAACTAGAGACTCGTAGACGGCTGGTCTTTCCGAACATCCCAAGCGCGGGAGGAGGCCCTTGAAGCTGGTCATGTTGTTTAACGTCCGTTCGTCGAATCGCGTGCTCATCTGCCGAATCCAACCAGGCAAGTGAGCTAGCTGTTTTGTTCTTCATGGGTAGTGCTGTTATAGGGTATTTTAGGGGTAGGCAAGGTCAAGATCTGTTTTGCATGTGGCAGATTTATCCTCTTTGATGTGAGAGAGAAAGAAAGTGAGAGAGAGACTATGAGCGTGATTCTTGGACAACTCGGTGAGAATGCGAGCTCATGTGTGGAGGAAGTGAACTGTCTTCCCATCTAACCTAGATAGGTTGATCGTTGCTGAGCGAGGACTCCTCGGACTTGCTGTGTTTTAGTTGATTTTGTAGTCCATCTGTGTAAATCAGAAATTTCAGATGACATGCTGGGGTCTTGAGGTTGGACTTGTGGTAGGTGGAACCCATAACTCTGTTCTTAGGAAACGAAGCTGTCCATAATCCGATTTCTAGATTTTTATGGAATTTTCGACTAGGAGTTTAAACAAGTTTTCTTCACAAAAGTTGTAGGGTACAATCTAGTCTACAACATATAAAAATTTCAGAATTTTCCGAGCTCATTGTACCCTTTAAGTATTTTCCTTTTTGTTCCGATATGTTCTGGAATTCGCTACCAGTACTGGTCCGGATTATATGAATTGTTTAGAAATGTACAAGCTCAATTGGACTTCGAGTTCTTCACAGAAAATGTTCCTCTATGTCTTGACTACCTTAAATTAAAATTTCATAATTTTTGGAGTTCATATACTAGGACAAGATGTGCAGTTTCCAGAAGCATGCGGACAGGGTATTTTGTGTAGGTTTGTGATAAGCTGCTTTTGCAATTTGTGTTTTGAAGGGTACGGCCAACTAACCATTTTGCATCAATTCTTTGTTTTATGAATGAATAAAGGATGGTAATGAATTGTTTCTTGGGCATTAGCACAATGAATGACATTTGTAAATTATATTATTGAAGTGCTGCACCATGGATGGGATAAATGGTGAATGTCGTCGGACCTTGTGACGGTGGTGCATCGGGTGTCAGAATGCCTGGAGAGGGGTGAATTGGAGTGGTTGCGTACTCCCCAGAGGACTGAGGAGAGTCGAATAACTCCTCAGGGATCTCGCGATGCCAAGTTGGGTGCGAGGGGTACGGGGTGGGGTGTCATCTCCCCCTGGGTGATTGTTGCAGCCAACCCATATAGACATGTCGATTTAATATTTTCAATGTTATTTGAATTGCTATGAGGAACCGCACTCGTTAGTCTCTTATACTAGTACCTGTCTTATCCTTAAGCAAATGTTGTAGACCCTTGATACATGATGGACTAGTTTAGTCGTTAGTGGCCAACCCTCGAGTTCGAATCACTAGTTTGCTTGCTGAGTTTTATTTTAAACTCACACTTGTTTACTATGTGTTTTTTTTTTTCAGATTAGAAGATGTCATCCGCTCCACCTGCTGCCGCCACGACTATCCTCTATGGCGCCCTATCCGACTTCGTATGGCGACAAGAGGACATCCACGATTGGCACTTCCCAGGCGTGACTTTCGTCAAGTTTACCTCTTGCTTGACGATGGACATAGGGGCTCCGACAGGGCCAGCTCACCTGGCCTTCGTAGCTCTTTATGCACACGTGGAAGGCCGGTTGTTGGGACCTCTGCCACTGTACGACGAGGGTGTGAGCCATGGTGGTAGCCCAGTGGTGTAGGTAGCGATCCGATGAGCGCTTGACTTTTGGGATAAATTTTGTCTCTTTTTGTTTGTGCTAACCGGCTAACCGACGAAGGACTCGTGTATGTAGCCAAAGGGCGGGCGGGATATCTAGTGTTTGTATTCCTAATGTGTTTTTTGTACAAATCCCCCTCCATAACTCTATCTCCCGACTTATACAAAGACAAGACTGATAGTAAATAAAGTCGAAGGCAGCTCATTTTCTAATGTTTAATGGTTATGGTTGCAATGTACTGTCAAAAATTGTTTGTGTATAATTCTTCTAGTTTAACAACCCCGTAAGACAAGTGATCGAGAATTGGCGTGCTACATTTAGTGGTATCAAAGCTAGGTCTTGTTGGAGTGATAAGGTGTAGAAAGGGTTTAGATGAACTGTAGTATACCTGAGTGCTTAGACGACGGCTCACGATCGAATGTAGTTGTCACATGTAACTTGGGTCAATTATTGGTAGGGATAGTTAGTTGTATGATCGGTGTGGTTTGAGTAACGTGGGAATATTATTATACTTTTAGCTAGTCACATAAATCTCTAACTTCTGATGTGGGTAATGTGCAGAAAGTTTAGGAGAAAATGGTGTGATCAAGGAGTTCGTCTTTGCCTAGGAGAGAAGCGGCTGCGTTGGGGGAAGGGCCGAGAATGGAGGATGTGTTGCAAGCCTTGGTTTCTTTAGGCCCAATTACCACCGCAACAACCACCCCCGCCGCCACCTCACCGGCCACTTCCGGCGGAGCGTCGCAACCAGGGACTAGTAGAGCAGTTCCTGAAGTTAAAGCCACCTAAGTTCTCGGGAATGGGATGTCCCGAAGAAGCAGAGCACTGGATTGATAGTATAGAAAGAATTTTTAGGCTGCTAGGTTGTAATGATCAAGACAGGATAACACTTGTAGAATATCAGTTGGAAGGGAATGCCATATATTGGTAGAGGGCATCGAAGGATACTATATTCCCTACGGGCACGGAGATGGTATGGGACGAGTTTGTGAAAGCTTTTTACAAAAAACATTTTTCCGAATGCACGAAGGATCGAAAGATCACTGAGTTTATCTAGTTAAGTCAGGAAGAACTAACTGTGGATCAATATGAGGCGAAATTCTCAGAACTTTCTAGATATGCTCCTAAGTTGATTGAGGACCCCGAGGATAAAGTAAAGAGGTTTCTAAAGGGTCTAAGGACTGATATTAGGAAGCAATTGGTGCCCTCAGGTATAAGAGATTATAATGAAGTATATGCACGAGCCTAATGGGTTGAGCAAGAGCTCATTAGAGAGCAGATGGAGGACAAGGAAAAGGCTAGACTAGGACCGCAAAGAGCCATGAAGGATGTGCGTAGCGGCAAACGGCCCTTTACGTCACGAGATGTGCCCTAGAGTTCCAGGAAGAGGCCTGCTTTTGGAAGTTCTGGAGGGATGAGTAAGGGACAACAGGTGAGTCGGGCTATATTCCAGAGTGACTTGTGTCGACAATGTAACAGACAACACGGGCTAGGACCTTGCCCTGATTCCTCGAGATGTTTTAAGTGTGGATAGAAGGGTCATTTCAAAAGAGACTGTCCCTAATGGAGACCTTGAGCTGACAATGACCAGACGCCTCATGTGCCATAACACTCAGGAGGAGTACTCTCATCTGGAAAGATGCAGAGGCCGACGGCAGTGGGAAAGGTGTATGCAATGACTCGGGAGGAAGTGGAAGCTTCCAAGACCGTTATTGCAGGTACGGTTTCCTTGAACGATAAAAAGGCATATGCATTATCTGATCCGAGCGTAACCCATTCTTTTATCTTTGAAAGATATAGACGGTTGTATGACTTAGAAGCGACAACCCTGGCAATACCTCTCAATGTTTCCACGCCACTAAGGGATGAAGTATTATCCACACTAGTTTGTAGGAATTGCCAAATCTCGATAGGAGGAAGGACCCATTCGATTGACCTAATAGAAATAGTTATGTATCACTATGACACTATCATAGGCATGGATTGGCTCTGTAAGCAGCGAGCCAATGTCAATCGCTATAGGAAGAAGATCCAGTTTAGTCCCCCCGATGAGCCTAGCTATGAATTCTTTGGGAATGAAATGATTCCCTCCATGACCTTCATTTCGGCAATAGAAGCACATAGACTCTTAGATAGGGGATGTCAAGGATATTTAGCGGTGATTAAGGACCAGAGTAAGAAAGAAACGAAGTTGGAGGAAATTTGTGTAATACAAGAATTTCCTAATGTGTTTCCTGAGGAACTCCCTGGATTACCTCCAAATCGAGAGGTTGAGTTTGCTATTGAATTGCTTCCAGGAACGGAACCGGAATCAAAAGCCCCATATCGGATGTCTTTGGTAGAGTTGAAAGAATTAAAAATCCAACTGCAAGAGTTGTTGGATAAGGGATTTAGAAGACCGAGTGTATCTCCATTGGGGGCACCAGTCCTGTTTGTGAAGAAAAAGGACGGATCAATGCGTCTTTGCATTGATTATAGAAAATTGAACCAAGTTACGATTAAAAATAAATACCCTTTACCAAGGATTGATGATTTATTCGATCAGTTAGCTGGCAGTTTGATCTTTTCAAAAATTGATTTGAGGTCTGGGTACCATCAATTAAGAGTGAAGGAGGAAGACATTCCCAAAACAGCTTTTAGGACTCGGTATGGACACTACAAATTTTTAGTTATGCCTTTTGGTCTAACCAATGCGCCTGCTGCTTTCATGGATATGATGAATAGGATATTTATAACTTATCTGGATCAGTTTGTAATTGTTTTCATAGACGATATTTTGGTATATTCAAAAGGGCCTGAAGAGCATAAGGAACATTTAAGGATAGTGCTGTAGACCCTTAGAGAACACAAATTGTATGCTAAATTTAGTAAATGCAAATTCTGGTTAGACCAAGTAGTATTTCTGGGTCATGTGGTGTCAGGGAAAGGTTTGTTAGTGGACCCAGCAAAGATTGAGACCATAGTTGAATGGCCAAGACCCACTACACTGACGGAGATTCGGAGTTTTCGAGGGCTTGCAAGGTAATATCAAAGGTTCATAGAAGGATTTTCACGACTCGCAAGTCCCTTGACTCACTTGACTAAGAAAAACGTGAAATTTGAATGGAATGGTGAGCGTGAACAAAGTTTTCAGGAGCTTAAGAGAAGGTTGACCTCGGCACCAATACTAACTAGGGGTGTGCAAAAGAACCGGGAACCGCCCGGACCGCCCGGAACCGGACCGGACCGGCCCGGGACCGGTGGTTCCTAAAGGGACCGGTCCGGTTCCCGGTTCCAATTTATTGGAACCGGTGGGTACCGGTCCGGTTCCCGGTTCCATGGGCGGATCCGCCCGCCCACCCATCCGGACCGGACCAGTATTATAATAATAATATATATTAATTTTTATTATAAAAAATACTTTTTTTTGTCGAAAAAAATTAAAATTTTGAAGCCCCATGTTTATAATTTTTATTGTTCTATTTGAGGCAACCTACCAAGAAAGGTAAAGAAAAAGCGAGAACATTTGCGAAATCTCTAAATAGACCATCTTTTTGATACGTGTCTAGTGGAGTTTTTCTTCGCCCGCTTGTAAGACCGGTTCCATAGATCCACCCGGAACCGGACCGGACCGCGGTCCGGTTCTCGGGTGGATCCATGGAACCAACGGGCGGTTCCCGGATCCAATTTTTGGAACCGGTCCTTAGTGGGCGGTTCCCGGTTCTAGGGTGGGAACCGCCCACCCGGACCATGCACACCCCTAATACTAACTCTACCTTCAGGGTCTGGTGGGTTCACAATATATAGTGATGCTTCTTATCAGGGACTCGGTTGTGTCTTGATTCAACATGGAAAGGTCATAGCCTATGCTTCAAGACAATTGAAACCTTATGAAAAGAATTATCCTACCCATTATCTAGAGTTGGCCACGATTATTCTCGCGTTGAAAATTTGGAGACATTATTTATATGGGGAAAAGTTTGAAATTTATACTGATCATAAAAACTTGAAATATTTATTTTCGCAAAAGGAGTTAAATATGAGGTAAAGGAGATGGATAGAGTTATTAAAGGATTATGATTGTGAAATAGTGTACCATCCAGGGAAAGCCAATAAAGTGGCAGATGCCTTTAGTCGTAAGTCGACTGTGAATATGACAAACTTGAGGGTGAATGTCACGCCCCGACTCTCGAGCTCGCGGCAACCCCTTCTCTTGGTCAATTGAAAGCGACGTCCCAGGACCCATCCACGACCATTCATTTTATCTTTCGTTAAGCGCAAGCGGAAGACGAACCATCCCGGACAAACAAACAATCAAACAGGGATAGAGGGATGAACAACAATGACAACAGCAACTACTCATTTATACATCTTACTGGATTAACCAACGGAGGATCGTTTTCCGAAATACAAGCCCGAGAAAAAGGGCCGATCCATCCTCTAAGCCAAACCAAAAAGAAACTAGGCTAATCCAATGAAACAAGAAGAATCCACGGGTTCAACACCACGGTCACTCGGACCCATCGGACTCAGTCTCCGTCGGGTCGATCACTGGAGAAGTGGGGGCAGGATTCTCCACTGCGGGTACGCCATTCTAAGGACCTGAAAATGGTTAACCACGACGGGTTGAGATAAAATCTCAGCGAGTTCTTCCCCTAAGCCCCGGTTAGTACGCCAACTCAACCCGGGGTATCTCTCCAGAACCACCCCTCACTCAACTCAACAACAGACAACAGACAACCCACAATCAAACAACCAACAAGGTCAACCAATAAACACTATTCGGTTCGCATGCAACCTTACCCGGTCTGCCATACCCTGCACGTCAAATCTCATACAATGCAAACAAGGCACATGGCCGTTAGATAACACAGTTCATCAATCACATGCGAGTCGCGTCACAAGCGATCTCACCTGGCCATTGCCACACCCTGCACGACTGTCAACTCATGCATGCGTACCACAAATCATCACGACATTAAGAGCATGCGAATAATCAGAGCATCTCACACAACTTTCTCATGTCTCACACTCACACATGCTCCGATTATTACGACCACTAGGGCCACGGCACAACCTTATGGTTGGCGGTCTACCAGTCAAAGACCAGGCATCGTCCTCCCCCATGAGGCACAGCGACGTTACGGGCTCTCTCCTATCGACGGCATTCCCTATAGAGCATGGGGCCCGCTCACTGCCGCAGCCCCGCAACTGACCACTGTTAGGCAACCGACCGAAGTCAGGACGACCAAAAGGCCACGGCACAACCCCATAAGGATTGGCAGTCTACCGGTAGCGCCGGGCTCTCCTCTTAATGTGATCATGCAACACATCATCAAACAATCCATTTATATCTTTGCTCTGTCGTGAATGCAACATCGCTCATGCTCATGCGACATGCCATTTCAAATAACCCACGTAATATGTCATGCGGTCTCACTCGACAATTTCCAAAATTCAATTCAACCAACACTCGATCACGCATTTCATCAATATTCACGAGCATAATTAACAATCGGCACTCCAATTAATCACAACAATCAAGAGCACATCAAAATGAGACTAAATTTAGCTTCGCATGAACAAAATGCCGTGAATGTGTCGTGAACGATGCTCGTGAACAATAATCGTGAACAGTGATTATGAACAGTGATTTTTCCGAAATTCAATTAATTAAAACATTTAATCCAGAAATTAAACAAAACAATTAATCAATTCAATTAAAGCAAATCATGCTTAATTAAACACATAAGCACAATTAATCCCAAATTATGCACAATTAAGCTTAATAAGCAAAATTAAGCTAATATAATCTTAATCATCTATCTGACCACCTATCTTAGGGCTAATACAACTTAATTAAACCCCTTAAACCAAAATTAACACTAACTAACCAACCCTAAGCAAGTTTAAGCACTAAATAGGGATTAGGAGCTAAACTCACCCGTTAAGCGGGCCGGCGACACGGACGCGGCGGCGGCGACGAACCCGACACTGGGACCTCCACCACAGCGATCCAAGGCGGTCCCGGGCTCAACACAGCAGCAACAAACTCGGAATACCCACTGCAACACTGAAAACTGCACTGCACAGGAGGAAAGTGGCTGACCGGAGGAAAATGGGCTGCCTGGAGCTCCGGCGAGTGGCGGGCCAGCAACCAGTGGCACCTGGGGGTTGAGGGGAAACCACTTGTGGCTGGGATAGGCGGTGGTTTGGCTGGAATGGGAGAAAAATAGGTGAAAAGGCGGAACAAAGCTGCTGTAGGCAGAACAGTGACGGTCCGGCAACAGCCGGCTTCCGGCTGCCGTACGGATCGGTCGGAGGCTCTTTCTGGCGATCGGCCGACGCTATATGAACGGAAATTCTCTTCCTAACACAACGGTGGGTGGCACGAGACGTGATTCCAACGGGAAGGCAATGAACAACTCGATTTTCGGTGAAAGGTCAGAACTGAAAAACTGAAGGAAGGAAGGGAAACTAGGGAGTGAAGGGTGTGCGGTTTGGGGAAGATGAAGAGGAGAGAGAGAGTGAAGTGAGGCTGAAGATAGGCCTCAATTAAGGCCATTAATGCTTGGCTCAAGTCCCCAAAAACATGACATCATCTTCTCTCTCTTCCTTTTTGACTTTTCTTCAAAATATCCAAGGGTATTTTGGTCATTTCCACCTTGCACATTTTCCAATGTGTCCTTGGGCTGAAAATGAAAGGCGGGCCTAGGAAATGGGCCGGAAAATGAATAGGAATGGGCTCGGGAATTTATTGGGCTTGAATCGGCTCAGGTTTGGATAACGGGCTAGGAATGGTAAATGGTTGGTTTGGTCCAATGGGCTGACTTGCTTGGCTCGGGCCTTCCATGGCGGCTGTCCCACCTTGGGCGTGAGGCCCTCACTGTTCTTGCCCGGCCCATGTCCTCGTAGGCTTGTTTCATCGGTCCGAAAATCCTTTTTCCAAAAACTTGGCTCATCTGACACTGTCGACTGACTAAGAAGCATCGTCCTAAAGTCCTTCTCGAACATTCCCGAAAATTCGAAGTCCAATATTGGATTCACATGCCTTGTCAATTTCGCCCGAATGCCATTTTGGTACTACTCAGACTGACAAGCGGCTTTGAGAATTCACGCGTAACCGACTCGTGCCAATTCACGTTCAAGACTTCTCGACACATGGACGTCCTTGACTGCATGAAATTGCGAAGGATCAATTCTTATTTCAAAGTACACGATTATCAAAGATCAACATAGAGCCGTTCACGGGTTCGATAACAGTCGACGGAATCACCCGTCGTCCCATTATTTCTGTCCGCGAATCGACTTCTATTCGTCCTTGGAATCGGCCTGCATATCTACAGGATTGTCCTTACGCAATTCTCACGGTCGAGTCATTTTCCCAGGTCAAGTTCTTTAGTCGCACGAGTTCTGTCCTCATTAGCCTTTCCCCTCAAGGTCAGTATCTCAAGAGTGATCAGTTTCGAGTGAGATCAACCAACAATGCATTGACGAAATTAATGATCGTTCATCCCTTAAAGGGCTCGAATTTCAGGATGTTACAGTGAAAGGATGGAATCTTTTAGAAACCATTGCCAACTCCGATTTTAAATTAAAAGGGAATCACCTTTCAGGCGTATTGGCAACCTTGAGGATTGAGCCATAGGTGGTCCAAAGAATACAGACCCTACAACAGTCGGACCCGAGAATGTTAAAAATTTGTGATGAAGCGCGAATTGGTAAGAGGGCAGAATTTCAAGTGTCTGAGGACGGAGTTGTCAAATATCGAGGACGCCTTTGTGTGCCAAAAAATGAGGAACTCAGAAAGGAGATACTGTTAGAGGCCCATAAAAGTGCTTATAGCATCCACCCCGGAAGTACGAAAATGTACTGCAATTTACAGCAACACTACTGGTGGAACGGTATGAAGACTGACATTGCTAGGTACGTTTCTCAGTGCTTGACTTGCCAACATGTGAAAGCAGAGCACCAAAAACCTGCTGGTTTGTTGAAACCCCTAAATATTCCAGCGTGGAAGTGGGAACATCCCACTATGGATTTTGTGCAAGGACTCCCGAGAACCTCTAGTGGACATGATTCGATATGGGTAATAGTGGATCGTCTAACTAAATCTGCACACTTCATGGCAGTTCGAACAGATTATTCGATGGATAAGTATGCAAAGATATACGTGAGGCAAATTGTTCGTCTACATGGTGTTCCCACGACTATCACCTCTAATCGGGACCCGAGGTTTACATCAAAACTTTGGCGGAGCTTACAAGTTGCTTTAGGGACTAAACTCCAGTTTAGTACAGCTTTTCATCCTCAAACTGATGGACAATCGGAAAGGGTTATTCAAATATTGGAAGACATGTTGAGAGCCTGTATGTTGGATTTCAAGGAAAACTGGAATGAAAAACTGCATTTGGTGGAATTTGCGTACAATAATTGTTTTCAATAAAGTATTGGAGCTACCCCATTTGAAGCACTGTACAGGAGAGCTTGTAGGACTCTAGTGTGTTTGGATGAAGTAGGCGAGCGAAAAATAACTGGACCCGAATTAGTCCAAGTTACTGTGGATGCCATAAAAGTTATCAAGGAGCGGCTAAGAACTGCTCAAAGTCGACAAAAAGGTTATGCAGATAAACACAGGAGGCCTCTGGAATTTAATGTGGGAGATAAGGTTTTTCTGAAAGTCTCACCGATTAAGGGCGTATTGAGATTCGGTAGGAAAGGCAAGTTGAGCCCACGTTTTATTGGACCTTTTGAAATACTCGATAGGGTCGGAGAAGTAGCCTATAAATTGGCATTGCCCCCAAGATTAGCAGGTATACATGACGTATTTCACGTTTCCATGTTAAGAAAATATCACCCCGACCCTACTCATGTGTTAGACTACGAGACCATTGAAGTAGATCAAAACGTGAATTATATGGAAGAGCCGGTACGAATTTTAAGCTGAAGGGAGCAAGTATTAAGGATGAAGGTAATCCCACTGGTTAAGGTGTTATGGCGACATCATGGGCTCGAAGAAGCAACGTGGGAAAGTGAAGAACAAATCCGACAACAATATCCCCATTTATTTAGTTGAAATCCAATTTCGAGGACGAAATTTTCTAAAAGGGGGAGGTTTGTGATGCCCAAATTTGCACCAAGTGAATTGCACATTTTAGACACTACATCAATTTCCTGTGGTCAACTAAGAACAAAAGTTGGTGTAAGAAATTAGGTGGGCTTGGGGCAAAAGAATAGAATTAAGTAAACTTACCATGGCAGAATTTGGGCAGCCAATTTTCATCTTTTGTGGATGATTAAAAAAAGAAGAAGAAGAATTAAGGGATGGAGATGTTTCTCCACGTGGATAACAAGTGGAGAATTAGGGGGGAAGCTGTCACTTTTATTTTTCCCCCGAAAACACCAGCAACCCTTTTATCCAGTCTTCTTTAGACTCCCCTGAAAAGAACGTCATTTCCACACTTCCTCATCGTCTTCGACTAGTAGAGGACAGGGTAACCCTTTTGAACCAGAGAACTAGAGACTCGTAGATGGCTGGTCTCTCCAAACATCCCAAGCGCGGGAGGAGGACCTTGAAGCTGGTCGCACTATTTAACGTACGTTCATCGAATTGCGTGCTCATCTGCTAAATCCGACCAGGCAAGTGAGCTAGCTGTTCTGTTCTTCATGGGTAGTGCTGTTATAGGGTATTTTAGGGGTAGGCAAGGTCAAGATCTATTTTGCATGTGGCAGATTTATCCTCTTTGATGCGAGAGAGAAAGCGAGAGAGAGACTATGAGCGTGATTCTTGGACAGCTCGGTGAGAATGCGAGCTCATGTGTGGAGGAAGTGAACTGTCTTCCCATCTAGGCTAGATAGGCTGATCGTTGCTGAGCGAGGACTCCTCGGATTTGCTGTGTTTTAGTTGATTTTGTAGTCCATCTGTGTAAATCAGAAATTTCAGATGACATGCAGGGGTCTTGAGGTTGGACTTGTGGTAGGTGGAACCCATAACTCTGTTCTTCGGAAACAAAGCTGTCCGTAATCTGATTTCTAGATTTTTACGGAATTTTCGACTAGGAGTTTAAACAAGTTTTCTTCACAAAAGTTGTAGGGTGCAATCTAGTCTACAACATATAAAAATTTCAGAATTTTCTAAGCTCATTGCACCCTTTAAGTATTTTCCTTTTTGTTCCGATATGTTCTGGAATTCGCTACCAGTATTGGTCCGGATTATATGAATTGTTTAGAAACGTACAAGCTGAATTGGACTTCAAGTTCTTCACGGAAAATGTTCCTCTATGTCTTGAATACCTTAGATTAAAATTTCATAATTTTTGGAGTTCATTTACTAGGACAAGATGTGTAGTTTCCAGAAGCATGCGGATAGGGTATTTTGTGTAGGTTTGTGATAAGCTGCTTTTGCAATCTGTGTTTTGAAGGGTACTGCCAACTAACCATTTTGCATCAATTCTGTGTTTTATGAATGAATAAAGGATGGTAATGAATTTTTTCTTGGGCATTAGCACAATGAATGACATTTGTAAATTATATTATTGAAGTGCTGCACCATGGATGGGATATACGGTGAATGTCGTCGGACCTTGTGATGGCGGTGCCCCGAGTGTCGGGATGCCTGGAGAAGGGTGAATTGGAGTGGTTACGTACTCCCCAGAGGACTGAGGAGAGTCGAATAACTCCTCAGGGATCTCGCGATGCCAAGTTGGGTGCGAGGGGTACGGGGCAGGGTGTCATCTCCCCCTGGGTGATTGTTGCAGCCAACCCATATAGACATGTCGATTTAATATTTTCAATGTTATTTGAATTGCTATGAGGAACCGTACTCGTTAGTTTCTTATACTAGTACTGGTCTTATCCTTAAGCAAATGTTGTAGACCCTTGATACATGATGGACTAGTTTAGTCGTTAGCGGCCAACCCCCGAGTTCGGATCACTAGTTTGCTTGCTGAGTTTTATTTTAAACTCACACTTGTTTACTATGTGTTTTTTTTTTTCATATTAGAAGATGTCATCCACTCCACCTACTGCCGCCACGACTATCCTCTATGGCGCCCCATCCGACTTCGTATGGCGACAAGAGGACATCCACGATTGGCACTTCCCAGGCGTGACTTTCGTCAAGTTTACCTCTTGCTTGACGGTGGATACGGGGGTTCCAACAAGGCCAGCTCACCTGGCCTTCGTAGCTCTTTATGCACGCATGGAAGGCCGGTTGTTAGGACCTTTGCTACTGTACGATGAGGGTCCGGGCCATGGCGGTAGCCTAGCGGTGTAGGTAGCGATCCGATGAGCGCCTAACTTTTGGGAGAAATTTTGTCTCTTTTTGTTTGTGCTGACCGGCTAACTGACGAAGGACTCGTTTATGTAGCCGAAGGGGGTCGGAATATCTAGTGTTTGTATTCCTAGTGTGTTTTTTGTACAAATCCGCCTCCATAACTCCATCCCCGACCTGTACAAAGACAAGACTGATAGTAAATAAAGTCGAAGGCAGCTCATTTTCTGATGTTTAATGGTTATGGTTGCAATGTACTGTCAAGAATTGTTTGTGTATAATTCTCCTAGTTTAGCAACCCTGTAAGACAGGTGATCGAGAATTGGTGTGCTACATTAGCGGACCGACAAAATTAGGTATAGAAAAAGTCAATGTGCTCTAATTAAGAATCGACTCATAAATTTTGCTTCTATCAAATATATCAAATGTATAAATTCAAGGTTAAGAAGGTGTCAAATATAATATTCACCAATCTTACATTAGCCACTAAGATCAATATAAAGCAACGCGGGGTTCCCAGGGTTACAAAAAATAAAAAATAAAAAATAAATATATGTATATATATAAAGCAATTATAACAGATACTCATAATGTCATAGCCAATAATAAGCCAATACACATGAATCATTCCACACGGATCACAACTTTTGGTGTCTAATTCGGAAAACACTTCCCGAGCAATCTTCGAACCAATTGTTATTTCCCTTGAATACCACAAGAATTTTATGTACGCATTGCAAACATTCCTTGTAGCACTCACGTTAAAGACCATCTACCATGAATCAAATAGATTACTTATTTTTTTTTTTTAAATATAAGATATTGAAATTTATTCAACATCTTTTCCACATAATTACTTTGGCTCAAAGAATAACCCCCACTATGTTTTTAATTTTAATATCTAAGAAAGTATCCACTTTGCTCAAATCTTTCATTTCTTTCATTTTAAAAAAGAAAGTTAGATATTTCTTAGTCTCAATGATTCCAATCGTATTGGTTCCAAAAAATTCCAGTCAGTGATAAGTTACAATAAAGAATTCAACAAATCTTGATCAAATTACGAGTCTCTTCCAAATGACCCACGCAGAACTTTTAGATGAGCTTCAAGGGATAACACTTTTCATGGACCCACTTACACTTTCCTATGTCGCCATATGTTAACGTGATAAAGGTTACACTAATTTGAAGCCAAATTTTCATCAAATCAGCAATCAAGGGCTCAGGCATCCAGCCACGAAATTTGATTCCAGTAGACACAAGTCGTCATTCATGACATATGTACATTATCTCCCTGCCCTTCTCCTAATCAGCCTTCAACTCCACGATCTCAAAGCATCATACATGAGCGCCATTTGACATACACAAACGCATATGAACAAAATTTTGACACACACGAACACTGGAAAACATCGAACGATACACAACATGCCATCTACAATCAAGTCGTGAATTCTGTGGAACAGGTTGTGAGAAAGATGGGGAAGGTGTTTTAAAAACAGGAACTTCTGGCGATTAATGAGCCTATGACACGAGAAGCCCAACTAAAAACAATATCCCCATGAGTTCACATAATCCGCAGCCATTTAGACAAAATCTAGAATGTAACTCCTCAGTATTGTAAAGAAAAAAATTGGGCCATAACTGCAAAAGCACCTCCTTCGTGATATGGATCCGAAATGCCAGTCAGCGAGAGACAGAGATGAAAAGGCATCTTCAGAAAAGTGAATCCATCATGTATAAGCATTAGCGATCTCACGCATCTTCGTGAGGACCATGAATGAGATTTCCTCCGCAGCAATCTGCTTCTTTCCGCCCTTGTAATTTACGACAAGTGTTGCTGGGACCAGCAATGACCTTGAATGGCTAGTGTCTCATATAACTCTGGACCAAGGGTCGGTGAATCTCCTCCGATCAATCGCATCGTATCGAAGACGGTGTTGGGGGGATTCATCACGACTCGGTTCTTTGCGACGGCACCAATTAGCCTCTCATTTTCAGCCATCGATTCCTTCTCTTTGACTCCGACTTCGCCCTCATGCGAAGGAGACTTGAAGGTCAGATATCCGCCGCGATTATCGTCCCCACGTCGTTCCAATGGCCTCGTGTTGTCGATCTTGCCCCTCCTGTGTACTCTGCCCGGACCGGCCACTCCGAACCCTTGCTCAACCAAGTCCATAGAGCGGTGTACGGACCTCGCGTATGTGCTTGTCAGCGAACATCAACCCCTCGTGGAGCAGATCAACGCGCAGGAAGTCGTGGTCCTTTCCGATTTTTCTTTGCTTGAACCTTCTTGGGATTTAGTAGCATCATCAGGCATGCGATCCGTAGAGATATTTGCTTCCTTTGCCAAAGAATTCGAAGTCTCCTCCGTATGCACGTCTTCTTTTTGTATCGACAGACATCCATTAGGATTTCCTTAGTTGATTACTTCCTCCAAAACACGATCATCCTTATCATCGGAGTCCTCGGTATCCTCATCCAAAATATCCTCCACCCCCAAGAGTGATGCTATACCATTTTGTGCGTAAGATATATCAATGGTGGGTGATGATCAATCACTAGCGTCCAGTGGCTGATTTTGACGGCAAAAGAAGAGCGTGCTTTTACGGACCGATTCTAGCAAAATTCATGGCGGCAAAGCAGAAGGAATGCCATGAACAAAACTTGACTTTGCTTGATTCTGACTCCATTATTGCACAAATAAATACTTAAAATTGTTGGAAATAATCGTCCTCGTACTTGAGTAAAACAATGAAGTCAATATGGAATCAAATCGGATTTTGAGGCGTGATATCACTTTTTTTAAGGATTTATTTGCCCCACAAAATTGCTAATGGTTATCGGCGAATTTCCTCCAAGATATAACAAAGTCTCAAATGAAAATACTAGATAGCAATTCTAATATATCTCCAAAGTCTCTCTAGGAAACAATGGCCGTAGTTTTTGAAAGAAAATTTGAAAAGACCTAATCATCATTAATCCCAAAAATTAACGTACTTATCTCTATATTTTAAACAAAGGCAATCTTTCGAAAAAAATTGCAAAATGAAAAGGTACGTTCTCAAAAGGTATGTTGAAAAGACATATGAAAATTCGAAATTAAATAAATAAAAAATAATCATAACTCCTTCATGAACGGTCACAATATTTCAATAGGAAGCTATGGTTAAATTTTTTATAAAAATAAATCCAAATCTTTTTTATAATAAATAAAAAATAATGATCGTTGGTTAATGTTAAATCTCGTCCACGTACTCACATCTTTTTTATATGAGACAAAACACCTCTTTGTTTGTTTTACAAACAAACTACAACACTTTTCTCTCCAAGTGAGAGTGGTGTAGCTGTGAAGATAAAACAAGAACTGCAAGTGAGATGATAGGGACGCCACCACTATAGCTGGATGAGTTCATTTGGAAAGAAAGGAAAAAGGCTTGACCAATCACCGGGAAAAGAAAAGGTTGGGCTAACAGTATCGACTAGGACATATTAGAAGAGATTCAGAGGGAAATTCCCAATCCTTTTGTCTTTCCTCCACTGAAACAAACCAGACAACATTAGCTAAAAATTACCCCTCCATTCCCTTGCTTTTTTTTTTTCCCGAATCTCAACAACCAAAGGCCAGTGTACTTGATGACATTATTGAACACTGCTACCCGGGAATCTCAACACATCGACCCAACAAGAACCCCGATCATACACTGGTTCTTTGGCCTGATCATGCTTCGGTGTTCTGCATTTTCTAACTATGTGCTGCAGAAATGTGTTATCGCAAAGCAACAAGAAATCTAGAGAAAACTCGAGACTATTCTCTACGCAAGTGTGTCCACATGCATCAGTCATGACCCACAATGCACATCCGCACACGCCCAGCCAATCACCCACCCTTGCAGAGAGAGAGAGAGAGAGAGAGAGAGAGAGAGAGTTCCCCTGAGCACTGATAACATGATCATGATCCTGAATTTCCTGATGAAATGCAGGCAATGCATATCTGCATTTGAGCATTAGACTAGTCACATATTGGCATAGAATCTACCCCAGAACAGTAACCAAAAGGAGAAAACAAAAATGTAGCAAGAAGGTTCCTTCGATTTCTCACTCCTCTTAAGTCCAATTCCCTCCTGTTTAGCTATTCTTGGGCATCATATTGGATAGCCAAACACAAGCTCTCAGCTTATTTGAGTTAAAAAACATATGGTGATGTTTCCAGCTGAGTAATGATAACAGAAAGGCGGCAATGAAACTGCAGAAGCGTGATCTGCAGAGCCCTTGACACAATCTACAACTGAAAGAGTGTTTACCGTTTACTAAAGATTCTATGCATAGTAAGCACCTGCATGGGGCAGAACATTATTTGAAATAAAACAAACGCACAAGAAATCATCCGTAACTCCTCAAAAGATACATGATGAAAGTCAGTACCATTGTCATGTAACACTGTATGGGATATCACAACCCTCATAAAACTATGTTATCTGGAACAATCCAAAATGTCACAAAACTCGATGGACAATAATCAAGAGCGATCTCATCAACGTTATTGCAGCAAGGCAGCCACCTAAGCATGTATTACCTATTTATTTGCAGGACCCAACATACCATACCTATTATATTACAATGCCCTGGCCGAGCCATCAAAATCCCCAAAAACAATTGACCAACTTCAAGTGCTTTCTGCTGGGGTAAGATGCCCCAGTTGTTCTGCTAGGTTATTTACGTTCTTCGTACTCCACCAAAACCTGCCAGGATAAGCAGGTTTGCTCTCATTCCTTCTACCATCAGTATCCTTTCTTTCTGACTGAACTTCCTAAGCATGGAGGAACCAGGATTCTCCGTCAAGAATTGCTCCCAGAAGACATCATTAACCCCTGCCAGCACATGAGGAGCTGTGGCTGTGGCCTGTTCTTTAGAGGAAACTGGCTCAGAAGCAACAGTTGAAGCTGGCTCGGAAGTAGTAGCCATGGCAGGCTCAAAAACAGTAGCAGTAGTGGGTTCAGAATTCATGCCGATTGTGGGTTATCTAGGCTGTGCGTCAATATTAAACTGAATGCAGGATATAGCAGGGCTATCAGCACAACTAGCAGTATCATCAAAGTCTAGGGTTGAGTGGCACTGACTAAAGTTTTCACAATCATGCACAATGTATTCCCAGATTGTGAGCGATGATTCCAATTGATCATAAAATCCAGTATCGATGGTAAGGATGAAGCTCCATCAATGATTTCTCTCATCAAAGTTTGGGGACTCCCAGCATGATTGTCTTCACCATGTCCCTCATCATGAAAGTAACCAATTTGAGGCAATCTCCTCTTCTTATCATTAAACTCCGACTCAATCAACAAATTCAAGGCAAGACCAGGTTTCTGCAGAACATTACCTAAGTTAGACACCATATTCTTCTGTCGTTCTTCCATTTTCAAAAACCGCGCCTTCAAATTCTGCATCTGTAGTTCAAAGCCCTTCCTCTCTTCTTCATGCATCTGTAGTTCCAACTGAAGTGATTCCTTGTTGCTTTTAAGCCTTTCTACCTCTTCCTTCAGTCCTTGTCTCTCTGCTTCAGTTAAAGGAGAACTTCCCTGATTTTGGAGATTCTGAAGGGAATGGCTGTGGACTGGTTTCCGCCTATGGATGTTCTTCAGAAGCTGTGGCTGACCTCTTACAAAATCTTCATTCGCAAATTCCCATCGTGCTGGGTCATTCTTCTTAATACCCTGTCCAAATGTGAATTGTACATTTATTGCAAGTTATACGTTTGCATGATCACTTCCTAGAAAGCCAAATCGTATCAGAAGACGAGCAAGCAGAAACGCAAGTAGAAAGGTCTCAGCTTACATGTGTTTAGCTGTCTAATAAAGCTGAAAAAATTGTTGTAATTATCTCGGCAGCAAATCCCGTGCGAACTCTGGTGGATTCTACACAACGAAGCTCTCTTGCTGGTGTGAATCCACGAAACCACTGGGTCAATTGAGGGGTCATCAACCATCTCGTACGTCTTCATCAGAAAAGGTGGCAGGGAATTCGAGCCGCTTGGCTTACTAAAGACTCCGAACCTACCAAATACCCCAATAATCTCATGGACCAGTAACACATGAGCCTAAGCCCAAGAGAGTGGGCGACTAATCTCGTGATTGTCTTTCCTTTTTCCTTTTGTTTTCTTCCATTGCCATGGCACGCATCGTCTTCTTTTCCTCCATTGCCTAAGCCTCTGTTGTTTGACAGAGGCTTTCCATTGCCTCCGTTGTTGGACAGAGGCTTTCCATTGTTTGTATGAGATATCTTGAGCCAAATAAGAATTTCCTGCTAACTTTGAGCAGTTGAACATGCTTATGCAGCACTCATCTGGTATTTTCGTATTGACTATATTAGAGAAACTTTCCAATGATCCGCAATGGTTAAAAACCAATCTTTTGATAGTCTCTATTTCATCTAGGCCCTTAACCGTCAAAAGCCCTTCGCATCCTTGAATTACCAAGGATTCCAGCTTTTTCAAATCCGCTAGATCATCTAGACATTGAATCCCAGGACATCCTTTTATTTCCAATTGTTCCAACGACTCTATCGAACCAAGACCCTGAATCGCAGTTAGATTTGGGCTATCAATTAGCGTCCACAGCTTCAACCTCTTCAACCACGAAAGACCAGCAAATCCCAGGAGAAATTTTAACCCTTCCACTTGGAATTCAATCAATTGTTCAAGCCCATCGAGTTGAACTTCAATCCATTTACATTGATAAATGTGCAAACGTGTGAGGTTTCTCAAGTTGCAACGAAATGACAAACCGCATATTGATTTATGATATTCCAGCGATAATGTTGATAGAGACGGTGGAAGGAACATGAGGGATTGTCTGAATGGACCATCTTGGATGAACAAAGGATGTCGGATCTTATCATTACCACCATAGCTCAAACCCACCAATTTAGTTAGGTTTGTGAGATCTGGGACCCACTGCAGCGAACTTGATCCAAAGCTTAGGCTTATCAAACTTGTGGGAAGCTCAGGCAATGTTATGAGTTCACTGCAACGCCATAAACTCAATTTCTCTAGGCGAGGAGGTAGTTTGATTGTCACCTGAACATTTTTAATACGAGTCACTTGCAAGTGAAGGACTCTCAAAAGTGACAATTTCCCAATGTCTTTAGGAATTTCCCATTCCAGAAACGAGCAATCGTTTCCATGTAACTCTTCCAACTCTTTTAGTCCAATAATACTCCTCGGTAGCTCCCTTATCGAAGAATTCGAAATGTTGATGACTTTTAATCTACTCAAGTCTCCAATAGATTCGGGTAACCACAAACATGGTGTTCCTGAGATATCCAACTCAAGTAGTGATTCCAAGTTCCCAATGGAGACGGGAAGTTCCACTATTTTAGTATACGATAGTAAGAGAGACTTAAGTTTGTTTAGATTCCCAATAGAACTAGGAAGCCTATCAATTTTTGTAGATCGCAATTTAAGTACTAACAAGCTCTTTTGGTTACCAATGGAGTCGGGTAATATTGTGATGGCCGTATATGAGAGATCCAACTCTACCAAGGATGTCACTCTCACAAATGATTCAGGCAGCTTCCCCAACCTTTTGCAATTGCCTAAATACAAATACTGGAGATTCTCTAACCCTCCGATTCCTTTAGACAACTCCGTAAGACTTGTACACCCATCTGCATTGAAGTAAATCAGACGCTTAAGCTTTTCAAGGGAACCATCAACTTTAATCAATCTTTTGCAATTTTTAAGGACCAATCGCTGTAAACTCAAATGGTCAGAGAAGTTTGGAGTCCTGGTCATGCCGTTGCAATTTGTGAGATCCAAAACTTTCAGCGTCTTGGTAACCTGTTACAATAGCTAAAAGAGAGTAAAGGGAAAAAACTATGCGAATTTAGAGGCAATAAATGGCCGTGTTGGAACTAAGTTGTAATTTGGGTGGCTCATTTTCCCCATTTAACCCAAGCAGGCACATTCATGTTAGTACTGAGACCTATCCAACCTGTACCACATATATGCACCGACATATCAGTTCAACTTCTTCCTCACCGTATGGTATTTAATTCAATATACTTTTCAATTCTTTAATTACAAGACCAGGCCAGTTTTACTTGTGAATAAACTCGACTACTCATGACCCATTTTATTTACCTGTTATTGCCTATACAATTATGGTATAGTCAATAGGAGTTGAACAATTTAACTAAGATAGAGATAAATAAATAGCAAAGGATTGTACCTTGATTTGACTCCATCCAGTCCAGTCCTCTGTTATGGAACCAAAAGACAAGTCAAGAACTACAAGTTTGCTTGGATGGAAGTTGATGGCGAAGAGCTCTAGAGGACACCTATGCCAGGACATGTATCTCAACTTTGAAAGTTGATTCTTGAAGTCTCCATCTAACTGTCCCCAACTTAATTTGAGGAACCTTATGTTTTGAAGTCTTGAAAACTCCTTGCTCGTATATATTCCTGGTGCATTTCCATCTAAGCAGACTGCTTCAATGACATCCTTTCTCTGCCATTCAATGGTAATAGAACATTAAAGTAAATGAAAAATGTTCTCTCTCTCTTAAATAAGGCTCCAAATTAATAAATGAACTTTTGGAAAAAGTATAGAATTCGATAGTCAGATCGTATTGTTTTACCTCTTTTGTTCTAATGATATTTATGGCTGTCTTAGGATTCCACAACCTACTCTGATTTCTTGGATTTATTGGCCTTGTATCTCCACGAACAATTTTCCTTCCGAGATCTCTTAATTGGTCATGCATCCAGAACTTGTTGTCATCAGTTATGTTTATCAAGGACATGTTCACAAGGACTTGAGTTGAATAATTTGGCCTAAACCCACATTCTTCCCACATGTAGAATGCATTCATTGTGTCTTCATCTATAAAGAAACATGCAATGTCAAGAAATATCTGTTTTTGTTGATCATTGAGGGCATTGAAGCTAATCTTCAGCTTGTCCCGGACCTTGTCATGTGGTATTTCCCTTAGATTGTTCAGAACATCCATCCAAAAAACTTCGTTTTGGCGAAAAAGTAATGAGCCTATGACTTCAAGAGCCAAGGGAAGTCCTCCAGTTGTATCAACCACTTGCCTAGAAAGACTGACATCATGGTCTGGAGGAGCATTTCTTCCAAAAGCATGTTTACTGAAAAGCTTGAGCGATTTAACGTCATCCAACGGATTCACTTTGTACTCAAAAGTGTAATCACCTTCTACGATTCTTCTGTTCCTAGTTGTCATAATAATTTTGCTTCCTGAGCCAAAGGAAATGTGGTTGATAGCTAGTTTCTCAAGTTGTTCCTTATCATTCACATCGTCAAGGACGATGAAGACTTTCCTGTTGGAAAGTCGTTGTGCAATCACTTTGATCCCATCATCATCATCATCGATTCTGTCGTTAAAGCCTGAACCAAACATGTTAGATAATATTTGTTTCTGTAAGGCTACGAAGCCAGAGCTGCGCGAAGATTCTTGGACATTTGCCAAGAAGCAGCAATGACTATAGAGGGAATTTAGTTTGTTGAACACAACCTTAGCAAGAGTTGTTTTACCGATGCCACCCATTCCATGGATTATTACAAAGCGTATGCCTCCTAAGTCCACATCCAACAACTTCACAACCTCTTCCACTTGCTCATCCATTCCTACTAAATGCTTAGTGACATGTTTGTCTTTTATCTTCAACTTCATCAAAATCTCTTGTATCACTGATGTAATCAAGTTCCAGTGCCTGCCACAGTTGTAAATCATCTAAGTCGAAATTGTAAATGATAACCTTTGGGACACTCAATAAGTGGTATTATGAATTTAAATTACTTTCTAATCCTACGGTTAAGCTTACTGAATCGACAGTGCACCCCAGAGGAAGAGACATTTTAGGTGCTTTAAAACACGACGTCCCTATGATTCTAGCAAATAATCATATGCCGAATATTATGAGCCTTTTTTATGTATTTGCCCTCGAGATGGTAACACTTCCAACAGGCGATTGGGAAACTTGCTCTAGCGCCGTGTAAGAATCTTTTGAAAAGGAGAGAAGGTAACTTTTAAGGAGGTAATCCATAATTTACGAACACAATGACATATAAAATTAGATCTGTCAATGAAAGAATTAGAGGAAAAATACAAAAATTTGAAAGAAATACTCCTCCCATCTCCCCCGCTAAACTTACCAGAAGACAAATAGAAGTTCGACTGAATACTTACCCGGTTCCTACATTTTTTGGTTTGGATGAATCAAATGGTTGATTGTAGTTTTCAAAACATGGCATTCATTCCATTTCAAACCGTCTAAACGAGATCTTATACAAACTAGTATACAATGAATTCCAAAACAAAGTTATGGAGTGATTTAGGACACCTACATACCCTTGCTCTTTCAATTCCCATCCTTTGATTTGGGCTACACTTGTCAGGGCATCCTCCCACTTTCGCCTGTTTTGGCAGCCAAACTTTTCCTCGTGCTCCTCCAAAGCGCCAACATACAATTGAGACTTAAGCTTAACATCGTAAGGCTTCACGTCGTAAAAAATCGGCATAATCTCCTTCTCATATGGTTTGGATTTCGTGCACTCCACCATGTGTGCTAGCTCGCGAAGGCACCATGCACTCGAAGCATAACCTTTAGAGAAGATGGGTATGTAGATCTTCGACTTTTTGATGGCCATTGGTAATTCATCCCCTATTTCTTTACCGACGTGGAGCTCTTCCTCATCGAGGAAAACACGGATGTTTGCTTCTCGCATCTTGTGATATAGGCAATCCGTAAATCCTTGACGAGTATCCGGCCCTCTGAAACTCAAGAAGACCTCGTAATCGATCGCCGACAACTCACCATCACTCGTACCAGTCTCCGAGCTCTTTCCCATCTCTATTGTCCCGACTATTTTTGCCTCAGAGTTTCCTCCCTCAAAGTCCCTCGTCAATGAAAGTCCCTGTCCCATCGCCGATGACTCACCGCCACTCGTTCCAGCCTCCGAGCTCTTTTCCATGTCCATTCTCCAGCATAGTCTTCTCATTGCCTCAAAGTCCCTTGTTAGTGAACGTCTCTGTTGCCCAGGACTCCATTCCCGAAGTGTCCGTTCCCCATGTGTCAGTTGCTCAAATCTCTGTTTCCGAAGTCTGTGTTGCTCAAAATTAAGTCTCCCTTGCTTAAGTATCTGTTCCCAAAGTCTCCTTTGCTCAAAATTAAGTCTCCCTTCCTCAAGTATCTGTTTCCGAAGTTTCAGTCCCTCAAGTCCCAGTTGCTCAAGTATCTGTTTCTGAAGTCTCCCTGGTCTCCCTTGCTCAAGTATCTGTTCTCGATGTCTCCCTTGCTCAAGTACTAGTCCCTCAAGTATCAGTCCCTCAAGTCCCTGTTCCCGAAGTACTAGTAACTCAAGCATATGTTCCCGAAGTCTCCCTTGCTCAAGTCTCTGTTCCCGAAGTCTCCCTTGCTCAAATTTAAGTCTCTGTTGCACAAGTATCTGTTCCCAAAGTCTCCCTTCCTCAAGTTCCTGTTTCCCACGTATCTGTTGCTCAAGTATCTGTTCCCAAAGTCTCCGTTGCTCAAGTATCTGTTCCCAAAGTCTCCGTTGCTCAAGTATCTGTTCCCGAAGTACTAGTCCCTCAAGTCTCTGTTCCCGAAGTCTCTGTTGCTCAAATATAAGGCTCTGTTGCTCAAGTATCTGTTCCCAAAGTCTCCCTTCCTCAAGTCCCTGTTCCCAAAGTCTCCGTTGCTCAAATATAAGTCTCTGTTGCTCAAGGATCTGTTCCCGAAGTCTCCCTTCCTCAAGTCTCAGTTCCTCAAGTCTCTGTTCCCAAAGTCTCCCTTCCTGAAGTAGCTGCTCCTGAATCTGTTCCCAAAGTCTCTGCCGCTCAAGCATCTGTTCCCCCTCCCCAAGTATCTGTGCGAGTCTCTGTTCCCGAAGTCTCTGTGCCTCAAGTCTCTGTTCCCGAAGTCTCTGTTCCTCAAGTCTCTGTGCCTCAAGTCTCTGTTTCCAAAGTCTCTGCCGCTCAAGCATCTGTTCCTCCTCCCCAAGTATCTGTGCGAGTCTCTGTTCCCGAAGTCTCTGTTCCTCAAGTCTCTGTTCCCGAAGTCTCTGTTCCTCAAGTCTCTGTTCCTCAAGTCTCAATGCCTCAATTATCTGTTCCCGAAGTCCCTGTTCCTCAAGTCTCTGTGCCCGAAGTCTCCGTGGATGTGACTATCCCATCGTCGACGGCCAAGGGTCTTGCTTGTTATCTATATAGACGATCCAGACAGAGAGCGCGAGAGAGAATGAGAGAGACGTTTTTGTTCATGTAACTCTTGCCTCTCCCAAGCTATGAAGCACGGACACGCTTGAGAAGCCTCTGTGTCATGTCAAACACTCCGGCACACGGACACTCATGCGTGTCGGATCGGTCAACACCTCCCGACGCGATTCCGACACGCACGGCGAAGGGAGAGAGAATTGTTGAAGAAGGCGATGGAGGGTAGAGGCGAGGGCGAGGGAGCTCGACGCGAAGGTCGCTGAGCTCGCGAAACTCGATACCTGAGGTTAGAGAGCTCGTCGTACAGGGCGACGCGGCTGCTGGCAGACCGTAGCGGACGACTTCGGCCGAATCAGCCTGGTGTGGAACCTCTTGAAGATCCACTTCAGGGCACGGGCGGAGCTCCCTCAAGGGAGGCGCTGCAGTCGAAGCAGTCGAGGACGAGGGAGACGGTGCCGATCTGAGGGACGACGGGGCAGCAGTGCCAGCGGACGGAGGAGCGGAGAACGAGGGTGTTGAGGTCAGCGATCTCGGAGAAGATGAGGAGGAGGGCCTTAGGCAAGGCGGCGATCGAGAGAGAGCATGGATGGAGAGGAGGATCGTGCAAGGAGGAGGAGGCAGCGGCTAGGGTCTTTGGTTTACCAAGGTTGCTCTTAGTTTTAGGAAGAAGGGCAGAAAAATTTTAAAAATGGGGACGCGGGTCCTGACTTGATTTTTTTTATCTTTTTGGAGGGAGGTAGGCGAGGTGGTTGAGGGTGATTGTGACAGGTGGTGCTGGGCAAGAGAGGATGAAATAAATGGGTTGAGCTAAAAAACAATTTCTGAATAATGATAATTTCGAGCTCTTTTTTATTTGTAAATTTGAATTATTGATGTTAATTCATTCTGGGCTTTTTATTATTTATTTATTTATTTATAAATATGAATCAAATTAATTTGATTAAAATAATTATAAAAATGAAAATTTATTATATATAAAAATATTAATTTAATATATAACATGTCTTAATATGTCAAAATTTTCTATTTTTAAAAAAATAACGTGTCGATGTGTCGTGTCGTGTCGTGTCTCATGTCATGTGTTTGTTAGTGCTACCTAGCTTCTAAACTTCACTCCAATTGAGTTTTTATAGAAAGGTTTCTTTAGCCAGCCCTTTTTCTCGAAAGGGTTTTTTTTTCAATTTTTTAAAAAGGACAAATGAGTTCTGAAAGTATTATTTAAATTAATGACATTCTTAAAGCATCCCTAATCTAGTTAGGACAACTTGAAATAATTCCTTTTTAAAGTTTTCTTTCACCTTCATATCCTTCTAAGAGAATTCGTTGATGATTCTTTATTAGCTAAAGCAAAATTTTATTTAAACAAAGCTAAATTGTGTATTTTAGTAACAACTTAATTTGGTTTCTTGCATATTATTTTTTAATAAACTATTAACTTGATAAAATAGTTAATAGTTTATTAAAAAACCTTGGGGTTATGAGGATGAGGCATTCTACATGAAACCTTGGGGTTATGCTTGTTACTTCAAGTTACTTAGACCTATGCCTTATGTCAGACGCCTTAAGTATGATACCATTTAGAAGATGTGGAACGTATTGAATATCAACAGCTAACCCATAAAATGAAAGGTTTTTAGTATGTCAGAAAATAACTTCCTACAAATATTGTCAACTTACATTAATGAGTTATAACCTATTGATATGATTTTCTGGAGATTCTTTTCAATTTGTGAAAGTACCTGAAAACTATCAAGTATGTCATACTTGAAAAGAGGCTTGGGCTACTTCATCTCTCACATAGCCAACACTAATTCTCTTTGAGTCACAATTCTTTGCACTCATGCGAACGTGGTAGTGGTTTTGTTATTGACTAACCAGATGAATTGCAGCATAAGTTTGTGCCAGTATACTAATGTGATAAGAAATGCATGTCCCTTTTGTGGGATTCTTTAAGCATTGCACGTCGATCTTCCTTGTCTGCAGTTAAGAAGATTCAGTTCCCTTTCTAGCGGCGGTTCCTGATTCAATTGGAAGTGGTACTCTTGATTCATAGCAACCTGCTTCTGCATGCCACCGTGGAGTACGACAATGTGCGAGAGAGATAGAGAGGTTGATTTCTAGGTGCAGATGGTATCAACTAGTCTTAAGCACATACTTCGTGCATATTTTTCAAGATGTATTTTAGCTGGAGCACAAGTTAAAATCTCATCTTTTGTGATTTTTTTCAGTAGAGAAATTTTTAAAGCAACACAATATAGTGAAGGAGTTGATGTGAATTTTTTTTATTTGGTCTACCATAATATGACTTTCAATTTTTTTGCCATGTTTTTTTTACATAACATGTAAGTTAAAAGTCACATTTGAAACTAAATTTCCCCACCTCCAACCCCCTAAAAAAGGTGGGAAATCGAACTCCTCATCCCATGTGGAAAGGATGGTCATTAAGCAACTCTCAATGGTTAGTTGATGTAAATAGACATGTTAATATATTGACTACTTTGTTATGTTTTTTGTTGTATATTAACTAACTTCCCTTCTATTTCTATAGTAATTAAATCAATCAGATCGATCAATATCTCTCTTTCGTTTCATATCACTATAGAATACTTGTTAAGCAATTTAATTTTGCTTGCAGAGATATGGGATGCTCTGCATGCTGCAGCACGCAAATCTAACGCTTGCCCAAGCAATTGCGGATAGTGTTGGCGTGATTGTTCGAGAGCTGACTTAACAATATGCTATGACGAAAGAGGTGCCATATCAATCTATTCTCTCGGTCCCCCACTCGCTTCTCGCCCACCACCACCTAGAAATCTTTTTCATCTCTGTTGTCCTGTCCAGCATCTAATCCATGTGATGCTGATTGTTGCAGGTGCCGTGTACGTTTTGAGCGAGCCGACCAATTTGATTGATGATAATTGACAATGGAGGTGGGTGGATTTTGGTCAGCTTCGTGTGTAGATCCCGTGAATTGATATTGATAGTTCGGTAAAACAAATTGCATCAAAGTGGAGGGCATTCAGGCATTTTAATGATGCATGCTTCAATACAAATGTTACGTAACTTCTGCCAACTTCGACAATTTCATATGGTTTGTTTCATTAGTACTTAAACCTTCTAAAGAAAAGCAAAAAGTAATCAATTCAGGCCATTGTTACAGTGGAAAATCATGACGTCCTTGGTTGCTAGACCATTGTCTTCTTTAATTTGTTAGTGTTTGTCAGGCACATTGACCTTATAATATTATTTGTCTGTTATGTGGAGTTGCTGATGGCCCCTACATTTCCAATGCTCCTAATTCA
This sequence comes from Angophora floribunda, assembly GCA_014182895.1. Classification (NCBI taxonomy): domain Eukaryota; kingdom Viridiplantae; phylum Streptophyta; class Magnoliopsida; order Myrtales; family Myrtaceae; genus Angophora; species Angophora floribunda. The sequence goes on along the minus strand of CM024709.1, from coordinate 28,874,064 downwards.
TCTTGTAACTTATTAAAGTTTCAAATGTGGTTGGGAATTTGAAAACCAGTCCCTGGATAGACTAGGGACGATATAGATTGTCCAATGCACAATGGGGAATATTCGTAAAATTGTGCACAAATCTGTGTAGAGTTCAAACTTAGCAGTGCTTGTAGATTCATTCAGTGCCTTTGATACCAAATCTGCCCAGTTTGTTTCTCTTGATTGACATCACACAGAATGGAGATACTCATAAGGCAAAACAAACCAGTCAAGGGTTATAAACAGATTGCCGATGGCAAACAGCACAAAAGCATGTAGTTATCAGTTCGTAGTAGAAGTTCTTCCAAACGATTAATCATGATGTTCCATCATTGATGTGGTCGATAGGCAATGATCAGAAAGTGAATATTAGGGAAGACAGATGGTTGAAAAAAAGGAGTTATTGGAGGTCCTGCCATGAGGAATGAACCCGAACAAGTAGCTAAGCTGATTAATAAAGAAGATAATAGTTGGAAAGAACCAGTCCTCCGAACCTTTTTTGATGACACCAGAGTAGAGGAAATTCTGTCGATCCCAGTGCGCCCATAGGTTCCTAAAGACCTGATGGTATAGACTGTAGCCAAATCAGGGATATACTCAGTTAAGAGTGGTTACCCCAGATTAGAGAGGAGGAAGATAGGCCTAACCCTGTCCAGACCTCCTCCTCCTTCCAACCATCTCATGTCCTACGGAGCAGAATATGGGGTATGAAATCATTAACAAAAATTCATATTTTCCTTTGGAATGTATGCCAAAATGCTTCACCAACAAGGAAGAATCTATTCCGAAGAAAATAATTGAAAACCCCACCCTTTCCCTGTGCAATCAAGAAGTTGAAACCACCGAGCACATATTCCTTCTCTGCCCTTGGACGAAATCACTTTGGTCCAACCCTGCTGTGAACGTGAAAATTTCAGACATGGTTTAACAAGAATGGATGAATGGCTTCTATATTGCACATCTGATCTACGACTGCGGCCATTTTCTGGGGAATCTGGAAGGCACGGCAGATACCAGGGGTAACAAACAGTTCAATCAGCTCTTGTTTTGCTACAAAATGTCAAAAAATGGGATGGGAAACTCAATTCCTTGAGAAATGAAGGAAACCCACGCCCTGGAGAACTTCACTCACTTCATCTATGGAGTCCACCGAAACAAGGAGCACTCAAGATTAATAGTGATGCCTCCCACGAACGGGAATCCTTGGAAGGATTCCTCTGGATGCCTGCTTGATGGATTCGCTCGAAGTTCGAGCTGGTGGAAACCCCAACTCTCCGGGACACTCTTTCACGTTTTCTCTGTTTGGAAGACCAAGCCACTCGTGGTCAAAAGTGACTGCCTCAGTGCCACGAACTGATAAGTGCTCTCAAGTTTAAGACTAAATATCAGTTCAATTGGGAAGGCTGGGGGTTCATACGGGAGTGTGTTGATAATGTTGGGGATTGCGGTCATGGAATACGATTCTATGACATTCTTTTGATAGCCTACAATGCCAGCGTTTGGCCCTCAAATCTCAAGTCGAAAATCGTTGTCCCACTACTAGCCGTGATTTGCATCCTTCTATCGTTCGTTCTTTTCTTCCCCCAAATTTGGGTCAAAGTTGTCCACCAACCCAATGACAAAATTCCCCTTCAACTGAAAAAAAAGAAGAGAAAATTCCCCTTCAAGCTTTGGAGATCCGTTAGACATGGGTATACAATTTGGTGTATTGCTTGTTTTTGGTAATCATATCATCAACCACATCTTGCCATGAATGAACTCCCTACGTTTTAGGGAATGGTCAACATAGATAAATGACATTACGAGGAAGGCACAATAATTAGAGGTCTGCCTTACCATATTCTGATAAAAATGCAATAAAGGAAGAAGTTATGAATTTGATAGGACTGACGGCATTGACATTGTTTTTTGCTGACATACCACAAGCGAAAATATTTTTCTTGAGAAAAAGTGAAGATATAATTCAAAAGTCAATTGGTTCTATATAAGAATTGACTCCTAAAATTTTCTTCTATTAAATATATTCAATGAATAAATTAAACGTGAAAAAGCTGTTAATATTAAATTCACCAATGTAAGCCACTAAGATCAATATTAAGCAAATACTACGTGCATATGTTATAAGAGGTAGAAATTATGCTGTTGACATTTCCTTCTCTGTCCTCAACTGCAAAAAGGAAAAAAAAGTGTCATCAATTGGATTTTAGATTTTAGCCTTTAAAATAACTTGGACAATTATATGGACTCAAACAAAACAAAAACAAAAATCTACGGATACATAAAAAAAAGTACATGCTTTTCTAGGTGGTGAAAACATTGTTGGAAGCACTAGAAAATTCATAATAAGAATAAAAACATGCGATGTAATATAAGATAAAGTACACAACGAAATGTCAATAAATATCATGATTGATTGACCGGCACTTGTCGACCTGATATGCATAGAGAGTCAACTACAAGGAAGGACAACACACCGAATTATGACGAACGCCTAACAACCAATAAGAAGAAATTTGAGGAAGCTGAAAATTCTTGAAATTGTTATTTACTTGTCAGTGGGATAAGATTGAACGAGAGACGATCAATGGAGAAGAATTCATGCCAAATATTTTCTTTTCCCCCCTCCTTCTTCCCGGCCTTTCCTTCGCTTATACACGCTGACTTTCTCTTCAAACATACCATCATCTTCTAAATTTGGGCAGTCAAGGATTGTTAGTGAGCAATCGTCCGGCGCTTTCCAAATGAATCCATTAGGGAAACTTCTCAATGATCTGCATTTGATTAATGCCAACTTTTGGAGAGTCTCTAGTTCATCCAAGCCGTTAACTGCTAGAAGCTCTTTGCATTCTTGAATTTTCAATGACTTCAGCTTTTTCAGAGTAGATAGATCGTCTAGACTTTCAATCTTAGGACACTTGTGTATATTTAATTGCTCCAATGACTCCACTGAAAGAAGACCTTGGATGGCAATTAGATTTGGGCAGTTGGACAGCCTCAATAGCTTCAACCTCTTCAAACTCGAAAGACTGACAAATCCACCAAGGAGTTCTAACCCTTCCGCATCAAATTCAATCAACTGTTCAAGCCCATCAAGTTGAACCTCCTTCCAACGGCATTGATAAATGCACAAACGTGTCAAATTTCTCAAGTTTCAACCAAATGACAAACTAGTCATTGATTGATGATATTCCAATGACAATGTTGACAAAGACGATGGAAGGAACATGAGGGATTGTTGGCATGGACCATCTTGGAAGAACAAAGGGCAACAGTTTTCATCATGACCACCATAGCTCAAATTTGCCAATTGAGTTAGGTTTGATAGATCTGAGACCCACCGCAGCGAACTTGATCCGAAGTTTAGGCTTACCAAACTTATGGGAAGATGAGGCAATACTTCAAGTTTAGTGCAATGCCATAAACTCAATTTCTCTAGATGCGAAAGTAGTTGGATCGTCTTGGGAACATTTTTAATTGGTGTAAATTGAAGGTGAAGGACTCTCAAAAGCGATACTTTCCAAATGCCCTCGGGAATTTCCCACTTCAAACCTGGGCAATTCTCAGCATGTAGCTCTTCCAACTCTTTTAGTGCAACAATGCTCCGCGGTAGCTCCCTTATTGAAGAATATGAAATGTTTATGACTTTTAATTTACTTAGGTCTCCAATAGATTTGGGTATCCGTAGACATTGTGTTCTTGAGACATCTAACTCCAGTAGTGATACCAAGTTCCCAATCGTGACAGGAAGTTCCTTTATGTTAGTTCTCGATAAAAAGAGAGACTTAAGTTCCAATAGATTCCCAATAGAATTGGGAAGTTCATCGATTTTTGTACCTTGCAGTTTAAGTACTAGCAAGCACTTTTGGTTACCAATGGAGTCAGGTAACCTTGTGATGGCCGTATACGAAAGATCCAACTCTACCAGTGATGCCACTCTCGCAAATGATTCAGGTAGTTTCCTCAACTCTGTAAGATGTCCACACCGTTCCAAATTGAAGTAAATTAGGCACTTAAGCTTGTCGATGGAATCATCAATCTTCTTCAATCTTGCGCAATTCATGAGGATCAATCTCTCTAAACTCAAATAATTAGAGAAGTTTGGAGTTCTGGTCATGTAGTGGCAATGTGAAAGATCTAGAACTTTCAACTTCTTAGCAAACTGTTACAAAAGCTAAAACAGAGTAAATAGAATATTCCATGATGATGAGGCAGTAAATGGTTGTTTTGGAGCTGAGTTGTAATTGGAATTATTCGTTTTCCTCGTTTAGCCAACATAGACCCATTCATTTGCGCACTACCATCTATCCAACATATATTCACCTATTTTTCACTTCAACTTCTTCTTGAGAATATGCAATTAATTCTAAATGGCCCTAATTACGAGACTAGCTCGGTTCTACTTTTGAACAGCCTTGATTACTCCATTCATGACGAAATTTATTTACAATGTGTTATGCCTAAATAGTTATGGTATAGCCAATTGGAATTCCCCAATAAATTTTTAAAAAAAAAAAACTCTGACATAAGATATTCAATTGAGATCCAAATAATCAAATAAAAATAGATCATACCTTGATTTGACTCCATCCAGCCCAGTCCTCCGTGATAAAACTACAAGATAGGTCGAGAACTACAAGATTGCTTGGATGGAAATTGATGGCCAAGAGCTTAATGGGACAACGATTCCAGGACATATATCTTAATTGTGAAAGCTGATTCTTGAAGTCTCCTTTTAAGTATCCACTACCTAATTTGAGGAACCTTATGTTTGGAAGCATCGAAAACTCTTCGCTGGTATAGATTTCTGGTTCGTTTATAGGTAAGTGGATTGCTTCAATGGCTTCCTTTCTCTGCCATTCAATGGTAAAAAAGCATAAGTGAACATATGTATGTATGTATGTATATAAAAAAAGGCTCCTAATTAATAAATGAATTATTAAGAGAGGTATAGAATTCAATGGTCGAACATATTGTCTCACCTCTTCTGTTATTATGGTATCAATGGCAATCTCAGGAACCCACAACCTGCTATGTTTTCTTGGATCCATACCTTCACGAACAATTGTCCTCCCTAGATTTCTCAATTGGTCATGCATCCAAAATCTATTGTGATTAGTTATCTTTATCAAGGACATGCAGACAAGCACTTGAGTTGAATAATTCGGGGAAAACCTACAATCTTTCCACATGTAGAACGCATTTGTTGTGTCTTCATCCACAAAAAGACATGCAATGTCGAGAAAGATTTGTTTTTGCTCAGGACTCAAGGCATTGTAGCTAATCTTCAACTTGTCCTGGACCTTCTCATGAGGTATTTCCCTCAAATTATCCAGTACATCTATCCATAACACCTTGTTCAGGCGACGAAGTAATGAGCCTATGACTTCAAGAGCCAAGGGAAGTCCTCCAGTTGTTGAAACTACTTGTCTCGAAAGACTAACATAATCATTTGGAGGACCATTTTTTCCAAAAGCATGTCTACTGAAAAGCTCAAGTGATTGAATGGGATCCAACGACTCCATTTCGTACTCCAAAGTTTGGTCGGGTACTACTACAAGGCTTTTGTTCCTAGTTGTTATAATAACTCTACTTCCAAATGAAATGTGCTTGATGGATAGTTTCTCAAGTTGTTCCTCATCATCCACATCATCTAGAACGACGAAGACTTTTCTGTTAGAAAGTTGCTTTGTAATTACCTTGATCCCATCGTCAACATCATTAATTAAGTCACAAAAGCCCGAATCAAACATATCGGATAATAATCGTTTCTGTAAAGTTTCAAGGCCAAACCTGTGAGACGTTTCCCGGATATCTTGTAGGAAGCAACAATGAGTGAAGAGGGAATTTAGTTTGTTGAACACAACCTTAGCGAAAGTTGTTTTGCCAATTCCTCCCATACCATGGATTAGCAAAAAGAGTTTGCCCCCAAAGTCTACGTCCAGCAACTTCAGAACATCTTCCACTCGATCATCCATTCCAACTAAATGCTCAGGGATACATTTCTCTTTTTTCTTCAGTTTCTTCAAAATCTCTCGTGTCACTGATTTAATGAATTTCCATTGCCTGCCATGTTAGATAATCGTCTAAGGGTCTGTGCATTTCAACAAAAATAACTTAACTTCAGTGGAAGTAAATTATTTTCTGATTTTTATTTGATTTGATAATAAGTAAATCCACTACATGTAGCTTGTATCTTTTGAAATGACATGTAATGACTAACAAACTGGATTATTTGGTATTCCATCAAAACAACAAGAATTACAAAGAAATTATGATATAATATATATAAAATATTTTATATGATGGTGTTTTTACGGAATGTGGAAGAGCATGAGCAATAAAGAAGTATAATCAGGGGATGCTAGACAAAATTTATGAAAAAGAAACAGATGGGAGAGTTATGGACAATGAAAAAAAAGTTGGTTAGAGATGGAGAATAGACAAAGGGAGATCTATTCTTCTCACTGGACCCTCAACCAAAAGTCAGGGAAAATAATTTCTTCTTGCCAGGAGAGGAAATGGTTTTCCAATGTAATTATGTTATTTTAAGAGTATTGAAAATATTCGGAATGATTTTTCATCAAACAAACTTACTCTAAATTGAGATGGTTAAAGGTAACCACAAGACACTCAATAAGTGATTGCAAGCAACATGGTTTAGTTCCACTAGGGGTGTCAATGGGCCAATTCAGTTTGAGTCCCACTGATAAAACACCCGGCCTCGACATGTCACTCAACCACCACAGCCTTCCCGCTGCCGCCACACGCCACCATGGTCTCCGAACAGTCGCCCTAGACCCAAGCATCAGCGCCGCGCTCCTTCTCCTTACCGATTCCCTCTCTGTCCTGCACGCACACCTCCGTGCCTGGTTGCCATGGGCGCGATGGCCAAGGCGGCCCCAGATCAAGATTGCTCATGCCATCGCACTTCTCCGCTGAAGCTGAGGATTCTCTCACTCAGCGGCTCTCCTTGTTGAACGCCACCCAGCCCTGCCGTCAGGGGTTTTAAGCACGGCGTTGGAGATCACCACCGACTCGCTGTGGAAATCCCGGAACCTTGGATAACCTCCGCTCGCCGATTCATTGTCACCATCCAGTGACATTCGGCTCTCTGTGTCCATGGTATCTCAACATCCGGACTAGGAGGAGAAGGACCAGAAATACTCGGGGATGCGGGGTGGCGCGAGGAGTCAGCGGCTAAGGCGTGGAGGAATTCACCGCCGGCATCGTTACAGGAGATGAAGAAATGGCCAGAGGCCTTGGCGGAGAGGAAATCTCTCGGAAAGGAGAGACAACGTAATTTTCAAGGAATCCACGATTTACGATCACAAATATATATATGAATTTAGATCTATCAACGAAGGAATTAGAGGAAAAACACACACACAAAATGAAAGAATTATCAAGAAGAAATAGAATTTTGGCTGAATACTTTACCGGGTCCTTGCTTTATTTGGTTTGGATGAATGATATGGTTGATTTTGTTACCAGAAATAGTTGTCAAAGCACACATGATATCCATTCTATTTCAAACCGTCAAAACAAGAATTTAACCTAGTTTGGATATACAATGAAAGTCCACAACAAAAATTATGGAGTAGTTTAGGACATCTACGTACCCTTGCCTTTTCAATTCCCATCCTTTAATTTTGACGACAACTTCGAGGGCATCCTCCCACTTTAGCCACATCTGGTGGCCGAACTTCTTCTTGTGCTCCTCCAAAGTGCCAATGTACTGTTGAAATATAAGCTTAACATCGCGAGGCTTCACATCATAGAAAATCGGCATAATCTCTTTCTCGGATGGTTTGGATTTCATGCACTCTACCATGTATGCGAGCTCATTAAGACACCATGTACACGAAGCATAACCTTTAGAGAAGATGGGTATGTAGATCTTTGACTTCTCGATGACCGTTGGCAGCTCATCATCTATTTCTTTACTGAAGTGGGCCTCTTCCTCATTGAAGAAAACACGGATGTTTGCCTCTAGCATATTGTTGTAAAGGCAATCCGTGAATCCTTGACAAGTGTCTGGCCCTTTGAAACTCAAGAAGACATCGTAGTCAATTGCTGTCGACTCACCATCACTTGTTCCGGCCTTCATGCTCTTTCCCTTGTCCATTCTCACGAGTATTTTTGCCTCAAGAGTTCCCTCTCTCAAAGAACCTGATCAATGAGAGTCTCGTTCACTTTGACTAATGGATGGTTCGAAACTCCAATGGTGGATTTCACCTGACTAATGGAATAAGCCTTACTAATGGATTTAGAGAGAGAGAAAGAGAGATGTTTTTGTTCTGGTAGCTCTTGCCTCTCCTCAAGCCTCACTTCACTTGGAGTTTTATGGAAAGGTTTCTTTAGCCGGCCCTTTTTTTCCAGAATTTTTTTTTTTTGGCTTCTTGCTAAGAAGTAAGTATCTCTCAGCACCAACTGGGGACCACCCCACCTATCCAAAAAATATATTATTAGTGGGTTGATAAGCCTGTATTTTTTATTTTAACATGTTGTTACCCACATAACTCTGTCTCTAATTTGGCACAGTATCTTTATCGAGTCTCGTACCCAATTTTATCTTTTTTTATGTTTTACAATCAAGGATGTCAAGGTTCACAAAAGGTTCAGATGAAATAATTTAAAAACCTACTCAAGTTCGGAGTTATCAAAGTATTTCTCAAATGGATGACATTCTCAAAGCATCTCTCCAGACCATGTTGTGAAGCGGACGCAAATGGAGTATCGGCATTTCCAAAGACAAAATCAGATTGCAAATACACGTGGTCCCAACAGAGGCGACGCCGTCCATGAAATCCAAGAAGATGACCAACGACAGAAGTTGAAAGTCGATGGGCCCAATGCAAGTAGTTTTGCTTTTTTTACATAGTTGCCTTTATATTAGCATTAAAAGTTCATTTTTCAAGATATCTTCACACTTAAATTCATGGATATATATATTTTTTTAAAATAATAAATGAAAGTTTATCCAGTTAAAAACTAATAAATGAAAGGTTAAGTTTTCTTTGAACTTAAACCCATCCTTCAACTTTCTACCATCCTTATAGACGAACTTAACTTCAAATGTAAGAGAGCTTGTTGGTCATTTTTTATTACAGAAGCATAATTTTAAATTCAGCTAAATATATCTATCTAAATGAAACTGTGCTGTGTATCTCAATGATAAGTTAATTTGATTTCTAGCACCTCTTTTTTTTAAAAATTATTGACTAGATAACATAGTTAAACCATTTTTAATTTTCTTTTCGACATCGATATTTGAACTTTTCTAATCATTACACACTTCTCAGGGTCCTTTTATTTGGTGGAAAAAATATTTTATCTGAAAGCATTTTCCTAAACTTTCAATTTTTAGAAAATGAGTCAATGGTAAAAAAATTTACAATAAATAGAAATATTTGTTTAAATTTAAGAAAATAAGTTCTTTCAAAAATAAAAAAAATCATTATCAAAAGCATGACTAGATTCAGGTGCTTAGATTATCCTAGTTATTCTCATGAAATACTTTTGATTATTGTTAGAAATAGTTGATTGGCGGTGAAAAATAAATTGCTATTTTCTTTTATTGATCGAGGCTTGATCTAATATAGGGTAGCCACCTTTGCAGAGCACGTTTCTTATTCTTTCCCGATTGAAAATTCTCTACTTTTGCTCAAGACTCAAGGCATTGTAGCTAATCTTCCAGTTGTCCTACTTCTCATGAGATATTTCCCTCATATTGTCCACTATGTATATCCATAACGCTTTGTTTTGGCGATGAAGTAATGAGCCTATGACTTCGAGAGCCAAGGGAAGTCCTTTGGTTGTAGAAACCACTTGTCTCGACAGATTCACACAATCATTTGGACGAAGATTTCTTCTGAAAGCATGTCTACTGAAAAGCTCAAGCAATCAAACAGAATCCAATTGCTTGACTTCATACTCCAAAGTTTTGTCAGCTTTGACAATGCTTCTGTTCCTATTTGTCAAAATAATTATGCTTCCAGAGCCAAACAAAATATGCTTGATGGCTAGTTTCTCAAGTCGTTCCTCATCATCTACATCGTCAAGTATGATGAAGAGTTTTCTGTTAGAAAGTCGCTGCACAATCACATTAATCCCATCGTCAACATCACTTATTTTGTCTTGAAAGGCCAAGCCCAATGTGCTAGACAATTGTTGTTTCTGTAAATTTACGAGACCAAAGCTGACTGACAATTCCCGGAAATTTCCTAGGAAGTAGCAATGACTAAAGAGGGAATTTAATTTGTCGAACAAATACTTAGCAAGAGTCATTTTACCAATTCCACCCATTCCATGGATTAACACAACGCGCATCCCCCCAGAGTCCATGTCCAACAACTTCAAAACGGCTTCCACTCAATTGTCCATTTTGACTAAATGACCGGTGACATATTTGTCTTTTGTCTTTAGCTTTGTCACAATCTCTCGTATTATGGATTTAGTGAATTTCTAGTGCATACCACACTAGTAAATCATCCAAGTTAAAATTGTAAAAGATAACCTCAAGACACTCGGCAAGTGGCTATAACCAACATGGTTAATACTATCTAGTGGATGAATGGCATGATTGTTTCTGTTACCAAAAATAGTTTCCAAATTACATATGTTATTCTTTCAATTTCAAACGGCCTAAATGAGATCTTATCCAAGTTTTAATATATAGTGAAAGTTCAAAGCATAAGTTAAAGAGTACTTTAGGACACCTACATACCCTTGCATTTTCAATTCCCATCCTTTGATTTTGGCAACACTTTTGAGGGCATCCTCCCACTCTAGCCTCCTTTGGCAACCAAACTTCTCTTTATGACTTTTCAAAGCACCAACATACAATTTAGACTTGAGCTTAACATCGTGAGGTTTCACATTGTAGAAAATCAGTATAATCTCCTTCTCAGATGGTTTGGATTTTGTGCACTCCACCATGTGTGCGAGCTCACAAAGGCACCATGGACTCGAAGCATAACCTTTAGAAAAGATGGGTATGTAGATTTTCGACTTTTCAATAGCCTTTGGTAGCTCATCGCTTATTTCTTTACCAACAAGGACATGGAGCTCTTCCATCATCAATGAAAACACAGATGTTTGCCAATAGCATATCATGGTAAAGGCAATCCATAAATCCTTGGCGAGTGTCCGGCCCTCTGAAACTCAAGAAGACCTCATAATCAATCGTTGGCAACTCACCGCCACTCCTTTCAGCCACTGAGCTGTTTCCCATGTCCATTCTCAGGAGTATGGTTGCCTCAGATTTTCCTCACTCGAAACACCTGATCAATGAAAGTCTCGTTCACTTTGACTCACCTCTCCTCAAGCCCCAAGCCTTACACCTCCACTTGAGTTTTATAGAAAGGTTTCTTCAGCCGGACGAGGAAGTTCTGAGAGTATTTCTCAAAGCATCTCGCCAGATCATGTTGAGAAGCGGACGCAAATGGAGTATCGGCATTTACAAAGACAAAATCAGATTGCAAATGCACGTGGCGCCAATAGGGGCGACACTGCCCAGGAAATCCTAGAAGATAAAGCCCGATGAACGACAAAACTTGAGAGTCGATGGGCCCATTGCAAAAATGTTTTGCGTTTTTCACATAGTTGCTTTTATATTGGCATTAAAAGTTCATTTTTCTGTATATCTCGACACTTAGATTCATGAACTTTTTAAAAAATAAATGAAAGATTATTTAGTTATGACAACTTGAAATAATCTTTTCTTTTTTTAAGTTTTCTTTGAACTTAAACCCATCTTCACCTTCCTACCATACTTGTAGAATAACTCAACTTTAAATCTGATAGGCCTTGTTGATCGTTCTTTATTAGCAAGAGCATAATTTTAAGTTCAGCTCAATCTATCTATCTAAACAAAGCAACACTGCGTGTCTCAATGATAATTTAATTTAATTTCTCGCATATCGTTCTTTTTTAGATTAGTTATTAGATAAAATAGTTAAATCATTTTTAATTTTCTTTTGGACATCGATATTTGAATTTTTACTATCATGGCATGCTTTTTAGAGTCCTTTTTTTTTTTTTTTTTTGGAAAAAAGTATCCTGATGCTTGGAAAATGAGTTACTGGCAAATCTTTTCACAACAAATAGAACATCCTTGGTTAAATTCAAAAAAATGAACAATCAGAAATCATTATCTAAATCATGACTAGACTTGGGCACTCGGACTACCCCGATTATTCTCTTGACATACTTTCGATTATTCAGTGAAAAATAAATTACTATTTTCTTTGATCAGTCGATGCTTCATCTAATATAGGGCGGCCACCTTTGCAGAGCGCATTCCTTATCCTTTTTGGAATGAAAATTCTCTTGAGAGAACATCCGGCTCGTGGCCTCTGATCGAGGCAAGAATCACCGCGCTTTATCCTTTGTGGAGCAACTTATTCAAGATAAGTCATTATTCATTTAAATGAGTTAATTATGATGATAAAAACCATATCCAATCATGCATATTGTTGCTAATATCTTAGGCTCCGTTCATTCTGTAAAAGAGTAAAAATTTATCTAATTTTTTTAAAGAATATGATAAAATTTTCTGGGGTTTAGATGAAATATAAAAATAAATTGAAAAATGTTTTTCGTTATTTAGTAAGGAAGACTTGCTTTTATTTTTTTCCCTTAAAGAGATGCATTACTCGTGTGCTATAAGGGATACCCATGCTATATCATCAAATAATTTTCTAAGTGCTGAGGACCCAATTCAAGCTTCGAGGACTAGGCCTCGGCCTTGGGGGATTTGGGCCTTGCCGTGAGGGTTCCCAAGTCCAATTGCCGAGTTCTTGATCATAGGACCTGTAATTTCTAGAACCTAGCCAATATTTTATTTTTGTATTCACCGACTTTTCTTTGTATTTTATAATCACCAGTCATAATAATAATAATCTCCATGAAGGAAAAAATTTAGCTGAAATAATACTAATTTGTCTAAGAAAGTAACTTCTCTCATGAGAAATTGGATATTAAATTAAGTTACAAAAGACCAAAAATAAAAATTACAAAGACATCACTCAGAAATGCTTTTGAGGATGTCACGATTCTATCCTAAATTTTCACAAAGTTGATGGAGGACTTTTATCGAATGGTTTGGTGGGGATCTTTAGAGGGAAAATTGTTCAAAAAGTTCAAAACTTATTACACTTTTACCAATTCAATCTTCAACTTTTTAATTTTGCCAATCGAGTCCATCCGGTCAAGTTTGGCTGAAATTCATTGACATGGACTCTAGCGTCTTATGTAGTATGACCTGCATTGTGAGGACAAATTTTATTATTTTTTAAATATTTTTTCTATTTTGCCCCTCTCTTTTTTTCCCTCTCTCTCTTCTACTTCTAGTCTCCAGCGAGGTTGACCCTTGTTGGCCTCTAGCAAGGTACGACCTCGTGAGCCTTGGGTGAGGCTTGCCTTCAACGAAGGCGAGCCTTGCTCGTAGTCGGTGAGGCCAACCCTCACCCTCACTCGAGCAATTGAGGGGCAACCTTGTTGACCATGAGCAAGGCTCATTCTCGCTAGACCTCTTGAGGGTGAGCCTCACCCAAGGCCCGCGAAGTCATCCCTTACCAAATCCCGGTAGGCAGCCTCTTGCCAATTCCCGGCAAGGCCGACCCTTGCCAATCATAGCCTCTAGCCAATTGCCAAAGGCTAGGTGACTAGTAGAGGTAGAAGAGAGAGGGAAAATAAAAAAGAAGAGGGAAACTATAGGAAAAAAATGAAATATTCAAAAATAATAAAATTTGTCCATATTGGTGCTAACCGTATCATGTAGGATGGCTGACATTTACATTAGTAAATTCTGGCTAAAATTGGCCTAATGAATTTAGTTGGTGAAAAATGAAAAGATTTATGACTCAATTAACAAAATTAAAAGTTTTAGCTTTGAAATGGCAAAAAAGTGATAAGTTTAAGAATTTTTAGACAATTTTCTCGATCTTGAGAGAACCATATATAGGACCTAGAGCATGACCACATAAGGGGAAAATACATGAACTCTTTGCTTTACAAACTTCAAGCCCATTTTTAGACAAAATTGAACGCACCCAAATGAAAAGCAAGTAGATGGAAAGGCGAACAAGGAGGAAGCAAAACTCTTAAAAAGAGCCGATTCAGTCATAAACTTTTTTTTTCTTTTACCAATTTAGTCCTCAACATTTTATATTTGTGTCAATTCAGTACATTAGGCCTATTTTGGCTAGTCAATGTTGATGTGGACACTGACCAGCTCTAATATGGATAATTTTAAATCTTTTTTGATTTTTTTAAATTTTTTTTTCCTTTTTCTTTTTTATCTTCTTCCTTCTTTTGCATCTTTTCCCATAGTCGGGGCAAGGGCTGTGAAGCTCTCATTGACTGCCAAAGAGGGTTGCGGCCCTCGCCTGACCTCACCCAAATTTAGGCTAGGCCTAAGGGTTGCAGGTGAGGCGGCTTTGCCCAAATCTAGGTGAAGCTAGCCTCGCCATGGCCTTGCCAGCCGCGGGTGAAGCCACCTTCACTTGCAACAAGGTTGGCCTTGCCTAGATCTGGGCAAAGGCCACAACCCTCATCAACAACTAGCAAGGGCTTTGCGGCCCTCACTAAAAAGCAAAAGAAGGAAGAAGAGAAAAAAAAGAAAAAGAACAAAATTAATAAAAATTCAAAAAAAAAGTATTATTAAAAATTGTCCATATCAATGTTGGTCGGATGACCAGTGCTAGTCAAATTCCACGTCAATGCCGGTCGCCCAAAATTGGCCAAATGGACTGAATTGGCACAATTATAAAATGATTTAAGATTGAATTGATAAAAAACAAAAAGAGCTGAATTGGCAATAAGTTTATGACTTTTTTTGGTAATTCTCTATTGGAGGAGGAGGAAGCATAACTCTTTGAGACGAAGAGAGATGAAAAGCAAGTAGATGCAAAAGAAAAAGGTGAAGGAAGCTTTTGAGGTTGTGAGCAAGGGGAGAAGTTGAACGTTTGAGGGAAAAAGGAGGGAAAATGATTTCTTTTTTTTTTTTTTTCAAAAAGAGGAAGTCTTTTTTTCACTATTTGACTATGCTTTTCCCATTGACTAAAAGTATTTTTATTGACTAATCTAGCCGTGCACATCAAACATTTTAAATTTTGGGAATTTATTTTTTAAAGGTTCATTTTTTCTACAAAATAAATGGAGTCTTGAGCTTTATTTTAATATAAAAACTAGGGGTTATTCAAAATCAATTTGATTCTTCTTGAGTTTGACTAATTGACACACTTCAAATTTAAAAATATTTGACATGAGTAGCTCGGCAACCTAACAACCTAATTGGATTTTTACATATCGTAATTACATGTAGGCATTGATAAATGCTATGAATAGCTTAAGAGTATTGTTTTTAAATTTCTATCTTATGTAAAATTTTAGGTTCGAGCTCAAGCAAAGATTGATCTCACACACAAACATCCATCAAGTAGATGAGTGGAGCTGAACTAAGCTTGAGGTCATGCTTATTAGAAGATCAAACGAGACAAGATCAATCTCAAGTTGAATATTGAACTTTGCAAACCGAGTTGAATCAAGTCGACTTAACTCAACTCAACTATGAATCAACTTGGTTTGATTACACTCACGTCCCTATCTGGAGGAAGAAATTTTGGTACCATGAGTTTGGACATATATAGCCATTCTGACCCCAACTGAATCTCATGTCATTTATATAGCAAAATCCTCACTGCAGTCGAATCTCAAGCTCGACCTTAATGAGTTTTCGATTCGAATCTGCAGCATCATCTTTTCGAAAGTTCATCATACTTAGAGCAGTAGGAGCTAATCAACTCCAGAACTAAAAGTTCGATTGCCGAAGATGATGCTCAGCGAAATATCCATGATGACATAAGTCAGAGTCAATTATTTAACATATACAATATGATCAGGAGACCTCGGCCACACTCCACTAGGATCTGAAGCAGCCCGCTTGCCACGGAGCCCATACAAGACGTTATCTTCATCACCATGTGAGAAGTATGCAGGAGCAGATCTCACCTGAAGTAGACAGGACTGTGTTTGGCCTCCTTTTTTGGGTGGGCACCGAGCCTCTCCAAAATTCCAAGAAACCATAGAAAGTGTAAATGCAATAAAAGAGAGAAGATGGGACCAAGAAAGTCAAAACAAAGATAAAGAGCGCACTAAAGCCAAAACGATCTTCAAAAGTCAAACCATTTGGTTGTCTCTCAGCTTTTCTCTCCAAGTGAGAGCGGTGTAGCTGTAAAGATAAAACAAAAAACTGCAAGTGAGATGATAGGGACGCCACCACTATAGCTGGATGAGTTCATTTGGACAGAAAGGAAAAAGGCTTGACCAATCACTGGGAAAAGAAAAGGATGGGTTAACAGAATTGACTAGGACATACTTGAAGAGATTCAGAGGGAAATTTCCAATCCTGTCTTTCCTCCACTAAAACAAACCAGACAACATGAGCTGAAAATCACCCCTCCAATTTTCTTGCTTTTACCCCGAATCTTTCCAACCAAAGGGCTGTGTACTTGATGACATGATTGAAGACTGCTACCTAGGAATCAGGCCACATCAGAGCCGACAAAAACCTAGATCATGAACTTATTCTCTGGCCTGATAATGCTTCAATGTTCAGCATTTTCTAACTATGTGCTGCAGAAATGTGATACCGCAGAGCAACAACAGGAATTCTAGAGGAAACTTCAAGACTATTCTCTATGCAGGTGTATGTCCACATGCATCGGTCATGACCCACAATGCACATCTGCACATGCCTGCCTGCCCGCCCGCCCTCGCATAGAGAGAGAGAGAGAGAGAGAGAATCCCCCTGAGCACCGATAACATGATCATGATCCTGAATTTCCTGATAAAACACAGGCAATGCATGTCTGCATTTGAGCGTTAGACTAACCACATATTGGCATAGAATCTACCCAGGCCAGTAACCAAAAGGAGAAAACAAAAATGTAGCAAGAAGGTTCCTTTGATTTCTCACTCCTCTTATGTCCAATTCCCTCCTGTTTAGCTATTCTTGGGCATCATATTGGATAGCCAAACACAATCTATCAGCTTTTTTGAGTCGAGAAGACCATATGGCTATATTTCCAGCTGAGTAATGATAACAGAAAGGCAGCAATGACACTACAGAAGCGTGATCTGCAGAGCCCTTGACACAATTACAACCGAAAGAGCGTTCACCTTTTACTAAAGATTCTATGCAAAGTAAGCAACTGCATGGGGCGGAACATTATTTGAAATAAAACAAACACAGGAGAAATCATCGGTAACTTGTCAAAAGATGCATGATGAAAGTCAGTAACATTGTCATGTAACACTGTATGGGATATCACAACCTTAATATAATTATGTTAACTGGAACAATACAAAATGCCACAAAACTCGATGGACAATAATCAAGAGATCTCATCAACGTTATTGCAGCAAGGCAGCCACCCTAAGCACATATTACCTATTTATTGCAGGACCCAACATACCATACCTATTATATTACAATGCCCTGGCCAAGCGATCAAAATCCCCAAAAACGATCGACCAACTTCAAGTGCTTTCCGCTGGGGTAAGATGCCCCAGTTGTTCTGCTAGGTTATTTACGTTCTTTGGACCCCACCAAAACTTGCCATGATCAGCAGGTTTGCTCTCATTCCTTCTACCATCAGTATCCTTTCTTTCTGACTGAACTTCCTGAGCTTCGGAGGAACCAGGATTCTCCGTCAAGAATTGCTCCCAGAAGACATCATTAACCCCTGCCGGCACATGAGGAGCTGCGGCTGTGGTTTGTTCTTTAGAGGAAACTGGCTCAGAAGCAGCAGTCGAAGCTGGCTCGGAAGTAGTAGCCATAGCAGGCTCAAAAACAGTAGCAGTAGTGGGTTCAGAATTCATGTCGATTGTGGGTGATCTAGGCCGTGCATCGATATTAAACTGAATGCAGGATATAGCAGGGCTATCAGCACAACTAGTGGTCTCATCAAAGTCTAGGGTTGAGTTGCGCTGACTAAAGTTTTCACAATCATGTGCAATGTATTCCCAGATTGTGAGCGATGATTCCAATCGATCATATAAATCCAGTATTGATGAAAAGGATGAAGCTCCATCAATGTTTTCTCTCGTCAAAGTTTGGGGACTCCCAGCATGATTGTCTTCACCATGTCCCTCATCATGAAAGTAACCAATTCGAGGCAATCTCCTCTTCTTATCATTAAACTCCGACTCAACCAACAAATTCAAGGCAAGACCAGGTTTCTGCAGAACATTACCTAAGTTAGACACCATATTCTTCTGTCGTTCTTCCATTGTCAAAAACCGCGCCTTCAAATTCTGCATCTGCATTTCAAAGCCCTTCCTCTCTTCTTCATGTATCTGTAGTTCCAACTGAAGTGATTCCTTGTCGCTTTTAAGCTTTTCTACCTCTTCCTTCAGTCCTTGTCTCTCTGCTTCAGTTAATGGAGAAGAACTTCCCTGATTTTGGAGATTCTGAAGGGAATGGCTGTGGACTGGTTTACGCCGATGGATGTTCTTCAGAAGCTGCGGCTGATCTTTTACAAAATCCTCATTCGCAAATTCCCATCGTTCTGGGTCAATCTTCCTAAAACCCTGTCCAAAAGTGAAATGTACATTCATTGCAAGTCATATGTTTGTATGATCACTTCCTAGAAAGCCAAATCATATCAGAAGACAAAAGCAAGCAGAAACACAAGAAGAAAGGTCTCAGCTTACATATGTGTTTAGCTGTCTAATAAAGCTGGAAAAATTGTTGTGCTTGAAGTATCTTGGCAGCATATCCCGTGCGAACTCTGGCGGATTCCACACAACGAAGCTCTTGCTGGTTTGACTCCACGAAACCACCGGGTCAGTTGAGGGGTCATCGACCATCTCGTATGTCTTCATCAGGAAAGGTGGCAGTGAATTCGAGCCGCTCGGCGATTCGTCCATTTCAAATTTTTCCAACACTCTTGAAATCAGAACTACACAACAATTAAAGCTCCCAAACAAAACCCCACCTTCAGCTCCTCCACCAAAACTCTCAATCACACTATCTTGCGCAAGAACACAAACCCAGATAACGAATCTGCACCTGGGAATCTCTAATTTAACTTTCGATCAAGAAACCCCCAGATATACGCCACTACAAGAGACCACATCACCCCCTTAAGTAAAACAATATGAAATGCTCAAATTCCCAGACAACCAAAACCCCCCAACGAATCAGCTTGAAGGAGCCCCAAACATTGCCCTCTTCGAACAAGCTGCACACACCTCCTAAAATACCAGAACCCCAACCAATCGCAAACGAATTTGAGCTGACGACGCCACGCGCGAAACCCCAGATTCAATGAAAGTGAAACCCTTCTCGAAGCACACGCAATTACGTCAAGATTGGATTAGGACTTCTCTAGAAACCTCAGAATCACCCCCCCCCTCCCATTCGAAGCTTTTAGAAAGAACGCCCCTTTCGCGAAACCCCCAAGAAATTGCAGCCACAGAAACTCGCAACAGTATCCCTGTATTTACGTACGCACACACCTGTATACAGATACATCAAGAGAAACACGCAAGAAACAGTTTAGTTTCTGTTATCGGTCGAAAAAATCAAACCTTTTGACATGGGTCGATGAAGTCACTTGCGATGTCTGATAATTCAACCAAAAAACCAAAAAATTTAACAAGAACCCATTTCTTTTAAAAGAGAAAAGACAACGATGGGAGCAAAAGACTTGCCGCAAAAGCAAAGAGAAAATCATCATCGGCCTCGAGAAAATCGCAATTTGAGGAACAGGGCAAAAGGGTACCTTTCACACTCGCAGATGTTCTTTTCTCTTTGCGCCCCCGAGAAAAACCGACCGCGACCCAAGAATGGATAAAGGACGAGAGAAAGAACGGCGAAGCTGCAGAGAGATGGAGAGGAGATGGAAGGGGAATCGGCTGAGTGCGCGTCCGCTGTTTGTTTTTTTAAAAAAAAAAATTTTTTATCTTTTGGGCCATTTACCCTTTTTTTAAAATTTTTTTTGATAATCATGGGATTTTGTTTTCTTGTGGAACAAGCCCGCATTAATTTCTACTAACTTTTCTAGGGTTTGGCAATCAATTTTTAGACAATTTTGGGTAAGGGTATTTAGGGAGGCTTTGCTATAACACCTCAACCGCATGATAATAGAAATGGGATTTTTATAGATTTCCCCATTTATAAATATATTTAAATGAAAATTGTGTAAGCTTTGTGAAATACTAATTATGCGTACTTGAGAAAAGATTGTGCATGCAAATTGTCAAAAACACTCCTTAACAAAATTTATTTTGCACTATTGGCTTTTTTCTAGCTATAATTTTTTCTTTTTAGGTTACAAGGAGTTACACTTCAAGGATTAAAGTAGGGGTGCACATCATATCTAGACCAAACCGACTAGAATCGATCAATTCAAAGTTGGATTTCAGGGAAACTAGTCCGATTATGCTCACCGAAGCTAGATTCAACCTATTCTTGCTTTTTAAGGACAAAACCTCAAAATCTACTTGGAAAAAGTGCTTTTCCATTAATTAGGAAGTAAACTATGGTAAGAAATAACAACATAATCACTCGCCCAACAAATATATTTTATTTGTTTTTCAATTCCAAAACAATAAATGGGCTGGTTTTCAAGTTTTTCAATTCCAATATTTTAAAACCAAGCATGACATGATCAATTCCCGATTCTTGGCGAGGAATCAATCCACCTTAAAATCGATAATCCTAAGTGAAATAACATGGGTGTGAGTATGGATGCAAAACCATATGGAAATTAATGAAGCGCCTTAAGGATTGCAAGTACAGCATAATTACAACGAAGAAGAATTACCAACTTCATAAGGTCAAAATTGGGAGAGGTCAATTTAATTTATTTAATTTTTTACTTATGACACATCATTGAAAGAGCCAACTAGTGATTGATAATGAAGTCGCTAGATATTTACTCTGTGAATTGATCTCGAGCCACAAAATTAAAGTAATCGGCAAGATCTCATCAAATGGAAATTAAGATGAAAACAAGGAGGGCATTGACTAATTAGCCTTTGTTTCGTCAGGACGGCGAATATAAACTATTGGGGGATGATTTTGTTGTGTGTATCCTATTTTGATTGTGATGTTTAGGTGGGGAGCTATCCATGGAGACAGAGCCATCCTATTAACATCATCCTGTTCCCTCCCTGTCAATGTGAGGAAAGAAGGAAAGAAAAAAAGAAACCGATTATCTATGGTCCACATAATTATTAAATTTTTTAATATAGTATTTGCATTGTTTATCGCCATCATTATCATTGTCATCATCATAATTATCTATTCCACTAAATAAAAAATGAATGGCTTTTCTCTACTTTCAAGAATGGTTAATATTACAAAAAATCTCAAGTTGTATTTACTGTGATACAAAAATTTTCACTTTTTTTATGTAACTAAAAATCCTAAAATTACCCATTGTGACATAAATATGACAAATGTACCTTAGATAAAACTAAAATAGATTATATACATGTCACACATGTACAAAAAATTGACTTATTTTGGTGACATAAAAAGATTTGAATATTTATATCACGATAAGTATAATTTATAATTTTTTATGATATTTATCTTTCAAAGAATAGTAAATTATACTTCTCTTTATATTGTCATAATTTCTTTTTATTAGTTAATAATTGAATTGGCAGGAACGTTCACCGAAAGGCGGTAACTGTGATTATTATATGTTTGACAATAATCATGATCGATTTAAATAAACAATGAATGGAGATAAAAATAAAGACGTTCGCCTGACATGAAGATTCTGAAAGTACTTCTTTACCGTCTGTGCAAGCGTGACGTATGGGCTTATGTGTCGCGGAGTTTTGGCGCTAGCGTCCTTGATTTTTAACCAACAAAGACAACATCAATAATAATAATAATAATAATTATTATTATTATATAATTAATAATTGGACGTATTCTCCAACGTGCTCTCTACACGTGGAGTGAGACGATTGTGCTGCTTTTGCTCACGTCAGGGCTCCGAAAACCCCTGGAGAAATGCTTTTCAGAGGGGATTAGTCTACGTTTAGTCCTCCGATGAGGCCCCTCGAGGCCTGCCGTTCCATGGCTTATTCTATTGCTTTGTAGGTCCTCTTGATGAAAGGGGAAGCATGGCGCACAATGGGAGTGCTTTGAACGCTACCTACAGGTGCAGACTTCTTCCTAAGGCCAAGCATGGTGTTTTGGTAATGTGATCCTCAACCTGAGACGGCTTCTTCCCTTTTTGGAGATTCGCCTGTTGGTACAAACAAAGGTGTGCATTGTCCCATGTCGAAATGATATAAATATATATGTGGACAGGATTCGATATTAATCAGTGATTTTTATTTCTTATTTATTAAAATTCGAGTTTACATTTATAAAAATAACCATTATGTTTCCTTACCAAAAAAAAATAACCATTATATTCTATTGAAATGGTGTGACTAATCATAATAGAGCAAATGTTATTTTTAAATTATTTAAAATAGTTATCAGATGCTCTTAGAACCTTTGAAAAATTGTGTTTATTTGATCATAATTTCTGAGCTTTTGGAAGATTGTGTTGTTCGAAGTAACTTCTTAATATCATTAAAAGATTGTATGCTAAAAAAAAAATATTATTGTTTGCTATTGTGTATTCAACATTTCTATTTGATATCTTCTCCGTCCTATAACCATAGTTTGCAATTATTTCGTTTTGAGAAACCACAAAGAAATACCATAATTGTTATATGATATTCTCATCGAGATTTTGTTATATTCTAAAAGATTTTTGCTAATAATCATTAATAGCATTGTGGGGCAAATAATTCTTTAAAAAGAGTGTCATCGTGCCTCAAAATATGATTTTATTGTTATTCCCAATCTATTGATTTTTCCCCAACATCGCTTTGCTGTTGTAACCATTTGAAATGCTCCGATGCTCCGATGCTCCGATACTCGTGCTACAGGCGTGGGCGTTGGTCAAAGCAAATACCACTAGGATCAAAATGGCTATCTGATGGGTTTGCTGATCATAATTAAAGATTTTTTTAGAGACCGTAGCCGACTATTCTCTAGTATTAAAGCTGGAAATTCTAAGTTTGAATCTTTCCACTGAAATGTGAGAGAGTTATTAGAATACTTAAATAATAAATCACAATTTTATCCAATAGCTTAAACTTTTAGAACAGTTAGTTGTGACTTCATAAATTTTTACAAGCGAGGCAAGTAGCCCCCAATAGAGATAGCGGGGACTGCAAAAGGCAATGGTAGTGGCTCCCTATCTCTCCTAGGTCGCATTTGTGGCTATATCAGCGTAATTAAAGTGTATTAATGACTAGATGACTCGAGTGCACAAATTGAAAAGTTCAACCATTCACACGCACTTATGAATTAGTCAAACAAAGCGCACTCCATTGAACACATGTCAACACCCATTGTCAAGAATCGACCTTCAGTACGCAACATCTTTTATGTGCAAATCATATTTGAAATACAATTACCTTACCCTTTCAATGATCACACATGCGAAGAATAATAATAATGGCATGCTAATCTCTTTTCATTCTCATGCAAGTAATGATAAATAAATAATTACATGAAATTCATCATATATACCCTCATTCTCTTCTCATCATGTTATCATCAATGTAATAAAAGGCTTGAGTCAAGCAACTAGGTCATAATCGATAAATGGTCTAAATCGAGAGGTGGATATAATAGGGCAAAATCGACAAATGGCTATAATCAAAAAGTAAGTATAATAGAGAGGTGGATATAATTGATAAGTGAATATAAATAACAAGTGGGTATAGCTAACAAATGGGTATAATGGATAAGTGGGTATAACCAACAAGCACGTATAATTGATAAGTGATTATATGGGTAAGTATAATTGTCAAATGATTAATATTACTTTCGAGTCAAGTCTCGTCATTTTCATATCTAACATGCTATGACGCTTCATGGAAATCAATTTGAAGCTAAGTGTCATGTGATCAATTCTTGGTTGTAGACAAGAAATCAATCCATCTAAAACTGATCACCTTAAGTTATACAACATGTACGTGCAGATGGATGCAAAACCAGATGGAAATTCATGAAGTACTTTTAAGGTTTACAAATAGGGCGGAATTACCAAAAAGAACTACTTAACTTCAGAAGGTCAAAAATAAGAAAAGACAATTTTTTTAAACTTACAACACGTCATTGTAAAGCCAACTAACGATTGACAATGAAGTTGCCAAATAATATCAAACGTGAATTGATCATCTCGACTTGATACCAAAAACCTTAAAGTAATCAACAAAACATCATCAGATGAAATAAGATAAAAACAAGGAGGCATTGACTAATTTGCCTTGCTTTATCAGGTCGGAGTATATTATTATTTGGGGGATGATTTTGTTGTGTGTGTCTTGTTTTGATTGTGATGTTTAGGTGGGAGCTATAGACGGAGATATCCATTCTTTTAGCATTATCCCGCTCCTCTCCCTGTCCCAAGTGAGAATAAAAGCAATAAGAAAGCGAATTCTTTATGGCTCACATAAATATGAAAAACTTGAATATTATACTTGTGTTATCATCATCGTCATAATTATCTACTGTACAGCCTTTTCTACTTTCAAGTAAAAAATTAATTTTCCCCCTTTCTTGAAATGCACTCAATTTGTTAAGAAAAATACATAAATCAATGTATGTATCGTATCTCTTATATATTTAAATTTTAAATTTTAAAATTATTTTAATCTTACAAATAACCCTAACGGTAAAATTTGAATCACAAACTAATTTTCTTTTTATATTGTGTTGATAATTTCTTTCTTTTAGTTAATAATTCAATTGATATGACGATAGCAGAATGTTCATTCAAAAGTATTAGCCGTGATTTTACTATGTTTGACGATAATCACGATTAATTGAATAAACCATGAATAGAGAGGTCTTTTGGTCAAAAAACCGTGAATGGAGATAAAACATAAAGATGTTCGCCTGACATGAAAATTCTAAAAGTACTTCTTCACCGTCTAGGCGAGTGTGACGTATGGGCTTATGTGTCGCGGAGTTTTGGCGTTAGCGGCCTTGATTTTTGACTAAGAAAGACAACATCAATAATAATTCTTCTAATAATAATAATAATAATAATAAGTGGACGTATTTTCCGACATGCTCTCTACACTCGGAATGAAAAGAAGATGCCGCTTTTGCCCATGGCAGACCTCCGAAAACCTCTGGAGAAAACACTTTCCAGAGGGGATTATTCTAAGTTTAGTTCTCCGATGAGGCTGCTTGGGGCCTAATGTTCCATTTTTTATTCTATTGCTTGGTAGGTCCTCTAGATGAAGGCGACGCATGGTGCAGAATGAGAGTGCTTTGGACGCTACTGGCAGGTGCAGACTTCTCGGAGATGTGGTCTTCAACCTGAGACGACTTGCTTACCTTCTTGGAGATCCGCCGCTCTGCTGTAGCCATCTGAAATGCTCCAATACTCCTGCTATGGCCGTGGGCGTGGGTCAAAGCAAATACCGACCAGAATCAGCATGGCTATCTAAAAGTGAAGGTGGTAGTTGTTGATCCCAGGTTGTCCCCTTCGCATTGAGAGAGACTGAGAGAGAGAGAGAGAGAGGCCATTGTCGTGGGGTGAGGCAAGTTACTGGTGGTGGCGTCGAAAACGGATATGGCGGCAATTGTGAGGGTCAATGACAGCGGCTCCCTATCTTTCCCGGGTTGCATCTGTGGCTGTATCGGCATAATTAAAGTGTATTACTGACGAAACGACTCGGGCGCACAAATTGAAAAATGCAACCATTCACGAGCACTTATGAATTAGTTGAAGGAAGCGCATTCCGCTGGACACATGAACAGTATATAAAGAGAAAGGATTGGCGAAAGATTGAACCCAGATGTCACAGGAGTTGTAGAATTGCCTTTGTCACTCGATGGACAATGGATCCAGGAGAAACTATAAACCAAAATAAAAGTCGCTTAGACCCAATTAGAAAATATTTTGGACTGAATACAAGATCGAATTTTCATAGGACAATCGTACATATGCAATATGATTGATAAGATCGAGAAGATAATTTAATAATTAGGAAAAGAACCTGACCGTTGAAACGGACAATGATGAATTATTAGCAAAAAGAAATATATACTTACAAAAGTTTAAAAAAATATTATTCTAGGCTAAAGTCTTGTGTCCTCTTTTGCTTTCTAGTTTTAAAAATTGTTAGAGCATCGTGTGCATGTTATGCTAATATTCTTTTGAGGTTTAAAAAATACCATGTGCATAAAGAATTAAATATATTATAGCCATGGTATTTTATTTGGCGAGATAATGGGGGTCAGAAGATATTATTTAATATGATGGTATACATATCTTATATTATTAAGGTAAAAGTCTTTTTTTTTTCAAGTGTCAATATTGTCCTTATCTCTTTATCACAATAACCAAAAATCAGGGATGCTATTGTCATTTTAAGTGTTGAACCTATACTTTTGGTGCGTTTGGTTTATTTTCTTAAGAGGCTTTTAACTTCCAAAGCCTCTTCAAGAAATGCTAGGATGTTTAGCAAACCTTTCCAAAGGGCTTTCAATCAAATGCCGACCTTGGGAAAGCTAAATATTGGTAAGGACCAGCTTTGGGCATTTTGCATTTGGCCAAATGTTGAAACTAGCTTTTT
The DNA here is from genome assembly GCA_014182895.1 of Angophora floribunda. Lineage (NCBI taxonomy): Eukaryota > Viridiplantae > Streptophyta > Magnoliopsida > Myrtales > Myrtaceae > Angophora > Angophora floribunda. The sequence goes on along the minus strand of CM024709.1, from coordinate 28,847,352 downwards.
TTCTTCCAAAACTACCATAACCAATTCCTTAGTTTTTGGGTTTTACCCCTTGTTGTTCCAAAACTACCCCCACCCTTGCTAGAGTCGGCAAAGAGTTTTATTTTTTAATAATAAAAAATTACACCCAAAAGCCCTTTACAAAAAAAAGATTTGCCAAACACTCTTTAGGCTAAAGTAGTTTTGCAAAGAATTTTTTACCAAACGCAATTTGCATTTCCCCAAAACTCATTTCCAAAGCCGAACTAAATGTAGCCAATGGTTGGTAACCTTATTAAACCTCTTAATATATATTTTGAAGATGACAAGATATTTTATGTAAATTAATAAGTGTTTTTGAGTGTTTTGAGAACACTAAATTGAAGTAAAAATGTTAGAGTTGAAAGAACTTTTGTATTGGTGAATAAGAGAATAAGATTGTCAAGATACTCGAATGGACAGAATGGAAAGAGAATAACTTGGATAATGTAAATACAACAGTGATATGCTTGAAATGACCTTAACACTACAGGTGACTAAATTAGGACTTTGTAAAACTGTCAAGTCTAAAAGGTCCATATTATCAAAGAAGTTCATGTTACCAATGAGTGTTGGATGTTTGTTTGTAAAACAAACCAAGTGTGTCTTTTCAATCTTGTCCCACATAGGAAAGTTTGGAAAAGACAAGTCATTTTATAAATGAAAGCTTTTCTAATTTGTTAAAAAGAAAAGATGGAGTGTGGGCTAGACCTCGCTATACCCGCATGCGGGTGCGCGATTATTAGGTGCACTTAGCACTTTGCGCCCGCGGTTTAATTAGTGTTAATCCCCTGTCTTTTAATTTTTATTTTGATGTTATATGGTTATTTTGTCATTCGAAAGGTTGCCTTGCATTTTAGCATTTTGGAAATTATTTAAAATAAATAAATAATTCGGAATTTTATTTTAAATAAAATAATAATTAAATTGAATTATTTTATTCCGAATTTTTATACGTGTCTTTTCAAGATGTCTTTTGAAATTATACGGTTCGGTTGCAACTCTCTCGAAGGGTTATATTGATTCATTTTATAACTTCTTCTGAAAAGTCACATATGTTCGTTGTGTAACTTCTTTCGAAGAGGTGTCTTTGTTTCTATATAAGTATGTCAGTTTTGGAAAAACGAAGACACAATTTTTCGAGTCCTCTTCCTAAAACTGCAGCCAAGATTTTTTATTGTTTCCTAGAGAAACCCTGGAGAAATACTAGAATTGATATCTAGTATTCTCATTTTGAGACTTTGTTGTATCCTGGAGGAGATTTGCCGGTGACCATTAGCAACTTTGTGGGACAAATAAATCCTTAAAGAAAGTGATATCACGCCTCAAAGTCCGTAGTGATTGCTCTATTGATTCGAACACACATTGACTTCATTGTTCCACCCAAGAGCGAAGGCGACTACTTCCCAACAATGAGAGGGACCATATTTCACATACCTAGAATAAAATGGTTTATATTTTGATTCATTTTTTGAATATAGTATAAATTTTCCTAAAGGAAAGATGAGAGATTTATGCAATACACGACAATCATTTCATTTTTGAATTTGGATGGTAAAATTTCATCGATTACTTGTTAATCATCTTAATTACAGAAAATTATGATTCTTTTTATCCATACTATGAACATGATCATTGGATGTCTTCTAATCTATTGACACCTATAATTTTGACTAATCATTTAGTAATTAATTGCATAGAAAATCAGGGAATAATCCTTAGTCCCTAAAAAAATTATTAAATTAAATTGCATAATAAATAGTTGTATGAGCATTTATTATATAGTTTATTTCATCATATTAGCATTGGATCGGCAGTGAATGGTTTTGAGCTTAAAATTGAACAAATTGAGCTGGAAAAGGGGCCTAATTTTTGGCTAGGCTAAGCGGTGTGGTGGCCAAAATTCAAAGGGGAAACGAGGCCTTAATTAGTCTAATTTGAGCTTCATTCAACCCATTAAAAGTCTAATTAAGGTTTGGCTTTAGGATATTAGGACCCGTATAAGTTATAAGACCAAAGCTCAAGCCCGTATAATCAGTGGTCAACCGAGGCTTATATTATCAATACACACTTATATCTCATAATTCGAGCTCAGCAAATTCTTTCTCAGAGCACACAATAAAGAGAACACTTGAGAAGAGCAAAAGAAAGAGAGAGGGATCGTTCACGAGAGGAAAAGGGGGGGTTGTTTTTCCGGAGAAAAGACATAAGTGAGACTTATTCTCCCTTGGGATTCTCCAACACATTCACCTGAAAAGTCAAGACAAATAGTAGCCTTCTTTTTCCTTTGGTGCTCGGCCCGCGAAATTCAACCTGCAACTAGCAATCCTGTGCTGCCGCCAAGCTCCTTCCAGCAGCCAACGCCTGGGACGCCGAGCAACTACTGTGCAGTGCCTCACCAAGCTCCCGACGGCGATTCCAGCCAGCCCAACGCCTCCCGCCAGTGAACCCCGACGTTCCAGCGAGCCTCTCTGCTCAGTTCCCGAAGTGTGTCGGTTTCCTGCTGACTCTGTTGCTCCCTTGTGGCTCTTTGTCCCCGGGTCTCCATTAACACAGACAATCATCCCGAGTTTTTCTGGAGTTTCTCTCATGAGCAGCAGCGGTTCATCCAAATTTTTCTTTTTTCTTTTTTCTGTTCTTGCCGGTTCAGGCACAGCTCCTATTCTTGGCCGAGCCCATCATAAGGCATGTGTAGCCTCAATGAGAGTTGAAACACTATTGGTGTCAAAACTTTCGAACGGTGTTCATTTTTATATCAATTTTTTTTTCATTCGAGTGTCACGCATTTGAAAAATGGATTACTTGAATATCATTTTGACATGGTCATTCGAAAAATTGACATGGCCGCCAGCACTTAAGTGATCGATTTTTCAAATTTGTGGCATTCAAATAATCGATTTTTCAAATTTATGGCATTCAAATAAACAAAAAAATTTTGACAAGTGAATGACTTATGAAAGTTTTTACACTAATACTTATCCTGTCCTAGTGAGATTCAACTACGACTAGCCTCATCGTCGAGTCCCAGTAGTGCCCAGCGTCGTCTCCCACGCAAGTTGCATGTTTAAATTAGGTAATTTCTTTATTCCGAATTTTTAAAATGAAAAACACAAAAAACATTGCCTAGAATAGATTAGCTTTCTTTTGTTAATTTAAATTGCATGTTTAAATATTAGGTATTTTTTAATACGAATTTTAATTAAAAATAAAATGTAAAAAATATCATGAGTATGTCATGGAGAATTACATTCAGCAATTGCATGTCATTTAATAATTGCATATTTAGTGTCATTAAATTAAAATGTGTGACATGTTATACATTAATTATTGCCCATTATTAGAATTAAGTCATTTAATTAAAATCACATGACATATAGTTTGCATCTTAGGTTTATTTAATTGCATGTTACATGTCATTTTCGTATAGACCTATTTTTGTACATCATTGCATTTAGAATAATTGCATTATATGCATTGCACGGAGTTTAGATTTCATTTAAATAAAAAAAACTTAAATGATTGCGTGTTAATTATAAATAATATTTAAAGTGTTGATTTTTAAGCTAACATTTCAATGCTTTCGTTGCTCTGAGGTAAGTATTGTAATTTATTTATTTCTTTATTAAATGTTACATTGGTGGTTTGCGCAAAATCACCTCACAAAAAGGTATTGAAAGGGCATTAGAGAAGTGTAGCATTATTAGGTACTCATTTCCACAATCTTTGGTTCGTAGGAGTAAAATAATTCTCTAGTTACTTTTAGGTTTCTAATTGACCCATCAAAACATAGATTAGTAGCAATTTCTTTTGAAAATTTGTCATGACCTTACTCTCGCAATACACCACTTAAGGGTTTGGCTAATAGATTCTTAAGTCTAAACTTAACTTGAGCTCTTCCAAGTTCATACAAATTTGCGACTTATGGTTCAACTTCATAACATGTGAGTGATTTTCATTTGGGAGTCACCATTGATTAGTTTAAAGATGATAGATTAAAAACCCAAATAAAAGAACAGAAGATTAATTTTATTCTTACAAACTAGATATTTTGGATATGAGAATTTAATTACACTAAATTTCTATAATGCCCTTTTTTATGAAAAAAAATTTAGGAGGCAACTTGGATTTATTTCATTACTTCCTCACATGTGAAGTGATCATTTGGGTGTGCAAACCACCAAAGTAACACCCACTAAAGTGATAACTAAATTGTAGGATTTACCTCAAAGCAACAAAGGCATCTACATGTTAGCTTGTAAATCACGTTGGTAGCCCTAGATAAGATTTATAATTAACATGATCATCTAAAATTTTGGGTTTTCACTTATTTAATGATATCTAATTTATGTGCAATGCAATCATCTCATTTTGAGTACAATGATGTACATTTTGTCTAGACTAAAATGACATATGACATGCAAACTAACGTGCAAACTATATGTCACACAATTTTAATTAAATGACCTAATTCTAGTGACGGTTAATAATCAATGTAACTTTTCTAACATGTTTCAATTCAATGACTCTAAGCATGCAATTTATTAAATGACATGCAATAGATGAACTAATTTTATGTGATATGTGCATGATTTTTTTTATTTTCTTTTTAATTAAAATTCACAATTGAAAATGCCTAAGATTTATACATATGATTTCAATTGAGAAAAGAAAGCCTAATTTATCCTGAAGCAATGTTCTTGTTCTATTTTAAAAATTTTAGAATAAAAAATTGCCTAATTTAAACATGCAATCTACTCTAAAATAGACAATATTATCAACAAGAATCAAATCAAGTCCTATCTATTTTTTGGATTTTCTTTTATGGAAACAATCAAGTAAAGGATCATTGTTCAATCAAATAATGCAAGCCACAAATCTTATCTTATCTATTTAAATTAGGAAATGAAATAATTCAATGATCATATCTAAGTAGTTAAGGATATTGATGGAAGGTTATCTGTATAGTATCCCGTAGTTTGAAATCAGATAGCTATCGGATAGCAATCCAAGCATGTTGTTAAGTTAGGAAACTTAGGGTAATTTCTTAGGATTTTGTGCATATGCATATTTAATTGAATATTTAACAGAAGATAATAAATCACTCAAAATAGGCAACCAAATATTTCAAATCAATTAGAGGTAACACGATTTCCTAATTTGAAGATTCACTTTCCAAATTTGAACTCTATGTTTTAGTCCACTTTACTTTCTCTTCTTGGTTTCGCCCATCATGCGTTGAATGTCTGGTCAAGCGTGGGGAATCACGTAAACCCCTCGGTGGGAGGGGGGGCGCTAGGACTCCTCGAAGAACTTGAACACTGCCTTGAAATTCTTGAAAACGGCTCAGAACTTTGTCGCAATGAGGGTAGAGGTGGTGATGCGGTGGTGGTGAGCTTGGCTCACGTAAGGACAATGGGACGACAAGGCTTGGCTAGGACACAAACTATCACACCCCAAATCTTGTAAGGATAAGGAGTGACATGGCAATCCTTCCTACCCAAAAATGCAGCCTTAAACTACACCCACATATCTAGCTCCCAAAAGTCCCCACGATGGCGCTCTCGCTCTAACGGCCACTACCTGAAGGACTTGAAAATATGATAAGAGGAAAGGAATGAGCTACCACGGCCTAGTGAGTAACACATTTATTCCAAACGGATCGGGAAATCACTATGCACATTTACAATACCACATAATCCACTTTAACATAATGTATGTATCTGTGTATTTCTTCCAAACGGATCGGGAAATCACTATACACATTTACAATACCACATAATCCACTTTAACATAATGTATGTATGTGTATATTTCTTCCAAACGGATCGGGAAATCACTATGCACATTTACATTTACAATACCACATAATCCACTTTAACATAATGTGTGTGTGTGTGTGAAGAATTAACAAAATAGATACCAATGGTTGAATCTATTGGTCAATCTCATCAAACACATGCCAATGGTCTATTCCATTAGCTAAACTCATTAAAACACATGTCAATGGTCTATTTCCATCGATGTTAAAAAGTAGATGAAATTTTTTTCTTGTATTCCTTTCATTCTTTACAAGATTATGAACACATATATAAATCGTCCTCAGCCACCATAGAATCTCCTACAAATCATGAGACACAAATATACAAAGATTTTAAATAAATAAAAAATATCATATTGAGACCTAATTGATAGCTCATATTAGCAACAAATATTGAGAGACTTTAAATAGAAAAACTTTCATATTGAGGCCCTAATTAACAGCTCATATCAACACTCCCCTCAAGCTGGTGAGAAGATATTTTGATACCCAACTTGACAAGTGAGCTGTGGAATGCTCGACTCGATACTGCCTTTGTAAGTATGTCTGCCAACTAGTCTTCAGATTTGATAAATGAAAAACTCACCACCTTATCATCCAAATTTTGCTTGATAAAATGCCTATCAACTTCAACATGTTTGGTGTGGTCATGTTGAACCGGGTTGTGGGAAATCTGAATTGCAGCCTTATTATCACAAAACAGTCGCATTCCTAACTTAGGTGGAAAACCAAGTTATGTTAACAATTTCTTTAGCCACAAAAGCTCACATAATCCTTTAACCACCCCTCGAAACTTGGCTTCAGCACTTGACAAAGCTACTACTTTCCGTTTCTTGCTCCTCCATGTAACCAAGCTTCCTTCCACAAATGTGAAGTAGCCTAATGTCGATCTCCTATCTAAGGTATTGCTAGCCCAATTAACATCCGTAAATCTTTCTACCTCATGGTGATTATTCTTTGCAAAAAATAGTCATTTCCCTGGTGCTGACTTCAAGTAGCGTAAAATCTGAACTACAACATTCATATGCTCTTCACTAGGAGTATGCATAAATTGATTTACAACTCCTACAGCATATGCAATGTCAGGCTGAGTGTGTGATAGATAAATCAGTTTCCCTACTAACCTTTGATATCGGTCTTTATTGGTTGATACCTAATTAGGAAAATCTCCAAGTTTATGATTTTGTACTATAGGGGTATCAGTAGGTTTGCAATCCAATATCCTCACTTCAGCCAACAAGTCCAACACATACTTCCGTTGAGATTAGAATATACCCTCCTTTGATCTGGCCACTTCAATACCCAAAAAGTATTTTAGGCCTCCCAAGTTCTTCATCTCGAACTCATTTGCCAGTTTCCTTTGAAGTTCTGTGATCTCCTCAAGGTCATCCCCTATGATGATCATACCATCTACATATATAATTAATACCGTCACTTTGTCACGTTGTCGTTTTAGGAACAATGTATGGTCTAAATTACTTTGAGTGTATCCATACATTTTCATTGTAGAGCTAAAGTGACCAAACCAAGCCCGTGGTGATTGCTTTAACCCATACAACGACTGCTCAAGTTTACATGCCACACACACATATCCGATTTTTAGATCTTCGTGTAAGAACGCGTACATTAAATTAATGTAAGGGCCAGTCCAAATTTGCAAACATATCCTAGTGGGAAAGAATTTCCATAGTCCAGATCTCTGGTGATTGCTTTAACTAGATCTTTACATACCGCATGTTTATCAGACACGCATATCCTGGTGGGATTTCCATGTTTTCTTTTAGATCTATCAAATTGACATTAAATTAATGTAAGGGCCAGTCCAAATTTGCTGCAAGTGATAACAATACCCGCACAGTATTCTGTTTTGCAACAGGAAAGAATGTTTCCTAGTAGTCCACGCCATAGGTCTGGGTATATCCTTTGCTACTAGACGTGCCTTGTACCTCTCAACTGAACCGTTTGTTTTATATTTGATGGTGAAGACCCATTTACATCATACTGCCTTCTTTCCTTTTGGTAACAAGTCTCATTTTTTTGTAAAGCCTCCATCTCTTCTTGCATTGCTTTTGCTTGAACCCACTTGGAATCTCTCAATGCCTCTTGAACTCCACTAGGAATTCTACTAGCAGAGACATTTGAGACAAATTCCTTTAAAGGTCTCGATAACTACTTCGTCGAAACATAATTTGTGATCAGATACTTCGACCTTTGTTTTTCTACATTTGGTGAGTACCTATTGGGAGCCTTGCCACAATTATGCCGGTCAGACAATTTATAACTAATAGTTACATCAGTATCAACAAATAAATTATGTGTGGTAAGGGAACTTACCTCGGGAGTATTATCAAGAGAATTGTCAAGTACTAAAGAAGGTGTATTTTGAAGTGGAGGAAGTTATTCTTGAGATTGTTCAATTGTTTTTTATACTAAATCAATTTGATGATCAGATTCCTTAGTGCACTGCTGTTCATTTTCCGGTGTCCCACCATGATTTGTAACCACACCATTGCTTGTCAATGTTGCCTGCTGCAGAATGTCAACATGCTTGTTACCTTGCACCTTAGCTTGTGTATCATTAGTCCTCGTGTTGCCAGGTGCTAGCACTACGGGGTCATTTTCTTTCAAAGTAAAATCAGTCTTTTCCTTAGCAAAATCAGCCACAACCCCTGCCATCACACCACCTTTCTACCAATTTGTCCTTTCACTAGAAGTCTCCCCCTAAAAGGTATAATTGGGTGTGGGGAAAAATAATTCAGACTCGACAAAGGTGATGTCCATTATGACGTGGGTTTTCTTGGTAGCTGGATTGTAATAGTGGTATCCCTTCTGATGAGTGCCATAACCAATGAAAACATACTTCACTGCACATAGGTCGAGTTTTGTCCATTGGTTCTTGTGGAGATGGACGTATGCCACACACCTAAGCACTTTGGGAGATATTGTCATGATTGAAGGAAGAGAAACATAGGATGCAAGTGCTTGAAGTGGGGTCTGAAAATTCAACATACGAGAGGGCATTCTATTCATCAAATGTACTGCTGTTACCACAACAACATCCCAAAAACAAGATGGAACTTGATTACCTAAAAGGAGTGCTTGTGCCATCTCGAGGATATGGCGATTCTTCCTCTTAGCAATATCATTCTGTTGGGGTGTCCTGGTGCAAGATGTTTCGGGTATAAGCCCGTGGTCTTGAAAGTAAGTTGCAAGATGCTGATTAATATATTTCCTCACCATTGTCACTACGAAGGACTTGAATTTGAGTCACAAACTGCATTGCAATCATCCGATAAAACATACGAAATATTGCTGCCACTTCGTCTTTATGCTTCATTAAATAAACCTAAGACATTCGGGTACAATCATCTACAAATGTTACAAACCAACGAAAGCCAGATAGAGTAGTAAGCGGTGAAGCACCCCACACATCTGAGTGAACCAAAGAAAACAGCTTGGTGCTCTTATTAAAACTCAAAGGAAAAGAGACACAATGACTTTTTGCTAAAATATATGTCTCACACTGGAATTCAGTAGCTGACAAATTATGAAATAAGTTTGAAAATAAATGCTTTAAATACCCAAAAGATGGGTGTCCTAAACGACGATGCCATAACCAAATTACTTTCTCTTTATTAGTAGACCCACTACTTGTGTGATGTGCTTGACCTGCATGGAAGTCATCAACATAGTACACCCCCCTTTTAGTACCTTGACCAATAATCTCCTTCGTGAGGATATCCTGAAATAAGCAAAAAGACGGATACATAAGAACACAACACTTCAAAGCATTAGTGAGTTGGCTAACAGAGAGTAAATGATTAGACAAAGAGGGCACTAATAAAGTGTGAGACAATGATAAAGAAGGTGTAAGATCAACATTGACAGCCCTAGTGACAGGATAACTAGTGCCATTCGCATTATAAATACTCTTTCTCCTTAGAGTGGTGTAGCATATAATATCGTCACGACTGGGTGTCATGTGATTTGTTGCCCCGGAATCAATAATCCACCCCTCCCTACCACCTTGAGAATTACTAACAAGTGCACACATAGTGTTACCTTCAAGAGCCGCATCAGAAGTATTGGTAGCGTCTACTTGCGGTATCAAAGAGAGAGGTGAGGTTCCAGTAGCCAACGATGCCTGCCCCCGTCCTATAGCATTTTCTGTTTTTTTCTTGGTTTGCAACTCCTTCCACCAATCTGGATAACCGTGCAATTTAAAACAGGTATATTTAGTGTGTTTAGAATTACCACAATGGGTACAACCTCCTGGGTGTTGTGGTTTGGCCTTCGAACCATTGTTAGTCCTCCCTCCTCTAGACGCAATATTATGAGGGACCATCTGGAGGGCTCTAGGCTCATTGTTGGCCTTGAGAAAACGTGAGGTAACATTCCCACCACGCGACACTAGGGCTGCCGTGGTGTTAGGTGGTTTGGTTGAAGATAGCATAACAGCTTGGCGTACATCCTCCCGCCTCTGTTTGGCATAGGCTTGCTCCACCGTCAAGAAGGGATGCATTTGTAGAACATTAGCCCTGACTTTGTCAAGGCGGTCATCGAGCCCATCAAGGAAGAGATGTACACGATCTTCTTGCACAAGAGTGTTGTAGCGCTCAATATCACGAGGGCAGTATGTGATTCGATGGCTAGTATGTTCTTTGATGGCACCGATGTCTCCCAGTTATATGATTTGAAACGACGTTTGTCCTAACTGAAACAGGCAGGCGGCCCAATTGAAATTTATTATAATGAGCAAACTCAAACTCAAATGTCAATGGTCCATTCCATTAACCAAACTCAGGCTCAAATGTCCAACCATGGTCACACTAAACGCCTGTGACAAGACGACCAAGAGTCTCCCATTGGTAGGTCTTCATCTACTATAAGCCGGTGGCTCGGCCCACAAGGATATCCTAAACTAGTATGTGCATACCTATACACCCCTCAAGGTTCACAGAGACATTGAGCAGCAACCAACAATCACAAATTCCCAATAATCCACAACAGAATCAGAATCCTCTCACAATTCAAGCATTTAATAAATATTGAAATGCTTTACATAAACCATAAACTTTCCAAGATCCTTTGATAAAGGTTTTGCAAACCACTTTCAAGCAAATATTCCAATTAAAATCAAAAGATAGTTTCCTCACTTAAACAACAAATGGTAGTAAAAGCCCAATCATATTTTTATGCAATAAAGAATGATATTTTTCAACTAATAGCATATATTACCCATAGTATCCTTCAAGCATGAGTTTAAAATACAATGAAGAAATAGTATCACTCACCTAGGATAAGCCAAAAACCAACTAAGCCCTTATTTGAGCCGACACACTTGAATTCTTAACAATTCTTCCAAAAATAATATCAAAAGATCGAGTAAATGGACATTCTAATGAATAACTTAGCTATACTATGCCTATTTATCGATAATACGACACCTACGTGCCAACGGAAAGCTCACCTCAAACGGAAACTTATTGTAATCCGCGAGACACGGTCACGCACTCAATTTCGTCGCACCATAACTTCCTCCACAAAATTTGGTTTCAAGCCAACTTATAGTCATTATAAAGCCTTTTTAATGCACTACAACAAGCGCAACTCAGCTGCCTCAAAACCTCTCCGAAAACAGCAGAAAATCATTCCTGAAGCTGTTGTTCGGAACAGTAACAGAACGTGCGCTGAACTTCAAAATTCCGTTCCAGACAAACCACAAGCTCAAGTTGAGATCCGCAAAATGATATAGCTTTATAACATCCTAAATTATCATTCCCATAAAAATTTTCAGTTCAATGACTCAAAAATCGGACTTCGCTGCATAAATCTCCACAAATTCCGAATTTCAAGCCCTAATTGCTATTATGCCTTTCTAATGATGATTACGAGCTGTCGAGGTGTCCATGGCGAGCACATGGGAGTTTCGCATTCTTTTCCCATTTCTTTCTTCTCTTTTCTTCCCTTTCTCTTCCTCTCTTCCCTCGTTTCTTTTTGTTCTGTTTTGTTCTGTTTCTGCACCTCACTTGGACTCACCAAAGAAGAAGAAATAAAGATGGTTGGGCTGACTTTAAAGAGAAAAAGAGATGGGCTGACTTATTGGCCCATATATTACACAAACAACAGCTTGTCCATGGGGGCTTCGCGGCTTGGGTGGCAAGGACGGCCAGGGCCAACATGGGTCAGCTTTGTTGTCGCCAGTGCAGGGAGCGAGTGGCGGTGGCACTTACAACAATGGGATGACTCGAGAAACAGCAAGCTTGGGCAACAAATCAGGTGGTGGATCAACAAGAGGAGCTACTTGTAACGGAGCCTGGTCAGCGACCAAGTGTAGCCAGGAATGGGGCCGGCTGCGACTCTCTCTTTTCTCACTCATGATAACTCTCTATGTGCTTTGAAAATATGATTTGCTGACCTCAAATTGTGAGGCATAAACCTGTTTATATAGTGAATACCTAGGTCTAACTTTGATTATGTAGGCTTAATCTAGGCCTTTTCAATGTAATGAGCTCTAATAACTTAAGGTCAATCCCTAATTAGACTTTTCATGGGCTGAACAAAGCACAAATTAGGATATTTGAGGCCCCTTTTCCCATGAATTTTGGCCATTTGCACCTCTCAAGCCTCAGCCAAATTTCGCTATACTACGCAGGCTCAATTTATTGAATTATCATCCACCACCAATTCAATGCTAATGCAATTAATATAAACTACTCCTAAAATTACATGCTATACAATTTAATTTTAATATTTTGGTTTAGAGATTAAATATTAATCCCAATTTTCTACACTATTAATTACTAGTTGACTAGTCAAAATTTTAGGTATCAATAAAATCATTTGCATGTTAAGAACTTAAATCCTAAGTTGCGAATTTGTATAGGCTTGGGAGAGCCTATGTTAAGCCTAAGCTTAATAATCTATTAGCAAAATCATTAAGTGGTCCACCCGCATTGGGGAGATCACTACGTATATGTATGTCTTTACATGAATTTTTTTGTTTGTAAAAGTTTGAAGTTGAAGTAAAAAATCACGATCATTTTTAACTTCGGTGTGGGCATCCCTTCAGATTTTTCTACGAGGCACTCTTCCTGCGCTTCGTAAAAATCACGATCATTTCTAATGTAATGTGTTTATGATATAATTTGTCGTATTAAGGAGAGCTGTCTCTCAAAGACTTTGCTTTAATGAGCTATGGACGTCGAGTCTTTTCAAAACATGGCTTTTGCTGGACGTATAATTTGCTTTAATGAACTCGAAAACATGGCTTGAGCCCATGAAGTGCTGTTGAGTATATATAATCTCTTTTATCTTATAATTGAGGGATGTATTAGAGAGGTGTAACGTGTTAATTATAATGAAATCCTCTGTTGAATGTAACTTTAGTTTAAGAGTGAATTGGGATAAAAATCTTGTGTTTCAATTTCTTTTTTCTTACTTGTATTCTCTATTTCTTTGTGATTGTGAACTAAATCTTAACATCTAGTATCAGAGCTTTGTTAGAGGTTAGGGTTTCTTGGTGAAGAGAGATCTGGAAAAAATAAATAAAATCTTGGGAAGATGTCATCAACTGATTAATCACATATTGAAGTAGAGAAGTTCGAAAGAAAGGGTTTCGAATAATGAAAATTGAAGATGAAGGCTTTACTCGTGGACAAAGATTTATGGTACGTGATCAAAGATAATAAACCTAAAGAGAGTCCCAAAGAGAAGGCGAAGGAGCCCATTTCTACAAAATTAAAGAAGTGGAGCAGCAGTGATCGAAGGGTGCGAAGCCTGATCTAGCTATGTCTTGCTAATAACATCTTGGTGAACTTAACCTCTGAGAAGATGGTGAAGGATCTCTAGACAAAGCTAGGAAGCTTTTATTGGGGTAAGTCAATCGTGAGCAGGCTCTTTTTGCAGAAGCAACTGTATAACTTTCGGATGAATAAGGTGATTCTTATTTTGCAGACTTAGCGAGTTTAACATTATTTTTGCATAGCTTGCGTCAATCGACGTCAATCTAGAGGAAGATGAAGTATGTAATTTGACCTGTTCACTACGGAATTCATGGGAACGTATAGTTGTTTCGATTGGCACTGGTGTTATTGCATTTTTCTTTGAGGGCATTGTAGTTGCTCTATTGTTTGATGAAAAGAGGAAAGCAGGTTTTGATAGTGCAATGCATGAGGCTCTTTTCGTAAGAGTAAGGAAAATGAACGATCTAAATCTACATGGTGGCAAAAATAAGTCTAGAGGAAGATCTAAAGCTAAGATCAATAAAAATAATGTATTGCGTACAGCCATGTTTGGTTTAAAGAAAATGTGGAGTACCAAGAGGAAAAATCTTGTGGTGTGATTTATACTCCCCACCGACAGGAAAACATGAGGGTCCCACTCCCTAATGAGCGGGAGGGGGTTCGAGGCCCGCTCCAACGGAGGTTTAGGGAGTAGCACCCCCGGCCAATAGAAGGTTTTTCTAATTTGAGCCCGATTTTGTTGATAGTTTGGGTTTGAATTCATGAATAGCTAATGCTGCCTATCTGTAATATTTTTCTTTTTGTTATTGAAGAATATAACAAAGAGATGGAATGTGTTAATTATAGTAAAACTCTCTATTACATATAGGCTTAGTTTAAAGGTGAATTAAGATAAACTTTGTGTCTTGATTTCTTTTTCTGACCTTTACTCTCAATATCATTGTGTTTGGATGCTAAGGCTCCACATGGCAACATTTCTCTTCCTCAATTTTTATGTTCTTTTGTTCTCTGGAATAGAAAAAGAACATAAATACATTTGATAACATCAACTAATTTTTTTATTCTTAAGAATAGAAAGTTGTTCCTAGGAATAGATTTGGACTATAAATGAGAAGTAGAAAAAAGTAACTTTTTATTTTTGGAAACAATTTCTAGAAAACATTTTTTGTGGACTACTCATCGCTTATAGCACTCTGTCATCCGCCCTTATTGCTAGTTGTCGCAGGCCGCCGATCGTCGCTGGACGCCACCACCGGTCGCTGCCATCGGATGCTGATTGCCGATCGTCGCCACTTATTGCCAGTTGCCCCCACCTGCTCACCATCGGCCCACTGCTAGTTGCCGACCTCTCATTGCCACCCTTCGCCTTGTAGCAGGTGACCTGCTATAACCGGAGGCGAATAGTAGCGGCAACTAGAGGTTGATGGGTGAGGGCCGCCAGCGACTGGCAACCAACGGCCGCCCGACGACGGGCGATGGCGAACACCGGCGGTCATCGTCCGCAACCTGCCACCGCTCGTCAGTCTCTGGCGCTATCAAGGAAAAAAGAAATAAATTATTTTTGTCGATACCAAACACATTTCTATTCTTTTTATATTCCTAGAATAAGAAATTTTTGTAATTACAAACGCCTTATTTTACTCAAAAATTGTTTGAAGGAGTAGAAATAAAAATGAACTATTTCTCAAAAGAAATAGTTTCCAAGAGTAGAAATGTTACCAAATGCACCCTAAATCCTAACGTTTTGCTCATAGCATAACTTTAAAAGCCTCTCGAAGAATACTTTTTAGAGAGCATTATCCAGTACATGTCTACCATTTGGGTGGATGAGGGACCAACGATGTGGGTTCCCCATCAATTCTTTGTGTGGTTCATTAAAGAGGGTGAGATTCTGCTTAGCCCTCTATGTGGTTTTGATGGCTCACTTGCTAAGGGCCCTTAGGATGTGGAGTGGGATCTTATGGGGGTAAAGTATACTAGGAGTGTCATAACTTTCGTACAATGCTCGTTTTGGTGCCAAAACCTTTTTTTTCACTCATTTAAGTGCTAAATTGGAGTGAAATCGTTCACTTGAGTGCCATTTCGCCGGAAAAGCTGACATGGCATTGGAAAATAATATTTTAATATTTTAATTAATTTTTTTGAAATTTTTTTGATTTTTTGACTTTTTTTTTTAGGGTTGGCGAGGGCCACCATTGACCCTCACTGGCCGTCGAACTCTTGCCCAAATTGGGCGAGGGCCCTTCGTCGTTGGCCACGAAGGCCCTAGGTGAGGCCGATGAGATCGTCAAAGGCCCTAGGTAAAGCTGGCGAGGCCGTTAACGGCCTCCCCCGCCGCGGTGACAGCGAAGGCCAAGCGGCCCTTACCCAGATTTGGCCCTGGGCAAGGCCGTAATGGGCCTCGGCAGCTGCAGGGAGGCCGTGACACCTCACCCAAGGCTTTTGTGGCCAACGACAAGGGGGCCCTCGCCCAATTTGGGCGAGGGTTCCACAGCCGACGACGGTCGGTGGTGGCCTTCGCCGCCCTTTAAAAAATAAAAAAAATAATAAAAATTTAAAAAAAAAAAAAATAAAAACATTAAAATATTGTTTTCTGGTGGCCACGTCAGCATTCCAGTTGCCACGTTAGCTTTTCCTATGGAGTGGCACTCAAATGAACATTTTTTAAAACTTGTGGCACTTAAGTGAGTGAAAAACAGTTTTGGCACCAAAATGAGCGCCATACGAAAGTATTAGCACTCCTAGTGTCCTAACCCCAATCTTATGGAGATAAACCCTCCCAATGGGACAGTAGTGGATCCCAATCCTGCCTTGCTAGCAACTGACCTGTACCCCTCTGACAACAACTTGACGAAGCCCAACTTTGAGGAGTCTCTATATTTTGATAGTCCCTAATGGACGTATCGGGCCCAAATTTTTGAGGGAGCATATTAACTAGCCCTAGCATCTTTTTGTAGGCTCGAAAGGAACTTGCCCACTGACGGACTTGTAATTAGAAGTGTTCCTTTAAGAGTTGATCTTGTGAATAAATAAATGAGTTGGTTTGCTATTATGATGTTTAAGCATCTTGCTATCTCTATTGTTATTTGTTTGACTAGGTGATAAACTGTGACGTCCTAAAATTCAAAGCCCTTTCTAGAAGGAGTAGTCGCGAATCCTCAAAACGGCTGGTCAATGGAGGTCATAGCAAAATGGCATCAGGGAGAAATTAACAAGGCATGAAGACCCAAGATTGGACTTAGAATTGTCGGGAATGTCTGAGATGGACTTTCGGGCGATGCTTCCTTAACAGTCGACGGAGTCGGTCGAGCCGAGTTTTTGAGAAAGGGATTTTGGACCGAGAAACCGTGCCTATGGGGACGTGGGCCGGGCAAGAATAGTGAGGGCCTCACGCCCAAGGTGAGACGACCATCGTGGAAGACTGAGATAACAAGCGAGCCCATTGGACCAAACCGACCCCTCACCCGTCCTAGTCCGGTGTCTAAACTTGAGTCAATTCGAGCTCAATAAATTCCCGAGCCCGATCCTATTCATTTTGCAGCCCGTTCCCTAGGCCCGCCTTTCACTTTCAGCCCAATGACACTTTAGGAAATGTGCAAGGTGGAAATGACCATTTTACCCATAGATATTTTGAAGATGAGTCAAAGGAAGAGAGAGAAGATGATGTCATTTGTTTGGGGGTTGAAGCAAGCCATTTAATGGCATTGATGAGGTCTTCTAGAAGCTCTCACTTCACTCTCTCTCTCCCCTGTTCAGCCCAGAAAATCACAGCCCTCTTCCCCTTGCTTCCCCTTGCTTCTCCTGGAATTTTCTGCAGTTTCTGCTTTGGACCTCTCACCGAAATTGGAGTTGTTCGTTGCCTTCCCGGTGGAATATCAGGCCGAGCCACCTATCAATCTGATCAGCACAGGAAATCCGTACCAGCCACGTTGGCTGATCGTCGGAACCAGTCTCCGGCCGTCCCGTACGACGGCCTGAAGTCGGCAGTCCTCCGTCCGTCATTTTGCAGCGCCCCCTGTGCAGCTTCGCTTTTTCTTCCGTTTCTCTCCATTTTTGGCCTACCCACTACCCACACCTCCCCCTTGACCCGCGGGACCACCAGCCACCAGCCACCGGCCACCCGCTCGCCGGAGCTCCGACCAGCAATCTCCTTCCACTGCAGTGCTGTCCTTTGGAGTTTGGGGTTTGAGCAGAAGTTGCTGTTGTGATTTCTGGCTTGGGACTGCCTTGGAGGGTCATGTTCAAGGTCCTCGAGTGTCGCCCTCGCCCTCGCCACCGCGTCCGCGGCTCCGGCCCGCTTAACGGGTAAGTTTAGCTCCTAATCCCTTAGTTAGTGCCTAAACTAGCTTAGGGTTGGGTTAATTAGTGCTAAGGGCTAATTAAAGTGTTTAATTAAGTGCATTAGCCCTAAGATAGGTGGTTAGATAGTGGATTAAGATTAGCTTAGCTTAATCTTGCTTATTTGAGCTTAATTGTGCTTAATTAAGCCTAATTGTGTGTTTTAGGCTAATTAATCAGGTTTTTCCTTAATTGCTTGATTAATGTGATTAATTGATTAATTTATTGATTAAATTAATTTATGCATTTAATTAAATAATTATTTAATTTTCGGAATTTATTTATTTATTTATTTTAATTTCTGAATTTAATTATTTATTTATTAAATTCGGAAATTACTGTTCATCCAGAAATTAAATTGTGCAATTTCATGTGTGTTGATTTTATGGAGTGAATTAAATGTGTAATTGTATGAGCATTTGCATGAATTATGTGATTTTCATAAAGATGGGCAAAAAGTAAATTGTCCGAGAGACACTAGAATTAAATCGTTTTATGAGGAGTGGGTTGTGACAGTGTACTGGTGTGATCGTGAAACTGAACCCGCCGTCTCGGGAGAGTATCCCTTGACATGTTTTGGAAAGTGCCGTCTCGGGAGAGTATCTCTTGATGTTGTTTGGGCATGTCGTCTCGGGAGAGTATCCCTTGACATTCTTTGAGCATACAGTCTCAGGAGAGTATCCATTGACATCCTTTGAGGAGAGCCGTCTTGGAAGAGTATCCCCTGACGTAGTTGCACTAATAGACACCGGTGGGAGTTCAGTTGTGGCCCGATGGGGCTGTAATAATCAAGACTTATGTGAATGCCAGAGTACATGAGGTGATCACATCATTATTTATAGCACGCACGCGTGAACTGATAACGTGCAGGGTGTGGCAATGGCCAGGTGAGATCGCTTGTGACGCGACTCGTATGTGATTGGTGAACTGCATCATCTAACGGCTATGTGCATTGCGTGTATTGTGCTGATAAATAACGTGCATGGTATGGCATACCGGGTAAGGTTACATGTGAACCGACTTTTGATTGTTGGTTGACCCTGCTTGTTATTTTATTGTTGATTACCGATTGTCGTGATTGGGTTGTGTGAGGGGTGGTTCTAGAGAGATACCCCAAGTTTAGTTGGTGTACTAACCGGGGCTTAGGGGAAGAACTCGCTGAGATTTTATCTCAACCTATCGTGGTTAAACTTTTTCAGACCTTTAGAATGGTGCCGCCAGTGCGGTTTGGGGTCCCCAAGATTGGGAGACCATTGTGTCGCACCACCAGTTCCCGGGACGGGCACATCTGTATGAGAAGTATGTCACCACCATCTGGGTGGATGAAGGACCGGGGCAATGGGTGCCCCATCGGTTCATAGCGTGGTACGTTTGGCAGGATGATGTGATGCTCGGTCCCCTTAGAGATTTTGATGGACCGCCCGGTAGGGGCTCTGAAGATGACAATTGGGATCCCATGGAGCTGGACCCTCCAGATGGTGCAGTGGAGAACCCGGCCCCCGCCCCTCCTCCAGTGACTGGCCCGAACTTTGATGACCCTTACTATGACCCTACGGAGCCTGAGTCCGACGGGTCAGAGTGATAGTAGTTGAGAACCGAGGGTTCTTTTTTGTACAGGTGGATTAGCCGAGCCTAGTTTCTTTTTGGTCAGGCTTAGTGGATGGATCGGCCCCCGTAGTTAGGCTTGTAAATCGGAAAACGATCATCCATGGGTTAATCCAGTATGAATGTATAAATGAATAGTTATGTTATCTTGTTGTTCATCCCTCTATCCCTGTGTGATTGTTTTATTGTTCGTTGGACTGGGGATGATTCGCCTTCCGCCTGCGTTTAATGAAAGACTAAAAATGAATGGTTGTCAACGAGTCCTGGGACGTCGCTTTCTATCGACCAAGAGAAGGGGTTGTCGCGAGCTCGAGAGTCGGGGCGTGACACACCGTTGGTTTTGGTATTAGAGCGAGGTTGAGACCTGGAGTGATAAGGTGCGTGGGATTTTTGGGATAGTGAGATGGGGATAGCTTTTATATGATGTGCGTGTGATTGTTTTCTTTTGTGGCCTTGTGTGGTTTTGTGTGGTGGCGGGTTGCTCATAGTTCTAATTCCCGGTTGGAATTGGAAAGCAGGACCAGTGAGTATCCAGAGCGATGAGTAATCCTGAGCAGAGAGCCCCTAGGCGTAGGGCAGTGTCTGGTCAATTTAGTGGTAGAGGTAGCGCGTAAGAGGATCCTAGATTAGACGGGATCCTGCTAGCGCTAGAGACCCTAATAGGACAGCAAGCTGAGGATCGAGCTGTTGCTGCTGCCACCGCCGTTCCTGTTGCTCCTGCTGTAGCCCCTGTGGTTCCTGTAGAGAGAGGAGAGGTTTGTGAGAGGCCGATGCACAAGCTAGTGGAGTAGTTTCTGAGATTGAAGCCACCAAGGTTTAGTGGCGTAGGCGACCCTGCGGCTGCAACCCTTTGGATGAGGGACATCGAGAGAACCTTCACCGTGCTGAGATGTTCAAATGAGGACCGAGTACTTTTGGCAGCTTACCAGCTCCAAGGTAATGCCATTACATGGTGGGAAGCCACTCAAGGAAGAGTGCTCCCTGAAGGCACAGCTCAGACATGGGCTACCTTTCGTGAAGCGTTCAATGGGAAGTACTTTTTGGACAGTGCGAGAGAGTCCAAAATGGAAGAATTTCAAAGGCTTCGCCAGAATCAAATGTCTGTGGATCAGTATGAAGCGAAGTTCGCTGAGTTAGCCAAGTATGCACCAAGGTTGGTAGAGGACCCTTTGGATAGGGCAAGACGTTTTAGGGATGGCTTGAAACCTGAATTGAAGGCCCAGCTGGTGCCCTTGAACTTGAAGAGCTTTGATGAGATGTATGAGAGGGCTCAGATGATTGAGATGAATGTGATCGAGAGGGCGACCGCATCTGGCTTGCGGTTCGTGCTTAACAAAGATAATCATCGGTTTGGGAAAGCGCCGATGATGGGGCGAAGGAATCCTATCCCACCTAACAGAAGGAATTTTGTGGGGAAGCCGATGCCCAAGTTCACAGGAACCTGCTTCGGATGCGGTCAACAGGGTCACCGAGTGGCTAATTGTCCGAGTAGGCTTGTGAGAACGATCTTGCCACCGCCACAGGGAGGATGACCTGCAGGGAATGTGCCGCCAAACAACCAAGGTAGAACCCCAGCGCAAGGACGATTTTACGCTGTAACCCGAGGAGAGGCGGAGGACTCACCCGCCGTTGTTACAGGTACGGTCTCCTTGCACAATCATGCTGCTTATGCGTTATTTGACCCTGGTGCTACGCATTCTTTTGTTGTTGATCGTTTTGCCAAATTAGTGGGGTTAAGTCTCAAACCACTAGGAGTGGTTTTTAGCATTTCTACTCCGTTTAAGGATAAGATATTATCTGAGTTAGGTTGTTCAGGCTGTAAGTAAGTTGTGGGTGATCACGAGGGAGTCATTGACTTGATTGCAATAGCAATGTATGACTTTGATGTCATCATTGGCATGGATTGCCTCACCAAGCAACGAGCTACAGTAAATTGTCATGGAAAGACAATTCAGTTTGACCCAATAGTGGGTGATCATTTTGAGTTTGTAGGAAATCGAGGGGGACCCTCCATCCCTCTGATTTCGTCACTCGAGGTAACAAGGTTGTTAGAATCTGGATGCCAAGGGTATTTGGCAATAGTGGCGGATACACTGGTAAAAGGGTCAAAGGTAGAGGACATTTCAGTGGTACAAGAGTACATGGATGTGTTTCCCGAGGATCTGCCGGGATTACCGCCAGAGAGGGAGATTGAGTTTGCAATTGAGTTGGCCCCTGGGACTGAACCAATTTCCAAGGCGCCTTATAGGATGGCATTGTCAGAATTGAAAGAACTAAAGGTGCATATGCAAGAGTTACCGGATAAAGGTTTCATTCGTCCTAGTGCGTCCCCTTGGGGAGCACCGGTATTGTTTGTAAGTAAAAAGGACGGATCTTTGCGCCTCTGCATTGATTATCAACAACTCAATCATGTAACCATTAAGAACAAGTATCTGTTGCCAAGGATTGATGATTTGTTCGATCAACTTCAAGGAGCCTCGGTGTTTTCCAAGATCGACCTAAGGGCAGGCTATCATCAGTTGAGGATCAAAAATGAGGATATACCGAAAACAGCGTTTAGGACACGCTATGGCCATTACGAGTTCACGGTAATGCCATTTGGATTGACGAATGCCCCTGCTGCTTTTATGGACTTGATGAATCGGGTGTTCAATAAGTGTTTGGACCAATTTGTGATTGTGTTCATCGACGATATTTTGATATACTCGAGGAGTCCAAAGGATCACGAGAAACACTTGAGATCAGTACTACAGACCTTGAAGGAACATGAACTGTATGCCAAGTTTAGCAAGTGTGAGTTTTGGTTATCTCGCGTAGCGTTTTTAGGTCATGTAATTTCAGGTGAAGGGATTGCCGTTGACCCTACTAAGATCGAAGCGGTCATGAATTGGCCGAGACCTACAACAGTAACTGAGATTCGAAGTTTCTTGGGATTGGCGGGATACTACAGACGTTTCGTAGAGAAGTTTTCTGCGATAGCCATGCCATTGACGAGGTTGTTAAAGAAAGAAGAGAGGTTTGATTGGACAGACAAGTGCGAGCGTAGTTTCCAAGAGCTCAAGAGTAAATTAACTACCGCACCTGTCTTGACAATACCGTCTGGTCCTAGTGGGTATGAAATCTATAATGATGCATCGTATAAAGGACTAGGCTGCGTGTTAATGCAATATGGCAAAGTGGTTGCATACGCGTCACGACAGTTAAGGCCTCACGAGCTTAACTATCCGACTCATGATTTGGAATTGGCGGCAATTGTCTTTGCACTCAAGATTTGGAGACATTACTTGTGTGGGGAAAATTTTCCGATTTTCACGGATCATCAGAGTTTGAAATATTTGTTCTCTCAAAAGGAGTTGAACATGAGGCAACGACGATGGATGGAACTTCTTAAGGACTATGATTGCGAAATTCTGTTTCACCCGGGGAAAGCAAACAAAGTGGCAGATGCGCTCAGTCGAAAGTCGTCGATTGCTCAGATGATGGTACATGAATGGATTCTTTTGGAAGGAGTCAGGGACTCAGATTTTAAAATTGAGGTCGGCCATCTTGCTAATCTAATGGCCACTCTTAGGGTGGAACCCGAGATGCAAAGTAAAATTAAGAGTGCCCAAGCGACGGATCCTGAAATTCATAAGATACTACAGATGGATCAGACAAAGAGGAAGGTAGACTTTCAAGTGTCCGATGATGGGACATTGAGGTTTAGGGGGCGATTGTGCGTTCCAAAAGATGCAGAACTTAAGGAAGCCGTCTTGTCAGAAGTTCATCGCAGTAACTATAGCATCCACCCTGGCAATACGAAAATGTATCAGAATCTGAAGCAGCACTTCTAGTGGAATGGCATGAAGTTAGACATCGCTAAGCACGTGGCTAAGTGCTTAACATGCCAATAAGTAAAGGCTCAGCATTGTAAGCTTGGTGGACTGCTGTAACCTCTTGAGATTCCCGAGTGGAAGTGGGAACACATTACAATGGATTTTGTGATGGGACTGCCAATGAGTCAGCGAGGCAATGACTCGATTTGGGTAGTGGTTGATAGATTGACAAAGTCGGCTCGTTTTATCGCCGTACGGAAAGATTTTACGTTGGATAAGTATGTAGAATTGTACGTACGTCAGATTGTATGCATACATGGAGTCCCAATGACGATTACCTCGTATCGTGACCCTAAGTTTACGGCAACTTTTTGGAAAAGTTTGCAGTCAGCCCTGGGGACAAAACTACAATATAGTACAGCGTACCACCCACAAACGGATGGTCAATCGGAAAGGACGATTCAAACTCTTGAGGACATGTTACAAGCCTGTGTCATAGACTTTAAAGGGAGTTGGGAAAAGTAGCTTCACTTGGTAGAATTTGCCTATAATAACAGTTATCAGCAGAGCATTAAAATGGCACCATTTGAGGCTTTATATGGGAGACCCTGCAGAACTCCGCTTTGTTGGGATGAGGTTGGTGAGTGTAAGATTACGGGGCCAGAGTTAGTACAGCAGTCTTTGGACGCAGTTCAAATTATCAGAGACAGACTTAAGACTGCTCAGAGTCGTCAAAAGAGTTATGCAGACAAACGTCGTAGACCGTTGGAGTTTAAGGTGGGCGACCATGTATTTCTAAAAGTATCGCTAATGAGGGGCACTTCTAGATTCGGCAAGAAAGGAAAGTTAAGTCCGAGGTACGTTGGACCCTTCGAAATTTTGGAAAGGATCGGGATTTTAGCGTACTGTTTGCATTGCCACCGAAGCTTGCTCAAGTACATGATGTCTTCCACTTGTCCATGTTGAGGAAGTATGAGCCAGACCCGACTCACGTTTTGAACTTTGAAGAATTGGACATAGACGATAGGGTGTCGTACGTGGAGAGGCCAATATGAATAGAGGACCATAAATAGCAAGTATTTCGAACCAAGACTATCACCTTAGTTAATGTGATTTGGCAGCATCACGGAATAGAGGGAGCGACTTGGGAAAGTGAGGAAGTGATGAAGCATCGGTATCCCCATCTTTTTGAGGAAGTGTAAACATTGCAAATTTCGAGGACGAAATTTCTATAAGGAGGGAAGAATTGTGACGTCCTGAAATTCAAAGCCCTTTCTAGAAGGAGTAGTCGCGAATCCTCAAAACGGCTGGTCAATGGAGGTCATAGCAAAATGGCATCAGGGAGAAATTAACAAGGCATGAAGACCCAAGATTGGACTTAGAATTATCGGGAATGTCTGGGATGGACTTTCAGGCAATGCTTCCTTGACAGTCGATGGAGTCGGTCGAGCCGAGTTTTTAAGAAAGGGATTTTGGACCGAGAAACCGTGCCTATAGGGACGTGGGCCGGGCAAGAATAGTGAGGCCCTCACGCCCAAGGTGAGACGGCCACCGTGGAAGACCGAGACAACAAGCGAGCTCGTTGGACCCAACCGACCCCTCACCCGTCCTAGTCCGATGTCTAAACTTGAGTCAATTCGAGCCCAATAAATTCCCGAGCCCGATCCTATTCATTTTGCAGCCCATTCCCTAGGCCCGCCTTTCACTTTCAGCCCAAGGGCACTTTGGGAAATGTGCAAGGTAGAAATGACAATTTTGCCCCTAGATATTTTGAAGATAAGTCAAGGGAAGAGAGAGAAGATGATGTCATTTGTTTGGGGGTTGAAGCAAGCCATTTAATGGCATTGATGAGGTCTTCTAGAAGCCCTCACTTCACTCTCTCTCTCTCCCCTCTTCAGCCCAGAAAATTGCAGCTCTCTTCCCCTTGCTTCCCCTTGCTTCTCTTGGAATTTTCTGCAGTTTCTGCTTTGGACCTCTCACCGAAATTGGAGTTGTTCGTTGCCTTCCAGGTGGAAGATCGGGCTGAGCCACCTATCAATCTGATCAGCACAGGAAATCCGTACCAGCCACGTCGGCCGATCGTCGGAACCAGTCTCCAGCCGTCCCGTACAGCGGCCTGAAGTCGGCGGTCCTCCGTCCGTCACTGTGCAGCACCCCCTGTGCAGCTTTGCTTTTTCTTCCGTTTCTCTCCATTTCTGGCCTACCCACTACCCACACCTCCCCCTTGACCCGCGGGACCACCAGCCACTGGCCACCCACTCGCCGGAGCTCCGGCCAGCTCGTTTTTGCTCCGACCAGCAACCTCCTTCCACTGCAGTGCTGTCCTTTGGAGTTTGGGGTTTGAGCAGAAGTTGCTGCTGTGATTTCTGGCCCGGGACCGCCTTGGAGGGTCGTGTTCGAGGTCCTCAAGTGTTGCCCTCGCCGTCGTTGCCGCGTCCGCGTCTCCAGCCCGCTTAACGGGTGAGTTTAGCTCCTAATCCCTTAGTTAGTGCCTAAACTAGCTTAGGGTTGGGTTAATTAGTGCTAAGGGCTGATTAAAGTGTTTAATTAAGTGCATTAGCCCTAAGATAGGTGGTTAGATAGTGGATTAAGATTAGCTTAGCTTAATCTTGCTTATTTGTGCATTATTGTGCTTAATTAAGCCTAATTGTGTGTTTTGTGCTAATTAATCATGTTTTTCCTTAATTGCTTGATTAATGTGATTAATTGATTAATTTATTGATTAAATTAATTTATGCATTTAATTAAATAATTATTTAATTTTCGGAATTTATTTATTTAATTATTTTAATTTCTGAATTTAATTATTTATTTGTTAAATTCGGAAATTACTGTTCATCCAGAAATTAAATTGTGCAATTTCATGTGTGTTGATTTTATGGAGTGAATTAAATGTGTAATTGTATGAGCATTTGCATGAATTATGTGATTTTCATAAAGATGGGCAAAAAGTGAATTGTCCGAGAGACACTAGAATTAAATCGTTTTATGAGGAGTGGGTTGTGACAGTGTACTGGTGTGATCGTGAAACTGAACCCGCCGTCTCGGGAGAGTATCCCTTGATGTTGTTTGGGCATGTCGTCTCGGGAGAGTATCCCTTGACATTCTTTGAGCATGCAGTCTCGGGAGAGTATCCCTTGACATCCTTTGAGGAGAGCCGTCTTGGGAGAGTATCCCCTGACGTAGTTGCACTAATAGACACCGGTGGGAGTTCAGTTGTGGCTCGATGGGGCAATAATAATCAAGACTTGTGTGAATGCCAGAGTACATGAGGTGATCACATCATTATTTATAGCACGCACGCGTAAACTGATAACGTGCAAGGTGTGGCAATGGCCAGGTGAGATCGCTTGTGACGCGACTCATATGTGATTGGTGAACTGCATCATCTAACGGCTATGTGCATTGCTTGTATTGTGCTGATAAATAACGTGCAGGGTATGGCATACCGGGTAAGGTTGTATCTGAATCGACTTTTGATTGTTGGTTGACCCTGCTTGTTATTTTATTGTTGATTACCGATTGTCGTGATTGGGTTGTGTGAGGGGTGGTTCTGGAGAGATACCCCAAGTTTAGTGAGTGTACTAACCGGGGCTTAGGGGAAGAACTCGCTGAGATTTTATCTCAATCCGTCGTGGTTAAACTTTTTCAGGCCGTTAGGATGGTGCCGCCAGTGCGATTTGGGGTCCCCCAAGATTGGGAGACCATTGTGTCGCACCACCGGTTCCCGGGACGGGCACATCTGTATGAGAAGTATGTCACCACCATCTGGGTGGATGAAGGACCGGGGCAATGGGTGCCCCATCGGTTCATAGCGTGGTACGTTTGGCAGGATGATGTGATGCTCAGTCCCCTTAGAGGTTTTGATGGACCGCCTGGTAAGGGCCCTGAAGACGACGACTGGGATCCCATGGAGTTGGACCCTCCAGACGGTGCAGTGGAGAACCCGGCCCCCGCCCCTCCTCCAATGACTGGCCCGAACTACGATGACCCTTACTACAACCCTACGGAGCCTGAGTCCGATGGGTTAGAGTGATAGTAGTTGAGAACCGATGGTTCTTTTTTGTATAGGTGGATTAGCCGAGCCTAGTTTCTTTTTTGTCAGGCTTAGTAGATGGATCGGCCCCCGTAGTTGGGCTTGTAAATCGGAAAACGATCATCCATGGGTTAATCTAGTATGAATGTATAAATGAATAGTTATGTTATCTTGTTGTTCATCCATCTATCCCTGTGTGATTTTTTTTATTGTTCGTTGGACTGGGGATGATTCGCCTTCCATTTGCGTTTAATGAAAGACTAAAAATGAATGGTCGTCGACGAGTCCTGGGACGTCGCTTTCTATCGACCAAGAGAAGGGGTTATCGCAAGCTCGAGAGTCGAGGCGTGACATAAACTGTTTTCTGTTTGCACATAATAGAAAGATGAAAAGAATGGTTGGCAACACGTCTTGGGATGTCGCATTCATTTGACCAAAGTGAAGGGGTTGTCGCGTGCTCTAGGTTTGGGGCTTGACATTCTCCACCTCCAAACCTTGATGAACCATCCACTTCTTAGTTTGTTCCAAACCCAAATCAACTATCAACTTCTTAGCAAAATCATGATCCAAACCACCCATCCTCCTGAAAATACTTATCTTATCAGTTCTCTATTTTTACTAGTATGGACTGTTTTTTATTGGATTTTTTGGTATGGTTTGTGATGTTTGATAGACTTTGTTTTGGTTTGAGCACATAAGGATGCTACCTACTATGATTTGCTTATATTTTTGTGAATATTGTGGTTCAAATATTATATGATCTAACTACTTTTTGGATGTTGATAAAGAGGAGAAGAATTCAAGGAGCCTGGCAGAAGTTGTTGTTTATGCAGGTTTATTATGCTAAAAAAATTTTATGCAGGTTTTAAGGACTCTAAGTACAGAACTTGATGGGAATGGTTATAAAAATTATTATTTCTTATTTATTTTTTCAGAGTATTAATTCTATGAGAATTTTATTTAAATTCTTTCGACTTGAAATATTCTTATAGTTAGACTAAACTTATTTCAAAATTTGGTTATAATAGAGCTATTCATATATATATATATATATATATATATATATATATATATATCTTCTATTGTGATAAGTTTTGCTCAGAAAGTTTTATCATCATAAAAAAGGGGGAGATTGTTGAGAAAACATTCCCTAAAAGGGTTTTGAAGACTGACAAAATTTATTCATTGAATTAAACTAAGCTTCTAATGATAAGCGTTTTTTAGGTGAAAAGTCTGATCAAGTGTCATTAAATCTCATCACTCAAAACTTTGGTCGAATCAATATCATTTCCTTCTATATTTGTTATGACTAATGGCTAGGAAAGATTGGTTAATCCTATACAACGGCTAGTGAATATCGACTAGATCTTTTACCTTTTATAAGATGTTCCAAAAAGGGAAGTTTTTCATAAAAATCTCTTGAGATATTTTGAGGATTTAGGACGTCAAATTAGAGGCAATTTGTTTCTAAAATCAATGTACTCGACTTATGAAAACCCGGACTGTTGTATGGGTGATAGTATTCAAGAGAAGCTTTATTCTTGGCAAATTGAAAGCACTTAGATCTTCTTGGAGATCCAAGTCAACGAGTAGATTGGCTGGATAATCCTTTGGAGATTATGTCCAATAGTCAGCTTGGACAAGGGAAAAGTATATAAGGAGGTCTCAAAGTAAAAGAGTGTATGCGAATGCAGAAGCAAACGCAACAAGAACAAAAGCTTATAATTCCAAAGTCGCGAAGAGTACTTTCGATCAAATACATTCGTCTCAGTGTGCTACTGTGTGTAACTACTTAGAGGTTGAGCTTATGTGAGGACTTAATCTCACATACTCGAGTTTCGTTCTTCAAATCTTGTAACATCTGATTGGGTCAAATAATGGAATCCGGTTAATAGGCTATTACAACGAGAGAGTGGACCTAAGCTTATCTAAACTAAACCACAATAAACATTTGTATGCAATTTTCTTTCTCTACTCTCTTTCATTTATTATATAGAACACTTGCACATTTGTAAGATCTAAGAATGACTCATTAGAGGTTATTCTATTGCAATATTGATTTTTAAATTTTTCTATATTTCGCAATATTACCTATTCACCCCTCTAGGTGATCGTACTAGCCTTAACAGATTATATCACAAGCCAAAAAGACCTAGAAACAAAACAAGAAGGGATAAGTACATTGAAAGTTATAAATTATCACGAAAGTGCAATTTAGTTATAAAATTTTCAAAATTTTCAATTAATTTATGAAACTTATTATGAAAGTATAATTAAGTCACAAGACTTTCAAAAAGTGTAATCAAGTCTGAAAACTTGTCAATTAAATCCTCTTGTTGATTACACTTTTAAAAAAAAAATTAGGACTCAATTATACTTTTGCCACAAGTTTTAGGACTTAATTGTATTTTTTGAAAATTTTAAAACTTGATTATACTTTTTGAAAGTTTTAGGATTTGATTGCATTTTCGTTATAAATTTTAGCACTTAATTATACTTTTTGAAAATTTTAAAACTCCACTGTATTTGTGAAGTTTTAAGACTTTTAGTGCATTTATCCCAAACAAGAACACAAGGCCATGTAGGCTCAGAAAAACACAAACAAGAAACAAAGCCGTGAGGTCGCAGGAATAGAAAGCCTTCTCCCTTGTTGGCGCAATTGAAGATTCTAGCGGCGGGTGACATACGTTTCAATCCGTCTAAAATCCTTGTTCTTCTTTTTTTCTTGTACAAAAAGAGGACTAAATAGGGAGATGACTCGGTTGAACCCTAGCAGGAGGAATCGATCCCGTCAATTGGGCTTTCGAAATCAAAGGCGTCGAGAACTTTTGTCGAAGGAGAGGACAAAAGACTAGTGCGGCAGGGACTAGTTGGTTGCCAACTGATCTTATCAGGCACCTCCAACGACATTAAAAAAGGAAAGATGTTTTCTCGAACGATAATGGGATAGACATCTAAGATAAGATGCTACTCAAGGACTTTGATAACGAGGGGTCCCTCATTTAGTATAACAATCTAAAAATCTCATCGTATCGGTTCTTATTATTGATACATCTAAGAAAGTCATTTAAGTTCTTTCTGACCTTTCTTCTACTGAGACACAAAAATAACCTTCTAATCAGCCACACCGAGTGCAAATTTTTGTCTAGAACTAGGTCCATGTGAATTGGATCCATCATAACCGTTAATCATATGGGTTTCATATGCGGTTCCCACGTGATTTAACGATATTATTAGGTCTAGACAAGTTTCTTCACATGGAGCCTTACCGGACTTTTGTGATATTTCAGAAACATGTCGATGAATACATCACTTGATACTCATTTCCGGGAGCTTTTTGCAGGAATCCTGCCCACTTAGGAATTTCTCTGTTGTTTGTGATGTTATAATATGAAAATGTTCATTTATCATTCAAGTAAATAACTCTATTGGATCAGGTACAAGGAACAAATTCAATTCGGCACAATACTGAATACAAATCACTCCATGTTCGGTTTCACTAGCTCAAATCTTATCTTGCCTCTTATTTGATCCATAGGATTGGTGAAGTGTTTAGGCTCGACTATATCTAACTAAATCAGGCTTTCTCGTAAATTAAAAGGAGCGTGGTTTGCCTGGCGGACAATGAGGGAAAAACACATGACGTCTGTCTGCTAAATGTGATGAGGGAAATATGCATTCATATTCTTCTCTCTCAATTTGAAATCCAGAAATGTTTTCCTTTTTCCATGGTTGAACAACAAACATTGGAACTTTTTTCATGTTCAAATGTATAATGATATATAATCTACATGATCTCTGGCCCCATATTTATTGAGAGGAGGAAAACAAAAGAAAACCAGTAAAAAAAAGAAAAATCAGCAGCTGTCATCTAACCTCAACCCATTAGAATTAGCTTTCCCTCCCCCCTCAGCCAAAGCTGCTTTAGCTGAAAATATCTTAGCAGGCACTAGGGAAGCCTCAAAGACAGAGCAATCCACCCAGTCCTTCAACAGCTCCTCTTGACCCCAAATCTCTGGGATATAAACCTGCCCCGCGACCTCAATCCGGTGTTGCTGCAGCCTCTCTCTACCTCCTCCTCCTCCTCCTCCTCCTTCTTCTTCTTCGTTGCTGTTCCTCTTCCTGTTTGTGGTGATCTACTTCACTGTTGTTCTTGGTCTCATCTTCTGCTCGGTTGGATAATGATGGACTTGTCCACCCCAGCTTTTCATCTGAATTATGCCCGCCACCATTATCAATCTCAGAATCAGATTGATAATGATGGCTTTGTGTTTCTTTTCTTCTTTCACCATTTGATGCATCAGAGTCAGATTGAGATGAATCTTGTGGGGCACTGATCATTCCATTGGCTTCTTGATCTTCCTCCGTGTGGGATTGATTTTGAGTCTTGTTCGTTGTCTTTTCCCCTGCTCTTGGGCTTGCTCCTTGTTCCATCTCTGTTGCTATCCTTTTGGAGAAAGAAGATTGCATGAGAGGCTCATTTGTGTGCGGAAATAAAAGCAACGAGAATGGGTGGGAAGTTTAGTTTCCACGTCAACTCAACAGTCTCACTTTTTGTATGGTAATTGACAATTGTACGTGTCTTTTTCCTCATTTAATTTCTTTTTTTCTGTGGCTTTCTTTCTGCTGGCAATTCACCCGAGAGAGAGAGAGAGAGAGAAGAGAGAGAGTGATCTTTGGAATATTGTGAGGTGGATATCGCATTTTGTTTTAGTTCTTGTGTGAGGTCGATGTTGATTTTGACGAATGTCATTTTGGTGTTTGATACGAAATTGGGTAAGGGGCCCTTTGTTCTTTGGATTTTTGTTATTTTTAATAATCTTAGAGGGGAAAAAAGGATGTATTTCTTCAACTTTGGTATATGACAATGACATGGAGATTCATACTGCGAGATTGAAGAAGATATTTTATTGACGGTGATGGACCACCATTCATTTCGTCTTCACTTGCTCAGAACCCCAACAGCTTGTATTTATGAGCGTTGAAATGTGGAATGAATATCTGTATGCAAGCCTTATTAGCCAATGGTGTATAGCTTAATTTTAAGCCGTCTTCCATCCACTTCTTCAATTGAAACCAAATTACTTGCAAGGGGCGGCGTCTGATTAGTCACTTTATTAAGGTAATGTTAATTGCTTAACAAAATGAACCATGGGACGAGTAGATTTTTATTTTCCTTTTCCTTGTTATCGCAAGGACGGCGGGGCCGTTGACCACTTGCTGAAGGCTCACAACCTCCACTAACCACTATGCATGGACCAACGACACAAAGTTGGCCCTAGGGCGAGAGCTACAAAGCCCTGCCAACTATGGATGAGAGTCATGGCCCTCACTAGATTTGGAATGGTTGGGGAGAGCACCATAGCCCTCGCTATCACCCGTGAGGGCTTGGGCAAGTAGTGGTCAATAAAGGTTGCCAACCTTGTGAAGGAAAAAATGAATAAAATAAAATAAAAATTCAATAAAAAATTTGGAAAATTTATTAAAAAATTAAAATTTTCACAATAGTGCTTGTAGCGTGCCATGTAGAGTGATCGACATTGACTAAATCATCACACAAACGGTTTTTAGCTAAAAGTAGTCAAAATGATTACATTAACAATTTATTAAGATTTTATAACTAAATTTACACAATTAAAATATTTAAAACTGAATTGATCGTCATATAATATATGTTTAATATATTTTGAATGATTTATCAACTCTTTTGACCTACGTCAATTTTTAAGATTGCAGGGGTACTTTCAATCGAGGAGTTGTTTCCAATAATCTAAGTATTTCCAACTATAATTTACATCTCACTATCTTACTACTGGGATGCAGACCCTTAAAGTGTCAAAATTTGGCACGGGAGTATACTTAAATGTCAAAAGTTTTGAAATATATATTTAAATGCCAAAATTAGAGCAAAATAGATCAGTTAAATGCCAATGGCGAAAAAATATTGCCAAAATGCACACATGGCATTTTTTGGCAACTTTATTTGCTATTGCGCCATTTTTTAAAATAAAGTCCATGGGAAAATTTTAAAAAAAAAAAAAAAATTGTCCACACAGCAAAAAACTGCCATATCGACCAAAATAATCCCCAAAATTGATTTTACTAAATTAAAAAAAAAGGGAAAGGTGTGTGAGTGAGGGCTATGCAGTCCTCACCGCAATTGTCGTTGCCCTACCATCACAAGGAAGGATCAACAATGGTGGGGCGAGAGTTGGCCAGGGTTGCCGGGTCTTGACCAGCGACCGACGACCATGGCCTACTGGTAGTGAGGGCCTACGGGTCCTTGCCCAAATTTGGGGCGAGCATCATAGCCTTTCCCCAAATCCTGCAATGGTAGCCAACCCTCATCTAGCTGGGCTAAGGGCCGCTGGCTACTGGCTAGGGTCCACATTGACCCTTGCCCAACCATCGTCAGCCTTTCTCGACAATGATGGGGCGATGGTGGCAGCAGCCTGCACACCCTTCCCCCTTTTTTAGTTAATTTTTTATATTATTTAATTAATATTATATTAAATTTATTTAAATTCCGCAATATTACTTATTCACCCCCTCTAGTTGATCATACTAGCCATAACAGAATCGGCTTGTACCTTCAAGGCAAATCCATCAATGATGATGCCATTAGAGTTTCGGCACAACCTATCAATCGATCCCTCCAAGGAGTCACTAGTGCATGAGCCATCAACATTGTACATCAAGATACCCATTTCTGGTGGAACCCATTAGGTAGGTTATTTAACTTTGCCTTTCCTCCTCCTATTCATGGCCATATTCCATATTCTAAATAGAGTGATTTTTGTGTTTGCATCTTCAAGAAAAGAGCTCAGACATGGCTCTTGATCTTGGAAGACCAGATTGTTACGGCCCTTCCAAATCTGCCAAAGTATTTCGACAAACAACTCATTTGAGGGAAAATTACTGTTTAAGGTGAGTATATCAAGTCCCCACTTGTCCATTCTAGTAATTTTTTGGGGAGATGATTCAATATCGAGCTCAAGATCGGATGATAACTAATGAGTTCATTCGTAGAGGATGAAAAGGTGTTCCATGGTTTTCGATGCTCAATTATAAATAGGGCATAATGGATAAGGTAAAAGTTTTCTTTTATAGAGATTTTCCTTTGTGGGAAGTGTATTATTGCATAGACTCCATAGGAAGAAGTTAATCTTTGGGTATGTATGAAATTGCCATATTAATTTCCACAAAATTTCAGGAGGCTAGCATGATGAGGATGTATTTTTTGTGTTGCTGTAAGAGATTGCCAAGTAGACTTTGTTGTACTCACTTTTAACTGAGTAGGATCTAGAGCCATTCTTAGTCCAAATCAGTTTATCTTTGGGAAGCCACATTTTGGGCAATGGGTCCCTCAAAAGAAGAATATTCGACTTTTGAAGGTTAAAGATTATAGCCTAAATATGTGCTGCTTAAAATAAATCAACATGTGTAAGCTAAGGTCGATCCATGTATAATTATTTGACATTTTTTTAACCGTGAATCTTGCATGAAATTGTCGAAAAAAAAAAAACAGAGATACATGGTTCAAGTGGCAAGAGTCTACTGGCGCTTACCCAGGCTGTAACTTATGTCGTGCTAGAATAAAATAAGTTCAAGTAAATGGGGGTAAAAGTAAAAAAAAAAAAGATAATGAAAATCTAGATCTTTCGTCATAATAAGTATACACAATAGTATAAAATTATGTCAACCACCACTATTGACCAAATTAAAATTCAATATACTCAACTTTACATACGAGGAAATTATCCAATTTATTCTAAACATATTGTATGTATGCTAATTCAGTCCTAAATTTTTCAAATTTACCAACTTAGTCCTAAATATTTATATGAAATTCTAATAAAGTCCTTCTAGCCAATTTTCGTTGAAAATTACCGATGCGGCATTATGTCACTTAGGATGGCCAACAACAATTGGACTACCACATTAGCGAGTTGCGGCAAAAAATTGATATGAAATATCATATTGGAATATTTTGAGCAAAATTTTAGGAATTAACTAGCAAAATTGAAAAGTTTATAATTAAATTGACATCCGTATAATAAGTTTATCACTGATTGGTCAATTTTTTATTGCGTATGTATACAACAAATTTCTCATACACGTAAATTTTTTTTTTTCAGTTAAACATGTAGTACATACACAAACCCTTGAAGACACTCCATTTAGTCACTTTTTGCACAAAATAAATTGAAAAATCTCCTCTGTTCACATGCAATGCCACGTGCATTCTATGCCGCCGAGTTTACTAATCATGGTTGAGTCACAAGTTTTCAATTACAAGTATAATTATTCATGTAGACATCTATAAAAATAAATAAAAATGAGGTGATATAGTGGAGAGAGGTAATGCGAGTGGGTTTTGACTCTCTTTTTTCCTTTCCTACTTCCTATTTTTAAATTGTTCGTATTTGTTTTTACAAAATAAAAATTTGTTCTTATTTCTCTTTAATGCATAATCTTATAAAACTATGCATATTCTATAACACACTACTTTTAATATACCTAGTTTAAAAAAAAATATTGTTATTTTGTCATCGCTTTGATTTTTATTTTATTTTTTTTAATTTGATTTATACCTTTCAATATAAATATATATTATAATATAAAGAGACGTGGTTCTTCATAATCCAACCAATTTGTATTATATATAATTGAACTATTATACTATGTTATTAGTCACTTCAAATGTAATTTCTTTGACATTCCTATAATCTTCTTTGTTTTTGTTCTGTATCTATACCATGCAAGTGAAAAAGAAAAACACCAAGAGTAAAGGCGAGGCTTATACGTGGAGGCAAATAGTACAATTATTTCAATTATCTAAAATTATTCCAAATGGAAGAATGAACCTTTGGCTATCAAAGACTCGATATATAAACACTATGTGCATAACACAGTTTTCTTTATATTAGTTATTACTTTTAATGTGTTATCTACATTATACTTTAGAAGCCCAATTAGTAGAATAAAGAGAAGGATATAAAAAAAAAATGTCACGAGTGAGTGAACAAGAGGACGCGTGAGTGTATTTAATCCTTTCATTTACGATATATATTTTCAAATTTGGAACACTTCAAGAATGAATTCATTCACTATACTTCTCAATTTAACTTATAAAGTATACAATGCTATCATTAGTTTTTTTAGATGATAGTCTAAATACGTATTGATGAACGTTCTTAATAGATGTTCCTGGTTCACATAAGTATGCCAAACATTTAGCTCAATTTATTCCACAATAAATGAATGATTTAAAAAAATTTAAATAATCACTTATTTTGCTTAAAATAATTAATTAATGGAAAATGTTTTCATTATTGACAACAAGTCATATCTAAATATTTCCGTGGATAAAGAAATACTTTTTGTTCTTCTTTTTTTTTTTAAGCGACGCAAATGATTGTTTTTAGAAAACTATTTTCTAGATTATTTATTTTTTGCGAAATAAATGGAGCCCTAGACAAGTTTTAAAGTAGGAATTAAAAGAAAATAAAAACCATATACAACTTTGTACGCTTCAAAATGATCCTAATCTATTGAGAGTATACCTTCAAAAGTTCACTTGCGCTCAAACATTTGCTCGTGAATTCCTGCAAATTGGACGATTGGCAACATAAACCCGAGAAGGAGATGGATATTGGTAAGAAGAAAAAAGAGATGACATCAAAGAATTACCAAAAAGGTACTAAATCTAATATAGCAGTTAATTAAATCATAAACCTTTTAATCGTATCAATTTAGTTCAAATTCTTTAATGATTTGCCAATATAATCATTTGGACCAATTTTAGTAAGAAATTACTAACGTGGATGCTGGTTGGCCAACATGGATGGCTGATACTCATGTTGACAATTTTTTATTTTTTATGTTTCTAAAGTTATTATTATTATCTTTTTATTTTCTTATATTTTTATTTTTCTTTTGTCTATATCAATGTTGGCCTGCCATGTAGGATGACCATTGTCCACGTTAGTGATTTTTAGTCAAAATTGGCTGAAATGATTACATTAGTAAATCATAAAAAATATTAAGGATTAACTTGATTTTATTGAAAAACTTATGACCAAATTAACTGTCATAGGACTTTTTGGCACTTTTCGGTCAAATGATGTGTAGCTCCTAGGCTAGTCAATCAGAAAGCAATCAACAATTGGAGGTTGGACAAGTGCTCCTCGGCCAATCTTAACTAATACTTTTGGCCTCAAATAAAATGTATCGAGTTTGTCAAAGAACTTGATGAAATATATCTATGAAGATTGGAGATATTCCTATCACAGAATTGTTGAGATATTATTGATATTAGGGATATTATTTGATATTTTGTATTTTCTAAGATAACTAATTTCTTTTCCTATGTATATTGTTTAGGTATAAATACTAACGTGTAAAGTGAAGTCAATTATGTAAAGATGTAGTTTTTATTGATTCTCTCTTGAAGATCTTAGACTACTTATATGGTATCGGAGCTACCAAGAGAGAAGGAGTAAATCAAACCCTAGCCTTTTCTTCATTTTTGCTAGTCATCTCATCTTCAATAACTTACCGATTTTATATGGACATTATTTCTTGTGGTACTCCGTTTTAATTTTGAGCGTAATTGATGAGCAAAGTTACTGTCAAATATCTAGGTAGTTATAAGCACTGAAGTCGAGCACATCTTCATCGAGCAACCAAAAAATGAGCACCATGGGTGATGTCATCAAGTATCCAGGTAGCTATGAGTACCAAAGTCGAGCACAACTTTATCAAGCAGCCAAGGATGCGTGCGCTGAGGTGATGGAATTTATTTTGCTAAAACGCAATTTGGGTTTCCACATTGTTTTGTCAAGGTGGTATGAGAAAAGAAAAATATGTCGACTTTTTGGTCATGTGTTTCTTCACTGCTTGTCCAATTCGATTGTTTAGTTTAAGGTCTAGCTTAGATGGCACATGGTTACAAGCTTTGGAAGAAAGCTGCATCTCTTGTATGCAAGCTTGATGCTCCAGCTCGAGGGGCGATGAAATATATTTACGAAGATTAGATATTTTTCTATTAGAGAATATTATTAGAGATATGAGGGATATTATTCGATATTTTGTTATTTTCTAAGATAGCTAATTTCTTTTTTCTATACATATTATTTGGATATATATACCCCATCTAATAACATGTAAAGTGAAGTCAATTAAGTAAAGATGTAATTTTATTTATTCCATCTCCTTCCCTCTCCTTGAAGAAGATTACCTAGAATATTTACAGAACTAGCATCACATTATAGAGAGGAAAGAACTGGACCATAACTCCAAAATAAATTGCTCCATGTTCAAGAGACGAATCTAACCAACATCCAAATGATGACTTCACAGTACGCAGCTGATAGGAACAGTTGAAACCAGAGTAAAGATGCCAAAACGCATAGTTGAAACCAGACTAAAGATGCCAAAATCGCACATAGTCCAACAGTCACCATGCAGTGTTACTATCATGAACAGGAAAAGAAAGCGTATGTTTGAGCATATTTAACCCCATTTGCATAACTTTCCAAAGGATATAAAGGTAGTACACATAAGCAATACCTTATCTCTTAATGCCAATCAGCCATGGGCATAACTGATGGGGTTTAAACATAAAGAGTTTACAGTCGATTATCTGGCCCGCCCCTTGGTCAAAAATATGTCTCAAGTTCACTTTTGCAATAGGATGGGGAACTTGGAATTTTGCCCATAGCTGCACGATCCTGGTAAAGGCAGAGCACTAGAATTCCTGCAAAGACAACTCAGTGAGAAGCTCCAGTGCACCTCCATCTACCCTGCAAGCCTGCCTAGCTAGAACCTCCCAAGACTCCAGCTCAACTCTGATCTTTCTCTTCTCCATCTCCTCAACTACAAACCATGCATCATCTATATTTCCATTCCTCAACAACCCTTCAACCAAACAGCAGTAAGTATTGGCCATAGGACAATGCTTACTTGTCAACATTGCGTTAAGAACCTTCAAGCCTCCTTCAAAATCCTTAACCTTACAAAAACCATCAAGCATCATGCGATACGTAGCTGCATTCGGCTCACGGCCTTCAATTTGCAGCTCAACCAAAAGTTTATATGCCTCAGCAGGTCTACCTTCCTTGCATAAGTAATTGACCAATATATTGTAGGACACAACATCTGGCTTACACTTCCTTCTTTTCATCTCTTTAAGCAATTCCTTTGCCTTGTCAGTCTCACCTCTCTTTCCCAGATGACTCATCAAAACACCAAAGTTTACAGGTGCCGGTTTACATCCTCTGTACTCCATATCAAACATAAGTTTCTTAGCTTCCTCATACTTACCTGACAAACACAAACCTTCCATCAGCAAAGCATATGTTGAGGCATTAGGATATTTCCCTTTGTGAGTCATGTCTTCAAGAAGGCCCATCGCTCTTTCAACATCACCCTTTCTACACAAGAATCCTACCAGACTGTTATACGTTACAACTGTAGGCTGAACCCCTTTTTCTAGCATTTCATCAAACACCTTGCACGCAGCCTCCCATTCTCCTTTCTCAAGCCATCCCTTCATGATTACATTGAACGAAACCGAATTTGGCCGGAAACCCATTTTGTATGAACGGTGGAGTAACTCAACTGCGTCCAACAACTTGTCGTTCTCCACAAGAACGTTAAGAATCGTATTGAAGGATGGTAACGTGCGGGTACAGTTGAAAGAAGTCATTTTTTGGAATAGCCGAACAGCCTCGTCCACCAAATGGACTTTCCCGTAGTGCCGAATCAAAGCTATAAAGAGGCTCTCCCTGCAACGAACATCGTTCTCTTCAATGCGGCTCAGAATCTCCTTGACAGCTTCGAAACTACGAGACCGAGCGAGCTTGTAAATGAGAGCAGAGTACGAAGGGTAGTCGTGTCTGAAGCCCATCCGGTGATACTCGTAGAAAAGAGACAGAGCTTCATCTGGGTCGTCGACTTCCTTAACTCTGGTAACAAAAGGATCGGGTTTCCGACGATGCTGAGAGTATCTCGAAGGCTGCTTGGAGTTCTTCGGGATCTTGGATTTGTCCCGACCCAGATGACTATAGTGCTGGGCAGGTAGGCGAGAACAGAGAACGTTCAGAAGATCTTTCGCTTTAACCCGGTGGATCGAATTTGTTCTCGGATAAATCATCAAGAAGATGAAGAGCGCAGCGCCGTTGTTCTCGAAGGAACGTGCGAGAACAACCTGCTGAAGCAAGCGTTGATGTAGAGACCAATGTCATCAACATCGGAGTGCACTCGTGCAGTGGGTGTGTGTCATTTAAGTATTTTTTTTTTAATTACCTATTGTTATTATTTTTACCATCATTATTACTAGAATGATATAAAAGTGGCCTTTTTGAGCATTAATCTTTTATATATACA
Source organism: Angophora floribunda (assembly GCA_014182895.1). Taxonomy (NCBI): domain Eukaryota; kingdom Viridiplantae; phylum Streptophyta; class Magnoliopsida; order Myrtales; family Myrtaceae; genus Angophora; species Angophora floribunda. Next base: position 28,806,588 of record CM024709.1, on the reverse strand, counting down.
AAATATATATATATATATTTTTTTTATGCCCGACTGATGTGGGATGTTTTGCAAAATTCATGTTTGTCATTAGAAATAGTATTATTATTATTATTATTATTATTATTATTATTATTATTTTCAAAGAAGATTTTTGTGAAGTATATATGTATAATCCAAACCCGAGATAAGATATTCCAAGCCATCTCCAAAGTGCATTTCATCCAAAATCTTATCCAGTCTTTTCTCATTTTTCTCCAAACATTTCTTTGATGGCAAAGATATGGAGTGAGTGTCTAAGTCCTTCCCTATTGCACGTCCTTCCTGTTCTTTTCTTTTGCATATCCACAATGTGAACTTGAGATCAACTACTGGAAAAGCACTGCAAACTCGATATGTCTAATTTGTTATTTGAGCAAAAGGAAAGACTATATTGAATGATACCAATAGTTTATGAATCATATTGAGCAAATTAAAAGTTGAGGAACGATATTTTAAGAATCATTTATGTAATTTTTCCAAAGAATAATGTGATAATCTGAAACTTAGGAGCAATCTCCACTCTTCATACTCCGCACTAAATCCAAGTATCCAACATACTCAGGTTTGATATACCTGCAACATCAGAGTGTTGAAGGATTAAAGACTTCCCACCTAAGGTTTTAACACCAGCAAAGTGGGAGAAAAGAATGAAGCTATTCCCAATTCTACTCGACAGGATTAGTTTCATTCATCAAGATTCAATTTCACCCAAATTTATATAAGCCTAACTAGAATTTCTCTTGAACTGATGCAAAATGATCCCTTCAAGCACTGCTTTGAACCCTTCAATAAAGCTTGTTCAAGCTTCAGACATGGAGATGGTACCGGAATCATTTATCTTTCCACCTATTTTTCAATTTGAAATGGACATTCCAAACTATTGAGATCACTTGTTAAGAAAATTCTAGTGCAAGAGGGCTTTTTATAACCTGAACCACCATCTTTAGCAATCGCCACATATCCTTTATAGATTAGTAAAATCTGTGACTTGCATCAGAGAACTCTTATTAGCCAGAGTACTTTATAACTGAGCCTTGATTCCTTCATTGTGAATATTCTGCACCTAATTGTAGCTTTGTGAGATAATCAAGTCGGATTCAGGATTCAAATCACAAAAAATTATATCAAACAACCTGGTGACATCGCCTACTATAAAGCAATTACTTGATCCTTCAGGCTACATGAGCATCTCAACGCTGTTTGTTTTGTACCTTTTTCAAAATAGTCGATATCAAGTAGTAGGATCATGCCATTCACAACTAATGAAATCCCACAATTCAGGTCTTGCTATGATGAACACAGGTTTTATAGCCAATAATTTTCCTCCACTAATGCATTAGTAACTGAGTACTTCATTCAAGATGCTTTAAGAGTTGTCTCCAAATGTTCCCTTCTATGAAGGAAACGTATCGAGAGAAGCAATCTGCTATTCTTATTTTTTCAAAAAAGTGTATACCAGACTGTTCCAGACCTGTTGTGACTAAGACAGAGTTATCTCCTTTTTTCAGAGTCATGATATTATCGAAATTCACTTGAAAATCAAAAGCATATAAGCAGGCCAGCCTATTACATAAGAAAAGGGCGTGCAGCTTCCTATAAGAAAGATAGGCAGATCCACTATGACAGTAAACCATCAAAGAAGTTTCCCAGGCCTTTGGAATATAAACGCCTGGAATTTCTACACCAGCTTTCTGGTATGGTGCTAGCTCTATAATGATAGTGTTAGAAAATTCAAATATTAAACATTAAACCACGCTTTTATCTAATGGCTTAAACTTTCAGAATAGTTGATTGTGGTCTCACAAGATCTCACTAACTCCAAACTTAGCAGCCATATATTAAATCATCATCTGAATTGTAAACAGGATTCCAATGACATCCCAAATGGCTCTTACAAAAGCTTTAAGAAGCAATATGTTCTCCATCAAGTGTCAAACATTGCCTAAAAACATTATAGAACAAAGCTATTAAAACTATCGGTTCTCAGCTAAAAAACCAAAGCATAATGGCTTGCTATTTTGGAAAGGAGAAAGGGTGACCTTGGTTCCAAAATATGGAGCCGCTGCATGTTCAAGAGAGAATACTATCGAGCCTCCAAACAACGATTTTACTGGAAAGAGCTGGTCCGGACGAATGGAAGCACGGTGAGGAAAAGCAAACCAAAATCACATGGACAAATCATCAGTTGCAACCAGGACTATCACTATTCATAATCAACACGAAGTGAATTCCTCAGAAAAAAAAAAGAACATCTTTTATCACTTTCGACCTCATTAGCACCTGCTCAGGACGACAGGAAGGTAGTACTCCATGCGTTCGATCCCGACTGCAGACAGTACCTGATTTCTTATACCTGGAACCAGTTCTGGGCCTAAGCATTTCACTTCGTGCACCACTGCTTCAGTCCTGTCATCAGGTGTTCTCAGCGACGGATGTATACCAACGTGTTCGCCAAAACTACCATTCAAACTGTCTCGTTCGAAAGTAAACACGATGTTGAATTGCCTCAAATGATCAGCAAAACTGCAAATATAATCCAAAGGAAAGATTAAACCAACTATGCATCAAATACTGTGCAAAACAGACCGGATTCTTTCAATTAATCTAAGCAGAACTAACGAATCAGGGGACATTCGTTCAATTTGTAAGGATGAACATATTACACAGTGGGTTAGATGAGAAAATTCTACCCATGGTGGATATAATCAACAATCTGATCTTCAGCGACGAACAGCAAGAAGTCAGACTGCATCTCCTGCGAGAGTGTCCATCATGCCATGTCAGCTTACTAGTGTCCATATTAGCAATATCCCACCAAAATTAACCAGAACGATTGTATGTCACTATATCAAAATGTTTATGACTAAATTGACATTAATACAATAAGTTTCTAACTTTTTAACAACTTCACCATAAATATATGTCTATATATATATATGACAGGATAAAACAAAATAAAAAAAGTCGCAATGGCTAGTCATAGCTTTTAAGAAGCTACTTTAGCAAACCTTGAAGGCACAAGTTACAAAACTTCATAGCGAAGTCAAAACCAAACAGAATAGCACAAGTTTGGACTTGAAGACCGAAGGGAAAGGTAGTAGGTACAAGGCAAAATTTGTGGAAAAGCATGCTGTACACAATGAGGCTCGAAGAGCCGATCCATCAATGCTTTAATGAGCTCGAGCTATGCTCAAATAGCTTCCCCCGTTGCTTTAACTCAATTCCAGATCGTGTCGAGTCGAACTCAAGTAGATAGCAAGTAGCTGCTCGTGTCGTGCCAAATTAAAAACATGATGTTATGTAAGTTAACTCGGACTAGGATCAAATGGAAAACCCAAACATGATCTTCACAAACCGAATTGCTTGCTCCGGATATACTTTAATGGCTTGTATTCGGGAAAACTGATGTTCTTAAGATGATTATTTACACAAAACAAAAGTAAACCTTGGAATAAAATCCACAAAATTATGAACTCTTTTTTAAGGACAAGTGTAATAAAAGTTTTAAAACTTATAAAAAAACTGCAATTAAATCTTAAAGATTTTAAAAAATGCAATCAAGTCCTAAAATTTTTTCAAAAGTGTAATTCAGTCCTTAAATTTTCAAAAAAAAAAAAAAGCAACAAAATCCTAAAATTTGTCATAAAAGTCTAATTAAGTCCTAAACCTTTTAAAAAGTGAAATCAAGTATTGATTGTGTCAACTTGATAAGTTTTAGGATTTGATTGTATTTTTTTTTTAAAGTTCTAGAACTCAATTACACTTTATTGATAAGTTTTAAAATTCACTTGTATTTTTTAAAAGTATTATCACTCAATTGAATTTTTGTGACAAGTTTTAAAACTTTTAGTACGCTTATTTTTTTCTTTTTTTAAATGCATGGCTGAGGACATTAATTAAGCACCCACCTCAGCACCACAACTAAGGGTAAACAAAAGGAAGCACTTGAATTGGAATCGCCTTGACTGAACCCAAATAGCCGGTTCAATCCAAGGAGGCGTTGGTCCGATTTTGTAAAATTGGAATGGTGATTTTGGTTGAGTTATAGGGATGGAACCATTGGGACTGACCGGTTATTTTTAAAAATTTTAATTTTATCTCTTCGAAATTATTTAGGAAATAATTTAAACTCTTAATTATTATGATTTTTCATGCATACTTGACAAAAAACTAAAAAAAGGTATGCTTTTGACAAGTACATCGGTCTCTGTGTGTCCGTTCAATATGAGACTCTCGATGTGTTTGATTTGTCTCTTTTGTTGTGTCTAGTCTTCCATGCAAGTGCCTTCAATGTGGGACTCTTGGCTTGCATCTATTGTTGTGTCTAACTTTCTATGTGAATAACGAGAGTCTCACATCAAATAAGCACGCGAAGACTATTAGAGGAGCTGTGAATATACATATACCTTTCTCAGCCTTTTGGCTAAGATTAAGTATAGTATTTGTTAAATGTGTGGGAGGGAAAACCAGTTTATCACCATAATTCATTGGTTCCAATGGACTGCTTAGGGTCCAGACTAACCAGGACCATTTGGTGGTCAAATTCCTAATTCTATGATTGGGAACCGGTCTTGGTGCACAGTTATTAGGTACGAGTAAGACTACGAACCAATTACCCCTGACCACAACCAAACAAAAACTGCAAATTAAAAATATGATATTTACGACAAGAAGATCATAGTTCACAAATTAAAATATTTTTAAAAAGATATTATTGCAATGTAATATTTTGTGGCAAAATCGGGAAAAAAAAAAAGAAAAAAAAGGGGCTTACCAAATTTTAACTCGAGAAGTCACCTACTCCTCTTTCCCAAAACTGCGGCTTTCTCTCGACGCAGCTCGCGCTCTGTCTCCATGGCTTCCGCTTGCGCTTCTCATCTCACGCCGGGAATGGCGTCCCTGCGTTCGCCCTTCCTTTCTCGCGCTCTCTTCAGCAGACCCATCTCGCTCCTCCCGTTTCGCAGCTCGACGAGATGCTCGTCCCATTTATCCGCATCGATCTCCACGAGCAGCTTCACTTGGGACGACGTCCTTCGAGCCGCTTGTCCCCGGTACTCCGGCGACGGCGATGGCGACGGCGACGACTCCTCCGACCTGGCCGGATTCTTCGAGAAGATCAGGCTCTGCAACCGTGGTTCGGTCGGTGCTCCGGTGTCCTGTTTTCTCCTCCATTCTTGGGCGGAGCTACCCGTGATTCAAGAGGACTGAAGCTCCGTTCTTGATTGTTCTTTTTTGAACTCTGGCAGGAGATGCAGTCTGATTTCTTGCCGTTCGTCGTCGAAGATCAAATTGTTGGTTATGTCCATCATGGGTAGGATTCTGTCACCTCACTGGATAATGGGTTAATCCTGAAAAATCGAATGAATGCCCCCAGTTTGTTGTTTCGGCTCGGATTAGTCGAAAGAGTCTTGTCTGTTATTGGCAGTTCTCGACATATGCAGGGCGAGTCTTAAAAGATTAAATTGCTTCCCCAATTCAAACGGATAGTTGGTTTAATTTTCTATTCTTGAAATATATATGCAGTTTTGCTGACCATTTGAGGCAATTTGACGACGTGTTTACTTTCGATCGAGAAGGTTTGAACGGTAGCTGTTTTGGTGGACGTGTTGGTTTGCATCATTTGCTGGGAACACCTGAGGATAGGACTGAAGCAGTGGCGCATGTAGTGAAATGCTTAGGCCGGGAACTGATTCCAGGTATTAGAAATGAGGTATTGCCTGTGGGCACAATCGAACGCGTAGTGTACTGCCTTCTTATGATCCTGAACAGGTGCAAATGACCAGAGATGCCTTTTTTCTGAGGAAGCAGTTTGAGTTGCTTGTATTATGATAGTCCTGGTGCAACTGATGATATGTCCGTGTGAATTTGGTTTGCTTTTCCTTACTGTGCTTCCATTTGTTTGGACCAGCACTATCCAGTGAAATCTTCATTTGGAGGTTCAATAATATTCTCTCTTGAACGTGCAGCGGCTCCTTATTTTGGAATCAAGGTCCGTTTTTCTCCTTTTCATAGCAGTATGCCCTTATGCCTTGTTTTTAAAATGAAATTAGTATTCTTCACTGAGAGCTCAGAACCAATACTTAGCAGCTTTGTTCTATTATTTTGTGTATGGAAATCCTTACCTGTATAAATGAAATTCTCGGTTGACTGTGGATGTGCCGTCTAATGGTATTGATCAAGATCCATTTTCAGGACAATATTTATATCAAAATGAATTCCCTATTGTGTCATTGATGCTTTTAAACCAAGAAGATTGGTAAACCATCAAATTAGTGTAATTATTCTTCCTTTTCCCTGTAATCTCGCTTTTCGCATAACCTTTGTGGGGCACTTGATGGAGAACAGAATGGCTTCTTAAAGCTTTTGTGATAGCCAAGTTGAAAGTATTTAATATCCTGTTTACATTCAAGAAGATGATTCCATATATGGCTGCCAATTTTGGAGTTTAAGCCATTGGTAATCCAATAGAAGCTCTAACTGGGATACTGTGAAGTCTTCCAACATTTATTGCGATTCAATTCCTTCTTAGCCAACCAAACTTATGGACTCTATAGTTCAGTAATAATGTATCTCTACCCTGGCCTTATACAACATTAAAAAGCAAGACAAAAAGGCTTTGCCGTAGTGAGCATTCAACTGGGAATATTAGACGTGGAAAAAAAGTGTTGGCTTGTGCTGAAGGGTATATAGACCACAATGTGATTGTATCTCATTTAAAAGAACTCACTTTTTTAGTCACCTGAAATTATTTTCTGTAGTAGGCATATGGAGTTCACATGAATGGCTATGTTGAAAAGGACGGTCAGGAATACCTCTGGATTGGGAAGAGAAGTGAAGTCAAACCAACATACCCGGGAATGCTTGATCATCTAGTTGCCGGAGGACTGGTTTGTACTGATAACTCTTTTTCTTGTTCATATGTTTTTCCTCACCCAAGCTGCACGAATATATTAGTATTTCTGTGTCATCACATGTAACTTGAAAAGAATTCACCAGTATTTCACTTTCCAGATCATGTTTCTGTAACCATTTTCATGTAGAGCCTTCTCATTCTTTTTCTTTCTGTGTGGTTGTGATTTTTCTTTCTGTGTCTGATGATGACCCTCCTGAGACACACACTAGGGGAGCCTTGTCTACTGGAATATCCTCCCTCATGGATATAGTGCTAGCACCACATTAGAAAGCTGAAATTGAAATTCCAGATGTTTATATCCCAAAGGCCTGGGACTTCCATGATGGTTTACTGCCATATTGGATTTGAGTACCTCCCTTTCTTCTAAGAATCTGCACTCCCTTTGCTTGTGTAATAGTCTGGCCTGCTAATATGCTTCTGATTTTCAAGTGATCTTCAATTATTCATGACTCTGAAAAATGGAGATAACTCTGTATCAGTCATGCTGCTTCTCTATTTGAATTGCTGTAAGTTCTGGTATGGCTAGTTTAGGCTTACACTGTATTGTAAGAAATAAGAGTAGCCGGTTGCTTCTCTTGATTCTTTCCGGCCTATAAGGGAACATTTGGAGACAAGTCTGGACATATCTTGATTGACGTACTCTTTTACTAATACATTTGTGGAGGAACATTATTGGCTAAAAACGAGACCTAAATGTGAGATTCCATTAGTCGTGAATGGCATGTTTTTACTACTCAATATTGACTTGTATGATACAGGTACAAGATAAACAGCATTAGAATGGTCATGTAGCCGGAAGGGAAAAATAATTGCTTTAGAGTAGGCAATGTTACTAGGTTATTTGAAGTAGCTATTGACATTTTTCTGAGTTTCACCCTCACATATGTGCAAAGGAGATATTTCTTAGTGTTTTGAATCCTAATCCAACTTGATTATCATGTTAAAATACAAATAGGTGCAGAATATTGGCTTATGAAGTATTATGGCTAATTAAATTTCTCTATTGCAATTCACATATTTTACTAATCTATAAAGGAGATGATGGCAATTGTTACAGAAGGTGGTTTGGATCATAAAAGCCCTCTTGTTCAAGAGTTTCCTTAGGAAGTAATCTCAATGGTTCAGAATGTCATTTGTTAATTGAAAAATAGGTGGAAAGATTAATGATTCTGGTAGCATCTCAGTGTCTGAAGTCTGAACAACGTGGATTTGATGGATGGAAGTATTGACTTAATAAAAGTCAATATGCATCATTTCAAGAGAACTTCTAGTTAGGCATATATAAAATTGGGTGAGATTGAGTCTTTAAGAGTGAAGCTGAATCCTGTTGACTAGAATTGGGAACAGTGTTGCTCTTTTCTCCCCTTTTGCTGGTGTTAAAACCTTGGGTGGGCAGTCTTTAATACTTCAATATCCTGATGTTCATCTCAGTGTTAACCCTGTAAAAAGTGTTGGTAGAAAAACTAAAAGTTTGTTCTGTTGCTTATTATCCCTTTTGCTTTTGCTGGTGCTGAAGCCATAAGTGGGAGATCAATTTGGAATTCTTTAATACTTCAATACTGTGACATTCATCTCAGTAGTAGCCCTTAGGAGTGTCAATGGAAAATGAATTGCAGCTTTTGTCTGTTTCTCATTGTCTTATCAGATAGTGTTGATCAACTATGTGGATGAAATGACCCAAAGCACAGACCTCTTTATTGGTGCCTTGGCTTTCTTTATAGCGTCCTCCTTATTGATTTTTTTATTTATTAAACTGACTGGATGCAATTCCCTTAACTGGAATCATCAACTGGAATGACTAACTGAATGCATGTGTGTGCATGCACTTATGAGTTTATTCCAATTTCATGTTGACTGCAGCCTCATGACATGGCTTGCGGGGAGAATCTTATAAAGGAATGTGAAGAAGAGGCAGGCATCCCAAGAATCATTTCCTGTGGGTAAGTAATTAGGCTCATAGTATTGCTGTTAATGTTGCACAATATCTTCTTTTATTAGGTTAAAGTTTTCGAAAAGTTTTCAATGACAATGGATGTAAGTGATGAGGCTCACAGCATTGCTCTTATCATTGGCAATAATTCCTTTTCTTAGCTTAAACTTGTAGGTGAGAATCAAATTAGCTTCTTGTGCATTAAAAAACTCTCTCCCCCCTCCCCCAAACCCTCCCTCCCCCTCTCTCCCTGTCTCTCTCCCTCCTCCCTCCCTCCCCCAACGTATTTTGAGGTTGGTAGGTGAGTGTAACATATTTATGAACTGTACATCCATGCCCATAGTTTCGTATGTACCATATGTGGAGGTGCATATACTGGCTTTAATAACTTTCTGAGACATGATTGTAGAGCAATACCAGTTGGTGCTGTTTCCTACATGGATATAAATGGATATGGCTACAAGAGAGATGTCTTGTTCTGTTATGATCTCAAACTTCCTGAAAGTTTTACACCAAATAATCAAGGTAAGATCTGTAAATCTTGGGTTCCCTATAGAGTTCGTAAATTTCATTTCTATCTCCTAGCCACCAGACAGGAGTTGAATGATGACAGCTACCCATGTTTCTGATGCTGTGGTTTTCTTTACTATCCTCCGATAGATGGAGAAGTAGAGAGCTTCAAGTTAATTCCTGTGGCCCAAGTTGCAAATGTCATTAGGAGGACCAAGTTTTTCAAGCCTAACTGTGCACTAGTCATCACTGATTTTCTATTTCGACATGGGTAAGGGCTTCTCTTTTTATTCTCTTCATTACTTTTCTCCAATTATCTGGTTCTTTGGAATTCTGGTCCTCTGCTCTGTGGTTGTGCTTTTTCCAATGCTGGAGTCATCTGTATTTAAGGGGAGACAATACATACCTTCTGGAGAAAGAGAAGTACAGTGGTCTGTTCTTCCATATCTGGAAAACATTGAGAAAGCATGAATTGATAGGGGAAGATTACTGACAGGCCCTTTTGTTTGGTCATTGTCTAGGTTACAGTTGGTGCATTTAGTTTTCTTGTTGAGATCTTTATGCATAAAAATGTGCTGAATCAATATAAGCTCCAATGGCTGATTTCTGGAAGAAACATCTTTGCCTTTATTTGCCACTCCATGGAGCTAAAGATAGAAACAGTGGTGGTGAAATGTTTACTGAAAAATGAGTAGTGCAATATGGATATCATATCTTAGATCAATATGCTCACTAACTATTAGAGTGATTTAGTTCATGGTACTTTCAGAACAACATTTTCTTAGGCAGTAATTCTCAGAGGAAGCTACATGTTTAAAGTTTGTGTTTCTTCTGAATTTAACCATGTAGTGAAACGGTGAGCTCTGTTGGCAAAACTCACCTCCTAATGTCATTCCTCGTAAGGAACTTTGTCACGGAACCTCAATTTTTTTGCCAGTTCAATTAAGTGGAGTCATATTGCTTTGGTAGCTTTTTATCACGAAGAGAGGGGACTATAACCTTGAACTAGTTTCTTTAAAGCGGATCATGTTTATGTTTGTATCGAGTCTGCATGCAGGCGAGCTGATACTTTTCATGGTTGTTGCAGGTACATCAAACCTGAGTATGTTGGATACTTGGATTTATTGGAAAGTCTGAGGAGTGGAGATTGCTCCTGAGTTTCAGATCATCACATCATTCTTTTGCTGGGAAAATTACCAATTCAGTCCTCAACTTATATTTTACGGATTCCTATGTAAGTTTTAAACCATTTCACTTGTTCCAAGGTGAATCTAAACGTTTATGTGAAGTTCAAATATGGTCCTTCTGGCTAATTTTAGCTAAAATTGCTGACATCGGGGGTCTATTTATCATTGACCATCTTACATGGCATGGCCTATGATTTCACGAGGACAAATTGACTAGAAATGATGTCATCACAATTATGCCACTATGCCATTTTGCTAGTTAGTAAAAAAATGAAGTTCATAATTTTGTGGATTTTGATAAAGTTTATGCTGTTTTGTGTAGATAGTCATCCTAAGAACATCAACTTCACAGTACAAGCCAATAAATCAAGTGTCAGAAGCTATTCAGTTTGTGCAGATCATGTTCTGGTTTTCTGTTTGATTCCTAGTCATGTTTGCATTGAGTTTTTTTATGAAGAGTGTATCAATTGAGTCGTGTCTGAGTTGACTTTTTTCTGATCACTTCGACTTGGTCAACTGGAATTTTCTTGCGTGTTGCCCAGAGAGGTAGGTTTAGGTCAGTAAAAGCGCTCTTGAACAACACTGAACTTGTTATCTACTTGAGTTTGACTCGTGATATATTGACCTTGAGTTAGAGTTAAAGTAATGGAGGTGCTGTTTGAGCAGAGCTCAAGCTCATTGAAGCTTGGTTTCGATTGGCTTGTGAGCCTTATTGGAAAAATTACCTAATTAGTTCTAAACATATTGAATAGATGTCAATTTAGTTATAAATTTTCTAATTTTGTCAATGCAGTCCTAAAATTTTGCATGAAATTCCATATAATCCTTCCTGTCAAGCTCTAGCAATGAGCCCCTAAGCATGCACGCACAAGCTAGAGCTAGAGATAGGGCTAGAGCTTGAGCGGACCATGGTAACTATGAGAGAAAGATTTGACAAGTCAGATAGTCGATAAGTAGTCCACACCATCAAATATTTATCAGTGTCAAGTTCACTTAGGAAGTTCCTCATCGAACCGATTTAGGGACGATTGAGAACCCTTTTAAAAAAGTACATGAACCTTTGTTAGCACGAAAACATACCAAAAACCTTAACGGAGGTAAAAAAGAAAGAAAAAGTCGATGCCAAAGTTTTGCATTTATCAACTGGGGAGATTAACGCGTTGAACTTGTCTTTGACACAAAACACAACTAAGTACAGTCATATATCTATGCTGCTCTACATGGATCGTCCATGTGAATTAATATCCTCGTTCCTTACGAGTCATCCTCTTTCTCCCCTCATCTTTCGAGATTTTCACTTTTCTCTTCAATATTTGAACATCTTTTGCATGTCTATCAATGTTGTCGAAACTAGATTGGACTGGCCAATTTGAAGGGTACGATGGGATACTATCCTAGTTATATCATTTTACTTCATTAAACGGGTGGGTTGAACAGGTTTTGGTCTAATCCAAATAAACTTATTTAATCTGTTTTAACACATTTTCATACAATATAAATTTTGTAACCCATACCTAACACATATATAATATCACACATCTAACACATACCTGACCCGAGCTGTATTACTAAAATATTTTCATATTTAACCCAATTTAGGAAAATTCTTACCCAAACTGAGGTGGAAGTGCGGAGTGAATGAGCATAGGATGAGTGAAGGTGAGAGAGAATAAAAAAAGAGTTATAGAGATGAGTTAGGTCTAAATAAGTAATTATCACTCATATTATGTTAAAGCTCATTTATGTTTACATAATATAACTAACCCATTTAATAACTCATACCATGATATATAGGTCAAGAAATGGGTTTATGATCCATTTTGACAAGTCTAATTGAAATACGGACAGAAGTAAGCGAACTGAAGAAAAAAAAATATATCCGGGCATCCAGCTGAGGCACAACCAGCGTGGTTTGGATCATTGACCATCGGACCTCATACCGAGCCCAGCAGCACAAGGGTCCTCCTGGGCTACTTGAGCCTGAATAGCATTTTGACCGTGTTTGGACAAAATACTATCCGGTAATCAAGCCCACATCATGAAATTTTTGTCTTCTGTTGTGGGCAGATTTTAGTCCCTGTCTATGGACTCCTGATGACACCTGCTACGAAGAAGAAGAGCGAGCTGGAGGAGAGGTTATTCGAACTTGACATGCCTTTGACACTGAAAATAACACTTCATCTAACCAGGTTGCCCCGCACGATCATTCAAGGAGAACGCGCTGCTCTTCATCTGCTTCATGATCTATCCGAAAACCAAATCAACCAGGTCAATGTGACAGATCTTCCCGACGTTCTCTGGTTTTGCATACCTGCCCAACACTATAGTCATCTGGGTCGGGACAAACCTAAGACCCCGAAAGACTCCAAGCAGTCTTTGGGATACTCTCAACATCGTCGGAAACCCGATCCTTTCGTTACCAAAGTTAAGTCAAAGACCCAGATGAGGCACTGTCTCTTTTCTATGAGTATCGCTGGATTGGCTTCGGACATGACTGCCCTTACTATTCTGCTCTCATTTACAAGCTCGCTCGGTCTCGCAGTTAAGAAGCTGTTGAGGAGGCTCTGAGTCACGTTAAAGAGAATGACATTCGTTGTAGGGAGAGCCTCTTCACGCATATGATTCAGCGCTACGGGAAAGTCCTTCTGGTGGACAGGGCTGTTCGGCTATTCCAAAATATGACTTCTTAGAATAAAATTAGTTCGAGTAAATGGGGGTAAAAAGTATAAGAAAAATCATGAAAAGCTAGATCTTTCATCATAATAAGCATACGCAATAGTATAAAATTAAGTCACCCACCACTATTGACCATATCAAACTTCAATGTACCCAGCTTTGCGTTTGGGGGAATTTCCAATTAGTCTTAAATTTATTGTATGGATGTTAATTTAGTTTTAAAATTTTAAAATTTGTTAATTTAGTCATAAACCTTTCATGAACCAAAATTTCAATATAATCATTCTAGTCAATTTTGGTTAGAAAATCGCTGAAGTGATAGTGAATCACTAGGATTGGCAATGACTGGATTGTCACATCAATGATTTCCTGTGAAAATGGACTGAAAGGATTACATTAGAATTTTGTAAAAGGGTTGAGAATTTTAATGTAGAAATTGAAAATTTTAAGATGAATTGGAATACGTATAATAAGTTTTTTTTTTTTGATGACCCAGGGAACCCCGCACCCCGCCGACAGCCGGGAGAATAAACCCTGGGGGCCACACGTGCTAGCCACCACACACGTGAAACCAATTAAGTCATTCTATGACGAAGTTGGGATTCGAACTCTCGACCTTTTGCGAGAGGAAGAGAGCGCGAGCCAGCAGCGCCACAAAAGTGGGTGGTGAATACGTATAATAAGTTTATGTCTAATTAGGTGATTTTTCCATTTAAGTATATATACACACAATTTTCTCACACGTAACTTTTTAGAGCTAAAGATGTGGTACATATATATGTTAAAAAATGAAGAGACATTGTTCTTCATAAATCCAACCAATTTGCATTATATATATAGTTGAACTATCGTACTTTGTTATTATTCACACACGACATAAGATCTCTCATCGACCGAATGAATAGCGAATTAATGCTCGAATTCTTTTAATCCCACTAAATAAAACAAGCTGCTTCAACGCGCCAATCCGGATTCCGATCCTTAGAAACAAGTAGTTGCACGTGTGCGCTCCGATGTTGATGACAAAACATGTTTTTGTCCCCATGCTCTGCAGAAACTTCACATTGATTTCTATTCAGAACACAATTTTATCTTCATATTGAGGATGAAAATATGGGTCGCTGTAAATTTTACTCATTTGTTCATGTATAAACTATGAAAGTTTTTATCCTTTTGGAAGAGGGAGGAGTTAATTATTCAAACAAACAATTAAATAAAATGATACCCATTGAAAGAGCCAGACCAATATTACAAGAATCCTTTAGGCACTAATAATAGATGAGCAAAATAGAGCTTGGGTTTACAAACATGGTCTGAATTTCTTTCAAATGTTTGTGTGCTATGGCACTTTGTGCAGTAATGAGAAGGCAAAATATGCACGTAAGTACAATGTTCCTAGGGTAAATGGTTGATCGAGAAATCATACGACGACTATCCTCTCAATATAGAAGGCAACAGATATAAACAAAGGTATTTGTGATAAAGACACCAGTAATAAAACCAAACAAAAATGGAACTTACGGCTTTCTTTGTCATTCCAAAGCAAACTCACATGAGGAATGCATAATATATCTCAAGTAAGCGCAAATAATTGAAGAGGGGTTGGTTTACTAATAGGATGCCCTAATGTGTTACCAAAATTCGCTTTAGACAATGATCCAATCAAAGGAATAATTGGAACTATTGTCTCGAACTTCTTCATAGCATTATTTATTAGAAATGAATTTTCTAGCATTTGATTTCGTACCACTGAAGAATTTAGTCACACGCTTGAACGATAGCCCAAAAAGTCAAGAGAATACTTGCATAATTCACTCTATCAATAAGCGAGCCGGATCTGGTGTATCATAAGAGATTTGTCTTTTCTATGAATTCTTACGTATTGGATCAAACCAGTGGCTCTTTCCACTGTACAAGCAAGATTGGTTGGATTAGCCCATTTTTTTGTAGGTTATATATTCACGTATGCGGCTTTCTTGATTACCTCCACATCTCACGCTGACCACTTTTAATTGACAAAAGTCAAATTAGTGTCCTAAAGTGTTCTATGATACAACTGTTCCAAATCAAATTAAGACAAATTTATCGAGGCACTCTCCATATGCGTTAAATTTGCCATATCTTTGTTAGTCTAATTAATAGGTAAGCATTAGTGCGTGAAAATGGGTCTAAGACATGAAACATCATCCATAATTTCTTGTCTATGAAAGATACCAAGCAGAATCATAAATAAACACATATAAAACAAATCATCACTCAAACTAGTCCATCCTTATTCATATCTTGGGAACAGTACTACAATGCAAATTTGTTGCCAAGGGATTATTTCTTTATATTCTGTCCTTGAAAGGATGTGGATGCCTCTCCTCGAGTCTGCTGAAGGTCGTCCACTCGCCCCTTCATTTGGTGGAGTTCATAACGGTGGAGCTCTTCGATGGGAGCTTCCCATGCCACATCGCTTTTTCCTTCGATTGGTCGATTCAACACTTTGCCTTGTGCCTCCTCAGTTTTGATTTGATTACAGAGCTTATGTTGTTGATTGAGCTCAAGAGACTGATCTCAAATTTAGTAGGAGCTATTGGGGGAAAATCCCCTTTTGAGTTGTCACCTTCTATAAGATGGATTAAATAATAGTAAGGTTATTTATCATTATGGACCTGAGTATCTTGATGATGATTTACATACTAATTACTATTATGTCTATGAAAATCAAGACGAGTATGTTATGTACACATTTAGGTATGTTGTCAAAAGCAACAAAGTTGATTTGTTTTTCCTATTTTAGCCTACTTTCCAACAAATCTTCTTAAGCATTCAATGTTGTTCATTATTTCGTCCATCAATTTTCATAAAGTCTAAAACAAAAGAGATTATGCAATTTATTTAAGTCCAATCTATAAGAAATTCCAAAATGAATATTTGTGTGGCTTTGTATTCCTCTCAAAGCCAAAGATAATTGAATCACCTTAGGTTGGAGTTGTTTCACTTAACAAATAAATTTATTTTCGTGAGGAAAATTGGCACTGCAGTTTTCTTTGGTGCATCATCTTTTCAAAATTACATATAAATGCTTATGGGTTCCATTTTCCAAGATAATTAATACCCATGGTTGAAAATGACTCCACATCTATGTCTCATTGCAAAAGTCATCACAGAGCCTTGTAGTCAGGGTACAAGGTCAACAAGTCAATTACAAAACATTGTGTGTAGCACAGTCAACCTTGCAGTGGGCTTTTCACCCATCTCTCTACCTTTACTGGCGTGAGCGGCTACTATATTAGCCTATCAATTCCACAAACACCCTTGTGGGTGCGATGAACTCTATTCTCCCCACTTTAAGGGCCCCTTAATTCCTAGAGTAATTTTTTTCTTTCCCATCTAAGAGGGAATATCATGATTTTATGTCCCAGAGTTCAGATGTAACAGTTTTAGAACTTACACAAATCCAATTCCGATCATTCATACCCATGGTTGAAAGTGACTCAACATCCATATCTCATTGCAAAAGTTATCACTTCAGATAATTGTACCAAGTGTCAATAAATCGTTGGCCTCTCTTTTTCTTATTTCATTCAATCTCTGTTGTTTTATCTTTTCATTTTGCTTTCTTATAATTAGAATTTCTGTGAAAGTGCTGATTACAATGTTTAAAAAAAATTATCATAAAGACATCACAATAGTCTCCAATGATTGGAATCACAGCTAACGAGCGAGTCTTGAGCGCGATTTCACCACTTCAATACTCCTCCATGACGACTAGCAAGCCTTTAGGAATTATGATTAATGAGAGGGCTGAACCTAATGGTCTTGAGTTGTTTGAGACAAGCCCATCGGTTTGAGTTACATTTATAGACCATATATTTATTTATTTTTCTTATGAGAAACACATAGTAGCTTATTGACAAAAATTTAGATGCCAATAATGGTCTATCAATTCTGATAAAAAAATGGTCTATCAAGAATTCATAAAGGTCTATGCTCTTGATATAGAAGAAGGCAACACCTCCAAATAAGAGTATGTGTGATAAAAAAAATTCATAATAATACCGAATGAAAAGGGACCTTCCAGCTTTTTGTTCTGTTGTTTTTTTGTTTAGTCATTTTTTGAAACAAACTCGCGTGAGGGACGGGATAAAAACCTCATGTAAGTGCAAAGAATCTAAGGGGTTTCACTTTGAGATAACTTTTAATCGACAAAAGTCAAATTAGTGTGCTCAAAAGTTCCAAGGAACGACCGTTCCATTAAATTTATCTGGATTGCTCTCGGTTAATAATTAAGCGATAGCATATGGAAATGGGTTTAAGACACGAAACGCCATCCATAATCTCTTGTCTATGAAAGATATCAATCAACATCATAAATAAGCACACACACACACAAAAGATAAATTAACATCATCTCTCAAACTAGTCCATAGCAATGCTAAATGCAAATTTGTCACCAAGGGATTATTTCTCTGAGTTCTGTCCTTGAAAGGATCCGGATGCCTCTCCTTGAGTCTTTTGATTGATCGACCTCCTCAAGCTCCGCTGAAGATCCTCCCATCGCTCCTTCATTTGGTAAAGTTCTTCTCGGTTGAGCTCTTCGATGGGTGCTTCCCACCATGCCCCATCGCTTTTTCCTTTGGTCAGTCGCTCCAACACTTTGCTTTGTGCCTTCTGAGCTTTGATTTGATTATAGAGCTCATCATGCTGTTGGTTGAGCTCATTTAATTTGGCCTGATGATAGGACTCAACCAAAGCACGAGGCCTATTAATGGGCGGAGGGCTTCTGTTGAGGAATCGATTGGTGACTGCATCAATGGATGGATGAGCAAAAGAAAAGGGATTTCCAGAAGGAGAGAATGCTACAAACCCCACCTCTGCCCCACAGAGGGTCACGAGCTCGCTTGCCTTTTTGTTGATGCTAGATTTACGTTTTGAAAATGTAATTAGCCTGCTATTTTCATTTTCTATTGGTTTCATCTCAGTTCTTGGATTCCCTCTTGTTTGTCTTCCTGCCATAGTCAGAAAAGTAATCTAAGACGAGTAGCAAACGAGTAAAGTTGTAATATTGGCTAACCCAGAGATAATAGAGTAAATTGAGATATTGGTTAACACAGAGATAATAGAGAGAAAAATGCACTTATTTATACATGGATATGAATCTCAAATTTAGTATGAGCAGTTGGGGGACAACCTCTTTCGGGCTGTCACCTTCTATAAGACGGATTAAATAATAGTAAGGTTATTTATCGTTGTGGATATGGATATCTTGGTCATGATTTACATACTAATTTCTCTTACAACGTCTATGAAAGTCGATAAGTATGTTATGGACGCATTAAGGTATGTCGCCGAAAACAAGAAAGTAGATTTTTTTCTATTTTAGCCTACTTTCTGAGAAATTTCTCGGGCATTCAACGTTGTTCATTATTTTGTCCATCAATTTTCATAAAACAAAGGATGTTATGCAATTTATTTAAGTCCAATCTATAAGAAATTCCACAATGAATATTTGTGTGACTTCGTGTCCCTCAAAAGTCAAAGATAATCGGGTCATTATAGGTTGAAGATGTTTCTGTTACCAAATAAATTTATTTTCGTGAGGAAAATTGGTAGTGCACTTTTCTTTGATGCATCATCTTTGCAGAATTACATATAAATGCTTATGGATCCCATTTTCCGAGTTGAATTATTATCATGGTTGAAAATGACTCGAAATCCATTGCTCATTGAAAAACTTGTCACTTCAGATAATTCTACCATGTGTCAATAACTTGTTGGGCTCTCATTTTATTCTTTATTTCATTCTTGTTTGTTTTTCTTTTCATTTTGCTTTCTAATCATTAGATTTATTATGAAGGCGCTGCTTAGATTGTATAGGAAATTACCACAAAGACATTACAGTGAACATGATTGTCATTTTCGTAAAATATGGGAAGATTGAAATAAAATGGAGAGGAAGTGGAGGGAATTCTATATTGTATTGTATCTGTTGTGTACAAATACGTTGTCCTATTTACAGCCTAAGGATGAAATGAAAAATAAAAAAAATATAAAAGAATTACAATTTTTCTATTTTTTAAACTAGCCATGAATTGACTAAAATCAATCAATATCATAATCAATATCAAACCCTGAATCAATGTCTTCAATGATATTCGATTTATCTCCAACACTCTCCCTCAAACCGATGGCATTTATATGTCGAGGATACCTAGCTTGTTTAGTAGGTACATATGTTGTTTCTGGCATATTAGCTTAGTAAAAAAATTTCCAAATTCTTCTTGACAATTTATCGATTAATTGGTTGTCTACATGAGAAATAAAACTAGATTTCTGGGATTTTGATGAAGCTAATTTCTCTAAAAATAAAATCTAAAAATGAAAAGGAAAATATGGTGCATTCAAAATAAACGGGATACCTACAATAAACAAAAACAAGTCATATTTTCAATTATGACAACTAGTTCCTACATATCTAACCCAGAAAAAAGCACTAGATCCCACATAAAAATAAATAAAAAAACAAAGAAAATAAAAGTAGATAAATTTGGAGTCACCACTTTAAATTGTTCTTGACTAACTAGGGCCAATTTTATCTCTCTAGTGAGAATGGGATGGATTTAGTTACGGGGCAGAAATAGCACCACCCTTTGATTTAATACATAGTAGAGATGTAGATGCTAATATCGCTAGATACAGCCGCATTATTCTTCTTTAGCTTCATTCGATAAAGTGCTGAACTTCCTTTAAATTTGAAATCTTTCACAAATCAAAACCTGCACAATTACACTAAGAAAAAAATGTACAATGTTTGGGATGTGCTAATTAGCGTGGAGTTCTAAAAAAGGACCAAGATGAAGAACTTATATTTACATTTTCTTCTTCGGTTGTTAGAACAAATCCTGATTCCCAAGTCAGTGCGGTATTTTATAGTAGTTGTTTTGTAGAAGATTATAGTTTCTTTCCCCTAAAAAGATGAAGATTATATTCATGGTAGAACAAGTGTACCCCGACACAAGCATGCAAGTTAAAAGGCCTGAAAACAGAACAAGAGCGCAAGGCCACAGAGGCTCATAACAACACAAAACAAGAATTAAAGCTTGTATTTAGGGTTTGTTTTGCAAAAAAAAATTTTTTGAAAATGTTTTCATTATTTTCTGGTGTTTGATTCACTTAGGAAAATAAGACAATGGAAAAAGTTTTCCTAATCAATGAAAAATGTTTTCCCAATAAAAGTTTAAATTTAGAAAAATGATTTATCTTTTAAAAGAACCGATAATGTTTTCCAAAATGTTTTCCTAGTTTTAGGATTTTGGTTGATGAAAAAATTATTCTTATAAAAATTTTTTTAAAAAAAAATCAAAATTTTAATTATTTTTAAAAAATTTTTTAAATTTATTATAATTATAATTTTATTTATTATTTATTTTATTGTTATTTTTTTTTTTCTTGTCTTTTTCTTTTCTGTTTCTTTTTTTTTTTTTTTCTTCCTTTGTCGGTGGTGACAGCCAAGATGCGGCGGGCAAGCGAACTCCTCCATTGAAGCTAGCGAGCTTGCGGCTCACCCGATCCAAGCGAGCCCGAGCTCCATTGAAGTGGGTGAGCTCTCATGGTTCACCAAATCCAAACAAGCTTTGACTTTGTCAAGGTGAGCAAGCTTGCCACTCACCCAATCTCGACAAGGCGAAGCTTGCCTTGTGGCCTCATTGGCAGTGGCAGAGGAACATATGGGGATGGCACGCGAGGAAGGAAAGGAACGTTGGAGAAGGAGAATGAAAAAATGAAAAAAACAAAACATAAAAGTAATTTAAAAGTAAAATTAATTAAAAATCGAAATAAAAAAATAAAAAAAAAAATTTAATTTTTTTTTTGCTGGATAAAATCATGATATTGAAATTATTTTTAAATGAGGTTCAAATATCAGAAAACATTTTCGATCGTACATTACCAAACAAAGAAAAACTTATTATTTTCATGAAAAATACTTTTCCATAAAATAATTTTCTTTATCATTGAGTTTTCTACAAACAAATGCACCCTTAGCATAACAATCTTACAATTCTAATGGCATTGATTCTGACTAGTGATACATCATTCACTTTCTTTCTGGCCTTTGAGACATAAAAATAATCTTCTAATCAGCCACACTGAGGGCAAAGCTTTGTCTAGAATCAAGTCATGTGAATTGAATCCATCATAATTATCGATCGTATGAGCTCCATATGAGATTCTCACATGATTAACTGATTTTACTTGGTCCAGACAAGTTTCTTCCTATGGAGCCTTACTGGACTTTTCTCATATTTCAGAAACATGTAAATGAATACAACATTTGATACTCATTTCCGAGAGTTTTTAAAGGAATCTCTAGTTTTGTGTACTGTTAGGATATCCAAGATCATGTATCATTCAAGTTATTAACTCTATTTGATTAGGTACAAGACACAAATTCAATTCAGCACAATACTAAAGACAAATCACTCCATGTTCGGTTTCATTCCTTTCAATCTTATCTTGTCTCTTAACTGAATTGGACTTTCTCGTAAATTAAAAGGAGCATGATTTGCCTGGTGAACAATGAGGGAAAGAAAGATGAGGTGTTTCTGCTAAATGGGATGAGGGAAACATGTATTTATATTCTCCTTTCTCAATTTAAATCCTGATATATTTTCCTTTTTCCTCGGTTGAACAACAAACATTGGAACTGATTTTCATGTTCAAATGTAAAATGCTTCATAATCTTACATGATCATAGGCTCCAGATTGATTGAAAAGAGGGAAACAAAAGAAAATTAGAGGAGAGAGAATTCAGCAGCTGTTATCCATCCTCAATCGACTAGAATTAGCTTTCCTTCCTCCTTAGCCAAAGCTGCTTTAGCTGAAAATATTCAGCAGCTGTTATCTGTCTTACATGTTCTGCTTGGGTGTGTAATGATGGACTTATCCGCTCCAGCTTTTCGTCTGAATTATGTCGACCACCATTATCAATTTCAGAAGAAGGGCTTTGTGTTTGTTTCATTCTTTCTCCATTTGATGCATCAGAATCGAATTGAGCTGAACCTTGTGGGGGCACTGATCATTTCTCCGGGTTCTTGATCTTCCTTCATGTGGGAATGAGTTTGAGTCTCGTCTCTGGTCTTTTCCCCTTCTCTTCGGCCCGTTCGTTGTTCCATCACTGTTGCTAACTTGGCATCTTTTTGGAGAAGGAAGATTGCATGGAGAGGCGCATATGCGCACGGGAAGAATTGGGGGAGACGTTGAGTTTCCACGTAAACCCAACAGTCCCGCTTTTTGTATGGTATTTGACAATGGAGCGTTTCTTTCCTCATATAATTCCCCTTGTGTGGCTTTCTTCTATCAGCTGCTAATGCAACAACCCACAACACAGAGAGAGAGAGAGAGAGAGAGAGAGAGAGAGCTTTGGAATATTATGAGGTTGATATCACGTTTTGTTTTGGCTCTTGAGTAAGGTTGATGTTGATGTTGATGTTGATTTTGATGAATGTGATTTTTGGCGTTAGAGCATTTGATTCGAAATTGGGTAAGGAGCCTTTTGTTCTTTGGATTTTTTTATTTTCAATAATCTTAAAAGGGGGTAAAAGAAGCATCATTTCTTCCATTTAGATTTTCATTTGTTTCCTAAAAGATAAATAATTTAAAAATATTATCTTAAAATTAACCATTTATATTGTTTGATATAATTAGTTAAAGGAAAATAATTTTGTTATTGATAATAATTTATATCTAAATATGCCTATAGATAATGAAAATATTTTTTATTTATTCGTTTTTCTAAGAAAATTCTTCAGCTTCGTTTCCTCACGCAGCCACGACCGACACTCCTTGGAACAGAGGAGGCACGGCCTTCTTCGCGAACCCGGCGACCAACGTCCCCGCCGGTCGTCCCGAGAGACTCCGGCGAATCGGCTGCCCAGGAGCTGTTGATATTCATCTTTACGAAGCCCTTTCCTCGGCAGCGACCACGGACACGGTACGAATTCTTTTCGACTTGTTCTGAATTCGCCCCGGAAGAAGAGTTTGGTTCGATGGAATTCTTGCCCAAAATGTGTCGAGGCCGGACCTGGTCGGACCTGGTCGTCGGGACCGAGATACCCATTTGTTGCGTTCCTTCCGAGTGAGCCATAGGGCGGCTACTGAGAGCTCACGCGACGGTGGGTTAGGGTCGGCCACCTTCTTTTCATAGATTACCTTGTCTATTCTTGTTAAACTGATTGGGGGGGACTGGTATGTTGAGTGGCGTGTCTAACCATGTGCCGTTGGTCCAATTACACAGGAAGAAGAGTTGTTCCGGAACGCGCTGCTCTTCATCTGTGTGATGAGCTATCCGAACAAAATTACCAACTGGGTCAAAGCGAAAGATCTTCTCATCGTTGTCTGTTTCTGCGTGCCTGCCCAACACTATAGTCATCTGGGTCGGGACAAATCTAAGACCCTGAAGAACTCCAAGCAGCCTTTGAGATACTCTCAGCATTGTCGAAAACCTGATCCTTTTGTTACCAAAGTTAAGCAAGTTGAAGACCCTGATGAGGCACTGTCTCTTTTCTATGAGTATCACCGGGTGGGTTTCAGACATGACTACCCTTCGTATTCTGCTCTCATTTACAAGCTCGCTCGGTCTCGTAGTTTTGAAGCCATCAAGGAGATTTTGAGTCGTATTGAAGAGAATGATGTTCGTTGCAGGGAGAGCCTCTTCATAGCTTTGATTCGGCACTATGGGAAAGTCCATTTGGTGGACAAGGCTGTTCGGCTATTCCAAAAAATGACTTCTTTTAACTGTACGCGCTCGTTACAATCCTTCAATACGATTCTTAATGTTCTTGTGGAGAATGACAAGTTATTGGATGCAGTTGAGTTACTCAATCGTTCATATAAAATGGGTTTCCGGCCAAATTCGGTTTCTTTCAATGTAATCATGAAGGGATGGCTTGAAAAAGGAGAGTGGGAGACTGCATGCCAGTTGTTCGATGAAATGCTAGAGAAAAAGGTTCAGCCCACAGTTGTAACATATAACAGTCTGATGGGATTCTTGTGTATGAAGGGTGATATTGAAAGAGCGATGGGCCTTCTTGAAGACATGACTCACAAAAGGAAATATCCTAATGCCTCAACATATGCTTTGCTGATGCAAGGTTTGTGTTTGTTAGGTAATTATGAGGAAGCTAAGAAACTTATGTTTGATATGGAGTATAGAGGGTGTAAACCGGCACCTGTAAACTTTGGAGTTTTGATGAGTGATCTAGGAAAGAGAGGTGAGATTGACAAGGCAAAGGAATTGCTTAAAGAGATGAAGAGAAGAAAGTGTAAGCCAGATGTTGTGTCCTACAATATATTGGTTAATTACTTGTGCAAGGAAGGCAGACCTGCTGAGGCATATAAACTTTTGGTTGAGATGCAAATTGAAGGACAAAAGCCCAATGCAGCTACATATCGCATGATGCTTGATAGCTTTTGTAAGGTTGAGGATTTTGGAGGAGGCTTGAAAGTTTTTAATGCAATGTTGACAAGTAAGCATTTTCCTATGGCTGATACTTATTGTTGTTTGGTTGAAGGTTTGTTGAGGGATGGAAATATAGATGATGCATGCTTTGTAGTTGAGGAGATGGAGAAGAGAAAGATCAGATTTGAGCTGGAGTCTTGGCAAGTTCTGGCTAGGCATGCTTGTGCAGCAGATGGAGGTGCAACAGAGCTTCTCACTGAATTATCTTTATAGAAATTCTAGTGCTCTGCCCTTACCAGAATTATGCAGCCATGGGCACAATTCCAAGCTTCCCTTCCTATTGCAGAAGTGACCTCGAGACATATGTTTGACCAAGAGGCAAGCCACATAATTGACTGAAATTATCCAAGCAGGAACTCTCTTTATGTTTAAACTCCATCAGTCATGCCTATGCTTATTGTCATAAGAAATAAGGTATTGCTTACATGTACTACCTATATATCCTCTGGAAAGTTATGCTGATGGGGTTGATTATGCTCAAACATATGCTTTCTTTTGATGTTCATGATAGTAACATTGCATGATGAAGATCTGACTATGTGCGATGTTGGCATCATTAGTCTGGTTTCAAAGGTGCGATTTTGGCATCTTTACACCGGTTTCAAGTGGTCCTTTAGCTGTATACCATCAAGTTAATGCAAATCTTCTTCCTTATCCCTTGAGTGATCATCTTGCTTTTCACATAACCTTTGTGAGGCACTTGATGGAGAACATGATGGCTTCTTAAAGCTTTTGTAAGAGCCATGTGGAACATCTTTAGTATCCAGTTTACATATAAGAAGATGATTCCATATATGGCTACTAATTTTCGGGTTTAAGCCATAGGTAACCCAACATAAGTAACCCAACATAAAATTGAACTGAAATACTGTGAAATCTTGCAATATTTACTGCAATTCAATACCTTCTGACCAACCAAACTTTTGGACGCTATAGTTCAACAATAATGTGTCTCTTCCACGGCCTTATGTAACTTTAAAAAGTAAGACAAAAAGATTTTGCCATAGTGAGCATTCAACTGGGAATATTAGAAGTGGAAAATAAGGGTTGGCTTGTGCTGAAGGGTGTTTAGACCCCAATTTGATCGTATCTCATTTAAAATAACTCACTTTTTTAGTCACCCGAAATTATTTTCTGTAGTAGGCATATGGAGTTCACATGAATGGCTATGTTGAAAAGCATGGCTAGGAATATCTCTGGATTGGGAGGAGTCAAGTCAAACCAACATTTACAGGAATGCTTGATCATCTAGTAGCTGGAGGACTGGTTTGTATTGATAACTCTTCTCCTTATTCATATTTTTCTCATCCAAGATGTACAAATATATAAGTATTTCTGAGTCATCACATTTTGGAGAAAACTCCCAACTAATTTTGAAGTTGACAAAACTATCCAGCCTGGTAATTGTCTTGAAGAATATCAAGACAAGCACTTATTCTGAGAAATGGAAATATATCTTCAGACAGTATTCATTCAGACACACGAGCTTAGTCCCATTCTTAATACAGATGGAGAAGACAATCCTCATCCCGACTTGCCCCAACTAAAGCTAGTTCAGAACTTGGATAGTTCAGAACTAAACTGGACTAGATCGTATATCATCCAGAAGATGACAAGACTAGAAGGAGACCGAAGATTCTATAACGGCTAGTGCTCTTGTTTAGATTTCACACTTAGACAAATTTGATTAATTCAATCAAACTAATTGATAATCAAATATTGTAGACAAGTTCTTTCTAAATCGAAGAAGGTTTACTTATGGAAACCCAAAATCTGATTATATGGGCGACCAGATTCAAGGTGGAGATTCAGTCTTTGTCACTCAATGGCTACCAAATCTCCTTGATATAATCTGTTCAACAGATGGATTGAAAGATTATCCTCTGAAGATCTCCAACGGCTTATATGGAAGTGGACGAGTATTTAAGGAGACCAGGGTGTCAAGGAGCAGAACAAGAGATGAGACCTAGAATCTACAATCCAAATTCCGAGCAATATTTGAACACACCCTTGTCTTTCTTGAGCCTACAATTCTGTGATCGTGAGAGAAGTACAGAGAGTGGTTGAGTGAATTATTGGGATTTTTCATTAAGTGTTACACTTAAAGTTGTAATTTTTATTGATCATATGGTGAAATCTAGCCAGTAAGCTGTCAGTGTAGGAAAGTGGATATAGGCTTGATCTAAGCCGAACTACTATAGACCTTCTGTGCAATTTCTATCATCCTTAAGCTTTTATAGTTCATTTATATTGTCTATTGCACATTTGCTAGGTGCTTCTAAAGTCTTTCTATTGCACATTAGATTCTGAACCACATTCTAGAATCTGATCTTTACTCAAACTTTAATCTTGATTTATTTTATTCCACGTTGGTTTATCAAATTTTATTTTTTCACCTATTCACTGCCCTTTAGGTGATTCTTGCTAGCTATTTCACATGAAACTTGAAAAAATTTCACCAGTACTTCCATTTCCGGATCATATTTCTGTAACCTTTTGGTTCTTTTTCTTTCTGTGTGGTTGTGGGGTTGTGTTAGGATTTGTGTCCGAGAATGACCCTCCTCAGACCCGCTCTGGGAGCCTTGTCTACTGCAATCTCCTCCCTTTTGGTTATAGCACTAGTACTGCACTACAAAGCTGAAATTGAAATTCCAGACATTTAGATTCTAAAGGCCTGTGAGACTTCTGTGATGGTTTACTGTCAATATTGGATTGGACTACCTCCTTTCTTCTAGGAAGCTGCACATCCTTTACTTGTGTAATAATAGTCTGGCCTACTATTATGCTTCTGACTTTCAAGTAAACATCAATAATTCATGACTCTGAAGAATGGAGATGACTTTATCTTGGTATTTTTGAGTTGCTGTAAGTTCTGGAATGGCTAGTTTGGGCTTACTTTGTATCAGAAGATATGAGGGTAGCTGATTGCTTCTCTTGATCCTTTCCTGCATAGAAGGGAACATTTGGAGACAATTCTGGGTGTATCTTGATTGAAGTACTCTTCTACTAATACATTAATGGAGGAAAATTATTGCCTAAAAATGGGACCTGGATAGTGAGATTCCATTAGTCGTGAATGGCATGATCCCACTACTTAATATTGACTTGTATGACAAAGGTACATGGTAAGCTGCATTGAAATGCTCGTGTAAAAAAATTATTGCTGTAGACGTAGGCAATGTTACTGGGTTGTTTGAAGTAGGTATTTGCATTCTTCTGAGTTTCACCTACAAATACGTGCAAGGAAGATAAAATTCTTAGTAATTTGAATCCTTTTTCCGACTTGATTATTTTGTTAAGATACAATTAGGTGCAGAATATTGGCTTATGATGGAGTCAAGGCTCAGTTATGAAGTATTATGGCCGATAAAAGTTATCTAGTGCAATTCACAGATTATACTAATCTGTAAAGGAGATGATGGTGATTGTTAAAGATGGTGGTTTGGGTTATAAAAACCCTCTTGTGCAAGAATTTCCTTAAATCAATCTCAATAGTTCAGAATGTTATTTTATAATTTAAAAATAAGTGAAAAGATTGATGATTCTGGTACCATATCGATGTCTGAAGTCTGAACATGATGAATTTGATGGATTTAAGTATTGACTGAGTGGGTCAATATGCATTGGTTCAAGATAACTTCTAGTTAGGGCATATATAAATTTGGGTTAGATTGTGTCTTTATGAGTGAAAGTGGATCCTGTTGACTAGAATTGGGAATAGGTACATTCTTTTCTTCCCTTTTGCTGGGGGTAAATCCTTTAGGTGGGAAGTCTTTTAATCCTTTAATGTTATGATGTTCATCCCAGTGTTAACCCTGTAAAAGGTGTTGTAGAAAAAACTAAAGGGGAGCTTTCTTCTGTTGCTTACTATCCATTCTGTTGGTGCTGAAGCCATAAGTGGGAGATCTATTTGGAATTGTTTTAATCCTTCAATACTGTGACGTCATCTCATTATTAGCCCTTTGATCCGTTCTCTTCATTACTTTTCTCTTTTATCTGATTCTTTGGAATTCTGGTCCTTTGCTCAGTGGCTGTGCTTTTTCCAACTCTGAAGTCATCTGTATCTAAGGGGAGACAATACATACCTTCTGGAGAAAGAGAAGCACCCTGGTCTGTTCTTCCATATCTTGATACATTAAGAAAGCATGAATTGATAGGAAAGATTACTGACAGACCCCTTTTATTTGGTCACTGTCTAAATGAGTTGGTGCATTTAGTTTTTTTGTTGAGACCCTTTATGCGTTGTGCTGAATCAATTTAAGCTGCAATGGCTGATTCCTAGAAGAATCGTCTTCGCCTTTTTGGCCATTCTGGGGAGCTAAAGACAGAAACACTGGTGGTGAAATGTTTACTGAAAAATGAGTAGGGCAATATGGATATCATATCGTAGATCAATATGCTCAATAGCTATTTGAGTGATTTACTTCCATGGTACTTTCCGAACAGCATTTTCTGAGGCAATCATTCTCAGAGGAAGGTACATGTTTAATGTTTGTGCTTCTTCCGAATTTAACCACATAATGAAACTGCGAATACTGTCGGACCTCCTAATGTCATTCTTTGTAAGGAACTTTGTCATGGAACCTCAATTTTTTGCCAGTTTGATTTAGTGTGGTCATATTGCATCGGTAGCTTTTCTATCACGAAGAGAGGGGACAATAACCATGAACTAGTTTCTTAAAAGCGGATCGTGTTAATGGTTGTAGCGAGTGTCAGAGCCAGTGAGCTGATACTTTTCATGGTTGTTGCAGGAACATCAAACCTGAGTATATTGGATACTCGAAATTATCGTGGAAGTCTGAAGAGCGAAGATTGCTCCTGAGTTTGGGATTATATCACATTATTCTTTCGCTTTTTTTTCTTTCCCCCATGGGCCATGAAATTTCACTGGATAAATTTTTGAACTTTGATATACATTTGTCATCCTTTGTTGGGGGGTCAACTATTCGTAAATCATTTTTTTTGCGAGGCAAATGTGAAGGAGAATTTATTTCAAAATTTTATAGATAAGATTTCATGAAAGCCATTATTTTATCTGTTGGAGAAAATTTATAATTTAAATGACCTTTAAAAATTAAGTTTGATTCTGAATTTTAACGTTGCGACTGAATAAGTATAAGTTACTTAAGAAGGGTTTAAGTTTGAAGATAACACTCCTATAAGTGAAAGGATGAAGATAATTTTTTTAATGTCTTATTTTAAGGTTTAAAGTGGGGAACATTAGTTTAAGTTCTAGAAGTCATGAGAGATCTATGACATTAGATAATTGTCATCGGGAACTTCGAATCTCAGTTTGTCCATTTTTGGAAGTAATATTTAGTATATAATGGAGGAAAAAGTGAAACATATTGCATTGATACAAATTTAGTTAGGAACCTTTTGATTGGATTAATTTAGTTTTAAATTTTTTATTCAACTTATTTGACCAATTTAGGCAAGAAGTTGCTGACATGAACACCATCGGTCTTATTTGGCACAATTGATATTGACCTCAACTTATGCTCCAAACGTTTATAAGTTCTAATAGAAGAATCAAAATGAACACAATTATAAGTGATATAAGTGCATTTAAAACTCCAAACCTCACTATATCAACTTTTGATAAAAAAAATGAGCCA
Organism: Angophora floribunda; assembly: GCA_014182895.1. Lineage (NCBI taxonomy): Eukaryota > Viridiplantae > Streptophyta > Magnoliopsida > Myrtales > Myrtaceae > Angophora > Angophora floribunda. Next base: position 28,776,227 of record CM024709.1, on the reverse strand, counting down.
CATTTTCTTAGAATTGAAAGTTCTTTTAGGCTTTCAACCCGTGCTTCAAACTTCTTGAAGTTCTCACAAAATTAAAATAACACAATTATGAGCAAAATAAATTATTTAAAAACTCTAAATCTCACAAGATCAACATGTGATAAAAAAAAAGGGGAAAATTGCCAAAAAACCATAAATCTATTGCGATTGTGCCAATTAGTCCTAAAACCAATTTAGTCCATCTGATCGATTTTGGCGTTGGTCATCCAGCCAATGTTGATGTGACAACCTTTTTTTTCTGAATTATTTATGTATTTATTCTTTTCTTTTATCTTTTTTCCACAATGGCTAACTAGGCTTTGACGAGGTTCACTAGCCATCAACGAGGGTTGAGGCCCTCACCTAGATGTGGGCGAGGCCAGCCTTGCCATGGCCTCGTTAGCCGTGAGTGAAGTCGGTCTCACTTGTGGCTAGCAAGGCCATGGCCGCCTTCTTCCACAATTGGCGAGGCTGCCCTTGCCAAGATTTGGCCGAGACAATGACCGACTGTGAATCTATGTGGCTTGCAAATGTTTCATTCAAGCCGCCCCCCCCTTCCTTTATGTCTCTGTGTGTAGAGAATAGCCAAAGTGAGTGGAATGGGTTAGGCATTTTGTTGAGCAACTGGAAGGATCAAGGTGACTTGGGTTCAAATGTGGCTCCACCTTCCTTCCATCTCAAGGTGCGGCCTTAGGCACCTTGCCTTCAACCTTCACTGGAGTGTTGTTGGTCACTATGGGAAAAAGAAAAAGAAAAGAAGGAAGAAAAGGAAAAAGGAAAGTATAAAATTAAAAAAATACCATGTCAACATTAATTGGATAATTGGCATCAACGTTAACACCGATTGATCAAAATGGGCCGAATGGATTGAATTAGCACAAATGTAAAATGTTTAAAATCGAAACAAAAAAAATGTTTATAACTGAATTGACACAATTGCAATAGGTTAAGGATTTTTTTAGTAATTGTCCCGACAAAAAGGAGCCAAACTTTTTTGGAATTGGAAGTTCTCCCAACTTATGCTCTAAACTTTTGCAGTTAATGCCGGTATGCCCCATAATATAGCTAGTGTTCATTGGAATGGCACGTTGGCGTTTTCTAGTCAAAATTGGCCATAAGAACTCCATTGATAATTTGTCAAAACGTTTAGAATTGAATTGGCACAATTAAAAGATTTAAGACTAAATTGACAATAATGCAATAAGTTTAAGACTTTTTTGATAATTTTCCCTAGAACATTCTATAGGAAGGGAACCGAGACACACATAATACTAAGGTAAGCATGAGTATATGACAAGAAAATGAGCCTCGTTTGATACTAGCAAGACTGACGGCCGGGCGCTTTATAATACCCTATGCAAGATACACACAGCACTAACATGGACAAATATATGAGCATGAACTCAAAGGCACAAGGAATGACCGAACGAGGCACTCACGGTTGAGAGGGAGGACATCAGCTTCGAACGCAAGGCCGGCTTCAACATGAGCACTTACATCACATCGAAGATGAAATCATACAAATTCAAAAACCGTAGCCGAGCTAGACTAACCGTTATACCGAAGTAACGAGCTTGCAATAACCGTGACGACAATTCAAGCTTCCATACTTCGATTTTAATCTACAGTTCTGCGCTCAGAATCTACAGCTAATGAGTTAGGACGGAAATCGACAAGGAAATAGAAGGGTTCCTACTTCAAGTCGATGAGGAAAGATATGGCTGAACACATTTAAAATTGGTTTGATTTAGGCTCATAGTTTTGGCTTCAATTTCTCGCTCGGGGCTCACGGTTTGCACTCTCTTTCATTGGCTAGAGAAACATGAATTTTTGGGAAGATGAAGTGAAGAATGTTTGAGTACCAGGCACTGCGGCACTGAAGTAATCCATGCCATTCAAATTAGGGTTAAACTCTCTCTTTTCTATTTAAATCTCACGACCATCATCTCCCCTTTCCGAATGATGGGCAACCGCCAACAATTTGTACTGCATTTAACTTTCTAACAAAAGTTGGCTTTCGTTCGCTAACCTCTTTTACTAATTTCAAGTTAATTACAGATGACGTATTTTGATCTAAATTAAAATAAATGCTATTTGACAATTCATAAATATAGTAAATACCTAGGCTCGCTTTATTTCTAGTCCCTTATCGGTTCTTGACATCCTCTTTTACATTAAACTAACTATATTATCCCTTGGAAGTCCCACTCTTAACTTGAGATTATTCCCACCTTTATTTTCTTCTTTTTATTTTGTTTCAATTTTGCAAAAGACAAAACTACCCTTACTCCTCTCAAATAATATTTATTGAGGTTAAATGTGAGGTGCGCTCACAATTTAAGATTATAGCTTGCTTTTTTTTTTCTTCTTTTTTGGTTTTTTACCTTTTCTTTTTCCACTTGAAACAAAATCGGTGTATCTTTTTTCAAAGTAGATAGCTAACTAACTATTTGACCAATAAAAGTTATTTATTGTGTTAATGAATTGTAAATTTCTTTTTTTTCTTGTACTAGAAAATTATTATTCAAAAAATAACCTACACACAAATGAGAGTGAAAAGAACCATCTACCAATTTTAATATCCATTTTCATTTAATTAAAACTTTAATATGGCTCATTACATTGTAATCCGTGTATTTTAATTGCTCAAATTTTATTTTATTCAGTAAATCTAATAGTCAAAATTTTAATTATTTATTGTGTGATACACTAAATATTTTGAGTAACCCTGATCGGCTCTTCTATTTATAGCAACGTACTTTATAAGGATAGTCAATCAAAAGAAATCCAATTTATCATAATAATTACCTTCTCTATCACAACCAAGAAGAACATATTTGTCTCTTGTTGGCCATTTTATAGAAACAACATAACCTTGGGCAAGAAAATGAGTCCACACGTTACTCAAGAAAATCCTCACTTGAGAAGATTACCTAGTAAAGTTTCAAATAAATGTAATGACATGATTGACTGCTATCCTCCATTCATAGTTTCATCATCAATATATAGATATAAACCAAAAACAATATTGTCTTCCATAGTGATTGTAGTACAAAAAACAATGCAATGAAAAATGAGTAAATTATATCTTATGCATACATTAACCACAATATCGAAGTCAAAAAATTCACGATTATGATGATAATCTAGAGAAATAAAATAAAAATTTTGCATGTAGAACTAATTTCTTTATTCTAAGATATGATCAATACTTGCTCAAATTACAATAATGGAGAACATGAAGGAAATGTTGAATGTAATGGGTGTGGAAGAATCGGTTAGGATAAAAAAAAAAATTTTGAAAGGGATGTAGGTAGTTTGTCTTTTAGTAAAATTGAAACAAAAGAAAAATAACAAAAAAAGGGAAGAAATAATCTTAAATCAAAAGTGGGATCTGTAAGGGATAAAATAGTCAATTCAATGCGATGGGTAGTATCAAGAGCTAATAAAGGGATGGAAATAAGGTGTGCCAATATCTAATATGCAAATAATTTGGATAAATTGGACTTTCAATTCTTAAAGTGTTTTTATTTGGTAAGAACATAGAACACAAACTCTTTTATTTGCACACTAAACCCAAGTTTTTCTCCGTCGTTTCGAGAAAGAAATTTATTTATCTCTCTTAATTTGGATTTTGATATTAGAAAGATTAATCAAACTACAATGTGATTTACAAAGTAAAAGTCAGTACAATTTTTTTCATACAGGGATCACAATTTCTAATACAAAAAAAAAAAAAAAGTTGACTACAATACTTATTGAGAAAACCTAACCTAAATGAACACGGCATAATACAATGTGGTCTACTTGAAATTGGCACAACCGACAATCTTTAATAAATTTTTGATAAAAAGTGTTTTCATCACAATGAGCATTTTGTAATACAAGAATTAATTCATATTTTGTGATTATCTGAATTTTGATCAGCAATAATTTTCTGTTTCCTATTTTCCCTTTTACTTGCAATTTTTATTTTTATCCCACTCGGTGGGATTACTCCACTGAATGGCATTTTGAATTTCCTACCTTGATAACTTATGGAGTACAGCTAGGTTTTTCCCTTCCAAAATTAAAAAAGGGGCTCATTTAAAGATGTCTTCATGAAGCTGAGGTGTTGGCCTCCCTCTCTTAGCTATGACGGTCAGTTCACAGGTAATCTCTTTCAAGGTTTTATTTATTACCCATAAAATGTCATACAGAGTCTTTATCTACCTCTCTCTCTCTCTCTCTCTCTCTCTCTCTCTCTGCGCCAAATGGAGCAAATCCCTATCAGCGATTTTCTTTACCCTTCTGGTCGATCTTGAAAAGCTTTTGTTCGCTCCTTATCTTTGAGCTTTTCTCTGAAATATAAGGCACAAAATGGCGGATCAGATCAGTGGAGGCGATGGAAATCATGGAGTCGTCTTGGAAATAACAGACACGTCGGACGCCAAGGAAGAGAAGAAGAGCACTCTCTTCTCTTTTTCCTTCATTCAAAAGGTCACTTGTGCTCTCATCTCCATCTACTCTTTTTTCCCCCAATATCTTCCTTCTTGTTTTCCTTTTGTCCTGTTTGTATTCACTCGGATGTCCATCTATCTTTTGTTTGATTGCGAATTTCTCCAAAACATTGCAGTTGATCGCGGAGGTCGTGGGGACGTACTTCTTGATATTCGCCGGTTGCGGGTCGGTGGCGGTGAACTTGGACTATGACAAGGTGGTGACGCTCCCGGGGATATCGATAGTGTGGGGCTTGGCAGTGATGGTGCTAGTGTACTCAGTCGGACACGTCTCTGGCGCCCATTTCAACCCGGCCGTCACCATCGCTTTTGCCACCTGCAAGAGGTTTCCATGGAAACAGGTGCAATTACATCTCTTCCAAAGTCGTAACGCATAATCCTCTTTCGTCCAACCATATCTCTTCCAACTTTCTCTCGGTTGCATTTTGTTCTTGGCGTGTAGGTGCCTCCATATATAGTGGCCCAAGTGGTTGGATCGACGATGGCGAGCGGGACGCTGCGGTTGCTATTCACAGGCAAGCTCAATCACTTTGTAGGGACTCAACCGGCCGGTTCAGATGTTCAGGCGTTCGTCTTCGAGTTTATCATCACTTTTTACCTCATGTTCATCATCTCCGGCGTCGCCACAGACAACAGAGCAGTGAGTTGTAACTTCTTGTCTGGGGAGATTCCAATGGAAATTCCTGTACAAAAGGAATTATTTAATGCATACCAAAGTCTCTTCAAGACAAGGCAGGATAAGAAAATTTTAAAAAATCTTCAGAGATTACAAAGAAATCATGTGATATCCTTATGAATATGGAAAATAATTAATGCATTTTGTGCACAGTGCCTTAGAAAAGTTAATTACAAAAGGGTTTTGATTTATTAACTTTAATATTTTAATTTTTTAATGTCCCTTTCCTTGATAAGCTAATTTAATTAATGTTTATGATTGGTGCAGATAAGAGAGCTCGCTGGTCTCGCCGTTGGGGCAACCGTCTTGCTCAACGTGATGTTTGCAGGGTATTGATTTATTCTATTCCCTTATATATGTTCATCTCTCCCTCATCTCAGGCTGAAAGAAATGTTGACCATGATGATTTTAACATCTTCTAAATTAAAATAATCTGTATAGCACATAGTTTGCTCTTATAAGATGTTGCTGTTCCAAATTATCATATCAATGTCATAATCTACACCATTAGTGAAAAGACCATCATTAACCTAACTTAATATATACAAGTACTTTGGCTGTCAATTTAAAGAGAAAGATAAAGTTATTTATATTATCGTTATCATTTTCCTCATATTCTATCACATGAAAACCGTCACAAACTTTTGCATGGAGAAATTGGTCCGGCAACAAATTTTCTTTTTACCAAGAAACGAAATGTCATTCGGGCAGCAATTAAGGATTTCTTGATGATAATTTGTATTGTTTTTTCCGGGTGGTCGATAGGCCAGTAACGGGAGCATCAATGAATCCAGCAAGGAGCTTGGGTCCGGCAATAGTATTTGGCCATTACGACAAGCTGTGGATCTACATTGTGGCACCAACGATCGGGGCGATTTCTGGGGCGTGGGTCTACAACGTAATCCGGTTCACCGACAAGCCCATCCGAGAGCTCTTCAACTCTGGCTCTTTCCTCCGGATCCCCGCCCAAAACTGCTCTTCTTGAGTCAAACTCATCTCTCTCTCTCTCTCTCTCTCTCTCTCTCTCTCTGGGGTCAAACTTGTTCTTCTTGTTTGTTGTTCTCTCTCTCCTCTTTTGATATCGCACATGATATGTGCATTTATAGTGAAAAGGGTTGATCTTCTTACTTCAATCCATGGGTTTTTCCCTTCTCTCTAGAGGTTAATTTTTCGTTGGAACTATGGATTTGAAATGTTAACTGTTGTGTTTACTATTGGGGAAATTATTTTCTTAATAATCCAAAACTTAATTCCAAACTATTGAGGTCTACCATCCGGTTCACTGTCTTTCTGTTATCTTTTCTTATCTTTTGACTTAATCATGTGCAATCTTTCTTTTGTCTAGTCCTATCCTAAATCTATTTTATAAGCTACTATATGTACTATGTGTTGTGCATAGGTTGTGAAATATTACTCTCTTACTCAAACTTCCTAATCCCAATCCCTCGAAAAGATGGGGAGTCGAACTACCCAACTCCTCCTTCTCAAGCAGGAAAGTCAGTCACCTGGACAACCCCTAGTAGTTATTGTGTATACTTGTGTATTTAGATTTTTTTGGCAAGACATGTACTTTAATAGTGGAAAGGAGTTGAGTTTCTTGCAATACTATCTTCGGTTGTTTTGATTCATTGTAAGGGAGGTTTCCTCCATTTATCTGTGGGAAGTAAGGAGTGATAGTAAATGTCAAGATGTATTTGTTTCATATAAAATAAATGATTTAATTTTTTTCTCTTAAGAATGATCGCTCATGTCACTTACAAAATTAAATTAATGAATAATAAATAAAACAAATGAACATTTTTAGGAAAGTATTTTTTTAAATCATTCATTCCGTCCAAAAGTAATCGATAACAAAGGCCCGATAAGGGTTTATTTTTTTCTTCATGCCATGAGAATGAATTACCTTGCATGTCCTGCAAAAAATAATGGATCTAGATCAAGTGACTTGTAAAAAAACTTAGATGAGTGTACAAACATTATACACTATCTTGAGTTGTGAAAATGTGCAAAATTCATAATTGATTTTGTATTTCCATTTTGTGGACATAAAAAATGACCAATGACAGACTTTGTTAATAATAGTAAGTTGAGTGAATCTGAAACTTTCAAACTGCTTGTGTTCAATTTATAAATCTTTTGTTTCATATGTTCAATCCTCAACGGGTTATAAACCCAACTAGTACACACTTGAAAAGAACACGTAAAAATTATGTTATCATTATATTTTAACTAGTTATTTTCCTTATATAAATTCTACAAATTTTCACATTTGTGCATTCTTTTGAAATTGCTTTGCAGAGCTTATCTACTCACATAGTTGCTCAGTGGGGGCAAGATCACGAGACTATCTAACATAATTGTAGAGTTTGGAAATTCTGTTGAAATATTGTCCCCGCTTTTTAGTTTTTTTTGGTCAAATATTGTCCTAGCTTGTTGCTATCAATTTCAAACAATGTTAGAGATGGAGCGTCTTATCAAGTTTCATAATCTCAAGTGAACTCCTCTATAAAATCTATTCATTTGAACCGTGGAATGTAAATGCAATGTATCAATTTCAATTTCACATTTTAAATTACATGGCGAGTCACAAGCTTGTGAAGTCCATTTCTTAGTTTCTCTTTGAACAATTATCATCCATACAGCGATGTGAATTAGCGATCGTACGAAAAGAATAAAGACCAAAATACCACGGAAAAATCTCTCAAAAGAACATGAAAAGTTTCCTTTCCACAACTCCTATGGTTTGCGAAGTAGATGGATTTGCCCAAGTCGAACAGCAAAAGGCAATTCAATTACTAATGAAGAATCATATACAAGTCCCACCGTTGCTGTACAAAAAATTGATCTGTACAAAAACGACAGAGACCAAAAACTGGGATTGCAGTGCAGACAATGGTAGGTGCTGTTTCATGCTTCAAATCACATCCCAGCTGCATCGGGGCATAGATGTCATTGTCTTCCTCGTGAAATTTGAACTCCAATGTCGATAGATTTGATTGATTCTCTCTTCTACTTAGCATGACTCCATCAAATCAGGAAGCTGCTCTTGTTGGCTCTTCGGAAGATCCAACCAATTCCAAACAGTCAGCATCCCTGCGGCGTCTCCCGTAAAGAAAAGGCCTCCAGGAGCTGTTTGAAGAGTCCTAAATTCTCGTCTTGAGAATAGCTTGCCCCTTTCAGTGAACCTGGAGTACGATGCATGAAGTCAGCCAAGCAGAAGAAGAGAACAGTCTTCACCGAGTGCTGAGGATGTCAAGCAATCAGAGGGATTATTTTGGACTTACGATGGGAGCTCATACAAGCGAACAGTGCTGTCGATACATGCACAAAGAAGGACTGGCTTACCACCTGCATCACTCGTCCCAGCCAGTGCAAGAATACCCTGTGCAGGACAAAATGATATTTGCAACATCAAGATATGATATTACATCACTTCCATGAGACTAGGGGCACGGTAAGAAACTGACAAAGCATCTGACAGATGAAAGATGAAAATTCATGTCTTCTCCACATAGAGAGAGCGCACATGCAACACACTTGACATTATGCCTATGTTACAAAGAATCACTCTACTTATTCATATAGCTATTTTTAGCTCAGGAAAACCGAAGAGCAATAAGCTGGATATTTGCCATCTAATATAGTAAAACAGGTCCATGCGATTCGCACATATGAAGTCAATAAAAGAAAACTCAATTTCACCCTTATTGTCTACACGTTTTCCAATAGTACCATCATCAACCACAACATACCATAATCCACACAAGTGTCAAAGAAAAAAAAATTAGCGAGCAACATACAGAGTCCAAATGATGTGCATACACAACTTCCAAGCTGCCTCCTTTAGTGGCACCCCAGACCTTAAGTGTCTGATCCAATGAACATGATATCAAGTACTCATCCCAGCAAAGAAGTGACATCACCACGTCAGTGTGTCCAACAAGTTCCTGAACACACTCTAGAGTGTGCAAGTCCCACACCTGCGGGAGAGGGGAAAAAAGAAAGACGTGAGGGGTTAGGACAATCTATAGTAGTGCAGGGCAGAAAAATACAGAGGACATAGCAAACCAATAAAAGTGATGCAACAGAAAACACCAACTACAATGGCCAAGTCAAGCCTTTCCCAGGACACACAGGTAATCAGGGGGAGAGACATCTTTGATAAACCAGCTTACCCTTATGGTCTGGTCAATGGAACCTGAATACAACCGGTGGCGCCCCACAGTTAATGATACCACACCCTTCGTGTGACCCCTGAGAGGTGCAGCCATCTGAAAAGGATCAGCCTCACTAACTCCTTTCCACACCAAGATAGCGCCATCCTATAAGCAAGATTTGATCAGATTAATCATCGAAAGACCAATATAATTCAGCACAGGCATCAACAGAATGAGGCAGTCAGTGATCATAGGAAAATCGACTTAGGTAGGCCACACTTGAAGGACAAGAAGAGAAGAACTTCAGGTCTAAACCAAGAAATCCACCCTCGCACTCAGCATCAACTTTTATATCACTTAGAACGAAATTCTAAACAAACAGGCTACAAAAAATTCCAGCAGATAAGTCCCCTAAACTGACATTACATTCTTTCTAATAAAATTACCTGGGCTCCGGCAAAAAGCATGTTATTACCGACTTCCATAGCATGGACCTGTCCAGCAGGTCCGCTGATATCATAACTAGCACCACTCTGGATATTCCAGGCCTACAAGAGATACAAGAGAAAGCAATGAATTAAAGCTCCGCAGCCCACTAATTCAAGAATTGCCAAAGAAAACAATAACAAAGGACAAAGGAGACCCAGTCAATTGCTCACCTTGACCTTATTAGGCATGCCAACAAACACCCAAGAACCTTCAGAAGTAAAACACCCGACTTCTCCCCCAAGGTTAATCACTTGATCACATTGACCAGTGTGACAGTCCCAAATTCGTACCGTTCCGTCTTTGCTTCCAGAGTACAGCTTAGTAGATCCAGCAGGAAGTGCTATTCCAGAAACACCCTGTCACAAAAAGCATCAGGTCAGTCCAAACCTACTTTCATACCATACAGGAAATGATATTTCGACATATTAATTAGCACAGGATGGACAGACACATATTGGAGTTTAACAAGACATGCAATGCAACTATGTTTTCTCCAGCTATAGTCTTGGATATAAGGGAGAAGGCAAAAACTAGTCTGTAATTAGTACCTTTTTATGCCCCTCAAGCTTAGCCAACTGGGCAAAATCAACACCGCGAAACCACGAATGCAAGAAAGGACATGCATCGCCTTTCACACAATTGCCCGATATCCAGTAATGGCAAACTTTTTCTTGGGGCTTTTGAGGGTTTTTTTCTGTTGACAAATCGCCTCTGTCTCTAGAAGTTGAATTCACTGAATTCACGGGACCAGTTTCAGGGTCCTTCCCAGGGCAATCCCCAGGAATATAACTTGACAGCTTTGCAGCTCGCTGGTAAACATTGCGTGGAAGAGATGCATCGTGCAAAAACCTGCAGGGATTCCGGTTGCACTTCCCTTGTAACCAGTAAGTGCATACTCTGCAGCTTGTTGGTGCTGTTTGAAGCTGATTATAGCGAGCAGATGATTTCTGTGTCCAACCCACAGTACTCCTTGCTGTCTCAATATCCATGCTATTATACGGAAATACAGACAATCAGTCCCTGAACTGAATGACCTATCCAAAGTTAACTCAAAGCATCAGAACTCGTTCTTGCAAGAAGATCCGTTTCAGAAAAACCAAGGTCCACTGGAGTCAGCGATCCCAAGCATTTCACTTCCTCTATCACCAACAACAGAGACAGAACAAAGAACCATCGACCTATAAGTGCATGCATAACCATCTCGATCCATCATTCCCATCTCTTTCAGTTCCAACCAAATCAAATTCACCCAGAAGCAGGACAAGCTGAAAACCTAGAACACGAAGTAGACAATAAAAGAGTAACAGAATGCCGCATTGTCCACGCCCTTCACGAAAACTTCCATTCATGAAACCTAATTTCCAAACTTGCCAACCTCGTAACAAATCCTAATCCTTTCAGGCGGAAGTAAACCCGATTCCTTCGGGATCGAAAAACCCAAGAATCCCCGCCAACGACTACTGAACGCAGGCCCGACGGCCCCCGTCGTCGCCGGCAGAAACCCACCTTCTAGAAAGCCCTCCGATGGCGAGTAGAAGATCGCCATTGTCGAAAGAAGATAAAACCCACCTAGCATTTCCTCGCTACACTTCGCTAGAAACCGCACGGAGAGAGGCGTGGAAAGAAGAAGCAAGCAAACCTGAGGAAAGACAGCAAAGCGACGAACCCACGATCGCCCTCGAATCGAAGAGCGGAGATCGGCGATCGATGATCGAAAGGGCTTTGCGGGTCGCGACGACACGGCGAGAGCGCGACGGAGAGAGAGAGAGAGAGAGAGCGGGGAGAGACAAGCTTTGCTTGGGGGAAAGAGCCGTTGGCCTGGCCTTCCTATATAGGCAGGCAAAGCGCGCACACATCACGCGGCGAGGAAAATATTTTCTTGATTTTTTATACTTGATAAGAGGAGAATTTTAAAAAAAAAGGAAAATAACATTAAATATGATATAAAGGATATATTGCTTTAAGATTTGGGTCTATGTAAGGAATAACCGATGAATATCAGAAATATTCGAATTCCGACTTCAACGTGTTGGTGATTTACTAAATAGGTTTTATATCACAAAAAATCCAAATTGATTTATATGATAAATCAACTTTAATATAATTTTTTATTACAAAAAGTCAAACTAGTACAAATGTCATAAATTTATCTTAAATAAACTTTTTTACTTTTAAAAACCCAAATTGGTACATTTATAATAAATTGATCATTTTTCTGTTAAATTAAATTAATATCACGAAAAAACATTGACCGGTATACTTATGATAAACTGAGGGTAAAACCTCAAACTAATATACCCATCAACTACCACATTTCATTCAACTTAGTAATTTACTAGCAAAATTTGATAGAATTTGTCATAGGCATACTAATTTAGAATTTTTAATGCTTGAATAATTAGTTTGGAATGAATATGTCACAAGTGTACAAATTTAAATTTTTTGTGATATTAATCTTACGAAATATGTTTTTGGAAAATTTTTAGAGGGAGAAGAAAATATAATTGTAGAAAAAAAGAGGAGGAAAATGAGTAGGCGAGGGAAGTCTTTTTTGTTGTCATTATTCAGAAAGTGTGGAGTTTACTTTTCACTTGGAAGTTTCTCGAAAATGTTGTCGTGAGGGAAATATACATGTAAAAAATAAATAAGAGAGGTGGAAAATGATGAGGTGAGGGAAATCATTTTCGTTATTATTATTAAAAAAAAGTGCATTACTTTTATTTGTATATATCTCGAGAATATCTTGCTGATCTAGAACGAAGTTTTTATCATGCTTGTAATGACTTAGGAAAAACGCTCAACAAAAGCACGTAACTAATGAAAAAAAAAAAAAAAAAGCGACCAAAGCTTACGCTTAAAAATTCAAAATGAATGAAAGGTATCGATTTCATTATGATGGGAAATATTCAAATTCGAACAACCTCTTTATAAGAGATGGAAATCAATACAACCATGTATGAGTTAATTTGTTTTTATCGAAAAGAAATTTCTATTCATTATCCAGATGATACAAGAAAGAAAATCTCAAAAGTCATGATAACAAAACAAGCTCATAGAGCTCCAAAACAAAGACAAAACCAGAAATCAAGGGATTTCATTAAAGTATTATCGTCAGGAATAATCATAGGCTCGTCCTTTAAAAATAGATTTGAGACTATATGAGTTTATTACTCATGACATTATTTGTGCATAATTAAGATGTGAATCTGAATTTTCTTGAGAATGGTAAAAAATCAAAAGTAGCCAACGAATTTGGCCAGAGAGAAGCAAATAGAAGAATCAACAAAATTGCAATTAATAAAGGACAAGGCTATTTCCACTTCCTATATAATTAAATCCACCCCATTTATGCTAAAAAGATAAAATAACCCTTAATAATTCAATTGCAATTCGAGTGATGGCTTTGTTTCTTCTATTTCTGTTGAGGGTCTAATCGTCATAATTTAGCTTTTCACATGATTTGTTTGTTAGTTTATTAAGAATTATTTTTGTCCACTTTTACATATTCCCATAACGTTTTACATGCTCTATATAAAATTATCTCACCAATAATAAGAAAAAAAGACAAATGTTCTTTGATATGGTTAAAGACGTCAAAATTTCTTTTTCAGCATTGCTGTTAAAACTTCTAATATATTGTTTGCCCCTCTTATCTCAAAAACTCACTTTCTTAGTGAATTTTTAGTTTTTTAATTTTATTAGTCTAGAAATTGTCCTCTCTCTTTTTTTCCTTTCTTTAAGAGACCGGCAATAAGTTTGCGTGCATAGGGCATGTTGATGAAACCCCTTCAATGTTACTTTATCATCTAATAGATGAACCTTAAGACATACTGAGGAGCACAACCAAAAGCCACATCAACCAAGAACCTGATTGGACTAACTTTTGCTCTAGTTGTTTGTTTCTTGTTTAAGTTATGTAGGCCTTATGAAATGTTTGCAAAATTATCCCTTGAAAACCTAATCATTAAATCTGTCAAATAGGTGGCTTAGGTCGAATTTGGATCTGATCGAACATGATCTGATTGAAATTGACCCATTTCCGTGCAAAAGGGGTAAAAATATCACAAGTATTATAACTTTTGTACAACGCTCATTTGAGTGTTATAATTTTTTTTTCGACCACTTGAGTGTCATATCATCTAAAAAACAATCACTTAAGTACCATAACTTTGAATTGATTACTTAAATGCCAAAATTTCTTAAAAACATTCAGCCAAGTGCTAGAAATATGATGTGATATGGCATTTGTGGTGAACATTTTAAAAAAATTATGAGATTCAGGTTATTGATTAAAAAGTTATGCGACACTCAAGTGATCAAAAAAAGAGTGATAACACTCAGGTGAGTGCCATACATAAGTTTTCGCAATTAAATGATTGAAAAGAAAAGTTGACACTTAAGTAAGTGTCGTACGAAAGTTAAAACATTTATAATGTCATTTTTCCCTATGCAATATAAATACAATAACTCATACTAACCCAACTCATACCCAATTCATGTCTAACTCAACCGGACCCATATTGTTAAAACATTTATAGTTAATCTAATTTAGAGAAAACTCATACCCAAACTAAGGTAAAAGCATGGAGTAAACAAGTGTGAAATTGAGTTAGGGCAAGAGAGAGTCGTAGATATGGCCAAATTTTGAACCCATTTAGCATCTATATTAAATCCATTTATGATCCATATAACTGGGTTTTAACCCTTTTATGACCTATATATTGAATATAACTAATTTATATAACAATCTAATTCATCAAATTTGGAACAACTCATAAATGATTCCATATAAAGTCTAGACTTGAATGAAATTTAGAAACTTCGTAAGTCATTTTCAATCAAAGGTGCGTTTTGTAGGAGCATGACAATTATAGGAGCTTTCTTGTTTTAGCGCAATACACTTGAAAGAACTTACTAGTAATCAAGGAATAGTTTCTCCTCGTCAAAATCATTAAGTAAGAGCCTAAACGATGTATGGTAAGTTCGTGAGAATACTATACATGTTTGATGGAACGAAAGAATTTATTGTGTTTAAGGGAAGGTGACTTTGGGATAGAAGCATTCACCACCAAGGCTCCAATGGCAAAGGAAGGTTCACCACCAAAGAATTAGATAAAAGCCCATGAGAATCACTCAGTTAAGAGGAGCGATCATACATTGGCAATTCAAAATTTATATGCATATAATTGAGAGTGCACCTCATGAACTAGGGAACATTAAAATAGAAAACCATCCAAATTAGAGAATCTACTCAAACTTGTAAACAACCCTCTAGTCTTAACCCAGCCAAATGAACTCTTATTCTTCAACTTCTTCTAAAAGCTCCATCATGGACATTTCCTCCTCACTAGACCTATTGGATCATGTTATGGCTGAAAATCTCCAATCACTTCATAAATATTAAATGGGTTTGGTTTATTGACAAGGTTTGAGGTGGATCTGTGAGTTGATTATCTTCCATAAAATTCATTAGTCTAACATCACTAAACAATTTCTGTTAATAGAAAATTGTTAATTGATAATTGTTAATATTACAAGAAAATTATTAAAAGTGGGCTTAAGAAGTATCATTGAAAAACTCATTAGGATACTTTTGAAGAAAATAGTCATGTGACATCTCTCGGGGAAAATTGTCTAAAAAGTTGTAAATTGTATAGTGTTTAATTCAGTTCTAAACCTTTCGATTGTGTTAATTTCATCCTAAATCTTTTGATAACTTGCCAATCTAGTCAAAAACTTTTGATAACTTGCCAATTTAATCCTAAACATTTTAATAATTTGCTAATTAGCCATTTTAGCTCATTTTAGTTAGAAATCACTGATTTGGTAGTTTAGTTAGCATCGATCGTCCTACATGGTACAATTGACGCTGACATGAACATTTTTTGTAATTTTATGATTTTTTTTTCCTTATCTTTTTATTTTTCCTTTTCCCTTGGTTGGCCTCAAGTGAGGGTGGCCCATGCCGACCTAGGAAAGGGCAATCCTAGCCAAGGGCCAATGAGAGCGATCCTCTCCAACCCTGGCGAGGGCGAACCTTGATCCTACAAAGTGGTCCTTGCCTAAGGCCTGTGAAGGAAAAAAGATAAAAGATAAAAAAAAGGAAAAAGGAAAAAATTCATAAAATTAAAAAATTATAGTAAAAAATTGTTTAAGTTAGCACTAGCTGTTCTAGAGACTGGCTAGACCACCACGTTATGATTTCCAATCAAAATTAACTAGAACATTTAAATTGACAAATTGTTAAAAAAGAGTAGGACTAAATGGGCAAATCATCAAAATATTTAGTATTCAATTGACGCAATTGAAATGTTAAGACTAAATTGGCCAATTGTCAAATAACTTAGGACTAAATTGACATGATTAAAAGATTAGGATTGAAATGGCCGCTATACAATAGTTTTAGGAATTATTGAATGATTTTCTCTAAGTAGACAGAAGTCTAATATGAATACTAACAATGATCTATTAGATGAAAAGGAAAAAAAGAAGATTAAAAGTTCTCTTTGACGAGAGACAATTACCCCTAATTTAAATTTACAATAAATAATCAGCATAATGCTTCAAAACTTTCCGCACCTTATGTTTTTCAAATGGATTTTTTTTCCCTATTGGGTCCCTTTGTAGAACAAAGCAATCTCATTAATGTCTTTGCTAGTCAAAGAAAATATCTAATTATCTTACCATCAAAAGCACCAAAATATGTCCTACCCCAAGAATCACTCTCATTCAAAGATAAGGACAAACAACATATCAAGGTCCAATCTCAAAACCATATGCCAAATAGGCATCCCTTAAAGGAACTTTCCCTTAATTACAAATCCAACAAGTCTGCTAAATTTAAGGATGTCTTCATGAAGCTCTGGAGCTTGTGCCTTCAATGCCTGGTCGGTTCACAGGTCATCTTTGTCAACGTTTTGTCTTCTTTAGGCATAAAAAGCACCTTTAATGATAAGAAATTCAAAATGTCATATGCAAAACTTTATGACAAAATTACTACACAAAAAAAATCCTAAATCTATTTCAATCATATCACATAGAGTGGCTAATATCTACATTAATGATTTTGAGTCAAAATTGGTGAAATAGACTTTGGCAAAATGTAAAAATATTTATAACTCAATTGATAAAATTAAAAAATGAGATCTATGACTTTTTTGGTAATTGTCCCCAAACTTTATCGATCTTTATCCACATCTCTCTCTAGTACAAGGATAAATTGGGCATGCCACTTTCCACATGCCAAACGGAGCGAACCCATATCGTGAAAAGCCGATATTTGTTCCTTATATTGAGTTTCTTTGAAACATTAGCAGAAAATGGCAAATCAGATTGGTGGGAGCGATGGAAGCCATGTACTTGTCCTAGAAATGAAAAACACTTCCAACACCAAGGAAGAGATTAAAGCACTTTCTTCTCTTTTCCCTTCATTCAAAAGGTTACCTGTGTTCTCATCTCCATCTCCTATTTTTCCCATAATCCCTTACTTGTTTTTTTGTTATTCACTTAGATGTTCGTCGATCGTTTGAGGTGCACATATTTTAACAATGTGCAAAACATGTTATGGATCTTGGCACGGATGAGTTTTTAATAGCTAATTTCTCGAAACATCATAGTTGATCGCGGTGTTCTTAGGAACGTACTTCGTGATATTCATGGGTTGTAGGTCAATGGTAGTGAACTTGAACTACAACAAGGTGGGCATGCTCCTAGGGATATCGATGGCATGGGGTTTGGTAACGTTTGGTAATTATGGTGTTGATGTGCTCCGTCAGACACATCTCTAGTGCCTATTTCAACCCGGCCGTCACCATTGCTTTCACCACCTACTAGTGGTTTCCCTGGAAACAGGTGCAACCATATTCTTCCAAAGTCCTAAACTACCTCCTTTTTTTTATCATTTAAAATACGCCCTAATCTATGTTAAAGGATGAACGCCAATTTTGCTTGGTTGACCTAACAGTAGTTAGAGGCTAATCTAGCAAGCGTTGCTTTGGTCATGATTCTAAGCCAACCGCCAGCTAGAGAGGCCATTAGTTACTAGTTAGGTGTATTTTGTGGCTAGATTTCGTTTGCCTATGTTGTATACTGAATCAATCGCATTCCATTATTAGTTTTCACTTCTAAATGAGCTTGTTAGATTTTGTTGGACCATTTATAATGGTTCTAAAAGCTTAAACTTCTGCTTTGGTCTTTTTACCTAGTACTAAGTATGGAAATTTAACTAGAGAGACAAATGGAACTTGAAAAGATTTGAACTTAAGATCTCTAGTTTTAATTTTGCTTTTAGAAAAGTTGATAGTGATTTTACAAAATCTCACATGATGTTGGTTGGTCCTAGACCTCTTTTACCCTAAAAGCTAACTTAAAGGGTGAGATTTTCCTTTATACTTATAAACCAATTACAAGTTCTTGTTACAATCGACATGGGACAACCTTAACAATCTCCCCTCGCATATCAAGCCTGGGTTAAAGCTATAATGATCCATGACTCTCCCGTGTAACTGTTTGGGTCTAGACTTGTTGACAACAAAGCTTTGATACTAGTGTTAGATTTTATTAGACCATTATTAATTATTCTAAAAGTTTAACCTATTAAATGAATGCATGATTTATTATTTAAATATTCTAAAAAAGCTTAAGGATCCAATCATTTCCAATCAAAGATTTCTCAAGAGATCTTATAGGTTAAATCATCTCTCGTGTTCTCTTATCTAAATCTTGACTCACGAGAGCATTGATTTAGGCGATAATGGAGGATTCGTTGATTTATTTTTTTGCTTATCTGAAGCTTTCTCTTGATTGCATTTTTTTCTTGGCATGTAGGTGCATGCATATGTATTGACAAAAGTTGTGGGGATGACATTGGCAAGCGGGACACTGCAGCTGCTATTCCCCAGCAAGCTCAACCATTTCTTAGGGACTCAACCAACCAGAATGGACGTGCAAGCGTTCATTGTTGAGTTGACCATCACATTTTACCTCATGTTCGTCATCTCCAGCGTTTCTCCCAATAATAGAGCGGTGAGTTCTAACATCCTTCTTGGATTTACTTTCTGATAACCGGGGAAATTTCAATCGAAATTCCTACAAAGAAATTTAATGCACGATCTCTTCAAGAGGAGGGGGATAGGAAAATGTTACAAAAATGCGCGAGCTTATGGAGAAAACATGTGAAATTCTTGTGGACGTGGAAAAAAAATTAACGCAATTTGTGCATAGTACCTACAGGCTGGAGGGTGGCGCCCCCCTACCCGTCAACCACCCTAAGGTTCATTCCCGCTTCTTCTTGAATGGCTTCATCGACGAACCTGAAAATGTTTGACTCATTTCAAAAGCTCTAAGAAAGGCTATTCGCTGGTGTTCAACGCTCTTTTTGTTTCATAAAAAATAAGTGATTTAAAAAGTTTTTTTTTTTTTAAATGATCGCTTGTATCACTTACTAGAATGATTGGACGAAAACTATTGTCATTGTTTACAAAAATATTTATACTCAAATGAAAACATTATGTATCGACTAATTGTTTCAAGTGATACAAATTATCATTTTTGGAATCTATTTTAATATTTGTATCACTTGAAACAATTAGTCGATACATAATGTTTTCATTTGAGTATAAATATTTTTGTAAACAATGACAATAGTTTTCGTCCAATCATTCTAGTAAGTGATACAAGTGATCATTTTAAAAAAAATACTTTTTAAATCACTTATTTTTTATGATTAAATGAAGCCCAAATGTGATATTTGGATTTTGCAAACGCATCGACTTGTGTCATAGAATTGTGCAATGAAAAAATTCATGCCATTTTTCAGGGTTTGCACGTGTTAATTTATGTCAAAAATTGTCATGAAAGGGATGAAGAGGACAGTACATATTGCATGCGAGAAAAAGATTCACTAGCTCATCACATGTAGGTTGATGGCACTTCTCACTAGATTTATGAATGGGTCTTAAGCTCATGTATGACCAATTTAGAAAAATAAATGCGTAACTTAAATCTTGAAAGCCCATTTAAATGGATTTGAAAATTAAGAGCCCAGAATAAATGGGTCTAAATGAGTTGGACTTGAACCCATTTTCAACCCAAGGCTCACACTCCCTTTCCCTCTTTAGCCTTATAAAAATAGAAATTATATTTATTTTTTATACTTCCATTTTCTTTTTATTATTATTATTATTTTTATATGTTTTCTCTCTTCCTCCATCTCATTGGCCAATGGCTGGCATGGTAACTAGTCAAGCAAGCTTGAGCTCGCTAATCTCACAAGCCTCAAGCTTACTTGTGATTGACCATCATTGTGGCTAGCGACCGACCAAAGAAAAGGAAAAAGAACAAAAAAAAAAAAAAAAATAGCAAAAAAAGAAATAATTAAAAATTATATTTAAAAAAATTTTTTTAAAATCCGATTTTTTAAGAAAATAAAAAATTATAAATTCAATTTTTAAAAAATAAAAATAAAAATATTAAAAGGAGTGCATGGAGGAAAATTTAATCATATTTTTTATACCAAATGACGGAAAATATTTTCTAACTTATTTTTAATTTCAGGAAAAAATTAGAAAAAATTATAATTTTCCTGAAAATAATACTTCTTAGAAAATATTTTCCAATAAACAAATGGAGGCTTATTTTTTAAAAAAAAAAAAAAAAAAAAAAACTATAAAAATTGTCCACTAGATTTATATTACTTGAAAATGTTTTAGCAATACCATTTTTTTTAAAATATGAGAAATACACTTTCTTAGGTTTATTTAAATGGGTCAAGTATGGATTAGGAATGGGTCAAACCAAGTATGGGTTAAGAATTTTACATTACGATAAATGGGTCATGAACTGGTTAAATTGATTGATTTGAGTCGGATCATTTATAATATAACTCAAATCCAACTTGATTTGTCACGCCCTGAACCCCAAATACACAACAACCCCTTCCCTTGGTCAATTGAATGCGACGTCCCAAGACGCGTCGTCGACCATTCATTTTATTTTTTCATTATACGCAAGTGGAAAACGAACCATCCCCAATCAATCAAACAATCAATCAATTAAAAAATGGATAGATGGATGAACAGCAAAACAACAACCAACTACTCATTTATCTAATAACTCGTTTCTGATTTATAAGCCCACCAGAGGGTCAGTTCTTTTCACTAAGCCATAAGAAAAGAGACTAAGGCTAGGTCAATCCATTCTATCTAAAAAGAACCATCGGGTTTCGTACGTCCATTAGGGACTACCAAAGTTCAGAGATCCATCGGACTCAGGCTCCGTCAGGTCGTAGTCGAAGGCATTCGGGTCAATCATCGATTGAGCGGGAGTAGGATTTTCCACTACGCCATCAAGAGGGTCCAACTCCATAGGATCCCAGTCGGCGTCTTTGGGGCCCCGACCAGGCGGCCCATCAAAGTCACATAGAGGACCGATCACGAGATCGTCCTCCCTAATATACCACACTAGGAACCGATGGGGAATCCGTTGCCCCAGTCTCTCATTCACCCAGATGGTGGAAACATACTTCTCATATAAATGCACCTGGCTCAGGAAGTGGTGGTACATCACAATGGTCTCCAATACTTAGGGATCCTAAACTGTACTGGAGGGTGCACCATTATAAAGACCTGAAAATGGTTATACAATAATCAGTGAGATAAAATCTCAGCGAGTCCTCGCTCTAAGCCTCGGTTAGGACACCAACTCAACTCAAGGCATCTCTCAAGAACCACCCATCAAATAGACCAACATCAACAATATCATCCACCATAGCTAAGACATGACTAACCCACATTTCCAAAGCCAACAAACAAGTAAATAGTCGGTTCGCATGCAACCTTACCCGGTTATGCCACACCGTACATTATATACATGAACACAAAACAACTAATGCAACTACAATCAAGTAATGCATTTGATCAATCACATACGAGTCGCATCGCAGGCGATCTCACATAGCCATTGCCACACCCTGCACGTTATCAATTCAAGCATGCCACAAATAGTGCAACCAAGACATGTATAATCGGAACCGATGATACCATGTTTCTCATGCATTCTTACACCCACACATATTTCGATTATTAATGCCCCTTAGGGCCACAACCAAACTCCCACCAATGTCTACTAGCATAGCCAAGCATTGCCCTCCCCCATGAGGCGTGGCGACGTCGAGGGCTCTCTCCCAAGACGGCATTCCCGAAGGAGCATGGGACTGTCGAACACCCACCAGGATTATGATGAGTCGAACTATCATCCCCTGAACTTTGGCCGAGGCGATGGGTTCAATTTAGCAATCACGCAAGCACACCACCACAATCCACTATTATCTTGAACATTAGCCAATGCATATATGCTTATAGGAACAATCCATTAAACATATGCAATCTTAATTCCATTTCCAGAAAATCAGTCAATTTCCATGTCCCTCAAACAAGCATAATCCCCTTTTTATACTCCCACGCAATTCATGCAAATGCCCATGTATTTACACTATCAATTCACATCATATGATCAAAATATGTGCATTTAATCCAATTTTCGCTTCTGGATGAACAATGTCACATGAATAGTGTGCATGAACAATGAAATTCAATAATTCAATAATTAATAAATTAAATTCAAAATTCAATAAAACAATAATTAAATTAAGGAAATCAATCAATTAAGGCTAAACAAGTTTAACCCCTTAAACCTCATTTAATAAGCATTAAGCAAGATCAATTTAAACTAATCCTCATCATCTAACTTAGATCTAATACACCTTAATTAATCCTCTAACTAAACCAACCATAAGCAAGTTTAGGCACTAATTGACAAATTATGACAAAAACTCACCCGTTAAGCGGGCCAAAGACACGGGCACAGCAGCGACGGCGGAGGTTACGCACAGGAACCTCAACCACGATGATCCAAGGCGGTTCTAGGACAAAAACAACAGCAACCAAGTTTGTCTCTTTCTACAAAGCTAGAAACCCAAATGGTCCAAGCGAAAGGTGGCTGGCTGGCGATCGACGGCTTCAAAGGTTCAAGGGGGACAGGCTAGTGGCTGGTTTGGGTGGTGGCTAGGTCGAAACAGGGGCGGAGGAACTTTTCCAACCGGTACAGCGGCTAGAACCAGGCGGATAGGGAAGCAGCAGCTTCTGGTTAGCTAGCGGGCTGGCCAACGACTTAGACCAACGAACGGTGGGGATAGGAGGCACGGATAGAGGCTCTTGGTCATGGCTGCAGGTGGCTCCGGTGGTGACAAAGCCAAACCAACAATGAAAAGCACAGGAAAGAAGGAAAGGAAGAAGAAGAGAACAAGGGAGGCTCCCGTCCTAAGAGGACAAGGGAGATTTCCATGTCTTCTCCCACACAACTGGCAAGCTCCCATGTAATTGGGTGCTGGCTTTCCCACATGATTCTTACTGTTGGGTGGGATGGGATTCCTTTTTCCCATCATCTGTCCATTTCTAAACCAACAATTATCTATGTTAGGCACAAACTGCGAGCTAGACGCGGTTGCCCTCTCAAATATGTTCTTCTATATCATTTTGGCCCTTTCATACATCTCATCGAAACATTTCAAATTCAAGGGCACCAGCTAGTCCTTCAGTTCTTGCTTCAAACCATCCTTAAACCATCTCGCCCTATCCAAAGGGTCATTCACCAATCTCAGCGTATACTTGGACAACTCAGTAAACTTCGTCTCATATTGATCCACCGACATCTGATTCTAACGAAATCGTTGGAATTCTACTATCTTAGACTCTTGTGCACTGTCTGAAAAGTACTTTCCATTGAAAACCTCATTAAAAGCACCCCAAGTATGAGTCGTGCTTTCAGGAAACACTCTTCCTTGAGTGGTTTCCCACCAAGTATTGGCATCACCTTGAAGTTGGTAAGTCGCCAAAAGCACTCGATCTTTCTCCGAACATTTCAACAAAGTAAAAGCCTTCTCCATGTCCGTGACTCAAAGGGTTGCAGCCTCAGGATCGCTAACACCACTAAAACTCGGTGGCTTAAGTCTCAAGAATTGTTCCACCAACATATGCATCAACCTCTCACAAACCTCATCCCTCATTACGGGAACCACAGCAAGAGCAACAAGAACAACGGTAGTGGCAGTAGCTCGATCCTTAGCTTGCTGTCCTATCAAGGTCTCTAGTGCCCACAGGATCCTGTCTAACCTGGGATCCCCTTGCGCTCTATCCCTATTACTGGTTTGACCAGACGTTGCCCTACGCCTAGGGGCTCTTTGCTCAGGATTGCTCATCTTGTAGAATACTCACTGATCCTGCTTTCCAATTTCAATAAGAAATTATAAACTATGAACAACCCACCACAATGCAAGATCATAAAGGCAATCACAAGCACGTAAGATAAATGACATCCTTATCTCACTATCCCAAGACCCCTCACACCTTACCATTTCAAGACTCAACCGGCTCTGATACCAAAACCGATGGGGATGTCATGCCCGGACCCCGAGTACACAACAACCCCTTCCCTTAATCAATTGAATGCAACGTCTCAAGACGCATCGTTGACCATTCATTTTATTCTTTCATTATACGCAAGTAGAAAACAAACCATCCCCCAATCAATCAAACAATCAATCAATCAAAAAGGGATAAATGGATGAACAACAGAACAATAACAAACTACTCATTTATTTAATAACTGGATTAACCAACAAAGGAACGTTTCTGATTTACAAGCCATATGAAAAAAGACTAAGGCTAGGTCAATCCGTTCTATCCAAAAAGAACCATTAGGTTCGATACATTCATTAGGGACTACCAAAGTTTAGAGACTCATCGGACTCAGGCTTTGTCGGATCGTAGTTGGAGGCATACGGGTCAATCACCGATGGAGCAGGAGTAGTATTTTCCACTGCCCCATCAAGAGGGTCTAGCTCCATAGGATCCCAGTCGGCATCTTTGAGGCCCCTACCAGGTGGCCCGTCAAAGCCACGCAGAGATGATTAGGAGATCATCCTCCTTAATATACCACATTAGGAACCGATGGGGAATCCATTGCCCTGGTCCCTCATTCACTCATATGGTAGAGACATATTTCTCATATAAATGCACCCGGCCCAAGAAGCGGTGATGTGCATTACAACTGTCTCCCAATCCTTAGGGATCCCGAACCACATCGGAGGGTGTGCCATTCTAAGGACCTGAAAATGGTTATACAATAACCAGTGAGATAAAATCTTAACGAGTTCTCGCCCTAAGCCCCGGTTAGGACACCAACTCAACCTAGGGCATCTCTCTAGAACCACCACTCAAATAGACCAACAGCAACAATATCATCCACCACAACCAAGACATGACTAACCACATATCCAGTGCCAATAAACAAGCAAACAATCGGTTCGCATACAACCTTATCCGGTTATGCCACACTTTGCACAATATATGTGAACACAATACAACTAATGCAACTACAATCAAATAATGCATTCGATCAATCACATACGAGTTGCATTGCAGGCAATCTTACTTGGCCAGTGCCACACCCTGCACATTATCAATACAAGCATACCACAAGTAGTGCAACCAGCACATGCATAATCGAAACCAATGATGCCATGTTTCTCATGTGTTCTTGCACTCACACACCGGTGTCTACTAGCATAGCCAAGCATTGCCCTCCCCCATGAGGCGCAGCGACGTCATGAGCTCTCTCCCAAAATGACATTCCCAAAGGAGTATGGGCTCGGCCTTTACCGCAACTCCCATCCTGACACCCATCGGGATTCCAACAAGTCGGACTATCATCCCCTAAACTTTGACCGGAGTGATGGGTTCAACTTAGTGATCATGCAAGCACACCACTACAATCCACTTTTATCTTGAACATTAGCCAATGCATACATGCTTGCTGGAATAGTCCATTAAACATATGCAGTCTCAATTCCATCTCTAGAAAATCAGTCAATTTCCATGTCCCTTGGACAAGCATAATCCCCTTTTTATACTCCCACGCAATTCTTGCAAATGCCCATGCATTTACACTATCAATTCACATAATATAATCAAAATATGTGCATTTAATCTAATTTTCGCTTCTGGATAAACAATGTCACGTGAACAATACCACGTGAATAGTACAATATGAACAATGAAATTCCAGAATTCAATGATTAATAAATTAAATTCAAAATTCAATAAAACAATAATTAAATTAAGGAAACCAATCAATTAAGGCTAAACAAGTTTAACCCCTTAAACCTCATATAATAAGCATTAAGCGAGATCAATTTAAACTAATCCTCATCATCTAACTAAGCACCTATCTTAGATCTAATACACCTTAATTAATCCCATAAACTTAAGATAAATGCTAACTAAACCAACCCTAAGCAAGTTTAAGCACTAATCGACGGATTATGACAAAAACTCACTCGTTAAGCGGGCCGAAGACATAGGCACAAGGGCAACGGCAGAAGCTATGCACGAGAACCTCAACCATGACGATCCAAAGCGGTCCTGGGACAAAAATAACAGCAACCAAGTCTTTCTCTTTTGTAAAGCTAGAAACCCAAATTGTCCAGGTGGAACATGTGGCTAGTCGGATTGATTGGCGCTCCGATGACTGGCTAGCCGGCGACCGACGGCTTCAAGGGTTCAAGTGGGATAGGCTAGTGGCTGGTTTGGGCGGCGGCTAGGTTGAAATAGGGCGGAGGAACTTTTCCAACCAGTACAACGACTAGAACCGGGCAGACAGGGAAGCATCGGCTTCTGGTCGGCGACCTGGACCGGTAAACGACACCAATAGGAAGCACGGATGGAGGGTCCTAGTCACGGCTTCAGGTGGCTCTGGTGGTGACAAAGTCGAACCAACAATGAAAAACACATGGGGAAAAAAAAAAGGAAGAAGAAGAGGAGGCAAGGGGGTTGGGCGGTTGAAATGGGGAAGAGAGAGAGAGATGGAAGGGCTGGTGGTCTACCCTCATTAAGACTCATTGAGACTCATTAATGCTTATTCTATCCCCATGCAATGACATCATCTTCTCTCTCTTCTTTTGTCTCTTTCTCAATAATATCTAGAGGGGCAAAATGGTGATTTCCACCTTTGCACAATCACCACTTTGTCCTTAGGCTAAGATGATTTGCGGGCCTAAAAAATAGGCTAGGAAATGAATAGAAATGGGCTCGGGAATTAATTGGGCTAAAAATGGCTTAAGATTAGATAATGGGCTAGGAAGGGTCAAGTGGCTAGTTGGGTCCAATGGGCTCACTTGCTACCTTGGGCCCACCATGGTGGCTGCCCCTCCTTGGGCGTGAAGCCCACTTGGTCTTGCTCGGCCTACATCCTCGTGGGTTCGATTCCTCGGTCCGTAAATTCCTTTTTCCAACGATTGGCTTTACTGGCAATGTCAAAGGTTAAAGAAGCATTGTCCAAAAGTTCATCCCGGACGTTCTTGAAAATCCATCATCCAATATTGGATTTTCATGCATTGTCAATTTCGCCCGAATGCCATTTTGATACGTCTCGAACTAACAAGCGGTTTCGAGGATTTATGCGTAATCGACTCATGCTTGACTTAGTATCAAACCACATTCAAGTTTTCTTGACACATGGACGTCCTTGACTAACATGAAATTGCAAAGATAAATTCTTATTTCAAAGTATACGATTACCGAGATTGACATAGGGCCGTTTGCGGTCTCGATAATAGGAAACGAATTCACCCATCATTTCATTATACCCTGCCCGTGAATTGACTTCTAGTCATCCCTGAAACCGGCTTGTATAACCATAGGATCATCCTCACGCAAATCTCATGGTCGAGTCGTTTTCCCAAGTCAAGTTATTTAGTCATACAAGTTCTGTGCTCATTAGCCTTTCCTGTTAAGGTTAGAATCTCAGAAATGATCAATTCCGAATGAGATTAACCAACAATGCATTGATGAAATTCACATTCATTCATCTATCAAAGGGTTTGAATTTCAGGATGTCACATGATCCATCCATTTGACAAGTCTACTTCTTGCCACCCGTTTGAAAATTCTACTTCTCACGACCCATTTGATAGGTCTACTTCTCACCGAACAATCGTCACCCAATTTTTTTTTTCTAAAATCGATCTAAATAGCCATTACAATTAATAGATTATCTTATGCATTTAGGTTTTAAAATTTTTAAAGTACGGTTAATATTATGAAAAATCACAGACTAGTACACCTGTAATAAATTTGCCTAAAGATATTTTCTTTAACCATCAAAAACCTCAAATAGGTACACTTTCATTAGTTTTTGTTAAATTTTACTAACAAATTACTTAGATAGATGACACATGGCAGTTAACAAGTATACTAGTTTGAGATTTTACCCTACATTTGTCACAAATGTACTAGTTTGTGATTTTTCATGATATTAATCCAATTTAATGAAAACTAATGGATAGTAAATTTGTTATAAATATATCAATTTGACATTTTTTGTGGTCAAAAAATTAGTTTTGGATAGATTTATTACAGGTGTACTAATTTTGAGTCTTTTATGGTATTAATCTTTGAAAATACGAACTTCAGTTAGTATTATTTTATGTCCCTTTTAGTAATTAGTAAATTTAATTCATGTTTGTGATTGGTGCATATAAGGGAGCTGTTAGTGCAACTGTCGCGCTCAGCGTGCTGTTTGCCGGGTATTAACCTAATTCTATTCCTTACATTTTCATCTTGCTCTCATCTCAGGCCGAAAAGAAATGTTTGACCATGATTATTGACTGACCACATCTTTTAACATAGGGCATGGTTTTATTTTACGAGACGTTTCTGTTTCAAATTATCATATACACCATTAATGAAAAGACCGCACTCAACCTGTTCTTTATTTACACTTTATGTATTGTACTTCGGCCATCAATTCCAAGAGAAAGTTATCTGAATTATTGACATATTTTTCGTAATATATTGGACCGAACTTTAACTGAATATTAATTGGGTATGGCAACAAATTTTCCTTTGTTAATCAACAAAATATTAATCGGGTTGGTTCAATACCTTTAAAAAGTACTAACTTTAACTCAAGATCCAACTCTCACGTAACTTTTTTTGGTCTCATAAAAAGTACCAATTATATTTCAGATCTAAATTCTAACCCAAACTTTATTTGTCTCATAAAAAATACCACATTTAGCTCATGTCCTAAGTCTGTCCCAAACTATTTTTGGTCTCATCAAAGAAAATCAATTTTTACTTGGTACTCAAATCTAGCTCCCTTCAAGTTTCCATCAAATTTCTGCCGAGTATAATGACACGTCGAATTTTTATGACATCATTAGATGAAAACTTGATGGGGCTTGGATTTGGGTACCTACTAAAATTTGTGTTTTTTTACAAAACAACAGAAAGTTTGGGTCAAGATTAGATCTGACATAAAGCTGGTGTTTTTTTATTAGACACAAAAAAGTTTGAACTAGAATTGGGACACAATCTAAAGCTTATGTTTTTTTACGAGACAAAAAAAAAGTTTAGTCCAAAATTGGAGTACGACCTAAAGTTTTTGCTTTTATATGAGACCAAAAAAAAAAAAAAAAAGATTGAGTTAGAATTTGGACCTAACCTAAAGTTGATATTTTTTAAGGGAATCAGGCCGGCAGAAATTAGGGACTTCGTAATGATAATTTGTGGTTACATTTTTTTGTTTTTGTGTGGTGGATAGGTCAATAATGAGAGCATAAATGAATCCCGCAAGAAGATTGGGTTCAGCGACAGCGTCTTGCCATTATGACAAGCTGTGAAAAGAACACATAAAAAATACATTATTATTATATTTTAACTAGTTATTTTTCTTATGTAAATTCTACAAATTTTCACATTTGTGCGTTCCTTTGAAATCGCTTTGCAGAGCTTATCTACTCACATAGTTGCTCAGTGGGGGCAGGATCACGAGACTATCAAACATGATTGCATAGTTTGGAAATTCTGTTGAAATATGGCCCTAGCTTCTTTCTTTTTTGGTCAAATATTGTCCTAGCTTTTTGCTATCAATTTCAAACAATGTTGAGATGGAGCATCTTAATAAGTTTCATACGCTCGAATGAATTCCTCTAAAAATCTATTCATTTGAACTGAAGTATGTAAATGCAATGTATCAATTTTACTTTATAAAATCTATTCAGTAGAATTGTAGTATCCACATTCTAAAGTAAAAGGAGCGTCACAAGCTTATGAAGCCCATTTCTCAGTTTCTCATTGAACAATTATTATCCATACAGTAGCCAGCCTATGCGATGTGAATAGACTAGCAATCGTACAGAGAGAATGATGACCAAAATACCACGGAATAATCTCTCAAAAACACAAGATAGGTTTCCTTTCCACAACTCCTATGGTCTGCGAAGTAGATGGAGATTTGGCCAAGTTGAACAGTAAAAGTAAATTCAATTACTAATGAAGAATCATATACAAGTGCCACCGTTGCTGTACAAAAAATTGATGTCTGTACAAAAACGACAGAGACCAAAAACTGGGATTACAGTGCAGACAATGGTAGGTGCTGTTTCTTGCTTCAAATCGCATCCCAGCTGCATCCAGGCATAGATGTCATTGTCTTCCTCGCGAAATTTGAACTCCAATGTCAATAGATTTGATTGATTCTCTCTTCTACTTAGCATGACTCCATCAAATCAGGAAGCTGCTCTTGTTGGCTCTTCGGAAGATCCAACCAATTCCAAACGGTCAGCGTCCCTGCAGCATCTCCCGTAAAGAAAAGGCCTCCAGGAGCTGTTTGAAGAGTCCTAAATTCTCGTCTTGAGAATAGCTTGCCCCTTTCAGTGAACCTGGAGTACGATGCACAAAGTCAGGCAAGCAGAAGAAGAGAACAGTCTTCACCGAGTGATGAGGATGTCAAGCAATTAGAGGAATTATTTTGGACTTACGATGGGAGCTCATACAAGCGAACAGTGTTGTCGATACATGCGCAAAGAAGGACTGGCTTACCACCTGCATCACTCATCCCAGCCAGTGCAAGAATACCCTGTGCAGGACAAAATGATATTTGCAACATCAAGTGATATTAGAAACTGACAAAGCATCTGACAGATGAAAGATAAAATTCACGTCTTCTCCACATAGAGAGAGCACATGCAACACACTTGACATTACGCCTATGTTACAAAGAATCACTCTACATTATTCACATAGCTATTTTTAGCTGAGGAAAACAACCGAAGAGCAATAAGCTGCATCTTTGCCATCTAATATAGTAAAACAGGTCCATGCAATTCGCACATATGAAGTCAATAAAAGAAAACTCAATTTCACCCTTATTGTCTACACATTTTCCAATAGTACCATCATCAACCACAACATACCATAATCCACACAAGTGCCAAAGAGAAAAAAATTAGCGAGCAACATACAGAGTCCACATGATGTGTATACACAACTTCCAAGCTGCCTGCTTTAGTGGCACCCCAGACCTTAAGTGTCTGATCCAATGAACATGATATCAAGTACTCATCCCAGCAAAGAAGTGACATCACCACGTCAGTGTGTCCAACAAGTTCCTGAACACACTCTAGAGTGTGCAAGTCCCACACCTGCGGGAGAGGGGAAAAAAAGAAAGATGTGAGGGGTCAGGACAATCTATAGTAGTGCAGGGCAGAAAAATACAGAGGACGTAGCAAACCAATAAAAGTGATGCAACAGAAAACACAAACTACAATGGCCAAGTCATGCCTTCCCAGGACACACAGGTAATCAGGGGGAGACATCTTTGATAAACCAGCTTACCCTTATGGTCTGGTCAATGGAACCTGAATACAACCGGTGGCGCCCGACAGTTAATGATACCACACCCTTCGTGTGACCCCTGAGAGGTGCAGCCATCTGAAAAGGATCAGCCTCACTAACTCCTTTCCACACCAAGATAGCGCCATCCTATAAGCAAGATTTGATCAGATTAATCATCGAAAGACCAATATAATTCAGCACAGGCATCAACAGAATGAGGCAGTCAGTGATCATAGGAAAATTGACTTAGGTAGGCCACACTTGGAGGAGAAGAAGAGAAGAACTTCAGGTCTAAACCAAGAAATCCACCCTCACACTCAGCATCAATTTTTATATCACTTAGAATGAAATTCTAAACAAACAGGCTACAAAAAATTCCAGCAGATAAGTCCCCTAAACTGACATTACATTCTTTCTAATAATAAATTACCTGGGCTCCGGCAAAAAGCATGTTATTACCGACTTCCATAGCATGGACCTGTCCAACAGGTCCGCTGATATCATAACTAGCACCACTCTGGATATTCCAGGCCTACAAGAGATACAAGAGAAAGCAATGAATTAAAGCTCAGCAGCCCACTAATTCAAGAATTGCCAAAGAAAACAATAACAAAGGACAAAGGAGACCCAGTCAATTGCTCACCTTGACCTTATTAGGCATGCCAACAAACACCCAAGGACCTTCAGAAGTAAAACACCCGACTTCTCCCCCAAGGTTAATCACTTGATCACATTGACCAGTGTGACAGTCCCAAATTCGCCGTTCCGTCTTTGCTTCCAGAGTACAGCTTAGTAGATCCAGCAGGAAGTGCTATTCCAGAAACACCCTGTCACAAAAAGCATCAGGTGAGTCCAAACCTACTTTCATACCATACAGGTAATGATATTTCGACATATTAATTAGCACAGGATGGACAGACACATATTGGAGTTTAACAAGACATGCAATGCAACTATGTTTTCTCCAGCTATAGTCTTGGATATAAGGGAGAACACACAAGGCAAAAACTAATCTGTAATTAGTACCTTTTTATGCCCCTCAAGCTTAGCCAACTGGGCAAAATCAACACCGTGAAACCACGAATGCAAGAAAGGACATGCATCGCCTTTCACACAATTGCCCGATATCCAGTAATGGCAAACTTTTTCTTGGGGCTTTTGAGGGTTTTTTTCTGTTGACAAATCGCCTCTGTCTCTAGAAGTTGAATTCGCTGAATTCACTGGACCAGTTTCAGGGTCCTTCCCAGGGCAATCCCCAGGAATATAACTTGACAGCTTTGCAGCTCGCTGGTAAACATTGCGTGGAAGAGATGCATCGTGCAAAAACCTGCAGGGATTCCGGTTGCACTTCCCTTGTAACCAGTAAGTGCATACTCTGCGGCTTGTTGGTGCTGTTTGAAGCTGATTATAGCGAGCAGATGATTTCTGTGTCCAACCCACAGTACTCCTTGCTGTCTTAATATCCATGCTATTATACAGAAATACAGACAATCAGTCCCTGAACTGAATGACCTATCCAAAGTTAACTCAAAGCATCAGAACTCGTTCTTGCAAGAAGATCCGTTTCAGAAAAACCAAGGTCCACTGTAGTCAGCGATCCCAAGCATTTCACTTCCTCTATCACCAACAACAGAGACAGAACAAAGAACCATCGACCTATAAGAGGATGCATAACCATCTCGATCCATCATTCCCATCTCTTTCAGTTCCAACCAAATCAAATTCACCCAGAAGCAGGACAAGCTGAAAACCTAGAACACGAAGTAGACAATAAAAGAGTAACAGAATGCCGCATTGTCCACGCCCTTCACGAAAACTTCCATTCATCAAACCTAATTTCCAAACTCGCCATCCTCGTGACAAATCCTAATCCTTTCAGGCGGAAGAAAACCCGATTCCTTCGGGATCAAAAAACCCAAGAATCCCCGCCAACGACTACTGAACGCAGGCCCGACGGCCCCCGTCGTCGCCGGCAGAAACCCACCTTCTAGAAAGCCCTCCGATGGCGAGCGGGAGATCGCCATTGTCGAAAGAAGATAAAACCCACCTAGCATTTCCTCGCTACACTTCGCTAGAAACCGCACGGAGAGAGGCGTGAAAAGAAGAAGCAAGCAAACCTGAGGAAAGACAGCAAAGCGACGAACCCACGATCGCCCTCGAATCGAAGAGCGGAGATCGGCGATCGATGATCGAAAGGGCTTTGCGGGTCGCGACGACACGGCGAGAGCGCGACGGAGAGAGAGAGAGAGAGAGAGCGGGAGAGACAAGCTTTGCTTGGGGGGAAAGAGCCGTTGGCCTGGCCTTGCTATAGGCAGGCAAAGCGCGTACATGTCACGCGGCGAGGAAAATATTTTCTTGATTTTTTATACTTGATAAGAGGAGAATTTAAAAAAAGAGAGGGAAAAGAACATTAAATATGATATAAAGGATAAATTGCTTTAAGACTAGGGTCTATGTAAGGAAAAACCCATGAACATCAGAAATGTTCGAATTCCGACTTCAACGTGTTAGAGATTTACTAAACGGGGTTTATATCACAAGAAATCCAAATTGATATATATGATAAATTTACCTCAATATAATTTTTTATTACAAAAACTCAAACTAGTACAAATGTCACAAATTTATCTTAAATAAACTTTTTCACTTTTAAAAACCCAAATTTGTACAATTATAATAAATTTATCATTTTTCTGTTAAATTGAATTAATATCACGAAAAAACATGGATCGGTACACTTTTGATAAACTGAGGGTAAAACCCCAAACTAATATACCCATCAATTACCACATTTCATTCAACTTAGTAATTTGCTAGCAAAATTTAATAGAATTTGTCATAGGCATACTAATTTAGAATTTTTAATGCTTGAAAATTAGTTTGGGATAAATATGTCACAAGTGTACAAATTTAATTTTTCGTGATATTAATCTTACTAAATATGTTTTTGGAAAATTTTTAGAGGGAGAAGAAAATATAATGTAGAAAAAAAGAGGAGGAAAATGAGTAGGCGAGGAAGTCTTTTTTGTTGTCATTATTCAAAAGTGTGGAGTTTACTTTTCACTCGTAAGTTTCTCGAAAATGTTGTCGTGAGGGAAATATACATGTAAAAAAAAAAGAGGTGGAAAATGATGAGGTGACGGAAACCATTTTCGTTATTATTATTAAAAAAAGTGCGTTACTTTTATTTGTATATATCTCGAGAATATCTTGCTGATCTGGAACGATGTTTTTATCATGCTTGTAATAGTATTACGTGACTTAGGAAAAACGCTCAACAAAAGCACGTC
This sequence comes from Angophora floribunda, assembly GCA_014182895.1. Taxonomy (NCBI): domain Eukaryota; kingdom Viridiplantae; phylum Streptophyta; class Magnoliopsida; order Myrtales; family Myrtaceae; genus Angophora; species Angophora floribunda. The sequence continues at coordinate 28,741,364 of CM024709.1, read as the reverse complement.
ACTAATGAAAAAAAAAAAAAAAGGGACCAAAGCTTACGCTTAAAAATTTAGAATGAACGAAAGGTATCGATTTCATTATGATGGAAAATATTCAAATACGAACAACCTCTTGATAAGAGATGGAAATCAATACAACCATGTATGAGTTAATTTTTTTTTTTATCGAAAAGAAATTTCTATTCATCATCCAAATGATACATGAAGAAAATCTCAAAAGTCATGCTAACAAAACAAGCTCATAGAACTCCAAAACAAAGACAAAACCAGAAATCAAGGGATTTAATTAGAGTATTATCATCAAAAATAATCATAGGCTCGCCTTTCAAAAATAGATTTGAGACTATATGAGTTTATTACTCATGACATTATTTGTGCATAATTAAGACGTGAATTAGAATATTCTTGAAAATGGTGAAAAATCAAAAGTTGCTAACGAATTTGGCCAAAGATAAGCAAATAGAAGAATCGACAAAATTGCAATTAATAAAGGACAAGGCTATTTCCACTTCCTATATAATTAAATCCACCCATTTATGCTAAAAAGATAAAATAACCCTTAATAATTCAATTGCAATTCAAGTGATGGCTTTGTTCCTTCTATTTCTATTGAGGGTCTAATCGTCATAATTTAGCTTTTCACATGATTTGTTTATTAGTTTATCAAGAATTATTTTAGTGTGCTTTTACATATTCCCATAACTTTTTACATGCTCTATATAAGATTATCTCATCAATAATAAGAGAAAAATATAAATATTCTTTGATATGGTTCAAGACGTCAATTTTTTTTCAGCATTGCTCTTAAAACTTATAATATTTTTTTGTCCTTCTTATTTCAAAAACTCACTTTCTTAGTATTTTTTAGTTTTTTAAATTTTATTAGTCTAGAAATTGTCCTTTTTTTTTTTTCCTTTCTTTAAGAGATCGGCGATAAGTTTTGCATGCATAGGACATGTTGATGAAACCTGTTCAATGTTACTTTATCATCTAATAGCTATATATTTGATAAGTAAAATAAGTTCATTATATGGCAATAAAAGATGAACCTTAAGACATACTGAGGAGCACAACCAAAAGCCACATCAACCAAGAACTTAATTGGACTAACTTTTGCTCTGGTCGTTAGTTTCTTGTTTAAGTCATGTAGGCCTTATGAAATGTTTGCAAAATTATCCCTTGAAAACATAATCATTAGATATGTCAAATAGGTGGCTCAGGTCAAATTTGGATCGGATCAAACATGGTCTGATTGAAATTGACCCATTTCCATGCAGAAGAAATAAGAACATCACAAGTATCATAACTTTCGTACAATGCTCACTTGAGTGTTATAACTTTTTTTTTGACCACTTGAGTGCCGTATCATCTAAAAAACAATCACTTAAGTGCCATAACTTTGAATCAATCACTTGAATGCCAAAATTTCTTTAAAACGTTCAACCAAGTGCTAGAAATACGATATGGCACGGCACTTGTGGTTAATATTTTTAAACAGTTATGACATTCAAGTGATCAATTAAAAAGTTATGTGACACTCAAGTGATCAGAAAAAGAGTTATAACACTTAGGTCAGAGCCATACATAAATTCTAGCAATTAAATTATTGAAAAGAAAAGTTAAGATACTTGAGTGAGTGTGATACGAAAGTTAAAGCATTTATAATGTCATTTTTGCCTATGCAATATAAATATAGTGACTCATACTAACCCAACTCATACCCAATTCATGTTTAACTCAACCGGACCCATATTGCTAAAACATTTATATTTAACCTAATTTAGAAAAACTCATACCCAAACTAAGGTAAAAGCAAGGAGTAAATAAGTGTGAAATTGAGTTAGGGTGAGAGAGAATCGTAAAGATGGCCAAATTTTGAATCCATTTTGCATCTATATTAAACCCATTTATGATCCATATAAATGGGTTTTAACCCTTTTATGACCTATATACGTAATATAACTAATTTATATAACAATCTAATTCATCAAATATTGGAACAACTCATAAATGATTCCATATAAAGTCTAGACTTGAATGAAATTCAGAAACTTCGTAAGTCATTTTCAATCAAAGGTGCGTTTTGTAGGAGCATGACAATTATAGGAGCTTTCTTGTTTTAGCGCAATACACTTGAAAGAACTTACTAGTAATCAAGGAATAATTTCTCATCATCAAAATCATTAAGAAGAGCCTAAACGATGTATGGTAAGTTCATGAGAATACTATACATGTTTGATGGAATGAAAGAATTTATTGTGTTTAAGGGAAGGTGACTTTGGGATAGAAGCGTTCACCACCAAGGCTCCAATGGCAAAGGAAGGTTCACCACCAAAGAATAAGATAAAAAGCCCACAGGAATCAATCAGTTAAGAGGAGCGATCATACATTGGCAATTCAAAATTTATATGCATATAATTGAGAGCGCACCTCGTGAACTAGGGAACATTAAAATAGAAAACCATCCAAATTAGAAAATCTACTCAAACTTGTAAACAACCCTCCAGTCTTAACCCGGCCAAATGAACTCTTATTCTTCAACTTCTTCCAAAAACTCCATCGTGGACATTTCCTCCTCACTGGACCTATTGGATCATGTTATGGCTGAAAATCTATTTTATAAGCTACTATATGTACTATGTGTTGTGCATAGGTTGTGAAATATTACTCTCTTACTCAAACTTCCTAACCCCAATTCCTCGAAAAGATGGGGAGTCGAACTCCCCAACTCCTCCTTCTCAAGCAGGAAAGGTAGTCACCTGGACAACCCCTAGTAGTTATTGTTTATACTTGTGTATTTAGATTTTGGGCAAGACATGTACTTTAATAGTGGAAAGGAGTTGAGTTTCTTGCAATACTATCTTCGGTTGTTTTGATTCATTGTAAGGGAGGTTTCCTCCGTATATTTGTGGAATTGAGATGTAAGGAGTGATAGTAAATGTCAAGGTGTATTTGTTTTGTGTAAAATAAATGATTTAAAAAATATTTTCTTAAGAATGATCGCTCATATAAGTTATAAATTAATTTAATGAAAATATTTCTATCATTTATAAAAATATTTAAACATAAATTGTCATCGTTAATGAAAATATTTTTCATTAACTAATTATTTTAAATAAAATAAATGAACATTTTTAGGAAATTTTTTTAAATTATTCATTCTGCCCAAAACTAATCAATAACAAAGGCCCAATAAAGGTTTTCTTTTTCTTTTTCATGCCATGAGAATGAATTACCTTGCATGTCCTGCAGAAAATAATGGATCTAGATCAAGTGACTTGTAAAAAACTTAAATGAGTGTACAAACATTATACACTATCTTGGAGGTACGAACTTTTGGAGTGCCAAAAGTTGGCACAAAGGGACACTTAAGTGCCAAAATCGGAGCAAAAGAGATCAGTTAAGTGCCAACGGAGAAAAATTCCGACCAAATTGTCACGTGTCCATTTTCCGGCGACTTCATTTGCTTTGACAGAGCATTTTTTTTAAATAAGAAATCCACGTGGCAACTTTTTTTTTTTAAATTGTCCACGTTAGATTTAAAAAACTTAAAATCGATTTTATTAATAAAAAGAGAGAGAGAAGGGGATCGGCAAAGGCTGCATAGCCCTCGCTGCCGCCGCCACTGTCGCTGGGAAGGGCCGGCGACGGTGGGCGAGGGTCGGCCGGGGTTGCCGGGCCCCGGCCAGCGGCCGGCGACCTTGGCCGGCCTACAATGAGGGCCCGTAGGCCCTCGCCCAGATCTGGGGCGAGGGTCGCGACCCTCCCCCAGATCCAGCGAGGGTCGCCGGCCCTCGCCCCGACGGCCCAAGGGCCTCTCGCAAGACAACCGTCGCCGACCCTTCCCGGCGACGGTGGGGTGACGACGGTGGCAGCAGCCCTCGCCGATTTCCCTTCCCCTTTTTTTATTTAAATTAATCAATTTTAAAAATTTTATTTTTTAAATTATTTAATATTATTTATTTAATAATTTTAAAAATCACGTCGCGCAAAAACGACGTCGTTTTGCGCTAATTTTTAGTCGTTTCAATTTCTGGCGAGCCACGTAGGCAAAAAAATTAATAAACAAATACCACCTAGAATTTCTGGCAGGGTTCCGGCGACCTGGCACTTAAGTGATCCATTTTTTTTGAAAAGTGGCACTTAAGTATACCGTTTGTAAGTTTTGGCACTTTAAGTGTCCCTCCGTGCCAACTTTTGACACTCCCGTTGTACTTTCCCCCACTATCTTGCATTGCAAAAATGTGCAAAATTTGTAAGCGATTTTGTATTTCCATTTCGTGGACACACAAAAAATGACTAGTGATAGACTTAGTTAATAATAGTAAGTTGAGTGAATCTAAAACTTTCAAACTGCTTGTGTTCAATTTATAAATTTTTTGTTGCATATGTTCAAATCCTCAATGGGTTATAGACCCAAATAATACACGCGTGAAAAGAGCACGTAAAAAATACGTTATCATTATATTTTAACTAGTTATTTTCCTTATGTAAATTCTACAAATTTTCACATTTGTGCATCCTTTTGAAATCGCTTTGCACAGCTTATCTACTCACATAGTTGCTCAGTGGGAGCAGAATCACGAGACTATCAAACATGATTGCAGAGTTTGGAAATTCTGTTGAAATATGGCCCTAACTTCTTTCTTTTTTGGTCAAATATTGTCCTAGCTTTTTGCTATCAATTTCAAACAATGTTGAGATGGAGCGTCTTAATAAGTTTCATAAGCTCGAATGAATTCCTCGAAAAATCTATTCATTTGAACTGCAATATGTATATGCAATGTATTGGTTTTACTTTATAAAATCTATTCAGTTGAACTGTAGTATCCACATTATAAAGTAAGAGTGTCACAAGCTTATGAAGCCCATTTCTCAGTTTCTCATTGGACGATCATTATCCATACAGTAATCACCTATGCGATGTGAATAGACTAGCAATCGTACAGAGAAAATGATGACCAAAATACCACGGAAAAATCTCTCAAAAAAACAAGAAAGGTTTCCTTTCCACAACTCCTATGGTCTGCGAAGTAGATGATTTGGCCAAGTTGAACAGTAATAGGTAATTCAATTGCTAATGAAGAATCATATACAAGTGCCACCGTTGCTGTACAAAAAATTACTCTGTACAAAAACGACAGAGACCAAAAACTGGGATTACAGTGCAGACAATGGTAGGTGCTGTTTCTTGCTTCAAATCACATCCCAGCTGCATCGGGGCATAGATGTCATTGTCTTCCTTGCGAAAATTGAACTCCAATGTCAATAGATTTGGTTGATTCTCTCTTCTACTTAGCATGACTCCATCAAATCAGGAAGCTGCTCTTGTTGGCTCTTCGGAAGATCCAACCAATTCCAAACGGTCAGCATCCCTTTGGCATCTCCTGTAAAGAAAAGGCCTCCAGGAGCTGTTTGAAGAGTCCTAAATTCTCGTCTTGAGAATATCTTGCCCCTTTCAGTGAACCTGAAGTACGATGCACAAAGTCAGCCAATCAGAAGAAGAGAACAGTCTTCACCAAGTGATGAGGATGTCAAGCAATTAGAGGAATTATTTTGGACTTACGATGGGAGCTCATACAAGCGAACAGTGTTGTCGATACATGCGCAAAGAAGGACTGGCTTACCACCTGCATCACTCATCCCAGCCAGTGCAAGAATACCCTGTGCAGGACAAAATGATATTTGAAACATCAAGATATGATATTACACGTTAAGAAACTGACAAAGCATCTGACAGATGAAAGATGAAAATTCACATCTTCTCCACATAGAGAGAGCACATGCAACACACTTGACATTACGCCTATGTTAAAAAGATTCACTCTACATTATTCATATAGCTATTTTTAGCTGAGGAAAACAACCGAAGAGCAATAAGCTGCATCTTTGCCATCTAATATAGTAAAACAGGTCATGCAATTCGCACATATGAAGTCAATAAAAGAAAACTCAATTTCACCCTTATTTTCTACACGTTTTCCAATAGTACCATCATCAACCACAACATACCATAATCCACCCAAGTGCCAAAAAACAAAAAAATTAGCGAGCAACATACAGAGTCCACATGATGTGTATACACAACTTCCAAGCTGCCTCCTTTAGTGGCACCCCAGACCTTAAGTGTCTGATCCAATGAACATGATATCAAGTACTCATCCCAGCAAAGAAGTGACATCACCACGTCAGTGTGTCCAACAAGTTCCTGAACACACTCTAGAGTGTGCAAGTCCCACACCTGCGGGAGAGGGGAAAAAAAGAAAGATGTGAGGGGTCAGGAATTTCTATAGTAGTGCAGGGCAGAAAAATACAGAGGACGTAGCAAACCAATAAAAGTGATGCAACAGAAAACACAAACTACAATATCCAAGTCATGCCTTCCCAGGACACACAGGTAATCAGGGGGAGAGACATCTTTGATAAACCAGCTTACCCTTATGGTCTGGTCAATGGAACCTGAATACAACCGGTGGCGCCCGACAGTTAAAGATACCACACCCTTCGTGTGACCCCTAAGAGGTGCAGCCATCTGAAAAGGATCAGCCTCACTAACTCCTTTCCACACCAAGATAGCGCCATCCTATAAGCAAGATTTGATCAGATTAATCATCGAAAGACCAATATAATTCAGCACAGGCATCAACAGAATGAGGCAGTCAGTGATCATAGGAAAATGGACTTAGGTAGGCCACACTTGAAGGAGAAGAAGAGAAGAACTTCAGGTCTAAACCAAGAAATCCACCCTCGCACTCAGCATCAACTTTTATATCACTTAGAACGAAATTCTAAACAAACAGGCTACAAAAATTCCAGCAGATAAGTCCCCTAAACTGACATTACATTCTTTCTAATAATAAATTACCTGGGCTCCGCAAAAAGCATGTTATTACCGACTTCCATAGCATGGACCTGTCCAACAGGTCCGCTGATATCATAACTAGCACCACTCTGGATATTCCAGGCCTACAAGAGATACAAGAGAAAGCAATGAATTAAAGCTCAGCAGCCCACTAATTCAAGAATTGCCAAAGAAAACAATAACAAAGGACAAAGGAGACCCAGTCAATTGCTCACCTTGACCTTATTAGGCATGCCAACAAACACCCAAGGACCTTCAGAAGTAAAACACCCGACTTCTCCCCCAAGGTTAATCACTTGATCACATTGACCAGTGTGACAGTCCCAAATTCGTACCGTTCCGTCTTTGCTTCCAGAGTACAGCTTAGTAGATCCAGCAGGAAGTGCTATTCCAGAAACACCCTGTCACAAAAAGCATCAGGTCAGTCCAAACCTACTTTCATACCATACAGGTAATGATATTTCGACATATTAATTAGCACAGGATGGACAGACACATATTGGAGTTTAACAAGACATGCAATGCAACTATGTTTTCTCCAGCTATAGTCTTGGATATAAGGGAGAAGGCAAAAACTAGTCTGTAATTAGTACCTTTTTATGCCCCTCAAGCTTAGCCAACTGGGCAAAATCAACACCGCGAAACCACGAATGCAAGAAAGGACATGCATCGCCTTTCACACAATTGCCCGATATCCAGTAATGGCAAACTTTTTCTTGGGGCTTTTGAGGGTTTTTTTCTGTCGACAAATCGCCTCTGTCTCTAGAAGTTGAATTTGCTGAATTCACCGGACCAGTTTCAGGGTCCTTCCCAGGGCAATCCCCAGGAATATAACTTGACAGCTTTGCAGCTCGCTGGTAAACATTGCGTGGACGAGATGCATCGTGCAAAAACCTGCAGGGATTCCGGTTGCACTTCCCTTGTAACCAGTAAGTGCATACTCTGCGGTTTGTTTGTGCTGTTTGAAGCTGATTATAGCGAGCAGATGATTTCTGTGTCCAACCCACAGTACTCCTTGCTGTCTCAATATCCATGCTATTATACGGAAATACAGACAATCAGTCCCTGAACTGAATGACCTATCCAAAGTTAACTCAAAGCATCAGAACTCGTTCTTGCAAGAAGATCCGTTTCAGAAAAACCAAGGTCCACTGTAGTCAGCGATCCCAAGCATTTCACTTCCTCTATCACCAACAACAGAGACAGAACAAAGAACCATCGACCTATAAGTGCATGCATAACCATCTCGATCCATCATTCCCATCTCTTTCAGTTCCAACCAAATCAAATTCACCCAGAAGCAGGACAAGCTGAAAACCTAGAACACGAAGTAGACAATAAAAGAGTAACAGAATGCCGCATTGTCCACGCCCTTCACGAAAACTTCCATTCATCAAACCTAATTTCCAAACTCGCCATCCTCGTGACAAATCCTAATCCTTTCAGGCGGAAGTAAACCCGATTCCTTCGGGATCAAAAACCCAAGAATCCCCGCCAACGACTACTGAACGCAGGCCCGACGGCCCCCGTCGTCGCCGGCAGAAACCCACCTTCTAGAAAGCCCTCCGATGGCGAGTAGAAGATCGCCATTGTCGAAAGAAGATAAAACCCACCTAGCACTTCCTCGCTACACTTCGCTAGAAACCGCAACGAGAGAGGCGTGGAAAGAAGAAGCAAGCAAACCTGAGGAAAGACAGCAAAGCGACGAACCCACGATCGCCCTCGAATCGAAGAGCGGAGATCGGCGATCGATGATCGAAAGGGCTTTGCGGGTCGCGACGACACGGCGAGAGCGCGACGGAGAGAGAGAGAGAGAGAGAGCGGGAGAGACAAGCTTTGCTTGGGGGGAAAGAGCCGTTGGCCTGGCCTTCCTATATAGGCAGGCAAAGCGCGTACATGTCACGCGGCGAGGAAAATATTTTCTTGATTTTTTATACTGGGAAAGAGGAGAATTTAAAAAAAGAGAGGGAAAATAACATTAAATATGATATAAAGGATATATTGCTTTAAGATTTGGGTCTATGTAAGGAATAACCGATGAATATCAGAAATGTTCGAATTCCGACTTCAATGTGTTAGAGATTTACTAAATGGGGGTTTTTTTTTTTTGGGTAAGGTACTAAATGGGGTTTATATCACAAAAAATCTAAATTGATATATATGATAAATTTACCTCGATATAAATTTTTATTACAAAAACCCAAACTAGTGCAAAATGTCATAAATTTATCTTAAATAAAAATTTTCACTTTTAAAAACCCAAATTTGTACAATTATAATAAATTTATCATTTTTCTGTTAAATTGAATTAATATCACGAAAAAACATGGATCGGTACACTTTTGATAAACTGAGGGTAAAACCCGAAACTAATATACCATCAACTACCACATTTCATCCAATTCAATAATTTGCTAGCAAAATTTAATGGAATTTAATGGAATCTAGTTTAGAATTTTTAATGGTTGAAAAATTAGTTTGGAATAAATATGTCACAAGTGTACAAATTTGAATTTTTCGTTATATTAATCTTACTAAATATGTTTTTGGAAATGTTTTAGAGGGTGAAGAAAATATAAGTGTAGAAAAAAGAATAGGAAAGAGAGTAGGCGAGGGAAGTCTTTTTCGTTGTCATTATTCATAAAGTGTGGAGTTTACTTTTTACTCGTGAGTTTCTCAAAAATGTTGTCATGGGGGAAATATAAATGAAAAAAAGAAAGAGGTGGAAAATGATGAGATGAGGGAAACCATTTTCGTTAGTATTATTAAAAAAAAATGTGCATTACTCTTATTTGTATATATCTCGAGAATATCTTACTGATCTAGAACGACGTTTTTTTCATGCTTATAATGACTTAGGAAAAACGCTCAACAAAAGCACTTAACTAATGAAAAAAAAAAAGGGACCAAAGCTTACGCTTAAAAATTTAGAATGAACGAAAGGTATTGATTTCATTATGATGGGAAATATTCAAATACGAACAACCTCTTGATAAGAGATGGAAATCAATACAACCATGTATGAGTTAATTTTTTTTATTGAAAAGAAATTTCCATTCATAATCCAAATGATAAATGAAAGAAAATCTCAAAAGTCATGGTAACAAAACAAGCTCATAGAACTCCAAAACAAAGACAAAACCAGAAATCAAGGGATTTTATTAGAGTCTTATCGTAAAAAATAATCATAGGCTTGCCTTTCAAAAATAGATTTGAGACTATATGAGTTTATTACTCATGACATTATTTGTGCATAATTAAGATGTGAACCTAAATTTTCTTGAGAATGGTGAAAAATAAAAAGTAGCCAACGAATTTGGCCAGAGATAAGCAAATAGAAGAATCAACAAAATTGCAATTAATAAAGGACAATGCTATTTCCACTTCCTTTATAATTAAATCCACCCCATTTATGCTAAAAAGATAAAAGAACCCTTAAAAATTCAATTGCAATCCGAGTGATGGCTTTGTTCCTTCTATTTCTGTTGAGGGTCCAATCGTCATAATTTAGCTTTGCATGCAATTTGTTTATTAGTTTATTAAGAATTATTTTTGTGCACTTTTACATATTCCCATAACGTTTTACATGCTCTATATAAAATTATCTCACCAATAATAAGAGAAAAAGACAAATATTCTTTGATATGGTTAAAGATGTCAAAATTTCTTTTTCAGCATTGTTCTTAAAAATTCTAATATATTTTTTTGTCATTCTTATCTCAAAAACTCACTTTCTTAGTGAATTTTTAGTTTTTAAATTTTATTAGTCTAGAAATTGTCCTTTTTTTTTCCTTTCTTTAAGAGACCGGCAACAAGTTTGCGTGCATAGGACATGTTGATGAAACCCGTTCAATGTTACTTTATCATCTAATAGCTATATATTTGATAAGTAAAATAAGTTCATTATATGGCAATAAAAGATGAACCTTAAGACATACGGAGGAGCACAACCAAAAACCACATAAACCAAGAACCTAATTGGACTAACTTTTGCTCTAGTCGTTAGGTTCTTGTTTAAGTAATGTAGGCCTTATGAAATGTTTGCAAAATTATCCCTTGAAAATGTAATCATTAGATCTATCAAATAGGTGGCTCAGGTCAAATTTGGATCGGATCAAACATGGTCTGATTGAAATTGACCCATTTCCATGCAGAAAGAATAAGAACATCACAAGTTCATAACTTTCATACAATGCTCACTTGAGTATTATAACTTTTTTTTTACCACTTGAGTGCCATATCATCTAAAAAACAATCACTTGAGTGCCATAACTTTGAATCGATCACTTGAATGCCAAAATTTCTTTAAAACGTTCACCCAAATGCTAGAAATACGATATGACACGGCACTTGTGGTGAATATTTTTAAACAGTTATGACATTCAAGTGATCGATTAAAAAGTCATGTGACACTCAAGTGATCAGAAAAATAGTTATAACACTCAGGTGAGAGCCATACATAAATTCTAGCAATTAAATTATTGAAAAGAAAAGTTGAGATATTTGAATGAGTGTCGTACGAAAGTTAAAGCATTTATAATGCCATTTTTGCCTATGCATTATAAATACAATGACTCAAACTAACCCAACTCATACCCAATTCATGTCTAACTCAACCTGACCCATATTGCTAAAACATTTATATTTAACCTAATTTAGAAAAACTCATACCCAAACTAAGGTAAAAACAAGGAGTAAATAAGTGTGAAATTGACATAGGGCGAGAGAGAATTGTAAAGATGGTCAAATTTTGAACCCATTTAGCATCTATATTAAATCCATTTATGATCCATATAAATTTTTTAACCTAATTTCAAATGACCTATATACTGAATATAACTAATTTATATAACAATCTAATTAATCAAATATTGGAGCATGACAATTATAGGAGCTTTCTTGTTTTAGCGCAATACACTTGAAAGAACTTACTAGTAATCAAGGAATAGTTTCTCATCATCAAAATCACTAAGTAAGAGCCTAAACGATGTATGGTAAGTTCGTGAGAATACTATACATGTTTGATGGAACCAAAGAATTTATTGTGTTTAAGGGAAGATAACTTTGGGATAGAAGCATTCACCACCAAGGCTCCAATGGCAAAGGAAGGTTCACCACCAAAGAATTAGCTAAAAGACCACGGGAATCAATCAGTTAAGAGGAGCGATCATACATTAGCAATTCAAAATTTATATGCATACAATTGAGAGCGCACCTCGTGAACTAGGGAACATTAAAATAGAAAACCATTCAAATTAGAAAATCTACTCAAACTTGTAAACAACCCTCCAGTCTTAACTCGGCCAAATGAACTCTTATTCTTCAACTTCTTCCAAAAACTCCATCGTAGACATTTCCTCCTCACTTTTCTTACCTATTGGATCATGTAATGGCTGAAAATCTATTTTATAAGCTACTATATGTACTATGTGTTGTGCATAGGTTGTGAAATATTACTCTCTTACTCAAACTTCCTAACCCCAATTCCTCGAAAAGATGGGGAGTCGAACTTCTCAACTCCTCCTTCTCAAGCAGGAAAGGTAGTCACTTGGACAACCCTAGTAGTTATTGTGTATACTTGTGTATTTAGATTTTGGGCAAGACATGTACTTTAATAGTGGAAAGGAGATGAGTTTCTTGCGATACTATCTTCGGCTGTTTTGATTCATTGTAAATTTCCTCCATATATTTGTCAAGAGATGTATTAAATGTCAAGGTTTTTGTTTTGTAAAATAAATGATTTAAAAAATATTTTCTTAAGAATGATCGCTCATATCAAGTTATAAATTAATTTAATGAAAAATATTTCCATCATTTATAAAAATATTAAAACATAAATTGTCATCATTAATGAAAATATTTTTCATTAACTAATTATTTTAAATAAAATAAATGAACATTTTTAGGAAAATATTTTTAAAATTATTCATTCTGCCCAAAACTAATCAATAACAAAGGCCCAATAAAGGTTTTCTTTTTCTTTTTCATGCCATGAGAATGAATTACCTCGCATGTCCTGCAGAAAATAATGGATCTAGATCAAGTGACTTGTAAAAAACTTAGATGAGTGTACAAACATTATACACTATCTTGCGTTGCAAAAATGTGCAAAATTCATAAGCGATTTTGTATTTCCATTTTGTGGACACACAAAAAATGACTAGTGATAGACTTAGTTAATAATAGTAAGTTGAGTGAATCTAAAACTTTCAAACTGCTTGTGTTCAATTTATAAATTTTTTGTTGCATATGTTCAATCCTCAACGGGTTATAGACCCAAATAATACACGCGTGAAAAGAGCACGTAAAAAATACGTTATCATTATATTTTAACTAGTTATTTTCCTTATGTAAATTCTACAAATTTTCACATTTGTGCATCCTTTTGAAATCGCTTTGCAGAGCTTATCTACTCACATAGTTGCTCAGTGGGGGCAGGATCACGAGACTATCAAACATGATGCCCTAGCTTCTTTCTTTTTTGATCAAATATTGTCCTAGCTTTTTGCTATCAATTTCAAACAATGTTGAGATGGAGCGTCTTAATAAGTTTCATAAGCTCGAATGAATTCCTCTAAAAATCTATTCATTTGAACTGTAGTATGTAAATGCAATGTATTGGTTTTGCTTTATAAAATCTATTCAGTTGAACTGTAGTATCCACTTTCTAAAATAAAAGGAGCGTCACAAGCTTATGAAGCCCATTTCTCAGTTTCTCATTGGACAATTAATATCCATACAATAGTCAGCCTATGCGATGTGAATATACTAGCAATCGTACAGAGATAATGATGACCAAAATACCACGGAAAAATCTCTCAAAAAAATAAGAAAGGTTTCCTTTCCACAACTCCTATGGTCTGCGAAGTAGATGGATTTGGCCAAGTTGAACAGTAAAAGGTAATTCAATTACTAATGAAGAATCATATACAAGTCCCACCGTTGCTGTACAAAAAATTAATGTCTGTACAAAAACGACAGAGACCAAAATCTGGGATTGCAGTGCAGACAATGGTAGGTGCTGTTTCTTGCTTCAAATCACATCCCAGCAGCATCGGGGCATAGATGTCATTGTCTTCCTCACGAAATTTGAACTCCAATGTCAATAGATTTGATTGATTCTCTCTTCTACTTAGCATGACTCCATCAAATCAGGAAGCTGCTCTTGTTGGCTCTTCGGAAGATCCAACCAATTCCAAACAGTCAGCATCCCTGCGGCATCTCCCGTAAAGAATAGGCCTCCAGGAGCTGTTTGAAGAGTCCTAAATTCTCGTCTTGAGAATATCTTGCCCCTTTCAGTGAACCTGGAGTACGATGCATGAAGTCAGCCAAGCAGAAAAAGAGAACAGTCTTCACCGAGTGATGAGGATGTCAAGCAATTAGAGGAATTATTTTGGACTTATGATGGGAGCTCATACAAGCGAACAGTGCTGTCGATACATGCGCAAAGGACTGGCTTACCACCTGCATCACTCATCCCAGCCAGTGCAAGAATGCCCTGTGCAGGACAAAATGATATTTGCAACATCAATATATGATATTACATCACTTCCATGAGACTAGGGGCATGGTAAGAAACTGACAAAGCATTTGACAGATGAAAGATGAAAATTCATTTCTTCTCCACATAGAGAAAGCACATGGAACACACTTGACATTACACCTATGTTAAAAAGATTCACTCTACATTATTCATATAGCTATTTTTAGCTGAGGAAAACAACCGAAGAGCAATAAGCTGCATCTTTGCCATCTAATATAGTAAAACAGGTCCATGCAATTCGCGCATATGAAGTCAATAAAAGAAAACTCAATTTCACCCTTATTGTCTACACATTTTCCAATAGTACCATCATCAACCACAACATACCATAATCCACACATGTGCCAAAGAAAAAAAAATTAGCGAGCAACATACAGAGTCCACATGATGTGTATACACAACTTCCAAGCTGCCTCCTTTAGTGGCACCCCAGACCTTAAGTGTCTGATCCAATGAACATGATATCAAGTACTCATCCCAGCAAAGAAGTGACATCACCACGTCAGTGTGTCCAACAAGTTCCTGAACACACTCTAGAGTGTGCAAGTCCCACACCTGCGGGAGAGGGGGAAAAAGAAAGATGTGAGGGGTCAGGACAATCTATAGTAGTGCAGGGCAGAAAAATACAGAGCACGTAGCAAACCAATAAAAGTGATGCAACAGAAAACACAAACTACAATGGCCAAGTCATGCCTTCCCAGGACACACAGGTAATCAGGGGGAGAGACATCTTTGATAAACCAGCTTACCCTTATGGTCTGGTCAATGGAACCTGAATACAACCGGTCGCGCCCCACAGTTAATGATACCACACCCCTCCTATGACCCCTGAGAGGTGCAGCCATCTGAAAAGGATCAGCCTCACTAACTCCTTTCCACACCAAGATAGCGCCATCCTATAAGCGAGATTTGATCAGATTAATTATCAAAAGACCAATATAATTCAGCAAATGCATCAACAGAATGTTCAGTGATCATAGGAAAATTGACCTAGGTAGGCCACACTTGAAGAAGAAGAAGAGAAGAACTTCAGGTCTAAACCAAGAAATCCACCCTCGCACTCAGCATCAACTTTTATATCACTTAGAACGAAATTCTAAACAAACAGACTAGACAAAATTCCAGCAGATAAGTCCCCTAAACTGACATTACATTCTTTCTAATAATAAATTACCTGGGCTCCGGCAAAAAGCATGTTATTACCGACTTCCATAGCATGGACCTGTCCAACAGGTCCGCTGATATCATAACTAGCACCACTCTGGATATTCCAGGCCTACAAGAGATACAAGAGAAAGCAATGAATTAAAGCTCAGCAGCCCACTAATTCAAGAATTGCCAAAGAAAACAATAACAAAGGACAAAGGAGACCCAGTCAATTGCTCACCTTAACCTTATTAGGCATGCCAACAAACACCCAAGGACCTTCAGAAGTAAAACACCCGACTTCTCCCCCAAGGTTAATCACTTGATCACATTGACCAGTGTGACAGTCCCAAATTCGCAACGTTCTGTCTTTGCTTCCAGAGTACAGCTTAGTAGATCCAGCAGGAAGTGCTATTCCAGAAACACCCTGTCACAAACAGCATCAGGTGAGTCCAAACCTACTTTTATACCATACAGGTAATGATATTTCGACATATTAATTAGGACAGGACAGACGGACACATATTGGAGTTTAACAAGACATGCAATGCAATTGTGTTTTCTCCAGCTATAGTCTTGGATATAAGGGAGAACACTAAAGGCAAAAACTAATCTGTAATTAGTACCTTTTTATGCCCCTCAAGCTTAGCCAACTGGGCAAAATCAACACCGCGAAACCACGAATGCAAGAGAGGACATGCATCGCCTTTCACACAATTGCCCGATATCCAGTAATGGCAAACTTTTTCTTGGGGCTTTTGAGGGTTTTTTTCTGTTGACAAATCGCCTCTGTCTCTAGAAGTTGAATTCGCTGAATTCACCGGACCAGTTTCAGGGTCCTTCCGAGGGCAATCCCCAGGAATATAACTTGACAGCTTTGCAGCTCGCTGGTAAACATTGCATGGAAGAGATGCATCGTGCAAAAACCTGCAGGGATTCCGGTTGCACTTCCCTTGTAACCAGTAAGTGCATACTCTGCGGCTTGTTGGTGCTGTTTGAAGCTGATTATAGCGAGCAGATGATTTCTGTGTCCAACCCACAGTACTCCTTGCTGTCTTAATATCCATGCTATTATACAGAAATACAGACAATCAGTCCCTGAACTGAATAACCTATCCAAAGTTAACTCAAAGCATCAGAACTCGTTCTTGCAAGAAGATCCATCGCAGAAAAACCAAGGTCCACTGTAGTCAGCGATCCCAAGCATTTCACTTCCTCTATCACCAACAACAGAGACAGAACAAAGAACCATCGACCTATAAGTGGATGCATAACCATCTCGATCCATCATTCCCATCTCTTTCAGTTCCAACCAAATCAAATTCACCCAGAAGCAGGACAAGCTGAAAACCTAGAACACGAAGTAGACAATAAAAGAGTAACAGAATGCCGCATTGTCCACGCCCTTCACGAAAACTTCCATTCATCAAACCTAATTGCCAAACTCGCCATCCTCGTAACAAATCCTAATCCTTTCAGGCGGAAGTAAACCCGATTCCTTCGGGATCAAAAACCCAAGAATCCCCGCCAACGACTACTGAACGCAGGCCCGACGGCCCCCGTCGTCGCCGGCAGAAACCCACCTTCTAGAAAGCCCTCCGATGGCGAGCGGGAGATCGCCATTGTCGAAAGAAGATAAAACCCACCTAGCATTTCCTCGCTACACATCGCTAGAAACCGCACGGAGAGAGGCGTGGAAAGAAGAAGCAAGCAAACCTGAGGAAAGACAGCAAAGCGACGAACCCACGATCGCCCTCGAATCGAAGAGCGGAGATCGGCGATCGATGATCGAAAGGGCTTTGCGGGTCGCGACGACACGGCGAGAGCGCGACGGAGAGAGAGAGAGAGAGAGAGAGGGAGAGACAAGCTTTGCTTGGGGGAAAGAGCCGTTGGCCTGGCCTTCCTATATAGGCAGGCAAAGCGCGTACATGTCACGCGGCGAGGAAAATATTTTCTTGATTTTTTATACTTGAAAGAGGAGAATTTTTTTTAAAAAAGGAAAAGAACATTAAATATGATATAAAGGATATATTGCTTTAAGATTTGGGTCTATGTAAGGAATAACCGATGAATATGAGAAATATTCTAATTCCGACTTCAATGTGTTAGAGATTTACTAAATGGGGTTTATATCACAAAAAATCCAAATTGATATATATGATAAATTTACCTCGATATAAATTTTTATTACAAAAACCCAAACTAGTACAAATGTCATAAATTTATCTTAAATAAACTTTTTCACTTTTACAAAACCCAAATTGATATATTTATAATAAATTTATCATTTTTCTGTTAAATTGAATTAATATCACGAAAAAACATGGATCGGTACACTTTTGATAAACTGAGGGTAAAACCCCAAACTAATATACCCATCAACAACCACATCTCATCCAATTCAATAATTTGCTAGCGAAATTTAATGGAATTTGTCATAGGCATACTAATTTAGAATTTTTAATGGTTGAAAATTAGTTTGGGATGAATATGTTACAAGTGTACAAATTTAAATTTTTTATATTAATCTTACTAAATATGTTTTTGGAAAAGTTTTAGAGGGAAAGAAAATATAAGTGTAGAAAAAAAAAGGAGGAAAATGAGTAGGCGAGGGAAGTCTTTTTTGTTGTCATTATTCAAAAGTGTGGAGTTTACTTTTTACTCGTGAAGTTTCTCGAAAATGTTGTCGTGAGGGAAATATAAATGTAAAAAAAAAAAGAGAGGTGGAAAATGATGAGGTGAGGGAAACCATTTTCATTATTATTATTAAAAAAATATGCATTACTTTTATTTGTATATATCTCGAGAATATCTTGCTGATCTAGAACGACGTTTTTATCATGCTTGTAATGACTTAGACTTAGAAAAATGCTCAACAAAAGCATGTAAACTAATGAAAAAAAAAAAAAAAAAAGGACCAAAGCTTACGCTTAAAAATTCAGAATGAACGAAAGGTATCGATTTCATTATGATGGGAAATATTCAAATACGAACAACCTCTTGATAAGAGATGGAAATCAATACAACCATGTATGAGTTAATTTTTTTTATTCAAAAGAAATTTCTATTCATTATCAAATGATACAAGAAAGAAAATCTCAAAAGTCATGATAACAAAACAAGCTCATAGAACTCCAAAACAAAGACAAAACCATAAATCAAGGGATTTCGATAGAGTATTATTGTTAGAAATAATCATAGGCTTGTCCTTCAAAAATAGATTTGAGACTATATGAGTTTATTACTCATGACATTATTTGTGCATAATTAAGATGTGAATCTAATTTTTCTTGAGAATGGTGAAAAATAAAAAAATAGCCAACGAATTTGGCCAAAGATAAGCAAATAGAAGAATCAACAAAATTGCACTTAATAAAGGACAAGGCTATTTCCACTTCCTTTATAATTAAATCCACCCCATTTATGCTAAAAAGATAAAATAACCCTTAATAATTCAATTGCAATTCGAGTGATGGCTTTGTTCCTTCTATTTCTGTTGAGGGTCTAATCGTCATAATTTAGCTTTTCACATGATTTGTTTATTAGTTTATTAAGAATTATTTTTGTGCACTTTTTTTACATATTCCTATAACGTTTTACATGCTCTATATAAAATTATCTCACCAATAATAAGAGAAAAAGACAAATATTCTTTGATATGGTTAAAGATGTCAAAATTTCTTTTTCAGCATTGCTCTTAAAACTTCTAATATATTTTTTGTCATTCTTATCTCAAAAACTCACTTTCTTAGTGAATTTTTTTTTTTTTTATTTTATTAGTCTAGAAATTGTCCTTTTTTTTTTTCCCTTTCTTTAAGAGACCGGCAATAAGTTTGCGTGCATAGGACATGTTGATGAAACCCGTTCAATGTTACTTTATCATCTAATAGCTATATATTTGATAAGTAAAATAAGTTCATTATATGGCAATAAAAGATGAACCTTAAGACATACTGAGGAGCACAACCAAAAGCCACATCAACCAAGAACCTGATTGGACTAACTTTTGCTCTAGTCGTTAGTTTCTTGTTTAAGTCATGTAGGCCTTATGAAATGTTTGCAAAATTATCCCTTGAAAACATAATCATTAGATCTGTCAAATAGGTGGCTCAAGTCAAATTTGGATTGGGTCAAACATGGTCTGATTGAAATTGACCCAATTTCCATGCAGAAGGGATAAGAACATCACAAATATTATAACTTTCGTACAACACTCACTTGAGTGTTTTGATTTTTTTTTCGACCACTCGAGTGCCATAACTTTGAATCGATCACTTGAATGCCAAAATTTCTCAAAAACGTTCACCCAAGTGCTCGAAATACAATGACATGCACTTGTGGTGTGTATTTTTAAAAAGTTATGATATTCAAGTGATCGATTAAAAAGTTATGCGATACTCAAGTGATCAAAAAAAAGTTATAACACTCAGGTGAGCGCCATACATAAGTTCTAGCAATTAAATGATTTAAAAGAAAAGTTAAGACACTTGCATGAGTGCTATATGAAAGTTAAAGCATTTATGATGTCATTTTTTCTTATGCAATATAAATACAGTGACTCATACTAACCCAACTCATTCCCAATTCATGTCTAACTCAACCGGACCCATATTGCTAAAACATTTATATTTAACCTAATTTAGAAAAACTCATACCCAAACTAAGGTAAAAGCATGGAGTATATAAGTGTGAAATTGAGTTAGGGCGAGAGAGAGTCGTAAGATGGCCAAATTTTGAACCCATTTAGCATCTATATTAAATCCATTTATGATTCATATAACTGGGTTTTAAACCTTTTATGACCTATATACTTAAAATAACTAATTTATATAACAATCTAATTTATCATCAAATATTGGAACAACTCAAATATTGGAACAACTCATAAATGATTCCATATAAAGTCTAGACTTGAATGAAATTCAGAAACTTCGTAAGTCATTTCAATCAAAGGTGCATTTTGGAGGAGCATGACAATTATAGGAGCTTTCTTGTTTTAGCGCAATACACTTGAAAGAACTTACTAGTAATCAAGGAATAATTTCTCATCATCAAAATTATTAAGAGCCTAAACGATGTATGGTAAGTTCGTGAGAATACTATACATGTTTGATGGAACGAAAGAATTTATTGTGTTTAAGGGAAGATGACTTTGGGATAGAAGCATTCACCACCAAGGCTCCAATGGCAAAGGAAAGTTCACCACCAAAGAATTAGATAAAAGCCCACGGGAATCAATCAGCTAAGAGGAGCGATCATACATTGGCAATTCAAAATGTATATGCATAAAATTGAGAGTGCACCTCGTGAACTAGGGAACATTAAAATAGAAAACCATCCAAATTAGAAAATCTACTCAAACTTGTAAACAACCCTCCAGTCTTAACCCGGCCAAATGAACTCTTATTCTTCAACTTCTTCCAAAAACTCCATTGTGGACATTTCCTCCTCACTAGACCTATTGGATCATGTTATGGCTGAAAATCTCCCATCACTTCATAAATATTAAATGGGTTTGGTTTATTGATGAGGTTTGAGGTGGATCTGTGAGTTGATTATCTTCCATAAAATTCATTAGTGAGACATCACTAAACAATTTCTGTTAATAGAAAATTGATAATTGATAATTGTTAATCTTACAAGAAAATTATTAAAAGTGGGCTTAAGAAGTATCATTGAAAAACACGTTAGGATACTTTTGAAGAAAATAGTCATGTGACATCTCCCGGAGAAAATTGTCTAAAAAGTTGTAAATTGTATAGTGTCTAATTTAGTTTTAAACCTTTCAATTATGTTAATTTCATCCTAAATTTTTTGATAACTTGCCAATTTAATCAAAAACTTTTGATAACTTGCCAATTTAGTCCTAAACATTGTTATGATTTGCTAATTAGTCATTTTAGCTAATTTTAATTAGAAATCACTATTTTGTGGTTTAGTTAGCATTGATAATCCTACATGACACAACCGATGCTGACGTGGATAATTTTTGTAATTTGTGTAATGTTATGATTTTTTTCCTTTTCCCTCTATTGGCCTTAGGTGAGGGTGGCCCACATTGAACTAAGAAAGGGCAATCCTAGCCAAGGGCCGATGAGAGCGATCCTCTCCAACCCTGGCGAGGGTCAACCTTGATCCTACAAGGTGGTCCTTGCCTAAGGCGGGTGAAGGAAAAAAGATAAAAGATAAAAAAAAGGAAAAAGGAAAAAATTCATAAAATTAAAAAATTATAGTAAAAAATAGTTTAAGTTAGCACTAGCTATTCTAGAGACTGGCTAGACCGCCACGTTATGATTTCCAATCAAAATTAAGTAGAAGATTTGAATTGGCAAATCGTTAAAAAGAGTATGACTAAATGGGCAAATCATCAAAATATTTAGTATTCATTTGACGCAATTGAAATGTTAAGACTAAATTGGCCAATTGTCAAATAACTTAGGACTAAATTGACATGATTAAAAGATTAGGACTGAATTGGCCGATGTGCAATAGTTTTAGGAATTATTGAATGATTTTCTCTAAGTAGACAGAAGTCTAATATGAATACTGAACGATCTATTAGATGAAAAGGAAAAAAAGAAGATTAAAAGTTTTCTTTGATGAGAGACAATTACACCTAATTTAAATTTACAACAAAAAAAATAAGCGTAATGCTTCAAAATTTTCCGCACCTTATGTTTTTCAAATGGATTTTTTTTTCCTATTGGGTCCCATTGTAGAACAAAGCAATCTCATTAATGTCTTTGCTAGTCAAAGCAAATATCTAATTATCTTACCATCAAAAGCACCAAAATATGTCCTACTCCAAGAATCATTCTCATTCAAAGATAAGGGCAAACAACATATCAAGGTCCAATCTCAAAACCACATGCCAAATAGGCATCCCATAAAGGAACTTTCCCTTAATTATAAATCCAACAAGTCTGCTAAATTTAAGGATGTGTCCTCATGAAGCTTAGGTGCTTGCGCCTTCAATGCCTGGTTGGTTCACGGGTCATCTTTGTCAACGTTTTGTCTTCTTTAGGCATAAAAAGCACATTTAATGATAAAAATTCAAAAAGTCAGATGCAAAAATTTATGACAAAATTACCAAAAAAAAATCATAAATCTACAAAATTATAAAAAAAAAAAAAAAACCTAAATCTATTTCAATTATATCACATAGAGTAGCTAATATCTACATTAATGATTTTGGGCCAAAATTGGTGAAATAGGCTTTGGCAAAATGCAAAAATATTTATAACTCAATTGATAAAAAAATTGAAATCTGTGTTTTTTTTTTTTTGTAATTGTCCCCAAACTTTATCGATCTTTATCCACATCTCTCTCTAGTACAAGGATAAATTAGGCTGCTACTTTCCACATGCCAAACGGAGCGAACCCATATCAATGATTTCTTTCACCTTCCTTCAATCGTGAAAAGCCAATATTTGCTCCTTTATTGAGTTTCTCTGAAATATTAGCAGAAAATGGCAAATCAGATCAGTGGGAGAGATGGAAGCCATGTACTTGTCCTGGAAATGAAAGACACTTCCAACACCAAGGAAGAGATTAAAGCACTTTCTTCTCTTTTCCCTTCATTTAAAAGGTTACTTGTGTTCTCATCTCCGTCTCCTATTTTTCCCATAATCCCTTACTTGTTTTTTTGTATTTACTTAGATGTTCGTTGATCATTTGAGGTGCACATATTTTAACAACGTGCAAAACATGTTATGGGTCTTGGTGCGGATGAGGTTTTGATAGCGAATTTCTCGAAACATCATAGTTGATCGCGGAGTTCTTAGGGACGTACTTCGTGATATTCATGGGTTGCAGGTCATTGGTAGTGAACTTGAACTACGACAAGGTGGTCATGCTCCTAGGGATATCGATGGCATGGGGTTTGGTAAAGTTTGGTAATTATGGTGTTGATGTGCTCCGTCGGACACATCTCCAATGCCCATTTCAACCCGGCCGTCACCATTGCTTTCACCACCTGTTAGTGGTTTCCCTGGAAACAGGTGCAACCATATTCTTCCCAAGTCCTAAACTACCTCTTCTCTATCTTCCCATTTAAAATATGCCCTAATCTATGTCAAAGGATGAACGCCAATTTTGCTTGGTTGACCTAACAGTCAGTTAGAGGCTAATCTAGCAAGCGTTGCTTTGGTCATGATTCTAAGCCAGCCACCAACTAGAGAGGCCATTAGTTACCGGTTAGGTGTATTTCGTGGCTAGATTTCATTTGCCTATGTTGTATATCAAATCAATCGCATTCCATTATTAGTTTTCTCTTCTAAATGAGCTTGTTAGATTTTGTTGGACCATTAATAATGATTCTAAAAGCTTAAACTTTTGGTGTTGTCTTTTTGCTTAGTACTAAGTATGGAAATTTAGTTAGAGAGACAAATGGGACTTGAAAAGATTTGAATTTAAGACATCTAGTTTTGATTTTGCTTTTAGAAAAGTTGATAGTAGTTTCACAAAATCTCACATGGTGTTGGTTGGTCCTGGACCTCTATTACCCTAAAAGCTAACTTAAAGGGTGAAACTTTCCTTTATACTTATAAACCAATTACAAGTTCCTTTTACAATCGACATGGGACAACCTCAACAATCTCCCCTCCCATATCAGGCCTGGGTTGAAGCTGCAATGACCCATAACTCTCCCGTATAACCGTTTGGGTCTAGACTTGTTGATAACAAAGCTTTGATACTAGTGTTAGATTTTATTAGACCGTTACCAGTTATTCTATAAATTTAACCTATTAGATGAATGCGTGATTTATTATTTAAATATTCTAACAAAGCTTAACGGATCCAATCATTTCCAATCAAAGATTTCTCAAGAGATCTCATGGGTTAAATTGACTCTCATGTTCTCTTATCTAAATCTTGACACACGAGAGCATTGATTTAGGCAATAATGGAGGATTCGTTGATTTATATTTTTGCTTATCTGAAGCTTTCTCTAGGTTGCATTTTCTTCTTGGCATGTAGGTGCCTGCATATGTATTGACAAAAATTGTGGGGATGACATCGGCAAGCGGGACACTGCAGTTGCTATTCCCCGGCAAGCTCAACCATTTCTTAGGGACTCAACCAACCAGAACGGACGTGCAAGCATTCATTGTTGAGTTGACCATCACATTTTACCTCATGTTCGTCATCTCCAGCGTTGCTCCTAATAATAGAGCGGTGAGTTTTAACTTCTTTCATGGATTTACTTGTTGCTATCAATTTCAAACAATGTTAAGATGGAGCATCTTATCAAGTTTCATAAGCTCAAATGAATTTCTCTATAAAATCTATTCATTTGAACCGTAGAATGTAAATGCAATGAATCGGTTTTACTTTATAAAATCTATTCAGTTGAGCTGTAGTATCCACATTATAAAGTAAGAGTGTCACAAGCTTATGAAGCCCATTTCTCAGTTTCTCATTGGACGATCATTATCCATACAGTAATCACCTATGCGATGTGAATAGACTAGCAATCGTACAGAGAAAATGATGACCAAAATACCACGGAAATATCTCTCAAAAAAACAAGAAAGGTTTCCTTTCCACAACTCCTATGGTCTGCGAAGTAGATGGATTTGGCCAAGTTGAACAGTAAAAGGTAATTCAATTGCTAATGAAGAATCATATACAAGTCCCACCGTTGCTGTACAAACAATTAATGTCTGTACAAAAACGACAGAGACCAAAAACTGGGATTACAGTACAGACAATGGTAGGTGCTGTTTCTTGCTTCAAATCACATCCCAGCTGCATCGGGGCATAGATGTCATTGTCTTCCTTGCGAAAATTGAACTCCAATGTCAATAGATTTGATTGATTCTCTCTTCTACTTAGCATGACTCCATCAAATCAGGAAGCTGCTCTTGTTGGCTCTTCGGAAGATCCAACCAATTCCAAACAGTCAGCATCCCTGCGGCATCTCCCGTAAAGAATAGGCCTCCAGGAGTTGTTTGAAGAGTCCTAAATTCTCGTCTTGAGAATATCTTGCCCCTTTCAGTGAACCTGAAGTACGATGCACGAAGTCAGCCAATCAGAAGAAGAGAACAGTCTTCACCGAGTGATGAGGATGTCAAGCAATTAGAGGAATTATTTTGGACTTACGATGGGAGCTCATACAAGCGAACAGTGTTGTCGATACATGGGCAAATAAGGACTGGCTTACCACCTGCATCACTCATCCCAGCCAGTGCAAGAATACCCTGTGCAGGACAAAATGATATTTGAAACATCAAGATATGATATTACACGTTAAGAAACTGACAAAGCATCTGACAGATGAAAGATGAAAATTCACGTCTTCTCCACATAGAGAGAGCACATGCAACACACTTGACATTACGCCTATGTTACAAAGAATCACTCTACATTATTCATATAGCTATTTTTAGCAGAGGAAAACAACCGAAGAGCAATAAGATGCATCTTTGCCATCTAATATAGTAAAACAGGTCCATGCAATTCGCACATATGAAGTCAATAAAAGAAAACTCGATTTCACCCTTATTGTCTACACGTTTTCCAATAGTACCATCATCAACCACAACATACCATAATCCACACAAGTGCCAAAAAACAAAAAAATTAGCGAGCAACATACAGAGTCCACATGATGTGTATACACAACTTCCAAGCTGCCTCCTTTAGTGGCACCCCAGACCTTAAGTGTCTGATCCAATGAACATGATATCAAGTACTCATCCCAGCAAAGAAGTGACATCACCACGTCAGTGTGTCCAACAAGTTCCTGAACACACTCTAGAGTGTGCAAGTCCCACACCTGCGGGAGAGGGGAAAAAAAGAAAGATGTGAGGGGTCAGGACAATCTATAGTATTGCAGGGCAGAAAAATACAGAGGACATAGCAAACCAATAAAAGTGATGCAACAGAAAACACCAACTACAATGGCCAAGTCATGCCTTCCCAGGACACACAGGTAATCAGGGGGAGAGACATCTTTGATAAACCAGCTTACCCTTATGGTCTGGTCAATGGAACCTGAATACAACCGGTGGCGCCCGACAGTTAATGATACCACACCCTTCGTGTGACCCCTGAGAGGTGCAGCCATCTGAAAAGGATCAGCCTCACTAACTCCTTTCCACACCAAGATAGCGCCATCCTATAAGCAAGATTTGATCAGATTAATTATCGAAAGACCAATATAATTCAGCACAGGCATCAACAGAATGAGGCAGTCAGTGATCATAGGAAAATGGACTTAGGTAGGCCACACTTGAAGGAGAAGAAGAGAAGAACTTCAAGTCTAAACCAAGAAATCCACCCTCGCACTCAGCATCAACTTTTATATCACTTAGAACGAAATTCTAAACAAACAGGCTACAAAAAATTCCAGCAGATAAGTCCCCTAAACTGACATTACATTCTTTCTAATAATAAATTACCTGGGCTCCAGCAAAAAGCATGTTATTACCGACTTCCATAGCATGGACCTGTCCAACAGGTCCGCTGATATCATAACTAGCACCACTCTGGATATTCCAGGCCTACAAGAGATACAAGAGAAAGCAATGAATTAAAGCTCAGCAGCCCACTAATTCAAGAATTGCCAAAGAAAACAATAACAAAGGACAAAGGAGACCCAGTCAATTGCTCACCTTGACCTTATTAGGCATGCCAACAAACACCCAAGGACCTTCAGAAGTAAAACACCCGACTTCTCCCCCAAGGTTAATCACTTGATCACATTGACCAGTGTG
Organism: Angophora floribunda; assembly: GCA_014182895.1. Taxonomy (NCBI): domain Eukaryota; kingdom Viridiplantae; phylum Streptophyta; class Magnoliopsida; order Myrtales; family Myrtaceae; genus Angophora; species Angophora floribunda. The sequence goes on along the minus strand of CM024709.1, from coordinate 28,714,096 downwards.
ACAGTCCCAAATTCGTACTGTTCCGTCTTTGCTTCCAGAGTACAGCTTATTAGATCCAGCAGGAAGTGCTATTCCAGAAACACCCTGTCACAAAAAGCATCAGGTGAGTCCAAACCTACTTTCATACCATACAGGTAATGATATTTCGACATATTAATTAGGACAGGACAGACGGACACATATTGGAGTTTAACAAGACATGCAATGCAATTGTGTTTTCTCCAGCTATAGTCTTGGATATAAGGGAGAACACTAAAGGCAAAAACTAATCTGTAATTAGTACCTTTTTATGCCCCTCAAGCTTAGCCAACTGGGCAAAATCAACACCGCGAAACCACGAATGCAAGAGAGGACACGCATCGCCTTTCACACAATTGCCTGATATCCAGTAATGGCAAACTTTTTCTTGGGGCTTTTGAGGGTTTTTTTCTGTTGACAAATCGCCTCTGTCTCTAGAAGTTGAATTCGCTGAATCCACTGGACCAGTTTCAGGGTCCTTCCCAGGGCAATCCCCAGGAATATAACTTGACAGCTTTGCAGCTCGCTGGTAAACATTGCGTGGGAGAGATGCATCGTGCAAAAACCTGCAGGGATTCCGGTTGCACTTCCCTTGTAACCAGTAAGTGCATACTCTGCGGCTTGTTGGTGCTGTTTGAAGCTGATTATAGCGAGCAGATGATTTCTGTGTCCAACCCACAGTACTCCTTGCTGTCTTAATATCCATGCTATTATACAGAAATACAGACAATCAGTCCCTGAACTGAATGACCTATCCAAAGTTAACTCAAAGCATCAGAACTGGTTCTTGCAAGAAGATCCGATTCAGAAAAACCAAGGTCCACTGTAGTCAGCGATCCCAAGCATTTCACTTCCTCTATCACCAACAACAGAGACAGAACAAAGAACCATCGACCTATAAGTGCATGCATAACCATCCCGATCCATCATTCCCATCTCTTTCAGTTCCAACCAAATCAAATTCACCCAGAAGCAGGACGAGCTGAAAACCTAGAACACGAAGTAGACAATAAAAGAGTAACAGAATGCCGCATTGTCCACGCCCTTCACGAAAACTTCCATTCATGAAACCTAATTTCCAAACTCGCCAACCTCGTAACAAATCCTAATCCTTTCAGGCGGAAGTAAACCCGATTCCTTCGGGATCGAAAACCCAAGAATCCCCGCCAACGACTACTGAACGCAGGCCCGACGGCCCCCGTCGTCGCCGGCAGAAACCCACCTTCTAGAAAGCCCTCCGATGGCGAGTAGAAGATCGCCATTGTCGAAAGAAGATAAAACCCACCTAGCATTTCCTCGCTACACTTCGCTAGAAACCGCACGGAGAGAGGCGTGGAAAGAAGAAGCAAGCAAACCTGAGGAAAGACAGCAAAGCGACGAACCCACGATCGCCCTCGAATCGAACAGCGGAGATCGGCGATCGATGATCGAAAGGGCTTTGCGGGTCGCGACGACACGGCGAGAGCGCGACGGAGAGAGAGAGAGAGAGAGAGAGAGAGCGGGAGAGACAAGCTTTGCTTGGGGGAAAGAGCCGTTGGCCTGGCCTTCCTATATAGGCAGGCAAAGCGCGTACATGTCACGCGGCGAGGAAAATATTTTCTTGATTTTTTATACTTGATAAGAGGAGAATTTTTTTAAAAAAAAGGGAAAGAACATTAAATATGATATAAAGGATATATTTCTTTAAGATTTGGGTCTTTGTAAGGAATAACCGATGAATATAAGAAATATTCGAATTCTGACTTCAACGTGTTAGAGATTTACTAAATAGGGTTTATATCACAAAAAATCCAAATTGATATATATATATATATATATATGATAAATTTACTTTAATATAATTTTTTATTACAAAAACACAAACTAGTACAAATGTCATAAATTTATCTTAAATAAACTTTTTTACTTTTAAAAACCCAAATTGGTACATTTATCGTGATATTAATCTTACTAAATATGTTTTTGGAAAAGTTTTAGAGGGCGAAGAAAATATAAGTGTAGAAAAAAATAGGAGGAAAAAGAGTAGGCGAGGGAAGTCTTTTATGTTGTCATTATTTAGAAAGCGTGGAGTTTACTTTTTACTCGTAAGTTTCTCGAAAATATTGTCCTGAGGGAAATATAAATGTAAAAAAAAACAAAAAAGAGTTGGAAAATGATGAGGTGAGGGAAACCATTTTCGTTATTATTATTAAAAAAATGTGCATTAATTTTATTTGTATATATCTCGAGAATATCTTGCTGATCTAGAACGATGTTTTTATCATGCTTGTAATAGTATTACGTGACTTAGGAAAAACACTCAACAAAAGCATGTAAACTAATGAAAAAAAAGGGACCAAAGCTTACGCTTAAAAATTTAGAATGAACAAAAGGTATTGATTTCATTATGATGGAAAATATTCAAATACGAACAACCTCTTGATAAGAGATGGAAATCAATACTTTGATCGAAAAGAAATTTCTATTCATCATCCAAATGATACATGAAAGAAAATCTCAAAAGTCATGGTAACAAAACAAGCTCATAGAACTCCAAAACAAAGACAAAACCAGAAATCAAGGGATTTAATTAGAGTATTATCATAAAAAATAATCATAGGCTCGCCTTTCAAAAATAGATTTGATGACTTTGTTCCGTCTATTTCTATTGAGGGTCTAATCGTCATAATTTAGCTTTTCACATGATTTGTTTATTATTTTATCAAGAATTATTTTAGTGTGCTTTTACATATTCCCATAACTTTTTACATGCTCTATATAAGATTATCTCATCAATAATAAGAGAAAAAGATAAATATTCTTGGATATGGTTAAAGACGTCAATTTTTTTTTTCAGCATCGCTCTTAAAACTTCTAATATTTTTTTGTCCTTCTTATTTCAAAAACTCACTTTCTTAGTATTTTTTAGTTTTTTAAATTTTATTAGTCTAGAAATTGTCCTTTTTTTTCCCCTTTCTTTAAGACACTGGCAATAAGTTTTGCGTGCATAGGACATGTTGATGAAACCTGTTCAATGTTACTTTATCATCTAATAGCTATATATTGGATAAGTAAAATAAGTTCATTATATGGCAATAAAAGATGAACCTTAAGACATACTGAGGAGCACAACCAAAAGCCACATCAACCGAGAACCTGATTGGACTAACTTTTGCTCTAGTCGTTAGTTTCTTGTTTAAGTCATGTAGGCCTTATGAAATGTTTGCAAATTATCCCTTGAAAACATAATCATTAGATATGTCAAATAGGTGGCTCAGGTCGAATTTGGATCGGATCGAATATGGTCTAATTGAAATTGACCCATTTCCATGCAAAATGGATAAGAACATCACAAGTATCGTAACTTTCATACAATACTCACTTGAGTATTATAACTTTTTTTTCGACCACTTGAGTGCGATATCATCTAAAAAACAATCACTTGAGTGCCATGACTTTGAATCGATCACTTGAATGCCAAAATTTTTCAAAACGTTCACCCAAGAGCTAGAAATACGATGTGATATGGCACTTGTGGTGAACATTTTTAAAAAGCTATGACATTTAAGTGATCGATTAAAAAGTCATGCGATAGTCAAGTGATCAAAAAAAGAGTTATAACACTCCGGTGAGTTTCATACATAAGTTCTAGCAATTAAATGGTTGAAAAGAAAAGTTAAGACACTTGAGTGAGTGTCGTACAAAAGTTAAAACATTTATAATGTCATTTTTCCCTATGCAATATAAATAAAGTGACTCATACTAACCCAACTCATATCCAATTCATGTCTAACTCAACCGGACCCATATTGCTAAAACATTTATATTTAACCTAATTTAGAAAAACTCATACCCAAACTAAGGTAAAAGCATGAAGTAAACAAGTGTGAAATTGAGTTAGGGCAAGAGAGAATCATAGAGATGGCCAAATTTTGAACCCATTTAGCATCTATATTAAATCCATTTATGATCCATATAACTGGGTTTTAACCCTTTTATGACCTATATACTAAATATAACTAATTTATATAACAATCTAATTTATCAAATATTGGAACAACTCACAAATGATTCCATATAAAGTCTAGACTTGAATGAAATTCAGAAACTTCGTAAGTCATTTTCAATCAAAGGTGCATTTTGTAGGAGCATGAAAATTATAGGAGCTTTCTTGTTTTAGCGCAATACACTTGAAAGAACTTATCAAGGAATAGTTTCTCATCATCAAAATCATTAAGTAAGAGCCTAAACTATGTATGGTAAGTTCGCGAGAATACTATACATGTTTGATGGAACGAAAGAATTTATTGTGTATAAGGGAAGATAACTTTGGGATAGAAGCATTCACCACCAAGGCTCCAATGGCAAGGGAAGGTTCACCACCAAAGAATGTGTATTTATGAAGCTTAGGTGCTTGTGCCTTCAATGCCTGGTTGGTTCACAGGTCGTCTTTGTCAACGTTTTGTCTTCTTTAGGCATAAAAAGCACCTTTAATGATAAAGAAATTCAAAAAGTCAGATGCAAAAATTTATGACAAAATTATCAAAAAAAAATCATAAATCTACAAAATTATCAAAAAAAATCCTAAATCTATTTCAACCATATCACATAGAGTGGTTAATATCTACATTAATGATTTTGGGCCAAAATTGGTGAAATAGACTTTGGCAAAATGCAAAAACATTTATAATTCAATTGATAAAATAAAAAAAATGAGATTTATGATTTTTTTTTGTAATTGTCCCCTAACTTTATCGATCTTTATCCACATCTCCCTCTAGTACAAGGATAAATTGGGCCTGCTACTTTCCACATGCCAAACGGAGCAAACCCATGTCAGTGATTTCTTTCACCTTTTTGTCAATCGTGAAAAGCCGATATTTGCTCCTTATATTGAGTTTCTCTAAAATATTAGCAGAAAATGGCAAATCAGATCAGTGGGAGCGATGGAAGCCATGTACTTGTCCTGGAAATGAAAGACACTTCCAACACCAAGGAAGAGATTCAAGCACTTTCTTCTCTTTTCCCTTCATTTAAAAGGTTACTCGCGTTCTCATCTTCGTCTCCTATTTTTCCCATAATCCCTTACTTGTTTTTTAGTTATTCACTTAGATGTTTGTCGATCATTTGAGGTGCACATATTTTAACAACGTGCAAAACATGTTATGGGTCTTGGTACATATGAGTTTTTGATAGCGAATTTCTCGAAACATCATAGTTGATCCTGGAGTTCTTAGGAACGTACTTCATGATATTCATAGGTTGCAGATCAATGGTAGTGAATTTGAACTACGACAAGGTGGTCATGCTCCTAGGGATATCGATGGCATGGGGTTTGGTAACGTTTGGTAATTATGGTGTTGATGTGCTCCATCAAACACATCTTCGGTGCCCATTTCAGAATGAATTACTTGCATATCTTGCAGAAAATAATGGATTTAGATCAAGTGACTTGTAAAAAAAACTTAGATGAGTGTACAAACATTATACATTATCTTGCTTTGCAAAAATTTGCAAAATTTGTAAGCGATTTTGTATTTCCATTTTGTGGACACAAAAAATGACTAGTGATGGACTTAGTTAATAATAGTAAGTTGAGTGAATCTGAAACTTTCAAACTGCTTGTGCTCAATTTATAAATCTTTTGTTGCATATGTTCAATCCTCAACGGGTTATAGACCCAAATAATACACGCGCAAAGAGAACATGTAAAAAATACGTTATCATTATATTTTAACTAGTTATTTTCCATATGTAAATTCTACTAATTTTCACATTTGTGCATTCCTTTGAATTGCCGTGCAGAGCTTATCTACTCACGTAGTTGCTCAGTGGGGGCAGGATCACGAGACTATCAAACATAATTGTAGAGTTTGGAAATTCTGTTGAAATATTATCCAAGTTTTTTTTTTAGTCAAATATTGTCCTAGCTTGTTGCTATCGATTTCAAACAATGTTAAGATGGAGCGTCTTATCAAGTTTCATAAGCACAAATGAATTTCTCTATAAAATCTATTCATTTGAACCGTAGAATGTAAATGCAATGTATCAATTTTAATTTCACATTTTAAATTACATGGAGTGTCACAAGCTTGTGAAGTCCATTTCTCAGTTTCTCTTCAACAATGATCATCCATACAGTAGTCAGCCTATGCGATGTGAATAGACTAGCGATCGTACGGAAAGAATGATGACCAAAATACCACGGAAAAATCTCTCAAAAGAAGAAGAAAAGTTTCCTTTCCACAACTCCTATATGGTCTGCGAAGTAGATGGATTTGCCCAAGTCGAACAGCAAAAGGCAATTCAATTACTAATGAAGAATCATATATACAAGTCCCACCGTTGCTGTACAAAAAATTGATCCGTACAAAAACGACAGAGACCAAAATCTGGGATTGCAGTGCAGACAATGTTAGGTGCTGTTTCTTGCTTCAAATCACATCCCAGCTGCATCGGGGCATAGATGTCATTGTCTTCCTCACGAAATTTGAACTCCAATGTCAAAAGATTTGATTGATTCTCTCTTCTACTTAGCATGACTCCATCAAATCAGGAAGCTGCTCTTGTTGGCTCTTCGGAAGATCCAACCAATTCCAAACGGTCAGCATCCCTGCGGCGTCTCCCGTAAAGAAAAGGCCTCCAGGAGCTGTTTGAAGAGTCCTAAATTCTCGTCTTGAGAATATCTTGCCCCTTTCAGTGAACCTGGAGTACGACGCATGAAGTCAGCCAAGCATAAGAAGATAACAGTCTTCACCGAGTGATGAGGATGTCAAGCAATTAGAGGAATTATTTTGGACTTACGATGGGAGCTCATACAAGCGAACAGTGCTGTCAATACATGCGCAAAGGAGGACTGGCTTACCACCTGCATCACTCATCCCAGCCAGTGCAAGAATACCCTGTGCAGGACAAAATGATATTTGCAACATCAAGATATGTTATTACATCACTTCCATGAGACTAGGGGCACGGTAGGAAACTGACAAAGCATCTGACAGATAAAAGATGAAAATTCATGTCTTCTCCACATAGAGAGAGCACATGCAACGCACTTGACATTAAGCCTATGTTACAAAGAATCACTCTACTTATTAATATAGCTATTTTTAGCTGAGGAAAACAACCGAAGAGCAATAAGCTGCATCTTTGCCATCTAATATAGTAAAACAGGTCCATGCAATTCGCACATATGAAGTCAATAAAAGAAAACTCAATTTCACCCTTATTGTCTACATGTTTTCCAATAGTACCATCATCAACCACAATATACCATAATCCACACATGTGCCAAAGAAAAAAAAATTAGCGAGCAACATACAGAGTCCACATGATGTGTATACACAACTTCCAAGCTGCCTCCTTTAGTGGCACCCCAGACCTTAAGTGTCTGATCCAATGAACATGATATCAAGTACTCATCCCAGCAAAGAAGTGACATCACCACGTCAGTGTGTCCAACAAGTTCCTGAACACACTCTAGAGTGTGCAAGTCCCACACCTGCGGGAGAGGGGAAAAAAGGAAAGATGTGAGGGGTCAGGACAATCTATAGTAGTACAGGGCAGAAAAATACAGAGGACGTAGCAAAAAGTGATGCAACATAAAACACAAACTACAATGGCCAAGTCATGCCTTCCCAGGACACACAAGTAATCAGGGGGAGAGACATCTTTGATAAACCAGCTTACCCTTATGGTCTGGTCAATGGAACCTGAATACAACCGGTGGCGCCCGACAGTTAATGATACCACACCCTTCGTGTGACCCCTGAGAGGTGCAGCCATCTGAAAAGGATCAGCCTCACTAACTCCTTTCCACACCAAGATAGCGCCATCCTATAAGCAAGATTTGATCAGATTAATCATCGAAAGACCAATATAATTGAGCACATGCATCAACAGAATGAGGCAGTCAGTGATCATAGGAAAATGGACTTAGGTAGGCCACACTTGAAGGAGAAGAAGAGAAGAACTTCAGGTCTAAACCAAGAAATCCACCCTTGCACTCAGCATCAACTTTTATATCACTTCGAACGAAATTCTAAACAAACAGACTACACAAAATTCCAGCAGATAAGTCCCCTAAACTGACATTACATTCTTTCTAATAATAAATTACCTGGGCTCCCGCAAAAAGCATGTTATTACCGACTTCCATAGCATGGACCTGTCCAACAGGTCCGCTGATATCATAACTAGCACCACTCTGGATATTCCAGGCCTACAAGAGATACAAGAGAAAGCAATGAATTAAAGCTCAGCAGCCCACTAATTCAAGAATTTCCAAAGGAAAGAATAACAAAGGACAAAGGAGACCCAGTCTTGCTCACCTTAACCTTATTAGGCATGCCAACAAACACCCAAGGACCTTCAGAAGTAAAACACCCGACTTCTCCCCCAAGGTTGATCACTTGATCACATTGACCAGTGTGACAGTCCCAAATTCGTACCGTTCCATCTTTGCTTCCAGAGTACAGCTTAGTAGATCCAGCAGGAAGTGCTATTCCAGAAACACCCTGTCACAAAAAGCATCAGGTCAGTCCAAACCTACTTTTAAACCATACAGGTAATGATATTTCGACATATTAATTAGCACAGGATGGACGGACACAAATTGGAATTTAACAAGACATGCAACGCAACTGTGTTTTCTCCAGCTATAGTCTTGGATATACGGGAGAACACAAAAGGCAAAAACTAATCTGTAATTAGTACCTTTTTATGCCCCTCAAGCTTAGCCAACTGGGCAAAATCAACACCGCGAAACCACGAATGCAAGAAAGGACATGCATCGCCTTTCACACAATTGCCCGATATCCAGTAATGGCAAACTTTTTCTTGGGGCTTTTGAGGGTTTTTTTCTGTTCACAAATCGCCTCTGTCTCTAGAAGTTGAATTCGCTGAATTCACCGGACCAGTTTCAGGGTCTTTCCCAGGGCAATCCCCAGGAATATAACTTGACAGCTTTGCAGCTCGCTGGTAAACATTGCATGGAAGACTGCATCGTGCAAAAACCTGCAGGGATTCCGGTTGCACTTCCCTTGTAACCAGTAAGTGCATACTCTGCGGCTTGTTGGTGCTGTTTGAAGCTGATTATAGCGAGCGGCTGATTTCTGTGTCCAACCCACAGTACTCCTTGCTGTCTTAATATCCATGCTATTATAAAGAAATACAGACAATCAGTCCCGGAACTGAATGACCTATCCAAAGTTAACTCAAAGCATCAGAACTCGTTCTTGCAAGAAGATCCGTTTCAGAAAAACCAAGGTCTACTGTAGTCAGCGATCCCAAGCATTTCACTTCCTCTATCACCAACAACAGAGACGGAACAAAGAACCATCGACCTATAAGTGCATGCATAACCATCTCGATCCATCATTCCCATCTCTTTCAGTTCCAACCAAATGAAATTCACCCAGAAGCAGGATAAGCTGAAAACCTAGAACACGAACCAGACAGTAAAAGGGTAACATAATGCTGCATTGTCCACGCCCTTCACGAAAGCTTCCATTCATCAAACCTAATTTCCAAACTCGCCATCCTCGTAACAAATCCCAATACTTTCAGGCGGAAGAAAACCCGATTCCTTCGGGATCAAAAAACCCAAGAATCCCCGCCAACGACTACTGAACGCAGGCCCGACGGCCCCCGTCGTCGCCGGCAGAAACCCACCTTCTAGAAAGCCCTCCGATGGCGAGTAGAAGATCGCCATTGTCGAAAGAAGATAAAACCCACCTAGCATTTCCTCGCTACACTTCGCTAGAAACCGCACGGAGAGAGGCGTGGAAAGAAGAAGCAAGCAAACCTGAGGAAAGACAGCAAAGCGACGAACCCACGATCGCCCTCGAATCGAAGAGCGGAGATCGGCGATCGATGATCGAAAGGGCTTTGCGGGTCGCGACGACACGGCGAGAGCGCGACGGAGAGAGAGAGAGAGAGAGAGAGAGAGCGCGGGAGAGACAACAGAGACAACCTCTTCTTGGGGGTAAAAGAGCCGTTGGCTTGGCCTTCCTATATAGGCAGGCAAAGCGCGTACACATCACGTGGCGAGGAAAATATTTTCTTGATTTTTTATACTTGATAAGAGGATAATTTTTTTTAAAAAAAAGGAACAGAACATTAAATATGATATAAAGGATATATTGCTTTAAGATTTGGGTCTAAGTAAGGAATAACCGATGAATATCAGAAATGTTCAAATTCCTCCGACTTCAACGTATTAGAGATTTACTAAATGGGGTTTATATCACAAAAAATCTAAATTGATATATATGATAAATTTACCTCGATATATGTTTTTATTACAAAAACCCAAACTATTACAAATGTCCTAAATTTATCTTAAATAAACTTTTTCACTTTTAAAAACCCAAATTGGTATATTTATAATAAATTTTTCATTTTTCTATTAAATTGAATTAATATCACGAAAAAACATTGATCAGGACACTTATGATAAACGGAGGGTAAAATCCCAAACTAATATACCCATCAACTACCACATTTTATCCAATTCAGTAATTTGCTAACAAAATGTAACATAATCTGTCATAGGCGTATTAGTTTAGAATTTTTAATGGTTGAGAAATTAGTTTGGAATGAATATGTCACAAGTGTATCGGTTTGAATTTTTCGTGATATTAATCTTACTAAATATGTTTTTGGAAAATTTTTTGAGGGCAAAGAAAATATAAGTGTAGAAAAAAAAAGAGGAGGAAAAAGAGTAGGCGAGGGAAGTCTTTTTTGTTGTCATTATTCAGAAAGTGCGGAGTGTACTTTTTACTCGTGAGTTTCTCGAAAATGTTTTCGTGAGGGAAATATACATGTAAAAAAAAAAAAGAGGTGGAAAATGATGAGGTGAGGGAAACCATTTTCGTTATTATTATTTAAAAAAATGTGCATTACTTTTATTTGTATATATCTCGAGAATATCTTGCTAATCTAGAACGACGTTTTTATCATGCTTTTAATGACTTAGGAAAAACGCTCAACAAAAGCACTTAACTAATGAAAAAAAAAAAAAAGGACCAAAGCTTATGCTTAAAAATTCAGAATGAATGAAAGGTATCGATTTCATTATGATGGAAAATATTCAAATACGAACAACCTCTTGATAAGAGATGGAAATCAATACAACCATGTATGAGTTAATTTATTTTTTATCGAAAAGAATTTTTCATTCATTATCCAAATGATATATGAAAGAAAATCTCAAAAGTCATGGTGACAAAACAAGCGCATAGAACTCCAAAACAGAGACAAAACCAAAATTGAAGGGATTTTGTTAGAGTATTATCATCTGAAATAATCATAGGCTTGTCCTTCAAAAATAGATTTGAGACTATATGAGTTTATTACTCATGACATTATTTGTGCATAATTAAGATGTGAATCTGAATTTTCTTGAGAATGGTGAAAAATCAAAAGTAGCCAACGAATTTGGCCAGAGATAAGCAAATAGAAGAATCAACAGAATTGCACTTAATAAAGGACAAGGCTATTTCCACTTCCTATATAATTAAATCCACCCCATTTATGCTAAAAAGATAAAATAACCCTTAATAATTCAATTGCAATTCGAGTGATGGCTTTGTTCCTTCTATTTCTGTTGAGGGTCTAATCGTCATAATTTAGCTTTTCGCATGATTTGTTTATTAGTTTATTAAGAATTATTTTAGTACGCTTTTACATATACCCATAACGTTTTACATGCTCTATATAAAATTATCTCACCAATAATAAGAGAAAAAGACAAATATTCTTTGATATGGTTAAAGATGTCAAAATTTCTTTTTCAGCATTGCTCTTAAAACTTCTAATATATTTTTTGTCCTTCTTATCTCAAAAACTCACTTTCTTAGTGAATTTTTAGTTTTTTTTATTTGATTAGTCTAGAAATTGTCCTTTTTTTTTCCCTTTCTTTAAGAGACCGGCAATAAGTTTGCGTGCATAGGACATGTTCATTAAACCTGTTCAATGTTACTTTATCATCTAACGGCTATATATTTGATAAGTAAAATAAGTTCATTATATGGCAATAAAAGATGAACCATGAGACATACTGAGGAGCACAACCAAAAGCCACATCAACCAAGCACTTAATTGGACGAACTTTTGCTGTAGTCGTTAGTTTCTTGTTTAAGTCATGTAGGCCTTATGAAATGTTTGCAAAATTATCCCTTGAAAACATAATCATTAGATCTATCAAATAGGCGGCTCAAGTCAAATTTGAATTGGGTCAAACATGGTCTGATTGAAATTGACCCATTTCCATGCAGAAGGGATAAGAACATCACAAATATTATAACTGTCGTACAACGCTCACTTGAGTGTTTTAAATTTTTTTTTTTTTTGACCACTTGAGTGCCATAACTTTGAATCGATCACTTGAATGCCATAACTTTGAATCGATCACTTAAATGCCAAAATTTCTCAAAAACGTTCACCCAAGTGCTCGAAATACGATGACATGCACTTGTGGTGTGTATTTTTTAAAAAGTTATGATATTCAAGTGATCGATTAAAAAGTTATACGATACTCAAGTGATCAAAAAAAAAAGTTATAACACTCGGGTGAGCACCATACATAAGTTCTAGCAATTAAATGATTTAAAAGAAAAGTTAAGACACTTGCATGAGTGCTATACGAAAGTTAAAGCATTTATGATGTCATTTTTTCTTATGCGATATAAATACAATGACTCATACTAACCCAACTCATTCCCAATTCATGTCTAACTCAACCGGACCCATATTGCTAAAACATTTATATTTAACCTAATTTAGAAAAACTCATACCCAAACTAAGGTAAAAGCATGGAGTATATAAGTGTGAAATTGAGTTAGGGCGAGAGAGAGTTGTAAAGATGGCCAAATTTTGAACCCATTTAGCATCTATATTAAATCCATTTATGATTCATATAACTGGGTTTTAAACCTTTTATGACCTATATACTTAAAATAACTAATTTATATAACAATCTAATTCATCAAAATTCAGAATGAACGAAAGGTATCGATTTCATTATGATGGGAAATATGCAAATACGAACAACCTCTTGATAAGAGATGGAAATCAATACGACCATGTATGAGTTAATTTTTTTTCATCGAAAATAAATTTCCATTCATAATCCAAATGATAAATGAAAGAAAATCTCAAAAGTCATGGTAACAAAACAAGCTCATAAAACTCCAAAACAATGACAAAATCAGAAATCAAGGGATTTTATTAGAGTCTTATCATCAAAAATTATCATAGGCTCGCCTTTCAAAAATAGATCTAAGACTATATGAGTTTATTACTCATGACATTATTTGTGCATAATTAAGACGTGAATCTGAATTTTCTTGAGAATGGTGAAAAATCAAAAGTAGCCAACAAATTTGGCCAGAGATAAGCAAATAGAAGAATCAACAAAATTGCAATTAATAAAGGACAAGTCTATTTCCACTTCCTATATAATTAAATCCACCCCATTTATGCTACAAAGATAGAATAACCCTTAATAATTCAATTGCAATCCGAGTGATGGCTTTGTTCCTTCTATTTCTATTGAGGGTCTAATTGTCATAATTTAGCTTTTCACATGATTTGTTTATTAGTTCATTAATAATTATTTTAGTGCGCTTTTACATATTCCCATAACATTTTACATGCTCTATATTAAATTATCTCACCAATAATAAGAGAAAAAGACAAATATTCTTTGATATGGTTAAAGACGTCAAAATTTCTTTTTCAGCGTTGCACTAAAAACTTTTAATATATTTTTCGTCCTTCTTATCCCAAAGACTCACTTTCTTAGTGAATTTTTCATTTTTTAATTTTATTAGTCTAGAAATTGTCCTTTTTTTCCCCTTTCTTTAAGAGACCGGCAATAAGTTTGCATGCATAGGACATGTTGATGAAACCTATTCAATGTTACTTTATCATCTAACAACTATATATTGGATAAGTAAAATAAGTTCATTATATGGCAATAAAAGATGAACCTTGAGACATACTGAGGAGCACAACCAAAAGCCACATCAACCAAGAACTTAATTGGACTAACTTTTGCTCTAGTTTCTTGTTTAAGTCATGTAGGCCTTATGAAATGTTTGCAAAATTATCCCTTGAAAACATAATCATTAGATCTGTCAAATAGGCGGCTCAAGTCAAATTTGGATTGGGTCAAACATGGTGTGATTGAAATTGACCCATTTCCATGCAAAAGGGATAAGAACATCACAAATATTATAACTTTCGTACAACGCTCACTTGAGTGTTTTAATTTTTTTTTGACCACTTGAGTGCCGTATCATCTAAAAAAAACAATCACTTGAGTGCCATAACTTTGAATCGATCACTTGAATGCCGAAATTTCTCAAAAACGTTTACCCAAGTGCTAGAAATACGATGTGACATACCACTTGTGGTGAAGATTTTTAAAAAGTTATGACATTCAAGTGATCAATTAAAAAGTTATGTGACACTTAAGTGATAAGAAAAAGAGTTATAACACTCAGGTGAGTGCCATATATAAGTTCTGGCAATTAAATGATCAAAAAGAAAAGTTAAGACATTTGAGCGAGTGCTGTACGAAAGTTAAAGCATTTATGTCATTTTTCACTGGGCAATATAAATACAGTGACCCATACTAACCCAACTTATACCCAATTCATGTCTAACTCAACCGGACCCATATTGCTAAAACATTTATATTTAACCTAATTTAGAAAAACTCACACCAAAACTAAGGTAAAAGCATGGAGTAAACAAGTGTGAATTGAGTTAGGGCGAGAGAGAGTCATAGAGATGGCCAAATTTTGAACCCATTTAGCATCTATATTAAATCCATTTATGATCCATATAACTGGGTTATGACCTATATACTGAATTTAACTAATTTATATAACAATCTAATTCATCAAATATTGGAACAACTCATAAATGATTCCATATAAAGTTCTAGACTTGAGTGAAATTCAAAAACTTTGTAAGTCATTTTCAATCAAAGGTGCGTTTTTCAGGAGAATGACAATTATAGGAGCTTTCTTGTTTTAGCGCAATACACTTTTAAGAACTTACTAGTAATCAAG
Source organism: Angophora floribunda (assembly GCA_014182895.1). NCBI lineage: Eukaryota > Viridiplantae > Streptophyta > Magnoliopsida > Myrtales > Myrtaceae > Angophora > Angophora floribunda. The sequence continues at coordinate 28,699,015 of CM024709.1, read as the reverse complement.
GAATAATTTCTTATCATCAAAATCATTAAGTAAGAGCCTAAACGATGTATGGTAAGTTCATGAGAATACTATACATGTTTGATGGAATGAAATAATTTATTGTGTTTAAGGGAAGATAAATTTGGGATAGAAGCATTCACCACCAAGGCTCGAATGGCAAAGGAAGGTTCACCACCAAAGAATTAGATAAACGCCCATGAGAATCAATCAGTTAAGAGGAGCGATCATACATTGGCAATTCAAAATTTATATGCATGTCACGGGATTCGAGATTTCCGTGATCAATGGAGCGTTTATGATCAAGGGATAACGACTAAAATGTGTCTAGGGGGATCCAAATGCTTCTAGAATCTTCTCAAGGACGGACGATACACTAATTGTGCTGTGGTCTAGAATTTTCTCTCTCTCTGGGGTCAAACTTGTTCTTCTTGTTTGTTGTTCTCTGTCTCCCTCTTTTGATATTGCACATGATATGTGCATTCATAGATCAAATTCTTACTTCAATCGATGGGTTTTTCCCTTCTCTCTAGAGGTAATGTTTTTGTTGGAACTATGGATTTGAAATGTTAACTGTTGTGTTTAATATTGGGGAAATTATTTTCTTAATAATTCAAAACTTAATTCCAAATTATTGAGGTCTACCATCTGGTTCACCGTCTTTTAGTTATATTTTCTTATATTTTGATTTAATCATGCACACTCTTTCTTTTGTCTAGTCCTATCCTAAATCTATTTTATAAGCTACTATATGTACTATGTGTTGTCCATAGGTTGTGAAATATTACTCTCTTACTCACACTTCCTAACCCCAATCCCTCAAAAAGATGGGGAGTCGAACTCCCCAACTCCTCCTTCTCAATCAAGAAAGATAGTCACCTGGACAACCCTCGGTAGTTATTGTGTGTACTTGTGTACTTAGATTTTTTGGCAAGACATGTACTTTAATAGTGGAAAGGAGTTGAGTTTCTTGCGGTACTATCTTTAGTTGTTTTGATTCATTGTAAGGGAGGTTTCCTCCATATATTTGTGGAATTGAGATGTAAGGTGCGATAGTAAACGTCAAGGTGTATTTGTTTCATATAAAATAAATGATTTAAAAATATTTTCTTAAGAATGATTGCTCATATCAATTACAAAATTAATTTAATGAACATAAATTGTCGTTAATGAAAATATTTTTCATTAATTAATTATTTAAAAAAAAACAAATGAACATTTTTAGGAAAATATTTTTTAAATTATTCATTATGCCCAAAACTAATTGATAACAAAGGCCCAATATAGGTTTTTTTTCCTTTTTCTTTTTATGCCATGAGAATGAATTACCTCACATGTCTTGCAGAAAATAATGGATCTAGATCAAGTGACTTGTAAAAAACCTTAGATGAGTGTACAAACATTATACACTGTCTCGCATTGCAAAAATGTGCAAAATACGTAAGCAATTTTGTATTTCCATTTTGTGGACACACAAAAAATGACCAGTGACATACTTAGTTAATAATAGTAAGTTGAGTGAATCTAAAACTTTCAAATTGCTTGTGTTCAATTTATAAATCTTTTGTTTCATATGTTCAATCCTCAATGAGTTATAGACCCAAATAATACGTGCGTGAAAAGAACACATACAAAATACGTTATCAATATATGTTAACTAGTTATTTCCCTTATGTAAATTCTACAAATTTTCACAATTGTGCGTTCTTTTGAAATTGCTTTGCAGTGCTTATCTACTCACATAGTTGCTCAGTGGGGGCAGGATCACGAGACTATCAAACATGGTTGCAAAGTTTGGAAATTCTGTTGAAATATGGCCCTAGCTTCTTTCTTTTTTGGTCAAATATTATCCTAGCTTGTTGTGATCAATTTCAAACAATGTTGAGATGGAGCTTCATATTAACTTTCATAAGCTCAAATGAATTCCACTATAAAATCTATTCATTTGAACTGCAGTATGTAAATGCAATGTATATAAAATTAAAATCTATAAAATCTATTCAGTTGAACTGTAGTATCCACATTCTAAAGTAAAACGAGTGTCACGAGCTTATGAAGCCCATTTCTCAGTTTCTCATTGCACAATTATTATCCATACAGTAACCAGCCTATTCGATGTGAATAGACTAGCAATCGTACAGAAAGACTGATGACCAAAATACCACGGAATAATCTCTCAAAAAAACAAGAAAGGTTTCCTTTCCACAACTCCTATGGTCTGCGAAGTAGATGGATTCAGCCAAGTTGAACAGTAAAAGGCAATTCAATTACTAATGAAGAATCATATACAAGTCCCACCGTTGCTGTACAAAAAATTGATGTCTGTACAAAAACGACAGAGACCAAAATCTGGGATTGCAGTGCAGACAATGGCAGCTGCTGATTCTTGCATCAAATCACATCCCAGCTGCATCGGGGCTTTAGATGTCATTGTCTTCCTCGTGAAATTTGAACTCCAATGTCAATAGATTTGATTGATTCTCTCTTCTACTTAGCATGACTCCATCAAATCAGGAAGCTGCTCTTGTTGGCTCTTCAGAAGATCCAACCAATTCCAAACAGTCAGCATCCCTGCGGCATCTCCCGTAAAGAATAGGCCTCCAGGAGCTGTTTGAAGAGTCCTAAATTCTCGTCTTGAGAATATCTTGCCCCTTTCAGTGAACCTGGAGTACAACGCATAAAGTCAGCCAAGCAGAAAAAGAGAACAGTCTTCACCAAGTGATGAGGATGTCAAGCAATTAGAGGAATTATTTTGGACTTACGATGGGAGCTCATACAAGCGAACAGTGCTGTCGATACATGCGCAAAGAAGGACTGGCTTACCACCTGCATCACTCATCCCAGCCAGTGCAAGAATGCCCTGTGCAGGACAAAATGATATTTGCAACATCAATATATGATATTACATCACTTCCATGAGACTAGGGGCACGGTAAGAAACTGACAAAGCATCTGACAGATGAAAGATGAAAATTCATTTCTTCTCCACATAGAGAAAGCACATGGAACACACTTGACATTATGCCTATGTTACAAAGATTCACTCTACATTA